>CM072533.1:31171120-33741120 GCA_036898165.1 Silybum marianum | reverse complement strand
GCCTATTCTAGTGTTTATCAGTGGTGGTATACAATCGTTTTACGAACTAATGAAGATCTTTATACTAGAGCTCTTTTTCTATTATTTATTTCTGCCATATCTTTAATAGCGGGTTGGTTACACCTACAACCGAAATGGAAACCAAGTGTTTCGTGGTTCAAAAATGCGAGAATCTCGTCTCAATCATCATTTATCGTGGACTCTTCGGCGTAAGTTCCTTGGCTTGGACGGTGGCATTTAGTACATGTCGCTATTCCTGCATCCAGAGGGGAGTACATTCGATGGAATAATTTCTTAGATGTATTACCACATCCCCAAGGGTTAGGCCCACTTTTTACATGTCAGTGGAGTATTTATGCTCAAAATCCCGATTCAAGTAGTCATTTATTTGGTACCTCCCAAGGAGCAGAACTGCCATTTTAACCCTTCTCGGGGATTCCATCCACAAACCCAAAGTTTATGGCCGATCGATATGGCTCATCATCATTTAGCTATTGCATTTATTTTTCTCATTGCTTTGGGCATATGTATAGAACTAATTTTGGGATTGGGCACGGTATGAAAGATCTTTTAGATGCACATATCCCTCCGGGAGGGCGATTGGGACGTGGGCATAAGGGCCTTTATGACACAATTAATAATTCGATTCGTTTTCAATTAGGCCTTGCTCTAGCTTCTTTAGGGGTTATTACTTCTTTGGTAGCTCAACACATGTACTCTTACCCGCTTATGCATTTATAGCACAAGACTTTACTACTCAAGCTGCGTTATATACTCATCACCAATACATCGCAGGATTCATCATGACAGAGCTTTTGCTCATGGAGCTATATTTTTTATTAGGGATTACAATCCGGAACGGTAATGAGGATAATGTATTGGCAAGAATGTTAGAACATAAAGAAGCTATCATATCTCATTTAAGTTGGGCCAGCCTCTTTTTGGGTTTCCATACCTTGGGACTTTATGTTCATAATGATGTCATGCTTGCCTTTGGTACTCCGGAGAAGCAAATCTTAATCGAACCTATATTTGCTCAATGGATACAATCTGCTCATGGTAAAACTTCATATGGGTTCGATATACTTTTATCTTCAACGAATGGCCCGGCATTCAATGCGGGTCGAAGCATATGGTTGCCGGGTTGGTTAAATGCTATTAATGAGAATAGTAATTCACTATTTTTAACAATAGGTCCTGGAGACTTTTTGGTTCATCATGCTATTGCTCTGGGTTTACATACAACTACGTTCATCTTAGTAAAAGGTGCGTTAGATGCACGTGGTTCCAAGTTAATGCCAGATAAAAAGGATTTCGGTTATAGTTTTCCGTGCGATGGCCCAGGACGAGGCGGTACTTGTGATATTTCGGCTTGGGACGCATTTTATTTGGCAGTTTTTTGGATGTTAACTACCATTGTTGTCACACGACAAAACTGTGATTTTCAATCTAAGTTGGTTAAAATTTGTGTTTTCCGAAACTGGTCTCGTTTTGGACGAGAACAGCGCAACTGTTTTCAAAACTTCGTATAAAATCATTTTAAATCCGATTCAGTTCATTCTTGATTCTTTGGAATCACAAGACATTAATCTAAAACTTCTGTTTTGGAATACTTTTCTAAAACCTTCTTGGAGTGTGAGAAAATTTTGGATTTTTAAACGTGAAAAATTCTGAAAACGGTATGCCTTGATTTAGATAAGTTGTAAGTGTGAGATTCTTAGTTGGTGTCGGATTTTATTCGCTAAATGCTTTTATTCTAAACCTTTTATAAGATTTCTTACACGAAGTTATGTCAACGGTTTACTAAATTCGTGTCATTTAAACTCCCTTGCGATTCGTATGTCGTTTGATAAAGTGTGTTCGGAATTATGAAGCTTTTTAGGGGATTGGTCAATATATTTTTATAGTCAATTGTCGTTTTGATTCGTTTTGTAACAAGTGTGATTTGTTATTCATTTAAGTATAATTACATGTTTTATGACATACTTTCGTAGTTTATGAATTTTGGAATACCGAGCTACTAACCACCTGTAGGGGTACAATAGGCACGCCATTGTGGCACCAATGACGTGACACCACCGTGGCGGTGTGATCTGTCCACGGCGTCTCCTCTTTTGTGCTCGTGGGAGAGCTATTTGGTGTGACGGGATTTGATTTAGGAGGCGTATGGGTCGACCCTAGAGTATACGATTTGTTTGTAGGGTGGATGACGGTGTAGTGTCCAACACCGCATCTCACATTATGTAGTACAGTTGGATGTACACGTCCAATGTACGTGCTCATGTGGCTATGTCTGACACTTGTTGTATCTGTCTACGTATGACATGAAACTCAAGTGTATGCGATTATTTGTTTGAGCTCGGTATACACTCCCATTTTATGATTTTGATTAAGTTTTCTCATATTCGTTTGGTATACAATCCCATTGTATGACTTTGATTTAAGTTTCTTACGTTCGTTTGATATTTAGTTGGCAATAGTTGCTTTGATTTGACAGTTTGATCTTTCACAATATTTCGTATTTTGATGACAGGAATTTTGGATATATTTATTTTGGTTATGTTTTGATTAAGAATTTTAAAGTTTTGCTTTTGGGACTGATTTCTTGTGACTTGGTCTTTGGGTCTTTAGTATGTTGAATGTGATATGTATTAGAAATTCGAGCGTCTTCTCTTTTTAAAGTATATCCTCGTTGCAATTTAGACTTTTCTTGCATTCACGTTTGTTTCGATTGTTTGTCTTGTTATCTTTGTATCCGCCCACTGAGCGTTTGGCTCAGCCGCATTTCTTTCTTCGCGACAGGTCTTCAAGGAAACTAAGGAGTATGAGATTCAGACTATCATCTTATATAAGAGATTCGTTGTTGGTATCTATAGGCTTTGTTAATCTATTGAAGTTATTATAAAAAAAAGATTGAGGTATCATTGTTGGTTATGGTTATATTCGATAGTGTTTATTTTTAAATATGGTTTAATAGCTCTGTATGTTTTTGTTGACAGTTTGTTTTAAGTTTGAAAGTAACCTTCTTTTCCATCTCGGGAATGGGACGTTACATGTTTGTTTTATAATGTAAAATTTTCACATGTATTTGTTTTCATACGTTAAAAGTTTCTCATATATTTTTGTATGCACAGTTTCACATGTATTTATTTCATAATGTAAAAGTTGCACATGTAATTTTTTCACAAGGTGAAACCAACATATGTGTAATAATATATTAAATCATAACATTTGATGAAAAAAAAATCATGAAAAAGATTATATTTGTATTGATTTGTACGAGTTTGCATAGTTTGTAGGATTGATTTGGTTTGTAATTGAACCAACATCTCTCTCTCTCTCTCTCTCTCTATATATATATATAGAGAGAGAGAGAGCGGAAACACGCATTGAGAGTGAATAACACAACATTCAGTGTGAATATATTCAGACTGAATGAGACATATGTTGTGCTTTCTCCTTTATCTTCATGTTCACAACCAAATTTGTGTTCGTATTTAAATTCACCCTATATATGTAGAGAGAGAGAGAGAGAGAGACGAGATCATGAGAGAACGATAACAATTTACGAGAATGCGAGGACAATCCTCAACCAATCATTTTGTACATGAATTTTTTTTTCATGTACAAAATCATATGTGATTTTGTACTTGCATCAAAAATGACACGCGCAACTTTTGTTGCTGGAAAAGTCACGGCTAATTATATGTGATTTTGAATGTGAATCATATGTGATTTTGTACATGAATCATATGTGACTTTGTATATGAAAAGTTTCATGTACAAAATGATTGACTAAAGATTGTCTTTGCATTCTCGTAAATTGTTACATTCCTCACATGAACCTTTTTCTTTATATATATATATATATATATATATATATATATTTACGAAACAACTATTCTACTTATTAGGATAGACAATATCTTACCTCTTAAACCATACATTTATAGATATACATGATTCATTTGATTTGGTTTGATTAAAATATAAGTATATTATTATTATTATTATTATTATTATTATTATTATTATTTTGTATCATTTAGTTAAGAGTAAAGTTCACTTTTGGTCCCTGTATGATGTCGATTTCAACACTTTTCGTCCCTAAAGTTCATTTTCTCAAATTTAACCCTCACGTACGACACTTTCCCCCAATTTCAGTCCCTCCCCCGTAACGGCTGTTAACTTTTTCTGTTAAACGAGGGGTATTTTAGTCATTTAACTTGTTTTCTTAATTTTCTCATTTTTACAAGAAAATAAACCTCAGGGACCTGTTATGTAATTAGTTATAACATATTATTTATATATATACACACACACATATACCCCCACCACCACCACCACCATCACCACCACCGCCGCCGCCGCCGCCACAACCACCACCACCACCACCAGCACCATCGCCGCCACCACCACCACCGCCGCCACCACCACCACCACCATCACGGCGGCGATGGTGGTGGTGGTGGTGGTGGTGGCGGCTGCGGCGGTAGTGGTGGTGATGGTGGTGGTGGTGGCGGCGGCGGCGACGACGGTGATAGTGGTGGTTCTAGTGGTGGTGGTGGCGGCGACAATGGTGGTGGTGGCAGCGGCGATGGTGGTGGGGGTGGTGGGGATGGTGGTGGTGATGCTGGTGGTGGTGGTGGCGGCGGCGGTGGTGGTGGTCGTCGTGGTGGGGGTATATGTGTGTGTATGTATATATATTTATAAAGATATGTTATAGCTAATTACATAACAGGTCCCTGAGGTTTATTTTTTTGTAAAAATGAGAAAATTAAGAAAACAAGTTAAATGACTAAAATACCCCTCATTTAACAGAAAAAGTTAACAGCCGTTAGGGGGAGGGACTGAAATTGGGGGAAAGTGTCGTACGTGAGGGTTAAATTTGAGAAAATGAACTTTAGGGACAAAAAGTGTTGAAATCAACATCACACAGGGACCAAAAGTGAACTTTACTCTTTAGTTAATTATGTTGAACAAATTGATTCAAAGCTCATAATTTTTTACTTGTAGCTTAGTTGGCAGCCTAAATTTCCTTACTTGCTACGCGAGAATAAATTTCCTTACTTTGAAACTTGAAAGACGCAACGTTCTATCAAAAGGAGTGCCTTCCTGCTACCTACGACAAGAAATAAAGGGAAAAAGAAACCCCCAACACATGCAACACACACACAAATGTAGAAGAGATTAAATTGCAATAAAAAGACCAAACACGTTTTCTTTCCTGTTTATATATTTCGCATCTTAATTCTGATTAATCCATAAAGATGGTCCTTTTCTATATTACATAAATTAGAGAAATTTTAGGTAATATTTGAAACCATAAACTTAGTTAGTTACTTTTTAGCCCATTAAAAAACGTTGTTTAGTTACTCATAAACTAGCTAATAAACTTGTTATTTAGTTACTCATAAACTTGTTTTTTTAAACACTATTTTAAGCAGTGTTTCAATAACTTTCAAGAGTTTTTTAAACAATTTTTTTCCAATTAATTTGTTAACGTGCTTTTATGTTATTCAAATAACTTATGTCAACTAGTTTTCATTAAACATGGCTAGTTTATTATCAAATATTTACTAACGGTGTTACTAACTAGCTTGTCCGAGTATATCTCCAACCCGACACAAAAACATAAAAATGGAAACATTAAATTTTAGTCTCCAATCCACCACTAAAACATAAAAAAATAAAGGTAACATTGCCTCTATATTTTGAGGCCAAAAAAGTAGGCATCTGTAAATCAAATATTAATATAATATTAAGTTTATATATATATATATATGAAAAGAGGTTCATGCGAGGACACGGTAACGATTTACGAGAATGCGAGGGCAATCCTCAGCCAATCATTTTGTACATGAAATTTTTCATGTATAAAATCACATATAATTCATGTACAAAATCACCCGTGATTAGCCGCGACTTTTCCCGCGACTTAGCCCACGGGAAAAGTCGTCCGTGTCCTTTTTGATGCTAGTACAAAATCAGATATGATTTTGTACATGAAAAAAAATTCATGTACAAAATAATTGGCTAATGATTGTTCTCGTATTCTCGTAAATTGTTACCGTCCTCGTATGAACCCATCTCTCTTCTTTATATATATAATATTAATTTTTTTATAAATAGATATATTATTTTATTATAATAATAATATTAAAAATACTTTTTAGTGTTTGGTTTGAGTTGAATTTTTTTTGTTCGATGAACGCACTATTTTTAATGTTCTATTTTTAATGTTCTATTTTTAATTGTTGGGTTGAAGAGGTCTCAATCAACATATACTAGGTTTTCAATTAATAATTAATTTATTACCCAAAAATTAACTTATATACCTTAATAACCCGTGTAATTTGAAGCTTGGCATGCATGAAATGCATGACACACAGTGGTGCACATATTGGCCAAGAACATATAACTGTAGACAATATGGCATCAGTCAAATAGGAAATGAAGGAGAGGTGGTCATAACATGTTCTATGCCTAAGTTATTACCTACTCCTAGACATTAAATATATATATCTTTAATATCCATAACCCTCGGATCGATTCAACGGTCAAGATCATCGCTCGATTATATTCCCTTTGCTATTCATATAAATTCCATGTAGAGGTAGACTTTAGAAACCAAGAAATTAACTAAGTCCCAAGTGTTAAAAGAAGTAGAAATGGGTGGAAACAAGTCTCAGAAAAAGTCCTACTTTTCGTTCATTTCCAATATCTTTAGGTTTAAAAAGAGTCGAGGAGGAGGAGGAGAAGACACTTGCGATGACTCGATGAAGGCATACAAAGTGTATCCAAGTGATCAAGATAGAGCTGGACGATGGGCCGATCCACGTATTGACAGAAAAGCGACAGATTATATTTACAACAGGACCAACAAATGGAACAGTGTTGAGGTATCAAGCTAATGATATATTAATTCGTGGTCGTTTGGAACAATTAAGCCTTTTAATTTTTACATTCGTTATATATGTAATATCTTAGTACCAATTGCAGATATGAAATAAATTGTTTCGTTTGTTTATATATATATATATATATATATCGTTTTGTACACCATGAATCTTGTCTATAACTATACATTTTCTATGTAAATGATGCATTAAATATAATCGTACATTTTTTTGCCACAAGTTATAGATGTTTCTCTACAAAAGCATTGAAAACCCACAAGTACAAAAATCATATATACTAAACACCCAAGGTGATCGTAATCTTTGTTAGCCACAACCACAACAAGATTGCAAATTAAAAAACAAAAGAAGAAATACTAAGAAAACGATAGCACAAACTAATTTATGTGGTTTGATCAATTCGATTACGCTCGTATACAGAGGAGTACGTTTTTTTCTCCGTCCCATTTCCGTCCCTATGCATAGTAAACTCAGAAATTAATTATAAGAAATTTGAAATTATTTGAGCAAGAGCCTGCGAGAAAGTTTATTTTATGTCTCTTCTATATATGATTTGTCTTCATGCTCAGCTTTTGAATTGAGGGGATATTTCTCAACTTCATCTTCATATTCTTTTAGTTGATTAAAGAAGATTCTTCTAAATTTTGTATATATTACTATGTAATTATTTAAACCAATGCTTTTTATAATTATAGATAGAGAGATGGTTTTTTAAAAAGAGTTGTTACTTTCCTAAAATTACAACATCTATTAAATATTCATTTTCATTTTGTTATTTTGTAGAGAATTAAGATGAAGAAACATTCATATCCGTTTAACATTGATTGTATTCTGAGCTGATTTAAAAGTTATGCAGTCAACTTGTTATTTTGTTTTCTACAAGAAACAAGGGTTTTAGAGTCGTCGCTATAAGTCCATCTATCAAAAGCCGACATAATTCGTGATAGAAACATGTCGTCGCCTAAAGAAGTATCACCAAACTGAATTTCTTGTACCTCGAAATGACATTCGACACCAAATCAAGTGTACATTAGAACTATAACACTATGAAACAAATGACTTTTATCCATAAAAATAATCCATGGAGATATATTCATCCGTCATTACCCCTAGAAAAACCAGACTTCGATATTTTTCAAGAAAATACCATTGGTTCTGGTAGAACATGATGTTTTTCAAGAAAATATCAATGGATCACTTAGGAAATACATGGGTAAAACCAAAAGGGGTGGTGCCCAATTGGTTTCAGACTGGGCTCCAAAAGTTAAAAGTGTCTGGAGATCTCAGGTTTGAATTCAATGAGGAATAAAAATCCATTGTGGCCACGAATGTTCAAATGCGGTGACTCCGGGCTACCAATGAAGCTGGTGATCGTCCTGGGATTAGTTGGTTCGCACAACGGGTTGTATATCCAGGTTAATAAAAAAAATATATATATATATATATATATATGTAATATGGTCACTGATTGTCACTGATTTGAGTTTTCCACCGGCCAACAATTTACCATCAACTTTTGTGAATTTCCAAAAAAAAAACATATATAAGTAAAAATCTTCATTTTAGTAATGTAAATAGCATTCAAATCGTAAGGTTTGGAGTACTACAAATAAGTCATTATTATATTTTAAATTGATTTGAGGCTAGTAGAACAATCCTTACTTTGTAAATTGTATCCCTAGAAAATGAATTCGTAAACCTATCATTTCAAAATGTTCCATATCTGTTACATCAAATACGTACACCAATAACCTGAGTTCCTCGTTGGAACCAAACACCGCACTTGGTAAATTGCAAAGAAATATGTTAATAAAATGATTTTAACCCTCGTATGTATAGTTTAATTACAGAAGAATTATTGGAAATTGTCGTATACCATCTTATGTGAAAAACATAATAAATTACTAAATTAAATTCGTTCATTATGACGTATTTTAGTGTTTTTTTAACAAGTGAAATAATTAGTCGTAACATGTTGGGTGTTGAGGCTATTCTGATGATTACTTGTTTCTCCCTATGACGTTTTTGAAACAAAATGCTCTTTGAAAGAATAGGGCCTAGATTTGGTGAATTATTCGACTCTATAGTTGATAATTCTTTTAGATGGGTGATTTTTAGATGTAACGGTAATAAAAACTTTGGCGAGTGGTGTACCTCTTCTTCTTCGTGTCTTGAAACCATGTAATTGCTCTCGCTTGTTAGCCCTTGACTTTCTTTTAATGCGATATGGTGTTTCCAAAAAAAGTTACTCTCCATTTTGTGGTATTCTCTTCGGTTTTTCCCTTTTCCACCTTCCTCACATGTCACATCTCAAAATACGTTAGTTACTTAACCATACTCTTCGAAAGTCCGTATCCATGCATAATGTATCAACGTCTTTGCAACATAATTAACAAAGCACCCTAGATTCTTCCACTAGCAACAATATATTTCGAGATACGTTTGGCTAGGTCAAGTGGTTAGAATTTTTTGATATCGACACTTTGACTTTAATTTGAGTCTCACATTTGTGAATTTCCTATTGAATATCTAGGTAGAACTAATCACAACTTCAATATGGTTTTCGGTTTATTTCTAAGAAATTGATGCACCATGCTACCTATCAATTGGCAGGAGAGAAACTGTCAAAATTGTTGTTGTCTATATGATTTATCTTGCGGTCCCTTGGGTGCTTTGGAGGAGTCGGAACGGGAAAGTCTTTGATATCAAGATTCAGTCTAACCGTGAAGCCGCAAATTAATTAAATCAGATTTTTTCTTTTTTTGGAAATGGTATCTTAGGCATTTGCCTAGACTAATCCCTGACAATTTTAAGACTGCTTAAGCATGCAATCCTGAGATAATTCCCCATTGGCCACAAGTTGTTTGCGCCTGGATTCGAACCTGGTGTAGATGAGTTACCTAGTCTCATCCCCCACAAGCCTAACCAGTACGCCACAATCCTTGTAGTTAGTTTTTTTCTTTTTGTGGGTTAAAAACAGTCAATTCGAGGAAGGCATTTAGGTGGGAAAACTAGAGTTATAATCCTCTTTCATGTTTTTCAGATATTTAATTTATAATCTAGTGCCTCGATAGGTCCCGGTTTTTTTAGTAAATTTCGTTCCTTGTGTACAAAAAGAAAAAAAAAAATCAATTGGCAGGATGGTGGTATCCAAGCAAGTTCAAGGAAGAGCTTGTACATTGCTCATTACTTTTGTTACACCAAACGCACTTTTACTCGAACTATGTTCGATTCCAAATATTATATACCTTTTTCGATCTATACCCGCATGCTATCCGTAGGCTATAGCTTTGTACTACCCAAATGTTGGTTGGAAAGGGAAGATTCTCTTGTAGAAATAATTTAATTTCCATGTCCACTAATGTTTTGCATCTTTGAAAGCTTGAATAATAAACCACAATGACTGATTAATAAACAAAGAGACCAAGACAAATGTAAAAGAACAAGATCCACACGTTTCGTGTTGAGATAGAAGTCGGGAACTAGTTAATTAACAGTGCTGAATTAAAGAGTTTCAACTATTCTGTTCGATTAACAAACAAAAAATTTAAAATAAAATGGGAAACGTGCACGTGAGGAAATAAAAAATCATAGATCATGTTTTGCAATTCATTGTCTAATTCAAGTAATCCAAAAACATGTAGTACTAGCTATATTGTTTGCTTCTTTAGCATGGCTGCATTGAAATGTGACCATCTAATTTGATATTTCTATAAATAGTTCAACTCCTTTAAACCCAAATCATACCAACTTTGGATTTCCTCTTCAAATATTCTCACACATGAGCTGTCCTGAACATTTGATGAGTTTTAGCCTACCAAACCCCCTCCCCTTCCACCCTTCCTACATTCCTATTATATATATATATAGATAGATAGATAGATAGATAGATAGATACATACATATATATATACAGCATCCACAGCTTTCTGTGTTTTAATTTCTTCTTTAATTTCACCACTTCAAGCTTCTAAGTATGATTAAGACTGAAGGATAGGGTGAAGCCATTAATGAAGTAAAGTTAAGCTGTCAAAGCATCTTTTTACACTTTTCTTTTACTGGTTGTTGATTGATATGTGAAAAGATCCAGGTTACACTTTAAGTCATTAGCTTCAACAATTCACTTTATTCTTGGTCCGTTGAGGACGAAAAGTGCTATTTTTTACCAAGAGTGGAAATTCCCAATATTTATGGGACATTTTAGAACAAAGGGATTAATAACCATCGATAATATATATAGACTTGGGATCACGTGAGATCAACCTGTTTTTGTGAGACCGTGAGACCACATTTTTACACTTGAAACTTCACAGCAAATCGCAAATCACTGTGAAGGTAAAACAAATCGATGTTTTCGTCAGACCACATTTTTACACTTGAAACTTCACAACAAAATACCGTGAAGGTAACATTCATAGTGTTTTTGTTGTGAAGGTTCAACTTCACAGTGATTTGCTGCTGTGAAGTTTCAAGTCTAAAAATGTGGTCTCAAGGGTCTCACGAAAATAGGTTGTTCTTACGTGAACCCAAATCATATATATATATATATGTATATAGGGAAGTTCAAATACAAACCAGTTGGAGAGCACAAACTATACAAACTTGTTCAAATCAATATAAAAATAAGTTTTTCATGATTTTTTTTCATCAAATGCTATGATTTATGATATTATTACACATATGTTTGTTTCATAATGTAAAAGTTTCATATGTATTTGTTTTCATAAGTTGAAAATTTCTCATATATTTTTTTATGAAACAGTTTCATATAGAGAGAGAGAGGGCTCATACGAAGACGGTAACAATTTACCTCGAGAACAATCCTCAGCCAATCACTTTGTACATGAATTTTTTTTCATGTACGAAATCATATGTGATTTTGTACTATGATCAAAAATGACGCGCACGACTTTTGCTGCGATAAAAGTCTCGGCTAATCACATATGATTTTGTACATGAAAAATTTCATGTACAAAATGATGGATCTTATCAACGTCCATATCATTTGACCAATTGTAACTTCTTTTTTTGAATATTTGAACGATTTTGAAAAGCTTCAGAATAAATACTAATATGAAATTATTAAATAAGTTGGTGCATATCTTGATTTTTTATTGACCTTTTTCGATAATATGGGAAGAAGCAATTTTTTTATTGAACGTGTTATTCATATTTATTTTGACTACTTTCTCATATTTCTCATATTATATATATATATATATAGAAAGAAGTTCATGCGAGAACGGTAACAATTTACGAGAATGCAAGGACAATTCTCAACCAATCATTTTGTATATGAAATTTTTCATGTACAAAATCACATATGATTCACATACAAACCATATATGATTAGCCGAGACTTTCTCGCGGCAAAAGTCGCGCGTGTCATTTTTGATGATAGTACAAAATCACATATGATTTTGTACATAAGAAAAATTTCATGTACAAAATGTTTGGCTGAGGATTATCCTCGCATTCCCGTAAATTGTTACCGTCCTCGCATGAACTTGCCTCTCTCTCTCTCTCTCTCTCTATATATATATATATATATGCACTACAAAAAAAGGCCCTTTTCCGATGGATATTTCCGTCGGAAATCCGTCGGAAAAGGTCGATTCCGTCGGAAATCCGTCGGAAAAGGTCGATTTTGTCGGAATAGGTCAAAAATCCGTCGGAAAAACCCTCGTTGGAAAAGCCTATTCCGACGGATTTCCGAAGGCTTTTTCCGACGGATTTCCGATGAATGGCTTTTCCGACGGATTCCATTACCGACGGATTTCCGGCGGATTTCATTACCGACGGATTTCCGACGGATTTAAATCCCTCGGAAATTTCCGACGGATTTCCGACGGATTTTTTAATTTTTAATTTTTTTAATTATAAAAATCCGTCGGGAATTTCCGACGGATTTCCGACGGATTTTTATTTTTTTATTTTTTTTAATCGGATCCGTCGGAAATTTCCGACGTATTTTTTCCGTCGGAAATGCCCTTTTTTGTAGTAGTGATATATATATATATATATATAAAGTTGATTTTTGACATTAATGAGAAATAAACCTATAAATGGTGAATGGAGGAAACTTGGGTATACGGCATCAAACCTATTGTAAAATAGAGGGGAGTTGCTTTTCTATGGTACAAAATGATTTCTAAAAGTGATGAAGGGATGTAAAAAGACGTGAAAGAGTGAAAAAAATCCTAATATCATATGCCTTGTTTTAAAGCGCGTTCCCTAGCGGTATGTTCTCATTCCCTACATAAGAACTACCTAGCAGCATAATCATACATGATTCGGACCGAATTAGTGCCCTCGTGCCTCATGGCTATCACATCGTTGTCTTTGTGGTAGGTCTAATTACGATTGCATATGGGTTTGTGGAAGAGTATCATCATCATGCCTAATTCGGGTTCTAAATCTCATTGTCAATTTGAGAACCATGTCAAATTCATAATTTGTTGGTCAAACTTCTAAATAAAATCACATTAAAACACCTAAACCAGAATAAAACAATAATTAGCAACAGCAGTTAATATATAGAACTCTAAAACCTAGAAGAAGTACTGAAGATATTAATCAGGGGTTGTTAATTCCCCTATAAAAATAAGCCAAATTTTGATTTTGGAGAATGAAACTCTAGTAAAATATATATATATATACACACAGATATATATATATATATATATATATAGAGAGAGAGAGGTATATTTTGGGTTGTTCGATCAAATAACGGAAACTCAATGGAATTCATAACTATCTCAATTTTTTCCTTTTTCTTTTTATTGTCTGAATATTCGGGAGCTAAGACCATTCCAATGTGCATATAAGTAATTGAAGTTGTTTTCTTGGTTTTCATGCACATGTGTATACCGTCTGGATGAACCAGGATGTTAATCAATTTTTCATTTTTTTCGGTTTTCCCATGAACACAACCACTACATAATAAATGAGTCTTACCCGCAAAAATCACCCAGGAAAATTTTCATGGATGATTTCACGGATCACCCAGAAAATACTAATGGTTCGGTAGAATCCGATGTTTTACTAGAAAATATCAATGGATCACCTAGAGAATCCGTGGATAATCTACTACTGTTTTGAATTACCCACCAACTTTTGTGACGGTTTTGTGACGAATCACCATTAGCGACAGATTTCCTAAGGAAAAATTTATAGGCAAAAATATTTTATTAAGTAGTGGACCCTATATATATATAGTTATATATATGCATTATTATCCCTAGAGTGGTAACGGATCTTGCAATCTTGCACAAATTGGCAATAACATTGTAGATCACTACTTATATTGTGAAAGAAATTATAGCATATAAACTAGTATATGTAGTCAGTAGATGTTTGCTTAGATCTAATTTAATTTTGAGGTTCTTGATCTCCCAAGTAGTTGTTGGTTTAAGGCACCATTGAAATAGGTTATATGCATTTTCTTTGTTTAGTCTACTCTTTATTGAAACCAAATTAAAATCGTATTTAATTTTGTTTGGTTCGTCGTATATCCCAATTAAACCTTAAACACTATCCCTAATAGAAGGTGAAAAATAATCATATATATGTTTTTAATATAAAGATCCAACTCAGTAAGTAGAAACTAAGAAAAAACACGTAAAGGGCCGAGCAAATAGAATGGTCTCGGAAACAACCCCACAGTGACTCTTATTAGTCACAATGAAAGAAAAGAGAGGTTGCCATGACTTGTTCTTTGCCTAAGTTATTGGCTACTCATACATAGACCATATTCATTTAATTTTGAAATCATATTAATTTGTGCACTATGCAATTGATTCTACGGTCTTGATCAAAGTGCTAAGATTCCCTTTTACCAACAAATTAAAGGTACATAGTATCCCTCTATAAAATGGGTTGAATGGCTCCTAATTAAAAACCAAGAGACTCACTTGTTGCTAGCAGAAACAGCTATATACAAACAAAGAGACTCACTTCTTACAGCAAAAACATAGAAATGGGAGGCCACAAATCTCAGAGGAAGTCTTCCTTTTCTTTCTTCGGTATCTTCAAAGTTAAGAAGAGTCAAAGAAGAGGGGACGATACTTGGGATGACTCGATGAAGGCTTATAAAGTGTATCCGAGTGATCAAGATAGCGCTGGACGTTGGGCAGATCCTCGTATTGACAGCAAAGCTACTGCTTACATTGACACCATCACAAACAAATGGAACCACGTTGAGGTATCAGGCTGATGATTTCATTGTTTTGTGAAGAACCAGATGAAGGAACCCTATTTGTACATTCATTATGTGTAACATGTATGTTACTAGATAGCTACTTAGCCTGTGTTTCAATTGCAAATATCAAATAAATTGTTTTATTTTGTTCATATCTTAATTTCTTGCACTTTCTCTTAGCTCTATCATTTTCAAGAATTTCTCAAATGATGGGTTGCCCCTTCCTCTGGTCTTTCAACCATCTGTCCAGCATCAAGTACTTCATTTTATCTTAAGTCTGCTTTAGTCAGTGCTTTGTAACCTAAGATATATCCATAGACTTGTGATGATGTCATACTAGTTTTTCTGAGACCCGTGGGAACACTTTTTTACACTTGAAATTTGACAGCAAAACACCAAACACCGAACCGAAAGTAACCTTACCTTTACAGTGTTTTTTTTTACGTTTACAATATTTTCCTATGAAGTTTTAAGTGTAAAAATGTGGTTTTACAAGTCTCACTAAAAGAACTTGTTCTCAAAAGAATTAACCCACCCATATATCCCCATATTAAACCTATATCTATATCCATATATATCTTTTATATTCTCTTTCTCTCTCTCTAATCTCTAAATATATGTATACATGTATATATTACAGGCCATAATATATATTTATTTGCAAGGAGTTGTTATATGTTGTTTTTCGTTGTCAGAAGTCTAAATAATGGTGAGCTTATAGTTAGCCGCAGTTTAAACAACCCCATCTCCCTATTTTAGGAGCCGTTACCGACTATATTGGTATAAATTTTGGGTATTAAGACTAATATTTTATTTCTCCAGAAAGCATATATATAGGTAGGGCTGTAAATGAACCAAACGAACACGAACAGAGGCTTGTTCGTGTTCGTTTATTTAACTTAACCGAACAAACGAACGAACACGAACGGTAAACGAACGAAATTTTTTGTGTTCGTGTTCGTTCGTTTGACTTAACCGAACAAACGAACGAACATGAACGGTAAACGAACGAAATTTTTTGTGTTCGTTAAGAAAATTTGTTTGTTCATGTTCGTTTGTTAAGCTGTTAAACGAACGTAAACGAACAAACATAAATGAACGTAAACAAACGAACGTGAATGAAGATAAACGAACGTAAACGAACATAGATGAACATAAACGAACAAACACAAATATAGAATAAAACCATCATCACTTATCATTTTGTTCCTAAAAAGTAACATAACAAAATGAAAAACCTGAGCCATAAAAAACAAATTATAAAAATTTAATTTAATTAATGATTTTACATATTAATGTCGTAATATATAAATATATTTATATATATAAACGAACGTAAACGAACATAAACGAACGAATGTAAACGAACATAAATGAATGAACGTTCATGAACGTAAATGAACGAACGAGACCATTGTTCATGTTCGTTTGTTTAACTAAACGAACGAAAAAATGTGTTCATGTTCGTTCGTTTATTAAATAAACGAACATAAACGAACTTCCGGCCGAACGGTTCACGAACGGTTCGGTGAACGTTCGGTTCGTTTACAGCCATATATAGGGGTGATATCCGTTGCAAACTATTCAATATTTGCAAACTTGCAAAATCACCATTATCCAATAGAAATAAGCCATGTGGATAATATTGTTTTAATATTTTATTAATTTTTTTAATAATTTATTAATTCATTGCGGGTATCATCATCATTTTATAATTTAACTATTTTTAATTAATATTTACTAATTTGCTGCCATGAACACACTTTCCGACGACTTCGTCTTGTCCGGCGAGTTTTCCGGCAAGTTTCGTCATTCATGAATATACTTTCACCATTCGTGAATACACTTTCATCATTCGTGAACACTTTCAACATTCATGAATATCCAATTGATGATTTATCACTGTGTTCACTACGAGTTTGCACAGTTTGTAAAAATCAATTAGTTTGCAACGGATACCACCCCCATATATATATAGGGAATAGCGCAGATGGATCAATCACGCGGTTCTACAGCGTCCTCTAACTCGTTGAGGTCGTCTTTCGAGCACTTTCGGTTCGCTATTCCCTTGTTAGACCATCTCCAACCCACCTCTAAAAACACAAAAAACACAAAAAACACAAAAATGGAGGGTTTTTTTCTCTCCAACCCACCACTAAAACACAAAAATAAATAGAGGGATAAATTTTGGACTTCTATATTTGAAGGTCAAAAAAGCAAGCCTCTAAAAATTATATTAATATTTTATTTGGCTTTTCTAACTTTTATATTAATATATATATATATATATATATATATATTAATAGTATACTAATTTAAATAATTAATTTATGCAGTTTTTTACTGGTTTTTTGTAATTTTTTACTGGTTTTCTGTTGTAAAAAAATAAAATTATACAACTGCTGTTTTGCAGTTTTTTTTGGTTTCTGCAGTTTTTTACTGGTTTTCTGCAGTTTTTTACTGGTTTTCTACAGGTTTAAGTGATAATTATATATTGGTTTTCTGCAGTTTTTACTGGTTTTCTACAGTTGTAAGTGACAATTATATATTGATTATAAAAATTAATTATATATCATAATTATTATGTTTTAGTAAAATAATATTATTTTATTATCAAAAGTGTTTTTAACGTTGTTTTTTCAGTGTGTGGTTGGAGATGATTTTTTTTAGTGTTTAATTATTAGTGTTTTTTGTGTACTTTTTTTAGTGTTTGGGTTGGAGATGTCCTTAATTAATCTTTCCTGCCCTTGATATCAATCAAACTTTTTCAGATATATATAGGCTGGTTCAAATACAAACCAGTTGAATGATACAAACTATACAAACTGGTTCAAATCAATATAAAAAAAAATTCATGATTTTTTTCCATCAAATGCTATGATTTAAGATATTATTGCTCATATGTTTGTTTTACCTTTACCTTGTGAAAAAGTTACATGTGAAACTTTTACATTATGAAACAAATACATGTGAAACTGTTTCATAAAAAAATATATGAGAAACTTTCAACTAATGAAAACAAATACATGTGAAACTTTTATATTATGAAACAAACACGTGTGTAATAATATCTTAAATCATAACATTTGATGAAAAAAAATCATGAAAAAATTACTTTTATATTGATTTGAACCAGTTTGTATAGTTTACACCCTGATTTGTATTTGAACTTCCATCTATACACACATATATATACGGCAATAATCAAATAAAAACCACAATAAGGTTACAAACTCGTGAAAACCGATACAAAAATAATTTTTTACACGATTTTTTTTAATCAAATCCTA
Source organism: Silybum marianum (assembly GCA_036898165.1). NCBI lineage: Eukaryota > Viridiplantae > Streptophyta > Magnoliopsida > Asterales > Asteraceae > Silybum > Silybum marianum. Next base: position 33,722,710 of record CM072533.1, on the reverse strand, counting down.
TAATTTAAGATAATGTTTTTCACACACACACATATATATATATATATATATATATAGGGAGAAGTTCAATTGAGAACTTTGCATTTTTAAAGAAACAAAGGAACACCCTTAGGACCACATATGATGTGGGTCCCACACAATATAAAATTATCTCTGAGTCAATGTTGGCATCATTGAATCAAATATAATTTTATATTGTGTGGGACCCACATCATCATATATGGTCTTAAATGTATTCCTTTGTCATTTTAAATAAGGGGTATTATTGTATGATCCCTACCATATATATATATATATATATGTCTATATATATATAGAGAGAGACCTTCTTGGGTTAACCTAAGTATTTGTGTTAACCATGTTAACCCAATCTAGATCATACAATCAATAGATCAACGGTCAAAAAAGAAGGTGACATAGTTGTAAATAAGTTGAAAAAGTGAAACGTGGAGAAATTTTTTAAAAGGCGCAAACATAAGTGAACAAAGGGCTAATTTGTCATTTTGGATTAAAAGATATTTTGAGAATGAATAGAGTTTCCATATTTTTTGATAACTGAAAGGGGAAGGGCGTATTCAATGGGATTCCATCCAGTGACAAATTAGGGGTCGATTTCATCAGCCGATTTTTTGGGGTTTTTGTTCATGTCGTTGAATATGGATGAAGAAGATGAAAATCTCGGACCAATTTGAGAAAAAGAGGTAAATTTTCGAGCTTTTTCATCCAATTCAGAGCGGGAAATTTCGAAAATTTTCTAGGGTTTATTGTTTTAATCGATTGGTATTTAAGGCTTATGTTGTGTTCATCATAGTTCGTGAACCAAGCGAGAAAATAATGAAGAAATCATTATCGAACTTCAAAAACACGATGGATACGGCTTTGGATGTTGAAGCCGAAAACTATAGAGTTGTAAAGGCTAAGAAAGATAAAGAATTGAAACTGAAGATCAAGTTGAAGAAAGCTCAAGAAAGAAAAGTTCAAAAAGGTATTAAATGTTCATCACTGAAATGTATGATTTTTGCTTATTTTGGAACTATCTGATTTGTTTTTTTTTTTTTGGTTTCAGATGTGAACAAAAATGTAACTGAGTTGATGAAATCCTGTTGAAGGATAAGAACAATACTGATGAAGGTATTATTTACTTTGATTTACCTGTAAGTCGTGTGTGTTCATAGTGTTAACCTTGAATTACTAACAAAAAAAAGAGAGTTTGTGTATGTTTCACTAATGACAGCGTCATATAATTATCAAAGTGTGTAATAAGAAATTGTTCAGTGTTGAAAAATCTTGGTGTATGCATAGGTGTAATGTGTGCATTTTTGACTATTGAACAAGTTATCTACATGTATGTAGAATATGATTTTGTTCAACGATGAAGAAAATTGTTAGTGTTACTAAAAAGTTCACTGATGAACAAATTGTTTGTTGCAAAAGAAGGTATATTTCTTACACATTTCACAGGTGAACAACATATTACTTAATTGTTTTTGTTTGTTCACTACTCAAGAATTACCATTGATATGAATAAAATGAAACTCGCAAGTATTCCTACATATATTAGCATTTTTTCTATTAAACTTGAATAAATATCATCGATGAACAAGGTTGCTACTTGACTATGCGTTACTATTTTAGGTTTCTGTTCATAACTGAAACTAATAGAAAATCTAATTCACGGATGAACAAAATTGTTAATTGTTTTGTCGACGCATTTAATTAGCGAAACTACCATCATACGCTTCAAAATGGAACACAAATATTATTCATTCAAATATTAGCATATTTCTATTTAAGTTTGATGGATTTTCATCGATGCACAAGTGTCATAGTCAACTATGATTGTTCTTAATTGAAATAATACAATATCAAAATTCACAAATGAACAAAATTATTTTGATGTCACGTCTAATTATCGAAACATCCATTAACAGACAACCTGGATATAATGATTTAATCTCTAAACTAAACAATTTCATAAGTGAACAAGCTTCGCACACAAATAAAACATGGATTTCATCAACTCCAGTTAGATTTTTGTTCTTATCCTGCAACAGACATGAACCTGTTTACATTGCTTCTCTCGGATTGGAACATTTTTAATAGGTGAACAATTTCAGACATGTAACTATTCAAGCATATGAAATTGTAAACGTCGTTTCAATTGTCTAGCGAGTGTTCTTGGCTTTCATCAACATCGTTACTTTGCTCTTCGGTGCATCTATTGACGGGTTTCTGAACATCATCAACTACTTCAGAAACATATATCTCGTTGGACGACGGAAACGTATAACAAACGTCTTCATCTTCGCTTTGTTGATTATGAAGATCGTTGATGTTGTTTACCATAATGTAGAGATTGTTATTCAGTACTGAAACCTGCAGACTTCGAATTTCATGATATAATGGTTTTGTTAGTAAGGATATTTAGAGATATGTTTCTATACTTAACTTTGCTAAACTTAAGGAATGTATTAATTATATAATAAAATAATTAGATAAAATTAATATATATGATTTACTAAAATACGAAATTACCCTTGCTAAGTTTATTTAATTTATTTAATTCCATAATTAATGGAATTTTCCTATTGGTTGGTTTTGGTTAACATGGTTAACACAAATACTTAGGTTAACACAAGAAGGGCCCTCTCTCTCTATATATATATATATATATATATACATACATATATATATATATATATATCCTGCTTATATATAATCCCAGAACTGGTCTACTAGAACTTAACTTTCGTTCCTGTAAATAAATAAGACTCATGCTTTTGTTGTAATAATATCATTCTGGCAACACAAGAAGAGATAAGAGGAAAATAAGTTATAAGACTTCCATACAAATAAATCTGGTCATTTTGAACATGATATTGAATGTTACATATTGAAAATAGATATTGTAATACACTTAATTAGAGAAAGAAAAAGTAAAAAAAAAATCAAACGACATTCTCATTTTGAATGATTAACTTTCAAAACTTTTTTCCGAATAATTTTTTTTTGAACTTTCTTATCTTGAATGTCTGAACATCTTTTTTAATAAATAAACCATTGAAATTTTAGAAATTGGTGATCTATATTTTGAAAGAAGCTACTTGTAATCGGCTAGGAAAGTTTTAACCCAAAAAAGTCGAATAAATTTTACCATTCTCAAACCCCTAGCCACCCAATCCGCTCTCTATCACCATCCATCACTGCCCCTACCATCATTCTCCTCCTTTTATGACCCTTTTTTTTATTACTTTTGCCTCTTTTTTTACCTGTCTATACGGACTCGATTAAATTGTTGTAAAAGAGGAAGAATCGAAAGACAGACAGAGTGGTTACGGAGTTTGCTAGTTTAGTTATTGAAAAAAAAAGATATTCAGAGACTTAATTATTAAAACAAGAAAGCTAATTAATTGCCAATGGCGTGTAGCTCAGTTGATAATGGGTGGGGGTTAAGTTTGTCCAAAATCGAATTATTCTGGGTTCGAGTCTGGGCGTCCTCATAGCCACAACCGCTGAGTGAGTCAGGTATACCCCTCCACATTATGCAATTGATAGCTGACTGTGGGTCGGTATCAACCTTTTTATAAAAAAAACAAGAAAGCTAATTAATTGTTTATTCATTAAAAACATTTCAGAAAGTTAATTATTCAAAATAAAAAAATTGTCAAATTTTTTTTTGGACTTTTTCCTCTGTAGAAGTACAAAAATTTCTAAATATACATTTTTTAAATTGCAAAACTACCAACCAAACTACGTGTATGGATTTCTGACTATAATGCTAACGATGACAAATTTCGTCGATAATTTGTAGGTAATATTTTGATGCCGGTACTCATGGACAGGACCTTATTAAAGTTACATTATGACACGTGTATCTGTATTATTTCTCCGTCACAAGGTTAAAATTTTACATTTATAAAAAGGTACAACCATATTATTTTAGAAGATGTCACCGTATGATTCAAAAGTTCAAGAAAGGAAATTGTACCTCGTAATCGATTACAACAAATCTGACCTATTGCGACGATAAAAGTCGTTGCTAAAATTAAAATGTCGTTGCTATAGATTTATTCGACGACCCTCGTCGCTGTAGATCTTGTTGCTGTTGGCCTGTTGTAGTAGCTTTTTATACCGAGATAGATGATTATGTTGATCATAACTCCTCTTAGTGATTTGAATATGATTTCTCTGTATACTTAGTGAAATTCCATATGTAAACTTATGCTTAAATCAGCGATAGCATACACTGAGTGTTATCAGCGATCGCTGAAATTCAGAAGCATCAAGTCTACCCCTGAAGATCTGAAGATCAACCATCACACCAAAAGAATATTCAGCGAAAGTTGAATACCAATGTAACACCTTAGGCAGATCCCATATCGGCCGTGGACAGGAGTGATGTTGGGTTCATAAGTAAACCTTGGCCTTCCTAAACACAACGCGTTTTGGGGCCACATGCAATGCAGGTTCTTGGAACTCTGTGGTTAAGCGTGCTTGGGTGGGAGTAGTACCAGGATGGGTGATCCCCTGGGAAGTTCTCACCAGGTCGCCAAAAACAAAGCCGTGAGCCAGAGGGGCAAAGCGGACAATATTGTGTCGTGGTAAGGCGGGGTGTTACAAATGGTATCAGAGCCGCTCCTATGCCGTTTGGGATGTGGGGTAAACCTCATCGAGGACGATGAGTCCCTAAGGGGGGGTGTTTGTAACACCTTAGGAAGATCCCATATCGGTCGTGGACATGAGTGATGCTGGGTTCATAAGTAAACCTTGGTCTTCCTAAACACAACGTGTTTTGGGGCCGCACGCAAGACAGGTTCTTGGAACTCTGTGGTTAAGCGTACTTGGGTGGGAGTAGTACCAGGATGGGTGACCCCTTGGGAAGTTCTCGCCAGGTCGCCAGAAACAAATCCGTGCGGCTTAGGCCAAAGCGGACAATATTGTGTCGTCGTAAGGCGGGGTGTTACAACCAAGCTGAAGAAAGAGATAGTCAGCTAATGATCTGAAGCGGTTCAGTGATAGCAATGAATATCTAAATCAAAGTGTGAAGTCTTGTTAAGCCTCAGCGATACTATGAAAGTTCATCCTTGAACTTTCAAGTTCAGCGATCAAGTGAAGCTTCTCAAACAAGATTAAGATTGATCTTATCCTCGATGTACAAAAGTCAAACCTTATACTATGTCAAAGAAGGACGTACGGATTTTCTCTTATGTCCCCATCATATCTGATATGGTACTGTTCACACGCGGCCAAAAGTATGGTTGCTTTTGAACAAAGGACAAGCTTCCTATGAAAGCTTGACACGTGGCATATACCTTCTGTCTTGCATTAAATGCAAACGAGTATAAATAAGATGAATATATCTTCTTCATCTTCATGCATGCTACTTTCTAATTCCTAAAACCTCTGTTTCTTTTCTCTCTCATTTCCTTGTGCATCAACCTGTGTGATTTCTTAAGTTACAATAAAATAGGTTTACTTGTTCTAATTCCGCTTGTAACTGTAAATTTATTTATTCAATATAAACTAATTTAAAAACAAAAAATCTGACTGTTTGTATTCAACTCCCCCCTTCTACAAATTGTTTCTATATCCTTGAACTCTTGTAGACTCCTTTGGGACCAACAGATTCCTTGTGAGAAATAGCAAATATCGAGAATGCCTGCAATTTTGTGTTCTAAAAGATGGAGGATCTCAGCCGAAGGAGGAATCGATACTGAACTTGACCAATCGATCTTATTTCGCAATTGATAATGAACTTGAGTATTTGATCGTATTTGATCAATCAATCGTATTTGAGCAATGAATCGTATTTGAGCAACCGATCGTATTTGAGCAACCGATTGTATTTGAGCAATCAATACTGAACTGTTGAACTTCAGCAATCGATACTGAACTTGAGCAGTAGATTGTATTTAGCAATGGACAATAAACTTGAGCAATCAAATCGTGTTTGAGCAATCAATACTAAACTGTTGAAATTGAGCAATCAAGAACAATCTTACAATTTGAATCGTATTTAGCGTCTTGAGCAATGGGTTGTCTCAATTTGAGGGCTTAGAGTATTTAGGGTTTTCATATCTCTTTAATGGAATTTTATTTTTTAATACAGACATAAACAAAAGTTAATTTAATTTAATATATAGTAATTATTTTTACTCTATAGCAACGACACGTCGTTGCTGTTGAATTCCCAATTTGTTTTAAAAAAAATTATAATCATATTTTTATTTAAAACTTTTAGATAAATGATTTTTACTCTATAGCAACGACAAGTTGTAGCTATTGACTTTCCAATTTAAAAAAAATACGTATAATCATGATTTTTATTTAAATCATTTAGATAATTTATTTATTTTTTAGGTATAGCGACGACAAGTCGACGCTATTGATTATTCAATTTTAATTTTTATAAAACATATTTTCATGTATGGAAAACCTGTTAAAAATGATAATTTGAATCTCTACTGCAACGACATGTCGTCATTGTAGGTTTTTTTAGAAAATAAAATATTTGAAGTCTACATCTATCGGGGGAAAAGTTTTTTTAAGTACTATAGCGACGATTCTTTGTTGTCGCTATAGCCTTTGTTGCTATAGAGGTCATTCTTGTAGTGATCAACCTAAAAACCAAAAATAGTCTTGAAATCAACCAAAACAAAGAAAAAAACTCTTGAAATCAACTAAAAAACCTAAAAAATTATCGAAATTGATAAAACAAACTTAAAATCCCTAGAAATAAAACAAAAAACTTTAAAAAATCCCTTCAAATGATGGAATTAGGCTAAAAACACGTCGAACAATTTTGAACATTAGTAAAAACATAAAGACATGCCGATAAAAACGGTGCTTTTAGTAATTATTTTTTATCTATATTATATTATATGGTGGCATCATATGAAAAAAATTTGTAAGTCCATCCATGCCGGATTGCCAATACTCTATTAATTACACCGTCTGTAATCATTTATAGCATGCCATCAGTATCAAAGGGAATTGTCGATAACGCGCGTGTGGCTCGTAGTTTATCTTTAAAATGTATAAAAATATTTTTGTTGATGTATTACTAGAGGATAATGCGTCGTTAATTTTGGAATCCGTTGGTATAGTATATCGGTATTATATATATAGAGAGAGAGGCGGGTTCATACGAGGACGATACCAATTTACGAGAATACAAGGACAATCCTCGGCCAATCGTTTTGTACATTAAATTTTTCATGTACAAAATCATATGTGATTTTGTAAGCATCAAAAATGACACGCGCAATTTTTTCCGTGGGCAAGTTGTGGGAAAAGTCGCGGCTAATCATATATGATTTTGTACGTAAATTATATGTGATTTTGTACATGAAAAGTTTCATGTACAAAATGATTGGCTGAGGATTGTTCTCGTATTCTCGTAAATAGTTTACTACTAGAAAATTGAGTATTTTCAATGGAAAATGTCGTTGAAATTTTTCTACGAATTTTATAGCGATTATTGACAAAACATAAATTTTCTACGAATTTTCAACGAATTTCCGTTGAAAATCTCTCACAAAATGCATTTTCAACCAAATTTTTTTTGACAAGACTTTCCGTTGAAATTTTTTTTGGTTAAAAATACATATATGTTTGTGAAAGATTGTCAACGGAAATTCGTTGAAAATTCGTAAAAAATTTATGTTCTATCAATAATCCTCTAAAATTCGTAGAAAATTTTCAACGACATTTTACGTTGAAAATACTCAATTTTCTAGTAGTGGTTACCTTCCTCGCATGAACCTCTTTCTATATATATATATATATATACAAAGAGGTTCATGCGAGGAAGGTAACTATTTACGAGAATGCGACAACAATCCTCAGCCAATCATTTTGTACATGAAACTTTTCATGTACAAAATCATATATGATTCACACTACTAAAAAATTGAGTATTTTCAACGAAAATTTTTAACGAAAAATATCGTTGAAAATTTTCTACGAATTTTAGAGGGATTATTGACAAAACATAAATTTTCTATGAATTTTCAACGAATTTCCGTTGAAAATCTCTCACAAAATGCATTTTCAACCAAAAACTTTTTGACGAGACATTCCGTTGAAAAATTTTTGGTTGAAAATGCATATATATTTGTGAGAGATTTTCAATGGAAATTCGTTGAAAATTCGTAGAAAATTTATGTTTTGTCAATAATCCTCTAAAATTCGTAGAAAATTTTCAACGACATTTTCGTTGAAAATTAATTTCCGTTGAAAATACTCAATTTTCTAATACTGTCATGTACAAAATCACATATGATTCACGTACAAAATTATATATGATTAGCCGCGACTTTTCCCGCGACTTACCCACGAAAAAAGTCGCGCGTGTCCTTTTTGATGCTTACAAAATCACATATGATTTTGCACATGAAATCATATATGATTTTGTACATGAAAAATTTTCATGTACAAAATGATTGGCTGAGGATTGTCCTAGCTCGTATTCTCGTAAATTGGTACCGTCCTCGTATGAACCCGCCTCTAAATGAAAACGGTAAATATTTAAGAAAACAAGAAAATCTTTTTTCATAAACAAAATCACATATGATTTTGTACTGACATGAAAAAATAGACACGAGCGACTTTTGCTGCGGGTTAAGTAACGGGAAAAGTCGCGGCTAATCATATATGATTTTGTGCATGAAAAAAGTTTTCTTGTTTTATTAAATAGGTAGCATTTTCGTTTGAACCGGCCATATATATATATATATCAACCTGAATATTTCTGGCGGAGTTAATTAATGATCCTTCGAAAATTAATGGACAATTTCTTCTGTCAGCGATAACTTACATTCTAGTCGTGAAGTTAAGTTCCTGTAGCTTACTTTAAGTTGAAGTGAGTCTCTTATAAACTAGAAAGTGCATCTATCTCATTTAGTGGAGGAAATCTGATAAACATTTGTTTAACTGGACTTCTATGACTATCCCAGCGACAATATTCGGCGAGCACGTGCATATATATTTTAAAGATTATTGTATAATGAAGAAAGCACTTTGAATGGTCTGCTTAATACCAAACCTAATATTTTTTATTTTAATTTGTTGTTTATTCGAATGAGTAAACAAATACTATATATATTATATCCAAGAATAAAGATCACAGTAGCAATATTTGACTTTGAATTTGGGTTTTGGATGTTCAAACAAGATGAATGTACAGTATGGTTACTTCTCCAAAAAAACAGTTCCATTCACACATTCTATAATATTCATCGGACCCTTTGGCAGGGTCGGATCCATAATTTGTTTTCAAACCATGCCACTGTTTTATTATAAGAAAAAATAGCGGGGATAATCTGTTGATTAGTTCATTGTTTTTCATATTTGGGGTCTTGTGTTCATGTCTTTTATTGCAAAGAAAAAAAATCTCAGAAAAAAATCTCAAAAACATAATATGGAATTAAAAGCTAAAAACTAAGAAAATGATACTGATGAAATTCGAACTTGGATCTAAGGCGGAAGAAAGGTCTTGCATACCAAGTCTACCAAGGAAAACTTATGTCCTTATTCTAGTTTCAAAAATATGGCAACACACAACAAATCGACAAGGTCACGAGCCTAAATATTTACACTACGACAGAGGAATGAAATGGTGGCACGTGTCACTGTACCACCTAACTAGGTCGTCCCTGCCCTTTGGTTATAGATTTCTAGATTAGTTATTCCACTATCAGCACCTTGGTTATAGATTTCTAGATTAGTTATTCCACCATCAGCGACTAATTAATTTGATTGACCTCTCTACAAAACAGTTGTGAATTTTCACATTAATTAATTAATTTTTTTCATTCGAGAGCGAATATTTTGCCGCCCACCCGTTAACGTTGCCTTCAACCAAATAGCTTGCAATATATGACTATACCAAAAAAAGATCTACACAAGAAGATATAAATTGCATAATTTAACATTTTAGTTTGAGTTTTCCCTCCATAACAAGTGAAAATGTAATATGTACTCAAGCTTTGCATGATCGTAAGGAAGGAAATTTAAAGAAGAATGCTTCTATTTGTAGTCAAGATTTGAGGAGGATAAATGAGAAATTTCATAGGTGAACACCTTCTCCTTTGTATCTTTACTGTAGGTGTCCGGACCAGTTTGTGCATAACTCGATTAATGCTATGAGGATCTGAAAGATAACACTAAGAAAAATTAGTAGCCTTGAAGAGACTCTTAACTAGCGTGAACATCTTTGTCAAGATGGTGACATCAAAAACCACTTTGCATATATACTGTGGCGCTATATGATCTTTAGCTATAGGTCTAATGTACTTGTTATAGAAAGTACATATATGAGTCAGGAGCAAGAGGAAGTGGTAACGGTCGATGGATGTTTTGTCAAGATGGTGGCATCTAAAACCACTTTGCATTGGTAGATGCAAGTTCAAGTAAGAGCATGTGCACTGGTAATTGCTTTATCATGCATGAGTTACATCAAACTAACTTTTCTTCTATATATGTATAGGTTCCAAAGAACATTATCTGATCTATACATGTTCTCCATTGGTTTGCCTTTGCAAACAATATGTTGTCTAAAATTGGAAACTCCTCATGTCAAAATAATTAATTTGTCATCCCGAATATAAGTTTCCATTTTCAAAAGCTTACATAATTAACAAACCATAGTGCCGTAACCAAAGAAAGAAACACGAGACGAAGAACAAATTAAAGCGCGATGAAACCATATTGAAATAATCCATCATATGATTCACAATAACAACATCGATTGGGAAACAAAGTATTTAACGTTTATAGATTCTAAAATAATCTAGTAGGAAAATGTTTCTTAAGACAAATTTTCATATTTTACCTCTCACTCTTGGTCTGGAATTATTGCATTTCCTAGCTTGTAAATTTGACAAACTTTTATATATATAAGACCGTTCGTTTCACTACAAGAAAATTGGGTTTATATAGGACGTCATCAATATCAAAACGTCCTAATAGGTTGCTTCATAGGACTCAATTTATAGAACCAAAAAATAAGGGTCCTATCTAAAAGAATAAGTTTAATTATAAGACGATTTTCGGCGTCTTAACAAGTTTTTAATTCATTTTTAGTAAAAAATGACACGTGAACTATAGGACACCTTTTGAACAAGTGTCTTATAAAAAATGGATTTATAAACCACAAAGGGTTGTGGCATAGTGGTTGAGGCCTTGCCTAGGGTTCGAATCCAGACGTACATAACAGTTGTTAGGGGCGTAAATGATGCGAGTCGAGCTCGAGTATCAATATACTCGACTCGAACTTGATAGTCATTTCTCAAGCTCGAACTCGACTCGAAAGCTCGCGAGTAGTTAAATACCAAACCCGACTCGAACTCGATTGCAATTTTTTAAGCTCGAACTCATACTCAATTCAAGGTCAAACTCGAATCAAGCTCGAACTCAAACTCGAATCAAGCTCGAACCAAACTCATTGAAATTTATAAATTTTTTGGGTCTTCTCTTATAAATTTTAAACTTAGAGGTGTTCTCTTTAATTTTATAAACTAAAGGGATGCACCTCAAACTTAATAAAAAAAAAGACAAAGTTACAAATTTCATTGACATCCCTCTCTTTTTATAACACCTATTCACTCTTACTTTACCATCTTTCTTCCAATATGGGACAAGTTCACCAACACTTCTATAGTGTTTTTTGTTTATGATTTTACTAAAAAAACAATTGATTGGTTCTTTTAAATTATAAAATTCACAATTTTGTTCAAATATCTAAAAATATAAGACATTTTCTTATATTATATTTTACATATTATTTTATAAAACTGATTTTATTTTAAAACTAATTATATATATATATAAATTGAGTATCTCACGAGCTTTACCAGTCGAGTTTTAGGTAGCTCGACTCGACTCGTTAATATGTCGAGTCGAGTTCGAGTTCGAGTCGAGCCTATTCGAGTCGATCTCGAGTAGCTCGCGAGTTATCTCGTACTCTTGTATCATTTACACCCCTAATAGTTGTGACCACTGAATTTATCAGGCTGATGTTTTACGGTCATAAGTTGTCGGGATTAGTCCAGGCATAGCCTGCGACATCCTTTTAAAAAATGGGTTTATAGAACACTTATTCAAAAGTGTCATATAAAATAGCTAATATGACGTTTTGTATTAAAATTGTTCTAAAAAACTTGTTAAGGCACCTAAAAACGTCGTATAAACTTATTACAACATCTTTGGATATATATCTAAACCCTTTATTTTTTGGTCCTATAAATTGGGTCCTATAGTAGTCTATTAGAATGCTTTGAAATTGGTAACGTCCTATAAACTCAATTTTGTTACCGTGTTTATCGACACATCTTTAGTAATTCAATACACAATTATGAGAACTAAAGATCTATATCTTGTCTTTGAGCAAGTTTCAACCAATTTGAGGTAATCATATAGTCATTCTAATTAAGTGGAAGAACAACAAGCTATCGTAGAATAACAACAACGACTTTTCTCAGCAGAAAGGGTGGAATTTCTACAATAAGGTCTCGAGTTCAAATCTGATACGGATCGCCTGGCCCGACAGATCGAAGAGAAACGCGATCGAACCAGAAGCATTAACTCAATGCACCATTAGATCCGATTATTTACAACTTTTCTTATTTACAGTTTCCTTATTTTAGTTTTCTTTATTTCTTTACTTTCCTTTTATTAATTAGTTTCCTAGTTAACTTAGGATTGATTTAGTTTCCTTTTTCTAGTTTCCTTTTCTTTTAACGTTTCCTTGTTTAGTTCTATTTCCTAGTCTATTTAAAGCCTCCTAGCTTTGTCAATTATTCATTCAATCAATTATCAATACAATCTAGCTTTGCTTTGCTTATCGTTTTACGAGTTCTTGTTTAATTTCACGCTTGTGGAATTTGTTTACTTTTCGGGTTGACGCTGGTTGATCCTATTCCGCGTAACCTGCTGCGTCAGTTGGTATCAGAGCACAGACTTCCTGTCTCTTCACCTTCGTGATGGCAAATCACCAACCCCTCACCCGAGCCGATTTTGACGACCTTACCGCAGCTCTCACCATGGCTCTAACCAACGCCCTCACCAACTCCCAAGACACCCTTATCAATCGAATCGGTACTCTCATCAAGAGGCGTCCGGTAAGAGACAGGCACCCCGACCATAGACCACCACCCCGTCATCAACCAACCCCTAGCGTTCACTCTAGTTCCGAATCAGAACCTGAGGAGGAAGAGCGACCGCCTCGCAACGACCCAGACTACCGAATGAAGGCCGACATCCCTTACTTCCATGGGAGTGTAGGCGTCGAAGACTTCCTCGATTGGCAGATCGAGGTCGATCGTTTCTTCGAAATCATGGAGATTCCGGAGCATAAGCAAGTCAAGATGGTGTCTTTCTGCTTAAAAATCACCGCCACCGTTTGGTGGGATCGTTTAACCACCCAACGACAACGACAACACAAGGGCCCGGTTCGTTCATGGAGGCGAATGAAGCATTTAATGTCAGATCGTTTTCTACCGGAGGATTACGAACAGATTCTCTACCGGATGTACTTGGATTGTTCCCAAGGTTCCAGATCCGTGTCCGAATACACAATGGAGTTTATCCGTTACTCCGATCGAAACGAAATAAATGAAACGGAGGGTCAAAGAGTCGCACGCTACACCAACGGTTTGAACTATCGGACTCCAAACCGCGTGGACCATCTCTGAAGCCTCCAATTTGGCCATGAAAGCTGAATTAATGGAGAAAACCACCCGATCTTCGTACCGCCGCTATCCCACTCAAACCTCCACCGACGCCCTTAGTTCAAACCTCGACAAAGGAAAAAACGTAGTAACTCTCCCGACTCTACGCGAATCCGATCCCCCTCGAACCACAACCACTGCCAAGCCGACCGCACCAAAACCCACGAATCCCTACACGAAACTATCAGCTCCTAAGTGCTATCGTTGTGGCCTACCGAGTCATAAGTCGAACGAATGTAGCAACCGAAGAATCACCGGGCTTGTGAACGAAGAGGAATACGACGACGAAGAAAAGGAGTACGAGGGCGCTGATTTTGCGGAAGAAGATTTCGAGGAAGAAAAAGTAAATATCGTGCTCCAACGAGTTCTTCTCGCCCCAAAAGAAGACGGTCAACGAAAAAACCTCTTCCGATCTTATTGCTCGATCAACAAAAAGATTTGCAATTTGATCATAGACAATGGTAGTTGCGAAAATTTGGTGGCTCAAAAGGTTGTCGATCACTTGGGTCTACCGACTCAACCTCACGAGTCGCCGTATGCACTTGGATGGGTCAAGAAAGGGCCGCAAGCACGAGTGACTCAAGTTTGCAAGGTTCTTCTTTCTATTGGCAAATACTACAAAGAAGAAGTACTTTGCGATGTTTTGGATATGGATGCATGCCACATATTACTCGGACGACCGTGGCAATACGATAACAACGTCACTCACAAGGGAAGAGACAACGTAATGCTATTCCAATGGGGAGATCGAAAAATTGCCATAGCACCCGTTGCCCGATTTGATAAAAACCCGGAAAAGCAAAGCAGGAGTTTCTTGGTCGTAACATCAAACGAGCAAGACATGGAGGAAGCATATAAGGAATCTCAAATTTTTTGCCCAATCGTCGTCAAAGGGTTGATGCATACTAAAGAGACCGTTTCCGAGATTCCGGAAGAAGTCGATGAGATCTTACGGGATTTCAAAGAATTAACCGCCGATGACATCCAACACCAAATTGATTTAATTCCCGGTTCTAGTTTACCAAACCTTCCCCATTACTGGATGAGCCCCAAGGAGAACGAAATTTTGAGGGATCAAGTCGAAGATCTTTTACGGAAGGGATTCATTCGTGAAAGTCTTAGCCCGTGCGTCGTCCCCATCCTTGTCGTGCCAAAAAAGAACAACCAATGGAGGATGTGTGTTGATAGCCGCGCCATCAACAAAATCACCATCAAGTACCGGTTCCCCATTCCTCGTCTTGAGGATATGCTTGATGAACTAGCCGGCGCAACAGTGTTCTCCAAAATTGATCTTCGTAGCGTCTATCACCAAATCCGGATCCGTCCGGGTGACGAATGGAAGACGGCGTTCAAAACACCTTTTGGGCTATACGAATGGCTTGTCATGTCTTTTGGCACTTCCAACGCGCCAAGCACTTTTATGAGGACGATGAATCAATTCCTTTGCCCTTTTATTGGATCATTCGTGGTCGTGTATTTCGATGACTTCCTCATCTATAGCCGAAGCAAAGATGATCACTTGACGCATCTCCGAGAAGTTCTTTCCGTACTCCAAGATAGTAAACTCTACATCAATCTCAAAAAGTGTACTTTTTGTACAAGTAAGCTTTTATTTTTGGGATTTGTTGTGGGAGAATCTGGAATCGAAGTTGATGAAGAGAAGGTACGTGCAATCAAAGAATGGCCGACACCAAAAACCGTTTCCGATGTCCGAAGTTTCCACGGTTTGGCCACCTTCTACCGGAGATTTGTGAGAGACTTTAGTACGATCACCGAGTGCTTAAAGAAAGGGAAATTTCAATGGGGACCCATTCAAGATCAAAGCTTTGCGTGGATCAAAGAAAAGTTGAGCACAACACCGGTCCTCGCGCTTCCCGATTTTAGCAAGATTTTTGAAGTCGAATGCGACGTAAGTGGTGTGGGAGTAGGAGCCGTCCTATCCCAAGAAAAACGACCGATTGCGTTCTTTAGCGAAAAGCTAAGCGAGGCGAGACAAAGTGGAGCACTTACGATCAAGAATTTTATGCGGTCTTTCGTGCTTTAAAACAATGGGAGCCCTATCTCGTACAAAAGGAGTTCGTTCTTTTTACCGATCATCAAGCCTTGAAATTTATCAATAGTAAAAAATCGGTGAGTAAGATGCACACACGTTGGGTAAGTTACTTGCAAAAATTCCCTTTTGTGAACAAACACAAGTCGGGAGTACTTAACCGAGTAGCCGACACCTTGAGCCGACGTGCTACCTTGATGGTCACTCTCTCTCAAAAGATTACCGAGTTTGAAGTACTTAAGGATCAGTACGAGGACGATGATGACTTCAAAATTCTTTGGTGCAAATGCAAAGGCGGAACACCGATGGATGATTACTATGTCAACAACGGTTATCTTTTTAAAGGTAATCAATTGTGCATCCCTAATTCCCCTCTTCGCGAGAAGTTGATACGAGATTTGCATGGAGGATGTCTAAGTGGGCATCTTGGCCGAGACAAAACCATCGCTAGTGTCATTGAGCGATATTATTGGTCCCGTTTGAGGCGCGACGTTGGCACCATTGTTCGCAAGTGTTATACATGCCAAACCGCCAAAGGCCATAGTCAAAACACCGGTCTTTACTTGCCACTACCAGTTCCGGACGACATATGGCAAGATTTGTCCATGGATTTTGTCCTTGGATTACCCCGCACGCAACGAGGTGTTGACTCTATTTTCGTCATCGTATATCGTTTCTCAAAGATGACGCATTTTATTGCTTGCAAAAAGACAGCCGACGTAAGTAATATCGCCAAGTTGTTTTTCAAAGAAGTTGTACGCCATCATGGGGTTCCCAAGACTATTACTTCCGATCGTGACTCGAAGTTTTTAAGTCACTTTTGGATCACTCTTTGGAGAATGTTTGGTACCTCACTCAACAAAAGTAGCACGACGCATCCGCAATCCGATGGTCAAACTGAGGTAACCAATCGAACGTTGGGAAACATGCTTAGAAGTGTTTGTAGCGATAAGCCAAAACAGTGGGATCTTGCTTTACCCCAAATCAAATTCGCCTACAATAGTGCAACTCATTCGGCGACCAATTGTTCACCTTTCTCTCTCGTTTACACAACGGCTCCCAAACATGTGGTTGACTTAGTCAAACTCCCACATCTACCTGGATCAAGTATGGCAGCGGATAATATGGCTAAGGATGTTCAAGCCGTAAAAGAAAACGTCAAAGCTCGGTTGAAACAAATTGGTGTGAAGAACAAAGAAGCCGCGGACCAACGACGTTGCAAAAAAGTTTTTCAGATAGGTGATGATGTGATGGTTTTTCTCCGAAAGGAACAATTTCCCGTTGGAACCTACGACAAACTCCAACCCAAGAAGTACGGACCTTTCAAGATCACCAAGAAAATCAACGACAATGCCTATGTCGTCGCCCTTCCCGATTCGCTTCACATCTCCAACACTTTTAATGTCGCGGATTTGTACGATTACTATGCGGATGATTTCCATTTGGAAACGAGCTCGCGGTCGAGCTCTTCAGAGGTGGAGGAGACTGATACAAATCTCCTGGCTCGACAGATCGAAGAGAAACGCGACCGAACCAGAAGCATTAACTCAATGCACCATTAGATCCGATTATTTACAACTTTCCTTATTACAGTTTCCTTATTTACAGTTTCCTTATTTTAGTTTTCTTTGTTTTTTACTTTCCTTTTATTAATTAGTTTCCTAGTTAACTAAGGATTGATTTAGTTTCCTTTTCTTTTAACGTTTCCTAGTTTAATTCTATTTCCTAGCCTATTTAAAGCCTCCTAGCTTTGTCAATTATTCATTCAATCAATTATCAATACAATCTAGCTTTGCTTTGCTTATCGTTTTACGAGTTCTTGTTTAATTTCACGCTTGTGGAATTTGTTTACTTTTCGGGTTGACGCTGGTCTATCCTATTCCGCGTAACCTGCTGCGTCAAAATCTGACTCCGTCCAACTTGCCATATGACATCGAGATTCAATTTACCTCTCCCATGATAGCACATACTCTTTTTCCACAAGAGTTAGAACAAATATAATAATATACCTAATTGGACTTTCACTTGCACCTCGACCCACCTTTTTCTGAAACACAGTTAGCTGTTAGCCCCAACTCATACCACATAATGAATCAAGTCAGATAATATTCAAGTTCAGTTCACTACCTAAATATCAAAGGTAACCCAATAATCACTAGATTGAAGAACTGAAAACTACATTTAATGGTGTCCGCATTCCTGAAGGCACCCCTCTTTTTCAAGAGGATTCACAACATGTCAAATCCTGATAAGGTTCTTCGCTTTGTATCGAATTAAACCACATGATCATATATATTTTGAATGCACCAAGGTTAATTCATTAAGCATTATATGGATAATTTGAACAAGAAAAGTTTAATTAATTTATACTAAAAATCTCAAACTACTTAAGAAAACAAAATACTTTACTTTATGTCATATCTCATTTATTATTTGTCGTCACGCTTAGCTTTAGTTGAGGGGACATATCTCAACTTGATCTTCATATTCTTTAGTTGTTTAAGTAAGATTCTTGCATAATTTTTAACTTATTACTAATTATTGCAAACCATCTAAAATATTGTAAAGATGGCTTTTCTAAAAGAGTTGTAACTTTATCGGAAGTGCAATAAAATTTCATTTTCTCCTATTTTTCAAATAAGATTGAAAAAAGTATAATCTCCCATTTCATATTGGTTGGAAATTAAAATTATGATCCTTCTATAATTCTACCATGCTTGTAGCCATTTGAGATGAAATGTCATCCTACATAGCATTTCAAGTTAAAATACAAGTATCCTTGCCTCATATTTGCCAAAAAGACCCCAATATCGATCTTCATTTGGCTTGTGAAAACATGTGGAACCCCATTAGTTACTTTTCAAAAGATCTATTATGAAAATGAATGATCAAAGTCTAACTAAGATGGGACGAATCTAATCTTGCCAATAAATTGAAACTTTTTCGAGATAAACTAGAAACCTTGAGTTTAAATCTCTTATTTGCCCACTAAATCAATAAAAAGATAATGATAAACACTAAAATTTTTACCACTCAAAATGGGTTCTCTCCTAAAAAGGTTTAATTTAAAATCAAAGGACAGGATGGTGGCATCAAAGCAAGTTCAAGGGAGAGCTTGTGCTTGCTCATTACTTTTGTTACACCGAACACACTTTTCCTCTATGTTCGATTCAAACGCACTTATACACCTTTTTCGATCTTTACCTGCTCTCCGCAGGCTAGCTTTGTACTGCCGAATGTTGGCTGAAAAGGGAATATATACATTTTCTTGTTAAAATAAATTATTTGCATAACGCACGTCCACTGATGTTTGCATCTTTGAAAGGTTAAATAATGAACCACAATGACCGATGAACAACCAAAGAGAACAAGGCACTGTGAAAATTGAAAAGAACAAGATCCACATATGTCTTTATTGATCACAAAACACAAGTCGCATTACTAAACAAAAGACTTTTGCCTACGAACTTTTTCTTTAGAAAATCTGTCGCTAAAGAGTGATTTGTCACAAAACCGTTACAAAAGTTGGTGGGTAATTCACATCGGTCACACACAGATTATCTCAGTTATTTTTTGAATGATCCATTGGTATTTTGTTGAAAAACATCATATTCTACCAAACCATCGGTATTTTTTCGGTGATCCGTGGATATTCACCGACACGGAAATTAATTTGGATGATTTTTATAGATAAAAGTCATTTGTTTTGTAGTGTGGATTATGACCTAGTCAAAGTAGTGCTTTATTATACAGTTTCAACAATCTTCTTCGTGAACAAACCTAAAGCATACAATGGGAATTCAACACTTGTTAAAAATCATAGATCATTTTGCTTAATGTTGGTTCACATATTAGTGTTGTTCTAGCACAGTTATCAAAGAAGGGATAAAGTTTTTGTTATAAATATTATTGATGCACCCTTGGCAATTATATAGAGGCTAATATGCAAACTGTTTGCCTAAATAGCATCATCTAAATTGATGTTTCTATAAATGGTTAAATTCTTTAGACTCTTAAAATGCATAACTTTTTAATTTCCTTTTCAATATTCTCACATACGATATGAGCTGTCTTTAACCTTTGATGAGTTTTGGCCCACCAAACCCCTCCTCTTCTACCCTTCCAACACTACTATTTCTTTATGTCTTTCTGTGTTTCACTTTCTTCTTTATTTCACCACTTCAGACATTTAAGTTTTCCTTAAGACCGAAGGATAGTGTCAAACAATTAATGAAGTAGAAAAGGGTGTCAAAGCACCTTTGATATACGTTTCTTTTACTCACTGTATGTTGATTGTTATGTGAAAAAGATGGGAGGTTGGAAACTTTAAGTCATTAGATTGAACTTCACTTTATTCTTGGTTCTTGAGTTTGCCATTTTTCTATAATGGGGAACAACTAAACAAATATTTATGGGTTATTCTATACATAGAGGGCCGAAGGAAAAGGTTAATAACACTGTTAACGCATCATCTTGGTTTATCAACGATTAGTGAAAGATGCATAAATCTTGTAGGGGACACCAAACAACCATAAAAAGTATCATTGCAATATTTTAAGTGTTAATATGTGGAGCCTCTATCATTACTCTTCAAAGAGGTCTTTCTGGAGAGAAGGGAGGTTCTAATACGTACATACATACAAACATGCATGCATACATACATACATACATACATAGGGTTGTCTGTTTTTATGAGACCCGTGAGATCACATTTTTATACACTTAAAACTTCACAACAAATGCTTGTGAAGGTAAAAAATTCGAATCTTTAGAGCAAAAACACTATGAATGTTCCCTTCACAGTGTTTTGCTGTGAAGTTTCATGGGTAAAAAAGTAGTCTCACGAAAACATCGAATTTTTTTTTTCTTCACAGTGATTTTTTTTAACGGCAGCAATTTTTGTTAAACTAGCAAGGTGCCAGAAACAATTACAATACAGAAATAGCCTGTACGGGGTTTTGTAACCACCCTACCCAATTGATATTTCACTTCTTACTTCTATTTTGCGCCCATAGGAATGATTGTGTGACTATACTATCCCATAACAACGCCTTCTATGGTTTCATTGCTCCAAAAAACGTCCCATTCCGAAAATTCCATATAGACCATAAAGCCGTGTACAAAACCGCTTCTCTAGGCAATCGACTTCCCCTTTCTTTAGTCCTAAGAATTCCATCCAATCTTTCCATCCGGGGACATTGTGAATGCCCGGTATATTCAGCGACCTACATTTCTCCAAATGTCTTGAGCCAACTGGCATTCGAACAACAGGTGATCAACGGATTCACTCTTCCCTTCGCAGATTGAGCATAGAACATAGTGCACATCAATTCCCCTTTTTACGAGATTATCCTTGTTGTGGATTTTATTCAGACCCTGGTGTGGATTTTATTCAGACCCGTGAGACCACATTTTTACCCAAATCCCTGCCGTGAAGTTTCAAATGTAAAAATGTAGTCTCACGGGTCTCACAAAAACAGGTTTGTGTCACGTGATCCCAAGTCTATATATGTATATATATACATATATAGTGTCATATCATTGATAATTGTCCAGTTTAAACCAACATGCGACTATAACTTAACCTTGAGTTATACCATGCTCACAAAATCTTAAATGACACTAGAGCATGCATTGAAGGTTACTGAGAAGAGTGTTTTGGGTAGGAAAAGTCCATGAAAATTAAAGCTGGTGAAAACTACATTCATTAGGAAGGTTTTTTCATTAAAATACAACTTGTGCATATCTAGTTTTGCACAATATAATTGTTGAGACGAAGGTGATCCATTAGTCAATTAGAGCGATGGTAAGTGAAACTCAGGGACGTAGTCAGAATTCTAACATAAGTGGGGCTCGAAGATTATAAAATTAGATTGTCGATTCAAGTTATCCAAGGAAGACGTTAATATAATATGCAATTAATGTTAGTTTTTTTGAGTTTATAAGATTTTGAGAGGAAATTTGAGTTATATATATATATACATATATAAAATTCATATTCTGACTTCTATTTGTAAACCACCAAAAAAGTGTAAATCAAATAATTACGATATTTATGGAAATGATGAAGTTTCGTTTATTATTGTTTGAATATTTAAGGAATATTATTAGAGTTTATTTAATTATGATTAACACTTTATATTAGGAAATAATTGATGTATTTATGGAATAAGATATTAGTTAGACTTTATGGACGAAGGAGATTGGTTTATATAGTTTTTGACTTTTTATGGTTTACAAATAAATGCGCCTCTTAAATACATATTATATATATATAGAAAGAGAGAGAGAGTGATAGAAATAGGGGTTGATTCAAATACAAACCAGTTGAAAAGTACAGACTATACAAACTGGTTCAAATCAATATAAAAATAATTTTATTCATGATTTTTTTCCATCAAATCCTATGATTTAACATATTATTGCACATATGTTTGTTTCATCTTGTGAAAAAAATTCATGTGAAACTTTTACATTGTGAAACAAATACATGTGAAACTTTCTCATAAAAAAATATATGAGAACCTTTCGACTTATAAAAATAAATACATACACAACTTTTACATTACGAAACAAACATATGTTTAATAATATCTTAATCATAGCATTTGATGAAAAAATTATGAAAAAAATTATTTTTATATTGATTTGAACCAGTTTGTATAGTTTGTACCATTCAACCGGTTTGTATTTGAACCAACCTCTCTCTCTCTCTCTATATATATAGAACCAACCTCTCTCTCTCTCTCTCTCTCTCTATATATATATATATAGAAAAAGATTCATGTGAGGACGGTAACAATTTACGAGAATGTGAGGACAATCCTCAACCAATCATTTTGTACATGAAATTTTTCATTTACAAAATCACATATGATCACGTAAAAAATCATTTATTATTACCCGCGACTTAGCTCACGGGAAAAGTCGTCTGTGTCCTTTTGATGCTAGTACAAATCACATATGATTTTGTACATGAAAAAATTTCATGTACAAAATGATTAGTTGACGATTGTCCTCGTATTCTCGTAAATTGTTACCGTCCTCGCATGAACCTGCCTATATATATGTATATATGGGAGGTTTCAATTGCAAATTCGACAATTCAAACAAATTTTGCAAACCAATCCTGGCCATCCATCTAGTCTAATAAATATTTGATTTGATTTTGTTTTCTAATTCAAACTCATGATCATAATTAATGAACTTATCATCTTCCATATATATATATCTCAACCATAATTAATTAATTATGATAATTGTCCATAAATATCTCAATTGTTTTCTAATATAATGGTCTGCAAAGTTTGCATAAATGGAGGAATTTTCAATTGAAACGTGCCCATATATATATATACATATATAGGGGAGGGATCAAATGAGAACCACTGATCCTTAAAGGAACAAAGGAACAAGTTGTGGACCACATATGATGTGGGTCCCACATAATATTAAAACATTTGTAATTTAATATTAAATCATATCAAATCATAAATGATTTAATATTATGTGGGACTCACATCATATGTGATCCACAAGTGTCCCTTTGTTCCTTTAGAAATGTAAAATTCTCATTTGAACATTCCTATATATATATATTTAAGTAAATGTGTCTCATCTTAATTTAATATCAAATATAGTGTTTTATTAATATCAAATACATATATTTATTTATGTAAAATTGGAATAACTCAATGTTGTCATTGCATTATTGAATAAGCCTCATATTTATACAAATAGCCTTATCAAATCATATATTTATTTATATAATATTGAAATAACTCAATGTTGTCATTTCATTATTGAATAAGCATCATATTTATATAAATAGCCTATAAGATAGGCAAGGATCCAAAAGGAGAATGTGCGGGAGATATACATAAGATAAAAGCAGATATACACATGATCAAAGGAGACATGTTCTAAATATACATAGATATCCTAACATACCCCCACGGTAGAAGCGTGAGGAGGGTGAATGCAAAGACTGTCTCAAAAGTCATCAAGTTAGAGAAGACGTGGAAGACCATACCTTTGGTGAAGATATCAACGACTTGGTGTCAGGAAGGTACATGCATAACTCGAACTTGACCACGAGAAAACTTTTCCAGTACAAAATGGATATCCATCTCTATATGTTTTGTAAGATGGTGTTGTCGGGAAAGGTGGCTTTTTGAGATGGCGTAATGTAATTCCAGTAAGAGGTTTCTAATCCAACATGATTCAGAGATAACATTAGCAACCCCCCGATATTCAGACTCGACGTTGTACTAAGAGAGTATGGGTTGTCGTTTAGATGACCACAAGAGTTGGTTGTCACCAAGAAAAACGCAATAGCCGCTAATAGAGTGTCGAATGTCCGAACATCCTCCCTAATCAACGTCGGTGAATGAAATGAGGCTGGTGATGTATGTCTTGTAAAGATGTAAACCAAACTCGAGTGTACCTTGAAGGTAGCAGAGAATTCGCTTTAGAGCCATCATGTGAGATTCTTTCAGGTCATGCATATGGAGACTAACTTGTTGAACTGTGTAGGTAATATTGGGTAAGTGAAAGTAAGATGATACAGTGAGTATTCGAGGGTTAACGAGAGTTTTGTTTGATGTTTGGAAACGAAGAAAACGAGCTCGGCGGGTGCCATGCGGCTTAACCCGCATTCCAAGCTGCTTTGGCGACTGTTTGTTGTTTCATCCACGGACTCTCACATGAACCATAATTCCTATGATTCCACCGTCCCACTATATTGTCATAACCATGATTCCTTCATTCCTTTTTTTTTTAATTATCCTTATCCATGCATAATTCCTTTTAGCTTAATTATCTTTTTATTTTAATTATCTTTTTAGTTTTAATTATCTATTTTAATTTCCTAGTTTGATTAGGATTACTTTTAAGCTTTAATAGTTATCTTTTAGTTTACTTTTAGATTATAAATAGGGTTGAATTCTACTTTTTTTGATAATGTTTCTTCTCTTTTGAGATTGCTTCGAGTTTTATCTCGTTATTGTTAGTTCTTACGCTTGTAAGATCTATTTTCTTTGGATTCGACGTTTGTCGATCCGTTCCGTATTTTCCGCTGCGTTAGTTGGTATCAGAGCACAGACTTCTTGTCTCTTCACCTTCATGATGGCAAATCACCAACCCCTTACCCGAGCGGATCTTGATGGGATCATAGCGGACTTTACCACATCCCTCGCCGCCGTATCAACCAACTTCAACAACCAGATCAATGCCCGCAACACCGAACGACGGAGAAGAGACATACACCTAAGTCACCATCCATCACCACGTGGTGGCCGACATAACCGAACCGTCAGTTCAAGTTTCAAATCAGAACATGAAGAGATAGCTGAACCGCCTCGTGACAACCACAATTATCGAATGAAGGCCGCTATTCCCTACTTCTATGGCACTATGGGAGTGGAAGAGTATCTAGACTGGCAAGTCAAGGTTGACCATTTTTTCGATATCATAGAGATCCCGAAAGAGAAGCAAACGAAGATGGTTGCCTTTCGCTTAAAGAGCGTTGCCGCTATATGGTGGGACAAACTAGTTGTTCAACGACAAAGGCAACGAAAAGAACCGGTACGTTCATGGAGGAGAATGAAGCAATTAATGACGGAACGGTTCCTACCGGTCAAAGTTCCGCACGACCATATCTACAACAATGGTATGGATTCGGTTTCTTTATTAAACAAACGACCATCTATTCATGAGAATACACCGGAAAAAGTAGAGATCTTTTTCCCCGGAATCGAGAAACCCGTAATCGAAACGCCTGAAATCAAAGAACTAGCAATCGAAGCACCCATAATCCACTTCAACAATGCTCTGGAAGAAAAAGGTGAGAACTTCCTAACTGTTACCACCGATGAGCAACTTCTTGAAAGTTCATTCAAAGAAACTCAAGTCTTTTGCCCGATAGTCGAAAAGGTCAACGAGGAAATTCGGAAAGAGATTGACGAAAAACTCAAAGACTTTGAGGAGATTCTCGAGTCAACAAAATCATTTTCACAATCGGCAACTGAGTTCGGGGTAGCGATAACAAAAACGCAAAGTGAACCGGTTGAAAATATTTTCGATTCAACGAAATCTTCACTGCAAGAAATCAAGAAAAGTGGTCTGAAAGCTGCTGATTTGATCATGACTCCAATCGTGCCTGTTCGACAAGTTGTTCCCAATACAATTTATGAAGTCCTCAACAATTTCGAGCTCAATAAAACATCACTTGTTTGGGAGCAACCTCGTCAATATTCTTTGGAGCTTGAAACCGTTTCGAACTTTGAAAGCCGACTCATGAATCCGAATGTACTGAAAACAAGAAAGTTATATGATTCGGCGTTGCATCGAAGATTAAGTGGTATTAATTTTCAAGTGAACTCGAGGTCGAGTTCTTTTCAAGTGAGGGTGACTGATACAGTGAGTATTCGAGGGTTAACAAGAGTTTCCTTCGATGTTTGGAAACGCAGAAAACGAGCTCGAAAGAAGCCCGAAATCATACATCGAACACAGGAAAACAGACCTGCGCCCAAACCGCCTGACTTTCCTGTCCGGCGGTGCGATGCGGCTCAACCCACATTCCAAGCTGCTTTGGCGACTGTTTGGTGTTTCATCCAGGACTCTCACATGAACCATAATTCCTATGATTCCACCGTCCCACTATCTTGTCATAACCATGATTCCTTCATTCCTTTTTTTTAATTATCCTTATCCATGCATAATTCCTTTAGCTTAATTATCTTTTTATTTTAATTATCTTTTTAGTTTTAATTATCTATTTTAATTTCCTAGTTTGATTAGGATTACTTTTAAGCTTTAGTAGTTATCTTTTAGTTTACTTTTAGATTATAAATAGGGTTGAATTCTACTTTGTTAATTACATTATCATTAATAATATTTCTTCTCTTTTGAGATTGCTTCAAGTTTTATCTCGTTATTGTTATTTCTTATGCTTGTAAGATCTGTTTTCTTTGGATTCGACGTTTGTCGATCCGTTCCGTATTTTCCGCTGCGTCATAAGATATTGTAAATGTTAGTCCCCAAAGAGAGATGGCTAACTAAGAGAGGGTTTTGTAGAAGGGGGGGTTGAATATAAAACACACAGAATATACTCTTTTTAAATTTTTTAATATAAATATTAAAAATTTACACACAGATAGTTTGATGCGGAAAAGAACAGGCAGACTATTCTATCAAACTAAACACACAGATAACAGTAATTAACTATTACACTAAGCAAGTTAAAACAATACTGTTATAGCACACAGCTTTGCCACAGTCAAACAAATAATCACTCTGAAGATTTGTTGAAAGCGTGAGATTTCTGGGAAGGACTTCATCTCCTTTTATAGTGTCCATGCATGGGATGCAAGTGGACAGCTGTCAAGGTTTCATTAGCTGGAAGATTATCTGCTGGACAAAGGAAGAGACTACTTCCTTTGTACTAGAATAATGGATGAACCATTCCTTGTAGCACGTAATGTCAGATAACTTTATCTTCTTTTCTCCATGCTCTGTGAAGTCCCATCAAGCCTTTTAGCTAAAAGACAAATATTCCTTTTATAAGAATAAAAGAGAATGTCTTTATTTATGGCTTGGTGCCCAAGTTCTTGCTGGCTCACGTGTCTTGCAATTGATGTGAGTCAAAAACTTATCTCTTTGAAATTGCTAAGTGATACATCTCACTATGTATCACATCGGTGGATACCTTATAAGGTGGAGTTGATAAGTGTACACTTTGCTTGATAACTTCTTCTTTCACTAAGTGACAAAAGTGTATACCCTTGTGAGTTGATATCACAACCTTAGAAAATATACCTGCAATTTCGGTGACCAAGATCATAGTGTCGGTGACCATGACATCAAACTTGATGACCTCATCTTATTTGATGTCCTTAGTACTTTTGATGACTTTTGAGTGTACCATCGGTGACCCACTATATTGGTGACCCAATCTTGACTTGGCAAGATGGTCTGAATATTGAAGTTGGTTGATACATCCAAAATTCCACTTTTTGATGTACAACCCCTTGATTGAATAGTCTTTGACTCTTCAATACTTGAAGCATATTTCAGACCTTCAAAAGAACCTGTAAAAATTCATTCATATAAAGGAAGGTGGTTCATCACCAAATCATCGGTGACCCAACAATCTCCCCCTATTTGATGATGATACCTGTAGGTTAGAAAAGAATTCTTTTTGACCCTTTCTATTTTTCTTTTGGGTTCTTTTGACTCAGATTTTTTTTTTGATTTTTTTTTAAATTTTTTTTTTTTGATTTTTTTTTTTAATCGAGTATGTACAAGATAGAGTATAAACTGAATAAAAGAATAAGTATAAGTTTAAATATGTGCAAAGCTTGTAAAAATATTAACAAGAGATGGGATGGAAGAAAAGTATGAACTTTTATTAATCAACACATAGGATTGATCAGAGTACATGATTAATAAAGTTCATACTGTACTATACGTCTGCAGGATCAAGGATCTGAGGAGGGTTCTCTTCTTTTAAGTTCATCCAAGATCATTCTTGTGATGCCATGGTCTTCAATGGGAGGCACTCCAAGAATAGTAGAGAGGAAGGAGCTGTGAGCCCTTGGGATGTCAGATGCTCTGAAGAAACCGATGTTTCCAAAGATGTCTTCAAAGAAAACCCCAAGCTCTGGAGTAGTCAGCATGGTTTGCTCCGGGTAAGCAATAGAAGTAGGAATGGAAAGATCTATACCCGAAGCATTTATCTGGATGCCCCTTTCATGAAGCATAACAAAATGTCCCTTCTTCTTGTTTTTAGGAGCAGTGATGACCTCTCCTTTAAGACCCTGTTGAATGAAGTACATTTGTTGTGCTTCAAGGTATGTCACAAGAATATCATTCTCCTTTTGGATGTTGAGCATCTTGATGAAGAGTTTTCTGAGAATATTAAGTACCAGCTCCTTGTACTTGCTTTTGCTCTTGGAGATGCATTTACCAACTTCCATCCACTCAGTCATCCCAAGAACTTCCAACCATTCAGCTTCATATACTTTTGATAAAGTATCAGCTCTCTTAAGGGTGATAAGTAACTTGGGAGAATTCTTGGTTGGAGGTTGGATGGTAGCATTGATAATCTTGGAATCATCCTTCCTGTTCTTCAATCTCCTTTTAAACCACTCTACTTCCTTTGCCTTCTTGGCCTCATCAACCAATTTTGCAGCTTCAGATTTCTTCTTTATATTTTCAAGCTCATCTTTTTGAGCTTGAATTGCATCGGTGACTTTGGCATGAACAGCTTCATCATGAGCTAGCTTGAGTACATTAGTCTGATCATACTCAAGCTGAGCCTTGATAGCTTCTTCTCTTTCAGCCTCAGAGAGAATTACCCCAAGAGGATCGGTGAGTGCTGGGGCAGGCTGAAGTCTGAGAGTGTCTGCATGAGGATCTCTCATCTTCTTCTTTCTCTTCTTTTCTTCCTTCTGCTTTTCAAAAGAAAGAGGCTTCTTTCCTTTGGCTTTTTCTTTTCTCCTCTTTTCTTCTTCAGTTTCAAGGGGTTGAGCACTGACACTCTCCCCCTCAACAGCTGCTCCAGATAACTCGGTGACCACGTGAGGAGTCACCTCGGTGACCGTGGCCACCACGTCGGCGGCTATGGTGGTGTCGACGGCCACGTCGGCGGCTGTGGTGTCGGCGGCTGGTGTGGTGTCGGCGGCCACATCGGTGGCTGGTGTGGCTGGTTGAGTGGACTTCTTATTTTTCTCCCCCTCAGTGGTTGAGCCCTTGAAACCCACTGAAGAGAGAAATTCTTTTACCCTTTCCATATCAGAGCAGAGAGCACCAATTTTCTTCTCAACTCTTTGAAGGACAAATCTATCAGTGTCCTTGAAGTATGAATCACCCATATCTAGTTCAACCGTTGGAGCAGAGGTTGGGACTTTATCAACTTTGGTGTGAAGACTGATAAGAGAGTCCATAATTGCCTGTTGAGTGGCAATGAGAGAAGAAATATCGGTGGCTTGCTTAGAAGAGGTGCTTTGAAGATCCTGAATGAATGAAAGCACAGATGCTTGACTTGAAGAAAATCCTTGCTGAAGATCAAGGATATCCAAATGTAGAAGATCTAAACATGTCATTAGAGTTGGGTGACTCACCGACAACTCCTCTATGTTAGATCTGAGAGATGAGGAAAGGGAATCCATTCTTTCCTTTTCCTTAGTTGCATGTTGTTCTAAAACCTCCACCCTTCTGATAGTATCACTTGTAAAGGTGGTGAAAGCCTGCAGAAGGTCATTCCCTTGCTTTGAAGACATGGGAGCAGAGGGATGAGGCTTTGGTGGTTGATCAGTATCATCATCACTGGAAGAATAATCCACCAAACCTGTAGATTTTCTTGGGGGGATTTAGGAGATGAGGGGAGACACTCTTAGGAGAGTGTCTTTGAGGGGATTCCTCAGTAATGGGTTCCTCCACACCCTTGTCATGTACGGGAGACGTACCTGTCCAAGGGGTAGTGTCGGACATCAGAAAATCAGTAAAGTGGGTTGCTCCATCAAATGCACCTGGTTGTGATGCACTTTCACGTGGAGTGTGGAAAAGGAGCTGTGAGAGCTCAGGGGGTGGAGAAGAGGTACCTTGGATGGGATACTCCAAGTCATCTTTATCAACTAGTGAGAAAGTTGATGAAGGAATAGTAAGGGTGTCCCTTTTTACAACCAAGTCCTTTTGAGAGGGCCTGGAGGAACTAGGTATGGATGAGTGTTCCTTGGGTTTTGTGAGGATCTTTTCAACATCTACTGGCTTTTGGTTGTAATAAGAGAGAAAAGTCGTTGGAAGGGTACCTGAGGACGTCGGAGGGTAGAGAACGAGGAGATCATTTCATTAAAAAAATAGCTGGCATAATCTATTTTTCTCTGAAAAATAAGAGCATGTGCCAACTCAGTTACTTGAGAAGGTGACTGATCCGGACCACCTGTCTTCTTGCTCAGGCACAGAATCAGATGAGCAAAGAAGAAGTTCCAAATACTTCCCATGTTTTTGCGCAATAAAGTACCTGGACCCTTTGACTTTGATCCCTTCTTCTCTTCCAAATAGTTCAACACATCAACCACCATTTGATGTTCATTACCAAGAGGGAAAGGTTCATAGGAATCATAGACAGGAAGCTTGAGAATGCTTCTAACATCTTCCACATTGAAGATCACATCAAGTTCATCATTACTTAGAACAGATGCAAGAATTTGATCCGAAGAGGCATCAAATGTGCAAGTCAACCAAAAGTTTCCAAGAAGAAACTTACTCATTTTGGGTTTTGCTGTGATTGCATATTGAAGAGGGCATCTCTGAAGAAACCAGCAGACATCATTGTATTCTGGATGAGCATTGTCAACTCCTATTCTTCCAAAATAATTGCATGCAGGAAAGGATAGGGATCCAAAAGTCATGGTCTGTTCTTCAGAAGAGGTCTTTGAAGGAGAAGCCATTGAAGAAGATGGGAGTTGCAGGTTTGAAGTTCTTGCTATTGAAGGAGAAGGAGAGTGGGTGCGAGAAAGGTGGTGAAGTAGTGGGGGAAGAGGTTATATATGAGAGGGAAATTTCAACTTTCAAAATTAATGATTACTTTTGGTGATTGAAAGGTCAGAATTCTAAGGGTTTTAGGGTTGAATTCGGCGCATGGTCTGACATTGATGATGTCATTAGGGATAAGAACAAATAATCTTGCTTATCAAGAGTGGTAAGTCAAGAGTTATCTTTAAGGGGTTAAGAAGGTGAAGGGTTTGTAATGGTTTGTAATGGTTACCTTGGAGAGTTTAAAAACGTCGGTGGCCTCATAAAAGGGACAAACGTCGGTGGCTCAGTAATGAGATAAACGTCGGTGGCTTGACGTCAGCAAACGTCGGTGGATCGTGAGGCTGACGTCAGTAAACGTCGGTGGATGACGTCATTGAAAACTTCGGTGAATCGAACAAGGGTGCGACGTCGGTGGCTCGAATCAAGGTGCAACGTC
The DNA here is from genome assembly GCA_036898165.1 of Silybum marianum. Lineage (NCBI taxonomy): Eukaryota > Viridiplantae > Streptophyta > Magnoliopsida > Asterales > Asteraceae > Silybum > Silybum marianum. The sequence goes on along the minus strand of CM072533.1, from coordinate 33,690,954 downwards.
GGTGGCTCGAACCAAGATGAGAGAGAGACGTCGGTGGGTTGAGGCAACCAACGTCGGTGGATAGAGGCTTGTCGGAAAGTGACGCAAGCAACGTCGGTGGCTTCGGTTAAACGTCGGTGGGTATCGGTGGTTTAGCGATGGTGGTTGTCGGCGACGTCGGTGGTTTAGCGATGGTTCTCGGTGGTTATGGTTGCCGACGGTGGATGGATCTAGGTGTCGCCGTCGGTGGATGCGAAGGTGATTCGATGGTGGATGTTTTTGGTGAGTGTGGTTTTTAGGGTTAGGGTTTGAAGAGAGAGAAAAATAGAAAGAGAGAGAGAGAAGTTTCGTCGGTGACTTAGTCACCGACACTATATATATATATTATTTTTATTTTCTTTTTATTTTTATTTTTATATAAATATATTAATATAATATAATATATAATATAATATATTTTTATTTTCTTTTTATTTTTATTTTTATATAAATATATTAATATAATATAATATATAATATATCTATAAAGTATACATATAATATATATATATAAAACATATAACATATATAAGTTATAAATATATAAATGTATATAATAACATACATTATATATAAATATAAAATATATTAGTCTATGTTTATCATACCTAACTCACAGATGAGAAACTTGAACCTTGCTTCATCAAGAGGCTTTGTGAACAGATCAGCTAGTTGATAGTCGGTGGGAATGAAATGTAACTCCACATCACCTTTAGAGACATGATCTCTTATAAAGTGATACCTAATATCAATGTGCTTGGATCTTGAATGAAGCACAGGGTTGTTGGCAATGGCTATTGCACTTGAGTTGTCACACATTATTGGGATCTTTGAGAAAATCTGATTGTAATCACACAAATGATTTTTCATCCACAATATTTGTGCACAACAACTTCCAGCAGCCACATATTCTGCTTCAGTAGATGTAGACACCGAATGTTGTTTCTTACTTGACCAGCTCACAAGCTTTCCACCAAGTAACTGACAACTTCCAGTTGTACTCTTTCTGTCTATTTTTGAACCTGCAAAATCAGAATCAGAGTACCCGATGAGATCGAAACACGAGTCTTTGGGATACCAAAGACCTGCATTTATGGTACCTTTCAGATACCGAAAAATCCTTTTCACAGCAGCCCGATGTGATTCTTTAGGATTTGCTTGGTATCGGGCACACAAACAAGTAGCAAACATAATGTCAGGTCTACTTGCAGTTAGATAGAGAAGAGATCCTATCATGGCTCTATAATTTGTAATATTAACAGAAATGCCATCAGGATCAGAAAAGAGTTTAAGAGGAGGAGCCATGGGAGTTTTCATGGTAGAGCAAGTATCAAATTGAAACTTTTTCAGAAGATCTTTAATGTATTTACTTTGATTTATGAAAATACCTTCTGAAGACTGTTTTACTTGCAAACCAAGAAAGAAAGTTAACTCCCCCATCATGCTCATTTCATATTCTTTTTGCATGAGGGAGCTAAACTCATCACACATGGATTCATCGGTGGCTCCAAAAATAATATCATCTACATAGATTTGAACAAGAATGATATTACCTTGTGATTTCTTGAAGAAGAGAGTGTTGTCAACCTTGCCTCGTATGTACTTATTTCTAAGTAGATATTCTGAGAGAGTGTCATACCAGGCACGTGGAGCTTGCTTCAGTCCATATAGAGCTTTATCCAGCCTATATACATGATATGGATGGACTGGATCTTCAAACCCAGGAGGTTGCTTCACATATACTTCTTCAGCTAATTCACCATTCAGGAAGGCACTTTTGACATCCATTTGGAATACCCGAAAATTCTTGTAAGCTGCATGGGCAATAAGAATCAACTTGGAATGGGATTCATAGAAAGCCGATATAGATAACTATACTGGATGATGGTAGCAACATCATCATAATTCTCATTAAGCCCAACAATAAGTTGAAGCACGAGGGTGCCGACATTAGAAAGTTGGTCTAAGAGCATATTGAGTTCTTGGCAATACGACGAGATGTTTGGAAAGTGATCGAGATGGATGTTGGTGAATTTGTTTTCCATGTACACAACCCTGGAGTTCTTGTTGTCTTGAAAAACATTTTTCAAACATTCCCATGATGTAGAAGCTATCAAGTCAGGTTCAAGGATGGTATGTAAGAATTTTTAGAGATAGTTCCATGGATCCATTGGATAACAATGGCATCGAGATAAGACGACATGCGACCGATGGTTGATACATTTTCTCCTTCTCTTTGTCGTCAGTAGATTAAGTAGGAGGCAACATTTTGTTGAGGTGATCGATAACCTGGTAGGCATGATAGTGGATCTTGAACAATTTTACCCAAGAAGACGGCTAATACTGGATGGAATTTATGGTTGAGAATGCAGGATTTGATACCATGAGAAAACTCAACGTTGTCATTTAATTAATGAAGAAGCCTCCTATATATACAAGTACATTTCTTTATAAGATAAACAAGGATCCTAACTATTCTTGGAGAATATACAAGACATATACATATGATCAGAGGAGATTTACAAATGATTAAAGGAGATATATTCTAAACATACATAGATATCCTAACAAAAATAGAATAAATATGATATACATAGAAGTTGAGGAACCGTTTGTCATAACGACGGTACATTGCGAATTTTGGGTTCTTAATTTGATTGGCAATGGGCTGGTACTAAACTATTGGCAAAAGCTGATAACGAGTGGTAAATTTAATCTGAATTGTTATGGAAACCAAACCTTAAAGAAAGGATAAAAGAGGCAAGCGGTATTACATGAAACAAAGTTCAAGAATCACATACACAAAACCATATACTAATAATCCATTTCAAAAGAAAATGGAAAATGGATCCTAAATTGTCTTCTTATCATTAAAAGCTTCGAGAGTATTCATTCCTTCTACAATATGTTTTTGATATCAATATATTTTGGCAGTTCACGACTAAGGCTTGTTAGTCTACCTCGTAACAATAGCTTGCCGAGAAAGAGAGAACATGTTACAGTCTAACAATGGTGGTGAATGCATGAGCCTAGAGTTCAAACACTTTGATAAACAAAAAGTATTTATAGGCACTAACCTATCCAAAAATCCACAATTGTAAATTATGATACCCTAAAATGCTCTCTGATTGTGATTCCCTAAAATGCTCTCGGATACTCTTAACTATAGGTGAACCTTATCAACGGGTTACTTGTTCGACCATTAGGAAAAGATTTCGGAAGAGGTATGAAGGGGAAAGAAAGGAATCTTTGTGAAGTATACAAGAGTTCTTGGTAATCTAGAATTTGTTAAGGCATTAGCATTCAATCATAATATTAAGTGGAACAGAACTATGAAACGAAAGATCTCATCAAGAACATATTATGGGAGTTCTGTATGTTACCTTAAAGCAATGGGTTACAAGTTACAAGTTGATTTAGGAACTTAATGATGATACTCACTTTTAAGAAGTTTGCACAAAAAAATGAATCGAGGATTACACATTTGCCATAGTATTAGAGACACATCGATACATGTTTACTCTTTATTTTACTTTAAATGTTTTGTGGTTAGAATAGTTGAATGTGAAAACTATCTTCCTACACGACGACTTGGATGAATGATCTATTTGAAATAGCTCAAAGGTTTCATCACCAAGGATAAAATAGATTAGGCGTGCATATTGAATAAGTCCTTATACAATTTCAACAATTTCCTTGATTGTGGTACAAAAGGTTTATTCATTCATGCTGTCGTTTGGATTTAGTAGAAGTATAAGGATGTTTTTGGGTGTATTTTCACACAATGGATGGTATTTCTAAGTATTTACTTTAGTACGTGGATGATATGTTAATTGCTTTCAAAGACATGTTGAGATTAACAAACTACAAACAAAGTAAAAGTTAAGTTGACATGAAAGACTTTGGTGAAACAAAGAAAAATTTGGGGACAGATATCGTCTAGAGCAAAAACGTCTTGTATTTTAAGGTTGAACCAATGGGAGTACATTAAGAATGTACTTAGACAGTTTAATCTTGATGATGCAAAGACAATTATAATTACCCTACCTTAATTTGCACATCAAGATCAATATTTCTATTTGTCAAATAAAGTAGAGACGAACATGGAGAAGATTCTTTATGTCTATCCAGTCAGAAGCTTGATGTATGTTACTTCTTGTATCTAACCCAACTTTGCACATTGTGTTGTAATGTTTAGCAATTTTCTATTTAATTTGGATAATTCACATTGGACAACGTGAAGATGATACTTTTCTTCTTGAAAGGAACTACATCCCACGACTTGATTTTGTTACGAGTGCCAAATGTAATATAGTCAGATACTATGATTCAAACTATGTTGGTGACCGTGATATGGAAATCTATGTGTTTATATTAGATAAAAAAACCATACACTAGTTAGATATCACATTTGCAATTTGATATAGCGTTTTCAACCACTGAAGTTAAGTTGATAAACGTCACTAAAGAATCAAAAGAAGCAATGTACTTGTAGCAACGTTTAACGTTCAAAATCGCATTAGTCATGGTGCGGCGACGAGATCAAGCAGGACACCTTTTTCTGACGGCCCGATCCGTCGAAAATGGTGGTTTCCGTCGGAAATCCCCAAAAACAATCGGTCGGAAAACAGATCGTAGGAAAAGCCTATTCTGATGGATTTCCGACGGATTGTGTTTCCGACGGACTTTCCGACGGATAGCATCTCCGATGACCCTTCAGTCGGTAACACGTTTCCAACGGATTTTCGACGGATATGTTTTCCGACGGAGCCCTTTTCCGACGGTTTTGCGACGAAATTATTTGCGATGGATCGGCAGCATTTCCGATGGAATTCCGACACAATTTTTGACGGATAATCCGTTGGAAATAGTGTCCTTTTCCAAAAAAATAATTTAAAAAATCAATTTTCCGGTACATTTTGTACCTGCACCTGCCCAGATTCTAACACAGTTATGAAACAGTTTTTTAACGAACGAAAAAGTTTTTTAACAAACTAAACAATTTTGAATCTACATAATTACATCATAAATTGTATATGTTATCCTAAAACTACTGAAATGGAGGGCTAGGAGGAAATGGAGGGTTCTGGTTTTGGAACTTTGCCATGAAGGCGTCGAACTGCCTCCTCATGGCTTCTTGTTGGATCCAATCCTCCTCGTACTTCCGCGACCGCTCCGCATCTGTGAGTCTCTCTTCTTCCTCTCTTCTTCTTTGTTCTTCCGCCCACTCTACAACTCTCAGTTTCCGTTCTGCCTCCAACTCTGCTCTCAAAGCCTCTACCTGAAATAAATTCACATTTGACAAACAACAATGTTAAGCACTAATGAAAACTATGCATGTATTACAACCATATTAAAAATACCTCCGATAAGCTGTTTGAACAACTAGGACGGGCTTGACCGGACAAACCCAGGAAATCCGTAACTCTATTGAAGTCGTACACATGATCCTTTTTCCGGCCTTCGACAGCATGCTCCCACAACTATCCCTATACCTTCGGACTAAGGGTCCTTGGATCAACATCAGGGTATTCCTCTTGTGTAGTCCGAACCCACGACGTCTACAAACACCAAAACAAAATTGTGTTAATTAATAAAAACTATAGACATTTCAACAGCACAATGGCTGTAATTGGAACATATCCATTACATGTTTTTAAGTAGTTTACACCTATCGTCTGTCCAACAACGACATCCTAAACTAATTACTACAACTTTATCCTACAAAACAAGTCAATCCTAAAAAACAAATTAAATGTTGTGCAAAAACTAAACTTACCGCCTTCTCCTCGTGACCTGGATCAAGATATATCAAAGGAGCTGTGGGTGGTCCGGTCGCACCGAAACTAACCTTATGTTCGTGTTGTGTGTCTGGTCATAGACCTCACTGATGGAGGGGTCACGGTTCCATGCTTCTTTCGACCTGCAATATGTAAACGACTTCAGTCGTTAGGAGGCAACAAATTCATGATAAATTATATACATTTAATATAGTATATGAAAGAATTCCATCCTTTGTCGATGCACAACCGTGCTGACAGAACCTCCCGTATGCCTATAGGCCGTCAACTTCGCACGATTGGCCGTATTGGCCGTAAATTGGCGTTGGAACCATACTGTAAAAACATAAAAGATAAAAATAAACATACAAACTGAAACGAACCCTTTACAAACAAAATCCTACATACCTCGTCTATCATAGCTTCCCTGTAGGGCTTGGGGAGCCAGATTGGATTGTGTGGCCTCAGTTGCTCATAGTCTTGACCGTCCCAGTCTAACCCATCCAACTTCTTTGCCTGCTTCGTTGCCCTTAAATGAACATCTCTCATCTTGTTCGCATATTTGTGTTGCAAGGTACTAGAAAAGGATCGAAACACGTCTGCGTCGTCCTCTTCTGGCCACCGGTACCGAGTCTGCATATTGATTGTTTGTGTTAAATTATTAAACTGCAATAGATAGTTTGTATAGACTAAATTACTAACCTGAAACTCCCGAAACATGTCAACGAGACTTGGCTGAGGGATCTGCAAAAAACGAGCCTACGGACCATTGAACATGGACTTCCATATTGTAACGACGTCATGAATAGCCTCATTTTCTTTAAAACTTCACAATTGCAAAATGTACAACACAAAAATACATTAGTATAAGCTTGTTATGTGTTAAAACCTTATCCACAACTAGTTACTTAACGGCCCCCCTCAAAGTGGATCACCCGTCGGTGGTCGGCATTACTTGGTGCCTCACGTAGAATACTGGCGCCTCGAATCCTCGGTTGTGATACCGGGGTACCATGATCTATAACCAAGTTGAGGTCGACAACTGCCTCCTCCATATCATCCTCATTCGGCTGGATCCGCTCCAGTCCCTCCGTCTGTTGATTCCCCGGTGTCGTTTGTTGACTCTCCGGTGTCATATGTCGACCCCCGGAAGAGCTGCCACTCCCCCTATGGAACAATCATCTAGCTATGGACTTACCCTTGTTGTTATTACCCTTTCCCACCATCTGAAATAAGAAAACAGTTTAAAGTTAGAGAAGATTTTTATATACATACACAAAGATAGATGTACATACACAAATATAGATGTACATACACAAAGATAGATAAACATACACAAACAATAAGTTCTACATATATAACTAGCCATCAGAAGAATGATCAGATAAAATAATTGCATCATCGTTATCTAAATCATCGTCCGTGTCTTGAAATTCATCTTCTTCGTCATCGCTAGCTTCATTTTCGGATACATCTTCCTTGTTGATTGCTTTGTCGGATACATTTTCCTCTCCTGTTGCAAGAGGGACTGAATCGAGGTCACTACAAGAAAACATACCTATAGCGACGAACTCTATAGCGACGACTTATATTTTGTTGCTATAGACTTTATATTATATTTCTTCCAATTTACTAAAATGTTTATTCTTTTTGAAACATAACAAAAATAATATTTACCTACAGAAACGACATGTCGTCGCAATAGGACTAATTTAATTTTTGTTGATTTATTAAATGTTCATTATTTTTTTAGAAAAAGGGAAAAAAACATATCTACTTTTAGACACGACTTGTCGTCGCTATAGGATTTTTATTTATTTATTCAAACGCTTATTTTCAATTTAAAAAGTGGAAAACATTATGTCTACCCTACAACCACGACTTGTCGTTGCTGTAGGTTTTAATTATTTTTATTTATTAAAAAGTTTGACCTACTTTATACGCTTTTTTACTGTGCGGCCCATTTTCATCACAGAGCGCCGATGTTTTCCTTTCCCCACCACCGTCTCTCCACCATCGCACCCTCATCAAAGCAAGTCGGCCAACATCTCTCCACCATCGCATCTCTCTCTTTTCTATCTCTCGATCTGTAGGTTCCTAATCGTTGTCATATCTTGATCTGCATGTTGTTCGATTTATATATTAATTTTGTTTTCTTATCTGTTTTTCGACCTAATCGTCGTATGTATTTACTGAATTTGTATTTGTCGTTCTACTTTCTTTTGATTTAGACGAGTTTGTATGTGAGTGCGTATATGATTTCTCACTCGTCGATTATATTTTGAATTCAAAATGCATTTTGGTGCAATTGTGATGCTTAATTGTGCTCTTCATTTCAGATTCAAGTGCTCTAATTAGGGTTTAACCTAAGCAGATGTTTGCCTTTTTCTTCAACTATTAGTATTATGTATTAGTTTTCAATTTCACAATCGGATTTTGATTTGATTTTGTTTTGTTTTTGGTTGGGTTAGGTTTATTTATTCACTTTGACTTGCTAATGATAATATATTAATGAATTCATTCTAATAGATTTATATGTCCTAGTTGTTCATAAACAAATCCTTTTGAATTTTGGATTTAGGTTTTGGAGTTGGCAGACAATGCCACAAAGGATAACAAAAAGAACTTAACAGGTTGTTGGGTTGTATGACAATTCCAAATGGTCGTGTTTTAGTTGTTGGTCTCTATGACAACTGCTAATGGTGGTATTTTACCAAACATTAATCAGACATTGATACCAAAGAAGATAGGTAAAGGATAAAGGTGAGTGTTTTGCTTTCCAAGAGTTATAGACACATTGTACAGAGGAGTAATGGTACTATCTAGTAGACTTTATCTACCCAACACTTGCCTTCTATCTGGTGGGAAAGTTAATATGGGTCTATGATTATAATAGTTGAATCATAGAGTTTATGTTGATTCACACTTGATCGGTCCTTTTTTTGCAATATATACCAACAAAGTGAACATACCAAGAATGAATCGGTACATCTATGATTATTGATTCCTTGTACACAATAGTTTCCTTTGCTATGATTATAATAGTTGAATCACTTTATTCAAATATTATGTAATTTACAGGTTTTTGTTGAGGATGGAAATCTATGGGTTTGGGAAATAATGAATATGGACATCTAAGAATAGGGGATACTCAGCCAAGATCACAACCAGTTCCTGTTCAAGGATTTGGCCTTACTTTGGTTAGTTCTATTCTTACCACCTTTAATATGTTGTATAAGCTTTGACTTATTTGATTTCTTATTGTTGGTTTAAATAAACAAATTATGTTACTTAAAAGACATGCTTCAAGTACCTTCATATGTATTTGTCCATGTCTGTTTAATATTTTCTTGTATTTGGAATTGTTTGCTTATTCTAAGTACCATGGCAGAAAATGGTTTTTTGAAATTGATGATCCTCACAAATAATAGTGGAACTTCTGGGACGGAATAAAGATTGTTGAGAAATTACATATAGACAAGACATCAAAGCTCACGAGATAGAGAATTATAGGCTACGCACCCTTCCAACACAACAGGTTTACCATCCATAATCTGCGTATTCTATTTACTCATGATCAAGAAGTTTAGTTACTGGTGCATGCGTATTCTTAAGATAAATTTACATTGTTTTTTTACGATTGGTTGTAGTGTGGATATGTGGTGATAACGACCCCAATTGAAGAGGCAATTCAACAGAATGTTTGTGGTGGGCTATTTTTACTGAGCATGAATCATTTGAATGTTCATTTCCCTTTTACTTGTAGAACCATAACCCGAATGCATCATGGACAAGGTTAAAGAGTCGATAGCTGATAGGTGTTTTATATACCCTAAGATACGTGACAAATAAGATCAAAAGCAAGTATATTTTAGATCCTACTATCGTCTTTCAAGTTGTAAAATGGTACAAAGTACCGAGTATCGTCCACAGGGATTGTAGTAAAAGTTAATTAAAAGTCTGATGAAAGAAGTGAATTCAGATGACGAATTTGAAGAATATGATTGATTGTTTGTTAGGTTAACAGTTTATAAGACAGAATAATAAAGATAATATAGGTATAAGACGTGTGGTGAGATGTAAACACAAATGTTAGTGGACTCACACCTTTCGGCATGTAGTTCTTAATGACTAGTTCCACCATTAATCTTGAGGGTATTCCTCTCGGACTTAACCATTGCACTGATATTATAGCTTTCAGCCCATATCTCTATGTGATATCCGGACCAGTGAAAGTGACAATAGTTTCCTCAAGATTTATGAATAAACAAATCTCTTTGTTGAAAATCACTCTCGCGAGTAGATTCCTATATCACTCAAGTTGGTGTGTTCTAAATAGTTCATGTCTGAATCTATTACACTTTTAACACTTTGACAAGTGGCCAACTCGTCGGGAGTTATTAAGTTAAACAATATAAATGACAACTCTCGTTGTCGGCAACTTTCTCAAGTCTACCTCTTATATCATTCAAGTTGACGTGCATTTCAATGGCTTATCTCTAAGTCCATGGCACTTTAACACTTTCGAAGTGATCAACTCGTCAAGAAGTGTCATTGGTTTTGATAAAACTTAGAATGAAATAATGGAACATCGTTATTGAAGAACAACGTCCACTTTCCTTTGGTTTACAATCTCACCCTTTGTCCCATACCCACACTAATGTATTTAGCTACTCATTACTGAAATTAACGTACAAGAAATGTAAATGGCGTGAAGGAAAGACATAATTAAATGACAAGAAATAAATGACTTAAAGAAAATGCGGGAATGTAAATGACGGAAAGTAAATTGCTGAAAGTAAATTATAAGCAAAGGAAATAATGTAAAACAACAGATGGATGCCGCAGCAATGGACTACAGTAAGCAATAACTTAAATAAAAACTCGAGAACTCACTTTTAACTTAAAACTTCATACTTGCATTAGAGAGTAAAATCAGATTACAATCTGAAGTGGGATGCCTAATATAAAACTCAACTCCTCATATTTATAGTAGGAGGAGGAGGAAACAAAAGTAAGAGTCTAGTGGATAAAGTCATTACATGTTGGATAATAAAGTACAACCAAGTCAAAAATAATGTCTTCCTTAAGAAGCACCATCTCTCTAGAACCTTCCCAAAAGGTGATCTTATCTTTAAATAAAGCTGAACCATCATGTTTGGATGAAGTCTTGACGGCTGAATCTTTAGGCTCTTCAAAAAGCCATATCTATATATACCTACGGTTAGAATGCTGCAGCATTCAACCGCCTGCACAAAAACCAACATTAATCTACACCCTTTTCTAAATAAAACAAGTAAATCATTACTTAGCTCCATGAAATAAGAAAAAAGGAAAATAATAAATAAAAGGACTCACGTTTAGGGATAAATTGTAAAATAAACTACCTAAAAGTGTAAGATTAGGTGCTTTATGTAATGAATTCTCAATGCATATCACACCCCCAAACTTAATGTGTTGGTTGTCTCCAAGCAACTAAAAGACAAAGAGAAAAATGACCCAGTTTTAAAAGAAAAAGGACTCAAGAAAATGCAAGATTAGGCATTATGTGCACAAATGATGTCAAGCATACTAATATAAATTTCATAGCCTTTCATAAATCGTTAGTAACCTAATCATATCCATAAGTTATCTGTGAACCATAGGCTAGCACCAACTTTTCTTTGTTAAACTCAACACTTTTTTCATTTGGAGTCCATAGGGCTTTTGTAGGGTTACTCTCATTTGGCTTTTTATTACTCTCACACAGCCTTTTTCATCAAGATATTTCACTTTTTGAATTTTTCATTTTGTATGACTCTTTTGTGTTCCATTTGTTGTAAGTATGTCTTCTGCCCCTAAGGGTCCTTTGAATGTTTCTCAAAATAGTCGAACTAAAGTCACATTTGAGAGGTTTTTTTTTCTTTTTTGTATTGTTGATTTTTACCTTAGTGGACAACCCTCCCCCAAACATGGAAATGACAATGCCCTCATTGGCTTTGTGGGGTTTATGGTTATTATTTGAGGCTACAAATGGCTTGAACTGAGAGTAATGGCCTATTTCATTCCCCAAATATGTGTTGTGTGAGTTAAAATGTGTTCCAAAAAGTTTGTGCTAGTTCTAGCAAGAACACAATCTAATGGTGAAAAGGCATGAACCACGAAATTATTTGGGCTATGAACTAAAAAAAAACATACTTGACACATTTAATCTTACAAAAAAATAAAATAAACCAAATAATACAGCAAAGTATCCCTGACTCTAAAACTAAAAATAAAAGATAAAATAAGCATGGAGACTAAGAGAAATGATTTTTGAACCTGTTCTACTCCAAAAGAGTAGATTCCTATCGAGAAATAGGGGTTCTGTTTTGGTGGTTATCTTCGTGGGTACTTCACTTTCTTTTTCGACCACCGGCTCGTTGGGTTCAACCACCGAAGTGGTTTCTTTGGTCGTTGGACCGGTTTCTGTGGTTGCCGGAGTTATTTCTTCAGTCGTCGGGGTAGGTTTTTCAACCATTGGAGATGTTTGGGTGTTTGCTTCTTCAACTAATTCCACCCCTGCATCATCGCCTTCGAGGTTTGGCTTTTCGAGCACCGGCCACTTCGCCGAACGTATTGATGATCGTCCGAGGGTTCTCGGAGTGCTGGTCTCTTGACCCTTGCCGTTCTTGACAGTAAAAATTGAGAGAAAGGAGGTGAATCAGAGTAATGGGTGGTGTTTGGGGTGGTTCGTCGGAGCAAAGTGAGTTAAAGGGGAAAAAGTTTTCTCAAAGTTGGTTTTTGTTTCCAAGGTAAGTGATGAGGGTTTTTATTTAACTAAGGCTTGTTTAGGAAGCTAAGGAGTTTCTTAAGATCACATAAGGATCTCAAAGGACATCTTCCTTATATATAATAATAATTGTTAGGTCATGTACCTTCCTTATACTTCCTTGGACTAAGCCTTATCCCCACAAAATTTATTTCCCGTCTAAACTTCCTTCTTTTTGAAATTGGGTACTTTTGAATGCTGCAGCATCCGGGTGCTGGAACTCTTCTTTTTGAATATCTACATAAAACACTTAAAAACCATAAACTTATCTAAGAAAGCATTTAAAAACTTGTAAAAATATTTACAAACATATTTGGATTTCACAAATCCCATGGATTCTTGAAGCTGGAAACTTCTTCAGGAATCGTGAAATTTACTGGAGCACATCAGTATGCTCCTCAGGCCAGACCGTCCTCTCCAACTCGTCTTGGTGTTTTGTCTTTCCATTTATGCTTTACTCCTTGATCATGACACCAGATTTCAATGGCACAAATGGGAGAATATTTCACCCTATCAAGAGATTTTCCCATCACCTCACCAAAAGTGGAACATGATTTTATGAAGCCTCCCGAGTCCTTGGATTGATCGTCACGTCCCCTCTTAAAAATAACTTGAAGATTTTCTGCACAACTTTGTTGCACGAATTTTGCAGTATCTGCAACAGTATGTTCTTCCTGCACAATTCAAAGCATGGGGTGGTGACAATCTTGGCATTTTGGTGCACCTCTTCACTATTTTGAAGTAGAGAGGGGTTGGTCAAATGCTCAGGTGCTTCCTCAAAAATCTCTATCTCTTGATAGAGAAATTTGGTTTAGCTTACGATTGATCTCTTCACAACAAACTGTTATGTTGTTAAGAGATGTCGTTATATCATTATGTTTGATTTGCATACTTTGAAAGTGGTCATTCATCATAGTTCCAAGAGTTTCGATTAGTTCTATGAGTGTAGGGGATACAAATGAGTTGTTAACGTCATCCCTTTGAAAACTCCTAGAAAAATCAACTTGTTCCTCCCAAGATTGGTCAAAAGTATTTGAATAAGTGTTGCTCCAATCTTGGTACGGAGGTGGTGGTGATGTGAATGTGCCATGATCTTGACTATTTAAAAACAAATTAGGATGCTCCTCCCATGATTACTATCTCCCATGAAATAATGAGATTCGGGGTTCGAAGGATAAGTATATGTGAAATGGTTTTCGCCACAACGGTCACAAAAAACCAATTCATACGGCCCAAACGATTGCCCCATTGAATCCATATTCATAGAAAGATAAACTCAAAGACTTGTTACTTGTACACACATGGAGACGTATGACAGGAAACAAAGATGGTAGAAAAATTAGCTCAACAAGACTCAATTTCTAAACAACTTTAGATTTACGCCTATCTCCGACAGCGGCGCCAAAAACTTGATAGGTGTTTTATATACCCTAAGATACGTGACAAATAAGATCAAAAGCAAGTATACTTTAGATCCTACTATCGCCTTTCAAGTAGTAAAATGGTACAAAGTACCGAGTATAAATAAACTACCTAAAAGTGTAAAATTAGGTGCTTTATTCAATGAAATCTCCATGAGGCTGGCTTGATATCGGAAACACACCACTCACCTGCCATTCATCACATAGTTTGTTGATTTAAGTTCAACGATAATTGATGTTGTTAATTGTAAAAGAAGATAGAGATTAATAATAATAATAATAATAATAATAATAATAATAATAATAATAATAATTACTGGTCGAGATAGGCCAGAAATGACGGGTGGGTATTGGGCATTATGTCGTGATCATATTGATCAGCAGGTCCCCGACCATAGCTCATCTTCCCATGACTGCTAATTAAGTATATATTCATGTTTATATATATGGTTAATTTCTTAAAAAGATGTATACTATGTTTTTAGGATATATGTATATGTATATTTAGTTACCTCAAACGCATTAAAATGTATGTTGCTCACATCTGCATACATCTTCTGATTGTATGGTGTTGCTTACTTCTAGCTAACTTTTCAAAGTTTAGCGTGTGTGCCTTCTTTCTTGTTGGTCTTGTTTGAAACACGAGCGGGCATTACCCTTTTCAAAGTCTTGGATGAAGGAAAGCTCTCCAAAGTTGATGTAAGTAGATATATATGCTTTATCTAAACCCCACACATTTGTCTCTTTTGCATTATGCTCATTCATTTTGCTAATTTCTTGTTTACTTACAGGATTTATGGACGGACTTCTTATCCGCAGATACAGCAAGACAGGTCAACTTTTACTTTCTCCTAATTTGTACCGTGTTTTACTATAGATTCTTGAAACTTAAACCCTCTTCAATCAAACATGAAATGAATTATTTCTTTTAGGTTTGTATTACTTCATTATGTATGTTTACTATGCACCATTGAGTTGTCATCGCCTTACGAATCATTTGCACAATGTTTCTATAGTTTCCATTCGAACATGTACGGAGTACATATTTTTTACAGGAATTAGGTAAGAATGATGCAAGACAAATTACTGGTTGCATTTGATATTTACTTGCTACTCTGAATTGTTAATTTGGCTGAGATAATCAAAATGTGGTTTTGTTAATTGTGCACAGGATTCTATCAATTCCTTGTGTAGACAAAATGGGTTTTGAGATAGTCTAGTATGTGGTACTGAAATCCACCTAGACTTTATTGATGAATTCACAGTATTATGTTTTTTTGGTTGATATTTCTGCAATGTTTCTTCTATCAGATGTCAAAAACAGGGCTTTAGAGGCTTTATCCAGATTCTAAAATTTCAACCATAGAAAGCAAGTTTTTGTTGAAATTTTTGTTGGTGTTTTAAGGTACAGTTTCTACCTTAAAGTGTCTGTTTCTCAAATTTCAACCATAAAAAGCAAGCTTTTATTTTCTTCTTTTGCTTCTGGGAAAAGTTTAAGGTACAGTTTCCATCGATCTTGAAAAATGGCTACACATTTGATACTTTTTGGATATGTTTTTAATGGGTCTATGTAGACACATATATTATTTATGTCAGCTATAACGGGATATCAACCACAACGAGGACGAGGACGAAGACACAAAGGAGGACACAAATATTGACTCGTATTACTATTAGATATTTATGTATTATTATAGTTGAAACATGAATGTTTACGATTAGTTATTTATTTGTTAGTATGGTTGAGACATTAATGTTTATGATTAGATATTCATGTATTACTATGGTTGAGACATTAATGTTGATTACGGTTTTCAAAATTATTTTCTAGTTATTTAACATCTACCAACCAATGTTTACGGTCAACTCTAACTCCCCCAAGAGTATCAAACCATGTACACTTAAACAACACTGCAACGTTATGCCCTGCTCTATAATCCACCTCTAATACGTCGTCCAACAATCCGTAATAGTCCCGCTCTAACTCGGAGTCGTCGTAATTATTTCCCCTCACATATACACCGCTATTATGTGTGACCCAACCAGCAGCATGGGTCCCCGTGCTAGAGATTGTAGTTGTTGATTTGGTTCACATGAATCTCCCATGACCTATAAAACAGCATAGGAAATGAAATACATCTATTGGTGTTGGTCCCAAAGGAGTCTACAAGAGTTCAAGAATATAGAAGAAGGGGGGTTGAATACAAACACACAGATTTTTAGTTTTTAAATTAGTTTATATTGAATAAACAAATTTACAGTTACAAGCGGAATTAGAACAAGTAAATAAACCTATTCTATTGTAACTTAAGAAATCACACAGTTTGATGCACAAGGAAGTAAGAAAGAAAAGAGGCCGAGGTTTTTGAGAAAATAGAAAGTAGCATGCATAAAGATGAAGAAGATATCTTCATCTATTTACAGCCGTCGAAATTAATGCAAGACAAAAGATATATGCCACGTGTCAAGCTTTCATTTGAAGCTTTTCCTTTGTTCAAAATCAACCATGCTTTTGGCCGCGTGTGAACAGTACCATATCAGATATGATGAGGACATAAGAGACAATCCGTACATCCTTCTCTGACATCGTATAAGGTTTGACTTTTGTGCATCGAGGATAAGATCAACATTGATCTTGCTTTAGACTTCACTTGATCGCTGAATTTGAAACTTCAAGGATGAACTTTCAGAGTATCGCTGAGGTTTTGCAAGACATCACACTTCTATCTAGACAATCTTTTGCTATCACTAAACCACTTCAGATCACGAGCTGATTATCTTTATCTTCAGCTTGGTCTTCGACTTTCACTGAGTATTCTTGTGGTGTGAATGTTGTTCTTCAGATTTTTAGAGATAAGTTTAAGGTTCCTGAATTTCAGCGATCGCTGAGTGCAATCAGCGTGTGTTGTCGCTGAATTTGAACTTAACCATGTAAATGGAGTTTTCACTAAGTATTTAGAGAAATCATATTCAAATCACAAAGAGGAGTTATGATCAACAATCTCCCTCTATTTGATTATAATTAAGAAACAAAGAAAATTTGCTTGAAGGGATTAGTAAGGACGTAAAAATATTAATGTAAAATTTCTAAGTACTAATATGTGAGATCTTTTTCAGCTAGTCTACTCTTATAATTGAATTTCATTTATAAGGATATGAAATCACAATATTTACAGGTTTAGAAGCTTTAAGTACATTCACTGATTAAATTTCAGATAGAAAAATTAGTGAGTAAGGAGGTTTTTAAAGAATTTAGAACTCTTATGTTCATTGTCCCATTTACTGTTTTTAGTGATCTTTTTAATACACAAATGGAGTAGAGTACTTCATTGGAATTTCATTTAGATAATCTGAAGAATTACATTGAAAATGAGATTACAATTGTAGGTAAAGTACAAAACACTGAAAAATATTACAAAGGAATAGAAACGGCCAACTAGTCATTTAAGTCTCTCTTGTCTTCTAAGTAACTCGTTTAGATAAATCTTCTTTTGTCTCAACATAGGTCCAGTATTTGCCCAGCAGTAATAGGACATTACTTTGACAAATCTTGAGGAGGCCTTTGTGATCTCTGAGTTTCTGAAGAATCCAAGGAAACCATCATTATCTAAGAACACCATACCAGCTTCAAAAAGTGTGATGATATTGCCATCTGCTAGCTCTAAGCCTTGAGGGAGAGAGACATTAAGATTAGAGATATCAGGGATATCTAGATGCCCAAGGATACTGTCGTAGGTGAACTTAGTTTCATATTCATTTTTATTGGAGGGTCCTTCATCAGCGCTTGATCTTTTTCTTCTTGAAGGCTTAGGGAGAGGAGGAACTTGAACGTGCTGAGACATCCTTTGCAAAAGTTGATCCAACACTCTTTCAACCACATCTTTGAACTTTGATTTGGACCCCTGAATGGCGTCTCTGATTTCCAACCATTTAGAGTATCCATAGAATTTTAAGAACCGGGCTTCTTCCTTTTCTCATGACGAGTACCTGTACATTCGTACATGTACCTGCAGACCACTTTTCTTTGAAGTGCGTCCTTCAATAGTTGCACGAATGATTTTAGAGTCAGACACCCGATAATTAAATCATTCAGTGCACCAGCGTAGTTCATTTTCTCTGTGGCTTTTATCTTCATTTGTCAGTGCATTTAGGATCCTTTCTTGAGCATGGATGGGATTCACATTCAGGTTTTCTTGAGACAGCTCCCTTTGTGCCAGAGCTTCAGCGAATTTTTCACTTTTCTCGTTGAGCTTTCTAGTGCTTATTCTCTTACGGCATCCTTCTTGAGTATTCTTCTGGCTAGTTCAAGATCATTTTTTGTTTGCTTCATCTTCTCATCCCTGATACGCTGAGCTTCAAGGGCTTGGGCTCTCTCTTCCTTAGACAAGAAGTAGAATTCATCCACCACGCTGATTGGTATAGGTTCTTCTGGTTCAGCGGTGTTGGGCACTTTTATTCTTTTTGCTTCCCTTTTGGTTTTTCATGTTGTCAAAGAGTTGAACAATCTCCCTTAGGAAGTTTATTCGCTTTTCCTCTTCTTCTGGCTTGCTTATTGGAAGCCTATGTACACGCTACCTTAGGATAAGGCCTTCTTCATCTTCAGAGTCAGTCTCCGATATGTACAAGAACTGAACTTCACACGAAGGTTCCCTCATAAAAGTGGAGTCCTTTGGGGGTCTAGACTCACTGAGAATGGATGAGGGAGAGAGAGGAGCATCAGTGCCAAAATCAGGAGGTAGAAAAGATGGATAGGTTGGAGGTTCAGATGAAGGAATAAAAGGTATGAGAGGAAGGGTTACCTTAACAGCGGTCTCCCCTTCAGAGTGTGCGGGGATGGATTCAAGATCCACCACTTGTTTGCCTGTCCCTGAGGGATCGGACTGTCCTTGAGAAGGAGGTGGTCCGTCCCCCAAAGGATCCTCGTAAACAATCTCAGGCATGAAGTTGCCTGGTCTACTATGTACAAAAAATTGGCTTGCGCCAGGAGGGATATCGTTATCATCATCATCATCATCATCATTGTCTCCTCCATAGTGAGGGATTTCCTCATCATCATCATCATCTTCTTCATTCTCTTCTTCTTCTTCTTCTTCAGCGACGAAGGAGGGATCAAGCTCTTGCTGAATATAAGGAGATATCGGAGTGCTAAGGACTGCTTCATTCACCTTTCCAATTATCTCATCATCTAGCTCTTTGGCACATCTCTCCCCCTCGATGTTGTCAGCCGGGAGAACGCGCACCACCATAGTACGCACATTTGAACCAATATCTCTGAGAGAATCGATGTGCATAGACTGGTTCTGAAGAACCTGACTTAGTGAGGTCCAATCAGCAGTAGTGAAAGATGTGCCCGCATCAGCGATCTTCGATAATATCTGCATCATATGGGATTGAGTTTTTGAATTGACTCGAGCACTTGTCTTTGTGCCTCAATGGCCTTTTACATCTTGGAAATGGCTTGCCCGTGAGCGAAGTTGTCCGCCCTCACTGACTGGATGTCAGTGTATATATTATTCACAGTGGCCTTCATTCTGGGAGCACCAGTGACTGTGCGGAAGATGTTCTCAGCTGACATCTAAAGATTGTCAACCCTTGCCTAGGTGTGAGCACATTCACTAAAAAGTCAATTGCAAGGAATGTGGGGTTGGGAAGAACAATATTGGGTATATCAACAGGGAAGGCAGGGAGCTTCGTTGCAAACTTCTCCTGTTTAAGCTTGTGTAACACTTCAGCGGGCTGCGGTTGAGAAGATTGCAGCGTTGTCCCCTTGCTACTGCTGGAAGGAGTAGCAGCCTTGTTTGTGGTAGTAGTCGATGAGGTTGAGAAAGGAGGTGCGATACATGTTTGCAACATAGACAGAGCAGCCAAAAAGAGCTCTGGGTTAGATGAGGGGTGACAGAAAGATATGTTATTAGCCTTGAGAGTATCATGAGGATTACTCTCAGGGATACCACAGGCGAGGGTAGTGTCTTGAGGATCACTAGTCTGTTTCTTAGAATGTTTGTGAGAAACATTCTGAGGTCCTTTGTTAATGGCCTTCCATGATTCAGATTGTCGAAACAATACTGAAGCGTGGACAGCGTGCAATTCAACTTCATTAGAGATAGGGACAACTCTCTCTGAATCACTAGTCGATATGAGGACCAAAGAAGGGATGATGGAAGAAGAAGAGATGGTTGCGATTGTATTACCTGTTCCAGCTTCAGCGTAGTTGGCTATTACATTCTCAGTGACCTGAGTCGCTGAGGATGGTGGTAGAGCTGATGAAGCGGCAACGAATGTAGAGACCATTGTTGTGGCAGGGGCTGAAGATGGCATTGGTAATGCGCCTTTGTCAGAGAGGGAAGTCTGTTGAGAGACTCCCTTATTTTGTTTCTTGGCATGGGGCTTTTGAGCGATGGTCTTTTTGTGACCTTCACTCGGCTCCTTTCGCTTTAGAGGGGAGGAGGTGCCTTGGATACTCACTAATGGGTTTGTTAGTGAGATGGGCACAGGAACAGCCTCGCTGATAAGCTTCATCATGTAGGAGGTGTAAGGCGCATCTCTTGGATGTTCAGCAACATCTAGCGACTTTTTGCCTACCATAGAGAAGTTTTGGTTGGCAACAGTTGGGTACTCTTCTTTGAACTCCAACTCCATGACGGTTGTGAAAAACCTAAGATGGGGAATGAACTTCTCCCTCTTTGCAGCGCCCACCTTGTTGTACATGTCGCTGAAGATGTAGTCAGCGTAATTCAGTTCGTAGTTGGTGCAAAGAGCGAAGTCCATATATTTATAGTGCTTGCTCGCTTGGTCTTGGGAGCCCATCTTAGAACCCAGGCATTGAATCACCTGGGTGAAGATGTATTGCCATCTGGCAGGAAGTCTCTTCTTCTCCATCTTGGATCCGATATTCTTACCAGCTGGATTCTCCCAACCATAACCAACGGAATCCAGGAATTCAGCAATTTGTTCCTTTGTGGGCTCAAGGGCCTATTTCTGATTCTTACCTCTAGCAGAGAGGCGGAGAGCATTTCGCAGGAAGCCAGCAGTGAATGCAAAGAACCCATGGGTAGGAATCTGAAACCCGATTGCAGGGAGTTTGTTTCCCTTGTCAGTAGTGAGAGTGGTGTAGTGTGTAGTGAACCATAGGGCTTGAAGATGAGAAGTGATGCCTATGGGGTTGTGAACAAATGCATACATCAAAGGGAAAGCCTTGATGAACATAGCACCACCATTGAATTGTTGTTTGTCAGTAGGGATGTTCACCAAGGCCAGATAGTTGCATGATTTGAACGTTGCTTGTTCCAGAGAGAAGGCGCATGCAGGTGCTCGCTGAAGAGTGATATGGGCAGATTCATCAGCTTGGGTGTTCTTGCTTGAAGTTGCCATTGCTGTTTCAAAAATAGGAACGCCAAACAGAAAAATCATGGTTTAATACTTAATGTATAAACCAGAAAGAGTTCTTGGTATGAAGAATACGAAATGTGAAGAATCATAACAAGTATTATGATGAACAAGGTCAAAATACTTGTTATTTGGTAGATAAACACAGATTTAGAGTAGTTTATTTTAAAGATTTTAAAACAAGTGCGATTATTATAAATACCAAAACTGGTCTTCTGTTCTAAGAAGGAGCTTAGAACATGTTTTTGAAGAAAAACAAAATTTTGGGATTTAAGAAAAAATAGATAATCATAAATGATCTTTATAACAAGAAGTTATAGAAGATACCATAGAGGAGAACTTTAGAGAAGAAAAGTTTAGATCAAACCTTAGGAGTGAAAAAGCAAAGAAAAACGCACAAGTGCGTGTTTTTGGTGTTCTTGAGGAAAACATGAAGATTCGAGGATATTTTTTGCCTTTTTGAATGCTATGAGCACGTAAAGAAAACAAATGAGAAACAGAGAGGCTTAAATAGCTAGAAGAGAGAGAGAATGCTAAACGACGGTTTAGCTTTTTAAAAAAGTAATGATGACCTAGCGCACGTTCCTAGAAAAGAGGACAGAATGGAAACGTCATTGCCGCCGTGTGTCAGAAAAAGGTCTGACGTGTCCTTTTCTTATTTGAAAACTTGAAAATGATTATCATTTAAATAAATGTTAATCATTATCTTTAAATTCTTCATCAAAAGGCAATAAAGGATTGTCAGTGATGGGTTTTATTTAGAGAACCATTCTCTGAATATGAAGATATTCAGAAAGTGCTTCGGACTTAGAACTTCATACCTGAGCGAGATAAGTCGAGTATCACTGAATCAGAGTTCAGAGAGTAAATTTTTGAAGACTTTATTTGTATCACTGAATATTTGTTTATCGCTGAATAAAATTTACTCAGCGTTTAACATACCAAGTTCACTGATGAGTAGATTGAATCTTTTCTCATCAAGAGGCTTGGTGAAAAGATCAGCGAGCTGATATTCAGTTGGTACAAAATGAAGTTCAACTTCACCATTCATCACATGATCTCTGATAAAGTGATACCGAATCTCAATGTGCTTGGTTTTGGAATGAAGTACAGGATTATTTGCAATTGCAATAGCATTGGTGCTATCACAGTAGATGGGGATTTTAGAAAGTTTGAGATCGTAGTCTCTTAGTTGATTTCTCATTCAAAGGATTTGAGCACAACAGCTACCAGCGGCTACATACTCAGCTTCAGCGGTAGAAGTGGACACAGAGTTCTGCTTTTTGCTTGTCCAACTTATTAACTTACCGCCTAATAGCTGACACCCACCAGTGGTGCTCTTCCTATCAATCTTACAACCTACAAAATCACTATTAGAGTAACCAATTAAATCGAACCTTGAGCCTTTGGGGTACCAAAGACCCAGATTAGAAGTTCCTTTCAGATATCTGAATATTCGCTTTACAGCGATTAGGTGAGATTCCTTTGGTTCAGCTTGATATTGAGCACACAGACAGGTAGAGTACATGATATCGGGTCTGCTCGCTGTAAGATATAGCAGAGATCCGATCATTCCTTGATATGCAGTGATATTGACAGGTTTCCCATTTGGGTCCTTATTCAAAGTCAGAGGAGGTGCCATAGGGGTCTTCATTGCTGAGCATTGATTCATATCAAATTTGTTCAGCATGTCCTTAACATATTTACTTTGACAAATAAAAATTCCTTTGTCAGATTGCTTAATCTGCAAACCTAGAAAATATGTTAGTTTACCCATCATACTCATTTTGTATTCTTTCTTCATTCTTTTTACAAAACGAGTGCATAGTTTGAGTCTTGTGGAGCAAAATATAATATCATCAACATATATTTGAGCAAAAATCGTATGACCTTTATAATTCCTTAGAAATAGAGTTTGGTCAATTTTCCACGAATAAATTTTCTTTAAGAAGGTATTTTGAGAGAGTATCATACCAAGCTCTGGGAGCTTGTTTTTAACCCGTAAAGAGCTTTTTGAAGTTTGAAAACATAACCAGGATGGTTTGGATCAGTGAAACCAGGAAGTTGTTCAACATAAACTTCCTCACTGAGTTTACCATTTAGAAAAGCACTTTTTACATCCATTTGAAAAACTTTGAAGTCTTTATGGGCAACATAAGCTAAGAAAAGTCTTATGGCTTCTAATCTAGCAATAGGAGCGAAGGTCTCATCATAGTCAATACCTTCTTCCTGTCTATATCCCTGAGCAACAAGTCTAGCCTTATTACGGATAACAGTGCCATTTTCATCTAGCTTATTTCGAAAACCCATTTGGTTCCTATCACTGTTTTACCAAACTTTGTTTCTACGAAACTCGGTTAGTTCTTCTTGCATGTTAGAGACCCAGCTAGGATCAGAGATAGCTTGATTTATCTTCTTTGGTTCAGAGAGAGAAATAAAATTAACATAGAGACAGATATTACCTGTACCTCTACGAGTCTTGAAACTTGCATTTGGATCACCAATAATTTGATTCATTGGATGATTTGCAGTCCATCGTTAAGCTGGTGGTTGAGAAGATTGATCAACAATTGATTCAGCGACTTGTTCTGTCTCAGGGATTGCATTGTTGTTTCAGCTCTGGAGATAACTCAGAGATTTGATCAGCAGAAGATGAAGCTTGCTTATTCACTAAAGAATTTCCGAGTGAGGTTTCAGATGGAGGAATCTGATTGAGAGGAGTGATGTTGACCCCTGATGATGATGAAGGATCGTTACTTGAGGATGGAAGATTAGGGATTCCATCATCATAATTTTCAGCATTAGGTTTATTGCTGAAATTACTTTCAGGTTCCCCATAATGAGATTTCATCCATAAATTCAATTCCTCATCTTCTTCAGGGATAGGAGTAGAATTAGTAGGACGAGATTCATCAAAATTGACATGCATGGATTCTTCAACGTGTTGTCTTCTTTTGTTGAAGATTCTGAAAGACTTAGATACTGAAGAGTATCTAAGAAATATCCCATCATCAGCTTTTGGATCAAATTTACCCAAATGATCTCTATCATTCAGAATGTAGCATCTACATCCAAAAATGTGTAGATATTTCAGAGTAGGTCTTCTTCCATGAAATAATTCATAGGGTGTCTTCTTGAATCGCTTTACTATTCGGGATCGACTCTGAGTAAAGCATGTTGTGTTGACTGCTTCTGCCCAGAATTGAGTGGGTAGATGCGATTCGTTGAGCATTGAGCGAGCTGCTTCAATGATTGTTCGATTTCTTCTTTCAGCAATGCCGTTTTGCTGAGGAGTTCTCCCTGAAGATAAATTGTGAGAGATTCCTTTTTCTTCAAAGAAGTTAATCAAGGTACTGTTTTTTAATTTAGTGCCATGATCACTTCTCATGGAACGAACAGTGAGATTGTTCAGGACTTCCATTCTTTTGATAAAAGCAATAATTACATTAGGTGTATCACTTTTGGATCGAAGAAAGAATATCCATGTATATCTGGAATATTCATCAACTATCACAAGAGTCTACTTCTTCCCAAATAGAGATTGGACACTGATAGGTCCAAATATATCCATATGGAGAAGCTGAAGAGGTAAGGTTACTGAGGAAACTTGTTTGGATCTAAACGAGGCTTTTGTCAGTTTTCCCTTCTCACACGCTGAACAAAGAGATTCCTTTGTAAAGGTATGTTTAGGGAGATCCTTGACAAGTTCTTTTTGAGATAATTCATTGATCATCTTAAAGTTTAAATGGGAAAGTCTTTTGTGCCATAACCAGTTTATATCAGAGGAGGCTCTGGAGATGAAGCACATGTTCTCAGAGTGAGAACTATTCATGTTAATGACATACACATTTTCTACTCTTTTGCCTGTTAAGGCTAGTTTATCATTAATATTGGTGACAGCACATCTGTTCTTTAAGAATAAAACTTTGAAGTCTTTGTCACACATCTGACTAACGCTCAATAAGTTGTGCTTTAGTCCTTCAATGTAAGCGACTCTACTAAATGAAGTTGCTCCATTGGATTGAATTCCATAACCTTTAGTGTATCCTTTGCCATTTCCATCGAAGGTCACTGAGGGACCAGCTTCTTCCTTGTATTCAGAGAGCAGAGATTTTCTGCCAGTCATGTGCCTTGAGCATCCGCTATCGAGATACCAGATACCTTTAGTACTCTGCATACAACAAAAAGATTAATTTTATATAGGTACCCATATTACTATGGGTCCTACAGTGTGAGTGGAAGGAGTGACGGATGAGCTACTAGCTGAAGAATTTTCTTCCGTGGATATCTTCACCTTGGAAGCATTACCAACCTTGGTGGATTTTACTCTTGCTGATTTATCAGCTTGAGCTACTTTCTTTCCATGAGCTAATTTTTCAGCTTTGGTAGCATTAGGACATTTGCTGGCAATGTGGGTAGTTTCACCACAGTGATAGCATTTCCTATATTTGTAAACAGGTTTGGAATTGAAAGAGTTCAGAGAACAAGAGGAAACATATTTAGGAGCAGAACCAAGAATTCCTTTGTCTAATGTCCTTGGGGGTATAACAATGTTTTCAGGGACAGGTGTGAGGTCGATCTTAATTCTGGTTGTTGATCTCTGAAAAGATCCAGAGATTTTCTTCCTAGTTTTAGGATGACTCACTGAAGGAACAGATGAGTTTTTCTTCTGTTTCTGAAAGTTTTTTATTGTAGGAACGTGGTCAAGAAATTTGTTCTTGATCATTTTCTTATAATCATTAGAGATAGGCAGCTTCTCATTTAAATGCGGTTTCTGAGAGGAAGGATCAGGGATTGAGGAAACAAACATTCGAATTTTAACATGGAACGATTATTCTCTGATTATTCTTTGTCAGGGTTATATCCTAACCCACTTTTGACTTTCATAGGGATCTGGGCATTGATGATCTCGCTGACTTTATCTGAAGCCTTGCACCATCCTTCGATGGTAACTTTTTCAGCCTTGAGATCAGCGATAGCCTTTTCCCTTTCAGTGATAGCTTGTTGTCTCTCAATGTTTATTGTTTGATTTACAAAGACTTGGTCTTTTAGAGTTTCTCCGATCTTTATAAGTTCTTTGATTTTTAAATGACAATTTTTCAGTTGCTCTGATAGATCAATATTGATTTGCTCAGTTTTGATCTTTCCATTTAGAGCATTGTAAAAATCAACAGCCATAACATCGAGAGCTGACAGGTTATCACTTTCAGGTATAGAGGAGTTTGTAAGAATGTTTACTTGAGTGGAAGGAGACTCTGAGGATGATGTTTAGAGACTTCTTCAGCTTCCTCGATTCTGGCCATTAGGCAGAGGAAGGCAAGATCTTCTTCATTTGAGCCTGATTCATCAGAGGTTTTGGCCCAATCATCTTCTTGATCCCAATCAACTTCTTCAGCAATTAGACTTTTGCCTTTTTGCTGGTTCTTTTTCAGATCTCTATATTTATTCTTCAACTTAGAATACTTTTCCTTTTTATCAGAGTTCTAAGAGGTGGTGGATGCATCTACTTTCTTAGATCTACACTCATTTGCAAAGTGGCCCTTTCGTTGACAATTATAGCATATAGCAGATGCTTTTTCAGCGGGCAAAGTCTTTGATTTATCAGAGTCAGTGATAGCAGGAGTTTTTCGAAAGTTGCTCTTTCTAGAAAATCTTCTAAAATTGTTAGTTAGGAGAGCTAGAGAGTTATCAAACTCAGAGATGTCAGCGTTAGTGAGTTCTTCTGAATCCGTTTGATTTAATTCAATGACAGAGGTAATAGAAGAAGAAACTTGTTTTGAAGGATCTACCTCTGAAGTCACTAGTGCCAAAGAAGTACTTTTGGCACCCTTGATATCATTTATGAGGTTTTTTCTTTAATACCTGAGATTGCTCTTCATTTAGGAGCATTCCATGTAATGCACTAAGAGAAAGAGTTTCAAGATTCTTTGACAGTTTTAGACATGTAGTGTACCCTCCCCATTGTTCAGGTAGTGCCTCTATGAATTTTGTCAGTATTTCAGCATTAGAATATTCTCTGTTGACAGTTTTCATATCAATCAAGAGACAGTTAAACCTTTGGTGAATTTGAGAGAGAGTTTCACCTTTTAAGTGCATAAACCTTTCATATTGTCTTACCAGATTTTTACATCTAATGATTTGAACTTCATCAGTTCCTTCATATTGAATGCATAAAGTATCCCACATGGCTTTATATGTTCTCATTTTCATTATAGAATTATAAACTTCATTTGGTAAAGACATTGCTATTATTGATCTAGCTTTAGAGTCTATAGCTACTTCCTTTTTCTCTTCTTCAGTCCATCGATCTGGAGTTTTGACAATCCTCCTTTCAGCGATGGTTGGAGTGGTAGTGGTGGCAGGAATACCAGCGACCAGAGCTGTGGGAATAAATGGTCCATTCTCTATATAGTAGGGGATCTTAGGATCTTACCCTTCTAGGAATAGAGTCATTATTTCCTTACATAATGGAAAGTTATCACGGCTAAACCTAGGAGGTTTAGCTAAAGATCCATTATCAATATAGTTTATATTAGTATTAGTCATTTTAAAATAGTTTTTTAAACAAATATTTTAAAGATAAGCAAGAAACACTGCTCTGATACCACTTATTGGTCCCAAAGGAGTCTACAAGAGTTCAAGGATATAGAAACAGTTTGTAGAGGGGGGGGGGGGTTGAATACAAACACACAGATTTTTAGTTCTTAAATTAGTTTATATTGAATAAACAAATTTACAGTTACAAGCGGAATTAGAACAAGTAAATAAACTTATTCTACTGTAACTTAAGAAATCACACAGTTTGATACACAAGGAAGTAAGAAAGAAAAGAGGCAGAGGTTTTTGAGAAAATAGAAAGTAGCATGCATAAAGATGAAGAAGAGATCTTCTTCTATTTATACCCGTCGCAATTAATGCAAGACAGAAGGTATATGCCACGTGTCAAGCTTTCATTTGAAGCTTGTCCTTTGTTCAAAATCAACCATGCTTTTGGTCGCGTGTGAACAGTACCATATCAAATATGATGGGGACATAAGAGACAATCCGTACGTCCTTCTCTGACATAGTATAAGGTTTGACTTTTGTGCATCGAGGATAAGATCAACATTGATCTTGCTTTAGACTTCACTTGATCGCTGAACTTGAAACTTCAAGGATGAACTTTCAGAGTATCGCTGAGGTCTTGCAAGACATCACACTTCTATCTAGACACTCTTTTACTATCACTGAACCGCTTCAGATCACGAGCTGGTTATCTTTTTCTTCAGCTTGGTTTTCGACTTTCGCTGAATATTCTTCTGGTGTGAATGGTGTTCTTCAGATCTTCAGAGATAATTTTAAGGTTCCTGAATTTCAGCGATCGCTGAATGCAATCAGCATGTGCTTTCGCTGAATTTGAACTTAACCTTGTAAATGGAATTTTCACTAAGTATTTAGAGGAATCATATTCAAATCACAGAGAGGAGTTATAATCAACAATTGGTAAATTCACGTGTTAATTTCATATGTTGGTATACTCACATGGTGTAGGAACCAGGTAGTAAACTCTTAATCCCCAACTTGTGCCCGGGCAGCCGCGTCAAGTTGAGGTTGTGTTCGCTCTAGTTCTTTTTCAAAGGTCTTCAAAAAAGGTTGAACTTCTTCACAATTCAACAACACATAAGTGTGGATCTTATGAGACTCGACATCATTCAGAATTTCTTGTTTCCCACCCTTCTCGAATAATCTACGACACGGAACCTTGAAGATGCCCAATCGATCGTCTGTTCCTGAAGAACTAGAAATATCTGGGGCAAAGTTTCTTGACTCGCGATTATGTCGAGTTTGTATATTTGGATGAAAATATGTTAATTGTAAGGTTTTACCGACTCTAGCTTAGCAATAATTTCCGTCGGAGAAGGCCTGTCTTAATGGGCCTTGATTGGCTTTAACAACTCCTAACTAACTACAATTAGCCTTAATGGGCTTTAACAACTCCTAACTAACTACAATGAGCCTTAATGGGCTTTAACAATTTCTAACGGCCTACAGTGGGTTTTGATGGGCTTTAACAACTCCTAACGTCCTACAATGGGCCTAGATGGGTTTAAGGACCGTCAACGAACTACAATGGGCCTTGATGGGCTTTATCAACTCCTAACGGCCTACAATGGGCCTCTTTAAGGACCATCAACGAACTACAATGGGACTTAATGGGGTTTAACAACTCCTAACGGCCTACAATGGGCCTGGATGGGTTTTATCAACTCCTAACGGCCTTGATGGGCTTTAACAACTCCTAACAACCTACAATGGGCCTTGATGGACTTTAAAAATTCCTAACGAACTAGAGTGGGCCTTGATAGGTTTTAACAACTCCTAACGGCCTATAATGGGCCTTGATGGGCTTTAACAACTCCTAACGACCTACAAGTGCAGTTAATGGGTTTTAACAACTCTTAACGACCTACAATGAGCCTTGATGGGCTTTAACAACTCCTAACGACCTACAATGGGCCTTGATGGCTTTAAGGAACACTAACGACCTACAATGGGCCTTCATGTGTTTTAAGGAGCACTAACGAACTACAATGGGCCTTGATAGGTTTAAGGAACACTAACGAACTACAATGGGCCTTGACGGTTTAAGGACCATTAATAACGAACTACAACGACTATGACAAATACAAACGTATATAGAGATACATGCACACAAATACGTATACAAGTTATATATGCATAGTATACATATATATACACATATACGTTTATGTGTATACACATGTCTATATATATACATATATATACTACTGCATGGTAACATATATATATATATATATGCAATCAAGTGATATATAGGACACACACGTACATACATATACATATACAGTTATAAAAATAGCTAATTATACATAGTAATTTAAGATAAAGGACATACGACTAAGAAAATTTGGAAAACCGGGAGGAATGGGAATTTCTAGGACATAAGACTAAGAAAAGTTGGAAAACCGGGAGAAATGGGAAATTCCGTCGGAATTTACCGACGGAATGAACAAATTACAGACGGATTGGTTGGATTAAAAAAATAATAATAAAAAAAAATATCTGTCGGAAAGTAACGACGGAATTTTCGGGTTTCCGATGGATATTTATTACTTAATTTTTATTTTTTGTAAATCCATACAATCCGTCGGAAATTTTTGTAGGAAGTGTTTCCGACGGGTTTCCGACGGTTGTTTATAATTTAATTTTTGATTTTTTATTATCTTCCGTCGGAAATCATTCGGAAAATATCCATTGGAAATAGTGGTCGGAAATACCCTGTTCTGTGGTAGTGTTACATGCGTCGACGAGGACACAATGTTTTTCAAGGCGTGACATAAGGTGTCAAATTTGAATGTCATATACAAAATTATATATATATATATATATACATGTATGTTTTAATTCTATATATTATCTAATAAGATAATAATACTAAAAAATGTCATTCATATTCGAAGAAGAAATTTTTTATAGATTATTATTATCATGAAAATAGTTTTTGATGAAATATTTAAAATAGACCTTGTATTGGTAATTTTAGAACTTCGTTTTAATCGTGAGTCCATAATATTTATGAATTCGTGCAACTGTGAGTGATCTGACTAGATAAATCTATAAAAGTGTAAAATCTAAAGTTAAAAGTGTAAAATCACAAAAGATAAAAAAAACCAAAAAAAAGTAATTTGTTTTGAAAAAAAATCACTTCTTATAAAATAACGCATGCCTCAAGGCGCCAAGGCGTGAGTCGGCCACGCCTTACAGAAATGTTATCAGTCATTTTATAAAGATAGAGACGCGTCTTGTACCATATCACACCATGGCAGACGCCATGGCGCACCTTTTTGAACACTGACAATTGTTATATGGTGTGCGATTGAACCATAACACAATGAGTGTGAATTATGATAGACAAAGTGTTATATAATTAGATAGCAATAACTAAACACATCTTTACATGGGTAATGTATAATATCCTATTTCCTTGTATAAAGAGAAAGAATTTGACGGACATTGGTACAAGTTATGTTACTTATCCAACTTAGAACCTGCAATGTACGAAGGTTGTTGCATCGACTGGTCGTCTCCCTGTGAGTGCGAGAGGGCGGGACAGGCGCCAGGGTCCGAAAATATACCATAAGAGCCAAAAAGAGTTTAATAGATAACAAGAGCTCAAAAATGTATTAACTAATAAAATTAGAGTAGAAATGAAATGGTTAAATGACCATACGTTATATGCTATTTTTCTACTCTCTCTAAGTTTTTTTATGTGGTGTCAAGTTCTAATATTATTGGTTTTACTATGTTTATTTGTTTGGTTGTTTCCGTGCTTCAAAAAATTAACATATAACAACTTCAAGAAGCTCGTGTGTTTGCTATTCCTATCTGTTCGCTATTTTTATCTACTTATTCTTATTTGGGCTATTGTTATTTTGCTTATGTTGTTTCCATAATTTCTTTTATTGTCTATATAATTGTTATCCATGTGTACTTTTATAGTTGATTTGAACTGTTGTTTGACAATTCATCTGTTGTTCTTATGAGTTGTTACGTGTTTCATAATTTGGTGATTAATCAACAATTTTCTCCTCTTAAATTCATTCAGTGAATTTCTTTATGTCTGTATTGTTTTACGTATTCATCTTTTATTGGATTCCACTAAGTGCAACAAGATACTATTAAGTGTTCAACCAACGATTCTTTGAACTCGCATATCATAGGTCTTACTCGTTATTTGTTCTTATTAGATTTTAAGGAATCATATTTTTCCACATTCTCACCAATCCTTATAATTTTCTCTATCGTTCATCTTTCATTGACTCTCGCTTACTTCCTTCACACGAGTTCTCTTTTTGTATTAGAATAACACATATTTCTTGTTATGAACTAAGAAATTTAAAAAACTATCATCTATATTTTAGGATTTCAATATTACCTTTGTTTTTTAATACATTATTGACCCTAATTAATTATCTAACCACCAGGACTGCTAATTAAATAACAGGGATCACGTGAATCTTAAGTACTCTTTATAATAAACAAAGATAAGATTCAGTAGTTTCTTGTATTCAGTTTTTTTAATAATGAAAAACATTTACCAAATATTTCTTTGCATTTATCGAGGGGCCTTGTTTTTACATTCACTCAAGGCCGCTGACAATGAGCCTAAAATGTAATTGGGCACCCTAACCACACGATGACAAAGCTTATTCATACGTCGTGAACGGTGTTGGCCTATATGTGACTAGATTTAGGTCATTTTGTCCGTTATCCATCTACCCATTGTTCTTTATTGTAGCATAGAAAGTCTGTTGATCATAACTCATCTCTATGATTTGAATATGATTCCTTAATATACTTAGTGAAATTCCTTAGTTAAGCTTCTGTTCAAATTCAGTGATAGCATACGCTGATTACCATCAGCGATCGCTGAAGATCAAGGAACAACAAGCTTATCTCTGAAGACCTGAAGATCAGCTATCACACGAAAAGACCATTCAGCGAAAGTCGAAGACCAAAGCTGAAGAAAGAGATAATCAGCTAAGTGACCTGAAGCGGTTCAGCGATAGCAGCGATTATCTACTCAAAGTGTGAAGTCTTGTGAAGCCTCAGCCACTGAAGTTCATCCTTGAAAATTCAGTGTCAGAAATCAAATGAAGCTTCCTCTACAAGACTAAAGATTGATCTTATCCTCGATGCACAAAAGTCAAACCTAGAACCATGTCAGAAAAGGACGTACGACTTTTCTCTTATGTCCCCATCATATCTGACATGGTACTGTTCATATTCGGCCAAAAGCATGGCTGTCTTATTAGCAAGGACAAGCATCCTATTCAAGCTTGACACGTGGCATGTACCTTTTGTCTTGCATTAAATGCAAACGGGTATAAATAAGATGGACATATCTTCTTCATCTTAATGCATGCTTCTTTCTAGCCTATACCTTCTGTATTCTTTCTTCCTTCCTCTTGTGCATCAAACTGTGTGTTTCTTAAGTTACTATAGAATAGGTTTTGAACTTGTTCTAATTCCTCTTGTAACTGTAAATCTGTTTATAATCTATAAATCTGTTTATTGGGACCAACAAGTGGTATCAGAGCAGTGTTGTTATCTTTCTCTTTAAAATATCTTTCTTAATATCATATTTTAAAATGACAAACCCTAATACGAACTACAACGATAATGGATCTTTAGCTAAACCTCCAAGGTTCAGCCATGATAATTTCCCTTTATGGAAAGAAAGAATGTCACTTTTTCTAGAGGGATCTGATCCTAAGATCCCATACTATGTAGAAAATGGACCTTTCGTTCCTACAACCATAGTATCAAGTGTTCCTGCCACTACCGCTACCCCAGCCATCGCTGAAAGGAGTATTGTAAAAACTCCAGATCGATGGACTGAGGAAGACAAGAAAGAAGTTGCTATTGATGCGAAAGCACGATCTATAAATAGCAATGTCTTTGCCTGATGAAGTATATCATTCCGTAATGAAAATGAGAACTTTGAAAGCTATGTGGGATACCCTATGTATCCAATATGAAGGAACCTCTGAGGTTCAGGTAACAAGATGTATAAACCTCGTAAGACAATATGAGAGTTTTATGCATCACAAAGGTGAATCTCTCTCTCAAATTCACCAGCGTTTCAACTGTTTGTTGATTGATCTCGTAACATTCAACAGAGTGTATTCAAACGCTGAAATTCTGACAAAATTCATGGAGGCACTACCCGACCAATGGGCAGTGTATACTACGTGTTTAAAACTGTCAAAGAATCTTGAAACTTTATCCTTAAGCGCACTATATGGAATGCTCTTAAATGAGGAACAATCCCAACTTTTAAGGAAGAACCTTATTAATGAACTCAAAGGTGCCAAAACTACTTCTTTGGCACTTGTGACTTCAGAGGCAAAATCTCCTAAAAATCACCCTTCTTCTTCTATCACCTCCATAACTGAATTAACTCAAACTGATTCAGAAGACACACTCACTGATGCTGACATCTCTGAGTTTGATAACTCTCTTGCTCTTCTAACCAACAACTTTAGAAGATTTTCTAGAAAGAGTAACTTTCGAAAACCCTCCACCCTTTCTGACTCTGAAAAGCCCAAAACTGCTCTAGCTGAGAAAGCTTCAGCTATTTGCTTTAACTGTCAGCGAAAGGGTCACTTCACCAGTGAATGTCGATCAAAGAAAGTTGTTGCACCTACCACCTCCCAGACCTCTGATAAAAAGGAGAAGTGTTTGAAATTTAAAAACAAATACCAAGATCTGAAGAAGAACCAGCATAAAGGCAAAGGTCTAATCGTTGAAGAAGTAGACTGGGATGCTGAAGATGATTGGGTTAAGACCTCTGAAGAGTCTGGGTCTGATCAAGAAGATCCTGCCTTCCTATGTCTAATGGCAAGAATCAAGGACGCTGAAGAAGCTACTGACACTTCTTCCTCTGAGTCTCCTTCCACTCAGGTATTCATCCCCTCTACTACTGTTATCTCTGTAGGTGATAACTTGTCAGCCCTTGATGCTATGACTGTTGACTTCTACAATGCTTTAAATGGAAAGATTAAAGCTGAAAAAATAAATACTGATTTATCTGAACAATTAAAAAATTGTCATCTTAAAATCAAAGAACTTTCTAAGATTGAAGAATCCCTGAAAGACCAAGTCTTTGCAAACCAAACTATTAGCATCGAGAAGCAGCAAGCTATTGCTGATAGGGAAAAGGCCATTGCTGATCTTATATCTGAAAAAGCAACCATCGAAGGATGGTGTAAGGCTTCTGAAAAAGTTAATAAGATCATCAATGCCCAAATCCCTATGAAAACAAGAAGTGGGTTAGGCTTTAACTCTGAAAAAGAGGAATTAGGGAGTAACCGTTCCGTGCTCAAATTTGGAATGTTTGTCTCTTCGATCCCTGATCCTTCTTCTTCAACTTCTGCCTCTCTTTTAAAAGAGAAGGTTCCTTTGTCCAAATCTAAGAAAGTGATCGAGAACAAGTTTCTTGACCGAGTTCCTAAGAATAAGATCGCTCAGAATAAGAGCAAGAAAGTCTCGGAGAGCAATTCTAAATCTAGGAAGAAGATCTCTGACTTCTCTCAAAGACCAACTCCGAGAATTAAGATTGATCTTACTCCTACCCGTGAAAAGGTTGTAATACCTCCAAGGACTATGGAAAAAGGAATTCTTGGTCCTATCCCTGAAAAGGTTCCTATCTCTTTTCTTTCCTCTTTGAATTCTAAACCTTATAAATATAAGAAGTGCTTTCACTGTGGTGAAACAACCCACATTGCAAGTAAGTGTCCTAATGCTACTAAAGCTAATAAGCTAGCTCATGGAAAGAAAGTAGCTCAAGCTGATAAATCAGCGAGAGTGCAATCCACCAAGGTTGCAAAACCAAAGGTGAAGATATCCACTGAAGAGAGTTCTTCAGCTAGTAGCTCATCCGCCACTCCTTCCACTAACAAAGCAGGACCCATAGTAATATGGGTACCTTCAAACAATTAATCCTTTTGTTGTATGCAGAGTGCCAAAGGTATCTGGTATCTCGATAGCGGATGCTCAAGGCATATGACAGGCAGAAAATCTCTGCTCTCTGACTACAAGGAAGAAGTTGGTCCTTCAGTGACCTTTGGTGGAAATGGCAAAGGATACACTAAAGGTTATGGAGTTCTGTCCAACGGAGCTACCTCGTTTAATCGTGTTGCCTACGTTGAAGGATTGAAACACAATCTCTTAAGTGTTAGTCAGTTATGTGGCAAAGACTTCAAAGTTCTATTTTTAAAGAATAGATGTGCTGTCACTGACTTCAATGATAAGCTTGCCCTCTCTGGAAAAAGAGTTGAAAACGTTTATGTTATTAATATGAATAGCTCTCACTCTGAGAACATGTGCTTTATCTCTCGAGCATCCTCAAATGTAAACTGGTTATGGCATAAAAGATTCTCTCATCTCAACTTTAAGACAATAAACGAATTGTCTCAAAAAGATCTAGTCAGGGACCTCCCAAATCATACCTTTACAAAGTAATATCTTTGTTCAGTGTGTGAAAAGGGAAAGCTGACTAAAGCCTCATTCAGGTCAAAGCAAATTTCTTCAGTGACTGCTCCTCTCCAGCTACTCCACATGGATCTCTTTGGACCTGTAAATGTCCGATCTATATCCGGAAAGAAATACACTTTAGTTATTGTTGATGAATACTCCAGATATACCTGGGTATTTTTCTTACGATCCAAAAGTGATACCCCTGAAATGATAATCTCTTTTATCAAAAGGATGGAAGTTTTGAACAACTTACTTGTTCGCTCCATAAGAAGTGATCATGGTACTGAATTCAAAAACAGTACCTTGGTTAATTTCTTTGAAGAAAAAGGCATCTCTCACAACTTCTCTTCAGTGAGAACTCCTCAGCAAAATGGTGTTGCTGAAAGAAGAAATCGAACTATAATCGAAGCAGCTCGCTCAATGCTCAGCGAATCGCGTCTTCCAACTCAATTCTGGGCTGAAGCTATCAATACAGCGTGCTTTACTCAGAATTGATCCCTGATTGTTAAGCGATTCAAGAAGACTTCCTATGAATTATTTCATGGGAGAAGACCCACTCTGAAATATTTTCACATTTTTGGATGTATTTGTTACATTCTGAATGACATAGATCATTTGGGTAAATTCGATCCTAAGGCTGATGATGGTATATTTCTTGGATACTCCTTTGTATCTAAGTCTTTCAGAGTATTCAACAAAAGAAGACAACATGTTGAAGAATCTATGCATGTCAATTTTGATGAATCTCGTCCCATTCATCCTTCTCATAATCTTGATGATGATGAAGAATTGAATGCTTGGATGAAATCTCATTATGGGGAACATGAAACATATTTCAACAATCAACCTCCTGCTGAAGCTTATGATGATGAGATCCCTGTAAACCCAACAAGTAATAATCAACCATCTTCAGGGATGAATATTACTCCTCTCAATCAGATTCCGGCTGTTGATATCTTTCATGGAAATTCCTCTGTGAACAACCAAACTATCTCTGAAAATCAATCTTCTGATTTGATTTTGAGTCAGGAACCAGTCGCTAAAACAGGTCCTAATCCGGAAACTGAAGAACAAGTCGCTGAATCTGTCGTTGATCTCTCTCCTCAACCACCAGCTCAGCGATGGACTGTGAATCATCCAATAAAACAGGTCCTAATCCGGAAACATAAGACTCTTTTTAGCTTATGCTGCCCATAAAGACTTCAAAATTTTTCAGATGGATGTTAAAAGTGCTTTTCTAAATGGAAAACTCAGCGAGGAAGTTTATGTTGAACAACCCCCTGGTTTCTCAGACCCTAACCATCCTGGTTATGTTTTTAAACTTGAAAAAGCTTACGGGTTAAAACAAGCTCCTAGAGCTTGGTATGATACCCTTTCTGAATTTTTTCTTAAAGAAAAATTTGTTCATGGAAAAATTGACCAACCCCTGTTTTTAAGAAAATATAAAGGTCATACTATTCTCGCTCAGATATATGTTGATAACATTATCTTTGGTTCCACAAGACCCGAACTTTGCACTCGTTACGCTGAAAGAATGAAGAAACAATATAAAATGAGTATGATGGGTGAACTAACATATTTTCTAGGCTTGCAGATAAAGCAATCTGATAAAGGTATCTTTATTAGTCAAAGCAAATATGTTAAAGACATGATGAACAAGTTTGACATGAATCAATGCTCAGCAATGAAGACCCCCATGGCACCTCCTCTGACTCTGAACAAGGACCCTAATGGGAAACCAGTCAATGTCACTGCCTATCGAGGGATGATTGGATCTCTGCTATATCTTACAGCAAGTAGATCCGACATCATGTACTCCACATGTCTCTGCGCTCGGTATCAAGCTGAACCAAAGGAATCCCATCTCATCGCTGTAAAGCGAATCTTCAGATACCTGAAAGGAACTCCAAATCTAGGCCTTTGGTATCCCAAAGGTTCAGGATTTGATCTCATTGGTTACTCTGATAGTGATTTTGCAGGTTATAAAATTGATAGGAAAAGCACCACTGGTGGGTGTCAGCTACTAGGTGGTAAGTTAATAAGTTGGACAAGTAAAAAGCAAAACTCAGTGTCCACTTCCACCGCTGAAGCTGAATACGTAGCCGTTGGTAGTTGTTGTGCTCAAATTCTCTGGATGAGAAATCAACTCAGAGACTACGATCTAAAGCTCTCTAAGATTCCTATATATTGTGATAGCACTAGTGCTATTGCAAACGCTAACAACTCTGTACTTCATTCAAAAACCAAGCACATTGAGATCCGATATCATTTTATCAGAGATCATGTGATGAATAGTGAAGTTGAACTTCATTTTGTTCCTACTGAATATCAGCTCGCTGATCTTTTCACCAAGCCTCTTGATGAGACTAGATTCAATCTACTTATCAGCGAACTTGGTATGTTGATCGCTGAATAAAGTATTTATTCAGTGAACGACAAATTCAATGATACAAAGAAAAGCCTTCAATCTCTCCATTCGCTGAACTCTGATTCTGTGATATCTGTGTACTCTCACTCAGGTATTATTTTTTTTTCTCCTTGTTTCTTAAAAAGAAAACCCATCACTGATAATCCTTTATTATTTTTGATGAAGTGTTTTAAAAATATTAATGATATTCATTCCTTGAGGATAACTATCATTAAAATCTTTTAAAAATTAAGAAAAGGACACATCAGACCTTTTTCCGACACACGACGGACCACGACGTTTCCATTCCAACTTTCTTGGAACGTGCTCCAGGTCATCATTTCTTTTTCAAAAAGCTAAAACCGTCGTTTAGCCTCCTTTCTCTCTCCTCTTGCTATTTAAGCACTCCTTTTGCCTTACTTGCTTCCTTCCGCTTTCATAACTTCCCAAAGGCAAAAGAAACCTTCGAATCTTCAAGTTTTCTCCAAGAATACCAAGAACACGCACTTGTGCGTTTTTCTCCTTCACTCGACTAAGGTTTGATCTAAACCTAAACTTAAGAACTAGAAACATCTTGTTTCACCTTTCTTACCTATTTCATTCTTAAAAATAAAATAAAAAATTTGAGTGAAAAATAATTTCTATACTTTCAAAACCCTGTTCTTAGAACAGAAGATTTTTTTTTAATCCTGATTTATTTTTCTTTATTTATTTTTGCTTTTTCATTACCAACAAGCATTTTGATATTGTTCATCAAAATACTTGTTTCTTTGATCTTATATTTGGTACTTTTTATACCAAATCTCTGGTTTATACATTCATGTATTAAAACCATGATTTATCTCTTTGGTGTTGCCATTTTTCCTACAGAAATGGCCTCTGCTTTCAACGTCGCTGAAACTACTGCTGCTGATAACCTGTTGGTCGCTGCACCAAACTGCCAATTCGCGTTGGAAAAGTCAACCTTCAAGCCATTCAATTACATTGCATTAGTGGACATTCCCTCTGAACGCCCTCAGTTCAAGGACGATGCAACCTTCCTCAAGGCATGCCCTTTGATGTATGCCTTCGTCCACAACCCAGTGGGCATTACCTCTCACCTTCAGGCTCTCTGGTACACGGCGCAATGTACCACTCTGACAACGGACAAGGGCACTGTCCTCTCTGCTATTTCCTTCACAATCCCTGAACTTGGCTTCTTCTCGTTC
The DNA here is from genome assembly GCA_036898165.1 of Silybum marianum. Lineage (NCBI taxonomy): Eukaryota > Viridiplantae > Streptophyta > Magnoliopsida > Asterales > Asteraceae > Silybum > Silybum marianum. The sequence continues at coordinate 33,650,881 of CM072533.1, read as the reverse complement.
ACAGTGGGGTTCGTACGAAAGGCGCTAAGACTCCCTCAGCGTCAGAAGGGTGTGCAATTGGGTGCTGAACCAACTAAGCAGCAGATAGATGGTTTCTTGGACTTCATTGGCTACAAATGGGAGAACCCCTCAGTGAAGACCGTGGGTTCAAAGCTGGGAAAGAAGTGACTCCCTGCTCAATGGCAATACATTTTCACCCACGTCATTCAATGCCTGGGGTCCAAAGTTGGCTCCCATGATCAGGCGAGCAAGCATTTTCAAGACCTTGCCTATTCTTTCTGCACAGGTCATCCTCTGAACTACGCTGACTACATCTTCAGCGATATGTGTAGCCGCCTCAACACCAATACCAGACATACCGTTGTCCCTTACCCCCGTTTCTTCTCCACCATCCTTGAAGAGGCTTTCGGGGAGAGCTACCCGAAAGTCGTGACTTTGCCTTCTCAATGGTAGGGAAGAAGTCCCTGGATCTTGAGGTACGTCCAGGTGATGCCCCTCTCACTCCCTACATGCTGCAATTAATAGGAGCACCTCTTTCAGTGACCTCCTCGCTGCCCATCCCCTCAGTGAGTACCCAAGGCACTTCTGCTGCTAAGAGGAAAACCCCAACTGATGGTCATAAGAAGACCATCGCCTCAAAGAAGCCCAAGAAGGTGGTCTCTCAACAGACCACCCTCTCTGATTTTGGTGTACTACAAACACCACCCTCATCCACAGCCACTCCAACGGTTTCTGCTGCCGTTGAAGCTTCATCAGCTCTACCACCACCATCAGTGACTAAGGTCTCTGAAGGTGTTTTAGCCAGCTCTGCTGAAGCTGGATCAGGTACTACTCTCACTGCCTTCTCTACCTCTTCCATCTCTACTTCTTTGGTCCTCACAACAGCAAGTGACTCAGCGATAGTTGTCTCTATCTCTGATGATGCTGAAATGCATGCAGTCCAAACCTCAGTATTGTTTAGGCAATCTAAGTTTTGGAAAGCCAATATCAAAGGACCTCAGAGTGTCTCTTTCAGATACTCTAAGACACTGGTCAGTGATCCTCAGGACGCTACCTCTACAAAAGTAGTCCCTGAGAGTAATCCTCATGATACTCTCAAGGAAAATAATGCTACGTTTCATCCATCATCTGATCCGGATTCATTTCTTGCTTCTTTGTCAATGTCATCAGCTGCTGCCACTGCTCCTGTCTACTCAGCAACAACAACCACCACCACCACCACCACTTCGAAGACGGAGATGAAGTCTCCTCAGCGCCCTCCCAGTGCTAAAAAGCTCAGGGATGCCAAGATGGAGAACCAAGCCCCCAAGCTTCCTCCCAGGGTCACTGAGTTACCTCTTGTGTCTCTACCTGGTCCCACATTCCCTGCCATTGACTATTTAGTCAATGAATGTGCTCTCATCAGGGCAAGGGTGGACTCACTGCAAACTTCAGCTGAGTTGATCTTCTGGCAGGTCGCTGGTACTCCTGGCATGAAGACGAACGTCAGCAACCTGGTGTCTGACGTTCAGTATCTAAAGGACGAGCACAAGGACCTTCGCCAATCCCTCATCAACATTGAGCAAAAAGTCGATGCTCAGGCCGTTGTTCTCGAGTCTATTCAAAAGGCTCAGACCGAAGTGATGCAGACTCTCTCCAGACTCAGTGGAGCTGATCCCTACTTTGCTGATGCTGATCGAACCATGCTTCAGGACGTGCAAACAAATGTTCGCACTATGATGTTCCACGTTCTGCCACATGATAACATTGAGGGGGAGAAGGTGGCCAAAGAGTTCGCTGACGAAATAATCGGCGAGCACAACCGAAGGTTCCCTGATGAAAGGATCTCTCCTTAAATCCAGAGACCAAAACCTTCCTGCGCTACAAGGTTTGATGATGATGATGATGATGATGAAGAAGAAGAAGAGGAACGCATCCCTCACTTTGGTGATGATTATGATGATGATGACTTGGGATTTGCAATGGAACATTTCAGAATGTCCAAACCAGGCACATCTCAGCTAGAGCCCTTGGGGGACGGATCTGGTCCCTCAGGCAAAGGATCACATAAAGTGGTTGATCTTGATGCCCCAATCCCACAAACAAAGGGGGAGACCGCTGACAAGGTATCTCTTCAGCTTATCCCTTATATTACCCCAAGCTGAACCCATTGAAGCCGTACCAATAAGGATGGTAGATGAATTCTACTTTCTGTCCAGAGAAGAGAGAGAACAAGCATTGGAAGCACAAAGAATCAGAGATGAAGAAATAAAGCAAATAGAGAATGATCTTGTTTTAGCAAGGAAGATTCTCAGGGAAGACTCAGCAAGAGACAAAGCGGCCAAAGAACAATTGGAAAAGAGTGAACGGCTCGCTGCAGCTCTTTCTCAGAAAGAACTTGCACAAGAAAACCTGAATGTAGATCCCATTCTCGCTCAACAGAAGATTTTCACTGCACTAACCACTGAAGCCACAACTCAGAAAGACAAAGAACTGAATTGGTGCACAGAGATGCTGAACTTTCGAAGATCTGATGCCAAAATCATTCACGCAACTATCCAAGGGCGACACTCCAACAGAGATGTCCTAAGGTATATGTAAGAATGACAAGTTCATCCAAAACAGAGAGAGAAGAAGCAAAATTCTTAAGATTATATGGATACACTGAATGGCTCGAAATTAGAGATGCCATTCAGGGTTCCAAATCCAAGTTCAAGAATGTGGTAGAAGATGAGTTGAATCAGTTGCTGCAAAGAATGTCACAACATGTGCAAGTTCCCCCTCTACCTGAATCATCTAAGAAGAAAAGATAAACTGTTGAAGGAAGTTCAAGTGCGAAGAATGAGCATGAAACTAAATTTGATTATCAAAGCATTCTTGGTCATCTTGAGCTCCCTGATATATCGATGCTTTGTACCTCTCTCCCTCAAGACCGAAGATATGAAGAAGACGAAATCATCTCACTGCCTGAACCTGGTATGGTATTCTTGGATAATGAAGGATTCTTAGGACTCTTCAGAAACCAAGAAATTCACAAGGCCCCATCCTCTCTCATAAAGATCATGCTTTGGCGCTGCTGGTCAGATACCCCTCTGATGAATCGACAGAAGATCCTTTATGAGAATGAGTTACAAAGACGAAATGAGAATATCTGACTAGTTATAGATTTCTATTTCCTTTGTAATATTACTTCCGTGTACAAGTACTTTACCTTTATTTGTAATTTCATTTCTCTGTAATTTCTTCAGATTATATTTAATGAAATTCAATCAGAGTACTTTACTCCATCCTAGTACTGAAAAGATCCCTGAAAATAGTAAAAGGGTCAAATGAACATAAGAGTTCTACTTTCTTTAAACTATCTTTCACTCACTGATCTTTCACTCTGAAAATTCAATCAGTGAATGTACTTTAAGCTTATTTACTTGTAAAAATTGTGTTTTCATATCCTTATAAATAAAACTCAATTCAGATAGTAGACTAGCTGAAAAAGACCTTACAGATTAGTACTTAGAAATTTTTTCTTTAAATGTTTCCTAAGTCCTTACTAGTCTCTTAAAACAATTTTCCTATGTTACTTAATCATAATCAAATAGGGGGAGATTGTTGATCATAACTCCTCCCTATGGTTTGAATATGATTCCTTAATATACTTAGTGAAATTCCTTAGTTAAGCTTCTGTTCAAATTCAGTGATAGCATACGCTGATTACCATGAAGATCAGCTATCACACCAAAAGACCATTCAGCGAAAGTCGAAGACCAAAGCTGAAGAAAGAGATAATCAGCTAAGTGACCTGAAGCGGTTCAGCGATAGCAGCGATTATCTACCCAAAGTGTGAAGTCTTGTGAAGCCTCAGCAACACTGAAGTTCATCCTTGAAAATTCAGTGTCAGCGATCAAATGAAGCTTCCTCTGCAAGACTAAAGATTGATCTTATCCTCGATGCACAAAAGTCAAACCTATATCTGATATGGTACTGTTCATATGAAGCTCCCAGAAAGGACGTACGACTTGTCTCTTATGTCCCCATCATATCTGATATGGTACTGTTCATATTCGGCCAAAAGCATGGCTGTCTTATTAGCAAGGACAAGCTTCCTATCCAAGCTTGACACGTGGCATGTACCTTTTGTCTTGCATTAAATGCAAACGGGTATAAATAAGATGGAGATATCTTCTTCATCTTAATGCATGCTTCTTTCTAGCCTATACCTTCTGTATTCTTTCTTCCTTCCTCTTGTGCATCAAACTGTGTGTTTCTTAAGTTACAATAGAACAGGTTTTGAACTTGTTCTAATTCCGCTTTTAACTGTAAATCTGTTTATAATCTATAAACTCATTTAAAAACCAAAATCTGTGTGTTTGTATTCAATCCCCCCCCCCCCCTTCTACAAACTGTTTACTTAATATTTAACTCTTGTAGATCCTTATTGGGACCAACAAAGTCTAATTACTATTTTGGCTCATAATGGATCAATGTTCATTTCATAACTTGATTGTAACTATAAATAATAAATAAAATCAACTTCTCACTCCCAATGGATGTACACTATCACAATGACAATGGAACCACGTTATTTCTCGATGTCTCATTATTCGTACCATAACTATATTTTTTTCTTAATGTTTATGCTTCATGTTGCGTTTACATTGTTTGTGGTTTGGAATACTATGAATTAAAGGGTCATATACTTGTTTTCTAGACCCATATTTTCACGTTGTTGTAGTGATTTGTTCATATTTGGTTATTTGTGATGAACATTTCCCCCATATGAATTGATACACCTAAAAATAAATAGATGATGTACGTATTTTTTTTGTCTTTGTTGCTTTCTAAATTATTTGTGTCCATTGTAAAAAGTTAGGTAAATGATGTTAATATTTTGATTAGACCCAACTCATAACAAACCAACAGTGGACAAGGAAAAAAGAAAATACAATGATCTCCAAAACAATGACCCATAGTGGTGTTACTAGTCAAAAATGAAAGGAGAGGTTCTCATGATTTGTTCTATGCCTAAGCTTATAACGACTCATAGTCATTAATTATAAAATCATGTTTTAAATGATTCTTAGGTCTATATCAAATCTTAAGATTCCCTTTTGCCTTGGATCCACCCTCTCCCCCATCAAAGTAACACCCCTCTATAAAATCTGTAGAGAGCCTCCTCCTAGAAACCAAGAAGCTCACTTGTGCTAGCAGAAACAAGAGAGACTCACTTCTTCCAAACAGAAATAGTTTTATCCTTCTTCAAAGAAATGGGAGGACACAAATCTCAGAGGAAGTCTTCCTTTTCTTTCTTTGGCATGTTCAAAGTTAAGAAGACCCAAAGAAGAGGGGATGATATATGGGATGACTCGATGAAGGCTTACAAAGTGTATCCGAGTGATCAAGACAGCGCTGGACGTTGGGCAGATCCTCGTATCGACAGCAAAGCTTCTGCTTACATTCACACCATCACGAACAAATGGAACCACGTTAAGGTATCAGGCTGATGATTTCATGGTTTTGTGAGGAACCGGATGAAGCAGGAAACCTATTTGTACATTCATTATGTGTAACATGTATGTTACTAGATAGCTACCTAGCCTGTGTTTCAATCACAAAATTTCTTGCACTTTGTCTTTGCTGTATCATTTTCAAGAATTTCTCAAATGGTGGGTTATGGTACCCCAAGTTATATCCACATATCCATATATCCATATCTATATTATATGTATATCTACGTATAGGATCGTGTAAGAAGTAGAGTTAAGGTGAGAAACGTAAGAAGAGATCTAAGTGATTGATCACTTTTAATCTCATACCCACCTATGAATTGCGCCTTAGAAGAGAGTTGATCCGGTGCATCTCGATGCATCTCATCCTAATGTGCATCGAAGGGGCTGAGATCCCTTCTTACGCTTCTCACCATAACTATCCTTCTCACCGGAATCCAACCCTGTATATCTATATCCATATATATATATATCGTTTTATCTTTCTCTTTCTCCCTCTCTCTCTTTATATATATTTATATATTACAGGCCATATATATATATATTTGCAAGGAGTTATTTTATATTATATCTCTTTCATCATAAGTCTAAATGTTGCTCTTACAGTTAACAGCACTTTAAACAACCCAATCTTCCTATTTTAGGAGCCGGTACCGACTATATTGATATAACTTTATATTTCCATATCCACTAATGTTTGCATCTTTGAAATTAAGCTTGAATAATAAACCACGTGCAATGAATGATTAATAAACAAAGAGACCAAGACATGATGAAAAAGAACAAGATCCACACTTTTCCTATTGAGATAGAAGTTGGGAACTAATTAACAGTGCTGAATTAAAGAGTTTCGACAATTCTGTTCATCGAACACAAGAAAAGGTTAAAATGGATTAATAACCATCGATAATATATAGATCATATTTTGCTATTCATTGGCTAATACAATTAATCCAAAAACATGTACTTATATTGTTTGCCTCTAGCATGGCTGCATTGAAATGTGACCATCTATTTTGATATTTCTATAAATAGTTCAACTCCCTTTAGACACAAATCATACACTTTTTGGATTTCCTCTTCAAATATTCTCACACTAACATTTTATGAGTTTTAGCCCACCAAACCGGCAAACCCCCTCCACTTCCACCATTTCTACACTCCTATTTACATATATATATATATATATATAGGCGGGTTAATGCCAGAACGGTAACAATTTACGAGAATTCGAGGACAATCCTCAACCAATCATTTTGTACATTCACTTTTTCATGTACAAAATGATTGGCTCGTAAATTGTTACCGTTCTTGCATGAACCCGCCTCTCTCTCTCTATATATATATACAACACCTACAACTTTCTGTGTTTCACTTTTTTTTATTAATCTGGATATCCAAACAACTATGTGAGCCGACTAAAACTTCTAGTTTTTTTGTAAGACAGAAGATAGCATGAAGCCATTAATGAAGTGAAAAAGGGTGTCAAAGCATCTTTTTGAACTTTTCTTTTACTGGTTATTGATTGTAATATATGTGAAAAGATCCAGCAAAGAAACTTTAAGTCATTAGCTTCAACAATTCACTTTATTCTTGGTCTTTCGAATGACGAAAAGTATGCTATTTTTACTATGAGTGGAAATTCCCAGTATTTATGGGACATTTTACAGACACCCGGACCATCGATAATATATATAAACTTTATTTTTTGACATTAGTGAGAATTAAAAGAATAAATGGTGAATGGAGGAAACTTGGGTATAAGGCATCAAGCCTATTGTAAAATAAAGGGGAGTTGCTTTTATATGGTACAAATTGATTTCCAAAGGTGATGAATGAAGGGATGTAAAAGATGTGAAAGATGAAAAACTACTAATATCAGATGTTTTAAAGGCGCGTTCAGTAGGGGTACATGCTCATTCCCTCCATAAGAACTACCTAGCAACATAACCATACTTGATTCGGACCGAGTTAGTGCCCTTGTGGCTCATGGCTATATGACATCATTGTCTGTGTGGTAGGTCTAATTATTAAGCTCGCGTATGTGGAAGAGTATCATCATCATGCGTAATTCGAGTTCTAAATCTCACTGTTAATCTAAGAACCATGTCAAATTCATAATTTGGTGGTCAAACTTCTAAATAAAATCACATTAAAGCACCTAAAACAGAATAAAATAATAATTAGCAACAACATATATATGATATATAAAACGCTAAAACCTTGAAGACTTACCGATGATATTAATTAGGGGTTGTTAATTCCCTAAATAAGCCAAATTTTGATTTTGGAGGATGAAATGCAGGTATAGGGGGAGGGAGAGATCACACTACTAAACAAAAGATTTTTGCCTACACACTTTTTCTAGGAAATGTGTTGCTAAAGGGTGATTACTCACAAAACTGTCATAAAATTTGGTGGATAAATTGTTGGTGAGTAATTCAAATTAATGACAGATTACCTTGGATTCTCTCGGTGATCCGTTGGTATTTTCTCGAAAAGGAATTTACAGAACCTATTTTCGGGTAAAAGTTATTTGTTTTGTAGTGAGAGAGGTATGCACATGTGCGTACAAGTAATTAAAGTTATTTCTTGGTTATTATACACGTGTGCATGCTATGCACATGTGCATACCGGACAATAAATATTGTTTACAAGTTACTTGTATTCACATATGTATATTGTCAAGATGAAAGGTTACCAGGGTCTTGCTCAGGTTTTCATTTTTTTTTTGCAGTTTTCCCTTGAATTGTTTACGAAGTCAGTAGATGTTTTTTAGCTCTTGATTTAATTTTGAGGTTCTTGATCACCCAAGTAGTTGCTGGTTTAATTAAGGCACCATTAATGATATAAGTTATATGCAAATTCTGTCTACTAGTAATTGTCTACTCTGTATTGAAACCAGAAGTTGTATTTAATTTTGTTTGCTTTGTTTTTTTTTTTTGAACGGCAAGTTAGTAGTTAGTAGTTAGTGATTCGGACTCACAGTGACATCCATATGGGGCAGTATGCGGGACCCGAACCTTCACTTTAGGGGATAAACCCCCACTCCTCCACCATTTTTAGGAAAACCACCACTCCCAAGGCTCGAACCCGAGATCTTGAGGATGATGTAAAAACCCCGGTACGGCTAGGCCAGAGACCCTTTGGTGTTTGCTTTGTTGTAAATCATATCCCAATTAACTAATAGAAGGCAAAAATAATCATATATATTCTTTTAATATAAAGATCTAGCTCAGTACGTAGAAGCCAAGAAAATACACGTAAATGGCTTAGCAAATACAATTAATGGTCTCGGAAACAACCCCACAGATGACACTTAATAGTCACAATGAAAAGAGAGGTTGTCATGACATGTTCTTTGCCTAAGTTATTGGCTACTCATACATAGACCATAGTCATTTAATTTCAAATCATCTTTGTGCACTATGCAATTGATTCTACGGTCTAGACTCTAGATCAAAGTATTAAGATTCCCTTTCGCCTTGGATCCACTCTTTCACCAACAAAGATAGCATCCCTCTATAAAATGGGTTAAGAGGCTCCCAATTAAAAACCAAGAGACTCACTTGTGCCAGCAAAAACAACTATATACAAACCAAGAGACTCACTTCTGTTGCTAGCAAAAACAGCAGTTTTTCGCTACTTCAAAGAAATGGTTGGACACAAATCGGAGAGGAAGTCATCCTTTTCTTTCTTTGGCATCTTCAAAGTTAAGAAGACCCAAAAAAGAGGTGAGGATACTTGGGAGGACTCGATGATGGCTTACAAAGTGTATCCAAGTGATCAAGACAGCGCTGGACGCTGGGCAGATCCTCGTATTGACAGCAAAGCTACTGCTTACATTGACACCATCACGAACAAATGGAACCACGTTGAGGTATCAGGCTGATGATTTCATTGTTTTGTGAAGAACCAGATGAAGGAACTATTTGTACATTCATTATGTGTAACATGTATGTTACTAGATAGCTACCTAGCTTGTGTTTCAATTGCAAATATCAAATAAATTGTTTTATTTTGTTCATATCTTAATATCTTGCACTTTGTCCTAGCTGTATCATTTTCAAGAATTAATTTCTGAAATGGTGGGTTATGATACCACAAGATATATCCATATATCCATATCTATATCCGTATATATATGTGTGTTTTATCTCTCTCTACCTCTCTCTCTTTATATATATTTAAATATTTATATATTACAGGCCATAATATATATATTTTCAAGGAGTTATTATATGTTCTCTTTCATCATAAGTCTAAATCTTGTGCTTACAGTTACAGCAGCGTAAGCAACCCAATCTTCCTATTTTTGGAGCGACTATATTGATATAAATTTAATTTTCCATGTTTGCATCTTTCACTACTAGAAAATTGAGTATTTTCAACGAAAATTTTCAACGGAAGATGTCGTTGAAAATTTTCTAAAAATTTTAGAGGGATTATTGACAAAACATAAATTTTCTACGAATTTTCAACGAATTTCCGTTGAAAATCTCTCACAAAATGCATTTTCAACCAAAATCTTTTTGACGAGACATTTCGTTGAATTTTTTTTGGTTGTAAATGAATATATATTTGTGAGAGATTTTCAACGGAAATTCATTGAAAATTCGTAGAAAATTTATGTTCTGTCAATAATCCTCTAAAATTCGTAGAAAATTTTCAACGACATTTTCCGTTGAAAATACTCAATTTTCTAGTAGTGTTTGAAAGATTGAATAATAAACCACAATGACTGATTAATAAACAAAGAGACCAAGACATGTGAAAAAGAACAAGATCCACAATTTTCCTGTTGAGATAGAAGTTGGGAACTAGTTAACAGTGCACAGTTAAAGAGTTTCGACAATTCTGTTCATCGAACACAAGAAAAGCTTAAAATGGATTAATCTGGATATCCAACCCGCTATACGAGCCGACTAAAGCTTCTAGTTTTTCGTAATTAAGACAGAAGGATAGCATGAAGCCATTAATGAAGTGAAAAATGGTGTCAAAGCACCTTTTTGAACTTTTGTTTTATTGGTTGTTGATTGTAATATATGTGAAAAGATCCAGGAAAGAAACTTTAAGTCATTAGCTTCAACAATTCACTTTATTCTTGGTCCTTCGATGACAAAAAGTATGCTATGTTTACTATGAGTGGAAATTCCCAGTATTTATGGGACAAGCAACAGGCAGGCCCGAACCATCGATAATATATATAAACTTGATTTTTAGACATCAGTGAAAAATAAACATATGTATGGCGAATGGAGGAAACTTGGGTATAATCCATCAAACCTATTGTAAAATAGAGGGGAGTTGCTTTTATATGGTACAAATTGATTTCCAGTGGTGATGAAGGGATGTAAAAGATGTGAAAGATGAAAAACTAATATCATCTATCATGTTTTAAAAGCGCGTTCTGTAGGGGTACATTCTCATTCCCTCCATAAGAACTACCTAGAAACATAACCATACATGATTTGGACCGAATTAGTGCCCTTGTGGCTCATGGCTATATGACATCATTGTCTCTGTGGTAGCTGGTCGTATGTGGAAGAGTATCATCATCATGTGTAATTCGGGTTCTAAGAACCATGTCAAAAATTCATAATTTGGTGGTCAAACTTCTGAATAAAATCACATTAAAGCACCTAAAACAATAATTAGCAACATCATATGACATATAAAACGCTAAAACCTTGAAGACTCACCGATGATATTAATTAGGGGTTGTTAATTCCCTATAAAAATAAGCCAAATTAACCACAAGGTTTGTGACATACTGGTTAAGGCTTGTGGGGAATGAGACTAGATAACCCATCTACCACAGGTTCGAATCCAGACGCAAACAACTTGTGGCCACCGGGGAATTATCTCAGGGCTGCATGCTATAGCAGGCAGTCTTAAAATTTGCCAGCGATTAGTCTAGGCAAATGCCTAGGATACCCTTTCTAAAAAAAAGAAATAAGCCAAATTTTGATTTTGGAGAATGAAACCCACGTATAGGGGGAGAGAGAGAGAGAGAGAGAGAGAGAGAGAGAGAGAGAGAGAGAGGGAGGTATGCATATGTTTATACAAATAATTAATTGAAGTTGTTTCTTGGTTATTATGCGCATTTGCATAATGGACAAATATTGTTTACTAATTAATTACTTGTATGAACATATGCATATTGTCTAAATGAAAGGTTACCATACTGGCAGACAAAGAAAATTCATATAACCTATTTCAATGGTGCCTTAAACCAGTTACTTGGGTGATAAAGAACCTCAAAATTTAATCAAGAGCTAAGCAAACATCTACCGACTTCGTATACCGGTCTATATATATATATATATATATATATAAACCGGAAAAAGAATGAAAAGCTGTGCAAGACGCTGGCCGGCAGTAATTATATTGTCTACTCTGTATTGAAACCAGAAATTGTATTTAATTTTCTTTACTTTGTTGTAAATCATATCCCAATTAAACGCTAAACACTGTTGGAATTTTAGTGAAAATATGTGATTTTTAACTAACTTTGGACACAATTAATTATATGTATATGCGTTATATATAATAATAATTTTATGGGTTTGTGTTCTCCTATATGAGAGCTTCGAAACCGTATATTATGTGTCCAAAATGGAGATTGTGTGAATGAGATATCGATGCTCAAAGTAGAGCATTCGGTTAGACGATTTTGTAGGCTAAACCGACCGAACTCATGTGAGTTCCAAATTCTCGGGCTCGCACGGACCAGTTTTGCTCAAAATTTCGAGATCAGTTTTTAAGGGCATCGTGTCTAACACGAGCCTCGGTTTATTCTTTCTGTTCTTCATTTATTGTTTTCTTCTGCTTGTGTTTCGTTTTATTTAACTGCACTAACTCTTTCTGTTGTTTCCTGTTACTACAATTCTGTTTCTGTAATTTCTTTTTTCCAGTTATTATAATTCTTTTTCTGTAATTCCCTTTTCATTTATACACTTTGTCTAAGGAATTTGTTTCCAAATACAGCTTCTGTTTCTACCCATATTCTAACAAACACTAACCCTTATAGAAGGAGAAAATTATCATAAATATGCTTTTAATGTAAAGATCCAGCTCAGTACCTAGAAGCCAAGAAAAATACACGTAAAAGGGCCGAGCAAATACAATGGTCTCGGAAACAACCCCACAGTGGACTCTTATTAGTCACAATGAAAAGAGAGGTTGTCATGACATGTTCTTTGCCCCTAAGTTATTGGCTACTCTCATAGACCATAGTCATTTAATAGAAATCACCTTTGTGCACTATGCAATTGATTCTACGGTCCAGATCAAATTAAGTATTAAGATTCCCTTTTGCCTTGGATCCACTCCTTCATCAACAAAGGTTGCATCCCTCTATAAAATGGGTTGAATGGCTCCTAATTAAAAACCAAGAGACTCACTTCTGTTGCTAGCAAAAACAGCAGTTTTTCGCTACTTCAAAGAAATGGGAGGACACAAATCTGAGAGGAAGTCTTCTTTTTCTTTCTTCGGCATCTTCAAAGTTAAGAAGAGCGAAAGAAGAGGTGAGGATACTTGGGAGGACTCGATGATGGCTTACAAAGTGTATCCAAGTGATCAAGACAGCGCTGGACGTTGGGCAGATCCTCGTATTGACAGCAAAGCTACTGCTTACATTGAGACCATCACGAACAAATGGAACCATGTTGAGGTATCTGGCTGATGATTTCATGGTTTTGAAGAACCTGTTCAAGAAACCTACATGTAAAGTTATTATGTATAGTAGCATGCATGTTACTAGCTAGCTAGACTGTGTTTCAATTGCAAATATCTAATTAATAAAATTGTTTTATTTTGTTCATATCTTTGTTACAATTTTTTTGCTTGGTTCTATTACTTTCAAGAATTCCTCAATTGATAGATATCAAGATATATATATATATATATACGCCTCTATATATATATATATATATATTCGTGTGTATTTCAGGCCATAATATTGGTATGAAGTTCCTTTTATGTAGTATCTCTTCCATCAGAAGTCTTCATGCTTTTTAATGACTTGAGTTATGAGTCCCAGTTTAAACAACTTGATCTTGCTATTTAACAAGCTGCTACATATATGTCCATGTAAAATTTGGGTTTTTATTACTAATGATTTCCAGAAATCATATTTCCAGAACTCACAACTCGCTTATTAATTTGCAACTACACAACTTCCATCCCTGTGGCTCTAAAAGACCCAACACTTTCATTTGTCTTAAAAGGATTTATCCTTGTATATGTTAGATACAAGTGAAAGTCTAAGCAACAATATACATATATATATATATAGACTTGAGATCAGTGGCGGATCCATAAATTTTTTTAGTAGGGGTCACAATATTGCAAGGACATACCCATAATTTTTTTTATACGGTGACACATATAAAATAGACAAAAAATAATTGCAAAAAGCAAGGTTTTTATAACGTTTTTACTAACGTTCAATATGGCTCGATAAGTTTTTAGTGTAATCCATTGTTTCGAGTGATTTTTAGAGCTTTCTGCTTGATTTCGAGGAATTTTGAAGTTGTTTTTATCGATTTCGATGGACTTTTTTGGTTTTACTTTTTGTTGTTTTCAAGAGTTTTTTGGGTAGTTGGGGTCCCTTTAGGTGATCAAGTTGGGGGCCTTTAGTAAAACCTCCATAAATAAATAAAAAATTACACATCATCCCATGATTTAGTTGGGGTCATAGGACTCTCATACTCAAAGGGTGCATCCGTCCCTGCTTGAGATCACGTGAGAAGTGAAGTTAACATGAGAAATGTAAGAAATCTTGACCGTTGATCACTTTTAATCTCAAACCCACCCATAAATCGAACTTGGTATGGGGATTAATTCGGTGCATCTCGGTGTATCTTATCTCCGTGCATCTCATCCTAATGTGCATGCAAGGGTGTAGATCCCTTCTTACCTTCTCACCATAACTTCACTTCTTATCGAAACCCAACCCTTACATATTATATATGTATATATATAGGGACCAGTTCAAATGAGAACTCAAATTTGGTTGTGAACGTGAGGACAATGAGAGCGTGACACGTGTCATATTTAGACTGAATAATGAAAGAAGTATTCGGTTTTATTCGGTCTGAATATTTTTATGATTATTTAATTAGTCTAAATAATCTACATTCAGACACGTGTCGCGCTCTAATTTGTTCTCACGTTCACAACCAAAATTGAGTTCACATTTGAACTTTTCTCTCTCTCTCTCTCTCTCTCTCTCTCTCTCTCTATATATATATATATATATATATATATATAGTCAGGTTCAAGGGAAAACGCTAAAAAAACTGAAGAACACCCTGGGAGCCTTCCATCCGGACGGTATGCACTAATGCATACTGGTAATTTGTAGCATGCATTAGTAAATATTCATCAATGCATATGTAATGATAGAAGCATTGATGTATAAGAACAAAAAAAAAACGCTTCTATGCATCTGTGCATACCATCCAAATGGAAGGCTCCCAAGATGTTGTTCAGTTTTTTTTTTTATTAGTGTTTTCCCTTGAACTTCCCTCTTTGTGTGTATATATATAATTGTGATACGAAAAGAACACACTGTGGTGTACTGTAAAGTGGAGGCCGGCAACAGAATTATAAGGGGAGAGCGGTGTAAGGGAGGCTGGAGGGGAGGTTCTTGGGAGGATAACGACAGTTCCAATGTAGTGGCCGGAGATGACCTTCATCGGAGAGAAAAATGGGATATGTGGATTAAATACGTTCATAGGGTGGAGGAATAATAGTAGGCATTTTAGCAAATATGGTAAATTCATAAGATAAATATGGTAAATTAATATCAATTAGGTAATCATGGATTCAATAATTAATATTTGATTTTGTTATAAAAAAATATAAAATATCAAATTACCAAGTTAACCTTTTACTTTATTTTTTAAAAAAATTTATATTAAATGTGTAGCTCAAATAAGATTTCACACTTACCACAAATTAGCTAGTTCTCATTTGATTAGGGCGCCCCTATATTTATCATTTAGTAGAGGCAATTCGGAGAAGTGTTTCTTTACTGGACTTTACACTGTGTTCTCGAGTTTTTTTTATGAAGGAAAAGAAGGGAAAGGGAAAGAAAGTAGGGGGAAAGAAAAAAATGTTTGTGTTCTCGAGTTTTTTTAAGGAGGGAAAGGGAAGGAAAATGATGGAAAATTATGTTGATTTTCCTTCCAAAACTTTCCTCCCAAATATGGGAGGAAAGGGAACGAAAGGAAAGAATCTTTTTTATAACAATTAAAAATATTTATAAAGTTACACATCTACCCGTTAATTACATATAATTGTAAAAATGACATATTTTCTTTCCTTTCCCTCCTACTCGATACTTAAGAACATGAATATTTATTTTCTTTCCTTCTCTTTCTTTCCTTTCTCTTCACTTTCAAGAACACAAATAAAAACAATTATTTCTCTTCCTTTCTTTTCTTTTCTTTCACTTTCTTTTCTTTTCTTTCCTTCTAAAACTCGAGAACAGAGCGTTAATTTGTAACGGGAAGAGTACTATATTTCCGACGACAACGTGTGTATATACATGAGAAAATAATTTTCTTAAGGAAGCACTTTTGACTGGTCAGCCTAATACCAAACCTAACTTCTTTTTGTAGTTTATTCACATATGATTAAACAAGCAATTTCTCTAGGAATAAAGGTGAGAGTAGAATTTGACTTTGAAATCCAAAACTAAGAAGAATGTATGATTACTTATCCCACAAACAATTCCAAACATTCTATATATGTTCTCCGGACCCTTTGGTTTTAGATGTCTAGCTAGGGCCACAAAACATTATAGACTAATTCTTGCACACTAAAAAACTACAATCCACATGCAAGAAACTACACATTAACGTTTTTTACTTGAGGGTGAAACTTTTTTGTTTGGGTAAAGGAACGGAACTCGAACAAATTAAATTTTATTAATAGAAACAATAAAATAATTGCGAAGAAAATTAGAAATCGGGCTATCCCAAAACATGCTTCGGATACTAGTCACTTGGGGTGAACATTGTATGATATTATATTTTTCTGTCTTTCAAATGTCGTGCATCAACCAATTATAACTGATACGTAAAATTTTATAGCATGTACCAACCAACTACATTTGTACCAACTACATTTGGTACCAACTACATTGGTGCCAACTTTTTTTCAGTTGATATATGTTAGTATAGTTTTGTACCCACTAAAAGTTGAAGTTACAAATTTATTTATATTAACATATTTACTAACTAGATTTAGATACACTAAAATCATATCAAGTACCCAAATAACATGTTGATATGTGTTGTACCACTTATCACTACATATAAACTCATTCAAATAATTTTCATATGATACAACCATTCATTAACGATCTAATACAGACGGCCATTGAGAAGCGACGACGGACAATAGAGGTGCGGACGAGTTACTATGATTGTTAGGGTTTGGTTGAATTCAGTCAAGTTCTATTTATCCATTCATATCATAATTTACCAAAACTAAAAATAAGTACATTTAACTTTTAAAATCAAAATATGTTTTGTATTTTACTACACTTTAATTAATAAATAATTTAAAAAATAAGTTGGTATGGTACGGTATCACCATGGTACACGACTTCTAATAACACATACCAAATAAGTTTAAATAGTAAGTACGATACTACCAATCAATTTGGTTGGTACCAATTAAATTGATACATTGATACAGTTGGTATAAAATTGGTGGATCTGTCATGGTACGAAATTGACACCCTTACTAGCCACAACAATAAAAGAAACTATACCGGAATACTATTCAAAACTTTCTATACGATTAGTAAAAAACCTATATACTACTATACTATCTAATGTTCTAAGGACTGACCGGTACCCATATCCTCGGGCACACCTTCATTATCAAAGTCTTCATCCATAACAATCATGCAAACGACTATTGAGCAAACTAATTAATCATCATGGACCTTGCTAATTCTTGATCCATCTATCCCGCACACTCTTTGTTAGATGTCGTTTAGCTTATTAATCCACTATTTGCTTACAAATATTGTCTTCCTTGACTTCATAATTTCCTGCCCACCAATTGATGTTTGCTTTAAACCACATGTTTAAACTTCTTGTACATGTCAATTGTCAATTGTTGGTGATTTTAGTGTTACCGGTCCATTTTAGTGTAATTGGATAAAAGTTCTAAAATGGTTTTATATTGCGTTTAATATGAGTCAGGAGGTGCGGAGTGCATGCTTGTTATAAGGCGTGTATGAATCCGGAAACGACAAAATGGCGGAGGTCAAGGGGCAGCGGGTTCAACGGGGAGAGCCCATGGTTGTGGTAAAAACGTGATTAGAATTCAAGAATCACAGGTTGTACATGGTCTGACCAGAGAGGCTCTGTAAGGTTTGATCAGAGGCTCTGTATGGTTTGAACAGAGGCTCTTGTTATGTTTCTTCGACAGTTAAGAGTTTCTGGATAGATGGACCTGAGTTTTGCATGATGTACCAGACAGAGCTCTGCATGAATGGGCCACAGAGGGCCTGATCTCACTTCTGGTCTCTTGTAACTAGAGCTTTGGGTCTATATGTCCACAACTCTAGAGCGGTTAGTATGCATTTAGTGAATAGTTATTGAGCATTACTGTGTTGAATGTAACTGTCCACTACTCCTAAAATTTCACTATGATTGCCATTTGAGTTATTTACTTAGGGGAGTATTAATACCAATTTATACTAACGCTTTTAAAGACGGTTTTATGAACAATCCTCCTATACTCTCTAGAAAAATGTTCTTGTGTTTGTGCCTAAAATCATGAGTGTTCTTGGGTCTTATCCAGATTGGATTTCGTGAAACCCAGTCATAGAGTCGAAATATCAATTCGGAAAGTAATCTCACACGATTCTCAAGCAATCCGGTCATTTGATCGATTATCCTATATTCCCAAACTCTAACCCCAATTTGGACCTCCAAACAGTTAATCCAATCTTCTATATAAATGAAGCTTTGAGATGGATTGTAAGCTAAACAAGATAGCAATACAAGTACGGAAGAGTTGAAAATGCATGATTAAACATATTAGTTTGATTTCTACCACAACATATCATGACCAGTTGACCACCATATGTAACAATTTGAAGTGTAAACTAAACTAATCATTGTAGATCAAAATAAGATATTAGCAACAAAAGTCTTTTTTCAGGATGTTGGCATCAAAATCACTTGCATAAACATCAGTGGATGCAAGTTCAAGTAAGAGCATGTGCACCAGTCATTACTTTATCCTGTGTGAGGTACATCAAACTCACTTTTCTTCTATGTTTAAGTTTCAAAGAACATTTTTTCTGACCCATGCATGTTCTCCATTGGCTAGCTTTTGCAAACAATATGTTGTCTACAAATGGAAGATCCACAATCATGTCAAAACTAATAATTATTTTGTCATTTTGAATATAAATTTCCATTTTCAAAAGCTTACATAACAAAAAACAAACTAATAACCAAAGTGAGCACACTAGATGAAGAGAAGAAGATCCAACATTTTTAGCCATGATCAATATGCCATACTGATCAAAGAGTCAGTTAGATGATCAATATCAATTAAATATGTTACATTCCTTTCCTTTTTCAAAAAGTTCCCACTGAAAAATATTTGTTAACATTTGTAGATCCTCATTTTCTAATTCTTTTTGGCGTAGAAAGACTCCACTTTCCTTGTGCAAAAATTGATAAACTTTCTTGAAGATCATCAGATTATTTACACATCTTTAATAAATAACTACATAATTAACAAGTGCGAGAACTCAAGACCTCTATGTCGTATACGTAAGTTCCGTTCTGAATGAGAAAGCTTAGATAGGGGACCATCAAATCCTTTAATGGTTAGACAATTCCGAGCAAAAAGCAACCTAGTTCTATCGTAGGGTGTTACTTTTTGCCTCTTCATTATAACTCATTGAAGCATGACCATCTAAATTGATGTATCTATGAATATCGAACAATTCTTGATCCTTCTGTCTCTTGAAGATGCTGTCTTGAACATTTGATGGTTTCTAGCCAACCATAGCCAGCCATAGCCCCCACCCCCCTCCCACATTCCTTCAAATTTATTGAGTGCAGAATCTACAATTTTCACTGTTTCAAATTCTTCTATTATATCATGAACCTTCTGAATTTTCCTTAAGGCTATGGAAAGTACACTACAAAAAAATTGGGTTTATATATAGGACGCCATGAATAACTAGGCGTCCTAATGGACCACTTTATCAGACATAAATTATAGGACAAAAAATAAAGCTTCCTATCTAAAGGCGTTGTAATAAGTTTATAGGATGCTTTTGGACGTCATAACAAATTTATTAGAACACTTTTATAAAAAAAAATGTCATATTTACTAGTTTATTTTATAGGACACTATTTAAAAAAATATTCTATAAAAAGACGGGTTTATAAGATACTTTCCAAAAATGCCCTTTAAAATAGCTATTGCCACATTTTTTTTATTAAAAGTGTTCTAAAAAATTTGTTATAACCCCTAAAAGCGTCTTATAAACTTATTACAACGTTTTTAAATAAAACTTATTATTTTTTGTTCCTATGATTTGTGTCCTAAAAAGTGGTCTATTGGACGCTTATTTTATTGACGCTATAAATCCAGTTTTATTGTAGTGGTAGAATAAATGAAATAAAAAAAAGGTGTACATGCAGTATACGAAAACTGAATTTTACTTTTTCTTTTGTGGGGATTTTTAATTAACAAGAACTGTCAAGCACCTTTAATTGTTACCATTTATATTTTACTGATCATTGATTTTTTATGTGAACAGATTCAGATTCTTCCACTTACTCATTTCATTGGATAGGATTTACTTATACTTATTTGTTTGAAAACTTTAGTTCATTAGCTTGAACCACACCTGCTGTTTGTTCCCTAAGAGAATGATACTTAAAGATCTTCTTTACTGTAAGTGGAAGAGTGGAAGATCTAAATAGGGATGATACACACTTTCTCATGGAAAGTGTGTGAAAACTGGGTTAGTGCGTAGTAACCATTAACCAAATTCATTTGGGATATTATAACCAACTCAACCCAATTCATTTAGATCGTTCATTTGGATTTTGGCCAGGTGTAAAGGGAGTGACAAAAACCCTTTAACGTGGAGATATCATCCTTTTAATTGTATAAAGAATCTGTAATGTCTTTGTTCCTCTTTTGCTAGCTTCTTGCTAGTGGTAATAAAGTTCTGGTTTATGTTTGAAAAAAAACCCAATTCATTTAGATTAATTGTTAAAACCAACTCAACCCAATTCATTTGGAAAATTAAACATTTTTTAGAAAGGATGTACATAAGGGGGGATGGGTACATCTATGAATTTTCATAGAATTCATTGCCGGGTTCAAAACCAACTTCATTTAGAAGTAATATGTTTTCGTTCCTTTACTATTTCCAAAATAATAACATAAATTTATCTGTTCATGAGCTTATGTATACGTCTGCGACCTTAGCACGTAAACATATTTCTTCTATTACATCCAAGAATTTGCCAACAAAACTTAGGCAGGATTCATTATTTGGTTCAAATCAAACTTCAGTTAGAAATATGTTTCTGTTCAATATTTACGGTTATTCAAAATAACAACATAAGTTTATTGCTTGTGTATATACCTATTATCATGAGCTTAAGGGGGCGTTTGTTTCGCCGGAATGGAATGGAATCTGGTGGAATTGGAATCTGATTCCATTGACCAGATTCCAATTCCTTTGTTTGGTTCAATATTTTCAAGAATTGGAATTCGTTAAATTCCAAATAATTCCAAAAAGGAGCATTTGAGATTCCTTGGGTTATCAATGGGAATTCTATGAAATTGAATTTTGGTATATTCCTAATACGTAAAATACCCTCATCCTAAAAAAATAACTAAATCCTAATCTCTTAAAATTGAAGCCGACACCCATTCACTTGAATTTTCGGTTCAACTTTTTCGAGGGTTTTTTCAGTTTTCGGTTTTTCGATTTCGGTTCGGTTCAGTTTTTTCGAGGTTTTTTTTTTCAATTTTCGGGTTTTCGATTTTGGTTCTGTATTTCAGGGGGTTTTTTAGTTTTCGGCTTTTCGGTTTTTTTTTTCCAGTTTCGATTCGGTTTTTCCTCACCCTTAGCAGTTAGGTTCTCCATCGTCTCCTGCAACAACTAAAATATGTCTTGCCCTAACAAATGTTCTCTTGCTATAGTTTTTTGTTTTAATGTGTAGTTTTTAGCTATTTTTGCTGTAAAAAAATATGTTTTTTGCTGTTTTAGCAGTTTCTGTAGTTTTTGGTTGTTTTATGCAGTTTTTAGCTGTAAAAAAACTCAAATTATTTTTAGTGTTAAAAAAATTGAAGTAATTAATAATTATTTTATTAAACTAATTTTAGTTTAAAAAATTAAACTTAATAAAAAGGGTATTTTAGTCATTTATTGGAATTTAATTCCAATTCCAAAGCTACATTCTGTGAACCAAACAGAAAGATTCCAATTCTTTCAACAGATTCTATTCCAATTCTGCCAACCAAACAGCTGGTCAAACCTGACAACATTCCAATTCCAATTCTTTCAAAGTCAAATTCTTTGAGAGATTCCATTCCATCCAATTCCATTATGTGAACCAAACGCCCCCTAAGTCTTTCCTAGGCAATCAGACTTAGTACCTCATTTTTTTCTCTTGAGAATCCTAAGTGATCAATCATGAACCACTACAAAGTAACACATATTTACGACTTCCTTCAATTACTTAATTTTAGATGGCCGTAAATGATGAGTTCTTGCCTACAAAGTATATGGAACTCTTTTGAATCATTCTTCTGTAAAAGAAACTTTACTGAGAGCGGATTCCTACGTATATACAAAGTCTAATAGACCGTGTTTAGCCGCAAGGACTCCAATTAATGTTCCCTTGTCATACGAGTCTTCAACTCCTAAGAACATCCACAATTGAGGTTTCTCAAGGGTTTTAACAAAACCTCCACTATGAGACTGTGAGACAGATGTTTTTGTCTAGTCGGTTAAAGTTCTTAATTAGTGGAACCAGGTGCTTGAACAAGAACTCGAATTCTTTCATAATAATTTCCTTTTCTGTTATTATTTTATTTATTACTTTTAATCATGTTATTAAATAAATCTATAAAACACATAAGTTAAACTTGATACAAAATACATAATAATTTTTTTAATTTTTCTTAGTTATTCGTTTCTTGTAAAATTTAATTAAATAAGCTTTTTAATCATCTCATTATATTATTAACTCTGCTCAAACTTGATTAAAAATATTTGGTCGAATCAAGATTACGAGTGATCTATATTCAGTCTGAATAAATACTATTTTCAGTCTGAATATTTTTTGATTATTCAGTTTGAATAATATACATTCAGACATGTGTCGTGCTCTCATTTGTCCTCACGTTCACAACCAAATTTGAGTTCATATTTGAACTTTCCTAAATATATATATATATATATATATAGAGAGAGAGAGAGAGAGAGAGAGAGGAAAGTTCACATGAGAACTCAATTTGGTTGTGAACGTGAGTACAAATGAGAAAACAACACGTGTGATATTCATAGTGAATAACAAAAAAAAATATTCAGACTAAATATATTATTATATAGACTAAATGTAATAACATTAAATCTGAATATAGTATTATTCACTCTGAATGTAGTATTATTCGGTCTGAATGTAGTATTATTGGGTCTGAATATTTCCTTCATATTCAGTATGAATATGACACGTGTCGCGTTTTCATTTGTTCTCACGTTCACAATCAAATTTGAGTTCTCATTTGAGCCCGTTCCTATATATATACATATATATATATAGAAGAGAGAGAGAGAGGGAGGTTCAAACGAGAACTTTTTAGGTTTAAAGAAGCATGAGAACCAGTCGTTCAAATCATATATGATTTTGTACTAAAGGCCGGACGACTTTCCATGCGACTTAAGTGGCTCCAAAAATCATCCGCTGCCCTTTAGTGCAAAATCATATATTATTTTGTTTGTTCATTTGTTTCTTTAAATAGGTATGGTTCTCGTATGAACCAGTCACTATATATATATATATGTATATATATATATATATATAGTAACAAATTAAAATTACTATGAAAAAGTGAAAATTAATAAATTATATATGAATTTTTTATAACTTCATAATATATAAAAATATTAAATTTATATAATGATCTATAGATAAAATTATATTTTATAAATTAAAAATAAAGAAAGTAAGGTTGTATAACAACCTTCATCCTAGAGTTTTGGATGTTCTTACTTTGTTGACATGGCAATGGTGTAACAGAAAAAATAAGACAACTAAGGTTTTTAAAGGTTCCATGGATGCTCTAATAACAATATAAATTTCTCCATAGAATTCTAAACTACATTTTCTTCCTCTAATTATCTCGGCTACCTTTTAGGATTCCAAAAAGTTGTTTTCTAACATATATCATACATTTTTTTCCGACTCGAAGTCTCCAATTAATTACTGCAATCAACCCTAAGAGTTGTTTTCTAACATATATCATACATTTTTTTCCTAGGGAATAATCTCTCTCAAGTTAAAAACAATCTTAAACAAACAAACATATATATATATATATATATATATATACACACACACAATTGAGGTCCTAGAGGAATGTGATGGAATATCTCATCAGACAATTGTGGACACACTGAATTTATCAAACTCAGAACTATTTTTTCAGTATGGTTCCAATTTCTGTTACCATATATCCATCATTTATATTCTCTTTCCTAACAAACCTGCATTCTATGTTTTTTTTTTGTGTAACTCAAAACCTTTTTCAGTTATATGCTTGATAAATTTCAAGTAGCTAATTATAAAGATATACCAATACATGATAGGCCTTAAGTTGTTGGTGATTTTAGTGTTATCAACATACTTTAGTGTAGTTGGAATTACAAAAGAGATAGGCCGAGCTCAGTTTACTTTCCGAGACCGGAGGTGTGGGGTGCACACTCAGATTGATAAATTTGGACTCAGGAATACGGGGGTCCGGGGGCAGCACCCCCGGGAACAGGGTTCCAAGGGGCAGCGCCCCGAAACTTAAACAAATTTAACGCCTCTAAAGTTGGCCCCGAAAACGGATGGAAAAACGGCCCTTATCCAAACAAATCTTTTGGGACGTATAAAAATGGAAGTTAGACAGAAATAACTTCTTCTTCTCTCTCTGTTTCTTAATCGGATTTAAGCCTGTAAATCTCGATTCTCGATTCTGAAGTTCTAGGATTATCCCAAATCTGATTTCTTGAAACCCCAGGCAAAAGGGTCGAAATCATAGGTTTTGGAAAGTGTTTAATTTACGATTCTAGAATTATCCAAGTGATTAAGTGATATACTGTTACCCTGTTTTTAACATAAGTTGTCATCATAAACACACACAATGTGGTGCCTTTTTTAGTTGTTGTGCTGCCTTGATTGCTTTTGGTTGTCAAGTTAGCTAATGAGTTTCCTTGTATGAAGTTTTATTTGTCTATCTATAACGAATGTTGTATGACATTAGCCAATTGTTGTCTAGCCTTTAACCTTCTTTTCTCTCTCTGTCTCTCACACACATATATACCCTAAAAAATAAGAAAAAAATAGTTTTGGTAACCGTTCCATCATTTGGGCGGCATATACATGCACTATTATAATGGAACACTTTCACCTACAAACATTTTCCTCGGAAATCTGTCGTTAAAGGGTGAAAACAAAATCGTCACAAAAGTTGGTGGGTAAATCAAATCAGTAAGAAATTACCCAAACAATTCCTGGGTAAGCCGTTGGTATTTTCTTGAAAACATAGGATTTTACCAGAACCATTATTATTTCCTGAGTGATTTGTGGAAGTCACCTACGAACTTTCCCTGGGTGACTTTTTAGGGGTGAAAGTCATTTTTTTGTAGTGATGTGAATATAAGTAATTTATAAGCAATTTGTCGGATGTGCATAACGTGCACACATGCATAAAAACAAAAAAAAAAAACTTCAAGTAGTTGTATGCACATGTGCACACCGTCCAAATGAATAGTTACTAAGTTGTTCCTCGGATTTTCAGTTTTTTGGGGTTTCCCGTATATATATATATATATATAGGAGACAGGTTCATATATACGAGAATGATACATATTTAAGAAAATAAGAGAATAACCCAAAATCATATGTGATTTTGTACTAACTGAAGCGAGTGCCTTTTGGGGCGATTTAAGTTGCATGGAAAAAATCGCCCGGATCATATATAATTTAGTACAAAAGCATATATGATTTTGTATATGACAACCATTCTCGTATTCTCGTAAATATGTTTCATTCTCGTTTGAATCTTTCTCTCTCTCTCTCTCTTTCTCTCTCTCTCTCTCTCTCTATATATATATATATAGGGGATGTTTCAATTGCAAACCCTACAATTCAAACAAACTTTGCAAACCAATCCCAGCCGTCCATTTAGTCTAATAAATATTTGATTTTATTTTATTTTATTTTCAAATTCAAAGCCATGGTCATAATTAATGAACTTATCATCTTTCATATATATATATATATATATATAGAGAGAGAGAGAGAGAGACAGGAATGTTCAAATGAGAACTTTGCATTTTTAAAGAAACAAGGGGACAAATTGTGGATCACATATGATATGGGTCCCACATAATATTAAATCATAAATGATTTGTCCACAATTTGTTTCTTTGTTTCTTTAAGAAAGTGTGGTTCTTGTTTGATCCCTCCCATATATATATATATATATATATATCCCAACCATAATTAATGAATTATGATAATTGTCAATAAATATATCAATTGTTTCATAATATAATGGTTTGTAAAGTTTGTTTAAATTGTTGAGTTTGCAATTGAAACTCCCCTATATATATATATAGAGGAGGGATCATACGAGAACCACTCATTTTTAAAGGAATAAAGGAACACTTTGTGGACCACATATAATGTGAGTCCCACATCAAGAGGCTCAGCCTCTGGACTATGCTTTTGGTTCAATACTTGTCAGATCTTCAAATGGTTGTTCTCCCTATCATAGCCCAACACCTCATCTAGTAGTTGTCATTTCTTATTTTAGGCGTGGAGCTTCTACATTGGAGGATACTTTGACTTTTCTTATTTTAGGCTATAAGTAGGAATCCCCTTCCCCATTTGTAATTGTGAATGTGAGATTGTTTCTTTGAAACTCTCCATCTCCAAATACCCTCATTCCAATCATGTAAGATATATGATTACGATTAATCATATGACTACGCTAGTTTCTATCTTCATATTGTTCTTCATTTTAATTGATCGTTCTTCCATTTATAAATTGTTTCATCTATAATTTCTTCCGCTTTACATATTTTGTTTAGATCATTGATTCAATATGAGATCTGGGTTCCTACATTCCTTTATCACAAGAAATTAGGGGCTAGTTTAGCACACCGATTTGGACACTCGACGTTATCACGTTAGAAGTCAAGTTTACAAGAATATCACCCAGTCAATTATCACAGCATCACAATCGATTATCACATGTTTATCATAGTCGATTTCACAATATTATCACTGCACACTCGATGTTCACACGTTAGAAGCCGACTATGACTTGTTTATCACAGTCGACTTCACTTGATCATGTAGGAACATAGATAGCTTCTTTACCAACAACATTTGAAATCTTCCATTCTGGGTCAAAAAAATAACTTGAAACTTCGAATAACACAAAATTGAATCTTCACATACATAAACGATGGGATGTGATATTCTACGTGATCATTATTCCAATATAAAATCATGGGATAATTACAAACAATTATAAAACATATAAAATTCACAAATTGCCTAATTACATTACTATCCTTATTAATTTATTTTTATTTATTATATTGTAAAAAATGTTAAAGGCCCACAATTGTTACTAAGGTTCTAGTTTGAACTCCACCTACACACACACACACACACATATATATATATATATATATATATATATATAGAGAGAGAGAGAGAGAGAGAACAACCCAAAATCATACGATAATGGTACCTATTTAAGAAAATAAGAGAACAACCCAAAATCATACGTGATTTTACACTAACTAGCGTGGATGACTTTTGGGGCGACTTCAGTTGCATGGAAAAAGTCCTCCGAATCATGTATGATTTTGTACATGACGACCATTCTCATATTCTTGTAAATAGGTTTCATTCTCGTTTGTGGGAGGTTTAAGGAAAAACCTCGAAAAAAATGAAAACCTGACGACGCTATGTTAAGCGTTTATCTAAATAGTATGCACATGTGCATACAAATGATGGAAATGCTAATTTTGCTTCTATGCACGCGCCTGCATGCTATGCACATGTGCATGTTACAAATTATTTGTATGCATATGTGCATACCATCCAGATGGATGGTTACGAGAGTGTTCCTCGGTTTTTCATTTTTTGTGATTTTTTCTCTGAACCAGACCATATATATATATATATATTATTGTAACACCCTAAAATTTACCTAAGAAATCTAACGAAATTTCAAGTTATTTGCTGCTGACATCAAAGGCATGCTGGATAGGGTTACCAATGCCACTCACTCAAATCATTCTGATTTTGTGTCGAAAGATGATCTGGCAAACTTTTAGAAGGCTCTGGTTGAAAAGTTCACATATATGAATGCAAATTTGTTTAGAAAGCTGATGCCACCACTAAAGGTTTCACCACTCTCGTCAACAAACCAACTCAGGAACCAACTTCTAATATTCATCAGAAAATATCTTCCATTGAGTCTTTTGTGAATGGAATGAAGACAACAGTTCAAACCATATTTGATTATCAGTCCTCAAGAAGGAAAGAAAAGGAGGCCAGAGCTTGTAAAAGGGATAAGCTTAAAAGAAAAAAATTTGAGAACCAGGATCCAGATTCTTCTGCTCCTTAGAAGGGGGAGAATAGCCAGAAAAGACTATAGAGTGGTCCCTCTGAACCTGCATCAACCTCAATTCAAGAGGTATCACTACTAGAGCCTATCTCCCAGCCAGAACAACAACAAGCCTCTGCCTCTACAACTCCTCAGGTTCCCTCTGGATCACAAACACAACTACCTCTCATTGTAAAACCTATAGCAATGATGACCAGAGTTGGAGCATACTTTGTTCCTGGTGATGTTTCTGCTACGATTCCAACAACCTCTACTCCCCTACCATCTGATCCTGGAATGGCGAGGTTGGTACAGAATTTGCTACGAGAAAGAGAAACTCAAGTCCCCACAAGACCAAGAACAACCATTACCAAACCAAGAACACAGGGTCAAGATTCAACGTCCAATCCAAATGCTCAAACCTCTACTAAAACTCCAGAGGTACAAATTCCAGAAATCACTCAAGCTCCAGAGGCAAACATCCTAGAAGCTCCTATGTTTGAAACTCCACAAACTCAATCACTCGCTATACTAGAAGCCTCCACCAGCCAACCAAATCAAACTCCTGTTGATGATAAGATGAAAGCTCCAATGGTTGATCAATCTGATGATCAATCCACCCTAAGACAAAAAATGAACATGCGGCTAATCGTAGGAGAAAGTGTAGCCGGTGTTCAACCTCCTCCAAACAGAGAGTTACACTTCAGGTCTATGTATGCAAAAAGAGAGGAAAGGATGATGTTGGTCACTCCTGATTTTGCTCCAAATGCAGATGCACAAACTAAAATCAGGTTTGCAAGATTCAAACAGGAAAGGAGAAATGTCTTTGCTTCACCCCCTATCAGAAGAATAGTTGGGATAAGGACGAATTACTTTGAGAACACAGAAATCACGTACACAACGTATAAAGTTTTAAGAGAAGACATGCGATCTTATACTTTATGTGAAAATGATTTGTTGTCCTTAAATCCATCTGATCTGATACCTCTTGGGAGATATATGAAGCAGAGAAGGAACATAAGTGTAGATGATAATGTAGCATATTTGAGAATTTTGAGCTGCATGGAAGCCTTTGTTGAGTACAGAGCTAAGGTAGACTTCTAGATTGGTTTCGAAAGAGGTGTGGAACGTTTGAGCATCACTTTCCCTAATGAAGATTTAGAAGGGACTGAAACAAAGACGATTGATGGTATCATAACAAAACCAGAGCGTGGAATTGTTTTTAAAAGACCTCTGGGAAAGAAATTTTTCAGATTGACAGAAGCGTTCAAGTAATATGAGGGTATTTTGAACTCTATCCATGGGTTAGTGATTCTGAAGGAGGATGTGAATATAACTATCAGAAGAGCAGCTTTTGATATGGATAAGTTCATTGAAGGGGTAATCAAGCTGAGAGAGCTTACAAATCAATTCTACAGAATAATCAGCGGGCATCCAGAAGCCCCGTTTTAGTCATTGCTTGTATTTTATTCATTGTAATTCATTTTCTATCTTGTAATGAAAATTTTCAAACTTTGTTAAATATTTGCTATTGTTCTGAATTCACACTTAGGGGTAGATTGTTAGAATTTATTTCTAGGTAAAAGTATGAATCAAAACTTCCCTGAAGAACAAAGTGGAACTCTCCAGAAGATGACTATATCAGAAGATAGTTGTAACACTCTAAAATTCATGATTTGTAAAATAAATAATTATTGAGGGTTAAAAATTTAAATAGTACAGAACATAAGGGATTGTTTGTCGATACTTGAAAACTATGATTTTATTGCAATAAATAAAATCAATAATAAGGGAACTTATATATTTTGAATTCATTTGATTTGAGAAGAGAGTGCAACAAGAAAAACTAAAGGGGCTAGTTTTGCCAAAAGTGAAAACTAATTTGAAAATTATTTGGATTTGGGAAATGATTTCCCAAATCACGTTTTTCCTTTTCTAGAGCCGATTTGGCGACCCATATGTTGGAATTTATGGATGAAATTTTGTGGAGTCGTTCCCAAGGGTGTAAGGGAGTAAACCCAATTGAAATTTCGTGATTTCATCAAGAATTGAGAGAGATATCGAGTTCGGAGCGGCATAGGGTCATTCGGTACGAAAACGGCGATTGGAGGTAAGATACTCAACCAAAATCGATGTATAATATATGGATGGCTTCGTTTTTCAATTACCTTTATATTGGTATAAGTTTTGTGGGCTGTAGTAGTTTGTACGTCGAGCAGTTTGGTCTAGAAGCCGCTGTGGCGGCGGCTCGACGAATTCGGGTACAAAAACTCAATACGAGTTTAATAATGAACCGTAGGGGCTGTAAATTTATATATGAGTTGGGATGTTTGTTGTTATAAACTTTTATAAAAAATTTGGTGAAAAACGGTCGAGAAACGACCTCAATCGGGGCTGTTCACGACCGTACCGAAGGTGCGACCGTTTTAGGTCGGATGACAAGTTGTGTTGGGCTAGCGTTGGACCGAGATTTGTGCCACGGCTTTGTGTCGGGGCTGAATTTTTGGGGGTCGGGTTCGGTTAAAGTCGAGTCGTTTTTATTAAACTAAATTTATTATAAGGATATTTGAGTGTCGTTTATTTATTTGGATTAGTCGAAATAAGTTGAGATGTTTCGATGAAGTTGGTTAAGTTTTGGACATCAAATTATAAAGGGTTTTAATTAATTTGGTTTATCGCATTTTGGGATTTATTAATTAGAGATTTATTATTAATTAGATTATATCTAATTAATATTTTAATCTCCAAGTTATTTATTTTATTTAAGGGTGGAGGGATTATTAAATTATAATGATTTAATAACTTGTTTAAGGAGTCGTGATTGGATGATTGGGGGATTGGGTGTTTTAGAATGACACCTATATAGTTATCGGTTAAGTTTAATGTGCCGTGATTTATTTTGGACGTGAAGTAGTCCATTGGACGACGGTTGTTTGGGGTTGACCCGTTGACCATGTCAACCCATGGTTGACTATAGTTTGACCCATGTGACTTTAGGACTCACTTTGTGGGAAAAGTCAAGACACTAATTATGGAAACGTAATTATATTTTATAGGGTATTACTCAAGGACGAGGTTTAGCTAAGCGGAGCTATTCAGGTGAGTCTTTCACGAGATTTCACTGGGATGTATACATATGTATGAAATGTATTTTTTACATATATGGTGTGGATGTTTATATGTTAATTGATGAGGTGATATTATTGCATGTTTACTTTAATTTGGTGATCTACATGCATGTGATTAAATTATGGTGTGGCATGCTATTTATGTTGTATGATGATACATTGCATGTAAATAGGAGTTGGGGTGTGGGTTAACATGCTTATAAAATGTATATAATCCGGGTATGGGATATCGGCTCGATGTGTCACACTTTGGGGAGACACGACCCGAAATGGGCGGTAGTTCCTGATGGACTTACACACCCAGGGAATGTCTGTGACATGGCAGGTCCCTACCTAACGGAGAGGAGTTAAGAGATCTCATTGGGGTGCATATAATTGGTGAAATTGCATATCATATTTAATTGATAATTATATGTGATTGAATGTGTGTCGGATAGTCGCACGTAAACCGTGAACTCACTGAGCTATTTAGCTGACTATAGTATACATCTCATGATCGGGAGGTTCAGGAATGGACAAGAGCAAAGGACACGCTTAAGGAATTTAGTTCCGTTTACATTATTTAGTGTACACTTATATGTATTTCGGGGTTTGTCTTGATTTGAATTATAGTGACCTGGTATGGGACGGGTTATCTTTTAATATTTATTTTGATTTGATGTTAGACTTCCGCTGTAAAAGTTTTAGTTTATTAATTGAAGTATTTAATGAGCTGTTTTTGATGACGTGACATTTCATTTATTTGAAAAAAAAGGGGGTGTTACAATAGTCTCTTCCAGAAAATCTCTACAGAAGACATGGTGATATTCCATAAGATAGAATATCTTCTGGATACAATACAAGGACATTCACTTGTGTTAACTGACGTGGCAAGTCATGCTCTTTATGCGTAACAAATTTTGTTAGCGACTTTGCTTATGTGTCAATATGTGATAGACTAGCTCATTGACTTCTATCTTTGTCATTGTATAAATTGAGAGAGCTTTCCTTGTATTGAGTGTCGACTATTTTGGAGAGATTGTGAGAGATAGATTTGTATTTCCAGTACTGAATGATTTGACACTCTGAGTGAAATACAAATTCTCATTGATCAATATGAATATATTCATCCACTACAGTTTACATTTTGTAGTTTGATTGTTAATCTTATTTGCTTCCGCTCATTGCTTATCTTATATCTGTGATAAACATTCTAGTGAGTATTTACGCGATCTGGGTTCCAACAATGTGTAACAATTATAAATCGGAAAACATATAATCGATAAACAGAATATCGGAAAGCATAAAATCGAATAACATAAAACCGGGAAAATAAACCAAGTGAATAAACCGCTAAACATAAAATCGATGAAAATAGCAAGTGTGTAACAATTATATATCGGGCAAAATGATATCAGATATAAGCAATTGTGTAGCGATTAATAGTCTGCAAAATATATGTCGGAAATAGAGGTGA
The DNA here is from genome assembly GCA_036898165.1 of Silybum marianum. Lineage (NCBI taxonomy): Eukaryota > Viridiplantae > Streptophyta > Magnoliopsida > Asterales > Asteraceae > Silybum > Silybum marianum. The sequence goes on along the minus strand of CM072533.1, from coordinate 33,617,894 downwards.
GTGTGTATCAGTCACTATCCTCCCATAAATATTATTATAGATGAGATGAGGTAGGTTTCGGCAACATTATATGATGGGATATTGTTTTATTCTATAAGAATGTATATCACTCAAAATCAGATATGAGTAAATTTCAAATTTTTATATGGATATGGTATCGGAAATAATCAACTGTGTATCAATATATATAGGGCAAAATGATATCGGAAATAAGCAATTGTATAGCGATTAATAGTCTGCAAAATATATGTCGGAAATGTAAGTGAGTGTGTAAAAATTATATATCGGGCAAAATAATATCGAAAATTAGCAATTGTGTAGCGATTAATAGTCTGAATAATATATGTCGGTAATAGAGGTGAGTGTTTATCAATCATTATCCTCCCATACATATAATTATATATGATATGATGTATGTTTCGCCCAATGGGTCGGTTGGGTTTGCCGATAATCAATTTTTTGCTCAAATAAAATATCATAAAATGCCTAATTAAGATCATTCCTAAAATTGAATAATGCCCTATTTAATTGAATGATATACGGTACCGGAAGTCGCATACCACAGTAGTACCATACTACCATAGTACCTTATTAGTTAGTAATGAGTTTTTTTTTGTATTTTTTATGGATTGAATATTAAACCATTTTACTTTTAACTATTTTGTTTGAACATTGAATATTTGCAACCTTTATTCTTTTGTATTAAAAACCCTTAAACATCACATGTGTTATCTTAAAATTCAAATGTCATATCATTGAAAATTTAAACAAAATGACAAATTTTCATATATATAACTTGAAGTTAATATAAAACTAGTACCAACAAAAAAATATTGGTATAGTTAAATTGGTACCAAATACGATTGGTTGGTATATAATATAAAATTTTACATATAAAATATACTTGGTTGACACACAATATTATAGGGAAAAAAATTAGTACTATACTGTACCAGAACACTTTTATTTATAACTATAAAATTGGGTTAACTTATTTATAAATTGGGCCCAAAGAAATTTGGGGGCCCTGTTCCAAAACACCTTTTTAACTTGCTAATGCACGGCCTTGTGTTTCGGCAACATTTTATGATGAGATTGTTTTATTCTATAAGAATGTATTTCAATCAAAATCGGAAATGAGTAAACTTTTAACTTCTGATATGGATATGGGATATGGGTTTGGTTAGTCGGCAAATCTGGAATTGTATACAATAATAATAAATTAGGCAGGTAAACGCGAATACGTCTCATCAGGGCAAGTCCAGGAATGTTACTTATTTATTAGAAGTAATAAATTAGCATTAGAAGACCTTTACCTACTAAAATTTTCATTGAAAATTCGTCACTAAAGGGGTGATTTGTCACAAAACCATCACAACAGTTGGCCAGTGGGTAAATTGTTGATGAGAAATTCAAATGAGTTACAGATTACCCAAGAATTTTGTAGGTGATCCATGGGTGATCACCAAAACCATTGTTATTTTGTGGGTGATCCGTCGATAATCTGGGACGGAAATTTCTCCGAATGATTTTTGTGAGTATAGTTATTTGTTTTTGGAGAACTTTTTCGTACTTATAAAGAGCCCTCTTTTTACATATCTTTTGGTCCTATAAAATTTTAGGAACGAGTCTATCAAATAAAAGAGAAGAGGGTTTGCTGCCAAGGAGGTCTACCTAGTTTAATCATAAGACTAATCTCTAGTAGTTAATTAATTAATGTGGTCAACATTACTCTTGGGTTTGTTAAAAGAAATTTTGGATTGAACCCCATACTATGATACTAATATTGTGGATGGACATAAGATAACATCGTGCAATATTTGGTTTTAAACCCTCAAGTCATCCTTTTATTTCGATTTCGATATATTGTGAGTACAAACCCGTCCTTCATTTCATTGCCATTCGCTCAGTGTGGTCATTACTCCATACTCTCGGCAACAAAACTTACATTTGTTTCACTAATTATGATGGTTCATCACGGCCTATTTCCTCCTCCCACCAAAAAAATATATACGATTGTATTTTTTTAATGGCAAACACCGTTGGTCTGTATTAGATATTTCTTTTAGATACTTTATTGATTTCCAGTGTTCAATTCACAAAGCATTTAAGTTTCATACTAATTTAAACCACTAATTTTTGACATCTTTCCATAGTTATTTGACATAATTCTTTAGAAAATACCTTCTGTCGTTTTGCACTGCTCAAGTAACAAGTGAGTGAAATTGACCGAATGAATGAAAGAATTCAACCCATGATGCCCAATGATCGACTCTTAACCAAAGTGAATAACAAAAAAACAAGAAGTCCCACCTTGTCATTTCATTCAGGGAATTATTGTAACATTCAATAGAAAAAGCTTATTAATTATTGTTGATTCTCCCTTTCCTTTGTTACTTTTCCTTTTTGGCCTAGAGTGCTTGAAACTCTTCAACTTTGGAAGAGTAGTAGACACCTTACTCACTAGGAAAAATTCCAACCTAAAAGTAAACTAGTTGTTCCACTGTGAGCTGTCTTGAACATTTGATGGTTTTAATTTTAGCCTTCCTTCACCTACTACTATACTTTTCTACAATTATTAATTTTGAGTGCAAAATCTCCACTTTGTAAATATATATATATATATATATATATATATAGAGGGAGGTTCAGGAGAAAACGCTAAAAAAGAGAAAACTTAAGAACACCCTGGGAGGAACACCCTGGGAGGCCGCCGTCTGCTAACATGCATTTGTACATATGCATTAATGCATCTTTATGCATCGATGCATAAACATGCATTAGTGCATATGCACAAATGCATTTGTGCACAAATGCATTAATGCATCTTTATGCATTGATGCATAGCGTCCAGATGACGACCTCCCAGGGTGTTCTTCAGTTTTCTCTTTTTTTAGCGTTTTCCCTTGAACCTGGCCCTATATATATATATATATATATATATATGGAAGGAGGTTCAAACGAGAATGAAACCTATTCGCGAGAATGGTCGTTCATGCACAAATCATATATGATTTTGTACTAAATCACCCAAAAATCCGGATGATTTTCAATGCCACTTAAGTCGCCCCAAATGTCGCCTGTTATCCATTAGTGCAAAATCATCTATATGATTTTGTACTGTTCTCTTATTTCTTTAAATAGGTACCATTTTCGTATGAACCTGCTCCTATATATATGTATATATATAGGGTTAGGTTAAGGGAAAACCGCAAAAAAATGAAAAACACACACCGGTAACGGTTCATGTGGACAGTATGCATGCACATGTGCATACAAGTAATTTGTATGCCATTTGTCCGACATGCACGTGTACATAATATGCACACCTGCATAAAAGCCATGAAACAACTTGAATTTCTTATGTTCACTTGTGCATACCATTCATATGAATGGTTACCACGTGCAAGGACGGAGCCAGTTAAGGCCCAGGGCCATCACCAGCTCCCCTCACCTTTCAAAAAGAATTAAATTACATAAGTGATAAGCCTAATTAATAAACAAATTAAACTATTAAAATATCTAAGGCCCACCCACCAACAATTTCTTTAAAACAATTTATACTCAATTCTAAGGCCTCACTTAGTACCTTAAAAATCTCAAGCTCAAACCCTTTATGAGTTACTTTCTCTACTACGAACACAAACGGTTAACGAACGGAATTTTTTGTATTCATGTTCGTTCGTTAAGAAAATGCACTTGTTCTTATTCATTTATGTTCATTCATTAAGATGTTATAAGAAATATAAATGAATGTAAATGGACGAACATAGATGAACATAAACGACAAAAATAAATAAACATAAACGACGACAAATACAAATGAACAAAAAACAACCACTAGTATTTATCATTTCTGAAAAAGTGGGTAAATTTAAGAGGGATAGAATAACAATTCTACAAATTAATATCATTAGAAAAGGAATTTTACAAATTAATATAATTAATCACACGAAAATAAATAAACGAACGTTTATATGTAACAAAACGAACAAAAAAAAGGCATGTTCATTTATTAAATAAACGGACGTAAACGAACTTTCCGTCGAACGATTTGTTGAACGTTAGGTTCGTTTTTACAACCCTAATTTAAAGGACCCTCCTTAGTAAAATTCTTGACTCCGTCCCTGACCACGTGTTCCCAAAACCACTACTAAATGAAAGATTTTTGCCTACGAACTTTTTCCTGAACATCTGTTGTCAAAGGGTGACTCGTAACAAAACCGTCACAAAAGTTGGTGGCTAAATTGTTGGTGGGTAATTCAAATTAGTGACAAATTACCACGGATTCTCTGGGTGATCTATTGGTATTTTCTTGAAAACATCAGAAACACTATTGGTATTTTGTGGGTGATCCATGGATAATCAACCACAGAAATTTCCTTAATTATTTTTGTAGGTAAAAGTCATTTGTTTTACATTGAACCTCTCTATGTATATATTTCCATTTTAACCTCTCGAAGCTTTTGGGTTTTCCTTATGAGTGAAGAATTAATTAAGGAGACTCAAATAATTAAATAAATGGGGTTTCTTCAAGTGTATCAAAATGGCATAAAGTGGGGCTCCTCTTTTCAGGTGAATTTTGAACAAAAAGCGTGAAAGCAGAAGCTTTGTTTCCACTTCTATAGTACTGTTTTTTGATTTTTGTCTAAGGATTCAGATTCTTCCACTTCTTCTGTTCACTGGATAGGATTTAATTGTTTTAAAACTTAAAATCATTAGCTTCAGCATCACTCATTTGTTTGTCCTTCTGTGAAGGATAAGAAGGAAGGACGATGCTAAAGTGGTTTATAAGTTGAAGATCCCAATATCAATGGTATATTTTTTTTCAGGAATAAAATCGTTGATATATATTATATATGTATAGAGAAAGAGGTTTATACGAAAATGGTCTATTTAAGAAATTCGCCAAATTACATACAAAATTACATGTGATTTTATATTAACGACCAAAAAAATGTGCGACGACCCTATGGCCGCATGGAAAGGTCATGTGAATCGTATGTCTTTATACGACGTGATGTTAGTGTAAAATTGGTTTATCAATTTTCTTAAATATTTATCATTTTCATATAAACCTAACTCTCAATCTATATGGATATATATCAACATCTTATACATTTATGAGAAATAATAATAATAATAATTGAATCTTAACTCACTAACCTTGGAACGTGCAATCCTACGCATGTTTTTAAGAAATTTCTTCTTTTTGTCGGTGAACAAAGTGATCGGTATATATTTACTTAGTAAGATAATAATAATGGTTATAAATCAAACTTTTTATTATGTTAAATTTTTAAAGTTATAATTTTTTATTGAATAAATAAAGTTATAGCAGCCATCGTACGGATTGCATTGGGTTTTCGTCATCGGACGCATTTGGGTCTTGATTAGCAACCATAGTGAGCCGGTTAAAACAGACAACCAAATTTGGGATTAGAGACCAATGTGATCAAATGAAAAAATTTCCTAAGTGTGGAACTCACATCACAGTAAGTTCAGTGTGATGCAACAACATTGAATGTGAATATGGTCCGACAACATTGAATCTTTGAAGACTAGGGGGATCCGATAACTTTGAAGTCCATGAGTCCAGATTAAAAATTGTTAAATCAATGGTGTTGGATTCGGAGTTGTATCCAATGGGACTTGAAAATGTATTTGAGTAACAGAATCGTGCCCAAACATGTATTAAAGTAAACCACAGACAACAAAAATCGAAAAAACCCTTACGGCGGGGCGTTGGTTCGCCGGAATGGAATGGAATGGAATCTGGTGGAATTGGAATCTGAATTCCTTTCACCAGATTTCAATTCCCTTGTTTGGTTCATTATTTTCAAGAATTGGAATTTGGTAAATTCCTAAGAATTCCAAAATGGGGCAACTTGAGATTCCTTACCTTACCCATGAGAATTCATTGGAATTGAATTTGTTCTTTTATTAATGCCTAAAATACCCTCATCATAAAAAAGAACTATAACCCTAATCTCTAAAAAAAGAAGTCGACACCTCTTCACTTGGATTTTCGGTTCGGTTTTTTCGGAGTTTTTTTTTCAATTCTCGGTTTTTCGATTTCGGTTCGGTTCATTTTTTTCGGGTTTTTTTTTCAATTTTCGGGTTTTGGATTTCGGGGTTTTTTTTAGTTTTCGGTTTTCGGCTCTCGACTTTTCGGTTTCTCGGTTTTTTTATTCAGTTTCGGTTCGGTTTTTCCACACCCCTAGCAGTTAGGTTCTCCATCGTCTCCTGCAACAACTAAAATATGTCTTGCCCTAACAGATGTTGTCTTGCTGTAGTTTTTTGCTTTTTTTCTGCAGTTTTTAGCTATTTTTGCTGTAAAAAAATTATGATTTTCTTCGTTTTAGCAGTTTCTGTAGTTTTTCGCTGTTTTATGTAGTTTTTAACTGTTTTATGCAGTTTTTAGCTGTAAAAAAGCTCAAATTATTTTTTAGTGTTAAAAAAATTGAAGTAATTAATAATTATTTTATTAAACTAATTTTAGTTTAAAAATTAAATTTAATAAAAAAGGTATTTTAGTCATTTACTGGAATTTCATTCCAATTCCAAAGCTACATTCTGTGAACCAAACAGACAGATTCCAATTCTTTCAACATATTCCATTCCAATTCTGCCAACCAAACAACTGGTCAAACCTGACAACATTTCAATTCCAATTCCAATTCCTTCAAAGTCAAATTCCTTTGACAAATTCCATTCCATCCAATTCCATTCTGCGAACCAAACACCCCCTTAGGGTTTTTGGAAACCGAACAGTTTATCATGAAATTGACTAACATGCAATGGTTAAAACTAAAAAAAGACAAGAATTAAAGATGATCTAGAAATAAATGTGTACCTGATGGTGTAAATCTTGTTGCGTGATTCAAAGAATTTGGAAAAAAATATTGGGGACCCACAAGTGAGAGAAGGAGAGGGAAATCACTCCAAGAAGTGAATAGGAACGTTTGGGGCCATTTGTTTAAATAGTGTGAAAAGTCGTGCCGCGTGTCAATCGCTTACTGGTCGTTGACCAAGTAAACTTTTCAGGTGGTGCAAGTGCACAAGGAACTCGGATCCTTGTCATCCGAGCAAATTATTGTGCTAGGATAGGCAGATGCGAGAAACGGGTTTCTCGGGTGTTAAGCATTCAACAAAAGTGGTTGTCGGGTTTTATGGATTTGACAAACTAAGTTTTCGATTCTTTGATATCCGAGAAAGGCATTCATCGGATTGGGAAGATTCGAGAAGTGCACAGTGTTGTCCAATAAAACACTTAGAAAAATAATTTTGACTTTAGAAGGAAAAAAAGAACTTGAACCTAATTGCTCCTCCTTGAAAGCTGATGCATTATGTGAAAGAAAACTTAACTCCCCCTACAATTATGCGTGTGTAGAGTAAGAGTTAAGAAAAACTTACTTGTACGCTCCACTTGAAAGCTGAAAGGTTAGATAAAAGCAAATATCGAGACATTAAAATAAAGACATAAACATGACGAAACTAATACATAGAATTAGAGGTTTTGAAAATACAGAAAAGTAAAAAGCTCGAAGAGAACGGAACGAGAATTCAAGAGTAATGAAAAATCAAAATAATTTTGAGTTTGCATTAAACTTGAATGGGCGTTTTGTGGACTTCGAGAATACTGACCAGGATCAGGTTTTGAGATTAAGCATGACCAACTTGGACACTAGGAAATGGAATCGTTTGTCATCCAAAGCCATGGTGAACAAGTCGGCAAGCTGAAATATTAACAAAATATAATTCTATCGTACCTCTTTCGACATGGTCCTTATTCAAATGGTACCGGATATGCTTCGTCTGGGTATGTTGAACCGGATTGCTGGATATGGCAATGGTACTCTTTGAGTCGCTGTAGATGGGATTTTGTTGAACCAGAAGCCGTAATCCTTAAGTTAGGTGGGCATCCAAATGACTTGAGAGCAGCAACTGGCGGCAGCGATGTACTCGGCTTCCGTGCTGGATATGGAGACGCAATTTTGCTTCTTGAAAGACCAACTTACTAATTTATCTCCCGAAAACTGAATGTGGCCCGAAGTACTTTTTCGGTCAAGCATGCAACCAGCATGATCAACATCTGAAAAGGAAAACTCGAAACCCGTATCCTTCGGATACCATAGGCCAAGATGCGTAGTACCTTTTGAATATCAAAAAATACGTTTAAAAGCACTAAGATGAGATTCTTTGGGTGATGCCTGATATCTTGCACATAGGCAGGTAGCAAACTTTATATCCGGGCGACTAGCCGTCAAATACATTATAGAACCAATCATTCCCCTATTGTGTTTGGAATCTACCGCTTTACCGGAGGGATCAACGTGTAGTTTGGAAACAAGAGACATAGGACTCCCAATTAATGTATAATTTTCCATGTTGAATTTCTTCAACATGTCAGAAATGTATTTCAATTGGTTGATGAATATTCCCATCGATAATTGTTTGACCTGAAGACCAAGGAAGAAATTCATCACTCCCATTATGCTCATGCTGAACTTTGCAACCATGAGGGCAGAAAAGTTCTTACAATATTGTGGGTTTGTTGACCCAAATATAATGTCATCGATGTAAATATAAATAAGCAAGATATAATTTTCTTCCTTTTAAATAAATAGTGTAGGATCGATTTTACCTTTTGAGAAACCGTTGGTTACCAGGAAGTCAGTCAAACTTTTATACCATGCTCTCGGGGCTTGTTTGAGTACATAAAGGGCTTTGTCGAGAATGTAAACATGATTGGGTTTAGCATGATTGATGAACCCGTCAAACTGAGAGACGTAGAATTCTTCTTTTACTGCACCATTGAGAAAAACAGTCTTGACATCCATTTGAAGACGGTGAGGTTCTTGAGAGCCGCGTATGCCAAGAACATGTGAATTGCTTCAATGCGTGCAACGGGTGCAAAAGTCTCGTCATAGTCGATTCCTTCTTGTTGACGGTACCCTTTTGCGACAAGTCGAGCTTTGTTGCGTATGAAAATTCCATCTTCATCTCGTTTGTTCTTGAAGATCCATTTGGTGCCAATAATGATCTTGTTGCGAGGTCGGGGAATGAGTCGCCAGACTTTGAGGCTTTCAAACTGATTGAGTTCCTCTTCCATAGCCGTGATCCAATCGGGGTCGGTCATGGCTTCCGCAACAGTTGTGGGTTCAACTTTGCTTAAAAAGGATGTGAACTGACAATAGTTAGCTGAGGCGGATCTCGTTGTGACCGATTTGCAAGGATCTCAGAGGATTTGATGGATGAGACGGGCTCGAGTCCATTTTGTCGTGTGTGGAAGCGGTTGTATCGTGGACTGAGCAGGATTGTCATCTACATAAGTGCCAATAGGTTGATCTTGAACTGTTTCAAGTGCCGGAGCCACCTCAGAGGGGCGAGTCAAACTGGTGACATCCTTGAAAGTTGGAGAATGGTGTGGGGGAGAGGATTCCAGTATTGGACTTGCAATTGGAGCAGGTTTGGTACCGGGAAGTGGTTCCAGTTGAATTGGAATGAGGGTTGGAATTTCATCTTCGATTAGAAATTCATCCGTGGTTGGGGTGATGGTCGTAGGTTCAGAGGGAAGCGGTCCATTAGACGGTATATGATCGGAGCTTGGTTTAGAGAGACTTAGTTCAATTACAATTGAGGGATTGGAAGTTACGACGGTGGAGATCATGTTGGACGATGGTTTCGGTCTGGAAATATTAGTGGTATCGGCGACTTATACAATTGGGGGAACTATTGGATTGGTCGTTAGCGCATATGGTCCGAAGTATTCTAAGTAAAAGTACTCGAAAAGATCGTCTAACTATGAAGTTTCAGTTTTAGAGGTGGATGCTGGATTTGGATGATTCAAGTTAGGAACAGGTTCCGAACAGAGGTGTTCGGAAGCTAATACACCGGCAAGCGCAGGTCTAGAACTGAGTTGTTTGGGAACCAATTCGGCCTTGTCATCAAAATCGACAATGATGCTTTCCGTGACAGTTCTAGAGTTTTTAAGGTAGATTCGATAGGCTGCGGTTTTTGGGGAATATCCGAGGAAGAACTCTTCGTCGGTTTTGGGATGAAGTTTTCCACGATCTTCTTTATCATTTAGAATGAAACAGCGACAGCCAAACGTGTGAAGAAAATGAATAGTGAGGATGCGCTTGTTAATTAACTCATACGGGGTTTTGTTGAATCGCTTGTTGATGATGGATCAGTTTTGATGAAACAAGTCGTATTGATGGCTTCAGCCCATAGGAAATGCTGGAGCTTGGAATGGACGAGCATGGTACGGGCTGCTTCGACCAACGTGCGATTGCGTCGTTCGACCACCCCATTTTGTTTTGGAGTTTGTGCGGCTAAAAAGGTTTGAGTGATGCCGACTGATGTGAGGTAAGTGCTAAGAGTATGGTTCTTTAACTCCGTGCCATTGTCCATTCGAATGGTCTGAACGTGAGCTCCAAGCGGATTTGTATGCTTTGGTGAAGGCAATTATGAGTTCGTGGGCCTCATCCTTTGTGCGAAAGAAACTTGACCCATGTGTACAGAGAAAAATCATCAACTATGACAAGAACGTACTTCTTGCCATGGATGCTTTGAGTCCGCATCAAGCCGCATAGATCTATATGGATGAGTTGAAGAGGACGAGTCGTGCTATGTTCCACCTTGGGTTTGTGTGATGCTTTCTTCATTTCACAAGCGCCACAGAGATGTGTCTTGTCAAACTTGATTTTGGGTAATCCCACGACTAACCTATTGCTAGCAAGCTTGTTGATAGTTTTGAAGTTAAGGTGGGAAAGGCGATGATGGCAAAGCCAATTTTGCTCATTTGAGGCTTTGGAAAGAAGACACATGTTGAATGGTACTTTAACATCTGAAAGATCAATGCTGTAAAGATTGGAATTGCGCGAGCCGGCCAACATTTCTTGTCCCTCGTAAGTTCGAACACAACAACGTTCGGATCGAAAGTTGACATCTAGTTCTTTGTCACAAATTGGCTAATGCTTAAGAGGTTGTGACCGAGTCCGTGGACATAGCATACTTTGGAGGTGGTCAGATTGTCGCAGACAATATCACCGTGTCCGATTATTGGTGCGAAGTGATTGTTCCCAAAACGTACTTCTCCGTCGTATTTAGCAGTGTAATTGGCGAGCAGCTTCTTTTATTCAGTCATGTGTTTTGAGCATCCGGAATCTAAGTACCACACATGACTGGCCTGCAAAATAAATCAGTCAGATTTAGGTACCCATTTAAAAATGGGTCCTTCAGGGTTAGTTGGTTTTGCGAACTTTGGTACCTATTTGGTTTGGGACTTAGTTGCAAAATTCAAGGGCCTTTTAGGAACCCACTTAAAAACCGGATTAGAATCATAGGGAAAAGATGTATGATGATAATTATAAGATGTATGTGAATTAGAAGGATAATCATAATCATTCAAGCGCACAAAGTCAATCACACCACAATTTGAGCAACATATTTTATTTCGAGCAAATAGCAATAAATATCGAAAGGAATGAATAGTGTAAGAAAATTTAACATTTCTTTTTGGGTTTTTCACATTTGGAAAATTAAATCTAGAGTTCTTATTTCGTGGCGATGACTGACTTGTGCCTTTTTCGACCCAAACTTGCTTTGTCTTTAGAGTGCGTAGAGCTGAAACATCAAATTTATCATTATTAGAGTTTGTAGAAGGATGCAGATTGGTATTTGGAAAATGCACCGTATGATTCTTAGGTTTAGAAATTGGAGGTTGATATGAATTAGTAGAACATTCATTTTCATCCTTATGAATCAATACTGAGTTTATTGGTTGTTTGCCTTTGTCCAAAAATTCAGTATGGCTTGGAAGTGTAGGATTAAAATCAAATTGATCAACCGAATCATTTGAACACATTTCAGAGTTAAGCAATTTTGAAAATTTTTGTTGAGCATCGGCTAGGATTCGTGCTTCATCGGCCTCTAGTTCAACGACTATTTGTTCGGGAGTAAGGGAAGTTTTATTGGTAGATGGACAATAATTACAAGGATTGAAATCACTTGGGAAAAAATCATTTATTTCACAAGAGGAGGGAATAGTATGGTCGTTTTGTACAAAATCATCGAGAACACAATTTGGTTGATGAGTGCTTATGAAAGCTTTACATGAGGATACTTCGGAAGTTGTATCAACTTTGGGAGTATCTTGTGAATTTAAAGATGTGTTTTCGAGTTTTTGAATTTTGACGATCAAAACTTCCTTTTTCTTTTCCGAAGAAGAACGTTCGGATTCCAATACCTTTTCAAGTTGAATAATTTTCTCTTCAAGAAATACAGTTGGAATGTATGGAGGTTCAGTTTGAAGATCTTCTTCGGTATAACTCGGAAAATAGTCTTTTGGAAGAGTATTGTGTGAGGATTTCTTCTCAACCTTTTTAGGATAACAAAATGGTATTTGATGATATTTTTTATTTTTCCTATTCCAGTCTTCCCTTCTCTCAGCTTTGTTTGAGGACTTCATAAATTGAATTTTATACTATAAACCAAGGTATAGATATTCAAATTTATAAAGGGTTGGGAGTGTTATAGAGGGCCTTTGCTAAACATTTGGGATTTTCAAATCCTAAGCCGGCTTTTGAACATAACTCCTTAGGTGTGTTTAGGTCAAACGGAACAAAGTCTTGAGTTTTTCACAAAGATCGTTCCGTTGAATGGTGGCAAACTAATATTTTGAAGAAAAATCGAGGGCCTCTCGTTCAGATTTTTCAAGTCTTTTTGTGAGGTCCGTGATTTTTGTTTGAAAATCCTTATTTTTGTTTTCAAGATTGATGCCTCTTTGATTAAGAATTTTGGACTCATTCATTGAAGATGCAAGTTCGTCAGTGAGAAGTAGGGTTGGTTGTGATTATTTTCTAATTGTGCTTCTAATTTGGAAACCGAGAGTTTTTCGGTTTTCAACTTAGATTGCATATCTTCTAATTTAATCATCATATCTTGCATTTTAGCAACAAATTGAGCACATTCAGTGTTAGTTACCCCGAGTGCGTTGTCGGAAGCGGGATTGTTAGTATCATCATCAGAATGATCCGCATCAAAGGTTTGTGCCATTAGACTGAAATGAGCTTGTGGTTCGTTTTCATGATCGTCCTTGTGGAGCCAGTTTTCATCTTCCGACATTAGGAGTTTTCTGGATTCTTCTTGTTTTGCGAGCATGAGCTTGTATGCCTAGTAGTTTGAGTCTTGGACCACTGGTTTCTTGCATTCACGAGCATAATGGCTGGATTTGCCACAGTTGTAGCATAAGCTCATCTCTCATTTGAACTTGTCATCCGGTTTGGGTGCAGGACGTTTATTTTCAAAGCGAGGCTTAGATTCGAACATCTCTTTGCGTTCGTGGTTTTTGGATCTCGAGGCAAACCTTTGTTTGTTGGATGACGGGCGACGGAAGAATTTCTTTTGAAATGCTTGAGTGAGAAATGCCAAGGATTGTTTGAGTTGTTCGATCTCGGGATCAGATTTATATACTTCATCTTCTTCTTCTTCTTTCGTGGAACGAATGTGATTTTCTTGTTGAGAGCTTCGGGAGGAATGGTACTCGTGTCTCTCGGTATTTGGTTCTTTGGTAAGGAGGGCAAGTGGATCAAAAGACTTTGAAGTTTTCTTCTTGGCAGCCATGACTTCAAGTACTTATTCTTCATCTTGTTTTAGAGTTTCGTAAACCTCGTGAAGGTCAAGTTCAACAAAGAATTGTTATGCTTAATTTGATTAGAAAAAGCGTCGCCATTCGGGTTGGAGATTGCTAACTTGTTTCACATTATTTTCGATCTTTGTATTTCGGATGTCATTCTTGCTTAGTTTGTTGAGTAGATTGACAAACCTCTCGTAAGTGTCCGAAAGGCTTTCTCCTTCTTTGGCTTTGAACTCTTCATAATTGAATACCAATCTTTGTGTCGAGCATGAGTTTCTCAATGTGTTCCCACATTCCTTTAGCCGTTGCTCCATGGCTATCAATGCTCATGTATATTTCATTTTGAAGACTTTGGAGAAGGAAGGATTTTGCAAGTTGATCGCCTTTTGCAATACATTCTTCGTCGTCATCATATTTGTGCCTTGGTTTGATTTTTCGTTGAACTGGAAGAGGAGGAGTTTGGTTTGGCATGGCAGGCTTATCCCAATAAATTAGGGCTGGTGGTCCTTCGGTGATAGAACACATCATTTCTTCCGCATGAGAATAGCGATAGATGAAATCCAGAAAGTAGTCTTTCCATTCAGAATACTCTCCTCTAAATAGGACTGGAGGACGAGTATCGGAGCCTATGGCCATTGCTTCGTGTGTAGTCATGATGTACTTGAAGAGTTTGATCACGATCATTGAGTTTTGAAAAAAATTCTAGGACAAACTATGGATTAAAAGGTTTTAAACAGATGGGTTTTGATTTTCTTGGTTTTCCTATGTGCGAGGACTTTGGATCTCGGATTAAAAGAATCGAGGACATAGGTTCTCGAATTAAAGAGGTGCGAGGACAGATATTGTCGGGTCTAACAAGTGCGAGGAACAAGGTGCTCGGATCAAGTAGATTCGAGAACTAAGTTTCTCTGATGAAACTTTATCGAGAACTAGATCGTTTATCGAGTTATCAATGTCCGAGAAATAGATTATGTCGAGTCCTTAGGTCCGATAAAAATCTCAATTTTGATTTTGATGAAAAAATTGAACTAATATTCTAAAGGAAAGATAACTAGGGGTTCTTGACTAAAAAGAGTTGTGAGTAACAAAGTTAACGAGTCTTTTTATGGACAAGAATAACCTGGTTATCAATTTTCCAAAAATACTTAGAAAAATTAAGTTTGATCAATATTTTGAGTCTTAAGAAAACCAAAAGAGGTTTCTTAACTAAAAAGAGCCGCGAGGAACAGAGTTTACGAGTCTTTTTATGGACAAGAGTGACTAAGTTTTCAATTTTCCAAAAACGTCAAAATTTGATTGTTCAGAATTTTAATGACAGATCTATGACAATCCAACTTAATTGCAATAGTTTCTTGACTAGAAAAGCTGCAAGGAACAAAGTTCTTGAGTTTTTTATGGACAAGAAGGTTTAAGCAATTATGAATGAAGTAGATAAATAATTACCAAGATTTATAATAATTACTAAAAGTTTCTTGACTAGAAAAGGCTGCAAGGAACAAAGTCTTAAGTAATCAAGATAAAAGAAGGTAAAAAAAATTATGTCGATTTTTTAAGGATCCAAGATTTTTTTTTGTCAGGTGTGTATGATCCGATAAATTTATTGTTCATGTGTAGTTTGGTCCGATAACTTTGGTTCTCGGATAAAAAAGGGTCCGAGAACTGTGAAGGTTTGATGATGAATCTTGATGAACACGTAAAATCTTAGAGCAAACCACACAGATTAGATCGCACGGATAAACACTTATAGTAGAGATGGAAAAAAAAACGAATGGATGTACTGAGAACAGAAACTAGATTATCGAATAACTTAGGATGCGATAAGTTTTTTGATTTTATGGATTAAAACTGATTGAAACGTTGTGAAAACGTGCAGATCATGGTTTAAAGATGATACGAATCAATTGTAGTAAGAAAAACTACCAAGATCGTAACTTTGAGTTTTATCGAATGAAACAGTAGTTTAAAGATCCGAGAAAAAATAAATCTAGGTTACCTTTGTGTCCAACAAATCGATTAGAATCTGGTCAAAACTCTGATCGGAGGCTCTGTTACCAATTGTGGATCCCAGTATATCAAGTACATGCTAACAGATTGATTTTATAATGAAGAACACGAAGAATATGAGAGAACTTAAGTCATATATCTCACTTGTTGTAATTGAGATACACGGTTTATCACACAATACTGATTGTCGATTACAAAGGTATTCTCTCTCTATCTCTATCAATCTCTAAACAATAACCCTTACCCTTTATTTATGTGAGCTGGAAATCTAGAATAAGGAAACAAGGAGAATAAGACATTATATACTTGTCTTTTCTTTACAATGAGATACATTCCTTATTTTGTCACAATTAAAAACGCTTCCTAACACTATTAATTAGCACGGACATAACACTAATTATCATCATGTATTAACTAAATTATATAACTAAATATTCCATTTTATTTATTATGCCAATTTCATTACTTTTAATTTAAATGTAATTTTTTTAATTATCATAATCAATGAAATAATTAACATAATACAGTTACCATTATAATTATCATTATCATTAGTTATATAATATGCATTATATAATTATTTTATTATTACATATTTTACGCATTATTTAAAAATAAATTTTGTCTTAGAGCATCTCTAACAGATTCCCCAAAAAAATGTCCAAAATAGAGAACCAAAAATTAAAATATCTAAAAAATATTGTACTCATCTCGAACAGATTTCCCATTTTGGAGAAACCAACACTTATTATAATATTAAAATATTACATCCATTTATTAAAATATTATTTCTCTTTGCAAATATTTGTTTTTAAATTTCCTATTGGTTGTCTCATCTTGTAATCATTTTTGGAGTATTCTCCAAATTTGAAGAAAAAAATCTTCTCTCTCCTACTTTCTCCATTTTGTAGATAATTTTGGGGAAGCTGTTGGAGCTAAAAATGAGCCTAAAATCCTCATTTTCTCTATTTTTCCCATTTTGGGGAAGCTGTTGGAGATGCTAACCGAACCTAATCAAGTTTTTTAAGATGATTTATCTTGCATCCATATCATAAAAAATTTCTTATGTTAGATATGTATTACAAATTTATAATGATGGAAACATGATTCCAATTTCTATAACCATAAAATTGATTATTTTCATTTGTTATTATTTACATAATAATCATGAAAATCAACATACATAATATTTATTATTTATATTATGGTCATCACACATATTATTGTTTACATAACACTCCCACTACATATTTTTTTTTAAACTTTAATAATAAATAGTTTAAAATTTTAATGAATAAAACTTAATATAACCTATCAATAAAAAAATGAAATATTCGCACAATTAAATAAAACCTATGAAGCAATATCAATTTAATTTTTATTTATCTTACAACTGTATTTCAATTTTAATGATATAAAGGTTGTAGAAAGTTTAAACTATTTCTAAGTGCTTAAATCATTATTTTGTTATTTGATTTGAAACTTTATGGAGTATCGATCTCAACTAAAAAACTTGAAAAATATTTCATCATATTGATTACATTTAAAAATTTGACCAACATTTATTTCTACTGCCATATTATAGATAAATTTTGTAACACCCCTGTACTGCGTGGCCAAGAACCGGGTGATGTCACAACTCATGGGACTTTCAATACAATAATAAATCTACCGAGTAGATTTATAAAATTCAGAGCTTGACTAACCAACATAAAACATGAAGGTTCAACTACTATAAGAAGACAATTGAAGTATCGTTTATCGTTATATTTACATGGCGTTAAGTACAAAAGAACCAATAGATTATCCGAAAATCTTCAAAAGGAGGTCCAAAAATTGTTGTCTTCTCTTCTCTAAAGTCACGTCCCCTATCTAATCATCTAAGTATCTTCTGCGTCCACATTACACATGGCTGATCAACTTTGCATAGTGAATGGATTATAAAAATAAAGAGAAACGATAATCTAACAAGTAGATGTGCAAACGAAATAAGTGAACGTTAGTATTTATAAATACAACAAGTGTACGATAAAAAAAGGTAGACCATAAAGGTCTATCAAGTTCACAAACATGATTCATACAACTTAAAAATATAAAAAAATGCATTTATAAAAGAGCAAAAACCGTATAATCAACCAAACATCATAAAGATGTAACAAGGGTCACAGAGACCAAACTGTATTACGAAAACACTTCATTCTCACTAGTTGATCAAACCACGTGTGTCCCAAAGGGTAGCGTGTGGACACACTCACCATCTAACCCGTGTCATGAATAATTCAAGACCCGACTCATGTAACTAGGATTGATCCATTCGCCCCTGATAGCCATTACTTGGTCAGATCCCATACATGTCTATTTTAGGCGAGGACGCCACGATTGTATAGCAACCGTGGAAGCATCTCGACCTTGGTGCCCCCAATGACCGAGTATTCGACCAAAATAAAAAGAAACGAAAGTTATAGGTCTAGAACCTATACGACCTCATGGAAACAAGTTTCAAAATCTATTAAACCTCGAAGGTCTTAGATCAAATGTTCAACGATGATTCTTGGTTCAAAAATGAAGAAATCTTATATAATCATTAGTCAAATAATCCACAATGAAGTAATAAAGTCGATGGTAACTCATAACCAAAACCATTTCTAAAAGTTCAATACGGAAATTTACCATTTCACCTATGTAATAAAGAAGACATGGTGTACCATGTTAAAGGAGTAGACACGTATGTAGAAAATACGTGTCCAAGTATCAAACAAATGTAAAAAACCGTACCTTCAATTATAAGGGCGTCAAAGAACATTATCCACGTGGTTGATCGAGTTCCGACAAAGTACGCCTTAAAGAAGATTATCGAAGTTTGAATATTCTAAGCTTTTATACGAAACCGATAATTTAGTGATTCAGGTATTACAAATTTAAATATAATATATTCATAAATTACATTATTTGTTGTACTTATATTCATATAGTAATATTTGTATTCATTTGATGTGGCACATTGTTATAGACTTATAGTAGATTTCTTGTAAATGAATTTTCTCATTATTTTGAGTTTTTAAAATATCAAATAGTTGAAAGACTTTTTTTCCCTTAAATGAAAGTTGTGTATTTCATTATATAAGAAAGATCATTTGATAATTTTACTTCCAATTTAATATTTTTTTAACCTATTCAACTTCCTATAGGCATTCATTTTATTCTATTCATCTTTCTTTCTATTAATATCTCAAAAATTAAATAGAATAGCAAATGGCATAAAAAAATTCTTTGGCTCCAAAATGATAGGAAAAAAGATTCAAGTCAGATATCTCCTAGGGTTTTTTTTACTTTACCCTACCAACAAAGTTTGATCTATTATCTCGTGTAGTGCTGAAATGATATAACATTTCTCATTTTAAGTACACGTTTCATCACTTGGTGGACACGAATTTATAATAAAAAATTTCTTACATTATATTGTTTTTTATGTATGGAACTGTTTTTCTCTCTTCATTTAATTATATATATATATCGTCGTTCATTGTAATTTTCTCTTAAATTAAGTATATTTATATGGTTGTTAATTTTAATTTTTATGTGCAACCTATTTCCGAATATATTAATAATTAAGATACAAAATAAACATTATAAGCTAAAATCAAAATTAAGAAGACTAATTTTGTGTAGACTTATCATAACATTTAATATTGCAGATACACTTACAACTAATCATTTTTTATACAATTCTTAACTTTACTGTCAAAATATTATTTTGCAATAAAAAGATAACAAAATGTATGAAATTCTCTTCATTATAAGAAACAATATCAATGAAAATGTATAATTTACATCTAAACCCCCAATAAATTTATTGTCTTATATCACATTTAATTAGTTGTGAATTATCAGATTGCATTTTATCTTTAACATAGTACATGTTTTATTAAATATATTTTCTCTACTGGCCCAAACCTTTCTCAATTGTTTAACTTTGGGCTTAGGCTAATGAATGGGCCTTTTGATATGATTTTAGGGCCCAATATGATGAATGAGGATTAGCTAGAAGGGTTTATATTATTTCCCTTCATTTGCAAGAATCAATTTATGGTGTAGTGTGTGAAAATTAGGAGAAGGTGTAAGGAGCCATTGGGAAATTTGGGGCATTTTTGTGTAAAAGTCAATGAAAGGAGTCATCTTCTTCAAGGTATAAACTCATCCTTTAACATCCTTCATTAATAGAACATTTTTTCCTCTTTAGCTTGGGGGAAATTCATATTTTATGTTTTAAAGGAAGAAAACTTCTTGGGTATTAGTTTTGATGGTTCTTGTCATTCAATCAATGAATCTCTTGAAAAAAACCCACATTCTTTTTGGTTTCAAGCTTTTAATCAAGGGTTTCAAACCTCTAGAGTAGAATCATGATTTTTATTTGGATAATGTTGGATTAAATCAAATTTGATTATGGGTTTGAAGTTATATAATAGTTTTCAGTATTCTATACATTGATTCTTACGTTTTTAGACCTTAAAACTGATTTTAGGAAGGTTTGATTGAGTTTGGCATTCGGTATTTTTGTGCAGACTTCGTACAAACCAAATAGTGGACAATGCAGGTACCATGCGACTCCAAAGTTGCATTCATCCTTATTTTGGGATTTTTTGGTATTGCTTAGTTTCTCGTTATGGGCTGGTAGCGAGGCGTTGTTTTACGGGGTTGTCTTAGGAACATAAGGGGATATTTCTAAGGTAATTAAGAGGGTTTAACACCGCCTTTAAGTTGTCTAATTCAGGTGTTCGGTTTGAGCTTAAGTAGTGATTAGGCTTGGGTTAAGGTGTTGCTTCGTTAGGTGAGTTCCCTTACTCGTGTAATTGCAACACAAAATTGTTTACTAAAGCTTGCATACTGATTATGGTTTCTTTGGATAATTTTACTCATGCAATCCATCATGCTTTATAATTTATGGGTGTTTTAAATTCATATGAACTACTTGGTGTTTGTGGAATTCATAGCAAAGGTAGTGTACATTGGAGTAGCAATACCTCTTGGTAATTATCATCCTTATGGTATGAATCCATTTTATGCGCATTTTGGATTGGTCCTTAATGGACCGGGTGTTATTTGTCACGGAGAGAAAGTGAAGGGGAAACTACTATTAATGCTATGAATCATCTGTTGGTGTTTTATACCTGATGGGAAAGGGTCATTTGTTTATACGTGTTGCATGTTGCCAAATCTTGTTAAAGTTATTTTTCTAACTTGGGAATTCACTAGACCTCATGGTCTATCCCTCGCTTTTCAAACTTAAAACCATTTTCAGGCAGGTATCATGTGGAGAATGGATCCAAGGGGAAAGCTAAGGTGTGAGCTAGTGCCAGAGCGGAGGAATAGTTTAGTTCTTATTTGACTATAATAATTCTCAGATGTGGTCGCATAGTACTTTCCCCTGCAAACAGTTGGGATATATTTGTAATTGAATTTTGGATGGTTACATTTTAGCTTGTTTGATATTGAAACCTTAGATTTTCTTTGTGTTGAGTTTGGGGCCTTTATAGGTTGTGCTTTGTTTATCCCACATTGATGATAAACTAAAATATTAAAAGAGATGGTTGATTATGAAAGGAGGAGAGATGTTTTGAAATATTGGAAGGGTATTGACAAATCTTATTAGATTTTTTAAAGTATATAATATTTATATACGACAAATGCAACAAATAAACTCAAACACCCTCTTCACCTTTGGTGAAGTTTGAACCCTGACCTCGTAGGAGGGCAAGGGCATACGATACCGTTAGGACAAAGGTCCTTTGGTAATCCAATTAGAATTTAGTAGCACAAGTTTTGATTTAATGTAGCACCGTAACTTTTTTATATCTTATTTGACATGTTCTTTTATCATCGTGCAACGCGCGATGTTGAACACTAATAATAATAATAATAATAAGAGTAAACTTTAATATTGGTCTCGTAATTTAGTGAAATATTTGAAAGTGAGATCTAAACTTTGATAACTCTAAATTTAGTCCCTGTGGTTCTTATTTTGCTCTGAAAGTGGCCCCTATCACTAACTCAGTTAGTTTTCTCTACTGACATGGACATTTTTTCCATTTAGGCTACTTCCCCAATTCTTTTTAAAAGATTAATTACATAATACATTGTATTTATTATACGAAATTGAATTCATCCATAAATTATCCATAATTGTTTTTCTTATACATATTTTTTCTTAAATATTTTTCTGATAGAAAAATAAGATCTGTATAAATAAATATAGTAAATTATCCATAAATATTTTTCCATTTATCTATACTACCTTATAAAGCCGAATTTGTTAAAGTCTTAAGTTCTTAAGAACAATCATAAAGCTTAAGGTACTAGCCTTTTAAGCGCCATTTTTTATAATCTCTTAATTACAATATAACTAACACATTGTACAACTTCTTAATGCTTTTAAAAATCAGATTTTCAATTTGACGCTTCATACCCTTGGCTCCCCAATGCTTCTCTTCCTCAGATAATCGATTGGTTATCTTCCCAACATGACAATTTCTTCTCCGAGTTTAGTTTCCCTCCCAAATTGATTTTGTGGTTTATATATTAGTCTATACAGGTTCATCTCATCCCTTCTCGATTCAAGGCATCATCTCCTACTAGTTCTACATGTCTGTGTTATCGATTCAATAGATTTGTGGACGTCTTCAAGGTTCAAATTCATGCTCGATTCAAGGTATCAATCTTTCGCTTGTTTTATTTCTATTTCTGCCATAATGGTTTTTGTTTTATCGGTTCAAGGTTCATTCTCGGTTCACAAAGCTATTGAATCGCCCTACTTGCTTCTGTTTTATATCCTTCTTGTGGTTTATTGATTCACAAAGCTAATGGTTTATGTAACCCTTCTCTTGTTGGTTTCTATTTCTACCTTAGTGGTTTTGGTTTTATCTCCTACAGTGGTTTTTGAAGAAGTTTCCCACCTGTACATGCACTCCAGATGTAAGTTATGCTTGGCTTTCTACCCTACTTTTCTTTTTATCGATTCGGTGGCAAACGATCCACGTATAGGTTAGGCTTGGGTGTTTTCGAGGTCATGGAACTCCGCGGAAAGTAAACTTTCATGATGAACCTAAAAACATTTGTAGAGATATTATAGTCTTTTTTGAGTTTGTAAGTATGTAAATATTGTTTAAAAGTCTCCCCATTTTCATTCTTCTACATAGTTCGGTAACCGATTTTCTTTTTAAAATAGACTTATTAGTTTTCGTTAAATATGTTATTTGTGGTTCAAGATTACTTCAATTGAAATGTTTCCACCAAAACTTGGGATTATTTTGTAGATGGTGGATATGCCCATCTTTAAATTGTATTTTCTTTGTTTGAATACCTTTTTCCTTATGGGGTGAGTATGATGTCTTATTTTTGGTATTAGAAATAGACAATGTATCCAAGAAGATCATTAGGAAATGTTAATTTTTTAATTGTAATAATTGATGTTATTTTGTATTTTGAATGTCATTAAAAATAAATTTTCTTATTAGGGGTGTTTGGGATTGCTTATAAAAACAATTTATTGATTTATACCAGTGTGAAATAGGTGAAAAAGCACTAAAAAAGAAAATGGCTTCTACCGGTGGAGAACGGGTGAAAAGGAGTTCTCAATAAAACTTATAGAAACCAATTTACCTTTTTAACCCTAAACTTCTAGAAAAGGCTTCTACCAATTTACCAATTTATCAATTTACGTAAGTTGATAAGCACTTTTCTAAAAAAACATAAGTTGTTTCAAAGAAGCAATCCCAAACACCCCCTTAGATGCATATTTTTCATTCATGAGTTTATAGAAAAAATATTACATCTCAAAAGAACCTCCTTTTGCATCTTTTGATGTCACTACATCTCCACTTCATCCAATTAATAAATCTTCAAAATCTCTATAAGTAATATAAATATATATATTATATAAAGTCGAGAAAATAAAATAAAAAGTAAATAAAATGTCACTTCTTACAAATATCATGTCAAGAACCAAAGTTCTTGTTCAAGCATTTAAGAAATGTCACTTCTTTATGACACATTAAGAAATGTCACTTCTTTATGTTCTTATAAATAAATAAAATGTCACTTCTTATGTTCTTATAAGAACCTCTCCATAATGGTAATTTTTATAAGACAATACACTTTTTGCTAATAAAAATCATGCATTGGAGATACTCTTATCTGGTTAGTCATGGACCTCACCGTACATAACCTTTTCAAAGACTTATTGATTTTATCACATCAACTTTCCACCGTACATAACCTTCACATCAACTATTGTCAGTAAACGCTTACTCGGTAAGTATTATAAAAGACCCGTAAAATGTTATTCACCTAAGGAAATATGTATTTCATAGCCATAACACTAATTTGTTGTCTTTTTGTTCTCACATTCTTGCATATCTATATTTGAATTTTACATTCCGCCGCATTACGCCGGTACATGCTAGTTATAGAAACTTAAAATTTGAAAATAAAAATAAGACATTTTGTGAATCATTCATAAATGTTGCTGATAATTAATTTACATTTCTTTATTTTCTGGAACAGAGTTTTTTTTTATGTTTTCATCTGATTTAGTCATTTAATTATCAAAAGTGTTTATGGATAATTTACAAAATGTTTTATTTTAAGTTACAGATGAGTGCCAGAGGGGGAGCTAACACGTGGAGGACTAACTGGAGGAGCATTAGAATGAGTACGTGGCGACTGGGTAGAATCACCACCAATATCTCGCCTTCTGGATGACGGTCCACCTCTCCTAGTTTGCTTGGGAGGCAGGATAGTTGTACAAAACAATGAAGGACATCAACAACATATGCTAAATCCTAATGTAGGCTTAATCGACGTAAGTCTACCCAATCCTTACAAGTCATGGCCTATTATGTACTACAAGATCATAACCTATACTCTGAAACTATAACTGTAACACCCCAGTCCCGCTGGCCGATGACAGGGTGTAAAATAACAAAAAAATGACTCGTAATACCATTATGATCAAAATAAAAATTAGGGTCGGTATCAAGCACCTAAATACAAACCCAAAAGATAACTTAAGCGTGACTTCAAAATATAATCAGAACTGGATAATTATAAACTTATAACACGTGTACAATAACTAATATCAAAAGAGCCACCAGTTGTAACTTCAAGTCCACTCCCGTATTTCCCCGGGTCACTCTATTGAACCTGTCGTTTCAGAAACAAAGAACATGCCTAAGCACAAAATACTCAGTGAACAGATTAGAATAAAAGGGATAACATAATTAAAACCAATAGGTAGCAGAAGAATTACAATAATTCTAATAAGAATCAATTAAGAAAGTTGTTTTATTTTTTGGGTAAAAATTTTAAATTTTGTAATTTTAATATGAGATAGGAAAAGTCAAAGCAAAAGTCAATATGTAAAGAGTTGTAAAAGACTTTTAAACAAAAGTGTCATGAAACATCATACTTAAAATCAAGTACAAGACCGGTTTCCCGGTTCATAATCACAAAAAGAAATCAATTGATGAAACCCTCAGTGTGTCATAAATCCCAAGGGAGGATCAGTTCACATAGGTCGTGGGATGTAGTGCGGACACACACATCAATCCTGTATTCAACTAATTCATATCTTAAAGCGCATATCCTAGGACCAGTACATACACCCACCTATGCCTACGTAAAGCTCACATGATTGAGCACCAGTATGAGGATGTTGTAGTTTACGAGCACCATAGAGCGTCATGATGATCTATGCCCTGACCATCATGTCACACCAATATAAAATCAAGTGAGAATTATAGAAGTTGAAAATAACGACCGAGAAATCCATTAAGCAAGCTTTATAGTTCAAAAGATCACAGAAACAAAGTATGATGTCAAAACAATTGAAATAAAGTCTAAAAATGACTTTTCAGACCTCAGATACAGGTAAAAGTTAAACTAACATGAATACTTTCCAAATCTCAATTTTCTGGAATTAGTTATATAAACCAAACCACAAAATCATAAAACTCTCGTAGTTCAACTTTAATATTATCTTTTGACATAATAAACAAATTTGGGAGTTAACATGCACTTACTTTTGTAGTGCTTGGATTTCAATCATGGAATGGATAATCTTGTCAAAGTATTAACCTCTTATGGAATGAAACAAAAAATATATACATGTTGTCCAAAACATTGCTTAAAATGCTTCCACCAAGACTTAGCTCACACCCTTGATCATTCCTGATCCAAAATGTAACACCTGGAAATTTCCAGAAATATAAATTTTGAGGTGAAATCACTTTTACGTTTGATTAAATCATGTGTTACTAAGTTAGAATTTGTGGAAGAAATTATTTAAGTATGAAGGGATTCTGGGCGTTTTTTTCCACTCAGGCGGGTTGTAAACACTACAAAACAAATGACTTTCACCCATAAAATAACACCCAGGGAAATTTCCGTGGGTGATTACCACGAATCACCCAGGAAATACTAATGGTTCCGACAAAATATGATGTTTTCAAGAAAATACCAACGGATTACCAGGAAATTCCTGGGTATCCTGTCACTGATTTAATTTACCCATCAACAATTTAGCAACGAACTTTTGTGATGGACCATCTTTTAGTGATGGATTTCCTAGGGAAATGTCCGTGAGTGAAAGTCTTCCATTTTAATAGTGAAAGCGGGTGTAACCGCGCTAAAAGAAGCTTTAATTTATGTTTGGGCGACTTTCTTGGTCGGGCGACTTTTAAAGCAGGTTAACCCGCTTGGAAAGCCGCCTAAGCGGCTATTTGGCCCTGATACTCCTAAAAAACCGCATTTCAGCTCTTTATCTCATATCTTTCTCATACAAACTCGTTTTCTCCCCAAATTTTCTCCATAGCTCCGATTTTTAGAGCATGTCTTCCTCTTCCCCAACCATTTCAAATATGTTAGACCATCGTTAAGTTCAATATCAATCCTTCAACTTCATTTTCTACAACTCTCCTTCCACCATTGTGGACAAAACCTTCGCGGGGTTTCTCCAAATCGCATTTGTTGTTTATGAACTAGGCAATGTTTCTAGTTTAGGAGGCCTGCAGATCTGGACATTTTTTCAAATGAAGCTTTTAGGGTTAAACCTAGATTATCCTAAATCTAACAATGTGAGTTCAAGTTGCTTTGTGAAAAAGGTGTACATGCCAAAAATGTCCATTTTGAAGTATTAAAATGTTATGCTTGCTATTTGTCAAATGTGTGAGTATTTTGATAATATGCGAATTATTTGGTATAAATGGTTTTATAAATCTTGTAAAATGTTTATATTTGGGTTCTCGATATTTTGATAAATAAAACATAATTATGAGATATTTTAATGTTTTATTTTATAAATGAGGAATATTTGGTGTCATATACATTTTGAGAGTATTGGATTTATAAACCATTGGAAAATAAATGTTATTTATATATGAGACATTTTGGGAATATATGTTGTAATAACTCGGAATCTACTTTTTTGTAATGCCATTTGTAATTAGATAGTTGGAGCCTAACTTCCTAAACTTCAGGGACTATTAGTGTCAATAGTGAAAAGTGGGGCAAATAAGAGTTGGAAACCCTTATTTGGAATCAATCGGCTGAAAATCAAGTGTATGTTTTAGTGTGTGCGATTTTGGAGAGCATTGAAGGGAGAAGATTGCTTTGTTAGTTATGAAACTTCATCTTTTTTTGGTATGAAACTTCATCTTTTTCATCTTCTTGCTTTTTTGGGTCAATTGGATGACTAGAACTTTGTGGTTTTTATAGTTGGGGTTGTTGAATGATTGATGAAGTTATCAAATCAGTAAATATGTAATGTGTGGGTGTTATAGAGATGATTCCATCATATTTGTTGTTGTCTCTTTTTCATTTGGGTTTGCAATCAAGGGAAACCTCCATGGATGACAATGTGTTCATCTATGAGAGTGTTAGTTCATGTAATCAATAGAGTAAATGAGTTATTTGTTATTGAGGGTCGATTTATACGTGTTTGGGTCAAGATTCATATCCGTTTTGGGGTCAAAATAAGTAGAAATGTGGTTTTGGGGTTTTAGGTTTCGAGCAGGAAAGTGCAAGTCAAACATAAGACCACGCGGGTAAGCTGCGGTAAAACCCGCGCCAACTACTGGTTTGGCCATTTTGGATTTTTTATTGCGGGACAATTGGGGTGTTAAGTGATGTCCTAGCCTTAAGGGTTTATTAGTGGGATGTTTAAGAATATGTTTGGGTTATTAACTCGTAGTTAATTGACCTAAATCAGATGT
Organism: Silybum marianum; assembly: GCA_036898165.1. NCBI lineage: Eukaryota > Viridiplantae > Streptophyta > Magnoliopsida > Asterales > Asteraceae > Silybum > Silybum marianum. Next base: position 33,589,979 of record CM072533.1, on the reverse strand, counting down.
TCGGTTGGTGTGACTGTAGTTTGAGGCGAGCAATCTAGGCTTGACAATTCAGGTGAGTTCCATTTGTGTGCTTAAATTTCAGATGAATGTTTTATTTTGCATAATATTTAAATCATTCATTTACAAAAAGTGTGTACCCGACCTTTGGGCAAGTGTGGGCCCGTTTAATAGTCACAGTGTGTGTGACTAATAATATGAATTACCGTTGCAACATGTACATTTAAAGTGTGTTCATGTGTGAGTTAATATTCTTGACTAACCTTTTATCTTCTAAATGTCATGCATATTTAACTTTGGTTTTGAGGGAATTCACTAGGCCTTATGGTCTAATCCTCTCTTTTGTAAAACTGGAAACCTTTTCAGGGAAGCACATGGTTGAGAACTCGAGTAAGGGTAGAGGGAAGCTGTGAGCTTTGGAGTTAGAAGTGAGGCGCTATTTCGTTTAGATAGTTTCCTGGTTAATAGTTGGAATGTATTAAATCTCAGTAGCTATTTACTTTCCGCTGCAAACTTATGAGGTTAAGTTTATACTTTGGGACCTATTTGCTATGTAATTGCTACTTTTAGAGCAATGGCATAAGTTATCTTTGTTTTAGAATTATGGTTGCTACATATGAATATGATTTCATTTGAGAAAATGGTTTGTCTCAACCAATATTTTGAGTAACCATGTAAGTGTTGAGTTATAGAGTTTTTGCTTGGTTTTGATTAAAATGAGTCTCATGGACATTTGTTCGATTTAAATGACTATATGTCGAGCTTTTAGAGTTATATGTAGTTGGGGCGTAAATTATGATTTATTACATGGTTTGAGTGCGTTGGTCATTCATTTTGGAGTCATGTAAATTAGACTGAGTTGCATTTGGATCCATTGGCACATGAATCAATCTCTTGGTTATTGAATGACTCTTGAGTCCCTCGTGTTAAGACCATAAGTTGTTTGGGATTTTCAGTAGTCGGTATTTCAGAGATGGAATCAAGTGGGAAGGCCTCTGCGACCATGGGTATTACAAAGATGGACCCAAGTGGGAATGCCTCTACAACCATGGGTATTACAAAGATGGACCCAAGTGTATTATGATGATGTAACTCGTTGGAGTATGCTGTCGGGACCCATGTTTAGAGGTTGGTGCCTCATATAGTTCACACATGTATTCAGGGAATGAACTCATTTAGAGTTGGGTCCCATAATCATTGGTTCTTAGTGTGAGTCTATAGTATTTAAGTAGGTCTGGGAGGTGCTTCGGAGATGAATCCGTATGGGTCGTGCTCTGGGACCTTAGGTATTACGGTGGATACTCGTTGAGGGGTCATACACCGTGACCGTGAACTTAGGGCGACACATAACGTTGAAAATATGGTTTATTTTGTGTTACGCCATTGTCCACAGAAACGGGCCTCCCCGTCAGCGAAAGGTGTTGTTTTGGGTATAAAGTCTTATCCATTAATTTAGGTGACGTCTTTAGTGTATATAGTATTATCCATAATTTATATTATTGGATCATTGTGATTAATCACATTTTGGTATTCTAGAAAATGGGGTTTTGTCCATATTTTGGTATTTGGAGCATTTAAAATGGGGAAAATTTCATCTAAAACTACGTATATATCCTTTTAAACCTCTAGAACTCATACATATGTCCTTCTCCCTATTTTAATTATTATTAAAATGTTTAAAAAATATAAATCATTATCTCTAAATTGAATTTATTTTCCAAATTACTTAACTACCCTTCTGTGGAGATCGATAACTCAAAGAGAGGTTTTAAAGAAGGGGGCAAACAGAGTAATCGCACACGAAGATGGATCGATCGAAGAAGATGGATGATTTGGGGCAAACAGAGTAATCGGCGATTTTTAGAACAGGGATAATCGCACACGATTTTGAGAAGAAAATTAAGAAGGGTAATAAATTCAGAAGGGTAGTTAAGTAATTTAGAAAATAAATTCAATTTAGAGATAATGATCTGCATTTTTAAAATGTTTTAATAATAATTAAATTAGGGAGAAAGACATATATGTAAGTTCTAGATGTTAGAAGGATATATACGTAGTTTCAAACTTTACAAGGATATATACGTAATATAGGAAGTTTTAAAGGATATAGATGAAATTTTCCCTAAAACTTACTCATATGGAACATGTATTTAACACCCAATTAGAATTGATTAGTCATTCATTTCTAAACAAGTTTGTAGCTACACCTCTTGGGATTCAATATCAATTAGATTTATGTTGATTAAAGCTATGGTCTAATCGCTACAAAAATAACATGACAACTCAAAATTTTCGTATATGTGCAGACCAACAACAAAAACAGTCTTTTTGAGCCGCTTAAGCTTAGATTCAGGTCTCGATGCGAACTACATAGTTGTAGAAAACTCAAAGATCTTTCTGACTTTAAAATTTGAACTTAATTCAACATACGTTCGCTCTTATACAGAGTATCCAAAATAGGGGAATGTTGAAATTGACAACATTCTAAATTTGAATTGAACATTTCATCAAGAACTTTGTGAGTGTAGATCCCAGTAAATCAGGTAACGGTTTAATATTCAATAAGAACACGATGAATAAACTGAATAACTTCAATATGTCATATATCTAACTTGTAGAATTCACAGTTACATAGATTTCTCTCTTAAGCTCTCTCTTGAATGCTATGAATTAATGTGCTTTTCTCTCTTAAGAATAACCCTAACCCTCTATTTATATGTAGGAAATTATCACAATATGGAAACTAGAGAAATAGGCATTATTCACTTGCCTAAATTACATTAAAATCGTTTCCTAATTATCTTTTATGACTTTTGCAGTTTGACCCTTCATGTCTTCAATAATTGTATTCTCGGATACAATATTCTCAGACCTAACAATCTCCCCCTTTGTATTCGAGATTATAATTTAACAAATCAGCACTCTTCTTTTGAAGATCATGAAACTTTTGTCAATAAGTCTTTCTTCTTGATTTTTTTGCTCCCTCTACGAAAATGATCTCTTGTAAGCTCCGTAGCTCCCCCTTAACATTAGCATGAAAATAAAATCGATGAGCCGCGATGTCGTAGGGTATAAAACTTGTCGGGTCAAAAAGCATGTCGGGTTAGGTGATGGTGATGAAAAAAAATCTCGGGCTAAGTAGATTCGACAAGAATTGATGTCGGGCCAAGATGAGTCGATGAAAATTTATGTCGGGTCTTAAGCAATTTATGTTGGGTCTTAAGCACTCGATAAGTCTTCAACTTTATCTTCAACAAATCAGCATTTGTCATCTTCCTTTTCTCATGTTGTGTCTTTGATATACAATCTCTCCCCCTTAGAATGATAAGGAGAATCCAAATCATTATGAATAACCAAAGATAAAAAATATATTTAATTAATGAAGCGTGTAAAACTAACATACAGAAGCATGTGAAGCAACTGTTATCACTTAATCAAAGTAAATTTAATTAAGTGGCCTATATTCAGTGTTGGCAGCGGGTTGGCACTGATAGGACTTCCAGTTATCACAGAAGTAAGTTATAAAACTAACTTCTCAAACTGTTCCGGCATACACACAAAGATATGCTTTTGGAATCACAAAGACTCGTGCAATGTGTAGAAAAATATTTATGCATTAAAACTAATTTTAAGGCTCAAAATGTGAAAATATATTTCACAGACTCAATGTGCATTGAATGTGAAGTTCGAGACCGGAGGTGTGTCTTCCTTTTTCAACATCTTAATCTTCCGCGTGAAGATAAGATAGCAGATATGTGCATTCTCCGTGATATATGAAAAAGGTAAGGACCAAATACTTTCTTTTAAGTCCTGTCACACCCTCAGTTTTCTTTTATCTCACAAGCACTCAATATATCTTTTCAAAATTTCTAACCTAGGGATTTGTTTCATGGGTAGGTCCTTCCGGCTCTAGATTGACCATTGAAACTTCTAATTCCTAACACACAAAGAGTTAAAACATTAAAGTCCGAGTTCTGAACTGTTGTATTCAGAAGTCATAATGTTAAGAGCAGGTTTATAGCTGAGATACTATGAAGGTAATCAATAAAAATTAGAAATATGGTACTCCCCCTAAAAAACTACATAACCTTTTGAATGATTATGTCATGTGATGTGAATATTCTGAATTTGGAACACACATGACATACCTACAAAACAGATTAAAAAGATTTTGGTACCCAAGCTTTGTTGGGTCCTCGGAGGTTAGCTTTAGGTGCAATAAATGGGGAAGTGGGGATACTGTAAGTACCATACCATTTATGAATGAAATTTTGATTGACAAAATCATTTGTTCCACATGTAGAACAACAAATCTTTGTGGCACTTAGACTAATTAGCTGATTGATTGATTTGATAAAATAAGGCAAATTAGTCTTGGAAACAAATGATCTTGTATCAACTACAGGAGATGTATGTGACATGTTTCCAACACTATCATCTGTAGTTGATTTCTTCCTCCAAACCATTTTAAACTTCTTAAAATTACCGGAATTAGCGACAAAATCATTGTAAAACCGATTAGAATTATGAGTCTGAGAATTTGAAGAACCATATGATTTAGAGCTGTTAGAATAACTATTTGATTTAACACTTGAAGAACAGTTATCCTTACAGATAGGAGAAAGAGGAGTTTGCTTTGAACTTGAAGTAGAATCAGAATCATGAGGAAAAAATCAATTTTTCAAGATCATCTAATTCCGCATTTAAATGTTCGGGAGTAAGTTGTTTGACTGATTCTGAATTCATTTGTTTTTGTTTTGAAAGCTCGTTTTCAAGTTCTTTGATCTTGCAGGATAAATCATCTCTTTCCTTTGTGACCAAATAATACTTATTTTTAAATTCAGCTCTCAAATTCTTTTCAGTTACAAGAGTTGTTTCTAAAACAGATAATTTGTTTGAAAGTTTACTAGTTTTCTCTTCAAAAACTTTTTCCAAATTTTTGCTTTTAGCAACGATCAAAACACTTTTCTTGATTAAATTCGTCTTATCAGTTTCAAACACTTTTCTTTCATCTTTTAAAAGATTTTGATGTTCAGAAAGTTGCTTTGATAGTTTTAGACATTTCATTTTAGATGATTTTCTTTCCAAAATCACAACTTTTTCAAAATCTGATACTTGTTTAGAAAGTTTTTGAATGGTCAATTCACAAGTGTTAATTTTTCTTTCAAAGGCTTTTCTCTCAATCTTAAACTTGTGTTTCTCATCAGAAGTTAATATCCTTTCTTTCTTACTTTCCAAAAATTCAGTTAATTTTCTTTTAAGAACCACACTATAAGTCTCATGATCTATAAACTTTTCTAACTCAGAAATTTTGGTTTTTAGATCAAAATTTATTTTTATCAGATTTGTCTTTTTGCAAAACTCTTCATATGTATGATATCCATTCCTAGAATACTCGGTGAGTTGTTTCTCCAAAAATTCATTCTGATTTTGCAAAACTTTTCTTGATTCTTCTGAGTTATTAAATTTAGATTTGAGAGTGACATGTTCTCTTAAAAGTTCATTCAACACTTGCATGTTGTTTGTGTGTCTGGTTTCAAGTTGAGAAATTTGTGCATTTAGCTTAGAAAGTTGATTTTGAGAACTCATCATGAAAGCACGGGTTACCTGATAAAGTGATCTCGATCGGTGAGTTTTAAAAAATTTATGGGTGTTCTTTCGAAAAATAGAAGGTTTTCTCGAGTGATGAAGGGCCGAGAAGAATTTTCCTCGGGTGACGAAGTATCGGAAAAAAAATTGTCGAGTGGTAAGGTCTTTATAAGAAGATTTGTCGGCTGAAGGGGACTCGATAAAACTTTCTAAGAATAACTTGAGTCAATAAGCAGAAGTTTATCGATCAGAAAAGACTCGATAACTACAGTTTCTTGATTGACAAAAAAATTCTTTGTTTTTTTTTTTTTGGAAAAAATTTGGACTCGATAAAAATTTATATCGATTATTGTTGACTCGATAAAAGAATTTTGTCGATTGAGAAGGAGTCGATAAAAATTCAAGAATATCTGATCTAAATTTTCTTTAACTGATAAACCAGAAATCAAGAACAAAGAGTTTTTGACTAAAAAGAACAAGTCTTTTTATGGACAAGACTAGCTAAGTTCTCGAGTTTCTTATTTGTTCAGTCAAGAATAAAAATTAAAATTACGAGTTTATGATTTTTACTAAAGAATTCTTTAGTAAGAAAAGCTGCAAAAGTCACTAGTTCCTGAGTTTTCTTATGTAAAGAGTTTCAAAAAAAGTAATCAAAATAAACTAGAATAATTTTAATCAAAAACAAATTAAATAATTCGAATAAAAATCAAGTTTATTGTAATTTGAATCAACAAAAATTTAAGCTAAAGAACGGATTAGGTTTTGTCGGGTAGAAAAAATAGACAAACAAACAAATCTGGAATTTTAAGAATTTTTATCGGGTTAAGCTAAAACAGTTTGAATCGAGAAACCTTCAACGAATAAGAAATCGAGATTTTTACCTTCTGTTTGCGATGATCACTTCAGAAAACAGCCAAAACTCAGATCGTATGCGCTGATACCAATTGTAGATCCCAGTAAATCAGGTAACGGTTTAATATTCAATAAGAACACGATGAATAAACTGAATAACTTCAATATGTCATATATCTAACTTGTAGAATTCACAGTTACACAGATTTCTCTCTTAAGCTCTCTCTTGAATGCTATGAATTAATGTGCTTTTCTCTCTTAAGAATAACCCTAACCCTCTATTTATATGTAGGAAATTATCACAATATGGAAACTAGAGAATGAAGCATTATTCACTGGCCTAAATTACATTAAAATCGTTTCCTAATTATCTTTTATGACTTTTGCACTTTGACCCTTCATGTCTTCAATAATTGTATTCTCGGATACAATATTCTCAGACCTAACAGCGAACATAAACTTTGGATCTCAAAACTATTTTAATGGTTCCATTCATTTGTCCATTTTGACACTAAAACTAACTAAACTCCAAATTCAACATTTCTAACATAATATGAACATAATACCACAATTTCAACAACTTTTGATCTCTAGAACTTGTTAAGAACTCTAATATCAAGATTTTGCAAACTTACCTTCAATTTTAGACTTTTAACTACAAAATTGCAAGGAATAACTTCTCCTAAGTTTCCTTCAACCTAATACATCAATAATTTCACAAAAGGGTTTCAAAAAATCTCAGTACCCTTCAAAAACAAAAACTTGTAGCTCTTGTCGAGTAGATCATTTTTTCTATTCGGTTTCTCAAAAACTTCAAAAATTCAACCAAAATCTTAGAGAGATTGATAAGAACTGATGAGATGAAAATAAAGAGAGAAGAAGAAGATGAATACGTTTTTTAAATGGTTTTAGAGAACAAAAAATCTAATTCTTATTTTATATATAAACTTTGGCTAGTTGACAAAAATGGTCCTCCATGTCTATAATGTATAAATATTATAATTCTTCCCTCTTTAAGATAATTCGTCCTCGAATTAAATAGATTTAGGGAACTTACAATTATACTGGAAATCCGGATAATCCTGACGAAAACAATCTTATGGTTCCCAATTTGCTCTTATTCGTCTTTATATGTTAGGTCTTCTGCTAAGTCATCCAACGAGTAATCAATAACGTGCAAAGGATGATAATTATACCCGCGGAGAGAAAACACGTGTAATACGTTGTATATATGAGACATCTGCGACGATATAGCTAACCTGTACACTACCTCATCCACACGCTCAAGAATCTCAAATGAGCCGATATATCGAGGGCTGAGGTTTCCTTTAATGCCAAACCGACGAGTGATTCGAGTAGGGGAAACCTTCAAAAACACATGATCACCGACACTGAAATCAAGTGGCCGTCGATGCTTATCCACATAGCTTTTTTGGCGTGATTGAGCTTCACGCATATTTTTCTTAGCCTGCACCACTTTTTCGTTCGTGATTCGGACGAGTTTCAGCCCTTCGATGAGTTTTCACCCACTTCATCCAAACAGATCGAGGCACGACAACAACGACCATATAAAGCCTCAAAAGGTGTCATTCCAATAAAAGCTTGCCAGCTGTTATTATGGGCTAATTCTACCAGATAAATATACTCGTCCCAATTGTTGGACCACTTCCCTCAAGTGTCTGGATGGTTCTCTCTGATTGACCGTCCGTTTGTGGATGATAAGTTGTACTTGTACGTAACCGAGTACCCCATGCCTTTTGTAGACCTGTCCAGAATCGAGAAGTAAATCGAGGATCAAGATCAGATACAATAGATACAGGAGTAGCGTGAAAACAGACAATCTCCTTCTAAAAGATGTCAGCCAACTTGCTGATAGGATACGACTCATGAATAGGCAGAAATTGAGTTGACTTGGTCAATTGATCAACGACGACCCATATAGCATTATGGCATTTAAAAGTTCGAGAGAGTCCAGTGACAAGATCCATAGTAATATGCTCCTATTTCCATACTAGAATCTCCAAAGGCTGTAATAGACCGTTGGGTCGCTTACGCTCAATCTTGATCTTTTGGCATGTGAGACATCTAGAGACATAATCGGCTATGTCTCTTTTTAAACCATTCCACCAGAAGTGTTGTTTTAGGTCTTGATACATCTTCGTGGATCCTGGATAGATAGAGAATGGAGAACTGTGTGCCTCGCGAAGAACAACTTCTCTAAGCTCGGATACGTTAGGCACACACAGTGTGTGACCATACCAAACTACACCATCATCGTCAAATGAGAAATTAGACAGAGATTCCTTTTCTACCTTATATATGATCGCCCACAACTCACCATTAGAGATGACTAAATAGACAAGGAAGCCAACCATCCATCTCCATGATACGGGCAAACACGGTCTAAAGATGCTCTAAGTCATTCTCTATTTCGGGCGGTACTAGAAGACAAGAAACTTCGCCGACAATTTTCGACTCAAAGCATCGGCGACGACATTCGCCTTACCGGAATGGTACTGAATGCGAACATCGTAGTCCTTAAGCAACTCGAGCCATCGTCGTTGTCTCATGTTCAACTCTTTTTGAGTGAAGATGTACTTCTGGCTCTTATGATCTATAAATATATCACAAGTTTCACCATATAAATAATTCCACCAGATTTTCAAAGCAAAGATAACCGCGACAAGTTTGAGATCAACAGTTGGTAATTAGCCTCATACGACTTCAGTTGACGTGAAGCATAAGCTATACCTTTGCCATGTTGCAGTAATATACAACCTAACCCATAACAAGATGCGTCACTATAGACTTGAAATTCGTCAGTACCCAAAGGCAAAGCTAACACCGGTGCAGTAACGAGTCGATGCTTCAATTACTCGAAGCTACAGTCCTGAATCTCACCGCTAAAAAACTTGACTCCTTGATGAAGAAACCGAGTCAATGGGAAAGATATTTATGAGAATTTCTTGACAAAGCGCCTGTAGTAACCTGCCAGACCAAGGAAACGACGCACTTCAGACACATTAGTCGGTTTGGTCGATTTAGACACAACTTCAACCTTGGCAGAATCCACCTGTACACCATCAGTTGAGATGATGTGATCAAGAAATGTCACTTGTTGAAGCCATAATTCACATTTATAAAATTTCCCGTACAACTTGGATCATAGAATAACTAGAGCTATACGCAAGTGTCTAGAGTGCTCCTCTTCAGATGTAGAATATATAAGAATTTCGTCAATGAACACTATGACGAACTTGTCTAGATAGTCTTTGAACACTCTATTCATGATGTCCATAAAAAAAGCCGAAGCATTCGTTAACCCGAATTGCATAACAACAAATTCAAAATGGCTGTACCGAGTACGAAATGCTGTCTTTTGAATATCTTGCTCTCGAACTCGGAGCTGATGGTAACCAGATCTCAAATCGATTTTAGAAAAATATTTTTCGCCTTGAAGTTGATCAAAAAATCATCAATCCGAGGCAATGGGTATTTGTTGCGCACAATGCCTCGGTTAAGTTCACGATAACCAATACATAGTCGCATAGAACTGTCCTTCTTCTTAACAAACAGAACTGGCGCCCCCCATGGGGATACTGTTGGTCCCTAAAGGGTCTACAAGAGTTCAATCAATAGAAAACAGTTTGGGGGGGGGGGGGTTGAATACAAACTCACACAAATTTTGGTTTTTAAATGAGTTTATAGATAATAAACAAATTTACAGTTACAAGCGAAATAAGAACAAGTTTAACACCTATTCTATTGTAACTAAGAAACACTAAGTTTGATGCACAAGAAGATGGAAGAAAGAATAAAGAGGGTATAGGCTAGAAAGAAGCATGCATTAAGATGAAGAAGATATCTCCATCTTATTTATACCCGTTTGCATTTAATGCATGACAAAAGGTATATGCCACGTGTCAAGCTTGGATAGGAAGCTTGTCCTTGCTAATAAGACAACCATGCTTTTAGCCGAATATGAACAATACCGTATCATATATGATGGGGACATAAGAGACAAGTCGTACATCCTTTTCTGACATGGTTCTAGGTTTGACTTTTGTGTATCGAGGATAAGATCAATCTTTAGTCTTGCAAGGGAAGCTTCATTTGATTGCGGATACTGAATCTTCAAGGATGAACTTCAGTATTGCTGAGGCTTCACAAGACTTCACACTTAGAGTAGATAATCGCTGCTATCGCTGAACCGCTTCAGTTCACTTAGCTGATTATCTCTTTCTTCAGCTAGGGTCTTTGAATTTCGCTGAATGGTCTTCTGGTGTGATAGCTGATCTTCAGAGATAAGCTTGTTGTTCCTTGATCTTCAGCGATCGCTGATGGTTATTAGCGTGTGCTATCGCTGAATATGAACAGAAGCTTATACAATGGAATTTCACTAAGTATAAAATAGAAATCATATTCAAATCATTAAAAGGAGTTATGATCAACAATCTCCCCTTATTTGATTATGATTAAGCAACATAGGAAAATTTCTTTAAGAGACTAGTAAGGACTTAGGAAACATTTAAAGAAAATAAGCATAAAGTAAGGACTTACGACTTAAGTACTAATCTGTAAAGTCTTTTTCAGCTAGTCTACTATCTGAATTGAGTTTTATTTATAAGGATATGAAAGCACAATTTTTACAAGTAAATAAGCATAAAGTACATTCACTGATTGAATTTTCAGAGTGAAAGATCAGTGAGTGAAGATAGTTTAAAGAAAGTAGAACTCTTATGTTCATTGTCCCTTTTACTGTTTTTAGGGATCTTTTCAGTACAAGGATGGAGTAAAGTACTCTGATTGAATTTCATTAAATATAATCTGAAGAAATTACAGGGAAATGAAATTGCAATAATAAAAGTAAAGTACTTATACACTGAAGGAATATTACAAAGGAAATAGAAATCTATAACTAGTCAGAGATATTCTCGTTTTGTCTTTGTAACTCATTCTCATAAAGCGTCTTCTGTCGATTCATCAGAGGGGTATTTGACCAGCAACGCCAAAGCATGATCTTTATGAGAGAGGATGGGGCCTTGCGAATCTCTTGGTTTCTGAAGAGTCCTAAGAACCCTTCATTATCCAAGAATACCATACCAGGTTCAGGCAGTGAGACGATTTCATCTTCTTCGTATCTTCGGTCTTAAGGGAGAGAGGTACAAAGCATTGATATATCAGGGAGCTCAAGATGACCAAGAATGCTTTGATAATCCAATTTAGTTTCATGCTCATTCTTAGAACTTGAACTACCTTCCGCAGTTGATCTTTTCTTCTTAGATGATTCAGGGAGAGGGGGAACTTGCACATGTTGTGACATTCTTTGCCGCAACTGATCTAGTACACTGTCCACCACATCCTTGACTTTGGATTTGGAACCCTGAATGGCGTCTCTGATTTCTAACCATTCAGTGTATCCATAAATCCTTAAGAACTTTGGCTTCTTCTCTCTCTGTTCTGTTCGTCCTTGTCATTCTTACATATACCTTTGGACCACCTCCGTTGGAGTGTCGCCCTTGGATAGTTGCATGAATGATTTTGGCTTCAGATCTTCGAAATTTCAGTCTGTCAGTGCACCAATCAAGCTCTTTATCTTTCTGCATAGTGGCTTCAGCGATAGTGCACTTAGAATATTCTGTTGAGCAAGAATAGGATCTACATTCAAATTTTCTTGTGCAAGTTCTCTCTGTACAAGAGCTTCAGCGACCCTTTCACTCTTTTTCAGTTGATCCTTGGCCGCCTTATATCTTGCAGAGTCTTCTCTGAGCAATTTCCTTGCTAAAGCAAGATCATTCACAGTTTGCTATATTTCCTCATCCCTGATTCTTTGTGCTTCCAATGCTTGTTCTCTCTCTTCTGTAGACAGAAAGTAGAAATTATCTACTATCCTTATTGGTACGGCTTCAATGGGTTCAGCTTCAGGCGCCCTTATTCTTCTAGCCTCGAATTCCTTAAGGAATTTTATTCGCCTTTCTTCTTCTTCTTCAGGCTCGCTTATGATTGGCTTTTGAATGCGACGCCTGGGAATAAGTCTCTCTTCTTATTCAGAGTCAGTTTCTATTATGTATATAAAATGCTCTTCAGAAGAAGGTTCCTTCCATGAAGTTGAGTCCTTTGGAGGACGGGGATCACTAAGGGAAGGGGAGGAGGAAACAGAATTGTCAGAGAGAGTTTTTGTAGGTGAAGGAGGTGTGGGGGTTTCAGAGAGAGGAGTTATGTAAGGGATAAGAGGAAGAGATACCTCAATTGTGGTCTCCCCCTCAGATATTAATAGTGTCATCCAAATCTACCACTTCTTTTCCTTTGCCTGAGGGACCAGAATGTCCCTGAGAGGGATGTGGTCCGTCCCCCAAGGGCTCTTGATGAGCGACTCCTGGTCTTGACAATCTGAAGTGTTCTAAGGCACTTCCAATGTCATCGTCGTCTTCATCATCATCCATCCCCCCATAGTGAGGGATAGGTTCTTCTTCTTCTTCTTCTTCTTCTTCTTCTTCATCTTCATCGTCATCAGCATCATCATCTTCTTCAGGTTCAGCTCGCTGGATGTATGGAGAAATCTTTTCTCCAGGGAATGTCCGGTTGTGCTTAGCAATGAGTTCATCAGCGAACTCTTTGGCACATCTCTTCCCATCAATGTTATCAGGAGGTAGACAATGTACCATCAGAGTGCGAACATTCGTCTGAATGTCCTTGAGCTTCGCATCATTATCCTGAAGCGTGGTCCGATCAGCAGCGTTGAAAGAATAGGAACTAGCCTCAGAGAGCTTGCTGAGCATCTGCATCATATCGGATTGAGTCTTTTGAATAGACTCAAGGACGTTTGCTTGAGCAACATCCTTCTGCTCCAGGCTTGTCAGGGTCTAATGAAAGGCCCTGTTATCTTCTTTCAGAGAGAAAACGTCAGAGTTGAGGTTGCTGACGTTGGTCTTGATCGCTGGTGTCCCAACGATGCGCTTGAAGATTAGCTCAGCGGACATCTGAAGATTGTCCACCCTAGCCCTTGTGAGAGCACATTCCCTGACCAAATAGTCAACAACAGGGAATGTAGGGTTGGGAAGGACAATGGGAGGCAGATCAGTGATGGGAGTGGGTAGCTTTGGAGCGGCCATCTCTTGCTTCACGTCTCTGAGCCGGGCAGCGCTGGGAGGTCCCTGAGGAGACTTCCCTATTTCCTTGCTGAGGGGAGGAGCGCTGGTGGTGGTGGTTGTCGTCGCTGAAGTGGAAAGAGAAGCGACACCTGATGATAACATAGATAAAGATGCCAAAAACACATCCGGATTAGAAGATGGATGAAAAAATGTATTTGTCTCCCTGAGAGTATCATGAGGATTACTCTTAGGGACTACATTTGTAGAGGCAGTGTCTTGAGGATCACTGACCAGTGTCTTAGAGTATCTGAGAGAGATACTCTAAGGTCCTCTTAATTTGGCCTTCCAAAACTCAGATTGCCTAAACAATATTGAGGTTTGGACTGCGTGCATTTCAGCATTATCAGGGATAGGGACAACTATCGCTGAGTCATTTGTTGAGGCGAGGACCAAGGAAGAGGAGATAGAAGAAGTTAAGAGGGCTGTGAGAGTAGTACCTGATCCAGCTTCAGCAGAGCCAGATAAAACACCCTCAGTGACCAGAGTCGCTGATGATGTAGGTAGTGCTGATGAAGCAACAACGGTTGAAGAGACCGTTGAAGTGGCTGAGGTTTTAGGTGGTGTTGGTTGTAGATCGAAATCAGAGAGAGTGGTTTTTTGAGAGACCATCTTCTTTGGCTTCTTAAGTTTGGTTGCGATGGTCTTTTTATGACCATTGGATGGTTGCTTCCTCTTAACAGCGGCATCAGTGTCTGGGTTGCTCGCTGTTGGGTTGGACAGCGAGGTGGACACTGGAAGAGGTGCTCTAATCACTTGTAGCATGTAGGGAGTGAAAGGAGCATCACCTGGACGTTCCTCAATGTCCAAGGACTTCTTTCCCACTATGGAGAAGGAGTGATCGCCGACCTTCGGGTATTCTTCCCCGAAGGCAACCTCCATAATGGTTGCGAAGAAGCGAGGGTAGGGGATGACGGGATGTCTGGTGGCGGCGCTGATGCGACTGACCATGTCGATGAAGATGTAATCAGCGTAGTTGAGGTTGTGGCCGGTACAGAGGGAATAGGCAACATCTTGAAAGTGCTTGCTCGCTTGGTCATGCGAGCCGATCTTCGACCCAAGGCATTGGATCACCTGGGTGAAGATATATTGCCAGCGAGCAGGTAGCCTTTTCTTTTCTACCTTGGAACCCACTGTCTTCAGAGAGGGATTCTCCCATGCATATCCAATAGAATCCAAGAATGCGTCGATTTGCATCTTGGTGGGTTCAGCGCACCATTGTTGATTCTTTGCGCGTACAGGGAGACGAAGAGCCTTCCTGACAAACCTAGCAGTGAAAGAAAGGAACCCAAGATCTGGAATCTTGAATCCAATAGCAGGGAGCTCGGTTCCCTTATCAGTCGTCAGCGTGGTACAGTGAGCCGTGTACCATAGAGCTTGGAGATGAGAGGAGACGCCCACTGGGTTGTGGACGAAAGCGTACATCAGTGGGCACGCCTTGATGAAGGTAGCTCCTTCAGCGAAGTGAGGGCGGTCTGCAGGGATGTCTACCAATGCACTGTAATTGCATGACTTGAAGATGGCTTTTTCCAAGGGAAAATGGCAGGTTGGTGCAGCGACCAAAGTGTTGTCTTCAGCAGCAGAGGTTGCAGCGGTCTTACTTGCAGAGGCCATTGCTGTAGGAAAGATGGGAACACCAAAGAAGTAAATCATGGATTTATACATAAATGTATAAACCAGAGTTTGGTATAAAGAATACCAAATGTAAGCTTCAAAGAAACAAGTATTTTGATGAACAAGATCAAAATGCTTGTTATAAAAACAATAAAATGAAAGATTATTTAAAAAAAATGCGAAGATAAATAAAAAAGGATAAAATTTTAAGAATAAAGTCTTCTGTTCTAAGGAAAGAACTTAGAATAGAGTTTTGATAAAGGAAAACTTTTTAAGTTTAATCCAGATTATTTTTTTTTTGTTTCTAAAATATGTTTTTATATCATTTTTAGAAATTTAAGGAGAAGAAGAAGTGAAACAAGATGTTTTCTGTCATAAGTAAAGGTTTAGATCAAACCTTAGTGGATTTCGAGAAGGAAAAACACACAAATGCGTGTTCTTGGTGTTCTTGAGAAAACTTGAAGATTCGAAGGTTTCTTTTGCCTTTAGGAGAGTTATGAAAGCGGAAGGAATCAAGTAAGGCAAAAAAAAGTGCTTAAATAGCAAGAGGAGAGAGAAAGAAAGGAGTGCTAAACAACGGGTTTAGCTTTTTGAAAAAGAAATGATGACCTGGCGCACGTTCCAAGAAAGGAGTTGGAATGGAAACGTCGTGGTCCGTCGTGTGTCAGAAAAAAGGTCTGACGTGTCATTTTCTTTATTTTTAAAAGATTATAATGATAATTATCCATAAGGAAGGTTTATCATTATTAATTTTAGAAAAATCTTCATCACTAATAATAAAGGATTGTCAGTGAGGAGTTTTAATTTTAAGAGAGTCATTCTTTGATGAGAAAAGATACCAAAGAGTGATAAAAATTAGAAGATAATACCTGAGGAGATGGCCCAGATATCGCTGAATCAGAGTTCAGCGGATGGAAAGTTTTAAGGCTTTATTTGTATCCCTTGTTGATCATTAAATAAGAATTTATTCTGCGTTCAACATACCAAGTTCGCTGATGAGTAGATTGAATCTAGTTTTATCAAGAGGCTTGGTGAAAAGATCAGCGAGCTGATATATTCAGTGGGTACAAAATGGAGCTCAACTTCATCATTGACCACATGATCTATGATAAAGTGATATCGGATCTCAATGTGCTTGGTTTTGGAGTGAAGTACAGGGTTGTTAGCAATGGCAATAGCACTAGTACTATCACAATAGATAGGAATTTTAGAGAGTTTGAGATCGTAGTCTCTGAGTTGAATTCTCATCCAAAGGATTTGAGCACAACAACTACCAGCGGCTACATACTCAGCTTCAGCGGTGGAGGTGGAAACTGAGTTTTGCTTTTTACTTGTCCAACTTATTAGCTTTCCACCTAGTAGCTGACACCCTCCAGTGGTGCTTTTTCTATCTATCTTACAACCTGCAAAGTCACTGTCAGAGTAACCAATAAGATCAAATCCTGAGCCTTTGGGATACCAGAGACCAAGATTTGGAGTTCCTTTCAGATATCTGAAGATTTGCTTTACATCGATTAGATGGGATTCCTTCGGTTCAGCTTGATACCGAGCGCAGAGACAGGTAGCGTACATGATGTCTGGCCTACTCGCTGTAAGATACAACAGAGATCCAATCATTCCTCGATAGGCAGTGACATTGACTGGTTTCCCATTGGGATCTTTGTTCAACGTCAGAGGAGGCGTCATAAGGGTTTTCATTGCTGAGCATTGATTCATGTTGAATTTATTCAGCATGTCTTTAACATATTTGCTTTGACAGATAAAAATTCCTTTGTCAGATTGCTTAATCTGCAGACCTAGAAAGTATGTTAGTTCACCCATCATACTCATTTTATATTGTTTTTGCATTCTTACAGCGAAACGAGTATACAGTTTGGGTCTTGTGGAACCAAAGATATGGTCATCAACATATATCTGAGCGAGTATAGTATGACCTTTATATTTTCTTAAAAATAGGGTTTGGTCAATTTTTCCACGAACAAATTTTTCTTTAAGAAGAAATTTAGAAAGGGTATCATTCCAAGCTCTAGGAGCTTGTTTTAACCCGTAAAGAGCTTTTTCAAGTTTAAAAACATTACCAGGATGGTTAGGGTCTGAGAAACCAGGGGGTTGTTCAACATAAATTTCCTCGCTGAGTTTTCCATTTAGAAAAGCACTTTTAACATCCATTTGAAAAACTTTGAACTCTTTATGGGCAGCATAAGCTAAAAAAAGTCTTATGGCTTCTAAACGAGCAACAGGTGCAAAGGTCTCATCATAGTCAATTCCTTCTTCCTGTCTATAACCTTGAGCAACAGGTGCAAAGGTCTCATCATAGTCAGTTCCTATGACGGTTTTATCAGAGAGTCTAGGAACAAGATTCCAAACTTTATTTCTACGAAATTCAGTCAGTTTTTCTTGCATAGCTGAAACCCAGCTAGGATCAGAGATAGCTTGATCTATCTTCTTAGGTTCAGAGAGAGAAATGAAGTTAACATAAAGACAGTTACTACCTATACCTCTGCGTGTTTTGATACCTGCAATGGGATCACCAATAATTTGATTTAGTGGATGATTTGCAGTCCATCGCTGAGCTGGTGGCTGAGGAGAGATATCAACTACAGATTCAGCGACTTGTTCTTCAGTTTCTGGAATAGGGCTTGTTGTTTTAGCAACAGCTACTTCATTTAGAATCAATTCAGGGGATTGATTTTCAGATATAGTTTGGTTGTTCACTGAGGAATTTCCAAGAGAGGAATCAGCAACAGGAATCTGACTTGAAGATGGATGATTGTCGCTTGAAGGATTTACAAGGATTTCATCACATTCTTCAGCAGGAGGATGATTGCTGAAATATGTTTCAGGTTCCCCATAATGAGATCTCATCCAGGCATTCAATTCTTCATCATCATCATCATGAGAATGAGAAGCATGAATGGGACGAGATTCATCAAAGTTAACATGCATGGATTCTTCAACATGTTGTCTTCTTTTGTTGAAGACTCTAAAGGATTTAGATACAGAGGAGTATCCAAGAAGTATACCATCGTCAGCTTTTGGATCAAATTTATCTAAATGATCTCTGTCATTCAGAATGTAACATCTACGTCCAAAAATGTGGAAATATTTCAGTGTAGGTCTTCTCCCATGAAATAGTTCATAGGGGGTCTTCTTAAATCGTTTAACTATCAGGGATCGATTTTGAGTGAAGCACGCTATACTGACTGCTTCGGCCCATAACTGAGTGGGAAGATGTGATTCGCTGAGCATTGAGCGAGCCGCTTCGATGATAGTACGATTTCTTCTTTCAGCAACACCATTTTGCTAAGGGGTTCTCACTGAGGAGAAGTTGTGAGAGATGCCTTTTTCTTCAAAGAAGTTTACCAGAAAGCTGTTTTTGAATTCAGTACCATGATCACTTCTTATGGAACGAACAATTAGATTGTTCAACACCTCCATTCTTTTGATAAAAGAAATTATCATTTCAAGGGTATCACTTTTGGATCGAAGGAAGAACACCCATGTGTATCTGGAGTATTCATCAACAATCACTAAAGTATATTTCTTCCCAGAGATAGATTGGACATTTACAGGTCCAAATAGATCCATATGGAGTAGCTGAAGAGGAGCGGTTAATGAAGAAACTTGCTTTGACCTGAAGGAGGCTTTTGTCAGCTTTCCGTTTTCACACGCCGAACAAAGAGATTCCTTTGTAAAGGTATGATTTGGGAGGTCTCTGACTAGATTTTTTTGAGACAATTCATTTATTTTCTTAAAGTTGAGGTGAGAGAGTCTTTTATACCATAACCAGTTTATGTCAGTGGATGCTTTAGAGATAAAGCACATGTTCTCAGAGTGAGAACTGTTCATATTTATGACATATACGTTTTCCATTCTTTTGCCTGTAAGGGCAAGCTTATCATTTTCGTCAGTGACAACACATCTATTCTTTAAGAATAGAACTTTGAAGTCTTTGTCACATAACTGACTAACGCTCAAGAGATTGTGCTTTAGTCCCTCAATGTAGGCAACTCGAGAGAACGATGTGGCTCCGTTGGATAGAATTCCATAACCTTTAGTGTATCCTTTGCCATTTCCACCAAAAGTAACTGATGGACCAGCTTCTTATTTGTAATCAGAGAGCAGGGATTTTCTGTCAGTCATATGCCTTGAGCATCCGCTATCAAGATACCAGATACCTTTGGCACTCTGCATACAACAAAAGATTAATTGTTTAAAGGTACCCATATTACTATGGGTCCTGCTTGGTTAGATAGAGGATTGGCGGAGGAGCTACTAGCTTAAGAACTCTCTTTAGTGGATATCTTCACCTTTGGTGGTTTTGCAACCTTGGTGGATTTCACTCTCGCTGATTTATCAGCTTGAGCTACTTTCTTTCCATGAGCTAGTTTATCAGCTCTAGTAGCAATAGGACATTTGCTTGCAATGTGGGTAGTTTCATTACAGTGATAGCACTTCCTATACTTAAAGGTTTTGGAAAACAGAGAGGGAGCAGGAACTTTCTCAGGGATAGGTCCAAGAATTCCTTTATCCATGGTTCTTGGAGGTATAACAACCTTTTCAGGGGTAGGAGTGAGATCGATTTTAATTCTGGGTGTTTGTCTCTGAGAAAAGTCAGGGCCCTTCTTCCCAGTTTTAGAAACTTTCTCTGAGGACTCTCCTAACTTGAGTTTTCTTATTCTTAGGAACTTGATTAAGAAACTCGTTCTTGATCACTTTCTTAGAATTAAACACAGAAAGCTTCTCTTTAGAAGAGGAGGAAGAAGAAGTTGAAGAAGAAGGATCAGGGATAGAAGAGACAAACATTCCAAATTTGAGCATGGAACGATCATTCTCTGATTCTTCTTTTTCAGGGTTATAGCCTAACCCACTTCTTACTTTCATAGATATTTGAGCATCGATGATCTCATTGACTTTATCAGAAACCTTACACCATCCTTCGATGGTTGCCTTTTCAGACTTGAGATCAGCGATAGCCTTTTCCCTATCAGCGATAGCTTGTTGTTTCTCGATGCTTATTGTTTGATTTGCAAAGACTTGGTCCTTGAGAGATTCCTCAATTTTTGAAAGTTCTTTGATTCTTATATGGCAATTTTTTAATTGTTTAGATAAGTCAGTGTTAATTCTCTCGGCCTTAATTTTTCCATTTAAAGCATCGTAAAAATCAACAATCATAGCATCGAGAGCCGACAAATTTTCATTTTCAGAAGGTAGAGAGATAGAAGGAATAGTTACCTGAGTAGAAGGAGACTAAGAGGAAGAAGTCTCAGTGGCTTCTTCAGCGTCCTCAATTCTTGCCATTAGACAGAGAAAGGCAAGATCTTCTTCATCTGAACCAGATTCTTCAGAGGTCTTAGTCCAGTCATCTTCAGCATCTGAATCAACTTCTTCAGCGATAAGACCTTTGCCTTTTTGCTGGTGTTTCTTCAGATCCTTGTATTTGTTTTTTAGTTTCAAATACTTCTCCTTTTTATCAGAGGTCTGGGAGGTAGTGGGAGCTGCAACTTTCTTCGACCTGCATTCACTGGCAAAGTGACCCTTTCGCTGACAGTTGAAGCATATCGCTGAGGCTTTCTCAGCAGGCAATGTTTTTTGCTTTTCAGAGTCAGAGAGGTTAGAAGGTTTTCGAAAGTTGCTCTTTCTAGCAAATCTTTTAAAGTTATTAGTTAAGAGAGCAAGAGAGTTATCAAACTCAGAGATGTCAGCATTAGTGAGTTGATCTTCTGAATCAGTTTGACCTAATTCAGTGATGGAGGTGATAGTGGAAGAAGAAACATTTTTAGAAGGAGTTCCCTCAGAAGTCACAAGTGCCAAAAAAGTACTTTTGGCACCTTTGAGTTCATTAATGAGGTTCTTCCTCAGAAGTTGAGATTGTTCCTAATTTAAGAGCATTCCATATAACGCAATTAAGGACAAGGTTTCAAGATTCTTTGACAGCTTTAGACATGTAGTGTACACTGCCCATTGATCGGGTAATGTCTCCATGAATTTTGTCAGAATTTCATCGTTTGAATACACCCTGTCGACTGATTTAAGATCAATCAACAAACAATTGAAACGCTGGTGAATTTGAGAAAGAGATTCACCCTTTTGATACATAAAGCTCTCATATTTTCTTACAAGGTTTATGCATCTGGTAACTTTTACCTCAGAAGTTCCTTCATATTGGATACATAGAGTATCCCACATGGCCTTAGAAGTCCTCATTTTCATGACAGAATGATAGACTTCATCTGGTAAAGCCATTGCTATTATAGATCTAGCTTTAGAGTCAATAGCAATTTCTTTCTTGTCTTCTTCAGTCCATCTGTTAGGAGTTTTAACGATACTCCTCTCAGGGATGGCTGGAGTAGTAGTGGTGGCAGGAACACTAGCTACTATAGTTGTAGGAACAAATGGTCCATTTTCTAGATAGTAGGGAATCTTTGGGTCAGATCCCTCTAGAAATAGAGACATTCTTTCCTTCCATAATGGAAAATTATCATGGCTAAATCTTGGAGGTTTAGCTAAAGATCCATTATCATTGTAGTTTGTATTAGGGTTTGACATTTTAAAATAGTTTATTAGAAAAATATTTTAAAGATTAGAAGAAACAAACACTGCTCTGATACCACTTGTTGGTCCCTAAAGGGTCTACAAGAGTTCAATCAATAGGAAACAGTTTGTAGAAGGGGGGGGGGGGGTTGAATACAAACTCACACAGATTTTGGTTTTTAAATAATTTTATAGATAATAAACAAATTTACAGTTACAAGCGGAATAAGACCAAGTTTAACACCTATTCTATTGTAACTAAGAAACACTAAGTTTGATGCACAAGAAGATGGAAGAAAGAATAAAGAGGGTATAGGCTAGAAAGAAGCATGCATTAAGATGAAGAAGATATATCCATCTTATTTATACCCGTTTGCATTTAATGCAAGACAAAAGGTATATGCCACATGTCAAGCTTGGATAGGAAGCTTGTCCTTGCTAATAAGACAGCCATGCTTTTGGCCGAATATGAACAGTACCGTATCAGATATGATGGGGACATAAGAGACAAGTCGTACATCCTTTTCTGACATGGTTCTAGGTTTGACTATTGTGCATCAAGGATAAGATCAATCTTTAGTCTTTCAAGGAAAGCTTCATTTGATCGCTGATACTGAATCTTCAAGGATGAACTTCAGTATTGCTGAGGCTTCACAAGACTTCACACTTTGAGTAGATAATCGCTGCTATCGCTGAACCGCTTCAGTTCACTTAGCTGATTATTTCTTTCTTCAGCTAGGGTCTTTGACTTTCGCTGAATGGTATTCTGATGTGATAGCTGATCTTCAGATCTTCAGAGATAAGCTTGTTGTTCCTTGATCTTTAGCGATCGCTGATGGTTATCAGCGTGTGCTATCGCTGAATATGAACAGAAGCTTATACAATGGAATTTCACTAAGTATAAAAAAGAAATCATATTCAAATCATTAAAAGGAGTTATGATCAACAGATACACTAGGTCGTATATAACCCTTATCTAAAAGATATTGAATCTGCTCCTTGAGCTCTTTCATTTCCAATGGAGCCATACGATAAGGAGCCTTTGAGATTGGACTTGTTCCAAGCAACAATTCAATAGAAAATCTACCTCACATTAAAGAGGGAGTCCAGGAAGCTCATCCGGAAACACATCAGGAAATTCATTACCACAGAAATTAGATTAAGTTTACATGGCGCTTCTTCAGGTTCTACGAATTCGCATTTCCCTGCCAGACAAACGACTCAACCTGAAGAGATGAAAAAGTACGAGACTCCAGATCCGCCTCAGATCCTTGGTACACTTCTTCGGGCTGATTCACATCATTAAAGATGATTTTCTTCGTTTCATAATTAATAATAGCTCGACAATGCGTCAACCTGTCCATACCGAGAATTATGTGAAAATGAGTCATTCTCATCGGTAATAGGGTAACCTCCCATACATGAGTACCCATTTAGTAACGAACAATGTTGGAACTAGTTAATAATGTATACAGACGTGCCAATCGGCGTCATGATCACTAATGGATGCTTCTTTAGTGTCTCATAGAGTTTCAGAAAAACTTCTAATGTATCGGATACTATTGAATGTATCGCACCTGTATCAAACAATACATATACAGGATGAGTATTAATAGGTAGAACACCAGAAACCACACCCGAAGTTGGTTTGTCAATAGTGAGTGCAAAGAGATGTCCACCCGCAGTTGATTGGGACGTAGTACCTTGATGTTGTCCCGATGGCTTAGACCTGCAACTGCGAGTAACGTGTCCTATCTTGCCACAATTGAAACATGCTCCTGATTTGAAAAGACAAGGGCCTCGCTTATGAAATTTTCACACTCCTTGCATTTAACTTTCTCAACACCATATGATGAATCTCTGTAAGAAAAAGACTGGCACAAATTGTATGAAGCCCGTCCTTGAGATTTCTGGCCTGGCTTTTGGCGTTTAACAGAGGACCCGCCAGACTTGGTGTCTGAAGAACTCAGAGACTCTCTTGTACTACTGTTAGACGCAAAAGGTGTAGAACTCAGAGACCCTCTTGTACTACTGTTTCATATTCATCATGTCGTTGCTTTTAATTTGGCATATGCACGAGACATAGCATTTCGTTCAGGTCTGGAGAAATAATGATTAGGAAAGATATCCTTAAACTGTGCCCAAGTTAAAAACCCTACAACATCATTTTCCCCATGGCCTCTCTTCCAGGATTGCCACTTTCTCTCTGCATCATCCTCTAACTTATAAGTAACTAGTTGGACAGAGATGTTATTTGGACACCCTAGAATCAGAATGTTTTTCTCAAAATCAGAAATCCAGTGTTCAACATCAACCGGAGTAGTTCTCAAGGCCACCGATGTAGATACATATAGGCCCAAATGGGCCTAAAGATGCACCCGGAGGCATAAGAGGAGTGGCTTGAGAAGAAGGTTGAGCACTACTTGACGAAATATTACCAGGCTGTCTAGACTATAGAGCATGTGTAAACAGGCCAGGTAAGATATTGGCTAGAGATCGACGTATAGCTGCATCCAGAACAGTTGCAGATGCAGTGCCATAGGGGGAGCTGGTAGGCGTAGGACTAACTGGAGGAGCATCAGAACAAGTACGTGGCTGGGTAGAATAACCACCAATATCTCTCCTTCTTGATGAAGGTCTACCTCTCCTACTTTGGTAGGGAGGCATGATAGTTGTACAAAACAATGGTAGATATCAACAACATATTATATATCCTAACGAAAGCTTAATCGACGTAAGTCTACCTAATCCTCAGAGGTCATGGCCTATTATGTACTACAAGATCATAACCTACGCTCTGATACCATTACTGTAACACCCCTAGTCCCGCGTGGCCGTGGACACGGTGTAAAACAACAACAAAAATGACCTGTAATACCATTATGATCAAAATAAACAATAGGGTCGTTATGTAGCATCTAAATACAAACCTAGAAGATAACTTAGGCGTGACTTCAAAATATAATCACAACTGGATAATTATGAACTTATAACACGTGTAAATAACTAATATCAAAAGATCCAGCAGTTGCAACTTCAAGTCCTCTCAGTCAGTTTCCAGTATTTCCCCGGGTCTCCTCTACTGAACATGCCATATCATAAAGAAAGAAAATGGATGAGCATAATATACACAGTGAACAAATTAGAATAAAAGGGATAACATAATGAAAACCAATACGTATCAGAAACAATTACAATAATATAACATAGCAAAAGTCAAAGAAAAAATCAGTATGTAAAGAGTTGTAAAAGACTTTTAAACAAAAGTTTCATGAAACATCGTACTTAAAATCAAGTACAAGACAGGTTTCCCGGTTCATAATCACAAAGAGGAATCAATGAAATGAAACCCTCAGGAGGCGTTTGGTTCGCGGAATGGAATTCGATGGAATTGGAATCCATCAAGGAATTTGACTTTGAAGGAATTGGAATGAAATTTGATGAAATTTGACCATGCGTTTGGTTGATAGGAATTGGAATAGAATCTCGTAAAAGAATAGAAATATGCATCTATCGGGAGTGGGGGTGACAATTGTGATGAGGACATTAGTGGTGGGTGGTGCTGGTGGTGGGTAGGTGGATGGGGTAGGGTGTAGGGGTTGGTGGCGACTATGAGTATGCCGGCAAAAGATAGTGACGTGGTGGGTGGGGGTGGGGGTGACGGTAGCGGTGGTGGAATGATAATATTAATTGATGGTGGTGGTGGTAGTGGCGGTGGCGGTGGCGGTGTCGGCGGTGGTGACGGATATGTTTTCGATGAGGGTGGGGCGGGGAGAGGGTGGTGGTTAAAATTATTGTTGTCTTTCTAAAAGAAATTTATAAATTATGTTGCATTTGATACGAAATGGAATTCAAAATCCTTCACATATGTTAAGGAATGATCAAATCCATCAACCATGGAATTCGGTGGAATCCGATGGAATCCGGTCTATTCATTCCGCGAACCAAACAGCATTAAGGAATTCGGTCAATGGATTTCGCCATTCCAATTCCTTCCAATTCCATCGGATTCCGTGAACCAAACAGCCCCTCAGTGTGTCATAAATCCTAAGGGAGGACCAATCCACATGGGTCGTGGGATGTAGTGCAGGAACAAACATCAATCTTGTATGCAACTAACGTGTATCATTAAAGCGCATATTCTAGGACAATTTCATACACCCCCTTCTATGCCAAGGTAAAGCACATGTGATGAAGCCCCAGTTTGGGGATGCTGTAGTTTACAAACACCACAGAGCCTCATGATGATCTACGCCCTGACCATCATGTCACACAAATATAAAATCAAATCAGAAACATAGAAGTTTCAAATAACGACCGAGAAATCCATTAAGCAACCTTTATAGTTCAAAATATCAAAGAAACAACGTCCGGCATCAAAACAATTCAAATAAAGTCTAAACATGAATTTTCAAACATCACATACAGGTAAAAGTTAAACTAACATGAATACTTTTCACAAAGTTCTCATAGTTCAACTGGAATATTATGTTTTGACATAATAAACAAATAACGAGTTAACATGCACTTACTTTTGTAGTTCTAGGATTTCAATCATGGAATGGATAATCTTGCCAAAGGATTAACCTCGTATGGAATGAAACAAAAAATACGTACCTTTTGTCCAGAAAATTGGTAAAAATGCTTCCACCAAGACTTAGCTTACACCCTTGATCATACCCAACCCTAAATCATATGGAACACATATTTAACACCTAATTAATTGATTTAGTCATTCATTTCTAAAAAAGTTTGGTAGCTAAACCTCTTGGGATTCAATATCAATCGGATTCATGTTGATTAAAGCTATGGTCTAATCGCTACAAAAATAACATGACAACTCAGAATTTTCGTATATGTGCAGACAAGCAGCAAAAACAGTCTTTTTAAGCCACTTAAGCTTAGATTCGGGTCTTGATGCCAACTACAAAATTTGAGCTTATTTCGACATACGCACGGTCTTATACAAAGTTTCCAAAATAGGGGCAGAATGCTAAAATTTGACAACATTCTAAATTTCACTTGACCATTTCATCAAGCACTTTGTGAGCATAAAACTTTTGAACTCAAAACCATTTTAATGGTTCCATTCATTGCCCATTTTGACACCAAAACTAACCAAACTCCAAATTCAATATTTCTACCATAATATGAACACAATACCATAATTTCAACAACTTTTAATCTCTAGAAATTGTTAAGAACACTAACATCAAGATTTGCAAACTTACCTTCAATTTTAGACTTTTAACTATAAATATGCAAGGAAAATCATCTCCTAAGCTTCCTTCAACCTAATACATTAAGAATTTCACAAAAGGGTTTCAAAATCTCAATACCTATAAACAAAATTTTGAAAGAACCAAAAACAAATGGTACCTACTTGTAGCTCTCATCGAATAGATTATTTCTCCTGTTCGGTTTCTCAAAAACTTCAAAGGTGCAACCAAAATCTTAGAGAGATTGATAAGAATTGATGAGATGAAAATTAAGAGAGAAGAAGAAGATGAATAAGTATGAAATGGTTTTAAGAGGAAAAAAAATCTAATTCTTATATTTATATATAAACTTTGGCCAGTTGACAAAAATGGTCCTCCAAGTCTACAATGTATGGATATTATACATATAATTGTAACAAAAACAAAAAATACTAATTTAACTACAGCCCCATAAATGGAACACATAAGAAACTTAAACTGAAACCATTTCATTGACGTACCAGTTTAAATAGAATCCAAGACCATGTCATACAACCATCATAAGCTACTTTGTACCAAAATAACAACCATCAAAAGTATTTTGTACCAAACCAAAAACAACCATCTAGTAAGTTTTCACAAAAAAGGAACATGGAATTAAGTTCTACCAAAATAACAACCATCAAGTATTTTACCATCCAAGGCTGTCAGGGGCATGCACTTTACATGTACGAGAGTTGTGTCCTAGTTCATTGCATTTGACACACCTTATAGTTTTTCCAATCCTCCTAAGCTTCTTTCCTTCTTCAGTGGCTTCTTCAATTGTCTTTCTCCTCTTTTTCTTTGGTCTCCCTATTTGGGCGTGAAGTGCTGGTGTAGTCAACTTGGTTGGACATAGTGACTTTGACCACATGTTTCTACCTTTAACTGGTTTAATTTTGAAAGAGTACATCTTCATCCATGTTTTCAACAAATAAGTTGGGTGAACCTAATTTTCATGAATGCTGTTACCTTGTCCATTATTTCCCATTTCCCATATGTTTGCATGGGATTCCAGTGAGGTCCCAACGCCTACAAGAACATGTTTTCTCTTACATGTCTACAACACACTTATCCATCCATGGACCATTAACCTGATATTTATAGAGTTCATTCCAAACTATATTGTAACCCACAACTTCCTTTTTCATTGATTCCATCAGTTTCATTTTTGTTGGTGTTAGAGGTCCAACAACCTTCTCCATTACTATTAGATTTAGAATTTTTTAAAGTATAAGGGGGGTGAAATTGTAACTTTTGTCTTGAGTATAAATAATTTCTTTGTCTTTCATTTTTAGTTAGTTCTCTTATTTTGTAAGCTTTTGACTTTTAAGACATATATGACATAGAGAGAATTTGGTGCAAATTGGTCTCGATCTTAATTGTGTTTTAATTGATATATTGTTATTTGCTACACATTTGGTTAACAATTGGTATCAGAGCGGGAATCAAGATATTTGATGAAGATTGAATAAGAAATTTGATGTTTTTGGAGTTTTTAAAGAAAATGTGATTTTGATCCAATTTGGAAGATTTTGTGGCCCAAATTGATTGAATTTATGCCCATAGGATTTGGATTTAATAGGGGATTACTTGATTGTAATTAATTTGAGGTTTGGATCAGATTAGATTGGGTTTTAGGATCAAAATTAGTGGTTTTTGGTTTTGAAGAAAAAGTTACTGTTTTGGGATCTGAATTCATTGAATTAGGTCGATTTTGGTTTAGGACCAAGAACTAAAGTTGTTGCTGGTAGTGGTGCGAACAACATATCCAAAATTCAGAGCATTTGGATAGTTTTGGGTTCAAAACCCAATCTTCATAGCTTTCGGATAGATTTTGGGGTTTTTGTACGAAAAAGTCCGAGTTTACTAATTATCTTCATAGCCTTCGAATAGACTATCTTCATAGTCTTTGGATAGCATTGTCCGAACCCTCAGAGTCTCACACGTGTCATCTAAAGCCTCGGACAAGCCTATCCGAGCTTCACATGACATCATCTTCACATCAAGCTTATCCGAGATCCATCCGAGCTTCGCATATCTGATCTTCACACGAGCCGAACCCTTGGATACTTACATTTTAAAAAAAAACTGGAAATTTAAAATTTTTGCCCTTTGAAATTTTGACTTTTTGGGTTTTATTTCATATTTTTTTCTTCAAAAATATCTTCCAAATTTTGGAAAAAAATTCTTTGGGTTTGACTTTATGGTTGACTTTTTCCCAAGAGTTGACTTTAACTTTTCAAGTCTATTTTTCCGCAATTACTTGATTGTCAAAGTTTTTCAAATCTTCTGCAAATCATTTGATTATCGATCACTTTGTATATGATAACGATGTCTACTACTGATTTGAATTCGCAGGTGTCTTCTCTACCAATACAGGTTGAAAGCCAGAAGAAAGAGATTTATAAACTCAAAATTGATCGGATTACGAATGACAAACTTATTCATTCTTTAAAGTCAGGTTGTAATAAACAAAAGGTGTTGCAAGTATAACTTGATGAGCTTAAGAAGGAACGTTTGAGTCACGGTTATATTGAGGAATGGACAGAAAGGAACATTGAAGCTGATTTAAAAGTGCTTACGAATAAGAACTTCAAATTGAAAGCAATAGACTTGAAAAGAATAATATTGAAAGCAAACTCAAGTCTTGTGAGTTGACAAATATGAAGCTTTCAAAATAAATTGTTGATTTTGAGCAGGTTATTGTTATGGAAAGGAATAAGTTTGAACTCGAAAGTAAATCATTTGAAAGGAAAAGTGAGAATAGTTTGGAACATACAGAGAAAATTTGTGAGTCTTCAACAAAGATTAGAAATACAACAGAAAGATTTTGCAAGTGAAAGAAAGAAGTCTGTGCAATGTTGTGAGCTAACAAAGCAGATTTCTATACTTCAGAAGTCATTAGAATGTGAAAGAAAGTCCGCTGCTTCTGACAAGAAGATTCTTATGAAGAAGAATACTGTCATTGTCAAAGAATTATCAGATAAGAAGAAGTGGTTAGAAGTAGATTTAGAGAATGAGAAGAGTAACTTTGATGCTGAAAGACAAATTCTTAAATCAAAGGATACTACTTTCTCCTAAAAGATTTCTAAGGTGGCAAATAGAAGGAAAAAAAAAGTTTTGAGACTATGTTAACAAGTTTGAAAGCTGTTAAGAGATATGAGATTATGTTAGTAAGGGAGTCTGAGATAGCAAAGGAGTTCAAGAAAGAAAAAGAAGCGTTTGAGAAAAAGATTGCTGAGCTTTCTAGTCAATTATTTGCATTTCAAACAGATATTCTGAATGAGCAGAATACGAAGTCTGAAATACAGAAGAAATTTGATTTGCTTGTTGAGGAACGAAATGTTTTGTCTATAAAAGTAAGGAGTATGACGGAGCTAGTGCTGACACTATTGCTCAGTCCCCATATGATAATTCTGCTGATTCTGAGTACTCGTACAAGACAGCTTCAGGTTTTATTCACCAGAAGATTACTTCAACAAAGTTCTACAAATCGAATGATTTTTCACAAGACCAGATTCGTACGTCTAATCTTTTCTATAATCATTCGGTTGATGGTTCAAATACTAACAATTCCAAACAGTATTCCTCAAACCAATACTAATGACCACGGATCCATGAAAGTATGGGTACCAAAATTTACTTAATTCATTTTGCAGGTTATCACATGTCGTGCTAAATTCCGATCATTCAAACATATGTTTGGACTTTGATTGGTTTGAGGAAAGTAAGTATTTCTATATTTGAGGGGAAAACCTTATATACCATGTTATTGTGTTTGAAAATTTTATATTTTACAAATCCGTGGTAATTCAATCTGAGAAACTTACTTGTGTTTGTTTATTTCTGATTGAAAATTTATTCTTGGATTATCACGTGTAATATTTTCCTGAGAAATTTATTTCCACGTCTCTTAAATTTGTTGCATATTTGGTGGAAATACACTCGTTTGATATTTTTTAATTGTTTTAATTTTTGTGTTTAATTCATTTCAATGATTCAATTCTTATCGAAATAATAATTGTGACTTGTTATTCACAATTAATCTCAATAATCATTGAACATTTATTTCATTAAACATTGTGCTCACTGAGTCAATCTGTTTAGCGTTCGTATTTGTTTCATTGATATTTCTAAACAGAAACATTCATGTTTAGCTTCTAAACGAATCAGTTTAGAACCTGTGATACATATGTTTAGTTTCTGAATGCCTCAATTCAGAATCTGTACTTTATATGTTTAACTTCTAAAACTTCAGTTTAGAACTCAATATTTCAGCATAGGATATTTTTGCATGTGTGATAGAATATTTAGAGTTTCTATGGTCAATCCAGAACCGGAAGGACCTACCCAAGAAACATACCCAAGGCTAGTCATCAGAAAGGGGTCTAGATGCTAGTTGAGTTTTTTGATCATTGGGATGATCTTGAAAAGGGGTGTATTGAGATAAAATGTAAATGAGAGGGAATTTGAAGGGATAGAGTCTCAAGCTAAAAAGATTATTTCTGGATTTACAATCATTATCAAATGTGATTGAATATGAGACTGATATGGGGGAGTTTTAGTTGAAATTTTTTACGAGATGCGTGATAGTGAGCTAAAAGAATATGGTGAGTGTGAGACAGGATCAAAAGAATAAAAAGATCCCCACCAAACCGAGTCATTAAACCGCTTTACCACATAATCTATTCATTCTCACTCTTTGGAGATGAATATTGAAAAATACATGGACCCAGTATGGACTACTCGTGTCACCCCACCTAGCTGAAATTATATATCAAAGACATATACAAACACATTAAGTAACATGCAAATAAATGATCACGAGGTCATTTGCGAAAAGATATTCAAAGATTTAATGCTGATGTTAAGGGGGAGCAATCAAAGTTAAATAAATTTTACAAATGTTCATATGTGTAGGAGGAGTAAAAGAATTCAAAATCATTCGTTGATGAAGGGTTGATTGTTTAGCTTGTATAATCTGTTGAATCAGTTAATGGAGAAGAAAAGCTAAATCTAAATCTTTTAAATCTAAGGTTGAAAAGTCATTGGATTTAAAGATTGTAGATGTGATAAAGATTTTGGAGCTTAATTGTTGAAATTTCTTGATGGCATTTCTAATGATGATATTTGAAGAAGTTTGTTCATAGAGATGGATTCTTTCATGAGACATAAATAACAAGCTTAGTACACGTAGTGTCAAAGCTTTGAGACTTACAATTTATAGATTAATTGTTGACAAGTTTTCTGATGAAAGTCTTTCGAAAGATTCTAAAGATTAGTTCAAGATGAAGGTTTGTGATCTGAGGATTCTAATTCGTATAAAGGGGAGCTTGTTATTCTTCAAATGCAATGTGTTTGAATACAAAGGGGAAGATTGTTTCAAAGTTGAAGATTCTGTTTGTTGACAAAGTTTGATCGTCTTCAAAGAAAGAGGGATTAGAGATGTTTTGCCGAATTGTTATCTCGAATACAAAGGGGGAGATTGTTAGATATAAATATACTGTATCCGAGATTACAATATTGAAGACGAGAAAGTCAAAACTTGAAGTCAACAAAATCAACATTATGCTTAATAGAGTAAGGGTATAAATACCCTTGTAGATGTACTTTGAATGTATCATCTAGAGAGCTTTCATTGTCGTATTCATATCTTATATTGTAGAGAGATTGTAGAGAGAGAGTGTATCAATATATTTGAGAATTTGATGATTCATTGATTGTGTTGATATTATTGATTAGATCATCGTTGTTAGATATATCTAGAATTAACAATTACCTTCTGGACGTTCACTATCTTCTTCATCAAGTAAACCCTTATATACTCCAATGATGAGCATATAGGTTTGTTTCTTGCATCCAATAGTTTCTTGTTGAATACCTCACAAATGTTGTTCAACAAAACATCTATGTGACTTCTTATTGTAAGAATATAAACACTACTTATCTAGTATTTTGATATGGTATTATTCCGTACATAACATGAATCATGAAAGACATAATACCTGTGAAGTGAGACCTGGTCCAGTGATGTGGCAGTATGTTCTTAAGCCATTCATATCATGTTGGATTAAGCTTTTTAATGTTGTCCATCTCACTATCAAACTGTTGGATAATGGATGCAATTGCACACTTCCATAACATGTCTTTGTATTGTTTACCCTTCCAAGACAACCTCATATTTTCATGGATATGTCGTAGACAATACTTGTGTTCTGCACATGGTAATACCTTTGCAATTGCACGTATTATTCCCTACATTTAATACCATGAATCAAGTAAGTAAACATATATTCAAAAGTTTGACATAAAACGAATCAAGTAACTAAGCATGGAATTAAGAGTACCGTTTGTCAAACAGAGATGAAAGTGAAGTTAGAATTTCAGAACATATCTAGATCATCTCCAAGACACTCTAGAAACCATGTTCATGATGATGTTGTTTCAACCTCAACAATGGCATATATATATATATATATGCAAGTAGATAAGTATTATTGTTACCATCAATGCCTACTGCTGTTAAAATTTGACCAGGAAAGGGTCGCTTCATGAGACCACCATGAAAACCAAGAAAATCCCTCAATCCAACTTTAAACCCTTTCTTTAAGGATCCTATACACATACAACCTTTTAAACCTTCTTGTATTTACTGTTGGGTTAGGATCAACTTCAATTTCTAACTTAACAGTTGTACCTTCATTTGTTCTTTGAAGTTCCTCAATGTAGTCTTTCAACGCTGCATATTGCTCATAATACTCACTATGTAGTTTTTGAAGTGCCAATGCCTTTGCCCTGAAAGCTTTCATCCGTGAAAACTTAGTCTGATACTTCTTTTGCATCTCAATTTGAACAGAGTTAACAGGCATGTCTGGAGTATGGAGTAGGGTATGTGTCAATTCGTGGGACAAGAAAGTAGTTGTGCAAGCCTCTACAAATATGGTTTCAATACAAGAATGTGTGTCCTTAAGGGTTTTTACCATCCATGTACTTTCATGTTTACCATTCGATATGAGCAAAATCCAAGGACAGTTTTCATTAGGTTTTCTAGGTATTTCTCCCAAACAAACAACCCTAATTCTATTACCATCATTTTTGATCACTTTAATTTGTCTTCTACTTGTAACAGCTAAATACTCTATAGTAGCTTTAAGACCTTCCTTACTCCCAAAGAAAGAACAACCATCATTGGTCGGAGTATGTTCCCTTCTCAATTTCTTCAACATTGTTTTCCTGTCTTTCTCCAATTCAGAGTCATCAGAATTACTTTCAAAGTCATCCATATCAACTGCCTCAATATTGACAATATGCATTTCCTCATTCTGCTTCCTCATGTCTGCATCCACTTCGTCAAGAATATGAGTTGCATCAAGAGTAAAGTCATCATATCAGTTTCATCCACTATTTTACCCTCATTCATTGTTATTCCTTCATCTATTGTTTTACCCTCATCCACTGGTATTCCATCATCAACTATTTTACCTTCGTCAACAGCTTGGTAAGAACCCATATCTACTCCAAAAAATGGATCTAAATATTCCATTTCAAAAGACATTTCATCTAATATCTGAGTTGCAGGACCCTTCCCTTTCTTAGGATCTCTTTCAATTCCCTCATTACAAATATCATTATCAGTTGCAGGACCCTTCCCTTTGTTGGGATCTCTTTCAATTTTATCGTTACAAATATCACTATCAGTTTCAGCTTCCTTACCAACTCTCTTTGGACCCTTACTCTCCTTAACATTAGTTGCAAGATCCCTGGGGGCATCTCCTCAGGTATTTCCTCTATCACAACATTAGAAGCGATTCAAATTGACAAATAAGTACCCACATTGGACTTCCAGTGCTCAGTGTAAATATCAATTTGTTTCCATACATGAATGTGAACAACATTTTTAACACATCATTATCATTTCCTAATGCTCTAGAACCATAGTCTATGTCCATTTCAAGGTTTCTAAAATGATAGAAAGTAGGAATAGGTTTATTATACCCTATTTCATCCATCATTGCATCTAACTCATTTATAGAAAAATGATCTTTGTCTACTTAATCAATATAGTTATCTTTACCATCAACATATACCCTTCCAGGAGCCTTGGTGAAAAACCCTCCATGATGAATCTTGAAACAAAATAACCTAGGGTACTTATATGTCAAGGAAAACATGAATACTCAATAACACTACAAAGAAAACGAACTAGTGATTCAAAAAGTGAATTTTTGACGTACTAAGCTACTTACTGTAAACATCGACATAGTGATTATCCTCGTTGTAGTTGCTCTGAACTTCCCAACATAAGCGCACCATCATAGAGAATTTTAGGGTTTGAGCGACTTCGTAATGAGATTACAAGTTGATTAATGAGATTAGAGTATGTCCAAGAAAAAGGGTGTAGATATCAGATGTAACATCTTAATTTTTGTCCCAGTTGAAGAAAGTGTTGAACCGAGCGATTTAGTAGAGAAGAGTTAACTTCAGATTTTGAGTAGTAGTACCATGACATACTGACATCTATTACAACAACACCATGGTACAGAGAGTATGGTTGTCTCGACTATTGTGCCATGCGGTTGTGACATCTGTCATAATAGCACCGGTGGTACCAAGTGGTTGATGGTCCCAACAATTGTGTCATGCTATAGTGACAAGGGCACAATGTATAAACCAGGTCTTTGGTAAAGTTAAAACCCGAGTCCTTTTTGTATTTTACCTGAGAATAGTTGAAGTATGTCTTTTGAAGTCAATTATATTGGGTATCATCTTTTAGACTAGAAACAGGCTCAAAACGGTTGAAAAATAGGAAACACCTCGGTACATTTGATGCTATAATGCCATGCTATAGTGACAGTGTCACTATAGCATGTCAGGATCCCCTGGCACAATCACATGTCACTATCGCGAGCGGCCAACTGTGCATAAAATCGGGTTTTCCTTCATTTGACCATTACTTCTTCATTACAACTCCGGTTTGGGCGATTGAAAGTGCTATGGATTTGTATTTCGAAGTTCTTCAAGATGGAAGCAATGAGGATTGGATATATCTCAAAGAGATGTGGTTCCTATAAGTCATAAGGTAAACTTTTGGGGTTTTTGCACCATAGCTAGGGTTTGGTTTGTGGTTTTGATTTAGGGTTTCTTGTGGTATATTTTGGGTTTGTTTATGATCTAGATGAAGGTCCTGGTGATGAATGTTGTGGATCTGAAGCTCTCTCCAAGGTGAGTTGTGGAGTAAAACCTAGATTTAGCCTAAATCTAGCAAGGTGAATTCAAGTTACTTTGTGAAAACGATGTACATGCCAAAAATGTCTATTTTGATGTATTAACATGTTTTATTTGTCATTTTCAAATGTGTGAGTATTTTGGTGAAATGTGCATATTTGGTATAAAAGGGTTTTATAAATTATGTAAAATGCTTATGTTGAGGTCTTTAGATGCTTTGATAAATAAAACATAAATATGAGTTGAATGAAGATTATGTGATTTTAAATGCATTTTAAAGTATTTGGTTCAAAAATGAATACTATTATGATATGGGAAATCGTGGAGATATAAATGGTACGAATTTAATTGGAAAATGATTTGTCCCAATCAAGGATTCGTGTTGAGTTAATCATCTCTTTGGAACATGTATTTGCATCAACGTCGAATAAATATTGAGAGTCCAGTACAAGTGCAATTATCAACAAATAGTCAATCAACACAGATTCATATCAATAATTTGTGTCATATGATTGAATTTCAATGAAAGGGTACAAGAAGTCTTTCTCTGAACACATACGGCTACTGTTATGAAATTATGAAAACCCTAAACCTAAAAGCAATAAACCTTTTTGTCTAACATTTCACTTGATGTGCATATATATAAGTCACGAAGGTAAACGTTATCGTATCGGGAATAGTGCCAACTTCAAATTAATGATTAATACCGAGAAGGCGCACCGGAACGAAAATATTCAAGCGGCATGTGAAAATACAAATGTTTCATGCTTGGTATTCCAACTACGATCGGTTTTACCAATGATTTTTACACAACTTCTTTTATAAAAATTGAGAGTGATCTTTTTATAAAATAATAAAGTTTATAAAAATGTCTTTTTTATCTTAACTAGATTGGGTAACTAAACCGAAGTTATTTGGTTAAATTAAATTTTAATTTAATAAACTAAAAAAACTGAAAATAAAAAATAAAATAAAATTAATTTTTGAATCCATTGGATTCTTGAAATTCAAACAAAAAAATAATTTCTTTTTGAATATTTTAACCACATTCTCAGTCTCACTCTCTATCTCATTTTTAACCATAATCTAACTCTATCTCACTTTCACACTCTTAACTTTTTTTAATACTTCTTCACTATCACTCCCTCACTCTCAATATATATATATAGATGTTCAAGAGTTTTTTTTTACAATAATTCTATCATCCAAAAATTTCAAAAACACAAGGTTTAGAAAACCTCTCATCACTAAATTTTCTCTAACACTTTCATTTTACAATCTTTCTCAATACTTCATCTTATCTTGATTTCAAGATCAAAGAAAGGTTGTAATACCAAGCATACAACACAAGTATTTTCCACACTCTAGTAAGTGTGTGAGATAGATCCAACTAGCATCCACATTGATGTGGATTGATAGCT
Source organism: Silybum marianum (assembly GCA_036898165.1). Classification (NCBI taxonomy): domain Eukaryota; kingdom Viridiplantae; phylum Streptophyta; class Magnoliopsida; order Asterales; family Asteraceae; genus Silybum; species Silybum marianum. The sequence continues at coordinate 33,552,359 of CM072533.1, read as the reverse complement.
ATAAACTGATTTCGTTTTTCAAGTATTCAAATTTTGTGGTGTGTTACTACCTTAAAAGAACATTATAGTGGATCGTCTCAATGAGTTTACTCAACAAAAAGGATTAGCCCAGATTTGGGTGAACCTTTCTAAATTTGGCTGTATCTCTCTTCCCTATCTCTTTATTTTTGTTTATTTGTTTGGTTGTGTTGAAAGCTTAACAAAAGAATTCATCTTGTATATTGTTACGTATTTTCTTAAAAAATATTTTAAGAAAGTTTTAAAAGGGTAAAACAACCTCCCCCCCCCCCCCAAGGTTGTCCTAACAAATGGTATCACAGTGGGTTGCAAGTATTTTTTTTTTAGACCTTTTGTGTTTTCTTCAAAACGTGTACTCGATTTTTAAAATGACAACTTTTGAGGGAATTGTTTACTCAAAACCTCCCCAAATCGACATCGTATATTTTAGTCTATGGGCTAATTTATTCGAGTGCTACGTTCGTGGCAAAAGTCGAAAAATTTGGGATATTATTACTAAAGGAAATTTTAAGCCCACAAACACTCAAGATGGAAAAGTTGTTGAAAAACCCGTTGCGGAATGGTCTGTCGCGGATGACTCTTGGAATTGTTAAAATTTTGAAGCCAAAAATATTTTATTTTCTGCACCAACTAAAGCTGAAATAGAGCGTGTTTACTCTTCTGAAACCGGTCATGATATTTGGCAAATTTTGAACAATACACATGGAGGAAACTCTCAAGTTCGAAATGTTCTTGTTCATGATTATGAAATGTTCGAAATGTCAAAAGATGAGTCTATCGACTCAATGTTTAAACGTTTTAACCTATCATGATGAGCTTGAAGGGACTAGGACGAACATATGAAAATGAGGATTACATCCAAAAGATCCTTAGAGCACTTCCACCCGAGTGGATGCCAAAGATCACATCCTTGGAGGACTCCCGAGATCTTTCAACCATGAAACTTTATGATCTCATCGGCAACCTCAAAGTGCATGAAATTGCACTTAAGAGAAACAAAGATCGGGAGAAAGATAAAAAGAAGTATTTAGCTCTTAAAGCTTCAACTTCAAGTGATGAGAAAGAGAAGAAAAAGGAGGATAAATCAAGTTCCTCAAAGGACAAACCCGAAAATTTTGCCGACATAACCATGTTGGTAAGAAACTTCTCGAAGTGTTTATCTAACAAAAATTTTCAAAAAATAATAGGTTTCAAAAGAAAGACGCGTATCGGCGTGTGAAAATTGAAGCCGAAAGTTCCATAAAAGATAGGACAAAATAAAGAAAGATGATGATTCAAGTGATGAGGAGGAAACCAAGAAAAATAAGGGATATTGCTACTCATGTGGAGATAAAGACCACTATGCAAATGAGTGTCCTAAGAAAAATAATTTCAAAAAGAAGAAGGAGAAAGCCTTTATTGGAGGTGCTTGGAGTGCAAAGATGATGACTCAAGTGATGAGAAGGAACCCAAGAAAAATAAGGGATATTGCTACTCATGTGGAGACAAAGACCACTATGCAAATGAGTGTCCTAAAAAAAATAATTTCAAAAAGAAGAAGGAGAAAACCTTTATTGGAGGTGCTTGGAGTGCAAGTGAAGGTGAAGAAGATGATGAAGACATTTGTCTCATGGCCGAAAGTGATGATGAGGTAGACTCTTATAACTCGGACTATTCTAGTGATGATAATAGTGATAATGAAGATCTTGACGTATTAAATGATTCTTTCCATAAAATGGTCGTTCTTGCAAAAAATTATAAAGATGAGTGTGACAAACTTAATGAGACTTTATTATTATGTGAAAAGGAAGTTCATGATTGTAAACAAAAAATTGCATGTGATTTTAAAACCAAAGTGGAGTTAAATGATAAAGTCACCATTTTGGAAAAGAAACTTATTGAAATAGATGTATGTGCTTCATGTGTAGTTTTAAATCAAAAAAATAGCATGTTTTGATAAAAGAGTAGTTGAAAATGATTTATGTGCTAAGTGTGACATTCTTAAGAAAGAAAATGATTTTTATTAGCTCATACTTTTCAGTCTAGTAATGAAAAAGTGCTTAAAATGCTAAGAATGTCAAATTGTATTAATTGTAAAAATGGAGTGGGTTTTGATGCAAGTTATGATGTATGTTCTTCTATGCATGCTAAAAATACTGTTAAACCACCTAAAGTTGTTGAAATCAAAAAGATGGTAAAGCCTTATATGGATCTTCATGTTAGAAATGGAAATGATTATGTAAAACCCAAACTCCATGTGCCAAAACATCCATATGTGCCCAAAAGGGATATTGTGCATTATATGCCATGAAAAAAAATATGCTTGCATGTATGATGATAAACTTTCTAGACCAAAACCTAAAAGAAATGTGCATGCTCCTTTCTATGTTTATGATGAATATTATCGTAAAATTTAAATGGTTAAAAAATGGATTCCCAAAGGGTTGTTTAGTGTTGACAATCCCGATAGGATGCCTTTGTGGTTTTAGATTGTTGTGTTGCTTTGCATGTTGATATATTTAATGCATATTTTATGCATATTTTACGCCAACATGCTTAGTATTAATTTTTTAATTTTTTTGTTGTTGTTAGTACTAACTTCCAGATGACCCATGAAAGATGGGACCATAAAATCTATGTTTTATTATTTGTAGATAAGTCTTGACATGGAGTCGATACTTGATAGTGGTTGCACACGTCACATAACCTGAAACCGTAATCTTTTCTCATCGTATGAGTTATGTGATGGTGGACAAGTTATTTTTGGAGGAAATTCCAAAGAAAGGTAATTGGGAGAGATATAATCTGTTTGCAACAATGTTAAGTTTCGTAATGTTGAGCATGTTAATAATTTGAACTTTAATTTGCTAAGTATTAGCCAACTTTGCGAAAATGATATAAATGCTGTTTTTGAAGAAGACTTTTGCAACATTTTAAAAGACGGAAAATTTCTTCTCGCCGGTTTTAAAAAGAAAAAAATTTATGTTTGTAAAACTATTATAAAAAAATGTTTGTTTATCTTCCCTGTATGATAATACTACCTTATGGCATAGGCGTTTAGGTCACGCAAACCTTCGGTTAAATAAAAATTTGAAAAATAAGGAGCTTGTGAGACCTTCCAAAATTAAAATTTGACAATCATTTTTGTGATGCATGCCATGTCGGGAAACAAACTCACGTTTCACATAAATCTAAAAATATGATTTCAACTAAAAGGGTTTTAGAATTACTTCATATGGATCTTTTTGGTCCCATGGCCACTGATAACTCTCAAATATGAGAGTTATTTCATATTATTTTCCTCATTTTATTTCCCTTATTTTCCATCTTGTTAGGCTTTCATGCCTTCTTTTCTTATAAATATGCTTTACACGATGATTTGGTACCAAAAGATAAATTTCTAGCTTTTATTACTCTTTTTGCTGAAAATCACCACTCTGGGATGTCGACGTGCTTAATGATTAAGCTGGTGAATTCTTCAACAATATATCAGCTGAAGATTTAAAGAAAAAGAAGACAAAATACAGCTGGAAAGAAGGCATGATGAAGGCATGGTCTAGTCTAGGAAATAGACGGATGTACCTCTTTGTCTTGTAGTTATTACCCATTAGCTAAAGCCTTCCTTGTAGTATAAAAGGAGGCATTGTGTTCGTAGTTTAGACACACTTTCAACATCATCTTAGAGTTTCTACTCTTTCTCTTCTTCTCCTTCCAGCACTTGATGCGTTCTTTTTGTTTTGTAGTTGTAGATTTTAATTTCTTATCTCTAATTTTTGCATTGTATCTTGTCACCACAACTCATACACTGTGGTGATAGTTCCAGCTTTATTTCTTTTATTTACTACTTTCCATGACTCATAGTAGCTAATTGTGTCTATGGGTGTGGGTGTGAGTTTAACTTAAATGTTCGTATAATATGTGGATGTTCTCATCATTAATAGTTTAAATGTTTGGTCACTTAAATTGGAACTTAAACTCGACGCAGATTGTTGTAACCCAGATCTTGTAATAACTCACAGAATGTTGATCACAGATATAAGATAAACAATAAGCGGAAGCAAATAATATCAACAATCAAACTAGGATTTGTAAATTGTAATGGATGAACATATTCATATCGATGAAGGATAATTTGTATTTCACTCAGAGTGCCAAATCATACAATAAAGAAATACAAATCTATCTCTCAGAATCTCTCCAAAACAACCGACACATAATACTGTGATAGCTTACTCTATTTATACTATTGAAAAGATAAAAGTCAAAGAGCTAGCCTATCACGGATTAACACGTAAGCAAGGTCTCTAACAGAATTAGTTATGCACGGGAAGCATGACTTGCCACGCCATAAAGCACGTGTATAGGTCCTTGTATTATGTCCAGAAGATACTTCATCTTCTGGTGTATCATGCTATCTTCTGGATAGAGCTTCTAGAAGTAGCTTTCTTCTGGAAAAGCTGACTTCTGAAGAGATTTACTTTTTCCTTCAAGAGGAAGTTATGATTCATACTTTTACATAAGAAATAAATTCTAACAATCTACCCCTAAGTATAAATGCAGAACAATAGCACATAATAAAGAAAGAATAAAGTTTGAAATTTCACTGCAAGATAAAAAATGAATTACAGAAAGTGAAATACATATAATGACTAAAATGGGGGTTGTGGATGCCCGCTGAGTATCCTATAGAATTGATTTGTAAGTTCTCTCAGCTTGATCACTCCTTCAATGTACTTATCCATATCAAAACTTGCTATTTTGATGGTTATGTTTACATCCTCCTTCTTCAAAGCTATCAACCCATGGATGGTGTCAAAATACCCTCAGAGTATTTGAACGCTTCTGATGTTCTGAAAAATTTCTTTCCCAAAGGTCTTTTGAACACGATACCTCTCTTTGGTTCAGTTATGATCTCTCCTATCCTTTTAGTTTTGATCCCCTCTAGCTCTTCATTAGGGAACGTAATGCTCAAACGTTCCACTCCTCTTTCGTAGCCAATCTGGAAGTCTACTTTAGCTCTGTAATTGATGAATGCTTCCATGCAGCTCAGAATTCTTAGATAAGCAATATTGTCATCTGCACTTAAGTTTCTTTTTTGCTTCATATATCTTCCGAGAGCTAACAGATCAGATGGATTTAAGGATAGCAGATCATTTTCACAGAACATATAACATCTCCCATCTCCTCTTTCAACTTTATATACCAGGGACAAGAATTTGTATCTTCAAAATAATTTGTCTTTATCCCAACTATCCTTCTGATAGGGATTGAGGCAAACACATTTCTTCTTGCCTGCTTGAATCTTGAAAACCTGATTTTTGTTTGTACATCTGCATTTAGAGAAAAATCAGGAGTCACCAGCATCACCCTTTCCTCTCTTTCTGCATACAAGTGCCTGAAGTGCAACTCTCTGTTTAAAGGTAGTTGAACGCTGTCTATTCTTTCTCATTGTTCAAGATCCATGACTCTACTAGGATTAGCCATATTTTGATTTGTTCGTTCAAAAATGGCTTGATCATTAGATTGATCAACCATTGGGGATTTCATCCTATCATCAGCAGGAGTTGGAGTTTGAGTTGGTTGACTTATGGAGGCTTCATTGATTTGCTTGCTTTTTTAGGATTCTAGGACAGTAGCTTATGCTTGTGGTATTTCAGAAATAGGAGTTCTGGAATATTTACCTCTGGAGTCTGAGTGGTTTCTGGAATATGTGTCTCTGGAGCTTGAGAAGTAGTTTGCACGTTTGTTGTAGAGGTTGATGCATGACCTTGAGCTCTTGATCTTGAGATAGTGGTTTGTGGTCTTGTAGGAATTGGTTGTCTCCTGCTTCCTTCCAACTCTTTAATTAAATTTCGTACCAATCTGGCCATTATAGGATCAGAAGGTAGAGGACTAGAGGTTGTGGGGATTGTAGAAGAGACATCTCCAGGAACAAAATATGTTCCAGCTCTGGTCATCATTGTTATGGGTTTTACAATGAGAGGTTGTGACCCAGAAGGAACTTTAGGAGTTGTAGAGCAGGAGACTTGTGTTTGTTTTGCAGGTTGTTTTGGCTGGGAGGCAGGGGGTTGGTTTGAGCTTGAGGGTTCACAAGAAGGACCAATCTTCTGTCTCTTTTGGCTATTCTCCCCCTTCTGAGGATTTGCGGAATCTGGATCCTGGTCCTCAGATTGTTTCCGTTTGAGCTCTGCCTTCTTACAAGCTCTGGCTTCCTTTGCCTTGGACTTCTTGGTTTGAAGATCATGGATGGTTTTAACTAAATCTCTGGTTTCTTTGATGGAGTTTTCAATAACTGTGATTTTCTGAGTGAGAGTGGGATCTATGACTTGAAGGGGTTTGCTAAGAATTTTGGTGAGGGGTTGATCCTATGAGAGGTAAGAATGTTAGCATTTATCTCAGTTAATTCTTCAATTATAGCCTCTTGGAAGCTAGCTAAGTCAGCCTTGGATACCAGTGCAGAGGGGGTTGATCCTATGAGAGGTGCGACTGTGTCTAAGAATTTATTCTTATTAGCAGCTAACACTTGAAATTCCTTTGAAGAGATGGTGGATGTAGTCGCTGAAGGATTTGGAAATTCAGAAGGGAGATTGGAGATGGCTTCTGTATTCGCTTTTAGCCCAATTTCCAGCTTCTGAAATTGAGCTATTGCTAGATCTCTGTGAGCATCATGTGCAGAGATGAGAAAGTTCTGAAATTGAGCAAGTTTGTCTATGTGCTCTTTCTGGGTAGCTCGGATATTGCAGAGGGAGAAATTGACGGCTGTTAGTTCACCATTGAGATTGGCCTCTGTATTCTGAATTGTGAGTTTTAGATCATCCAAGGATCCCTTTACTTGATCAACGAATGCTTGGAACGCAACATTCGTGACAAATTTAGGAAGGGGGGGGGTAACCGCTATATCCCCAACACATGGGGCAGCTTGACCCTCGTGTCCAGAGGGGCCCTCATTTACACCTGTGTTGACTTTGAGTGCAGAGGGACTTTCATCCTGACATTGAGGACTCTTACGAGTTTCCTCTTTGGATGTTCTGATCTCATTGACTTGTACTCCAACATCAGAGGTTGGAGAGTCAAAGTAGATGTGGCTACCTCGATGCATTGCAAGTACAGAGGTCCTTTGTGCATCCTGTTGCCATAACCCCTCTGACAGGATTTCATTGGCATTTGGATCAGAAGTTGCCATGGACGTGACAACCTCCATCCAATCTACATCATTGGTCACGGAGACATCAATGTGGTGTTGGGAAGGGGGCAAGTTCTGGGGCAACGGAACTCCTATGTCAAAGTCTTCTTCCTGTTGAGAGGAAGAAGATGAAATGGTGTCCCCAGCTGTGCTAGGCTCAGAGGCATTAAGAGTTTCCTCTGGTTGGTTGGTTTCAGGGTTAGGGTTCGGACTGAGCGTACGTCCTGTTTTAATAGGTCCTGATGCTTGAACATCGGTCCTAGGAGATGTGGTTGCTCGGGATTGACCTGGCTGGATGCTCACATTTGTGCCTCTCTAGGCATCTTCAATTCTTACTCTGTTTTGTCCCTCGGGTTGGGCAGACACACTCTCATGGTCACACATATTATTTTCATGCTCAGGCTCACTAGACCCCTCACTCACTATTCTGGATACTAAGTACTCTGGGGTTGGTGATCTTGGTGCTAAGAACACCTCAGAGTTTCTATAGAGTTCGAGAGAACGAGATGGGTTATTTATAAGAGCAAGCATGTACCTCGAAAGTGGTCTGGCCGTAGGATATCCAGCATCAAGAATGGTTGGGCGATGAGTCTTCATGATGTGAAATTTGAAGAAAGGAGGTGAGCATTGAATTTCCTTGTAAGTTATTGCACTTCGAAGCATCAAAGGAATAAAACGTGCAAACATCAAGGAGGGCATACGTTTTGATTTTTCTTGAAATGCAATTTTGTTGTAGACAGGTCCTTTGATTTCACGATATAGAAGTTCAACATAGTCTATTGGGCTATTGAAGTAGATTCCATACATCAATGTAAGAATATTGGTGCTCGCCTGATCCATGGAGCCAAGTTTGCAGGTTGTACCCTAGATGATTAAGAAATCCCACAAGAACATCCAAAATGAGGGGTAGATACTGGCGTGAGGTAAGAGTGTGCCAACTCATTCCAAAACATTCCAAATGGGGGGTAGATACTGGCGTTTGAATTCAGAGACTCTGTGGATTTCATGATTGTACCCTAGATGATTAAGAAATCCCACAAGAACATCAGATGTGGGATTTGGTTCGTATGCAGCAAGTTGAAGGGCGGCCAGGGTTGGTAGTTGGAAGATTCTTTCAATCTTTGCCCTTATGATTTTCACTTCACATGCATATTTAGAGTTGGGCAATCGAAGTCGTCTTTCAATGATTCTCCATTGTCATACACCCTTACAGAATACCAGAATTCTTGAACAGCTTCCTCAGGGACGGATGGCTCAATTATGGTTAGGGCTCGATTGAGGAAGTGGGTTTGAAGAAACTCAATCAGAATGTGTTGGAACCCAGATCCCTTTCTAAATAGTTAATTGAGAGATTTGAGAATCAAAGTATAAGCGGAAGCAATTCAAATCAATTAACAACAGTAATTATCAAACAAACAGTAAGTAATAAGAGATGAAGAACAGAGTGAGATTGTATTGATAACCTTGAAGATCGATTACAGATACAGGAATAAAATGCACAATATGATCTCCAAAAGTATGTTTTCCAATCAACAACTTTAATTCAAAGACTTGATCTATTTATACTATTACAGTGAATATAAAGTCAACAATCTAACCAGTTACAAACTGACACGTCATTAATTAGGAGTGTATAACATAATTCAGTTGTAATCGGAGAAGCATGAGGTAAGAGTGTGCCAACTCATATCATACTTCCATCCTATGGTTCATACTTCTTAGGTCTAACAATCTCCCCTAAGTATGAAACCAGAGTTTTGGAATATGATCCTTGTTTTCTCTATCTTAGAGTGGATCAACTGTTGAAATGATCTTTGAGATTTTGTCGATGATTTCTCTGAGCTTTAAGAGACCATCAAGTCTTTTTACCATCCTCTCAGTTACTTCAGGATCATAGTTGTTGATATCAACAGAGATGTAACATTTTGCAATGTATACAACTTCTGATGAATACTTGTGTGCTTCCTTGATCCTGAAGAAACTCCTTCTATCTGGTCTTTTAAAGATGACCCCTTCTTCTGGTCTGATCAATACTCTACCGATTTTTAGAGAATTGATACCTTCCAAGTCTTCATTAGGAGCAGAGATTGCAAGATTATCAACATTGTAATTGATCCCTATTTGAAAATCTACTTGTCTCTTGTATTTGATGAGGGACTTCATACATTGAATGATCCGAGAATAGGCAACTTGATCTTGGTTATCACTTCTTTTGGTCATCTGAATCTTCATGAAATTTTCCAGAAAGATGAGATGGGAAGGAAAGATGGACAGTAAATCATTATCACAGAAGTAATAAGTCTTATTGTCTTCTCTGATTACTTCATATATGGTATACCAAATCTCTGTCTGTTCAAATGGAGTATGCTTTGATTGCAGAAACTGTCTTGATTGGCACTATTGTGTAGACATCCTTTCTAGCTTTCCTGTGACTCATGAATTTATCTTTTTCAGCCTCACTAACATTGTAGCCATTTGAGAAGTTAGGCAGCATGAGATAGATCTTTTGATCTGTAGGAGCATACATTTATCTTTTTGTCACTTCCAGAATTGGGAGATCAATTCTTTCAAGTGTCTGCAGTTTTTCTCTATTTTCAGCTGCTCGACTTGATTATACTTCAGCAGTTGCTTTTTCAGCTTTTTCTTTTTCCATTTCTGCTTGTGCTCTTGCTTTTTCTGCAAAGGCCCTTTCAGCTTCAATTCTTGCATGTAGTTCAGCTTCTTTTCTTTCTTCTTCTCTTCTTTTATTTAAGGCTTCAACTTTAGCTTTTGAAGCTTCAGCTTTAGCCTTGGCAATCTTAGCTTTGAGAAGTTCTGCTTCAACATCTGGAGGGTAGGGAACACTTCTGTTATTGCCAATGACATCCAAAAGAAATTGGGCCATCTCTGGATCCTTAGGAAGAGTGCCGGAATGTGTGGCCAGAGGTCTTGGAGTTAGAGGTGTTTGTTTTGAAGGTGGAGGTGCAGATGTAGATGAAGCAGAAGCTTTTCCTTTTGAGTTCAGACTTTTTGCATGCCCTTTCTTCCTTAGTCTTCTGTTTAGCAGCGAATGTAGCAAAGAGAGAGCTTACCATTAAAGATAATTGAGAAATAGAAGATTCCAGAGAAGTGAGCTTCTGATCCACATTTGAAGTGCTGGCAGTTGTTTTTGAGACATACTTGGAAGTGAGAGTATTAATTCTTTCTAGCATGGCTTTCTGAAAGACATCCATGTCGGACTTCTTTACCAGGGCTGATCCAGAAGTGTCTTCAGAGGGTTGGACAGCCTTAATAATCTTTTGAAGATCTGCCACCAAGGAGACATATTCGTCAACAGCGATGGTGACCTCTGGAGTTGGAATGTCATCAGGAATAAAGAAGATAGCGTCAGAGTTGGCCTGGATGCCTTTGTGTAGAGAAGAAAAATGATCAGAAGCTTGTGTTCGATGAGCTTCTGCATTTGTAGAGATAAGTTCCCTGAGTGCCTCCAGAGTTCATGCATGCTGAGTTTGTTCATTTTGAATTGCAAGAATAATGGCATTGTGAGAATCCAGGGATAATTTTAGATCTTCCACAGATCTCTGAAGTTTATCACCAAATGCCTGAAACGCTGCATTGACGAACTCAGAATGTGTAACCAGTGTATCTCCAACACATGGAGCCCCTTTACTCTCGCGTTCAGAGAGGCCCTCTTTCACACTTGTGTTGACGTTGAATGTGGAGGGACTTCCAACCTGTCTTCGAGGGTTGTGATTAACAGCACCTCTTTGGTTGTTCTGATTGTCTCAACAGAGTCCTCATCATCAGAGGATGAGGTGCTAAAGACAATGTGCTTACCTTGATGAAGTGTAAACACTCCGGTAAGTGGTGCGTCCTATTGCTGTAACCCCTCTGATGGGATTTCCTCAGCTTCTAAACTATCAGAAGATATGGACTTATCTTCTGAGGTCCCTATGACATTGTTGGTCACAAAGACAGCAACATTTGGTGTGGAGTGTGGCGAGTTCTGGGGCGAATGAACTCTTATATTATCATCATCATTCTTTTGAGAGACTGATGAAGAGGATTTGGTTTCCCCGGTAGTGCGTGATTCAGAAGATTGAGAAATATTCTCTGATCGGATGGTTTCTGGGTGGTTTGGACTGGGTGGTCCTTGGTCAATGAGAGTAGATGTATTGGCATCTACCTCAGCAAATGTGGTATCCCTTTGGAAAGAAGGAGAGTTGCACTCATATGTGTCTCTATGGACATCTTCAGTCCCCTCTTGCATTAAGAGGTTGGCATGGGTAGAAACACTCGGTTGTACACTCTGATTCTTTTCAAACTCAGTCTCACGTGACCCCTCACTTCCTACATTTGGCTCTAAGTGCTCTGGGGTAGGTATTCTCTGTTCTGAGAATACCATAGAGCGTTTATAAGATAGGAGATAGAGAGAGGAGGAAGGAATAAGATCGAGCATATACCTGGAGAGTTCTCTTGGAGATGAGTAGCCGTTGACATCTATTGTTGGTTTCTGGGAGTTCATGGATGCTATCTTGCAAAATGGGTGAAGAAGAGGAGCTTGAAGAGCACCAATCGCTGGGTAGGCAAACAGGGACAGAAACCTGGGAAACATCAGGGCAGGAAGAGGTTTTCCTTGATTTTGGAAGGATATCTTAGTGTTAACAGCTGCTTTTATCTCTTGAAAGATGAGGCTGGCATAGTCTAGGGATCGGTTAAAGTACATTCCATACGTGATTGTAAGAATGTTTCTGCTGGCTTGATCTAGGGATCCGATCTTGTATGTAAGACTTTTGTTGAGGATGGAGATTAGCGTGTTCCACATTGGGGGCAGTTTCTTGCGTCTAAATTCAGAGAGCTTGGATAAATTCTCATTATACCCCAAGAAGTGAATAAATGAGAGGAGGGCTTCAGATGTTGGATTTTGGTCTAGGTCAGGGTTTGGCACAATTCCACCATCAACTTCAATTGTAGGAGTAGGTAAGTGAAAATACCTAGCGATCTTCTTCTTAATGATGGGTATTTCCACGACATTCTCAGGTTCATTAGGATGACTAAATTTCCACGTAGTGTGTCATCATCTACAATGTATATAGACTGCCATACCTCTTGGACATACAGCTCAGGAACATTTGGATTGGCCAAGGTTAAGGCACGGTTTAGTTGATGTTGTTGAAGAAATTCAACCAGGATTCTAAAGTCGAGAAGATCTGTGTTGGGATCGAGGAGAACTTGCACACTGTTTGCCTTCAAAGGCAGTTTGACAATTGGAGCACTATCCGCCGTGGAGTCAACAAGACGACCTTCGTCATCATTTGGATTGGTAAGAGCAAGTCTGGAAGCCATTAATTGATGATTAGAAAAGCTTGAGAGTATTTGAAAGCAGGATAGCAAGCACTATAGATTTTGCGAGGAAGAAGATGAAGTACTGTATTTGGGGTTTATATATGAGAGAGAGTTTGGGTGTAATGTGGAATGAGAAGGGTTTTTTTTTTGAATCTGGGGAAAATAAAAAAACGATTCAGTTATGCTGAGGTAATCTCGCAGGCGTGTAGTCATGCAGTCACACGATGAAAGACACGTGTAAAGCAAAAAATCGTGTAAATGATGACTTAGCATAGGTTTGATGAGTCACTGAAGGGTTTATCTAAGTTAAACCGTTTGATTATCCCCAAAAAAAAAATTAAAAGGAATTAATAAGAAAAATTAGTATTGAATCAAGAAAAATAATCATTTTAATTGATTAAACCAATTTTTAAGATTAAATCTTTTTAACGAATTTAAAATCAGACATTTGGAGAGATAAAGCAGTTTTGATCCAAATGAAAGTTTAATATTTATTGACAAATGTTTCCTAAGAAATTAAGAAATAATAAGAAAATTTTAAAGTAACCTTGAAGGCAAGAGTTAATTAAACTAGACTTATTTATATTTAAAAATTTCAGAAAAAAAATAAGTCAACAAACAATGAAAAAAAAAATTGACCCAAAAATGTCAAAAGAAATTTTTTTTTCAAAAAAAATGAAGTTAAATCTGAAAATTCTGAATAACCTTGACGGCAAGAGTTAGTCAGAAGAAGCAGATGTAAAACAAATTTTTAAGGAAAAAAAAATGTTCAGAAGACAGCTAATAGAAGTTAGACTTAGTTTTTCTCCCCCTGGAAACAGGCTCGGAGCTCCCCTCTGAAATTGTACCATTCTCCCCTTTTGCTTTTCAAGAGATGCTTCCTTTCTGTTGTCACTTGGATATAAAGGAATAAAGAACTCAAGAAACAGAGATGGTCAGAGACTTCTGAATGTTTCTGGATAACACTATCAGAAGCGATCAGAGGTCTCTGATCAGCTCTGAGATCATGAAAAATAAGATTTACATGTTTATCATCCCCAACTTGTTGATTAAAAAATTAAAACGCTTCTCATCCAGAGCTTTTGTAAAAATATCAGCCAGTTGGTAATCAGTAGAGACAAAATACATTTCGATTGTGCCCTTCTCTACGTGATCTTTGATAAAATGATACCTGACATCAATATGCTGTGTTTTGGAGTGCTGAACTAGGTTTTCAGTAATGGCAATGGCACTCTCTGACTCACATAGGATGGGAATCTTATTATACATTAGTCTGTAGTCTCTGAGTTGAGTCTTCATCCAAATAACTTGTGAACAGCAACTAGCAGCAGCCACATATTCAGCCTCTGCAGTAGATGTTGAGACACAATTTTGTTTCTTGGATGTCCAGCTGTAAGTCTATTTCCCAAAAGTTGACAACTACCGGAGGTAATTTTTCTGTCCAGCTTACATCCTGCATGATCAGAATCTGTATATGCCATTAAATCAAACCCAGAATTTTTAGGATACCAGAGACCCAATGAAGGAGTTCCCTTTAAGTATCTAAAAGTTCTTTTGACAGCGGCCAAATGGGATTCTTTTGGATTTGCTTGATATCGAGCACAAAGACAGGTGCCAAACATAATATCAGGCCTACTAGCAGTTAAATACAGAAGAGAACCTATCATACCTCTGTAGCCTGTGACATCTATTGATTTCCCAGAAGAATCAGGACCTAGCTTCATACTAGGAGAGATAGGTGTTTTCATAGGCGATGAATTTTGAAAATGAAATCTCTTTAGCATGTCAGAAACATACTTAGCTTGATTAATAAAGATACCATCGGTATTTTGTTTAATCTGGAGTCCGAGAAAGAAGGTTAGTTCTCCCATCATACTCATTTCAATTTCCTTTTCCATCAATGCAGAAAACAAATCTACTTCAGTTTGATGAGTAGAGCCAAATAGTATGTCATCCACATAAATTTGAACAATAGTTAATATACCTTTGCCTCTTTTGATGAACAGTGTGGTATCAATCTTACCTTTCTCATAACCTTTGCTGATCAGAAATTTGGATAATCGTTCATACCAGGCTCTGGGAGCTTGCTTTAAACCATATAAAGCTTTGTCGAGAAGAAAAACGTATTCCGGATGTCTTGCATCTTTAAAACCAGCAAGTTGTTCAACGTACACCTCTTTTTTGAGATAACCATTCATAAATGCACATTTAACATCCATTTGATATACTTTAAAGTTTTTGTATGCAGATAAAGCCAGAAATAGTCTTATGGCTTCAAGTCTTGCAACAGGAGCAAATGTTTCGTCGTAGTCAATGCCTTCTTCTTGACAGTATCCCTTAGCCACCAGATAAGACTTAATTCTGATCACTATTCCGTCTTCATCCTTCTTATTTCTGAACACCCATTTAGTACCAATATCACCTTTTCCTTTTGGTAAAAGTACTAAGTTCCACACCTTGTTACGTTCAAATTGAAGTAATTCTTCTTGCATAGCTTCCACCCAACTTGGTTCTATCAAGGCTTCATGAACATGCTTTGGTTCGATCATGCTAAGAAAGTTGACATAAAATGCTTCATTAGCAGTAGCTGATCATGTCTTAATACCCTCAGATGGACTACCAATGATGAGATCTGGAGTGTGTGATTTAGTCCATCTTGTCATCCTTGTTTGTGGAACGTGTTGAGCCAGAACTTCTGTTTCTGTTTCAGAGGATTGAATAACCTCATCTGGAATTGTTGAATCTGAATCATTAGTGCCTGAAATCTCCCCCTTAGATGAAGATACAGAAGTAGCTTCAGATGAAGATACTGGAGTAACTTCTGGACTGGCATGTGATGAGATTGGAGCAGAGATGACAGGTGAACTTGCTGCAGAGACAGTAGGACCAGATAGAGTTATTCCAGAGGTGTGAAGAACGTCAGGAATACTTAAGGATGGGGTACGAGGTATTTGTTCTGAAAATATTTCTTAGCCTAGAAAATCGTGAAAAATGGCATCTCGGCTTCTCTGGAGCCTGAAAGACAATCAGAAGTCACTGTATTAAGTTTAAGTTCTAAAGTAGAATACTCAGAAGTTAGTTGGGTCTGATCATCAAAATCAATGTTAATACTTTCCATAACAGTCTTAGTACGTAAGTTAAAAACTCGATAGGCTCTAAAGTTTAACGAATATCCTAAGAATTTAGCTTCATCTGACTTTGGATCAAATTTACCAAGTTTGTCTCTGTCATTTAAGATAAAACACCTGCAACCAAAAATATGAAAAAAATTTGACAGAGGGTTTTCGTTTGTTGATAAGCTCATAAGAGGTTTTGAGATGCCTCTTGACAATTATGGAACGATTTTGAGTGAAACAAGCAGTGGCTACGGCTTCTGCCCAGAAACGAATGGGAAGACCAGAAGCTGCAAGCATCATTCTGGCTGCTTCTACCATGGTGCGATTGCGACGTTCAACTACACCATTCTGTTGAGGAGTGCGTACGCAGTGAAATTTTGTGTGATTCCATTTTCAACAAAGTATGCCTCAAGCTTGGTGTTCTTGAATTCAGTACCGTTGTCGCTTCTGAGCTGTTAAATCTTCTGATGTAGAAGAACTTGGATTCTGGTCATCATATTCTGTAAAACGATAGGCACCTCTGACTTTTGTCTTACAAATGCGAGCCAAGTATACCTAGAAAATTCATCAATAAGTACCAGAATATACTTTTTACCAGAGAGACTCTGAATTGCAATGGGACCACAGAGATCAACATGTAACAATTGCAGAGGTCGAGTACAAGAATGATCACTCTTTGTTTTATAGAAGTTCCGGGAGTTACGAAGGAAGCTTCGAGCTCATATTGGTCAGAGTCCTTTGGTGTCCCCCCCAGTCAAGAATTGGGCTGATGCAATGGAAGGGCCGACTCCTATTTCGGCCCTTATACATGCTGCTACGATGGTAGCAGCGGGAATTTTTCTTGTAGCTCGACTTATGCCTCTTTTCATAGTCATACCTCACATAATGAATTTTATCTCTTTGATAGGGATAATAACAGTTTTTTTAGGAGCTACTTTAGCTCTTGCTCAAAAAGACATTAAGAGGGGTTTAGCCTATTCCACAATGTCTCAATTGGGTTATATGATGTTAGCTCTAGGTATGGGGTCTTATCGCAGTGCTTTATTTCATTTGATTACTAGCCCGTTTAATTTTGCCCATTTCACATGCAGGACAGAGATGATCTTTTTGAAAGTGAACTTCTGGAAGACCAGAAACCAACTTTTGTTTGACAAGCATTTCAAGAGAGTCAAAGTTTAAGTGAGACATTTTTATGATGCCATAACCATGCAACTTCACTCTTTTTGGAGATAAGACAGAGAGTTTCCTTACCATCCTTGCATGTGAAATTCATCATATATAGATTACCTGTTCTGTCAGCTCTCCAGAGTTCCTCACCTGCCTTAGAAAATAAGTAACAATGTTTTTCATCAAATACCACAACGATTTTAGAATCACAGAGTTGACTTACACTTAGCAAGTTATGTTTCAATCCAGAAACATGAGCTACTTTAGATAAGGTAATATTACCTTCTTGTAAAGTACAGTAGGCTTTTATTTGACCCTTACCATTATCTCCAAACGTCACAGCTCCACCGCTTTTGTCTTTGAATTGGGAGAGTAAGTTTTTCGTTCCAGTCATGTGCCTCGAGCATCCAGAGTCAAGATACCAGATATGCACACGCTGCTTTTACAATCAATCAGAGTTTCTTAGGTACCCATCGCATTATGGGTCCTTTAATGTTAGGTTTGGGTTTGTCAATTCTTTTAACTTGCTCTTGATTTGATTTAGCAGAGGTTTGAGGATTCTTCTTTGCAGTTTTAATCTCATTGTTTTTCTTTTGTTTATTTTTGCAGTATGAGAAATTAGCAGTTGACTGATCAGAGGTCCTCAAGAAAAATTGTTTTAATTTCAAGAACATAGAAAAACATTCAGAATTCTGAGACAGAAAAGCTTTCATTGGATTTTCATTAAGATAAGGAGAACTACAATTTTTCTTAATATTGTCTTTTCTAGTATCAGTAGTTCTATAGAACTTCCTATCTAGACTAGACTTATTTTCAGAATCTGAAATGTTCTTCAGCGGAGGCTTCCTCTGATTTACCTTTGTTTGGAGCTTTTGAAGTTACTGAAACAGGAGCAGAGATATTAGATGTCCATTTTCCCTTTTGAACATAAGTAAACTTTGGAAGATCGGGTTTTGGAGACTTCTTATCTTTCAAACCTTTTTTGAGATTTTCTTCTTTCTCAAGTTCAAGACAAGATTTGGCTTTAATACACATCCCTATGAAGTCTGGATGAATAGATACAGATTGTCTCTGTTCGTTTGATGAAGCAGAGATTATCGGTATGGTACTGAAATGTTTTTCAACATTTTTATCAGAAGCTCTGATGTCAATAAATTCATTAGTATATAAGAAAGGAGCATCTTTATTTTTTATGACCTCTGGAGGCTTACTGTAATAGGTGAAGCTTGATTTTCTAAGTTAGAAAATATTTTTCAGAATTGTCAAAGAAATCTTCACTTTGATCATCAGTCTCCCAAGGATATGTAATTACTTCCAAATTATCTTGAGATTCAGAAAGATGTAAGTCTATTAAAGAACAAGGAACTATCTCTGGATTTTTCTTTAAAGAACTTTGCAAAACATTTTCATGTTCAAGTTTGAAACATTTATCCAGAGTTGAGAGAATATCATTTTCAAAACTAAGTCGTAACTCTTCTTCTACTTGTGTAGGAATAAAAGCATCAGCTTCTGGATTCAAAGTTTTATGACCATTTAGACCAAATTTGAATATACTATCTTTCTTCTGAATTTTATTCAGATCAACGTTCGTTTTTCCAGATGAGTATACATTATTTTTGAACTAGAGTTTTCGTTGATGATGACCATTTTCATATTTTGATCGTTTGAAGATTGATTTTGCATATAAAGTTGGAAACACTGGCTTCTGTTCTTGTCCCACACAGAAGACAGAATCTAAGGTAGATCTTTTCTCACACGTGTAGGGATCTAAATCCTCAAAACCAAGTCCAGATCTTCCTACTTGTGTATTAATTTTGTTGTGAACTTTTTGGGCATCCAAATATGTTTTGATTTGTAACCTTTTGTTTTGAAGTTCGACATGTAAGAATTCTCTCTCTTTTTGCAAATAATTTTTAAGTGCTACAGAGTTTAGTCTGTCACTTTCTTTATCTCGAATCTCCTAATCTTTTTCTTCCAAAAGTTTCTTAAAATTTAAGTTCTCCTTTTTAATCTGAACTTCAGTAAGTTTTAGAGTCATGGAAATCTTTTCTTTCTCAGTGCTTAGTTCCAGTTTTTCTTCAGTTAGAATATCCATCTCCCTTTTATAAATGTCTCTTTCCCTTTGTGTTGTAGAAATAGTTTTTTCAATGCCTTTTCGTAATTTCTTTTTAATTGTAAGCTTTTGTTTTAGTTCTTCAAAATTGTTTGATAAAAGCACAATTGTGTTTTCAAGTTCGGATGATTCAGAGAAAGTACTAACTGGTGATTCAGAAGGTTGATCTTCTGACTCATTTGTCTTTGCCGTCCCACAAAACATGGCGTCATCACCGTAAGACTCATCTCCTAGCCAGTTTTCTTTCTCAGCATAATGAGCTCTTTCAGTGACATTGTACTTATACTTGTTTTTGTAGTACGTCTTGTCTTTATCCAGAGTTCCTCTGCAATCCTTAGAGTAATGTCCTGGCTTGCCACATCTGTAGCACACATCCTTCTTCTTCATCTCATCTTCTTTCTTCTCAGCATCAAATTTTTCAGTTCTCTGAGTCTCTTGTTTGGGAGAACAAGTAGTAGATCGATCAGATCTTCTGTTTCCCTGAAATGATCTATTCCCAAATCTATTAGTGAATTGTTTGGTAATAAGAGCCAAAGAATCAGCAAAGGCTTTGATTTCATCATCAGAGTCAGAATCACTCTCTGGAATAGCGTCTGATATGAAGGCCTTGCTTTTTCCTCTCTTATCTTCACTTCTTCTTCTAGTTGTTCCCTTAGATTCAGAGATCAAAGCCAGAGGTCCACCTATAGTTGTTTTCTTCTGAACAACCTCTTTCTCATGGGCTTGCAAACTACCAAAAACATCATGCAGAGTCCATTGCTCAAGATCTTGATTTGCTTGAAGGGACATAGAAAGATTTGACCACTCTGAATTCAATCGTTTAAGAAATAGGACGTTGTTATCTTCTTGGGATCGAATAATATCACATCTTTTACATAGATTTATTAAAGAA
Organism: Silybum marianum; assembly: GCA_036898165.1. NCBI lineage: Eukaryota > Viridiplantae > Streptophyta > Magnoliopsida > Asterales > Asteraceae > Silybum > Silybum marianum. The sequence goes on along the minus strand of CM072533.1, from coordinate 33,532,566 downwards.
TTAAATCTATGATATGTCTGTTCAAGAGACTCTTCAGGATTGGCTTGGAAGCTGTTATACTCGTTCAGAGCTTGAGCTCTTCTGTTTTTCTTCATTTTAGCACCACCTTCCAGAAGATTTTCTAATTATCCCATAATTCCTTAGCAGTTTCACAGGAATCCAGAGATTGAAAAATCTCATTTGGAATAGCCATGATAAGAAGAGTTTTGGCCTTTTTGGCTAGTTTGACTTTGGCCTTTTCCTCATCAGACCAGTTTCCCTTCAGCTTTGGAACTTTTTGAGATGGGACTTCATCAGTATTAGTAGTAGCGGGAATTCGTGGAATTGTAGTCATTGGTAGGAAGGGACCATTTTGGACAATAGGATAGAGTTCTGTATCCAATCCTTCATAGAAATTTTTCATTCAAATTTTCCATTGTGGATATTCACCACGAATGAGAGTGGGAGGTTTGGTCAAAGAACCAGAGGTGTAAACAGCATTCAGATTTGAATTTGCCATTTGTGACAGAGAACAGAGAAACGAGATGGGAGAAATTTTTTTTGACGATTATATGAAATTTAGAACAATTAAATTCCAATTGAATAAAAAAAACAGGTCGATATCCTTCAATTTAACCACAATTACCACTATTTTGGAGAAAATTGTTATGAGATTAACAAATTCTCGTAGAACAGGGTAGAGCTATGAACAGTAGTATAAAACTGAACGATACATTACTGTAGAAGAGGGATTTTTCCAAATGGAAGAGATCAAATAATCAATAGATTGATTAGATGGCTCTGATACCAATTGTTGGAACCCAGATCCCTTTCTAAATAGTTAATTGAGAGATTTGAAAATCAAAGTATAAACGGAAGCAATTCAAATCAATTAACAACAATAACTATCAAACAAACAGTAAGTAATAAGAGATGAAGAACAGAGTGAGATTGTATTGATAACCTTGAAGATCGATTACAGATACAGGAATAAAATGCACAATATGATCTCCAAAAGTATGTTTTCCAATCAACAACTTTACATTCAAAGACTTGATCTATTTATACTATTACAGTGAATATAAAGTCAACAATCTAACCAGTTACAAACTGACACGTCATTAGTTAGGAGCGTATAACAGAATTCAGTTGTAATCGGAGAAGCATGAGGTAAGAGTGTGCCAACTCATATCATACTTCCATCCTATGGTTCATACTTCTTAGGTCTAACAGAATGCAATACTCGAAGTCATAGTTGCTTGGGTTCAGAGTGATTTGAATGTTATTGGGTTTGTTGGGAGGAATACGATTACCTCACTTTCAGCAGTTTGTGATAGGTAAACATTTGCCTCATCATTTTCGTTTCCCATATTTGCGTGTTGAGCAGCCATTGAAGAAATTGGGGTTTTGGGAGTTGTAGGTTGTATAGCAAGAGAGCTTAGGGCACATGGGATTCAGATGATCAGAGATGGTAAAGAAAATAATGAAGATGAACATCGCGTTTAAATACTATGATCATAGGAAGGTACTCGAGTGGGTAACTACGGAACGTCGTGTATGACGTGGGCTAAGAAACGTTTTTGCATGCGTTCTATTGATCCAAACTCCTTTCAGTGATTTGATTATGATTCCTCTTATACTTAGTGAAAATTCCAATTATAGGATTATGTTCAAAATCAGCGATAACACACACTGACTGTGTTCAGTGATCACCGATGATCAAGAACAACATCCTATCCCTGAAGATATGAAGAACAACACTCACACCACAAAGTCATTCAGCGACTGTCGAAGGCATAGCCGAGGAAAGAGATGAATAGCTCGTAATCTGAAGCGGTTCAGTGATAGAAAAGTTCATCATCCTTGAAGATTCTGGTTCAGTGATCAAGTGGGGCCTACTCAGCAAGATCAATGTTGATCTTATCCTCGATGCACAAAAGCCAAAACTCCATACCTTCTCAGAAAAAGGACGTACGGATTATATCTTATGTCCCCATCAAATCTGATTTGGTTTATGTTCATATTCAGCCAAAAGCATGGTTGTCTTTTGGATAAAGGACAAGTCTCAAATAGAAACTTGACACGTGGCATATACCTTTTACTTTGCATTTAATGCAACGGGTATAAATAAATGAAGAACCTTTCTTCATCTTTATGCATGCTATTTTCTCTCCTCAAACCTCTACTGCTTTTCCTTCTTTCTTGTATATCAAACCTAGTGACTTCTTAGTTGTAATAAAATAGGTTTAATATTTGTTATTATTCCGCTTACAACTGTAAATTTGTTTATTCCATATAAACTCATTTAAAAACCTAAAAAACTTGTGTTTGCATTCAATCCCCCCCCCCCCTTCAACAAACTGTTTCTATATCCATTAAACTCGTGTAGACTCCTTTGGGACCAACAAATGGTATCAGAGCAGTGTTTTATTGTTTTAAGCTTCTAAAATCTTTAAAAGGAACTCATTTCTTGTTTTCATTTTAAAATGGCTAATAAAAACTCAAACTACATCGAGAATGGATATTTAGTTAAACCTCCTAGATTTAGCCGTGATGATTTCCTTGTATGGAAGGAAAGAATGACTATTCCTAGAAGGGTCAGATCCTAAGATCCCCTATTATCTAGAGAATGGACCATTTCTTCCAACACTTCTAGTTCCAGCTACAGGTAACATCCCTGCTATTCCTGAATGAAGGATTCCCAAAGCTCCACATCAATGGAGTGAGGAATATAAGAAAGAGCTAACTGTTGATTCAAAAGCTAGATCTATCATTGCCATGTCTCTACCTGATGATGTTTATCATTCAGTGATGAAAATGAGGACATAAAAAGCCATGCGGGACACTCTCTGTGTCCAGTATGAAGGAACAGACGAGCTTCAGATTACTCGTCGTATTAACTTGGTGAGACAATATGAAAGTTTCATGTTTCTGAAAAATGAAACACTTTTACAAATCCACCAGAGCTTTAACAGTCTCTTAATAGACATGAAAACTGTTGATAGAGAGTACTTTAACTCTGAACTTCTGACTAAGTTCATGGAAACTCTTCCTGAACAACAGGACACATTTACTACGTGTCTTAAATTGTCAAAGAACACTGAAACTCTGTCTCTTAGTGCTTTATATGGAATATTTCTCAATCATGAGCAATCCCAAACATTAAAAAGAAACCTCATTAAAGACACTAAAACTACCAAAAGTACTTCTTTGGCGGTAGTGACTTCAGAGATGGAACCCTCTAAACTTGCATCTTCTTCTATTACCTCTATCACTGAGTTAGATCAATCTAACCCAGAGGATATCACTGATGCAGATATCTCTGAATTCGATAACTCTCTAGCTCTTCTTACTAATAATTTCAGGAGATTTGCTAGAAACAGCAACTTTAGAAAGACCCCTGCCATCACTGACTCTGATAAGTCAAAACCTATCCCAGTTGACAAAGCTTCAGCAATCTCCTTCAACTGTCAATGCAAAGGTCATTTTGCAAGTGAATGCATATCCAAGAAAGTCGCAGCTCCAACCACTTCTGATAAAACTAAGAATGAAAAATACTCTAAGTTGAAAGAAAAATATCAGGGTCTTAAGAAGAACCAGCGAAAAGGCAAAGGCCTTGTCGCTGAAGAAGTCGACTGCGATCAAGAAGACGATTGGGCTCAAACCATTGAGGAATCAGATGAAAAAGATATAGCTTTCATATGTCTTATGGAAATAATAGAGGAAGCTGAAGAGGCACCTGACACCTCTTCTTTAGAGTCTCCATCGTCTCAGGTACCTATTCCGTCTAACTCCTATAAACCTATACCTGATAGCTTGTCAGCTCTCGATTCTATGACTGTTGGTTTTTACAATGCTCCTAGACCTGAACAAATAAATTTAGACCTTACTGAACAGCTTAAAAATTGTCATCTAAAAATCAAAGAACTTACTAAAATCGAAGATGATTTTAAAGACCAAATCTTTGTAAATCAGACAATTAGCATTGAGAAAGAGCAAGCTATCTCTGAGCGTGAAAAGTCCATCGCTGATCTTAAGACTGAAAAAGCTAGCATTGAAGGATGGTGTATGTCTTCTGACAGAGTTAATAAGATCATAAATGCTCAGATCCCTAAAAAGGTCAAGAATGGTCTAGGATATTCCTCTGACCAAGAAGAAATAGACACAGACCGTTCCATGCTAAAATTTGGAATGTTTGTTTCTTCTATCCCTGATCCATCTTCTCAGAGTGTTTCTACTTCTGAGAAAAGACCTTCTAAACCCCTTACCAAGGATTCAGGAAAGGTGATCAAGGACAAGTTCCTTGACAATGTTCCTTCAATCAAGAACTTCCAAAAACTGAAGAAGAACCTTTCAGTTCCTTCAGATAATCATCCTAAGTCTAGAAGGAAGATCCCTGGTTCTCTTCAGAGAGCAACTCCCATAATTAAGATTGAACTCACTCTATATAAGGCTGAGAAACTTGTAGTTCCTCCTAGGATGATGGAAAAAGGGATTCTTGGTCCTGGTCCTGAAATTGCTTTGACCTCATCTCTGAATACTTCATGCTCAAAACCTTTTCTTAAATATAGGAAGGGCTATCACTAAGGTGAGACTACCCACATTGCTAGTAAATGTCCTAATGTTACTAAAGCTGAAAGATTAGATCATGGTAAGAAAGTAGCTAAAGTTGAGAAATCAGTAAAAGAGAAATCCACTAAGGTTGATAAATCATCCAAGGTGAAGATAACCACTGAAGAGAATTTCTCAACGAGTAACAAGTCCGCCAAACCTGTTGTCTCCACTAACAATGCAGGACCCATAGTTCTATGGGAACCTATGAAACATCAATCTTCTTATCTTAATGCAGAGTGCTAAAGGTATCTGGTATCTCGATAGCGGATGCTCAAGACTAATGACAGGCAGAAAATCTCTGCTCTCTGAATATAAGGAAGAAACTGGTCCCTTAGTGACGTTGGTGGAAATGGCAAAGGATACACCAAAGGTTATGGCGTTCTATCCAATGAAGCAACTTAATTCAGTCGAGTTGCCTACGTTGAAGGACGGAAGAATAATCTAGTAAGCATTAGTCAACTCTGTGACAAAGACTTCAAAGTCTTATTCACAAAGACAAGATGTGCGGTCACTGATAAAAATGACAAGCTTGCCTTAAAAGGCAAAAGATCAGAGAACGTATATATCATTAATATGGATAGTACTCATTCAGAGAACATTTGCTTTCTATCAAGGGCCTCATCTGATATTAACTTGCGCTGGCACAAGAGACTCTCTCATCTGAACTTTAAGATGCTCAATGATCTATCTCAAAAAGAACTTGTCAGAAATCTCCCTAAACACATGTTTACAAAGGAATCTCTTTGTTCAACATGTGAAAAAGGAAAGCTGACAAAAGCCTCATTCAAATCTAAGCAAGTTTCCTCAGTGAGGACCCCTCAGCAAAACGGTGTCACTAAAAGAAGAAACCGGACGATCATCGAGGCCACTCGCTCGATGCTGATACAGGGAGTATTCGAGGGTTAACAAGAGTTTTCTTCGATGTTTGGAAACGAAGAAGACGAGTTCGAAAGAAACTCAAAATCGTACCAAAAACTTGATGTGTTTTAAATTTAATACCGCAAGCGTACGGATGTGTAGCATTCAGGGTCGATCACAAGGAGGCGATTGACTAAACATTGGCTCGTTTTAGACTATGGCCTAGCTACGAGAATTATCAATTGGTGATTTTTTTTATAATAGAATAAAAAGAATGACAAAACATAAAAATAAAAGCTAACGAAGATTAGGAGTTGTCGTTCTCGGATTTCAATAATAGTGAGTATTTGTTGTGTAAAATACTTTAACCGTCTATCGAGGTGGAAAAGCCTTTCTAAAACAAATATGCACCTACTTTCATAGGATACAAATATTGGAAAAGAAGCATTTAGTAAAAACAAATGTTTACTCATCCTACGTCCCTAACTATTTGCATGTTAGAACCGTAGTTATCAACCAATTTGGTCTAAATCGAAAATCAAACTTTCATCCATATTTCCAATTAAACAAATTAACCAAACACTAGATCGAAACCAATCAATCACATAGCAACTTTCGTTGGTTGAAATCAATTGATTCAAATCTACCATTCATTTTAAAAACAATTGATTAATCCAAAGATTTTTACCCAAGACAACAAGACTCCATCAAATGAAAGATATATTATACTACGAAACGTAAAACATAAATCTAATGAAAGCGGTAAAGTTGAGTAAGAAAGCTATAAGAATCGATCCGAGAGTGTCACTCTCCTAGATTCAATTTTTAACCTAAAAAAAAGTAAAATAATTAAGAACGGTGCAGAAATTAAATAAAGCAAAGATGAGTAGAAAGAATAGGGAGAAGAGATTCAAGAATGATAAGATGAAAGAATTCATAAACTAAAAGATGAGATTAAGGAGCGTGAATTTGAACAGAAAGTTCAAAGCTGATGGATTGAATTTTTTCGCAAGCGTGAAGAATTCTTTCACGAGCGCGAAACTGAACAGAAAGTTCAAAAATTAGGAAAAAAATGAAAAAAAAAATGAAAACAAAGTTGGGAGACACTCGGGGGTCGATTTTTCGAGCGTGTTAGACTCGGAAAAACCTAAAATTTGTGGTAGAAAATAGGGGGAAGAACGGAGACTCGTTTAAGGTCACGAGTTTGACTTCGAACCGAGAATTAAACACGAGGGGGTTGCGTAAACACATAAAGGACACCGGATAACCTATGTGTATTCGTTATAAAAAATGTGTTACGTCACCCATAGTCGAGAATTAAATGAGAGCTGGAGAAAGAAGGATCGGTGATGTCCGACTTAACATTAAAATACCGAATCGTGGAAAATATAAAACACACGAGAAACATTGGATGAGATAGAGATAGAATCACTCATTATTTCTAAAGGTAATAATTATCTCGATCTTACCAAACACATCTCAATGGCCCATCACTCACCGCCTTTTCGCCAATCGTGAATTTTCATTCCCGTCTGCATATTGGCCAAACTACACAAACAAAAACTTCAAGCACACGATTAAACAAAATATTCGAACAAAGGCTAGTCGCCTCCCTGGCAGCGGCGCTGGGTAATGTCAACTTTAGGTTTCGATAATGGTGAAAATTTGTTATGTAAAATTACTTCAACCCTCTCTTAAGATGGAAAAGTTTTTCTAAACCAAGACACGTATTTACTTTCATAATACATATACGTTGGGAAGAAACGTTAAGATTTAAAACAAATATTTTCCCGATCAACGTTCCTAACTATTTGCATGTTAGAACCGTTGTCATTGATCAATTTAATTCAAGTAAAAAGACCAAACCTTCGTTTTCGTCAAAAACTAATTAGGTTAACAAAACGTTTTGTTAAAAACCACTTAAATCGATTCCAACTTTCATTAGGATTGAAATAGGATTAAAACTTAACATTCGTTTTTAAGACCAATTGATCGATACCCAAAACCTCCATCCTAAGCGATGATTACCCAATAAAGCGATTACCAAATTAAAACCAAGAAACGAGTTATTTTATTTAGACTCTAACAAAATTAAAGATAAAGACTATAGATCTAAACTAATAAAACAACTACATTAGACACGACTCTTAATGTTTAACACTAACAAAAAAACAAAGACGAACAATAAAAGCTAAAATAACATATTAAACCTAGAATGCAATAAATTAAGAATTAGGGTAGAGAGTAAGGGAGAGAGATGCATAAACGTAAATAAAGATGAAGTAAGGGAAGGAGAAAAGAAGAAAGATCGAAACTTGATATAAATCAACAAGAACTTTGAAATATTAATGGAGAAATTTCAAGAACCAATCGATTAATCAATATTCGAACAAAGCACAAATTAAATAAATACAAACTAAAAGGATAGGGAAGAAGATGCTCAATAATGTATGGAAAACCGGATGTCAATCGATCTCCAATGGCATAAGCTTCAAGCTTGAATCTTCTTCCCCAAGATTGTAGAAATCAAGAAGGTTGAGAGAAAAATAAAGAAATCGTATGCTCTAGAATGATACGGCTTCCCCTACTGAAACCTAAGAAAAAGTTTAAATACTGAAGATAAAAAGCCCAAGAAAAAAGACCCGAAATAAAAGTCCAGACGGCTTTCACGACCGTGAAGAAATCCTTCACGGGCGTGAAAGTAAACAGAAAGCTTTTCAGGAGCAGTCCAGGGGCGTGACAGATTCTTTCGCGCTCCTGAAATCGGGCAGAAACTTTTCTTCTCTTCTGAGATGTTTTCCTCGCGCTGCGAATCATCCAATCTTTAAATTCTCCAACTCTTTTGCGACAATTCTTCATCTTCACGAATACCAACTCTTCTTTCTTCACCTCCTCCTTGGCGTCGTTCTTCGATCCTCGCGAATACCTCATAAAATATGCACAAAACATATCAAAAGCGTAGAAACCATTCCAAAAACCATTCCAACCGTGATTAAAGAAAGAAACGCAAAAGAATAATAAAGGACGCATGAAAAGGCTAAACTAGGGACTAAAATGCATAAAAGACACAACTAAAACACACAAAGTTAGGTGCATAAAATGCACTTAACAGTACATCAAACCTAGAAAAACAGACCTGCACCCTAGCCGCCTACCTTCTGTTTGCTTACTTACCTTTGCATGGAGTCTTCATTCACAATCACAATCCATGTCCATTATGAAGCCATATCTCATTATCTTATATCTTTTCCTTTTTTTTAGTTTATAATTATTTTTATTTATCTTAGTTAATTATTATTAGTTGATTAGGATTAGTTTTAAACTTGAGTTTAATAGTTAACTTTTACTTTCCTAGTTTAATTCCAATTATTGGTAATAGTTATCTCTTAGGTTAGTTTTAGATTATAAATAGGTTTAATTTTTTCATTGTTTGATACATTATCATTAATAATATTTCATTCTCTTTGAGAGTATTTCGAGTTTCTCGTTATTTCTTTAGTTCTTATGCTTGTAACATCTATTGTCTTTGGATTTGACGTTGTCGATCCGTTCCATATTTTCCGCTGCGTCAGATGCTCAGCGAATCTCATCTACCAACACAATTCTGGGCTGAAGTAGTTAACACTGCATGCTTTACTCAAAATCGATCCCTGATAGTCAAGAGATTCAAAAAGACATCCTATGAATTATTTCATGGAAGAAGACACTCTTTGAAATATCTACATATTTTCGGATGTAGATGCTATATTCAGAATGACAGAGGTCATTTAGGAAAATTCGATCCAAAAGTTGATGAATAAATGAATCTTTCTTGGATACTCCTCTGTATCTAAAGTGTTCAGAGTCTTCAACAAAAGAAGACAACACGTAGAAGAAACAAGGCATGATAACTTTGATGAATCTCGCTCAACAAATTCTATTCATGTCCCTGAAAATGACGAGGAACTGAATAGTTGGATGAAATCTCAATATGGGGAACCTGAATCTTACTTTAGTACACCTCCTGTCGCTGAAAATAATGATGATGAAGGTCCTAATTTCATTCTCACTTCAAGTAACACTCCATCCTCCTCGGGCATAGATGTTACACCTCTCAATCAGATTTCACCCTCTGATTCCTCCAACGGTGATTCATCAGTGAACAACCAAGTCCCTCTCTCAACTCAAGAGAATCTGACCCCCTTAGGGGGCGTTTGGTTCGCCGGAATGGAATGGAATCTGGTGGAATTGGAATCTGAATTCCTTTCACCAGATTCCAATTCCCTTGTTTGGTTCATTATTTTCAAGAATTGGAATTTGGTAAATTCCTAAGAATTCCAAAATGGGGCAACTTGAGATTCCTTACCTTACCCATGGGATTTCATTGGAATTGAATTGGTTCTTTTATTAATGCCTAAAATACCCTCATCATAAAAAAGAACTATAACCCTAATCTCTAAAAAAAGAAGCTGACACATCTTCACTTAGAGTTTCCGTTCGGTTTTTTCGGGGGTTTTTTTTTCAGTTTTCGGTTTTTCGATTTCGGTTCGGTTCATTTTTTTCGGGGGTTTTTTTTCAATTTTCGGGTTTTGGATTTCGGTTCTGTATTTTGGGGGATTTTTTAGTTTTCGGTTTTCGACTCTTGGCTTTTCGATTTCTCGGTTTTTTTTCAGTTTCAGTTTGGTTTTTCCTCACCTCCATCGTCTCCTGCAACAACTAGAATATGTCTTGCCCTAACAAATATTGTCTTGCTGTAGTTTTTTGTTTTTTTCTGCAGTTTTTAGCTATTTTTGCTGTAAAAAAATTATGATTTTTGTTGTTTTAGCAGTTTCTGTAGTTTTTGGCTGTTTTATGTAGTTTTTAACTGTTTTATGCAGTTTTTAGCTGTAAAAAAGCTCAAATTATTTTTAGTGTTAAAAAAATTGAAGTAATTAATAATTATTTTATTAAACTAATTTTTGTTTAAAAATTAAATTTAATAAAAAAGATATTTTAGTCATTTACTGGAATTTCATTCCAATTCCAAAGCTACATTCTATGAACCAAACAGATAAATTCCAATTCTTTCAACAGATTTCATTCCAATTCTGCCAACCAAACAGTTGGTCAAACCTGACAACATTCCAATTCCAATTCCTTCAAAGTCAAATTCCTTTTACAAATTCAATTCCATACAATTCCATTCTGTGAACCAAACGCCCCCTAAGAGTCTCCTCCAGGGATGATAACAAATGCTAAAGAACCTATAGCTGATGCTTCTTCTACTCTCATTGAACAAGTCGCTGAATCTATTGTTGATCACTCTCCACATCCTCCGGCTCAGCAATGGACTGTAAATCACCCCATTGATCTGATCATTGGTGATCCCTATACATGTGTCAGAACCCGTCGTAGTCTAGGTAACATCTGTCTCTTTATAAATTTCATTTCTATAACCGAACCTAAAAAGATCGATGACGCTATCACTGATCCTAATTGGGTCAGCGTTATGCAAAAAGAACTAACTATGTTTCGTAGGAACAAAGTTTGGAATCATGTACCTCGTCCATCAGGTAAAAATGTTATTGGATCCAAATGGGTTTTTCGTAACAAGTTGGATGAACATGGCACTGTAACTCGCAACAAGCCTATACTTGTTGCTCAAGGATACAGACAAGAAGATGGTATTGATTATGATGAAACCTTTGCTCCTGTAGCCAGATTAGAAACCATAAGACTACTTTTAGCTTATGTTGCCCAGAAAGACTTTAGAGTTTTTCAAATGGATGTTAAAAGTGCTTTTCTAAATGGCAAACTTAAAGAGGAGGTTTATGTTAAACAACCTCCTGGTTTCTCTGATCCTAAATACCCTGGCCATATTTTCAAACTTCAAAAAGCTCTTTACGGGTTAAAACAAGCACCTCGAGCTTGGTATGATACCCTGTCCAAATATCTTCTTAAAGAGAAATTTGTTCATGGAAAAATTGACCAAACCCTCTTTCTAAGGAAACACAAAGGTCATACCATACTTGCCCAGGTATACGTCGATTACATTATCTTTGGTTCCACAAACCCAAACTCTGTACTCGTTTCGCTGAACGCATGAAGAAAGAATATAAAATGAGTGTGTTGGGTGAACTAACATATTTTCTAGGCTTGCGGATAAAGGAATCTGAGAAAGGCATTTTCATATGTCAGAGTAAATATGTTAATGATATGTTGAAAAATTTTCAAATGACTCAATGTTCAGCGATGAAGACTCCTACTACACCTCTTCTGACTTTGAACAAGGACCCTGATGGGAAACCAGTCAATGTCACTGCCTATAGAGGATTGACTGGCTCTCTTCTATATCTCACAGCTAGTCGACCTGATATCATGTATTCTACTTGTCTCTGTGCAAGATATCAAGCTGAACCCAAGGAATCCCATCTGATCGCTGTAAAGCGAATATTCAAATATCCGAAAGGAACTCCTAATCTGGGTCTTTGGTATTCCAAAGGTTCAGGGTTCAATCTAACTGGTTTTTCTGATAGTGATTTTTCAGGTTGCAAGATTTATAGGAAGAGCACCACTGGTGGTTGTCAGCTACTAGGTGGTAAATTGGTAAGTTGGACAAGTAAAAAGCAAAACTCAGTGTTCATATCAATTGTTGAAGCTGAATACGTAGCCACTGCAAGTTGTTGTGCCCAAATGAGGAATCAACTCAGAGACTACGACATTAAGCTCTCTAAAATCCCTATCTACTGTGATAGCACAAGTGCTATTGCCATCGCTAATAACCATGTACTTCACTCTAAAACCAAGCATATCGAGATCAGATATCACTTTGGCATAGATCATGTTATGAATGGTGAAATTGAACGTCATTTTATACCCACTGAATATCAGCTCACCGACCTTTTCACTAATCCTCTTGATGAGACTAGATTAAATCTATTAATCAGCAAACTAGGTATGTTAAACGTTGAAGAATAATTATTCTTTAGAGATTAATATTAGGCAGTAAGTATCAAATGATTTCTCAAATTTATCAGTCATACTCTAAACTTTGACTCAACGATATACATATATCTCGCCAAGGTATGTACTTCTTTTCCTAACGCTGACTGAATTATTTCTAATTCAGAGAATGGATCTTAAAAGAGAAAACCCATCACTGGCAATGTTTTTACTCCTCCACATTTCCTATCCCATCAAACCCTAGGAACGTGCAATAGGTCATCATTACCTTTTTCAAAAAGTTAAAACCGTCGTTTAGCCTTCTTCTCTCTCCTATTTCTCTCTCATCCACCGATATAAGGAAAACTCATTTCCAATTCATTCTTTACGCGCTCATATTCTGCTAAGCAAAAGTTTGAAATTCTCTCTGCAATTCTCAAGAACACCAAGAATACAAACTTGTGCGTTTTTCTCACCTTCCACTTTTCTCAAGGTTTGATCTTGCTTTTTATTACCTTTTTATGTATGAACAACAACTTAAATGTTGTTTTTTACTCATCTTCTGTAACACTTTGTTATAAAGATTTTTTCCTTAAAAACTGTTTCTTGAACATCACATCTTTATAAAAACATGTTCTAATCTTCTTCTTAGAACAGAAGACATTTTGGTCTATTTTGATCCAAATTTTCATCTAAACTTTTTCTCAAATCTGTTTATGGTATATTTTTATACCAAAAATAAACACTTTGGTACCATTTTTTTACTAAAATTTTGGTTAATCGTTTTTCTAAAATCTGCCATATAAGAAGTATTATGACTTTGTTCATCAAAACACTTGTTTTTCTTATCCTTTTGGTATCCTTTGTACCAAAATATCTGGTTTATACACTTTTGTATTAAGCCATGATTTTCCTATTTGGTGTTCCTATCTTTGAAACAGCAATGGCATTTTCAAGCAAGAACGTCAACAAGTACGTTGAAAGTAAAGTCCTTCCTGTTACATCTTTCGTTGGAGCTCCTGAATCCACCTTCACCCCTGAACAAGCTGTTGTGAAACCAAGCAACTACATCTCTCGGTGGATATTCCCTCTGACAAACCTTACTTGGCTGATGGCGCAAGATTTCTCAAGAAATGCCCTCTGATGAATGCTTTCACTCATGTCCCTGTTGGAATCACTACTCACCTCCAATAATTCTGGTATACTGCACACAGCACCATGGTCACCACTGAAAGAGGAAATGAACTCCCTGCTGTCGAGTTCAACATCAGCTTGGGAACGTTCGCTTTCACTTTTGGAGTCATCCGTGTTGCTCTTCGCCACCCTGCAAAAGGAAAGAATCAGCAATGGGTCACTACACCCTCAAGGGAAGAACTTAGCGACTTCCTCGACACTATTGGTTACAAATGGGATTCTAATGTCAAGACCATAACCAGAATTGAGAAGAAAAGATTGACAGCAAGATGGGAATACATATTCACTCATGTGACTCAGTGCTTAGGCACTAAGACTGGCTCCCAAGATCAATCCAGTAGGAAATTTTTGGAGATGGCATTCGCTCTATGCTATGGTCGCAAGCTGAACTTCGTTGACTACATCTTCAGTGAATTATATAACAGAGTACATGCACTAAAAGGGGAGAAGACTATCCCTTATCCAAGATTCATAGCAGCGATCTTAGAAACTGTCTGTGAGGGATACCCCAAGGTTGGAAATCAAGGCTTTTCTCAGGTAGGGAAGAAATCTCTGGAAATCGATGAACAACCGGGAAATACCCCTACCTCCCCTAAATGATGAACCTCTTCAGGGAAGCTGATCGGCTGGTACCCCAACTCCAACTCCTACCACTCGGGTAGAGACATTGTCATGGTCACTAACAAGCCCATCAGTGATCAGTTTGGACACCTCTTCTTCCCCTCCAAAAAGAAAACAACCGACTGACGGTCACAAGAAGACCGTCGCTCACAAGCCCTCTACTAAGAAACAAAAGAAGAGTGTCTCTCAAAAGACCACTCTCTCTAATTTTGGCGTACTACCAACGTCTCCTCTCTCCACAGCCACGACAACGGCTTTTGTCTCCATTGTCGCTTGATCAGCACTACCCCCATTCTCAACGACCTCGGTCCCTGAAAATGTGATAGCCAGCTATGTTGAAGCTGGATCAGGTAATACTTACACAGCCTTCTTTTCTTCATCTATCTACTCTTCTTTGGTCCACACATCACCCCGTGATTCAGAGATGGTTGTCCCTATCTCTAAAGAGGTTGAACAGCGTGCTATCCAAGAATCAGTTTTGTTTCGACAATCTGAATTTTGGAAAGCCACGTGCACAGGACCTGAGAATGTTTCTCTTAAACATTCTCAGACATAGGTTAGTGATCCTCAGGACACTATTGTAGCATGTACCATCCCTGAGAGTAATCCTTCAGATACCCTCAAGGAACCCTTGGTTATACATACTACCTCCCAACATCTTTCTTCTAACCTCGAGTTCTTTTTGGCTCATCTTTCTTTGTTATCAACAGGTGTCACTACACCAATCTTCTCATCAGCAACCACAACTACTACCAGCGAGCCACTTCTTCTAAGATCAAGAAGCCTGATGGTCTAAAGAAGGTGAAGACAAAGAAGTTCACCTCAAGGCTACCTTCCATTCCTATGGATATAGCCCAGGTATCTCTGCCTCCTCCCTCTTTTCCCTGCCATGGAGTATCTGGTGAATGAATGCACCATGATAATGCTGCAAATAAAAGGGTAATCAACAGTCTCAGTGAAAGAGCAGATAAGCAGGAAAAGACTCTTGCTGAGATGCAGAAGACTCAGGCAAAGATTCTACGCCTTGTTCAAGGCCTATCTGATAGAGCCCCCTCCTTCACTGACACTGACAGAGGGAACCTGAGTTTAATCTCTCAAACTCAGACGTCACAGGATGAGAATCTCTCTGCTCTCAATTCTAATGTGCATACTCTCTTAGTGCATACTCTGCCTGTTGGAAACAAAAAGGGGGAGAAATTTGCCCAAGAGCTCACTGATGAGCTAATCAGCAAAGCAAACGCACTTCTCCTTGAAGAACCCCAACAGCAACATCAGCAACAACCTCCCATCGTCGCTGAAGGTGATGGTGATGATGGTGATGCTAAAGAAGAAGATGATGATGATAATGATGAAGAAGAAGACATCCCTCGTCGATAATTTGGAAACAATGATGACATTCCCTTCAACCTCTCCAACTTCTTCATTAATAACTGTCCACAATCTGGAGTAGTCTTCAGAGAACCTTTGGGGGACAAGCCACCTCCTAGTTAGGAGCTGTCTGATCCCTCAGGGAAGAATAAACAAGTGGTGGATCTTGATCCCACTTCAATAAATTTAGAGGGGGAGCTCTTCACTGAGGTATGCCTTCCTCTAATTACATACATCCCTCCTTCTAAATCTCAGCATCCTAAATCACCCTCTCCTACTCCTGTTTCTGATGAACCCATCTCTTCCTTTCCTGTTCTCAGTGATCCCTGTTCACCAAAGGATTCTCCATTCCTAAGAGAACCTTCCGCTGAAGATCAGTTCTGTACATATCAGAATCTGAATCTGAAGAGGAAGAAGGCCTTATCCAAAGGTGTGTACATAGACAATCAATTCCTGAACCAGAAGAAGAAGAGAGAAGGCCAAACTTCATAAGAGGTCTAGAAATGGCCAGAGTAAAAATTCCTTTTCGTACCTCTGAGCCTGAAGCTACTGTACCAATAAGCATATATGACGAATTCTCCTTCTTATCCCTTGAAGAACGAGCTGAAGCCTTAGAAGCTCAGCGACGCAGAGATGAAGAAATAAAGCAAGCTCAGGAAAGCCTTAGAGTCGCTCAAAATCTGGCTCGAGAAGACACAATAAGAGCTAAACGTCAGAAACAAACTGAAAAACAAAGTGAGCTAGTCGTTGAAAAACTAGATGAGAAAGAACTAACAAGAGAAAACCTGAAGGTCAATCCAATCCTTGCTCAAGAGAAAATTCTACAATCCCTGAATAAAGAAAATGAAGAACCTAAGGACGCTGAATTGAAGTGGTGCACTAAAAAGATAAACTTTTGCATTCGCTCTGCAACTATTACTCGTACAACTATCGGTGGATGCAACACTAGAAAAGGTCCAAAGATAAGAGTAACAATGTTAAGAGACACAAGAAGCGAAGAAGAAGAACCCCAGTTTCTAAAGTTCTATGGTTATTCTGAATGGCTGGAAATCAGAGATGCCAATTCAGAAATCAAAGTCTCAATTCAAAAATGTTGTAGAAAGGTACCTTAATCAACTTTTGCAAAGGATATCACAACATGTTTCAATTCCTCCTCTCCCTGAAAAATCCAAAAAGAGAAGTTCAAAGTCTGATGCTGAAGAAGAGCAGTCGTGGCGGAAAAACACAAATAGCAAGCAAAGTCTTGGCTCGCTCTCATTGGGAGTTCAAAGTCTGATGCTGAAGAAGGTCCATCATTCAGAAATGAACATGAGACTAAATTTAACTTTGACAGTATCTTTACCCACTTCGTCCTCCCTGATCTATCAATGCTCAATACATCCCTGCCTGAACCGAGAAGATTTGTAGAGCAAGAAATAATCACTCTCCCTGAAGCAGGAATGACATTTCTAGGGAACGATGGGCTAATAAAATTTCTCAGGAATAAAGATATCAGAAAGGCTCCTTCCAAACTTCTCCAGATCTTGTACTACAGCTGCTGGGAACACAATGACCCACTCCTCATCCAAAAGAAAATCTATAAAAATGAATCACGAAGAAGAAAAGAGAAGCTCTCTGACTAGTCTCTGATGTTTTCTTTTTCTTTGTAATTTTTCTTCAGTGTATTGTACCTTACTCAGATTATATTTTCATTTTTCACTTGTAATTTATCAGATTATATTTTTAATAAAATACAATGAAGTATTCTACTTCATCTGTGTATTGAAAACGTCCTTGAATATAGTAAAAGGGATAATGAACATATGAGTTCTACTTTCATTAAAATCTTCATACTCACTGACATTACACTTTGTTATCAATCAGTTAATGTACTTTATAGCTTTTACACTTGTAAAAATTGTGGTTTCATATCCTTATAAATTCAATTCAAATAGGTTATTAGCTGAAAAAGATCTCACAAATTAGTAATTAGAAATCTTTAGTTTAAAATTTCTAAGTCCTTACTAATTTCCTCAAGCAATTTTCTTATGTTACTTAATCATAATAAAATAGGGGGAGATTGTTGATCCAAACTCCTTTTGGTGATGATTCCTCTTATACTTAGTGAAAATTCCAATTATAGGATTGTATTCAAAATCAGCGATAGCACACACTGACAGTGTTCAGTGATCGCTGATGATCAGGAACAACATCCTATCCCTGAGGATCTGAAGAACAACACTCACACCACAAAGTTATTCAGCGACTGTCGAAGGCATAGCTGAAGATAGAGATGAATAGCTCGTGATATGAAGCGGTTCAGTGATAGCAAAGTTCATCTATCCAAAGTGTGAGATCTTGCAAGGCCTCAGTGATACTCGAAGACTTCATCCTTGAAGATTCTGGTTCAGTGATCAAGTGGGGCCTACTCAGCAAGATCAATGTTGATCTTATCCTCGATGCACAAAAGTCAAAACCCTATACCTTGTTAGAAAAAAACGTACGGATTGTCTCTTATGTCCCCATCAAATCCTGATTTGGTTACCGTTCATATTCGGCAAAAAGCATGGTTGTCTTTTGGACAAAGGACAAGTCTCAAATAGAAACTTGACACGTGACATATACCTTTTGCTTTGCATTTAATGCAACGGGTATAAATAGATGAAGAACCCTTCTTCATCTTTATGGATACTATTTTCTCTCCTCAAACCTCTGCTACTTTTCCTTCTTTCTTATGCATCAAACTTAGTGACTTTTTAGTTGTAATAGAATAGGTTTAATACTTGTTTTTATTCCGCTTACAACTGTAAATTTGTTTATTCAATATAAACTCATTTAAAAATCTTGTGTTTGTATTCAACCCCCCCCCCCTCTTCTACAAATTGTTTCTATATCCATTGAACTTTTGTAAACTCCTTTGGGACTAACACGTACCATAGGGTTTAGACGCGTGTCCGATAGTTCAGATTTAGAGGCAATGAGAATTAGACGCGTGGACGGTCACTGTTCAAATTCTCACTCGCAAATGTCGTTTATTTCCAGAGATATTTCTCACCAAGAATCAGAGCCCAATGGAAAATTTGAAATTCAATCTATCTGGTCATATAAAATTCGTTTTAGGGCCAGAAGAAGGTTTTAAGATCGTACTTCAGAGGAATAACTAAGTAAGTCAGAAGCTTTCGGCAAGAGTTAGTACAGAAGTTATAACTACTTATGTTTTCATAAAATATATCTTGGCAGAAAGCAACATAGACATACCAAAGTCTTCTGTATAACCTTGGAGGCAAGAGTTAACATAGAAGCTCTGGATGACTATTAACCTTCAAAATTGATTTTCTGAGACTTCTTAATTTGTGTCATATGATTGAATTTCAATGAAAGATTACAAGAAGGTTTTCTCTGAACACATATGACTACTGTTATGAAATTATGAAAAGCCTAAACCTAAAAGCAATAAACTTTCTATTTATACCTTGAGAGGTTTTTACAATATGAGCCCTTGAACTTCTATTCAACTAACAAAGTTAGCTCTACCATACGTTTTATTACTTTTGATAACTTTTATAAAATAGTCGTTTTTTTGTTGAATTGTTGCTCGGCTTTGACTAAAATAAGTATTGAGTATTCTCGTCCGGTTTAAATTACTCTATATCGGGTTTTTAAAAGTTATATGCGTTTAAGGTATACTTATTATGAAAATGTTTTGGGTGTATTAGTCATTCAAATAGAGTCATGTAATTGTATGACTAGAATGTTATGGATCCATAGAAATATATTGTTTACGAATGGGTCATAATCCCTATTTTAGACTGGTACCTAAATAACAAAAGACATAGTATTGTTGACCTTGGTACCCGTATAAGCGATAGACATAGTATTGTTGAGCTTAATACCCATATAAGCAAAAGACATAGTGTTGTTGAGCGTGTTAACTCCTTGAACTAAAAGATCTAGGGTGGTCGGACCTAATGAATAAACATGGTTATATGGCTTACTTTTTATTCCGTCACATCTAACGGAAACGGGTCTCCCCCGTCACCGAAAGGTGTTGTTCTAGGTATAGAGTCTTATCCATTATTTTCGGTGACGTTTTTAGAGTATGTAGAATTATCCATAATTTATATTATTGGATCATTGTGACTTAATTGCAATTTGGCATTCTAGCTAATGGAGCTTTGTCCATATTTTGGCATTTGAAGCATTTAAACTTATTCAAGCTTTGAGTGAGTAAAGTGTATAGAGTTCGTGTTTGAACGGGTATTTTATTTAAAGCTTTCATTACTATGGTATTTTGTGTTAAAGCTTTTATTACGTAAATGATCATAAGTTTGGTGAAGATATTGCTTTTATAATGGAGTCGTTATATTTAAGGAATCATTATTTAAACAAGCTATCTTTCGATTTATCAATTAAAATATGTTATAAACTCTTGATCTCACTAGGCGTTAAGCCTAACCATTTTTATTTGTCGGCATGTGCATTAGAATCTCGTTAGGGTTGGTATTAGCGACACGTGTTTACTTGAGTGCTCGGGAGTAGCATGTTAAAGATCTAGTTATTTGGTGATGTTTTCCGCATCCGGAGATAGCGACTCTTTTTGGTTTTAGTAACACTCGACCGTATTTATGTCTTAGTATAAGACACGGTCTATCTTTTGTTGAGGTTTATATAGAGTTGTTATTCGAGGAAATTCAAGTATTGATTTATAGAAAGGGATTTATCCTTCAATTGTTGTAATATTGAAAATTTTAGATTAGTCACTCTTTTCAAATTTGAAGGTGTTACATCAGATAAACGTTGAAGATGGCGATCATGAGAAGACAGTTAAGGGATGGAGACTGGAAGGGTTTTTCAATAACCCGTGTAATTAAAA
Organism: Silybum marianum; assembly: GCA_036898165.1. Classification (NCBI taxonomy): domain Eukaryota; kingdom Viridiplantae; phylum Streptophyta; class Magnoliopsida; order Asterales; family Asteraceae; genus Silybum; species Silybum marianum. The sequence continues at coordinate 33,512,180 of CM072533.1, read as the reverse complement.
AGAGAGGAAACACACCAAAAGGATGAAATTTCCCCTCATGTGAGGGGCACGTGTATTCACTAACGGACGGATTTAACAGGGCGTTGGATAGAGGGACCCAATTGCTACGAAAATGCGTTCTAGAGGTACCAAATCTGTATTTATTTTGATTTTCGGACCACTAAAGTGTGAACCACAGGTACCAAATCCATAATTTACTCTATTATATAATTCATTTTTAATGAGAATTGGCGAAATGGCCTAAATGGACAAAAATGTCCTTGACACTGACAGAGAAACTATCAACGTTAGTGAGGGTGGACCACTTTTAGAGCAAAATGAGAATTACGAGGACAATTTTTAGGGTTATCAAAGTTCAGATCTTACTTTCAAAGATTTCACTAAACCATGGGGACAAAAATTAGTTAGATTTTACTCTAATAATAATATAAAAACAATATTAGAATACGAGTCTCCTTCAATTGTTAACCAACAAAAGTATGTTAACTTTATTAACTATTCTAGAGCGTTCAAAATCTAAGTATATGGTTGTGATAAAACAGTGACATATTCGTAAATAAAGATAAAACATAATGTGTGTTCCAGAATGAGAGTGAACATAGGTGAATAAGGGTAAGGATGTAAATTAAATTCAAACAACAAATTAGAAAGAAATCCATATTCCTTTAAATTGCTCCATCAACGATTATGTTCCAGTTTTAATGTCGCTACCTGTATAAATCCTAATCAGCGACATCAAAATGAAAATCATGGACGCTTTCAGAGAAAATAAATGCAGGAACAACCGACAAGTGAACACCATTGGTGTTAATAACTGATTCTTCTGCAACTCCAATATCCCCAAAATTGGTGCATGTGAACTATTATGATGGTGTTCATAAGGGAACATATAATAATAACTAATGGTGTTCAAAAATGAACATATAATAATAACTAATGGTATTCATAAGTGAACATATAATGGTAACTATTGGTGTTCATAAGTGAACATATAAAAAGTATTGGACGATTTGAATTGATGCTGCAACATATAGTGGCAACTAATGGTGTTCATAAGTGAACATATAAGAAGTTTTGGACAATTTGAATTAGCATTGCAACATATAATGGCAACTAATCGTGTTCATAAGTGAATATATAAGAAGTTTTGGACGATTTGAATTGATGATGCATTGTTAGCTGATTCTATTTGTAAAAAAAAATATATAAAAGTGTAACTTTAATTATTATCGATCTTTAAAATTAGGTAACCACCCAATTTTCATTATTATTTATACTTAAAATTAGGTAATCGTCCATTAATTAAAAAAGAAAAGAAAAAATAAATTATAAAAGAGAAAAATACCCCAACACTAAAAACCAGCCTATTATTAAAACCAAAATGAAGTAAGTGTTCTGCTTGGTCAGACTTAGTTGAAACTTAGCATCTTTTACATGGCTAACAAATGATTAGTCCTCATTAAAATATATAATAATTTTATTTAAAAAAATTTGGAGAAGACAAAAAAAAAACATGTGTAAACTAGCAGAATATCCGCTATTAATAACATGGATAGGAATTTTGTTAACTCTATGAGTAAGAGGGAGCATGCCATAAGAAACTAAATACCTATCCATAATTAATGGAGGATGTGTATTTTTTTTAAGGGGTATCCCAGATAAAGTCCAGACTAATCCCGATAAAGTCTTTTGACTGTAATAATCAGTCCTGATAAACTCAGTGACTACAATTGTTGAGGACGTCTGGATTCGAACCATGGGTGGCCGGGATATTCTTTCAACCCCCAGACATTCGACCAGTAGGCCACAACCCTTGTTGTTAAGGATGTGTGTCTTAGTCATAATTTTTGATATACCACAAGGACCGAAAGTGTAATTCATTTCTTAAATCATTACAATTTAGGGAAAAGTTTAAAAAACCAACAAACTATATGACTTTGAATGATTAAGTCCTTCAACTAATTTTTTGAATGATAAAATCTTTAAACTTTCTAAAACCGGTTGAATACATCCTTGGAACTTGTAAAACAGGTTAATATGATATACTTTTGGGAAAAGTTAAAAAATATCAAACAAAGAATCTGATTTTGAATGATTGAACCTATAATGTATTTAATCAGTTTTAGAAAGTTTAATGGTTTTATTATTCAAAAATTTAGTTTAAGGACTTAATCATTCAAAATCAGATAGTTTGTTGGATTTTTTAGACTTCCCTTTACAATTTAATATCAAGATTTTGCTGGTTTTTAAGGGGTCATTTACCCAAACATTTATTCGGTAAGCGTTTTTGGTTAAATTCAAAACTATCACTTACCTTACCGGATAAATTTTAGTCCAATATCGAATGCAAAAATTTACCCGGTAACCGGGTAAGAGCCGTCACTCTCATATACCGGGTAAGAATATCGGTCATTTCCTTCGCTCTTAAGTCTTACTGGATAAGATTCTTGGTCCTTGTCATATCCGTCGGTTAAGGTAATATAACTTGATAAGTGCTTACTCGAGTAAGTGTTTGATAAACGGCCTTAAGTAAATTAAAGTTAAACACTATAAATATTAAAGAGGTGTACATATAACAACACCCTTTAAAAACATTATTTTTTAATTCTTTGATTTTGATAATAAATTTTTTGAATCGTTTAAAGTGTCATTTAAAATTGTATACCACTCTTTTGTATGTAAAGTATTCCATTATATCAACTTCTCTTTTTCCTTTTATCATTCTATTAAGATCTGATTTTTGTAAATCACTTTTTTATACAATCTGGTCAGATTCTCCTTTCAACTGCATCAAGATTATTGTCTTTATTCGTGACAACTTATATTCTTTTTTCCTTCTTCATGATTTACGTTGTTTTTCTTGTGTAGTAATCCTATAAGGCTATAACTAAAATCACTATTGATTTTTCAAACGATACAATTGGTTGTCGAAAATCAACATGTAGGTCTCTATGTATTTGTCTTAAGTTTTATTTAAAAGGCAATGTTTCAAAACCTCATAAATTACGTTTCTTTTTTTTCTTTTTTTTGAAAGGGTATCCTAGATCCCTGTCAATTTTAAGACTGTTAAAGCATGCAGACCTAAGATAGTTCTCCAGTAGCCACAAGTTGTTCATGCCTGGATTCGAACCTGAGGTAGATGGGTTATCTAGCCTCATCCCCACAAACCTTAACCAATACGCCACAAACCTTGTGATTTGAAATTACGTTTCTTTCGTATAAAAGGCATATCAAATGGTTTTATCAATAGAGTTTTTGTCAAAACAACAGCCCTACCTCCTTGAAGATCTCAAGTATCGAATTGTTAACAGATGAAAGTTCGACAATTCAAATTTCAAACTACTATAATCAAATATTTCTTTAAAAAAAGATTATTAAATTTTAGTAAATCAAGAAAATTATTTCCCAATAGTTGAACTTAATTGCATCCCCAATGATTGAAGAGACATAAATGTAATAGTTTGAAATTTAGTTCAAACTTCAATTCGCGTTCAAAAAACCTACTAGGAATTTTCCGAAGTTCCTTGGTCTATATAATTTCAATAAAATAGTCACATCCTACATTATTGAAAACATGGGTATTTAAAAACAAATTAAGGATTGTGCTAAGGTATTGATAAAAAGACACATGTTTACATTAAATTTAGATCATTAAAATTTGATTAAAGTATTCATTAAAAAAATGTTATTGATGTACGTTGCTATATAGACATCTACTTGCATTTTTGTAAAAGATTTTGTTAAATACTGTGATAGAAAATAAATATAACACATGTTAGATGTGACCCAATACTAATGCAAGTACACAACAACTATTGAGTTTGCTTATAAGTAAGTTACCAAAAATCTGTAGGAAATAAATAACAGGAACAAGACAAGTGTTAACGGTTAGCCGAGGCCTGTGTTAAACACAGTTCCCTTAAAACAGATTTGGCCTGACGGCGTCTGTTTCCCAGGGTACAACGGCCGGAGCAGGAGTACTGCCGGAGTAAGCGAGATGCCTGAGAGAGAAACGAGAGTTCACCTGTTGTCTGCGTTGGAGAAAGTATTTGATTGTATATCAAACTTCTCACAGGTAGGTTGGTTTTATAGTAGCTGTTACTGAGGAGTTACAAAAGAAATCATAATTGCAGAAGGTGGAAAGCCAACAGATTTCGCAACTGAAATTATTAAGAAAGCTGGAAAAATTCCAAAAACTTGTCTGAACTTTTCTGGTCGACCTCGAGCTGCATTCGTATCCGCAGGACGCACGCTCGTGCATGAGTTCAAGGGTCCGAATACAATTCGGTCCAGTTTCTCTACGCGCGCACGTGAGGGAGACTTTCCTTCAATACAACTTAATATCTTCATTTGAAAAATTCTATATAAACTAGTTCCACTTTCCAATTCCCACCTATGTGGGACAACCTTTTTTCCCCAACAACACCCACTTGTATGACCTTACTTTGAGATTCAATTTCTCATTCATACTAGATCTATTTAGGACAAGCTTTAGCTCGTTGTGTAGCCCTTACGGAGGTGAACAAGATCCTACAAAGTTTTCCACAAACGTGGCACGTTTGTCTAATTACATTCTTGGTCCAAAATAGCTCCAACCCATTATTTTTCCCTTGATTTTCCAACAAAATCGTATCCACGGAGATTGATCTTACTAAGAATAAGAGAGTTCCAAAAACTTCCTGTGTAAAGTTAAATTTTATAAAATTGATTGTTGCTGAGAGAATATCGATGGTTTAAATTAACAAGTATTAAAAAGTGGGCACGAGTGTAAGTTTTCCCCTAGAGTATAATAATAACTTAATCTTTGACAAAACCGGTCACAATGTAGTCCACACACTTCCTCCTCTTGAATCCATGTCGTGTAGGTTGTGGTTACGGTTTTGTCATAAAGTATCCACAAATGCTAACTTTCAGTTTGTCAACCTTACTAAGTGGATCTCGAAGATCTTAGCTCCATCAGTGTGGAGAGATGCGTATATCTCTATGAGACACCAACTCGACCTACATCTAAACCTTAGGGCTGTTCGGTTCATTTTTCATTAAGACCTGAATGGATAAAACTGTCTATAGTAATAAAGTTGCCCATATGATAACATATAAAGTGATTGTTCGGTTGTCAAGCTGGATATACCATCTGAATATCATAAATGACTATTTTACCTCTATTTCCTTTTTCAATGTTCATGATGGAGCTTCCATCAATCTTTTTCTTCCAAAACGTTGCTACAAATCTATCCATTAATCTGCTTGTTCCTATATTTGGCTAATGACAAACACACAAAACATGAATTGAATGGATTTAATCAGCAAGGTATTATAGGTATTTCTTTGTGATTGTTTCTGCAAGACCAAAGAGGGAATCAAATCGATTTCAAGAAGATGAAACTTGAAGATTTTCCCGTTTCAACACCAAGCTCATTGCTCTCTTCGATTTTCAGTAGGAAGTCACAAATCCTAACCAGGAGGAGGGGGACTACGGGTAGGGCAGTAGCAAGTCACAAATCCAGATCAATAACCAATCGAGATCGAGAATGACGAAGCCACATATCCAAACAGAGAACCAGATCGAGGGGTAGCAGAAGAGAGACGGCCATGGGGATAGCAGGAGAAACACATGGTGATGATGGCAGGAAGAGGAGGCCGACGGTTAGGCAGCAGGAGGTCACAAAACCAGATCAGGAACCAAATCGAGATCCAGATCGAAAATGACGAGGCAACAGATCAGAAAGAGAACCGGATCGACGGAGATGAAGGAGCGACGACGGAGGCTTGAAGAACGACGCAAGAGATCACCGGAGAACACCTGTATGAGATACGGTCGGGTTTTTTTTGGTGAATGTGGGAATGGAGATGCGATTGTGGGTTTTCCTTTTGTTGTTGAGAAGTACAGATTGAGGGCAGATTAAGAGATGGAAAGAAATGAGAACTAGAGGTTGAAGATGAGTGAGTAAATTGTCTCATGGGTTGAAGATGGAAAGGGTTGAAGAAGAGAGGTTGAAGGGTAGATGAGGGAATTAATGAAAAATAAATGGCTGAGTCCAAAGGAGTATGGTTTCCTAGCTGAATCGCTCAGCCATAAGCTGACCGAATAAGCAAGTACCAAACAGAAATATATGGCTAAGAGAATAAGCCATATAGGCTATTCAGCCAATTAAGCAAGTACCGAACAGCCCCTTAGTACGATTATGGAAAAACCCATATCTCTATAAGATTATTAAAGATTTTCTCAAACCTCCTTGCATCACTCCAGCCATATTTTGAATCCAAACATCTCTGGGTCAAATATCTAATAGTAACACACACAAATGATAGGTTTATCCGTGTTGAGTTGAAGCTTCAACTTGAATGGCCAAACCGAAGAGTTAGTAGAGTGCGGTAACACCCAAGTGTTACATTTTAACCCCTCGGGTTTGGTTTACAGCCGCACCCAAAGCGGGTTTTAGCTCTTGCTCATAAGTAAAGATATAATGACAGAAAAGGAGTGCTCAAATGTAAACTACATTAAAATAAAACTTGCCACTAGGGTCACAAGCTCGCCACAGTGGTGAATAGAAAGAAAATTGGTGTAAATGAAACTAGTTAAAAAGTAAATACAAGAACAAAGTGATTCTCAGCTGAATCTCGATGGTGTATAATGATCCAAATGGATTGCCCAAGCTCTCTTTATATAGGTGAAGATATGAAAAAGATTTAAGGGAAGGAAAGGGACTTCTCATATTTTGTCTTGTAATCCATGTTTGTTTCATATTCCTTGTCTCGTTTCCCTTCATTTTCATGAAATATTCAACATTAACCAATCCTGAAACTTGCATCTGCTTTCATTGTTTTGACAATGAATCCTTAATAAAGATTTTCTTCAGCTACTGTCTGCCACAGTGGTGAATCATCACAATGGCTTACAGCGTTAAAATCTGATTTTTTTTTTATCAATTCTCAACTTTAAGAATGATTTAGACCAAAAAAAAATAGAAGGTTCAAATGGGTATTTGAATGGCTAAAAAGAGTGAAAAATGGATTTAAAAGCGACAAATAGCTTTAAAATTTGTAGGTTATCAATACCTTATTTGTTTTAATTACACCCTAATTAATTCTACTATAATTATTACATAGTGGTATGTGAGTAAGATAGGGGCAAGAAATATGTGGTATATGAGTGAGAAAAGATATGAATAATAACTTCTATTGTAATTTTAACTAGTGTCCGATATCGTACGTTGTGCGTGATGATCTAAATTCATGTTAAAAATAATGTGATATTTGTTTTCACTGAATTTTTTAATTAAAGGACACTCATTTCCACATTGAAGTTGGATAACAAAAATACCATCATGATTAAAAAAAACTCAAATCTTCTTAACCATTCAAAACATCTACCATCTTCTTATTGATGAACATGCACTTGTGCATATGCACTAATGCATATGTAATTATAGAAGCATTGGTGCGTAGAAAGAAAACGACGATGTTATTCCTCTGCAGCTACAGTTTCTATGATCTCCTACGCAAATATGAAAACGACAGTTCTCGTTAGCAAGGATAGAGAGACAAAAGGATAGCTTCGAAACCCTATATTTGGTTGTTTTGTTCGACTTGATTCTGTCGAGTAAATACAATCAAGCGCAATCATTTTATCTACTAATAGTGGACAAATTGGCATATTACCAAATCACGCTCTGAGCGACTGGGACTCGCGAAGGAAACTAAAGCAGGAACAAGCGAGCAAAAGCGAGCGATCTCTTTCTTTTCTCTATCTAGGAGTTCCAGCTCAGAGCAGTGAGTGATCCTCGGGGGAGTTCTCCGGAACCAGAAGTAAAAAAACAGGTTCAATCATTTGTATGTATTTGTGCATATTGTCCGGATTGAGGGCTCCTAGGATGTTCTTAAGTTTTTTCTTGTTTTATTGTAAGTTTGTGTAAATATCATTCTTATGTAATATTTCTATAAAATAGACCCTTGATTATCTTGTGTGATCAGGACTTAATTATCAACGTATTACTTGTGATCTTTGCTAACCTTACGAATCGGTGGGTTTGACCTTTTCATTTCATTGTTTTTGTCACAGGCTTACAATGGTACTGCACATATATTGAACAATGCTATTTATTATCCTTGTAATCATCTGAACCAATTTTTAATTTTTAGTCATGTCATCATATCATTTGTAGAGTAAGCATGTCATCTGATCCAGTATTTTTATTAATGTCATCAAATTTATATATGAACATTTTATTATTTTGTCCTAACATCATCTTCTATTTCATATCATGGACTTTATCTTTTAACTATGCCATTTTGTTTTATACAGATGTATGTTGCCTCATTTGTGTTTAGGTAATCGGTAAGCGCCTACTGGGTAAGCCTTTACTAGGTGCCCCTTAAGTATCAATGTAGTGTATCGGTAAACTCTCTTATCTCTGTAAGTTCATAAACTTTCATTGTTGCTTTTTAGTGAAGTTTTGTTGGTTCCTTATTGTTATTGACTTCTCATGAGTCATGACAACTTTTATTGGTTACATATATAGGAGTTATTCCAGCTACAATTATCCGTTTAGATGGTCGGTTGGCAGCATCCATCTTCTTGAGTCTGTTGGTGTTCCATATCTGCGGGTCAATTATCATCTCCATTTTTATGCATCTCTTTGAAAAAAGGGTTGGAGTTCCGTTACTTGTTATTTTTAATTACTTGTTTGTTTTGATTTTGAATTACATGGAGGAGGTTGTTAAGGAGTTGTGTGGGTGCAACTCAAAGAAGTATCGATCAATACCATTATATAATTCAATCGTTTTAGATTCATTCGGTATTTGAAGTAATCATCAAATCATTTTAACCGTGTTCATATACGCTTAAAATCAAAATACAAATATTAGATAAAAACAAATTCCTCACTGGATTGGATATTTGAAGTAATCATCAAATCATTTTAACCATGTTCATACACGCTTAAAATCAAAATACAAATATTAGATAAAAACAAATTCCTCACTGGATTGGTTTGATCTTATTAGATTTGAAATGTAATATGATTCTTGATCCATCGATGGTAATTGGAATCATAACTATCAATTCAAAAGGTGTGTAGTTGTAGACACTACTAAAATGGAAGGCTTTCACCTACGACCATTTTCCTGGAAAATCTGTTGCTAAAGGGTGATTCATCACAAAACCGTGACAAAAGTTGGTGGCTAATTTGTTGGTGGGTAAATCAAATCAGTGACAGATTACCCTGGAAATTCCTGGGTAATCGGTTGGTATTTTCTTGAAAACATCGGATTTTACCAGAACTATTAGTATTTCCTGGGTGATCTGTGATAATCACCCAAGGAAAATTCCCTGGGTGAATTTTTGTAGGTGAAAGTCATTTGTTTTGTAGTGAGAGACTAAGGGGCCGTTTACTAAACGTTTACTCGGATAAGCGCTTACCAAGTAATATTACCTTACCGGATGAATATGAGAAGGACCGAGAATCTTACCCGGTAAGAGGGTAAGAGCAAAGACAACGACCGAGATTCTTACCCGGTAAGTGAGCGTGAAAGCTCTTACCACGGTTAACACTTATCGGATAAAAATTGTTGCATATGATATCATTTTAGTAGACTAAAATATTACACGGTAAGTAAGTGAAGTGCTGAATTTTGCCGGTAAGCACTTACCGGAGTAAGTTTTGGTAAACGCCCCTGAGTGCAACTCGTTTCATTTTAATGTGTTAAAATCTTCCCTAATTAAACCAGTAAAGCTTTAAAATCGTTAATATTCACGCTTCCCATCGCATTGCGCGGGTTTATAACACTTTTGAAGTTAGAAGTAATATTTTTTAAAGATTTTGACCTTTGTTATTTTATTTTAGAAAAAAATATAGCATAACTTTTAAAGATGCTCTAGCACATTTATTTAATTTTATGCGGTATGAATTTGTGCATAACGTCCAAATGGAGGCTCCCAGAGTTTTCTTCAGTTTTTTTGGGTGTTTTCCCTTAAACCTGACCCTATATATAACTAATCAAATAAGAACTGATTAGTTTGTGGAAACTGTAAGAACTAATGTGGTCTAACACCTGGAAATTTTCGAAAAGAATGTATATTTATTTATTGGGATAAAGTAGCCTTTTAAACTTAAATTAGTATGTGAGAATGTTTTTGGTGAAAATTTGGTGACTTAGGAGTTTTAAGTTGAAGAAATATAAGTGTTGTTGGTAGAAAATGAACCTCTAGTTGGTGGTTTGGAAAATTCAGGGGCTAAGCTCATTTCAGGCCTTTTATTGGGTGATTTTTGCGTTCCACGCGACTTGGCCTGCGGCCTATGTCGTGACGCACCTCGCGTATGTTTCTGTTTGGGCTCCAGATCTGCACGCACGGCCTTCCACGTGACCTGAGGTCGCGACGGAGGTCGCGGAAGATGAAAAATTCCGTTGCCTGAACCTATAAACGGGATTTCAGCTCCCAAAGCCCCAAAATTCATTTCCAACCCTCATACCTCTCAACCACTCTCATTTACTCCGATTTTAGAGCATTACTCCATAATTTCTACCACTTCTAAAGCATTAACTCGCCATTCAAGCTAAAGATCAACGTTTTAGCATCAAGGGTTTTGATGTCCTTCATCTTCTTCACCAAGCTTCACCATCTTCGACTTTTTGGGGATTTTCTAGTGTTTCTTCAACCCTAGCTTGTGAGTTCAATCTAACTTTTTATAAACTTTATACATGTCTAAAATGCTATGTTTTACTTCCTTAAAGTTTATATTTTAAACATTTATTCCCCGAATTGCCCCTATATATATAGGGGAGGGTTCAAATGAGAACACCCCCAATTTAAAAGAACAAATGGACTCATTTGGGACCACATATGATGTGGGTTCCGCCAATAAAAAATCATATATGATTCAATGGGGCCCACCATTGAAAATCAGATATGATTTTTTATTTGTGGGACCCACATCATATGTGATCCCAAATGAGTCCCTTTGTTTCTTTAAATTTACAAAGTTCTCATTTGAACCTCTCCCTATATAGGGGAGGGTTCATACGAGAACACCCTCCATTTAAATAAACAAAGCCTCCTTTTAGCCACATATTTTGTAAAAAAAAATTATATTATATTGGATGGCATTGAAGTAATTAATGGATGCTAAAATATACTTTCTACTAAGGAAAATTCTTTTAGGGGGCGTTTGGTTCGCCGGAATGGAATGGAATCTGGTGGAATTGGAATCTGAATTCCTTTGACCAGATTCTAATTCCCTTGTTTGGTTCATTGTTTTCAAAAATTGGAATTGGGTGAATTCCTAAGAATTCCAAAAAGGGGCCATTTGAGATTCCTTAGCTTACCCATGGGATTTCATGGGAATTGAATTGGTTCTTTTATTAATGCCTAAAATACCTCATCCTATGTAACATCAATAATTGCCTGCATATTTTGATTAAGTAGTTTTTATAGTATATCATAGGTTGTTTGTAACATTTTTCATATAGAAAGTGGCTTAACGCTATAGAAAGTGGCTTAATACTATAGAAAGTGGCTTAATACTATAGAAATGGCTTATATATATCAACGAGACTGAGAGCTTATTCGCTCAGCTATACATGACCGTTGCGCTTGCTTAATGCTAACAAACGGACTTTTAATCTACAAAGTGGCTTAATGCTATAGAAAGTGGCTTAATACTATAAAAATGGCTTATATATATCAACGGATCGAGAGCTTATTCGCTCGGCTATACATGACTGTTTGGCAGTGGCTTAATGCTAACAAACAGACTTTTAATCTACAGTGGCTTAATGCTATAGAAAGTGGCTTAATACTATAGAAATGACTTATATATATCAATGGGACTGAGAGCTTATTCGCTCAGCTATACATGACTGTTTGGCAGTGGCTTAATGCTAACAAACAGACTTTTAATCTACAGCGGCTTAATGCTATAGAAAGTGGCTTAATACTATAGAAATGGCTTATATATATATATATCAACGGGACTGAGAGCTTATTCGCTCAGCTATACATGACTCTTTGGCAGCGTCTTAATGCTAACAAACAGACTTTTAATCTACAGTGGCTTAATGCTATAGAAAGTGGCTTAATACTATAGAAATGGCTTATACATATCAACGAGACTGAGAGCTTATTCGCTCAGCTATACATGACTATTTGGCAGTGGCTTAATGCTAACAAACAAACTTTTAATCTACAGTGGCTTAATGTTATAGGAAGTGGCTTAATACTATAGAAATGGCTTATATATATCGACGGGACTGAGAGCTTATTCGCTCAGCTATACATATTTGTTGGCGGTGGCTTAATGCTAACAAACGGACTTTTACGGTGGCTTAATGCTATAGAAAATGGCTTAATACTATAGAAATGGCTTATATATATCAACGGGATCGAGAGCTTATTGGCTCGACTATACATATTTGTTTGCGGTGGCTTAATGCTAACAAACGGACTTTTAATCTACGGTGGCTTAATGCTATAGAGAGTGGCTTAATACTATAGAAATGGCTTATATATATCAACAGGATCGAGAGCTTATTCGCTCGATTATACATGATTGTTTAGCGGTGGCTTAATGCTAACAAACAGACTTTTAATCTACAGTGGCTTAATGCTATAGAAAGTGGCTTAATACTATAGAAATGGCTTATATATATCAACGGATCGAGAGCTTATTCGCTCGGCTATACATGATTTGTTTGGCTGGCTTAATGCTAACAAACAGACTTTTAATCTACAGTGGCTTAATGCTATAGGAAGTGGCTTAATACTATAGAAATGGCTTATATATATCAACGGGACTGAGAGCTTATTCGCTCGGCTATACATGATCGTTGCGTGGCTTAATGCTAACAAACGGACTTTTACGGTGGCTTAATGCTATAGAAAGTGGCTTACTACTATAGAAATGGCTTATATATATCAACGGGACTGAAAGCTTATTTGCTCAGCTATACATGACTGTTTGGCAGTGGCTTAATGCTAACAAACATACTTTTAATCTAAAGTGGCTTAATGCTATACTATATTTTATGGTGTAAATTAAGGAAGTATATTTTATTAAAGTATCTTTAGTGTTAAAAAAAATTGAAATAAATAATAATTATTTTATTAAAGTAATTTTAGTTTTAAAATTATTTTTAATAAAAAGGGTATTTTAGTCATTTGCCGGAATTTCATTCCAATTCCAAGGCTACTTTCTGTGAACCAAACAGACAGATTCCAATTCCTTCAACAGATTCAATTCCAATTCTGCCAACCAAACAGGTGGTCAAACCTGACAACATTCCAATTCCAATTCCTTTAAAGTCAAATTCTTTTGACAGATTCCATTCCAGTCAATTCCATTCTGCGAACCAAACGCCCCCTTAGAGGTAAAATTGGTAGGGCTCAATAGTAATAATATATTTTCTATTATATATTACTATTATAATATATTATTACTTTATAATGTATAATTAATATACAAATTTTGAAAAAACAATTGTAATATATTATTATTTTATATTATTTTATAATTATATATATTTTACATTTACCTTTGTACAAAATCACATATGAATTTACATTAACATTTTTACAAAATCATATATTATACTAAAATCAGATGTGATTTTATTGACGTATTTAGCATTGTAATCATGTGTGAATATCATTTGTATAAAATCATATATGATTTTACATTTACATTTGTACAAAATCACATATGAATTTACATTAACATTTGTACAAAATCATATATTATACTGAAATCATATGTGATTTTGTTGACGTACTTGGCATTGTAATCATATGTAAATATCATTTCATTTGTATAAACTTATATATGATTTTACATTTACATTTCTATAAAATCATATATAATTTTACATTAACATTTGTACAAAATCATATATGATACTGAAATCATATGTGATTTTGTTGACATAATTGACATTGTAATTTATCTTGATTTTATATTTATTTAAATAGTTTAAACAATGAAGCTCTATTTTAATTCATGAAAGTTAGCGGGATTTTGAATTTTCTAAAGATATTTGTGAGATCTTAATCTTACATTTATTAAATATATTTAATATTTATATTGTACAATCTGACACATGAATAGTAATTTTCCAAAAGTAATTAGTTTGACAATAATACCCTTCCCCTAACTATATTAATATTAATTAATTTATTGATTTCTTAAATTATATATGTGGTTAAAAGGGTTCCTTTGTTTCTTTAAATGGAGAAAGTTCTCGTTTGAACCTCTCTCTCTCTCTATATATATATATATAGAGAGATGAGTTCAAATGATAACTCAAATTTGGTTGCGAACGTGAGCACAAATGAGAGTGTGGCACGTGTCTCATTCAAAGAAATATTCAGACTGAATATATTATTTATTCAGTCTGAATAATCTATATTCAGACACGTGTCGCGCTCTCATTTCTCCTTACATTCACAACCAAATTTGAGTTCGCATTTGAACTTTCCTATATATATATATATATAGAGAGAGAGAGAGAGAGAGAGAGAGAAAGAGAGAGAGAGAGAGAGAGAGGCGGGTTCATACGAGGACAATACCAATTTACGAGAATACAAGGACAATTTTCGGCCAATCATTTTGTACATGAAATTTTTCATGTACAAAATCATATATGATTTCATGTACAAAATCATATGTGATTTTGTAAGCGTCAAAAATGACACGGACGACTTTTCCCGTGGGCAAGTCGCGGGAAAAGTCGCAGCTAATCATATATGATTTTGTACGTGAATCATATGTGATTTTGTACATGAATCATATGTGATTTTGTACATGAAAACTTTCATGTACAAAACAATTGACTGAGAATTGTCCTCGCATTCTCGTAAATTGTTACCGTTCTCGCATGAACCTCTTTCTATATATATATATATACACTTTTTGCAAAAGGAGGTCAATCAAGTAATATTTTTGCCAGTTAGTTTTTCAAAGAAATACATTTTCTTTTACTTTTCCTATATTTGTTGTATATTTTATCATCTTCTCATTAATGTAAGATAACAAAAATTATACCATAACTAGAGTCTGGCTTTGCGCGTTGTGTGATGACGAAATTTATTTTGTTAGGAAGTACGTAATTAAGTTAAGATTAAACGTAATTTGATAATAAATTTTAATATGGTGATAAAATTTATTTTGTTAAGAAATATGTAACTAAGTTACAATTAAACGTAATTTGATAATAAAAATGTAATATAGTAATGTATTGTGTGTTTTTGAGCAAATGATTTTTTTATTTTATAAATTAATGCACATATAATCATCTAAATAGTTAGATGTGTAATCAAAATTAAAAACGTCATATAACATAATTTACAGTACATTCATATAATGTGAAATAAAGGAAGGGTATTTTATCAATAGTTGAACGAAATGTAATATCAATTTACAGTGAGAAACTGTATAATGCAAGATATATAAAGAAGAACATGAATTAGATAAAGCTAAAGACTCTAAGAATTTGTAAACTAAAAAACGCCCAACATGAGTAAAGTTTAAAATCACACACACAAAAGTTGTAATGCAAACAAAATCATGATACGGATATACATAAATCTATAATTCGATCAAAATCAAGAAACGAACCTATATAAATTTTTTACCTTATATCATAAAATATAAAACTTGAAGATTTCAAATATTCATGACATAATACGTAAAAATTATAATGTGATCCTAACCATGATACGAACATAAATAAATATATAATGTGATCTATATCCATATTACAAACATACATAAAATTAAAATATGATCAAAATCACGAAATGAATATATACATATAATTACCATTCAATGAAAATCACAACACAAACATACATAAAATTATTATTAAATCAAAATCACAATACCAACAAATATAAATAAATAATTTGATCAAAATCATAAAACAACATATATAAAATTATTATCTTAATTAAATCATAACCAAAAAGCTTAACAATTCCGATTAAGCGAATACAATGACAAATTCTATTGTTGAGAATACTTCTCAAAACTCGGACAAAGCTGTGAAAAAGCTATATATCAATAATATCAGAAGTACTAAAACAAATAAGAAACCAAAGAGAAAATAATAAATTGAGATGAATAGAAATAATAAATTCAGATTTATAAACCTGACGGTATTTTGTCATCATTGATACGTGATTCAACTAAACTTTGAGATATAAATCTGAAGTCATTGATAAGTATATTTTTTTTATCATATCTCCTTCTAATCTTTTTATGAAAGTGAAAGTCAAAAAACGTATCTTGTACTTAGTTGATAATGGTCGGTAACTTCCCTTGCTTTCAATAATCTCAATCTTTTTTAAACAGTTCATAACACCCTCGCTCAATAGATGATGAAACTTTGGGACCAAGTTTTTATGCACAGATGCATGCATTAAGTTTTCCTGTAAAAAAAAGTGGATAACAAATTAGAAATTTTTTAAAACAAAGTATGCAATAGACAACTTCATCATACATTCTCATCGATTAGAATCATATTTAAACTAATCAAATCTCCTATTTTCTTCATGTTTAAACATTCTCACAATATACAAATACCAATAATAAACAAAAACTCCTAACAAATATTGATCTTTTAACAATAAAAATCTAGTGAAAGAAAATGTTTTAGAATGAGAGATTGAGAGGTGGTTTGTTATTAAAAAAATCCATAACATAACCAACAAAAAGACAAAGCATCACTTAATGCTTAAATAGGATAAATGAATGATTAATTAAAATAAAGAAAGGAAAACCAATGGTTAGTAACATAAAAAAAGGAAAATAAAAAGTTAATCTACATAAATTACAATAAAAACCAATAATTAATTAAAATAAATAATGGCAAATGAAAAGTTAATAACATAAAAAAAATAGTTAATTAATATAATTACAATAGGGGTGTAAATTTACTTAAAAACCCCTCATTTTTAATGATGACATAAACCAATTGCAAATTAATAGGTATGAAGAATTACCAAAATATCCGTGACTCACATTAAAAATACATACTTGCATAAAAGGACAGAAAGGTCTTTTAACATATTGATAATTTAAATTTTTAAAAAAGTGAAAATTTAAGAAATTTTCTAAGCATAACACATCTCATCACCTTGTGATTCTGCTTTATATATAGTGTGCGGCACTGCGCGTTGCGCAGTGACAAATTATTTTGTTAATAAATGTGTAATTATTTTAAGATGAAATGTAATTCGTTAATTAACAACTAAAATGCAATGTAGTACAACAAATATATTGGAGGGTGTTTTACATGTAAATTATTTTGGTAGACACTTGAATTACATAAATAATGTTCAAATGTTGAAGTTAGTTGAATTTGTATAGATGCAATATATTAAGCATTACGGTAACTGTACATTATACGCAAAGTTAATATTTTCAATTTAGGCTACAAAACTTGTTTGATATTGAATTCAACTTTATTGCATCTATAATACACTCGAGAATCATATAAACAAATCAACCAAATACGAAAATGTGTTTTTACATGTGTTAACTAAATATTAATAATCACAGATTATCAAGAATCAGTAATCAGTAATCACAAATTATTTTCCAATACGTTGAACATTGAGAATGCCAAATGCAACATGGATGGCTCTATAATCTTTATATATTTTGGTTTAACGATCATTATTGATCTAATTCACACAATAAAAATTATTTGGAACTGTACCTGGACTTTTTGAAAACAAATTATCAAATCATTTTCCCCGATGTATAATTTTATTTAAAACAAAAAAAAATTGCAAATGAAGGACATAAATTTCCAACTTTTTTGTTTTGGGAAGAACATTAACAATGAACCAATAATGTAATCATCTATGTTTTTATACCTAATTCCCCCAAAATTATCTCTCTTTATGTAACCAATGAACGGGAAAAATAGATAATATATATTGCTAAGACCATTTCATAATCAAACCTTAATATACCATCTAATATTGTCACCCCATCATGAATGCCTAATCCATGGTTTTTATCATTTCTCAAAATAGGGTCATATAGATCATATACTATATCACTAATTATATTTATTATATCATGATGCATGTTTTCATTTGTATATGTTTTTTAATGTGAAAAAATGATCACGTATGTTTTTCACATTATTTGGATTGTTATCATTTTATTTGTATGTACTTCACAATGTGAAATTATATCTTGGTACAAAAAGACTTGAATGTGTACATAGCCTTAGCAATACAAACATCAATGGCCAAAGCCACATTGCCAACAACCACAACCGATATATCAACTTCTACAAAATCTTATCCAAAGCAACAAAACCACTAACACAACAAACAAAACCAATACCTAATATTTAGAAGTCAATACTAAACTCATCTACACCATCAATTGAGAGCTCCTTGATCCAAGTAGTTAATTTGCTAAAAACACAACAATATCTCAACATGAATCAACAACAACAACTTCATTCACATGCTAGAGAAAAATAGGCGCAAAAATAAAAATACATCATCATTATAGCATTGATCTACATAGATTTCAATATCATTATGTCTTCAAACAACCATTTGTAGCATCCCGATCTCGATAACAAACTCTTTAACATCAATTTTGAGATATTGAAACAAATATATACAAAAAATCAAGTAATTACCATATCTCGCTCATTGAGTTCTCGAGAATGAAAAACAAACTTAGTTGTTGAATAGAGTAACGAAATATAAAAGTATAAACGATAAGATGACAACTTTATAAACTGAAATAGTTGTCAAACCTACTTTGAAAGAAGGTGCTAAAATGGTGAATGGTGCGGAGAGAACGACTACAACGACAACTCTTCTTCACAATGTTGCTAACTTAAGTCATTCCTTACAAATAAAGTTGTGTTGTGTGATTATTAAGTAAAATATGAATATGAGGTGTGGAAGGTTTGATTTGTGATTGAACAACGTGTGAAAATTTTGATTTATGAAGGAGATTAAGGAAGTTGAAAAGTGTACATGGACAAATGAAAAGTTTGGAGTTAAATCAAAGACATAAATGACAATATATGGAAATTTTGATTTATGAAGGAGATTAAGGAAGTTGGAAGGTGTACATGGACAAATGAAAAGTTTGGAGTTAAATCCAAGACATAAATAACGATATGTAGAATTATCAAAACGACCCACTCATAAGCAAATAATAGATTTCATATAGGGGTTTCAATGTCATTAACAAATTAAATATTTTAAGAATTCAAAAAATTGAAAAATGATTCTTAGAAGATTACTATCAACCATAATGCCATGTCATTGTTTGAGGTTTTTGCTTTTATATATATAAAAAATATATATACAATGGGTGTATAAAATTACTAAAAAGACCCTTATTTTTAATGACGATATAACTTAGATATGGGGACAAAAATGTCATCAACATATTCACCCTTTTAAAAAATAAAAATTTAAGAAAAAAGAAAAGAGAACATTAGGAGGTTATATGTTGTGGATGGATTAAGAGATGATGAAAGTAAAAAGTCTTTAAAAAGTTAAAGAGTTTGGAGGTTAAATGTTAACTAAAAGGATTGTAAAATGACCAAAATGACCCAATTGCAATAAAAAACATATTGTTTCATACAGGGGCATAAAAGTCTTTTAACATAATTAACATTTAAAAAAAGAAAAATAAAAGAAAAAGGAGGAGATGCCACGTGGACTCCCAAATGTTTCTTCTTTATATTTATACTAGTCTTTTGCTTCGCGCGTTGCGCGATGGTCGTATGATCAAATTAATTTGATGTTCAAGGGGTGTTTGGATTAGCTTATTTGAAACTAACTTATTGACTTCCTGAAAAAGTGTTTGTTAAAAGTTGATAAATTAAAATTTTAACTTCTTAAAAAATGACTTATCATATGTTTGACACCGGATAAATTGTTTTCCCAAACATTCAAAATGACTTATTATCGGTACCACACCGGAAAAAGTCAATAACTTGTTTTTATAAGCTAATCCAAACACCCCCTCAATAGTTGTTTGAATAGTTTTGAGACACATATAATAATGAAAAAAGAAAATATTAATGTTTCATATCCACTATAATTATCAGTACTAAATGAATAAAATTATCAAACGAATATACAAAGTAATGAACCGTCCAATGCTCAAATGAAGTCCAAATACATTCAAAATTATTGATGTTTCTTTTTAAAACAAAAGAATATTCATAATGTATCAAGAATGTGCACTCTTACCCTTAAGTAAGTGATAGTATTGAACTTATCTGGTAAACACTTACCAGGCAAGGGTTTAGGTAAACAACCCCTTAAGAAATGCGTTTAGAACATAACCATAAACGTAAGGTTTTATAAAGTTCAAAAATGGAAGAAAAGATAAGTGAGCAGCCATAATATGATCTCAAAACTTCCCACAGTAATAGCACAAAATATTCAAAATGGAAAAAAAAAGTCAGTACTCTATTATGTTAGAGTATCAAAATCCATTGAGATTGATCAATTTACATCAAACTAATATTGAAATTTGAAAACCTAACACATATCTAAGAACAAATTTGGAACATGAGCAAACAACTAAACATTATGCACAATGCAAAAATCCATCATGTACAAACAAGTCAGGAACAAATGATTAAATACGAAATCTATATTGGTTAGCATCGTTAAATGTTAAGTCTATGTATCAATGAGGATGTAATTATGGAGTTTTTATGTCTGCAAAAAAGATCAGATAATCCCCAAAGCATGCTTGAGAAAGAAAATTTTCTGAAGCTATCATGCACCAATATCCACAAGCCTGTTCATTTGACATATTGGTTCACCCTGGAGTTTACTGCTGAAATTTTATGTACGATTGTTGTACTTCTTAGTTGTATTTGTCTTTTAATTTGTATAATCTGCGCAAGCGAGTAGAATCATAAGGAAAAAGGATTCATCTACTCTCAAACCAAAAACACGATCATTCATATCCTTTAAAGTTTTCAACATTTTCAATATTTTAAGCTTTTTTTTTGTTTCCTTCTCTCTAAAACTGAGCATGGTAACAACTAAACTTCACAAATATGTACCCATTTATATATATTCAATTCAACTCAAATGTCCATCCATGTGTAGCAATAGAAATTAGAATATAGCAAAAGAATCACAAATAGATAACTGGTAGTATCTGTTGGAACTAAAGAGACCAGCAAACATCAAATTATTAAATCAAGTTATGTGGGTTTTCTTGACTGCAAAAACGTATACAAATCATGAGGTAGTTCATATTAAAGGGACATGAAATATGGGTATTCAATAATCAGGCAACACATTAATGACGTCTATTCCAAGTCATATTACCTTACCAGATGAACATGGCAAGGACCAAGAATCTAGCCCGGCAAGAGTAGTAAGAGCAAAGACAATGACCGAAGTCTTACCTGGTAAGTAGGGTGACAACTCTTACCACGGTAAATTGTTGCATACGATATCTTTTTGCTAAAATTTTCTACAAACTAAATACAGAGACAGCAGAACTAAATATCCAAATTAGAAAATACCCATATGAGAAAACGATTGAAAACCTCGTAAAAAATCAGCTTTTACCAGTCAAGGTAAGGTTCTTCTCATTATAGCAAAGCCATAAATTAGAAAAACAATAATCCGTAATCAAGTGAAAGCTGAAATCAGTAAACAAAAAGGCAAAATCTCGTTATGGCAAAACCATAAAAAGAAAAGAATCAATGTAAACAAAAAATCCAAAGCAAGCAAAACCCAACTAAAGTTAAGCGGAAAATTGGTAAAGATGA
Organism: Silybum marianum; assembly: GCA_036898165.1. Taxonomy (NCBI): domain Eukaryota; kingdom Viridiplantae; phylum Streptophyta; class Magnoliopsida; order Asterales; family Asteraceae; genus Silybum; species Silybum marianum. Next base: position 33,490,391 of record CM072533.1, on the reverse strand, counting down.
TAGTAAGAGATTCTTATCTGGAGGTGATTTGAGTTTGTGGATTGACATATGTCAGACGATGGGAGACGAATGACGGTCGACAAATGAGCACTGCAGCAGGGGTGGAATACACTGCACCAAATTATGGAAGCTAAAAATCAATCAACTACACCAACCAGAAGATAATTAAGATGACACTAACGTAACAAGCGATAACTATACATCAAAGTTTCTAGGTAAGGAAATTTGAATCAATAGGAGTTAATAGAATGTATCCAGAAATGTTGTTCGATTCTGTAATTGAGACACCTGAACCTGAAACGAAATCACCATTGTAAGGTCATTGGACTTCTATTCTTTTCGTCACTCCACACTCTGGTACCGATTGCTATGCAAAACAATTGATTGATATACATAAATTGAAACGTAGAGGCAAACAAAACAATGAAAGGAAGATGGAAACCTGTTTATCGATAAAAAAACCTCAGATAAATCAATCAAAAACCCGTTGAATCGATTAAAAAACAAAACTGTTGTCGATTGCAATAAAAAAACCCAGATAAATCGATGAAAACCCCGTTTAATCGAGTAGAAAACAAACCTGTTGTCGATTGCAATAAAAAAACCCAGATAAATCGATAAAAAATCTGTTGAATCGATTAGAAAGCAAACCGAAAGAAAAAGAATAGCCAGGTTGGGAACAGAGGAATCGATTGGGAATATAAACCATCAATTTATCATTTATATATGGCCAGCTTGAGAACATGAATAGTCAGGTTGGAACGGGAAGAATCTAAGGTAACCGTCGAAGACGAAGGGATTTTGATGAAGCATAAAAAATGATAAATCAACGAAATAGGAGGACATGCCACGTGGAGGATGAATGATCCGGCCTGCTTTATATATATATATATATATATATATATATATATAGATTCACAAAATTTAAATGCTTAAATCTCATAATAACACTTCATACGTCGATTTAATGTAAAAAAATTTAAAAGGAAGGTTGACCAACGATGGCTAGTTTCAGTCATGATTAGCGACAAATTAGCAACGAAAACTTTTAGCAACGGATCAGCGAGAAACTTAGCAACGGATTAGTGAAAGGACCCGCCAACTTTTAGTGACGGATTTTCGTCCCTTATCCCGTCGTTGAACTTTAATAATTTTATAAAAATTAAAATTTTACATTTTCTGTATTGTTTATAGACGTGGCATCGATCGCTACTCCGTCGCTAATTAGCACTGGATTTGACTATTTTTCTTATTTAAAATATTGTTTCACATATGTTTGTATTCCCCTAATAAAAAATTACATGTGAGTTTTTTTTTCATTTACCTAATGAAATGAAAAATACACGTAAAAGATATTCACGTGGTGAAACAAATACACGTAAAACTATCATATTATGAACAGGCCCGGTCCTGAGGGAGGGCGGGTCGGGCGTACACCCAGGGCCCACAAGAAACAGGGGCCCAATTTTTTATATATATACTATATAGTATATAGTAGTAGTTCAAAAAAAGTTAATAATTAATAAAAAAGACAACTTTTTTATTATCTAATACGATCCAAAAAGAGTTTAGCATTATATTAAGAATCTAAACGTGTAATAATTAATTACATTAGAGAAAAAATTTGTAAAATTTTTTTAATTGGTTGTTCATTTTATAGTATTGATTGTTGTGTCTCTAAGTTTTTTTAATTTACTACTAAAATCTAAAACTATCTTCTTTAAAAGACATTGATATATTGTCCATCATTCATCTCCGAACTGCATGAATTTATATTTTTGTATTATGATATAGTAGATTTTGTTATTAATTAAGAGACTCCTTCCTTTTAGAAGAAAAATAATTATTAACTGAAACGATCCAACTTATATCTATATTTATGATTTCAAAACTACTATTGTCTTTTCATTGGTGCATGAATCTTAACTACTATTCTGACTCTAAGATAACAATAAGATTTCAAACTATAATAAACATGGACTTTTGATTCTAAGATTGATGGTTCCTAAAAAATATGTTTAAACCCTAAAAGTTTAAAATGGTGATGAAAACATTAACATGATCTAACATTGAAACTCAACTCATTTATATTGATTTACATAAGGTATTACTCTAAATCATCAACATTGTGACCCTAAATGTTTTTGTTAGTGGAATGGATTCACGATACTCTGTAAAAATTATATGATAGATAATATTAATTTAGAATTATTATTGATTGATTTTGCATTTAGGAATACTAAAAAAGGTTTTATATGAATTATTAGTGTTTTTTGATTTCAATGTTATTTCTAATGATAAAAGAAACATATTGAATGTTTTTCATACTTATCGAGGGCCAATTTTTTCATCTTGCCCCGGGTTTAAAAAATGTCAGGATCGGGCCTGATTATGAAACAAATATATGTGAAACAATATCTTAAATCCTAGTATTTGATGAAAAAATATCATATATAACATTTATTCTTATATCGATTCTCACACGTTAATAATATATTTGTGGTTCTCATTTGATTTAACTCCTGGTTAAATAATGTCATCGTTTAAAAGTATTTTCATGTCCATCTCTATTTGTACATTAGATCATTACATGTTTAAAGTATTTTTATCTTATGGATGTATTTTTACATGTACATTAGATTTTTGTTCACCTTTCGTTTACTATGGTACACAATTAATGTATTTATACAAGTTTGATTTTCATTTTTTTTACACGTATTGATATGCAAGTGAATACAAATTTATTCTTTTTTTAGAATAAAAAATATTTACTTTCCAGTTTCCACAAGTTCATTTGCATTTTTAGTCCAAAGTGTTGAACGATATGTTATTGAAGTTGAAGGATAAACCTTGGGCCCATTGTTTGTGGACGACGTCCAACATAAGTTCAAAGCCTTATGGCCCATCGTATAGAAGTAGGTTGAGTAAAAACCCGATCAATCCGACCAACAGATCAACTCAACCTAATTTTACACGAAATAATTTAACTCGAAACAACCCAATATCTAATTGAGTTGTAAAAATTTTAAACCGTAGGTATTTGATAGATAATGGGTTACGTTTATTTGAATCCAACCCAACACCCGACATCCTTTTATTTTTTGGTTTTAATAATATTATTGAGTCTTTGTTAATATGCCCATTAGTCAATTACCATCACGTACACTCTTCATATACATATATTTTTAATATTGTATTCATCTCAATCTAACGTCTTTGTATGTATGTTTACTATTGTGAACATATCTATACTATATTATAAAGCATTTGACTTAAAACTCTTAAAAACAATTTACAAAACATGATTTACAACCCATCCCTGTACAATTACTTAATTTTCAATATTACTACTTATTATACAACTTGTTAAAGCATCCCGCCTCCCCTCCTTATCCCTAATAACAACCCTCCCGTATCACTTGCAACTCACCCTCATCCTCAAATCTGTTTTGATCGGAGAGATTCCAGGGGGTATTATCTTTATCGTCTCCGTTGCTGATTTCTCCATTTATCGTTTTTCCTCTTCATGTATATCTCTCCCGGTTTGATTTCTCCATTAAAAAGGTTTGATTTCTCCATCAACGTTGCCGATTTCTCCATTTATGGTTTTTCTTCTTCATGCATATCTGTCAGGTTTGATTTCTCCATCAAAATCTCTGGTTAGGTTTTGATAATCAATTTATGATAGAGTTTTCTCTATCTTAGATTAAGTTTTTAATATTCAATTTTCTTTGTAATTTGTAATGCATCTTTTACCTTTACATGTTGTGTTTTTTCTCGGTAGGTTAAGGCATATGTGATTAATCTATGTTCTTTGATTTGTTTTGCTTTAGGTGCTTTTGCATCCATAATAGAGATGTACTTTGACCTAGAATGTCAATGGGTTTGAGAGCTTATTGATGTTGGTATTAAATTTGTAAGGTAATAATATCATCATCTTTTCCTTTTTGGAATTTCCTCATTAGAAGGTTTAAGAGCTTATATATTCAGTCTATGCCAAACATCCTAAGCATATATATCACTAAAACTGCCGGTTCCAATAACATTTTGTCACTGATTTTTCTACAGCTTAACACGAGCCACGGCTTACAAATGTTTACAACCATTAGAGAATGGTTATTTGATCATACACCAGGTAGAAGGAGGATGTTATTTTCATGTTATGATATATGTTTTTGTTCTTGATCTGGGTATATTATTATTGCTATTTGATCCAAACTCTTATGATAGGTTTCTTTGTTTCAATCACAAATTTTAGGAAGCTACTTTGATATCATACGGTTTATGTGACATTTATCAAATGTTGCTCCTTGATATCTTCAAATACCTTTTTGTACTACATTCCATAACTAATCGCTTATGCTGCCCCTGTTGTCGCAAAAGCGGTCTTCATGGTGGAAGTTTGGCGTTATAAACGACAATGCTTATTTTGTGAATATCTTCATTATACTGGACGAGGTTAAATTCGGGTAGGTTTTTGTTTTCGTTTTACAAAATAACTTGCTTTCGTTGCTAGGTTTTTGAATTTTCGTTGGAACGGTAATGCTTATTTTTGTGAATATTTTAGCAAGGAAGATTCTTGATCCTTGACATACTTACCCACTCTTGCCTGATTTCTAAAAAGTTGATTGTTTTCCTTGCATTCTTTTCTGCAGCTTGAAACCAACGTAATATGGACATATAAGGTATATGTACTCAAATTTTAACACGACACCTGTCTTAATTTTTGGTGTATAAAAGATTACATAATTACTATACATTTTAAGCTAGAATTTAGGGGTTGTTTACACCCAAATCCTTACCCGGTAGGAATTAACACTAGAATTTATTTTACCGGGTAATACTCTCCATCTTTATCATCGCTCTTACAGGGTAAGATTCTCGATCCTTGCCATTTTCATCACCAGGTAAGCACTTACCAGGTAAACGTTTAGTAAACGACCCCTTAGTGTTCCAGGACAATTGTTAGTGAAGATGGTAGTTGATCCTTACGGAACCAATATTTGAGGATACGGATAAGCAAAGTTAGTATGCCTAGACAAATAGTTTCTAACCATTGCTCAGATATTTAAAATGCTCTTCAATAATAACAAATAATAGACGAACTCAAGATCATAATTTTTGGACGATCTTTGCTAACCGATTTCATACCATTCTGATTATAATTTGCTAAAATTCATCTTTTGTTTTGAATATCATGTTTTCTGCTACTGACGTTGCTTTGCCTTTTGTTCTGTCAACAACATCCAAGGTACATGAAATTTGTTAACTCCTTGAACATGTAACATGAAGTTTTTTTTGTAGAAAAGAAAGTTGTTGCTTCTTATGAAGTTTTTTGTTCTATCAACATCATCCATATATATATATATAATTCTCAAATTACTTGCCTGTGTGTTCTCTTCTTTATAACATAACATACAATCATATTATATATTTTTATTTCAAGAGCATGCCCACCAGTCCACCAAATATGCTAATTACATACTAATAATAAAAACACAGATTGGAAATATGCAAAGTTCAACATTTCTTCATCGAACCACCCAAACGTGCAACTAGTGTTTTGTTAAAACTTATGAGTCGTTTATCAAACGCTTAATAGGTAAGTATTTACTAACAAGAGTCACCACTCTCATTTACCTTATGGGATAACGTTCCATCAAAATAGATTATGGTAAACATTTATAATTTGGTAAGCTCTTACCAAGTAAGAGTCATCACCATCACTTATCAGGTAAGACTTCAGATCCTTATTACCTTCCTCTTAACGGGTAATATTTTTGGTTCTTTACATGTTCACGTACCCGGTAAGGTAATTCAATTGGTAGGCGTTTACCAAGGTAGGTGTTTAGTACATGCCCCTTAATTAGATAAGTGTTTGTACATGAAAAAGTATAAATTTTGTATTAATGTAATGTTCATCTATCGGAACTTGCTCCTTGGGACGACAAATATTACAAAGGCAACATTTTGTTCCATAGCATGATGTTGTGTTCAATGTAAAACTTGAGGTTCCTTCTATTAATAACCGCTCCAAATAGGAAATGTTACTTTTAGTTTATTTTTAGTTGCTTCATGTGGTTTTTGGATTCTATGGTTGTTCTATGTGTCATACATTATAGCAAATCACCACATTGATTTTCTTCAAGTTTTGAGGTCAATTTATTATATAACAGGTGAAGGACTCTTCTGTGATGGCTTTTTTATTGCCTTCAATGTAAGAATCAACATAGTGAATATACTTTTCCAAGAGTGCATATGAAGTTCTTGAGTTCTTAATTAAAAGAGAACCATGTCTATGAATCAATTGTTAGTTTTATATGCAACGAGAAAGTATATATGGAGCCTACCTGGTTGATGTTGAATTCCTTTGTTTGGGGTTTGTAAAAAGTTGTTTTTTTGTGTTTGGTATCATGTAGATTTTTGAAAATGAATTTAATTTGTATTTGGTCCCGTGAACCATCTCATTATTTGTATTACATGCAAACAATTTCAATAAAATAGATTTGGATTTTTAAACCGAAGAATTTTGATATACGGATTTGATTTTTTGCTTGGAATTGCTTAATATAAGATTTTGTTTAAGTTCCTTTGTTTTGACAAGGATTTACATGTCATTGTTCTTGCATTTCTTTGTCAACAATAATATCTTCTTTTTTAACGGCAAGTTAGTAGCTAGATATTCGAACCCACAGTGATATTCAATTGGGCAGTATGCGGGACCCGAACCTTCGTATTAGGGGATAAACCCCGCTTCTTTAACGCCCCATAAGGAAAACCCCCACGGGGAGGCTCGAACCTGAGACCTCCAGCATGTGGAAACAACCTCCTGAACAACTTTGCTAGGCAGATGGTGGCATTGTAAACAACAATATCAGAATTGGTTTTTATAATTAAGTATAGTTACGTTGGTTACCTATTTTCAATTACAAAAGTGTTCGGCGTCCCGCTGCATTGCGCGGGTACCCAACTAGTATATATATATATATACACACCAATTGAGAAAATTAATTAATGTTATATACTTAAAATTTAAGAACTATGGATAAGATATACTAAATGGTTGAAGATTAAAAAGAAATTATAAGTAGAGAAAACAACTTATTCAAGGTTAGGAGAATATTTTGTTGTACCAAAGTATCAACCCGACCAACCCGTACAGTTTCGGTTGGGTTGGGTTACACTTTGATTTGTGTTGGGTTGGGTTGGATTGAGATTTTTCAAACTGAAAGCATTGAGTTGGGTTGATCAAATGCCTTCAACCCGATCAACCCAACCCGTGAGCACCCTTATCTGTAGTTATATGAAAATTATGGATTAAATATCTCGAACGAAAATAATTACAACTACGGTTATCATGGTCTCACTTTATTATGGATTGGATTCTATTTTGTCGTAACTTTGTTAACTTAAACTTCGTTAAGTCATAGGTGTTTATGTCCTTTGATATTTTTTTCATTTTCAATTAAGAATTTAAATATTTTATGATCATACATATGTATGTGTGTGTGTGTTTTTTTATATACATATATATATATATATATATATATATATCGAGAGAGAGAGAGAGGCGGGTTCATACGAGAACGCTAACTATTTATGAGAATATGAGAAACGTTTTTCATGTACAAAATCATATGTGATTTTGCAGTAACTGGAGCGGGTGACTTTTGGGGCACTTAAGTCGCATGGGAAAAGTCGTCCGGATCATTTATGATTTTGTACAAAATCACATATGATTTTGTACATGAAAAAAAAAATTCATGTACAAATAATTGGTTAAGGATTGTCCTCGTATTTTCTTAAATTGTTATCGTCCTTGCATGATGTGAGAACAGTAACAATTTACGAGAATGCAAGGACAATCCTCAGCCAATCATTTTGTACATGAAATTTTTTTCATGTACAAAATCATATGACACGGGCGACTTTTGCCGCGGAAAAAGTCTCGGCTAATCATATATGATTTTGTGGATCCCAGATTATGATCAAGTACGTAATGAAACAATATAAACATGAAGAACACGATGAATATGATTAATATCGGAAGTCGGATGTCTCACTTATGAATATATTGATTACAATGTAAGCTCTCAAAATAATACTTCTCTCTCTCTCTAATTTCGACTTCTAGCTCTAATGATAACCCTAAGACTCTTATATATATTTCCAGGATTAATTAGATAAGGAAACTAATAAGATAAGCACCATGCACTTACCATAAATACAAAATAACATTGTTTCCTTATTTTGACACAATTCAAGATAAGTCCTAACAATCTCCCCCTTGGGGTAAAATAAGTCTTCACTTTCTTAGCTCGAACATGCCTTCAAATCTTCTTAGGGTCTGTCGGTAGATTAGACGTTTGTCGATGATATCTAAAGCATCCAAAATCTTTTGCCTTTGACTTCTTTCTATCTGAACTTATCTCCACTGATAATCTGTTTCTGATTCCTCATAGCGTACCATTAGAATAAGCAGCTGTCTCAGTGAACCTTAAGAACCGTTTATCTCCATTCTTTTTCATGTAAACAAAACCGTGAGCTGGCATGGTAAGAATGGTTAGAACCTTCAGCTTCTGTAAGTCAGGAACTTCTTGATTTGGTTTTGCCAGATAAATCTTCCTTTGTTGGCTTTCAATTTCTCTTTGGAGATCATGAAGGTAACTAGACCGTAACTCCTTTTGGACATGTCTTACTATCGCTCTTAGTGCTCTTTGCTCATCAAAAGATCTCTTAGATTTGTCTCGCAACTCTACATACAAGGTTTCCATGTCAACCACATCAATGTTTGCAAAATTTGCTTCAGTGAAGTAGTATTCCTTGTCATTGTCTCGCAAGACTCTGAAAGTAGGAAACATTACTTGATACAGTTTTTCAAAACTTATTTCCTTGATGCCGACTATCTTATGCCTTGGGATCACTTCTTGCGGTGGCTTTGCGACCATCTTCAACATCCATACATACTCCGTCACCTGATGGGAATCCATTTCAGTGATGAGATGGATATGAGATAGATCTTCCGGATTCTTCTTCTCAACAAATATCTTTTGCATTGTTTCTTCAAGATAGGGAACTCTGATCTGTTGATTTATCCATTTTGAGTTGTTATTCTTAAGCATCCTTTCCCAACGGATTTGATGAGGCAGTAAATCTATTCCACTAGTGGATCTCGGATGATAGTTCAGATTTGCATGTTGCAAATTCAGATAATCCTATTTTTTTTAATACCGTAGCATATGGATCTCTGAACCAGTGTTTACTTGATTTCGCAGATTCTGAACATTAACCAATTCATCATTGATCGATTTCGGTTCCACTACTCGAGACATACTCCCAAAGTCAAAATCTGTCGTGGGTTTTTCAACCGTTGGCTGATTTTCGTGTTGGTGCGTGGGAGGTGGATCGACTTGTTGTTGTTGTTGAGATGGTGGAGCGGATGAAGATGTGCCAGGAGCTGTAGTGGTAGTTTGCCTGACTTGAGCTTGAGCTCTTGTTACCCGACGACGTGTCTCCCCCTCAGGGTGATTAGGAGCGGAATCCATATCGTTCTGATCAGGTCGACGGCGTTTAAAACGTTCAACTGGCTAGCAGGACTCACGAATCTCTAGGCGAAGAGCTTCAATAACGCCAAGTATATTATCTTCACTATTTTTCTGTTGAGTCTGCATATCAGTGAGTTTCTTCTTGATATCTGCTTTGAAGCAATCGAACTCATAACGAGTAACGGTAGGAATGACGAGGTTGCGTCGGAGAAGGTCAGCGTGCTCAGATTCAGGAAAACCTCTAGCATCAGATTCAACAATCAAGTTTGCATAGAGTATTGACATTAGTTCATCGTTTGCGTAGAGTATTGACATTAGTTCATCGTTGTTGAACTGGGATTTCCGAGGTGAAGGAGGCTGCTGGTGGAGATCAGAGTCAGAAGATGAAGCAGTAGTGAACTCAGAAGGCGGAGATCGACTGGTACTTGGTCTGGAAGAACTGTCATGTGAAGGCTGTGAACTAATCGAATGGTAGATTGTTACGAAAAAGTAGTCGCATCCATTCCTCGTGAGCATCTAAAGAATCTTTAGCTTGTTGAAAATCAGCATCTACATAGGTTTGCATGGCAGGATTGACAGTGAAAGTTTGTGTAGCAGTACTTGTAAGGGAAACACCAGGGTCACGTAGAACACTCGTTGACACCACTGTTGAATCAACCGTGAACCTACGTTCAGCATTGGCATTGATGTAGCGCTGGTAGGATTTCCTTCCAATCCTTGTGAAATGTCGGGAACCGACACCACTATGGAAGTTCGAACGGTGCCACGGAGGCTATCTGTGTGTGCTGACTCTGTTGTCTTAATTGGCTCTGGACTCAACGTGCGTTGAAATGAAGTCGAAGTAGGCAGGATACTACTTGTTGTTTCAATAGTTGTGCCTCCCAAGAGGAGGGGAGTTAGATGAGGAGCTAGACCCGCAATAAGTGATGAAACCGTAGGCTTTTGTGAGACTATGGAGTGGATGGTTGGGGTGTGCACTTGCGTTGTTGGGTCCACAATGTCTTGTCTAATATCGGTACCCAACGGATGAGTATTGATAATGGATGCAGTTACCCGTCTAGTGGTTGTGGACATTTCCCTCTCAATCATATTTACCTCGCCGTCACTCAAGCTTACTTTGTCATTTTCAACTAAGTTTCCCTCCGTTCTCCTTATGTCTCCAAAATTCGGCTTAAAAGGTGGTTCAGATAGTGGTTCAGATCATGGTTCGTGAATAGTTGCAGAAGTGGGTATAGATATAGGATCATATTGATGAAATGGCTCAGCAATGGAATCAGGATCAGTTGCATCAGAAGATGAATCTTGGATGGAAGGTTGTCGGCTGATTCGGTTTAATACAGCATCTGAAGTTGAAATTTGTTGGCGACGTCTTGAAGGTTGATCATTGGAACTATCATGAAGTTCAAGAGTATCTTCGGTCTCGGTGTCAGATGGTGATGGTTGACGAAAGATGCGGTAGTAGGGATGAGCTGATCAGACGCACCACCCTCGACAGTTCCCCTCACTTCATCTCTTCTCTCAACACCCTGTTCAAGATCCGCTTGATCCTGAACATGCTCATCTAGTCTAGAACCCTCACCCATCTCATTATGTACCTCCTGGATTAGCACTTGGGCAGGCCCAACCGGTATTGGAGGGGCCATTAAGCCGAAACTCTCCCTATAAGCTATCACACTACGTGTGTTCTGATCAATGTGTGCTAGTAGGGCATGAGGAATAGGCATGATGTACGGGAACCGAGAATCAGTCAGCTACAGGTACTTTTGTTTGTAGGTGGGTCCAAGTGGCATGCCGGCTCGTCTCGGAATTTCGCGTCGGGAGTGCATCATATGGTGAATGAAGAGCTGGATGAACAGTTGGTAAGGTAGGAATTAACGGTCTCTGGCATTTCCTTTATTCGCAACAAAGTCTACCAAGTCTGACCAGATAAGGGTAGCATAGTCGTAGTGTCGACTGTAGATAATCCCGTGGAATATACGAAGGACTGCGGTGCTTGCTTTGTCCATTCCAGTGTATTTCCCATCAGACAACGATTGATGGGTGAGAATAGTGTGAACCAAATGTGGGGCAGGTGCATACACTTGAATTGACCAACATGAGTGAGGTTAGTGTTAAACCCTAAAGGGTGGATGTCTCTACACAGTTCTTCGTCATTTACGGGGTCTTCATAGGATTGACGTCCAGGAAAGACGTCTGCGGCAGGCAGTCGTAGGACACGGCGAATTTTGGATGGTGTGAGACGGGTCACATAGTCGCCATCATCAGGATGATAAGTCAAGGTATACCAGGACTGCTGCAGATAAAAGGCCGGAACTCGCTGCTCCAAGGAGAAAGCAAACCAAAGAGGGTGGCGTTTGAGAATTTCCATGATGACCGAATGTTCGAGATTTATATTGAAGTCGAGCCGATGGTTGGTTGGGAGAAATTTCTTCTTTTCGGATGGGGGCAATAGCAAGTCGTCTCGATTTGCAGCATTGATACTTGGTGCAGTAGACCTCTCAGAAGGCATGGGGTTTTCGTCATCCGACACATTTGGATCATTGATAGCCGCCATTGTTACTGAAAGATCGTTGTTAGTTAAACCATGGAAGACAGATTAGTGTCCGTAGAATAGAAAGTACCTAAAGAAAATGATAAGTATGGATCTCGAGTGACCAATAGTCATGAGAGACTCGATATAAAAATATGTTGAATGAAGTAATGTCGAGAAAACAAGCATGTCGAGTAAAGCTCGGTCGAGATAAACACTCAAGATGTTTTAAGAAAAAGTTAACTTAATATGTCGATCATATAAGAATCGATATAACAGGATGTCGAGTGAAGCTGAGTCGAGATAAAGACTTAAAGATTTGTTCAAAGATTTAAGGAAAGATGTCGAGCCAAGCACAGTCGATATAAATAGATGTCGAGTCACCCAGGATCGATATAACCACTTACAATTTTCTAAGGATAGGTTAAGTGAAGATGTCGAGCCATTGAGAATCGACATAAATTTATATCGTCTCTAGGTTTGGTCGAAATAAACACTTATGAATTTCAAACTCAAGCGAAGAAAATATGTCATTCTAATGTGAATCGATAAGAAAACATGTCGGGTCAAGGGGACTCGACAAGTCTTCAAAATCTTGAAAAAATATTCTAAGTGTTTGGATGGTCCGACAAGCATGAACATTCATCAACCCAGATTTCAAAGTGAAATTTTTTGGCTTTATGCCTAGATCTATGGTAAATGGACATCGTCTAAGGTCATTGAAGCTAAGTATAAGTCCAGATTTGCCCAGAAACATCAAAAAGAATGAAAACTCTAAACCCCAAGGGTTTTGGAATTCGAACAGTTAATCGATAAATTGACTAGCATGCAATGGATAAGACTGAAAAAGCTAAGAATTAAAGTTGTGCACAAAGTTAAAATGAACCTGGTGATGCTTTTCTTTTCGCGAAATGCGAACTTTTGAGAAAAAATTGAAATCACTATGTGTGCTCGGGTGGGTTTGTGAGAGAAAGAGAGAAAAATTCGAATGCGAGACGTGAATAGTGCAAGTGGGTCCCTGAGTTTAAATAGTGGGACAGGGGGGCAATGGCACGTGGCATGAGTAGCTTGTCGAGTCTTAGTAGCTCGACATCTTTAGATGTCGGGTTCTATGGAGTCGACAAGTTGGGGAAGTCGAGTCCTTTGAAGACGATAAGAACGATTTTGAAAAAATTTCTAAGTTGCCCCCCTTGATTTGTGCCTTAAGATAAGAAAACTTAGCTCCCCCGATGACTGTGCGAGTTAAGAAAAACTTACGTGATGGCTCCCCGTTGAATGCTGAAAGATGTTAAAACAGATATCGAGATAAAAAGGAAAAGACATAAAATGACGAAAGTTATGCGAGAACTAATTTTTTTTGAAAATACAGAATACTAAAAAAAATAAAGGTCATAAAAAAGAATTCAAGAATAATGAAGATTCATTTTTGAATGTGGATGTGCATTTAAATTTGAATGGGCTTTTTGTGAAATTTGAAGATATTGATATAAAATCAGGTTTTGAGATTGAGCATGCCCAACTTGGACACTAAGAATTGGAAGCGTTTTTCATCCAATGCCTTTGTGAACAAGTCAGCAAGCTGGAGTTCTGTATTAACAAAATAAAGTTCAATCGTACCTCTTTCGACACGGTCTTTAATGAAATGATACCGGACATCGCTGTGTTTTGTCAAGGTAAGTTGGACAGGAATGTTGGATATTGCGATTGCCCTCTTCGAGTAACAATATATGGGAATATGGTTGAACCAAAAGCCATAATCCTTGAGTTGCGTACGCATCCATATGACTTGTGAACAACAACTGACGACACCGATGTATTTGGCTTCCGCAGTTGATATGGATACGCATGTTTGCTTCTTTGATGACCAACTCACAAGCTTATCTCCCAAGAACTGAATACAGCCCGTTGTGCTTTTTCTATCAAGCATGCATCCGACGTGATCAACATCTGACAAAGTAGTTAGCTCGAAACCCGAATCCTTAGGATACCATAGGCCAAGATCATTAATACCTTTTAAATAACGAAAAATACGTTTAACGGCACTAAGGTGAGATTCTTTTGGAGAAGCCTGATATCTAGCACAAAGACAGGTAGCAAACATTATATTCGGTCGACTAGCCGTTAAATACATCAAAGAACCTATCATGCCCCGGTAGTTCTTTGCATCTATTGTTTTTCCCAATGGATCAACATGTAGTTTGGAACCCGGAGACATAGGAGTTCTAATCGAGGTACAGTTCGTCATATTAAATTTCTTTAACATATCCGAAATGTATTTTGATTGGTTGATGAATATTCTCGTAGAAAATTGTTTTACTTGAAGACCGAGGAAAAATTATCATTCCCATTATACTCGTATTAAATTTGGCAATCATGAGTTCGGAGAAGTTCTTGCAGTATTGTGGGTTAGTTGATCCGAAAATAATGTCTACTACATATATTTTGATAAGCATGATATCCCCTTTTTCCTTTTTAATGAAAAGTGTAGGATCGATCTTACATTGGGAGTAACCGTTTTGACAAGATATTTGGATAAGTTGTCATACCATACACGTGGTGCTTGTTTGAGTCCGTAGAGTGCTTTGTCGAGGATATAGACATGATGTGGATTTGCAGAATCTACAAATCTATCGGGCTGAGAGACATATACTTCTTCTCGGAGAACGCCATTGAGGAAAGCATTCTTGACATCCATTTAAAAAACGACGAAGTTCTTGTGAGCCGCATATGCCAAGAACATGTGAATGGCTTCAATCCGAGCGATTGGTGCGAATGTTTCGTCATAGTCAAATGCCTTCTTGCTGAAGGTATCCTTTTGCGACAAGCCGTGCTTTGTTGCGGATGACAATTCCATCTTCGACTCGCTTGTTTTTGAAGATCCACTTTGTTAAAATGATGGTCTTGTTGCGGGGTCGGGGAATGAGGCGCTAATCTTTGAGACTTTCAAATTGATTGAGTTCCTCTTGCATAGCCGTAATCCAATCAGGATCAGACATGGCTTCTTCAACACTGGTTGGTTCGATTTTGCTTAGGAAGGAAGAGAATAAACAATCATTTACGGAGCCGGATCTCGTTGTGACCGATTTTGAGGGATCTCCAATAATCTGATCAGGTGGGTGATATCTGGTCCACTTATGAGAATAGGGAAGCGTTTGATTTGGGGGTTGATCAGGATTGTCATCCACATATGTGCCAAGTGGTAAATCTTGAATTGTTTCTAAAGTTGGAGCCATATCGGAAGGTTGAGTTGAACTGGAAAACATCCTTATGAATGGAAGTTGAAGGTGGGAGAGAGGATGCCGGTTCGGGATTCAATGGTGAAATTTGATTAGGAAGTGGTTTCGTTTGAAGTAGATTCGGATTGGTGGTGACAACTTGATTAGGGTTAACTGTTTCCGAGCTGGGTGGAGTGGTGACTTCAAGGGGTGCAACATCGTTAGGTTTTGAAGCAAAATTAGGTAGCACTGAGGTTCTTGGAGTTGCAGTAGTTGAGACTGTCCTGAGAGATTAGAGGTCTCGGCAACTTCCAAGTTTGGTGGGTTTGCATGTTTGGGCATTGGTATGTATGGTCCAAAGTAATCAGAATAGAAGTGCTCAAACAGATCATCCAAATCAGAGGTACTTGTTTTGGAGGTGGAGGCTTGATTTGGATGAGACGGGTTAGGAACAGGTTCCGAACTGAGGTGTTCGGAAGCTAATACGCCAGTAAGTGCGAGTCCGGAACTGTTCTGTTCAGGAGCCATTTGGCCTTTATATCGAATCGGACATTGACACTTTCTGTGACACACCTTGCATTCTTCATATAGACCTGATAAGCAGCTGCGTTTGGAGAATATCCGAGAAAGTATTCTTCCTCAACTTTGATGTGAAGTTTGACACGATCCTTTTTGTCGTTCAGAATAAACCATCGACTTCCAAACGTTCGGGTGGAAGGAACACGTTTGTTGATTAACTCATAAGGGGTTTTGGTAAACCACTTGTTGATGATTGAACGGTTTTGGATTTAGCAAGTTGTATTGATGGTTGCGGCCCAAAGATAGTGCGGTAGTTTGGAGTGGGCGAGCATGGTGCGAGCAGCTTCAACCAACGTTCGGTTACGTCGTTCGACCACGCCATTCTGTTGTGGAGTTCGAGCTGCATAAAACGTATGAGAAATACCAACAGAGGAAGGTGTCGAGCGTGTGGTTCTTGAACTCGGTGCCATTATCTGTGTGAAGGGTTTGGACGGAAAGCTCCAATTTAACTTCAATGTTCTTCAAGAAGGTAATGATTGTCTCGGTTGTTTCGTCATTTGTGCGAAGAAGTTTGACCCATGTATATCGGGAATAATCATCCACCATAAAAAGAACGTACTTCTTGTCGTGGATGCTTTGGGTCCGCATTGAGACGCACAGATCCATGTGAATAAGTTGAAGAGGGCGAGTCGTGTTGTGTTCCATTTTGGGCTTATGTGAAACTTTCTTCATTTTGCCCATCTCGCAAGCGCCAAGTAAGTGAGTCTTCTCAAATTTAATCTTGGGCAACCCCGTGACCAGCCTTCCACTTGCAAGTCTATTGATATTTTTGAAATTCAGGTGGGAGAGTCGGCGATGCCACAACCAGTTTTTTTCATTTGAGACTTTTGAGACGAGACACACATCGGTTGGGGTGTTAGCCTTTGAAAGATCAATGGTATACAGGTTGGAGTTGCGAGAACCGGCTAATAATTTGTTTCCTTCATAAGTTCGAACGTAGCATCTTTCGGATCGGAAGTTGACTTCAAGATCTTTGTCACATAATTGGCCAATGCTAAGGAGATTGTGACTGAGGCCTTGAACATATGAAACTTTGGAGATTGTGAGATTGTTATGAACAATATCTCTGATTCCTTTGATAGATGCAAAATGATTGTTTCCAAATTGTACATATCCGCCTGCTTTATCAGTGTAGTTGGCGAGCAGCTCCTTTTGTCCAGTCATGTGTTTGAAGCATCCAGAATCTAAATACCACACATGACTGGCTTGCAAAAAATCAGGTAGATTTAGGTACCCATTTGTAAATGGGTCCTTCGGGGTTAGTTGATTGTACAACCTTAGGTACCCATTTGTATTGGGACTTAGGTGCCGTAGTCAAGGGCCTCTTGGGAACCCATTTATAAATAGGGTGATTTGAAACAGTATTGAGTTGATGATAGTTGTAAGAATTATGCATAGCAGAACAGTAATCATAACCATATGAATTTAAGCGCACAAAGTCATTCACACCGGAATTTGAGCAACAAATTTTATTTCTTGAAAATTGAATTAAATGTCGGAACGAATGAATAGTATATGGAAAGATAAAACTACGATTAGTTCGTTTAACATTTGAAAAAGTAAAATTGTCTTTATTACGAGATAAGGCCTTTGGAATGCTTTTGCCTTTTTCGACCCAAACTTGATTTGTCTCTAGAGGATGTAACGCAGAAACATGAAACATACGTTTATTAGCATTTTTGGTTTGTGGAGATTTAGTCTTTTCTAAAAAATTGGTTCGTTCCTTTTGTTAAGATGAGGTGGCTTTTGAAGAACTAGTGGAGCATTCATTCTCAACATCATGAACGTAGACTGTTTCTATGGGTTTCTTGCCTTTATCTAAAAATTCCTTATGACTTGGAAGAATCAGATTGAAGTCAAACTCGTCAACCGAGTCATTTGGACACACCATTGAGCTATGTTTTTTAGAAAGATTTATGTTGTCTTCGGGAAATATCATTTTCTCAAAATCGTCCAACTCCTGATCTATTTGTTCGGGAGTGAGGGAAGTTTTGTGTTTGGGAGGACAATAGTTAGGATCAATCACAAAGTTGGTAAAATCACAATCATCTAAATACGACCTAACAAATGCTTTACATGAAGAAATATTTAAAGTCGTGTCAACTTTGGGGTTTTGAGAGTGTAAAGCTTTGTTTTCTAAGGTTTGGACTTTGGTGATTAGTGCCTCTTTTTCCTTGTTCGATGAAGAACGTTCCGATTCCAACACCTTTTCTAGTTGAATAATTTTCTTTTCCAAGAATAAGGTGGGAATGTAGGGTTTAAAATTCGGAGGTTCCATGTGAAGTTCTTCATCGGTATTGGAAGGAAAATAATTATTTGAAAGAGTATCTTTTGAAGAGTCCTTCTCCGCTTCCTTTGGATAGCAGAAAGGAATTTGATGATATTTTTTGTTCTTCCTATTCCAATCTTCCCGTCTCTCGACTTTAATAGGAGACTTCATAAATTGAATTTTATAATCTGGACCAAGGTCTAGATATTCAAATTTATAAAGAGTTGTTGTGTTATATAAGGGCTTTGCAAAACATTTGGGATTCTCAAAACCTAGGCCCGGTTTTGAACATAACTCTTTTGGTGCATTTAAATGAATCGTTTGTTCAGTTTGACCCAATTTGTAAAGTTTGAATTCCAAATCCTTGAGTTTGTCTAAAAGAAAAGTCTTTGGCCTCACTTTTCGGATTTTTCAAGTCGTCTCGTGAGATCCAAAATTTGTTGTTTAAGATCAAAGTTCTCATTTTTAAAAATAGTCTTTTCCGTTTGTAAATTTTGAACATCACTCTTATAATTGGCAAGTTCGGATGCTGCAATTAGAAGCTGGTTATGATTATTTTCTAGACGTGCTTCTAAGTTGGAAACCAAGAGCTTCTCGGTTTTCAATTTAGATTGTAGTTCATGCAATTGTATCATCAAATCATGCATTTGTGCAACAAAATCATCATAATCAGAATGATTTACCTCAGGTGTGTAGTCGGAAGCGTGAGAAGATGAATCTTCACCAGAGGGATCAGAGTAAGCCATCAAGCTGAAGTGTGCTTACATATCTTCATCATCATCATCATCATTGCCATGATTGAGAAAGTGTTCGTCTTCCGCCATCAGTACCTTTCCGGCTTCCTTTTGTTTTGCAACCATCAGCTTGTATGTGAAATAATTAGAGTCTTTGGCTATTGGCTTTTTGCATTCACGAGCGTAATGACCGGATTTGCCACAGTTGTAGCACAGACTCATTTCACCTTTGAATTTGTCTTCGGGTTTGATCGTTGGACGTTGTTCATCTTTTCTTGGCTTTGGCTCGAACATGGCTATTCGTTCGTGATTCTTTTGTCCCGACGCATAACGTTGTTGATTGGGGTTGGAATGGCGAGAGAGCTTTTGTTGGAAGGTTTTAGTGACCAATTGTTGTTGAAATTGGGCTATTTCGAGCTTTCTTTTGCAACTAGAGCAATTGGGTCTGATGGTTTTTTGATTTTGTTATTCGCCTCCATTACTTCTAGTACCTCTTCCTCGTCTTGTTTCAAGGTCTCATATACTTCATGAAGATCGAGTTCCGCGAGAAATTTGTTGTGTTTGATTTGATTGGCAAATCGGCGCCATTCGGGTTGAAGATTGCTCACAAATTTCACGTTGTTCTCGATATTTGTCTTACGAATCTCATTTTTGCTTAGCTCGTTTATTAAGTGAACAAAACGAGTGTAAGTATTCATAAGACTTTCTCCCTCTTTAGCCTTAAATTCTTCGTACTGAGAGACGCAATTGGTGATCTTCATTGGAGTTCTGATCTTGGTGCCAAGCATGAATTTTTCGATTTGTTCCCACATCCTTTTGGCCGTACTTTTATGGCTATCGATACTCATGTAGATTTCATTTGGGATACTGAGAAGTAGGTGTGATAGTGCAAGTTTATCACCTTTTGCAATTCTCTTTTCGTTCTCATCATATGCAGATTTGGGTTTGATCTACTTTCGGGCAGAAAGAGGAGGTCATTGTTGGGCATAGCTGGAAGATCTCGGTAGTGGACAGGTTGTTAGGCCTGAAAATGTTATATCCGAGATAACAACCATTAAAGACATGAAAGGCCAAAATGTAAAAGTCAACAAAGTCTTTAATTAGGAAAGATTGTATGTTTAATTATAAGGAAACGATTTAATTGTAAATAAGGCAAATGTATAATGCCTTATCGTCTAGTTTCCTTATTACGATAAATGTTCTACATATAAATAGAGGGTTAGGACTATCATTAGAAGTTAAGAACATTAATTCAAATCATTCTAGAGAGGTTTAGATTAAGTCATATTATTGTGAGCTTTACATTGTAATCAATATATTGATCAAGTAAGATATCCGACTTCGGATCTTCATCAATATTAGAAGTGTTCTTCGTGTTCTTGCATACATTCATTGTTACCTGATCAAATCTGGGATCCACAATTGGTATCAGAGCCTCACGATCTGAGTTTTTGATCTGATTCTAATCGAGTTCGGAAAAAAAAATCAAAGTATTTATCTTGAATTTTGTTTCTATCCAAACTTATCGATCCAAGCTTCCATATCCTGGATCGACAAGATTTTTTTTTCTCGCACCATGTATATCGCCAAGAATTGTTAATTTTTATCGCACCATATTTATCGATAAGAATTCTTATTTTTCTGTTTTATCGAATTCTTGTTTCTAAAATCAACTTAATTACTTTAGTTTAATCTGCGGTTCTTTTGCTTCTCTTTCACAAAAGAAAACTCAGGAACGCTGACTCCTGCAGTTTTTCTAGTTTAAGGGTTCTCAAGTACACACCTTAAACTTTAGTAATTCCTTTTTTACTTTATCTTGAAATTATTGGAGACTCGGGACTTACTTCTTCTCTTTCATAAAAAGACTTGTTCTTTTTTGTTGATGAAGGCTTCGTTCTTGCTCTTCAATTTTTCAAAGTAAAAATAAAACGGAATTTCGATAAAATTGTTAATTTTTTCGATTTTTATCGGGTCCTGAAGACGAAACATAAATTCTTATCGAGTTTTTAAGACGAGACATAAATTCTTATCTGGCCTTTAAGACGAGACATAAATTTTTATCTCGCCTTAAAACTAGACACAAATTTTTATCTCACTTTAAGACGAGACATAAATTTTTATCTCACTTTTAAGACGAGACATAAATTTTTATCTCGCCTTAAGACTAGACATAAATTTTTATCTAGCCTTTAAGACTAGACATAAATTTTTATCTAGCCTTTAAGACTAAACATAAAATTTTTATCTTGCCTTTAAGACAAGACATAATTTTTTTATCGAGCCCATTTAACCCGACATACATTCTTCGCGACTCTGCCTGTCTCGACATAAATTGTTGTTGAGCCCTTGTCAATCGAGATAATTTACCTATTTTCAAAACAAAACTTAGAATTTTTTCAAAACTCACTGATCGAGATCACTTTATCAGGTAACCCGTGCTTTCACGATGAGTTCTCAAAAACAAATCTCTGAGCTAAATGCAAAAATTAATCAACTTGAAACCAGACACACAAACAACATGCAAGTGTTGGATGAACTTTTAAGAGAACATGTCACTCTCAAATCTAAGCTTAATAACTCCGAAGAATCAAGAAAAATGTTTTGCAAAATCAAAATGAATTTTTGGAGAAACAACTTAAAGAGTATTCTAGGACTACAGACCATATGAGGTATGAAGACTTTTGCAAAAACACAAATCTTGAGTTGATAAAAATAAATTTTGATTTGAAAACCAAAATTTCTGAGTTAGAAAAGTTTATAGATCATGAGAGAGTGTGCTTCTTAAAAGAAAATTAACTGAATTTTTGGAATGTGAGAAAGAAAGAATTTTAACTTCTGATGACAAACACAAATTTGAGTATGAACGAAAAGATTTTGAAAGCAAAATTAACACTTGTGAATTGACCATTCAAAAACTTTCTAAACAAGTGTCGGATTTTGAACAAGTTGTGATTTTAGAAAGAAAATCATCTGAAAAGAAATGTCTAAAACTATTAAAGCAACTTTCTGAACTTCAAAATCTTTTAAAAGATGAAAGAAAAGTGTTTGAAACTGATAAGACGAATTTAATCAAGAAAAGTGTTTTGATCGTTGCTAAAAGCAAAAATTTGGAAAAAGTTTTTGAAAACGAAAGTAAAGCTTTTGAAGAGAAAATTAGTAAACCTTTTGAAGAGAAAATTAGTAAACCTTCAAACAAATTATCTGTTTTAGAAACAACTTTTGTGAATGAAGGGAAAATGAGATCCGAATCTCAATCAAAATTTGATGTGATTATCGAAGAAAGAGATCATCTATTGTGCAAAATTAGGAAACTTGAAAGTTTTACAATTGCTTCAAGTTCAATTTTTCAGTTGAATTCTCTTTCTACAATAAATGTCTGTAAGAATAACTCGTCTTCAAGTGTCAAATCAAACAGTTATTCTAACAGCTCCAAATCATATAATTCTCCAACTTTCAGGAATCATAATTCTACTTTATCTCACAATGATTTTGTTGCTAATTCCGGTAATTCTAAGAAGTTTAAAATTGTTTGGAGGAAGAAATCAACTATAGATGATACTGTTGGAAACATGCCACATACATCTCCTGTAGTTGATGCAAAATCATTTGTTTCCAAGACTAATTTGCCTTATCTTGTAAAATCTATCAATCAGCTAATTAGTCTAAGTGCCACAAAGATTTGTTGTTCTACTTGTGGAACAAATGATTTTGTTGATCAAAGGTTCACTCATAAATGGTATGGTACTTACAGTATCCCTACTTTCCCATTTGTTGCATCTCAAGCTAACCTCCGAGGACCCAACAAAGCTTGGGTACCAAAATCTTTTTAATCTATTTTGTAGGTATGTCAAGTGTGTTCCAAATTCAGAATATTCACATCACATGACATAATCATTCAAAAGGTTATGTTGTTTTTGAGGGGGGGGGGGTACCATATTTCTAATTTTTATTGTTTGGCTTTTGAATATCTCAGTTCAGAACCCGTTTTACATTACATTATGACTTCTGAATACACCAATTTCAGAACTCGGACTTCAAACTCTTTGTGTGTGATAGGAATTAGAAGTTTCAATGGTCAAACTAAACTCGGAAGGACCTACACATGAAACACACCCCTAGGATAGATATCATAAAAGGGTATGATTAAAATAAAATTGAGTGCTTGTGAGATAAAAGAAAAATGTGAGATTGTGACAAGACTTAAAAGAAAATATTTGGTCTTCACCAAACCTAAACAGTTATCCGGGTAGCCACACAATATATTCATTCTCAATTCTTTGGAGTTGAATATTGAAAATAGACATGGACCCAATGTCGATAACTCGTGTCACCCCACCTAGCTACTCAAGTATCTCACAAAAGATATTTGTTTCATATATCACGGAGAATGAGCATATCTGCTATCTTTTCTTCACTCGGAAGATTAAGATATTGAAAAAGGAAGACACACCTCCGGTCTCCGAACTTCACATTCAAATGCACATCGAGTCTATGAAATGTCTTTTCACATCTCGAGCCTTAAAAATAGCATTTAATATTTAATTCTTTCTACACATTGGACGAGTCTTTGTGATTCCACACGCATATCTTTGTGTGTATGCCGGAACAGTTTGAGAAGTTAGTTTTATCACTTACTTCTGTGATAATTGGAAGTCTTATCAGTGTCAACCCGCTGCCAACACTGAATATAGGCCACTTAATTAAATTTATTTTTGATTAAGTGATAACAGTTGCAACATGTGCTTCTGTCTGTTAGCCCATTACCCGATATTCCACATTTACATTTGATCACATTCGTGCTTATTGTCTTTGATAATGTTCATAATAATTCGGATTCTCCTTATCATTCTGAGGGGGAGAAAGGGTATATCAAAGAAGAATGCTTATTGTGAAGGGAAGAAAATGTGTTTCAAAGCCAAATGAAGAAAAAGTTAAAAACTTATCGACAAATGAAGACAATTTTGAAAACTTATCGACTGCTTAAGACTAGACAAAATTTCTTGTCGAGCAACAAAGGATTGACAAGTAGACTAAGTGTTTTCATCGCGTCCATTTGGCCCGATACCTTATTTGATCGACTCATCTTGGCCCGACATCAATTTTTGTCGAATCTACTTCGCTCGAGATCTTTTTATGTCTACATCGCCTGGCCCGACATGTTTTTTGACCCGACATTGGAATATAACTTATCTCCATGAAAACAATGCTCCAACTCAAGAAACCTTCAAACATCAATAAAAAATGATAACAAACTAAAAGAAAACTTCTCGGGAAAATGAAACAATACCTCCTCCACAATGAGTCCTTCGGACTCAATTGCGCTTCAAGAGACCGACCAAGTCCAAATACAAGTTGAACTTGGCCACCAAAAGGCATTCGTAAACATATCCATTGGGTTGTCATTACTATTGTTAATGCCAAAACTTGCACCGCTCATTATTTTAGCACAACTGCATATGCCGAAAATTGGTTAAAAACAATATGAGGAAGGGGTGCGAACTTTCTCAACTTTAGATTGAATCTTCGAAAAAAATAAGAAAAATAACGGCGAAAAAGAAAATAAGACAAATCATTTTGGTGACGCGGAAAACCCCGTAGAGGGTAAAAACCGCGAACGACAACAGAGGTCGTCAATTCACTAGCGATGTCAAAAAAGGACGTCATCTTTTGGAGTGACGATCGTAGGATTACAGAGAAAGAAATATAAAAATAGACAGTAATGTCGTATGAAATTTAGAGAGCTTTCGTGTATTCTTTGGTTCCAGAATGCTGTTATGATCACTCTCCCCCTTTCGTTATCTTGAGCTTGGATTTTATAGTCGGTGTAGTTTATAACGTCTGTGCGTCATTAATTGCGGCTTTGAATGTCCTTAATGCTATTCGTTGTAACCGTCCAACGGTCACGTCATTAATTTCGGCTTTGAATGTCCTTAATGGCGTTGAGTGTAACCTTCCAACGGTCCTTTAATGCTATTAAGTTCGTGTCGTCGGTTACGTCCGTTAGAATAAATGATAGAAGACGTTTTTACGTTGGTCGTAAGATCGTGGTTGTAAGACGGTCGTCGCAGGAAGGTGGACGGTGGACGTTGGACGCTACTTTTCAGTCGTGACTTTGACGAATAACTATCGTGGGTATTTATCCTTGTTGGTCAAGGGTATGGTTGTCGTGAGTATTATCCTCGTCGGTCGAGGCTGTGATTTTTTATCCAAACAGTTAGCCCCCCGAGATTTGGATTTCGAAGCCATTTGAATTTCAAATCTCGTAAGGAAAAATTTAATCGTTGGAGACACGTATTGTCTTCGAATCGTTGGACTAAAAATAAATTTAGTTAGTCGGAGACTTAAACTTATGAGATCAAATGATGGTTAACGGACGATACAATCGTTGAGGACTAGTGTTATAACAATCATAATTAACATGATCATTAAAGGCGATAGTTTCAAGCGTTTACAACTGATTGGCTACTCGTGACGTGAGATTTAGCGATTATCGTATGATCATATGTGGGTTTACGTTTGTCGTATGTTCGTGCGATCTTGTAATGTTTGTTTTCGCGGGATCATGTGATCTGTGACTTTTATATCATGTGACATCTGTTTGAGCGTTCGTGCGGCCTTGCGTTCTTCGTTTGTTCTCGCGAGATCGTGCGATCTGCGACTTTTGTAGCGTGCGACATGCGACGTGCATTTGGGCGTTCGTGCGGCCATGCGATCTTGCAATTATTCTTATTGACAGATAGATGTCTATAAGAATGTGCAGGTAGTTTCGCGAGATCATGCGATCTGCGACTTTTATATCGTGCGACATGCGGCGTGCGTTCGAGCGTTCATGCGATCATGCGATCTTGAAATCATTCTTATTGACAGATAGATGTCTAAAAGAATGTGCAAGAAATTTACGTCTGCCAGATAAACGACAAGACTTGCGACAAAGGCAAATTTCGTCCGATAGAGGACTTGTGATAGATGCAAATTGTAACAATAAGTAACTTATGGCAGAGGCAAACTCAATGAGACTGCCGACTATTAATGTTTAGGGGGTTGATTGTAGTTCCGTCATAGGAGTATTCTTTATGACTTGCAGCAATCATATTTGACTGACACGGGTCCTTAAATGAAGTAACTTATAGTTTGAACTTGCAATTTGCATGAGTTACATTTGACATTATTGATAGATCATTCGATCTATATAATTTTTTGTGATCCTGCATAAGATAAGTATTGTTCGGGTGGTCGTCGGTTTGACCAATGATCCTCCGAGGCATAACTTAATATAACTATTGAAGATAGTGTATATAATGTACGGTAATCATTAAAGTCATGACATGTAACCCATTCGATAGAGATGAACTTTGGATTAATAATCACAAATAATGTTTGACGTCACAAACATTTATAACTATTGAAAGTCTCGACGGAGGTCTTCGATTATCGTATATCGAAAAGGACTCTTTTGCTATTGATCGTAGAAGATCGTAAGATCATGCGTTCCTGCAGTAAACCAAAGATAGAGGTGGTAGTTGGATTGACCAACGACCCTCCGATGTTTAAGTTAGTAACGTTTCGTTAAAGAATAATAATAACAGGTTAGAATAAATAACTCACTAATATGTGATCGACAGACGCTTGTCGTCCAACTGGTAAGCTTATTTCGATTTAGTAAAATGGCTTCACAACCATATACCAAAGTAAAAGATTTTGACCGGTCGAGGTTCGGGGAGTCATCTTTGTCAGAAACTACGCGTTTTAGCCATAATCTTATCGTACGAGTCGCCTTTGTTAGCTATCATGAGTTATAATTTGCGTCTTACTGGCGATCATGAAATTTAACTTGTGAACTACCTATGCTGGCGACCATGGAACTTGTGGTGATGAAACTTCCGACGACGGAACTCGCAACGTTGGAACTTGCGTCACAGTTATTGGAGACTATTTATTTTTATCTTGTATTTTGCAGTAACTGGTAATTATGTGACTCTACTAGAGAGAAGTTACGAGATGGTTTTTGGTTGAACCAATGACCCTCAAATGTACATAGTTAATACTCGTTTCTTTCATCTTGAACGTTAATAACAATTGGACAACGGATAAAGATTATAAAAATTAATTCTTTTAAGCGTACCGTATTCCACTACATGGGATGTCGCGGTTGCCTGTGTCTTGGTGTCGATAAACGTTTTTTCTAAGTTCTTTTTGGAATTAGTTGCCTGTCTGGTGACTTTTGGTGAACGGGGAAAGGAAAACGAATCCGTTGATAGGATACACGTGGTGGTACTGGTGATCGTTTTGTCGGGGGATTGAGCAAATCTTTCGATAAGCGTCTTCAAACTTCGCTTGCCTCCTTGCGTCTACGATGAAAACTTGTAGTTAATATTTTAGAAACTGAGACGTACAAGAAAGATACGTTAGTAACAATTTCTTATTTATTTCGAAGGAAATTCTTAATTAAGTCCCACAGATGGCGCCAAACTGTTAATGCCAAAAATTGCACCGCTCGTTATTCTAGCACAATCGTATATGCCGCAAATTGCTTAAAAACAATTTAAGAAAAGGGTGCGGACTTTCTCAACCTTAGAATGAATCTTCGAAAAAATAAGAAAAATAACGGTGAAATAGAAAATAAGACAAATCATTTTGGTGACGCGGAAAACCCCATAGAGGGTAAAAACCGCAGATGACAATAGAGGTCGTCAATTCACTAGCGACGTCAAACAGGGACGTCATCCTTTGGAGTGATGATCATACGATTACAGAGAAAGAAATATAAAAATAGACAGTAACATCGTATGAAATTTAGAGAGCTTTCGTGTATTCTTTGGTTCCAGAATGTTGTGATGATCACTCTCCCCCTATCGTTATCTTGAGCTTAGATTTTATAGTCGGTGTAGTTCATAACGTCTGTGCGTCATTAATTGCGGCTTTGAATGTCCTTAATGATATTCGTTGTAACCGTCCAACGGTCATGTCATTAATTGCGGCTTGGAATGTCCTTAATGGCGTTGACTGTAACCGTCCAACGTCCTTTAATGCTATTAAGTTTGTGTCGTCGGTTACGTCTGTTAGAATAAATGATAGAAGATGTTTTTACGTTGGTCGTAAGATCTTGGTTGTAAGACCGTGGTCGCAGGACCGTGGAGGCTGGACGCTGGACGGTGTACGGTGGAAGCTGGACGGTGGACGGTGGACGTTGGACGCTGGACGGTGTACGTTGGACGCTAATTTTCAGTCATGACTTTGATGTATAACTATTGTGGGTATTTATCCTTGTTGGTCAAGGGTATGGTTGTCGTGGGTATTATCCTCGTCGGTTGAGGGTGTGATTCTTTACCCAAACAAGTATGGACTTTGCTCACCGTGAAATCACCTCGAGCAATGACCTCCCACACAAAATGGTAATACCACATCAATGTGATTCACTCGGTCATGGAACATCTATACTTTCATTAAGAAAATCGTGCTTTGATTGTTCAGAACACTATAATGACATTGTGGGACTCATCAAGTTTACCAAATAAACCATTCAACTAAATCACCTCCTTGAATCCCTCCGTAATAGCCATATATTAAGCTTCGGTCATAGATAACACAAATGTATATTGTAATTATGCCTTCCAACCAATGACATAACCACCCAAAGTGAACACATATTTGGAAATTGACTTTTAATTATCAATATCTTTGGCATATATGAATCAACATAACCACAAACACCATCATCATTATTTAGAAAAAAGAAATTCATATATGACATACCACGAAGATATCAAAAAATCCATTCGACAACCTTATAATATTCATTATCCAGATTTGCCATGAATCTACTAACCACACTAATTGCATAAGCCAAATCAGGGAATGTGCATATCATAACATACATCAATAAACCAAGAGCACTGGAATATGGTACAAATGCCATATAAGTCACATCAACCTTTGAAGTAGGACTTTGAGCGGAGATAGCTTAAAGTGAGCCAACAGGAGTGTGGTGAATGGTTTTGCATCATGTATATTATTAAACCAACGTAGAAATTTCTTGATATAACTTTTTTGAGAAAGATGCACATATCCTGACTTTTCTATCATGCACAATTTCCATCCCTAAAATTTTCTTGGCAGTACATAAGTCCTTCATATTAAATTTAACATTCAATTGGTCTTCTATAACTTAAATCTCCTTCATATCTTTCGTTATGATTAACATGTCATCCACGTATATGAGTAAATAGACCATTGACCCATCATCACACTTCTTGTAGTAAACACAACTATCAAACCACTTATACCATTATCTCGGAGATTGTTTGAGACCATAAAGAGATTTTTTTCAACTCGCATACATAGTCCTCCTTGCCTATAACTGCAAAAACTTCAGGGTACTTTCTTAAATATCTCATCCTGAAGCTCACCATTTAAGAACATTGTGGTAACCTCTAGTTGGTCTAGTTCATAATCATAATAAAAGAAAACTAATCCTAACAATGCACGAATAAATAT
This sequence comes from Silybum marianum, assembly GCA_036898165.1. Classification (NCBI taxonomy): domain Eukaryota; kingdom Viridiplantae; phylum Streptophyta; class Magnoliopsida; order Asterales; family Asteraceae; genus Silybum; species Silybum marianum. The sequence continues at coordinate 33,461,025 of CM072533.1, read as the reverse complement.
ATGTTTAACAACTGCTGCACAAATGTTAGTATAACTAATACATGGCATTTCAATGTAGCCATTGAAACCTAATGAGCCTTGTACCTTGGATTGTCACCCGATTTTACGACCTCCTTGACCTTGTATACCCATTTGCACTTGATTGGCTTTTTCCCTTTCGGAGCTGGGATAAGATCCCATAAGATCTCAAATGTCATTCTTGTGCAACGATTCCATCTCAATATACATAGAACCATCCAAGTATCTAAGTTTACAACCGTAATAGCCTGATCATAACATGTAGGCTCTAGCATAGAGTCAATGCCTTTAGTAATTGTAACATGAGCAACACAATCGTAACGAGCATACCTCTTAGGAGGTACAATATATATCCTAGTCTGACCCTTACAACAAAAGGACTAGGAATAGGTGGTGAAGATGGTGAGGTTGTCTTACCATCCACTTGTTCACTAGTCGAAATTGATTTTAGCTTGATCACCATTAACCGATGTAAAAACCAATGGAGAAATTGGTGTAATGGTAGATGATGTCGTCAACTCCACCTCAACTTGAGATGGCTTCTTACTTGGTTCAGATGGTTTCTCAACAATGCATGATGAGCTTATAGATCTTGGATCGTAATATCTCATCAAATATCACATCCTTTGAAATGATGACTTTCCTTATATCAGAACTCCATAACTTGTAGCTTTTCAAACCCTAGTTAATCCGTTTATGTTCAAGAAACACACGTCAAATTTCTCGGTTCTAGCTTTCCATCGTCAACTTGTGCATACATCGGACATCTAAACGAATTCAAATTTGTGTAATGGGTAGTCTCACGGAGCGTAGCTAAAATAAGGTCTTCTTCTTGGTGGCTCGAGAAGATGAATTGTTAACCACATAACAGACAGTGGAAGTTTCCTCCATCCAAAAAGACTTTGGTATCTTAGAATAGAAGAGCATATATCTTACCTTCTCGAGAATCGTACGATTCATTCTCTCGGTCATACCATTTTACTGCGGAGTGTGAACAACCGTACGGCATAGAGTAATGCCTTACTTTTGAAAAGAGGCATTGAAATTCTCTAAGAAAAACTCAAGGCCATTGGCGGTGCATAAATATTTCACTTCTTTACCCGACTACTTCTCAATCATCACCTCCCAATTTCTAGACATAGAAAATACATCATTTTTATGCATTAGAAAGAAAGACCATACCTTTCTTGAATATTCATAAATAATCGTAAACATATAAGAAGATCCACCTACAAAAGTAACCCGAGCTGGTTCCTATAAATATGAGTGCATGTAGTTGAATGGGCCTTTTGTTGTGTGCTTGCCACTAAAAAATGTCACCTATTTCTACTTGCTAGAGATACATTCTTAACAGAGTTCAAACTCAACAACTTAATCACCACCAAGAAAACCTCTTTGACTTAATTCGAACATGCCGTGAGAACTCATATGGCCAAGTCGAAGATCCTACAAGCGCGATCGGTTTATATTCAAAATACCCTTTGAAAAAACCCTTGCATCTTCGTTAAATGACTGAACATACAAAATCTAGAGGTTTGAGGTCTTAGGATTTGACTTCAAAATATTAAAACCAACTCTAAGCATCCGAAGAGACTTCTTCTTGCCAACAAACTCATATCCCTTCTCTTCAAGAGAACTAAGGGGCAATAGATTTCGCTTAAGATTGGGAATATACTTGACATTCCCCCAATGTTTTGATAAGTAGATAAAACATCAAAAAATCAAATTTTACCCTGAGATTTGATCAAACAAGTAGCATCAAATTACCATAAAAAGTTAGCCATGTTCAATATTGTGAGTCCAGTACAAGTGCAATAATCAACACAATCAAACACGAATAATATGAATGAATCACGTAAGTCGGCTTAATTGGATTAATCGAATATGAATCTGAAGTACAGAGAATATGCGTACGGCTGCCTTAGATTAATTCTGAACTCTAGGTTAAACATAAAAGAAACTAACCTTATATACCTTTCGGTAATTACACAATTAACCCCTCAACTATAAATATCCCAACTTTAATACAATAAACTATCTAACCCTAACAATCTCCCCCTTTGTATTAAAGTTGCAAAGTAGCTCCACTTACTTGGACTTGCGCAGATCAATGACAAATAACTTAGCCCAAACAATCTTCCCCTTTGAATTCAAGTTTAATAAATGCCAGTTTGGAAAAATGGCGTCTTCATAATACCAATTAACCTTTTGTTCACTTCAACGAACCTTTGACAAAAACAATCTTTTCTTTGAAGACGATCAAACATTGTAGCACAAAATCTGAAGAGTAAATAATCTCCCCATTTATTAAAACAAACTTTTCATACCAAAATCTTTAGCTTGAATTAATCTCTAGTATCTTCGGAAGATATTTGAAACTTTCAAAGTACTAATTTTTTCGATAACCAAACTTCTTCAAATAACTTTGTCATCAGTAAATCTGAACAGTTAAGCACCAAGACCTACATCACAACTACAATCTTTGAATCTAACGGCTTTTCAACCTTAGAATCAACAGATTTAGATTCAAAACCTTTTATGTTATGACCGCTCCCCCTCAACATCATCATCATGTATTTGAATATCTTTTCTTGTTTCTTCTTGTCATTGTACAATGTCTTCTTTATGTACCTTTGATGTGTCTTGATATACTTTCTCCCCCTCATGATGATTAGGAGAATCCTGAACATCATGAACTATCAAAGACTAAATCAAACATCCTTTCAAAAACAAATGGTAGCTCCCCCTCAAAAAGATATCGCCTTTAGAATCATTTGCTCCCCCTTAAAAATTGCTCTCTTCCGAACAAGTATCTCGTCTTAGAATTATGGGTAATCGGCTAACATACAGAAGCACGTTTAGCAACTGTTATCACTACAATCGAAATAAATTCAATTGAGTGGCCTATTTTCAGTGTTGGCAATGGGGTAGCACTGATAGGACTTCCAGTCATCACTGAAGTAAAGTTAAAGTACTAACTTCTCAGACTGTTTCGACATAAACACAAAGATATGCATTTTGAATCACAAAGACTTGTGCATGTGTAGAAAGAAATGAGCATTGTATGCTATTGAAGGCTCAAAATGTGAAATATATTTCACAAACTCAACGTGCATGGTTGAAGTGCGAAGGCGGGGCAGACTTCCTTCTTTTTCAATATCCAAGTTTCCCAAATGAAAACTAGATAGATGATGTGCTGCATCCCCATGAAAATTGAAACATCTCTTTGTTAAGAAAGAAATGAGTAGCAAGTGGGGTTAGATCAAGAGTTGGCATGGGCTAACTTCCTGTTTCAACGATGGTCATCAAAGAGTTATGAACCAATCAGTAGATGTGGTTGCGCGGCTTAGAAGTGGTTGGTGCAGAGTGTTATTTTTCTTTTAACTCTGTTCTACACCCTCTATTTTTTTAATAAAAATCTCACTTCTAACCAAACTCTCATATTCATTTTACCACTCAGCACAATGAGAATACTCAACCGTATGAGTTATCTCCCCCACTCGATGATGTAATACCCCTCACCCCTCATGGATTACTTCTTGGGTAGGGCTACTGGTTCTGGTAGTCCAAAGAAGTTCATATAATCTCACACATTGTTCCCGTGAAAATATTTCCTGTCATGATTCAAAGAGATAATACTTTGGAGCATAGAAAATTTTCAGAAATCAAATACGTGAAGTACGAGTCCTGAACTGATATGATCAAAAGTCAAAAAAATTCCACGAGTTCTAAACTGATGTGTTTAGAAGTCAAAATTCTCAAAAGAATATCAAAAATATAAACTTCTAATTGAAAGACTTACCCCTCAAATATAGAAAGTACTTACTCCCCTTCAAACCAAGCATTTGTCTGATCATGTGTTTACATAATCCGAGTGCAGCACAACACATGATAAACCTGCAAAACAAATTTAAACAGATTTTGGTACCCATACCATCCTGGGTCCTTGAAAGTTAGCTTTGGTTTGAGGAATGATGTAAGTTCCGAACCATCTATCTCGGTTAGATATTCTATTTGTGGATATCGTCATTGAGGAAACAAGATTAGACTTATGAACATGGTATGTGCCAAACCAATCAAATGCATATTTCCGATCAACAAAATCATTCAAACCACATGTAGAACAACATATATGATCATGAGAGAGTTGAAGCAACTGCTGAATAGAATAAACTTTAAGCGGAAGCACTAAACTTTGTTCAACAGAAGTACTTGAATGAAAATCATCATGATTCATATTGTTTTTCTTCTCATGAGAAAAGGAATTATGTGACTTTGTTTTCTTAATGGCTTGCTTAGACTTCTTTTCTACCCAAACTTGTTTGAATCGTACATATTTTCTTTGAAAATGTTTATCTAAAACATCACTAAATTCGTAGTCGAAAGAACGGGAATAATAAAGATGATGAGCTTTAGAAGTACCAGTGTGTCGAGGTTTCTGTGAATTATGATGTTTGTGATTTTGAAAAGTAGATTTGTTTACAGAAACTGGTTGGGAGGCGGATGTGGAACATTCACCCTTATGCATGATCACCGGCTCAACTACAGCTTTGTCGAGAAGAAAATCCAAATGTCTTGGAAGAATTGGAGAAAAATCAAGTAGGTTTAAGTCAACGTCCGTGCAATCATCAAAATTCGAAAAAGTTGAGAACTGACGCCTCTTATCAGATTTAGGAGTCTCACAGTGATTAGTTGAGGAACAGGTATTTTTGTTAAAATTGGTTTGATTATCAGTCGACAAATCACCTAAAAAGGCCTTACAAGAAGACGTTTCTTAGTGTGTGGAGGAAGGTTCAGATTGAGCATTTTCGCCTTTAAGAAAAGTAACGTATTTATTTTGCAAATTAGAAGTTGAAACTTGCTCTTGTAGAATATTCGTCGCTAGATCAGCGAGTTTGCTGGTTAGGAAACAAATTTCTGTCTGAAGATTCTCTCTTTCACAATCAGGAAGTGGGTCTGACTTGTATATGATAGTAGGTATTTGTGATTGATTTTCTTTAAAAATAGACATTAAAATTTCTCTTTCGAGATCAAAAGCGTTCGTAGCTACTTCATAATCCTGTTCCAGCTAAACTATACGTTTTTCTAAAATCAATGGGGAAACGTATGGTTTAAATTCAGCTGGTTTTGCTTGAATTTCAGCGTTAAAGTAGCTACTAGAAGAATCGTTCGAGAGAGTGGGTTTAGGTTCCTCGCTACTATAACTCGAATTGAGATTAGCATACACGAAAGGAACTTGACCCTTATCAGTTCTAGCACGTTTAATGTCTTCCTGTTCCCTAACCTGTTCCGGTGATAACGTGACATCACCTGGGAATGACTATGATTCCATGAACTCAATTTGAAAATCCGGACCAAGGTTTAGATATTCAAATTTGTATAGAGTAGGGACTTCGGATATGGCTTTTTCGAGATAATGAGGATTGTCAACACCTAGACCTGCCTTTGACTTATAAGACTTGAACTCCTTGGGTTTAATCAAATGAATGGTTTGATCAGTTTGACCTCGTTTGATAAATTTGATTTCAAGATCCTTTACCTTCTCTAACAAGTCTTCCCGTTGAATATTTAAAAATTCGATTTTAGTGGAAAAATTTCTATTTCCACGTTCAGACTTATCAAGCTTAGATGATAGTTCAGATAATTTATTTGTCAAAGTAGTGTTAGAGTCAGCAAGTTTGGCGTTGTGCTCTTGTAAACCTTTAGCCCTGTCGGCGTGATCAGCATATTCTTCGTTAATTAACAACAATTCATTGTAATTATTCGCATAGCAGACTTCTAACTTACTTACAAGATTCTTTTCTGCTTTGAGTTTGTCATTTAAGTCATCTAATTTGAGCATCATGGTTTGCAGTTGATCAATTAAAGCATTATGAGTTGAAGAACATACCTGACATTCTGTTTCAGAGTGAATATTCATATTGAAAGCACTTGTGTGATCGTGAGACAGTTGTGATTTGATCCAAAGGTACGACTGAGTGAGTTTTTAAAAGTAAAATGATGCAATGAACTTAACAGAAAATCAGAAAGTCAACTCCAAAGTTCAACACCAAAAATCTACTGAAAAAGTCAAATAAGAAAGTTCACACCAAAAGAAAAAAAAACTGCTCCGTCAAATAATCCCTGAAAAATCGATTTTGATAAATTGAATAAAATAAAATAAAAAAACTCAGAAAATTAGTCTCGATGATTTAATCCTGAAATTCAAACTAACAAAGTCAGCCTTGAAAATCAGAGACGATAACAATTTTAATAATCTGAAAATTACGCGCAAAAATTATGATCACAAGAAATATAAATTTCTTACCCGAACAATGATCACAATGTTAATGAAAACAATCGATCAAACCAATTTGTCACATAAAATAATAAACATCATCTTTCGGTGTTGACGCACAAAACTTTCTTTGTCGCACGAACTTGATCACCCGAACACTTTTTATCACATGAAATAATAAACTTGATCACTTGATAAAAAGATTCAGCAAGCCAAAATGAATGGGCACCCTAAAACCAATTACAAACCTTAACTCCTTCAAACCGAACTCAATTCACACACCGAATAGGAATTTAAAAAAAACAATGAATAGAACAATGGTCGGTTTAAAGATTCAAAATCCGATAAATTGAAAATAAAAAATCAAATTAGTGCAACAAGTTTGGTAAATTGAAAATCAACATGCAAGAACACCATGAAAGAAACCAAAGAACAACCATTAGATTCTAAATTGTCCAAGTAAATTGTTTTTGGAAGTTTTAATCCATGAAACCAAAAAACATTGACACACGAAGACCAAAGGATAAATTCAACAACAAGAACACCTACTAACTAGCCACCTGTTGGAAGAGAATCACACCACCGTCTTTGAACAAAAACAACCGCCACCAATTTAAATAAACAACAATAACCACATTTCTCTTCGAAAGGATTAGCCACAAACCTGCAAATAATTCAATACCAAAAAGATTTCGATGGTATCAATTCCACCGGCAGAACACGTGGATTAGTGGGAAAGTCCGATAGGTGACTTTGTGAATGAAAAATGATGTATGGTATGAGGAAGAATCCGATAACTGTAAAGAATTAAAGGGAAAGTCCGATAGGTATAGGATTAGAAGAAAAAGTCCGATAGTTATTTGACAAGTCCGATAAAGACAAGTCGATAAAAGGAATCCGATAATCACAGGACGCGGATTATTAATAAAGTCCGATAAATGCACTAAGGTCCGATAACCAGACTTTGAATGAATAAAAGTCGATAATCAGATGTAGAAGTCGATAAAAATTATGTTACAAGTCCGCATGTAAGTCCGAATGGTGAAACTGATTAGTCCAATAAATATGACGACTCGATAAACACGAAGAACAGTAAGGAAAAAAATCAAAGAAAATGACAAATAGCTTAAGATTGGTCAAAAAATTAATACTAGATGCGATTGAAGGTGAAATCTAATGCAGTAGTATAGGCTATTTCAATCAATTTCAAGTTAATCAAGGAATTATGAAGAACACAGTGATATCGACAAACCTAGAAAATTTCGATGAACAGAAACATATAATGGATCAAACCTTTCAATCTCTTGGCTCTGATACCAACTGTGAGTCCAGTACAAGTGCAATAATCAACACAATCAAACATGAACACGAATAATATGAATGAATCACGTAAGTCGGCTTGATTGGATTAATCGAATATGAATCTGAAGTACAGAGAATATGCGTACGGCTGCCTTAGGTTAATTCTGAACTCTAGGTTAAACATAATAGAAACTAACCTTATATACCTTTCGGTAATTACACAATTAACCCCTCAACTATAAATATCCCAACTTTAATACAATAAACTATCTAACCCTAACAAACATCGTCATATGTATACAACCAACCCTTATTGGAACATATATGAAACCTACATCAAGAATAAAGAATCTGTGCACTTGAAAACTGATGAACCACCTCCATATATTGTAAGAAAATCTCTGTTTGAACCAACCTCGGCCATATCAACTTCACCAGAATTAGAAACAGGCTTACCCTTCATGGTTGCCTTCTCCTTCTCTTTGTTCTTCAACTTGTAACATTCTTCAATAACATGTACTTTCTTGTGACAGTAATTCAATATTTACACTCGTTCTATGACTTGGATCTCGCTTCACTAGAAGAAGATAAGCTCTCTCAAATGATTGTCCTCTCACATTTTGACCCCCGATTTTATCTTCAGTACCACCATTAATGATCTATTTTATTTCTATTTTGAATCAAAAGAAGTAATAACTGTTGATGCCAAAAACTAACTTAACAAAAGTCAACTTGAGATGCTTGTGGACCTGATCGGTCAATGGAAAAATTCTCCCAACGAACGCGAATAAAACGAACAGTAAACAAAGACAAGAGATTTGGTGATGCGGAAAAACCCTTGGACGAGGGAAAGAACTCGTGTCCTTTGATAACTTTAACCTTTGCTTTTATATCTAGGGTTACTTGTAACAGTTAATCTTCATTGATTGCCTCCATAAATGCTTTTGATGGTGTTTAAGCGTAACCGTCCAACGATTCTGTGGGGAATATAACGGTCGATCGACAAAAGTAACGGATCTCGGTAATAATGGTTCCAGGCCGAGCGTGTGTCGGGGGTCAGGGGTCTTATCTGGGACTTCCGTTCGACTGTTGCTTCACAATTCGTAAAGTATCTTTGGTCGCATGTTCTATCCCGTAGTCGAGAGTTTACGCTCGATCTCTGTTTTTCTATACTATGAAGGATCATCGGTCAAACGTTTTTCGTCTGTCGTCGAGCCTTTTATTCGACCATCGCTCCTCGGGGCTTTGGTTAACATCCAGGGGTCATAGGAAGTCTTTGGTCGGGTGATTTAGTCAACGGTCGAGGGTTTGAGATTTTTTGCCCAAACAGTTTACCCCCAAATTCAAATTTTAAGCGCCAACTTTATTTTTGAATTTTGTCGAGACGTGTGTTGCCGGTTCCTTGAATGCATTCGGAGGGAATGGAGTCGTTTGATTTCGGGCTGGAACAGTTAGAATCTAACTTATCCGAATAGCCCAGGCTGACGAGGCGGAGGCTATCCGTTTAGGTGATGATGGCTTTTGATGATGTCATGCGTATGCATGGGCAGCTGTCACGGATAGGTGTCGTTTATCTAACGGCCGCATGCGAGGGTGCGCGGGACAGGTGTCGTGCCAGGGAGACGAAACGATGACTTGAGCGGGATTTCGGGGGGTATAAAAGGAGTCGGTCGCTTTTTCCATTTGTTCTTCGAGGCTTCTTTTCGAAAAACATTCCCTTCGAAAACCTACAACATCTTTTCTTTCTAGAAGAAATGTCGAACCCTCTGAGTACAATCCAATCGGCATGCGACCTTTGGGATTTCCTTAATTTGGCTCAACCGGACAATGTCGAGGTGGTGAGTGCTAGAGATTTAACGGTGGATGAATGTCCAGTTGAGGCCTTCGTCCTTTACGAAGTACCCCTTCACGATTGTCGTGAAGTGGCCGTTTTCTTGGTTGCCTCGGGATTGCCTGAGTCGCTTCGGCGTTCCTCCACGGCAGATGATGCCTCAGTTCCGGAAGCTGGTGATGATGATCGACCGTTTGTTCTGTGATTCGACCCTCCTTTCACCGTTCGCGAGCTCTTGATGGCTTACGTGGTGAAGGCGGATGCCCATTTCCGGTACAGCCCTTACGTCCGGGGCGGCAGGGATCAGGCGCTAATTTCTGGGACTGGGGTGAACGACCGCGGTTGGAGAGAGAGGTACGTGTTTTGTTACCCACGGCCTCCTTCCGAGGGTGAGCAATGGATAGTTCGCGGCTGACCCAAACAAGTTAAGGATCCAAAACTTATGCTTTCAACTTCGGGTGGATTCCTGATGTTTGGTTGTTCCTTATGCAACGGTAACGTGTGAGCTCCTCCCTTCTCCTGATTCTGCAGCGATAATCGAGCGTTTCCGGAGAACCCCGGATCGTGCGTTTCGAACGTCGGAGGACGAGGGAGACAATGATTCTGGTGAGGAGGGCGAAGACGTTGTCCTTGTCGGAACCTCCGGGTCTTCCCTTCATCCGGAAGAGGAGAGGGAAGGTAATCATCTTTGTTTGCTTCTAATCCTCGTTTTCTTTCCTCTGACTTGTCCGTTCTTGGTTTTCTTGGTTTTAGAAGAAACTCGAGGCCCTTCGACTGGCCGTGGGATCCTCTCCGCCCGGAGGAGTCTGAACAGGAGGGGGTCACCGGGGTCTGTCCCGAGGGAACCGTCTCCTAGAGTCGAGGGCTCTGGGGGGACGAAGACGTCAAAGGCAGCTATGCCTTCGCAAGGCGAGGGGAAAAGACCGGTGGCTGGAACTTCCGTCGGCAACCCATTCCAGGTATTATTATCCAACATTTTGTCCGATGGGGTCATGACTCCCATTTCGTGCGTCGTACGACATGCGTTCGAGCGATCGTGCTCTCTTACGATACTGACGCTATGTGGTCTTTTGTTTTTAGGCCATACAGGCGTCGCTTGGCCAGGCGGTTGCGATGGCCTCTAATGCGGAGGAGGTCATGCGAGAGCACGAGTCTGCCGACGAGTTTTGTCGTCTGCTTGAGGAGGCTCGGGATGAGTTCGGACGGGAGCGGAGTTCCAGTTCCGCCCTAGGGGATCGTCAGGCGGAGGCTCTGGAGAGAATAAGGGCACTGGAAGTCGAGCTGAAGGTGATAAGGGAGGCCCTTTTGGAGAAGACGAATGAGGCTGATGATCTGAAGATCCGGATGAGGCGAGCCAATGGTCTGCTGGACCGTCTTTTCGTCTGGTCCCCCCTGGCTTTCCGCCGCTTTAGCCCTGTTGTCCCGCATGTGCACGCATGTAGAAATCATTGTTACGAGGATGGCAAGCTTTGTTATCAATCGCCGTTCCAGGTTGTACGTTATCTGAGGATCCTGGCTGGGAGAACTTCAGTGTGGGCCTTCTTTTTTCATTTAGGGTGACCTATTTCGGTCGCGCCTGTTTTTGTACCCTTTTCTTTGATTTAGTAAAAACTTTTTTCTTTTTCTTCTATCAGAAGTGTAGTTCGAATCGTACGATAATAAAAAGAAATTTTTCTTTAAGTTGATTTCTAGTGATCGATTGTTGTTTCTATCTTTGGGGCGACCCCTTTTGGTCGTGCCTCTTTTGTACATTTCTGTCAATGTTATTTCCTTCTTTTGTTGTTGTTCTGTCGGACGCAGAGAAGGTTCAATCGCATGTTCGGGTTGGGTTCGATTGTGGGGTCTTTTCTGTTCTTGGCAGCATAATTTCTGGCTACTGAGCCCGTAACTTAGTAAAAAGACAAAGAAAGTTTTTAAAGGGAACCTTAACACTCAGACGAGCGTTTTTTGGCAATAGAGCCGGCAACGAATAGTAAAAACATAAACGGAGGGACTCCCGATATTTAGACGGGAGGTTTCTGGCGATTGAGCCCACAGTAGTGCAACTTGTAAAAACATAATCGAAAGGAATTTAAACATTTAGACGAAATAATTCTAGCGATTGAGCCCACAATAATTCAACTAGTAAAAAGGTAACTAAACGTAAAATTAATTCATTCAGATGAACGATTTCTGGCGATTGAGCCTATTAGACGGGGTGCCTCGATCGGCATTCGAGGGGTCGGGCCCTCTTGGTCTTTCAGACGACTGGGCCTTCAGTCCTTGCGCGTTTCAGAAGCGTCGCGTGCTTTCGGGTTGCGCGCCTCTGGCTCGTACACAGCTTGTCGTGCCCCAGCTGCCCGTGATATTCTGACGGTTTGTGACCGTCGTATGCTTTTGCCGATGACTCGATCTAGCTTTCGTTTCCCGTTCCGTCGTTTCCTCCGTCTTTTAGTGCGTTTTCGGACGTCGCGCGATTTTACGCTCGGAGGACCTTGTGCCCGCCCGAACTCGCGTCGGGGAGCTCGATTTGGTCGGTACGGTCAGCTCTTTCTTCCGTGTTTTGACTCCGGGATGACGTTCGACCCTTGACCGAGGCCCAATCTTTGCGGCTGTCTGCCTCGTTTCGATCAGGTCGCAACATCGTAGCGTCTTCTATCGAGACCTGATCGGGGGGTCGGGTTGCAGGAGTTCTTCAATGGAAAGAACTCTCGTAGCAGCGACGACCCAGATGAGGCTGTTGCATGTGCCACGACGGTTATGGAAGCACGTTCACGATAACGTCCATAACCGCCCTATTCCGAGGCTACCTATTCCAACAGGTACGCTACGATCTTCGCGCCGGTGCTGCGTATTCGTACGAAACGATCGTGGTTTTGCTGAGGGCGTTCGGCCAATCCTTTTCTGTCGGTCGGACAGGACGATGCCCCCAAGCATATCTGGTGGTCTGGGCATGGTTCCCGACGACTGCCGGGCGTTTACTGAGTTTTCCCGACCCGTCTCCCGGAACCGTTTCCAGGGCATGCCATTAAGGAGAAGGAAGAGGGAAAAAACCGTCAGCGATGCAGTGACCTTTGGAGAATTCATTTAACCGGGTCCCACGGATGGCGCCAAACTGTTGATGCCAACAATTAACTTAAAAACAAAAGTCAACTTGAGGTGCTTGTGTACCTGATCGATCAAAGGAAGGATTCTCCCAACGAACGCGAATAAAACGAAAAGTAAACAAAGACAAGAGATTTGGTGATGCGGAAAAGCCCTTGGACGAGGGAAAAAACCGCGGACGATAGGATAGTATCGTCGATGCACTATGAAGAAGTGACGCCAAGCAGGGGCGTCGTCCTTTAGAACTGTGGTCGTACGATTACAAGTGAAAAGACGAATATAAAGACTAAGCTAGTATATTAAATTTAGAAAGCTATTGCGAGTTCTTTGGCTTCAAGAATGCTGGGAAAAAGTTCATGTGTTCTTTGACTCGAGAGCGTCGATGTGAATGGTTCCCCCTTGTTTGATAGCTTGAGTGTTGCTTTTATACTCGTAGTGATTTACAACGGTTGAATGACATTGATTTTCCTTCATAAAGGCTCTTGATGGTGTTTAAGCGTAACCGCCCAACGATTCTGTGGGGAAGATAACGGCCGATCGATGAAAGTAACGGATCTCGATAATAATGGTTCTAGGATGAGCGTGTGTCGGGCGTCAGGGGTCTCATCTGGGAATTTCATTCGAGTGTTGCTTCACAATTTGTAAAGTATCTTTGGTCGCATGTTCTATCCCGTAGTCGAGAGTGTACGCTCGACCTCTGTTTTCCTATGCTATGGAGGATCATCGGTCAAACATTTTTCGTCTATCGTCGAGCCTTTTATTCGACCATCGCTCCTTGGGGCTTTGGTTAACATCTGGGGGTCATAGGAAGTCTTTGGTCAGCGATTTAGGGCTTGAGATTTGTTGCCCAAACAATAACATCATCCAACGCAAGTGTGTCACAACTATACATGATTATGTCAAGAAAATGACTAAGAGTCGGACATCGATGATAACAAGAATAAAGCCAAATCAGCTCTTTCAACTTGACATCCATGTTCTCTAAGTTATAGACCAACTCCTTTGAATGTGGACAAATAACTAGACAATGAACTACTTTTCTCCATCTTGAGATAAAACACACGTTGCTTCAAGTGTAATTTTTTCGGTAGACCTTTTGTCATCAATAACCGTTCCAAATTCAACCATAAAGGCGCCATCAGAGTCTCCTTTTAACACATCTTGTAACACACTGTGAGATAATAGCAAATAATAGATTTGAATTATGCCTTAAAATCCTTTTTTTCTCTTGTTGGTCCCTAAAGGGTCTACAAGGGTTCAATAATAAGTAAACAGTTTGTAGAAGGGGGGGTTGAATACAAACACACAGATTTTGGTTTTTAAATTAGTTTATTTATCATAAACAAATTTACAGTTACAAGCGGAATAAGAACAAGTTTAAAACCTATTCTATTGTAACTAAGAAACACTAAGTTTGATGCACAAGAGGAAGGAAGAAATAATAAAGAGGGTTTAGGTTAGAAAGAAGCATACATTGAGATGAAGAATATATCTTCGTCTTATTTATACCCGTTTGCATTTAATGCAAGACAAAATGTATATGCCACGTGTCAAGCTTGGATAGGAAGCTTGTCCTTGCTAATAAGACAGCCATGCTTTTGGCCGAATATGAACAGTACCATATCAGATATGATGGGGAAATAAGAGACAATTCGTACGTCCTTTTCTGACAAGGTATTAGGTTTGACTTTTGTGCATCGAGGATAAGATCAATCTTTAATCTTGTAAAGGAAGCTTCATTTGATCGCTGATTCTGAATCTTCAAGGATGAACTTCAGTATCGTTGAGGCTTCACAAGACTACACACTTTAATCGCTGCTATCGCTGAACCGCTTCAGTTCACTTAGCTGATTATCTCTTTCTTCAGCTAGGGTCTTTGACTTTCGCTGAGTGGTCTTCTGGTGTGATAGCTGATCTTTAGGTCTTCAGAGATAAGCTTGTTGTTCCTTGATCTTCAGCGATCGCTGAATATGAACAGAAGCTTATGCAATGGAATTTCACTAAGTATATAAAAGGAATCATATTCAAATCATCGAGAGGAGTTATGATCAACAATCTCCCCCTATTTGATTATGATTAGGCAACATAGGAAAATTGCTTTAAGAGACTAGTAAGGACTTAAGAAAAATTTGAAATAAATTTTCTAAGTACTAATTTGTACAATCTTTTTCAGCTAGTCTACTATCTGAATTGAGTTTCATTTATAAGGATATGAAAACACAACTTTTACAAGTAAATAGGCATAAACTGCATTCACTGATTAAATTTTCAGAGTGAAAAATCAGTGACTAAAATATAGTTTAAAGAAAATAGAACTCTTATGTTCATTGTCCCTTTTTACCTTTTTTTTTTTTTTTGAGATCTTTTCAGTACATAGATGGAGTAAAGTACTCTGATTGAATTTCATTAAATATAATCTGAAGAAATTACAGGGAAATGAAATTACAATAATAAAAGTAAAGTACTTGTACACTGAAGAAATATTACAAAGGAAATAGAGAACCTATGACTAATCAGAGATGTTCTCGTTTCTTCTCTGTAGTTCATTCTCATAAAGTGTTTTCTGTCGATTCATCAGAGGGGTATTTGACCAGCAGAGCCATAGCATGATCTTTATGAGAGAGGATGGGGCCTTGCGAATTTCTTGGTTTCTGAAGAGTCCTAAGAACCCTTCATTATCCAAAAATACCATACAGGTTCAGGTAGTGAGATGATTTCATCTTCTTCGTATCTTCGATCTTGAGGGAGAGAGGTACGTAGCATTGAAATATCAGGGATTTCAAGATGACCAAGAATGCTGTGATAATCAAATTTGGTTTCATGCTCATTTTTAGAGCTTGAACCACCTTCAGCAGTTGAACTTTTCTTTGGAACCCTGAATGGCGTCTCTGATTTATAACCATTAAGTGTATCCATAAATCCTTAAGAACTTGGCTTCTTTTCTCTCAGTTCTGTTTGTCCTTGTCATTCTTACATATACCTTTGGACCACCTCTGTTGGAGTGTCGCCCTTGAATAGTTTCATGAATGATTTTGGCTTCAGATCTTCGAAATTTCAGTCTATCAGTGCACCAGTCAAGCTCTTTGTCTTTCTGAATTGTGGCTTCAGTGGATAGTGCACTTAGAATCTTTTGTTGAGCAAGGATTGGATCTACGTTCAGGTTTTCCTGTGCAAGTTCTTTCTGTACAAGAGCTTCAGCGACCCTTTCACTTTTTTTTCAATTGTTCCTTGGCCGCCTTGTCTTTAGCAGAGTCTTCCTTGAGTAATTTCCTTGCTAAAGCAAGATCATTCTCAGTTTGCTTTGTCTTCTCATCCCTGACACGCTGTGCTTCCAATGCTTGTTCTCTCTCTTCGTTAGATAGAAAGTAGAATTCATCTACCATCCTTATTGGTACAGCGTCCATGGGTTCAGCTTGAGGCACCCTTATTCTTCTTGCTTTGAATTCCCTAAGGAATTTTATTCGCCTTTCTTCTTCTTTAGGCTAACTTATGATCGGCTTTTGAACGCGACGTCTGGGAATAAGGCCTTCTTCTTCTTCAGAATCAGTTTCTATTATGTACATAAACTGCTCTTCAGAAGAAGGTTCCTTCCATGAAGTGGAGTCCTTTGGGGGACGGGGATCACTGAGGGAAGGAGAGGAGGAAAAAGATTTATCAGAGAGAGTTTTTGTAGGTGAAGGAGGTGTGGGGGTTTCAGAGAGAGGTGTAATATAAGGGATAAGAGGAAGAGATACCTCAATAGTGGTCTCCCCCTCAGATAATGGGATAGTGGCATCCAGATTTACCACTTCTTTTCCTTTGCCTGAGGAACCGGCTTGTCCCTGAGAGGGATGTTGTCCGTCCCCCAAAGGCTCTTGATGAGAGACTCCAGGCCTAGACATCCTGAAGTGCTCTAAGACACTTCCAATGTCATCGTTGTCTTCATCATCATCCATTCCCCCATAATGAGGGATGAGATCTTCTTCTTCTTCTTCATCATCTTCCTCAGTATCATCATCATCTTCTTCAGCCGCCAACCCTTCAGGAAGGGAAGATCCCGTTCGCTGGATGTACGGAGATATCTTTTCACCAGGGAACGTCTGGTTGTCCTCCGCAATCAGTTCATCTGCAAACTCTTTCGCACATCTCTCCCCCTCGATGTTATCAGAAGGTAGACAGTGCACCATCAGAATGCGAACATTGGACTGAATATCCTTGAGCTTCGTATCATTTTCCTGAAGCGTCGTCCGATCAGCAGCAGTGAAGGAGGAACTAGCCTTAGAGAGCTTGGTGAGCATCTGCATCATATCGGATTGAGTCTTTTGAATAGACTCAAGGACATTTGCCTGAGCAGCAACCTTCTGCTCTAAGTTGGACAGGTTCTGGCCAAGGACCCGGTTGTCTTCCTTCAAAGAGAAAACATCAGAGATAAGGTTGCTGACGTTGGTCTTGATCGCTGGAGTCCCAACGATGCGTCGGAAGATGAGTTCAGCTGACGTCTGAAGATTGTCAACCCTAGCCCTTGTGAGAGCACATTCCCTGACCAGATAGTCAATAGCAAGGAATGTAGGGCTAGGAAAGACAATGGGAGGGAGTTCAGCGACGGGAGTGGGAAGCTTGGGAGCTGCCATCTCTGTCTTGACATCTCGGAGCTTTGCAGCACTGGGATGGCCCTGAGGAGACTTCCCCGATTCCTTGCTGAGAGGTTGAGCGCTGGTGGTGGTGGTTGTCGTTGTCGCTGAAGAGAAGAGAGGAGCGACACCTGATGATGACATAGATAAAGATGCCAAAAACGCATCTGGATTAGATGATGGATGAAAAAATTTATTTTTCTTCTTGAGAGTATCATGAGGATTACTCTCAGGGACTACGTTTGCAGAGGTAGTGTCTTGAGGATCACTAACCAGTGTCTTAGAGTATCTGAGAGAGACACTCTGAGGTCCTTTTAAATTGGCCTTCCAAAACTCAGATTGCCTAAACAATATTGAGGTTTGGATTGCGTGCATTTCAGCATTATCAGGGATAGGGACAACTATCGCTGATTCATGTGCTGAGGTGAGGACCAAAGAAGAGGAGATAGAAGAAGTTAAGAAGGCTGTGAGAGTAGTACCTGATCCAGCTTCAGCAGAGCTGGCTATAACACCCTCAGTGACCGAAGTCCCTGATGGTGGAGGCACTGCGGATGAAGCAACAACGGATGAAGAGACCGTTGAAGTGGCTGCGGCTGTTGTTGGTGTTGGTAGTACACCGAAATCAGAGAGAGTGGTCTTTTGAGAGACCATCTTCTTTGGCTTCTTGATTTTGGTTGCGATGGTATTTACATGACCATCGGTTGGTTGTTTCCTCTTAGCAACAGCAGTGTCCGGGATGCTCGCTGTTGGGATGGGCAGCGAGGTAGACACTGAAAGAGGGGCTCCAATCATTTTCAGCATGTATTGTGTGAAAGGAGTATCACCTGGACGTTCCTCTATGTCCAGGGACTTCTTCCCCACCATGGAGAAAGAGTGGTCACCGACCTTCGGGTAGTCCTCCCGGAAGGCAACTTCCATGATCGTTGCAAAGAACCGCGGGTAAGGGATGACCGGGTGTCTGGTAGCAGCACTGATACGACTGACCATATCGCTGAAGATATAGTCAGCGTAGTTGAGGTTGTGGCCGGTGCAGAGAGAGAAGGCGAGATCCTGAAAATGCTTGCTCGCTTGGTCATGCGAGCCAATCTTTGACCCAAGGCATTGGATCACCTGGGTAAAGATGTATTGCCAGCGAGCAGGCAATCTCTTCTTTTCCACCTTTGAGCCGACCGTTTTCAGCGATGGATTCTCCCAGGCATAGCCGATAGAGTCCAAGAAAGCGTCGATCAGCATCTTGGTTGGTTCAGCGCCCCATTGAACATTCTTGGCGCGTGTAGGGAGGCGAAGAGCCTTCCTCACAAATCCAGCAGTGAAGGAGAAGTAGCCAGGGTTGGGAATTGTGAAGCCAATTGCAGGGAGCACGGTCCCTCTGTTAGTGGTGAGCGTGGTACAGTGAGCCGTGTACCAGAGAGCCTGAAGGTGAGAGGAGATGCCCACTGGGATGTGGACAAAAGCGTACATCAGCGGGCACGCCTTAATGAAGTTAGCTCCTTCGTTGAAGTGAGGGCGATCAACGGGTATCTCGACCAACGCAATATAATTGCATGATTTGAAGACAGCTTTTTCAAGAGGGAAGTGGCATGTTGGTGCAACGACCAAGGTGTTGTCAACAGTTGTTGCAGCAACGGTTTCAGCAGTCTTACTTGCAGAGGCCATTTCTGTAGGAAAAATGGGAACAACAAAGAGATAAATCATGGTTTTATACATAAATGTATAAACCAGAGTTTGGTATAAAGAATACCAAATGTAAGATTGAAAGAAACAAGTATTTTGATGAACAAGATCAAACTGTTTGTGGTAAAAACAATAACATAAAAGATTATTTTAGAAAAAGTAGAAGATAATTAAAAATGGATAAAACTTTAAGAAGAAAGTCTTCTGTTCTAAGGAAAGAACTTAGAACAGGGTTTTGAAAATAAAAGAATTTTTGAGTTTTAATCCAGATTAAATTTATTTTCTTCCTAAAATATGTTTTTATTGCATTTTAAGAAGAAATGAAACAAGATGTTTCCAGTTTTAAGTAAATGTTTAGATCAAACCTTAGGTGAGTTCGAGAAGAGAAAAACGCACAAGTGCGTGTTCTTGGTGTTCTGGAGAAAGCTTGAAGATTCAAAAGTTCTTTTGCCTTTGGAGAGATATGAAAGCGTAAAGAGGCAAATGAGGCAAAAGAATTGCTTAAATAGCATGAGGAGAGAGAAAGAAAGGAGTGCTAAATGATGGTTTTAGCTTTTTGAAAAAGAAATGATGACCTGGTGCACGTTCCTAGAAGAGGTGGGGTTGGAAAGGAAACGTCGCGGTCCGTCGTGTGTCAGAAAAAGGTCTGACGTGTCCTTTCTTATTTTTTTAAAAAGATTATAATGATAGTTATCCATAAGGAAAGTTTATCATTATAAATTTTGAAAATCTTCATCAATGAAAATAAAGGATTGTCAGTGAGGAGTTTTATTTTCAGAGATTCATTCTTTGATGAGAAAAGATATCAAAGAATGATAAGGATTAGAAGATAATACCTGAGGAGATGGCCCAGATATCGCTGAGTCAAAGTTCAGCGAATGGAAAGTTTGAAGGCTTTATTTGTATCACTTGTTGTAAGTCACTGAATAAGAAACTATTCAGCGTTCAACATACCAAGTTCGCTGATAAGTAGTTTGAATCTAGTTTCATCAAGAGGCTTGGTGAAAAGATCAGCGAGCTGATATTCAGTGGGTACAAAATGAAGCTCAAGTTCACCATTCATCACATGATCTCTGATAAAGTGATATCGGATCTCAATGTGCTTGGTTTTGGAGTGAAGTACAGGATTGTTAGCAATGGCAATAGCACTAGTACTATCACAATAAATAGGAATTTTAGAGAGCTTGAGATCGTAGTCTCTGAGTTGATTTCTCATCCAAAGTATTTGAGCACAACAACTACCAGCGGCTACATATTCAGCTTCAGCGGTGGAGGTGGACACTGAGTTTTGCTTTTTGCTTGTCCAACTAATTAACTTTCCACCTAGTAGCTGACACCCACCAGTGGTGCTCTTTCTATCTATCTTACAACCTGCAAAGTCACTGTCAGAATAACTAATAAGATCAAATCCTGAGCCTTTGGGATACCAAAGACCTAGATTTGGAGTTCCTTTCAGATATCTGAAGATTCGCTTTACAGCGATTAGATGGGATTCCTTCGGTTCAGCTTGATACCAAGCGTAGAGACATGTAGAATACATGATGTCAGGTCTACTCGCTGTAAGATACAGCAGAGATTCAATCATCCCTCGATAGGCAGTGACATTGACTGGTTTCCCATTGGGATCCTTGTCCAAAGTCAGAAGAGGTGCCATAGGGGTCTTCATCACTGAGCATTGATTCATATCGAATTTATTCAGCATGTCGTTAACATATTTGCTTTGACAAATAAAGATTCCTTTGTCAGATTGCTTTATCTGCAAACCTAGAAAATATGTTAGTTCACCCATCATACTCAATTTATATTGATTTTGCATTCTTGCAGCGAAACGAGTACACAATTTGGGTCTTGTGGAACCAAAGATAATGTCATCAACATATATCTGAGCGAGTATAGTATGACCTTTATATTTTCTTATAAACAGGGTTTGGTCAATTTTTCCACGAACAAATTTTTCTTTAAAAAGAAATTTAGAAAGGGTATCATACCAAGCTCTAGGAGCTTGTTTTAACCCGTAAAGAGCTTTTTCAAGTTTGAAAACATAACCAGGATGGTTAGGGTCTGAGAAGCCAGGGGGTTGTTCAACATAAACTTTCTCGCTGAGTTTTCCATTTAGAAAAGCACTTTTAACATCCATTTGAAAAACTTTGAAGTCTTTATGGGCAGCATAAGCTAAGAAGAGTCTTATGGCTTCTAAATGAGCTACAGGTGCAAAGGTCTCATCATAGTCAATCCCTTCTTCCTGTCTATAACCATGAGCAACAAGTCTAGCCTTATTGCGAATTATAGTCCCGTTTTCATCTGGCTTATTTCTGAAAACCCATTTGGTTCCTATGATCTGCATTGGGATCACCAATAATATGATTTATTGGATGATTTGCAGTCCATCGCTAAGCTGGTGGTTGAGGAGAGAGATCAACAGCAGATTCAGCGACTTGTTCTTCAGTTTCTGGAATAGGACTTGTTGTTTCAGCAACAGGTACTTCATTTAAAATCAATTCAGGGGATTGATTTTCAGACGTAGTTTGGTTGTTCACAGAGGAATTTCCAAGAGAGGAATCAGCAATAGGAATCTGATTTAAGAGAGTAACATTCATCCCTGAAGATGGATGATTGTCACTTGAAGGATTTACAAGGACTTCGTCATCACATGCTTCAGCAGGAGGTTAATTGCTGAAATACGTTTCAGGTTCCCCATAATGGGATCTCATCCAAGCATTCAATTCTTCATCATCATCATGAGTTTGAGAAGTATGAATGGGACGAGATTCATCAAAGTTAACATGCATGGATTCTTCAACATGTTGTCTTCTTTTGTTGAAGACTCTGAAAGACTTAGATACAGAGGAGTATCCAAGAAATATACCATCGTCTGCCTTTGGATCAAACTTACCCAAATGATCTCTGTCATTCAGAATGTAACATCTACATCCAAAAATATGAAAATATTTCAGAGTAGGTCTTCTCCCATGAAACAATTCATAGGGGGTCTTCTTAAATCGCTTAACTATTAGGGATCGATTTTGAGTAAAGCATGTTGTGTTGACTGCTTCAGCCCAGAACTGAGTTGGTAGATGCGATTCGCTGAGCATTGAGCGAGCCGCTTCAATGATAGTTTGATTTCTTCTTTCAGCAACACCGTTTTGCTGAGGAGTTCTTACTGAGGAAAAGTTGTGAGAGATGCCTTTTTCTTCAAAGAAGTTCACCAGAGTGTTGTTTTTGAATTCAGTACCATGATCACTTCTTATGGAACGAACAATCAGATTGTTCAGAACTTCCATCCTTTTGATAAAAGAAATTATCTTTTCAGGGGTATCACTTTTGGATCGAAGGAAGAACACCCATGTGTATCTGGAGTATTCATCAACAATCACCAAAGTATATTTCTTTCCAGAAATAGATTGGACATTCACAGGTCCAAATAGATCCATATGGAGTAGCTGAAGAGGAGCAGTCACTGAAGAAATTTGCTTTGACCTGAAGGAGGCTTTTGTCAGCTTTCCCTTTTCACACGCTGAACAAAGAGATTCCTTTGTAAAGGTATGATTTGGGAGGTCTCTGACTAGATCTTTTTTAGACAATTCATTTATTGTCTTAAAGTTGAGGTGAGAGTCTTTTATGCCATAACCAGTTAATGTCAGTGGATGCTTTAGAGATAAAGCACATGTTCTCAGAGTGAGAACTATTCATATTTATGACATACACATTTTCCACTCTTTTGCCTGTTAGGGCAAGCTTATCATTACCGTCAGTGACAGCACATCTATTCTTTAAGAATAGAACTTTAAAGTCTTTGTCACATAACTGACTAACGCTCAAAAGATTGTGCTTTAGTCCCTCAACGTAGGCAACACGAGAAAACGATGTGGCTCCGTTGGATAGAATTCCATAACCTTTAGTGTATCCTTTGCCATTTCCACCAAAGGTCACTGATGGACCAGCTACTTCTTTGTAATCAGAGAGCAGAGATTTTCTGCCAGTCATATGCCTTAAGCATCCGCCATCAAGATATCAGATACCTTTGGCACTCTGCATGCAACAAAAGATTAATTATTTAAAGGTACCCATACTACTATGGGTCCTGCTTGGTTAGATAAAGGATTGGCGGAGGAGCTACTAGCTGAAGAACTCTCTTCAGTGGATATCTTCACCTTTATGGGTTTTGCAACCTTGGTAGATTTCACTCTCGCTGATTTATCAGCTTGAGCTACTTTCTTTTCATGAGCTAGTTTATCAGCTCTAGTAGCGTTAGGACATTTACTTGCAATGTGGGTAGTTTCACCACAGTGATAGCACTTCCTGTATTTAAAGGGTTTGGAATTCAGAGAGAAAACAGGAATTTTTTCAGGGATAGGACCAAGAATTCCTTTATCCATAGTCCTTGGAGGTATGACAACCTTTTCAGGGGTAGGAGTGAGATCGATCTTAATTTTGGGGGTTGGTCTCTGAGAAAAGTCAGAGATCTTCTTCCCAAATTTAGAATTTTTCTCAGAGGATTTCTTGTTCCTATTATGAGCGATCTTATTCTTAGGAACTTGTTCAAGAAACTCGTTCTTGATCACTTTCTTAGAATTTATCACAGGAAACTTCTCTTTAATAGAAGATGAAGAAGTTGAAGAAGAAGGATCAGGGATAGAAGAGACAAACATTCCATATTTGAGCATGGAACGATCATTCTCTGATTCTTCCTTTTCAGGGTTAAAGCCTAACCCACTTCTTACTTTCATAGGTATTTGGGCATTGATGATCTTATTAACTTTATCAGAAGCCCTACACCATCCTTCGATGGTGGCCTTTTCAGACTTAAGATTAGCGATAGCCTTTTCCCTATCAGCAATAGCTTGCTGCTTTTCGATGCTTATGGTTTGATTTGCAAAGACTTGGTCCTTGAGAGTTTCCTCAATTTTAGAAAGTTCTTTGATTTTTAGATGGCAATTTTTTAATTGCTCAGATAAATCAGTGTTAATTTTCTCGGCCTAAATCTTTCCATTTAAGGCATTATAAAAATCAACAGTCATAGCATCGAGAGCTGACAAGTTATCACTTTCAGAGAGTAAAGAGATAGAGGGAATGGTTACCTGAGTAGAAGGGGACTCAGAGGAAGAAGTTTCAGTAGCTTCTTCAGCGTCCTCTATTCTTGCCATTAGACACAAGAAGGCAAGATCTTCTTCATCAGAGCCAGACTCTTCAGAGGTCTTGGCCCAGTCGTCTTCAGCGTCCCAATCAACTTCTTCAGCGATAAGGCCTTTGACTTTTTGCTGGTTTTTCTTCAGATCCTTGTATTTGTTTTTCAATTTCAAATACTTCTCCTTTTTAACAGAGATCTGGGAGGTGGTAGGAGCTGCAACTTTCTTTGATCTACATTCACTTGCGAAGTGACCCTTTCGCTGACAGTTGAAGCATATAGATGAGGCTTTCTCAGCGGGCATTGTCTTTTGCTTTTCAGAGTCAGAGAGATTTGAAGGTTTTCGAAAGTTGCTCTTTCTAGCGAATTTTTTAAAATTATTTGTTAAGAGAGCTAGAGAGTAATCAAACTCAGAGATGTCGGCATCAGTGAGTTGATCTTCTGAATTAGTTTGACCTAATTCAGTGATGGAGGTAATAGTGGAAGAAGAAACAGTTTTAAGAGGAGTTGCCTCTGAAGTCACAAGTGCCAAAGAAGTAATTTTGGCACCTTTGAGTTCATTTATGAGGTTCTTCCTCAGAAGTTGAGATTGTTCCTCATTTAAAAGCATTCCATATAATGCACTTAAGGACAGAGTTTCAAGATTCTTTGACAACTTTAAACTTGTAGTGTACACTGCCCATTGATCGGGTAGTGCCTCCATGAATTTGGTCAGTATTTCAGCGTTAGAGTACACTCTATTTATTGATTTAAGATCAATTTACGAACAGTTGAAACGCTGGTGAATTTGAGAAAGAGATTCACCTTTATGATACATAAAACTCTCATATTGTCTTACAAGGTTTATGCACCTAGTGACTTGTACTTCAGAGGTTCCTTCATATTGGATACATAGAGTATCCCACATGGCCTTAGAAGTCCTCATTTTCATAACAGAATGATAGACTTCATCTGGTAAAGATATTGCTATTATAGATCTAGCTTTTGAATCAATAGCAATTTCTTTCTTATCTTCTTCAGTCCATCGATTAGGAGTTTTAATGATACTCCTTTCAGGGATGGCTGGAGTAGTAGTGGTGGCAGGAACACCAGCTACAATAGTTGTAGGAACAAATGGTCCGTTTTCTAGATAGTAAAGGATATTTGGATCTGATCCTTCTAGAAACAGAGACATTCTTTCCTTCGATAATGGAAAATTATCATCGCTAAATCTTGGAGGTTTAGCTAAAGATCCATTATCATTGTAGTTCGTATTAGGGTTTAACATTTTAAAATAGTTTATAAGAAAATTATTTTAAAGAAAAAGAAACAAACACTATTCTGATACCAATTGTTGGTCTTAAAGGGTCTACAAGAGTTCAATAATAAGTAAACAGTTTGTAAAGGGGGGGTTGAATACAAACACACAGATTTTGGTTTTTAAATTAGTTTATTTATCATAAACAAATTTACAGTTACAAGCGGAATAAGAACAAGTTTAAAACCTATTCTATTGTATCTAATAAGAACAAGAAGCATACATTGAGGTGAAGAAGATATCTTCATCTTATTTATACCCGTTTGCATTTAATGCAAGACAAAAGGTATATGCCACGTGTCAAGCTTGGATAGGAAGCTTGTCCTTGCTAATAAGACAGTCATGCTTTTGGCCGAATATGAACAGTACCATATCAGATATGATGGGGACATAAGAGACAAGGCATTAGGTTTGACTTTTGTGCATCGAGGATAAGATCAATCTTTAATCTTGTAAAGGAAGCTTCATTTGATCGCTGATTCTGAATCTTCAAGGATGAACTTCAGTATCGCTGAGGCTTCACAAGACTTCACACTTTGATTAGATAATCGCTGCTATCGCTGAACCGCTTCAGTTCACTTAGTTGATTATCTCTTTCTTCAGCTAGGGTCTTCGACTTTGCTGAGTGGTCTTCTGGTGTGATAGCTGATCTTCAGGTCTTTAGAGATAAGCTTGTTGTTCCTTAATCTTCAGTGATCGTTGATGGTAATCAGCGTATGCTATCGCTGAATATGAACAGAAGCTTATGCGATGGAATTTTACTAAGTATATAAAAGGAATCATATTCAAATCATTGAGAGGAGTTATGATCAACATCTCTTTTCCTTGGTGGTCTAAGTTGTCGACAGTTTCTCAAAGCCCAATAGTGCTTCATCAAGCTCCAATTGAATTAGAACGGATTTGATCTACATCTGCACTTTCCATAGGTGAAATCGAGTACCCCAAACAAATCAACAGCAAAGTCGTAGTGTTAATCACCAAAGTTGTAGTGTTAATCAATGACATATAATCCCAAACAAATCAATACCAAACCTGGAAGCTCTGATGCCGATTGTTGTAAAAATCGAAATGACATCATTCGAAAACGAACCCAAAATCAATGCTCCAAATAAAAACTATATTTATTCACGGGAAAATGGATCATCTATCGAGAACTTCGACGAATAAATAATCCAAATAGTTGAATATGTGACTAAATGCAAAAATATAAAGGAGAGAGACAACACCCCTTTTTACGAAAAAAACCCAAAAACGAGAAAAACCATGGGCGAATGAACCACTAAGAAGTCCACTATCCATTATGTTGAGTACCATACTTGGAATGAAGTCGATTATGTGTAGGGCAACTTCTTGCGCAAGTAAAGTCGCCAGGATAGTCACTTGAACTTTGTTTCCTTCAGTCGCTTGAAACACACAAATAGTGACCAAGGTGGGTTTAGCAGCCATAAAAGTCGTCGCAGACATTGTTGACTAAAACCCACACAATACAATTTGAATGAAGTGTTTAATAGCGTAGAGTATTGTAAGCAACAAAGAATACTTAGAGGGTAGAATGAATGACTCACTATCATTAGTTAAGTGTTTCGTGATATGGAGAATTCTTTACTAGATAAGTAGATAACAACTAGGTGATCATGGGACTGGTATGGTGTAGACGCTATTGAGTGTGGCGTCGTACCTTTTTTTGCAAAACAAGTAGATACACTTCCAATAAAAGAAGTATTAGTTTCAATGAACTTATATATAAACACACGGTTCCTTTCTATGTAGGAATATATAAAGCTTTATTTGTGAGGGTGTAGAGAAAAACGTTGAAACAATATGAGTAGGGAATACCAAGGTTATTGAGTCGATGGTCGAATTACACAACGTGCCACTATCAAGAACCCAATTGGAATCACTAAGAGTTAATACAATAAAACCCTATTCAGGTTACTTAATGGGACCTTAATTCTATAGTACCAATAATTGTGTATCCTAACTCCTTTCTAACTAAACGCGTTATAATAAGTTGTTAGAACGAATTTAATATTTAGACAACCTAACAAGTTCTATCGACAAAATTGGACAATCTAATAGGATACAAAAAGCAAAAAATCATTTTGTTTATCTTTTCATATGACACTTTAAAAAATGTCCTTTACATTAGAAGGCTAATTAGACTTTTTCAAAAATTGTCATATAAAAAACTAATAAAATGATATAGTTTTTGTGTCATATTAGGTTGCCAAGCTTTATTAATAATATCTTTTAGGTCTTCTAACTTCATCATAACAACCAACTACAAAGCCTTTATATATGACACATAATTATTGGTCATATAAACTATTCTATCACAACACCCAAAGACTATTAGCATCATAAAAGATTAATTGTACTCTAATGAATTGTGACGAACTGACGATTACATGATTTGCTCTTAGTTGCCATGAAGCTTACAGTAACGACCGAGAATCTTACCTGTTAAGTGATGAAAAAACTTTTGTACGATTAACAGTTACCACAAAAGAGATGTTTACCAACAATAAAATTTAGTAACCAAAAATATTATCCAACAAGTGATTAGGAATGGCAACGGGGCGGGTTCGGGCCGGGGATCGGTATCCCCGTTTCCGTCCCGATCCTCGTCGGGTCCCCGCGGTTTCTCTGGGTTTCTCTGATCCCCGTTGGGGAACCCGTTAAGCAAAAATATCACCGTTATCCGTTGGTTTTACCCAAAACCGAAACCGAACCCGAAACCCAATAGAAAAAATGCAAAAGTTTTCAAAAGCATTTAGATTGGGCTTTTAATTATTAGTATACCCATTTATTAATTTTTAAAAATTATTTATATTACATATTATTAATATATAAATATATATATATATATATATATAATATTATATATATGTATATACACTATGGGGCCGGGCCGGGCCGGTGAGTACCATCCCCGTCTCTGTTAAGATCCCCGATTCCTGCCCGTTCCCGTTAAGACGTCCTTAAATCCGATCCGAATTGTTTGGTTTTCGGTTTTCACCGTCGGTTACGGAGGTTTTTTTTTTGGTCATCCCTACAAGTGATAATGGTCATTCTTGCAAATAATTTTTAGATCACACCTTGGAACCGTTTATTTTTCAAGATTTCTTTAAATAAAATTACAAAATATAAATCCATTCAAGTGGGAAGCCAAAAGAACCAGTAGTTGTACTTGGGTGACACTGTCCTTTTCTGCAACTTTGCCCGACCACATTTATTATGTATTGCGTCATAGTGAAATTTGGATGTTTTGGCGAATCCCGCTTGATATGAAAACTCAAAGACACCTGTCCGCCACCTCCTTCCTCTTAAATTCTTATCAAAATTCCTACTCAGAAGAAGAAGAAGAAGAAGCATCGGTTTCAATTTCCCAAAATTCATCCTCGAAGGTACTACTTTTCTTTCGATATTGTCTTGATTTCGATTTCGATTTCAATTGGGATTAATTTGATTTGTTTTTTTACATCTTCGGGTTATTTGTTACATATTGGATTAGGGTTTGTTTTTAGTTCAATGTTAAGGTGTATCTCATTGCCAATTTATAGGCCCCTGCAAATTACAATACGTATTTGCGTTCGCCATCTGTATAAAATGTCTATGGAAGCGTCAATTGTATGTTTTTCACTTCCCCTTTTGGACATCTTTTTTAAAATTTAGGGTTTTAGGTTGATTGCACTTGTGGGTCTTTTTCTGTGTTGGTTGATGCAATGATGTTATTTGAATGCTAGAAAGTTAATTGCTGTGATTGTCATGGATAAAGGAGTGTTGGCCATTTTTAGTTTTTCAGTCAGTGACCTAAATTATTGCTTGTTTTTGGGTGCTTTTATGGGTTTCTTGAAAAGGTGACTCTGATTTAGGGGTTATTTGGCTAAATGACCTCCCAACAAGTGCTTTATAAATCCATGATCTTCTGACAGTTTGTAGGCGTTCTTGCGTATGGAATTAACATTCTTCTGTTAAGCAGCGATATTCTCAAACCTGTCAGAAGGTCATGGGTTTTTAAAATACTTGACAAAAGGTCGGTTAAGCAAAGGACCTTTCGATTTAGCCTTGATTCTTAGCTGGCGTTTGTTTTTTAAGAGGTGCTGAAGTCTCATTTCACTTCTGATTTATAAGAGGTGTTGCTGAAGTCTGAAATCTGAATCACTAAGATTGTTTGTTTTTACGTCTGAAGTCTGAAATCTGAATCAATATGACCGTTTCTTTTCATCTTGGGATCAAAATTGTCTTATTAATGTCGTTGGCCAGGAGTCTATCAACTACTCATAAGAAGAAGATGGTTTGAAAAGTCAAAGACTTAGAAAATAGAAGCAAAGTGAAAGAACCGGAGACGTGGGAAGATAAATAAGAGGGATTTAACTTTTAAGAGGTTAAGTTACCAGTTATTTCTTCAGACCATATTAAGTGATAAGAGGCTCTGAACATAATAATAAAAACAAACAGTCTGAATTATAAAACGTCTAAACAAATCAGACATAAATGGTGATTAAGAGCTTAAAATATAAAAAACAAACAAGACCTTTAAGTTTGAATGCTGAATGTGTTCTACCATCTTGTGTTTCCAGTGTTGTACACTTGTATACAAATCAATATTCTCTATTGGGGATTGAAATACTAACATGTGATAGATTGAAATACTATCATAGGCCATAAACTAGGCCATGGCTGGGAAGAAAGTTATTGCTATATGCCAGTTGGGTGGTGTATTCAAGACTCTTAGTGATGGTTCACTGTCATATGATGGTGGGGATGCTCATGCCATTGATATCGATGAGAATTCGAAATACAATGAGTTCCAGATGGAGATTGCAGAGATGTTTAATTGCGTTCGTGGGTCCATTTCCATCAAGTACTTTCTCCCGGGAAACAGGAAGACGCTTATCACAATCTCCAATGACAAAGACCTTCAACGCATGATAAAATTTCATGGCAATTCTAGCAGCATTGATGTATATATCATGATGGAAGAAGTTTTTGCTCCAGATGTTTCGAATATGCCTGCCAGTAGGTAGTTTTCATCACTTGTTCTAGTGTTTTTATTAGGCCAAAATGCATTAAAAATTTAACAAAGTTTGGTTTAGTTCCTATTTACTATTTAGTGTAATGAATGATTATTTTTCTCTCAATAGATGTAACAAAATTTCTTATGTGGGACCCATTTTGACCGGTCACCTACTGATTCTTGTAACATTTGATGATGTGAATGTCTGTTTACGAAATCTTTAGGAAAAGGGTTATGACAAAGTGGATGATAAACATGACATCCATGTCATCATATGTTACAAGAATCAGCAGGTTACCGATCAAAGTGGGTAAAAAAATAGGAAAATTTGAAACTTTGTTACATTGATCCAGAAAAAATCAGGGTTCTGGGACAAGATTGGTAAATTACTAAACTACCGTTGTCAAATTAAAACCCCAAAACCTTCCAGAATTCTTTCACCCCCAAATGCAGCTTTATTAGTATTGATCTTTTTGTTATCTTTGTGACTTTTAGCTTTTGCTTATTTACACACATTTGACCGTGCAGGTCAAGTAGAACAACATTATCAGAAGCTGGAATTCTTGCCGATGCCACTCCTTGTGTCTTGGATGATGATATGGATGAGATAAGTCCACGGGTTCTTCTTGATTCAGCTTTTGATGTGCCAGATGATCTTGCTAATGTTCAACACATTACTAACATCGATCAACACATTGCTATAGCCTCTGACGTGCCTCTGCCTGTTTCTCTATCTCTTCCTGATTCAGCCGATGAAAAACACATGAAAGCCGCCCAACAATGGCAGAACAATATTACAGGTGTAGGCCAAAGATTCAACAACGTAAACGAATTTCGTGACGCCTTGCGTAAATATTCAATCGCTCATCAATTTGCATTTAAATATAAAAAGAATGATAGCCATCGTGTGACCGTTAGATGCAAATCTGACGGCTGTCCTTGGAGAATTCACGCATCTAGGCTGTCAACCACCCAATTAATTTGCATTAAAAAGATGAATCCAACACACACGTGTGAAGGGTCCATTATTACGACAGGTCATCAAGCAACGAGAAGTTGGGTGGCGGGTGTCATTAAGGAGAAGTTAAAAGTATCTCCAAATTACAAACCAAAAGATATCGTTACTGATATCAAAGAACAATATGGAGTTCAACTAAATTATTTTCAAGCATGGCGTGGGAAAGAAATTGCTAAAGAACAGCTTCAGGGTTCATATAAAGATGCATATGGTCAATTGCCGTTTTTCTGTGAGCAAATAATGGAGACAAATCCTGGAAGTCTTGCTACTTTCACTACTAAAGATGATTCAAGTTTCCATCGTCTTTTTGTATCATTTCATGCTTCATTATACGGATTCCAACAAGGTTGTCGGCCTTTGCTTTTTCTTGATAGCGTGCCATTAAAATCAAAATATCAAGGAACGTTATTGGCTGCAACTGCTCCTGATGGAGATGATGATGTTTTTCCTGTTGCTTTTGCTGTTGTGGATACAATAACCGACAATAATTGGCTTTGGTTTTTACAGCAACTTAAGGCTGCATTAATTACATGCCATGGGATAACATTTGTGGCTGATAAGGAGAACGGATTAAAGAATTCGATTTCTGATGTTTTCCAAGATGAGAGTGTTTACCATGCTTACTGTTTACGATGCCTTTCAGAACAGCTTATTAGAGATATAAAAGGGCAGTTTTCTCATGAAGTTAAGCGTCTTATTGTTGATGATATTTATGCTGCAGCTTATGCACCAAAACCCGAAGGGTTTCAGAAATGTATTGAAAGCATCAAAAGTATCTCACTTGAAGCTTATAATTGGGTCATAGAAAGTGAACCTGTCCACTGGGCGAACGCTTTTTTTCCGGGTGCAAGATATAATCATATGACATCAAACTTCGGTGAGATGTTTTACAGTTGGGCATCAGATGCTCATGAACTGCCGATAACTCAAATGGTGGATACCATAAGGGGTAAGATAATGGAGTTAATTTATACTAGAAGAACCGCTTCTAACCACTGGTTATCAAGGCTAACTCCATTTAGAGAAGAAAGATTAGAAAAAGAGAGCATTAAAGTTTGTGCACTTCAAGTTTTTAATTCAGGCCCAACTGGAAACAAATTTGAGGTCCGTGGTGATTCCATTGAAGTTATTGATATTAGTAATTATGATTGTAGTTGTAAAGCATGGCAACTTACCGGATTGCCTTGTTGTCATGCAATTGCGGTTATTGGTTGCCTTGGCCGTGATCCATATGATTATTGTGCTAGATACTATACAGCTGAGAGTTACAGATTAACTTATTCAGAATCTGTGCATCCTATTCCAAGTGAGGATAAGAAGGATTTTTCTCAAGCAATTGTAACTGTAACACCTCCTCCAACTCGTCGTCCACCGGGGCGGCCCCCTACCAAGAAACATGGAAATCAGGAGGCAAATAAACGTCAACTTCAATGTAGCAGATGCAAGTGTATTGGGCACAATAAGTCAACTTGCAAGGAGTTTATTTGAACGTGAGAACTGAGTAAGTATATAGATCCCTAAAACTTTATATATCAAGTATGTGGAAGCTTTGTTGTTCATGATGATATTTTATATGAGCCTTTGCTAGTTTATGATGGTTTTGAATTGAGGATTTAAGAAAAACTTCACATAGAAAGCGTTAAAAGTAGTGAAATTGATATCTAAATCTATTATACAATATCTAGATGTTAATCTATTATGTATGATATCATATATGTTATGAAAATGGTCTCATAAAGTGTAGATAATGACCATAGAGCTCATTTAAAGCCATAAATTTTTAGTTTTTGACTTTTTGTAATGATGCAATATACTTGATGAAGCCTGAATATGTTTCTTTGAACATTTTTCTTGAAACATGGAAGATAAAATAATAAATGGTGAGTTTATGTAGAGTTATAACTTTAGTAATGGCGTTTTGTGTTCTCAATGAAGGAACTTTCTAGATGCCAGGATTTTCTTGTTATATGCTTGTTTTGTGCGCCTTTTGTTTGTTAGAAATTGCCAAAGAATAACATATGTTAGGAAAACATATTCTTTTGTTTTTAGATTGTATAACCGTTGGAATAATGCATATGATGGGCATCTAAGTTCTAATAAGCAAATTACTACCACATCTAAAAACAATAACAATAAGCCATTTTTCCAAATTAGTTGTGATAAGCTAAAAATTTAATCAAAACAAACTATAAAATATGAAAACTTAAAACAGACATAAACTGGTGTACCCTAGTAGGATATATAATGTTGTACTCCCTCCATGCACTATTTGAGGTTCTACTTTGACTTTGAATGTCAAAATTGTATTTATGAAAGCTAAAATTACATTTAATCTTATACAGTTTTAAAAATCAATCTTTTTATTTATTTATAACACTTGTTCTATATTTTGATGTTCTTGCAGTATTTCTCTTAAAGATTAAATATAGCCATTAATCTTTATAACTAAAAGTTGTTTGTTTGACATTCATAGGCAAATTAGGATAACTATTGGACAATGGGGGAGTATTATTATATTCATATATAATAATCAGAACATGTTTTACAACAGCCCTACAGAACTAACCTTTCAGCTTCAATAAGACAAGCAAGACTCCTGAAAACTTTTTGCCAATTTAACCACCATGCCTTTATCTTATGACTTACATCTTCCTCTATCTCTTAGGGGATGTTTGGCTGTTGTTCCATTAAATATGGATTAAGTTGTCTGTATGAATTAAGTTAAATTGTTGTTTGTTTGCTGTGTTGAATAATCTGTCTGAATGATATAAATGATAATCTCTAAATAAAATGTGGTGGAATTCAATATGCATGTTATTGAACATCACTACTGAAAATTGCTGGTACTAATTATTTACAATCTAAAACATATTGTGTTATCATGTAATAAAACACACAAAATTCTTCAATTTGCACAGTCGTTGAACCAATATATTGAAATATACAAGACCGTATGGAGATTGGAAAGTGGAACCTATTTATTTGCATATTAGGGTCACAAAAAAATTAATAATGTTTTATTTTACTCCAAATTGGAAATCAATCATCGATAAATGTAAGTATGTAACTAAAACTCCCGCAAAATGGCTATTATCTTGTTCTTTTCCCTTGATATAATTGCTTTTATGTTTCTTATACCTGTTGTGTGTTTCCATACACTCCTATGTTACCGTGCTACTTCTATGTCGGATATAATGGGTTTGTTTGGTTTGGTTTTATAGATCCAACCTGCTTTGTGAAATCTACTTGCAGAGTACATATAATATTTGGGAGTATATCTTTTTTTTTAAAAGCAATATTCGGGAGTATATCTAATCCACATTGTGTCACAACTATAATCAAACTCTGCATAAAAACATCAAAAATTCTTGGAAGGGGCACTTTTAGTGAATTACTTGAAATAATAGTAAGGATTATTTACATAAATTTAGTTTTTTCTTTTAATATGATTATGATTGAATTTCAACTGTTAAGTTTACATAACCAGTGATGGTGGTAAGTTAGTTACTCGAGTTACGACTATTTAGGGGTTGTTTGGCTGTTGCTGAATGGTTTGGTGCAGAATGATTAAGAGGCTCTTATGATATAGTGCAAAATGAAATATAATTGTCTGGTAATTGTTCAGGATGTAATTAGGGCTCTTAATGGTTAAGGGAGGTCCAGGACATAAAATGATTCAGAGGGTTTTGGAACCATTAAGAGGCAGACTTATTTTTTGTCAAACAGGATTCACCTCTTAGCGATGCAGAGGCTGCCTCTTAATGAAACTGTTAAGAGGTAAACAAACTGCTCCTTAATCTAGTGGGATTTTTCATTTTCATTCTTGCCAAGTGCATTCAGATGTAGGCTCTTCGATGGCAAGTTGCTAAGTATATTCGTTATTTTCATGTTAACATTTTGTGTTGATGTTCAAATATTCCTTTTCTGGCACCACTGAATAATGAAGTTTCCATTTAGATTTTAGGGTAACAGACTAGGTGTGGGGATTTAAACGGATGCTGGAGAGGTACAGGGTAGGGGATAGGGTTAGGTTACCGTAACCCTAAAGTTAAGTTATAGGAGTGGGTAGTTTTCCGCCCCTTGGTTATGTTTTTTTAGTAATTGCTTTTACTTATATTGTTGTTGCTTAATGCTTTACCCATATCTAGTTTCTCAAAATTTATCTTATTTGTCCCTCTCTTTCTATTGATGTTGTTGATATCTAGCGCTTACTCATATTTTAGCATAGGGACGGGTTCAAATGAGAACTCAAATTTAGTTGTGAACATGAGGACAAAGGAGAGCGCGACAAGTGTCATATTCAGACTGAATAATGAAGGAACATATTCTGACTGAATGTACACGTGTCGCGCTCTCATTTGTCCTCACATTCACAGCCAAGCCAAATTTGAGTTTGCATTTGAACTTTTCTTTTTTAGCATATATGTTCCAACTTTTCATTGGCCGGAAAACAGCCGCTCTACTCTTTAGGGTAGAGGTCGGGTATGCGTACATGTAACCCTTACACCCCACCGTAGAGTGGGGGCTTATTTTGTTTGGTTTACACACTGTACTCAGATTGCTCTCTTATATGTTTTTAACTTCTTGTTTGAAACCAACCTTCATATGCTTATGGCTAATGTTTGGGAATTATATATATATATATATATATATAGGGGTGGGTAAAAATGAGAACTCAAATTTGGTTGTGAACGTGAGGACAAATGAGAGCGCGACATGTGTCATATTCCGACTGCATAATCAAAGAAATATTCAGACTGAATATAGTATATATTCAGTTTGAAATGCTTATTCAGACTGATTTCTGAATATTTCTTTGATTATTCAGTCTGAATAATTTACATTCAGACACGTGTCACGCTCTCATTTGTCCTCACGTTCACAATCAAATTTGAGTTCGCATTTGAACTTTTCTCTCTCTCTCTCTCTCTCTCTATATATATATATATATAGTCAAGAGATGCATCAACTCAGAGCTAGACATCCAGAATCTAAAGCCTTTAGATTAGATATAAAAGCACTTACTTTTGTCAACTGGTTTAGTGTTGGACTTCCTCTCATAATCTGTTTTCAAGTCTGTTTGTAAACGTTGCATTTTTTACATATTTATTAACTCGGGCTTGGTCTTCTTTCTTTCTTTCTTGCAGATGGAATGGAATACACTGCGTTTCGGCATCAATCAAACCCTTAAATGTTGACACAAAAGTGTGTATCTTCTGTTACTTACATCTTATAAGTGTTTCTGTTTCTAGTGTTTAATCAATTAAGTGTAGGAGAATAGAAAGCTTTAGGAGGAATCATTGTACAGTTTTCTTTGCAGACATGATATAAGCACCTGCAAATATAAATAAGCAGGAAACATGGCTACATTTGTTGCCGGTTTTTTAAACTTCTTTCTTGTTTTAACCGGTGATGATTTGGTTGAATAAGAGCATCTCCAACAGCTTCTCTAAAATGGAGAAAATGAGGATTTTTTTTGCTCCAAGAGCTTTCCCAAAACCATCTTCAAAATGGAGAAAATAGGAGAGAAGACATTTTTGAGAACATTCCAAATATGATTACAAATTGAGACCACCAATAGGAAAATTTAAAAACAAATGTTATAATCAAGACATAAATAATATTTTAATAGATGAATTGAATGTTTTAATTTTAGAATCAAATGTTGGTTTCTCTAAAATGGAAATCTCTTGGAGATGAATGTAATTTTCTTTGATGAATGTAATTTTCTTTAAAGATTCTGACTTTTATTTCTCCATTTTGGAGAAATTTTGGGGAATCTCTTGGAGATGCTTTAAGTTCCCACTGCAACAAAACGGGTCTTTTACGACAACCGGCTGTCTTTGGATGTCATAACAGACTACTTAACGGGATTTTTAAGTTTATAGGACCAAGAACTATGAAAGGCATTACAATAAGCTGTTAAAATTTAGAACCAAGTTAGGCAATAACAATTTATCATATTAGCCATTTTGATAAGGCATTTTTTATATGCATACAATTGTTTGTCTTTTTGATTCTATAAAAATAGAAGTCTCGTTAAGTACTTTATTATGACGCATGTGCGTTATATAAGACCCATTTTGTTGCAATGTTCTAAATTTGGTCTTGAAATGGTCACTCAGGTGACCATTTTTATGTGTGTTAATCTGTTATAGGAGATCCTGATATTCTACAAGTAAGCGCCCATCCAAGATATGTTACGAGAAAATGGTTCTTGTAGAATCAAAAGAGGTACGATGGGAACTTGTTCCACAAAACTGTTATTACAGGGTGTTTTTGAAACAACTTATTAGCTTTCTATAAAAGTGTTTATCAACTTTTGATAAGTTAGAATAGTTTTAACTTCTTTAAAAACTCTTTATTACCAGTTTGGCACTGGTATAAGCTGTTTATCCAAGCACTCAAAAATGTTTATTATCGGTGTTACACCGGAATAAGTCAATAAGTTATTTTATAAGCAATTCCATACACCCCCTATATAGGTATTGACAAACATAAATTGACTTATTTTTTAATGCACGTTTGAATAACCATGAGCTAGCTAGCTTAGTTATCAAAAAGTAAATATCACAATTCTAAATATATTTATCTAAATTATATAAAAATTACTTAATAAGGGTGTGTTAAATGATTTTAATAAAATATTTAATTTAATTGTTAATTATATATTTTGAAAAACTATTAATTCATTAGGATATGTGTGAAGTTAGCGCTTTTATTTTTATTAAAAATATATATAACGGTTTTAAAATCATAAATTAATAAAAAATTTAAAATTTTATTTTAACAAATTTAAAATTTATATATCATAATCAATTTATTTTTTTTAATTAACATATTATATTATTTTAAGTTTTCTTTACTATCTTATTTGTATCATATATAAATATTTGTTTTAGTTATATTATAAAATATTGCAATTGACTAATTTTCAATACGTCTTTTTTCGTCATTTTACATGTTCATAAGCTAGTTTTGTCAAACATAATTTGTTTATCAGCTGAATTTTGTCTCTCCGTTCTTAATGGATATCGCCTTTACTCTTGAAACGCGACGATCCTCAAACTCACCAGGTTCTGATCCAGCATGAAGAGGGGTATAGACTATAGTTAACAAATGTTCCTTTCGTTCTCTGACGAGAACCATATATGGAGAAATTAAAATACATAATAGATAATGCAAAACTAGTTATATACTCGCATAATGTGACGGGATGTAAAAGTTCTATCAATATGTAACACCCTGATTTCTGTTCAAAGTTGAAGAAAGTGTTGAACCGGGTGGTCTATTAAAGAGAAGCTAATTTCAGAGTTTGAGTGGTGGTGCTGTGAGATAGTGGCATCTGTCACAATGGCACCAATAGTACTAAGAGTATGGTCGTTTTAGCTATTGTGCCATACGGTTATGACATCTGTCACAATAGCACCGGTGGTACCAAGTGGTTGGTGGTCCCAACAAGTGTGCCATGTTATAGTGACAATGGCATAATGTACCAACCGGGTCTTTGGTAAAGTTTAATCCCGAGTTCTCTTTGTATTCCACTCTTAGAATCAACGAGATAAGTATTTTGAAGTTAATGATTTTGGGTATCATTTACTAGACGAGAAACGGGATCAAAACGGGTGAAAAGTGGAAAAAAAAACACCTCGGAATGGTCCAGGCTATGATGCCCGGCGATTATGACAGTGGCATGATAGCATGTCATAATCGCACAGCTGGTACCATGAGTTAGACATTAAAAATCAGATTTTGGGGTGACACGGGCGATCATGACATGTCATGATCGCGGGCGGCCCTAGTGGTTAAAAACGAGATTTTCTTCATTTGGCCATAACTTCTTCATTACAGCTCCGATTTGGACGATTCAAAATGCTGTGGTTTCGTATTTCAGAGCTCTTTATGATGGTAACAATGAGGATTAAAGTTTACTTGATGATTTTGGGTTCCCATACGTTGAAAGGTACGATCACCTCTCCGAAATCTTGAATCTAGGGTTTGGTTCTATGATTTCCGATTTGGGTTTGATTTTGGTGTATGTTGGGTTTGTTTATGATCTAGATGAAGAGTTTATAGGTGGAAACTTGTGTATTTGAAGTCCTCACCTAATGAAGCTCGGTATTGGGATAAAACCTAGATTTAGCCTAAATCTAGCTTGTGAGTTCATTCTTACCTTTCTAAAACTTTATACATGTCAAAATGAAGTATTTTGCCTTAATGTGATGTTTAAAATAAGTATTTCTATACTTGGAAGGTTTTGGTAAAAACTAGGTCAAAATGTGTCATTTATGGTTTTTCTTCGAAATGATGAAATGAGTACGAAGAACGGTTTTAAAACACCCTTATGGGTTTTTGATGAGAAATATGATGTATAAACCTTAATGTTGTTTTGACCTAATTTTGGAAGGAAAGTTTTGGGAAGCAAGATGTTATACTTCACAAGTTTTGTGAAGAGAAGTAATACATTGGAAATAGTTGTATTAAGATGTTAGACTAGTGTAATGGATCCATAGGCACATATACTCAGAAGTACTTGGGGAGGGCACTTGTAATAGATCCCGGTTTGGGGTTGAACTTGTGAGGATTAATGTGATGACGGGTCATTCCCGTAGAAGTTTCCCCCAAGAGAAGTAAAACGTATCTTTCAGGTGTAAATCGCAGAAGTAAAGAAAAAGAGATGTTTTGAGAAAAGCTTCCGGTTATATGTTTATTTACCGTTTTTGAAGTTTAAATGGCTTTTCTATATTTTGATCTGTTTGTTCTCACTAGGCTTTTAAGCCTAACACTTTTTCTTAAAATGACATGTATATCAGGTGATCAAGCGGATGGGGCTTGATGGGATGAGAGAAGCTAGGTGCCGGTAGTGGCATTCTTTTGAAGTGCACCTCGTGTATATAGATGGAGTTACATAGAAGATTATTTTGAGGATTTTAGTGACACCCGAACATAATCTGTATTTGAATTGTATAGATTACTAGGTTGTCATTCAATATTCCTATAGAAGTTGTAAACTCACTCTAACCTTCTCCCCATCTTTATGGGTGATGTCTTACGTAGTTGTTGTTATTCCGCAATTCTTTTGGTTTAAATTAACTCCCAATTTTAAGGGTGTTACAAGTTGGTATCAGAGCTCTAGTTTAAGCGAACTAGGTATGAACCTAAGATGCCTAGACTTAAGCTGAGACTTTAAGTGATGTTGTGAAAGAATGGGTAGACACTCTTGAGATAGTAGAGCTTTAGAGTCGACGGAAATGCACTAACTATGAAACGTGACTGTGGTAATAGGAATTCTTATACGAGTGATATATCCAAGATATCACGTAGCTAATGCTATCTTGGGTATATTGTTATGTGAGTATGCTTATTTACTATGGTTACGATGATTGGTGAATGTGTTATATGTATCTATGTTAGACTTGTCTTACTCCTATTCTATGTTTGTGGCCGATTGAGATGATTGATACGTGTACTAGATCGTGTACCAAAGCTGAGGACACGAACGACAATATTTCTACTCTGGATCTACAAGTGACAGTGGAAGTCACTAATCACCTATGATCCCTCTTGTTCCATCAAGAGATGTGCCAGAATGGGTCGTCTGCGTGAAGTCGACCTTGATCAGGGTAGTCCTTTAACGGTAGAAGCGGACTTACGAGATGAGTTCTAACCCGGTATATTGCAGGTAGTTATTTTTGTCATAGCACAACAATAGGAAAATGTGTTCAAGATGTTCTAGAAAAGGAGTACCAATAATCGAAGGCATGAAGCAACTACTCAGAACATAATGATGGGTTCCGAGAGCAACGGGACAGGTTTCATTACCGAAGAGGCATATGTGACGGAAGTAAGGAGAACGGGAAAGGGGTTGATCGCACGAGACTTTCTTATGCTCTAAATCACCCAAGTTCTCTGGATCAGATGAGCCGGTAGTTTGTACGAATTAGTTACGAGAGATCGAGCAAGCTTTTGGCTTGATTGAAATTGAAGATAAGGAAGAGTGAAGTTCTTTTCACAGATGTTTAGGAGCGAGTTTTAGCATGGTGGAACATCACCATGGCTACCTTTGGGCCAATTATAATCTCTAGGCTCACCTTGGAATTATTCGAAGCAAAAGTTTTGGAAGAGTATCGCAATGAGAAAATTATCGGTCGTATCATGAATGAATGTTCGGGTTTCAAGAAAGGAAACGAGACGGTGTGAGAGTATACTCACTTATGTCCTTCTTATTCTAGTGCCACTTTTCTTTTGTCCCCACTTCTTTCTACTCAAGTCTACACGTACCTATGAGTACTTTGGAAGATGCCTATAAGGTTGAATTAGCCGATGGCAAGTAAGTTCTAGTTCGGAATGTTCTTAAGGTTTACATGTTGGAAGTTGAAGGGAGTAAGTTTGGGATAAATCACATGCCTATGTTGATAGGAGAGTTTGATGTGATGATAGGAAGGGATTGGTTAGCCGAGAACCAAGCCGAAATTTGATGTTATAAGAAGTTAACCCGGACTCCGTCATCGGATGGCAGTGTGGTGGTAATCCACGGGGAAGGAGGGAAAGGCGAACTAGCTTGGTTAACCTTGGCAAAGGTGTGCAAGTGTTTAGCCAAATGATGTCTTTTGTATATAGCCTATGGTTTGGATGCAAAGTTGAGAAGAGGAAGTTAGATGATGTACGTCGTTAGTGAGTTTCCCGATGTGTTCCCCAAAGAATTACCCGGTTTGCCACCCGATAGACAAGTGGAGTTTCAAATAGATATAGTGTCGGGGGAGCTCCGGTCCTATTTGTGAAGGAGAAAGATTTTCCGATGAGGATGTGTATTGACTATAGGAAGTTGAATAAAGCAACCGTGATGAACGAGCATCCACTTCAGAGGATTGATGATCTCTTAGATCAACTGCAAGGAACAAGTTGTTTTCCCAAAGATCGATTTACGTTCAGTTTATCATCAGGTGAAGGTGAAGGAGGATAATGTAGCAAAGACAACGTTTAGGACGCGATACGGTCATTATGAATTCTTAATAATGCCGTTTGGGTTGACAAACGCGTCAGCAATGTTTATGTATTTGATGGAATCAGGTATGTCGACCGTTTCTAGATCAATCAGTGATGGTAATTATTGATGATATTCTTGTCTACTCTAAGGACGAGTTAGACTATGAGCAACACTTTCGAGAAGTCCTCGAGGTGTTAAGGAAGAAGAAATTATACGCGAAATTCTCTAAGCGTGACTTGTTAGTTGAAGGAAGTACAATTTCGGGGCATGTGTCACTCAAGACGGAGTGAAAGTGGATCCATCCGAATTAAAGCAATGATGAATTGGGAACCGTCTCGGGATCCATTAGAAATTAGAAGCTTCTTAGGATTGGCGGGCTATTATCGGAAGTTTATTTTGGGCTGACAAACAAGAAGAGGTTTTCCGAGCTTGTCGAAGAAAATTGTGTAAAGCACCGATTTTATCCTTTGCTAGAAGGATCTGAAGGTTTGCGGTCTGTAGTGAAGCGACAAAGATGGGTTCGGATTGGGCATTAATACAAAGAGGCAAGGTTATTGCATATGCGTCAAGGCAACTCAAGGAAAACGAGAAGAGTTATCGAACCCATGTTATGGGACTAGTGGCGATGATAATTGCATTACAGTGATGGCGACATTGTCTTTATGGAACTAAATGCACACTTTACATCGATCATAAAAGTTTGATGGAATTTTGATCAAAATGAGCTAAACAAGGGGCAACGACGTTGGTTAAGAATTGCTTAAGAATTATGATTGTGAGTTACTATTGGAGGACGCACATAAGTCTGAGTACCAAGATGTGTAGGAATGTGAAGTTGACTTTTTGGTGGCTTGTTAGGAGGTTGGATGTGGTTAGATATTTAGAGAGAGGCGTAAGCTAATGCAAGTAAAGGCGGAACACCAACGACCGTATGGAAGTCTTCAAATCGTTGGTAATTCTGGAATGTAAATGAGAGCACATTACTATGGAAGTCTGTGACGAAGTTACCAAAGACCTTGAAAGGTCTCGATGCTATATGGGTAGTGGTGGACGGACTTATGAAGAGTGCTCACTTCTTGGCAATGCGAGGAGCCGGTCCAGTTGTCAAGCTAGCTAAGTTGTATGTGGATGGAATTGTCTCAAGGCATGGTGTGCCTTTGACTATTGTGTCAAATTGTGACAGTAGGTTAGTTCACACTTTCGGGACATCGGTCTGGACAACCAATGGTTATAGAAACTCAGAGTAATTG
This sequence comes from Silybum marianum, assembly GCA_036898165.1. Taxonomy (NCBI): domain Eukaryota; kingdom Viridiplantae; phylum Streptophyta; class Magnoliopsida; order Asterales; family Asteraceae; genus Silybum; species Silybum marianum. Next base: position 33,417,532 of record CM072533.1, on the reverse strand, counting down.
GACGTTTGGGTCACTTCAAGTTAGTTCCGTGATGATCCTCTAGTGTCGTAAATCTTTGGATTGGAAACTTTTAGGCAATTGTTTACCTCGAAAAGTGTTTTGGCTTGACGCCAACCTTGGTTGTTCTTAGGGTCATATGGCATTAGAGCGATTGGAGCACTTTGGTTGATTTTAAATAGTGTGGAAGGCCTTGTGTGGTGCTCTTGAAAGGGATGATAATTCTTCATCGTGATGTTTATTGGAAATGTGTAGTGTGATCGTTAAGGTAGACCTTAACATAAATCATTTATTTAAGGATAAGTTGTTTGGTCGAGGTTAAAATTTTGATGTGGTAGTGGTCTTTTCAGAACTGCTTATGTCGGATTCCTTTACCATCTGGGTAAAGTAATAGGTAATCTAATGTGTAGGGAATCTATTTGGTTTTATCCGGATGAGCTCTTACGAAAGAAATCGAATGTCGAATACAAAGGGAAAGAACATCCCGACCTATTGGAAGTGGTTTGAAAATCCTAAGAAATAATTACGTTTTGGGCATCAATTGTAAAATTGATCTATTAAAGCCAAAAGCTACTCCCAAGGTGATATGAACCACCTCAGGTTGAGAGGCAACATCGAGCTTAAATTTGAAGTTTGGTTCAATGTGGGTCAGTGATCTTTCTGATAATAGTGTGATGTATTGAATTTAACGATCGGGTAGTGATGACTTGTTATGAGAAGTGAAGTGTCTGTTTTGCCCGTCGTGGTAAGGAAGTATTACATATTGTAGTTGAGGACGAGTTACGTTTAAACTCTCATAAGGAAGCAAAGTTTTTGGATTGCTCAAGTATAGTATTTTGAGGGCTCCTTTTCGTGTTATTGTCATCCGGTGGGATGGATGGAGCGAGTAATTTGTCGAGCTTGTGCTCGGAGTTGTATGACGTTCTATGTTTTTGGATCGGCGTTAGATTTCGAGGACGAAATCATTTATAAGGTTGGGAGGATTGTAACACCCTGATTTCTGTTCAAAGTTGAAGAAAGTGTTGAACCGGGTGGTCTATTAAAGAGAAGCTAATTTCAAAGTTTGAGTGGTGGTGCTGTGAGATAGTGACATCTGTCACAATGGCACCAATAGTACTAAGAGTATGGTCGTTTTAGCTATTGTGCCATACGGTTATGACATCTGTCACAATAGCACCGGTGGTACCAAGTGGTTGGTGGTCCCAACAAGTGTGCCATGTTATAGTGACAATGGCATAATGTACAAACCGGGTCTTTGGTAAAGTTTAATCCCGAGTCCTCTTTGTATTCCACTCTTAGAATCAACGAGATAAGTATTTTTGAAGTTAATGATTTTGGGTATCATTTACTAGACGAGAAACGGGATCAAAACGGGTGAAAAGTTGGAAAAAAAACACCTCGGAATGATCCAGGCTATGATGCCCGGCGATTATGACAGTGGCATGATAGCATGTCATAATCGCACAACTGGTACCGTGAGTTAGACATTAAAAATCAGATTTTGGGGTGACACGGGCGATCATGACATGTCCTGATCGCGGGCGGCCCTAGTGGTTAAAAACGAGATTTTCTTCATTTGGCCATAACTTCTTCATCACAGCTCCGATTTGGACGATTCAAAGTGCTGCGGTTTCGTATTTCAGAGCTCTTTATGATGGTAACAATGAGGATTAAAGTTTACTTGATGATTTTGGGTTCCCATACGTTGAAAGGTACGATCACCTCTCCGAAATCTTGAATCTAGGGTTTGGTTCTATGATTTCCGATTTGGGTTTGATTTTGGTGTATGTTGGGTTTGTTTATGATCTAGATGAAGAGTTTATAGGTGGAAACTTGTGTATTTGAAGTCCTCACCTAATGAAGCTCGGTATTGGGATAAAACCTAGATTTAGCTTAAATCTAGCTTGTGAGTTCATTCTTACCTTTCTAAAACTTTATACATGTCAAAATGAAGTATTTTGCCTTATGTGATGTTTAAAATAAGTATTTCTATACTTGGAAGGTTTTGGTAAAAACTAGGTCAAAATGTGTCATTTATGGTTTTTCTTTGAAATGATGAAATGAGTACGAAGAACGGTTTTAAAACACCCTTATGGGTTTTTGATGAGAAAAATGATGTATAAACCTAATTTTGACCTAATTTTGGAAGGAAAGTTTTGGGAAGCAAGATGTTATACTTCACAAGTTTTTTGAAGAGAAGTAATACATTGGAAACAGTTGTATTAAGATGTTAGACTAGTGTAATGAATCCATAGGCACATATAGTCAGAAGTACTTGGGGAGGCACTTGTAATAGATCCCGGTTTGGGGTTGAACTCGTGAGGATTAATGTGATGACGGGTCATTCCCGTAGAAGTTTCCCCCAAGAGAAGTAAAGCGTATCTTTCAGGTGTAAATCGCAGAAGTAAAGAAAAAGAGATGTTTTGAGAAAAGCTTTCAGTTATATGTTTATTTACCGTTTTTGAAGTTTAAATGGCTTTTCTATATTTTGATTTGTTTGTTCTCACTAGGCTTTTAAGCCTAACACTTTTTCTTAAAATGACATGTATATCAGGTGATCAAGCGGATGGGGCTTGATGGGATGAGAGAAGCTAGGTGCCGGTAGTGGCATTCTTTTGAAGTGCACCTCGTGTATATAGATGGAGTTACATAGAAGATTATTTTGAGGATTTTAGTGACACCCGAACATAATCTGTATTTGAATTGTATAGATTACTAGGTTGTCATTCAATATTCCTATAGAAGTTGTAAACTCACTCTAACCTTCTCCCCATCTTTATGGGTGATGTCTTACGTAGTTGTTGTTATTCCGCAATTCTTTTGGTTTAAATTAACTCCCAATTTTAGGGGTGTTACACAATATATGTTAATTTTTAAACATAAAATAAGAAATGGGATGTGTCGTAAATATAAAAATAAAAAAGTAATGCATTTTCTCATTCAAAAAGTCAAAAATTTATGTTTAAGCAAAATAGAAATTACAGTTATGATTTAATCATATACAATCATCGTTTAAAACTTCTTACATACGCCACATTCGATGTATAGACTCCGTCCTGATTGAACTTTTTGGTAGGATTCACTAATACCTTTGTATTACCATGTGATATCCCTCTAGACAATGCCACGATTTTGGCTAAATCTAGATTTTACCCCAAATCTTTTTTGTTGAACATCTATTAAAAAGTTCATATTGGTAAAATTGGTTGTGCGAGAACACCGATTCTGGTAGATACAACCTACCACCGGAATTGGTTACCCTTGAGCTTTATTGATTTTCATAGCAAAACGAAGTCGAATGGGAAACTGTTTTCTCTTTAGTTTGAACGGGAACATATCTTCCTCGGATGGACATAGAGGAATTCTCGGTAAAAATACCCTCTTACCAGCATGTTGACCAACAAATATTTCTACATTGATGACGTTCTGCTAAAAACCTGTACATATCAATCTCGTGCCATTACACAATCCATTTAATGGGTCGATGTTCCGTAATAGTATTATTGGGCATCCAATCTTAAAATGGAGGTAATGAGGGGGCAAACCGCTAACAATCAATGAGTTTAAAATTTCTATCAGATAAAAGTTATTCGTATCGTCTTCTGCTTCGTTAAAACTATAGTAAATTTTTTCCTCTCCAGGGAATCTTTCAATCAATTGATCATTAATCTCATCAACATGCTCATTTTTTGTTGTTAGTATCGCCCTCGAAATGATATAATTTGAACAAGTCGTATGGGTTTGCAGAGAAGGAAAAATTGCACCAATTAAAGCATCCTTCGATTAATTTTTGTTGGTATAAGGAATGGCCTTGTCATCTGGTATTCAATAAATTTTCCATCCACTGATTCTTCATCACCATTGCCGCCTTGTAATAGAAATCCGAAAACCATGGATCAGTAAGTTCTCTCATATTAAGAGTTAATCGCAACCTTTTTAATCGAAGACCAAAGAGGTGACATTCGTAGGCTAGAGTCAACGATCTATGCTCTGGTGTCATGTCTCATTACTGGAAACACCTGTCTAAAATCACCTCCCATAATCATTTTATTTCCACCAAATGGAAGTCTCACCCCGATGATGTCTTGCATTATTCTATCGAGTGCTTCCATTGCCTGCCTCTTTGCCATTAACGTTTCATCCCAAATGATTGTTTTTGCATCTCAGAATAGTTGAACGGTTCTGCTTTTTTTTATATTGCACATTGAATTTACTAAGACCTAGGGGAATCTTGAATCGAGAGTGAGTTGCTCTCCCCCTGGCATATTATTAGCGGCAACACCTAATGAAGCGGTCACAAGTGTAATAAGTCTATGTGAACGAACATTAGCTAGCAAAGCTTTGTACAAAAATGTTTCCAGTTCCACCTGGACCATCTACAAAATACCCAGACAATCATTATCTACATGCCTCATGATCTCATCAAATGCATGTTTATGGTCGCAATTTAGAGTGTCTCGGGCACGTAAATCTTCATCTCCCACAATTTTTGGAGTACTCCTTTTGTACCTCACGAAATCCTCGTGATTCTAAATTGGTAGCTGTATTTAATCTTAGAAGATCGAAATCATCGAGGTTCTTACCCATAGATTGTAAAAAGACTATCGTACAAAAAAAAGATTGTAAAAAGACTTCGATGTTTGTAAGAACCGTATCTCGGACTCCCTCATCATTTTCGTAGCGTCGTCTATAATCTTCAGAGAGTGAATCATAATTTTCATCCTATAATGCGAACATCTCCCGACTCACAATAAATCAAGATCGTTGCGAATAGTCGTCTAAGAGCATTCAGAAACTGAAATAAGGAGGCCTCGGCAAAACAATGCGATAAATTATCGTCAGTCTCTATTAACCCTCTCTCAAGAGTTGCTTTCCAAAATGTCGGGTGACTAAGCCATTAACCATGTAAATATCTTTGAAGCACGTAGGCCCACTAATATGAGATAATAGTAGGCGTAGATAATACCGTTCTCCTTCAGCAGGATTAGCATAAACCAACCGTCCTCTCATTGATTCTAGTATTCGAGGATTCCACTTACGTGAACTGGCATTCCATGTGAAATGTTTCAGAAAATCCTTGTACAAATATTTCCTCGCGCTTATATCTGTTTTATTCCTATCAAAAAATGTTGTCAACATTGATCTCTTATCCTTCTCTCTATCAAGGATATCTGTCATTATATCATTCTCTCTTAACCTAATCAACTACTTATTTGGAAGATGGACCTGCAAAGCCATCACATAAGGGTGGATTTAAGAAAGTGAAAATCTAAAAATCCGTCAAATCGCCTCAGGTGGCGAAACATAACATGCATCTTGAAACCTCTTTATCTCGTTAATAACTACCTCTTCTCTGTCGGGAACGACATGAATAACCTATTTGTCATGACCCTTGTAAACATACTTGAAGGCATATTTCACAAATATTATACTTGATCAAACCTCAACATTGATGTGACAATTGAACATCATTAGTAGCTTTGGGTTATACCGGACCACCCATCTATTATCTACGATATTGCCCCGGACCTTCACCTTTATTCCATTGTTTCTCCTCTGATACATTGGATATGAATCATCTGCCCGCATTGTCTTGTCATTAATTGCTTAGGATATCTAAAATAACATTTTCTCGGCTCACCTTCCATACAAGGGTTGGACGGTCGTAATGAATACAAGGACCATGCATCATGTGCTTTACTACCATCTTGTGCATTTCAGTATACTTCGTCGGGTCTGGGATTTCAGCAGACATGTTTTTGTCGTAATGGTATGGATTTGTAATCTTGTATTTAGGTTTCATTATTGTTGGAACCCAGATCCCAATTAACACTCAAACAGTGTTGATCACAGTAAAAAGATAACTAATAGCGGAATCAAATTAATGATCAACACCATAAACTAGAAGAAGATCAATTGAATAAGATAAATAAATTACTCAAAACACTTTGTATTCCACTCAATTGATATGTGATTACAATACTGATGAATACACAATAGGCTCTCTAATTATCTCTCATTCAATCTATTTAATACAAGGGACACTTCATCTATTTATACTATTCTATAGATTAAAGTCAAGGAGTTGTCCTATCAAACACTGACACGTAAGTGGAATCTCTAACAGAATTTGTTACACAAGTATGTCATGCTAGGTGCCACGTGTTGATGTCTTGTATAAGTATCCAGAAGTGGCTCTGTCTTATGGATTGGAAGACTGTCTTTTGGAATGATCTTCTGGATATTCGACAGCCTTCTGGAGGGACCTTATGGAGAGTAACATTTTTCTTTTAGAAGTGTTTGTTTATTCTTTTACAAGAAATTATATTTTAACAATTATCATGAGGAAATGTGCATGTGGCAAACCACGTTTTTGAAACTCGACGACATAAACATATGCCACAACCTCGCCGAAGATGTGTTTCTTGAAGAGTTGATTCTTTAGGTCTTCTACAACAAGGTCCGGCCTATCTTGTGCGGTTTGACCGGGCAATAACTCTTTAACGATCTCAGGCCATGTTGAATTGCACGTCATGGTAAGGAATATATCAGGTTTCCCGTCATCTTGAACTTAAGTCATGGCATCTATAAATATTCGTCGCATATCACGTGGGCCACCGATAAAACTTGCAGGAAGCAACTCTACTTGGTTGAACCTTACCAGCATTACGCTTCTCACTTTAACTCTTCTTCTCAGTGGGACCCAACCCATCTCCCCTATATATATATAGAGAGAGAGAGAGAGATTCTCTTGATCCTATACAAACTCATTATTGCATAAAAACTAGGAAAACTAAAAATCGGTTATTTTGCTTTTTTCTGAAAAAAACTTGATGGGTAGTTATGTAATTTTACATATGTTTTTTTTTTAAATTTCATATTTTATTTGTTATTTTTTAAATTGTTTAAAAAATCAGTTATTCATAGCAGTTTCTTGGTTCCGATGGTTGTCATTTATGGTTATTATATGAATTTTTCTTTATTCGGTAGTTATATTTTTTAAATCATAATTTTATATACTTATGCATTCCATATTCGTTTTCATTGTTGCTCTGCTTTGACGTTTCAATTTTTTGGCTACTTGATGGATGAAGGATTCATATATGATTTGCTGCACCAGGAAGATTTCGATACTGAAATTTTCTCTGAAGATGATAGTATTCAACAAGCAAATTCTGATTTGTCCGAGCATAATAATAATGATCAATTCCGTGGTGATGCGTCTATGCAGATTCCCAGTGATCCAGTTAATGGTTTGTTGGTTTTCTCATTTAGTTGATTAAATTTTGCGGGATATGTTTTTTCGGTTTATGGATACGTGTTTTGTTATAAATATTAATGATGATTCTAGTATGTGGATATGTTTCTGTAATTACAAAAATTTGAATTATTATATTAAATTATTTGTCTTAGGTGCTTCTTCGTAATGTTATGGATGATATTAGTGTGTTTTGCTATTCTCATTCATTTTGATTTGTACGAAATGATAATCAACATATGTTACACAATGATGTTCATGTATTCTTTGTTTATGTTTTATATCACAGTTGCTATCATCGATTATATTATTATATTTTTTGTCTTTATATTTGCTTTTCAAATAGTAATTAATACTTATATGGAACATACCTGATTAATGAATACAGATTAATTAAATGTTTAGATTTTATGCCTTATACTGAAGTTTCTTTGATTCATATGTAGTTTCTCTACATTTTGGATGACTAGTTGTTTATATATAGGTAGATTTGGTTTATTATGCATGCAAACATTGGCGACATGCATGAGACTTTTCACACACCTGCTTGATTTCCTTGAATTAGGTTTATATACATTTTTTTAATTGTTTTTTGTACGTTAAACAAAGAATAATGCTAAGGTTGTTGAATCACCTGGTGGTCAAATATTTTGGGTTCCATTAGTTGAGGATGAGTTTAAGATTGATCACGATTCCGAATATGAGTCAATTGACGTTGCGGAAGAGGCGTACATGAAATATGCAAAGGTTGCTGGGTTTGATGTTAGGAAGTCTAACAGAAAATTGAATCCTATGAAAATGGTTCAAAATAGATATTTAGTGTGCAGCAAAGAGGGTGTGCCAAGCAAGGAGTACAACTCATTGGATGATGGTAGTGGCAAGGGTAAATTTCGTAATTCAAGTGTTAATAAGATCTCAATGTAAAGCAGTAATAAGATTTCGTCTCTTAAAAGGTACCCACCGTTATGGTGTGTATAAGTTCGAGGATAAGCACAATCATCCATTGTTTAATTCTGTAGATAAGACATTGTCACGATGTAAAAGGCAACTACAGTACACCGATTATCGATATATATTCAATGCATCGTCTGCTAGCATCGGTGCTTCAAAGACGCACATGATTCAAGATGCTTTAAAAGGTGGATATGAGTATATGGGTGGTACTTCGGTTGACTACAGAAATGCTTGGCGTGATATGCATAAGTTTGTTGGGAACAAAGATGCGCAAATGCTGGTTAACCTGTTAACCAAACGGAGACGTACGGTTCCATATTTTTTTTCCGAATATTTGTGTGTTGGTCGTGAATTGCAAGCGATTTTTTGGGTTGATGAGATTTCAAGATTGAACTACAAGGAATTTGGTGATACCGTCTTTTTCGATGCCACGTTTCGTACAAATAGGTAATATAATTATTTCTCCATGTTTTACATTTGTTCATTTTAGTTTATTGTTTATCGGATTTACTCAATGATGTACTTTGTTTTGTAGACATTCTATGATTTTCATACCCTTCACAGCTATAGACAACCATAAAAAATCGGTTATTGTTGGGTCTGGCTTGGTTAGTCATGAGAATATTGACACCTTTAAGTGGTTATTGCAAGCGCTTCTCAAAGCTCATGGTAAACAACCGGTTTTCGTTATAGCTGATCAGTGTCTGCTATGAAACAAGCCATTCCATTCGTCTTTACTGAGTCGAAACATAGGTTATGCATGTGGCATATTATGAAAAAGTTGCCCAACAAGGTTAGTGTTATGTTGTTTCGGAACACTTTGTTATGCCTTTGTGATTGACATTTGTTTTTATGACTAATTTTGTTCCGTTGATTTTGTTCTTCTTTTCTTATAGATAAGCGTTGATTTAGAAGGTAATAAGCGGTTTAAAAATAGGTTTAACAAGCTTGTTTGGAACACTCACATTACTCCAAACAAATTTGAGAGTGAGTGGCGTAATATTATAGAGGAATACTCATTGCATGGAAATGGTTGGCTAAATGACATGTTTGAGATAAGACATTCGTGGATTCCTGCGTACTATGTTCATGATCCTATGTCAGGGTTGATGAAAACAACTTCTCGGTCGGAGAGTGCTAACGCCTTTTTTAGAATTTATGTCAATTATTGCAATGATTTGGTTAAACTTTTGCATGCCTTCGATAGTGCAATTGAGCGTCAAAGAAACAAGCATCGTTGACTTGAGTTTGTGACAAGGAATACATTTCCATGTTGTGTAACTCCGTTGTTATTAGAGAGGCATGCTTCCGAAATATATACTCGAAAATTATTTTTTGATATTCAAAAAGAGATTAGAAAAGCAGTTTGGTTTTGTGGCTCAGAATTAGTTTCCAACGATGGTGTTTCTAAGAGTTTTAGTGTGACACACAAAAACAAGAAATCTGTTACGAAAGCTTCATATATGGTGAGTTATTTAATACTTATTGGTTATTTATTTAGGTGTCGGATGCTTTTTAATGAATTCATTGTGTGTTGTAGATACTTAATTTTTGGTTGCATATTTTGAAAGTTGTTCAAGGAATATCCGAAGGTTCAATAACATGTAATTGTCACTTCGTACGGAATGGGATTGTCTGTCGCCATATGTTTAGAGTTATGATCAATGGTGATTATTCTAAGATTCCAGAATCACTTATCTGTCGTAGGTGGACTCGGTCTTTGGTCCCCCGTTGATATTCAGGCATCTCGAACGAGGTATGGCGAAGTCGATGTTGATAAGGAACGTTTAATAAATGAAATTTACGCAAAAGTTGATTTACTGATTAGTCGTCTTAGGAATCATATGGGCAAGTTGAAGTTACTATATGACTGTTTTGAGAAAATGAAATCTGATTTTGATGTAAATTCCGCCGGAAGTTGCACAGCGAAAGATAAGGAGGAAGCTCTTAAGGAGACGTATGGTGTTGAAGTTCCCGAGAATGTTGAAATTCTTCCTCCATTGGGACTTCGCAATAAGGGTTGCGGAAATAGGAAACGAATGGTCGGTGCACGTGAAAAGGCTGCTAAAGACAGCAAGAAGCCGAAGCGTATGTGCAACTATTGTAGAACCATTGCTTACCACGATTCACGAAATTGTCCATCTCGGGTTTAAGGGGGGTATGGATGTTAGGTTTTATTATGTATTGTTCTATTGAATTTGGATGTCTAACGTAATTATTTGCAAGACGATTTTTACCTGTCCATTTTGTGGCATAGAGTTGTTGGATATTCAGATGAATATTTTTGTCTGGTTTGATGATTTTTTTGTTTTTATGATTTGTGGGTTTTTTAAAATTTGCGATGTTTCATAATTAAAAAATCTTGGATAGAATACACTTTTTTTTGGGCATTGTGATGTGAATAATGACACAAGATGCTGCATCGTATTGTCTTTTCACACATGGTTCCTTTTGTCTTTTTCATCATATATAATAAGTCTACATATTCTCTTGTTTATCTGTTTGTTAGACATGTCAAGTTTATTTAGTTTGCTATAAATCTGGGCATTCTTCACATAAACTCTGCAACTTTTTTCATTTCGTTTTGGGCATCATAATGGTTGCTTCTGGTTCGGGTGATGGGGATAGTCCGCCGGTTTCAAACGGTGATTCACCGAGGATGTTAAGAGTGCTTATAAATCAGAACCGTGATTTGTGGGATAAAAATCGTGCATTGAAGGAGGAGGTTCGTTCCTTGAATGAGTTGGTTGGCAAGCAGAATGTAGATCTTTTTTTTGAACGACAAACCAGTCGTGAAAATGAGGAACGATTACATTCAGTATGTCTTTGGCTAAACAAAAGGTATTCGCACATCGATCGCCTTCATACTTGGATCCAGAACGTCAAGACTAAATGTACTTGTGGTGTTGTTCAAGAAGATAGTGGACCGTAGTTATATTATGTTTTTTTGTGGTTGACGTAAGCATGTTCGTGGATAGGTAAACAGTATGGTTAATAATATGAGTGTTTGAAGGTTGTTTGTGTGTAATTTCTATATATTATGAATTTAGTTTGATGTCGGTACCATGTTTTCAGCCCGTAGGTGGTTGTGTGTTCGGTTGTACTTTTGATTTCTCTATATAATGGTGATTGATCTTTGATTTAATGATGTTTTAGTTTTTATATTTCGTAATTTTTTTGGTTATCCCTACCATGTGTTCATCATTTTCAAGCGCAGTTTACATAGTTATATACTTAATTTTTGTGGGATGCAAATGTTAATTTGGGTTTGTGTTTTTGGGTGGTGCACGGGACCCCCTTGAGTCGATACACAGCGTTGTCTTGTTTTTTGAGTATTAAAAAAAGGAATCAACATTGAAAGAAGTTGAACGTGATTGTTGCTAAATTACAAAGCATTTATTTTAAAAATGATTTAACTATCAAACAAACAAGATGTTGCAAAAAGATATTGATTTTGAACTAACAAAACATTAAAACGTTGTTAACATTGAAAAGCGAAACAAAACCAAACATTCGGCTGACAACGAGATTGAGTTTAGAGTTTCTACCATGTTTGATGGAGACAAAAATACTAAAAGCATATTTACATCCTAAAAAACAAGCATTCAAGCTTTCAACGTTTCAACCTTAGCATGCTTTGAAATATCAACCAATTAGTCTGCGTGCACGAGTTTCATTCGCCCGCTTTAGAATGAGTTCTTTGGTCTTGTCATCAAGCTCGTTGAATGTTAAAAACTCCGATTCAACAAACGGAAGTCGTTTGTTTGCTTCAAATGTAATTATCTTTGACACATACTTCTTCCGAAGGCTTGCGGTCTGCCCTCGTGTACCTCCTCCCATATACATTTCTATCTGCCTCATTAGAAACACTCCACTATCAATTGTGTTACTAGTTGTTTGCCACCCCATCACGAATCTTGTTTTTTCCATCATGTGGAAAACTTTTCCAGCTGGGTTTCCAATACTATTCAAATAGTGCACCATCATTTGTTGCTGTAATTTTAGAAATGTCGGTATTTCAAATTTTGTTCTATATGAAATCAATTTATATATCGTACCAATGTGTACACATCGTAGTCGTATAAATCATCAAGCTCCAGTTCTTCATACCCGTTGTCTAATATCTCAATTGCAGGTGTTTTGAAGTTGAATACAACGCAATAATGATGCGCTTTCATTGACATGGGAATAAAAACCTGCAAAACCAATACAGGGTGTTTTTTTGATTGACATGAATTTAGGTGTATGAAATATTAGGTTAAGATTGATACAATAGTTGTTACCAAGTCAAGATTTTCCATGCTAAATCCTTCTGAGTTGAAGCTTAAAACACGGTGAAGATTCGTCTTGAAGGTTGAAAATCACCGTTTGAATGTGTGCATGTCATACAGCTCGACTCCCATATTCTGTCAAGGTATTGACATTTAGACCTATTGGTTGTTATAAACCATTGTTAAATTATGTGCATATCAGAAATATAGATTGTAATTATTACCATAATCCTAGTTTTGAAGAAAAACCTCCTTGGTGAATCACGACTTCGAAACCTTTCCTCGTAGTTTAGCACATCGGCCCATCCGTCAATGACACCATGGAAAACATGCATCTCTCCGCCCAAGCTCTCCATCTCGTCTCGTGTAATGGTTTGGCCTGTATCCGCCGAATATAGCATGTCCCTGTAATCCGTACCAATAGGGTCATTGATTATCAAATTTTTATTGGGTAGTTATTAATTGACTATTGGAAAATTTCATACATACCTTGGATTGCCGAAAGCCGATATCACCCATGCGTTCAACTTTTTCTCTTATGTTGTAAGTAGCTGTCCAATTGTCACCTGTCTTTGATAGTATAGAGATCGCAATTTATCTCCTATCTTTGTAACCCTTTTATTTTGTTCAATTGGTTAGTCAATTTCCTCTAATTTTTTCTTACCTTTCTCTTTTTACCGTCTGGAATCAGTAGGGTTGTCCTGGCTGAACCCAAGACTAAAGCTTGGAACCGGGAATGAATTTTGTTCATATGGTGGGGGTGTTGCATAAGTATCATTAACCGATTGTGAATCACTTTTAGTGTTTGTTTTCTTGTCAGAAGTTTGTATCTTCTTCTCCACAGAGTCATCTATTATATCCATCGAGTTTTGGTTGACCCAGACTGGGGAAAGACACTCAATTTCTTCCAATGGACTGTTTTCTTCAAAGTTTAACATGGTTGGTGTTATCCTAGCTATTCTATTATCCTCGTCTTCATCTGAAATACCAATTTTGTCACTATTAACGTCTTCGTCATTCACTCTTGATGTTCCAGCCTCAAAATCATTCGAATACCTTGAGTCGTTATCAGATTCTGATTTGAGAAGCGTGCGTAAGTTCTCTTTGTAGTCTTGGAATAAATGATCGTGTGGAAATCGTTGTATTGCTTCGTCAATTGCAATCTCCGCCTCCCATTTTGTAGTCACCATAAGGGTTATCTTCATATTGATTTTCTCTGTGTATTCCTGTGATTTCAAATGTTAAAATTCAGATGTTAGTTAATACGTATGTCAAAAATGATGTATGTTAAACCCTTTTCAGAAGTGCCTCTTCATCTTGTTCATAGTGACAGAATTCTGACCGATTGTCTTGCTCCGTTTCGGTTGTGTTGTGGCCTTCATCTAGCCTTAATTCCACCATTCCCAGTCCTCCATTTTTAATCCCACATTTTTGCCTCTTCCTCAACAATTCTATGTTCCATTCTTTGATTGGTTTCACAAGCCTTGGCACTTGCACCTCTTCACAAATTGTTTTGTTTGCATATAGTAACTGTGAAGTTCAAGTTATGTTGTAAATCCATGATTGTAATTTCAAATATACTAATTTCATGATAATAAAATTTTAAATGTATTTAAAAAGTAATTACCGTAAGGAATGTTAAACGACCATTGTAGAAACTTTTATAGGTGTCCCTTCGCCATTTTGTCTTGCTATGCGTTACGCATTCGTAGATATACCTACTCCAGTTTATTCTTCGAATCATGTTAACGCTAGATATTTTATACATGAAATTTATGTTACATGAACCTATACTGCAGCATTCTCCTAGTTAACAACCAAAATCAGAAAACTTATCTTGAATAGATGTGATGCATTTGTAGACGATAAAATAGAGTTCATCAGATCTGTTGGTCTCGGTTTGTCCTTTTTAATATACTTCTTCCATTCCTAAATCAGCTTCATGCTTCTGTGGTCGACATCTAGTTTGTCCAGGTCCAAACCTTCCTTTGGCACGCCCAAAATATCATGAATCATGCTTTCATTGAGTATTATATTCTGGTTCCCAATGTGCAGGATCATGTTTGTTGTATCGAGATTGCCTACAACAAAGAATCCTAGTTTTGTTGGGATGCCATCTACTGACATTCCCAACAAAGAACCAAAACCAATTTGCTTCACCGCCTCTTGTTACTCGGGGTTTAGGTTCTTTATGGTGTTGAATAATGTTATTGGTGATGTTCGCGTTCTGATTCCGTCAACTGTTCGAGTTTTTTTCTCGTCCGTAGCCTTCTTCTTTATCTTCCCCTTCTTACGGTTCTTTTCTGAGGTCCTTTTCTTTTTACCAATTGTGTCTCGTCTTTTTTCTTCTGTTGTATATCAACAAACTGTTATCAAGGATTATAAAAATAATATTGTATGACTTGCAATTTTAAGGTGTTGCCATACCATACCTTGATAAGTTGTTCAACCTCAAAATCGTCATCGTCAGTTGTTATGCGTATAACCTCTGCGGTACAACATTTTGAAACAATTTAGCCGGTGTGTTCTATTATGTAACCATGCTTAAATGATGTTCATACCTTCTTCGTCAACGCTCTTTGTACTTCCAAATGTTACCTTTTTTGCATCACTCCGTGTTCTTCGTTTGAGACCTCCGACATGGTTTGATGGTGTATTCTCGTGTTGGTCTGGTGTGTATAGTGGATCAGCAAAACCTGCGGATATACGTTGTTGGCTTTTTAATCACAACAGTAATTATTTAATTCAAATATGTTAATGAATCGCATGTTGTAATCGACTGAATATGCCATTGTTTTCTTACCCATTATATGTCTCTTCAATCGCTCCCTTGTTGTTGTAGGTTTCTTCAAAATTCCTTTAATACATGCATAGCATAACAGTTCCATACTTGCGTTAACATCTACATCGTGGTGCTGTAACACCCCCTTCCCGAGACGGAACAAGGATGTTACTTTCAAATTTAACAACCTGCCAACTGAACATACAGAGCGCTAATAAACCATATTAAAAAAAACACTAATGAACAACAATAGCCAATAATGATACCTCAATCTTTTTTTATATAACTTCACTATAAAAACAAGCTTACAACGCCAACAATGAACCTCTCACATAAGATAATAATAACCATAAGCCTATAATAGATCAACGAACCTCTTATATATGATGATAGTCTGAATCTCACACTTCTTAGTTTCCTTGAATACCTGCCGCGAAGAAAGAAATGCGGCTAAGCCAAACGCTCAGTGGGCGGATGCAAAAATAACAAGACAAATAATCGAACCAAACGTGAATGAAACAAAAGTCTAAATTTGGACAAGGAACATACTTTTAACAGAAAACTCGTATTTAAAAGAAAATACCACGTTCAAACTCCAACATATCAAAATACCCGGAAACAAAAGAAATAAATCTAAAAGAAGACTAGACTGAACAAATCAATTTTAACAAGCTTGACAAAACCATAATAACATGAATATATATATCTTAATTTATTATTTCACAACAATAAATATTGTCAAAGATCAAAAGTGTCAAATCAAAACAAATATTGCTAACTAAATCTCAAACGAACGTGCAAAGCTTAAATGAAAATCATATCATAGGATTGCATACCGAGCTCAAACAAATAATCGCATACACTTGAGTTTCATGTCATACATAGACAAATACAACAAGTGTCAGACATAGCCATATAGGCACGTACACTGGACATGCACGTCCAACTGTACTACATAATGTGAGATGCGGTGTTGGACACTACACCGTCACCCACCCTGCAAACAAATCATATCTAGGGTCGACCCATACGCCTCCTGAATCAAATACCCATCACACCAAAATAGCTCACCCACGAGCACAAAAGAGGAGACGCCATGGACTGATCACACCGCCACGGTGGTGTCACGTCATTGGTGCCACAATGGCATGCCTATGGTACCCCCATAGGTGGTTAGTAGCTCGGTATTCCAAAATGCATAAACTACGAAAGTATGTCATAAAATATGTAATTATACTTAAATGAATAACAAATCATACTGATTACAAAGGAATCAAAACGACAATTGCCTATAAAAACATTGACCAATCCCTTAAAAAGCTTCATAATTTCAAACACACTTTATCGAACGACTTACGAATCGAAAGGGGGTTTAAATGACGTCACAAATTTAGTAAAACCATTGACAGAACTTCGTGTAAGAAATCTTATAAAAGATTTAGAATAAAACATATATCGAATAAAATCCGACATAGACTAAGAATCTCACACTTACAACTTATCTAAATCAAGGCATACAGTTTTCAGAATTTTTCACGTTTAAAAATCCAATATTTTCTCATACTTGAAGAAGGTTTTAGGAAAGTATGCCAAAACATAAGTTTTAGATGAATGTCTTGTGGTTCCAAAGAATCAGGAACTAAGTGAATCAGATTAAAAATAGATTTTATGTGAATTTTCGAAAATAGTGTCGCTGTTCTCTTCTAAAACGAGACCAGTTCTAAAGAATCACGATTTTAGCCAACTTAGATCGAAAATTACAGTATTGTCGTGTGACGACAGTTTGTAGAAGACTTCTCAAGGTTTCCAAAAACATATCGTATGCCTTAATCCGATAAACGAGCGATTCGTTATGATTTTTACAAATAACAAGAAATTTTCAGAATAAAATTCAGCATATTTAAAAGTTGAATTTAAGGTTTCTAAGATATAAAAATCTCAATTTATCATATGTAAAACCAACAAAAAAATACCCAAGAACATACATGATCGAACGAACAACTAATCGAATAGAAACAAAATAATTTTTGGAATAAGATCACATTATAAACCAAATCGAACGAAAGAAATGATTCTTACTCATATATTACGAACCAAATAGACATAAAAGAGAGGGGAAAAGGAATCCGTACCTTAATTTAACTCATAACACCAATTTGCTAATGCCTTCATCAGATTTGAACTCTTTCAATTTCAAAGCTTCAAAATCTAAAATCCAAAAGTTTCATAATAATTCTCAATTTCTTTTTTTTTCTTCTTCTTCATTGATTTTCTTCCCATTTAAGTGGCTACACCTAAAGAATAACTACAACAAAGAACCCTATTTTTTCTATGAAGTTGCTACCGATATTAACCAAGGGAGGTTATCCAAATTCTCAAAATTCTGCTTATTGGCAAAAGTAGCCCCTTTAATTTTATAAGATCTCCAAACTTGGAACAATACAATTCCTAAATAATTTTCATAAAATTATGGGCTATTACAGGTGCGCTATTGATATACCCAAATAATACTGATAACATATCATGTTAGAGTGTATTAGACAGTTATGTAATAACATTAGACTAGAGGGTATCTATGTGTAAATAGTTAGTCTATATATATCGGGCTTGTAAATCCTTTTCAAATATACAATACAACTCTATTATGGTATCAGAGCCTTGCTCTACCAAACCCTAACCCTAGCCGCCGGCCACAACAACTGCCAACCCTAGCCGCCGCTGCTAACCCTAGCCGCCGCCGATCATCTCTTCATCTTCGACTTGATCAAATGGCTCTTCTTGCCAGCTTCACCACTGCGGAAAAACAATCCCATAATACACATAAGTTCACATTCACCATCAGTCCCACCAACTATGGGTACTGGAAAACCATGATTCAGCCCTTCCTTCTCAAACACAATCTGTACGGCTACGTCGACGGTACAATTTCATGCCCTCCACCATACCTACCTGCTGATGCAGCTACAGCTGCCGATCCCAAACCGGCACCAATAGCAAATCTGAACCACTCTGTTTGGATTTCCAATGACGCCCACGTTCGTATGTTGATCCTATCCACCATCTCCGAGGCGTCATTCCGGCACATACAAGTTACTACCTCTCAAGAACTCTGGATCTCCTTTGAAAAAGCATATGCTCCACACTCCTCATCTCGTGAATACACTCTCAAAACACAACTTTTGAGAATCGAGATGAAAGGAGACGAAACAGTCGATGCATATCTACATCGCGCCAAAGAATATTCCGATGCCCTAGCCGCCATCGGATCTCCTGTTTCTAACAAGGATCTGGTCATGCTTGTTGTCTCTGGCTTACGTGAAGAATACACTAGTCTCAAGTCAACAATCGTAGGCAGACAACTCCCTACCACGTTCACTGAACTTCATGCCCTACTCAGCGATCACGACTACATGGTTGGGAAAACTCGGGTCTGCATCGGAGTTAGCCGCACAACTCGGCCCACTTACTGCCGCCCTGAAGTCACTTAGTCTCAATATTGTTCCATAGTCACCACAAGGCTCTCAAGCCTACTTTGGCTCCCGGAACAACACCGGCGGTTTATACAGTCGCGGGAGACGTGGATCCTCTCGTGGTAACAATCGTGGCCGCAGTGATCGTGATCGTCAATTCGACTGGGCATCCAATCAAAACGTCGTCTATGGTACATGCAACCGATGTGGAATAGGACACTTGCCATCTCAGTGTCCAACCAGAGATCCATCCACCATCCGTCGCCCTAGCGCCAACTTTGTGCCAACCACGCATCTACAAGCTCCAACATTTGGCTCTCGGACACAGGTGCTAATAATCACGTCACGCCTGACCTAGCCAGCATGGACGATGCTCGCTCATACTATGGTAACGACAATCTACACGTTGGTGACGGTAAGGGTCTCCCTATACTCCACATTGGCTCATCTCACATTCACTCCTCAAACAAAACCTTCAAACTTTCTAAAGTTTTACACGTTCCACACATCTCAAAGCAACTTCTTTTTGTGCAAAAATTTTGTTTCGATAATCATGTTTATTTTGAATTTCACTCTTCTTTTTTTGTTCTCAAGGACGAGTCTACACACACTATCCTTCTCACTGGCCCCAGTGAAAACGGTCTCTACCCCATCAATCTTCAGGCATTCAAGTCCAAGTCCAAGTCTTCTCCTTCAATCGCTTTCTCAACCACCCGAGCCTCCTCTGACACATGGCATAGACGTCTCGGGCATCCTCATCAAAGTCTTTTACATTTCATGTTTTCCACTTTTTCCCTTCCTGTAATAAACAAGTCAAGATGAAGCTTTTTTTCTTCTTGTCAATTAGGCAAATCATCTAAATTACATTTACCTGTTTCATCTTTTCGTAGCAATAAAATTCTTGATTTAATATATTGTGATGTGTGGGGCCCTGCTCCCGTTCTATCATCTGATGGTCATCGCTACTTTTTGTTATGCGTTGATCATCACTCTTGCTACTTTTGGTTTTTTCCCATGTCCCAAAAATCTAATGTTTTACCCATATTTCAAAACTTCATCACCATGGTCGAAAGACAATTTTCCACCAAACTCAAACGTGTTCAATCTGATTGGGGAGGTGAATTTCGGTCTCTGTCTCCCCTCCTTACCCGACTTGGCATCATCCATCAACGCTCATGTCCTCACACCAGCACCCAAAACGGCTTCGTTGAACGTCGTCATCGCCATGTGGTTGAAACTGGCCTCTCTCTCATGGCCCACTCTCACACCCCTCAACTCTTCTGGCACTTTGCCTTTAAAACAGCCATCTTTCTCATAAATCGTATGCCTTCCCGCACCTCCCAAAAGATCTCACCCATTCAACATGTCTTTCATCGCAAGCCTGATTACACATTCCTAAGAGTCTTCGGTTGTCTCTGCTTTCCCTATCTACGCCCCTACAACCATCACAAAATGGATTTTCGGTCCACTCCTTGTATCTTTCTTGGCTACAGTCCCCTTCATCATGGATATCGCTGCCTTGATTTATCAAATGACCGTCTTTACATCTCTCGACATGTTCGCTTTGATGAATCATCTTTTCGCTTTTCCAAACCCTCACCCTCAACCTTCTAATCCACTCCTCCATCTACAAACCCTTACACTTCTATGGTATCACCTCACGTGCTACCAGACACATACTTTCCCACTCCGGAAACACAATCCGAAACTCCACCTTCAACCGAAAGTCACCTCACAAGCGAACCTACTACCTCCAACCCACCCATAACCAAAATCACCCCCCAAACCGAAACAACCCCCACCCCTCCCACAACTGAACCTACACCTTCACCTCCACGTGAACCATCCATCCAACCTCCGCGTCCTCGCCCCGTAAACCTTCGCCAAAATCCCAAGAAACGTGTTCCCTTCCAAACTTCCTCTCACCACACTGTCACCAAGGAGTCTGAACCGTCTTCTCTCCATATAGCAAGTCAAAGTCCTGAATGGCGTCAGGCCATGGCCGACGAGTACAATGCCCTCGTCCGAAATGGTACTTGGATTTTAGTACCACCGGTTCCCAACACTAACCTTATTAATTGTAAGTAGATATACAGGCTAAAACGAGACAAAAATGGAGTCATCACTTGCTACAAAGCGAGACTTGTCGCCAAAGGCTTCCGGCAACAGCCCGGGATTGACTATCAGGAAACATTCAGCCCTGTAGTCAAATCCACTACAATCCGAGCGGTTCTCTCGATTGCCATCTCTCAGAAATGGCCCCTACGACAGCTTGATGTTCAGAATGCTTTCCTTCATGGAAACCTTCATGAGACCGTTTATATGCGATAACCCCCGGGTCTCGAAGACGCGCAAAGACCTAATCACGTGTGCCTTCTCAAAAAGTCCATCTACGAACTCAAACAGGCACCTCGAGCTTGGTTTCATCGGCTCTCCGAGGCTCTTCTATCTTCTGGCTTCAAAGGGTCCAAAACTGACCCTTCTCTCTTCATCTATTCCAAAGGCCGCACTCTTCTCTACATGCTTATCTATGTAGACGACATCATCATCACCGGTAACAACAGTGATGCAATCAATGCCATTGTCACTAAACTTGGGAACACCTTTGCTATCAAAGATCTGGGGCGCTTAAACTACTTCTTGGGAATCGAAATTGTTCCTACAGGCAACAATGTTATTCTATCCCAACGGAAATACATACTGGATCTGCTTCAGAAAATGGGCCTCTCGGACTCGAAACCGGCATCGTCTCCGGTGGCCCCAACACCTCTGCTATCTCTTGCGGATAGTTCGGCCTTCTCTGATCAGGCCAAGTACAGACAGGCGGTTGGAGCACTTCAGTACGCCACCTTGTCCAGACCTGACATTACATTTGCGGTCAACAAGGTATGTCAGTTCATGCATGCCCCTACAGAAAATCACTGGTCTGCGGTTAAACGCATCCTGCGTTATCTCAAGGGCACAATTGATCATGGCATTCTTATCAGACAGTCTTCCAACAATCATCTCCAAGCCTTCACGGATGTTCACTGGCAAGGCTTCACTGCCTCTCCATCCTCTCTTACAGCTTTCTCAGATGCCGATTGGGCAGGCTGCCCGGATGACCGTCGATCCACGGGGGGACTTGCCATATATCTTGGACCAAACTTGATCTCCTGGACAGCCAGGAAACAACGCACGTCTCACGCTCTTCCACAGAATCCGAATACAAAGCGCTTGCAGACACTGTTGCCGAACTCACATGGCTTCAAGCTCTCCTCGGTGAATTAAGAATCAAAACGACCTCAACGCCTATTCTATGGTGTGATAATCTTGGAGCAACATACCTATCAGCGCCTGTCCTCTGGTCACCGAGGTGACTCCTTACGTGGTCACCACTGTCACTGACCCCTGGTCACCGAGATACCCGAAGCAGCTGTTGAGGGGGAGAGTATCAGTGCTCAACCCCTTGAAACTGAAGAAGAAAAGAAGAGAAAAGAGAAGGCCAAAGGAAAGAAGCCTGTTTCTTTTGAAGAACAACAGGAGGAGAAAAAGAGAAGAAAAAGAATGAGAAGTCCTCAAGCAGATACTCTTAGACTTCAGCCTGCCTCTGCAGTAACCGATCCTCTTGGGGTACTTTTGTCTGAAGCTGAAAAAGAAGAAGCCATTAGAGCACAACTTGAGCATGATCAAACAAATGTACTCAAGTTGGCTCAAGATGAAGCCACCCATGCAATGGTAAAGGATGCACTTCAAGCTCAGAAAGATGAGCTTGAAAACATAAAGAAGAAATCTGAAGCAGCGAAAATGGTTGATGAGGCCAAGAAGATCAAAGAAGTGGAGTGGTTCAAGAGAAGATTGAAGACAAGAAAGGATGAGTCCAAGACTATCAGTGCCTCCATCCAACCTCCAACCAAAAATTCTCCCAAGTTACTTGTCACCCTTAAGAGAGCTGACACTCTCTTAAAGGTCTATGAAGCTGAATGGTTGGAAGTTCTTGGGATAACTGAATGGATGGAAGTTGGTAAATGTATCTCAAAGAGCAAAAGTAAGTACAAGGAGCTGGTACTTAATATTCTCAGAAAACTGTTCATTAAGATGCTCAACATCCAAAAGGAGAATGATATTCTTGTGACTTGTCTTGAAGCACAGCAAATGTATCTTATACAACAAGGTCTCAAAGGAGAAGTCATCACAGCTCCTAAAAATAGAAAGAAGGGACATTTTGCTATGCTTCATGAAAGAGGCATCAAGATAAATGCCTCGGGTATAGATCTTTCCACTCCTACTCCTATTGCTTACCCGAAGTAAACTATCCTGACTACTCCTGAGCTTGGGGTTTTCTTTGAGGATGTCTTTGGAAACATCGGTTTCTTTAGAGCCTCTGATATCCCAAGGGCTCACAGCTCCTTCCTCTCTGATATTCTAGGAGTACCTCCAGTTGAAGACCATGGAATCACAAGGCTTATCTTGGATGAGCTAAAAAGAAGGGAACCTACTCCATGAATAGTCTTCATATAGTGTGAACTTTATTAATCATGTACTTTGTGTGGTGTACAAAGCTGTGTGTTGATTAATAAAAGTTCATACTCTTCTTCCTTAAAAATTCTTGTTAATATCTTTACTTTCCTTGCACATATTTATACTTATACTGTACATACTCAGTTAAAAAAAAATCTGAGTCAAAAGAACCCAAAAGAAAAATAGAAAGGGTCAAAAGAATTTTTTTCTAACTTACAAGTATCATCATCAAATAGGGGGAGATTGTTGGGTCACCGATGATTTGGTGATGAACCACCTTCCTTTGTATGATTGATTTTTATAGGTTCTTTTGAAGGTCTGAAATATGCTTCAAGTATTGGAAAGTCAAAGACTATTCAATCAAGGGTTGTACATCAAAAAGTAGAATTTTGGATGTACCAACTAACTTCAATATTCAGATCAAATTGCCAAAATCAAGATTGGGTCACCAACATAGTGGGTCACCGATGGTACACATTTAAGCCATCAAAGTATTGAGTCATCAATACAAAATGAGGTCATCAAGATAGTACCCATCCACCGACACTATGTACCTTGGTCACCGAAATTGCAGGTATATTTTCTAAGGCTGTGATATCAAGTCACAACTACAAGGGTGTACACTCTCAACACTTAGTGAGATTTGAGGATCACTAAGCAATGTGTACACTTATCAATTCCAGCCTTACAAGGTATCCACCGATGTGATACATAGGTTCATGTATCACTTAGCAATTTTCAAGAGATAAGTTCTTGACTCACAACAAATGCAAGACACGTGAGTAGCAAGAACTTGGGCATCAAGCCTTAAATAAAGACATTATCTTTTATTCTTATAAAAGGAATATTTGTCTTTTAGCTAAAAGGTTTGATGGGACTTCACAGAGCATGAAGAAAAGAAGATAAAGTTATCTGACATTACGTGCTACAAAGAATGGTTCATCCATTAATCTAGTACAAAGGGAGTGGTCTCTTCCTTTGTCCAGCAGATACACTTCCAGCTAATGACACCTTGATAGCTGTCCACATGCATCCCATGCATGGGCACTATAAAAGGAGATGAAGTCCTTCCCAGAAATCTCACGCTTTCAACAAATCTTCAAAGTGATTATTTGTTTGACTCCGGCAATCCTATGTGTTATAACAGTCTTGTTTTAACTTCCTTAGTGTATAAGTTAATTACTGTTATCTGTGTGTTTAGTTTGATAGAATAGTGTGTCTATTCTTTCCCGCATCAAACTTCCTGTGTGTAAATTTTTGATATTTATGTTAAAAAATTTAAAAAAAGTATATTCTGTGTGTTTTATATTCAACCCCCCCTTCTACAAAACCCTCACTTAGTTAGCCATCTCTCTTTGAGGACTAACACTGTTAATAATGTCGGTGATATTTTTGGGGGTTGTAATGTGTTCGACTTTTTTAGTTTTCGTAGTTCACGTGATTTAGTTTATCCATTATATAATACCTGAAGGGATACTGCTGCTGGCACTCTGAATAGTAACAACATCCACCTTGTTGGTGTTCGTTGGTTTATGATCTATTCATTATTCAAATTATGGAGTTTTGTTAGTCACTTTTTAATATACTTCTTGAGTGTGTTTGTAATTAATAAGCTTTGGAAGGTTGTGTTACCTGACGACGTCCCAATGCTAACACTTTGAATTGCGGTGACATCTTCATTGTTGTTCTTCATCACGTCATATGATGTGTGTAATTACATTTGCCATAATAAGAATATAATAGTGCATGTCTGTATAATGCTATGATATGAGCTAATAAAGACTTTTAGGGTGTTAACCTAGATGCCAACTATGTTTGGTAAAAAAAAATTCCCAAAACTACTGACTTTAAATGTTATATTTCAAACAATAAGAATAGAAGTCTATTCTCTTTATTTGTAATCATTATCTTTTATATTCTTTGTATGTTTGATGTTTATGTTTGTGAATTTGAGATAATGAAATTCATTGTGTGGTTTTGTTTGATGCAACATAAAGTATTCTTGTTTTTAATTTGTTGATACCTATATTTCTATGAAATCTGCGTATTCGTACCTTTGTATCAAAGTGTAACATTCGATTGATTGATTACCTATGAAACTGTAATTTTCATACAAGCAGACTGTATGTTTTCATTCTCACTTGTGTAATACATTCATGCATATATGAAAACCAGTCTTTCATATGTTGAAGATATTATGTGAGCACTTTTTACCCCTATTTTGAATGTCACATTTTTTCTATTCTACTCGTAATGTTCCATAGATCACATATAAATCATGTTACCTGAATTGAAAATTCAATGTTTTTTCAGTCTACTATTCTCATTACAATTAAAATGTGTCATAATTTTTTCCAAGTTGATAATCTTATAAATTTATCATTCATTGTGATTCCTTTTCATGAACATCATTTGAAACAAAGTAATTTATAAATTCAGTATTCAATGAAAATGAAGTGCATACTTTAGGAGATGGAATGTTTATGCCTTCGTCAACACATCTTGATTTCTTACCTAACATCAGTTCATTTAATGACATTGCTCTTTTTCTGATTGTCGTTTTTGTTTGTTTAACCCGCTGCTCACCTCCCTGGTCCGCCATACTCTCAGTACATGTGTTCAATGATGAGTTAAGTAGACCATAAACTATTTTTTTACCAAAACTTAGGTTTAGAAAAGAACCTAATGGTTGATTGGTTATGAAATTTCCATCTTCATCCAAAGGGTTTTCAGGACCATTCTTGAACTTTGAGAATGAAGTAAGTACTCGAATACGTTCACTACTTCTTCGTCGACCTTCTTTATCATCAATCAACGATCGGTAAAGAGTTAGGTTAAAATGTGAACTGATATTTCATATTTTAAAATTTTACCTTCAAGATTATGAATACCTTGGTTCTCCGCCATTGATTTTGTGTGAAAATGTTGGATTTCAGATGGTATGATATGAAACCGCTGCCGCCTTCAACACTCCCTCGATCTATGCACTCCGGCGATTTCGCGATTCGTGGATGTTCTGGAAACATTTAACCCCTAATTCTCCGTTGAATTGTAATTACCGACTAAAGAAATTTTTTGATTCATAGATTTTATAATTCCATTTGTACCTTTATTGTTTTCTACTATTTACTTTTTTGCCATTTAAATTTTTATTTTTATCCAATAAAACTTTTTTTAGATGAACACCGTTGGATCATCAAATCAAGAGCCGAAAATGGTTTGCATAGTTTTTATGCAATAATGAGTTTGTATAGAATCAAGCCTCTATATATATATATATAGGTGGAGGTTCAAACGAGAACACCTCCATTTTACGAGAACACGAGAACACCCTTATCACATGTGATAATACACGAGAGGGGACTTGATGGTGTGCGGATGACGTGCCTTGCTATTTAGGTCGCACCAAAGATCGTTTGCGTCTATGATTTAATATCACATATGATGGTTTTGATTGATTATAGTATCACATCAAAGACACCCTTATCACATGTGATAATATATGTGATGGAGCTTAGTAGTGTAACAACGACTTGGTCGGTAACCTAGTTCACGCCAAAAGTTATCCGCATCTCTGATTTAGTATCACATGTGTATTATATGTGATGGAATAATAGTATCACATGTGATTTTCTATAGTAAAAGGGTGTTCTTGCGTTCTCGCAAAATGAAGGTGTTCTCGTTTGAACCCTTCCCTATATATAGGCTTAAGATCGTATGAGAAGAAGAGTGAAGGTGAGAAGCGTAAGAAGAGATTCGAACCATTGATCACTTTTAATCTCATACCACCCATGAATTGTGTTTTAGAAGGGAGTTGATCCGGTACATCTCAGTGCATCTCATCCTAATGTGCATCTAATGGTGGAGATCCCTTCTTACGCTTCTTATCTTAACTCTTATTCTCACCGGAACCCAATCCACATATATATATAAGGGAGATGGGTTGGGTTTCGGTGAGAAGTGAAGTTATGGTGAGAAGGGTAATAAGGGATCTCTACCATTGGATACACGTTAGGATGAGATGTACCAAGATGAGATACCCCGAGATGCACCAGATCAGTTCCCGTATCAAGCGCGATTCATGGGTGGATTTGAGATTAAAAGTGACTAAGGGTCAAGATCTCTTTTTACATTTCTCACCTTAACTTCACTTCTCACGTGATCCCATGCCTAGGGGAGATATTCATTACAAACCAGTCAATTCGTACAAACTCCATTCAACCAATTAATTTTTATTATTTTTTTCACCTTTTTTTAATTATTAAGGTTGATTAGTCAATAATATATGAAACAATTTCATCAAGAATACATGATGGTTGATTAATCAATAATATATGAAACAAGTTTCAGTAAAATTAGAATTTCATTAAACAATTTCATTTTCATATAGAAACAAAAATATATGAGATAATTTCATATACTATCTATATTATATTATAAAGCATTTGACAAAAACTCTTAAAAACAATTTTTTATGCATGCAATATTGTTTATTGATGTATATTACTTAAAATTCAAGATTACAAGTAATTCATGCATAAATACAATTTGTTAAAGTTTAATTTTTGAATTCGTATAACTAGCTACATATAAACATAATCAAATACTGGATAAATATCTCATTTTAAATATAAAAACTTTAGAATATAATTAGGATAATCATAAAATTCTAACAGAATACTTAATTATTATTTTTATAAAAAAATATATTATTAAACCAAAAAACAAATTACTTCGCTATTAAACCTAAATTAGAATATAATAAAGAATCTATTAAAAAAATTACATAAAAAAGAACTTCTAAATGAAACATTAAAAATCGTTTTCTCAAAACTATATAAAACCATTATAACATTAATAAAGAAAAAAAATAAAACATTTAGATCGAGATATATCTTGTCCTATTGTGTAAGTAACTTTTTAGTTAATTATACTAAACAATTTGATATATTAAACTCTTTTATAAAATAATAAACAATGAAGTTTGTATGATTTGTACAAATTAAGGCTATGTTTGACAAAAGTAGCTAATAAGGTACCTTATGATTTATAAGGTAGCTTATCAAAACCTTACTTTTATTAACTTTTTAATAAGATACCTTATAAAGTAACTTTTGGTCATTCAAAAACTATAGTAAAAATAAAATACCTTAGGTGCTTAAGGCTATGTTTAGGCATTATTCGGTAAAAGTGGTAAGTCAATGTACCTTGTTAAATGGTTTGTAATTAAAATTGACGTGTAAAAAAAAAAAAATAATAAATAAATTAAAATTAGGTTTAATTAGATCTGGATTGGTCCGACTCTGTTTACACGAAACAATCGACACAAACACCACGACAGCACAATCTGGAGTTCTGCCCTTGGACGAGACCGAGAGGAGTTCTACCGCCGTCCGCCGTCGACCTGCACCGGCCTCTTGCACCGTCAAGCCGTAAGAACCTTTATTTCTTTGTGAACAATTGACCTGCACCTGCACCATTGACGCAACCTTCATTCATTCTAATGTGATTGGTAGCTGCTACGTTTGCCCCTTTTGAATTTGGAAACCTTTTGGTTGATTTGATGCTATTATTGTTGTTAAGCCTTTTTTTAGTCTATTCAAATCAAGCCCTTTCCAGTTGGATTTTATTTTCTCGACTTCAAATTGATGGAGGGCTTTTTTTGTTTCAAAATTGAAAAGAACATTTTAGAATATGAAGTGTGTTCAAAACGAATAACAATCTCTTTGTTTTTTGGTTTGTAAACAAATCCCTATTTTCCGTTGGGATCCCCGTTCCCTTTTGCCACGGTGTTGGGGACTTCATCATATTCCCCCCAGGGGGGGGGGGGGGGAACTGGTTGAAGTTGAACCATGTGTCGGGTTATCTCCGTTTTAAGTTTTTTTTTGGGTTTGGGTTCAAAGTTCTGTACATCTTTAAACTAATTAAAATCAAAATGAGAACATACAAAAAAAAGTCTTAACAGACTCGAAAGAAGTTGAAAGTTTAAAGTTCATGCAAATAAGAAAGTAAAATTACCGTTGAAATTGTTAAATATAATTTTTGAATATAGCTCATTACATGCTGGTCTATTCTCTAATGTAAATATATTAATCAAGGACTTAATAATCATTTCATAGTATAAAATGGTATTTGGTTCATCGGGTTGGGTTGGGTTCAAATTACCCTAACCCAATTCCAATCCGATAGATGCGGTTTGGCCAAATTTTGTATCAACTATGTGTCAGCTTACCTCGGGTTGGGTTGGGCGGGTTGGTCAGTTTTTTGAGCACCCCTAGGTTGAACCATGTGTCAGGTTATCTCTTTAAGGTTTTTTTTTTTTTTTTGGTTTTATAGGTTTGGGTTGGCCGGGTTGGTTGGTATTTTGAGCGCCCCTGCATGTATTATTAGGGAACCTGTGACCTTCTCCCACCCCAATTCTTCTTGACAAACATCCAAACCCAACGCCATTTTTGTTTAACTGTTGTGTTGAGATGCAATATATACTTTGATAATCTGGTAAGTTTCTATTTATATAATTGTATTAACGTAATCATCATTTTTATAACAATTGTTTATGAACTCAGATCTGAATTTGTATTCAAGCTACCTCCAACGAAGCTTCAAAAGCCAAAATTTTCATTTATCTCTCTGATTTTGCTACTAAAATTTTATTATATTGTACCTACAATAAATATAAGTCATCTATGGCTTCGATTGCAGTCTCTATAAGCTGTAACAGGGGTTTCCACCCACTGTTATTAACTAATGTCGCTGAATATGGTGGCTATGGGCCAAGGGTACCATAAATTTATCAATAATGCTTCCTCAATCACACCAAAAAACTAGGAAATCAATTTTACACATTTATATGATGTTATTCGAAGCTTAAAAATAGGGTTATTACCTTGAACGAAGATTTGCAGTCGAAGAACTTTAGGAAATTAAATGTCAGATTACAACAACAAGAAATCAGATTTTGTTTATATAAGCTTTAGAGTTTTGGGGTGAGATTAAGCACGATTTGTTTGGTATATTTATAGCCTTTTGAATGCAACAGAAAATCGTTAAGGATTGGAACCACCAAGGAGTATCATTGTATGGGATTTCAATCCCTTACCGGTTGTTGCTGCATAACTGATATTATTTTGATCCCAAACAATGAATACTTAATTTTTTGTTTCTTTAATTCCTTCTTTATTTGATATTCACATATACATACGTGTTTACCATTTTTTAGATATGGGTTATTACAGTTCTTGAAGGGTTTTGTGGAAGAGAAAGGAAAGTGAAGAGCATAATCAGGTCAAATGGGCAGACCACCCAGTAATGGAGGTCCATCTTTCCGCTTTAATCAGGCTGAGGTCACTATTCTCTCCACTTTCTCGTTCATACTCACATATATCAATGGTTAACTTATTTATGATAATTTGCACAATTAGTTTACTTGATCTTATATTAATCTTTTTGAAATCCCTAATTTTTTTTAAATGGTGAAGTATTGTTGGTTTTGAATGTTTTCTTTTCGCTAAAAGTGGTTCTTTAGTTGTATCAATTGCCAACATTAATGGTTGTCTGATTATCTTGATTAGGTAACAGTAATGGTGGGGGATTTATGAAATTTGAATTGTTAGTACTGCACTAGCTAATCCGTCCTAAAGACGGAAAACTTAATGTTTGGCTGATCGTATATTTTCATTATAATTACATGAATCAACACTTTTAAAAGATTATTTATTTGGCCATCCTCAGGTTCAAGAAGATAGTATATTTTGTCTTTAATGCCAAAATGGCATCAACACTCATGTGAATTCTTGTACACCTCACAAGGAGCCGTTCTAGTGCATCTTTGGTTTAGGGTTGGTGCACCTGTAATCCAATGGTGGTTGTTCATCTTATCCATCATCACTAAAGGGTTATAGATTGGTGATTAGAACATGGATTTGATACATTGCATCTTAGGACTATATGTGACATCACCAGTGATGTGGGAGAGAGAGAGCTAGCAGCTCATCAATGTTTCATATCACGTCACACATCTTCATTAAATCATCTGAATATTGTCTTCGCCCAAACTCTATAATGCAATACATTCTATTTAACTTCAGGGATGCAACATACATAGTTTTCTAAGTAGAGTTGGTCAAGATAATCAGCTGTTGAAGAATTTCTAATGGCCTGTTGTAGTTTTTGTCTTTGCTCTCTCTATAAGCATGAAGCAATCCTTAGTTATTGCCTTGTCTACAAAATGGTTTGCTAGTAGTAGTGGATTATAAGTTATCACTTGTATACACACACATACACACACTCTCATGATGTTATGGAGCTTTTCACATAACCAAAGAGTTATTGTGCACTTCCCTAAATATATTTGGCCTGGGTATTTGCTGCATATATTTAATCTTTGTCATAAATAATTTGCATGGTATAAAAGATAAAGGGATTGTGCTATTTTTGCTGATAAAAGAACTCGTAAGTTTACAATATTGTGAACAATATATAAAGGTTCATTGTTGCTTTTCTTGCATATATAAGGAATCATTGTACTTGTTATAGATAATTTTTTATAACAAGAGGTTGTAAAAGAAATATTGATCATGCTTTCTAGGTAAAAGAGAAGATAGAATTTGTTGCCCAACAGAATATGAAAATTTATAATTTTTATAACAAGAGGTTGTAAAAGAAATATTGATCATGCTTTCTAGATAAAAGAGAAGATAGAATCTGTTGCCCAGCAGAATATAAATATTTATGGAAACAGTTCATTACATGTTTCTCACACTCCAACTATAGTATCCTGAGGGCATCACAAGTAGTGTATGAATTGGTCACGAAAGGTTGGTTTTAGGACTCTCGATGTTACTTCGTAGAAATGGAGGCATGTTTGCCGAGAAATATCTGTTAAGTAACGTCACGTCACACACAAACATGCACACACAAACTGTAAACAGAAAAGAAGAACGCGAGAATTTTACGTGGTTCACACGACCGGGGTGATCGTGCTAATCCACGGGGGCAACTAGGGTTTTGTATTTTATTTCAGGTTTACAAATGCAATGAAATTAATATATAGACTACCGTAGTTATGGTAATCTCTAACAAAAGGAAGCTAGGGTTGAGGGCGCTTAGGGCCGGCCCCTCTATTCTGCGTCTCCCCTTTTCTTTCTGATGGGTCTTAGCCTACATCTTAACAATATCCATACTATATTATAAAGCATTTGACAAAAACTGTTAAAACTCATTTTTTATGCATTAAGTATTGTCTATTGATGCATATTACTTACAATTCAAGATTGCAAGTAAATTGTGCGTAAGTACAACTTATTAAAGCTCCATGTTTGAATTCGTGTAACTAACTGCAGCTAAACATAATCAAATACAAGATAAACATCTCATTTTAAATATAAAAAATGTAAAATCTATTTAGGATAATCATTGAATTCTAACAGAACAGTTAACTATTGCGTTTATAAAAGGTTATATTATCAAACCCAAATTAAATTATAATAAAAATTTTAATTAAAGAAATTACATAAAAACGAGAACTTCTAAATAGTTAATTTGATACTAATATCGATATTATTTTTTCAAAATTTTATGATATCTTCAAATTTATATTTTATTCAAAAGTAAAAACATTATCGCTTTCTCAAAACCACATAAAAATGTATTATAACATCGATAAAGACAGAATAAAACAAAACATTAAAATCGAGATTTATCTCGCTGCATTGCGCTAGTACTCTTCTAGTGTTTCATAAGGAAAGCCTTCGCTCCTTTCTTCACCTATGAAATGCAACATTTGGTACCGGGCTTGTTTGTTTCGATGTTACTCTTTTTTCTTTTTCTGTTGCCTACTATATTTTACTAGTCTTTGTGTATCTTACCTTTTTGCTCACACTTTTTCACAAGCCGTGGGTCTTCACAAAAACAATCCCCCTTACTATTTGATACAGGTGTGCATACATCCTACCCTCCCAAACCTTACTTTCTAATGGGATATACTGGGCTTGTTTGTTTCGGTTTTAAAGTTTATTTATCTTATGCGTGATGATGTAAAAAGAGCAATGTTATATATATATAACTTCCAACTTTTAAACAAGTTGATACTTAGTAGTTAGTAACTATTTTCTCCTTTGAAGATCGCGGAGATGGAAGCCATCTTGCAAGCACACAAAACGGCAATGCCTGTTCGTGAAGTTCTTGTTTCCCTAGCTGAAAAGTTCAGGTATATTTGAACATGGAATTTAAGAATATGCTTAAATTTTTTTGGGTAACTTTATCATCATCTATCGGATGTTAGATTCTGACATGGGATCTCTGTGTGTAGTAATTCTGAAGAACGCTCGGGAAAGATTGAAGTTCAAATGAAACAAGTGAGTTGCTTATTGTGTACCTGTATGATAGTTACACATATAGCGGATAAATCAAATAATAACCACAAAAAGGTTACAAACTCGTGAAAACCGATATAAAAATAATATTTTTCATGATTTATTTTCATCAAATGCTAGGATTTAAGATATTATTTCACATATATTTGTTTCATCATGTGAAAGTTTCACATGTATTTGTTTCACCGTATGCATATTTTTAGTTATATCGGTTTTCACGAGTTTGTAACATTTTTGTGGTTTTCATTTGATTATCACCCTACGCATATATTCCCACTCTGATAGTAAACCATTACTCATAACGTTTTTTGGTGCATATATACGACACTCATAGGTGTGGAATTGGTTCCAAAATAGACGATATGCAATCAGGGCTAAAGCAGCAAAATCACCCGGGAAGTTAAATATAACACAAATGACCCAAGATGATTCAGCTATGGTAAAAGGTGTACCTCAGGCTACTCAACCACATGGCGCTTCTTCAGGTGAGTTAACTTTTACCTAAAGATATAATGTACTTTTTGCAGTATTTTATGTGGAGAACTTATGTGCATTCTTTCTAATGCAGTCACTGTTAGATCTTTACCCCAAGTACCACAGCATCCAACTGGTCCTTCAGGTAGAACTAAACCTTACTTTTATTTTGAAATTTCAATGCCATCTGTTTGCCTAATTTGTATTCTGGATCCATTCAGCTGTGGTTAGAAGTTTCCAACAAGCACCCCAACATCCAGCTGCATTTTCAGGTAGAACTATCGTCTTTTTTTGAAGTTTTGTCCATTTTCTCTTCTCTGTTTGTTTGTTTGTTATGTATAGACTTTGTGAAGAAGACATGTGAATGGATTATTTAATCCAGCCTGCATTTGAGCTTTTAGTACAGTCTATAAACGTGTAAGATCCCACATTGGTCGGGGAGGGGAACAAAGGTTGCCTTATAAGGGACTTGATACCTCCTTTATCAGATGTGTTTTAAAACCGTGAGTCTAAATATGTGGACAAAGCGGACAATATCTGATACGGTTGGCTTGGGATGTTACAAAACGTATGGCTTGTTAATTTTGTTTACACATACTATAATTTAATTTGTTGAAAGTTTTATGTTAAACATAAGTGATTACATTAAGCTAGAAAGTTGTAAGATACTTGGGGTCTACATTCACGTTGTCTTTAGTTGTGAGGAGTAACTTGGCTTTCTTTATAAAGCATTGTCAAGCCACTGAAATCCATCAGCTGGGATTTCGGGAGTTCTTTTAATTTTTATATAGATAAAAATTCTTTCTATTGGAGGATGATTGGAAATTTGTGATACCGCCTTATTGAATGATTGGTAGTTTCTTAAGCGTGTTTGTCTAGAATAAGGTGGTGGCATAATACCCTCTTATAAAAGGTAGTGATGATTAGGGTGTTATATTTATTGATTAATTACTTTTGTGAATGACATTAAAAGTTTAATAATATGAATCATATGTAAGCCTTCATGTATAGCAAACATGCATCATTTGACATCTTGGTATTATCTCAAGTTTGGCTATCTGGTTGTCCATGTCATTACTATTATGGGTTGGATTCCAGTGAGAAGGGAAGTTATGGTGAGAAGGGTAAGAAGGAATCTCCACCCTTGGATGCACATTAGGATGAGGTGCACCGAGATGAGATACACCGAGATGTACCGGATGAATCCTCGTATCAAGCACGATTCATGGGTGGGTTTGAGACTAAAAGTGATCAAGGGTCAAGATCCCTTCTTACGCTTCTCACCTTAATTTCACTTCTCAGTTCTCACACGATCCCATGCCTTATTATACTGTTTTTATCAAAGTGCAGGAAGGGTTGCAGATAATTCTCAGATGGAGTATGAAGCTAAATCTGCTAGGGATGGAGCATGGTTAGTACCATTTCTTTGAGTGGTGGAAATAATATAAACCTTTTTTTTATAAACAACATTAATTATTTGCAATCTTCTTTTTAGGTATGATGTTTCAACCTTTCTATCACATAGGTCTCTTGAGACAGGTGATCCGGTAATTATAACGCCCAATTTTCATTCTCTTTGATCCAATCTTCTTGTAGACAACTTCATTCAGCTAATCTGATATCATTCAGGAGGTTCTGGTTCGATTTGCTGGTTTTGGAGCTGAAGAAGATGAATGGGTCCTTGTACGTAAGAATGTTAGACAAAGGTCTCTGCCATGTGAATCATCTGAATGTGTAGCTGTTTTACCTGCAGATCTCATACTTTGTTTTCAGGTCTCTCCTCTTGAGTTCTCAAGATAATTATATATATATATATATATATATATATTTTGTTTTGTTAAAAAAATGAGAATCCTTTTCTAAATGCGCTTAAACTTTTACAGGAAGGCAAGGAGCAGGCTCTTTACTTTGATGCCCATGTCCTAGATGCACAAAGGAGACGACATGATGTAAGAGGTTGTCGTTGTAGGTTTCTGGTGCGTTACGATCACGATCAGTCTGAGGTATAAGTTTCACTTTTCTATGACACAACTGTTTGTAGGTAAATGTTTGTTTTTATGCTTTTTTTTCTTTTCTTGTAGTACCGATAGTGTAATATCCCACATTGGTTAGGTAGGGGAACAAAAGTTGCCTTCTAAGGGACTTGGATACCTCCTCTATCAGACGCGTTTAAAAACCGTGAGTCCAGTGTGCAGACAGTATTTGGTTCGGTTGGCCTGGGATGTTACAAATTGTAAGATCCCACATTGGTTGTGAGGAGAACAAAGGTTGCCTTATAAGGGACTTGGATACCTCCTCTATCAGACGTGTTTTAAAACCGTGAGTCCAGTGTGCGGACAATATCTTGTACGGCTGGTCTGGGATGTTACAAATTGTAAGATCCCACATTAGTTGGGGAGGAGAACAAAAATTGCCTTATAAGGGACTTAATACCTCCTCTATTAGACTCTTTTTAAAATTGTGATTCCAGGTGTGTGGACAAAGCGGACAATATCTGGTACGGTTATCCTGGGATGTTATAGATAGAAACGCCAATTTTGAATAATAATTTTCATTTCAATAATAGCCTTTGCTTTTTCATTTCAGGAAATTGTGGCGCTGAGGAAGATTTGCCGGAGACCTGAAACTGATTACAGGCTGCAACAACTTCATGCCGTAAATGAGTCCCTTTCTGCCAACCAAAACAAAAATGGTGCTAATAATATACATACAGTCAGCACTTTGAGAGTCTATCCTCCAGCCGAAGTCCAACAAAAACAACATAAAGTCGAACCAGTGGTTCCATCTTTGTCAGCCCAATTACCACAAAAGCGCCAAAAAGTAGATTCAACTTTTCCAGCTCCTCCACCAGATGGATCACAAAAACACTTCAAAGTAGAACCTGCAATGGTGGCTGTACCACAAAATCAGCCAAGAGTACAACCTGCACCTTCACCTCAACTCGAGGCGCCACTATACCCGAATAAAGTCGAACCCGTGGTTCCTTGCCCATCTGCCCAACCATCGTTAAAGCCAAATAAGGTCGAACCCATGGTTCCTTGCCCATCTTCCCAACCATCGTTAGAGCCAAATAAGGTCGAACCGGTGGTTCCTGTTCCATCAGCCCAAGATTCAGCAGAGATGCAAGTAGCCATCGTACCCACCTGTTCTGAAAAAGTCCCACTTGAGTTGCACCAAGTACAACCAGTGATGCATGATCCTTCAACTGAATCATCACCTTCAGTAGTTGCACCAATCGTAGCTGAACCACTGAAAGAGTCCATGGTGTCTGCCACTTCAGTTGAAGTACCATCAGAATCGCACAAAGTAGTAGCTGAACCACTGAAAGAGTCCATAGTGTCTGAATCAGAATCGGACAAAGTAGTGGCTGAACCACTGAAAGAATCCATGGTGTCTGAATCAGAATCGCACAAAGTAGTAGCTGAACCGCTGAAAGAGTCAATGGTGTCTGAATCAGAATCTCACAAAGTAGTAGCTGAACCACTGAAAGAATCCATGGTGTCTGAATCAGAATCACACAAAGTAGTAGCTGAACCACTGAAAGGGTCTATGGCATCTGGCACTTCAGTTGAAACACCATCAGAGTTGCACAAAATAATAGCTGAACCACTGAAAGAGTCCGTGGTGTCTGAATCAGAATCACACAAAGTAGTAGCTGAACCATTGCATGAGTCAATGGCGTCCTCCACTTCAGTTGAAGTACCATCAGAATTGCACAAAGTAGCAGCTGAACCACTGAAAGAGTCTATGGTGTCTGAATCAGAATCGCACAAAGTAGTAGCTGAACCACTGAATGAGTCAATGGCGTCCTCCACTTCAGTTGAAGTACCATCAGAATTGCACAAAGTAGCAGCTGAACCACTGAAAGAGTCCATGGTGTCTGAATCAGAATTGCACAAAGTAGAACCCACAGATGATGTATCAGTAGTTGCACAAATGGAAACGAAGATAGCTGAACCGCAAAAAGAAGAACCTGTGGTAGCTGGCCCTTCAGTCGAAGTACCATCAGAACTGCATAAAGTACAACCCACGTTGTCTGAAGTATCAGTAGCTGTACCACCACTGGAACCCAAGGTAGCTGAGCCACAGAAAGAAGAACTTATGGTACCATCAGAACTGCATGAAGCACAACCCATGATGCCTGGCCACTTAACCGAAGAAGTATCAGTAGAACCCAAGATAGTTGAGCCACAGAAAGAGCCCATTGTGCCTGCAGTTTCTGTCAAAGTAACGTCAGAATTGCACAAAGTACAACCCATGATGCATGGCACTTTAACCCAAGTATTAACAGTTGCACCAATAGAAGCCAATGTAGCCAAAGTACCATTAGAATTGCAGAAAGTACAACCTGATGAGCCTGATACAAGTGTACTCGAGGCAATAGAGACCAAACCCAAAGAATCTGTGACCACAGTGGAGGAAACCGAGATTAAAGCCGAAGAACCTGCTAATGTGAATGATGATGATGATGATGATGAGCATGCAAAAGATGCTGAAAATGGTAACGTAAATGAGGTCGAAAATCCGGAACTAGGAATGGAAAATGTTGGTGATATTGGTGCAGGGACTGATACAGTTGAGATGGAAGAAGGATGATGAGATTATATGGTAGATCATTAGAGATAGATAGGTGTGTATTTTTAGGATAGAGTATTTGATGATCCAAGTCTTCAACTTTTTCTTACGCTTACATCCATGGATTGTTTTGCGTTTACGATTATATCGTTGGTTTAAAATTTAAGTTAATATGACACTTTTAACTAGACATGAAAATGTGACCCGCCCCATTGGGGAACCTGGTGTATCCGCCCTTACGGGGATAGGAATCCCCGAGAGTTAAAAACCAGGGATGGGGACGGGGCCGGGTAACATAGTCCCCGCCCCGTCCCCTTCCCGTTCCCGAATTATTACATATGTTATATTTTTTTATTATTAAATATAATATTTATAAATAATTAGTCTTGATATCTTTTAGATTTGAAAATAGTATTTCAACATTTCTTCTTATATACGTTTTTTGAGTTGTCTTGTTTTTTTTGGATAAAAAAACGTTGAAAGCCAAAAGCATTTGATCAAAACTATGTATGATGTGATTTTGTTCATATATGAACATCTGATACTCTATAAAATAAAATTTTGTAAATATATGAGATTTAAATATGAACCGTATCGGTTGAGTGTGGAGTTTAACATTATTGATTTAAAACAATTTTAAATTAACGGAGAAAAAAATTACCAGATTCCCCGTCGGAACGGAGATGGGGATGTGATCATATTACCCGATGGGGTCGGGGACGAGGATGGAGATTGGAATCGGGGATGGGGACGGGATGGGAATTGGGGTCACCGCCCCATTACCATGCCTACTTTTAACTAAGGGGCTGTTTGGTTGTTGATGAATAGTTTGGAGCAGAATGATTATGAGGTTCTTCTAGTATAGTGCAAAATTAAATATAATTGTTTGGTAATTGTTCAAAATGAAATTCGGGCTCTGAGTTGTTAAGGAAGATCCATGATACAAAATGATTCAGAGGGTTTTGGAACCATTAAGAGGCAAACTTATTTTTTTTTGCCAAACATGATTCACCTTTTAATGATTCAGATGTTGCTTCTTAATGGAGTTGTTAAGAGGTAAAAACAAACAACCTCTAAATATACTTGGGTTTAATGTGTTTTTAAAATGTTAAGCTTGAGAAAATGCCAAAAGAAACCTTTGTGGGCGACGTTATTCCCTCAAAAAAATTGTTTCAATATGTATTATATCTGAAGTGACGTTACAGGTTATTCATATAGGATCACATTTTTGGTACTTGGCTTTCATCACTATTATCTATCTCCAAAATGCTTTGAAAGTCGAAACGGTGAAGAAAAGATGAGGAGAGGGTGTGGAAAATTCTTGATCCATGGCGGTGGGAAAGAGTTTTGATGTCGATCGGTGGTAGAAGGGGAGGGGTGTTGGAGAAGAAGTGACCAATCGATGTGGGAAAATGAAGACATAGGTGGTGTTTCAGCTGTGTATATGATATATATATATATATATATAGGAAGGTTCAAATGAGAACTTTGCATTTTTAAAGGAACAAAGGGACAATTGTGGATCACATATGATGTGGGTCCCACATAATATTAAATCATAAATGATTTAATATTACGTGGGACCCGCATCATATGTGGTCTCAAATGAGTTCCTTTGTTCCTTTAAATTGGTAGTGTTCTCATATGATCCCTCCCCTATATATATATAATTATAATGTTTGTGTGCGTATATTATCAAAACAGATTAGAGAAAGGAAGATGTGGGGTTAGAGTATGAGTTAAATTACATTCTTCGTCCTGTAGTTTTAGTAGAAAATAGAAAGAAAAAAAAACCCGGAATGACTAAATTTAGGGGTGAGCATGACTGGGTACCCGACTAACTTTTATGAATACGTAAGCGGAACCGCTAACATTGGTTTTTTATATTTTGGAATCAGTTTCGGTATCGGGTACCTAATTTCAATTTTTTTACATTGTATACGATGAAAAGTTAATTTTAAATCTATTAATAAACTACAAAATATAAGCTTAAAATAATAAATATAACAAATGATCAAAACTAATCCGATTAAAATATAATTTTAAGTCTATTATAAGCATACATAACTCGTCTAACTCTAACTTAAAAGGTAATATAATTTTATTAATAAATAAATATAATAATTTTTAGAGTACACTTTTGGTCCCTATGGTTTTATGCAAACCTCAACTCTCGTTCCTCTTTTGAAATAATTACAGTGTTGGTCATTGTGGTTGCCATTTTGCTTCACTTTTGGTCCCTGAAACTAACTTCTGTTAACTAGATCCGTAAACTCAAGGTGTATTTTCGTCTTTTTAATATTTCATTGGAAAAACTCAGTTAACTCAAGGGGTATTTTAGTTTTTTGCCTTTTTCTTTTATTTTTTACTTAAATAATATATACACTCGAGGTGAAGATTACATGATTTCTTTGAAGGATCACCTCTTGAATCACTTCATCTTTTTCAAAGTACTATCGGTCACCCAAGATCCCTTTCGGTCCCCGACCACCTGCAAAACCTCCCCTTGAATCATGTTGTCTCCCTTTTGTTGCCGCCAGAACCACCTGCTTTACCCTATGGATATGTATCGATGACAAACGAGACTTGGCTTCAATTTGGAATGAGATCTGATAGGTTTATTTTCATTTGGGTTTTGGGATTTTCTTTCGATTGCTTCGATTTCCAACGAGAAACAACAAGTTCATTTTCTTTTGGGTTTTGGGTTTTGGTTTTGGTTTTCACTTTTGGGATTTTTTTTCAGATTAGGTTTCGATTTGGATTTGAGGTTTGCTTTGTTTTTTGATTTCGTTTTGGTGGGTCTCTAGATTTGCAGCTAGAACCGGTGAGTTCATACTCATTTGGGTTTCGATTTCGATTCAAGTATTTTCGATATGTTTACCGGTTCATTGTCTGGATCAGATTCTGATGGCACTTGAATGAACATTTGAAAACCACAACCCAAATATGAGTTTTAAGATTTCCGTAGGAATAATGGGTTTGCGGAGGAGTGGTTCTTTATTGGATTGTGGAGAAGATAACCGACGGTGAACTGGGTTAGGCAATGAAGATTGAAGCGGATGATCCCTGTTTGTTTATAAAAAAAGAAAATAAAAAAATTTATATTCAATATAATGATAGATTTTC
Organism: Silybum marianum; assembly: GCA_036898165.1. NCBI lineage: Eukaryota > Viridiplantae > Streptophyta > Magnoliopsida > Asterales > Asteraceae > Silybum > Silybum marianum. The sequence goes on along the minus strand of CM072533.1, from coordinate 33,375,752 downwards.
TTATTTGTAATTGAAAATTAAGGAAATACCAAAAAGACGAAAATACCATTTGGGTTAACAGACCTATTTAACAGAAGTTAGTTTGAGAGACCAAAAGTGAAGCAAAATGGCAACCAAAGTGACTAAAATTGTAATTAGTTCAAAAAAATGGAGGAGAGTTGATAGTAGACGACAACCATAGGGACCAAAAGTATAATTTGCTCTAATTTTTATTTAAAATAGTGGGTACCCGTCGATTTCGATTCTTAGTACCCAATGGGTAACAATTCAAAAAAAGAAAGAAAGAACCGAAACTAGTCCTGATCGGTTATGTATTTTAAGAACCGAGATCAATTAATCGGAACTGACAGTTCCAGAACGGTTCCGGTTCCAAAGACGGTTACTGGTTCTGATCCTCACTCGTAACTAAATTGGACGTCTAGTTAACCTATTTAACAAAATCATCTAATGGAAGTAAAATGATCAAAGACCTGTAAATAATATGAATGTAAGCAATAAGAACGTTTTTTTAGTGTTAATGGCATCCCTAATATAGGTGGATGCACGAAATTTCATGCATTTTATAGAGGTCTGTACGGAATTTTTGGTACTATAATAGATGTTAATATTGACTTAGACATTCACTTTTAGGGCGTCATTATCTTCCCTTTGTATAAACCACAATTTACCACGCCACCACAGGGACCAATCATGTAACTTACTTTAAATTTAAATTAGGTCTACACGAAGTTCACGAACAATCCACACAAACACCACGACAGAGTTCTGCCTTTGGACGAGACCGAGAGGAGTTCTACCGCCGTCCGCCGTCCACCGTCGACCTGCATCGTCAGCACCTGCACCGTCAGGCCTCAGTCCTCAAACAACAAACTCAAGCCGTAAGAACCTTTATTTCTACGTGAACAATGGACCTGCACCACCACCATTGACACAACCTTTATTCATCCTTATATGATTGGTAGCTGCTCTTTTTTCCCCTTTTGGATTTGGAAACATTATGGTTGCCTTCATGCTATTATTGTTGTTTCATTTGGTTGAACTAACCAATGTTTACTGTTTAAAAAATCTCAATCCAACCTAGCCAACCCAAACCAAATTGCAAGTTCGGTACATCATTTTACAATCTGGTTGGTCGGTTTTCTGAGCACCCTAGGTTGAACCATGTGTCCGGTTATCTCCTTTTAAGGTGTTTTTTTTGGGTTTGGGTTGGTCAGTATTTGAGCACCCTTGCATATATTATTAGAGAACTTGTGACCTTCTCCCACAATGCCGTTTTTGTTTAACTGTTGCATCAAGGTGCATTATATAGTTTGATAATCAGGTAGGTTTTTATTTATATCATTGCATTAACGTAATCATCATTTTATATAACAATTGTTTATGAACTCATATCTGAATTCGTATTCAAGCTACCTCCAACGGAGTTTCAAGCTTCAATTTTTTATTATTACTCTCTGATTTTGCTACCTTAACTTTTATTATATTGTAATTTGTACCTACGATAAATTTAAGTCGTTTATGGCTTCAATGGCAGTCTTTGTAAGCTGTAACAGGGGGTTTCCATCCGCTGTTATTAACTAACTTTGCTGAATACGATGGCTACAGGCCAAGGGTACCATTTAGCAATAGTGCCAAATCAATTTTAAACATTTATATGATGTTATTCGAAGCTTAAATATAGGGTTATTGCCTTGAACGAAGATTTGCAGTCGAAGAACCCTAGGAAGTTAAATCTCAGATTGCAACAACAAGAAATAAGATCATTTTTGTATAAGCTTTTAGAGTTTTGGGGTGAGATTAAGCATGGTTTTTTTGGTGTATATATTTATAGCCTTTTGAATGCAACAGAAAATCGTTAAGGATTGGGGATTTCAATCCCTTACTGGTTGTTGCTGCATTACTAATATTATTTCGGTCACAAACAATGAATGCTTCATTTTTTGTTTTTTTATTTGCTTCTTTATTCAATATACACACATACATATATGTTTACTGTTTTTTTAAATATGGTTTATTACAGTTCTTGAAGGGTTTTGTGGAAGAGAAAGGAAAGTGAAGAGCATAATCGAGTCAAATGGGCAGACCACCTAGTAATGGGGGTCCGTCTTTCCGCTTGAATCAGGCCGAGGTCACTATTCTCTCCACTTTCTCGTTTATACTCACATATACCAGTGGTTACTTTATTTATCATATTTTGCGCAATTGGTTTACTTGATCTTATGTTAATCTTTTCGAAATCCCTAAAAGTAATTTTTTGAAATGGTGAAACATTGTTGGTTTTGAATGTTTTCTTTTGCTAAAAGTCGTTCTTTAGTTGTATAAGTATTGTTTGATTATCTTGAAGTATTGTTTGATTATCTTGATTAGCGAAGCTAACATTAATGGTTGTCTGACTATCTTGATTTGGTAACAGTAATGGTGGGATTTATGAAATTTGAATTGTTATTACTGCACTATCTAATTCGTCCTAAAGACGGAAAACATAATGTTTGTCTGATCGTATGTTTTCATTATAATAACATTAAAAGATTATTTATTTGGCCAATCCTCTGGTTCTAGAAGATAGTATATTTCGTCTTTAATGCCAAAAGGGCATCAAAACTCATGTGAATTCTTGGAATTTCTGTCAAAACTTTATGGATGTATGAAATTTCATGAAAAGTATTAGAGACTGAAACGTGGCGGTTTTTGATTTATAACAAAATGCAAAACAAATATGCAAAATCAAGAAGAGTCAAGAGTGCACCTCTTTTCTTTTTACGAAAAAAGGGCCATGAAACACCTGTATATGAGTTCTTGGATTTTTTGGTGAACACTTGATAGTTACATGAAGCTTCATCGAAATTATTACAGATAGAAACATCTGAAACAAGCCATTTGAAAAAAATTCAATTGAAAAATCCGAAGCAACTCAACCCCAACTGGGCTCAGCTTTGCCAAGTACGTTTTCTTTCACTTTTTTTACACCTACCATGCACACATCTTAGCTTTTGGCTTAATCTGTCTCATGAACTTGGTTGTCTGCAGAAATTAGGTTATGGGTCTGAACTATCCTCAAAGAAATCAGGAAAAGAGATTCAAGAAACCATATTAGGTTTGTGAATTTGCTCATCTGTTACTGCTATTTCGTCACCCAATTGTGTCAAACTGTAGTAGCGTAGTTATTTCACATGAATTATTCATGCACAATTGCACACATTGTTTATTCATTTGTTTTTTGAGAAAGTTTTCTTGCAAATGGTTACAACTCATTTTAATGTTGAAGTTAAATGACCCATTTTTTTTTCTTGAGAAGAGCAAATATCTTATTGAAATATCATTTGTTGCCCATTTACTTTTTGATTATGAAAGAATGTGCAAATTTTGTAGGAAAGCGCAAAGAGAGGTCCGATAATGATGAGGCCAATGAATATGAGGTCGTGAATGCTCTCATTCCTACCTCATCAGATTCAAGGTACACCATCTTATTTATAAGCCTTTTCTTTTTTATACACACACAAATACACAGGTACATCACAGTCACATATAGGGTAACAAGATTTCATAAACGTTCTTGCATTTCAGGGGTACATCAGTAATTTACTCATTGATAGTTTAATATCTCAACATTTCCATTTTCTTTATTGTCGTTGATATGTTTTGTTATGCAATTTAACTAAGTAGCAAGTTGATACATGATAGTATTACAGATGCGATAGCTATGGATTGCGAAATGGTTGGCGTCAGCCCTCTAGGAAACAAAAGCGCTCTTGGAAGAGTGACCTTGGTAATTTCCATTCGTATTGGTTTATATGTAATCATACTCTTTTGGCTGTTTGGTTGGTTTTCCATTAAGTCCTGTATAGATAAAACTGTTTGTGTGGATTAATCTGTCCGAATACATTAGGAGGTTTTTGTTTGGGAAGGTTTTTTATAGATGAAATGAGCATGTTTTTTAATTGGGAAGGGCAAGTTTGGAAAAAAAAACTTTTCTTTCTGCATAAAGCTCCCCCCTAGAAGCTTACTGAATAAGCCACTTTCTATATCATTAAGCCACTACCAAACAGTCATTTATAGCTGACTGAATAAGCCGTGAGTCCCATTAAGCTCATTAAGCTGCTAACAAACAGACCCTTAGCCAGCTAGTCCATCAACAAAGTGGTTCATGGACAGAAAGGGAGATACATCAATTATGCTAAAAGGGAGATACATCAATTATGCTAAAATGGAGATACATCAATTATGCTGCTGTATATGTTTTACTAAACACAATTTGGTTTTTTATAGGTAAATAAGTGGGGGAACGTTATATATGACGAACATGTTCGTCCAGTTGAACGTGTGGTTGACTTTCGTACTCAAATAAGTGGCATCCGACCCCGTGACTTGAAAAAAGGTTTTAATTTTTTTTGTCTTTTAATGTATTCTTTCTGCATATTTTATGTTATTTATGATCAAGTCTACTTTAATTGTCCTTGTACATTCTAGCTAATTTTGGGATTTGCAGTTGCAATTACTTTGATTTACATAAATTTACAATTTTATCTTCAGCAAAGGATTTCCGTATTGTTCAGAAGGAAGTGGCGGAATTGCTCAAAGGGAAGATTCTTGTGGGCCATGCGTTGCGCAATGATCTTAAGGTTAGTATGCAAATTCCCGTCTTAAGGGGTATACACCAAGGTCAACATAGTTGAAAGAACAATTGAAAACTTATCAAATAATCGTTTCTGAAGGTTAACTTTTTTTTTTCTTTTTCTACAGGCCTTGTTATTAAGTCACCCAAAGAAGGATATACGAGATACTGCTGAGTATCAACCGTTTCTGAAGTATTGCTTCTAAACCTCATTCTAATTGTTTTATTCACTGTTTGCTAATATTTATATGAAAATGTGGGAAAATAGTTTGAGGCATCTCACGAGATAAATAGTGCTTGTTTAAGTGTCTCTCACACACCAAACACTCATAAGAGCATCTCCAACAGCTTCTCTAAAATAAAGAAAATCAACCTTTTGTTCTCTAAAATAGAGAAAACATGAAAAAAACTCCCCAAGTTTGGAGAATTCTCTAAAACTGGATGTTAAGAGAGAAATATTTATTTTATTCAATCCCACCAATGATAATGAATTATTATTATTTTATATAAATTTTCTCTTTAAAAGTGTATTGGGATGATAAATTAAAGATATTATATTTATATAATTTATGTTAAAATCTCTAAAATAGAGAATCCATTGGAGATGAATGCAAGTCTTTTTAGAGATTTTAACTTTTGGTTCTATATTTTATAGAAATTATAGAGAATCTGTTGGAGATGCCCAAGGCCCACCTAGTGGGCTCTGTGTGTCTTATTAGTTAGACCGCATCTTCTACAAGCAATATATATCTTGTGCAATACTTCAAGAACTACTACCCCTACACGTTTAATGCTTTTCCTTAAATCTCTTGCATAATATAGGGAACGCATTCATCTATTTAGATGTTTCAACATGTTAACTTAATGTAATGTGCTAACTTAAAATGCCCTTGTCTATCTTTCTTTATCAATGAAGGGAATTTGAATTTGAATTTAAAATAAGGGCAAATGCATAAAAATGTAATTTGCCTTGGTTTCTATTCTGCGTGACAATTTTTTTTGTCAATTAGTGTAACAAACGTTCATTTCTCTATATATTCCTAGCCATTTTAACTGGTAATGTGGGATTGCTTGATTTATGATTCCACATAATAAAGAACTACAATATAACTTGACAACTTGGAACTCACACCTGTCATCAATAGTTACAAGATCTACTAGTTAGTGATCAAAATGGGCATGGAATATGAAGAAACAAACTTTTGTTACACTAAATGAGACAAAAAAAATCCCCTTGTGATCACGGAGGTTCAAATGCGGTGACTCTGGGATACCCGCAAAGCGGGTAGTCGCCCTGGGATTTCTTGGCTCACATAGCGGGTTGGATATCCAGGTTAATAAAAAAAATGAGAAAAAAAGGATTTTTATAATAAATATGAAATAAGGCAAGCTTTATTGCAGTTTTGGCCTTTTAACCACAAGGCTAAAAATGAGACATAATTCTATAGAGGGAGGTTCAAGGGAAAACTCAAAAAAAAAAAAAAAACTGAAGAACGTCATGGGAGCCCTCCATCGGGACGGTATGCACAAATGCATACAAGCGAATGAAGTTGTTTTCGTTTCTACGCATGAGTGCATATGCACAAATGCATGTTACAAATTACCAGTATGCATTTGTGCATACCCTCCAGATGGAGGGCTCCCAGGGTGTTATTCAGTTTTTTTTTTTAGGTTTTCCCTTGAACCTGACCCTAATTCTATAATATTTTAAAAAATTGGTTTATAATTATATTCTTAAATCAATAACTAAGATGGGGACTTCTCATCTTACTAAACTTGTACCGTCCATATGTCACACTTACGAAAAATGTATAATTTTTTAATATCAATGATTGATGATGCAGAGAAGGGCGTAGCAAGGCACTTCGACATCTTGCAGCCGAAGTCCTTAACGTCAAGATCCAAAACGGCGAGCATTGCCCTGTGAGTTCCATTTCTTAGTCTACAATTTCCCATTTGAGCAATTCCATGAAAATGATAGTTCTTTTAAAGCGAATCACCTTTAGAAGAAAAAGAAAAAATATGTTATAAATACTATGATATTCATGTTGTTTTACAGATAGAAGATGCTCGTGCTGCCATGATGCTTTACATGAAGAAAAAGCGGGAATGGGAAAAGAACGTTAAGGATTTGGTCAAGATGAAACTAAAGCAGAAGAAACGTAAACCTAAAAAACATACGAAAGTAGAAGGTTCACTTGCATCTTAGAATCATCCCTCCTTTTTCATTGAACAGAACTTTTGAAGGTGAAACTTAACTGTGGTGGGTGGTGGTGGTGGCGGCATCATGCGGTGGTAACTGGTGGCTGGTGGTGGCATTTTCGAAATGAAACAGTCTTGATCATTTACCGTGAGGTGTCTGTAAAAGGTTCTTTTGGTCCAAAATTTTGTTTTCTGTGTTCATGGAAAATATGAGTTGAGGAGCAAAATATGCCTCAAGAACCTTGTGATTTTTGGAAGTTGGTTTGTAATTTTTATGGTAATGGTTGTATTCTATAAGAATTGTAGTGTTTCACTATGCAAGTTAGTACTGTTTGTTTAACTCTTAATAGTTTTATTAGGGCATCTCTAACAGATTCTTTATAATTTCTCTAAAATATAGAACCAAAAGTTAAAATCTCTAAAAAGACTTGCATTCATCTCTAAAAGATTCTTTATTTTAGAGATTTTAACATAAATTATATTATTATAATATTTCTATTTTATCATTCCAATACACTTTTAAAAAGAAAATTTATAAAAACTAATAATAATTCATTCTCATTGGTGGGATTGAATAAGATAAATATTTCTCTCTTAACATCAAGTTTTAACGTTTTCTCTATTTTAGAGAACATTGTAGAGAAGCTGTTGAAGCATCGTAGAGAACAAAAATTTGATTTTCTCTATTTTAGAGAAGCTATTGGAGATGCTCTTAAGAGATAACTTTCGAATTGCAAAGAGGTGAATCTTGTTTGGTAAAAAAAAGTCTGCATCTTAGTGGTTATAAAACCCTCTTAATGGTTTTGTATTTAGGGTCTCCTTTAACCATTCAGTGTCTTGATTTTGTTCTGAACGAATACTAAACAACCATATTTCATTTTGCACTACATAAGAGACTCTTAATATTTTCACCAATTAATCATTCTACATCAAGCAATTCACAGCCCATTAATGTCTTGGGGGGTGTTTGCTTCTTAATGATGTCATTAAGAGGCATTCTCTTAATCGGTCATAGGTCAGTTTTGTTTGACAAAAAAAAGTTGAAATCTCTTAATGATGACAAAATCCTCTTTAACCATTATTCATCTAAGGATTTACTAAATGGTTCAAGAGGGTTAGGTTCCGGTGAGAACTAGAGTTATGGTGAGAAACATAAGAAGAGATATCCACCCTTAGATACACATTATGATGAGATGCATTAAGATACACCGAATCAATCCCCGTATATGAAGTGCAATTCATGGGTGTATTTGAGAAGCACCAAACAAAAATAAAATAAAAAATGTTATACTTGTGACCACCGAAAAATTATCTTAGGACTGTATATTTTAGCAGTATTAAAATTGTCAGGAATTAGTTTAAGCAAATGCCTAGAATATCCTTTAAAAAAATGCATAAATAGTAAAAGTCCTTGCTATTGTTTTTAAAAGTAGGCTACCGTTGGCTCCTTTTTTCCAAAGTACAAAATAGTTGGCATTGGCAAGACACCCTATAGCTACCGTTTGGTTTTTCGAATTATTTGTTTATATTTTTACGACTTGTTCCAATTAGTGGTATGAAATTGTTTGGACTAGATATGAAATTAGTTGGTGAATATTGAGAATTAAGTTTTATTTTTTTAAACTAGTAATATTGAATATGTAGTTGTATTTGTAAAGTAATTCTTTTTATTCAGATATTACTAGACAGTTATATTTCGTTTAAAACTAAAATTATACAGATAGTTAAAATGGTATTTGTCGTCATTCAGACTGTATATTCAAAACAGTTACCAAACAACTATATTTCATTCTGCACTATATTATACGTAGCCTCTTAAGCGTTTTAATGATATAATTAATGTTGAAATTGGTAAAATAGAGTACTTGTTAGAGTTAAATGTAATTTATTTCTTAGAGATTTTAAATTAAAAATTCTCTATTTTAGATAAATTATAGAGTAGTTGTTAGAGATGTTCTGAATAACTTCGGTTGTTTAGTGTCTTTCTAATGATTTATTTTATATTTTTCTTTAAATATTTAATAGAATTTAGAATTTTTTTTAATATTTGTTGATTTTTTTATAGAGATGGTATTGGAGATGCTTTAAGAGCATCTCTAACATCTCTAATTTTTTCCTAAAATGTAGACATAAAAGTCAAAATCTCTAAACAAAATTGCATTTATCTCCAACAACATGTTCATTTTGGTGAACTCAACATTAATTACATTATTAAAATATTAAATATATTTAAAAACTTTTAAACTAACTTTTATGTTATTGGTAGAAGAAGAGAGTATGAATAACATATTGTTTTTTTTCACTTTGCAATCATTTTTGTAGTAATCTTCATTTTTCTAATTTTTTCTAGAGTAAACTACGATTTTCGTCCCTATGGTTTGCTATCTATAACGATTTTCGTCCCTGGTCTTTAAAAGCTGCTTTTTTCGTCCTTATGGTTTGTACTTTGTTTCCTTTCTCGTCCCTGGGCCAAATTCTGTTAATAAATTCAGTTAAAGTCAAGGGTATTTCTGTCTTTTTATTTATTTATTTATTTTCTTTTCTCTTTTTCTATAAAAAACTGAGGATACGGGCACCGTCTCCGGTTAAACCCTTCCTTCTCCATCTTCCTACCCCCATAATCTCTCCCCCTTTCAAATTATATTACTCTAAAGATACGCAAGTGGAATTCAAAGAAGTCATTGTAGTTTGATATGACCATAGAAGCCTCTTGTTTTCAAACAGAGAGATGTACATACAGATACATACATATATATATATATATAGATAGGGAGAGAGAGAGAGAGAGAGAATGATATACAGAAAAATAGAGACAGACATATATATATATATGTGTGTGTGTATATATATACATATTAACAGTGAAATATAGTGTGTATATATACAAAGACTCTCAATTGCGGTTTTTTTTTGGACCGTTTTGGTTTCGATTGGATTTCGGTTTATATATATATATATATATATATATTGAAAGAGTGAAATATAGTGTCTTTTTTGGGCCGTTTTGGTTTCAGATTCAGGTAAAGTGATCAGACGGAAGGTGGCTCTGATGGCCATATTGGTTTGAGAAGTTGGGGGCTATGTGGTTTATCTCTCGTAAACTATACGTCCCGAGATACGGCACTCGTATTTTCCGACCGGATATGTTTTGATTCTAACAGTTAATTTTGCCAGAGTTGTTTTTAAATGTTTGAAGGTTTCCTCTCGGTAGTTATTTTGAATTTTTCGATTGGGTCGGTATTGTGTGCTTTTTCAGATGTGCTTTTTGTTTCGGTAGGTTTAATAAAAGTCTGATTGTTGTGGTTAAAAAAAATATCATCCAAAAAATCTTCTTTTATCTATTCAATTTTGATGTACATAGATTTGACACAGGACATTTCTGTCAAGAATTATGAGTTCCTTTTGGGGGGTTTTGCATACAAGTTAACACAAATCAAAACCATGTTTTAACTGGAGAAGGAAACCAACGATGACGGGTTGTTGGGGGTGGGTTCATCGAAAAGAAAACCCGCAGTGAGAGGAAGTGAGGGGATGGAAAATCCGCCACCGAAAGAAGGTTCGTACCGATGGTTTTCGTCGGAACAAACGAGAATGAAAAATAAAAAACCCAAAAATCAACAAATCCATTGGAAGTTGAATAAAAAGTCGGTCCCCGAGGTTGAATCCGAATTATAAAGCGGTGCATCCTTCGTCATCAAAACCCGTTTTCGGCTGGAGGTGGAGTTCTGCTGGAGGTTGAATCAAACCCGAAAATGAAAACCTAGAGGCGGAAATGGAGGAGAAAAGGGAGGAGCAGGTTTGTCGCACGGTACACAGCAGATTCGGGGAAGGAGATCGGTGTATTTAGGTTCAATGAAGATGGCAGGAGATCTGCGCGGTGGAGATCGATGATACAGCCTGCAGTCGGCTCGAGCTGGAGATCTGATGGTGGCGGAGGTTAGCAGCGGACAATGGAGGAACAAGGGGATCAACTGGCGGTTGTGGACTGATGGTGCTTACCGGAGAAGGGGAAGGGACAATTTGGAATGGAGAAAGGGAAAAAGGAGGTTGAAATCGTGTATTGGGAAGGGAATCATATTTTATTAGGTTAAAAATCAAATAAGATATATTTTTTAAAGGTAAAAATAACAGGAAAGTGAAAAGACGAAATTGCCCCTGATGTAAAAGGAGTTAACGTCAGATTTCTAACAGAATTGGGATGAAGGATGAAAAAAGATACAAAGGGGAAACCATAGGGACGAAAAAAGCAGTTTTTAAAAACCAGGGACGAAAATCGGTATAGATAGCAAACCACAAGGACGAAAACAGTAGTTTACTCTTTTTTCAATTTTAGAGATGATGTTGGAGATGCTAAGAGCATCTCTAACAGTATCTCTAAAATAGAGAAAAATAGAGACTTTTGACTAAAATTGTGCTTCAACAGTCTGTTGGAGATTACCCTAAAAAATGATTATCAAATAAAAATAATAATACTTTATTCATACTTCACTCTTCCACCAATAACATAAAAGTTAGTTTAAAAGTTTTTTTTAAAATATTTTAATAATATAATTAATATTGATTCTCTAAAATGAAGATGTTCTTGGAGATTAATGCAATTTTTTTTTAGAGATTTTAACTTTTGTATCTTGATTTTAGAAATTTTTTAGAGATGCTGTTGGAGATGCTCTAAGAAGCTGAAAATAACTTTTGGAAGAAAAAACATAAGACCATCTCCAAAAACTTCTCTAAAATGAAAAATATGAGAAAATGAGAGATGAGACATTTTTTTACCAAATATAAAGAACACTTTAAAAATAATTATAGATTGGAACCATCAATAGTAAAATTTAAAAACAAATATATAAAAAATAATAATAATATTTTAATAGATTAATTAAATATTTTAATATAATTATTGATTTTGTTTAAAACAAGGAATGAATGTAATTTTTTTCCAAAAATTTAATTTTAATTATTTTTATGTTAAAGAAATTTCAATACGCTTCAAATTGTTTCAAATAAGCAATCCAAAAATAAAAGGAAAATTTGGTTACATTAAATAAGAACAAGATAAATTTGATTTCATTTTGCCTTTATATATTTGCAATCACTAGTAATAGTATATCGTGTCGGTGTCATCGGTTTACACCGCTCGGATTTGGCCGATAAATTGCGAACCGGGTTCCGTGAACCGTTTTCCGTTCCGTTCCGTCCCTCTCTCCTTCGCTAATCGCTCCCTATCGTCCCCCCCATAAACCCTAGAAAATCTTCCCCCATATTCCAGTTGTATGTGTGTTAGGGTTTAATGATTGATCCAAGATTCTGCTAGTGATGATGAAGCACGACTCAACCACCGCCAACAACCACCCTACATTAGCCACCGTCTGCGGCAACTGCGGCGACGAAGAGCGGAAGCTTCTCCACCACGTCTGTATCAGAAGTAACTTCCGACGTCTCTGCACCACCTGCGTCCTCCGCCTTCACCCTCAGTACTTCTGTCCCGCTTGTCTTGGCGTCTACGACCGTTCGCCGCCCGATGACGCCGTCGTTTGCTACAAATGCTACTCTTCCTCCCACCCTAACTGCGTCTCCTCTACAGCTTCGGCGGCCTCAATCCAATCTTCGCGTGGTCCGTCGCCTTGCTCGTCTTGCTTAAACCCTAAAGCTCTTGTTTTAAATCTTAATAGAATAGAAAACGGAAGTAGGAGTGGTGGTAGGGCGATTGATAAGAATGCTGCCAGGCTGTTACTTGCTGCAGGGAAGATAGCGGCGATAACGATGAGTAAGGCTGAGATAGCGACAGCCACAGAAGCGGAGAAGAGATCGAAGGAGGCATCGTATACGAAGAAAAGAGCAAGGGAGGCACTCGATCATGTTGTGTATTTAATGGGGAAGGAAAAGAGAATTGCTGTTGATAGCAGTAAGAAGGTTAGTAATGTGAACAATGGTGTTGTGGCCATGCCTGTGGCTGTGAACAACAAGGTTGATACTTCAAATGAGGTTTTGGAAGCTTTGAATGCAGTGGAATTGAAAGAGAAGGTTAAAAGCGTTGTTTCTGAAGCACAGGGTAATGGGGTTATGGTAATGGAGGTAGATGTTGTTAATGGTAAGGATTCAGGAGTCAATTCTGTCGCTGAGAATGGATCTGGAAAGACTGATAATTTGGGGAAGGCTGCTCAAGGAGAAAAAATAGGCAATGGTTTAGTTCCATCAGTTGGCCAGGAAAAGATTAATTCTATGGAGGAAAATAGTGTCAGCAACCTTAAGCATTGAAGAGCAACATTGGTAAGTAGCTTTTGGCAAAAAAGGGTTTTGTTATGTTAATGTTATTTTTGTAATTTAACCTGTATTTTATCTGGATGATTGTAGGTGGTTTCTATGTAGGATGCAAATTACCTGATGGTTTGGTGGGATTGGGTTATGATCTATGGCAAGAAATGAATAGCTTATGAATTAGATGACTCATTTTGGTAAAAAGAGCAGTCTTCCTAAAAGTTTTTATCCTGATTATAAATTGTGAGAAAAGGTGCTACTGTATGATGACTGCTAGTTTTCTTTCTGGAAAGATTTAATGCCTTCAATCTACTTGTACATTTGGTATCAGTGCGCTCAGTTCCTTTTTTTTACAATGATTTTCTGCTCTAATGCCTGCATTTAGTGAAATAGCTGGGGTTTCTTTCCATGATTAGATTTTTGGAATATGCATTTCTTGGCTTTCTTTTTTCATGGAAAGTACTTTCCTAAATGTAGTGATCAATTTTGCAAATAACCTTTAAGCCAAATCATCTCAAGAAATGTAACAGTAAATGGTTTTGCAAATAGCATACAATTCAAAACATCTCAATGAGAGTCTTCCCATTTTATTGCAAGTTCTACAACACCACGTATCAGCTGAAATCATAGCTGACTTAAAGGTAGGTTGAATACATACATACATCCATACTTGATGTGTAAATAAATCTTAAACAAAAGGTGGGAGTAAGAGTCTGTATGTTTCACGTCTGATTATCCTCTTGTGAAGGTTAAGGTATAAAGTCAATGCCAAGGCCATGAATTGTAGGATTGTTCTTTTGCTTGAGTTGGCATCAAAGTACCTGTTGTAATTTGAAGAAGACTTACACTTACCCGATAAGTGCGTACCGGTAAAATTCAACACTATCATTTACTCACCATGTAAGATTTTAGTCCACAAAAACGTCATTGTATGCAATAGTCTATCTGGTAAGCGCTTACCGTGGTAAGAGTATTCTCCCTCACTTACCGGGTAAGACTCTTGGTCCTTGTCTCTCTCTCTCTCTCATACCGGGTAAGATTTTTGGTCCTTACCATATTCATCCAGTAAGGTAATATGACTTGGTAAGCACTTACCCGGGTAAGTTTTGGTAAATGGCCCCTTACTCTGTACTTAGCATCTTTGTATGCCTTCATGGGATCCGGCCATAAGCTTTTCGGCTGATTTATAGACATGGCAAATAGTGCATCACCCTTTAAATATGTGTAGCTCTTTGTGGTCGCCACAATTCTCTCTTCTCGTTATAGCTGGTATCAAGGTATAGTTTATTTATTGTGGCTTTAATGTCTCATTTTTAAGACCTCACTGCTGCTGTTACTTTCAAGTTGTTGACCTATAGATTGCTTCATTCATGACTAATCTTAACTTCTTAAGTTGGTACTAGCAAGACACATAATCCTTGCTACTTCTAGTTGATTTATGCTTTATGAAAGTTAAGGGGTCAGAGAGGACTGCCACTGGTAAACTGTTCTATTGTTTCATGCATAAATAAAATGATATGGTTTCCACTCAGAACACCATCTTCTGCGAAGATTGTGTTATTTTGAGTATGTGAGAGTGACTGTAGCATAAATACGTTAATATATATATATATATGCTGGTATTTACAACTCTTTTTAGTGGCCTTCATCTCTACAGCACTTTTTGAGATTTGTTTATGTAGATGATTATAAGAAGAAGGGTTGTAAAGATTTGAAAGTCACATAATCATCTACTTAATCTCAACCTTCTTGGAGAATGCCCCAGGTATAAGTAGATGATTATAAGTTGTTTATGGAGTAAAAAAAGCTAGTTCGTGTATATATTGGTGAACAGATGACTGTGTAATATATGGGTTTTCACATTTATATTATTTGTGGAGAAGGTTTGAAATGTAATAGATAATTATAACTTTTAATTACAAGCTGAAAGCTAGTTCATGTGTATTATGTAATGCTGGTGAACAAACTGATTTTGGCTCGTGTCATGCCCCCTATTGGATTTATATTTGGAGAAAGTTTGAAATGTAACTGATGATTATAAACTAAGAGATAGTTGATGTTTAAAAACCACTTGTAAACATGTTAATGAAGTTTCTGTTTCTCATTCTAATATATTTCCCAAGATCCAGGCCCCGCGTGGGATATATTGGTGTCAATTAGTAAGCAAGTCAAGAAGTGGCTGATGATTAAAGCCATAGATTTAGTGAATCATCAGTAAAACTAGGTTTTGAAGAAGCCTGGAATATGGTTTTCATAAATGTTTCTATTGCCTGGAGACTGACACATAACAGTTCCTCTAAAGAACGGTGGAATCTGCTTTACATTAAAGAGAGAATAATGTGGCAATATTAGTTTAAAATAATTTATTCTAATGACTGTTGTGTTTATTTAGATGAGAGATGAGAGATTAAAAGAAGCAAAACAATCTCTAGGCTGAACTTGGGATTCTCCAGGTCTGGTCACCTCATATTTGGGTAGGATTATTGGGTTTGTATTAAAATGTAAAAAGGTGATTAAGTTAAGACCATAATGGAAGTAGTGAGTGATATATATATATATATATATAAATGTCTTGATGAGATGAGATATTGGGGAATTAAACATATAGACATTAGGAGTGTTTAGTATTATTGATTTGGAAGTTGTTTATGGTTGGTTGATCTGCAGAAGCACTGTTAATCTTTCAGATCACATTCTGACATATTGATTTTAGTTTAAACAGGTATTATTATCCATTATTAACCTGTACTAATCCTTTTGCATAAAACCTCCTAACACCTTATGGTTGGTTGGTTGGTTGTAGCTTATCCTTGATGACTGACTGCTATTCTAGCATTAAGATTCCCAGTCCTCAGGAGCAGCAGGTGTTCCATTCTGTCTATATAATATATACCTGATTTCAGTTGTCAATTGAGGGGGAAATTCACGAGAATTAATGTTCATTATTCATGACAAAAGAGTTGTGCTCTCATTTGTCCCCTGGTTCTGCAACTGAAAGCAATAACATGTGTATATGTGTGTGTGTATATATATATAGAGAGAGCAAAATTGTGGTTGCAAACACGTTTTCAGTTGCGAAACTGGGGGGACAAATGATAGCACAACTCATGCGCTGTTCGCTACCGAAGCCTCTCTCTCTCTCTATATATATATATATATATACATATATATATATACATATACATATACATGTTATCGCTTTCGGTTAGAATCTTTGGGCTTGTTGACGCTTTGTTGTTGATGTGGGTTTCCTTTTTTGTGTAAATGGAGAGAATGCTCCAATGAAGGGACCAAAGAAAACTCATGGCCTCTGGCTTATGATACAAGTGCATGATCGCTATGCTGCTAAAGTCATTTTTTATTTATTTGTACTTTGATTATTCGATCAATCTCCATGTATAAAACTATGCTTCAGCTTTTTAAATTTTTGAACAATTGAAATACATATTGTTGACTCGCAATCGCTGGTCTTGGAGTGTCATTAAGGAAGGAATGGTTAACAATTCAAGTCTTGGCTAAAATTTTAAACAGGTCTAATGTTACAATCTTCTAAATTAATCTATTAAAATAAGTTAGTCATGTTTTGTTAGTATAGTTTTTGTTTTCAACTTTTAAAAGTCTATGTATTAATAAGTTTATAAAATTCAAAGCAATAAAAAAAAAGACAAGTTGTTCAATATTACCAACATTGTGCCATATTTGATATTTTAGGAGCTTTGTGTAAGCCCCATGTCTAACAATTAACAAAGAAATATTATGTGGGCATAATTTATTTATTTATTTGAGTAAAATGTGGCCATAATTGTTAAAAAGAGATAATTAAATTGAAAATGGGATATCTCAAGAAAAGGAAACATCAGGTTAATTTTAGAAGAATCTCAAAATAGTTATGTATTTTCACTAAGGTGTAGAAGGAGAGTTAATGTAAGAAAGTGTAAAAAGAAATCTGAACCATTGATCACTTTTAATCTCATATTCATTCATGAATAGCGCTTTAGAAGAGAGGTGATCCAGAGCATCTCATCTCGGTGCATTTCATTCTGTTATGCATTTAAGAGTGTAGATATCTTCTTACGCTTCTTACCCATGTTTATTTTAAATAAGGACAACAAAAATAAAATGGAACACAATCCTTTATAATAATACATCATTCATATCCAACCAATTACATGAGACATACATGTATACATACATAGACATACATACGTGGTACGTGAAAAGAAAACCATCTTCCCTTTGATTTACCGTCACCTTCCTATCCAACCAATTATTTTTAGGGCAAAGGATTGTGTAAGAAGAAGAGCTAAGGTGAGAAGTTTAGGATGATATCTGAACCGTTGATCCTTTTTAATCTCATGTTCACTCATAAATTGCGCTTTAGAAAGAAATCGATCCAGTATATCTCGGTGCACCGCATTAGTGTAGACATTCAATTAGGATTGATCAAGATGGATATATCTTTTTACGCTTCTCACTATAACTTCCCTTCTCACCAAAACTCAACTCTTATTTTTAGACTGCAACATCTAATTTTTGTTTTTGAAAGGCAAGACATCAACATCTATTTACTCTCTCTTCTAACAAAATTTGACTTTAACAAATAAGTGTTTTTAAATATTCTTTCATTCATTCTTGCATCGGATTTAATTTCAATAAACTATTACTTTTATGATAGTAAAAAAAATCTTTTTAAACGGCAGATAATAATGATCATTGAAGAGCCACATCCATCAATATTATCATACTTAACTCCATTATTCACCGTTTAGATTGAACATTGGGCATTTTCCCCACCTGTCTTACTTTTTATAAAAAGTATATAACCTTATTGTAATTGTTTAATATCATTAAAACTATATAACCTGATTGTAATTGTTTAATATCATTGACTCATTGAGTTAGTAAAAAAAACATGCATGTATATTATTATTATATATATATATATATATATATATATGATATACAGATTTGCACTCACAAATCTGACCTTGGAAAAAGTCAAGAACTCATCGTCACCATGTCTCACACCATTTAAAACCTTAACAATTGGTATTAAAATAGTAATTATCCTCTAAGGTACTGTTTGGTTTACAGAATTCAAAGGAATTGGAATCAACAATTCATTTGTTTGGTTCCCATATTGAAATAGATGAAATCCTTCAGGGGTTGTTTGGTTCATGGAACCTGATGGAATTGGAATGACCAAATTCATTTGCCGTTTTTGATTCACATAATTAAATAGATGGAATCTTTTCAATCCCGATGGATCCCTTACGTTAAAGAATTCGTCATTCCTTGGCATAAGTGAAGGAATTGAATTTCATCTCTTTCCATTGAACAAACGCATGGTCAAATTCCATTATGTGAAAGTTGATGTGCTATTAAATCGGAAATTTATCTGAACTAGATAAAAATTAGATTCATCAAAGATTACAATTCATAAAGAAGTAGAATACCTGAATTCTAGTACCGTAAAAGGCTACAAACTAATAGCAGGAATAAGTGCCCTCAACTTTTACATAATACTAATAGTAACACCTAATGATAATTACTCAAATCAGTGTATAAGTAAGTGCCTAACCTTTGCACAAAATGTTCAAAAAGAAGATACACATATCTCTGGCATATGCCCAATTAGCTTATAAATATAGCAAGCTCGGCTGATGTACGATCAAAGTGCACAGAAGAAAAGAACACAATATCTAAGTGAAAGCGAATGGACCGTAATCCAGCATATATATATATATATATGTACTTATTGATTGCACTAATTGGCAGATACATATCAAATACATATAACAGTTGGTTATTTTGTGTATCAATCAAACTACTGAGAACATCCAGCCACTAAAGCAGAAATAACTTTTGATGACTGTTTCAATTCTCAAATATCCACTCAAAATTGTTGAAACAGCTTCAGCAATACAAATAGCCATTGAAGAATAAAATCAAATTATTTGTATGTATATATATACTAATCAAATCAAACAATTTCTTATTTATCAAATCAAATCAAATCAAATAATTTAAAGAGTTGATGAGTCAAAACTAACCTGGATCAAGTGTTTGTCCTGAAACTGAAAGAAGGGAACCTGGCAGGAATTATGCCTGCTACTTGACTTGAAAACATGCAGCAGCGATTTCGGGTTTAGTTTCTTAATCAAATGTTCATCTTTTCACACTGTGAAAATTCAAAAATACTACCAGATATGGAAAGAGGGGGAATCAGCTTTTAGATGGATAAGTTGTATGCAACTTTGATACTGAATAGTCACAATAACAACATAAATTCTGAAAAGACAGGTATATCCGTAGATGGATAAGTTGTAAGCATTATTTACTTGTACATTATGCATGATGAGTTGTAATTAAGAGATTTTTATAAATTGTGCATTAAATAGTAGTACACAAGCTTAAATGGTTGTAGTTAAGAGTTTTTGTCTAAATGCATTATGTAATGTAGTATAGATATGTGTGATACACACACACACACACATATATATATATATATATATACGGTCAGGTTCAGGGGAAAACCTCAAAAAAAAAACAAAAAAAAAACTGAAGAACACCCTGGGAGCCCACGATCTGGACGGTATGCACAAATGCATACCGGTAATTTGTAACATGCATTTGTGCATATGCACTAATGCATAATATGCACACGTGGATAGAAAAAAAACAGCTTCAATCGCTTGTATGCATTTGTGCATACCGTCCAGACGGCGTTCTTCAGTTTTTTTTAAGGTTTTCCCTGCACCTCCCTCCCTCTCTCTCTCTATATATATATATCTTTGCAGATACATGAAAGTAAATATCAGATATTAGTTGGTCACCAACACAAAATCAAAGCTAAAGCCTCCTATCCTATTCAGGGTAAATAAAATCGACTTCATCTAACCTTTTTTAACGAATTCAACAAATGTGTAACTATTGCAAACATGTATTTCTTTACAAATAAAGATAGCATAACAGAGTGTAACCATACCTGATACACACATTGTCTTCTATTATACTTCACTAAACCCCTCAGAAAGTATGCTCATAATCTCATCTTCTTCTCTGTTGCCATTTTCATCATTAAATGCTTCTTCACAACCACCAGAGTTCACCAACAACCGATGAGTTGTAGCATCTGGTACCCAACCTTTTTCCAACATCACATCCAATAGCCAACGGGCTTCGTTTTTATACCCTTCTTTCCAAAACCCATTTATCAATATATTGCAAATTGCAGGATTAACCACTTTATGATCAGAAAACAACTTCTTGATTGTAGGCAGAACCATATGCAAACGAAAATCTTGCGCCAAAAAAGAAAGGGAATCGCGTAATATTTCTGTATCGGGCACAAACCCTTTATTGACCATTAGATTAAGAAACAAAGAGCATTCCATCGCTTGATGATGCTCACTCATACTTTTTATGAGCTCATTATAAGATTCAGAATCTAGTGGACAACCCTCTACTACCATTCTTGCAAAAATAATCAGAAGAACATTGCCTTTGGATAACTTAGATAAGCTCTTCATAATAATAGCGTAATCTGAATTAGAACAAGATTTACCAGAATAATAACAAAGTGGCGGCAAGTGTATTACTTTGTCTACTTTCCCAATTAGACACAATCCTTTGATCAACATACTTATAGAAGATGCATATAAATCGCATTTGTTAAAAGACATGTAACGAAAAACCTCAAAAGCTTCTTGAATCTTGTCCTCTTTGCAAAGACTTTCGATTAGAGTAGCGTAACATGAAGAATCTATAATCCAGTGGTTCTTACAAACACGATGAAACAATTTGAGGGCATCGTTAAGTTTGTTTGATTTACATTTTCCAACAATAAGAGCAGAGTAAGTGTCGGAATCAGGCATAGAAGTAGAAACGATCATTCTCTTGAGAACTCCATAAATCATATCATTTCTTCCATCCTCACTTAGGTATCTGATAAATATGTTCCAAGAAGAACGGTTTATTATGTTCTTTTCTACCATTTTCTGAAACAACTCGATCACCTCAACAAAATTGCCCGTTTGGCAGTAACCTTTAAGAAGAGCGTTATACGAATTAACTTCCGTAACTTGTTTATCTTCAAGAAGCTTTTTAGCCTCATTCAACTTGTTTAAAATACAAAACCCATTTACCAAATCAACAAATACACAATCTGATGGCTTCAAATCAATATTTATCATCTCATTAAGAAGATTTACTGCATCATCCATGCATAAGTTCTTAGAGAAATACTGTATCAAAACCTCATATACTAACAAATCTGGAACAACCTTAAAAGTTTTCATCTTTTCAAACAATCTCAGCCCGACCTCCGGTTTATTTATGCTAAACAATAAAGGTAATATGTTGGAAAAGAAATTCGATTCAAGCTCACACCCATTTTCCAGAATTTCATTTACAACAACAAGAGCTTCATCTAAGAGATTCTTACCAATAAGACCACTTACCATTATCTCAAAGGTTCGGCTATTCGGGCAGCATCCCTTTTTCTGCATTCGCTTATATTGATCTAGAACCGCATTAATCCGATCTGCTTCAAATAAAGCTTCCAAGAGATAATTCAAAGTTTCAATAGTTGGAACTACACTTGCTTTCACCATCTCTTTATATACAAATAAAATAGACTTTAGTCCTTTCTTCTCCTTCACTAGAGCATCTAATAAACGATTAACTAAAGAAATTGAGAGCTTATTATAGCTGGATGAGTTAAGCACAAAAAAAACCCTCAAAGCTTCATCGAGCCTATGATACCTAATAAAGCTATCAAGCAATCCTAAAAGAGCTTGTTCTGATGCTGAAAATCCACCTTTCACCATTTCATTACAAAATCCTTCCACTTCATCAACTCTATAAGCGATTCCTAACCTCATGATTATGTGGGAATAGGTATCAGTGGTGTGTCGAAATCGGTTTTGAAGAGATGCCCATTTAAATAATCGCAATGAAGAATTCAAATCGTGGGTTGAAGACAGTACATGGATTAAGGTTTCTGGGTGAAGCTTATTCTTCAAGGACTGAATCTTTGCTTCAAATTCTGTGGAATTCAGTGGGTATTGATCATCTTGAGGGTTTGTTTGGATGTAATTGGCACTGGATAGTGAAGAAATATATGCATTCAAGGGAGTTCTTACGAAAATTCTCCCAGAAAGTCGAAGACATGGGATTTTGGGAATCATGGAAGGCACTCATGAGCATTTGCAGCTGGTGCAGATCATTAAATCACAATGTATTCTCGAAAGGTTGATGGCTGAATTGTGAATTGATAGGAATAAACCCTAGATATGCAAGAAGGACATGTTTGTGAGCGTTGAACATTAAAAGGAAATAAACCAAAATAGGAGGAATACTTTGAATGAGTATCTCCGACGGGCTTCTAAAAAAGAAAAAAAATTTAGCAAGGGGACGATTTGGTTTGCCGGAATGTAACGGAATCTGGTGGAATTGAAATCTGAATTCTATTGACCAAATTTTATTTCTTTTGTTTGTTTATTGTTTTCAAGAATTGGAATTTGGCAAATTCCAAAGAATTCCAAAAGAGAGCAATTTGAGATTCCTTAGGTTACTCATACCCTTGGGAATTGAATTTGCTCCTTTTAATTCCTCAAATACCCTTGCCACATTACCCAACAATACTAAAACCAAACCGTTTGGATTTTCGGTTCGGTTTTTTCAGGGGTTTTTTCAGTTTTCGGTTTTCGGTTTCTCGGTTTGTTTCGGTTTTTGCTCACAACTAAACTATGTCTTGCCCTAACAGATGTTGTTTTGCATTTTTTCTGCAGTTTTTTTGCTGTTTTCTACTGTTTTTAGCCGTTTTTACTGTAAAAAAATTATGATTTTTGTTGTTTTAGCTGTTTTATGCAGTTTTTAATTGTAAAAAAACTCATTATTTTTAGTGTTAAAAAAACTGAAGTAATTAATAATTATTTTATTTTATTAATTTTAGTTTTAAAAAATTAAATTTAATAAAAAGGGTATTTTAGTCATTTACTGGAATTTCATTCCAATTCCAAAGCTACATTCTGTGAACCAAACAGACAGATTCCAATTCTTTCAACAGATTCCATTCCAATTCTGGCAACCAAACAGCTGGTCAAACCTGACAACATTCAATTCCAATTCCTTCAAAGTCAAATTCCTTTGACAGATTGCATTACATTCAATTCCATTCTGCGAACCAAACGCCCCCTAATGGATTTCAAGCAATTTTTTGGTTCAACAAACAGTATCTCTAAAACTTTCTCTAAAATAGAGAATGCAAAGGAGAGGTTATAAAAATCTCCAAATTTGAAAATATCCCTAAAAATGATTAGCTTAATAGAAAAACATTATTTTATTATCTTCCACTAATAAGATATATTGAAATTAATTGTTTAGGTAAGAGAAATAATATTTTATTAGAAATATATAATATTTTAATAATATAATGGATGATGTAATCTTTGAAATAGAGAAGTTGTTGTTGAAGATAATATTTTTTAGAGATTTTGAATTTTGATTCTCTATTTTATAGAAATTATAGAGAAGTTGTTGGAGATGCTCTTAGAAGTTAATGATGTTTGATAGAATATAAGTTTGTTTTTTAAGGTTTCAAAACCCTTGAATTATTTTATATTCCGGACCTACTTTCATTTTGAAGAATTAGTAAATAATTATATTTATTTTTCAGTTTATCATAAGAACCTCTTAATCATTTTAATCACTTAATTATCATCTACCAAATCATTCAACAACAACTAAACATTCCCAAGATTAGAGATGGCTCATACTACTTTGACAACTATGATTCAAAATTATTAAACAAACTTGAGTTCTACCATTAAATTAATCATATGATCTTTTTTTCAAACAATTCATCGGGATTAATGGACTATCACATTTGACAAATCAAACATACATGTTACCTCCTATTCAAACGTAAGATATAATAGAAAGTAAGATGTATGCAAATCTGACATTTACTGTAAGACCTTTTCTGCCTAGGGTGAAAGGATTGAATAATGCCCCCAATTTATTAAAATTCCAAAACATATTTAGAGTCATGACGATTTAAAGTAAATTAATATATCATATTTAGATTTTAGAATGAATTAGTAATGAAACTTTTTGCTTTATTCTTGACACTTGGAAACCATCACACGAAAACCTAGCCTTCAAGAACTTAAATGCACTTGCCAAACTATCCATGAGAGATTTTAACCCATGTTATGATAATTTATACATGTCAAATAGAAAAAGACACCAATGCTTTTAATTTAGCGAGGGGTTTCAAAGGCCCATAAATCTTGGGTAAAAACATCATCTTACCTCTGTTTGACAACTTATTTAAGTGCACTTTGTATGTACAACTTGAAGGTATCCAAGAAATGGAATTAAGGCATGTCTTTGCTATCTATCAGTTACTCTTCTTTTAAAGTATTGTGGATTTTGGATTTTAACAAATAACTATAGAATTTTTTTGTTAAAAACACATATAATTTAATCATCGAATTAATAAAAAAAAGTGCAAAACGAAAAATTATGACTTAAATAGAAAACATAAAATTATGAGAAAATTACATTTTTGGTTCCCGTCCATCCACACTGGTCTTAAAATAAAAATTTGGTACCTTTTTTTGCACCTATTGAATCCCTCTCTCTAACGAAATCAAATTTTTTTTGTTAACCCAGTTAAGTCCTAGGTGTTTTAGTTCTTTTGCCCTTAATATTGTTTTTATCCCATTTTATCTTTTTTATATATTTACGAACATTTTTGTGAGCAAAATATATATGTCCTTTATCCTTCCAATCTTTCTCTCTCTTTCGTCGTGAACGTCTTCTGACCAGAGGTTCTTATCTCAGATCTATCTAAGTTTATTTGATTTTCTTCAATGGCGGAAGAGGTTTTTTCATGGATGAAGTCTTTACCTTTAGGCTTTAACACCAAAGTACCATCCAACCCTAGCTGAGTTTCAAGATCCAATTTCATATATTTTCAAGATCGAAGAAGCTTCAAAGTATGGAATCTGTAAAATCGTCCCACTTGTCTCTGCTTCGCCGAAGAAAATTGGAATTGCTAACCTCAACAAGTCTTTGTCCGCACGAAACCGTAATTCATCACCTACATTTACCACTAGACAGCAACAGATCGATTTTTTCCCATGTAAGCACCGCCGACCCATTCACAAACCCATTTGGGATAGCAGCAAGATATATATTGTTCCCCAATTTGAAGTCAAAGTCAAGGCTTTTGAGAACAATTACCTCAAAAAAACATCAAATTCAAATAAGGGTTTAACGTCGTTTGAAGTGGAGACTCTTCAATGGAAGGCTCGTATGGACAAACCATCTTCTGTTGAGTTGATTTAAGAAATTCTTAAATTTTGGATGCTTTAAACTTGAAAATGAAATTGACCCACAATTTTCATAACCTTGTTTGCTAATAATTCGAGTGATGAATCGATTTGAGCTCGGGTTAATGTTTGACCCGGTGATGATTTTAGACTTTTTAGCTTCTTTACTACCACCTGATAACACCACATGTAACACCCGGAAAATGTGTATCTAAAAGTTATGAACATGGTCTTGTAATATTACAATTTACGATTAAATGGAAGGGTTAAAAGTATATTATGTTGGGTTACTTCAGGATCGGAGAAAAACGAACGAAAACGAAGCAAAACGCGCACGGGACGCCCCGGCTAGGCTGCCAGGCGATGCTGCCAGTGGCAACATAGCATGGCAGTATCGCCCTTGGCTCAAAATTTGAGTTTTTGTGGATATAACCTACGGTACACTCTCGGCTATGCTGCCGGCGATGCTGCCATGGCAGCATAGCATGGCAGTATCGCCCGTGTGGTCCAGGAGCTCAGTAAAGTGCGATTTTCAGCCCTATTTCTCATTTTTATCAGTTACGAAGTATCAGTGTTGGGAGCAAATGGCAGAGGCGATTTTTAGGGTTCCACTTTCTTCACCAACCTCCTTCCAAGCATTTATTTCTCCATTAAAGAGGAGAAATCAAGTAGAGCTTTGCTTTGGGGTTAAAAGCTTCAAGTAGTGGTGTTCTTGTTTCCTTTCAGATTTCTTGATCACCTCCATCCTCGTAGGAGCTTTTCTAGGGTTTTGACAAACTCTAGCTTGTAAGTTCATTCTTACCTTTAAAACTTTATACATGTCAAAATGAAGTATTTTACCTTAATATGATGTTTAAAATGAGTATTTCTATACTTGGAAGATTTTGGTAAAACTAGGTCAAAATGTGTCATTATGGTTTTCTTTGAAATGATGAATTGGATGTCAAGAACGGTTTTGGAATACTCTTATGAGTTTTAAATGCAAGAAAAATGATGTATGAACCTAAATGATAATTTGACCTAATTTTGGAAGGAAGGTTCTTGGAAGCACGATGTTATACTTCACAAAGGTTTGTGAAGAGAAGCTAATACATTGGAAACAATTGTATTAAGATGTTAGACTAGTGTAATGGATCCATAGGCACATATAGTTAGAAGTACTTGGGGAAGGCACTTGCAATAGATCCCGGTTTGGGGTTGAGCTTGTGTGGTCGAGCAATCGACCAGATGACGGGTCATTCCCGTAGAAGTTCCCCCCAAGAGAAGTAAAGCGTATCTTTCAGGTGTAAATCGCAGAAGTAAAGAAAAAGAGATGTTTGGGAAAAGGCTTTCGGTTATATGGTTATTTACTGCTTTCGAAGTTTAAATGGCTTTTCTGTATTTTTGAACTGTTTGTTCTCACTAGGCTTTAAGCCTAACACTTTTTCTTAAGATGACATGTATAACAGGTGATCAAGCGGATGGGGCTTGATGGGATGAGAGAAGCTAGGTGCTGGTAGTGGCATTCTTTTTGAAGTGCACCTCGTGTGTATAGATGGAGTTGCATAGAAGATTATTTTGAGGATTTTAGTGACACCCGTACTTAATCTGTATTTTGAGTTATATAGATTACTAGGTTGTCATTTAACTTTCCTATAGATGTTGTAAACTCGCTCTAACTTTCTCCCCATCTTTATGGGTGATGTTTTATGAAGTAGAAGTTGTTCCGCATTTTCTTTGGTTTAATTTAACTCCCATTTTTAGGGGTGTTACACCAAATGTTACTGTTGCTGATGGTGGTGGTGTGGAGAGTACAACCCGCCGCTGTTGACTGTCACAATCGGGAACCAAATCGGTTCGGGTCGGGTAAAAAACACCAACCGAGAATCTTGGTGGTTCAATCATCGTAAGAGGACTAACAGAATAAGTGGTTTCAGAACCGTTGCGGTAGTCGGGGGAGCTCCATTTGTGGTGGTTTTGCAGCGACCAAGGCGAAGAAGATGAAGTCAGAGAAGATAAATTCATCCTTCCCGTCGTGTGTCGGAGACATAGATGAGAGCCGACGATGGTAGATGTGTGTATATATATGTGTGTATATATATATAAACAAAATGGGTTAAAGACAAATTTAAGGTAAAAAGACTAAAATACCCTTGGACTTAATTGGGTTAACAAAATCTTTTTGATTTTGTTAGAGGAAGGGCCTTAATAGGTGCGAAAATGCGTACCAAGGTACCAAATTTGTATTTATTTTGATTTTAGGAACAATATGGGTGGAAAGTGTGAATCACATGGACCAAAAATGTACTTTAAAATTGTTGAAACTAGTTGAGTAAACTACGATTTTCGTCCCTATGGTTTTAATGTTTATAATGGTTTTCGTCCCTGATCTTTAAAAACTGTTTTTTTTTCATTCATGTGGTTTCTATTTTGCTTCTATTTTCGTGACCTCATCCAACTCTGTTAAAAATAGGGGTTAAAAAATCCAAAAAATGATTTTGAGAAATTACATATTTAGTACATACGGTTTTAACTTAAATATTAGAAAATTTTGATTAATTAATAAAAAATAAAGTTTAAATGAAAATGTGGATAGTAAAAGTAAGTATATTTAATAAAAACAACAAGTGATATAAATTAAAACTAGTTTTTATTTTCAAATCCTATTAAAAAAATTCAGATGGTACTTTAAAAGATATAAAAAATTTATGTAAATCAGTAAATAATAACATATTAATGTTATAAGATTTCAACCTAAAACTAATATACCATTTACTTATTAGTAATTTTAATCAAATTATTCAACTTTTGTTAGTTATGATAATTTATAAAACACTAGAAAGATCTCGTGCAATGCAGCGAGATACATCTCGATTTTAGGTTTTATTTTAATTTTTGTCTCTATCGATATTTTAATGGTTTTATGTGGTTTTGAGAAAACGATTTTAATGTTCATTTGAAGGTTCTCCCTTTTATGTAACTTTTTTAATTTAATTTTTTTTATCATAATATAATTATGTCTAATAACAAAATAATTTATTTTTGATTTAATAATATAACTTTTTATAATGATAATAATTAAGTTTTCTGTTAGAACTTAATGATTATCTTAATTATATTTTAGATTTTTTATATTTAAAAATAGATGTTTATCCTGTATCTTGGATGATGGTTATCTGCAGTTAGTTACACGAATTCTGAAATAAAGCTTTAATAAGTTGTACTTACGCACAATTTACTTGTAATCTTGAAAATTAAGTAATTAGCATTAAATAACAGTACATAAGGTATTGTTTTTAAAAGTTTTTTGTCAAATGCTTTATAATATAGTATAGATACTCTATAATTAACAAAATAAATAAATTTCTTAATACTTTAACTGATATTTATTTATTATTTTATTGAAGTTTTATATATTTTAAAAACTCCTCGGCTTTTTTATTAAATTTATTTTAAAAAACGATTGGTTTAAAATGGGATATTGATACGTAAATGATTTATAGGTAATATAAAAATCAAATAGTTTACTTAAAATTGTTTATAGGTAAATGATATATATATATATATATACTAATAGAGAGAGAAAAATTCAAATGAAAACTTATTTTTCATTGTGCGCATGAGAACGAATCCCAACCCCTTTATCTCTATTAATACAACAATTCATATTAAATAGAGTTTTTAATTAAAATGATTAGGAGTAAAAATAAAAGATAATTTAAACTCACATCGACTATATTTGATTTTTTATTTTCTTTTTTAATTAAATTTTTTTAACCACTTAAAGTTTAAAATAAATCATTTTAAAAAGTACTAATATTTTAATCAAAAAAATTACATCAAAAAAACAAGAATTTCGTGCTCTTCGATATGACATTCATCTCGATATAGTTTTTGTTGTTGTTTTAACCATTTTTTACGTGAAATTATATATATATATATATATATATATATGTGTGTGTGTGTGTGTGTTATATTCATTATGAATATTTATGTATGTTTAAGTGTGTACACCACCTCAACATCGTAAGTCTGTAACTCGACATCATCTTTTTTCAACACTTTCTTCAACGTTGTAAGACATCGCGTTCTTCATCACTATAACCCAACACCCATCGAGACGAATCGAGAACCTATCAAGTTTCGGTTGTGAACTGGAGAACAAAACAGAGTGCATCATGTCTCCACACCTTCACGTGTCATTCATGTATTATTCATGATGAATAATACAACATTCTGGATGAATAGTATACGAATTCATTATGAATATGTATGCGCATCCCTGATGTCCACATTCAGTATTAATAACAAATGTGAATATATATTCATTATTCATGATGAATAATACAACATTCAAGATGAATATTATTCATCATGAATAATGTATCATTCAGGATGAATAATACAACATTCAGAGTGAATAATACACGATTCATGACGAGTAATACATGAATTCGTATATTATGTTGTATTATTCATCACGAATACTGTATTATTCATCATGAATAGTGAATGAACGTTCACCTTTGTTATTCATATTGATTGTAGACACTAGGGGACGTGCATATATGTAATAACCCTAAATTTATATTGCTAATAATGGGGTTATTAGAGTTAATCGTTGGGTTACTAATGTAAATAGTTGGGCTTGGATCAGTTATAATTGTTGGGCTAGGGCTTAGTTACTTGGAAGCCCATGGTATTTATTGGCAAAGAGAAGAGGAAATCCCTCCTTTCTCTCATTCACCTAAATCAGTATTCAGGTGTGTGTGTGTGTGTGTGTGTGTATTCTTGGGAAACAAGGGAGGCGAGAAAGAGAAGAAGAAGGCTTAGAAGCATCATCTCCATTGGAGAAATAAGTGAAGGAAACTCCATCATCATGTATATTGCTTCTTCTCCATTCAATCTTGCTTTAATGGTGTTGGTATTTGAAATCAAGGGTTCCAAACCCCTAAGCTCTAGATGAGTAAAGCATATATGGTTGGTTGAATCCATTCATTTCAATGTTGATTGGGGAATTAGAGGTTCTTTTGATGAGCTATTGATTAGTAAATCATTTCTTGGAGTTTCCTTATGGACACCTCCATTGTAGCTCAATCTCAAGTTTTCAATTGAGTTTTAGTTGGGTAAATCATGCTCTTATGATTCCATGTAACACCCGGAAATTTAGCGAAAGGTTATGTAATTTAGCATTGTAATATTATTATTTTTGGGCAAATGGAAGGATTCAAGTGTATAATGTTGGGTTACATTGATCTGGAAGAAAGGAGCGAAAACAGGAACCGAATTGAGTTTCGGTACCTAGTTTGCGATCATGACATGCTATCTTGACATTGTCATGATCGCGAGGCAAGATCGCGAGAAAACCAGATATCCAAAAAAATCAATTTTAAGCACGAAATTCGCGGTACGGGTTGTGCGATCATGACAGGCGATCATGCCTTGTCATGATCGCAGGGCAAGATCGCCCGGGTGGTCCTTGACCACTTTTAAGTGCGATTTTTCAGCTCCATTTCTCATGGATCAGATACCAAAACTCAGTAACGGGAGAAAAGCATTGAAGGCGATTTTAGGGTTTCATTTTCTCCCACCTACCTCATCCAAGCTCATTAATTTCTCCTTTCAAGTTGAAGATTTAAGAGTGGTTCAAGCATTTAAAGCTTCAAGTAGTGGTGTTCTTGCTTCCTTTCAGATTTCTTGATCACCTCCATCCTCTTAAGAGATTTTCTAGGGTTTTGTCAAACTCTAGCTTGTGAGTTCATTCTTACCTTTAAAACTTTATACATGTCAAAATGAAGTATTTTACCTTAATATGATGTTTAAAATGAGTATTTCTATACTTGGAAGATTTTGGTAAAACTAGGTCAAAATGTGTCATTTATGGTTTTCTTTGAAATGATGAATTGGATGTCAAGAACGGTTTTGGAATACTCTTATGAGTTTTAAATGCAAGAAAAATGATGTATAAACCTAAATGATAATTTGACCTAATTTTGGAAGGAAGGTTCTTGGAAGCACGATGTTATACTTCATAAAGGTTTGTGAAGAGAAGCTAATACATTGGAAACAATTGTATTAAGATGTTAGACTAGTGTAATGGATCCATAGGCACATATAGTCAGAAGCACTTGGGGAGGGCACTTGTAATAGATCCCGGTTTGGGGTTGAACTCGTGAGGATTAATGTGATGACGGGTCATTCCCGTAGAAGTTTCCCCCAAAAGAAGTAAAGCGTATCTTTTAGGTGTAAATCGCAGAAGTAAAGAAAAAGAGATGTTTTGAGAAAAGCTTTCGGTTATATGTTTATTTACCGTTTTCGAAGTTTAAATGGCTTTTCCATATTTTGAACTGTTTGTTCTCACTAGGCTTTAAGCCTAACACTTTTTCTTAAAATGGCATGTATATCAGGTGATCAAGCAGATGGGGCTTGATGGGATGAGAGAAGCTAGGTGCCGGTAGTGGCATTCTTTTGAAGTGCACCTCGTGTGTATAGATGGAGTTACATAGAAGATTATTTTGAGGATTTTAGTGACACCCGAATTTAATCTGTATTTTGAATTATATAGATTACTAGGTTGTCATTTAACTTTCCTATAGATGTTGTAAACTCACTCTAACTTTCTCCCCATCTTTATGGGTGATGTTTTATGAAGTAGAAGTTATTCCGCATTTTATTTTGGTTTAAATTAACTCCCATTTTTAGGGGTGTTACATTCCACATGGTTAAATGTTGGTTTGGAGCTTAATATATTCATTATATATGTTTTGGGACTGAAAGGAATCAGTATTTTGAGCATTTTAGTGTTTTGGGGCTGTTTTGGATTTGCTGGTTCGAACCAGCTGAAACAGAGGGTCCCGCGGGTTGAAGTCGCGACAAAAGTCGCGTAACTCACTGTTTCAAAGTGAGTTTGGTCGGTGGTTTTCCGATTCGAGTTGGAGTTTGGACCTATGGTTTAGGGGTTCATCTTAGGTCTCTAATAGAAGATTTTTGGGATAATTCGTGGGGATTAACACCCATTTCATGTCTTTGAATTTAGGCTTTCGGTTTGAAGGTTTGGACCGTTTAAGCTCCGGACCGGTTGTGTCCAATCCAGGTGAGTTCCCTATCACTTAAAATGCAATGTGGAAATGTTTCAAATGCTTACTTGTTGGTTATGGCTTTCTTTAAATGTTTTCTTTGTATGTAAAATTTGCCATGATCACTTTTATAAGCTTTGGGGTCGGTATGCGCAATACCTGTTTTAGTTGGGTATAACTGGTCAAGTCATTTATAAAATCCTATAGCTAGGTGTACTAAATCCTACTAATAGGTGTGATTCTATTTAAGCGCCCTACATATAGGTGTGATAAATCCTATATCTAGTTGCTAATTGACTTGCCATGTTTCTCCAATACTTTAATTGTTCTCTTCATGAGAATAAGATTATTTATTCGTAAACCGTTGCATGTTTTAAATGATTTATGAACCACTGGAAATCGTAAATTGTTTTTATGGGAATTCACTAGACCTTATGGTCTAACCCACGTTTTCAAAACTAACCTTTTTCAGGAAAGGGAACCTTGGATAGAGGTGAAAGAGCAAAGGGGAGATTGTGAAGGCTAAAGGATGTTCTAGCTTAGTATCTTGTTTTAGTTTAGATATTCAGCTGTTCGACTTTAGACTTCCGCTGTTTCATTTTATTTGAATTGAGATTGTCATGAATTAATCGTTGGTTGGTTAATCATTTGTTGAGTTTGGATTTTGGTTCATATCCATCTTGGGCCTTAGTTTTTGGGTCGTTACAATATATATATATATATATATAGAGAGAGAGAGAGGGAGAGATGTTCAAATGAGAAGTTTTTGGGTTTAAAGAAACAAAGAAACAATTTTCTAACCGCATACATACTTTAAAAAATTAAAAAATTAATTAATAATAATCTAATTACTTTAAGAATATTATGGCCAAAATATTACTTTATGAATGTTAGGTGGCTTTTGTTTTTTAAGAGGTGCTGAAGTCTGATTTCAGTTATGAAATGGTTATGAAATGTCTAGACAAATCAGACATAAGTGGTGATTAAGAGCTTAAAATGAAAAAACAAACATGACCTTACTATTCATGATTTCTATCGGATTGTACAATGTACAAACTTGATCAATTTTTATCAATTTAAATATTAAATATAAGATC
Organism: Silybum marianum; assembly: GCA_036898165.1. NCBI lineage: Eukaryota > Viridiplantae > Streptophyta > Magnoliopsida > Asterales > Asteraceae > Silybum > Silybum marianum. Next base: position 33,342,187 of record CM072533.1, on the reverse strand, counting down.
AAGATAAATATGAAATATCTTTAAATAAATATAAGATCAAAAGAGATATAAGATACCAAACTCAGTATCATATATGATATTATAAAATTGAAAGTTAATTATTTTTAAAAATTGAAATATGAAATATCTTTAAAAAAAGTTTATTATTTTTAAAACTTTAAAAATTAAAAAAGTTTATTATTTTTAAAAATATTTTTAAACTTGAAGGTAAGATTTTTTAAACGAGAAGTATTGATGATTATAAATGTTTACTTTTCCAAATCATGTTAGAACAACACATTATTACAATGTCAATTATGTCAACAAAATCACATATGATTTCTATATCATATATGATTTTGTACAAATGTTAATGTAATTCATATGTGATTTTGTACAAATTTAAATGTAAAATCATATATGATTTTCTACAAATGATATTCAAACATAATTATAATTACAATGTCAAGTATGTCAACAAAATCACATATGATTTCAATATTATATATGATTTTGTATAAATGTTAATGTAAATTTATATGTGATTTTATACAAAGGTAAATATAAAATCATATATGATATAATTATAATATAACATTCTAATATATTATCAATTGATTTTACAAAATTTGTATATTAATAACATACTATAAAATAATAATATATTATAATAGTACATTATTACTATTGAGCCCTACCAATTTTACCATTAAAAGAAATTTACCCTTGGTGGAAAATATATTTCAGCATCCATTAATTATTTCAATGTCATCCAATATAACAATTGATTTTACAAAATTTGTGGCTTAAAAACCATTCATTTGTTTCTTTAAACAAAGGGGTGTTCTCGTATGAACCCGTCCCTACACACACATGCACGGACAACACACACACATATATATATAGGGAAAGTTCAAATGCGAACTCAAATTTGGTTGTGAACGTGAGGACAAATGAGAGCGCGACACATGTCTGAATTTGAATTATTCAGACTGAATAATGAAGAAAATATTCAGACTGATTAATAGTATTATTCAGTCTGAATAATACTACATTCAGTCTGAATAATGTTTATTCAGACTGAATAAATACTATATTCAGTCTGAATATTTATTTGATTATTCAGTCCGAATACAACGTGTGTCACGCTCTCGTTTGTCCTCATGTTCACTACTAAATTTGAATTTTCATTTGAACCCACCCTTATATATGTGTGTGTGTATATATATATATATTTATAATGAATATAACACATATATACCATTTTACGTAAAAACTGTTAAAACGAAAAAAAACTATATCGAGAGTGTTATATCGAAGAGCATAAAATCCTCCTTTTTTTGGTGTAATTTGTTTGATTAAATATCAGTAATTTTTAAGATAATTTATTTTAAACTTTAGGAAGGAATTTTTTTTAATTAAAAGTCAAATAAAATACATGTTGATTCAAATTTCAGTTTTGTTCCTAATCATTTCTCAATTAATTTTATTATGTTTTAATCATTCGTAAGTTTTCTAAGTTTTGATCAATGACTAAGATTGATGTTCATGTGTACAATAAAAAATGAGTTTTCATTTAAAAATTAAACTCACCCCGATATATATGTATATTATGTGTATATATAGTATGACAATATAATAAAAATACAAAAAGTAAGAAATGAAATTTAAGGATAAATATTTAAAATTCTATATATCACAAGAACTAAATATATAATTTCTCAAATCACTTTTTTGGATTTTTAAGAGAGTTGAATGGAGGAACGGAAATAGAAGCAATATGGAAACCACAGGGATCAAAAAAACATTTTTCAAAGACCAGTAATGAGAATCGTTATAAACATCAAAACACAGGGACGATAATCGTAGTTTACTAAAAAAAGTTATATACCTTAGGGAGAAAGGAAATATTAAAACTTTAAAAAAGATGAACACAAGAGTATTTGAACTTGAATACTCATTCTCATAATGTTTTACGAGTTACTTTGTATAAACAAATGCATTAATTAATACGTATATTAATTTAATTATAAATATAATATATAAAAGAAATACGAAGGCCCCTATCGATAAGATTCTCACGACAGCATTATCGATACATCTTCATAGTCGATCCTATTTACTATCTCTAAAAATAAGGTCTATTTTTTTAATCTACAATACCGATTTCTTTTTTTATTTTCATTCTCTCCAAATGTCATACTCTTTTGCGGAAGCCAAAAAAAATCGAATTTCTATTTTCTTCTTTTGCTTCGATATATGGCAAAAGTCACTCAATTTGCATATCCTCATCCTAAAATTTGTTATACACAACATTTAGCAATTAAATAAATACAATAATTACAAGATAATTCTTTTAGCAAACTATGTCCTTATCGCATCAAAAATCTTATAAAATTAACAAGATATATATATATATATATATGAGTTTAATAATGTGTAAAGCAGATTTTATTTAATTTTCATTTTTTAATTGCAATTAAAATATCTATACGTAAAAGTGTAGAGCTTTTGCAATTGATTGGTAGTTTGCTCTTTGCACTTTTTGTAAACCCCTAAAAGCAAATTTGCTCCCCACAAATGGGATTCGGTCAAATCTATCATCACCTACTCGGTCAAATTAATTAGGTATATAAACTAAATTATATTCTTTGTTTTTACAACATATTTTAGAAATCTATATCTAAATACATATAATTTAGAAAAAAAACATCTTTTTAATTATCTATAATATTTGTCTAAAAAAGTATTTAAATGTATATAAATAACTATTTGTTTGAATATTTATATAAGGTTAGGTTTATATAAAACCAACCTGTTTTTATCAGATCCATAAAACTACATTTTTACACTTAGGGTCCGTTTGGTTTGCCGGATTATTTTTGAGGGATTTAGATTTCATGGAAGGATTTGGATTTGGAGGGATTTGGATTGGAATGGATTTGAAAATCATAGGTGTGTTTGGTTTGTAGGATTTGAAATGGAATTGGATTTCCATGATTTATAAATAATTTATATAAAAATATAAAAAATCTAAAAATAATATAAAAATAATTAAATTACATTTTTATTAATCAATTATTACAAAACAAATGTTTTTAACATTTTAAAATATTTTTTTATAGAAATTCTACGAAATCCCGTGAAATCCCGAGCATCAGTCAAGGATTTCAAAATCCAATGTTTATGAAATTTTAAATGAATCCATGGATTTAGAATCCTTATCATTAGGCAAACCAAACACCGGAATAGATTGAATTTGAAATCCAAATCCCACCAAATCCCGCAAACCAAACACGCCCTTAAAATTGTATAATAAAATATTGTTAAAATAAAAAAAATCAAACATTAACAATAAAAAGGTTAGAAAATTTTAAATGTAAAAAAAATGATCTAACAAATCTTTAATCCCAAATCTATTGATATAACATAAATAAAACTTAATATATATCTACAATTGATTAAATATTTTTAAAATAAATATTTGTAAATTTTTTTCTCCAAAGATAATTATAGTTATCAAATAAAGATATATATCTTTTAATTTTTTAATAATAGATTTTGGTTTTAGCATTTTGTGAAGAACATTATTATGTTGAAGGTATGTCGTTTCAGAAATAAAAGTAGCGTCAATCTCACTTCCCTTCCCCCACGTTGCGAATTGCAATCTCATCTCTCTCATCTCTCTCTCTCTCTCTCTCTCTCTCTCTCTCTCTCTCATCATCTCTCGCACTGATCCGATTGTACTGCAGTCTCATCGACCACTAAGCAATGACCACCAGCTGCATCTTCTTCTTCTTCTTTCAGATCCACTGTTAGCTTCCGATTAAGGTACGTGTTCACTCTATTCAGATCTACATCTGATTCATAACATCTTATTGGTTCTAGCTTCATTATCATGTCGATCAATTGGATTTGTTTTTCCTAACTGTCAAAGGGGTCGGAGGACGATTCCAGCCTCCAACAGTATTAACGTTTAGGGCGGGATATGAATCATATGATTGAAGCTAAAAAAATTGTTATCGTTTTATAGTTTGGTAGGTTCATGATGCGACAATCAGTAATTGCTATCGTACTTGTTGGATGTGTTTTTATTTTCATAAAATATGCAAGCTGTATTCCTTTCGATTCCGGAAGAAGAGATTTGTTCTTACTGTTTATATGCAATATTGATATGTGTTTTGTTCTAATTTTCAAATCAACGTGATTTTATTGTGGTACTTGTATGACAATTAGCTTACTATCCAAATTCGTTTCAGAGATAATTAATTACCAGAGTCTTTTTTTGAATCATTGTGATTGTGGTTATAGTGACACGAGTTGTTGCAAATGTGTAGCTTAAGCTACCATTCTGTTTGCTCTTTTATTTGTTCCTACATGAATATTCACTTCCATGGATTGTGATTTTGCACATTGATCTTGACACTTGTTAATCTTTTGGGTCAGCACTGTTAACTCTTGAAGGATCTGGCTGTCACTGATGTTGGCTTGGATGTTTTTATGAGATATAAAATGATAACTTTTTGTCTTTGTGTTTCTCAGTTTTATGGTTTTTAACTTTTGAGCTATGTTTTCTAGTGAGGTGAGTGAAAGCAGGCATCAAATAAATAAATCAAAGGAAAAAGTTAAGAGAAATATAAAAACGAGGGTTAAACCAACATGAACTTGTCCTTTTCTTTAGGTACAATGTCCTCGATTCGAAAATTAAAGGGTGATTTTCTAAATTTCTGATTTATAATTTTATTTAAATATGATGCTTGAAAACTTTCATAATAGCACATAAGTCACTAGTGTACTCTAAATCAACACAAACTTGTTAATATCCTGGATTCTAAAATCCAAGACATTAGCAAGTTTCTCTCTATATATAGACATGGGTATCTCTATATGGTATTTCATTTCTTAAGTTATCATTGATTTCAGCAAATTAAGTCATTATAAATATATCTCTTACCCAATTACCATTGTGATATTTGATCTTTTATTGCAGGTTTCAGATCTTTTAGGACATAATAATTCATATCATGGCACCAGGAAAACACTCGAAGGTTGATGGCAGAAAATCTACCAACAGTTACTGTTCTACGGTAACACTGGTGGCATTTGTGGCTCTTTGTTTGGTTGGCGTATGGATGATGACATCATCCTCTGTCGTCCCTCTTCAAAGTTTAGGCAATACACACAATAACAAGAATGAAGTTAGAACAGTAATAACTAAGAGCTTTGACACTGAGGAAACCAATGATGACAACACTTCAAACGATGATGCAACTTCAACTACTCCTGATAACAGCAATTCGAAACAGTTTGAGGATAATCCTGGGGATTTACCTGAGGATGCAACAAAAGGAGATAGCAGTTCACAACAGGATAAAAATAATCTTGTTAACAATTCTAAGGAGGACACAGAGATACATCAAGAAGAGAAAGTTACTAACTCAGAAGATACTAAAACTGCAAATGAAAATGAAAATGAAAATGAAAAAAAAGATGCAGAATCTAAAGCAGAAGATGAGGAGACAAAAGGTGATGGTGGAAGACAAGAAAACCATGAAGAGGGTAAGGAAGAAAAGGAGGAAAAAGTTGAGACATTGCCTGATGGGGCCCAATCAGAGCTTTTGAGTGAAACAGCCGTTCAAAATGGATCATTTCCAACTCAGGCAACAGAGTCAAAGAATGAGAAGGAAGAGAATAAGTCACCAGAATCTGAGAAAAATAATGGGTACCATTGGAAACTTTGCAATGTGACTGCTGGGCCTGATTTTATTCCATGCCTTGATAACTTGCAAGCAATTTCAAGTCTTCGATCCACTAAGCATTATGAACACAGGGAAAGGCATTGTCCAGAGAACCCTCCTACTTGCCTTGTTCCTCTGCCTGAAGGATACCAGCGCCCAATAGAGTGGCCTACAAGCAGGGAAAAGGTAATACTAATTTCTTAACAGTATATATTTACTTATTTTGTTGATTTATGCTATTGGGTGCAGTGTCTCCTTTCTTCAAGGATTTATATTCACATATGCATGTGTACATGAGTGTGTAATTATGCATTGTGAATGTCAACTTATTATATGTATTCATGTATATTTTTGCAACACTATAATCGATCTTTGGCATCTTTGTATTACAAAGGATGTGGTTGTGTTTAACTTTTAAATCTATAAAGATGCTTATTAACAATACTTTTGTGATACAATTGGTAGTCATTTAGATTATTTTTATACTAAAATCAAATACAATATCAAAATTTGTATTATAAGATATTGATAATTGACCTCCAAAAGTCTGAATGTATCTCCAAGTTGGAATAGAGGGATGGATCTTTGATGTGCTTCAAATATAAACAATTGATGAATTTATGTTGTTTTTGCAGATATGGTACCATAATGTTCCTCACACTAAGCTGGCAGAACTTAAGGGACACCAAAACTGGGTGAAAGTTACTGGTGAATTCCTTACATTCCCTGGTGGTGGAACTCAGTTTAAGCATGGCGCCCTCCATTACATTGATTTCATTCAAGAAGTAATACTTCTACCAGCTTCATACCATTAGATTTGTGTGCTCTTGTTTGTCGGTGTTTCTTTGCCTTGGCCGTTCACTTAGAAATTTTACATTACAGTAGATGCATCTTATTTACTTAGAACTTACTGGCCCTTTCTTGTATGATTAATTCATATTTTATAATGGATTAATGGGTGCTATTGTGGTCAAGGGGAAAAACAACAAATAGGAGGAATTTGTAACCCCTAAAAGCTAAAAGATGGTCAGGAGGCATCTCGGAACTTAAATTAATTTCTGTTTGCTGTTTATAACTAAAGAATCACCTATCTGCTAGTGCCATTAAAATGATTCTTATACACTGGAATAGATGGCAATGATAGAATTTGCTTGCATTGGATTTCATTGTTTGAATTTTCGAATATCTTGAACCATCTTATCCTTTATGTATGCTCTTAAACACCTATCTGCTAGTGAATCTGTTAGTTTGCAATCAAATAACACCTATATGTTGACAAAAAAATGTAGTACATACTTCCTCTTACACAACAATATCCCTTGTTGAGATCAAGAAACCTTAAGCACCCAATATCATTATTTTGAGAATTAAAAATTGCTTTTCTTGAACTTATAAAATGTTACTAAGATTTAGCTATTTTTACTACAGATTGTGCCTGAAATTGGGTGGGGAAAACGGTCACGTGTAATATTGGATGTTGGATGTGGGGTTGCTAGCTTTGGAGGATTTCTGTTTGATAGAGATGTTCTGACTATGTCTTTAGCTCCGAAAGATGAACATGAAGCTCAGGTTCAGTTTGCACTTGAGAGGGGAATACCTGCCTTATCGGCTGTCATGGGTACACAAAGACTTCCTTTTCCTGGTAGAGTTTTTGATATCGTCCACTGTGCACGCTGCAGAGTTCCATGGCATATTGAAGGTATAACATTCTTCCTTATATATCTATATAGGATCAAGTTCAAGGGAAAACGCCAAAAAAAGAGGAAACTGAAGAACATCCTGAGAGCCCTCCATCTGGACGGTATATACAAATGCATACTAGTAATTTGTAACATGCATTTGTGCTTATGCACTAATGCATATGTAATTATAGAAGCATTAGTGCATAGAAAAAAACAGCTTCAATCGCTTGTATACATTTGTGCATACCGTTTGGATGGAGGACTCCCTGGGTGCTCTTCAGGTTTCTCTTTTTTTAGTGTTTTCCCTTGAACCTCCCTCTCTCTCTCTATATATATATATGTATATTTTTTTTTCTTCTTTTTATTGCTGAGTTGGCTAGCAAAAACCATCACAAGAGAGAGCACACATATTGGCTGCAAAAAATGAAAAGGAAAAAAAATGGATTTTTGAAACATCTATTTAGCTCTTTATTATTATTAATATTATTTGTAGGAGGTAAACTTCTCTTGGAGTTGAATCGTCTATTACGACCTGGTGGTTTCTTCGTCTGGTCTGCTACTCCTATCTATCAGAAACTTCCAGAAGATGTCGGGATTTGGGAAGGTAATGTTCTCTTTTAGCTAATAGGTTTCCTTCTAAAAACAGTAACTTGCATTATCCAAATAAGTATATATTTATTTGCAAAATTTGGCAGCAATGACAAAGTTAACAAAGTCAATGTGCTGGGAAGTGAAGGGAGTTGGGAAGGATAAAGTAAATAAAGTGGGTGTGGCTGTATATCAAAAGCCAATGTCTAATGAATGCTATGAAGGAAGATCACAAAATGAGCCTCCACTCTGCAAAGAATCTGATGATCCAAATGCTGCCTGGTACTATTTTCTCTTTTCAGAACTCATTTTTAAAAATACTGATCAACAATTCGATTGCCTTTTGTGTCTCATCATTCACTCGGGGCTATTTGGCAGTTGCTGAATGGTTTGGTGCAGAATGATTAAGTGGTCAGAATGATTAAGAGGCTTTTATGATATAGTGGAAAATGAAAAATAATTGTTTGGTAATTGTTTAGGATGTAATCAGGCTCTTAATGGTTAAAGAAGGTCCAGGATATAAAATGATTCAGAGGGTTTTGGAACCATTAAGAGGCAGACCTTTTTTTGCCAAACAGGATTCACCTCTTAACGGTTCAGATGTTGCCTCTTAATGGAACCGTTAAGAGGTAAACAAACAACCCCTAGTCTATGAAGGAGCTATGAAGATGTCTTAATGGCATAAGCATCATATTATTATCATCTATATTATTTAAAATACTTCCAAGACTATTTAAAACATTTGCATTTTGGGGTAATTCTTGACTCAATTGTAATGTGGTGTCTGTATAGGAAAGTACCTCTGCAAGCATGCATGCATGAGGTACCTGTGGCTGCACCAGTGCGTGGGTCCCGATGGCCCGAACAATGGCCATCAAGAGTGGAAAAATCACCATACTGGCTTTTGTCATCCCAAGTTGGTGTTTACGGGAAATCAGCACCTGAGGATTTCACTGCAGACTTTGAACACTGGAAACGTGTGGTCGACAAATCGTATATGAACGGCTTAGGGATAAATTGGTCAACAGTTAGGAATGTGATGGATATGAGAGCTATATATGGAGGGTAAGCAAAATGATAAAAGATTTATTGTTATTTAATGATATATTATTTGGAGTGGTGAAAATTTGATAATCTGTTAATCGGCTGAATTTATTTGCAGATTTGCAGCTGCTTTAAAAGATAAAAACATTTGGGTGATGAATGTGGTATCAGTTGATTCACCGGATACATTACCAATAATATATGAGCGAGGTCTATTTGGAATATATCATGACTGGTGTGAATCATTCAGCACGTACCCAAGATCTTATGACCTTCTCCATGCAGACCATCTATTCTCCAAGATCAAAAATAAGTGAGCATGCCTTTTTCTTCTTTGATTTAGTTGCAAGGTTCTAAATGGTGTGAGGTTTGGGGTGGCGGTGAAACCATGGCGTTTTCAAGCCATCACTTATGGCATCTAATTTATAATTCATATACAATGTTATATATAGAGGGAGGTTCAGGGGAAAACCTCAAAAAAAAATTGAAGAACACCATGAGAGTCCTCCATGTGCACGGTATGCACAAATGCATACAAGCCAACAAGCGTTTTTTTTTCTATGCACAAGTGCATGTTATACACAGTTGCATATGCACGAATGCATGTTACAAATTACCAGTATGCATTTGTGCATACTGATGGAGGGCTTCCAAGGTGTTCTTCAGTTTATTTTTTTTTTGAGGTTTTCCCCTGAACCTAACCCTATATATGTGAAATAACATCTGAAATCATAGCATTTGATGAAAAAAAAATCATTAAAAAAGTTATTTTTATATTGGTTTGTACGAGTTTGTAACCTTTGACTGGTTTGCATTTGTTAAATTAGGTTATACATTAAAAACTAGCAAATAAGACATTAAAAACATAACGAAAAATCAAATATCGAATTACGAAAACCGTGCATTAGTCCATGGCATGCCACATGCTTAACGTGGTGTAATACATAAGCCTTGTGCCATGGCGCGGCTATACGGCGAGTTTTATAGAACAATGTTTAGTTATGATATAATTATATGTTCCAAAAGGTGAATAATGTCTGAATCCATTTATGACGTCTTAATTTACAGATGTAATATGACGGCTTTGGTTGCGGAGGTGGATAGGATCTTACGACCCGAAGGGAAACTAATCGTTCGTGATACAGTAGAAACCATCGATGAAGTAGAAAACATGTTGAGATCTATGCATTGGGAAGTGCGGTTAACTTACTCGAAAGATAAGGAAGGATTGCTATGTGTTCAAAAGAGCATGTGGAGGCCCACAGAGGTAGAAACCATCCCGTATGCCGTTGCTTAAAGAGGTAACATATGTTGCTTTTTCGAATTGGTGTGTTTTTCCGTGTATCATAGTATTTTTAGGAAGTACGAGATCGAGTTATTAAGTTGTGGGTAATTGGTTGGTCTGACTGATTGATTGTAGGAGAGAGATGATGCTCTACATTATGTTTATTTTAAGAGAACTGCATGCATTCTTTGGAAGAGGGGGCTTCATGTTGGAATTGAACATGCAAATTTTGAGTTTGTATTTTCTTGGAATTTTGTTTTATGATGTCTAATTAAGGGTTTTATAATGTTATTGCTTTTAATTATAGCTTTTTAATATAATTATCTGATATTTTATGATCGCCGAAAATGGGATATACTGCTTTTGTTTAATTTGATTTTATTGATACTTTTTGACTTGGGGTAACATATAGTCCATGAGTTGCTCTTCCAACTAGTTTGGATAAAAGACTTGTACATTCAGCCGGCGTTTGTTCTTTTAAGAGGTGCTGAAGTATGAAGTCTGATTTCAGTTCTGAAATGGTTATGAAATGTCTAAATGAATCAGATTTAAGTGGTGATTAGGAGCTTAAAATGAAAAAAACAAACAAGGTCTCAGTATTACCAAATTTTATTTGTATTCCCGGTGGCATATATAGACAATTACCTGTTTGTTTACAATTGTGTGAAATTTAAGTTTGTAATTGGGTTCAATGGGGAAAAATGATCTAAAAATGGATTTTACGTTGGGGTTGTTAATGAATTTTCATCTATACATGTTAACAAGTTGGATTTTAAGCTAGATTCAATCAAATGCTTATTGGGTAGCCACTTATCGGCAAGAGTCACCCGCCCACACCTTGGCATGTAATATTCTCAGTCATCAAAATAGATTGTTTTTAAACGTCTTTTACCTGGTAAGCGCCACCCAAGTAAGAGTCTTCTCCATTACAGGGTAAGAACCTCAGTTGTTTCCATGCGTTTTACTCGGTAAGATTCTTGATTCTTGTAATGTTCACCTAGTAAGATAAGTGATCTGATAAATATTTAGTAGACGCCCCTAATTAATACATTTAAGAATTAAGATATTAAAGAAATGATGCATTGGTCAATAAACAATCCAATAGATTGTTCCCTCTTCTACTCTTTTTCTGTAACGTTTACTTTTCTGATTTTGTTTTTGCAAAATTGATATAAAAAAAAACTTTCTACTAAAATTGTTAATTTAAGCTTGTAAAGATGACCATCGTTAGTAATTTTTGTTAGAAAGGTCCAAAGACTACTAATGTTGACGTTTTTTTTTTTGTAAAATAATGATACAAAATAAATCAAGTTTATCCTACATTGAAGTTGCTTTGCATGAACCTTTCGTTTTGTCAAAGGTATAGTGTATGAGAAAACTCTGAACAACTTGTGTCTCTATACAACCTAAGAGCCTATTTGGTTTGCCTAAGGAACTCGGCAAAATAGCCCCGCAACTTCGGGAGAAGGGGTGCCTCCTCACAAAGGGGGTCGCAGTGACCAGGCCCGGGCGACTGTTTACCAAAAACACAGGTCTCCGCAAAGTCGTAAGACCATGTATGAGGGCCGACGCCTGCCTACCAAAAACACAGGTCTCCGCAAAGTCGTAAGACCATGTATGAAGGCCGACGCCTGCCTAGTGCCGGAAGGTCAAGGAAGTTGGTGACCTGATAGGATTTGGAATTGGATTCCATACCAATCCCATGTTTAGTTTAAAGAAAAGTTCGGAATTGAAATATAGGAATTTCAATGAAATCTTACAAACATAGGACTTAGAAATCTCACAGGAGTAGTAGGTATTTCATAGGATTTGTTTGTACTAACGTTTTAAGATATGTTAAAAACATTATGTTAGACCAAATGCTAACTTAGGTGGCTTTTGGTTCGTTGGAATCTAAAGGACTTGGAATGATCAATTTGATTGACCATGTTTCATTCATACGTATGGTTCATTCTTTGAGTTTTAGTATGAAATTTCAATTCTACATATGGTGGAATCTGAATTTCTTAGGTTTTAGTAAGGAATTTCAGTTCTTTTGATCGTATGTTTTAAGAAAGACTATTATTTCATTCTATTTACCCTAATGCATTCCATCCAACCACGAAGGTATTCATCACCACCATCGTTGTTGCCACCGCCACCATCACTGTTGTCGCCACCTTCACCACCCTTACCACCGCTACTGTTACCGCTACCTTTACCACCCTCACCCCACTACCATCATCGCTACCGGTGTCACTACTATCACCTCCACTTCCACCACCACCACATTGGGCCACCACTAGTACCACTGCCGGCGTCATCCACGCCGCCGCCACGACCACCACCATTGTCGTCGTCTCGTCGCTGCCTCGACGGCCATTTCCGCTACCACTATCACCTCGACCATTGGTCATTTATCATTATTTTATTACAATTCCGAAGTTATATTCAACAAACCAAACCGATAAATTTCAGTTCTTTTGACAAATTTCATTTCAGTTCTCGTCAACTAAACTAAACGCATGGTAAACCTAATTATATTATATTCGAGTTACTTTAGATTCCAGTTCCATTAAAGATGAACTCATTAGTCTCAAATAGTTGCGCTAACGAGCATTCAGTATTCCAATTCCGACAAATTTCACTCCATGAATCAAATGCCATCTTAATTTGCAGAAAAAAAAATAACCGGTAAAGGAATTAGAAAGCAATAATTACAAGTGTAAGCTACATTTTTTATGTCTAAAAAAAGTTATTTATTATCCTTTTAGATATAGAGATATTGTAAACCAAAACACCACCATTTTAGAAAACGGAAAAAACCCTTTTACTATAGGCAATCACATGTGATCAAGTAGTAATGTAGTACCATTGCGGCCAAGGTCGTCCGACTTTCTGATATAGTATTACATGTGTTTATTACAGTATCCCTTGTGATACAATGCTCTCAAGCGTTCGTGAACCCAACCCTCATTCGTACAATGGTCTACAACACAAGTTTGCTAGTTTTGAATAAAAAATTTCAAGGGGTTTCATCCTTTTATACAAAAAAATATGCTTATGTTTTGATTTGTATTATTTTTACCTTTACAACCTATGATCTCTATTTGGCCCTAAAGGTGTCATATGAAAGTGACACATTCAAATCTTCGCTCCATTCCCGTAAGAGTTTTATCACTACAAAAAACAAGTTTATAGGAGCTAAAAATGTATTAGAATCTTTAACAGAATATTTAGACTTGATTGATCTTTCATTAATCTCCTCAATACAAAACAAGGAAATAAAGATAACTACCAAATATAAATGGATCTTTATCTAAACCAAAATATTCTCAAGATAACTATCATATTCTAAGACGCCCCCGCAGTCGAAGCGACTGGTGAGCCAACGCAAAGACTGGATCGGAACTCCTCAAACAATACCCGCGGAAGGCCTTTAGTGAACACGTCCGCGGACTGAAATCGTGAAGGAACATGTAGAACCCGAACCTGTCCACGTGCAACCAAGTCATGCACGAAATGTATATCTAGCTCAACATGCTTCATACGATGATGCTGAACAGGATTACAAGAGAGATAAATCGCACTAACATTATCACAATACACTAAGGTAGCCTTCGTGATTGGACAATGTAGCTCTAGAAGTAGGTTGCGTATCCAACAAGTGTCAGATGCAACATTCGCAACGCCCCTGTACTCAGCCTCGGCACTAGAACAAGAGACTATGGCCTGCCGTTTAGATGACCATGATATAAGAGAGTCACCAAAGAAAACGCAATATCCAGACGTAGACCTACGTGTATCAGGACAACCTCCCCAGTCCGCGTCGGTATATGCAATCAAGTGGTTAGAAGAAGTTGGTGACAAATGTAACTCCAAATGAAGAGTACCCTTGAGATAACGTAATATGCGACGTAATGCCCGGAGATGAGGTTCTCGTGGATCATGCATGAAGAGACAGACTTGTTGAACCGCGTAAGAAATTTCAGGTCGTGTGAATGTCAAGTACTGAAGAGCACCAGCAAGACTGCGATAGAGTGTGGGATCCGCAACCGGTGGACCTGAAGAGGCACTCAACTTTCGAGTAGTATCAACGGGAGTATTTGTAGGGTTGCAAGAAAGCATATTCGCCCGACCCAAGATATCCGTAGCATACTTCGATTGCGATAAGAATAATCCATGGGAATCTCGAGAAACTGAAATACCTAAGAAATGATGTAGATCCCCGAGATCTTTCATGGCAAACTCGGTACTCAAACGAGCAACAATAGATCGCCATAGAGACGAAGACGAGGCAGTCAAAATAATGTCATCCACATATAATAATAGATATGCCATGTGATCCCCTTTATGATATACAAATAATGAGTTGTCCGAACGACTCTGTTTGAAACCGATAGATGCAACAAACGTTGCAAAACGAGTATACCATGCACGAGGGGCCTGTTTCAAGCCATACAGAGATCGTTTGAGGCGGCATACATGATTCGGGAGCACGGTGTCCTTATACCACTGATTATCGGGTGGGTTGAGTGTCATAGTGTGAAGAGCGGAATCGATGTCCGTAGGGGCAAATTGAGATTGATTGTCCACGGTATAAGCCTGCTCGGAAGGAGGGGCTGTCGGTCGAGACATAGTGGGAGGGGGGCGTGGTATCCAATTATGTGTTGAATATCCCATCGTTGGATACGGGGATGGTGGTGAATACCACTGTTGTTGTTGCTGCTGCCATGGTGCCTGATAATATCCCGGTGGACGTAGCCAATATGAGAAACCATGACCGCGTGAGCCACGACCCCCACGACCCCTGTATCCGCGTCCATGACCACGTATTCCTCGCCCCCGGAATCCAAAGAATTCAGACGGTTGTTGGGGCTGGACAGGCGACGGCGAAGGATTTGGTGGTCTGGATGGGGCGAGTAAGGCAGCCGGCGATGAACTAGAAGGTTATGGAACCTGTTTGGCCTTGCGTGCCTCTTCCAATGTGAGCATACTATGGGCACGAAAGAAATTTGGAAGAGGGTCAGATTGTTGGATAATCGTGGCCACACCATCATACGCCTCCGATAAGCCCGCGACAAGTTGTAGGACCAAACTTTGTTCGGAAACTGGAGATCCGACATTGGCCAGTTGATCGGCCAAAGATTTCAGCTGTTGACAATATGCCGAGACCGAGGTAAACTCGGACTGATGAAGACGAGAAAATTGGCTTTGAAGATAAATGGCTCGGGAATGTTGATTGTCTTGAAACAATTGTTTAAGACGATCCCAAGCTTTTTGGGCGGTAGAATTTGGTTCCAAGATTGTTTGAAGGAGATCAGAAGAAATCGTACCATAAATCCATTGTTGTACGATAGCATCAAGATGTGTCCATAAAGCCGGATCTACTGATTTGTCTCGCGGAGGGATAATGTGGTCACGAACTTGAAACGCGGTGACATGGATTTTGAACAACTCGGGCCACGAAGCGTATTGAACTTTTTCAGTTTCGAGGGTGATGGGAATAAAGGTTTTAATATTATTGACCGTAAGGGCCGGGTGAAAAGGAGTAGAAGAAGACACAGACGTGGAAGGAGATCCCGTCATGATTGAAGACCGGCGGCGGCGGCGGCGGCGATTAGAAGAAGGGAGAAGGGGGAGGGTTTATGTTTGGCTCTGATACCATAACAGGATATTTAGACTTGATTGATCTTTCATTAATCTCCTCACCCCAATATATAATAAAAAACAAGGAAATAAAGATAACTACCAAATATAAATGGATCTTTATCTAAACCAAAATATTCTCAAGATAACTATCATATTCTAAGAATCTTAATAGACTACTATATATGACATAAGTTTATAGGAACAAACATTTGTGCGTACTTTATAAGAGTGTTACAATAAATTTATAAGACACTTTTGAGTATCTTACCAAGTTTTCTAGAACAAACCTGAATTAAAATGTTCTATTTGTTATTTGTATGGAAATATTTAACAAAGTGTCTTGTAAAAACAAATGTCCTAAATAAAAGATTTACATAAAATGGCGGATGTCAAGGATTCAAACAAGTGGTCCTTCCATTACTTGTTAACAACATATATTTGTTCCAAACTCTGCAAAACTTCTTCACTTGAAGGTCTATCCTTGGGTTTGTTTGCAAGACATCTTAATGCAAGTTCAGCACATTTGAGAGCAGCTTCTAGGGGATAATTATGTTCAAGATGTGGATCCATAATTTGTTTTAGCTTTGTTCTACTTGCTAGCATTGGCCTTATCGATTCTACCAAATACATCTGCTCTTTGGGCCGCCTGGTGTCGTATGCCCGTTGACCGGTTAGAATTTCCAGCAACACCATTCCAAAACTGTAAACGTCACTCTTCGCAGTCAAATCACCTATAACATTGAAGTGTATCATTTAGAATCATAACAAAATATGATATTTCAAATGTCTCAAATATCCATTATGTTTTGCCGATTCAGGTTCCAAAGTAAGAGGGGTTCACTTTTGCATTCAAGGGAAAACAGTCAAAAAAGAGAAAACTGAAGAACACTCTGAGAGCCCTCCATGTGGATGGTATGCACTAGTGCATACAAGCGGGTTTTTTTTTCTATGCACCAATGCTTCTATAATTATAGAAGCATTGGTGCATATGCACAAATGCTTCTATAATTATAGAAGCATTGATGCATATGCACAAATGCATGTTACAAAGTACTCCAGATGGAAGGCTCCCAAAGTGTTTTTCAGTTTTCTTCTTTTTTGGCGTTTTTCCTTGAACCTGACCCACTGAATGTAATTATATTTACTGAAACAAACCATCGTCCTTGTAAAAATATTACTTTTAGGAAAGCATTATATGGCAACGTACCAGTATGCATATACTCTAGGGCCATATAACCATTCTTTCCAATAACGCTTGTAGTAACAAGTGTTTCCACGATTTTATCCTCAAATCTTGCTATCCGAAACTTCCACAGTTTCGCATTAAAATCCTGAAATAAGATATGGTCAAATACATGAAGTTTAATGGCATAAATAATAACCACCATAAATCATAAATAGCTGAAGAGTAGTAGTACTTGGTCCAGAGGTACGTAAAACCATGGAATATGATTTCAGCTTCTAATGAATGCAAATAAGTTAGTCCACGAGCAACTCCTATCATTATCATAATGCGTGTTCCCCATGAAAGTGGTGCAACACTACTTCCTCCTGCAAAATTATTCATGTTATGGCATCTCCAACCCAAATATACACTAAAAACACCAAAAACACTAAAAATGGTGGGTCCCTTAAACACTAATTTTTTTTTATCTCCAATCACACAATAAAAACACTTTTAACAATAAAATAATATATATATTTATTATTATACTATTTATGTAATACTATTAATCTATATATGTATATATATAATTAGAAAAGTTAGATAAAATATTAATAAAAAAATTTAGTGGTCTACTTTATTGACCTCCATATTTGGAGGCCAACATTTTATCCCTCCATTTTTTTTTGTGTTTTAGTGTTGGGTTGGAGGAGAAAACAACACCATTTTTGTGTTTTTTGTGATTTTTTTTAAAGGTGGATTGGAGACGGTCTTACATAGCTACTTGGTTGCAAAAAACCAACAATAGTTTTAGAGATTTTGATATAGCTTACTTGCGAATAAAACCTGCTCAAGACTTCGGTTCTACATGTACTCGTAAACAAGCAAGTATTCATCTTCTTTATCATTGCAGTATCCCAAGAGCCTAATTATATTTGGATGAGCCAACTGTCTTAACAAACTCACATCCCTCTGGATCGAAAAAATTTAAGTTACATTTAGCAAAATGAATATTTCATACAACAAAAATTTCTAAGTAAAATACGAGCTGAATGATTACATTTTCACATAGGCTTATCATTAAGTCATTAAACAGAAACATTCTATATAGGTTTCTTTTTTGCATAGTTCAAATGTCATGCTTCTTTCCATTTGGTATTACATCATTGACCATGAAATTTCAGTAATAATTGTTTGATGGTGGTAATGTTTTGGTTATATTCAGTAAGGGGCGGGTTCAAATGAGAACTCAAATTTGGTTGTGAATGTGAGGACAAAGGAGAGCGCGACACTTGTCCTATTCAGACTGAATAATGAAGGAAAATATTCAGACTGAATGTAGTGTTATTCAGTCTGAATAATAAGTACATTCAGACTGAATATTTTATTTCATTATTCAGTCTGAATATGACACGTGTCGTGCTCTCATTTGTCCTCACGTTCACAACCAAATATGAGTTCACATTTGAACTTTCCTCTATTTAGTTATTTACTATCATCACCAAATTACTTTATGCTTAAACATAACATAACAAACAAAAGATTGCTACAAAATCTTGTATTTTGAGCATTTATGTGGCAAAAATACACCGACATCCTCAAAGGTCTGAAAAATGCATGATGGAACCTAGACAGGTACAGATCCCAGAGAAGTGTTGATGGTAGCAAAATAAACACGTGTGAAACGTGTCACAAAATTAGTGCAAGTGTACACCACTACTGCTTTCGCTTAACAAGTAATTGTTGATCCCAGTGTATCAAGTACAAGACAGAAAACAAATTAAAGCAATATAAATCAATTAAGAACAATAATGAAGAACTTCATAATTCATATATCTTACTTGTGAATGTAAATACAATGTAAGCACCAAAATATCTATAGCTCTCTCTCTCAATATATGAAGTACTCTCTAATGAATGATCTAAGCCTCTATATATACTAGAGAGTTTGAGTTGTATAAGCAATGTTTAGAGTTTAAGGTCAACTAAAGTTGCCTTAATTACAAAAGCTTATCCATTCCTTATTTTACACTTTTGGCACAATCTTTCAAGGATTCTATAAAACTAGAAGTCCTAACAGTAATATAATGGTAAATACCAAGATCGTCCAAGGACTGTTCAACTAATAATCAGAGATTTTCTTACGAGCTTCCGGTGCAAAGTTTAGAGTTAAAAAAATTGATTTGTTGTTGGTGGAATATTTAATAACTTTTAAAAATAACAATTAAATAAAAGCGGGTATGGGTGTAAGTTTTCCTCAAGAGTATTTTAGTAACTTAAATGGTTAATAAAGCCGGTCACAATATGGTCCCATATAATTTCCTCCTCTCAAAGCTACGTCATATAGGTTGCGAAAACGGTTTTATTATAAAGTCGCCACAAATGCTAACCTTCGGTTTGCCAATCGTACATAAGTAGATCTCGAAGATCTTAGCTCCGCCGGATGTGGAGGGATGCACATATCTCTATGACACACCCACTCGACCAACATCTGAACCTTAGTACGACTATGCAAAAACCCATATCTCTATGTGATTATTGAAGATTTTCTCAAACCTCCTTGCATCATTCAAGCCGTATTTCGGATCCGCCCCTCTCGAGGTCTAAGATCTAATACTAACACTTAAAGTGATCAGCTTGTCTGCGTTGAGTTGAAGCTTCGACTCGAATGACCAAGCCGAAGAGTTAGCAAAAGGTTGTAACACCCAAGTGTTACATTTTGGACTCTCGGGTTCGGCTTACACCCACACCCAAAGGGGGGTTTAGCTACGATACATAATTAAAGATATACTGCAGAAGTAGAAAGACAAAAACATAAATTGCATTAAACATAACTGGCCACAGTGGTCAGTGACCACTGCGGCCGATGGTAAAGTAAATTACAGAAACTAAAGTGCAGAAATAAAAACTACTACAAAGTAAAATGTAAGACTAAATTATCAGCTGAGTTTCTTCAAGTGATGGATGGATGAAATGAAGTCCCAAGAGCTCTCTTCATATAGTTGGAGCAGGAGAGAAAATTGAAAGGGACTTGAGAGGAGAAAGTGATATATCATGGTTGTCTTCTTCTCCATGAAAGAGACTTGAGAGAGGAGAGGGACCTCTCAATAGTGTCCTCTTCCTCTATTTTGTCATGTTCCCTTTGTCAACTTTGTTCTTCATTTTCATGATATCTCCAGCCCTTGACCAAACTGAAACCTGCATCTTCTAACACATTTTTGGCAATAAATCCATAAGGGTTTTCTGCAGCTCCAGCAGCTCTAGACGTTGCTCACCACAGTGGTGACTTGCCACTCCAACGAACCAGCTCCAAAATGACACATACATTAATCAAAATACAAACTTTTATCCTCAACAACTCCAAATGAAAATAAATAAACAAAAAGGGGAAACATAAACACATAAAGGAAAAACACATACTAAAAAACAATAAAACAACACACAAATGAAGTGTAAATAACACTCAAAATGAGAGTTATCAGTTGACATTTGATTCCATAACTTACCTACAATGCGTCATGTCCTTCAATACCATTTTCGAGCCTTTTAACAACAACAACAATTCCAACATGTCGTTTTGAAGGGGCAAATGTGTCCTTTTGCACCCAACCTAAGAACACCCTTCCAAAACCTCCTTCACCCAAGACCAGATCTTGACTGAAGTTTCTTGTAGCCCTTTGCAAATCATCAAACTTTAATTCTTTTAAACTTTGAATTTTGCTATCTGCAGGAACTTCTATCGTGTCCACAAACATATTTTGGTCAGCTCCTTCTGTAATACCAGCTGAAACCAAACAGATTATGTAAATAATCTCTATTTTGACAATGGTTACTTCAAGTTAATAAAAAACATCTTCTCTTAAACTACAAAACTATCGGTACTCTTTTCATCATAGGTTATTTACGTTTTTAGATGTCATTTATGTATTTTCATTGATGTTTTGTTAACATATGCGAAGATAGATGGATACAAACAAACTTAATAAAATATATATTATCTACACATAATACTGGAGGAGCTTGAAATACCAGAGTTCTCTCCATTGGAGGGGAAGGGAAGCATATCAACCATTCTACCAAATACAGTTTTGTTTCCTGCACGTTGCAATGAACCGTTGAATTTCTCGTGATATCAATACAGACTCAAGACTGATCACAACTTCTGCCATGGTTAAACGCTGCTTTGGATCGTTGTGCAAACATTTCTTTGCAACTCGAACAAACTCTTTCAAACATTTTGGGGATATTTGACTCCTTATATCAGTATCAATTATATGCTTTAAATTCCCTTTTTCAATGGATTCTTGAACCCATCTTGCTAAATTCCGTTGCTCCTCATGTAGGGTACTATCCACTGGAAGCTTCTGACATAACACTTACAACAATACCACCCCAAAAGCATACACATCAGACTTCCTTGTTAACTTCCCAGTTACGTAATAATCAGGATCTGGATAAAAGTGCCTTTAACAAGCGTGTTGACATAAGTCAATGGTTGATTCGTTTGGCCTATTTTTGACAACCTAGAGTCCGAAATTTTAGCTGCCCAACTTTCATTCAACAAAATATTTGAGCTCTTGACATCACGATGTATAACCCCAACCTCACCCTGTACCACTGTGAAGGTAGTGTAACCCACGAGCGGCGCCTATGTAGATATTGAGTCACTGAAACCCAAGAAAGTTGGGTACCAAGTTTATGGAGATGATCTCCAAGTGTTCCATTGGGCATATATTCATAGACAAGGATCATCTCTTTCCCTAATTACAGTAACCAATCAAAGACACAATATTACAATGCCTAAACTTAGAAAGCATCTCAACTTCGGCTCAAAATTCAGTTGCTCCTTGATCGGATATGGAATCCAAACGTTTAATGGCGGCAACAAAGAGACTCAATTTATTAATAATATTACCTTTATAAACATTTCCAAAATTATTAATGATTCGTCAAAGTCGTCGGTTGCTAGTTGAATCTCAAAAAATTCGAAGTGACGGTATGGTTGTGACTCTTGTAAGGAGTTAGAGGAGGAAGGCACAGGATCCATGGTGACTAAAGAACATACATAGTTATTGATGAAGTCGATCTAGATATTGAAATGGTTGGTTGATCCATGGATGATGATAATTGAGTCAACCTACAAAATCATAATATTGTTGTTCCAGGAAAGAGAGAAGGACTTCAACCTTGGAAATTTGTCTTCAAATTGGATTATTAAATGTATGTTTTGATGCTTTTATGTTTAAATTAAGAGTAAACTAAAAATTTGGTCCTTGTGGTTTGTTCATTGTAACACTTTTGGTTTCTACTTTTTCGAAATTATGGTTTTGCTATTGTGGAATGTAAAAACAACCGCCTCGAACGGTGACAATGGTTGCCTTGACGGATTTAGTTGTTCTTTAGCTTATATTAGTGGTGATTAGTTTGTACAAACACTATTGTGAGGAAATGAAAGAAAGGGAAGAATTATAGTGACACACAAAGTAACACCTACCAAGGGAGTTGAATAGTTTTGACATTAAAGTTAATTAAATTGAAAACAAAATTACCAAAGAAACCCTTGTTATAATGGTATATGTAACTTTTATATAGGGCACAAATGTCATTAGTTTAATTATAGAGAGAGTAAAAGTAACCTTCACCAAGGTAGTTGAATAGCTTTGACATTAAAGCTAATTAAATTGGAAACAAAATTACCAAAGAAACCCTACTTATAATTAATGTATATATAACTTTCATAAAAGAGTACAAATGTCATTAACTTAATAAGTATTTTAAAAAAATAAAAAAACGTGGAGAACGGTGCTTTAAGAATACGCCACGTCATTCTTGTAGGATTTCCTTTTATATAGATATAGATTAATACATATATATATATATATATATAAAATATGTTCGTGTGGTATGAATTGATGATCCCCACCATGATATCAATTCAAGAAAGCCATGGTATGAATTGTCTCCTCTGATGCCTTCCTACGTAAGGTGATCTCTTTTTCCAGATCTGAGTTTGCTATGACTGACTTGGGTCCTCTTAGCTACTTTCTTGGAATCTCTGTTCATCGCTCGAATGGCATCATGTTTCTCAATCAGACAAAGTATGCCTTAGAATTTTATAAAGGGCTAAAATGACAAACTGCAAGCCGGTTTCTACTCCCGTTGATACGAAAGTCAAACTAAGTGTCGATGTAGGAGACCCGGTTTCCGATCCCACTTTGTATTGTAGCTTAGCCGGTGCTCTGCAGTATCTCACTTTTACCCGTCCTGATATCAGCTATGCGGTTCAGCAGGTGTGCTTATTCATGCATGTCCCTCTTCAGCCTCATCTCATCGCCCTCAAGCGTATTTTACGCTACGTTCATGGCACTATGGACCTTTGCTTGCATCTTTATGCCTCCCACAATCACTCTTACAGGTTATACAGATGCTGATTGGAGCGGGTGTCTGGACACTCGTCTATCTACGTCTGGATATTGCGTGTTTTCGGGGAGCAATCTACTTTCCTGGTCTTCTAAGCGCCAAGCCACCTTATCTCGCTCTAGTGCTGAAGCCGAGTATAGAGGCGTAGCCAATGTTGTGGTTGAAGCTTCGTGGATACACAACCTGCTCCTTGAGTTGCATTGCCCTTTTCGCAAGGCCACAGTTGTTTATTGTGACAACGTTAGTGCGATATATCTCTCAACCAATCCGGTTAAGCACCAACACACCAAGCATGTTGAGATGGACATTCTCTTCGTTCGTGAAAAGGTTGCCCTTGGTCATGTGCGTGTTCTACACGTGCCTTCCCGGTTCAGTACGCCGACATCTTCACCAAGGGGCTCCCTTCCTCCTTGTTCTTGGATTTTCGCTCCAGTCTCAACGTTCACTCTCCTCCCGCTTCGACTGCAGGGATGTGATAGTAAATACTATGTAAATAATCTATTTTGTGCAGTTTCCTAGTTTATGTATATTTGGGTGTATTTGTGATTATTTTCTTGTAGACTAAGATCTTCTATCTCTCTTGGTTATATAATGAGAATTCATCTCAAACCCTCTTCAAGGGATTCAATCATTCTCTAACATTTCCCAATTTGATTTATAGAGATTAAATTTTATAAACAAATTAACCGAGCAATGCACAGATACATAACAAGTAAACATCATCAGTCATCATCACTAGTAGAGGTAGTATTATTAGAACACATTATGAACTAAAGATGCAAAATAGGAAAAGTCAACTTAGACCATTTTCAATAAAGGGTTGGATTCCTATGAGAAGTGAAGTTATGGTGAGAAGGGTAAGAAGAGATCTCCACCCTTGGATGTATATATTAGGATGTCGAGATAAGATACACCAAGATGCACTGGATCAATCCCCGTATGAAGCACGATTCATGGGTGGGTTTGAGATTAAAAGTGATCAAGCGTCAAGATCCCTTCTTATGCTTCTCACCTTAACTTCACTTCTCACACGATCCTATGCCTTTCAATAAATGCACCAAATCTTGCATCATATCTATTTTTTTTTCTATCAAATCTATGTTATGGACAGGGGTGTTTGTGGTATCATATATAAGCAACAAAGACAACAAAAGAGAGGTTCATACATTTTATTTACCTCATTGAACTCTTGAAGTCCCAAGTATAATATCATATCTTATATCACAAGCTAGATGCAAAGCGATTAAGAATAGAAAGTAACAATATTTCATGTAGGTATAAGGGGAGGTTCATACAAGAAACTTTTTTCATGTACAAAATCATATATAATTCACGTACAAAATCATATCACATGTGACTTTTTGATGTTAGTACAAAATCACATGTGTTTTGTACATGAAAAAGGTTTCTCGTATTCTAGTAAAAAGTTAACATTCTCGTTCGAACCTTTATTTGTATCTCTTATGTCTCAAGTTGTCCTTCCATTACTTGTTAAGTGCATATATTTGTTCCAAACTCTGCAAAACTTCTTCACTTGAAGGTCTATCCTTGGGTATGTCTCCAAGACATCTTAATGCGAGTTCAGCATATTTGGAAGCAGCTTCTAGCGGGTAATTCCGTTCAAGACGTGGATCCATAATATTCTCTAGCTTTTCTCCTCTTGCCCAAACTACCAAGTTCTTCTGCTCTGTGGGCAGATTACGGTCCACCACCCGTCGACCACTTAGAGTTTCCAGCAAGACCACTCCAAAACTGTAGATGTCACTCTTCCTAGTCAAACGACCTGTAATATTAAAGTGTTTTTTAGAATCACGAAAAAAATATGATCATTTGAATTTAATACATTGTCCTTTGCCCAATCAAGTTCCAAATTAGTCATTTCTTTTATAGATTGTTGTGAAAATGCTTATTCTTATTCTTATGCTTTGGAAGAATGATATGATATGTTTCTCAAATCTGACAGTTATAGAAGTAAATCACTCCTTCAAATATCAACTCTCTGCAGCTTCTAAATAATACTTCAATCAATACCATCAAAAACATGTCTAGCCCAGTGGTAAGGTAACATCCGGGGGGGTTAGTGGATGGTTTCCATGACTACCCGGGTTCGAACCCCGCAGTGAGCATGTGGAGATATCCAGATCTTTGGGCCTGCCACTTTGTGGTACCCTTAATTGGGCTGGGACGAGATCGCCGGGGATTAGTCGGGTGGCACCCTTAAGTGGGAGCCCGGATACCCCGGGAAAGTGTGTGTGTGTGTGTGTGTTAACTTGCCTTTCAAAAAAATAAATAAATATATATATACATACCAGTCACCAGATACTCTGGATCTGCATAATCATATGTTCCCGTAAATAGCCTGCTACTAACTATTTCCTCATTTTCAAGACCAAGTCTTGCTAATCCACAATCCCCCAGTTTTGCATTAAAATCCTGGAATAAGATGTAGTCAAAGGAAATGGTTATAATAATAGCATAAAACAATAACCGCCATAAATCACTAATAGCTTGAGAGTACGTACTTGGTCCAGAAGTATATTAGAGCTTTTAACATCCCGGTATATGATAAAAGGTATTGACGAATGCAAATAAGCGAGTCCACGGGAAACTCCTATCATTATCATAAGGCGTGTTCTCCATGAAAGTAGTGTGGCATCTGCAAAATTATTCATGTTATATAGTTACTTGATTGCAAAAAATTCAACTTATATTTAGAAAAAATTCAACAGTTATAGAGATTATAATAAACGTACTTGTGAATAAAAAACGATCAAAACTTCCGTTCTGCATGTACTCATAAACAAGCAAGGATTCATGATCATCCTTGCAGTATCCCAGGAGAGTAACAATATTTGGATGTTCCAATCGTCCCAACAAGCTCATCTCTGCCTAAAAATGCAAAAAAATTAAGGCTATGTTTGGCAAACTAGCTGATAAGCTAGCGGATGACTGATGAGCTAGCTGCTAGCTGATGAAAAAATCATGTTTCACAAAACTAGCGTATAAGAATGTAAAATGACCAAAAAGGGCATATTGAAAAATAAAAATAATAATTAATAATTAATATTAATGAGGGTTATAATTGGAAAAAATGACAATAAGCTCCCAAAACGCTACTCCAAGTAGCGTTTCAATAAGCTAGCTTATGGTTTGTCAAACGTGTACACTGTAAATAAGCTAGCTTATTTTTGCCAAACATAGCCTAAGTGACATTCAGCAAAAGATTCACAAAATTTCTAGTAGAGTTCAATGAAAACACTCCTCAACCTCAATTGCCTTCATATATATAAATAAAAAAAATAAACATATTCCCAGGTATAATACCAGCTGAATCATTACAGTTTCACATAGGCACGTCTCACTCATTTAACAACCACCACATTCTATATAGGTCTCCTTTTGCATAGTTCAAATGCCATCCTCTTCTCCATTTGGTTTTACATTAAGATATACAACATGGATGAAGTTGCCATGAAATTTCATTAATTCTTGTTTGATGGTTTTCATTTTTTAGCTTCATTAAATCACTCATTTATTTTATGCTTAAACCAAACATGACAGAAAAACTGCTACACCACATAGTTCAAGCATAAATAAAATTACAAGCATCCCAACCTATTTTGCGATAAGTGTATGTGATGATGTTAGACACTAACGAATAAAAACGTACCATGAATTAATGTGAAAGGAAAAGAAGATTCAGAGTCCAACGTTTTTCCATGGAAATCTAAATATCATGTGTTGATTATAGATATAAGTTGATGAGTATTTATTAATACTTACCTGCCATTCAGCTCGTCCTTGATGACTTTGTTTACTAAGCCTTCTAACAGCAACAGCAATTCCAGCACCTCGTGTCGAAGGGGCAAATGTGTCCTTGCTGACCCAACCTAAGAACACCCCTCCAAAAGCTCCTTGACCCAAGAACTGATCATTGCTAAAGTTACTTGTAGCTCTTTTTAAATCAGCAAACTTAAATACTTTTAAACTTTGAATTTTGGAATCTGCAGGAACTTCTCTTGTGCCCAGAAACATACTGAGGTTAGCCCTTACAGTATTACCAAGTCTTCTACTGATGCCTTTGGTATTACTTGATAGCTTTGAATCACCTTGTGCTGAAATAGATGAACATAAAACAGATTATATATATGAATGATGGTTATTTTAACTTTTCCACCGTCATACAGTGGTTCTTCCAATTTATTTCAAGTTAATACCCAACAAGATGTTCGTTCTACTAGGTTTTGACATGAGTAATAACAATTCTTTAGTTTACTAATCCGTAATATGCATCATTGTGTAAAGAAAAGGTCATGGACCATTTACCACAGGTATTAAATATTGTACAGTCCATCGACATCTTAAAATGCGAGTTATTTTCTAGTAGCAAAAGACTTTGATAAGTTTGGTTGAACAAATGAGGAGACTAAGAATTACCGTTGAAATGCATAAGTTATCAAGAGGAGGTATCATGGATGCAATAAAAAAAATACCTGGGTGACGAGTATGAAACAAAAGAACAACAAATAGTAGGTTTATCAAACATAATAAGGTTTTTGACTCCGTTGACTTGAAAAGGAGAAAAAGACATGAACTTGTTGTGAAATCCTTTTTAGGATATTCAGGCGCTAAATGGTTTGTACTAAAAATCTGGGAAAAGATACTTCATCGATCTTTTGTTCAACTCCAAAGCATCACATCAAGCTCAATAGTCTTCTTCTGTTTCTTTTTAGTTTTATGTTGAGGGATGGCATTTTATATATTTTCATTGATTATCTGCTAATATATGCATCGATGGAAATATATAATTTAAAGGATTTGTGCACACAATTCAAGAGGAGCTAGGAAATACCAGAGTTGTCTCCTTTGGAGGGGAAGCCAATCATATCAAGCATTCTACCAAATATTGTTCTGCTTGCGGTTGCGGGTTGCAGTTGCAATTGCAATTGCAATGAATTATTGAATACATTCTCAAGACTGACCACAACCTTTGTCATGGTACAACGCTGACTTGGGTTGCTGTGCAAACATCTCTCTACAATTCCAACAAACTCCTTCAAACATTTTGGGGATATTTGACCACTTATATCATAATCAATTATATGCTTTAAAGTGCCTTTTCTGATACATTCTTGAGCCCATATTGCTAAACCCCGTTGCTCCTCGTCAAGAGTTGTATCAATTGCAGGCCTCCGACATAGCACTTCCAACAAAACCACCCCGAAAGAATACACATCGGATTTCTTCCCGGTGTAGAAATACTGAGGATCCATATATCCAAAAGTGCCTTTAACATGCGTGTTGAGATAAGTTGATGGTTGATTTGTTGTGTCTTTTCTCAACAATCCGTAGTCCGATATTTTAGCAACCCAACTTTCATGTAAGAGAACATTTGAAGTCTTGACATCACCATGTATAACTCCCTGCTCCATGCCATTATCAGTGTGAAGGTAATCTAACCCACGAGCAGCACCTATGCAGATTTTGAGTCGCTGAAGCCAAGGAAGAGGCGTACCAAGTTTATGGAGATGATCTTCAAGTGATCCATTGGACATATATTCATAGACAAGGATCATCTCTTTTTCATAATTACAATAACCAATCAAAGACACAATATTAGGGTGCCGCAACTTAGAAAGCATCTCAACTTCGGGCAAAATCTCAGCTGCTACTTGATTGGATGTGGAATGCAACCGTTTAATGGCGGAAGAGACATGACTTGATCCACATATAACTTCACCTTTGTAAACTTTTCCAAATCCCCCATTTCCAATAACCAATGATTCGTCAAAGTCATTGGTTGCTAGTTGAATCTCGGGAAATTCAAAGTGACGACATGGTTGTGACCCTTGTATGGAGGAGGGTCCAGACTCCTCGTCCTTGACATCACCAAAAACAAAGAATATAATTACTAATATAGCAGAAGTTGAGCAGTTGTTGTACGAATAGTATGATATAAAAACTTAAAAGTCAACCTACAAAATGACCCCCCCCCCCGGGTTCATTACATGGAGAAGATGACCAAAATTTCGTGATCCGCTCCCAAACTTATTTCGAAAGGGCTAGGATTGAATCTGAATCTTCTTCCAAGAGAGAGAGAGTTGGAGCCCAGCACTCAACATTTGTATTTAACTTGTTTTATAGAATGCCAATTCACTAAAACTCCATTATAGTGTAAAACCCATCTTTTAGTTTTTATAATTTTATTAATTAGCGTATTTACTTCTATCACTTGCATTTTTAGTTATATATTTTGTAAAATACAACCCTGTTATTTATGTTGATATACATGTATTCTTGATTACATATTCTTGTTGATATTTAAAGCATTTTGTGGGTGAGATTATTACGATTCCCAGAACTTTTAACTTGTTATCCAAATATTAAAAACACATCCATGCATGTCGTAATGAAGCACACTAACATGCTAAAAATTTGTTACACCATATTTGTGAGTTAAGGAATTTTTATCAGTAACATGCTAATAAGCTTAATGTTGAATTACCTGGTCACTAACTTCATCTGTAACCACTGATTTCAATTTCTCTTCATGTGGAATTGAAGCAGACTCCATAATCTCATCAGAAACAAATGCTTTAGACATGCCCATAGTCTCTACTCTATAACTATCACTTCCGTCCTGAATAAACCACAAGAGCAACAAGAGCAAAAATTACGTTTTCAACATAAGACATCTAAAGTGAAACTGCATTAATTTTCTCTAACAAAAACACATCAACCAGGCAATGGAATAAGAAACAAATCAATTCAACATATCTATTGTTTCCCAAAATGATTTCTTGTAGTTTGAGAAGAAATATTGCAACGTGAAAGCTTATTGGTTCATTTTTTTCAATTAAAAATATTACTCGGTTACTTTGTTTCTCTTTCCTTTTTTAGGTATGAGGTTCCATTGTTGTAGAAGAAGTTTAGCTTTCTTTAAACTAATAGCTCATAAAGCTGATGGCCACAACCCACAGCGTTAAGGGCATTGGATGGAATAACTAGCAGAAGAGAAAGTATGGTCAAGCTTCATTAGATGTCTTTTCTAGACCATTTGAAGTTCCAGACCAAAGTCTGATTTAAAATCAAAATCCATGGTTTTTTGGGCTTCTATTTCTTATGCACTTTTACTTGAGGAAGAGCCACAGTTATAATTGAGAGAAGATCAAACTCCTTGCATTGTATACCAAGCTTAAGGCTGCTGAATCAACCTCTGTTGTGAATTACACTAAATCTAGATATGAAAGAATGTATTTTCTCCGTAAATGGCTCTATGTAAAGCACACAGTTTCAAATTTGTGAGTGACCGATGTCAAGGGTATTGAGAGAAGGTAGAGATAAGCTTTCTGAATTTCTAATTGTAATATGTGTTTATAACAACCTCTAGATCCTAGTGGTTGAGGTAAGGTATGCGTACATCTTAACCCTCCTAGATCCTACTTTCAAGTGGGATATACTAGGTTTGCTTGGTTTGGTATTAAATTTGTGAGTGAAGGGGAGAGAGTTAAGTTCCTACACAAGGAAACTTTAAACACTCTCTCCCCTTGTATATTAAGTTTAATAGATATACAATTACCTTTGTTGCTTCATCACCAATTTCATATGTAGTCCCAGATTTCATTGTCTCCTTGAGTATACTTGATGTGTACTCAATACCTTTATCTAATAAAGATGATTTAGACATCTCTGTGAGATTGTAAATTTCTTCCTGTGTAAACAACAAACAACAGAACTCAATTGTTTCATCAAGTCAATCTTTTCACTTAAATGACCTCATGTAACACTCAAAGAAGAAAACAGAAAATAAGTATTTCTATCAAACATAAAAAGTACCATTTGCAAAAAGAAACGTAAATGCATAGCAATGAGAATTATTATCATCAAACTAAACTATTATGGTCTAATTCATCTTGTAGCAACTGCATAGCCGGCTGCAAGACTATTATATTTCGGTCCTCCATCTTATTCATATAATATGATTATGCCAAAAAAGAATTAGTATAAAGCATATTTACCGCTCCAGGATCATGAATGATGCATCTAACAGTCTTCAACTCTGTAAATGATGGATTTGACTGCTTAGGTCTACCGGTCTTTCTCCATCCTCGAACCTCTGGAATAAATTGTGATCAGAGGAACTTTTTTCTATTTGCAGCATTGATTCAATTACAAATGCCCAGAATTAGAAGAAACATACCTGTGTAGTCAATTGTATCACCAACTAAAATTCTAAACCAATCAGGAGTCAGTCTCTCAACCTCCATTAACTCAAAGAAATCACGGCGACAAAGATAGTATGCTCCTGTGCTTAGTTGAAATCCAGACAAATCTCTTCCAACAACTTCTTCCCATCCCATGTTATTTTCCAAGGTTTCTTCTGCTATTTCATCATCAGTGTACACAAGGGTTGCACCACATTCATGTACCTCCAATCCACTCATCACAGCAATAGACACATTAACTGTATCTCCAATTTCTAATGTGCTTCCAATTGGCCAATAGCTTAACCATATACCAACTTCACTATCTCCAGGTTTACCAAAAACTTTAGGGTTGTACATCAAGTCAACACCATTGGTCGTACTGACTTTAGCAAACCATGCCCAATCATCACCCGATAATGTATATTTGAAAGATACGTTTAACCCCTTGAGCCTCTTATTCTTGGGACACGAAGGCACATCAAAGGACAAAGATGGTAATTCTGATATATAATCAGGCATTGCTTTTGAATCCTTTATGTCTGGCAGAGATGTGCTCATTATATTGAATTCATACAACATCTGTAACACACAAGCAGCCGACTTAGTCATTAATATGTGATCAGTGTAGGTGAATGTGTTTGCGTATTTAAGAGAAGAATGGCAAACCTGGAGATCTGAACTTCTGCCTATGGTGAGCTCATCATCACCAACGAGTAACACCTCATGACTTTGATATTTCTTTAGCCACTTCAAATGCCCCAAATCAGTTTCATCAAGTTTGGCTATCGGTAACAATTTTATAAAGCCTTCAATTTCAGCTAAATTAATACAACCTTCGTAGCCAAACTCTTGCAACATGAATCGAGGAGATTGGAAAGTTATTTTCTCCAGTGATGTACAGTAATATACATACAGTTCTGCAAGTGTATTTGGCAAAGATAGAAGACATTTAAGACTTGAGCAGAAACTCAAGTCAAGCACACGAAGATTTATAAGATGACCGTAATTAGGTAGGAACTCAAATAAGCTATTGCTTAAGTTCAAGTACTGCAAATATGTTAGAAAACTGAAACTCAGGGGAAAAGAATCAGTACGTTCAAGATTGCAGTTGTTTAGGAATAACTGTTGTAATGAATGGGGAAAGGAAAAGGGAGGCTGTTCTGTGACTCCACCAGAACTAGAAGCTTTTAGCCTTACTGACATATCTTTTTGCTCCTTCTCGAACAAGTTTTTACACCCTGTCATGTTCAATTGAGTAAGACTCTTAAGGTCTCCAATTTCACAAACACGGATTAGATTATGACAGTTCCAGAGAATCAAAGTCTCAAGATAAGGGATCCAGGATATGTTGCGGATTTCGAATAGATTTTGCGAGTCTTTAAGATTTAGAATCTTCAATGAGTGAAGAACCTGTTACAAAAGTAAGAAGATTTATTTAGCAGTAATAAAATGAGAAGTAAAAAGAACAATACATAAAATGAGGATCTTGGATTCCCTACCATGGGTGGTTCAAATACTTCCAAGTTGCTATAGCTCATATCCACAGCAACCATGTTTCCCATGTATAACCTGGTGGGTATGGTTCTTAAATGGAATCCAAACCAACAAAGCCATCTTAGATCTTCTGAAAAATTCTTATAGGATCCGGTAAGTTCCACAAAATTTAGCTGGAGCAATTTTAGATTATGCATCTTTTTAAATGCATCTGTCTCGAGTTCAGATGACTGCAAATTTAACATGACGAGAGTTAGTAAGCACACAACATACCTAGAAATGAATGCATCAAAGTTTCCTTGAGTAAACAAAAAAAGCATCCCCACGAATATATCCAAGTTACAGGTTTGTTAACATTTACTAATGTCAATAGAAGTCATATTCGGGCATGTTATGTGCACATATTTTTGAAGTTTTTATATAAAATGATATGTTATGACAAACTTCTCATTTACATTCAAAAAAGCCTTTAATGTAAACAAACCTTTCTAACGCAAACAAATTTCTTCGTCATTTTCATCCGTCTTTTCTTCTTTTTAGAAGTGAACATAAAATGGTATAAAATCGGAAATAATTAACTTATAAAAAATAGATCTAAACCCAAAAAGTTTAGCTTTTACTATATTTGGATTACCTTGAACGCCCGCTCCTCTTCCCTTAGCATTTTCAGGTCAAGTGTAAACCCTTCTATTGTTTTTGAACCCTGAAAGGAATAAGATGATGCTATAAAAATCTAGATGAAACAAGAGGCTTAGACATACACAAAAGAAGCATCTTACCTTTCCTGTTTTCAATATCTTATAAGAGTCTCCACTAAGCCAAACTCTGCTACGTTTCATAGGATGCTTGAATGATTCATTACGGACAATGTTTCTTCCCATCTCTTGAAGCAATCGATGCATCATCAACTTATTGTTAGGTGAAATTGAGAGAAGGCATCTATCGGTTAGGGTTTTAATCCCAGATAGTGCATTGTAATCTGGCTCCAATATCTTTTCCACATAATCCATGTCTTTGCCAATAAAAAAACAAGCAATATGCAAAAACAACTCTTTCTCAGAGGGAATAGGCAATAAATCGTAGCCCCTTTTGAGTACATATTGAATTCGAGAATGGATATCCTTAGTCAATGCCCCCAATTGACTTTTCCAATATGGGATGGTATTGCTATTGGATAGAGATGAACCTAACACTTCAAGAGCCAATGGATTTCCTTCACAATACTTTACAGCTTGTACCGCAAGATCCTTAAAACCTTCCTTTGGAATTTTGGATCCAAATGCATGACGACTTAAAAGTGCTAATGATTCATCATCATTCAGCAACTTCATTTTATATTGTTGACAACTAGTAGATGAGAACTTAAACCAGTTATCTGAATTTTCTGTAGTTATTATAATCTTGCTTTCTGCATTAATCTTCCCAGTTCCAAGTAAATCAACTAACTGACTCTCTTCAACTATGTCATCAAGAACAATAAGTGTCCTTTTCGTTCGTAAGGCCTCCTCAATCTTAGATGTACCTTGAGAAACACTAGGTATTTTTCTCTTTCTACCTCCTAAAATATCTTTGAGAAGTTGTTTTTGTAGTTCAAGCAAATCATGGGATTCTTTACATCTCCTACCAATGTTTTCAACAAAACTCGTGTTTTCAAATTTTTTCCAATTTGAATTGTAAATGTACTTGGCCAACGTTGTTTTACCACTTCCTCCCATGCCACAAATTGCCAAATACTCAAGATTGGTTTGACATAACCAAGAAGCGATCTCCTCATATCGAGTGTCCATTCCTGTTAGATTGGGTTGAAGATGAACTTCTTTACGATCTAGTTCTTTGTAAATGGTATCAACAATTTCCTTCAGAAACTTTGTTTCAGGCCTATAACAATACAAGGTAAGTTCGGTATATGAAATTTAGGTATTCCTTGAAAAAACTAAATAGAAATCATTTCAATACTAAACATTAAATT
Source organism: Silybum marianum (assembly GCA_036898165.1). NCBI lineage: Eukaryota > Viridiplantae > Streptophyta > Magnoliopsida > Asterales > Asteraceae > Silybum > Silybum marianum. The sequence goes on along the minus strand of CM072533.1, from coordinate 33,306,985 downwards.
CCAAATGTGAAGTACATCTAATATATCTTAAAGTTCTATTACTGTTAAATTTTCCAAAATAATTGTAATTCGTATCAACTATGGCCAAAGTATTAAAAAGAGCATTGACACAGACGATGTTTTAATTAAGTGCAGTTTTAAATGTGAACTTAATCAAAATAAACCAATTATGAATAGATTTGTCATAATAATGTAAAGTAAAGTTCATATAGACGAGTGGTAAAGGCTAGAATCCTTAAATATGGAGAGGACCATAGTGTGGCAATTTAATTGTTCTTTTTTCTTATTGCATAAATGAGAAATTAAAGTAAAAAAGAAAACTTGCACATGATCCATCAAGAAGCAATCAGCCAAATGCTCAAAACCATCATTTTATCTTTATCATCTTTTCCAAATACATAATTAAAATAAAGACTAATCACATATTTGCTTTCCCAATCATAATTACTACATCATTTTTGTCTACTTATAATCCACACTGATCAACATTTATGCTCATTGACAGGGATAATCCCAACTAGCCAATATCATTACAGTGACATTTATTCACAAAAATTCACCCCAAATCATAGAAATTAAAACCAGTAATCATCAAAATTATTATCATCAATTAAAATATAAGTAGGAAAAATAACAATCATACCCAGAAAGAACAGAGCCTGTCAAATTAGCAACATCCGTAAGCGCTACTTTCCACCGTTTCACGTTATCATACGTCCACCTTGTACATGTTTTGACTTGTATCTTGAATGTTTCATTTTGATTTCTGACATCAGAGGGATCTACATGATAAAAAACAGGAAGAACGAAATGATTGTGCTCTCTTTTTTGCTGGAGGATCAAGCAAAGCTCGTCAAGACACCATGTGGAAGTAGCATAGTTCTCTGATAAGACAACTATTGAAGCCTTGGATGCTTTGATTGCTGCCTCGATTTCAGGCTGTAGTTCGTGGCCCCTGTCGATTTCATCATTATCCCTAAAAGTGAGAAATCCTGCTTGCCCTAACGCTTGATAGAGATGATCTGTAAAGGAATCACGAGTATCTTCACCTCTGAAGCTTAGAAAGACATCGTAGCAAGCAGTATACTCTTCAACAGAGCTGGTGAACCTAGAGGTTGAAGCCATTGATTTAGTAGATCTGTTGAGAATAGGAGGATGGATGAGGTTTTGATCTTCTGCCAACCGCCAATTACCCAAAAACAATAGTCTCCACTTAACTTCAACTACCGATCCTCAAAGGTCAAAGATGATAGAGAAACAAAGAAAACAAATACTATTATATTATAAATTAGGTTGAATTACGTTTTAAGTCCCGCTAGTTTACATTAAATTACGCAGTTAGAGACTGTTTACCAACTCTTATCGGGTAAGGTAAGAATGTTGACGCACGTAAGTGTTGACTCGGGTAATGCTTTTTAGGTAAGGATGTTTATCAAAATGTTTTTGGCAAGTGATTACCAACAATAAAATGACCATTATAACCCTAAAAGGTCTAATATTTTTATTTTTAGTAGATAAATAATCTTCTTTTATTGATGTTTTGAAATACATAGAATGTTTAAATTTCCATTTTCACTTATAAAGTTCACTAAATTCTTTTATCAGTTTTAAGTTTTAACAGCTATAGCTTTTGAAACTCGAGATCTGCAGAAAGTCGCAAACAACGCCAAACAGGGGAAAAAATCCAAAATCGGTTACCAAAACCTTATTATAGATTTAGTCGATGCTCCAGATGATTAGAGGAAGAATAGTCAATCACAAACAACCCTCCCAACAGAACCAGAACACCCCCAAGAAGATCATATTCGAGAATTGCAACAAAAAGATAATCCAAAAACGCGATTATTCAGAAAAAAAAAAAAAAAACTCCAAATCAAGAATCAAAACTGGAATTAGAGATGAAATTGAAGCTAAAAAGGGATTAGAAGTAGAAATCGACCCTAAAACAAAGTTTAGGATCGAAAAAAAGGCATCCAAACCCTAACCCATCATGAAAATGGTGCAAAAAACCTAAACCGAGAAGAAACGGGAAAAAAAATGGCAAAAACAAAAAACAATCTCTCCCTAGGAGTATTTTCCATCGGTGGGTGCTCTAAGGGTGAAAACCTAATAGCAAGAGAGGGAAGTGCATTGGAAAAACAAAATCTGACTCTGGCAAGCATCATTTTGGTGCTGGCTCGGTAAGATCTCGATCAGATCCGTGATTTGGTAAACACACTGACTGCTGACCGAGTCAGTCTGGTCAACAGCTAGTAAACAACCACTTAGTCTCTACAGTGGAACAATTATACTCACTATCCCTGTGGTTTGCATTTTGGTCTGAAACTAGTCCCTTTCTCTAACATTGTTAAATCTAGTCATTTAAAATGAAGGGGATTTTGGTCTTTATTACTTATTAATTGGATAAAAAAACAAAAAACAAACCACCCCACTTAAGTTAGGTTTGACAATCATAGATTAGCTTATTTTTAAGTATATTAAAAAAATCGTGTTTGAGTGATCATAATCTAACTTATATCACTTTCTTTTAATTGTATCCTTAATTAATGTAGTAGTTACAGATTTTGTCCTTATGGTTTTATGAAAATTTATTTGGGTCCCTTTAACGAAATAATTACATGTATGGTCACCGTGGTTTTACTTTTGTTATGAATTAGGTCCTTGACCTAACTCTATTACCTTTATCTCCATTAAATTTGTGGTAAAATTGTCAATTAATCAATTTTCAGATAAAAACATTTATTGTACAAGGGTCTAGGCATTTAGTACAACTATAAAAAGCGTATGGCGAAAAGAAAAAAAAAATCAGAAGCATAAAATTCATCGGCAATTTCTAATCCCGACCTCCCTTCTCTACGACGTCCTGATAGCAAAATAACACACGTGAAATATGTCACAATAATAGTGCAAGTGTACATCACTATTGCATTCGCTTAACAAGTAATATGATGGTAAATATCAAGTTCGTTCCAAGGACTGGTCAACTAAGAATCGGAGATTTTTACGAGCTTCTGATATAAAGTTTAGAGTTATAAAAATGATTTGTTGTTGGTGGAATATTCAATAACTTTTTATAAAAATACAATTAACGACAAGTGGGCATGGGTGTAAGTTTTCCCCCGAGAAGATTATTGTAACAAATATGGTTAATAAAGCCGGTCACAAGTGGTCCTATATAACTTTCTCCTCTCAAAGTTCCATTATATAGGTTGCGAAAAATGGTTTTATTATAAAGTACTACTCATGCTAACATTCGGTTTGCCAATCGTAACTAAGTAGATCTCGAAGATCTTAGCTCCGCCGGATGTGGAGGGATGCGCATATCTCTATGACACACCCACTCGACCGACATCTGAACCTTAGTACGATTATGCAAAAACCCATATCTCTATGCGATTATTGAAGATTCTCTCGAACCTCCTTGCATCATTCAAGCCGTATTTCCGATCCGCCCCTCTCGAGGGCTAAGATCTAATATTAACACTTAAAGTGATCAGCTTGTCCGTGTTGAGTTGAAGCTTCGACTCGAATGACCAAACCGAAGAGTTAGCAAAAGTAGTAACACCCAAGTGTTACATTTTGGACTCTCGGGTTCGGCTTACACCCACACCCAAAGGGCAGAAGTAGAAATACGAAAACAAAAATTGCATTAAACGTAACTGGCCACAGTGGTCAGTGACCACTGCGGCCGACGGGAAAGTAAATTACTAAAATTAAAGTGCAGAAATAAAAACTGCTACAAAGTAAAATGTAAGACTAAATTATCAGTTGAGTTTCTTCAAGTGATGGATGAATCAAATGAAGTCCCAAGAACTCTCTTTTATAGTGGAAGAGGAGAGAAGGGGTGAAAGGGACTTGGCAATGGAGAAAGTGATGTTACAATGTTGTCTTCTTCTTCATGTTTGTCCTATCTTCATGAAAGAGACTTGAGAGAGGAGAGGGACATCTCAATGGTGTCCTTTTCCTCTATTTGTCTTCATTTCCTTTGTCATTTTGCTCATCCCTTTTATGAAAGTTCCAGCCCTTGACCCAAACGTAATCCTGCATCTTCAACACATTTTGGCAATGCATCTCCATAAGGGTTTTCTGCAGCTCAAGCAGCTTCAGACGTTGCTCACCACAGTGGTGACTTGCCACTCCAACGAACCAGCTCCAAAATGACACATACACTAATCAAAATACAAACTTTTATCCTCAACAGCTCCAAATGAAAATAAATAAATAAAAAGGGGAAACATAAACATATAAAGGAAAAACACATACTAAAAAGCAATAAAACAACACACAAATGAAGTGTAAATAACACTCACAATGAGAGTTATCACACCCTCAAACTTAACTTGTTACTTGTCCCCAAGTAATGCAAAAGACAAAAATAAAAAAGACTAACATGACTCAAACATACAAGATGACTAAGTATCACAAATAGGATCATTGATATTTTTTTTTCTTTTTTCGTCCTCATTTTTTCCATCTTAAATCCTTTTGATTAAAAATACCATAGATTTCTATCTTTCTACTCTTTCTTTTTGTTGCAATGCAATTTCCATAATTCACCGATCTTATGATAATTAACTTTGTGAACTTAGATCCATAGGGCTTTCACGGGTTAGTGTTTATGGCTTTTTCACTATTTTTACATTTTCATCTTCCCCTAAACTTGTCTTTTTGGGCTACACATAAAAATAAATAAAATCTTTTGTGAACTTGATGTGTATTTCCCGTTTTGTTTTGTGCCATACTCAACTATTTATATGAATCCAACCCAATTTAATTTTTTTTTCTCAATGTGGGTGGACAATGGTAGTTGGTGCATTTTGTTCCTTCCAATTTTTCGAAGGATTAATTTTTTTTTTGTGACACATGTGTTCCCTCCCCCAAATTTAAGATAACACAATGTCCTCATTGTGGAGGGACCATTCAAACAAAAAGGCTTGGGTAAGGTAACAAAAGAAGAGTGTATTGGCCAAGTGTTTACAAAAATGGCCTATGTCATTTCTAAGGTTCCAAAGTCAAATCAATATGGATACCAGGGAATTGGTTGCTTAGTTCTAGAAATATGTTTAGTAATGGAAAGATCATTCAAACTATGAGACTTAAAAATCTAAGGAGAGAAGATGAGAAGACTATCTTTTTTTTCTTCTTTTTTTTTGATCCCAAAAACTTTGATACTAGTCGGAAGAAAAAAATACAAAAATAAGAGACTCAAATTTAGCCTAAAAAATATAAAATAAAAGACACAAAATTGGAGTTGAGAGTAAGGAAAAAAATGTTTGTATTATGATTATGTAGGATGTGATTCACCACCCCATGCATGCATTTTCAAAAAATGGGATGGTATTTTCAAGATGATAACCACCTTCACCTTCATAGCGGCTCTCACACCACCCAAAGAATACGATCTAGTCAAATCTCCCGAGCTTTTGATCACATAGTTTCTCCACACGATTTGATGTGTAACTACCGTGGGAACACTATGGTCACAAAAAGAAGGCTTCACAACATGAGCAAAAATCATTAAGTTAGAATTTTTAGCATTTTGAAGCACTTCTTCACTATTAGAAAGTAAAGAGGGCTTGCTCACGTGCTCAGATTTTACCTCAAAAATCTCTAACTCTTTTTCAACATTACCCTCATCCTTAACACATATTAACATTTCATTGTCACTTGGTAAGGGACCTTGATTTTGATGTTTCAACTCGTCGACTAGTTGTCCCATTTTAATTGTCAAGGCATCTAAAGAGGATTGAAAATCTCCAAAAAATGTTGTAAGACTCTCAATCAAACTTGGAGAAATAGCTTCAAAAGAGTGAGATGACTCGGGTTGTTCAAAAAAAATCTCAGGTGGGTAGTCGGACTCAAAGGACGGGAATCCGTAATACGGATTCGTCCCTTGAAAATCACAAGAATAATCAAAATGCGAATCCCATGATTGGTCAAATGTATTTAAATACGTGTCATTCCAATCTTGGTGGGGAGGTGCAAGTGAAGTGTAGGTCTCATCATCTTGAATATTTGTACAAAAATTAGGATGTTGTTCCCAACAATAATTGAAAGAATTATAATAAGGGGCATCCAATTTAAAACCTCCCATTATGGTGAAAGGGTGAAAATGCTATTAAAAAAAACTCGCGACTCGGCCTAAAAAAAATCAATATCTTAGGATTAAAAATCACCCCGATCCCCGGCAGCGGTGCCAAAAACTTGATAGCAAAATAACACACGTGAAATGTGTCACAATAATAGTGCAAGTGTACATCACTATTGCATTCGCTTAACAAGTAATATGATGGTAAATATCAATTTCGTTCCAAGGACTGGTCAACTAAGAATCGGAGATTTTTACGAGCTTCTGATATAAAGTTTAGAGTTATAAAAATGATTTGTTGTTGGTGGAATATTCAATAACTTTTTATAAAAATACAATTAACGACAAGTGGGCATGGGTGTAAGTTTTCCCCCGAGAAGATTATTGTAACAAATATGGTTAATAAAGCCGGTCACAAGTGGTCCTATATAACTTTCTCCTCTCAAAGTTCCATTATATAGGTTGCGAAAAATGGTTTTATTATAAAGTACTACTCATGCTAACATTCGGTTTGCCAATCGTAACTAAGTAGATCTCGAAGATCTTAGCTCCGCCGGATGTGGAGGGATGCGCATATCTCTATGACACACCCACTCGACCGACATCTGAACCTTAGTACGATTATGCAAAAACCCATATCTATGCGATTATTGAAGATTCTCTCGAACCTCCTTGCATCATTCAAGCCGTATTTCCGATCCGCCCCTCTCGAGGGCTAAGATCTAATATTAACACTTAAAGTGATCAGCTTGTCCGCGTTGAGTTGAAGCTTCAACTCGAATGACCAAACCGAAGAGTTAGCAAAAGTAGTAACACCCAAGTGTTACATTTTGGACTCTCGGGTTCGGCTTACACCCACACCCAAAGGGGGGGGGGGGTTTAGCTACGATACACAATTAAAGAAATACTGCAGAAGTAGAAATATGAAAACAAAAATTGCATTAAACGTAACTGGCCACAGTGGTCAGTGACCACTGCGGCCGACGGGAAAGTAAATTACTAAAATTAAAGTGCAGAAATAAAAACTGCTACAAAGTAAAATGTAAGACTAAATTATCAGCTGAGTTTCTTCAAGTGATGGATGAATCAAATGAAGTCCCAAGAACTCTCTTTTATAGTGGAAGAGGAGAGAAGGGGTGAAAGGGACTTGGCAATGGAGAAAGTGATGTTACAATGTTGTCTTCTTCTTCATGTTTGTCCTATCTTCATGAAAGAGACTTGAGAGAGGAGAGGGACATCTCAATGGTGTCCTTTTCCTCTATTTGTCTTCATTTCCTTTGTCATTTTGCTCATCCCTTTTATGAAAGTTTCAGCCCTTGACCCAAACGTAATCCTGCATCTTCAACACATTTTGGCAATGCATCTCCATAAGGGTTTTCTGCAGCTCAAGCAGCTTCAGACGTTGCTCACCACAGTGGTGACTTGCCACTCCAACGAACCAGCTCCAAAATGACACATACACTAATCAAAATACAAACTTTTATCCTCAACAGCTCCAAATGAAAATAAATAAATAAAAAGGGGAAACATAAACATATAAAGGAAAAACACATACTAAAAAGCAATAAAACAACACACAAATGAAGTGTAAATAACACTCACAATGAGAGTTATCACGTCCTCTCTCAACTTTGGCCACCATGGCATTTCCCTGATCGTTCACCTCCGTCCTCTTTACACCCTCGATCACCAGAAACTCAAACCATGGCGACCACTGTGACACTCTATCTCCATTGCAGACAATGGCCACCATTGTTGAGACTCCATATCCATGACCGCAGATTTGAAACCATCCACCGAACCCATATCTCCATCAAACTAAGATCTAAAAACTCCATTATTAAAAACGATAAGATATCACATTATAGATAAATATACATGGTGTTATGATTAAAAACATTGATCAAGTTTGATGATTTATGCAATATAAATCAAGTTACTAATAGGCAAAAAAGAAAATTTGGACAGAAAACTTACAAATCGATGGGTTTCTAACTCCATCGAACCCATAAATGAAAACCCAATATCTCCACAGAATTGGAACCATGGATCTGATAGTCTTTGTGGGTATATTCTAGGATTTTTGTTATAAAAGGATTGCAAGTGGGGGAGGCCGGAGAAGGATCGAATAAGAATGCAGACCAGAGCCCATGGAGTCGATCTCCCTATTGCTATTAATCTATCTCTTCCTCTCTCTAGAAAGAAAAACAAATAATATATTGAGTAGAGATAGACAATGTCTGCATTCCACTATGTTTGTGTCGTGTGTGCATATTTAGGATAAGTAGAAGTTTCTTTGATTTCTTGCAAAGAATCCCCATTCAAAACTTGTTGAAATCTTATCCTCTTTATCAGATGCAGTCCAAGGGGAAGGGTTTTGGCTAAATTACATGTGTGATGTGTTAAAAATATCGATCCTCAATCAAAGGATTCTCAATCAAATCATACTTAATTTACTTGTTTATAATAGCTGTTGTAATCTTTTATTTTTAGTATATACCTTTCTGATTAGACTTGATTATAGGGATCTGTACATGTTAACTTCTCTTGTAAAATCTATAAATTGTTAAGCTCTCTATAATGGAAAAACATCTTTCCTCTCAAACTTATATGGTATGAGAGCAACAAGTTGATATGTTTATGATTTTTTCAACCCAAACCTGTTAAATAAATGGGTTAAACCTGACATGACCCGTTTAATTTTAAAATTTTAAATAAAATAAAAATGATTTTGACTATTAAATTTGATGAACAAAACATAACCAAAACCACAAATAATAGTAAATTGTTTAAAGTTTATATAAAACACAACCATCAATGCCATAAATTGTTCAAATATCTAAACATTTAATTAAGTTATCTGTTGGAGCTTGAAGGCGGACGACGGGAAGAGAGAGAGCCGAGAGGGAGACTTGGAGGCGGGTTATATATTACTTTATTACGGTTTACACTTGACAAACTGAGAGGATTTCAAGTTTCCAATGTTTATAGATAATATTAGACATTATAATTATAATTTAAAAATAAAAATATATAATATTTTAAACGAGTTGAAAACGGGTTTTGAATGAGTCGAAAATTTCAATTCAATCCAACCCATTTATTTAAATGGTTTGGACGGGTTGACTCATTTAACTTAAATGGGTTAAAATCTCAACCTATTCTACTAATTTTGAGTTGGATTTGGGTTAAGCCACTTTTTGCCACCGTGATTTGTGAAATTCAATGAAATTTAAATATTCATTCCATAAAAAGAATGAACCAAACGAGGAAAAAAATTTGATCAATGGAATTCAACATTCCGATTCCATCAGTTTCCGTTATAACTGCAAACCAAAAGTCGCAATGAAAATTGACAAACTTGAGGAGAGATACCAAATCCTAGTTAATAAAATTTACAAATATTAGAGCATCTCCAACAAATTCCCTCTCTGAAATGGAGAATCAAAAGACAAAATCTCCAAAAAAAATTGCATTCCTCTCCAACAAATTCCCTATAATTTCTTCAAAATAATATTAAAATATTACATCATCTATTGGTCATTTGATTTTGGTAATCATTTTTGGAGTGAACTCCATATTTGGAGAAAAACCCAGTCTCGCTCCTACGTTCTCCATTTTGAAGATGATTATGGGGAAACTATTGAATCAAAATACTTGCTCAAAATCTCCATTTACTTCATTTTTTTGGAAGCTGTCGGATATGCTCTTAGAGCATCTCCAACAGATTCCTTAAAATTTCTCCAAAATGGAGAACCAAAAATCAAAATCTTTAAAAAATATTACATTCATCTTCAACCGATTCCCCATTTTGAAGAAACCAATATTGATTATAATATTAAAAAATTCAATTCATCTATTAAAAAATTATTTCTCTCTCCAAATATTTGTTTTCAAAATTTTTTATTGATGGTTTATCTTTGTAATCATTTTTGGATCCAAATCAAGATCGACTAACCGGTCATGTTAGACCGGTCCAGTCAAGCCTTCATGATATAGTTTTCCCCTTCGATTGGATCCCAATCAAGTTAGATTGGGTCTATTAAACCTCCCTTTTGATTCGATAATTGTTGGCTAAAAATGTAACACCCTAAAATTTAGAGCAAATTTAAACCAAATTATATGTGTGGAATTCAACTTAAATATAAAAGGATCGCCCAATAGATGGGAAAGTAATGGAGTTACATCAACATATGAATACTAAATGACAACCTATTAATCTATACAAAATTTAGATTATAGATTATGTTCGTGTGTCACTAATATCCTCAAAATAAACATTCTAATATCTCCAATATTTACACTCTAAAGTGTAATCCCAAAAAGAGTGCCTTCACCGGCACGCCACTCCGCTCCTCTCTAAGAAGTCCCATTAACCAGATCACCTGCTAAACAACATTTAAGATCAAGTGTTAGGCTTACGCCTAGTGAGAACAACCAGTTAAATGAATAAAGTAGTAAAATATTTTAAAGGTGTGGTATACTTTATCCCATTTAACTTAACTTGAAAGCTTACTCTTGGTGAGCAAGGGTTTTTTAAAACAATCGGGGGAGACCCGATATTACCATTAGTTGTGACGAAACTCCAAGTTGGCCACAAACCAATGTCATAGAATGACACATAAAGGTCTGGTAGCCATTGACATCAACCACAATACAGTCTTTAGTCATTTGTACACATAAGTTCAAGCCTCAAGAATTGCACGCAAATCCACAATGCATAATACGAGATAGTGAAAAGATAGATTGGAAATTACACAATTTATCACAATGCCTATTTCCAATTTAAAAGTAGGTTCATTCTATCCTTAACCCAATACAAAACTTCCAAACTTAACCCAAATAAAAAAATACTTGAAATCATAAGCTTAAGATTAGTAAATACAACATTTATAACAAGTATTTGAGTTTATAAAGTTTGAATCTGAACTCACATAGCTAGGGTTAGGAAAACCCTAGAAAATCTCCTAAAATGATGGAAATGGAGAAAGTTTGAGGTAGGAGATGAAGGACACAACAACGGAAGCTTGAAACTTGCACTCATGCTTTTGCACTTGAACCTTCAACTTTAATGGAACAATGAATGCGTTTGAAAGAGGTAGGTGAAAAGAGTAAAACCCTAAAAATCGCCTTCAATGCAATGCTCCCAATACTGAGTTTGATATCTGATAAAATGAGAAAACTGAGCTGAAAAATCGGGACTTATTGTGCTCTCAGGACCGCCCGGGCGATTTATGGGAACGTGACGTCAAGCAGGGACGTCGGCCTTTAGAGCGGTGATCGTACAGTTACAGTATAAATACAAGAACACCAATATCGAATAAAATATATAATGCTATTGTATGTTTCGTAGTTCCAGAGCGCAAAGATGATCAATCGGGCTTTCTTCGTTGATTTTAGCCTTGATTTTATAGTCGGTGCCATTTGTGACTGTCGTTTGTCATTAATAATCTTCATGGATGTCCTTAATGTCGTTGACTGTAACCGTCCAATGGTCACGTCATTAATCGCGGCTTTGAATGTAACGTCCGTGCGCCCTTAATTGGGCTTGGAATGCCCTTAATGATGTCGTAACCGTCCAACGGTCATTTGATCATCGCTGGTTTGTCAAGCGTCGTAGAAAACTTTCGGGAGTTTCGTTCGACCATTGACTCCGAAGGCATAATGAGTTGTAAAATATCTTTGGTCGAACGTTTTAGTCAACGGTCGTGAGTTCAGGATATTTTTACCCAAACAGCGGTCGGGATATGCAGCAACAGCGGTCTGGATATGCACCAACGACGGTCAGGACATGCACCAACAGTGGTCGACCAATACATCAACGCTAGTCGAGTTTCACGCAACGATGGAGAGGAAAAACCGTAGGAGATGATGGAGGAAAACGATAAGTTTGAGAAATGAGTAAACTAGGGTTTTTCAATGACCGTAATTTGGATTAGGAATGGAGAATTTGTTTCTAAACTACTGGGGTAATTTGGTAATTTACCTAGTATAAATGATTAAAAAATAATGTAAAATAAAATAAAATAAAATTAGGAGGAGGTCATTTTGCAAAACCTACGTTTGCTAAATAATCCACCATTTTTATTCCGAAACTTTGAAGAACTCCATGGACTCCGATTTCTCCAATCAAATCTTCTTCCTCACTCTATACACGGACGAAGAAGGCGGCAAATAATATTGCTTTCTTTCGCAGGCAGGTCACTCGTCATTCATATTATTTGTTTCGTTGATAAATTTGTACATCGGTTTAATCATATGATAATATGGGGAATCGAAATCACCCCTTTTCCCCCAATTTTCAGAAAAAGGACAAATTGGAGCTTCTGCCTTACATTTTTTCTTTTAAAAATCTAGGTCCTGATTTTTTAAACTAAAATTATGGTGGTGATGCTTGTTGTTTACCTAGTTCTTCTGGTATAGTTTACTTTAATTCTTTGTTTGTATCTTAAAATACTATCGACAAATAGGTTGCCATGAAAATAGAAAAAGGAAGCAGGTGAAGTAAATGCAAAAATAAGAGAACAACAAATAGATTATCCTAAGGCTAGCATTCACACAATTGAGACCCATTTTAAGGATTTGAGAAATGGTTGATTAAATCCTTATAGATGTCACTTAAATTGTTGATGAATCAAATAAAAAATTACGTTAAGAGAAAACTGCAAAATGGATGGTTACAATGGAGGCATTCGGACTAGTGTTGGATCCAGAAAATTTTATTATTGGGGCACACTTAGAGGTGTCAAAAAAAGCTGAAGCCGAATAACTCATCGGAACCAAAACGATTTTGGGTTACTCGGTTTTCGGCTTAAATTGTCCAATTTAATCAAATAAATATATCTTTTTCGGTTTTTCGATTATATTTTTACTATTTTGGATAAACCAACCAACCAACGTATACATTATACTGCTATGTAGATATTTTACTATTTCGGTTTAACTAAAAGTATATCAGATAGCAAAAGACCAATATATCATAAATAAAAGACAAACTAGTAGTAAACCTTATATCAAAATAGCAAATTCAAATTAAATAACAAACTCAAGAACCCTAGATCAAATAACAATTAACAAATAGAAAATTAAAATTAACAAATAATTAAAAATCTATAAAACAATAAAATGCAAAAAGAAAGTTAGAAAAACAAAACAAAAAATAGTGATTTATCAAATTATTAGCATCCTAATAAACAAAACAAGGTAAATAAGATGACTTTAATTGGGTTAAGGCTCAGAAATTAGGGAAGTTAGAGTTTAATTGATGCTTAAATTGGTAACTCCTTGATATGAAAGTTGTAAATAAGATAGTAGGAATTAGATTTGGGGTTTTGCCTTTTGATTGTTGAGGGCCTGTTAGTAATTTTAGGTTAAAAGAATATTTTTAAAGCTACAAGTCATGCTTTCTTGTGGTTTGTTGGGGGTCTATATATAACCCCTATGGGTTGGCTATATATCCGCCCTTGGTTGGACCTGTGCTTCTACGAGTATAGAGAAAGAATGCAGCAGGTAGACAAGATGTAAATACATGCTTACTGGATGTAATTGTTTGAAGGGAAAGCGATAAGTAATTAGATATTTAAAGGACATGAAGAGGCCACATTGCCACCTAAAGAGGGTTTGAAACTCTGAAATGTGTTGTCCTTTGGAGCAAATCATCATCTTATGTGAACACTAATTATACAAGGTGATTTTCATACCATGTGTTAGTTAGCGACAAATAAGACGCTTAAATATCTTCTGTTTCGTACAAGTTAGTTTGTTTTATAGGACATAATCAATCAATCAAATATATAAAAAGGTTATAGATGAAGTTTGGAGTTGGATATGCTTTGTCATGAAGTGCTATAAATAAACAATAGACCCATTTAGAGGCAATATGTGGAATTCTTATAAATATTAAGTCGAAATAGAGCACCATGGATGTTATGGAGGTTGCGTTAGATGGCTAATAGGATAACTCGTGTGGGAGCATAATAATATGGATACACAAAGATTAGCAAGAAGAATATCAAGAACAAAACTCGGATCAAATGATTTTGTTTTGAGAAATATGTAGCAACTGTCAAGCTAATTGAAAGCCTTACTTTAGATGCGATAACTAATGCATGAAGACATTCATGTACCAATATAAGATTAGTGTATCATGATTGAGTAAAAATATATATTAGACTAACTAGAAAGATGTATGCATGTAGTCCTAGTGTCGAATAAAATGACAATAATACTTTATCTATAGTCTTTGTAGATGCAATCACATTAACTAAGATGGCTGTTTGTTTGCCTCTTAATGTGCCACTAAGAGGCCACCTTTGAATTGGTCAGAGGACTGTTTTGTTTGGCAAAATAAAAACACATTTCAAAATCCTTCTTTTTAGCCTCTGAGGTATTTTTATGTAAGACACTCCCATACCATTAAGAGACCTCACTTTTTCTAGCTTGTCCTCTCAACATAGCCGCTCTCTTCTCCCTTACATCCCTCTACTCTTCTCCCTTACATCCCGCTACTGAAAATCCTAGAAAATGAAATTTTCAAAATCAAAATCAAAATCAAACCTAGAAAAGTTTTCTAATGTTCTACCGAATCCCAATTCCCAATAGCAATTTCTGAATCTATAACCCCTAAAAATCCTCCTATCATTGCAGTAAAACCATCTGTATTCGCAACCACAAGAAAAGAAGGCCATGACCTCCTTCTAGGCAAGTTCGAGATTTGAATGGTAGTCATCGGCAAAGAAAAAATAGTGAAAGGCAGTGACAAATATTTTTTTTATGAAAAGTGGTGACAAAGAAACAAACCCCTGAATCTGTTGCCATCTACTCCATCCTCCGCAATCAATATTCAAATATTTCTTCTTGCTTTGTTGGAAAACAAGATTTTTTAATGAGTTGTATATTTATGGAAAAATGAGTTTTGTAACTATGAAAACAAACTGGTAGCCATCTAGCTATTAACATAAGAAATATATGTTTTGTATTTGGGTTTTTTAATTTTAAGAATTTATTGTTATTGTTGATTGAACATATTTAAAGATTAAATTTTATTATTGATTGATCAATTTCATGTCAAATTTTAGGAAAAAAAACATGGGCTTAATGGAAAAATAACTAAACAGAACACAAGGTAAAATTGGTAATTTTCTGTCATCCAAACTGCCTATTTAGAACACTTGCCAAACAGTCATTTTCCTCTCAACACTAAGGGGCCGTTTACCAAACGCTTATCCGGGTAAGCGCTTACCACGGTTAGCGCTTACCGGGCAAATTGTTGCATACAATATCATTTTGGTAGACTAAAATCTTACCCGGTAAGTAAATTATAGTCTTGAATTTTGTTGGTAAGCACTTACCCGGGTAAGTTTTGGTAAACGGCCCCTAAATTATACATAACTTCTTATCATTGTGACTGCTTAATCAATCTACACCAAATCATTCAACAATTGCCAAATAACCCCTAAATTGCATTAGACTGCAAATTAGTTCAACTTTCTTTTTTTCTTCTTAATTTCATCCATTTAATTACTTTTTCTTCATACGCTTTGTGGATAGTTATTCTTCAAGGAATGTGTGAGAGGGCTCTTATGGGCGGTGCAAAGCTATGCACAAATGACTTCTCAAGCTAGGTTGGAGAAATGGCATCGTATAACAAAATGTGTCCCAAAGTGCATAATTTCCATATATACATACACACACGACCAAATTGTATAACACAAGATTAGAAAACCAAAATTGGGGATCTTGTTGGTAGCAGAGAAAGACTTGGTGTTTAGAGGGAACTTAATATTATTTGGTTTTCTTGTTCTTCTCCCTAGGTTAAATACCAGAATGAGGATTATGAGGAAACCTTGGTTCATGTAGCTTTATGGCTGAAACAAGTATATAATTAGTGGTGCATTATGTGGTATGAAGAATGCATTTGTTAATACACTTGTTGAGGAGGTTCAGTTGGTTTATATGGATTAACCACTAACTTTGAGGCTCAAGAGTAGACTTTTACAATATGTCATCTCTGTGTGGATGTGGCTTGAAACATAGTTTTTTCTTTAAAGTTTCATTCAACATCAATTATAACATGCACAAAACTCTTGGACAATTAGCATTTCCTTATTCACTTTTATCGGACAAAACCATATATATATATACAGTGTGTCAATAACAATGATACTTTATGGATTTTTGTTTGCCTATCCAAGTTCTGTTGACCGTCTTCTGTTTGCTTGTTATGGAAGAAAGAGACAACCTTATAATTTTCAGTTTTCTCACATGCAGGTGGAGTGTATACCTCTATTTTGTTCAAACGAGTTTCTTTAATGATGATGATTTGAAAAGAGATATTCTTGTCTATGAATATATGCGCAATGAAAAACTTGAAGATAATCTCCATAAACTTGGTAGTTGGTACCCCTCTTTCTTGGCTTCAACAACTCAATATCTGCATTGTTGCTGGTCGTGGGTTGGTATAGGATTCGGGTTGGGGTTATACTTCATGATGTCAAGAGCTTAGATATTAATATTGTATTGTAGAGAAATTGGGCAACAACATTTCAGACTGTGTGTTTGTTCAAAATAGACCCAAGGAATCAACCATCAATTTGTATCAACACCCTTGTTAAAGGTACTTTTGGGTAACCGGATCTTGATTATTATGCAACTGGAAAGCTGATAAGTCTGATGTGTATGCCACTATGCCTACACCGATACACATCTGACTTTCTTGTCAGCTTTCGAGTTGTGTAATAGTTGGGATCCAGATACCCAAAAGTGCCTTTATCATTGTCTTGACATAAGTGGATGGCTGATTCGTTTGGCCTTGACAACCCAAAGTCCCGAAGTTTTCGCTGCCCAACTTTCATTTAACAAAATATTTGAGCTCTTCACATCACGATGTATGATCCCAACCAAACTTTGGGGTGGTTTTCTTGGAAGTACACTGACCTCACCAGAGAAATTCAATAATTCATTGCAACATGCTGACATTACAATATTTGCTAGAATAAATGGCTGGTATGATTCCTTTCCATTCCAACTTATGTAAGCTCTTTAGAACTACTTCATTGTTTGTCTTTTATTTACGGAAGTTATATAATCATAATTATATTTTTCGTTCCAAATAGAGATGTAAACCATGTATATTCAGTGTATCTTACAACAAAGCTGATTAATGCCCTACCAGTTGAGGTAGGATAAATTGTCCATTTCAGAATCCACATGTCTACTAAGAGTTCCATTGTCTATTAAGTGGTTGTTTGTTTACCTCTTAACAGTTCCATTAAGAGGCAGCTTCTGAATCGCTAAGAGGTGAATCCTGTTTGGCAAAAACTAAGTCTGCCTGTTAATGGTTCCAAAACCCTCCGAGTCATGTTGTATCCTGGACCTCCCTGAACCATTAAGAGCCCTAATTACATCCTAAACATTTACCAAACAATTATATTCATTTTGCAGTATATCATAAGAGCCTCTTAATCATTCCGACTCTTAATCATGTTGTTATATAGTCTTTCCATCTTTGTAATAATGATTGAAATTAACACAAGTTATCTTTTTCTAATTACTTTGTGCCAAAGCATGCTTGATGCTTGATTATTATAAGCAATGCTAAAGTTTCACTTAATGTAATATGTTTGTTTCTAAACAAGCTTAATCTAGACCTGTAGATTTCAATATCTTTTATTTAACATCTTGCCTAGTCTTGCTCATAAAAATGATAGTGGTTACTGTTTAGAAGCACACACCATAGAGTACTATATTGTATGTCATCCATGAGTTCTTCCATAACTAAACTACAAAATATAAAAGACTCCATACTGATCTTTGGTGTAAATTGTGGTAATAAGAAAAGCATTTTTCCAGTTGTTTCAATGTAATAGGATATATTTAATCGCATTCCCCTATATCACTTCCGTTGGTACCCTATCATAAACCTTTGGAAGACTGATAAACACCATATAAGACCCATTTACATCCGTAGATACCTCCTTTAGTTTTCAAATCAAGAGAATGGTCAATGGTCCATGTTTCTAAATAACTTGTATTTAAAGATGTTGACTATCTGTTGGTTCATATATTTTCATATTGTATACTTGTAGTAGAAGTAGAATGGTTTTCATGACACTCGATGCCTGTAGCATATGGTTTGGGATCTTTTCTTTAACACTGTCATGCATATCAAAGATTGGTCAACAGGAGGATTCTTATGTCATGTAAAAACCTAGTTGAACGAACATCTGATAGGGTATTTAACTTGAAGTAATTTGGGTATGATGGTGGAGTGAAAATAGTGATTATTTATATAACTTGTTTGTATTTCAGCTTAGTGTGATTCAAAGCTATCAAGTAATACCAAGGGAAATTGTAGAGAATTGCTGGTAATATCAATATGTTTTTGGACATAAGAGAAGTTCCTGCAGATTACAAAATTCAAAGTTTAAAAGAATTTAAGTGTTGCTGATTTGGAGCTGATATTCGGCAGGTAAGTGTAATAATTGCACATCAATACAAACACACACACATATGTATGTATGTATGTATATATTTATATATATATTGAAAAGAATAACATCAAAATAATGGAAAACGTAATACCCCTAATTAAAATGGACAAACGCCAAGAACGAAAACTGACTAAATGAAGTTGAAGGATGAGAACCGTTAATTGGACAAACATCAAGGACGAAAGCCGAACTTTACTCTAATTAAAGTGATGAGATTAAATGAAATATGTATGGAATAATGAAATGTATAAAGGTATTATTATGATTTATGTATGGAATAATGAAATAGATAAAGGTATTATCGAGTTTAGACTAAACAAACGATTCATACACATTTGTCTTTCGGTCTTTCATCTGCGCCAAAACCGGTTAGGGTATAATCAAAGTTTTTTCTTTTTTTTCTGGAAAAAGGGGACGGAACCCCTAGGAAAAATTTTATTCATTGCTTTCTTCCCTCCCACACCTCAAACAGAATAATCTTGTGGTTTTGTGTATCATCTCGAACATATGTCCGATTTGCTTTTGCCCTCACACTATTCAAAACTGATTTGATGTATCCGGAACTCATGATACATATAACCCCCTCCTCCCTAATGTTTTGATTTCATAGGTTCTTCAAAATCCTATAGATTTCTCAGAGGTATGCTCTACAAAACCCTTTCCATTTCAATTTTGCGTTCCTTTGTTCATTCAGAATTTTCCAGTTTGAGGACCGTTTAGAAATAGAATAAAAGGTAACTGTGTAGATGCTATTTTGGATACCATCTAGAAAAGATTATGGTTTATCTCATAATACTGATTCAATAACATTGGAATTGTTATCTGATAACTTGGAAAAGGAATTGCTAAATGCCAAGATGTTTGCCTATGCAAATCACACTATTTAAGCATTTTCTCAAATATTAGGTCACTGGAAATCTAAGGCATGGTTAGTAAAGCTTTATCATTACGCAATGTTCCCCAGCACAACCTTCTTGGCATGGATACTTAGGAACCCCTTCATAATTGCTTTATTTGTTCTCCAATTCTTTTTTATAATTGATGTCTATTGTTTATGAACTGAGATAGAATTAAGGTTGATTCATTAGTTTTTACAGGCCTACCACAAAGTAATCAAAATTTGGGTTGTAATGAATTTTTTATGAATCAAATGTTGTTTATGGTGACAATTACATGTGCTTGTCAAAAATATGTTATATTTGTACTTGATTGGAAAAAAAAATACAAGATCATGAGCTTTAGTATCGGTGTCATACGATACTTAGAATTTAAACAAATACAGTTTCTTGGGTGTGTGTATGTGTTCATTTACAAGGGAATTTTTTTTAGTGGCGTTTGTTTTTTACGAGGCGCTGAAATCTGAAGTCTGATTTCAATTCTGAAATGGTTATGAGACGCCTAATGTAACGCAAATGTTTTTCTGGGTGTTAACTGTATGATTATAATGCAAATGTTTTTTTGGGATCTAACTTCAAAGGTATCAATATAATTCCTTCGCTGCCAATTTGTTTTTCATTCTTTATGTAATGTTTTTTAGATCAACGGTTTAACTTGAAGTTGATGAATAAATTTTAAGTTGGTGCTGGTGCTGTAAATGGGATATCAAGGATTATCAATCAATGGCATTAAATAACTTAAATATTAAACAAGCCCTGGTCAAATCATGTTATTGAAGCACCGATGGCAAATGGCTCTTCATTGTAAATTGTGTATAAATTGAATTGGTGTTTGATATTGAAGTATTTTGTGTTCTAATATTCAACATGATGGCAAGCTAGGTGCTGCTCATGAAACATTTATCGGCTAAACACTTATTGGAAAAATATCACTTTTTATTTACTTTTGTGGGTAAAATTATCAGCCATCAAAATGGCATTTTAAGTAACAATCTTATTTGGTAAGTGCTAATTGGGTAAGTGTCACCACATTTAGTTACCGGGTAAGATTCTTGATCCTTGTCATGCTTATTTTCAAAGGTAAGTAACCTGGTAGATACTCGGGTACAATGTTATACCCCTTCTGCAAGGTTTTTTCTTTGCTCTGCGTTCTTTAGTTAAGCATCATACTTTGCAATGCATCATAAAAAGTTGTTTGAAAGAATAAGTTATAATTCTATTTTGAGTTCGTAAGTTTTGGAATTTTTTAGTGAGAAGTACGTAATTTTTATACAAGAGTACATAATTTTGAAGGTCTAAAGCATCTCGTAACTTTAAGCAAACGTAAAACCAACCAACATATACATTTTGGTAGTTAGCTAATCTATCCTATATTATAAAAGATATTGTTTAAAGTCTTAAAACAACAATTTAAGCCTTCAATCAAAGGGCATTTGGCCCGACGGTATCGTAGCCTTTGCCCTATTAGGAGGTAGGGTTCAAACTTCATTAAAGATGATGAGGGTGTTCGAGTTTATTTGTTGTGTTTACCATATGTAAATATTATATACTTAAAAAAATTTAAGCGTTCAATGTTGCTGATTGATGCATATTTGTAACACCCTCAAATCTGGAAAAAACGACTAATTTAAAATTTGTAATCTTACATCAATAAATAACTTTCCTCAAACCACAATTAGTAATAAATCTCTACAGCAAACAAATCAAGTCCTATACAAGACCTACTTACGGTTGGGTGTTACTAAACCAATAAGAGTCGCTATCTCCGAATGCGGAAAACGTCACCAAGAGTCTTTATCGCGCCACTTCCTAGCACTCAAGTCCACACGTGTCGCTAGTACCAACCCCCATGATAACCTGATGCACATGCCGACAAAGAAAAAAGGTTAGGCTTAACGCCTAGTAAGCTCAAGAGTTTTTAACATATTTATGTTTTCTATCTCCATGCTTGATAAAATATAATTCTGAAAGGAAATAACCTTATTATAAAAGCAACGTCTTTCTCCAAATTCAATAGTCACATAATAAAAGTTTTAGACCAAAATGACATTAGAAGAGAAAGCTTTAAATAGAAATATTCTTTTAACGTAATACCAATTCCAATACTTACACCACCATGATTGAGTTTATAAACGTGGAGATAGAAAACATACCTTTAACCATGTTTTATAAAACGTTAACTCACGCAGATCTTTAAAAGGGATAGAAATATCTGAAGTTCACGGGGGATTCCCGATCATACCATCTTTGGTGACGGATACAAAAGTAGGTCACTACTCGATGTTGAGCAACTATAAGAGTCAATGGCAACCGGCAACAACCGATTATGCACCTTAGTACACGACCCTACTAGACTCCAACGAAAGCCCGCGCAATGGGTCAATGGCAACCGGCAACAACCGATTATGCACCTTAGTACACGGCCCAACTAGACCCCTACTAGCGCATACATAGAGTCAATCGCATCCGGTAATGATCCGGCATCATACCAAACGGTACCAGGCCCTACTAGACTGCTATGCAACCAAAAAGGGACACCAATCCCTCTTTTAAACCGACTATATGCCTATGGATCCATTACATACTAGTCCTACTACCGAATACATCAACGAGACGTATAACTAGTTTTCCAACCTTGAAAACCCCTTTCAATAAACCATTTCCTTTCAAATCCAAGTTTTACCAAAAATTAGGTCAAATCATTTTGAGTTTCAAAACCAAAGATTATTTCATTTTATAACCTTTCCAAGTATTTTAAACCATTAATGATGCTTTACTCATCATCTACAACAAAATACTCAAAATCCTCATTTTGACCCAAAACCTCCAAACTTACCCAAATACACAACTACTTGAAATTAAGTTTAGGAATCAGTAAAATGCTACATTTACAACAAATATTTGAGTTTATAAGTTTAGATTTGAACTCACACTTATACATTTACAAAATGACCCATAATGCAATAACCTGTATTTTTCAATGATTTATAAATTCCAATACTTTACAGATGCAAATACAACCAAATGGTTTTCATTTAAAGACATTGAACCCAAACAACCCACGCATATACTTTATTTGCCAAAATGTCTAAAACCCAAGCATAAGCCTCTTTCATGATTTATAAATCCTTTTTATACCAAATATGCAACCTTACCCAAATACTCACACATTTGATAAATAACAAGTAAAACATGTTAATACTTTAAAATGGACGTTTTTGGCATGTACAAGGTTTTCAGAAAGTATCTTGAACTCACCTTGCTAGATTTAGGCTAAATCTAGGTTTTACCCCAATACCGAGCTCCATTTGGTGGAGACTTTAGATCCTCAAGCTAAACCTCTAGATCCAAGATGAAATCCCTTCAAGAACATCTACATAACTTCCAAAACATACACAACACAAACCCAAGAGAGAATGAGAGTTGTTGGTGCAAAACCCAATCCCTAGATTCAAGATTTTGGAGAGGTGATATTACCTTCCACCCTATGAGCTCGTAAATCATCAATTAACCTCTAGATATCATTGTTTCCATGTTGAAGAGCTTCCAAAGACGAAACCTTAGCACTTCGAATCGCCCGAATCGGAGCTGTGATGAAGAAGTTATGGCCAAATGAAGAAATCCCGATTTTTAACCACTGGAGGCCGCATGCGAGTGTGACATGCGAGTGTGCCCTGTCACACTCTCCGGAACACTAGCCCGTGCCCAAAAACCAATCTGATTCATCTCCTAAGTCTCGGTACATTTGGGGCGATGCTGCCATGCGATGGTGCCCTGTTAGTATCGCCTGGCACTATAGCCGGGGGCCGTTTTGAGGTGTTTTTCCCACTTTTCACCTGTTTTGATCTCGCTACTCGCCTTGTGGATGATACCCAATATAATTAACTTCAAAAATACTTAACTCGTTGATTCTAAATGTGGAATACAAAGATGACAAGGTTGATGCATTGTGCCATTGTCACTATGGCATGGCACAATTGTTGGGACCACCAACTACTTGGTACCATCGGTGCTATTGTGACGATATCATAACCGCATGGCACAATAGTCGAGACGACCATCCTCTAAGTACCATCGGTGCTATTGTGACAGATGTCACTCTCATAAGGCACCACTGCTCAAACTCTGAAATTAACGTTCGGTTATTGAATCGCTCGGATTAACACTTTCTTCAACTAAGACGAAATTCAGGGTGTTACAATCCTCCCAACCTTAGAATGATTTCGTCCTCGAAATCTAGCACTGTTGAATACTCAACCCAAAAGATATGCATTTGACGTTTCCAGAATACCACACCATCCAGAGCACAGCTCGTGATGACCCGTCATTCATCCTTCTTTATTAGGATGGTGACCAAGATTTCAAACCTCAAAGTTACTCCTAATTTACCATTATATTGACCCCTCCACCATTAGAGTCTTAGTTGCCTCCCAACCTTAAGTGACTCCTACTATCTGGAGTGTGACTTATGACCTCAATGGCTCGCTTCCACAATTGATGTCTAAAATGAATTTACTCTTAAATTTTATAACAACCTCTATCAAACTGGGAAGTTCTTCTCTTTTGCATTGAATTTTCTAAAAGATTCACAAAAGCCCATCCGACTATAACCATACATACCCATTTGAATCGGGTTACCCACTATCATGTCGACCTTACCCGGATGGTAAAGGAATCCCGCACCAACAGCTCTTGATAGAATAGTACCGTGTAGATTGTTTTAACTTCAATCAAACCAAAGTTCTCCAAAAACTTTACATTTTCCTCTTACGGTCTACTTTTACGTTCACACTCAACTTCTCCAATTGACATTACCAAAGAAGATTTACCATCATTTCTATGACGAAACACTATACACAAGATCGGTCCAAATCAATTCAACTGTAAACCAAAAACTAGAATAACACAAAGCATGCCAATCCCTAAAGAACTATCAGACTTCCTTAGTAACTCAAATGATCCTTATCAAACATCACTATTCACTATAATCTATTTTCCTCAAGTTCACCGCATAAAGCTTCTGAACACTTACTAGGATTTAATTTAGGTACCCCAAATACAACAATGATTCTTGACCATTAAGAAAATCAGAAGTTGACACCTAAGTTTGTAAAGGTCGGTACCACAAATATGCATCGGCCGACGATGTCCTCTCAAAGTTGACACTTAATATGAGAAGTCGAATCCCATAATTACCACACTCTAGTACTTGATCCCGTGGTTCTTTCCCATCGCGCTGAAATATCAAAACTATACTTCCCAATGGACAACCCAACAAATTGTCCTCATTCACTAAAACTCACCAATATGAAATGTCCTTATGGCACAAACACCAACACCAACCAAACAACTCCTTGAAGCAATCAATCCCATAAACTTCGACCTGAAGGTTGGTGAAACAAGAAGACCATCGCGTAAAATAACTCAGAATGACCCAAAGTCTAATACCTCCAGAAGTTCCCACATACACCGGGTCGTTCAAACTGAATCCCCATGATTCAAAACCATTTACTAGTCATGCAATCGTTACTTAAATTCACGGCGACTCATCGTCCCACATTCGTAATACTCACCACAATATGATGTTTACAACCAAGGTTTCCTAATGAGTTCAAGGTTCTACCAGTATATGACTATGCAAATATGCCAAGTTTATTTATCAAAGATTTAATAAACATAAAATCTTTATAATCAATTTTACACACGCCTCACTATTTTACCAAGATCAGGTAGCAGCAAAAAGTGACCAAACCTCATTACGTAAAAAAAACAATTTTAATAGTTATGTAATCATCACTTAAACTAATGACAACAATAATGGGAATACAACAAATGGAATTTTGACACACATTTATTGAAATCATATATGTATGAGAAATTCATGTACTAAAATAGAGTGCTACAATTAGAATGTATGCAAACTCTATGCAACAAAAGGTTCCCATAAAGTTAAAATAATACCGACGAGAACTTTATATTTTAGACGACTTCAAAATACTTATACCCAACATAGATGACGCGAAATAAAACTTTCAACAAACTCGCATACCCCAAAATCGACACTAAAACGAATCCAAAAATTCCAAAATCTCAAAATTGACTCATGAATAGCACGCACCCAAAATGCAACTGAAACTCGTAAACGACCGTAGGAGGTACGATAGTTCATGCATTTCAATCTTGACCCAAAACCCACGTACACCAAATAATTTCTCAAAACTCGTAAAAACGATATGTGTATGTTTCTTGGAAACAACGAAACAATTTAGGTTAGTTTCAAATTTAAACTCTCTTGAGATATAATTTCAAAATTTGCAATTCTAGCAAAATAGCACGGATTAAAATCTTAGTGAAATTTTCATGTAACTAAAACGATTTAACAAATCCCAAGTCATGGCTACACTCTTGAGTGTGCCCAAAACATTTTTCAGAATGATTACCCCTTTGACAAATCCGAAAGAAATTTTGTAATTTATTTCTAAAACAAATGTCGTGCATGCATCCGGTTGGGACCCAAAGTCTTAAACCACGCCCGCCAAGTCCACCACAAGACCGAACTTGGAAAGCTTCATAGCTTAAGACCATCATCCACAACTAAATTCATCGATATACAATTTCTTCTTGGAATAAGGATGATTCAACAAGCCTATGGTTCATCATTAACCATTAACTCCGACCCCAAAACGATCATCTTAACATATTTCTCATACTTAGTTGTCATCCAAAATGACATTGCTATAAACACCAGTTCTTTCACGGCTATCTAATGAGAATTCATTCACTACCCCATCGGTCAACACGACAATGCGACTCAAGCACTCACTCGTAACTGTAAATTCATATTATTACCGGCCGGATAATAATACAAATTTACCTCACATGTAGATCCTTGTTACCATCATCATGATTCTCGATTCTAATGCATCTATTAACCTCCAACCATCCCATCTTAAAGTGTCTAATTGTGAAATCTCACATCCATCACTTACTCAATACGCTAGTTTGAGTCTAGGCATCTAAAATCAATACCTAAATCTCTCAAACTTATGCTCTGATACCAACTTGTAACACCCTCAAATATGGAAAGAGCGACTAATTTAAAATTTCTAATATTACATCAATAAATAACTTTCCTCAAACCACAATTAGTAATAAATCTCTACAGCAAACAAATCAAGTCCTATACAAGACCTACTTACGGTTGGGTGCTACTAAACCAATAAGAGTCGCTATCTTCGAATGCGGAAAACGGCACCAAGAGTCTTTATCGCGCCACTTTCTAGCACTCAAATCCACACGTGTCGCTAGTACCAACCCCCACGATAACCTGGTGCACATGCCGACAAAGAAAAAGGGTTAGGCTTAACGCCTAGTGAGCTCAAGAGTTTTTAACATATTTATGATTGATTTGAAACCAAAAGATTTGCTTGATAAAATATAATTCTCAAAGGAAATAACCTTATTATAAAAGCAACGTCTTTCTCCAAATTCAATAGTCACATAATAAAAGCTTTAGACCAAAATGACATTAGAAGAGAAAGCTTTAAATAGAAATATTCTTTTAACGTAATACCAATTCCAATACTTACACCACCATGATTGAGTTTATAAACGTGGAGATAGAAAACATACCTTTAACCATGTTTTATAAAACGTTAACTCACGCGGACCTTTAAAAGGGATAGAAATATCCGAAGTTCACGGGGGATTCCCGATCATACCATCTTTGGTGACGGATACAAAAGTAGGTCACTACTCGATGTTGAGCAACTATAAGAGTCAATGGCAACCGGCAACAACCGATTATGCACCTTAGTACACGGCCGTACTAGACTCCAACGAAAGCCCGCGCAATGGGTCAATGGCAACCGGCAACAACCGATTATGCACCTTAGTACACGGCCCTACTAGACCCCTACTAGCGCATACATAGAGTCAATGGCATCCGGTAATGATCCGGCATAATACCCAACGGTACCAGGCCTTACTAGACTGCTATGCAACCAAAAAGGGACAACAATCCCGCTTTTAAACCGACTATATGCCTATGGATCCATTACATACTAGTCCTACTACCGAATATATCAACGAGACGTATTACTAGTTTTCCAACCTTGAAAACCCCTTTCAATAAACCATTTCCTTTCAAATCCAAGTTTTACCAAAAATTAGGTCAAATCATTTTGAGTTTCAAAACCAAAGATTATTTCATTTTATAACCTTTCTAAGTATTTTAAACCATTAATGATGCTTTACTCATCATCTACAACAAAATACTCAAAAGCCTCATTTTGACCCAAAACCTCCAAACTTACCCAAATACACAACTACTTGAAATTAAGTTTAGGGAATCAGTAAAATACTACATTTACAACAAGTATTTGAGTTTATAAGTTTAGATTTGAACTCACACTCATACATTTACAAAATGACCCATAATGCAATAACTTGTATTTTTCAGTGATTTATAAATTCCAATACCTTACAGATGCAAATACAACCAAATGGTTTTCATTTAAAGACATTGAACCCAAACAACCCATACATATACTTTATTTGCCAAAATGTCTAAAACCCAAGCATAAGCCTCATTCATGATTTATAAATCCTTTTTATACCAAATATGCAACCTTACCCAAATACTCACACATTTGATAAATAACAAGTAAAACATGTTAATACTTTAAAATGAACGTCTTTGGCATGTACAAAGTTTTCACAAAGTATCTTGAACTCACCTTGCTAGATTTAGGCTAAATCTAGGTTTTACCCCAATACCGAGCTCCATTCGGTGGAGACTTTAGATCCTCAAGCTAAACCTATAGATCCATGATGAAATCCCTTCAAGAACACCTACATAACTTCCAAAACATACACAACACAAACCCAAGAGAGAATGAGAGTTGTTGGTGTAAAACCCAAACCCTAGATTCAAGATTTCGGAGAGGTGATCTTACCTTCCACCCTATGAGCTCCCAAATCATCAATTAACCTCTAGATATCATTGTTTCCATGTTGAAGAGCTTCCAAATACGAAACCTTAGCACTTCGAATCGCCCAAATCGGAGCTGTGATGAAGAAGTTATGGCCAAATGAAGAAATCCCGATTTTTAACCACTGGAGGCCGCATGCGAGTGTGGCATGCGAGTGTGCCCTGTCACACTCGCCGGCACACTAGCCCGTGCCCAAAAACCAATCTGATTCATCTCCTAAGTCTCGGTACATTTGGGGCGATGCTGCCATGCGATGGTGCCCTGTCAGTATCGCCTGGCACTATAGCCGGGGGCCATTTTGAGGTGTTTTTCCCACGTTTCACCTGTTTTGATCCCGCTACTCGCCTTGTGGTTGATACCCAATATAATTAACTTCAAAAATACTTAACTCGTTGATTCTAAGAGTGGAATACAAAGATGACACGGTTGATGCATTGTGCCATTGTCACAATATAGAATGGCACAATTGTTGGGACCACCAACTACTTGGTACCATCGGTGCTATTGTGACGGATATCATAACCGCAAGGCACAATAGTCGAGACGAGCATCCTCTAAGTACCATCGGTGCTATTGTGACAGATGTCACTCTCATAAGGCACTACTGCTCAAACTCTGAAATTAACGTTCGGTATTGAATCGCTCGGATTAACACTTTCTTCAACTAAGACGAAATTCAGGGTGTTACAATATTCCTTAAAATTCAATGTTACGTGAAATACATGTGTACAAGTTTCTAAAGATTTTTGAGCAAAAGTTTGATTACCAGCAACCACGACAGACCCATATGGAACCAAGCCCTAGGGACGACGTGTGAGGAGACATTTTATATCTTACTTGGTGGCTAAGGCTAGCTGAGGGGTTCAAACTATCTCTTGTAGGATTCGAACTTGAACCTGTTATGTATTTGAGAAACGGCATTCAACCCCTGGGCCAACTGTGCTACACACTCGAGGGCTTCTCATTTTTCATTTACGATAAAAAAAATTCACACCTTGTTCAACCGGTGCACCTAAAAAATGGAAAACTAAAGCCTGGTAGCCCTCCATCTGGACAGTATGCACAAATGCATACATGTAATTTGTATGCATATACACGCACATGTGCATAGAAAAAAAAAACAACTTTAGTCGTTTGTACTCGTTTGTGCATATTGTGCAAAAGGAAGGCTCCCAGAGTGTTTTTCAGTTTTTTTTGGAAATTTTACCTTGAACCTTATCACTTTATATATATGGCATTTAATGGTAACGTATAGAAAAACATACATTTTTATAATATATATACATATATATATATATATTTTATTATTTTATATGATAAAACATCACATGGCAAAACAAAATATAGTAAATTTTAGTTAAAACATCACATGGGAAAAAAATCCGGGTTCATAGGAATTTAATTAGTTTTACACTATGAAACAACACAAAGTTGTTCCGCAGTATGAAAAGGCAAGTGTCACCTATGTGAAACAAGACGTGGAATACCGAAGTTTTGTTTCATACAGTGAATCAACATATTATGAAATAGCATAGTGTTGTTGTAAAAAAGAACAAGTGTCGCTGACATGAAAATGACGTGAATTACTGAAATTTTGTTTCACACGATGAAAAAACACAACTTGAAATAAAACAATGTTGTGTTCATACTGTGAAAAAACAAGTGTCACTGAAGTGACAGATGACGGGAAATATTGAAATTTAACAATTTGAAAAATTAAGTGTTGCTAACATAAGACACGACTTACCGAAGTTTAATTTCATACAGTGGAACAACACACAAGTTAAATTATCTATAATGTTTCATGTGGAAATTGCAATTTATAATTTTATAAAGAGAGCTTAACTTAAATTGTCATGATGATACAAGGGTTAAATTAAAAATAAAATAAAATGCGAGTTTTTATATTTAAAATTTTCCAATTTAAAATTTATACTAATTGAATTATTTTAAATTTAAAAAATTTAAGAGGAAAGTCTAAAAAAACTCAACAAACTATCTGTTTTTCAATGGTTAACTCCTTAAACTATTTTTTTGAATGATAAAACGCTTAAACTTTTCAAAATTTAAATACATCCTTGTACCTGTTTTACAGGTTAATGTGATAAAAAATTTGGGAAAAATATAATAAAATCCAACAAACTATCTGATTTTAATTGATTAAGTCCCTTAATTTTTTTAACAAATAATCTCTATACTTTTTCCTAACTTTTTACCAAATAAATTCTTGTACTTTTTTAAACAAATAAATCCCAAACTTTTTTTGCAAAACAAAAAAAAAATGAGTTTAATTTTGAACAAGTAAATCCGAAACTTTTTTTAAACAAAATCTTGGACAAAAAAATATACAATTCCTCTCACCAAGAACAAAGCAAAATAAACCAATTAAACAAAAAAAAATTATACAATTTTAATTACTGATTTCGAAATATTCAAAAGTTATACCTAAAGCATCACACAAAAATTATATCCATCCCTTAACAAAATATACCAAAAAACGCTCTACCCTTTCACAAAATGTACCAAAAAACGCTCTAACCTTTCACAAAATATACCTAAAAAAAGCCTATTCCTTCTCAAAATATACCAAAAAACATCCCTATCTCCTTAACAAAATATCCAAAAAATGTCCATACCTTCACAAATATACCAAAAATAAATGCCCAAAATATATGTTCATCCCACTAATACGAATATACCAAAAGTTATGTCCTTTGCAATAACAAGATGATGCTTAATCTAAAGTAAGAGTCTCATCAACCGTTTGACTTTCATGAACACCATCAACTTCACCTTTATCACCAATATCCGGATCTTCTTGAACTTCATGACCAAATTGGTCATCCAAACTTGAAATTGAACGCGAAAGGATATCATTTGGCCATGCTGGTCGTGGCACGCCTGATGATGTCTTTAATAAATATGAAGTGTAAGTAATAGTTCACTATAAATAGATTGTCAATTGAATATGAATAATAAAAAAAAAGACTTACCCCAATCATTGCTTCTCCATTGATTGAATCATAAGAAACACTCGCATATGCATACATTGGTATCCTTCCACTTCCGCTCCCTCTTCTACCTCTATTGCCTCTTCCGCCTTTAGAGCTTCTTTTTATTGTAGTCGGTTTTGGAATGTTCAATCTCAGCCTACCTTTTGGCTTAACAGGTTTAGGTAGTGGGTCTTTCTTCTCATTCTTACACGTCCTAGTATTGTGCCCTTTTTTTCAAGCAATTTCTACGTGTCATTGCACCCCTTTTTGTACAATCTACCCTCCAACATTATCATCCCCTTCATCCATATTGAACTCAAGATCGAGCCCAACCTCGTTACGAACTTGATTACAATACTTATACAAACATGGACCATCACTTGTTTTCTTTAGATTGATTATATCATCCTCGTTTTCAAGGACCAAGGATAAAGTATCTGACATATAATCACTTGAATCGTCACGTACCTCACAGGAAGGGTCATCACTACAATCGTCACTATAATTGGATGCCATCTTATAAACAAAAATATCAATGAGATCATCATAATTTTCAAATGAAAACGAAACCCAATAAGAATGATTAAATTATAAATTACAAGTGGAAGTAAATGGAAACAAAGCAGGTTTTTGTTCAATACATAAGTGATTGGAAACGAAATGGAAAACAATTGTAAATTACCATAGAAGATATGTTTATGAGTTGAACCAAATAGAAGCAAGTCCATGTCAAATATAAAAAACAAATTTAAAAATCGAACCATGAAAAACAAAGCTAAAAAGCAAGTCTAGGAATAAAATTGAACCTTAACTATAATCATAGAGTCTGAAATCTGAAAATCGAACTTAAAATTTTGAAAAATCGAACTTCAAAAACAAAATCGAACCTGGTTTGTTGGTTGCGACGGATTCTGGGGGCAGTGGGCTGGTGGCGGCGGTGGCTGGTAGCGGCGGTGGGCTGGTGGAGACGGGAAGAAAAGGGAGGTGACGGGAAGAAGTAGGAGGCTGATCAACTTAATTTTTTTAGGGTTTAGTAATGTGTTTTTTTACTTATTGTTAAACAGAATGTATCTGGTCAGTTTTAAAAAGTTTAAGGTTTAATCATTCAAAAAAAAATGGTTTAAGGACTTAACCATTCAAAAACATATAATTTATTGAGTTTTTTTCAGACTTTTCCTAAAATTTAATGTATCATTTTAGTTTAAAAATATAGATTTTTAAATATTTAGGATACATCAAGAAAACATGAAAATAAATCATTAAATACATTCGAAACTTACAACTCCTTGTATAGTCCATAATTAGTGTTATATTATGTAGATATTACAAATAAAGGACCTCAGGCCGCACGGCAAGTCACATATGATTTATTCATAATAACATGTGATTTAGCCATTTTCTTAAATATATATTATTTTATGGATTAGGTTGTTGGTCATAGTTCTCAATTTTTATATGGTTCTCGCATGATTTAACTCATATGTATACACACACGCACACACACACGCGTGCACACACACACACACACGCACGCACACACACACACATATATATATATATTTATATAGAGAGAGAGAGGGAGGGTTCAAATAAAAACCAATATCATAAGTTTGTAACTCAACATTAACTTCTTCAGCGTTGTAAGTATGTAACCTGACACCACGTTCTTCATCACAGTAACCCAATACCCATCAAGATTGATCGAGAACCCATCAAGACTAAGCGAGAACCTATTGATATTGATTAAAAACCCATCGAGAAACTATCGAGACCAGTCGAGAATTCATTCCTTGACTTGGTGTGTGTTTATGTGTGTAAAACCTTAACCTACCAATTTCATTTTCCATCGAGAACCTATAGATCGATTTATTATGTGGTTGTGTGTTTAAAACCAATCAAGAACCCATCGAGGCCGATCGAGAACCCGTCGGGACCGATCGAGACCAATCAAGGCTAATCGAGAATCCATCTCGACCAACCAAAACTAAGCAAGAACACATCCATTGATTTGGTGTGTGGTTGTGTGTGTAAAATAATAACATACCACCTTCATTTTTCATCGACCGTTGAAAACCTATCGATTGATTTATTGTTTGTGTAAAACGATAACCTACCACTTTCGACCTTTATCGAGATGGATCGAGAACCTATAAAGACGAATAGGGAACTCATCAAGATTAATCGAGAACCCAATAAAGGAAAAAAAGGAAAACTAGGGTGTGTGGAGTTGAAACTGTATTAGATTGATGATGAATAGTTTGTAAATTTATGATGATATTATGGTAAAAATTAATATTTATGGTAAATATCATACTAATATGAATACTAGAGAGTTGTTGTATGCACATGATCATATCATACATAAATATTCAGGATGGATAATATGTATATTCATATGATGGATAGTTACTTAGACAAAATCGACGTCAACATCTCAAAAGAAAAACATCAGAGTTTTAAACTACCGAATTCCTAACGGTGGTCATGGGCTAGGTTTTTATTCCTTTTCTTCAAAAGACAGAGCATCAACTGAATTCACTTATTCTGGAAAATCTTCTTATTCCCAACATCCCTCCTGTAAATCTTCTAAAAGTTCTGAGAAAGATGATAATACGTTAGATGATTTTGTTGATGAAAATGTGCTAACTACATGTCAAAAGGAAATGATTGTGAATCAATTGGATCTTCATCATATCCTTCACATTTTCTAAAATGGGAAAGAATGTTGAAATTTTCTTCATTCAGAAAAAGACAAATGAAAATGGTATTTTTGGACCAAAACCGTCTATATTTATCTACTATTTTTTTTCTCCTAAAAGGAGTCCTTATCCTTAAAAACTTTAAAAGAAATTTAACAAATTTGAAAGATCCTCTTCTAAATTACGTCCGTTGGAGAAAATCAGTAGATTAGGCACGACCTAGACCCTTAATACTAAAATCACGTTCATTTTAACCAACTAGATTGAGAGTGTTATAGGAACGGACCAATTTCACACCAAAATGCAAACAACAATTATGGTGAATATAATTGTTTCACTTTAAGTACGAACTCCATTATTACGTATTTTTTCATTTTGTGGTTTGTTGAAAATTGTTATTTTGTCTCTTTGAAGTTATGGTTTTCATCCTATGATTCATAATTAATTGTTGTTTTATCCTTATGATTTATAAGTTAATATTTTTTTGTCATCGTGAATTATGATTTTTTATTATTTTCGTTCCTCATATTTAAAGGTAAGAGTCAATCTTAGAAAAAAAAAAAAATAATAAATTATAAACTATATTGACGAAATGTGTAATTCCAAAACCACATAGATGAAACTTTGAAATTTTTAATAAACCATGAGGAATAAAAAACGTAATTTACATTTTATAATATAAATAGTATACTTGTAGTCTCTTGTATATCTGTCATCGTTGACTCAAACTTTTTGAGTTGCTCTGATTGGTAGTTGGTGGAGGATGAAAGGGAAATAGAGACAGATTGATTTTTGCTAATAATTGGTAGGAGACTGGAAATCAACACCTCATCTAGTTTTCATCTATTCTCAATAGATCTAATTCAATGGCTTCAATCACCAGCTCTGTTGAAGATTATACTACTTGTTATGATGTCTTTCTAAGCTTCAGAGGTGAAGATACTCGTCATTCCTTTACTGATCATCTCTATCATGCATTAGGGCAAGCAGGATTTCTCACTTTTAGGGATAATGATGAAATCGATAGAGGTCAAGAGCTAAAGCCTGAAATTGAAAGAGCAATCAAAGCATCCAGGTCTTCAATAGTTGTTTTGTCACAGAACTATGCTACTTCTACGTGGTGTCTTGACGAGCTTTGCTTGATCCTCCAGCAAAAGAGAGAGCACAATCATTTCGTTCTTCCTGTTTTTTATCATGTGGATCCCTCTGATGTCAGAAATCAAATTGAAACATTCAAGATAGAAGTCAAAACAGGTACAAAGTGGACATATGATAACGTGAAACGATGGAAGGAAGCTCTTACAGCTGTTGCTAATTTGACAGGCTCTGTTCTTTCTGGGTATGTTTGTTGAAATATTTTTAGATTGATAGATTCTGTGATCTAATAATTGATGATAAATGTGACGGTAATGAATGTTGCCTAGTAGGGATTATGCCTGCCGATGAATGAGCAAAAATGTTGATCAGTGTGCGTTATTATCTATATCAAATAATTTAACTATAAGTAGACAAAACTGATGTAGTAAATATGATTCCGAAAGCAAATATGTGATCTGTCTTTATTTAGAAAATGTATTTGGAAAAAAAAGGATAAGAATAAATTGATGGTTTTGAGCATTTTGTTGATTGCTTCTTGATGGATCATGTACAAGTTCTTTTTTGACTTCTTTTCTGTGGATAAAATTGCTCCCAACTATCTGTTTTAATTTCTCATTTATGTAATAAGGAAAAGAAACAATTAAATTGCCTGCCCTATGGTCTATGGACCTGATATACATTATTATGACAAATCTATTAATATTTGGTTCATTTTGATTCCATTCATATTTAAAAATGCATTTAATTAAAAAATCTTCTGTGTTACTGCTCTTTTTAATACTTTGGTCATAATTGAAAAGAATTACGAATATTTTGGAAATTTAACAGTAATAAGGTTTTGATATATTAGATGTAGTTTGCATTTGGAATTAATGTTTAGTGTTGAAAATTATTTCTATTTAGTTTTATCAAGGAATCCCTAAATTTCATACACTGAACTTACCTTGTGTTGTTACAGGCCTGAAACAAAGTTTCTGAAGGAAATTGTTGATACCATTTACAAAGAACTAGATCGCAAAGAAGTTCATCTTCCATCCAATCTAACAGGGATGGGCACTCGATATGAGGAGATCACTTATTGGTTATGTCAATCCAATCTAGAGTATTTAGTGATTTGTGGCATGGGAGGAAGTGGTAAAACAACGTTGGCCAAGTACATTTACAATTCAAATTGTAAAAAGTTTGAAAACACGAGTTTTGTTGAAAACATTGGCAGGAGATGTAAAGAATCCCATGATTTGCTTGAACTACAAAACCAACTTCTCAAAGATATTTTAGGGGGTAGAAAGAGAAAAATACCTAGCGTTTCTCAAGGTACGTGTAAGATTGAGGAGGCCTTACGATCGAAAAGAACGCTTATTGTTCTTGATGACATAGTTGAAGAGAGTCAGTTAGTTGATTTACTTGGAACCGGGAAGATTAATGCAGAAAGCAAGATTATAATAACTACAGAAAATTCAGATAACTGGTTTAAGTTCTCATCTACTAATTCTCAACAATATAAAATGAAGTTGCTGAATGATGATGAATCATTAGCACTTTTAAGTCGTCATGCATTTGGATCCAAAATTCCGAAGGAAGGTTTTAAGGATCTTGCAGTACAAGCAGTAAAATATTGCGAAG
Organism: Silybum marianum; assembly: GCA_036898165.1. Lineage (NCBI taxonomy): Eukaryota > Viridiplantae > Streptophyta > Magnoliopsida > Asterales > Asteraceae > Silybum > Silybum marianum. Next base: position 33,270,104 of record CM072533.1, on the reverse strand, counting down.
GAAATCCGTTGGCTCTTGAAGTGTTGGGTTCATCTCTATCCAACAGCAATACCATCCCATATTGGAAAAGTCAATTGGGGGCATTGACTAAGGATATCCATTCTCGAATTCAAGATGTACTCACAAGGGGCTACTATTTATTGCCTATTCCCTCGGAAAAAGAGTTGTTTTTGCATATTGCGTGTTTTTTTATTGGCAAAGACATGGATTATGTGGGAAAGATATTGGAGCCTGATTACGCTGCACTATCTGGGATCAAAACCCTAACCGATAGATGCCTTATTTCAATTTCACCTAGAAATAAATTGGCGATGCATCGATTGCTTCAAGAGATGGGAAGAAACATTGTCCGTAATGAATCATTCAAGCATCCTGTAGAACGTAGCAGAGTTTGGCTTAGCGGAGACTCTTATAAGATATTGAAAAAAGGAAAGGTAAGATGGTTCTTATGTGTATATTTAAGGCTCCCGTTTCATCTAGATTTTTATAGCATCATCTTATTCCTTTCAGGGTTCAAAAACATTAGAAGGGTTTACACTTGACCTGAAAATGCTAAGCGAAGAGGAGCTGGCGTTCAAGGTAATACAAATAAAGTAAAAGATAAAATTATTGGGTTTAGATCTACTTTTTTTATAATTAATTAATTATTTCTGATTTTGTACCATTTTATATTTACTTTTTAAAAAAGAAGAAAAGACGGATGAAAATGACGAAGAAATTTGTTTATGTTAGAAAGGTTTGTTTATTAAAGGCTTTTTTGAATTTAAATGAGGAGTTTGTCATAACATATCATTTAATAGAAAAAAACTTCAAAAATATGTGCACATAACATGCCCGAATATGCCTTTTGTTGACATTAGTAAATGTTAACGGTACACTGTAACTTGGATATATTCGTGGGGACGCATTTTTAATTTACTCTGGGAACCTTTGATGCACTCATTTCTAGGTATGTTGTATGTTTACTAACTCATCATGTTAAATATGCAGTCACCAGAACTCAAGACAGATGCATTTAGAAAGATGGATAATCTAAAATTGCTCCAGCTAAATTTTGTGGAACTTACCGGATCGGGATCCTATAAGAATTTTTCAGAAGATCTAAGATGGCTCTGTTGGTTTGGATTCCATTTAAGAACCATACCCACCAGATTATACATGGGAAACATGGTGGCTGTAGATATGAGCTATAGCAACTTGGAAGTATTTGAACCACCTATGGTAGAGAATCCAAGATCCTCATTTTATGTATTGTTCTTTTTACTTCTCGTTTTATTACTGCTAAATAAATCTTCTTACTTTTGTAACAGGTTCTACACTCATTGAAGATTCTAAATCTTAAAGACTCGCACAATCTATTCGAAATCCGCAACATGTCCTGGATTCCTTATCTTGAGACTTTGATTGTTTGGAATTGTCATAATCTGGTTCGTGTTTGTGAAATTGGAGACCTTAAGAATCTTGCTCAATTGAACATGACAGGGTGTAAAAACTTGTGGGAGAAGGAGCAAAAAGATACGTCAGTAAGGCTAAAAGCTTCTAGTTCTGGTGGAGTCACAGAACAACCTCCCTTTTCCTTTCCACATTCATTACAACAATTATTCCTAAACAACTGCAATCTTGAACGTACTGATTCTTTTCCCCTGAGTTTCAGTTTTCAAACATATTTGAAGTACTTGAACTTAAGCAATAGCTTATTTGAGTTCCTGCCTAATTACGGTCATCTTATAAATCTTCGGGTGCTTGACTTGAGTTTCTGCTCTAGTCTTAAATGTCTTCTATGTCTGCCAAATACACTTGCAGAACTTTATATATATTACTGTAAGTCACTGGAGAAAATAACTTTCCAATCCCCTAGATTCATGTTGCAAGAGTTTGGCTACGAAGGTTGTATTAATTTAGCTGAAATTGAAGGCTTTATCAAATTGCTACCAATAGCCAAACTTGATGAAACTGGTTTGGGGCATTTGAAGTGGCTTAAGAAATATCAAAGTTACAAGGTGTTACTCGTTGGTGATGATGAGCTCACCATAGACAGAAGTTTGGATCTTCAGGTTTGCTATTCTTCTCTCAAATACGCATGCATTAGCACACACAAACACATCGACCTACGACATATGAATGACTAACTCTTCTTGTGTGGTACAGATGTTGTATGAATTCAATATAATGAGCACATCTCTGCCAGACATAAAGGATTCAAAAGCAATACCCGAGTATATATCAGAGTCACCATCTTTGTCCTTTGATGTGCCTTCGTGTCCCAAGAATAAGAGGCTCAAGGGATTAAACGTGTCTTTCAAATATACATTATTGGGTGATATTGATTGGGCATGGTTTGCTAAAGTCAGTACGACCAATGGTGTTGACTTGATGTACAACCCTAAAGTCTTTGGTAAACCTGGAGATGGTGAAGTTGGTATATGGTTAAGCTATTGGCCAATTGGAAGCACATTAGACACTGGAGATACGGTTAATGTGTCTATTGCTGTAATGAGTGGATTGGAGGTACATGAATGTGGTGCAACCCTTGTGTACAGTGATGATGAATTAGCAGAAGAAACCTTGGAAAATAACATGGGATGGGAAGAAGTTATTGGAGGAGATTTGTCTGGATTTCAACTAAGCACAGGAGCATACTATCTTTGTCGCCGTGATTTCTTTGAGTTAATGGAGGTTGAGAGACTGACTCCTGATTGGTTCAGTATTTTAGTTGGTGATACCATTGACCATACAGGTATGTTCCTCTTATCTTACTAATTCTGGGTGTTTGTAATTGAATCAATGCTGCAAATCGAAAAATGTTCTTCTAATCACAATTTGTTCCAGAGGTTCGAGGATGGAGAAAGACCGAGGGGACATCAAGCAATCGAAAAATGTCTAAATCATCTTTATTAGATAAAAAGACTGAGTTCACATCAAGCAAACTCGAGGGGACTGCATATGAAATTAGTGGTGAAGCAACAAAGGTAATTGTATATTAATTTTAGTAGATAAAAAGAAGTGTTTAAAGTTTCCTTGTGTAGGAACTTAACTCTCTTCCCTCCACTCACAAGTTTACAACCAAACCAAACGAACCTTATCTCTATTTTAGCAAATTCACAACATAGGGGATACAGCCTTAACCTTGGTCAAGTCGAAGGAGTTTGATCTTTTTTCAAATATAAATGTGGCTTTTTCCTCAAGTAAAAGGGTATAAGGGAGCTTAAACTTTCTTCTTCTCCTTATGAAATAGAAAGCCCGAAAAACCATGGAACTTTGTTTTCAAATCAGACGTTTTTCTTGAACTTTGCATGCCTGGTTGATATGTTTTTATTAAAGAAAATGGCAGAAAATTAATGAAGTTTCAAACAAAATGCTTTAAATATCAACAAGAATAAAATACATGTATATCAACATAAAATAACATTTGGTTATTGTCATAAATGTCATACTTCTTCTAGTTGATTATTTTTTGATGAGAAAGTAATAAATTACTTTATTAAAATAAAAAAATAAAAATAAATGATAAACACAACCATACTTTTGTATACTAAATAAAATCTGTCAAGTTCTAACGATGAAAGAGATCATGAAAATAATACATTTGTCAAACATATTTTTTATTTTCTCGTCAAATAAAGATACAAGCCTATTTATTTTACAAAATATATAACTAAAAAATTTAAGTGATACCCGTAAATACACTAATTAATAAAATTATAAAAGCTAAAAGATGAGTTTTAAACCATAATGTAGTTCTAGTGAAATTGGCATTCTATAAATCAAGCTAAATACATATGTTCAGTATTGGGCTCCAACTCTCTTTCCTGGAAGAAGATTGTGCTTCAATCCGAGCTCTCTTGGAATAAGTTTGGCAACGGGCACTACTAAACGAAAGACTTTTGCATACGGACTTTTCTATGGGAAATCTATCACTAAAAGGTGATTCCTCACAAAACCGTCACAAAAGTTGGTGACTAAGTTGCAGGTGGGTAATTCAAATCATTGACAGATTATCCATGGATTCTATGGGTAACCCGTTTGTATTTTCTCGAAAAACATTGGATTTTACATTTTTACCGAACCATTGGTATTTTCTAGGTGATTCATGGGTAATCACCGACGGAAATTTTCCTGGTTAATTTTTGTGGTAAAAGTCATTCGTTTTGTAGTGGGGTCACTAAATCTTGGTCATCTTCTCTATCTAATAAACGGGGAACATTTTGTAGATTGACTTTTAAGGGTTTTATATCATACTATTCGTAGTTGTACAACAATTGTTCTACATCTATTATATTAGTACTTATGTTCTTTGCTATATTGGTGATGTCAAGGATAAGGAGTCTGAACCCTCCTCCATACAAGGGTCACAATCATGCCGTCGCTTCACATATCCCGAGATTCAACTAGCAACCCATGACTTTGACGAATCATTGCTAATTGGAAGTGGGGGATTTGGAAAAGTGTACAAAGGTAATGTTATCGATGGATCAAGTTTTGGTGTTGCTGCCATTAAACGGTTGGATTCCATGTCCAATCAAGGGGCGGCGGAGTTCTGGATCGAAGTTGAGATGCTTTCTAGGTTGCGGCATTATAATCTAGTGTCTTTGATTGGTTATTGTAATTATGATAAAGAGATGATCCTTGTCTATGAATATATGTCCAATGGATCACTTGAAGATCATCTACATAAACTTGGTACGCCTCTTCCTTGGCTTCAGCGACTCAAAATCTGCATAGATGCTGCTCGTGGGTTAGATTACCTGCACACCGGTAATGGCATTGAGCGGGGAGTTATACATCGAGATGTCAAGAGTTCAAATATTTTGTTAGATGAAAATTGGGTTGCTAAAATATCGGACTTTGGATTGTCCAAAAGAGTTACAACGAATCAACCATCGACTTATCTCAACGACAATGTTAAAGGCACTTTTGGGTATATGGATCCTCAGTATTCCTACACCGGGAGGCTGACAAGGAAATCTGATGTGTATTCTTTTGGGGTGGTTTTGTTGGAAATGCTATGTCGGAAGCGTGCAATAGATACAACTCTTGACGAGGAGCAACGGGGTTTAGCAATATGGGCTCAAGAATGTATCAGAGAACGCAATTTAAAGCATATAATTGATTCTGATATAAGTGGTCAAATATCCCCAAAATGTTTAAAGGAGTTTGTTCGAATTGTAGAAAGATGTTTGCACATTGATCCAAAGCAGCGCCCTACCATGGCAGAGGTTGTGGTCAGGCTTGAGTATTTACTAACCTCACAAGAGAAATTCAATAATTCATTGCAACCTGCAATCAGAACAATATTTGGTAGAGTGCTTGATATGATTGGCTTCCCCTCCAAAGGAGACAACTCTGGTATTTCTAGCTCCTCTTGAATTGTGTGCACAGATTCTTTAAATTTTATGTTTCCATTGATGCATATATTAGCAAATAATCAATGAAAATATAGAAATGTGATGCTTTGGAATTAAACAAAAGATGGATGAAGTATTGTTTCTGGGTTTCATATCTGACCCCGATTTTTATAATGAACAAACCATTTAGCGCCTGAATATGCTAAAAAGGATTTCAAAACAGCTTCATGTCTTTTGCTTCCTTTTCAAGTCAACCGAGGCAGAAACTTTATTTTGTTTGACAAACCTACTATTTGTTGTTTTTTAGTCTAATTCTTTTCATTCAGATATTTGTTTTTTTAATGCATCCATAATACATCCTCTTGATAATTTATGCATTTCAGATGGTAATGCTTGATCCTTTCATTTGTTCAACCAAACTTATTCAAAGTTCTTTGGAACTATTTCCTTGTTTTCATCATTTACTTAAGTTATATTAGTGATAAGCATAATTACCCCCAAAAGAAAACATATAGAGGAAACACTTGTTTCAGAGGATGAATGACGTTTTTCTACAAACTTCCAAGGCAAACTCCTTTGATATATTCAGCTCACTCAAAACATCTTCCTTGCTTACATTTGATATATTATGAATAATGATTATTTATATAATATGTTTATATTCGTCTATTTCAGCCCAGGGCGATTCAAGTACAAGTGTTGGTAATATATTTCTGGAGACGAGAGAAGTTCCTGTGGATAACAAAATTCCAAATTTAAAAGAATTTAAATTTGCTGATCTGGTAAAGGCTACAAAAAACATTAATGAAGATCGACTATTGGGTAGAGGAGGTTTTGGAAAGGTGATGTTAGGTTGGATCGATGAGAACACGTTCGCCCCTTCAATACCTGGTGTTGGAATTGCTGTTGTTGTTAAACGGTTTAATCAAGGAAGTAGCCACTGGCGTGAACAATGGCAGGTAAGTATCAATTACCATAGAAAATTGTTGCTATTATAATCAAGACAAGAAATTTAGATTTCCATGAAAAATTGTTATTTTTTTTGGAAAGAGGACAAAACCTCTGGCAATATATTAAAAAAGGATATTACAAAGGAAACGCTAAACGCCACAAAAAAATCCAAATGACAAAACAAAGAAACCTGGTAACAATACCGTTCCAAGCAACAAGAAGCCAAAAAGTACATAGACCAACCGACATAAACCAAAAGAAACGCTTCCAAAATCCGATCCAGAAACCAAAAGTCTTCCTCATGTTTCAAATCTTGCTCCAATAATCAATCCTTATCATTGGTGACCATTAGAAGTCGCATCCAGTTGTTCCATCCTATTTCCCTCCGTCAGCACTTCCAAATTATCCTCTCCTCCCATCATATTTCCTAAAGGTCCAAATCTATTTGAAGTGGACGGTTGAGTTGAAATGCTACTGGTAGGTTTGGTTACTGAAGGCTTTACCGGAGCCAAATGAGTAGTTCCACTCTTTGTCAATGCTACCCTGTTTTGTTCCAAATCTTGTTATCCTTTCACATTAATTCATCATACATTTACTCATTGGTGTCTAACATCACAAATTAGATTGGGATGCATGTATGATATGATGATGTTTGTAAATTTGTTTATGCTTCAAGTTTGTTTTGTAGCATTTCTCCAACATTGTTAGTCTTTTGGGATACTGCAATGATGTTAGTCTTTTGGGATACAGGCAACAGTGGACATGTTAGGACAGCTGGCTCATCCAAATATTGTTAGTCTTTTGGGATACTGCAATGGTGAAAACAATCAATACTTTCTTGTATACGAGTACATGCAAAATGGAACTCTTGATAGCCATTTATACCCAACAGGTAAAGTATACATGAATCTCTCTTAAACTATTAATTGCAATTAGTAGCTATATATGTGACTTGAATAAAATTTTCAGATATTACTGCTGAACCACTTTCATGGAGAACACGATTAACAATAATGATAGGAGCAGCCCGTGGACTCGCTTATTTGCATTCATCTAACGTCATACATTCTGATGTTAAAAGCGGAGACATATTTCTCGATCAAGTACACTTAAGCTATTTCTGATTGTTAGTGGTCGTGAAACCACTTTGATACTTTTGTTTATATATAGTTAACTAATTGTTTTTGACTATTTCTTATTTCCAGGATTTTAACGCAAAACTGAGGGATTTTGGGGTGGGAAGATTTGGTCCTGAAACCGGAAAATATGATATTACAACTGCCATAACCATGGGTACATCGCATTACTTGGACCCAGAATATTTTATGACAGGTAAGTGTGTATATAATGAAGTGATGTTGAGAATTCATCCATAGATGATATTTGAACAAGAAATCACGACTACTGTATTTAGCTTTTTGTTACAAACAAATCATCCTTTCTGCAAACCATGAGAATGGACACTTTCAGATAAATTGTGGCAGATATAAAAATAACATCCGACTTTTCCCTTTTTGGTCTAAAATTTATACTTTTATGAGAATGATGGTTTTCAATCTATTTTTGTGATATAAAGAACAATACTCTTCCATGTTACAGCTCAATTAAGTGTGAAAAGCGACGTGTATAGTTTCGGGGTGGTGTTGCTGCAAACTCTAACAGGCGTACAAGTAAACAAAGTGAACCGGACTGATGAGGAACGTTATTTTGTACCCTGGGCAATTCGAGTGCTAGAAGATAATGAAAAGTTGAAGGAAATAATAGATCCACGTCTTGAAAAGAATTACCCTGAAGAAGGTGTTTTTGAATATGCTAAACTGGCATTAAGATGTCTAGCAATGAAATCTAAAGATAGACCATCAAGTGAGGAAGTTTTGTCGACTTTGGAACAAATATTGTTGTTGGAATGGAAGGAAAAATCGTAATAAAGTAATCGGAATCAATGATCGTGCTGATGTGATGTTTAGGAAGGAAATCTTCTTGTTTAGAATGTAAATATTTGTAAAGCTTTTTAGTTCCTCTAAATTAGGTGTTTTGCTTGTTACCTTTGTATTATAAATTTTGTAATAGTTAAGTGTCCATATATAATATATTGGTTAAGGTGGCGCTTGTTTTTTAAGCGGTGCTGAAGTCTGAAGTCTTAAATCTTATTCACCTAGCTCTGATTAATAAGGGGTGGTGCTTAAGTCTGAAATTTAAATCTTAGGACGTACTGTTTGTAAACTGATAAATGTATGAATTTGTTTAAATTGTCTATTTTATCCATTAAAAAATTATTGTATTGAATTTATGAATAAATTTATACAATTTCACATATTTATTCATCATCATTATAAAATTACATCTAAATTATATTACAGTATTCATTTAAACGAAAATATGCAATTCATGGTATTTAACACATTTAAATCCTATTAAAATACATCAATTGAGATAGGTGAGGATCAACTTGGTAAGGATCAATTGAAAGACATGATCGATTAAGGTTAATCAATTGAGAAACGTTGTTGCTAAAAGTTGGAAAATTAATAATAAGAAGCAAATAAGAGGTTGGTTTACCTCTTAACAGATAAGAGGACAATAAGACATAAGTGCCTCTGAAAAAATGAAAAAACAAACAGTCTGAATGGTCATACCTCTTAACGAATCAGACATAAGAGGCTATTAAGAGCTTATTCAGAAAAAACAAACAAGGCCCAAGTGTTCATAAAACTTACTGAATACAAAATGTCACAAATATGAATAAATTTAAGCTTAAATTAACACGAGTTTCAGTTAAATCGGTCATTGATATGTCATCTCTTAATTGTCTAATAAAATGTCAAAACAAATTAAAATTAGTTTTAGTCATGTTCTGTTTTCAAGTTTATATTCTCATTTTGGAGAACGTAATCTCAATATTCATGTTTAAGGATCTATGATCTATCATATAAGTTTGGGAATAAATAAAGGCAACCGAAGGCTGAATCCGATAACCAGTATAACCCGTTCACCAATAACCTACATTGATCTTGCACCACTTTAGAAGTCGCCTAGCCTACATCCACCTTGATTCAGAAGATGATCTGAAAGTCGTGTAAGCAGTCACATATGTATTTTGGTACCCTTCCATCAGTCTTGACTTTTGGAAAGGTTTATGGAACACAATTTATGTGCCATGATAAAATAATGCATAAGTTTCATATATTGTTTTATACCAAAAAGGCCTTTGGTTGAACGCTTTCTGGGATTCCGGGTAACTGGTGGAACTTGATCTCTCTAAAAAAATATCAGGGATTCAAGCCTTACCGAATGTAAGGAAGGTACGTGAGTTCACCTACCTAGTGTAAATATTATACATAAAATATTTTTGTATCACAAGCTAGTTGGAAAAACAATTGATAATAGAAATCAACAACATTTATGTATATTGAAGTGTCTCAAGTTGTTTGTTAATTACTTGTTACCAACATATATGTATTCCAAACTCCGTAAAACTTCATCTCACTTGATGGTCTATATTTAGGTTCGTATGCTAGACGGTTTTGCTGCAAGTGCAAAACATTTGAAAGCAACTTCTTCGGGGTAATTTTGTTTAAAATGCGGATCTATTATTATCTTTAGCTCTCCTTTCACTACAAAGTTGGACCCTATCGACGGACAAGGTCGTCGCTAAAGCTCATTTCTGTCGTTGATAGCTCGTCGGCAAAAAGTGGTGGGTAATGTTACCCGTGACGGAATTTAGCGACGGATCAACGATGGATTATTTCAACAACGAATATTATCAGCGACAAATTAACGAGGGTTGTTCAACTAAGGATTAGCAACAACCCATATTAGGAACAGATTAGCAGCGACGGATTTCCGTCGATGATCAATTGCCCATTTTTAGTAATTTAAAAAAAATTAAAATTCTTTATTTCTTGTATATTTTATATAATGTTTGCCTATAAATTCAAAATAACAAACCGAAACTGCCAAATAAATTAAAAATAACTAATTCATACATTTCAAAATACCAATTTCATACAATTCAAATAATGTCTCTAACAATATAACTAGGGGGAGAGTGTATCCATGTTGTTGCATAAAAGCAGCAAATTGATGCCATAACATGACCTGCTCAACTAACTGGGCAGCGTAGTTGGCTTGTCGGGCCTCCAGATCGGCCCTAATACTCTTCCTTTCGGCCTCCTTAGTAGACGAGAACTATTAGGATCGTCATCCAACCACTTTTCATGATCCAAAATAACAAAGTTTTCCAAGTTTTGAGATTGAACAAGGCAAAGCAGTTTAAATTTTGGGTAAACTGAAACCTCAAAAACAGATTGCATATCATATGGCCGGATCAACTTTCACAAACCCCTAGTTTGATATGGGAAGACGATTAATAATACAATTTAACAATATTTCATGAATATTCAAGTGTTGACTAGCATTTTGTGTATCACTGTGTCTCAAGTTGTCCTTTTACGTGTTAATGGCATATATTTGTTCCAAACTCTGCAGAACTTCTTCACTTGAAGGTCTACGCTTAGGTTCACTATCAAGACATTTTGATGTTAGTTCAGCGTATTTGAAAGCAGCTTCTAGGGGGTAATTTTGTCCAAGACGCGGATCCATAATTTTCTTTAGCTTGCTTCTTCTTTCTAGGATTGGCCTTTTCCATTCTGCCAAGTTCTGATGCCCACTGGGCCGATTGCTGGCAATCGCCCGAAGACCGGTTAGAGTTTCCAACAAGACCACTCCGAAACCATAGATGTCACTCTTTGCAGTCAAATGACCTGCAACATTGAAGTGTGTTGTTTAGAATCACAAAAAGTATGACCTTTTGAATTTGTCTAATATTCGTTGCCCAATTGGGTTCAAAGTAGAGGGATTGACTTTCGGATAAGTGCACTGAGTTTGTCATCAATGATGTTTGTTTTATTATATATACAGGGGCGAGTTCAAATGAGAATTTAAATTTGGTTGTGAATGTGAGGACAAATGAGAGCATGACACGTGTCATATTTGAATAAAACTGAACAAGCATTATTCAGACCGAATAAATACTATATTCAGTTTTATTCGGTCTGAATATTTCTTTGATTATTCAGTCTGAATAATTTACATTCAGATACGTGTCGGACTCTCATTTGTCCTCACGTTCACAACTAAATTTGAGTTTTCATTTGAACTTTCCTCTCTCTCTATATATATATCCAAATAAATGTTTTTTCTTATGCTTAATGTTTTGAAAGAATGATGATATGCTTCCCATAAAAATCAAATACAACAGTTGTACATGTTAATCACTCATGCAAATATCAACCCTCTGCAGTTTCTAAATATCTTCTTCGTTATAGGGCAACGTACCAGTCATCACATATTCAGGGGCTGCATAGCCATAGGTACCCTTAACTCTTGTACTGACATGTGTTTCCCCGATTTCAGGACCATGTTTTGCTAACCCAAAATCTCCTAGTTTTGCATTAAAATCCTGGAATTGGATAAAGTCAAGATAAAGCTTTTAACTTTGATTGCATAAAACGATAATTAACCACCATAAATCACGAATCGCCTAAGATTACTTGGTCTAGCAGTATATTAGAGCTTTTAACATCACGCAATAAGACTTGAGGTTTTAATGAATGCAAATAAGCAAGTACACGGCCAACTCCTATCATTATCATCAGGCGTGTTCCCCATGAAAATGGTGTTGCATCTGCAAAATTATTCATTTTACATAGTTACTTGTTTGCAAAAAGTTCAAATTTTGAGAAAAATCAATCAAACAATAGTTATAGAAATTATAATATAGCTTACTTGTGAATAATAAGCGATCAAAACTTCCCTTCTCCATGTACTCGTAAACAAGCAAAGATTCGTCTTCATTACTGCAGTATCCCAAGAGACTAATAATATTTGGATGAGCTAACTGTCCTAGGAAGCTCACCTCTGTCTGAAGTCACAAAGTTGTATTAAGTTACATTCAGCAAAAAGATTGGAAAATTTTCTAGTAGAGTTTCACGAAAGAAGTCCTCAATTGCATTCACAAAATAAAACATGGATAAAGAAAATAAACATATTATAACAACTAGATCATTACATGTTCACATAGGCTCATCTTGCACTTATTTCAACCACATTCATTATAGGTCTCCTTTTGCATTATTTAAATGCGAATTTCTTTTTACATTAAGATACACATTTCTGTCTTGTTGGGGACGGTAGTCGGCAACAAGACATAAATGAGTAATTGCAATATGGATTAATTAATTTGAAAGGAAGACAAGATTTAGAACTCAACGCTTTTTTTCCAAATAATTTCTATATTTATTGTGTTGATACTTACCTGCCATTCAGCATGTCCTTGTAATCCTTCTTTATTGAGCCTTTTGACAGCAACAGCAATTCCAACACCGCGTGTTGATGGGGCGAACGTGTTCTTGTCGATCCAACCTAAGAACACCGATCCAAAACCTCCTTCACCCAACCGCAGCTTTGGACTAAAGTTACTAGTAGCCTTTTCCAGATCAGCAAACTTAAATTCTTTAAAATTTTGAGTTTTGTTATCTGTAGGAATTTCTCTTGTGCCCAGAAACATATTAGTATTATCAACACTTCTACTGTTGCTCTTGGTATTACTTGATTGCTTTGAATGGGCTGAAATATAAGAATACAACAGATTAATTAGAATCATATAAATAATTGCAATTTTAACTTTTCTCCACCACCATAGTGTGGTTCTTCCAATATATGCCCACTATCTTTTAGGTCTCAATATAAATAATAAGAATTCTCCGGTTCACTTATATTTAAAAGATTTCACCTACAACTGCTAAAGCATCTCATGGTAAATGAACTAATGAATCTCCCAACAGGGTTGTAATGTGTCTTCAATTCGTCATCAAAAAGCATGTAATATACTAATGAGCAAGCCTCATTTAATAAGAGTGTGGAGACACTTTTTCTGTAAGATATACATGGTATACTTCTCTCTTTAACCTTTTAAATGGAAATAAAATCATAATTATGCTAATTGCTGATATAAAATAAGTTATAAAAGCATTTAAATGGTTCCAAAGAACTTTAAATAAGTAAGGTTGAACATATAGAGAGGCCAAGCAGTAGGTTATCACACAAACTAAGGTTTTTGCATCTATTGATGTGAAAATGAAGCGGAAGACATGAACTTGTTGCAAAAACCTTTTTAAGGTGTTGAAGCTCTAAAAAATATATTTTCTTTGCAATCTGGGGGTAAGTTGTGAAAACCGCAAGCGATATCATCCATCTTTGTTAAACTACAAACTATCACATCCTTATACCAATCAACATCAATATTGCCTCTGGCTACAGGTGCTTCGATCCCTCCCACCCCTGCTAGCCTCAACTGCTGATTGTGCCAAAAAAATGCCCTTATATTGGTGTCCTAGGAGGCAAGTTTCAGTTCGTGCGGGCCTGTATCAACTTTTTACCCAAATACTCTTTACTGGACGACTACTCTTGCGTTTTTACGGTTTATATGGAATTTATATATTTTCATTGATGTTATGATAATATATGTAAGAAAATACACATCTAACTAAAGGGTTAGTTATTGGTGCAGATATTAGTTATTGGCGCATATATGAGGTTACTGGTAGAGCCACCCTCAAGGTCAAAAGTTTAAGTCCCACCAAAGAGAAGCAGAGTGTGTGAGTTTTTGGTATAAAAATGTTAATATACTACAAAACACACACATACAAAGAATTTGTAAACACAATTCTAAGGGTGCTTGAAATACCATAATTCTCTCCGTTGGTAGGAAAGGGAAGCATATCAACCATCCTCCCAAATATTGTTCTGTTGCCTACAAGTTGCAGTGAATTATTGAATTTCTCTTGTAAGGCCAGTATAGACTCAAGACTGACCACGACTCCAGCCATGGTAGAACGTTGCTTTGGATTGTTGTGCAAACATTTGTCTACAATTCGAACAAACTCCTTCAAACATTTTGGAGATATTTGACCCCTTATATCAGAATCAATTATGTGTTTCAATTTCCCTTCTTTGATAGATTCTTGAGCCCATCTTGCTAAATTCCATTGCTCCTCATCAAGAGTTGCATCCACAGCACGTTTTCGACACAACACTTCCAATAATACCACTCCAAAAGCATATACGTCAGACTTTCGTGTCAACTTTCCGGTTGCATAATAATCAGGATCTAAATACCCAAAAGTACCTTTAACAAGGGTGTTGACACCAGTTGATGGTTGATCAGTTGGGCCTATTTTGGACAACCCAAAATCTGAAATTTTAGCTGTCCAAGTTTCATGTAACAAAATATTGGAGCTCTTGACATCACGATGTATAACCCCAACTTGAATCCCTGCACCAGTGTGTAGGTAGTGCAACCCACGAGCGGCACCTATGCAGATATTGAGACGTTGAAGCCAAGAAAGAGGAGTACCAAGTTTATGGAGATGATCTTCAAGTGTTCCATTGGGCATATATTCATAGACAAGGATCATCTCTTTTCCATAATTACAATAACCAAACAAAGACACAAGATTACAGTGTCGCAACTTAGAAAGCATCTCAACTTCTGCCCAAAACTCGACTGCTCCTTGATTGGACATGGAATCCAACCGTTTAATTGCAGCAACCACAAGATTTGATCCATTAATAACATTACCTTTGTAAACTTTTCCAAAACCCCCACGCCCAATTACTAAGGATTCATCAAAGTCGTTGGTTGCTAGTTGAATCTCAGGAAATTCAAAGTGACGGCATGGTTGTGACCCTTGTAAAGAGGAGGTGGAGATGGAGGTGGAGGTGGAGTTGGAGGTGGATGACGGTTCAGTAGCAAAGAACATTATTATTGATGAAGTAGAAAGTAGAAACTGCAATGGTTGATCGAGTCTTTTAGATAATATTGATGTTAAAGCTTAAAAGTGAACGACAAAATGAGAATCTTTTTTCTTTTCCACGAAAGAGAGATGGATCCCACCACTCAAAATTTGTATTTAAGCTCACAACCATATTAAATTGATGGTTTCTTGGTTACATATTCGTGTATTTTGGAGGGTCCTGTTAATTGCCGCTTTTGATTATTTAATGACACATAGACACCCAAATGCTTAATTACTTTTTACTATTTGATTAATTACTCGTTTTTAATTTGTATTTTATAATACATAATCCCCCCGCTATAATCCCAATTAGTCAATGTTGTCAACAAAGTTATATTGATTTTGATTCAATCCAAAGTAATCCGAAATAACACACATTTTCCGGTTACATTTTTTTTTCTTTCTAATCTTTAATTAGTTTCTACATACTTAATCTGAAAGCTTAACAACAAAACCCATTTCGGCTTTTTTAGTTTGGACTCTGTACTATCAAATGGTTTTATGATGATACATTGTTTTCTCTCGTCAAGTTCAATGGTATAGCTATTTGTTTTTAACAGGTTTCCTTAATACAAAGTCTTTTAAACCGTTTCATTCGTGTGTAATTATGATTGTTCTAAGATTATAGAACTATAATTATTTTAACCTCAGATATACTTTATTTTAACCTCATATATAATCACTAAATTAGTCAAAATATCTAATTAACTCCACCAAAATTTCGAGTTTATAGAAGTACTGAAATCGGTGTTAGAGAGGGCCATATGGTTGTGCGACATGTTGTTTGAGTTCTAAATAATTAATATATCTAACCATAGGTAATTAGGTGAAATCAAAAGGAAAAAAAATTCTTAAATCTTGAAATATGGCACTACTAGAAAATTGAGTATTTTCAACGAAAAATGAGTTGAAAATTTTCTATGAATTTTAGAGGGATTATTGACAAAACATAAATTTTCTACGAATTTTCAACGAATTTCCTTTGAAAATCTCTCACAAAATGCATTTTCAACCAAAAACTTTTTGACGAGACATTCCGTTGAAAATTTTTTGGTTGAAAATGCATATATGTTTGTGAGAGATTTTCAACGGAAATTCGTTGAAAATTCGTAGAAAATTTATGTTCTGTCAATAATCCTCTAAAATTCGTAGAAAATTTCAACGACATTTTCAGTTGAAAATTAATTTCCGTTGAAAATACTTAATTTTCTAGTAGTGTGGTGAGTTTGGTATCCCACATTGATCGGAAGATGAAAAACTGTACAAAAGATAAAGATGTTAATATAAGATTTTTTTTGGTCACAACTCCTAAAGCTGACTAAATTCATTGAAGTAACCCCAAAGACTCATAATATTTGGATGAACCAGATGTCCTAACATGTTCACTTTCGTGACTTTCTATGAAATTTTAACGAATTTTGGCAAAGATATTCAAAAAAATAAAAATTGTAGTGGCATTCTATGAAATAGATTCCTCAGTGTCATTTACAAAATAAGGAAAAAGAACATATATAATGAATCCCATGTCAACTTTATTGGCTCTTATGGGGCTGTTTGTTTACCTCTTAACAGTTCCATTAAGAGGCAACCTCTGAATTGCTAAGAGGTGAATTATGTTGACAAAAAATAAGTTGTCTCTTAATGATTCCAAAACCCTCTTAATCATTTTGTGCCTTGTACCTCCCTTGACAATTAAGAGCCGTGATTACATTCCTGAACAATGAACAATTACCATACCAATTATATATCATTTTGTACTATATAAAAAGAGCCACTTAATCATCCTGCACCAAACCATTCAGCAACTGCCAAACAACCTTTTAATTTATAAAAATCAATTGTGGAGGTAACTTTCCACAAAAGTTCATCAAATATGTACTTTATCAACCTTTTATTGGTTAAAAAAGGCAAAATTTGTTAAAATTTCGAATTCTCGAATCACCCAATTACTTTACTTTAAACTAACAAAAGAAGAACAATACAAGATCTTGTAGTTTGAGCATCATTTAGACTTTGTTGGAGAAATGCTACACCACAAACTTCAAGCATAAACAAATTTACAAACATCATAATATTTGTGATGATGTTAGACACCAATGGGTAAATATAGGATGAATTAATGTGAAAGCCTGAAAGGAGAACAAGATTAGAATCCAATTTTTTCCCATGGAAATCTAATTTTTTTATGTTGATTATAATAGCTATAAGTTGAAACTCTCAATAGGGATGTGATGAGAGCAAATGTGTCTCCATCATTAAAACATATGTAACATACTAATTAACCAACATTAGTTTGTAAGAGTACAAAAACGGTACAAAAGGACTACTATGGAGATCGTCCAACAAAATACCCGAAGTATAGACATAACTAATGACACTTAGTGGTGAGACAAGGAGCTGCAAAATTCCATAAGGAAATTAAGGGATGCTATAAGAAAAGGTAGACATAACTATGTATCCAAGACTTTGAATCGCTATAAGGTATCCAAAAAAGAATTCTGACAAACAAATGAGAAGTTCACACCAAAGGGTCATAGGCCAGTTGTACCGGTTACCAACCTCCGAGGAGGTCTAAGCTTCAAACCTCACCTTTGAGTGTGTGTCAGTATTTGCCATGCATAAATATTATTTACTTAATTAAATAGAAGTTCATACATTTAACTACCTCATTGAAGTCTAAGTATAGTATCATATCTTCTTTTTCTTTGATAACCATGCATGGGTGCCTCGACTAATCCATGGGAACCTGAAGTTTACGCTTGAAAATTGCAAGTGGCTCTAAGGGGGCTCGAACTGGTTACCACTAGGAAGAAAACCCAAAGCCTTTTATTGGAAAGGGTATCCTAGGCATTTGCCTAGACTAATCCCGGGTAATTTTAAGACTGCTAAAGCATGCAACCTTGAGATAATTCCCTAGTGGTTGTGCCTGGTTGAGCTACCCTTAAAGGACTAGTGTCGTATCTTTTATCACAAGCTAGATGGGAAAACGATTAACATTATAAAGTTAAAATATTTCATGTATATTAAAGTGTTCTATAGCATTAATTCGTGTCACTTTGTCTCAAGTTGTCCTTCCATCCATTACTTGTTAACAGCATTTATTTGTTCCAAACTCTGCAAAACTTCTTCACTCGAAGGTCTATCCTTGGGGTTGTTTGCAAGGCATCTTAATGTGAGCTCGATACAATTTTCGACATCTTTTAGGGGGTAATTTTGTTCAATACGTGGATCCAAAATTTTCTTTAGCATTTTTCTACTTGCTAGGAATGGACGTGCCCATTCTACCAAGTTCTTCTGCCCATCGTGCCGGTTGTAGTACACCCTAAGACCGGTTAGAGTTTCCAGCAACACCACTCCGAAACCATAGATGTCATTCTTCACCGCCAAATGACCTATAACATTGAAGTGTGTTGTTTAGAATAACAAAATAGTGCATTCATCAAATATCCATCATCTATGAATAATCAAGTTCTAAAGGAGAGAGATCGACTTTCACATTAGTGCACTTAATATTTTTAATCGAAGGTTGTAAAATTATAAGCTTTAGGAAATATGATGTTTGTTCAATATATCTATTATCCAAAAATGCTTTAGAAGAATGGTGATTATGTTTCTCATAAAAATCAAATACAACAACCAACAGTTGTTGACTTGTTGGAAGTTGAACACTCTTGAAACCATCAACCATGTGCATCTTCTAGTTATTTATATGGCAACGTACGTACCAAATCGATCTGAACAGGATTGACGCTAACGGACGATTAACCCCGTTAGAATCTCTAAATCTACTAGCTGCACCTTCTGATCGACCTGAACAACATATACGGATCCCCACACCTAGCTTGGAACCGTGACCCCAGTTGCAAATACTCTAGGGCTACATAGCCGGGGGTTCCTATAACCCTTGTAGTAGCAGGTGTGTCAAGACCACATATTGCTAACCCAAAATCCCCCCAGTTTTGCATTAAAATCCTGGAATAAGATAAATTAGTCAAGAAAAATGGTTAATGTTAATGGCTTGAAACAATACCCGCCATAAATCAAGATTAGCCTTAAGAGTACTTTATCTAGAAGTGTATCAGAGCTTTTAACACTACTCCATATACTTGAGGTTTTGATGAATGCAAATGAGCAAGTCCACGAGCAACTCCTGTCATTATCATAAGGCGTATTCCCCATGGAAGTGGAGTTGCATCTACAAAATTATTTGTGTTACATAACTTCTCAGAAAAAGTAATCCAACAATAATTATAGAAATTCTAATATAGCTTACTTGTGAATAAATAGCAATCAAAACTTCCTCTCTGCATGTACTCGTAAACAAGCAAGTATTCCTGTTTTCCATCATCGGAGTATCCCAAGAGGGTAATAATATTTGGATGATTTAATCCTAACAAGCTCACCTCTGTCTGATCTCACAAAGTTGTTAATTAAGTTACATTCAGCAAAAAGAATCAAAAAAACAAAGTAAATAAAACATTGATAAAGAAAATAAACATATTTCTAAATACAATAACAACAACTAGTTCAAATGGGATGTGTTGAAAAACTTATTTTTGGTAATGGGGATGTTGTACAACTCACCATCCACTAGGTACAAGTGATTGTTGCAAACCATATGTTTTTTTTGGGAGATTCACGGCAATTTCCTTTTTCCTCCAATTGCCAAATTAAAACACATGTATACTTAGTTGTTGCCAACCATGCTTAGCTAGTAGCTAGATGCCATCCTACTAAGAGTGCACCATTGCCAACTAGCAAACTTGGAGCCAAGTTTCTCCACTATATTTATGGCATGCATGCATGAAGGAAAAATGCACCACCAACATATACACACACATATACATATATATATATATATATATATATATATATATTAGTTTAGTTTCCAACTTAGAAACTTTGATCAAGGAAGATTTGGGTAGCTGATTTGTTGATACAAGGATCATCGTAAACACGTTGTAATTTCTCCCGGTTGGTAATATATTGATCTCTCGCTCCCTGTGGGATGTATATCACACCGATAGTGGAACCACGTTAAATCTCGCTGTCTCGTTTTATCTGCTGCTTTCGTTTATTTTGATCGTAAATTCGTTTAACTGCTAATTTATATCTGTGGATTGGTATGAATTATTAAGACCATAATATACAATATTTAGATCTCGATAATCCGCATTTGTTGTATCAGGTCAGTTTGCACCATGATTTATTGTTATCAATTTTTGGGACCACAATCACTTTGTAATACGGTCTCGTAAATGCGACCTACCCTTACAATTGGTATCAGAGCTTGCTAGATCTAAATTTGAAATGTATTGTATATTTTTTATTTGCATTTCTAGTGCTTGGTAAAATGTCTGATGATTCAGGAAATCCGTTTGCCCAACCAAGTTCCAGCTCGGACCCGAATACTTATCAGAAGGGTGCATTTAAAATATCGGGGGTCGGGATCAGAATCGAGAAATGGAACGGAGAAGGTGATTTTGGTAAATGGCAGTTTATTACACCAGCAGCACTTCGAAAAAATGATGTTCACCCCGTAGTCTTTGCTCCGGAAGAAAAAGATCCGGAGATTTCGGTTTTGGAGGCTAAGGAAATGGAGGCTTGGGCTTTCACTACCTTACAGATGGCTATGGGTCCGAATGTTATTTCGGAGATCGTTTCTGAAAAAGACAGCCGCAGGGATTTGGAAGAGACTTGAGAATCTTTATCTCAAGAAAACTTTGACTAACCGATTGTTACTAATGAGGTCGTGCTTATTCTTCAAAATGAAGGAAGGTACAACCATTCAAGCCCACATGACTGAATTCGAAGATACCATTATGAAGTTGAAGGCAACAGATTCTATTTTTGCCACAGATAATGAGGCACTTGCTTTAATTTTGTTGTATTCACTTCCTGAAAGATATTCCCAGTTCACTAACAGTTTTATTTATGGAAGAGATTCCATTTCGTTGACTGACGTAAAAGCATGGATGATCTGTGAAGAACAAAGAATTCAGATGAAAATCAGTAACAGTTCGCGAGAAAACAACCACAATAGTCAGGGTCTTTTTGCCGAAAGAGACCATGACGATCAGCAAAATAGAGGAAGAAGTCGTGGTCGCTCCCAGTCTCGTAAACCTGGTTATCGTGGGAAATCTAAACAACGTGGCAATTGTAAATAGCTATGAAATTACGTTGATACTTCCACATATTATGGGTAACGTAGGAGACATCTCTATTTTTCCCCCCCGGGCAACAAACCAGGTCATTGGGTCAGAGATTGTCCGAGTCTGAAGAACAAAGGCAAGGATAAAGCAGAATCTTCAGCAGTAGCAACCGAAGAAGATACATGATTTTCATCAACGGGTACACCACTGAAAGGCGACAAGCGTTGGGTGTTGGATACCGAAGCTTCGTGCCCTATGACACAATTTCGAGATTATTTCACTACTTTCGAGAAATTCGAAGGTAACCATATTTATATGGGAAATGATACATCGTGTGTCACTCAAGGTATCGGTTCTGTCAGAATCAAGATGTTTGATGGTAGTATTCGAACTTTATTAAATGTTAAATATGTACCGTCTATGTCTCGTTCTTTGATATCTCTTGGACTACTATCAAAATTGGGCTGTAAGGTTCAGTTTGGAGACAAGAGTATGCGTATCTCCAGAGGGAATCTCATTGTGATGAAAGGTACACAGGTTGAAAATAATTTGTTTTATCTCGTAGGCGAGACAATCATATCTGAAGCGTGTGTCGCGGATAGCTCGAAAAATTTAGATGTTATTCATTTATGGCATCTTAGATTGGGGCACACATCAGAGAAGAATTTGGAGATTCTGCGCAAGCGGAAACTCATTGTAGTTGATACGCCTACGAGTCTGGATTTTTGTTCAGATTGTGTCTCGGGTAAACAGACGCGTGTTTCTTTTGGTGTTGGAAAACACAACACTAAAGGGATCCTCGATTATGTTCATACAGACGTCTGGGACCATCTCCGACATAGTCCCTTAGTGGGGGTAAATATTATGTTATTTTTATTGATGATTTCTCGCACAAACTTTAGGTGTATGTGATTAAGTTAAAGTCAGATGTTTTTGAGATATTCAAAACTTGGTTAGCACTAGTTGAGGTCGAGACCAGTAGAAAATTAAAAGTGCTAAGATCTGACAATGGTGGGGAATACACTAATGGTAATTTTAAAGACTTTTGTGCACGTAGAGGTATTCACCGACACTACGCCACACCTGGCGATCCGCAATCAAACGAAGTCGCCGAGCGGATGAATAGGACTTTGTTAGATAAAGTCCTATGTATGTTACTTACATCTGGTTTCCCTAAAATATTTTGGGCTGAAGCACTTCACACTGCTGTACACATTGTGAATCAGTTACCATGTTCAGGCCATTGGGGGAAAGATTCCGGAAGAAATTTGGAAGGGGAAGGGTAATATCTGTTTGAAAAACATAGGTGTATTTGGTTGTCCTGTGTTATTTCATGTGACAGGTCAGGACAAGTTGGATCACAGAGCCACCAAGGGATTCTTACTCGGTTTCACAGATGGAATCAAGGATTACCGAATCTGGAACCCGGTCACCCGAAAGGTGATTCATTCTCGACACGTCTAATCATAGTCGACAACCCACTCTAGAACCGGAAATTATCTCTTCTGATTCTCCTACAGCCAATGGAGATGAGATAATTGTCAGTCCTATTTAACCCACCTCATCTGCTCGTGGTTTTACTTTGGGGTCAGAATCTGAAGAAGATGTTAGTCCACCAGATATATCTACTTCTGATCCAGCTAGTTCAGTTCAGGAAGAAATTCTGAATGATGGTGGAGGTCCATGCGATACAATTCCAGCTTCAGTACCTACAAGAAGGAGCCAAAGAACTATTCATCCTCCTAATAGGTATGGTGATTGGGATTTTGCATACATGAGTTTTACTGACCAACTTGAGTATGCTTTGCATGTTGTACAGGATGAGCCATTTTACTATTCGGAGGCCCTTGCTTCGAGCCACTCTGCTAAGTGGTTAGGAGCCATGTAGGAAGAAATGGAAGCTCTATCGAAAAACAATACTTGGGGGCTTTGTCCATTACCAAAAGGCAGTCGTGTTATTGGCTGCAAATGGGTCTATAAAAGTCAATGACGATAAGCGTTACAAGGCTTTGCACAACGGAAGGGTATCAAGTATGATGATATTTTTCCCCTGTGGTTCGACACACATCTAACCGGGTCCTTCTGGCCTTTGTGGCAACTCATGACCTGGAGCTCGAACAGTTAGATGTGAAAACAGCTTTTCTGCACGAAGATCTGGAAGAAACCATCTTTATGAAGCAACCCGATGGTTTCATCATCTCCGACAACAAACCTGATTGCGTTTGTAAATTGAAGAAGTCCCTCTATGGACTTAAACAGTCGCCTCGACAGTGCTACAAGAAGTTTGATTTATTTATGCTCTCCTTGGGTTTTGAGCGTAGTGAGAAAGACGCTTGTGTCTATTCATAGATCAAGCGGTGAGATTTCTATTTATCTACTTCTTTATGTCGATGACATGCTGATAGCTTGCAGGGATCGGTCTGAAATCAATCGTTTGAAAGATAGATTGAAATCAAAATTTGAAATGAAGGATCTCGGTGAAGCTCGTGTTATTTTCAGCACGGAAGTTGTTCGGGACAGAAAGTCCGGTACTCTTAGGTTGATACAAAAGAGCTATATTCAGAAAATTCTGAAGCGATTTAATCTTGATGGAGCAAAGCCAGCGTCTACGCCACTTCCAAGACACATCAAGATTACAAAAGACGATTGTCCGGTAGACGATATTGGAAAAGCTGAGATGGCGAAGGTTCCATATGCCAGTGTAGTCGGGAGCCTTATGTATTCTTTGGTATGCACTCGTCCTGATCTTGCACATTCCGTTGGGGTGATTAGCCGGTTTCTATCGAACCCGGGTAAGTCACATTGGGCAGCAGTGAAAACTGTATTTCGTTACTTGAAAGGTACGCAATCTCACGGTCTTAGCTATGGTACGCAAAACAACTGTGATAATGTTGGTTACTGCGATTCAGATTGCGCAGGTGATCGTGTCAGTTGGAAATCCACATCTGGTTATGTTTTTACATTAGGTGGAACAACTATCAGTTGGATTATCTAAAACCCTTTGGATTATCTAAAACCCTTTTGGTTTCACTTGGTATCAGAGCCAAGTTATCAAAAACCCAAAAACCCTAACAGCCCCTTACTGATTTATCGGTCACTACAGGGCAGATCTTCACGAACCAACACCACCACTAGAATCGCCGTTAACAGGAGATCAACATGTCAAAACTTAACCACCAACATCTGCCACACACGCGGTCGACCGCCGTCGCCGGAAAACGCAAAAAAGGGCAAGAACGTCGTTTTTTTGACACATTTGACTCTCACGTCTGTACCATCGTGTTAGTCACGAAAAACCGATCAAGACGCACCTGTTCAACTTGACGACCGCCGCCGTTGTTTGCCACCGTCGCCGGAACCCTAATTTCCAGATTCAAGTATTCAGTCTCCTCTTTATTTTCTCAAGGTGTTCTACTACATCATGGCTCTAATAGCCTCTTTCACCACAGCGGAGAAGCAATCTCATAATTCTCACAAGTTTGCTTTTACCTTGACTCCTACAAACTATGGATATTGGAAAACAATGATTCACCCTTTTCTTGTCACAAATAACCTATTTGGATATATAGATGGAACAATACCTTGTCCATCCAAACATTTACCACCAATCGCAGGCACCTCCGATCCAAAGACTACCACCGATCTAAATACTACCACCGATCCACAAGCTAACCCTAATTATCTGATTTGGATTTCTAATTATGCTCACGTTCGCATGTTGATTATATCTACTATCTCGGAAGCCTCCTTTCGACTTGTCCAAGGTGAGACTTCCCGTGATCTTTGGCTAGCCCTAGAACGAGCCTATGCCCCTCACACATCCTCTAGGGAATATACACTGAAAACTCAACTTCTCAAGATTCAGATGAAAGGTGATGAAACTCCAGAGAGGCTTATCTCAATCGTGCACATGAATATGTAGATGCTCTAGCTGCTATTGGCGAACCTGTCAAAGATAAAGACCTTGTTATGTTTGTAGTTTGTGGTCTCCGTGATGGATACAATGACCTTAGATCCACAATCACTACACATCAATTCCTGCCTTTGATGAACTTCATGACCTTCTGAGTGATCATGACTACGTGTTTGGGAAAACTCGTGCCCCTGCTCCATTTATTTCTCAGGCTTTTACAGCTACAACTGGTAATGCCAGTAAATCTATCGGTTTTTCACCATCATTACCCTCTGGTCTATTACAGCCTTCTGCCTCTCATCATCAAAACCTTGCTGCTCAGATCAGTTCCCTTGTATCTACTCTTGGTTATCAGTTGGTGCCTGCAACAACTTCAGGTCCTCAAGCTTTCCATGGTTTTCGTCAGCCTAACAACAACAACTGTGGTCATCGTCGTCGTGGAACTCCTCGTGGAAATAGCCGTGGACGAGGAGATGGTAGTCAATTTAGCTGGGCATCCAATCAAAATACGATATACGGAACTTGTAACCGTTGTGGTATTGGGCACCTCCCATCACAGTTCCCTAATCGTGATCCATCCACCATTCGTCCTAGGCAGACAGCTAACTTTGCCAACAGTCGTGCCTCCTCATCTGCTGCATCAACTTCATGGTTTCCAAACACAGGAGCGAACAGTCATGTTACGCCTGATTTAGCGAGCATGGATAACTCTAAAGCTTACTATGGCAGTGACGCTCTCCATGATGGTAATGGTAAGGGACTTCCTATACTTCAAATTGGCTCATCAACTATTTACTCATCCCACAAAACCTTTTGTCTATCTAATATTCTTCAAGTACCAGATATCACAAAAAATCTTCTTTCTGTCCAGAAATTTTTTATTCAGATAACAATGTTTTCCTTGAATTTTGCTCAACTTTTTTTTTCGTGAAGGACGAGTCTACACGGACTACCCTACTCAAGTGTGTGCTGGTCAAGCGCATTTAATTGGGTCTTTGTTTGGAAATAACCCCCAGTGAGAATGGTCTATACTATGTTTGTCTACCCTACCTCAAGTCTATCAATAAAATCGCTTTTGCCGCTGATCGTGCATCCTCTACCATCTGGCATAGGCGGCTCGATCATCCCCATCAGCATCCTTTTCATTTTATGCTTTCTAGGTTTTCTATTCCTCTTACCAATAAGACATTACCTTTTTCTATGACCTGTCCAATGGGTAAATCATCAAAGCAATCATTACATGTTTCTTCTTTTCGAAGTAATAAAGTTTTAGATTTTACTTATTGTGATGTCTGGGTCCTGCACCTGTTCCCAACATTTATCGAATTTGAAAAAGAGTCAGAAGAGATGGTTCGATCCTCTTTTTTTTTCTCGAACCGAGAGATCCATGAATCGGGATCCTGATGCATATGGATACAATGGTCCACTATATATAACATTCTTGATCCTTCCTTTTACTAGTCTTCTCGGCTGGATTCAAAAAAGATTCTTCGCTCTGCTCCTACTCCTTCTTCTCCTTTAGGGTAGGATCTTCGTTGGTCCTTTTTTGCACTAAAAAACTAGTCAGAGCAACTAACTATCTACGTACGAAATTCTGCACCTGTTCTATCTTTTCAAGGTCATCGTTATTTTATGCTATGTGTTGATCATCACTCTCATTATATGTGGATCTGTCCATTGGCTCAAAAATCAGATATCTACAACACCTTCAAAAGTTTTCTTACCATGGTCGAAAGACAATTTACTACAAAAGTAAAAAACGTTCAAACGGACTGGGGTGGTGAATTTCGAAATCTATCCACCTTCTTTTCATCCCTTGGCATTGTTCATCGCCGTTCATGTCCTCACACTAGTGAGCAAAACGGTTTCGTAGAACGACGCAATCGGCATGTCGTTGAAACTGGTCTCACTCTACTTGCTCAATCCAGTGTTCCCCAACATTTTTGGCATTATGCCTTCAATACAGCTGTATACCTAATCAATAGCATGCCTTCACGAACCTCAACAAACAAATCACCGTTCGAACATCTCTTCAAACAATCTCCCGATTACTCCTTTTTTCGAGTCTTCGGTTGTCAATGCTTTCCTCATCTTCGACCGTACAACCATCACAAAATGGACTTTCGGTCAACCCCTTGCGTCTTTCTTGGCTATAGTCATTTTCATCATGGCTACCGTTGCCTTGATGTGTCCACCGAGCGTTTATACATTGCTCGTCATGTTCGCTTTAATGAAGACCACTTCCCCTTTGCTATTCCTCCTGTCCTCGCTTCCTCACCAACATCATGATGTCCCCCTATACCTCCTCGGCATCTCCTCACGAGGTAACCGACAACACTCCACCTATTGTTCCATCTTCTGTCACACCTTATCAGCCCAGTTCACCACCTACTTCCTCTCCCATCTTTAGGTCTTCTCTTGAACCCACTTCATCTTCACACCATCATCCTGATACTAGTGGCTCATCTCCATTATCATCCACATCTACATCACCACCTCCACCTTCGCCTCCGCCTAACCTTTGGCCCAACTGGTTCCCTTCAGTCCTTCAGCTAATCATGCCACCACTTCCACTACACCCATTGAACCAATCTCGTTTAACATTGCCAACAAATCTCCTGAGTGGCGTCAAGCTATGGCTGAGGAGTACTCCGCTCTTGTTAAAAACGGCACATGGTCTCTAGCCCCTCGTGTTCATGATACTAATGTTGTTGATTGTAAGTAGGTTTATAGGATAAAAGTGGACAAGACAGGTGCCATCACTCGTTACAAAGAGAGACTTGTTTAAAAAGGGTTCCGACAACAACATGGCATTGATTTTCATGAAACCTTCAGTCCTGTTGTCAAGACCACTACCATCAGGGTTGTTTTATCACTTGCGATTTCTCAGATTTGGTCGCTTAGACAACTTGACGTTCAGAATGCTTTTCGTCATGGACATCTGAAATGAAGCAGCCTCCAGGCTTTACCGACTCAAAACGATGAGATCATGTCTGTCTACTTCATAAGTCCATTTATGGTCTCAAACAGGCCCCACGAGCTTGGTTCCACCGTCTTTCCAAGGCTCTTTATACCCTTGGCTTTGTGGGTTCCAAGATTGATCCTTCACTGTTTATTTTCAGTCGAGCTGACACTCTTTTATACATCTTGGTGTATGTTGATGACATCATCATCATGGAGAATAATAATGCTGCTATCGACGCCATTGTACATCACACTGGGCTCAGCTTTTGCAATAAAGGATCTAGGCCCTCTAAACTACTTCTTGGGTATCGAATCCCTCAAGGACCAGACATCATTCTTTCCATAAGAAGTACATATTGGAACTCTTAGAACGAACGGGCCTCTCAGACTCTAAGCCCATGACTTCCCCCATGATCTCGTCCAATTCGCTTTCTTTAGTTGTGCATTTTCTGACCCGGTTAAATATAGACAGGTCGTTGGTGCTCTTCAATATGTTACTCTTTCTCGACCAGATATTGCTTTTGCAGTTAATAAAGTGTGTCGGTTTATGCATGCCCCCACCGAATCACATTGGTCCGCGGTCAAACGGATTCTACGCTTTCTTCGGGGCACTGTTGATTGTGGCTTACGCATTCGTCGGGCATCCACTTTATCTCTCCAATCCTTTGCCGATGCTGATTGGGCTGGGTGTCGATATGATCATCGGTCCACAGGGGGATTTGCCATCTACTTGGGTTCTAATCTTGTATCTTGGACCGCTCGTAAACAACGCACAGTTTCTCGATCCTCCACTGAGTCGGAATATAAAGCTCTAGCTGATACTATAGCTGAACTCACTTGGCTTCAAGCTCTCCTTCGTGAACTTGGTGTCCTCACCCCATCCGCTCCTATCCTATGGTGTGACAACCTAGGTGCAACTTATCTGTCAGCCAACCCGGTCTTTCATGCACGAACAAAGCACGTGGAAGTTGATTTTCATTTTGTCAGCGAAAAGGTTGCTCAAGGATACCTTCTGTACAATTCATTTCCACAAATGACCAGATTGCTGATATTTTCACGAAGCCATTACCTACTCCTAGATTTCTATTTTTACGATCCAACCTACAACCGTCCTTAGCTTGTGGGGCGTATTAAGACTAGATGTACTTAAGTGTAATTAGTATAAAGTAGTGGAATTTTCTTTGTAATTAGTATCTCTATATATAGAGACTCTTGTTATTAGATTTCATCAATCAATATACCACATCCTTTTGGATTATCTAAAACCCTTTTGGTTTCACTCACCATTACATACACATCCAACATATTATGTTCTTTAATCATTTGATCAACCTAAATACATCACGAATTTTCATTTTACTGTAAGATTTTTGGAACCTAGAAATATAATTAATTAAACCAGAGAAAAAAGGGTACCCGTTGAAGAGCGTGTTCATGGTGGTTAAGTTTGAGGAGTTCGATGATATCGGAGCGAACGACGGTCACACAAGCTTGACGCTTTTTTTTAGGATGGAAAGACGGGATATGGCAAGGTTAACGGTGGCTTTGAACTTAGAAGTCTTGAATTTCCGGCTTGCAAATATTGTTTTGCTTACAGGTTGCAATGGCTTATTGTATTTCTCTTTATGAAGGATTGAAAGCAGACTCCGTAGTCTTATAAGAAATAAATGTGTTAGACATGCCCACAGTCTCTACACTATAACTTTCACTTCCGTCCGGAATAAATCAAAAGAGCAACAATAGAAAATTTATTTTTTCAAGATAAGGAATCTAAAGTGAAACTTTTCATTAATTTCTGGCATTTTCTCAAACAAAAACATATCAATAAGGCAATAGTGGAATAAGAAACAAATCAATTCAACAAATGTATTGTTTCCCAAAATGGTTTCTTGTAGTTTGAGAAGAAATATTGCAATGTGAACACTAGTACAAAAATGCTCAATTGCCACGGTTTTGAAATTCATGTTAGCCACGCTTGGGTTTAAAACCGTGGTTAAAAGTTAAAACTATTTGGTTAGCCACGAATTAACTCTATAACCGTGACCATTACAAATCATTTTAAAACTATTTATCATGGTTTTGATAAAACCGTGACTAATTGTACTTTATGGCCACAATGTTTTTTTCGGTAGAAAATGACAACTAAAAACCGTGGCCATAAACAGGCTTATAGTCACGGTTTTTGTCTAAACCACGGTTTTATGTTGTGACGGTTATTATCCGCGTGGCAATAGACCAATATATGGCCATATGAAGCCAATTTTACGTGACCAAAACAATGTATATATAGCCATAAAAATCGTGGGCCAAAAGTCTCGGGTGTTTTTAGCCATGGTTTTTATTATGTCGTGTGACCAAAAGGTAACCAATGGTCACGGTTCTAAAGATTAAGCGTAACTATATATGATGATTAGATCACATTTAGCATGAAATGTGTGTAGTTATTAGTATAGCTAAAACCACGATTAAAGTAATTTAGCGTCACTGAAAGCTGATGAATAGCCACAGTTGTAACGAACTAATTGTCTAACCAACAAAACAGTTATAAAGATTAAGCGTAACTAAATGTGATGGTTAGGCCATAGTTAATATGAAATGTGTGGCTATTAGTATAAATAAAACCATGATTAAAGTAATTTATGGTCACTAAAGCTGACGAATAAACCGTGTGACTAATATATGGTTATGGTCACGATTTGTAATTATTAGTGATATATATATATATGGTATTTATTGTAAATATATTTTGTGAATATCTCTGATTCGGTTCCCTTATTTATTGGGATACCTCTTTGTACTCTATTTATATTTTCGTGGTTATCAATAGAAAACACACAAGAGAATTCAACAATCTTTATGGTATCAGAGCCCTAATACTCTGATCCGTCTCTTCTCCCTTCTCGACTTATTCTCAACTCGTAACCCTAATCCTCGTTTTTCTCCTCTCTCCTTTTTTTTTCTGCCTCCACCATGACAGGAACCGAATCTCAACCCAATGAAGCTGCTGCCAAAACTCCATTTCACCCCGCCTTTGGTGTAACCAACATCAAAAACTCTATCCCCATCATTCTCGATCAAGGTACCGATCTCTACGCATCGTGGGTGGAGCTGTTTCAAGTACACGCATGTGCCTATAATGTTCTTGATCACATAGATCCAACCATCGACCCCCCTACTTCGGTCGACAACCCTACTTGGACTCGTCTCGATGCTATAGTCAAACAGTGGATCTATAGCACCGTATCCACCGAACTTCTCCAAACCATCATGAAGCCGGGTGCCACTGCCAAACAGCTTTGGCTACGTCTGGAAGAAATTTTTCAAGATAATAAAGCGGCTCGTGCTGTTTATCTTGAAGAACAATTCACCACTACTCGCCTTGATGCTTTTTCTAATGTCTCTGACTACTGTGCCCGTCTGAAAAATCTGGCTGATCAATTAGCAAACGTTGGCAGTCCGATCAATGAACGCAAGATGGTTCTCCAATTGATTTCTGGTCTCACTAAAGGTGACTATGATACTATAGCCACCTTCATTCAACAGTCTGATCCATTACCTAGTTTCACCAAGGCCAGATCTCAACTTCTTTTAGAAGAAACCCGACGTTCAAAGCAAGAGTCTCATGTTCTGCAAGCACTCGTTACCAATCATACCGATAACAACCCGAGTTCTCATCCGACTCCTTCTGACCCTCCTATTCGCAACGGTGCAGCCGGCAATGGCCATGGAAACAACCGCGGTGGTCATCGGGGACGAGGCAACTATCGTGGGCGAGGACGCGGCCGAGGTCGTTCTAACTCTTTCCAGCAATACCAGAACAATTGGTCACCCAATACTTGGTATTTTACGCCACAATGGAACGCCTCACCACCTCCTTGCCCTTACCCTACCATGCATCAAAATTCCAATCCGGGTATTCTCGGACCACGCCCGACTTATCGGCCTCAATATCAGTCGGCTCCTCAAGCTCACCTCACGGCTGTCCCCGGTTCCGTTCACGGTCCCCCTATGACTCCAACCGAATTGGAAAGCGCTTTTCAAACCATGCATCTTCAACCACCGGACAACTCATGGTACATGGACACCGGCTCTACATCACACCTCACGAACAACACAGGTAGAATCTCCAACTTATTTTCTTTAAGCAAACCTGCTTCTATTTTAGTCGGTAATGGCAAAAGCCTTCCAATTCTTGGTCACGGTACTGCCACCATCCCTCACCCACACCGATCTTTTACATTAAACCATGTCCACCATGTTCCCAACATCATAAAAAATCTTATTTCTGTCTGTAAATTTACTCGTGACAATCGCGTTTCAATCGAATTTGACCCGTTCAGTTTTTCTATGAAGGATCTTACAACGGGGAACACTATCTCGAGATGCAACAGTTCCGGTGAACTCTACCCTTTCACTCAAGTCTCCAACTCTCCTTCATCACCGGTCGCTCTTCACGCCGTCTCCCCAAATATTTGGCACAACCGTCTTGGTCATCCGGGACATTCTGTTTTTGAATTTCTTAGGCAAAATAATTTCGTTCCTAGCAATAAAATCAAGCACAATGCTTCTTGTAATGCTTGTTCATTAGGAAAATATTGTCGTTTACGTTTTTCTTTATCTCAATCAGTTACTTATTCACCATTTGATATAATACATGCTGACTTGTGGACTTCTCCAATTGTTTCTAAACTTGGTCATAAATACTACCTTGTGTTACTAGATGATTTCTCTCATTTTTTATGGACTTTTCCGTTAAAAACAAAATCTCAAGTTTTTCCAATCTTTTCTCAATTTCATACGTATATCCAAACCCAATTTGGTAAAAAGATCAAAACTTTTCAATGTGACAATGGACGCGAGTTCAATAATCTCTCTTTTCACCAACTTTGTGCCAAAAACGGCATGCAATTCCGATTTTCATGTCCATACACCTCCCCTCAAAATGGCAAAGCCGAACGGATCCTTCGCGCCATAAATAATATGATCCGCACCACTCTTATTCAAGCTACCCTCCCCCCCTCTTTTTGGAACTATGCCCTTGCTTTAGCCACATAATTAAACAATATTCTCCCATCTACCACCATTCACAACAAAACTCCTACCGAAATCCTATATTGTCGGAAACCGTCCTACTCCCATCTTATAACCTTTGGGTGTCTTTGTTACCCCAACCTCTCTTCCACATCCTCTCATAAGCTTTCCCCCCGATCTATTCCATGCGTTTTTCTCGGTTACCCGGCAAATCATCGTGGCTATCTCTGTCTTCCACTATCTACCAACCAACCCATTATCTCTCGTCATGTCACCTTTGACGAAGCCATCTTTCCCTTTTCCAAACATACCAAACCTCACTATTCGTCTTCTTATAATTTTCTCGATACGTTTGAACCGTCCTCATACATTCTCCATCAACTTAGACAAACTTCTCCACCATCAGAAAACACCAACTCCTCGGCCCAACCCTTGGGTCCTTCGCCTTCCCCCATCGGTTCGAACCCCACGGTTCACCCCTCTTCCTCTCCCATACACTCCCTACCCAAAGCCCTCCCCAAACTGACTCCGTCGTTCCACCGACCACTACCTCCCATCCCATGCAAACCCGTTCAAAAAGCGGCATCGTCAAGCCTAACCATCGTTTCTCTCTTCACACCCAACACATCTCCCCCATCCCTCCCAATCCCAAAGCCGCACTTCTTGATCATAATTGGAATAATGCCATGACGACTGAATTTAACGCTTTGCTTAAACAAAATACATGGACATTGGTACCTCGTCCAAGTGATGCTAATATCATACGGTGCCATCAGATTTTTCGTCACAAGTATAATGCTAACAGTTCTCTTGAACGGTATAAGGCACGTTTAGTGGTCAATGGTAATTCTCAACAGGTGGGAGTTGATTGTGATGAAACGTTTAGTCCAGTGGTAAAACCCGCAACCATTCATACTGTCCTTAGTCTCACCATGGGTCGCAAATGGCCCATTCATCAACTTGATGTCAAGAACGCATTTTTGCATGGTGGCTTACATGAAACTGTGTACATGCATCAACCACCGGGATTCTTTGACTCATCTCATCCGACTTATGTCTGCAAATTGCAAAAGTCACTTTATGGACTCAAACAGGCACCGCGGGCTTGGTACCACCGATTTGCCCAATACCTTTTCTCTCTTGGGTTCACATGTAGCAAAAGTGACACGTCCTTATTTATCATTCGACGCAACAACGAGTATGCTTATCTTCTTTTATATGTTGATGATATTGTGCAAACCGCGTCTTCCTCCACGCTTAAGAACGAAATCATCCGCTCTCTCAAACATGAGTTTGATATGAGTGATCTTGGGGCTCTCACATTCTTTTTGGGCATCTCGGTTAAGCGGACGATTAATAGCATGTTCTTGAGTCAAGAAAAATATACGGAGACCATCCTCAAACGCGCTCACATGGAGAATTGTAAACCGGCCTCCACCCCGGTCGATACAAACTCTAAATTAAGCGCAAATGTCGGCAGCCCCGTAGTCGACCCGTCTCTCTACCGGAGCCTTGCCGGAGCACTACAATATCTCACGTTCACTAGGCCCGACATTGCCTATGCGGTTCAACAAGTTTGCTTGTTCATGCATGCTCCCCGGGAACCCCATTTCAATGCCTTAAAACGCATTCTGCGATATCTAAAGGGGACTTCTCATCTTGGTCTTCATTTGTACCCATCCACTCCTTCTCAGCTCCTCGCCTACACCGATGCGGATTGGGGAGGGTGCCCTGACACGCGCCGCTCTACTTCCGGATATTGCGTCTTCTTAGGTGATAACTTAATCTCATGGTCCGTCAAATGCCAACCCACTTTGTCAAGATCTAGTGCTGAAGCTGAATATCGGGGAGTCGCTAATGTAGTCGCCGAGTCCTGCTGGCTTCGCAACTTGCTACTAGAACTTCATGTCCCGCTGAAACGGGCGACTTTGGTGTTTTGTGACAATGTCTCCGCTGTTTACTTATCCGGCAATCCAGTACAACATCAACGAACAAAACACATCGAGATGGATATTCATTTTGTTCGTGAGAAAGTCGCCCTTGGCCATGTTCGAGTTCTGCACATTCCATCCACCTTCCAATACGCAGACATTTTCACTAAAGGTCTCCCACGACAACTCTTTCTCGACTTCAGATCCAGTTTGAGCATTCGTCCTCCTCCCGCTCCAACTGAGGGGGCCTATTAGTGATATATATATGGTATTTATTGTAAATATATTTTGTGAATATCTCTGATTCGGTTCCCTTATTTATTGGGATACCTCTTTGTACTCTATATATATTTTCGTGGTTATCAATAGAAAACACACAAGAGAATTCAGCAATCTTTAGTAATAGTCCGCATGACCAAAAGGTAAGTAATAGCCACAGTTACAAAGTTTAAGTGTAACTATATGTATTGAATTGGTCATTGTTCCATTATTTTGTGTGATTAAAAGTTAACCTATACCCATTATTTTTTGTAACCAAAGATAACTAGTGCTCATAAGTCTACGAATTAAGTGTAATTGTAAGTTGTAAATTGACCACGAATTTGAATATTGTGTGTGACCAAAAGGTAAGCAATATATATATATATACACACACACACTGGCCATGTACCCGCACGATACTGCACGATTCTGAAGCCATGAACTCGAACCATAGTCTTGCATTATATTTCGTTTTATCCACCATACCTCTTTATATTATTCTTATGCTTTTAAACTTATAAATTGGCCGAATAAATTCAAAGTTAATATAATTTATTGGCCATGAAACTGCAAATAGAATCGTGAGATTATGGGGTTATATATTAAGGATGAACGTTAAGTATGTTGTATTAATGGGACTCAACATTGGTCGCATATTTAAACATATTTATCAGTCGATACTTTATCCTTATTCAATTTCATTTAGTAAAACGAAATTACAGTTTTTGTTTTTTGAAACTTCATTTATAGATGTATGCTTTCATTTTTTTTCCCGAGTATGGATCATGGATGTGGACTAAATTTATATTCCAACTTACTTTTTCTTGGTAATAGTTCTTACTAATATAATTGATTGATAATTTAATTCCCAATACCTGGTTTGTTTGGGGAATCTATAATCTTAGAAGTTAGACCTTGTCTGTTTTTTAGAGTTTGGCCCAACAAGAGTGTTTGTTTTTCCAGTGATATAGAGCCTGTTTGTTTCCAAATTTGTTAGAGCCTGCTAGAAGTTAGACCTTGTTTGTTTTTTAGAGTTAGACCTTTTATTTATTAAGAAAGAAATCAACCCCTTATATTTCCTCTTATGCGCTTCTAATCCATCTCCTCTTGATCATTCCACTATCCCACAAATGCCATTCCAACAGATAATGATATATATATATATATATATATATATTCATATCATTATATAGAAACAAATAGTTTTATTAATTCAGATTTGAGACTTAGCACCATTGCTTATCAATTAGAAATAAAATAAGATTTCAAACTAGCTAACACCCACTACTAAAAAATTGAGTATTTTCAACGGAAATTAATTTTCAACGGAAAATGTCGTTGAAAATTTTCTACGAATTTTAGAGGATTATTAACAGAACATAAATTTTCTACGAATTTTCAGCGAATTTCCGTTGAAAATTTCTCACAAACATATATGCATTTTCAACCAAAATTTTTTAACGGAATGTCTCGTCAAAAAGTTTTTGGTTGAAAATGCATTTTTTGAGAGATTTTCAACGGAAATTCGTTGAAAATTCGTAGAAAATTTATGTTTTGTCAATAATCCCTTTAAAATTCATAGAAAATTTTCAACCACATTTTCCGATGAAAATTTTCGTTGAAAATACTCAATTTTCTAGTAGTGACCTCTTAAAAACGGACAGCAACTAGTTTGATGATATATATAGCCCACTTTTGGTTTTTCTTTTGTCATGCTACCAATCTCCTTATACTTTCAATTTTGAAACCTATTTTATTCTTTGCAACCAATTACTTTTGCAAGAGCCGAAAACAAATGAAGAAATTTAGAATTATGCATGAACTTCAAATCCAGGTTCCTAATATTTGAAAAAATGATCTTTGATTGGTTGATTTGCTTGCAAAGTCCACATTATTAATGTGCTATTTATTGGTTTAATATGTAGCAAATTCAGACTAAAAGAGTCCAATTCTTTGGCTTAGATAAAGTTTTTATAAATGAATGTAAGGGCTAACATGTGTTGATGGATGATTTTCTAATTATTTATAATTATCAAACGTCTAAAACACTCTTTCAGCATGAAGAAGTCGTAAAGTTGACCTCTAATTTTCATATGGAAGTCAAAATTAACAATGACTTGGGGCAATTATAGGTGATGTGTTCTGCAAGGTTCTTTGTAAAGCATACCAGATGCTAGAAATGAGTTGTTTGGAGCATCACCTTGGAAAAGCTACAATTTTGTATCTAATTTGTAATAAGTTTCATTTTTTGCAAGTTTAAAACCCGGTTAACGTTTACCGGGTAAATTGTTGCTTACAATACAATTACAATTAGTTCTTTTTTTGAACACTTGTATAGTTTTTCTATTCACATGAGCAGATGTAAATTGTGTTTGAGTCATATAGTCAACAGTAAGGATTCGAGATTTGGTTCATGCTCCACCAATTCGTACTTTAAACCAAGGTTTTGTTCAACGCTTGCTTTCATCTCCGTCTTCTAATTTGATTGGTGATTCAACCACTCTCATCTGCATCTTCTCATCACACTTTATCAGTTTTTGTAAAACATGTTACATTATTTTTCCATTATTGGTTTAACGAAAAACAAGCATATTTTATCTTCTTTTAGGATCATACTTCTGAATCCATGTTTTATCTTGTTTTTGCTATGTGCAGGCTGCTACAAATGGAAGAGAAAAGAATCATCTTTGATGGTCCACGAAAGCCTAGAACAGATGCAGTCATCTATAGATATATCCAAGGAGTTGCATTAAAAAGCACAAACGATTTCTTTAAAATCAAGTTTGTGAATGAAATTGAGCAAGCATTGAAGAAACAACTTATCATACCTATTGTCTAATGACTGTTGCCATCGAATTGTTAGTTGGATTGCACTGCCTTCATCCTTCATCGTATTCAATTTTGGTGCACAGGAAGTTGTATATAATCAACACAAGAAATTTATATTTCCATGGAAAAGCATTCAACCCTAAATCTTGCTCTTTCTTAACATTAATTCATCCTACATTTTACTCATAAAATAGATGGCTCATCCAAATTGAAGTGTGAACAGAGTGTTTTCATACAACTCTAGCAGAAAATTTGTTTTATAAATCTTTTTCTTGAATGCAGCTGAATTTTTTTTGAATCCAGGCAGAGGTGAGCTTCTTAGAAAAGTTGGTTCATCCAAATATTATTACTCTCCTGGGATACTGCATTAATGAAAATGATCCCTTTTGCTGGTATAAGAGTACATACGAGTAAGTTATCTTAGAATCTCTAACTATCGTTGGATTAATTTTTCTCAAAAGTTTTGCAATCAACTATGTAAATAATTTTGCAGATGTGAAACCACTTTCATAGGGAAAACGCCGAGTTGGACTTGCTTATTTGCATTCATCAAAACCTCAAGTCATATGGCGTGATGTTAAAAGCTCTAATATAGTTCTAGATTAAGTACTCTTAGGCTATTCATGATTTATGGCGTTTATTGTTTCATGCCATTTATCTCAACTAATTTATCTTATTTCAGGATTTTAATCCAAAACTGGGGGATTTTGGGTTAGCAAAACATGGTCCTGAAATCGGGAAAACATGTGTTACTACAAGGTACCTATAGCTATGCAGCCCCGGAGTATTTGCAGATGTATTTAGAAGGTACCATCTAATGAAGAGGTATTTAGAACATCATAATTTTTTAACACAGTTCAATGTTACATACCACTTGTCTGTAAAGAGTGACATCTACGGTTTCGGGGTGATCTTGCTGGAAACTCTAACCGGTCTACGGGAATACGACAC
The DNA here is from genome assembly GCA_036898165.1 of Silybum marianum. Taxonomy (NCBI): domain Eukaryota; kingdom Viridiplantae; phylum Streptophyta; class Magnoliopsida; order Asterales; family Asteraceae; genus Silybum; species Silybum marianum. The sequence continues at coordinate 33,230,918 of CM072533.1, read as the reverse complement.
CAACCGGCCCAATGAGCATCTGTATTTGGTAGACTGGGCAAGGCCAATCCCAGCAAGTAGAAAAACGCTAAAGAAACTTGTGGATACAACACGTCTTTAAAATAATTACCCTAAAGAAGTTGTTTTCAAATATGTCGGACTCACTTTAAGATGTTTTGAAAGCGAACCCAGGCATAGGCCTTCAAGTGAAGAAGTTTTGCAAAGTTTGGAACAAATATATGTCATTAACCACAACATGAGACAAGTGATGCATGAATGCTAGACAACACTTTTCTATTGTTACTTTGTAACTACTATTAATCCTTTTCTCATATCTAGTTTGTGTTAAAAGATATGATGTTAAACTTAGACTCAAGAGTTCAATGAGGTTCTTAGATATTATGTATCAACTTCTATTTTCTTGGTTATGTTTTTCTTGTGCTTTCTTAGACATAGATCTCCTATCACTGCAACAAAATCGGGTTGTTTAAGCATGCTAATAGACAGCTTTATAAGATTTAACCTTGTAAAACCAAGCACTTGTGTTTTTTATGTAAAAGTGTTACAATAAGTTTTACATATTACATAACATTTTTTTGGTGTCAAGACAAATTTTTGAAATAATTTTGAAATAAAGTGTACTATTCATCTTTTTATAACATTATTCTAAAAAGTGACTTATAAAAATAAATGTCTTATAAAAACATGCGTTCATATGACATTCTCAATGACTCATTCTCAAAAGTCATACGAAAAGACTAATAAAATACTTTATTTCAAAAGTATCTTAAAAAATTTGTTAACACATCCAAAAAGCATCATAAACGTTGTTATATTTAAGATAATTTATATTTTAATAAAAGAAAGTAAATCTATTTTAATTTAAAAGAAAATTAAATATGCATTTGTATGTATGAATAATTTGTTTAGTCTAAATTCAATAATACTTTTATCTATTTCATTATTCCATACATAATAATACCTTTATCTATTTCATTATTCCATATATATTTCATTTAATCTCATCACTTTAATTAGAGTAAAGTTCGGCTTTCGTCCTTGATGTTTGTCCAATTAACGGTTCTCATTTAGTCAGTTTTCGTTCTTGGCGTTTGTCCATTATTTTGATGTTATTCTTTTCAAAAAAAAAAAATATATATATATATATACATAAATATGTGTTTGTGTTTGCGTTGATGTGCAGTTATTGATACTTACCTGCCATTCATCAACTCCAAAATCAGCAGAACTTAAATTCTTTTAAACTTTGAGTTTTGTAATCTGCAAGAACTTCTCTTATGTCCACAAACATATTGTTATTACCAGCAATTCTCTACAGTTGCCCTTGGTATTACTTGATAGCTTTGAATCACTCTGGACTGAAATAGGATCACTTTGTTGTATATAATGTAGTGTAAAGTTTCTTTTCCAAATTAATGAGAAAGACATCAGTTTATTTATGATACATGGTATCAGAGCTTTCTCTGAAGCCTAGCCGGAATCTTGTCAGAAACCTAGCTGTCATCGTCGGAACCTTGCCGGAAACCTGGCCTCCATCGCCGGAAACTTGCCGGAACCCTACCTGAACTCTAGCCACCAGCCACCGCTTCTGAACCTGCTGCCTTCGCCGAACCTCCAGTCGTCGTCGCCGAACCCCCAGTCGCCGTCGCCGAACCCCTGCCGAAATCTTCTAAAACCTGCCGGAATCTGCAAAAAATGCCTGAAGCTGTTGAGATCTGCTTGAATCTTTCAGAACCTGCCAGAAACGTCCGGAACCTGCCTCCGCCGCCGGAACCCTGCTGGAATCTTTCTGAACCTGCCGGAATCCTCCGGAACCTTACCGAAATCCTCCAGAATCTACCTGGAACCTATTGCAACACGTCTGAACTTGCCGGAACACCGTCTGAACTGCCGTAACAACATCTGAACCTACTGGAACTAACCTGAAACCTGCTGGAACACGCCAGAACCTGCTGGAACAAGCCGAAAACTGTTGGTACCTGTTGGAACACGTCGAGATTTGCCGGTATAAACCAAAATCTGCCTGAAAGTTGGCCATTGTTGTTGGTCTAACTGTTGCCTAAACAACCAACTCAAATCCCGCTCCTCTTTGGCTTCGTCCGATTGAGATTCTGAATTTACTACTTAACAATGGGAGACAAAGTTCAAGTGGAACAATCGCCGTCTAATGAGTTTACAGGTTTGGGTCATCTTCACGGTCAAGTTTCATCTACTTTTTGTGCTGGTACAACACAATCGGGCATCACGTCTACTTGTTTTTCTGCAAGCTCACCATCTTGGATTATTGATTCTGGAGCCACAGATCACATGACTGGAAACAAAGACCTCTTGTCTAATCTTGAGACTAATATACCCCAGAATCCAGTTCGGATTGCTAATGGATCTTCGTGTCAAATTATGGGCATTGGATCCAGTAGCAACCTGTCAAACCTAAACTTATCATCCGTTCTTTATGTTCCTAGCTTCCCTGAAAGTCTAATATCTGTTAGCCAAATTACCAGAAAACTTAATTGTTCTGTAACATTTTTCCCCACACATTGTGTGTTTCAGGAATTGGGAACGAACTAGTTGCTTGGCACAGACTTTGAATCACAAGGTCTTTATCGCCTGTCTATGTTGCGATCTCCGACTACACATCTTTGTGATTCCAGTATTAGGGAAGTGCATTGTCGGTTAGGGCATCCTTCTTTGCCTGTCCTGAAACAATTAAGACTGATATTTCACCTGTTCATGAGTTGACATGTGAGTCATGCCAGTTGGGTAAACACACCCGTTGCTCTTATCCCCCTAGCAAATCTAGTCAAGTCAACACCTTGTTTGAACTCGTTCACTCGGATGTATGGGGACCGTGTCCTATTACTTTTACAAATGGTTTTAAATATTTTATTACGTTGTCGATGATTTTTCCTGTGCAACTTGGGTTTAAATCTCGTAAAGAAATATTTTCTATCTTTCGCGAGTTCTATGCCTATGTCAGAACCCAATTTGATGTTTCCATCAAAACACTGCGATAAGATAATGCAAAAGAATATTTTTCTCATGATCTTACTAGCTACCTGTCTGCCCATGGTATTATACATGAATCTTCATGTGCATATACACCCCAGCAGAATAGCCTTGCTGAACGAAAGAACCGCATCTACTAGATGTGGCTCGCACTATGATGATTCATTATAACGTACCACAAGGTTTTTGGGCTGATGCGGTTCTTACAGCTAATTATCTGATTAACCGTATGCCATCTACGGTCCTTAAAGGGAAGACTCCTTTTTCCATTTTATTTCCCAAAGGCACCCCTTTTCCCTTAACCCCTAGAATATTTGGATGTGTTTTATGTTCATGATCATCGTCCAGGACATAATAAACTTGCACCATGTGCTCTCAAGTATGTGTTTCTTGGGTATTCGCGTGTCCAAAAAGGCTATCATTGTTATAATTCAACCCTTCGCCGCTATTTCACATGTGTCGATGTCACCTTCAATGAGTCAAGTCCTTTTTTTTGTTAAACCTACAAACAGTGCTCCAGACTCAGCAAATCATGTTCTTGACCCGTTTGAATCTTCTGAAACTCCAGTCTTATATGTCCCGGTACTAACACCAAATTCTGCTATTCAGGCAGTACTAGCTGATACTAGATTCACAAAGGTGTATAGTCGACAACAACAAAGGCAAGTGCCTGAGACCCAATGGTCCTTACCTGTGCATTATGATCCTAGTGAGTCTCCCATTCAACCACCTGATACACACATCTCATTGCCTATTGATACAGTCTCTAACCCGATTCCTGGTCCACCTCTCCCACCACATACCGAGCCTTATGACCCACCCGGTGCCCCTCTTCCTGATATTCCGATTGCCTTCCGAAGAAGCACGTGGAATCGTACTCGATATCCAATTCATAATTATCTCGCCTACTCTCACCTCTCTCCCGAGTCGTGTGCCTACACATCAGGCATTGATAGCCATATTGTTCCTAGGAATGTGACTGAGGCTCTTAATCACCACGGATGGTTTAAGGCAATGCAGGAAGAGATGGATGCCCTTCAAAAGAATCATACTTGGGATTTGGAACAACTTCCACATGGAAAACGCAAAGTGGGTTGTAAGTGGGTATTCACAGTCAAACTTCATCCTGATGGTTCTCTGCATCGATTGAAAGCCCGGTTAGTTGCAAAGGGTTATTCTCAATCCCATGGGGTTGACTATGATAAAAGATTTTCCCCAGTGGATAAAATGCCGTCAGTCCGCTTTTGTATAGCTTTGGCTACCATTAATCATTGGCCATTTCATCAATTGGATGTCAAGAACGCCTTTATTAATGGCATTCTTGAGGAGGAGGTGTACATGGAACAACCACTTGGGTTTATCATTGAGGAGGAGGCTACAAAGGCATGTCGGTTGCGACGATCATTGTATGGTTTCAAACAGTCCCCTAGAGCATGGTTTGGACGTTTTTCAGATGTTCTCCACTCGCAGTTCCCAGGATTATTCTGTGTTCTTTAGACACCATGAGGGTCGACGAATGATACTAGTGGTTTATGTTGATGACATTATTATCACCAGAGATGATAGCACCGGAATTTCAGAGTTAAAACAATTTCTACAGACTCAATTTCAAGTTACTGACCTTGGACGACTTCTTTACTTCCTTGGGATAGAAGTATCTCGATCTCCACAAGGGATTCTTGTTTCTCAACGAAAATATGTTCTTGCTATGCTTACTGAATGTGGTCTATTGGGGTGTAAACCAATGGATAGTCCGATGCTCGTTACGGGAAAACTACATCCAAATGATGGAAATCTTATGAAGGATCCGGGGAGATATAGGAGACTTGTTGGAAAGTTAAACTATTTGACAGTTACTCGACCAGATATATCATTTGCGGTTAGTGTCTTGACTCCGTTCATGTTCGCTCCTTATATGGGTCATTGGGATGCAGCACTTCGTGTTTTGAGGTATCTTAAGGCTACACCAGGATGAGGGATACTCTATTCTGACCAGGGCCACTGTCGAGTGGGTGCATTCACTGAAGAAGGAGATGGCAGGATATCTGCCTTCTCGGATACAGATTGGGCCGGTTGTCACATTTCCAGGAGATCGACTACAGGGTACTATTTATTTGTAGGAGGAAATCTAGTTTCTTGGAAAAGCAAGAAACAACATATTGTCTCCCGATCAAGCGCCGAATCAGAGTACAGGTGCATGGCAGATGTGTCAAGTGAAATGATTTGGGTAAGGAGACTCCTAAGATAGCTTGGAGTGATTACAGACAACTTGATGAGACTATATTATGATAACTAGTCAGCTATTCATATAGCCAAGAATCAAGTTTTCCATGAGAGAACCAAACATATTGAGGTGGATTGCCGTCTTATCAGAGACCGTGTTGTAGGAACTAGGACAGACCCTCCATCGATTCAACTGGTACACGTCCAGACCGAGTTCTAGCTTGCAGACATTCTGGCAAAGCCATTAAGGAAAGCTCAATTAGATTTTATCTGTAGCAAGTTGGGCATGATTAACATGTTCGCTCCAACTTGAGGAAGAGTGTTAGTTATACTAAATTAGATTCCCTCTTTCTCTATGTGATGGTATCATTTCCTTAAATAGGATCACTTTGTTGTATATAATGTAGTGTAAAGTTTCTTTTCCAAATTAATGACAAAGACACTAGTTTATTTATGATAGCAAAAACTAAAGGAGGTATCTACGGATGTTATACGGTGTTTATCAATCTTGCAAAGGTTTATGATAGGGTACCAACGGATGTGATATAGGGGAATGCTATTAAATATATCCTATTAGAAGGAAACAACCGGAAAAATGCTTTTCTTATCGATTAAATACATCCTATTACATGGAAAGAACTGGAAAAATGCTTTTCTTATCACCACAGTTTACTTTAGTTATGGATGAACTCATGGATGACATACAATATAGTACACTATGGTGTATGCTTCTAACCACTATCATTTTTACAGGCAAGACTAACGGGATGTTTACTTAGGACTTAATGAGCTTAACAAGTTTATTCGCTCAGCCAGAATGTGGTGTTTACTTGGGGCTTATTCACACAGAAATGGGTATATTTGCACATATAGGAAAGGGCCCTTGTCCACATTCAGCCAAAAAAAAAGACAATCCTACTACTTGGTTTAATAGAACACGCCAAATCACAACAAGACAGCGCAACATTTTTCCTCCAAATCATTCACGATTTCGAGCTCTCTCCTCCAAAGGTAACGATTTCTTCACACTCATTTCTCCAAATCGATTATGCACACTAAATTACGATTTCTACACACTGATTCTCCAAATTGATTCCGCAAATTGATTTTGCACACTGATTCTCCAAATTGATTATGCAAATCTATCCATATAGGACTTAATAAAAAATTTGGTAAACAGCCCCTTAGCAAGATGTTAAATGAAAGAAAGTGAAACCTACATGTCTAGATTTAGCTAGTTTAAAACATAGTACACGAAGTGAAGCTTTAGCATTGTCGATAATAATCAACCATGCTTTGGCACAAAGTAATTAGAAAAAAGATAACTTGTGCTAATTTCAATCATTATTACAAAGACGGAGTGACTATAACAGCAAAGTGGATTAAATGACTATGATTTGGAAGTCTTAATAAGTCGGTCCTAAAGGATGGCAAATTGGCAATAATATGATTTCAGAAATGTGGATGTTGAAATAGACAATTAGGGATAGGATTATATATATAAATGAAGAGAAGGGTGGAATGGCAATGGTTGAGATAAGCTTAAATAACATAGCTTAAGATGTTTTATTCACATCCAATGTAGACCTTTGTATGTACTAGATAGATAGAAAATAGTACAAATTAAGAAGATCCATTCCCCTCTTAATATTTTCGTTTCTTTTGGATTCCACTACTTTATAATTTCTTTTGGGATAATTTATCCTACCTCAACTGGTAGGGCATGAAACAGCTTTGTGGTAAGATACATTGAATAACATGGTTTACATCACTATTTGGAAAAAAAATTATAATTATGCTAACTGCTTATATTATATAACTGACTTAAATAAAAAACAAACAATGAAGTAGTTCCAAAGAGCTTAAATAAGTAGGAAGGGAAGGGAATCATACCAGCCATTCTACCAAATATTGTGATGTCTGCATGTTGCAATGAATTATTGAATTTCTTTGGTGAGGTCAGTGCACTTCCAAGAAAACCACCCCCCATTTTGGTTTGGATCATACATCACGATGTAAAGAGCTCAAATATTTTGTTAAATGAAAGTTGGGCAGTGAACACTTCGGGATTTTGGGTTGTCAAGGCCGAGCGAATCAGCCATCCACTTATGCCAAGACAATGATAAAGGCACTTTTGAGTATTTGGATCCCAACTATTACACAACTCGAAAGCTGACAAGAAACTCTGGCGTGCAACGGCGTAGGCATAGTGGCATACACATCAGACTTGTCAGTTGCATAATAATCAAGATCTAGTTATCCAGTTACCCAAAAGTACCTTTAACAAGGGTATTGATACAAATTGATACTTGATTCGTTGGGCCTATTTTGAACAAACCAATAGTCAAAATGTCGTTGCCTAACTTCTATACATTAAATTAATTAATATCTAAGCTCTTGACATCACGACATATAACCCAACCCGAATCCCTATACCAACCCACGACCAGCACCTATGCATGTTGAGTTGTTGAGGCCAGAAAGAGGGGTATCAAGTTTAAGGAGATTATCTTCAAGTGTTCCATTGCGCATATATTCATAAACAAGGATATCTCTTTTCAAATCATCATCATTAAAGAAACTCGCTTGAACAAAGTAGAGGTATACACTCCACCTGCATGTGAAAAAATTGAAAATTATAAGGTTGTCTCTTTCTTCCATAACAAGCAAACATAAAACGGTCAAGAGAATTTGGATAGGCGAACTAAAATCCATAAAGTATCATTGTTATTGACACACAGGTACATATATATGGTTTTGTCCGATAAAAGTGAATAAGTGCTAATTGTCCAAGAGTTTTGTGTTATGATTAATGTTGGATGAAACTTTAGAGAAAAACTATGTTTCAAGCCACAGCTACACAGAGATGACATATTGTACAAGTCTACTCCTGAACCTCAAAGTTAGTGGTTAATCCATATAAACCAATTGAACCTCCTCAACAAGTGTATTAACAAATGCTTTCTTCATACCAACATCATGCACCACTGATTATATATTTGATTAAGCCATAATGCTACATGAACCAAGGTTTCCTCATAATCCTCATTATGGTATTTAGCCTGGGGAGAAGAACAAGAAAACCATATAGTATTAAGTTCTCTCTAAAAACCAAGTCTTTCTCTGCTACCAACAAGATCCCCAATTTTGGCTTTCTAATCTTGTGTTATACAATTTGGTCGTATATATATGAAAATTATGCACTTTGGGACACATTTTGTTATACGATGTCATTTCTTTAACCTAGCTTAAGAGAAAAAGTCATTTGTGCATAACTTTGCACCGCCCATAAGAGCCCTCTCACACATTCCTTAAAGAATAACTATCCACAACGCATATGAAGAAAAAGTAATAAAATGGATGAAATTAAGAAGAAAAAAAGAAAGTTGAACTAATTTGCAGTCTAAATGCAATTTAGGGGTTGTTTGGCAATTCTTGAATGATTTGGTGTAGATTGATTAGGTGATCACAATGCTTAAGAAGTTATGTATAATTTAGTGTTGAATAGAAAATGACTGTTTGGCAAGTGTTCTAAATAGGCAGTTTCGATGACAAAAAATTAACAATTTTACCTTCTTTAGTTGTTTAGTAGTTTTTCCTTAAGCCCGTGTTTTTTCCCTAAAATTTGACATGAAATTGATCAATCAACAATAAAATTTAATCTTTAAATATGTCCAATCAACAATAACAATAAATTCTTAAAATTAAAAAACCCAAATACAAAACATATTTTTCTTATGGTAATAGCTAGCTGGGTACTAGTTTGTTTTCATAGTTACAAAACTCATTTTTGCATAAATATACAACTCATTAAAAAGTCTTATTTTCCAAGAAAGCAAGAAGAAACATTTGAATATTGATTGCACAGGATGGAGTAGATGGCAACAGATTCAGAGGTTTGTTTCTTTGTCACCACTTTTCATAAAAAAATCTTTGGTCACTGCCTTTCACTATTTTATCTTTGCCGATGACTACCATTTCCGATCTCGAACTTGCCTAGAAGGAGGTCACACTACCATGTCCTTCCCAGGTGACTTAGGGCCTGGAATTAACAAAGTCAACATGAAAGAAGACTCTTTCATGCATAACCATGGAGGAGTGTTGTATGTTGTCAATATGACAGGCCACATGCTGTATGATAGACTCATGTTACCATATGGATTAAAACCATCAGCAGCCAAACCTAAACGTACATTTCTAGGTTCCACAACAAACTCTGGATATCTTGTATTAAAATCTTTCCATGCACTTCCATCAACCGGGTGTCGCATTGTACCAACTTCTGTTGACCGTCCAGTACTATGCCAAGTCATATGTTTTGCAGTATGCCTAGATCCATACATACGTTTAAGCCTGGGAGTCAAAGGAAAGTAGCGCAAAACTTTATGGGGAACTCTTTTCCCCTTCGTGTTTTTATCAACCCATCTACTCTCACCACAAACTGGACAATTGTGCTTCAAGTCATTCTCTTTCCAAAACAAACAACAATCATTTTTGCAAATATGGATCGACTAGTACCCTAACCCTATCTTTCTCATTCTCTTCTTAGCTTCATAGTGTGAACTTGGGATCTTATTGTCTTTCGGGAATGCAAACTTTAGAAACTCTAGAAGTTGGTCAAATGAACTATTAGTCCATTTATTCAGGACCTTCATGTGTAACATTTTTGCTAAAAAATTTAAGGAAGACAACCAAGTACAACCCGGGTATAACTCAGTTTCGACCTCCTCAAACAATTCATCAAAATCTTTGTCTACACCACTTCCACCTTCATCTATTCCTTCATTTGCGTCTTCTTCATTAGTATTTGTCTCCCCAATAATGTCATTGATGATATCAGTCATCTCAGTTGGAGCTACATTGGCTACAACTGGAGAAGGAATATCTATTTCACCGTGATAAACCCACTTCGTATATGCAGCTTGAAACCCATGCCTAAATATGTGAGCCTCAATCTCTTCTGGCGTCCGACGCATAAAATTCAAACACTTTTTGCATGGACATCTGACTTTGCCATCAGCATTTTGACATGTTTCTTTGTTATCTCGATAAAGGCTAGAAGACCGGTCCAAAACTCATCAGAGTTACGACGTCTATAGGTCGTCCAACTCTTATCAATCATCATAATGTGCTGCTTCATCATCACAACAAAATTATTTCATGAAGCTGAATAATAAAATGGTAAACGACTTTAATATTGTTATCTTGCATTAACTATTTGTCCTATGCAATATTGTAAATCCTATACAATATTAATTTTTAAATCTATTGTTAATTTTTCATATTAATAATGTACTTCTTGATTAAAAATAATAACAATTAGATCAACTTCTAACAAGAAAAAGTTTAATTTGATTATAATAATTTACATCTTGTTCATGTAATTTAGTTAACAAAATCCCTGATTGTAAGATAATGTTGATCATGAAATCTCATATATACTTAAATAATGTGTCATGAATATACAACTCACCAATGTAATAATTTATGGTCAAGAGATAGTGAATTTAAATTATTATGAAGATGGAAACTTCCAAAATGTCACAGTCCTGAGATATTAACAAATGATTCTTTACAACGAAAGACAAGCAGAAAAAAACCTATTCCCTATTCTGGCAATTAATTATTCTAATCCTTATGCCACACCCTATAAAAAAATTAGGTTTCTTTTTAATTTATTATTATATGGCTGCTCTTGAAGAAATGTTTATACCTTTTCATTTCACAGATCTCTGTCAATCTCTATTATAACTCAAGTTTCAATACTCATAGTTCTGATTTTCAATCTTCATATTTTTGTACTTTTAACAACAAACTGGAAGGGAAAAGAATATGGGGAGAGCACCTTGCTGGGAGAAACATACTCATAGTTCTGATTCAGAATTAAACACAAAACAGAAACAGTTGCAAACCAAAATAAAAAAAATGATAAAACAATATTGATTTTAATCGAGTTGGGAGATTTCATAATTAGATGAAACACAATTAATTAAAAGTTCCCTTAACAGAATTGTAGCAGATAAATGGCTGACGAAATCAACGATAAGCGGTCACTAACCGTAGGCAGACTAGTGGAGAATCAACGATTTGGCTTCCTTGTAGAGAGCTTCTATAATAAGCAACTGTATGGTACATAGAATGATTTTTAGCAAATAAGCATCAGAAGACAGAATAATACAGAACGCAATCTGTAGCACATCAATATAGCAATTGTCACAATAAGAGCAGTAATAACAATAAAGAAGCTTCTACAAACACTTTATCTAAGGAAAAATCGAAGGTTTCCGAGGTTCAAAAACCAGATTATATTCATGTTCAAAATCAAACAATCCAAACAGTTGGTTTAATTTTCCTATTTTGTAACCATTTAGACCAAATAACCTATTGATCTTGTAACAAATTGATGAGTACCCGTTTTACAAAATAATTTATGAAGGGTTACAAAAAGGGGTTGATATACTTAACCCGTGCATCATCAAATGTTAGAAGCTCAGATGGTCAAAACGGTTACGATATAGAAATTTTTTGAAACTTTGTTTACATAGAGCAATAAAAACTTTATTTGGTATATTAAGGGTTGAGTTCAGGTGAGAAGAATAAGAAGAGATCTACACCCTTGGATCAATCCTAATTGAATGTCAACACTAATGAGGCGTACCAAAATGCACCGGATCAATTACCTTCTAAAGCGCAATTCATGGGTGGGCAGCAGTCATCGGACCGCCAAAAGTTCACAATTATGCTATGGTAGTGTAAAATAAGCAGAGGCGAAAAGAGGCTATACCTTTCTGGCAACAATAGATGATATTTTTCCATTTAGCTTCTCAATCATCTGCATTTGGAATATATTTTAAGAGGATAAACTTCTGAGGTTTTTTTTAAACCTCTCTCTCTCTCTCTCTCAATATATATATATATATACATATATATATATATAAGTTGGGGTCCGGTGAGAAGGAGAGTATAAAATACTTGGTCATTTCTTTGTAGCAAACCCGATGGTGTTATATGTGATTTTGTTTCAGTCCTGCTGCTGTGAGTTTGTTGAGACCTTTTTTTCCTTTCTGTTATTTAATATTTTAATTAGGGAAACAATTGAAAATGAAAATTAAAACAGGGGAATATCTTGGGCAACCAAAGACAAAGTCCTACAAGCCAACAATTCATTTCAAAGTCTATTGAGGGGCTAACAAATCACAAACAGCAAATCCAATATATCCCAAAACATAACCTTGGGTATAAATATAATTAAGATATAAATATGGTATATATATATATATATGTTAGGGGCTAACAAATCACAATCAGATATTCTTTGTATATGCATATATGTTTAATCTTAGCCATCACTACTATTGATATATATGTCAATTTTCTTCCTTAAGCCTAGATTTGTTGCAATTTGTACGTGTTGGCCATGACACGTTCTTCCACATCCTTGTCTCTTAAATCCACCTTTTAATTCTTCTAAATCTTAACCTTTACAAAACAATTACCTTCATTATACTAACGATTACAAACAAAAAACAAAAGACCCACACAAACATGATCTTTTATTTCAAAACTAAACTTTGAAGCATTCAATTCTCAACAAAGTAGACTCTGCTTTTCTTTGGATCCAATCCCAAGACCAATTTTATAACATTTTGTTGATTCTAGCTACACTATATTAAAAGTCTTATTAAAATACACTATTAAGAAATTGTTCTTGTATAACATACAGTAATTAAATGAATTTAAATTGGAAAATATAAAATAGCGGAACCCAAAACCAAATCTATCTGGATGAACAACCCTCATGTAAAAACAAATTCAAATGAAAAATCAATTTATTCAAGATTATCACCAGGACTAACTAGGCCTCACTGTTTTGATGTCTAATATGTTTAATGTCTGCTTCCATATTCGTGTAAATTGACTAAATTCAAATTAAATTTTCCTGAAATCGGGAGGAACAAACTACATTTCTAATTTTCGACCAAAAACAACATGAAATTCATGACTCACTCATTAATTACCTATCGATTATCTTTTTCTGGAGAACACCAACTCTACATTTTTTAGGAAGACTTTAGAAAGCACAACACAAGGGTGAAATAGGGACTCAAACACTATGACACGAACACTAATTCATAGTTAATTTTAGGTGTCAACTCGAAACATAAACCCTTGCATCTCCGATTCTAAAAACATACAAAACCTACCAATCAGAAAATGTATTATGCATTAATATCAAATCGAACCACGTACCTTTCAGTGAATCAAACAACAATGAGAAGACGATTATTTGAACGACGATGAAGAAACTCAGAAGCGATTTGAGCGATTAGGGTTTTGTGGTTTGAGCAATGAGAGCGATTAGGGTTTTTGGATTTGAGCGATGAGAGCGAATTAGGGTTTTTGCGATTTGAGCGATGAGAGCGATGAGGGTTTTTGATTATGTTATTTCTTCTCTGTATTGTAATATAAATATCATTTAGTCCCTGATTTAATAATATTTCTCTACAGCGACGACATGTCGTGGCTGTAGGGTAGAAATATATATATTTTTTCCTTTTTAATAAACATAAACACTTTAATTTTAGGAAACTAAATTTTTAATTAAATTTTTTTGTCTCTACAGCGACGACATTTCGACGCTGTTGATTTCTTAACTTCTAATTTTCTAAAATATATTTCTTATTTTAATAAAGGAAATTATTATTTATAATATTTCTCTACAGCGACGATATGTCGTGGCTGTAGGGTAGAAATATTTTATTTTTTCTTTTTTAATAAACATAAATACTTTAATTTTAGGAAATTAAATTTTTAATTAAATTTTTTTTATGTCTACAGCGACAAGATTTCGACGCTATTGATTTCTTAACTTTTAATTTTCCAAAATATATTTCTTATTTCAATAAAGGAAAATATTATTTATAATATTTCTCTACAGCGACGACATGTCGTGGCTGTAGGGTAGAAATATTTTATTTTTTCTTTTTTAATAAACATAAACACTTTAATTTTAGGAAATTAAAATTTTAATTAAATTTTTTTTATCTCTACAGCGACGACATTTCGACGCTGTTGATTTCTTAACTTTTAATTTTTCAAAATACATTTTTTATTTTAATAAAGGAAATTATTATTTATAAATCAGCCGGGAGAAAATAATACTTGAATCTATACTGCGACGACATGTCGTTGCTATAGATTTATATTTTTCTAAATAAGAATTTGAAGCTTCTAATAGAATGTAAAAATATTATTTTAATACTTCAGCGACGACTTACAAGTCGTCGCTATAGCCTTTGTCGCTATAGGACTGATTTCTTGTAGTGTCATGGCCTTCTTTTCTTGTTGTTGCGAATACAGATGGTTTTGCTGCAATGGTAGGAGGAATTTTAGGGGTTATAGATTCATAAATTGCTATTGGTGAATTGGGATTTGGTAGCACATTAGATAACTTTTCTAGGTTCGATTTTGATTTTGATTTTGATTTTGAAAATTTCCTGGCTTCCATTTTCATTTTGTAGAATTTTCAGTAGCGAGGTGTAATGGAGAAGAGAGCAGCAACCATGCAAGGAAGGAGAGAGCAGATGTTGAGAGGACAAGCTAGAAAAAATGAGGCCTTTGAATGGTATGGGAGTGTCTTACATAAAAATACCTCAGAGGCTAAAAAGAAAGATTCATATGTGTTTTTATTTTTCCAAACAACACAGTCCTCTGGCAAATTCAGAGGTGGCCTCTTAATGGCACATTAAGAGGCAAACAAACAGCATCTTAGTTAATGTGATTGCATCTGAGTTTTGTTCTTGTTACTCTTCTTGCTAATCATTGTGTATCTATATTATTATGCTCCCACACGAGTTATCCTGTTGGCCTTCTAAGGCAACCTCCATAACATCCATGGTATGTTTTTGTCGACTTAATCTTTGTAAGAATTCCACATATTGACTCTAAATTGGTCTAATATCTATTTATAGCTGTTATATTTATATGAGATCTGCTTAAGCATATAATAACAAGAATGAAGGCATAGGAACATAAACACGCAATCAAAAATCGATTTAACATAATACGGTAAAGAGTTTAATAGATCTAACTTGGAGCACTCGAGTTATGCGCAACGAAGTTCTTGAAGCGGAAGTGGTTATCGTTGCGTGTAGATCGAAGTCTTCTAAAGCTCTATACGGTTTGTTTCAGAATGGGGCTGAACTGAATGCATAATTCGTATAGGCAATAGTGACTTGATCTCCTTTATTTATAGGCCATGGAAAGCTAGAGACTCATCCCACAAAGAGTCCTAGTTTATCTATAGAATTGATATTAAATAATAGAGAAAGATATGCACTTACCTTAATGTTAATCAGGTACTTAACTCAATGATTATCCTACTCATATTAGGAGATATATATCCAAATATGTAACCGGATTATTACTGATATAGGATTCTCTTGATAAGTATAATAATTTAAATCAGTTGTCGTTTAATATTTAATACAGATAATGTTAAAGTCCAATTTATTTCCAACATTCTCCCACTGGACTTAACATAATCTATAAAGACAAGAGAACCATAAACATTAATTATATATATCAAATGAAGGACGCGCTGAGAATTCTAACAGTTGTGAATTCATTCAAACTTAGTCAGAATAGACACCATATGTAGGACTCAGAATCTATACCAGTTTGACAAACTAGTTTGATTAAGAACCACTAACACACAATATCATATTCCACATAAGCTCGTAAGTGTCTAAATTTGAGCATTTATGCGAATAATTATATCTACCTGAGTTAGCATAAAATGTAGCTCATAGTCCACCTAATGTTTTAGAAAAGTTTCTAAAACGTACAAGCAAAAGTTCTTAACACTAGTGAACCAAATTTTGCTTATGTCTATTTAAGTGCGGTGGTTCACTTGTTTGATATAGATAATGACATAAAATTTATTTTATTCTGTAAAACAAATAACATGACTTATATACTTGATTTCCTCATTTTATTAAAATGTGCCAAAAGAAAATTGCAACGACAAATGAAAATTACAAAATAACTGGCTAGACTAATCTCGACTCCCACTAATCTCAAGTATCGAGTTCAAGTAAGATTCTCATATCCCTAACATGTTTTCTGAAACTAGGCTTTAGTGAATGGATCAGCAAGTTGAGATTCATTACCAATATGTTCAACAATAATCTTTTTTTTTCTCTTAACCTTTGTCTCACACTGGAATATTTAAGACCAATATGCTTTGAATTGTTTGATCTTTTGCTATTTCCACTTAAAAAAATATTGCAGCTTCATTATCACAAAACATATTTTGAATCAAGAAATTCTTGATCCAAATACTCTTACAAACCCCTTCATAATTGACTATAAATTCAGCTTTCATAGTGAATATGCAACTAGGGATTTCTGTTATAGCCTCTTGAGTAAGCATAAAAATATAGCCAAATGTAGATTTATCCGAGTTTAGATATTTATATGCAAAAACTGAATATGTATAGCATGTGAGCTTTAGTTCTTTGCAAGTACCAAAGTACTTTTTTTTATTATCTGTAGTGATCTTTAGTTGGGTTTTGTTGAAAACTGGACAAAATTCCTACAACATATATCAAGTCTGGTATATACTTGTGCATACATTAGACTTTCTATTAATTGACCCAAGACTTGTAATCAATTTCACCAACTAAATCAATCCCCCCATTTTTAGAAATTTTGGACTGTTTATTACCTTTTGATATATGCTAGTCTCTTGTAGCAAATGCATATGACCCGGTATCAGATTTTGGCTTATAGGTTCCACAACTAGAATAGATTCTAAGTTTAAATTTAGCTTTCCTTTATACCACTTAATTCGATCATGTAAATCAGAAAAATCTAAGTCAATGCTTTTAGTCTATCTTTAGAAATATGGTCTAACCTTCTATGCCAACGACTTGCTGAATTTTCTATAAAAATGGTGCTTTATGTGTCTGCTATAGTGTTGTTATTCTGGATAACATTCAAATTATTTTCAATAATAAAAATCTCTTGATTAACAAGAGAACAATTTAATTTTAAATAATTATGAACAAAATTGCATAACCAAGATAATCAAAACCTTGAAATATTTTAATTCCATAAAAATCAATGACAAGGTTGCAACCAATTTTAACTAAAAACGCTGCAGAAATTAAATTCCTCTTAAGTGAGGAAATAAAATAAACATTTTCCAAACAAATAGGTTTCCGACTCTAAATCTAGTTCCAGTGTTCCTATAGCTTTAACTGCACTTTTAAGTGCATTTCCTACACATACTTGTTCAGACTTATGGGGTTTTCTCACTTTTGTTATACCCTGCAAGGAAGTGGCAATATGAATTGGTAATCCTGAATCAATCCAGTAACTGAATGGAGAAATGTAATAAAATTAACTTTTAAAGAAAATACTGAATTTGGGAAAATATAATGCTTCTTAGCCATCCGAGCCTTGAAGCCACTGCATTCCTTCTTCATGTGCTCAATTCTCTTGCAAAAGTAGCACTTATACTTAAAATTTTTGGAACCTTTCTCTTCTATAGTTTTTTTTTAAGTCTTGAAGTTGGTAGTCTTCTTTGTCATGTGCTTGTTTTCTTTCTTTCTCTTGTTTCTCACACAACACATAGAAATGAGTTTGTTTAAATCCCATTTTTTATAGCATTATACCCTTAAGCTGTTGTAGGCTGTAGGGAGAAATTGTAGTCCCACATGAACTACATTTTCATCTTTAACTCATTTATTCAAGTCTCTAAGCTTATGGTTAATCTTAATCATAGACAATAGATGGTCTCTCACATTTCCCTCACCAAAAAACTTTAGTTCTTTAAACATCTTAGAGAGTCTAACACATTCGACCATATCGCTCTCCTTAAAAAAATTCAGCAACATTTTTCAACTAATCAACCACATCTTCAGGTTCTTCTATGGATCCCCGTGGAAAAATCCTTCACACTCTTAGCCATCCTATATGTCTTGTGCCACTTAACATGGAAATTAATGTCAGCCATAGTGTCATTTTCAGTTAAGTCTGCTAGTTTTTCTCTCAGAGAATAAGGTAAAATTTCTATTTACGTTCTCCATTGCTTATAGTCGAAAATAATCAAGATAGACATCAAGTTAAAATTGACAAAGCCTAAACACAAGACGATAAAAGGAATATATATAAGTTGTCATTCGTAATTAATCATTATCTGGTCCCCACAACTAAATACAAATATCAAGTAATACTTATGGTAGTATAAACCTCAATATTTAAAAATTCTATATCATCACACTACACACTACACATATCAGTTATCCAATGAAAACAATCAAATCTATGGATAAGAAGAGTTTCAAAGTATCAAGATAAACATGTGTGTTTATATGTGATGTTGTTCTTAATCCAAAATTACTCAGAATGCCTCTTATATGGAAGAATATAATTCAAGTAAATGTGATTTGAGATACACAAGTTTTGACTGATTAGCATGTATAATTTTCTCTAAAAAGATCAATTGCTATGGCAACATGATCTTATGGTTTAGAAAACTTTGAGTCAAGATTATGTAGTTTGTGAATTGATGAAGATAAACAATCCAATTTTCATAGAGGTTGGGAGATATTAGGATTGTTTAAAAATTCACAAAAGTTTGTTTATCAATTAGGTGTCAAGAGTCGTTCAATATTTGAATTATATGATTCTATAAACATATATGTAGATATATTGAATAATCCATAAACCCACGTACGATATATTGATAACCATATTTTTTAAGCATTTAATGCTTTAGATTTGATCAATCTTGTTCTTAAAAACATACTTTAGTCAATAGTTGCACAACACCAAAATTTAGAACAAGGTAGAACTTTAAAACTTATAGAAATTTTCATTTTTTGATTAAGCTATTGATCAAATCACTTAAGTTAAGGTATATGAATCATAACTTTGAGATGTGAATCCTAAGATCTTTTATATGATAAATCGTATTCGAATTTACTTTAAACTTCTATAGGACATTTTTATGAAAAAGAAAGAAAAAAATGTAAAAATTTCAATTTCACAACCTTAAAATTAACTTTAAGTAAATAACTTAAAATTAATTAACTCAAAATTAAGCTTAATTGGCTCTAAAGTTATCCAAATTAAATTATTGACCCCAAATTGATTTAAATCAATAACAAATAGAAAGAATATATATATTATATAATGCCTCAAACATATCTCCAAATAATTTATGCTCAACAAATGCACTTGAAATAACTTTACAAAACAAAATACTATAAAAGTCACACTAGACGAATGTATTAGTAGGAATTGACTAATTATATCCAATCCAGTTAAATTAAAACTTAAAAAAAAATCTTAACTAAATTAATTAGTTCAATTAAATCATTTGCATATAGGATAGATATATGTATATAAATCTATAATAGATCTTGAACCAAATAAATTAATATTTTTCCTAAATATACCAATTGCTTAAAAAGAAAGAAAAAAATGTAAAATTTTCAATTTCACAACCTTAAAATTAACTTTAAGTAAATAACTTAAAATTAATTAACTCAAAATTAAGCTTAATTGGCTCTAAAGTTATCCAAATTAAATTATTGACCCCAAATTGATTTAAATCAATAACAAATAGAAAGAATATATATATTATATAATGCCTCAAACATATCTCCAAATAATTTATGCTCAACAAATGCACTTGAAATAACTTTACAAAACAAAATACTATAAAAGTCACACTAGACGAATGTATTAGTAGGAATTGACTAATTATATCAACATATCCAATCCAGTTAAATTAAAACTTAAAAAAAAATCTTAACTAAATTAATTAGTTCAATTAAATCATTTGCATATAGGATAGATATATGTATATAAATCTATAATAGATCTTGAACCAAATAAATTAATATTTTTCCTAAATATACCAATTGCTTAAAAAGTTAGATTTTTTACTCAAATTTTAATTAATCTACCATAAATAATTAATTAAAAAAATGAATGAACATTCTTGCCTAATTTTACATATTGTTCTTTTTGTCAAAACTAATAGAATTTATAATGAATAATTAAACGTAAGATAAATACCATAAATTTTAGGATATCACAAATAACTCAATTAAAATATAGATTGTCATTATTAATGAATATCCCATCCATATTTCCAAGAGAGAAATATCAAAACTAAATTATCCCTCTCGTTTTTCCTTTAGCATGTAGATTGACGTTAAATAATAAATAAATAAATCATTTTAAAACATGACATGAAATATGTAAGTGAAAAATAATATTTTTTTAACTCTTTAAGGTTAATCAATAAAATTGTCAGGACGAACAATATGTATACATACATACATATTTTATAAAATGTAAGCCTACACACAAATCCATCGATTTCTTTTAACATAAACATAACTATGCATCAATCTAAATAAGAATGATAACAAACTCAAATTCAATAATTTGATGATTAAGTCTTAATTTAATTAATATAATCAGATTAGTTTAATTGACCAACCCATTTTTATTTTTTAATAAAATAACAAAAACAAATCAATAGTAATGGATCCAAAAAGGTAACTGTATCTGATTTATGTTATTTATTTTGGAATTAAATTATTTTGACCATTTTAGAAAAATCATTTATCAAAATAACCATTTTATTTGTGAGTTGACCAAAATGACCAAAAGCTAATCGAAATACACACCGATGATCGAGTTGCCCAAAACCTCCGCCCCAAACACTCTAAAACCTCCGTCACACCTCCAAAACCTCCGCCTCCCAAATTAATTTACCAATTTTTTATTTACATTTTACATTTTCTACCCTTAGAAGTTAGTTAATAAATCACTTTAGGTACTTTAATTTTTAATTTTTCATTTTACACCCTTATCACATTAACACACATACTCGTATATCAATTAAAATACGTCTAAAAATTACATTTTTATTTTAACAAGCTACACCATTATAATCGTCTCGACAATACCTTCGAAATGAGCCCAATATTGAATATTTTTCGATTTAATTATATATTTTTAAAGTCAATTATCCTGTTAATCGGTGAATATGAATATTTTTCACAAAATTCGGAATATTAATTAAAATATAATGTTATTATTTTTTGTAAGTTGATATTCTTTTTCGGCTATTAAAATATTATATTGAGGCTGAAAAATTTACTCATGAAAGGTCTTGGAGAAAGAGATCATAAAAATATTCTGTATTTTATTTATGTAATCCCCTCTGCACTGTGTATATATCATTGATTCAAAATGGGTTAATTATATGCATTATGTGTTATTTTACATGAATATAAATTTATATGGTTTTTATTATAGAAATGAGAAGAACACAAAAGTAGTACAAATTCACTATAATTTATATCTTATTTCTTTATACATCCATAATATTATACTTTGTCGTTAAAAAATAGTAGCATTATATTTTAATTAATATTTCAAAATTTGTGAAAAATATTCATATTCACCGATTAACAGGATAATTGACTTTAAAAACATATAATTAATTCAAAAAATATTCAATATTGGGCTCATTTCGAAGGTATTGTCGAGACGATTATAATGGTGTAGCTTGTTAAAATAAAAACGTAATTTTTAGACGTATTTTAATTGATATACGAGTATATGTGTTAATGTGATAATGGTGTAAAATGAAAAATGAAAAATTAAAGTACCTAAAGTGATTTATTAACTAACTTCTAAGGGTATAAAATGTAAATAAAAAAATTGGTAAATTAATTTGGCGGAGGATTTGGAGGTGTGGTGGAGGTTTTGGAGGTGTGGCGAAGGTTTTAGAGTGTTTGGGGCGGAGGTTTTGGGCAACTCGATCATCGGTGTGTATTTCAATTAGTTTTTGGTCATTTTGGTCAACTCACAAAGAAAATGGTTATTTTGATAAATGATTTTTCTAATATGGCCAAAATAATTAAATTCCATATTTATTTTCATGTATCATAAAAATATCATATATATATATATATATATATATATCTTAAACAACGTGATGTATGAATGGAATTTGAAGATTGTCCATAATTCATATGTAAACATATATATTACACAATCAAAATCAGTTTTAAGTTTTACTGCATCCTAATGGTGTTTGGCAGAACTTAAAGTGAATACACCCGTTAATCTAACAAATATATTAATAATAAAGAAGCGTTAATAACGTCGTGGTATATTATTGTGATAACAAAAAAAAGTAAAACTAATGGATAAGGGATCATAGCCATGTGGATTGCAGTAACCAAAGGAAAATAAAATAAATTTTCTTTTATTTTCTTTAACCCTTTTTTTCCTAGCTACCATTAGTAATGTAATACGATAGCCAAAGAAGAATAAAAAATAAATAAATAATGATTAAAATTAATCATATGTGGTTGTTAACCTGCTTGATATTGTTTCTTCTTAATCTTTGAAAACAACAAAACTGATTTTCTTTTAATAAATAATCAATATCATAATTTGATTATAAAAACCACGAAATGAACAAATTATATTTTCAAAAAATAATTTTAGAATAGATTTCTGATAAACTAAAAATTGATTTATGAACCTATGTAGGTTTAGGCTCTGATACCATTTGTTATATTTATATGAGATCTGCTTAAGCATATAATAACAAGAATTGAAGGCATAGGAACATAAACACGTAATCAAAAATCGATTTAACATAATCTAGTAAAGAGTTTAATAGATCTACCCTGGAGCACTCGAGTTATGCGCAATGAAGTTCTTGAAGCGGAAGTGGTTATCGTTGCGTGTAGATCGAAGTCTTCTAAAGCTCTATACGGTTTGCTTCAGAATGGGGCTGAACTGAATGCATAATTCGTGTAGGCAATAGGGACTTGATTTCCTTTATTTATAGGCCATGGAAAGCTAGAGACTCATCCCATAAAGAGTCGTAGTTTATCTATAGAATTGATATTAAATAATAGAGAAAGATATGCAGTTACCTTAATGTTAATTAGGTAATTAACTCAATGATTATCTTACTCATATTAGGAGATATATATCCAAATATGTAACCGGATTATTACTGATATAAGATTATCTTGATAAGTATAATAATTTAAATCAATTGTCGTTTAATATTTAATACAGATAATGTTAAAGTCCAATTTATTTCCAACAATAGCACTTCATGACAAAGCATATCCATACTCCAAACTTAATCTATAACCATTTTATATATTTGATTGATTGATTCTGTCCTATAAAATGTAAACAAACTAACTTGTACGAAACAAAAGATATTTAAACTCAAAAAGGTGTCTTAATTGTGGCTAACTAACACATAGTATGAAAATCACCTTGTATAAGTAGCGTTCACGTAAGATGATGATTTGCTCCAAAGGACAACACATTTCCGAGTTTCAAACCCTCTTTAGGTGGCAATGTGGCCTCTTCATGTCCTTTAAATATCTAATTACTTATCGCTTTCCCTTCAAACAATTCCATCCAGTAAGCATGTATTTACATCTTGTCTACCTGCTGCATTCTTTCTCTATACTCGTAGAAGCACAGGTCCAACCAAGGGCGGATATATAGCCAATCCATAGGGGTTATATATAGACCCCCAACAAACCACAAGAAAGCATGACTTGTAGCTTTAAAAATATTCTTTTAACCTAAAATTACTAACAGGCCCTCAACAATCAAAAGGCAAAACCCCAAATCTAATTCCTACTATCTCATTTACAAGTTTCATATCAAGGAGTTACCAATTTAAGCATCAATTAACTCCAACTCCCCTAATTTCTAAGTCTTAACCCAATGAAAGTCATCTTATTTATCTTGTTTTGTTTGCTAGGATGCTAATAAATTTGATCAATCACTATCACTACTACAAAAATGGGCTTTTCCGACGGTTTTTTCCGACGGAAAAAATCCGTCGGAAATTTCCGACGGATATTTAATGCTTTTCCGACGGATAAAATTAAAAAAAATTCAAAATTCAAAATTAAAATTTCCGTCGGAAATCCGTCGGGATTTTCCGACGGATACATTTCCGTCGGAAATTTCCGGCGAATTTTTCGAATTAAAATAATTAAAAAATAAAATAAAATAAATCGCCGGAGATCAGTCGGAAATTCGTCGGAATTCTGTCGGAAATTTCCGAGGGATTTTTTTTCCGTCGGAAATGGGACCCGAATTTTTATAAATAAAAAAATTTGAAATTTAAAATTAAGGAATCCATCGGAAATCCGTCGGAAAATTCCGAGGGATTTTTTCCGTCGGAAATTTCCGACGGATTTTTTAATTTTCCGACGGATTTTTTAATTTTAATTTTATTTTTAATTTTAATTTTATTTTTATTTTTAATTTTAATTTTATTTTTATTTTTAATTTTAATTTCTATTTTTTTTTATAAAAATCCGTTGTTATATGTACATTTATTACGTATATATATATATGTATATGTGTATATATATATGTATATATATATATATATATGTTGTAGGGATGAGCATACGGACCGAAATCCCGAAACCGAACCGGTACCGGTACCGAATATCATTACCGGTTCGGGTATTCGGTACCAAGATTTTCCATACTCAGGATTTGGTACTTTCGGTACCAGTACTAGTACTAGTCCCGGTAAATCCCGAACCATACCGGGAAATTTTCGGTTCTTGTATTTTCCACTCAAATACCGATTTTTTCATCCATAATATGTTGGAAGTAGTATGTATTTATATGTGTATATATGTATGTGTCTATATATATGTATGTATGTATGTGTCTATATATATGTATGTATGTATGTATGTATGTGTCTATATATATGTATGTATGTGTCTATATATATGTATGTGTATGTGTCTATATATATGTATGTATGTATGTGTCTATATATATGTATGTACGTATATGTGTACTATACAACCCATCAAAACCCAGTTAGGTTCGTTAAGTCTCATCAAGTTCCATTTTAGTTCATTAAGAGTCATTAAGGGCCAACAAAGCCCATTTTAGTTCATTAAGACCCATTGTAGGCCGTTAGGACTTGTAAAGCCCATCAGGGCCCATTGTAGGCCGTTAGGACTTGTAAAGCCCATCAGGGCCCATTGTAGGCCGTTAAGAGTTGTAAAGCCCATCAAGGCCCATTGTTGGTCGTTAGAAGTTGTTAAAGCCCATCAGGGCCCGTTGTAGAGTGCTAGGAGTTGTTAAAGGCCATCAGGGGCCATTGTAGTTCCTTAAGAGTTGTTAAAGCCCATTAAGGCCCATTGTTAGTCGTTAGAAGTGGTTAAAACCCATCAGGGCCCATTGTAGACCGTTAGGAGTTGTAAAGCCCATCAAGGCCCATTGTTGGTCGTTAGAAGTTGTTAAAGCCCATCAGGGCCCATTGTAGAGCGTTAGGAGTTGTTAAAGCCCATCAGGGCCCATTGTAGACTGTTAGCCCATCAATACTCATTGTTAGTCATTAGAAGTGGTTAAAACCCATCAGGGCCCGTTGTAGACTGTTAGCACTTATAAAGCCCATCAGGGCCCATTATAGAGCGCTATGAGTTGTTAAAGCCCATCAAGACTCATTGTTAGTCGTTAGAAGTGGTTAAAATCCATCAGGGCCCATTGTAGGCCGTTAGGAGTTGTAAAGCCCGTCAAGGCCCATTGTAAGCCGTTAGAAGTGATTAAAACCCATCAAGGCCCATTGTAGGTCGTTAGAGGTGATTAAAACCCATCAAGGCCCATTGTAGGCCGTTGAAGTTATTAAAACCCATCAAGACCCATTGTAGGCCGTTAAAGTGATTAAAACCCATCAATGCCATATTTAACATATAATTTTGATATATAATATTTAATTTAATTTTAATGTATACTTTAATATATATTTAATATATAATTTTAATATATAATTTTAATATATATAAACTATAAAAAATTTAATATATAATATTTAATATTATAAATATTTAATTTTAATATTATAAATACTTAATTTTAATATTATAAATATTTATTTTTAATTTAATTTAATTTTTTACGGATTCCGTCGGAAATCCGTCGGAAACGGGCGGGTATAAGTTGAAACCCTAGCCGACAATTTTCATTTTGTGCACCCACTCACCCTCTCCACTCCACTTCTGCTCCGGCGAGAACACCCCATTTCCGGCGAGAACATCCCATTTCCGGCGAGAACACCCCATTTCCGGCGAGAACACCCCATTTCCGTCCCCACCACCGTTGCCATCCACCACCCTCTCCACCACCGTCTACCACCACCGTCGCCACCCACCACCCTCTCCACCACCGTAGCCACCACCGTAGCCACCACCGTACACCACCGTCCCCGCCATCACCGTCAAAAGCTCCGGCAACAGAAGCTCCGGCGACAGCTTCCTCCGGCAGCTCAAAACCTCCGACGGATTTCCGACGGAAAAATCCGTCTTAAAAAACCGACTAACGAAAAGCGAGGTACAATTAATTATATCTAATGTTTTGTATGTTATGTGTATTTATATGTATTTTTTATGTATGTTTTGTATATTTTATGTATGTTATTTATAAATTATATTTATGTTTTAATATGTTTAATATACAGTTATTTTAATATGTTATACAATTATATGTTATGTGTATTTAATATGTATTTATATATATGTATGTTTTAGTATATAGTCGGGTTGCCATTTGTTGGGCAAACGTTAGGAATTATATTCATTTTATAGTCGTTATGATGGCGATGTTTTTTAAAACTCGTTACACTTATTTGATTTAAACTATGAATTAATATGGTGATTTATTAATATGTATGGATTAAGATGATGGATTAATATGCATGTTTTAGTATTACGTTATATGTATGTTTTGTGTATTGTTGT
Source organism: Silybum marianum (assembly GCA_036898165.1). NCBI lineage: Eukaryota > Viridiplantae > Streptophyta > Magnoliopsida > Asterales > Asteraceae > Silybum > Silybum marianum. The sequence goes on along the minus strand of CM072533.1, from coordinate 33,203,832 downwards.
ATGTTATTTATAAATTATATGTATGTTATAATATGTATGGATATATAGTTGTTTTAATATGTTATACAATTATATGTTATGTGTATTTAATATGTATTTATATGAATGTTTTAGTATATAGTCGGGTTGCCATTTGTTGGGCAAACGTTAGGAATTATATTCATTTTATAGTCGTTATGATGGCGAATTATTAATATGTATGGATTAAGATGATGGATTAACATGCATGTTTTAGTATCTATGTATGGATTAGTATTACGTTATCAATTTTAGATAGTTGGGTTCCCATCCGTTGGGCAAACATTAGACTTGATTTAATAAGGAATTATATTCATTTTATAGTCGTTATGATGGCGAATTTTTTTAAAACCCGTTAGGAATTATATTCATTTTATAGTCAAACAATTACACCTAGTGTTTTTTAAGTCATTCAAAACTCACTTCTTTGATTTAAAACCCATGGTTTGACTTTCAACTAGTCAAACCATTACACTTAGGGTTTTTTAGTCATTCAAAACGCAATTCTTTGATTTAAAACCCATAGTTTGACTTTCAACTAGTCAAACAATTACACTTAGGGTTTTTTAAGTCATTCAAAACTCAATTCTTTGATTTAAATTTCATGGTTTGACTTTCAACTAGTCAAACCATTACACTTAGGGTTTTTAAATCATTCAAAACGCAATTCTTTGATTTAAAACCCATGGTTTGACTTTCAACTAGTCAAACCATTACACTTAGGTTTTTAAAGTCATTCAAAACTCACTTCTTTGAGTTAAAACCCATGGTTTGACTTTCAACTAGTCAAACCATTACACTTAGGGTTTTTAAGTAATTCAAAGCCCACTTCTTTGATTTAAAACCCATGGTTTGACTTTCAACTAGTCAAACCATTACACTGAGGGTTTTTAAGTCATTCAAAGCCCACTTCTTTGATTTAAAACCCATGGTTTGACTTTCAACTAGTCAAACCATTACACTTAGGGTTTTAAAGTCATTCAAAACTAGTCAAACATTACACCACCTCTACTTTGCTTATGTCGGCTAACTACTTCGTTCTTTGTTGTAGTTATTGAATATGTCGACAGATAGAGGATGGATGTATATGAGGATGGACGCTAAAGGGTTTCTTAGAAGGGAGTACGTCATCTTAATGGACGGTTTTTTGGACGTTGCCTTTGCTAATGAAAACACCATTGAAAGGAAAAGTACTCCTAATGGTATAGTGCTTCGTATCCGATGCCCTTGTTTAAGGTGTCGTAATATACCCCATAAAGAAAGAGATGCGGTTAGAGTCGACCTGATGCAACATGGTTTCATGAATAATTATACCAAATGGTGGGCACATGGTGAAAAACATCAATATGTATCTGATTATCAACTCATTGGTCAATCCTCTACTCCGACAATGGTAGACGATCACATGGAAGTGGTGGACGATCCTAACCAAGGATATGCGGAAATGGTAAACGATCACATGGAACACGATGCCATGACATGGGAAGAACAAACTCCTAATCCGAATGCCAAGAAATTTTATGACATGTTAAAAGATGTTGATGAGCCTTTATGGAATGTAGAAGCGACAACAAAAAGTGAACACTCGAAATTAGGAGTTGCCACGAGATTGTTGAATATTAAGGCGGAATGTAATATGCCAGATGCGACATTTAACCGAATCGCGTCCTTTGTGAAAGATATTCTACCAAAGGGTAATAAGATGCCCTCTAACATTTATGAGACAAAGAAGAGTTTGAGTGGCCTTTCTCAAAAAAAGGAAATGATCCATGCTTCCAAAAACCATTGCATGTTATTTTACAAGGGTGAGTCTACGTTGACCCACTGTAGAGTTTGCAATGAAAGTCGTTACAAGACTAGTGGACGAGGCAAGGTCCCACACTTAGTGTTGACGTACATGCCTATTATTCCTAGACTTCAAGAACTGTATATGTCAGAAAAGACGTCAAAAGAGATGACTTGGCATTACGATCATCAGACAGAACCGGGGATGATGGTACATCCAAGTGATGGTGAGGCTTGGAAGCATTTCGACAGGAAGGATCGGGACTTCGCTTCTGAGATCCGTAATGTGCGTCTTGGCTTATGTACCGACGGATTCAACCCGAATAATTCGAATTCGAATCCGTATTCAAGATGGCCCGTGTTTGTTACTGTCTACAACTTACCACCGTGGATGGCCTTGAAACCACAATATGTTAGACTTGCATTGGTCATTCCTGGTAGAAAGAACCCCGGTCAAAATTTAGATGTGTTTCTTAGGCCGCTAATAAACGATCTAAAGATGTTGTATACGGTGGGAGTTCTTACATATGATGCTTATGTAAGAATAACTTCAATATGAGGGCTATACTACTATGGACCGTCAGTGACTTCCCAGCCTATGCAATGTTGTCTGGTTGGAGCACGCACGGTAAGTTAGCATGCCCATGCTGTATGGGCACAGTGGATTCATTCTAGTTGAAAAATGGAGGGAAACCATGCTGGTTTGATTGTCATCGGAGATGGTTACCTACAACACATCTCTTCCGCCGTGATCAACAAAAATTTACCAAAGGTAAGAGGGTACCAGGGTCAGTCGGTCCACCACCCGATTTAACAGGTGAACAAATCTATGAGCAGGTCCGTCACTATCCAACGGTTTACGAGGGTTCCCCGTTCCGATCGAAAAACAGAAAAATTAGCGGGTTCGGTACCACTCATAATTGGGTAAAGAAAAGCATCTTTTGGGAGTTGCCATATTGGAAGATGTTGCTAATCCGACACAACCTGGATGTCATGCATATCAAGAAGAACGTATTTGAGAATCTCTTTAATACCGTCATGGACACGTCGAATACAAAAGACAATGTAAAGGCAAGGAGGGATGTAGAGTTGTATTGCGATCGGCAGAACTTACACATTCGTAAGGAGGGCAATAAGGTAGTGAAACCGAAGTCGTCGTATAGTTTGAGCAAACAACAGTTTAAACAAGTGTGTGAATGGTTGAAGAAGTTGAAGTTCCCGGACGGTTATGCTTCGAATATAGGGGGTGCGTAAACCTTGAAGACTACAGCTTTTATAGCTTCAAGAGTCATGATTGTCATGTGTTTATGCAACGATTGCTACCTATTGCCTTACGAGGGATGATACCGACTCCGATATGGGATGCGATAACGGAGTTGTGCACATTCTTTCGTGTAATATGCTCAAGGGTGCTACACACAGAAGACTTGATTACGTTGCAAAAAAATATTGTTCAAACAATTTGCAACATGGAAAAAGTCTTCCTGCTCGGTTGGTTTGATTCTATGGAACACCTAGTAATACATTTGACACGTGAAGCCATAAATGGTGGCCCGGTCCAATATAGGTGGATGTATCTTTATGAGAGGTAAATGAACATTCTCTCAACTTGACATTCGTTTATGTTCATCTCCCATTTATTTTCTAACACATACAATATTGTGTTTATGTTTAGGATGCTTGGGTCGTTGAAGAGAACCGTTAGAAACAAAGCAAAAGTAGAGGGGTCTATCGTTGAGTCTTATCTAGTCAATGAACTCTCAAACTATTGCTCGCTGTATTTTCATCCAAACATACAGAGTCGACATAATCGCGAGTCAAGGAACTTTGCCCCAGATATTCCTAGTTCTTCAGGAACATCCGATCGTCTAAGCATATTCAAGGTTCCTTCTCGTAGATTATTCGAGAAGGGTGGGAAACAGGTCATTCTGAATGATGCCGAGATTCACAAGATCCACACTTATGTGTTGTTGAATTGTGAAGAAGTTCAACCTTCTCTGAAGATCTTTGAAGAAGAACTAGAGCTAATGCAACCTCTACTTGACGCTTGTGCCCGGGCACAAGTTGGGGAATCAATGTTTGCTTCTTGGTTCCTAAACCACGTGAGTATATATATAGGTCTTGGTTCCTAAATCAAAGTTTGCTTCTTGGTTCCTAAACCAATAAATGTGTTTAATTTCCTATGTTGTTTTATAGGTCATGGGGGATTCATGTGAATCAAATGAACAACTGCAACATCTAGCACGCCGACCATCCCGATATGCACGGTCATATAAAGGATATTTCGTCAATGGTTACAAGTTTCATACGGTAAACCATGCTGTTGGTCGGGTCACACATAACAGCGGTGTATATGTGAGGGGTACTAATTACGACGAATCCGAGTTAGAGGGGGACTATTACGGATTGTTGGAGGACGTGTTAGAGGTTGATTTTTTCGGGCATAACGTTGTGGTGTTGTTCAAATGTACATGGTTTGATACTCCTGGTGGAGTTAGAGTTGATCGTAAACATGGGTTGGTCGATATTAAACATAAATCCAGATTAAGATCCGATGACCCTTTCGTCCTAGCATCACAAGCCGAGCAAGTGTATTACACACCATATCCTTCAGTTGCAAAGGAATTAAAGGATTGGTGGGCGGTAGTCAAGACAAAGCCTCGTGGAATATATGCAGTTGCAGAATCTGCTAAAGGCATCGACGACGATGATGATGATGATGATGATGAACAATTCTTTCAAATCAATGAACGAGTAACTTCTACAACGTCCACATAACCAAATGAGGACCTTAATTCAGTCTCTCTTGCAACCGGCGAGACCACCTTCATGGCTACACATTCCGAGCAGGAAGATGTATCCGAAAATGATGCTAGTGACGACGAGGAAGAATTTGAAGACACAGACGATGATTCCGATAACGAAGATGCATTTATTTTATCTGATCATTCTTCTGATGACTAGTTATGTAGAACTTATTGTTTATGTATGTATAAAAGTCTTTGTGTATGTATATCTTCTATCTTTGTGTATGTATATCTGTTTTGTGTATGTATATTTGTCTTTGTGTATGTATATATGTTTTTGTGTATGTATATCTTCTATCTTTATGTATGTATATTTAACTTTAAATCGTTATCTGATTTCAGATGGTGGGAAGGGGTCTGAGTAACAAGGGGAAGGCGATTGCTAGAAGATTGTTCAGTCGCGGAAGTAGCAGCTCATCCGGTAGTCAACAGCCGACACCCGCGAGTGAAGAGACCACACCTTCGAGTGAACAGACCAGAGCCACGGGGTTGGATCATATAGAAGAGAACGAGGATGATCAGCTAGATGTAGAGATCGAAATAGATGAGACCCCGGCATCAGAGCCGAGACGACGAGGCGGCATTGTTCTACGTGAGACTCCAACTAATTCCGATAACCGACGAGTGATCCGGCTTCTGAGTAGCCGGTAAGTAGCTAGTTGTGGTTAAGGTTTTAACTTTTAACACATAACAAACTTTTAACTTTTATGTTGTACATTTTGCAATCGAGAAGTTTATCGGATAACCATGCTATTCGTGACGTGGCTGCAATATGGAGGTCCATGTTCAATGGTCCGTGGGCTCGTTATACGCAGATCCCTCATGAAAATCTCGTTGAGATGTTCGGGGAGTTTAAGGTTAGTTGAAAAGTCTATGTAAACTATTTGTTGTAATTTTATAACTTAACACAAACAATGATCAATATGCAGGCTCGCTACTAGTGGCCATCCGAGACGGATGAGGCCGTGTTCCTAGCATTTTGTAGTTGCTTGCAATCCACTTATGCTGATAGGATGAGAGAGCTTCGACTAAAGGCAGGGAGGAGGGCACAAGCCGTCGATGGGATACCGTGGGATCGGCATGACTTTGAGCGGATCCGACCATTCTCTCCAGACTGTTTGGACGCGACCTTATGGCACCAGATGATAGACCAGGTATAGTATGACGGATTTTTTGTTGTTATGGGTTCGTTTTAGTTTGTATGTATGTTGATTTTTATCTTTTATGTTTTAACAGGTCTGGGCCGCCGATGATGGTGTATTTCAGCGTCAATCTGCGGCCAATACGGCCAATCGTTCGCGGTCAACGGCCCCCAGGCATACTGGAGGTTCGGTTAGCACGGTTGTCCATCGGGAACAGATGGTATTGATCATTCATCTACTATATTAAATGTATATAATTTATTATTTTATTTTGTCTACTAACAACTGAAGTCGTATATATATTGAATGTAGAGAGAAGCATGGAACCGTGAGCCCATGATTAGTGAGGTATTTGACCGGGTTCACTGCACGAACCGGCAGCTAGTTCCGGGTGCGACCGGGCCGCCCACAGATCCTCCTATTTATCTTGATCAGACTCACGAGCATAGGGCGGTAAGTTTAGTTTTTGCACAAAATTTAATTTGTTTTTAGGATTGACTTGTTTTATAGGATAAAATTGTATTAATAAGTTTGGGCTGCCGTTGTTGGGCAGACGATAGGTGTAAACTAGTTAAAAGCATGTAATGGATATGTTCCAATTACAGTAGTTATGCTACCGAAATGTCTATAAGTTTAACATTTTTGTTTTGGTGTTTGTAGGCGTCGTTCCGCAGTATGACACAAGAGGAATACCTGGATGTTGATCCGATGACCCTTAGTCCGGAGATACAGGGTCGGTTGTGGGAAAAGGCTGTCGGAGGTCCTAAAAAGAATCGTATGCCCGGGTTCGGTAAGGTAGACGATTTCGTAAATTTGACCGGTCCACCTCGTCATAGTTGTTCAAGCACCCCTTCTTCAGAGGTATGTGTAATATGGGTGTAATACATGCATGCATTAATTATTTTTTGTATTAATTAGCGCTTAACATTAATGTCGTTTGTTAAATGTGGATTCATTTCAGCTAGAGGCTTTGAGAGCCGAGATGGAGGCTGAACGGAGACAGAGACGGCTTGAACGAGAGGCGGAAGAAGAGCGGTGGAAGAAATACGAACAAGACAAGCGACAACAAGAGGCCACGAGACTGCAGTTTGAGTCCTTCATGGCGTAGTTCCAGAACCCGGAGCAGATGCAGGCATTCATGCAGCAGTTTCAGAACCAGAACCAGAACCAGAACCAGAACCAGAACCAGGGTCAGAACCCAGAATAAATAAATACAATGACGTTGTTTTTTATGTAATTTTGAAGATTTAAAATTGTTTATGACGGATTATTTTGTAAGTTTGTTAAAAACAATTTAGTTTGTTATATATACAGCTTTGTTCAAAACTGTGTGGTTTATGCTGGGTACAAATTGTACAAGAAATTTGATTTTTAAATTAATTTTTTTTCCCCATAAACACCATTTCCGACGGATTTCCGACGGATATCCCGTCGGAAATGTTTCCTAAAATCCGTCGGAAATAAAATCCGTCGGAAAAAAAATCCGTCGGAAATGTTAAATTTCCGTCGCAAATGATCCGTCAGAAAAGTCGTCGGGAATCCGTCATAATAATATCCGTCGGAAATAGTATCCGTCGGAACTCCGTCGGAAAAGATTTTCCGACCGATACGGGAAATCTGTCGGAAATCCGCCGGAAATACCTTGCGTCGGAAATCCGTCGGAATAGGCATTTCCGACGAGGGGTTTTCCGACGATTTTTTTCCGACGGATTTTGGACTTTTTCCGACGGAATCCACCATTTCCGACGGAAATATCCGTCGGAAAAGGGTCCCTTTTTTGTAGTGTATTTTTTGTTTTGTTTTTCTAACTTTCTTTTCGCATTTTATTGTTTTATAGATTTTTAATTATTTGTTAATTTTAATTTTCTATTTGTTAAATTGTTATTTGATCTAGGGTTCTTGAGTTTGTTATTTAATTTGAATTTGCTATTTTGATATAAGGTTTACTACTAGTTTGTCTTTTATTTCGATATATTGGTCTTTTCTTACCTGATTCCTTGCTACCGACTATTAATGTGTAATGTGTTCATTTGCTTTTAGTTGAACCGAAATAGTAAAATATAGATTTGTCCGAAATAGTAAAAAATAATCTAAAAAACGAAAAAGTTGTATGTATTTGATCAAACAGAACGGTTTAAGCCGAAAACCGAGTAACCCAAAATTGTTTTGGTTACGATGAGCTATTCGGTTCAGATTTTTTTGGACACCCCTAGCTCCCTAAATGAGCCCCCCAATAATAAAATTTTATGAATCCGCCACTACTCCTACTCCCTCCATTTTCACCACCCATTTTTCATCTTTCTCTTATAGTAATGTTTAGTTTCATTCATCAACAATTTAAGTGACATCTATAAGGATTTAATCAACCATTTCTCAAATCGTTAAAATGGGCCTCAATTGTGTGAATTCTAGCCTTAGGATAATCTTTTTGCTCTTCTCTTATTCTTATTGAAAAACGTAGTTAAGAGTTGGCTTTACTTGATTCAATGCCTTTAGGATTAATATTCTTTTTCAGATGTGATACCAACTTGTCATGAAATCAAAAGCCTCAAATGATTCCACCTCCACTGAATTGCCTCTTTTTAGCTTTTATTTTTGCATTTACTTCACCTGCTGCCTTTTTCTATTTTCATGTGAACCTAATCTGCCAATCTATATCTATCTATATATATTAAAGAAGAAATCACAAGCAATGATGTGGCTATTTCTCAAAACAAGAAAATATGCTATCTTTTTTCTCCCTTTTCTAAAATTCACATTGAAAAACTCTCAATAGGTTACAACCTACTCATCTTCTCATTAATAATTGCTCTTTTAATTCACATTATTCCTCTCTATTCGGTTATAGTTGTTCATCTTCTTCTCATGGTACATCTTTATAATCTCTCAATTCTTCCTATTTATTCGGTTATAATTTTGTGGAGACAATTTGCATTTTTGTTGATTTGAGGTGTCATTCAAGGAGACAAATCATAGTATGAGTTTTTGCTTTTGTAAGTATAGTATTTTTTATTTTAGTCGGAGGCATTCTAGTGCAAAATGGGCTTTTATAAACGGTTGTTTTGGGCTTTAAGGCCAGTGTTTGTGAAAGTTTCGGATTTTTATACGCGGTTCTACAACCGTGTATGAAAGTCAACTTTTATACACAGTTCCAAAACCGTTTATAAAAGGATTAATAACCGTGTATAGAAGTCATCATCTTACACGGTTTTTATATGAAACCGTTTATAAAAGATTAATAACCGTGTATAAAAGTCACCATCTTACACGGTTTTTACATGAAACCGTTTCAAAAAGGATTAATAACTGTGTATAAAAGCAACCATCTTACACAGTTTTGATAACAAAACCGTGTATAATGATAACCATATATTTAAAAAATGCTGACTTTTGTACACGGTTTTGGAACTAGAACCGTGTATAATGAGTTGTATTTAAATTTTTAATATTTTCTTCGATTTTGTTACCATACATTATTCAGTAAGCTACATTTCCATATACGATTCCAATTGGAATGATGGAACATTTCAAACACAATTATAAATACCAAATCAACTAGACACGTAAATGTAACACCTCAAAGTAACCATTAACCATTAAATTTTAAAAATCATCAACGTAAATGTAACATCTCAAAGTAACCAAACAATCTGATACTCTTTTTCGTATAGTCTAATAATTTTTAAAATAACCACCCCATCCATTACTACATTTTACCATCCATCATGCGCTTCAAAGTAATCGTTCTCGCGATATTGCAATCAATCTCCTCTCCTTGTGTAATTGTGAAAGGAGACGTGGTCGTCCATGTACCTATGTATATAAATTTGAAAGTAGGTGTAATTATAAACAAAATAAATTGTTTTGTACAATATATAAATAAAATGAAAGAAATTTAAGATATAAATACCTTGAGAGATGAGCCATATTGTTCATGCATCACAAAGTGGAAGATGTGTTTCACAACATAGTAACCACACTCCCAACCATCCTGTTGTTGATTACAGTTCAGTGTAAAAAGTAGTAATTAGACAACTTAAAGTATGAAATAAATTGTTGGGATATATAAATTATACCTTGTTTAATCTCCATGTAATCGAAGTGTTGGCTTGACAAGACTCTATGCCATGATTGTATTTGGTAATGGCCCTAAATGAAAAATAACAAAACATTTGTGTTAATAGTCTATTAACTATATAAGTAAACATCAATTGTATGTTGAAGTAATACAATACATATGTGTCCATTAGGTCTTTGATCTTGTAAGTTTTAGTTGTCTTTCCGCTTGTCATCATCCAATCTAATACATAGACCAAGCTACATCTAGGCCTAATGCTTAGTAACAACCAGTGGTGCCTAAAAATGTTCAAAATGGTAATGTGAATACAACTTAAAGTGAAAACTGTATATTATATCATCATAGTAATATATATATATATATATATATATATATATATATCTTACCCCTAGCAATCTGCTTATTTTTGTGTGACACAAACGGCTACTCTAGCGACTACTCTTTAAAAACAGTGTTGTAAGGCGAATTTCTGATGAATTGGATGAATATAGTGAGTTTTCAATCTATGAAGATTTCACACAATTGGGTTATTCTAATATTTTTAATGGTTTTAGAGGAGACCCAATTGTAGGAAAATTAAGGACTCAACTTGGGGTGATTCACCCTGTCCCTGCAATTCCTATTAATAGGAACATTGCTGGATTGTTTGTGTTCTTTTTCGTTATTGGGGTTGTGTTTGATAAACTTTGGACATCAAGATTATAAAGAAATGTACCTATTACCTCTAATTATGTTGATTGCTGTGTTGATCATGTTTCGATCTTGTGGTAAAACTAATTCATAAAACTAGAGCTAGTTCATGAATTCGACTTGGCCAATTCATGAAAATCCAGAACTAATTCATGAAAATCTATAACGAATTCATGAATTAACTAGTACATAATTTATCCGTTAACTAGGAATTCAAGTTTACAAGGAATAATAATTGGATTAATTTGCTGCAAACAATTTTTGAATTGACTGTACATTGGTCAAAATTTTGCAAGCTCCAGTTAGTGAATTACACAAAACTAATTCATGAATCAGTAAACATAATTCATGAATGTGTATAACCACAACTTATTCATTAACTTCAAATAAACTAATATGTAATTCATAATCATAGTTCACTTTTTGGAAATGATTCATAACCACTGTAATGCATGAGTGAACAATTAAAATACATAAACAATTTTGTGGTGTATGCTATATTCAAATTTTATACCAAAAAATTAAAAAGAATCTTGCTTCCCCAAAGTGACAAACCAACCCTAAATTCTATTGATTTACTAATGTGGGTGCCTATCTCGATTTCTTGTAGGTTATACTTCAGTAACACATACTATCTAAACCACATGCCATGTGAAAACAATGAAACAACCAACACAATCTCGAACTGTATGGTTACTGTTGGGTCACCGATGATTTGGTGATGAACCACCTTCCTTTGTATGATTGATTTTTTACAGGTTCTTTTGAAGGTCTGAAATATGCTTCAAGTATTGAAAAGTCAAAGACTATTCAATCAAGGTTGTACATCAAAAAGTGGAATTTTGGATGTACCAACTAACTTCAATATTCAGATCATTTTGCCAAAGTCAAGATTGGGTCACCAATATAGTGGGTCACCGATGGTACACTTAAAAGTCATCAAAAGTACTAAGGACATCAAACAAGATGAGGTCATCAAGTTTGAAGTCATGGTCACCGACACTATAATCTTGGTCACCGAAATTGCAGGTATCTTTTCTAAGGCTGTGATATCAAGTCACAAGTTCAAGGGTGCACACTTTCAACACTTAGTGAAAAATGAAGTTTATCAAGCAAAGTGTACACTTATCATTTCCAGCCTTACAAGGTATCCACCGATGTGATACATTGTTTGATGTATCACTTAGCAATTTCAAAGAGATAAGTTCTTGACTCACATCAAATGCAAGACACGTGAGCCAGCAAGAACTTGGGCATCAAGCCTTAAATAAAGACATTCTCTTTTATTCTTATAAAAGGAATATTTGTCTTTTAGCTAAAAGGTTTGATGGGACTTCACACAGCATGAAGAAAAGAAGATAAAGTTATCTGATATTACGTGCTACAAGGAATGGTTCATCCATTATTCTAGTACAAAGGGAGTGGTCTCTTCCTTTGTCCAGCAGATACACTTCCAGCTAATGAAACCTTGACAGCTGTCCACATGCATCCCATGCATGGGCACTATAAAAGGAGATGAAGTCCTTCCCAGAAATCTCACGCTTTCAACAAATCTTCTGTGTGATAGTTTGTTTGACCCCGGAAAAGCTGTGTGCAATAACAGTCTTGTTTTAACTTCCTTAGTGTATAAGTCAATTACTGTTATCTGTGTGTTTAGTTTGATAGAATAGTGTGTCTGTTCTTTTCCGCATCAAACTACCTGTGTGTAAATTTTTGATATTTATATTAAAAAATTTAAAAAGAGTATATTCTGTGTGTTTTATATTCAACCCCCCTTCTACAAAACCCTCACTTAGTTAGCCATCTCTCCTTGGGGACTAACAAGTGGTATTAGAGCAGTTGGTTTAATTCAATAAACCAGATCTGTGATGGCTACTACCTCAATTGTTGAAGGTACCTTGCAGACCTCTTCCAGTAATACATATGATTTAGGATCCTTGGCCAAACCTCCAAGGTTCAACCCAAGTAACTTTGGGTTATGGAAAAATCGCATGTTATTATTCTTGGAAGGGATCGATTGCAGGTATCCCAACATTCTCAGTGAGGGACCTATTGTTCCTAAAATATGGGCTCGCTTTGGCCCTCAAAAGGACGCTCGAAGGAAAGGACATAGAGTCGGATGATGAAAGAAGTGAGAAAGCGGTAGATATATCATCAAACCTTCAAACAAATTTAGTGAAGATGATAAACGCCTGGTTGCTTTAGACACTAAAGTCAAATCTGCTCTTGCTGTATCCCTTCCTGATGAAGTGTATCACTCTCTTCTTAACCTTCCCATTGCTAAAGAAATGTGGGATACTTTGAGTGTCTTATATGAAGGCACCAAAGAAGTCCAGAAATCTAACAGGATCTGTCTTGTTAGAAAGTATGAACTCTTCTCCCATGAAAAATTAGAATCTCTCTCTACCTACTTCAATCGTTTTAACTGTCTTCTCAATGATCTTAAAGTTCTTGGACGAGTTTATGATAATGAAGAAGTTCTCTGCAAGTTCATGGATTGTCTCCCAGACTTCTGGGAAACTATCTGTACTTGCATCAAGCAAACCAAGGACTTAGAAATAATGCCTTTAACTGCTCTCTATGGAACTCTTCTCCACTATGAACAAACTAAGAACCAGAGAAAATCTCTTATAAAGGATATCAAGTCCTCCTCTGTTGCTTTGATAGGTGATTCAAAATCTTCTTCTTGTGTTCCTAGAATCACCTATCCTTCTTCTGATTCTGAAAAAGATATTAAGGAAAACTCTTCTCATCCAGATGCATACTATAGTGCTGCTGATGATGAAGGAGAAGAATCAGCCATTGACATACTTTCTGATAGTATGGCAATGATTGCTGGAAACCTTAAGAATAAAAGATTTTCTTCAAACCGCTCTAAATTTAATAGAAAACATTTTTCTCAAAAATCCTCTTCTGATAAAGCAAATGAAGAATGCTTCAATTGTGGAAAGAAAGGTCATTTTGCTTCTGAGTGCAGATCAAAAGCTTCATCTTCTCTCAAAGCTTCTTCTTCTTATGGCCATGACTTCTCAAAATCAGCTTCTAGGAAGCATGAAGAGAGAAATAGCCAATCTTCTAAAGAAAATTTTGAATCAAAAGAAACCTCTGGATATAAGAAGTACAAAGATAAATACAAGAGGGAAAAAGAAAGAAACCAAAGTAAAAGTAAAACTTTGGTTGCTGAGGCTCATTGTTGAGAGGATGAGCAAACCTCTGAGAGTGAGAGTGAGTATGTCACTAAATGCCTCATGGCCAAAATCGATGAGCTGGAAGACATGGAAAAGTCACTCTACACTACCCTTGTATCTGCTGAGGGATCCACTTCAGGAACAAAGCCTCAGGTACATTCTTTTACCTTTCTCTCTGATGATCAAAAGGCTGATGCCTTTGATTCTTTAACTGTTGACTTCTGTGACTTAAAGATTCAAAAGAAAAAGGTTGATATGCATATAAAATGTCTAAATGATCAACTCCTCTCTTGCTTTTCTAAACTAAAAGATTTTGATAAAATGAAAGCTGATCTAGAAAACCTAAGGTATTTAAGCGACAGCCTTTCTGAGGAAAAATCAAAAATCTCTTCCACTCTTGAAAAGGAACAAGAGGTTCTTTCTAAATGGACTAAATCCTCTAAGAATCTTGAAAGGATTCTTCAAGATCAAATCACTAGCAAGGATAAGTCTGGCCTTGGTTATGGAAAAGATGTTCCTCAACCTTTCGACCTTCCACTTCCTTCTTCTGAGTGTCAAGGTTTTCCTGATGATTTCCTTTCCGATGACGATGATGATCTCTTCGGTTACTCATCTGAGGATACTACCTCCGTTCACTCTATAGATCTACTTGACATGCTCAAAGTAGAATCTAGTTCTAAGAAGTTTGGAGTCTTTGTTAAAGCTAAAGAAATCTCTTCTGAGTCTTCAAAAGTTTCAACTCTTCCAAGCTCTTCTTCTTCTCCCAAACCTATTCAAAGACTTTTAAACTCTTTAAGTTTTCATGAGTCAAGGTACTCCCAGGAGCAGCCATCTAGTGTTGCTGAGTATCCCTCTCCAAAAAGATTTTCTTCTCAAAAGAAAAATATTTCTGAATCAAATTTTTCATCTAAAAGGAAATCTCAAATAGTTACTGATTTTATTCCTCGGTCAGTGAACTTGAAGAAGTCAAGAAATCCTGGTAAAGGTATCCTTGGACCAAGACCAGGTGTCGGTCATCCCTCCTCTTCTCAGTCATCAACCTCTGTCCAAAGTTTTGATTATATGGATTTTAAAAGGGCCTTTTCTTTAAAGAAGTGCTATAGTTGTGGCAATACTCTTCATCTTGCTAAAAATTGCCCAAAAGGTTTGGATCTTCGCAAAAATAAAATGCCTTCTAATCCCAAAGGACCCACCTTAAAATGGGTACCAAAAGTCTAAATTTGTTTCTGGGTGCAAGTACCAAACAAAGATCACATATGGTACATGGACAGCGGGTGTTCAAGACACATGACTGGAAACAAACTTCTTCTCTCTAACTTCTCAAAAGAAAAGGGACCCACTGTTTCCTTTGGAGGAAATGGAAAAGGGGTCACCAAAGGATATGGTACCATATCAAATGGAACCATCACTTTCTCTAGAGTAGCCCATGTTGAAGGGCTAATGTACAATCTTCTAAGCATTAGCCAAATATGTGATTTGGGCTATAAGGTCATGTTCCAGCTGTGTGTGTGCTTGGTCGTTGATGTACAAAATAAGATTGTACTAGCAGGAACCCGACTGAATGATGTATACATAATCAACATGAAGGAAAGTGCAATAGGAGAAGTTGTGTGTCTCCTCTCTCAAGAACTAGCCAAACAAAGTTGGCTATGGCATAAAAGGTTCTCTCATCTAAACTTTAAAACCTTGAACAAACTTTCCAACAAGGAACTGGTTGTTGGAATGCCAAAAATAGTTTTTTGAAAAAGAAAAGCTGTGTGGAGCATGTGAAAAAGGAAAACTCACCAGAACTTCCTTTAAAACAAAACAATGCTCATCTATCTCTCAACCTCTTCAAATGCTTCACATGGATCTGTGCGGTCCAGTAAGCACACCCAGTCTGGGTGGTAAAAAGTATATGCTAGTAATCGTCGATGAATTCTCTAGATATATACTTGGGTGTTCTTTCTAAAACACAAGAGTGATGCTGCTGAAGAAATCATCAGGTTTACAAGAAAGATTGAAAATTTGAATGGTAAACTGGTGAAGTCCTTCAGAACTTCTCTGCCGTAAGAGTGATGCTGCTCTGGAAGATTTCTTTGACCTAAAAGGAATCTCTCAGAACTTCTCTGTCGTACGCACTCCTCAGCAAAATGGTGTTGTTGAAAGAAAGAATAGAACACTGTGTGAAGCTGCAAGGTCAATGTTGAGTGAATCCAAGTTGTCAACCTATTTTTGTGCAGAAGCAGTTAACACTGCATGCTTTACTCAAAATAGGTCTATCATAATCAAAAGGCATGACAAGACTCCATATGAAGTTTTTCATAGTAGGAAACCTGCAGTTGACTTCTTCCATGTGTTTGACTGTGCTTGTCACATGCTAAATGACAGGGAACAACTTGGAAAATTTGGTCCGAAGTCTGATGATGGAATTTTCATGGGCTATTCTCTCTCCTCAAGAGCCTTCAGAATCTTCAACCTAAGAAGACAATGCATAGATGAATCCATGCATGTGAAGTTTGATGAGTTTGAAACTTTTTCATTATCTTGTGATGAAGAAGAATTAAACCTATGGATAAATTCATGTATTGGTGAAATTCCCTCCTCCTCTCAATCCAATCCTCCAGATAGCAACCCTTCTCAGCCTCCCTTAAGCACCACCTTATCTTCAGAACCCTCTCTTTCTTCTGCACCTCCTGAAACTAACTCTACAGAAGACCTTACCGACCAAAACACCATATCTCCCACTAACCTACCTTCACCATCTCAAATTCCTACCTCATCCTCTTCTCCACCTCCTACCTTACCTCCTGCACTAAAGTGGACCATGGATCATCCAATAGATCAAATCATAGGTGATCCACAAGTTGGTGTAAAAACAAGAAGAGGCATAAGCAATCTGTGCTTATATGTCAACTTTGTTTCTATTGTTGAGCCTAAGCTGATAAATGAAGCCCTAAGCTGATTCTAGCTGGGTAATTGCCATGCAAGAAGAACTCTCACAATTTGAGAGAAACAAAGTCTGGAAGTTACTTACTCGTCCATCCAACAAAACTATTATTGGAACAAAATGGGTGTTTCGAAACAAGATGGACGAAGAAGGAACTGTCATAAGGAACAAAGCAAGGCTGGTTGCTCAAGGATATCGGCAAGAGGAAGGAATTGATTATGATGAAACTTTTGCTCCTGTTGCCAGAAGATTGGAAGCTATTTGAATATTTCTTGCCCATACAGCTTACAAGAATTTTCGGGTATTCCAAATGGATGTCAAAAGTGCCTTCCTGAATGGTGAATTAGCTGAAGAAGTGTATGTGAAGCAACCTCCTGGATAAAGCTTTGTATGGACTGAAGCAAGCTCCTCGTGCCTGGTATGACACTCTCTCAGAATATCTACTTAGAAATAAGTATATACGAGGCAAGGTTGACAACACCCTCTTCTTCAAGAAATCACAAGGTAATATCATTCTTGTTCAAATGTATGTTGATGATATTATTTTTGGAGCCACCGATAAATCCTTGTGTGATGAGTTTAGCTCCCTCATGCAAAAAGAGTATGAAATGAGCATGATGGGGGAGTTAACTTTCTTTCTTGGTTTGCAAGTAAAACAGTCTCCAGAAGGTATTTTCATAAATCAAAGTAAATACATTAAAGATCTTCTGAAAAAGAAAATTCAATTTGATACTTGCTCTACCATGAAAACTCCTATGGCTCCTCCTCTTAGACTCTTTTCTGATCCTGAAGGAATTTATGTTAATATTACCGGTTGTAGAGCCATGATAGAATCCCTTCTTTATCTGACTGCAAGTAGACCTGACATTATGTTTGCTACTTGTTTATGTGCCCGATACCAAGCAAATCCTAAAGAATCACATCTGGCTGCTGTGAAAAGGATTTTTAGGTAACTGAAAGGTACCATAAATCTGGGTCTTTGGTATCCCAAAGACTCAGGTTTCGATCTCATCGGGTACTCTGATTCTGATTTTGCAGGGTCAAAAGTAGACAGAAAAAGTACAACTGGAAGTTGTCAGTTACTTGGTGGAAAGCTTGTGAGCTAGTCAAGTAAGAAACAACATTCGGTGTCTACTTCTACTGCTGAAGCAGAATATGTGGCTGCTGGAAGTTGTTGTGCACATATATTGTGGATGAAAAATCAGTTGTGTGATTACAATCAGGTTTTCTCAAAGATCCCAATACTGTGTGATAACTCAAGTGCGATAGCCATTGCCAACAATCCAGTGCTTCATTCAAGATCTAAGCACATTGATATCAGATATCATTTTATAAGAGATCATGTCTCTAAAGATGATGTGGAGCTTCATTTCATTCCCACCGACTATCAATTAGCTGATCTATTCACAAAGCCCCTTGATGAAGCAAGGTTCAAGTTCCGCATCGGTGAATTAGGTATGGTAAACATAGACTAATATATATTTTATATATTTATATAAATATATGATCTATATATATTTGATATATATATATATATATATTTTATACTTTTATATATTTATAGACTTTATATATTTTATATGTTATACATATATATATAAATTTAAAAAATAATATATATATATATATTGTCGGTGATTGGGTCACCGACGTGGCCCCCTCTCTCTCTCTCCTCTATAAACTTTCCCAAACACCTTTTTTTCTTCTCTCATATAATCCAAACCCTAAGAACCATACACATCACCATCATCCACCGTCGCCATCCACCGTCGACCCATCATACACCGACGAGCCACCGACGCCGACTGTAACAAGTCACCGACGTCGGCATCTCACCCACCGACGTCGTTCTTTGACCCACCGACGGTTGCCCTTGCCCTGTCTTTCCGACGTCTACACCATCGAGCCACCGACGCGTATGTCTCCTAGCCACCGACAATATCTCAATCATCAACGTCACTGACGACAGCCTATCCACCGACGGTTGCTAGTCGTTTTCGACGTATCCCCTTCCGACAAACCACCAAGGAGCACACCCAACGACGTGGCGTCATCATCCAGTGCTGACGTCACTTTCCGACGATCGCACCCTCTCTTCTAACCACCGACGTTTTCCCTAAAACTTTAGCCACCGACGATTGACTCCTTCTCTCTCTCCATCCACCGACATTGTACAAGTCACCGAGGTAACCGTTATAACCCTTCACATTCTTAACCCCTTAAAGATAACTCTTGACTTACCACTCTTGATAAGCAAGATTCTTTGTTCTTATCCCTAATGACATCATCAACATCATTAATGTCAGAGACCATGCGCCGAATTTAACCCTAAAAACCCTTAAAATTCTAACCTTTCAATCACCAAAAGTAATCATTATTTTTGAAAATTGAAATTCCCTCTCATATATAACCTCCTTCCCCACTACCTTACCACCTTTCTCGCACCCTCTCACTTTTTCATCTTATAACCTTCACCTTCAAACCTGCAACTCCTTTCTTCTTCAATGACATCTCCTTCAAAATCCTCAGAAGAACAAACAATGACATTTGGATCTCTCTCCTTTCCTGCATGCAATTACTTTGGACGCATTGGAACTGACAATGCTCATCCTGAGTATAATGATGTATGTTGGTTTCTTCAAAGGTGTCCTCTACAATATGCATTCACAGCTAAACCCAAAATGAGTAATGATGAACATTTGGTTGACATGCACATTTGATGCCTCATCAGATCAAATTCTTGCATCTGTTCTCAGTAATGATGAACATGATGTGGTTTTCAATGTGGAAGATGTTCGAAGCATTCTCAAGCTTCCTTCCTATGATTCCTATGAACCTTTTCCCCTTGGACATGAACACCAAATGGTGGTTGATGTTTTGAACTATTTGGAAGAGAAGAAGGGCTCAAAGTCAAAGGGTCCAGGTACTTTACTGCGCAAGAATATGGCAAACATATGGAACTTTTTTTTTGCTCATCTAATTCTGTGCCTAAGCAAAAAGACAGATGGCCCGGATCAGTCACCTTCCCAAGTAACTGAATTGGCACATGCTCTAATTTTTCAAAGGAGGATAGACTTCGCAAGCTATTTCTTTAATGAAATGATCTCCTCCTCTCCACCATCCGACGTCCTCAGGTACCATTTCGGCGCCTTTTCTCCCTTATCATTAATGCTAAATTGGCTGATAAACTTGAGAAAAGGGATGACATCATATATGATCTCCCTCTTCATCAAGTGGGAAATCAGATTATGAAAAAGGATGTCTTAGCGTCAGACAACCCTCTCCGACCTTCTATGGTTGAGTTTGCAAGGAATGCAACTCTATCTTGGGGAGAAAATGAACCCCGTCTCCAAAGGACCTCAGGTATGTCTTCTATCCCTTCTGCACCTAGAGTGACTGATGTGCCCAAATCTCGTAAGAGATCCAAAGCGTCGGGCACATCTACCTCCGCACCCACCGATGCTACGAAGACAAAAGAACCTTTGGCTTCTACGTAAGCATCTAAAACCCAAAAGCGGAGACACTCAAAAAGCCCCCCAAAGACTTCCTCAAAGAAGCCTAAGGGTACCCAAAGGGTCTCACCTCACAATCCACCTACTAACTCCCAAAAGTTAGTAAGTGTTGAAAAGATTCCTACCCGACCCAAGGACCAGTTAACCCAACCTAGCTCCTCCATGCCCTCCCAAAAGGACATAGTTGTACAAAGGGACCTCCCTATTATTCCTTCATCAACTTTCTCTCTAGTTGATGAAGATGACTTGGAATCTCCCATCCAAGGTACCTCTTCTCCACCCCGTGAGCTCTCACAACTCCCTTTCCCTACTCCACATGAGAGTGCATCACAACCAGGTGCATTTGATGGAGCATCCCAATTTACTGATTTTCTATTTTCTGACACTACACCTTGGACACATACGTCTCCCGTACGTACCAAGGTTGTGGAGGAACCCATTACTGAGGAATCCCCTCATAGACACTCTCCTAAACGTGTCTCCCCTACATCTGCTAAATCCCCCCCAAGTAAACCTACAGGTTTGGTGGATTATTCTTCCTCTAGTGATGATGATGCTGATCAACCGCCAAAGCCTCAACCGTCTGCTCCTATGTCCTCTAAACAGGGAGATGATCTTCTTCAAGCTTTCACCAGTTTCACTCGTGACACTGTTAGCCGGGTGAAAGTTTTGGAAGACCAAGCAGCCAAAGACTTGGAAAGACTGGCTTCTCTTTCTTCTACTCAACAGAACATTATGGAGTCTCTTGCCACTATTCTCACAAATGTTGACAAGATTCCAATATCTTCTCCAACTATTGAACTTGATGTGGATGGTTCTTTCTTCCAAGAACAGGACAGATTTGTTCTTCAAAGGATTGAAAGAAAAATTGATACCATGGCGTCTGACATAGAAAGAATCAAGACTTTTCTCTCTTTAGTGGGTTTCAAGGGTTCAACCACTGAGGGGGAGAAAAATAAGAAGGCCACTGCATCCACAGCCGCCAATCCAGTCACCACCACCATCCCAGCCACCGATCCAGTCACCACCACCATCCCAGCCACCGACGTGGCAACCACCGACGTGGCTCTTACAGCCACCGATGGAGGTATGGTCACCGATGGTGGTGTGGTCATCGAGGTGACTCCTCACGTGGTCACTGACCCCCTGGTCACCGAGTTACCTGAAGCAGCTGTTGAGGGGGAGAGTATCAGTGCTCAACCCCTTGAATCTGCAGAGGAAAAGAAGAGAAAAGAGAAGGCCAAAGGAAAGAAGCCTGTTTCTTTTGAAGAACAACAGGAAGAGAAAAAGAGAAAGAAAAGAATGAGAAGTCCTAAAGCAGATAATCTTAGACTTCAGCCTGCCTTTGCACTGACCGATCCTCTTGGGGTAATTTTATCTGAAGCTGAAAAAGAAGAAGCTATTATAGCACAACTTGAGTATGATCAAACAAATGTACTCAAGTTGGCTCAAGATGAAGCCACCCATGCAATGGTAAAGGATGCTCTTCAAGGGCTCACAGCTCCTTCCTCTCTGCTATTCTAGGAGTACCTCCGGTTGAAGACCATGGAATCACCAGGCTTATCTTGGATGAGCTAAAAAGAAGAGAACCCACTCCTTGAATATTCTTCATATAGTGTGAACTTTATTTTTCAAAGCTGTGTGTTGATTAATAAAAGTTCATACTCTTCTTCTTTAAAAATTCTTGTTAATATTTTTATTTTTTCTTGCACATACTTATACTTACACTTATACTTATACTTATACTGTACATACTCAGTTAAAAAAAACAAAAAAAAAAGAAATCTGAGTCAAAAGAACCCAAAAGAAATAGAAAGGGTCAAAAAGAATTCTTTTCTAACTTACAGGTATCATCATCAAATAGGGGGAGATTGTTGGGTCACCGATGATTTGGTGATGAACCACCTTCCTTTGTATGATTGATTTTTTACAGGTTCTTTAGAAGGTCTGAAATATGCTTCAAGTATTGAAAAGTCAAAGACTATTCAATCAAGGGTTGTACATCAAAAAGTGGAATTTTGGATGTACCAACTAACTTCAATATTCAGATCATTTTGCCAAAGTCAAGATTGGGTCACCAATATAGTGGGTCACCGATGGTACACTTAAAAGTCATCAAAAGTACTAAGGACATCAAACAAGATGAGGTCATCAAGTTTGAAGTCATGGTCACCGACACTATAATCTTGGTCACCGAAATTGCAGGTATCTTTTCTAAGACTGTGATATCAAGTCACAAGTTCAAGGGTGCACACTTTCAACACTTAGTGAAAAATGAAGTTTATCAAGCAAAGTGTACACTTATCATTTCCAGCCTTACAAGGTATCCACCGATGTGATACATTGTTTGATGTATCACTTAGCAATTTCAAAGAGATAAGTTCTTGACTCACATCAAATGCAAGACACGTGAGCCAGCAAGAACTTGGGCATCAAGCCTTAAATAAAGACATTCTCTTTTATTCTTATAAAAGGAATATTTGTCTTTTAGCTAAAAGGTTTGATGGGACTTCACAGAGCATGAAGAAAAGAAGATAAAGTTATCTGATATTACGTGCTACAAGGAATGGTTCATCCATTATTCTAGTACAAAGGGAGTGGTCTCTTCCTTTGTCCAGCAGATACACTTCCAGCTAATGAAACCTTGACAGCTGTCCACATGCATCCCATGCATGGGCACTATAAAAGGATATGAAGTCCTTCCCAGAAATCTCACGCTTTCAACAAATCTTCTGTGTGATAGTTTGTTTGACTCCGGCAAAGCTGTGTGCAATAACAGTCTTGTTTTAACTTCCTTAGTGTATAAGTTAATTACTGTTATCTGTGTGTTTAGTTTGATAGAATAGTGTGTCTGTTCTTTTCTGCATCAAACTACCTGTGTGTAAATTTTTTATATTTATATTAAAAAATTTAAAAAGAGTATATTTTGTGTGTTTTATATTCAACCCCCCTTCTACAAAACCCTCACTTAGTTAGCCATCTCTCCTTGGGGATTAACAGTTACCAAATCCCCATTGCGTGAAATGAATCAGCGTTACCGAATACAAGATGCAAGCACATTTACAGATTTCAAACCTAGGATTTAAGTAGGGTTTTAAGAAGATTCAAACCTGGCATAGAAATGGTGGTTTGAGTTACATCTACATCTTCGGAAGCGTATTCATCGCTGAACTCATTGGAGATGTTGAAATCCACGTCGTCCCTTTGCATCATTGTTCGAGAAGAAGCCGAGAGAAGTGTAAAATCGACCGAGAAGAAGCAGTCGATGAGGAATCGTAAGCCTTCAATCGAAGAAGAGAGACGCGGTAAAAAAGCGACGATGAGAGAAACCGCCAATTTTTTATTAGGCCGCCAAATACACCTTTATCATATTAGGGGTTTGACTTTCTTTAATTTTGACCAAAGAGATTGACATTTTAAACGAACATAATTACATATATTAATCAAGATTACTGATCAATATGCACGGTTCCTCTAAAAAAATATGCACAGTTTCATCAAAAACTCACATTAAATTAATACTAGAAAACAATTAAACTACAAAATCGGTCCAATCCAATTGATATGTGTATACGAATTAATTAAAAACATGATGTTAATGCATTTAAAATTAGTGAGAAATCATGATTATAACTTACTTTTTGTGAATAATAATGCCAAAAATCATCAAAAAGCACCAAAAAACGTCAAAAAAGGGTCAAACTTTCGAGAATGAGCCGTATTGGGTTAAAAAAACGGCACCTATATATATAATATGGATAACCCTAGGTACATCCTTTTATACACGGTTGTGTATAAGAAACTGTGTATAAAAATTACTTTTATACACAGTTGTGGATAAGAAACCGTGTATAAAAATTACTTTTATACGCGATTGTGGATAAGAAACCGTGTATAAAAGGATTACTTTTATACACGGTTTTTTATACACAACCGTGTATAAAGGTAACTTTTACAAACGGTTTATTATACCCAACCGTATATAAAAGTAACACACATTTTTACACGGTTTTGTTATACATAACCGTGTATAAAAGATGACTTTTGTACACGGTTTCTTCGTTGCAACCGCTTGTAATTGTCAAGTATCCTTTTTACACGGTTTTTATTTCAGAACCGTGTATAAAACCTTATTTTTAGCAACGGTTCCATTTTAACCGTGTAAAAAAGGTCCATGTCTATCTTTTATACACGGTTTTAGTAAGAACCCCAAAAAGCGTGTATAATTAGACGTGTATAAAAGTCATATTTGTATTCACACTAAAGTTGGAATTATGTAGGCATATGAATCCTTTTTATGTGTGGATAAAGTGACATATGAATCCGTCATGAAATAAGGTAAGATTTTTTTAAGCACAGTAATCTTTCTTAATCGTTCATTTCTTCCTCTCTGTTCAGTTTTTGTGGAGGCGGTTTGCGTTTTTTGTTGATTTGAAACATTATTCAAGAAGACAAATCATGGTATGAGATTTTGCTGATGTAAGTATAATATTTCGTTGTTTAATCATGGAAATTATCACTAACATTAGAATTATGAAGGCATATGAATCTTTTGTGTGTGTGCGTGTGTGGATAAAATATTGATGAAATAAGGTAACAATTTTTAAGCATGTGTAGAACATAAAAAATAACCATCTTTTTGTTTGTGTATCCATGAACTTGATACATGTTATGCAAGAATATTTCTACATTAATGCTAGAAGAAGGTACCAAGAAACAAGAGTTATGGTTTTTTTCAAATTGGCAATCTTCCATATGGTTTTCAAGATATCGATGTTCATCGGTCCGTAGGGATTTTTTCCTTCTCATCATTGGGCTTGAAAATTATTTTCTGATGTTGTTAATGACTAATCTTACTATTATTTTTGTAAGAAGGGTATTACAAATGGAAATCGAAACACTCTCTTATATTTGCTAAGGATGTTAGTTTTTCCGTCATCTACAAGTAGATTAACAAAACATTGTACATATGAGTAGATCATCTAAATGATATCAATTTAACTTTATGCGCCAAAAAGTATTTAGTTTCATCAATGCTTATAGTTTGAGCTCATTCTATTGTACCATATATTATGTTTTTCATCAATGTTTGCTCCTCCTTTCAGTTCTTTTACCAAAAGAAATGGAAACGAAAGAAGTTTTAAAGCAATGCAAGATAACAATCAGTAAGTAGTTCCAACATCCCCTTTTGGCGCATATAACATAAGTCAATTCTTATTGATGGATGCATGGTGCTGCCTTACTTGCCGAATATATATCAGATTTATCTTTTAGTGTACACATATGATAAAATTTCTCTTTTAATCTTTTTTATCAACCATGGCTACAAGAGGCATATAGTAAGGTTGAGAATGAGTATATATATCGGTGGCTTAAATTCTGAAAATATATTGGTTTGAGGTATGTTATTGAAATTTAAGCTTGAGGTGAGTTATTGTAATTTACAGTCAATTGTCACCAACTACAATTGAAACCATGCTTGCAATGACAACTAATAAGAGTCGAAACTTTTGATGGTTTACACCTCCTAAAACATGTATTTACATGTATATCATTAGATTTATTAACATTTTTCATTATTCTATAACTAATTATCAATACTTATTATACGTACATCTTCACACATGATCAGTCATATATTGTTATCTTTTGGGTCACGCTTGCTTGAACAACCATACTTAATGCTAATGCTGATGTACATATGTAAGAACGAGGTACACAATGAATATGGTTTACCACAAAAAATATAAAACCTCTCTCCCCCCCTCTCCAAACAAACTAGCCTTAATATGATATTGTTTAATATTTTTTTGGTCTATGCTCTAAACAATTTAATATATATTACATTTTGTTAAAGAACTATTAAAGTACTCTTCTTTCAATTCATGTTGTTTAATTGTATTGTCACTCTTTAGCTATATAACATTTTTAATTTTGACTTCACATTTCATTAACGGCATACTATAAGGGCAAGAAATCAGAAACAAAGTTTGCTTTTTGTTAATAATTTTTTTATGCAATTAACTACACTTGATATAGTTGTTAATCAAAAAAAATTATGTAGGGTGGATTAGTTTTGCATACGCCAGCCACAATGCATAATCATGTGTATACGCTTGCGATTAACCATTTTTGTATAAATTCAAATTCAAATTCAACTTCTACATACACACACACACACACATATATATATATATATATTCAACTTCAATATCGTTAACCTAATTAGGCTCCATCAGTCCAAAAGTACTCCGGAGATCTAACTAGAGTAATTTAAGAAAATATATGTGAACTTTATGAACAATAAATGTTAAAAACATAATTAAACTTGCAAAAGATTTTTGTGGTCTTTTTGGTTCTAAAAGTGTATAATGTTGAATCAATAAAAATTATGTACTTCTAATCATTAAGTTCATTGTTTTACATTTTATTTTAGTAGATGTTAATTGAACAATTATGTTTCTTCTTAAGTAAATATTTTCTAATAAAAGGTTTTCGTCATCGGACAAAGCACGGTGTCACAAGGAAGATCCATGAGTATTGACGTGACAAATTGTTGGAATAGAATCCTTGGTTAGAAATTTTGTGGATTTTTTGATTTTTTGAAATATTTAATTTGTAAAAGACTTTTCGGTCCCTTTATACTAAATGTATCTTCAGTTATGAATTGGGGGTTATTTGTCTATCCCACTTCCCTACCTTGGAGAATCAACAATTCTATTGAGAGAAGAAACCATCATTTGTTGATTTTACTTTGTTATACGATTTCATTCCAACTGATCCATAGGTTATATTAAATTATTGATATTATATTAGTGTCTTTCGGTACAGACCCTTTCAATTTTAAGTGATCATTTCATGTAATTTTGCAGCAAACAATTTATGTTTTGCATCCATCATTAAGTAAGAAGCAAGATGGAAAAAAACTATTACTGATGCATCTCAAATTTCCGTAGCAACAAACAATAACAACATATGAAAATTAATCACTTATTTAAAAACTTCAAAGTCTTATATTGCATTTTACTAATTAAAAACTGATGAATTATGTTTTAGAATAACTTAGCCAAATATCTTTTAAAATATTTTTCATCACCGCGCAACGCGTGGTGGCCAACACTAGTGGTATATTAATATACAAACCAAGAATTAAGCTATATCAGAAGAACTAGGTAAACAACAAGCATCACCACCATAATTTTAATTTTAAAAATCAGGACCCGGATTTTAAAAAGAAAAAATGTAAGGCAAAAACTCCAACTTTTTCCTTTTTTGGAAAATATGGGGGTAAGGACTGATTTCGATTACCCATATTATCATATGATCAAACAGATGTACAAATTTATCAACGAAACAAATAATATGAATGACGAGTGACCTGTCAGCGAAAGAAATGATGAAGCAATATTAAACGCCGCCTTCTTCGTCCGTTTATAGAGAGGAAGAAGGTTCGATTGGAGAAAGCGGAATTCATGGAGTTCTTCATAGTTTCGGAATAAAAACGGTGCGCCTAACATTTTATTAGAAGTAAAGTTCAATTTTGATCCCTAATATTTCTAAATTTTAGTCATATCCTCCCTAAACTTTAAAAATTCAGATTTGGTCTCTCATCAAGTTTGTCAATTTTTAAAGTGGCATTTGCTTCGCAGATTCTGGAGAAATCTGATGGAATCAAAATGTTGAATTGAATTGACCAAATTTCTTTCCCTCGTTTGGTTCATTCTTTTTATGGAATGAATCTTCAAATTCCATTGAATTCCACAAATAAAGGAATTAAACATTCCTTGACAATAAGTTGGTATTTTGATTGATGGAATGTTCCAATTTCATAATTCCTTATCAATATGAACCATCGTCGACCACCACCGATCTGAACCACCATCGACCACCATCGATTTGAAAGACCTCCAACCACCATCGATTTGAAAGACCGTGGACCACCACCGATCTGAACCGTCGCCGACCACCGTCGACCACATCGATCTAAACGACCACCGACCACCACCAATCTGAACCGTCGCCGACCACTGTCAATATGAACCACCTCCGTCTAAACCACAACCAATTTGAACTACTTCCGACCACCACCGATCTGAACTATCGCTGACCATCGCCGATCACCATCGATCTGACTAACCACCTACCACCACCGATCTGAATTGTCGTCGACTGGCATCGATCTGAACCATGGCCGATCTGAACCACGGCCGACCACGTCGGGTTGAACCATCATCGACCATCGCAAAACTGAACAATCACCAATCGGAACCACCATTCACCACCATCGATCTGAACAACTGTCGACCACCACCAATTTGAACCGTCGCCGACCACCATTGATCTAAACCACCGCCGACCACCACTAATCTGAACCTCCCTCGACCACCATCGATCTGAACTATCTGAACTACCATCGCCCACCTCTGATCTGAATCACCACTGATCTAAACGACCGCTGATCTAAACCAACCATTGTCGATCTAAACCACCGTCGATCTAAACCACCGCCGATCTGAACCACCGTCAACCACCATCGATCTGAACCACCACCGTCTACCATCGCCATATGAACCACCGCCATCTGAACCATTGTCGATCCGAACCATCATCAACCACCGCCATCAGAACCACCGACGACTGCCATTTGAACCACCGTCGACCACCTCAATCTGAACCACCGCCGAACACATCCATCTGAACCACCGTCGACCACCGACATTTGTACTACGGTCGACCACCACCGATCTGAACCACCACTGACCACCCTCAATCTGATTCACCACTGATCTAACCCATCGCCAACGACCACCGATTTTTTCAACCGCCGACTACCACCGATATGAACCACCCCCCGACCATTAACTACATGAACCATTTTCAAAAAAGGGTATTTTGGTCATTTAACAATATTTCATTCCAATTTTAAAACTATTTAATGATTATTTTATTAAAGTATTTGTAGTTTAAAAAGATTAAAGTATTTAATGATCATTTTAGTAAATTATCTGTAGTTAAAAAATTAAAGAATTTAATAGTTAGTTTATTAAAGTGTTTTGAGTTTAAAAAAATTAAAATCGTCAAAGATGGTATTTTGGTCATTTTCCTGCATTTCATTCAAATTCCACAACTATATTATGTGAACGAAACAGACATATTTTAATTTATTTAACACATTTCATTCCAACTTTGTCAACCAAATGGGTGTTCAAATCTAACAACATTCCATTTTAATTCCTTCAAAGTCAAATTCAGATTCCATTCCTTCCAAAAACATTATGCAAACCAAATGTCACCTAATAGTTTTGGCTTCTTCCTATCTGATGGTCATGAACTTTATTCGTTAAATCCAATTAAATGAATGATCTTTGTCATTTTTAGTGTATTAAAATAAAAAGAACATCATGTATTTTTAACTTTGAATTGTAAAACAAAATAGGATATAAAATATAAAAAAAAAGATGGTGGTTATCCTATTTTTTACAATTAAAAATATAACATGTTTTTTTAACTTTAATATAAAATTTAGAAAATACTGAAAATAGAGGGACCAAAATTGTTGGGAATTTACAAACGTAAAGGACTAAATCCCAGTTTTAAATCCCAGTTTTTGAAGTTTAAGAACGATAACCCGTTGAAAATTACAAACGTTAGGAACAAAATTTGAACCTTACTCGGTTATTAATTATACATTTATTTAACTATTATTTTATTTTCTCTTTTCAATATAATATTGATTTTCCCTCACATTATGGCTGACAATAATAAAACAGGCTTATATTATTTAAGAAAAGGAAGCATCCTAAAAGAATCTACTCAAAACCTAACTTTTATTTAACGGTTGAGGTAGCTCCTTTTGATATTTGACTTATTGAGGTATGGCACAAATACTGACGCAGGATGGAAACATGGTAAAACCCAAAATTGAAAACAATACCTTCACACTGGTACAGAATTGAATCTTAAGTAGTCTATCACTGGTGCAAAGCTAATTGCCCCTTTTCAGTAGGGGGCGAAAGGTTGGGGTTATACATCGTGACGTCAAGAGCTTAAATATTTTATTACGTGAAAGATGGGCAACTAAAATTTCAAACTTTGGGTTGTCAAGAATTGGCCAAACAAGTCATCCATCCACTTATGTCAAGACACTTGTTAAAGGAACTTTTGGGTATCTAAATATTAATATCACACAACTGGGAAGCTGACAAGGAACTCTGATGTGTATGCTTTCGGGGTGGTATTATTGGAAGTGACGTGTCGAAAGCGTGCAATTGATAGAAGTCTTGACGAGGAGCAATGGAATTTAGCAAGATGGGCTTAAGAATCTATAAAAGAAGGCAAATTCAAGTATATCATCGACTCTAATATAAGGAATCAAATATCCCCAAAATGTTTAAAAGAGTTTGTTCGAATTGCAGAGAATTGTTTGCATAGTAATCCCAAGGAACGCTCTACAATGGCAAAGGTTGTTGTCAGTCTTGAGGTTGTACTCGCCTTACAGGAAAATTTTAATAATCATTGCAACCTGCACAGAGAACCATATTTGGTAGAATGGTTAATATGCTGCCCTTCCCATCCAACATAGAGAACTATGGTATTTCAAGCTCCTTCAGAATTGTGTGTACATATTCTTTAAATTGGTGTCTATTCATCTTTGCATATATTATCATAACATCAATGAAAAATATAGAAATGCCATCTTGGCACCCTACCCTGCTTTCGCTTCAATAGAGATCAAAGACTTCCAAATCATTACCGTTTTATCCACTATGTTGTTGTAATCTCTCAATCTTTGTATTACTAATGCAAATCAACTGCAGATATACGCGAAGTAAGAAACAATCTATTGTTGCAATAAGTAGTGTAGATATATGCGAAGTAAGAAACAATCTATTGTTGCAATAAGTAGTGCACTTGAATATAGGGCAATGTCATACATAATATGCAAAGGGACGTGGCTTAAGAGACTTATCAATGAACTTAAAGTTGAGACTTCAGAGTCGACCAAACTCTGATGTGACAACTAGGCAACTATAAGAATTGCAAAGAATATGGTCCACCATGATCGGACAAAGCATATGGAGATTGATCGACATTTCATAAGTGAGAAAATTGAAGCCAAAGTTATTAGTATTGGATACACGCCATCACAACAACAAATTGTAGATATCCTTACCAAAGCTCTTCAAAGACAAGTATTTGAAAATATGTGCTCCAAGAATGGAATATATATTCCCCAGCTTGAGGTGGGTTGAAGAAATCTTCAGTATCGTTGAAGATACTCAATATGTGATTCATGGTGAGGATGAAGTGCCAATTGTTTGAAGAAAGAGTTTCAGACGACTATTTGATGATGAGGACGAAGTTGGGTGGAAAAAACAAAACAAGAAAAGATATCATATAATAAACGGAGAAAAGACAAAAACTAAAAAACTGAAACCGGCCCGTTACTTGTTAATAGCATATATTTCTTCCAAACGCTGCAAAACTTCTTCACTTGAAGGTCTATCCCTGGGATTTTGTTTAATATATCTAAATATGAGTTTGGCGCATTTTAAAAAGCAGCTTCTAGGGGGTAATTCTGTTCAAGCCGTGGATCCATAATTCCCTTTAGATTTTTCTTTCTTGTTAGGTTTGGTTTTTCCCAATCCACCAATTAACAACGGCTCTTCGGGTCTCTTGGGGTCGTATGACCGTTGACCGGTCAGAGTTTCCAGCAACACCACTTCGAAACTGTAGATAACACTACTTAGATACAAGTGACCTGTAACATTGAAGTGTGTTGTTTAGAATCACGAAAAAAGTATGATCTTTTGAATTTCTCAAAATATACATTGTCTTTTGCCCTATCAGGTTCCACAGTAGTGCACTGGTTTTCTTTTATTCAAAGTAAAACATTGTTCTTGTAAAAATATAAGTTTTAAGAAGTACGAAGGTTGTTTTAATATTTATCCAAAAATGCTTATTCTTATGCTTTGGAAGAATGATGATATGTTTCTCACAAAAATAAATAAATAAAAAACAGTTGTAGAAGTTAATCAATCACTCCAACAAATATGATCAACTTTTAAATATCACTTCATTATATGGCAACCTACCGGAAGTGATGTACTCGGGGGCTGCATAACTATAGCTTCCCATAACCATGGTACCATGATTCATTTCCTCACGACCAAGTCCTGCTAATACCCAATACTCCAGTTTTGCATTAAAATCCTGGAATAAGATGTAGTAAAAAATAAATGGTAACTTTAATGGCATAAAACGATAACCGCCTATAATCACAAATAGCTTGAGAGTACTTGGTCCAGAAGTATATTGGAGCTTTTAACATCAAGGCATATGATGACTTGAGGTTCTGATGAATGCAAATAAGTAAGCCCACGGGTAACTCCTATCATTATCATAAGGCGCATTCCCCATGAAAGTGGTGGTGTGGCATCTGCAAAATTATTCATGTTACATAGCTACTTGATTGCAATAACAAAACTTTTGAGAAAACTTAATCTAACAATATATATATATATAGAGAGAGAGAAAGAGAGAGATTCTAATATAGCTAACCTGTGAATAAAAAGCGATCAAAACGTCCGTTCTCCATGTACTCATAAACAAGCAAGGATTCATGTTCATCCTTGCAGTAGTATCCCAGGAGACGAGAAATATTTGGATGCACCAACCGTCCTAAGAAGCTCACGTCTGCCTAAACTTGCAAAAAATTTAAGTGGCATTCAACAAAAAGATTCACAAAATTTCTAGGATGAAAACGCTCCTCCATCGCTTTTACAAAATTGAACATAGAAAAAGAAAATAAACATATTAATCCCCAAGTACAAGACCATCTGAAATCCTTACAGTTTCACATAGGCCAGGCCGTACCTCACATTTTGGAGGCCCTGTACAAAAGCCTAAATATTATCCTATTTTTCCGGTTTTATTATTTATTTATCAATTTGAAAAATAATTTTTTTTATATTAAAATATATGTGGAAGTACAAATTATCACAAACTAGATTCGAATAAAAATCAAAATGATATATACATCGTTAAATTGACGGTCATAAATCTAATATGATTAATCTGCTGGTAACAATAAAAAGTTAATTAGTAAGAAAATGAAAAGTAATCACATAATAAGTATGATTTACAATATATAACACACATAGTTTATTAATAGTGAACATAAAAAGATATTAATTCTTCATTATAAATTGACACTACTATGTACATTTTTCTAAAAGAAAATAAGCTATAAACACTACTATATTCTAAACATAAATCTTCTAACATTTTTAGAAGCAAAGTCATCTATACATACTTTCATAATCAAGATTTGTTAGAAACTCATTTTTGATAAATATCAAAGGCAAAACATTTAATCTATCTTGAGACACACTCACTAATAAGATTGAGAAAAATAAAAAAATAATCAATAACGATGATGAAGACTTTTAAAGTTCATCAAATAATCAAACAAAGTTAATAAAAAAATCGTTGAAAAATAAAATAAATAAGGAATAGTGTATATCTTTGTTTATGGACTAAAATTTGTATCTTGGAAGTAGAAGAACCTAAGTAACAGAAACACAACAAAATACTGAATAAATAAATTTCTAATGTTAGAATAAATGAATCATTATAAAATTTATATGATTAAATTATCTTAAAAATCACAAAATCATAATAAGTTATACCTCTTAATTTTTAACATATTTTAAACATTCTTTATAAAAAAGTGTATATATATGGATAAAATATAAAGTATTATAGGATAATATTAAACACTAAAATGTAATATATTGTTATCATTTTTGAATCAATTGCTAAATAATTTTTAGTTAGAAAATTAAACAAAATAGAAAAAGACATATACCCTTGATTTAATGCTTTAAATTTAATACAATTGGTGTGAGAAACAAAAAAGGTAATGAAATGCAAATCATGAAAAAAATAGTTTTTAAACTACAGAGACAAAAATCGTTATACAGATCAAACCACAGGGACTAAAATAGTAGTTTAGTCTAAAAATTATAATGGAAACCATAGGGACTAAAATAGTAGTTTAGTCAAAAAGGTAGGCTAACGAGATTCAAACCTAGGGGCCGCGTATAACAAAGGAAAGCGCTAACCAACTTAGCCAAATAGATAGTTGTTTATTTATTGGCTTACCTATCTTATATTCTATTATACACATAAAAAAACAAAAATCCGAGACCATCAACAATCGGGGGCCTGTCCAACGACACACATAGAACACCCTAAAGAACCCTGACATAGGCACATGTCTCATTCATTTAACAACCACATTCTATATAAGTCACCTTTTTGCATAGTTCAAACTTCAAATGCCATGCTATTTTCCATTTGGTTTTACATCATGGAGGTAGTTTTCCATGAAATTTTATTAATACGTGGTTGATGGTTCTAGTTTTTTTACAAAAAGTTAAATAGTTCAAATTTTTAGATTTTATGACAAAAAATGCATCATTTCATCATTTCATCACTCATTTACTTTATGCTTAATACCAAACATAACAGAAAAATGACTGCTGCTGAATCTTGTTGTTTCCCTCACTGTGGCAAGGCTCCTCAGAGTTCTGAACAATGATGGAACCTGGACATGTTTGGCATGTGCAAAGCCTTGAGAAAACACCTTCATGCTTAAGTTAACATGCTAAATATTTCACATGATATATATGTATATATATAGTGTGGGTTTTAATTTTCTAAATAATGACTAGGTATCAGGTGTGTGTTAGAAAAAGGGGAATAGGGTGATCGATCAAATAACCGGATTGCTTGAGAATCGTGTGAGCTCACTTTCCGAATTGATATTTCGAACCTATGCCTGGGTTTCACAAAATTCAATATGAGATAAGACTCAAGAACACTATCGATTTTAGGCACAAAATCGAGAGCAATATTACTGGAGAGTATGTGAAGGTTGTTTCAATAAAACGTAAGTAAAAAATGGTATTTATATCAACTCAAGAAAATAACTGAAATGACAATCATGGCTTTGATGTAGGAGTAGTGGACAGTTACAACCGTTATGGCTAATATCATGGGTTGATGATAACTGCTCAATAAGTACACAGTAAGTAATTGGTGTGGAGTCCTTATTTAGTGTAAGTCTAGGAGCTCTGGTTACACGAGACCAGAAGTATAACAGGTATCATGGATGAAATAAAAATAATATATGGGTGAAGAGAATGATACATAAGAACAACAAATAGTAGGTTTGTCAAAAAAAATAAGGTTTTTGCCTTGGTTGATTGAAAAGGAATCAAAAGACATGAAGTTGGTATGAAATCCTTTTTAGGATATTCAGGCGCTAAATGGTGTCTTCATAAAATCTGGGGTCAGATACGAAAGCCAAAAAATTGGCCGCAAAAAATGCTTCATCCATTATTTGTTTAAATCCAAAGCATCACACCAACCTCAATGACGCAGCGGAAAATATGGAACGGATCGACAAACGTCGAATCCAAAGAAAATAGATCTTACAAGCGTAAGAACTAACGAATAACGAGATAAAACTCGAATCAATCTCAAAGATAACAAATTATTAATCAAAAAGTTATCAAACAATGAAAAGGTAAGTATGGAAATAATCTGTCATAATTCTAAACCAACTAGGAAACTATTTGATAAAAGGAAACTAATAAATAAGGAAACTAATAATCCTAATCAATTAAACTAGAAAACTGATAAATAATAAACTAAATTACTATCCTAAATTAAGTAAGTAATAAAATAATTAAATAAACAAATAAAGACAATGTGTTCGGGACTCGTCAAGACGAACCCACGAACTGACAGTTTTCAGTTTTCGATGCAGATTTGCGAGTTTCTTTCGAACCCGTTTTCTTGTTTTCCAATGATTAATGAAAAACATCATTAACTCTTGAATTCGCCCTGCATCAAACACCCTCACTTGAAAAGAACTCGACCTCGAGTTCACTTGAAAAACAGTATCATCTGATTCCTTTAGGCTTTGATTTAATGTCAAATCGAATATTTTTTTCCTTAAAGCATTTTGTTCCATAACTTGGTCTTTAGGATTCAGGAAGGATGACTTATCTTCAAATCCCAACGAAGGTTATTGTAATCGCCTCCATACTAGCGAGATTTTGTCAAATTCGAAAGGGTAGAATACAGAAACTTTACCGGGAACTATCTCGTTAGGATTCAGAGCCTTGATTAATGCTAAACTATAGGAAGTATCCTCTTCGGGATCAACCTTGTTGACTTCTAGTGACACAAGTTTCGTGGGCTCGAGGAGTCATCAACTGATTCACCTTTGGATGCTTCGATTTTGGTTTCTTTGATGGCTTGTCCGAGCTCTCAGTAAAGATTTCTCGTTGTGGCTCGATCACGACAATGATGGTTTTACCTTTGTCCTTGTTAAGGAAAGTCTTTGTCTTTTTATGACGGCTTCTCAAGAATGGGCGGTTTATTGGCATGAAAACAAATTGGATTGATAATACGACGGTCGTGGTTACCGTTCCACGGAACCCTAACTCGTTTGTTTCTTCTGTCTCTTCGCCGGTAATTGTCGTTGACGTTGTTAAGGGAGTTTGTGACAACCACTATCAGATCAGCAAATGCTGTGGAAATAGCCGCAGTCATCTTTGCCAAATCTGCTTTGGTAGCGGGTCGGTCGGCCATTGTTAATAAAAGAGACAGGAGAAGCCTGCTCTGGTACCAACTAATGCAACGGAAAAGTGCGGTTAGGTCGACAGACGTCAAACCCTAGGAAAAACGAGTCTTCACAACGAAAGAACTCATGAATACAGATAAAACACTCAAGAAAAAAGTTTCTTGATAAATTGAATGAATAACAATGAAGCCAAAGGGTCCTTAAATAAGGATGAAAAAACATAACTTAAATAAACTAGGAAACTAAGAAAAGGAAACTTAAATAAACTACGAAACTAAGAAAAATAAACTTATAATAAAAGGAAACTACTAATAATAATCCTAATCTAATTATAAAACAAATAAATAATAATTAAAGCTAAATAAATATCCTGAACTAATTAAGAAATAAAATAATTAAACAAACAAATAAACGCAATCCTTTCGGGGCTCGTTCGGATGCGTCCGCGACCAGACACACGACCCAATTTGCGCAAGAAACTATTTTCCAGTTTCCGATGCAGGTTTACGAGCTTCTTTCCAGCCCGTTTTCTTCTTTTCCAAAGATCGAGTAAAAGTCTCGTTAACCGTCGAATTCTCCCTGTATCAGTCACCCTCACTTGAAAAGAACTCGACCTCGAGTTTACTTGAAAAACAAAGCAATATATATAGTTCTTGACGCAATACCGAATCATATAGTATTCTGCTCTTTAATACATTCGGGTCGATTACTTTGGCTTTAAAATTTGTAAAGGTTGGTTGATCTTCAAGTTTCACAGTTTGGTGTCGTGATCGCTTCCATACGAGCGAAATTCTATCAAACTCGAAAGGGTAAAATGTTGCAAGAATTTTACCAGAAATTGCCTCAGTTTGATCCAGAGTCTTGGCTGTTGGAATAATGGATACATCGTCTTTAGATTCTTCCTTCGTGATTTCTTGTATCAACGGTCTCGTTGGCTCAGGAATGTCCTCAACCAATTCACCCTCGGATGCTTCTTTCACAAGATCAAAAATATCTTCTACTAACTCATCTTTGGTTTCTTTGATCACGAAACCAAAATCTGTTGTTGATTCTTTGAGATCGGTTTGGATTTCTTCGTGTGGTTGTACGATGACGTGATGGAATTTATCTTCAACTTATCGGGCAAGAATACAACTTTTTTCGGTGCACTCTCTTGGATAGAAATTCGTTTGTTTAGGAGCAAAATCGGACCCATAACACGGTTGTAGAAATCGTCGTGCGAAACCTTGACCGGATGGACTTTATCTTTTTGACGCAACCTCTTAAAAACGGATCATTTGCCCAGGAGAGAAACCGGATCTATATTGTTGTAGATGTGGCCGCCCGAAACTTTGATCGGTTCCTCGTGCCCGTCCCTTCTTCGACGATAGTTGTTGTTGAGGTCGGTTCTGAGTAGAGTGATTGCCGCTGTCAGATCAATTAGTGTCGCGGTAAGATCCGTAGACAACTGAGTTAGATCTGCTTTGGTAGCGGGTCGATCGACCATTGTTAATAAAAGAGACATGAGAAGCCTGCTCTGATACCAACTGATGCAGCGGAAAATATGGAACGGATCGACAAACGTCGAATCCAAAGAAAATAGATCTTACAAGCATAAGAACTGACGAATAACGAGATAAAACTCGAATCAATCAAAGAGAACAAATTTTATTAATCAAAAGGTTATCAAACAATGAAAAGGTTAATCCCTATTTATAATCTAAAACTAGGAAAGATAATTATGGAAATAATCTATCCTAATTCTAAATCAACTAGGAAACTATTTGGTAAAAGAAAACTAATAAATAAGGAAACTAATAATCCTAATCAAACTAGAAAACTAATAAATAATAAATAATAAACTAAATTACTATCCTAAATTAATTAAGTAATAAAATAAATTAATAAACAAATAAAGGCAATGTGTTCGGGACTCGTCAAGACGAGCCCACGACCCGACACACGATCCAAGTTGCGCAGATCACTGTTTTTCAGTTTTCGATGCAGATTTTCGAGTTTCTTTCGAACCCGTTTTCTTGTTTTCCTATGATTAATGAAAAACATCATGAACTCTTGAATTCGCCCTGCATCACTCAACCTCAAAAGTACTGTTTTTTTTATGTTGAGAGATGACATTTCTATATTTTCATTGATTATTTGCTAATAATACATGCATCAATGGAAATAAAAAAATATAAAGAATATGTGCACACAATTCGAGAGGAACTAGAAATACGAGAGTTCTCTCCCTTGGAGGGGAAACCAATCATATCAAGCATTCTACAAAATATTGTTTTTCTTGCAGGTTGCAATGGATTATTGAATTTCTCTTCATGAGGGATTGAAGTAGACTCCATAGTCTTATCAGAAACAAATGCTTTAGACATGCCCACACTCTCTAGACTATAATTGTCACTTTTGTCCTGAATAAATCACAAGAGCAACAATAGCAAAATTATCTTTTCAAGATAAAACATCAAGAAAAATTTAGTTAAAGGGAAAGCAATATTATTTTGTTCCTATGTTTCTCTTTCTTTTGTTAGGTATGAAACTCCATTGTTTTACAAGGATTTTTTTGATCCCAGAATATGCAAGCACAATAATAATAAAGAGTAAAACGATAAGAACACAATGATTAAGGAAGCTTCGTAATCGAATATCTCACTTGTAAAATTACAATATTAATCTGACAGAATATCGGCTCTCTAATGTAAATGACTAACTTATTAACAATAAACCCTAGACTCCTATTTATATTGATAGGACTGATCTGGAAAGAGTTTAAGGAATTATAAACTTTCTTTTACATTTAAGCATATCCTTTCCTTATTTTGACACAACACAATATTAGTCCTAACAATCTCCCCCGTTGTGGCAAAATGAATCTTCATCTTTTTAGCTCGAACATGCCTTCAAATCTTCTAAGAGTCTGGCGAAATATTATCCTTTCATCAATGATCTTGATAGCATTCAAGATTGAATTTCTTCTTGTTGAACTCATCCTTGTAGAACTCCTTTGATCAGCACTAATTTCGGCAGAAAGTCTATTTCGAATTCCCCACAAAGTTTCATCTGAATAAGCAGCAACCTCGTTAAATCACGGGAACCTTTTCTCACCATTCACATGCATCCATACTACTCCGTGAGCTGGATGGGTGAGTACGATAGTAACTTTGTGTTTATCCAAATCAGGAATACTTTGATTAGGTTTTGCGATATGAATTTTCTTTTGTTCACTTTCAATACCTCGTCGCAGATCATGAAGATAACTAAATCGGAGTTCCTTTTGAATGTGTCGCACCACCGCTCTTAAAGCTCTTTGTTCGTCCTTATTTCTTTTCTTCTTGTCTGTTAACTCTGTATACAATGTTTCAAAATCCAAAATGTCAAGACTAGCAAAATCAACTTTAGAGAAAGTATACACTTTTCCATCTTCTCGTCGAACTTTGAAAGTAGGATACTCGACTTGAAAATTTTTGTCAGAACCAATCTGCATAATGCCAATGATTTTGTGTCGTGAAATCACTTCAGATGGATTTCGAGCTCTCATCTTTAGCATGTGAACGTACGCTTTAACTTGAGCTTGATCCATTTCCATAACTAAGTGAATATGCGCCAAGTCTTCTGATTTCATATTTTTCCTGAATATCCGTTCCATGGTTTCTTCAAGATAGGGGACACGGATTTGCTGAGTTACCCACTTTGACTTGCTGTCCGTTAGCATCCTTTGCCACCGAATTTGATGGGGTAGCAGTTTTGGTTCATTTGTATCTTTTGAAACATAATTCATTTCCGTATGTTTCAAATTTACATAATCTTCTTCTCTCAAAACCTGTTCATATGGGTCTCTGAACCAGTCTCTAACAGAGTCTCTTAAGTGTTGAACATCAACCATTTCTTCATCAAACTTTTTTTGGAGAAACAAAATCATGAACTTAAATTATGAACTAATAAACCCCAAACTTGTTTTGGAGAAACAAAATCATGAATTAAAATTTTGAACAAATAAATATAGAACTTTTTTTGAACAACAAAATATAAATATAAACCCTTTCACCGACAACAATGTATAATGAATCAAATAAACAGAGAAAAATTATATCATTATATCATTTCTAATACTAATCCAAAGCATATAAAAGTTATGCTTAAAGCATAAATTAAGTTCGTTAATTTAATTTTTTATGTATCTATTTAAAAATCATTCCCAACAAAAAACCCTCTAAGTCATACCGTATGTTTTATGTCATAGAAAAAGTGAGTTTAATAAATGGTGTCTATAGCTCGGAAGTATTGGAAGGATGATTTTTATGTTTATCTTATATTTATATATCTACATGTGCATGACAATAATAATAATAATAATAAAGTAATAAATATTGCATATAATATTCAAATGTAAGACGTTCAAGTATCATTAACTTAATTTTTGTATGTATCTATTTATGTTTTAGGCATAACTTTGTATGTTTCAAAATTAGTAATGGAAGTGATATAATTTTTCTCTATTTAATTGGTTCATTTTACTTTGTTGTGATGAGATAAATTATATTTTTTGTTCATTATTTTGTTACAAAAAAGTTTGGTATTTATTTGTTCAAATAAATTTCATGCTTTTGTTTCTTCAGAAAAAAGTTTGAGATTGAAGGTTAGAGCTTAAAAAGGATATAGAAAGGTTGAAGCTAGATAGAAAGAGATTATTATCATGTGGTTAAGCTTTTCATTCCATTACTTTGTAACCACGATTTACAAGTGAGATATATGACATTGTGAGATTATTGATATTGTTCTTGTTAATTACACCATTACCTGATCAATACTGGGATCCACAAAGCTCACTGTAGTTCATTAAAAGTCGTTAAAGCCCATCAAGCCCATTGTAGTTCATTAAGAGTCGTTAAAGCCATCAAGGCATGTTATAGTTCATTAAGAGTCGTTAAATCCCATGAAAGGCCATTGTGGTTCATTTAGAGTCATTAAAGCCATTAAGGCCCATTGTCGTTCATTAAGAATCGTTAAAGCCATCAAGGCCCATGTCGTTCATTAAGAGTCGTTAAAGCCCATCAAGGCCCATCGTTGTTCATTAAGAGTCGTTAAAGCCCATCAAGGCCTATTGTAGTTCACTAAGAGTCGTTAAAGCTCATCAAGGCCCATTGTAGTTCATTAAGAGTCATTAAAGCCCATCAAGGCCATTGATTTTCATTAAGAATCGTTAAAGCCCATCAAGGCCCATTATAGTTCATTAAGAGTCGTTAAAGGCCATCAAGGGCTATTGTGGTTCACTAAGAGTCATTAAAGCCCACCATGGCCTATTGTCAGTTTTCCTTTTATTCAGTGTTTTCCCCTGAACCTGACTCTATATATAGACAAAAAAATTATAATCTTTAATTTGATACAAATATCGATATTTTTTGGTTTTTTAACAATTATTATTAATTATTCTGAATAATATATTTATCATCTAATTTTATTATATTTTTTAACTAATATATTTAATAAATTATTATTGTAATTTTTAAAATGTAATTAAATATTATCATTTTTTATGATATCTAACTTTTCCCTCTTTTATTTTTCGTTTTCCCCTCGTTTTTTCGTTTCCTCTGTATTTTTATCACATCCTTGACCTAAATCCCTAATTTGATTAAACAAAAAAACAGTCGATACTACTCTCCTTCTCCATCGATCCATCTTCTATGCTCTCTCATTTTCCATAATGTTCGATTTCTGCCCCGATTTGTCTATGATGTTCGATTTCTATTCTCCTCGCCTAAATAAATCGATGAAGAAGTGAAGAACAAATGACGGGCTGTTAGGCTTCGTAATCCATAAAGCCCCAAGCTCAAGGCTTTCTAGAAATTGAAATGTGGATGGTTAGTGGGGGATATTAGGAGATCATGTCTAACAAAACAAAAAAACATACACAACAAAATAGATGGGAAAAATATTAATTAATTAATTGTAAAAGGTACCAGGCCAATATCATTTATAGTTGAAGCGCTGGTGTAGCATTCATAATGTGTATCTCAAGTTGTCCTTCCATTGTTAATGGCATATATTTGTTCCAAACTCATGCAAAACTTCTTCACTTGAAGGTCTATATATCCTTTGGTTTGTTTGCAAGACATCTTAATATAAGTTCAGCATATTTGAGAGCAGCTTCTAGGGGGTAATTATGTTCAAGACGTGGGTCGATAACAATCTCTAGCTTTTTCTTCTAGTTAGAAGTGGACTTGCCCAGTCCAACAAAGTTTGCTTCTCCGTGGTCCACTTGCGGTACTCATATGCCCGTCGACTGGTTAGAGTTTCCAACAACACCACTCCACTCC
Source organism: Silybum marianum (assembly GCA_036898165.1). Lineage (NCBI taxonomy): Eukaryota > Viridiplantae > Streptophyta > Magnoliopsida > Asterales > Asteraceae > Silybum > Silybum marianum. The sequence continues at coordinate 33,160,715 of CM072533.1, read as the reverse complement.
AAAGCCGTAGATGTCACTCTTCACAGTCAGACGACCTATATCATTGATTGCGTTGTTTAGAATCATGCATTTTTATAATGAATATAATGTATTTTCATTATGAATAATTTTTGTTATCAATATTGATCATGACATTCACCATGAATAATATATCTTCATTATTCAGAATTATTCGTAATGAATAATATATGAAATAGTTGGTTTCTCAGTTGATCTTAACATATTTACGATTCTCATTTGAACCCGTGTTGTTTAGAATCACAAATATTCTCATTTGAACTTGCGTCTAATTAAGTGCACACGAGTTTTCTATCAAAAACATGCACTGCTAAAAATATGATTTCTCTAACCGGAAATTCTGCCGCTACCCAAGGATTTTCGGTGGCCACAAAAAAAGTCAAATTCTGTTGACTTTTGCCGGCAGTCAGCAAACGAATATTGATTAAAAAAATTATTCCGGCCATATTTTCCGGCGGAATTTTTTTTAAGAAATAATTAACATTAATCATATTAATTACTTGTGGAAATCCGATTTGTGGCGCCTCCGTAGGAAATCCGTGGTAACACTTTTTCTCGGCAGACAAATCCGCCAAAAATGGTCTCTTGTTTGGTATATGTTCTTGTCATAATATACTCCCTTTATTCTAAAATAAGTATCCGGTTTTAAAAGTAAATGTTAAATTTACTATTCTACCTTGATTATGAGATGAGAAATTTCTATCTTGTTATTAAGTAAAATTGACTTTTAATTAATTAAAAAGTATAATAATTACTGATACGGATCCAGCACTACAAGAAGATCCACCTGAGGATACAAGTTCGGACCCAGGTCCGGTTCAAAGTGGCTAGCAAAGGCCCGGGTTTTTGATAAGTCCAATCCAACCAACTATCGATTTTCTTTCAAGTCTCCTAGTCTTTAAGAATTGTGTTTTTTAATTAGTTTCCATGTTTATCCTTTCCTTAGGTTTTCTTATTTAAACGTTTGTACTTTGGTTGGATTGTCAAGTTTTATGAATTAAGAAAGTTTCTACGAACAATTGTTCTTGATTACTCGGTTGGCCGAGAATCGCTATTTCCGACTAGGGTTCCTAGTCGCCGCTTATACGAATCCGTATCAAGTGGTATCAGAATCCAGGTTCCTCAGGATGTCAATGCACGGGAAAGATCGTCATCATCCAAACCGTAGATTCGCCGACGGAGGCAACGGCTATGAACAACGTGATCCTCGCGATGTCGCTAAGATCGAAAGATTGCAACAACGGATTCGTGAGCTCGAACTCAACCAGTATGAGCGGGATGATCGATCCACTACCGACTCCGTCATCTGGGAGGATGATCGCGACCCACACTTCCAGAATATTTTTGGCCGACACCGCCAAGATGAACACCACCCCCAAAACCCACTTCGTGCTCTCGGTATTCGTACGGAGGTTCCCGAATTCGAAGGAAGGTTGCAACCAGATGATTTCTTGGATTGGCTCCAAACTGTGGAGCGGGTTTATGATCTTCACGATATACCCGACCCAATGAAGGTAAAACTGGTGGCTATCAAGTTAAAAAAATTGGCATCTTTATGGTGGGAACACGTACAACAACAACGATATCGGGAAGGAAAGCACAAAGTCAATACATGGGAGAAGATGAAACGTCTCATGAAAGTTAAGTTCTTATCGGCTAATTATAAGCAGGACGCCTATCTTGACTACCATAATTTACGCCAACAATCGCTAACAGTGGAGGAATTCATTAGCGAGTTTGAACGCTTGCGTCTTCGATGCGGCGCGGAAGAAGACAACGAACAGGTAATAGCTCGATTTTTGGGTTCTTTGAAACAGGAAATAGCTGATGTGGTTGCTTGCAGCAATTTTGGTCGTTTCATGATGTTTGTAAACTCGCCTTACGGGTCGAAAAACAAGTCGGATTACGTACAAAACCGGCGTTTCGTTCGACTCCCTTCAACCGAAACACTACTCCTCCCACAGCATCACGCCCCACACAAAAACCTGAACCGGGTCCATTCACACCCACTCCGGCCGGTTCTTCGCATAACGCACTCCGGTGTTTCAAATGTCAAGGTATTGGCCACCTCAAACGGGATTTTCCGAACAAACAGGTGCTCGCTTTTGTCGATGAACCGGATCCCGTTTATGACACTGACGAGGGCGATGATTCAGAGGTTATTTACCCTGACAAGGGTGATTTACTTGTCACACGCCGGCTTCTCAACACGACTTTAGCCAATTCCGAAGATGATACAACGTGGTTACGCACTAATATCTTCCGCACTCAGTGTACCGCGAAAGGTAAGGTGTGTTCTGTCATCATAGATAGTGGGAGTTTCGAAAACATGGTCGCCGCTTCCATGGTCGAAAAATTGGGATTACCGGTTCAAGACCACCCCGACCCGTATCAAGTCACGTGGTTAACAAAAGGCAGCCTACTCAAGGTAACCCACAAGTGTTTAGTTCAGTTTTCAATTGGGAACAAATACACTGACGAACTATGGTGTGAAGTTATTCCAATGGATGCGTGCCATATCCTGTTGGGCCGCCCTTGGTTATATGATCGAAGGGTTAAACACGACAGATTCCGCAATACCTACACCTTCAAAAAGGACGGCCTCAATATCACACTTGCACCTCTCCATCCGAAAAACGACCACCAACAGGTTACATTTAGATCCAAAGCGGAGTTTACCGGGCTCACACGAAAACCACACATACCACTTATTTTCGGCCTTCTTGTTGCCGAAGAAAACCCCACTCACCAAACCGTACCGTCCGCTGTACAACCCCTCCTAGCCGAGTTTTTGGATGTTTTTCCGGACGAAATTCCGGCCGGTTTACCGTTAATGCGGGAAATCCAACATTGTATTGATTTTTTTCCAGGTGCAAGCATTCCCAACAGGCCCGCATACCGCATGAACCCCAAAGAATTCGCCGAGCTACAACGTCAAGTCAATGACTTGTTAGACAAGGGTCTCATCCGGGAAAGTATGAGCCCCTGCGCCGTTCCTGCACTACTCGTCCCAAAACCCGGGGGCGCCTTCAGGATGTGTATTGACAGTCGCGCTGTTAACAAAATAACGATCAAATATCGTTTTCCCATTCCCCGGTTCGACGACTTATTAGACCACTTACATGGGGCCCGTATTTTTTCCAAGATTGATTTACGCAGTGGCTATCACCAAATTCGAATGCGTCCAGGTGATGAGTGGAAAACAGCTTTCAAAACACGGGATGGGCTTTACGAATGGATGGTCATGCCGTTCGGCTTATCTAATGCTCCAAGCACGTTCATGCGCCTCATGAACCACATTTTCAAGGCTTTCATCGATAAGTGCGTCGTTGTTTATTTCGATGACATCTTATTTTTTAGTCGGGACGAGGTGGAACACATTACCCACTTGCGCACCATCTTCTTGGTTTTGCGAGAACAAAAACTGTTTGCCAACTACAAAAAGTGCCACTTCATGACAACTGAAGTTCTCTTTTTGGGATATTTAATATCGGGCGACGGTATTCGTATGGATAGTAGCAAAGTTTCGGCAATCACAACTTGGCCAACGCCAACCTCGTTGCGAGAGGTTCGTAGTTTTCATGGCCTTGCTTCATTCTATAGGCGATTTATAAGTGGTTTCAGTACCATTGTTGCTCCAATCACCGAGTGCCTCAAAAGTACTAAGTTTGCTTGGTCCGAGTCGGCCCAATCCGTCTTTGAACGGCTCAAAAAAATTGTTACCGAAGCACCCGTTCTTGCCCTCCCAAATTTCGAAAATTGCTTCCAAGTAGAATGTGACGCATCGGGTCTCGGGATCGGAGGAGTTTTGAGTCAACCGAATCGGCCTATTGCGTTCTTCAGTGAAAAGTTGAACGAAACACGGAGACGCTATAGCACATATGACAAGGAATTTTATGCTATCATTCGTAGCCTTGAGTATTGGCGTCATTATCTTTTGCCGGCCGAATTCATCTTATACTCGGATCATCAAGCTTTAAAGTTCATCCAGGGCCAAGCTAAACTTAATCCACGACATGCTAAGTGGGTCGAAACGTTGCAAGATTTTTCCTTTGTTATTCGCCACAAAGCCGGCTCATCCAACACGGTGGCCGACGCGTTAAGCCGACGACACTCACTTGTCACATCGACCACGTTCCAGGTTACCGGGTTTGATTCCATCACCACATTGTATCCAGATGACCCGGATTTCCGTCACCTGTGGAATAAAACAGCGACAGCCCCTTTTCGTGACTTTGTGCGTCGTAATGGATTTTTGTTCAAAGGTCAATGTGTGTGTGTTCCCTTCTCGTCGTTCCGCGATGCTATTATCCTTGAATGTCACCAAGGCGCCTTGTCCGATCACTTTGGAAGAGAGAAAACAGTTGTGTTGGTAAGTGAACGTTTTTTTGGCCAAAACTTGTGAAGGACGTAAGCAAAGTTCTAAAGCGATGTCGTATTTGCCATATTGCCAAGATGCATCACACTAATCAAGGCCTCTATACGCCGCTACCCACCCCCGAGCATCCATGGGAGGATGTAAGTTTGGACTTTGTTCTCGGATTACCGGTGACACAACGAAAAAAAGATTCCATCATGGTAGTTGTCGATCGTTTTTCAAAAATGGCACATTTTATTCCGTGTGCAAAAACGTATGATGCCTCCCAAGTCGCACGGTTGTACTTCGCCGAAGTTGTTCGTTTACATGGGGTTCCAAAAACAATCACTTCTGATCGTGATGTTAAATTCGTAAGCCACTTTTGGCGTACCTTGTGGACAAGACTTGGAGCCAAGTTGCAATTCAGTAGCTCCCATCACCCGCAGACTGACGGACAAACGGAGGTTACTAACCGCAGCTTAGGTAACCTACTTCGTTGTCTCGTAGGTGATCATCCCAAGCAATGGGATCTCGCCTTACCTCACGCGGAGTTCGCGTACAACCGCTCCAATCATAGCTCGACGGGTCGAAGTCCCTTCTTGGTTGTTTATGGTAGAAACCCTTTCACGCCGTTGGATTTGGCTCCTTTGACCAATCCTATTGTTTTAAGTTCTGATGCCGATGAACGGGTTGCTCAAATTCAACAGTTGCATGCTCAAGTTCGTGACCAAATTACGAAGCACAACCTTCAATATCAAACTCGCGTTAACAAGCATCATCGAAAGGTTGTCTTCAATGAGGGTGATCTCGTGTGGATTTACCTCCGGAAAGATTGTTTTCCACAGGGCTGTCATGGTAAGCTCCATCCCCGGGCCGACGGCCCATTTCGTGTTCTTAAGAAGATCAGTGACAATGCCTATAAAATTGAGTTACCCGGCCATTACAACATTTCGGCTACTTTTAATGTCGCGGACCTCGCCCCGTATGCGCCGGACGACAATTATGATGATGACTTGGGGTCGAGTCCTTTCGTAGGGGGGGGGGGAGGATGATACGGATCCAGCACTACAAGAAGATCCACCTGAGGATACAAGTTCGGACCCAGGTCCGGTTCAAAGTGGCTAGCAAAGGCCCGGGTTTTTGATAAGTCCAATCCAACCAACTATCGATTTTCTTTCAAGTCTCCTAGTCTTTAAGAATTGTGTTTTTTAATTAGTTTCCATGTTTATCGTTTCCTTTATTTATGGGTTTCAATATTTATCGTTTCCTTAGGTTTTCTTATTTAAACGTTTGTACTTTGGTTGGATTGTCAAGTTTTATGAATTAAGAAAGTTTCTACGAACAACTGTTCTTGATTACTCGGTTGGCCGAGAATCGCTATTTCCGACTAGGGTTCCTAGTCGCCGCTTATACGAATCCGTATCAATTACATATTTTAAAAATTTTATCTTATTTTCATTGTCGATATTTATTTTGGAATGGAGGGAGTAACTTTTAGTAAAAATGTGACGACTATGATGCAAAGGTGAGGTTTGAATCCCCCGACCTCCTTAGGAGGTCAAAACATCACATACCACTAGACCAAAGGCCCTTTGATCATGACTATGATGCATGTTTTATGTTATATTTATCTAAAGTTGATTATTCTTTGCAAGAATCTTAATTATGCTTTGGAAGAACGACGATATATGTTTCTCACAAAATTTAAATACCAACATTTGTAGAATTTAATCACTTGTGAAAATATCAACCCTCTGCATCTTCTAAATAACACTTCATTATACGAGAACGTACAAGTCTCCATATACTCGGGGGCTACATAAATATAGCCTTCCTTTAGCGATCTACTAAAATACGTTTTCCCAATTTCATTACCACGTTTTGCTAAACCACAATTCCAAAGTTTTGCATTAAAATCCTGGAATAAGATACAGTCAAAATAAATGGGTAAAACTTTATTAATGGCATAAAACCATATAACCAATAGGTGAATGAAGAAAAAAAGTTAAGGTGATCGAAAAGTAAAAGAAGGGATCTGGACCCTTTATCACCTTTATCTCATACTCACCCATGAATCCTACTTGATAACGGGATTGATTTTGTGCATTTCATCTTAATGTGCATTCAAGGGTGGAGATCCTTCTTACGCTTCTCACCTTAACTCTCCTTCAAACCGGAACCCAACCCACAACAGATATAAATCTGTTAGGAAATTTATGTCACGAAAAATACTTGCGAATGATTTCTAAGGTCCCAAAACGAATAGAAATCCAAGGACACAAATAACCCGACAATAAATGTGGATAACAATGATCTAGATGTTGCATGATGACTACGAAATAAACAACCCCAAATATAGATAATAACAATAAATGTTATTATCTACGTAAATGACAAGTTCACCAAATAAAAATAGCAACACGAGAATTTACGTGGTTCCACTATCGGTGTGATAGTGTACATCCACCAAAGAGAGAGAGAGCTCGATATGTTACCAACCGGGAGAGATTACAACGTGTTTACAAAGATCCTTGGATCAACAAATCAGCTACCCAAATCTTCCTTGATCAAAGTTTCCTAAGCTGGAAACTAAACCAAACTATATATATGTATATATATATATATATATATATATACGAAAGGAAGAAAGAAAAGAAGAAGAAGAGTTCTTGGTGGTATATTTTTCCTTTGCATGCATGTTATATATATAGTAGGAGAATTGCTTTGGCTCCAAGTTTAGCAATCCTCACATGTGTATTAGTTGGCAAGATGTGATGGTGTGTACTATTGGTTAAAGGTTGTGTACAAGGGTGGTGCAAGATGGCATCTAGCTACTAGGCATGGTTGGCAACAACTAGTCATGTATGTATGGATGATATATCCATATATATGACATAAAACTTGGGCACCAAGTTGAAGCTCCATGCTTTAATCACCTGTAACTTGTGGATGGTGAGTTGTACAACATCTCAATAAAAAAACTTACCCAAAAATAAGTTTTTCAACACTCCACCATGATGTGCAAATCACCCGACGAAACCAAAACACGAACAAATCCAATGAACATGAACGGTAGCTAATTGAGATTGACACGAGGTAACAAAATGCATTTTGACCGTGACGAGCTTCGGCTCGGCCATCACCCGTCAAAGCCAAAAGAAAAAATCCTCAAGTAAGCAATCTCAATAAAACGAAACGAGTTAAGCAACTCAAAACACGTGTCAAGTAATAACTCCCCAAAGATGTCGTTTTTGTCACCTGTGGTAATATTCTCTCTTTCTCTGCCAAAGTGCCCAACGACACTAACACAAACGAAGCTGGATCAAGTTTGAGCAATGCTCAAACTTAGCTGGCGGTAGCGACTTAGTGAACATATCAGCACCATTGTCATCTGTCAGGACTTTCTTCAAATAGACGACCTTCGCTTCATGCAATCTAACAAGATATGCATCATGCACATTTATGTGCTTTGTCCGAGAACTGAAAGCCAAATTAGTTGCCAAATGAATGGCACTCTGATTATCACAGAAAATGCGTACGGACGGTTGCTCGAAGCCCAAGCCATTCATCAGTTCTTTTAAATGGACCGCTTCCTTTACAGACTCAACCGCCGCAACAAGTTCGGCTTCTTTTGACAATGCCACAATAGACTGTAACCGTGATCTCCAACTAACGGCCGTTCCACCCAAGGTAAATACATAACCGGATGTGGACCTCCAACCGACTCGATCACCTGCATAGTCAGAATCACAAAATCCAACAATTTCACAGTCATTGTGTAAACCAAATATAAGACCATGTGTCTCGGTTCCCTTCAAATATAGCAATGCCGTTTTAACGGCTACCCAATGTGATTGACCCGGATTTGCGAGAAACCGACTCACCACTCCGACACAATGTGCGAGATCAAGACGAGCGCACACCATGGCATACATAAGACTCCCGACTGCACTGTCGTATGGAACCTTTGACATTTCGGCCTTTCCCTTGTCATCTTTCGGACAATCTTCGCTTGTAATCTTGATGTGCTTCGGTAGTGGAGTGCTAGACGTTTTGGCACCATCAAGATTGAACCGCTTCAGAATTTTCTGAATATATGCTCATTGTGTTAACCTGAGTGTCCCGTACGATTTCCATGCCCAAAATCTTCTGCGCCGCGCCAAGATCTTTCATTTCAAATTTTGACTTTAATTTATCTTTGAGTCGTTCGATCTCTGACTGGTCCTTGCAGGCAATAAGCATGTCATCTACATAAAGATGTAAGTAAGTGAAAACGCCACTGCTTTGTCTATGATAGACACAAGCATCTTTTTCACTGCGCTCAAAACCAAGGGTTAGCATAAACAAATCAAACTTCTTATACCATTGACGAGGCGATTGTTTCAGTCCGTAAAGGGACTTCGTAAGCTTACAAACATACTCCGGTTTGCTTTCGGAAACAAAACCATCGGGTTGCTTCATATAGATGGTTTCCTCCAAGTCTCCGTGTAGGAAGGCGGTCTTCACATCTAACTGTTCTAGCTCCAAATCGTGCATAGCCACGATTGCCAAAAGAACTCTAATAGATGTAAGTCGAACAACGGGAGCAAAAATATCGTCATACTCGATATCTTTCCGTTAAGCAAAGCCTTTAGCAACGAGACGAGCCTGGTAATGATCATCGTCCTTGACCTTGTACACCCACTTGCACCCGATTGCCCGACTACCTTTCGGTAGTGGACAAAGTTCCCAAGTCTTGTTCTTTGAGAGAGCTTCCATCTCTTCTTGCATGGCGGATAGCCATTTGGAACTGTGGGTTGAAGCCAATGCTTCCTTCAAATCAAGAGGCTCTTCTTCTCCTACATGTAATGCAAACTCCAACTGATCTGTAAAACTCATATTAGCAAAATCCCAATCACCATACCTGTTAGGGGGACGAATAGTTCTCTGACTACGTCTGGTAGGCGCCACTTGTGGGATTTCCTCGTCATCTTGATCTCCACCATCATTTGCAATATCTTCATCAATAGAAGACAAAGGATCACTAGAAGGAGTCACTTGGGGGATGACTTCTTCTACAACTCCATCATCAGGTGATCCAAGACTAATTTTACAAGCAAATGAGCTCATAACAATAGGACTGTCTACTGTCTCCACATCATCGGCACTAGGAGCAACAGTAGAGATGACTTCCGGTTCTTGAGAGGATTGAGAGTCCAATGAGGACTTCAACATAGGAGATTCATCAAATGTTACATGTCGAGAATGAATCACTTTACGAGTCAAGGGATTCCAGATTCGGTATTCCTTGATGCCATCTGTATAGCCGAGCAAAGATCCTTTGGTGGCTCTAGGATCTAACTTGTCCTGGCCTGAAACATGAACATAAACAGGACAACCAAATACATGTATGTATTTTATACAGATATTCTTTTTACCTCTCCACAACTCTTCCGGTATCTTTCCTCCAATGGCCGAACAAGGTAACCTGTTCACAATATGCACCGCGGTGTGCAAAGCTTTGGCCCAAGAAGTCTTAGAAAGCCCCGATGTCAAAAGCATACATCGGACTTTCTCCAACAGTGTCCTATTCATCCGCTCCGCGACCCCATTAGATTCGGGATCTCCAGGTGTAGTGAAGTGACGGTGGATGCCTTTACTCGAGCAAAATATCTTGAGGTTACCGCTAGTAAACTCTCCACCATTATCGGATCTAAGCACCTTTAATTTCTTTCCGGTCTCGACTTCCATGTGTGCTAACCAAGTCTTGAAATTTTCAAAGACATCCGATTTGTGCTTCAAAACAAACACACAAACTTTACGTGAGAAATCATCAATAAAGGATACAAAATATCTCCCTCTACTTAGGGAATGTGTGCTCGATGGTCCCCAAACATCCGTATGAACATAATCCAAGATTCCTTTGGTGTTGTGTTTTCCAACACCAAAAGAAACACGTGTTTGTTTCCCCTTGACGCATCCGGCACAAAAATCAAGGCTTGTCGGCGTGTTGACTCTAATGAGCTTTCGCTTTCGTAAAACCTCCAAGTTCTTCTCCGAAGTGTGACCCAACCATAGATGCCATAAACGAGTAGCATCCACAGTTTTTGTAGTTTCCGCCACACATGATTTTAAAGAAATTATTTCGCCAACCAAATGAAATAAATTGTTTGCCGCTTGCTTGCCTTTCATAACAACAAAGTTCCCTTGAGATATACGCATGCTCTCATCTTCAATACGAATCTTGCAACCATTTTTGGACAAAAGTCCAAGCGAGATCAAGGAACGAGACATGCCCGGAACGCATTTGACATTGTACAATGTTCGGACAATGCCATCAAACATCTTGAAACGAACCGTACCAATACCTTGAGTAGAACATGATGTATCATTTCCCATATATATGTTATTACCTTCAAATTTTTCGAAGGTAGAGAAATGATCACGAAACCGTGTCATGTGACAAGAGGCTCCGGTATCCAATACCCAACATCTATCACCATTCGGTGACGTAGCCGTTGCCGAGAAGCCTCCATCATGTTCGGTTGCAACTGCAGAAGATTCGCCCTTTGACTTATCCTTATTTTTCAAGTTCGGACAGTCTTTCACCCAATGGCCCGGTTTGTGGCAATAATTGCAATCACCACGAATCTTTGATTTCACTCTAGGGCCCGGTCTACGAGATTGAGAGCGCCCACGATTTCTTCCTCTCGAGGATTGCTGATCATCACGACCTCTATCAGCAAATAGGCCGTGGCTAAGATTGTTCTCTCTTGGGTTGTTACCGATCCTCATTTGGATCCTTTGATCTTCAGATATCAAACCTGTCTTCACATCAGATAAAGAAAGAGATTCCTTTCCATATATAAAACTGTTAGTGAATTGTGAGTATATTTCGGGAAGTGAATACAACAGAATCATAGCAAGAGCTTCTTCATCTTTGGCAAGAAGCGCATCTGTAGACTTCAACTTTATTATGATATCTTCAAACTCAGTCATGTGAGCTTTAATAGAAGTGCCTTCCTTCATTTTTAAGAAAAGACATGACCGGATCAATAACAACCTGTTCGTCAGAGTTTTCTTGAGATAAAGATTCTCAAGTTTACTCCAGATACCGGCAGCAGTCTTTTCTGAAACGATCTCAGAAATGACGTTCTCTCCCATAACCATCTGCAAAGTAGTAAATGCCCATGCTTCCATTTCTCTAGCTTTAAGGTCAGAGATATTAGGGTCTAACTCGTCTTTGGCAAAACTCCATTTTTTCTAAGTGCAGCAGATGTTGTGAACTGCCATTTACCAAAATCACCATCACCTTTGCAAGTTTGTATACGAATCTCAGCCCCAGATAAATTAAAGGTACCCTCTTGGTACGATCTATGGGTTTGGTTTGAGGAACCGGCACCAAATGGGTTTTCGGCTTCAGACATAGAGACAAATATGTGTGCAAACTAGTTTATGTATATTTTCTACACAAACTCCAAATCTAGATTTGAAGCTCTGATACCAATTGTTAGGAAATTTATGTCACGAAATATACTTGCGAATGATTTCTAAGGTCCCAAAACGAATAGAAATCCAAGGACACAAATAACCCGACAACAAATGCGGATAACAATGATCTAGATGTTGCATGATGACTCTAACGAAATAAACAACCCTAAATATAGATAATAACAATAAATGTTATTATCTACGTAAATGACAAGTTCACCAAATAAAAATAGCAACACGAGAATTTACGTGGTTCCACTATCGGTGTGATAGTGTACATCCACCAAAGAGAGAGAGAGCTCGATATGTTACCAACCGGGAGAGATTACAACGTGTTTACAAAGATCCTTGGATCAACAAATCAGCTACCCAAATCTTCCTTGATCAAAGTTTCCTAAGCTGGAAACTAAACTAAACTATATATATGTATATATATATATACGAAAGGAAGAAAGCAAAGAAGAAGAAGAGTTCTTGGTGGTATATTTTTCCTTTGCATGCATGTTATATATATAGTAGGAGAATTGCTTTGGCTCCAAGTTTAGCAATCCTCACATGTGTATTAGTTGGCAAGATGTGATAGTGTGTACTATTGGTTAAAGGTTGTGTACAAGGGTGGTGCAAGATGGCATCTAGCTACTAGGCATGGTTGGCAACAACTAGTCATGTATGTATGGATGATATATCCATATATATGACATAAAACTTGGGCACCAAGTTGAAGCTCCATGCTTTAATCACTTGTAACTTGTGGATGGTGAGTTGTACAACATCTCAAAAAAAAAACTTACCCACAAATAAGTTTTTCAACAAAATCATCTATAGCTTAATTAAGAGTACTAACTTGATCAAGCAATATATTTGTGGTTTTAACAGCTCGCCATATAACTTGATCTTTTGAAGAATGCAAATAAGTGAGTCCTTGGGCTACTCCTATCATTATCATAAGACGTGTTCCCCATGAAAGTGATTTGGCAACATTGGTTGCATCTGCAAATTAAATTATTCATCTTACTTACCTACTTAGACTCCAATAATTGAACTTTAGAAGAAAAAATTAATCCAACAATAGCTATAGAGATTTCAAATTAATATAGCTTACTTGTAAATAAAAAACGATCAAAACTTCGGTTCTCCATGTACTCATACACAAGCAAGAATTCGTGTTTACCACGGCAGTATCCCAAGAGGCTAATAATATTTGGATGAACCAACCGTCCTACCAAGCTCATCTCTTTCTGAAGTCACACAGATTTTTTTAGGTTACATTCAGCAAAGAATAATCATACAAAAAAATTCTAGCTAGTAGCTAGTGCATGCATGGTTTTCTATGAAAAATGAAATCACAAAATAATTTGTCATTTCATCACTCATTTACTTTATTTTTAAATTAAACATAACAGAAAAATCAAAAGACTGCTACAGAATCTTGCAGTTTGAGCATCAATTTGACTTTGTTAGAGATGCTACATTACCACAAATTTCAAGCATAAATACTAGAGTAAATTACCAAATTCGTCTTTGTGGGTTGTTGCGGATATGATGCTGGTCCCTGGACCCTAAAATTCATGGATAGAGTCCTGTGGCTTCACTTTCATTACGAATTCCGTTAGATAGCTCCGTTAAATAAGGGTTATGTTTGTCATTTTTCTTATTTCTTTAACAGGTTTTTTTTATTGTACAAGGTAACTTTACATGCATTTTATACAGGTGTATAAAAAATTAATAATGAAACAAAAACGATAAACCTCAAAATGTATCCAAACCATCTCCGCCGTACGTTCCCCTTTCCGACCATTTCACCGTCTTTGATCGGCCATTCCCTTTACTCAGATCATCATTTTCGACCACCACTCATCTTCGGCCACCACACACACAATACACACACCTACTCAACCAAAATCCAAACCCTAATAAAAAATAATCCCAACCCAACCCATCAAAATCCAAATCAAAATCAAACTCAAAATATTTGGATGTATTGTATCGGAAATAAAGAAGATAGAAATGGGATAGATGCGATCAGTAAACGGAACAGATCTATATGATGGGTGTGTCTATCGATCGTTTTGCATTTTTCTTTGACTTTATTGGTGTTCTTCATTTTGGGGAGGGGAAAAAGGGAATGAAGGGTCTATTTTGGGTGGAGGTGATCGGAGAAGGGGGAGGGGTACGACACCCGTCCCAAATTTTCATGTCTCATCCATGTCCACCAATCATATAAATACATGTAAGCAGAGAGAAAGTAAACATGAATCAAATAAATTTAAAATAAATGAAAATATGATGTGTCTTAATTTCAATGGTGGGACAGGAATGAGACATGTATCACATTTAAGACAGCTGATTTTTATTCGGGTCCGGGGATGTTGTCATGTGGTGGTCGGAGAAGGTATAAGGGCTTTGTCCGCGGGAGGAGGGTTTAGTTCTCGTTGTAGAGAAGGGATGAAATTAAGAGGGCGTTTGGTTGCAGCATGGAATTTGGTGGAATTTCAATCCATCAAAGGAAATTGACTTTGAAAGAATTGGAATGGAATTTGACCGCGTCTTTGATGGTAGGAATTGGAATTGCTATAGAATCTCTCAAAAGAATTGGAATCTCCATATTTATTTGTTTTGGGGGAGGGTGTGTGGGTGTGATGACGACATTAGTGGCTTGGTGGTCGGTGGTGGGTTGGGGTAGGGTGGGTGGGTGTGACGACGACATTAGGACCAAATCACTTTTTAATAAAAATGAAATAAAATAGCAAAATGAATAAAATATCCCTTACTTAACAAAGTTTTGAACGGAAGTTAGCTTCAGGGACCTCCTTCGCAACTAAAGCGAAACCATAGGGAATCTATCGTGAATTTTAGGGTGTAGGACCACCACCGTAATTTGCAGCAAACCACAAGGACGAAATTTGTAATTTACTCTAAAATTAATTACATTCAGGGGTGCTCAAAAACCCGACCAACCCCATCAGCCTTACCCAACTTGAAATAACTCAATCGAATTAACCCGATGTCTAATCGAGGTGTAAAATTTTCAAACTGTTGGTATTGGGTTAATATTGAGTTACTTTTATTTGAATTCTAACCCAACCCGATGAACCCGATATTATTTTATTTCTTGGATTTAATATGATTATTGAGCCTCTTACACCATCACATACCCTCTTTTTTTTGGAAGGGTGTCCCAGGCTATGCCTGGACTAATCCCGGAAAATTATGACTGCATTATATCAGCCCAACTCAGTGGTTGAAGCACCTTGGCAGATGGGATGTTCCACCACATCCCCAGGACCTCAACCACTACACCACAACCCTTGTGGTTATCATGTACCCTCTTCATCTACAAAAGTCAAACCTAGAACAAAAGTCAAACCTAGAACCATATCAGAAGAGGACGTACGACTTGTCTCTTATGTCCCCATCATATCTGATACGGTACTGTTCATATTTGGCCAAAAGCATGGTTGTCTTATTTACAAGGACAAGCTTCCTATCTAAGCTTGACACGTGGCATGTACCTTTTGTCTTGCATTAAATGCAAGCGGGTATAAATAGATGAAGATATCTTTTTCATCTTCATGCATGTCTTCTTCTAGCCTCTACCTTCTGCATTTCTTTCTTTCATCTTCTTGTGCATCAAACTGTGTGTTTCCATAGTTACAATAGAATAGGTTGTTAACTTGTTCTAATTCCGCTTGTAACTGTAAATTTGTTTATTTTCAATAAACTTATTTAAAAACCAAAATCTGTGTGTTTGTATTCAACCCCCCCCCCCCCCCTTCTACAAACTGTTTACTTAATATTTAACTCTTGTAGATCCTTATTGGGACCAACAAGTGGTATCAGAGCGGTGTTGTAATCTTTCTATTTAAAATATTCTTATTTTGATCATATTTTAAAATGACAAACCCTAATACAAACTACAACGATAACGGATCTTTAGCTAAACCTCCAAGGTTCAGCGATGATAATTTCCCTTTATGGAAAGAAAGAATGTCACTTTTTCTAGAGGGATCTGATCCTAAGATCCCATAGTATGTAGAAAACGGACCTTTCATTCCTACAGCCATAGTAGCAGTTGTACCTGCCACTGTTACTACCCTAGCCGTCGCTGAAAGGAGTATTGTAAAAACTCCAGATCGATGGACTGAGGAAGACAAGAAAGAAGTTTTTATTGATGCGAAAGCACAATCTATAATAGCAATGTCTTTACCTGATGAAGTATATCATTCTGTAATGAAAATGAGAACTTCAAAAGCCATGTGGGATACTCTATGTATCCAATATGAAGGAACTTCTGAGGTTAAAGTAACTAGATGCATAAACCTTGTAAGAAAATACGAGAGTTTTATGTATCAAAAGGGTGAATCTCTCTCTCAAATTTACCAGAGATTTAACTGTCTGCTGATTGATCTTAAATCAGTCGATAGGGTATATTCAAACGCTGAAATTCTGACAAAATTCATGGAGGCATTGCCCGATCAATGGGCAGTGTACACTACATGTATAAAACTGTCAAATAATCTTGAAACCTTGTCTTTAAGTGCATTATATGGTATGCTCTTAAATGAGGAACAATCTCAGCTTCTAAGGAAAAACCTTCTTAACGAACTCAAAGGTGCTAAAAGTACTTCTTTAGCACTTGTGACTTCTGAAGGAACTTCTTCTAAAAATGGTTCTTCTTCTACTATCACCTCACTGAATTAGTTCAAACTGATACAGAAGATCAACTCACTGATGCTGACATCTCTGAGTTTGATAACTCTCTAGCTCTTTTAACCAACAACTTGAAAGGATTTGCTAGAAAGAGCAATTTTCGAAAATCTTCTAACCTCTCTGACTCTGAAAAACAGAAAACGTTGCCTGCTGAAAAAGCCTCAGCAATCTGTTTTAATTGTCAGAGAAAGGGCCATTTTGCAAGTGAATGAAGGTCGAAGAAAGTTGCTGCTCCCACTACCTCCCATACCTCTGATAAACAGGAGAAGTATTTGAAAATGAAAAACAAATACAGAGATATGAAGAAAAACCAGCAAAAAGGCAAAGACCTTGTCGCTGAAGAAGTTGACTGGGATGTTGAAGATGACTGGGCCAAGACCTCTGAAGAGTCTGGTTCAGATGAAGAAGATCTTGCCTTTCTTTGTCTAATGGCAAGAATAGAGGTTGCTGAAGAAGTCTCTGAAACCTCTTCCTCTGAGTCTCCGTCTACTCAGGTAAACATTCCCTCTGACTCCTTACTCTCTGAAAAAGATAACTTGTCGGCTCTCGATGCAATGACTGTTGATTTCTACAATGCTTTGAATGGAAAGATAAAAGCTGAGAAAATTAACACTGACTTATCTGAACAATTAAAAATATGCCACAAGTGCTAAAGAAGTACTTTTAGCACCTATCTGAAAGGAACTCCAATCTTGGTCTCTGGTATCCCAAAGGCTCAGGATTTGATCTTATCGGTTATTCTGACAGTGACTTTGCAGGTTGTAAGATTGATAGGAAAAGCACCACTGGTGGGTGTCAGCTACTAGGTGGTAAGTTAATTAGTTGGACAAGTAAAAAGCAAAACTCAGTGTCCACTTCCACCGCTGAAGCTGAATACGTAGCAGCTGGTAGTTGTTGTGCTCAAATCCTTTGGATGAGAAATCAACTCAGAGACTACGATCTAAAGCTCTCAAAAATTCCTATTTACTGTGATAGGACAAGTGCTATAGCAATTGCTAACAACCCTGTACTTCACTCCAAAACCAAGCACATTGAGATCCGATATCACTTTATCAGAGATCATGTGATGAATGGTGAAGTTGAGCTTCATTTTGTTCCTACTGAATATCAGCTCGCTGATCTTTTCACCAAGCCCCTTGATGAAACAAGATTCAATCTACTCATCAGCGAACTTGGTATGTTGAACGCTGAATAACTCATTAATCAGTGACCAACAAAGGATTCAGCGATATCTAGGTCATCTCCTCAGGTATTATCTTCTAATCCTTAACACTCTTTGATTTCTTTTCTCATCAAAGAATGTCTCTCTTAAATTCAAAATCCTCACTGACAATCCGTTATTATTAGTGATGAATTTTTTAAAATTATAAAGGATAAGCCTTCCTTATGGATAATTATCTTTATAATCTTTTTAAATATTTAAGAAAAGGACACGTCAGACCTTTTTCTGACACACGACGGACCGCGACGTTTCCATTCCAACTTTTTTCTTGGAACGTGCGCCAGGTCATCATTTCTTTTTCAAAAAGCTAAAACCGTCGTTTAGCTATCCTCTCTTTTTCTCTCTCCTCTTGCTATTTAAGCATTCCTTTTCTCTCACTTTATTCCTTCCACTTTCATAACTTCTCTAAAGGCAAAGGATAAACTTTGAATCTTCAAGCTTTCTGCAAGAACACCAAGAACACGCACTTGTGCGTTTTTCTTCCTCACACGGTTAAGGTTTGATCTAAACCTTATATCAAGAACTGGAAACAACTCGTTTCACCTTTCTATTCTCTTTTCTTTCTTAAAATCTATAAAATCTTGTTTTTGAAAAGTTTTTCACTTTCAAAACCCAGTTCTAAGAACAAATTTTTTTTTACGTTTTATATTATTTTATTTATCTTTAAATTTTTTTTTAATTGCCAACAAGCATTTTGATATTGT
The DNA here is from genome assembly GCA_036898165.1 of Silybum marianum. Lineage (NCBI taxonomy): Eukaryota > Viridiplantae > Streptophyta > Magnoliopsida > Asterales > Asteraceae > Silybum > Silybum marianum. The sequence continues at coordinate 33,142,234 of CM072533.1, read as the reverse complement.
TCATCAAAACACTTGTTTCATTGACCTTACATTTGGTACTTTTAAATACCAAACCTCTGGTTTATATATTCATGTATTAAAACCATGATTTATCTCTTCGGTGTTGCCATTTTTCCTACAGAAATGGCCTCTGCTTCCAACGTTGCTGAAACCGCTGCTGCTAACTAGTTGGTCGCTGCACCAACTTGTCACTTTAAAATGGAGAAGTCAACCTTCAAGCCATGAAATTACATTGCATTGGTGGACATTCCCTCTGAACGCCCTCAGTTCAAGGATGTTGCAACCTTCCTAAAGGCATGCCCGCTGTCCTCCCTGCTATCTACTTCACAATCCCTGACCTTGGTTATTTCGCGTTCACAGTAGGGTTTGTACGAAAGGCGCTCAGACTCCCTCAGCGCAAGAAAAATGAACAATAGGGTGCTGAACCAACAAAGCAGCAAATTGATGCTTTCTTACATTCCATTGGCTACAAGTGGGAGAACCCTTTAGTGAAGACGGTGGGTTCGAAGCTGGAGAAGAAGCGACTCCGTGCTCGCTGGCAATATGTTCTCACCCAGGTCATTCAGTGCCTAGGGTCAAAAGTTGGCTCCCACGATTAGGCGAGCAAGCATTTTCAGGACCTTGCCTTCTCTCTCTGCACGGGTCATCCTCTGAACTATGCTGATTACATTTTCAGCGATATGTGCAGCCGCCTCAACGCCTCCACCAGACATCACGTTATTCCTTACCCACGTTTTTTCTCCATTATCCTTGAAGAAGCTTTCGGGGAGAGCTACCCGAAGGTTGGTGACTTCGCCTTCTCCATGGTAGGGAAGAAGTCCCTGGACCTGGAAGAACGTCCAGGTGACGCTCCTCTCACTCCCTATATGCTCTAAATCATAGGAGCACCTCTTTCAGTGTCCTCCTTGCTGCCCATCCCCTCAGCGAGTACCCAAGGCACTGCTGCTGCAAACAGGAAAACCCCCGCTGATGGTCATAAGAAGACCTTCGCATCAAAGAAACCCAAGAAGGTGGTCTCTCAACATACCATCCTCTCTGATTCTGGTGTACTTCAATCACCACCCTCATCCACAGCCACTCCAACGGTTTCTGCTGCCATTGAAGCTTCTTCAGCACTACCACCCCCATCAGTGACTAAGGTCTCTGAGGGTGTTATAGCCAGCTCTGCTGAAGCTGGATCAGGTATTACTTTCACTGCCTTCTCTACCTCTTCCATCTCTACTTCTTTGGTCCTCACATCAGCAAATGACTCAGTGATAGTTGTCCCTATCTCTGATAATGTTGAAATGCACGCAGTCCAAATCTCAAAGTTGTTTAGGCAATCTGAGTTTTGGAAAGCCAATTTAAAAGGACCTCAGAGTATCTCTTTCAGATACTCTAAGACACTGGTCAGTGATCCTCAGGACACTGCCTCTGCAAAAGTAGTCCCTGAGAGTAATCCTCATGGTACTCTCAAGGAAAATAATTCTATTTTACATCCGTCATCTGATCCGGATTCTTTTCTCGCCTCTTTGTCAATGTCATCAGCTGCTGCCACTGCTCCTGTCTACTCAGCAACAACGACCACCACCACCACCTCTTCGAAGCCAGCAATGAGATCTCTTCAGCGCCCTCCCAATGCCAGAAAGCTCAGGGATGTCAAGATGGAGCACCTTGCCCCCAAGCTTCCTCCCAGGATCACTGAGTTGCCTCCTGTGTCACTGCCAGCTCCCACATTTCCTGCCATTGACCATCTGGTCAATGAGTGTGCTCTCATCAGAGCCCGGCTGGACACTCTGCAGACTTCTACGGAGTTGATCTTCTGGCAGGTCGCTGGCACTCCAGGGATGAAGACGAATGTCAGCAACTTGGTGTCTGATGTTCAGACTCTAAAGGACGATCACAAGGACCTTCACCAATCCCTCCTCAACATTGAGCAGAAGGTTGATGCTCAGGCCACTGTCTTCGAGTCTATTCAAAAGACTCAGTCTGACATTCTGCAGGCTCTCTCAAGGCTCAGTGGGACTGGTCCCTCCTTTGCTGCTGCTGATCGGACCATGCTGGAGGCCTTGCACTCAAATGTTCGCACTCTGATGGTCCACGTCTTGCCCCATGATAACATTGAGGGGGAGAAGGTTGCCAAAGAGTTCGCTGACGAACTTATCGGCGAGCATAATTGGCGATTTCCAGATGAAAGGATCTCTCCTTACATCCAACGACCAGAACCTTCCTCAACTGCAAGAGTTGATGATGATGATGATGAGGAAGAGGATGATGAAGAAGAAGAGGAACGCATCCCTCACTATGAGGTTGATGATGATGATGATGATGACTTGGGATTTGCACTGGAGCATTTCAGATTATCCAGACCAAGCACATCTCAGCTAGAGCCCTTGGGGGACGAAGCTGGACCCTCAACCAGAGTGGTCGATCGTGAGGCCACCATCCCAATATCAGAGGGGGAGACCGCTGATAAGGTATCACTTCAGCTTATCCCTTACTTTACTCCTCTCTCTGAATCTCCCATACACTCCTCTTCACCCACTAAAATTACCTCTGACAAAACTATTTCCTCCTCTCCTTCCCTCAGTGATCCCCGTCCCCCAAAGGATTCATCCACAAGGAAGGAACCTTTTTCCAATGAGGAGTTTATGTACATAGAGGAAACTGACTCTAAGGAAGAAGAAGGCCTCATCCCTCGGCGTCGCATTGAGAAGCAGATAATAAGCGAGCCTGAAGGGGAAGAAAGGCGAATAAAATTCCTAAGGGAATTCGAAGCAAAAAGAATAAGGGTGCCCCAAGAAGACCCAATAAACGCTGTACCTATCAGGATAGTAGATGAATTTTACTTCTTATCCAAAGAAGAGAGAGAACAAGCTCTGATAGCTCAGAGGATCAGAGATGAAGAAATAAAGCAAACTGAGAATGATCTTGCTTTAGCAAGGAAGATTCTCAGGGAAGACTCAGCAAGAGACAAAGCAGCCAAAGAGCAATTAGAAAAGAGTGAACGGCTCGCTGCAGCTCTGGCTCAAAAAGAACTTGTACAGGAAAACCTGAATGTAGATCCCATTCTCGCTCAACAGAAGATTCTCACTGCACTAACCACTGAAGCCACAACTCAGAAAGACAAAGAACTGGATTGGTGCACAGAGATGCTGAACCTTCAATGATCTGATGACAAAATCATTCACGTAACTATCCAAGGTCGACACTCTAACAGAGGTGGTCCAAAGGTATATGTAAGAAAGACGAGGCCATCCAGAACAGAGAGAGAAGAAGCAAAATTCTTAAGGTTATATGGATACACTGAATGGCTCGAAATCAGAGATGCTATTCAGGGTTCCAAATCCAAGTTCAAGAATGTGGTAGAAGATTAGTTGAATCAGTTGCTGCAAAGAATGTCACAACATGTACAAGTTCCCCCTCTCCCTGAACCACGAAAGAAGAAATGATCAGTTGCTGAAGGTGGCTCAAGTTCGAAGAATGAGCATGAAACTAAGTTTGATTATCAAAGCATTCTTGGTCATCTTGAGCTCCCTGATATATCAATGCTTCGTACCTCTCTTCCTCAAGACCGAAGATATCAAGAAGACGAAATCATCTCACTACCTGAACCTGGTATGGTATTCTTGGATAATGAAGGGTTCTTAGGACTCATCAGAAACCAAGAAATTCACAGGGCCCCTTCCTCTCTCATAAAGATCATGCTTTGGCGCTGCTGGTCAGATACTCCACTAATGAACAGACAGAAGACTCTTTATGAGAATGAGCTACAAAGAAGAAACCAGAACATCTCTGACTAGTCATAGTTTTCTAATTCCTTTGTAATATTTCTTCAGTGTACAAGTACTTTATCTTTATCATTGTAATTTCATTTCGCTGTAATTCTTCAGATTCTAATTAATGAAATTCAAAGTACTTTACTCCATCCTAGTACTGAAAAGATCCCTGAAAATACTAAAAGGGACAATGAACATAAGAGTTCTACTTTCGTTACACTATCTTTTACTCACTGATCTTTCACTCTGAAAGTTCAATCAGTGAATGCACTTTAGACTCTTCTACTTGTAAAAATTGTAATTTCATATCTTTATAAATGTAACTCAATTCAGATAATAGTTTAGCTGAAAAAGATTTTACAGATTAGCACTTAGAAAATGTATTTTAAATTTTATAAGTCCCTACTAATCTTTTAAAAGCAATTTTCCTATGTTGCTTAATCATAATCAAATAGGGGGAGATTGTTGATCATAACTCCTCTCAGTCATTTGAATATGATTCCTTTACTATACTTAGTGAAATTCCTAAGATAAGCTTCTGTTCAAATTCAGCAATAGCATACGCTGATTGCTATTAGTGATCGCTGAAGATCAAGGATCAACAAGCTTGTCTCTGAAGACCTGAAGATCAGCTATCACACCAGAAGACCATTCAGCAATAGTCGAAGACCAAAGCTGTAGAAAGAGATAATCAGCTAAGTGACCTGAAGCGGTTCAGCGATAGCAGCGATTATCTATTCAAAAGTGTGAAGTCTTGTGAAGCCTCAGCAACACTGAAGTTCATTCTTGAACATTCAGTGTCAGCGATCAAATGAAGCTTCCTCTGCAAGATTAAAGTTTGATCTTATCCTCGATGCACAAAAGTCAACCCTAGAACCATGTCAAAAAAGGACGTACGACTTGTCTCTTATGTCCCCATCATATCTGATACGGTACTGTTCATATTCGGCCAAAAGCATGGTTGTCTTATTTACAAGGACAAGCTTCCTATCCAAGCTTGACACGTGGCATGTACCTTTTGTCTTGCATTAAATGCAAGCGGGTATAAATAGATGAAGATATCTTCTTCATCTTCATGCATGCTTTCTTCTAGCCTCTACCTTCTGCATTTCTTTCTTTCAACTTCTTGTGCATCAAACTGTGTGTTTCCATAGTTACAATAGAATAGGTTGTTAACTTATTCTAATTCCGCTTGTAACTGTAAATTTGTTTATTTTCAATAAACTTATTTAAAAACCAAAATCTGTGTGTTTGTATTCAACCCCCCCCCCCCTTCTACAAACTGTTTACTTAATATTTAACTCTTGTAGATCCTTATTGGGACCAACAGAAGGTCTTATTCCCAGGCGTCGCGTTCAAAAGCCGATCATAAGCGAGCCTGAAGAAGAAGAAAGGCGAATAAAGTTCCTAAGGGAATTCGAATCAAGAAGAATAAGGGTGCCTGAAGCTGAACCCATTGAAGTCGTACCAATAAGGATGGTAGATGAATTCTACTTTCTGTCAAGTGAAGAGAGAGAACAAGCACTGGAAGCACAAAGAATCAGGGATGAGGAAATAAAGCAAACTGAGAATGATCTTGCTTTAGCAAGGAAATTGCTCAGAGAAGACTCTGCAAGAGATAAGATGACTCGAGAACAATTGAAAAAGAGTGAAAGGGTCGCTGAAGCTCTCGTTCAGAAAGAACTTGCACAAGAGCACATAAATGTAGATCCAATTCTCGCTCAACAGAAGATCCTAAGTGCACTGACCTCTGAAGCCACTAAGCAGAAAGATAAAGAACTTGATTGGTGCTCTGACAGGCTGAAATTTCGAAGATCTGAAGCCAAAATCATTCATGCAACTATCCAAGGGCGACACTCCAACAGAGGTGGTCCAAAGGTATATGTTAGAATGACAAGGACTAACAGAACAGAGAGAGAAGAAGCCAAATTCTTAGAAATTTATGGATACTCTGAATGGCTAGAATTCAGAGACGCCACTCAGGGTTCCAAATCCAAATTCAAGGACGTGGTGGACAAAGTGCTGGATCAGTTGCTGCAGAGAATGTCACAACATGTGCCAGTTCCCCCGCTCCCTGAACCAACAAAGAAGAAAAGATCAGTTGCTGAAGGTGGCTCAAGTTCGAAGAACAAGCATGAAACTAAGTTTGATTATCAAAGCATTCTTGGTCATCTTGAGCTCCCTGATATATCAATGCTTAATACCTCTCTTCCTCAAGACCGAAGATATCAAGAAGACGAAATCATCTCACTACCTGAACCTGGTATGGTATTCTTGGATAATGAAGGGTTCTTAGGACTCTTCATAAACCAAGAAATTCACAGGGCCCCTTCCTCTCTCATAAAGATCATGCTTTGGCGCTGCTGGTCAGATACTCCTCTGATGAACAGACAGAAGACTCTTTATTAGAATGAGCTACAAAGAAGAAACGAGAATATCTCTGACTAGTCATAGTTTTCTACTTCCTTTGTAATATTTCTTCAGTGTACAAGTACTTTACCTTTATCATTGTAATTTCATTTCGCTGTAATTCTTCAGATTATAATTAATGAAATTCAAAGTACTTTACTCCATCCTAGTACTGAAAAGATCCCTGAAAATAGTAAAAGGGACAATGAACATAGAAGTTCTATTTTCGTTACACTATCTTTTACTCACTGATCTTTCACTCTGAAAATTCAATCAGTGAATGTACTTTAAGCTTATCTACTTGTAAAATTGTTCTTTCATATCCTTATAAATGAAACTCGATTTAGATGATAGACTAGCTGAAAAAGACTTTACAGATTAGTACTTGAAAAAAAAATTCTTTAAATATTTTCGAAGTCCTTTACTAGTCTCTTAAAGCAATTTTCCTATGTTGCTTAATCATAATCAAATAGGGGGAGATTGTTGATCATAACTCCTCTCAGTGATTTGAATATGATTCCTTTTGTATACTTAGTGAAATCCCTTAGTTAAGCTTCTGCTCAAATTCAGCGATAGCATACGCTGATTGCCATCAGCGATCGCTGAAGATCAAGGAACAATAAGCTTATCTCTAAAGACTTGAAGATCAGTTATCACACCAGAAGACCATTCAGCGAAAGTCGAAGACTCTAGCTGAAGAAAGAGATAATCAGCTAAGTGACCTGAAGCGGTTCAGGGATAGCAGTGTTTATCTAATCAAAGTGTGAAGTCTTGTGAAACCTCAGCGATACTGAAGTTCATCCTTGAAGATTTAGGATCAGCGATCAAATGAAGCTTTCTCTGCAAGATTAAAAAATTGATCTTATCCTCGATGCACAAAAGTCAAACCTAGAACCATGTCAGAAGAGGACGTACGACTTGTCTCTTATGTCCCCATCATATCTGATATGGTACTGTTCATATTCGGCCAAAAGCATGGTTGTCTTATTTACAAGGACAAGCTTCCTATCTAAGCTTGACACGTGGCATGTACCTTTTGTCTTGCATTAAATGCAAGCGGGTATAAATAGATGGAGATATCTTCTTCATCTTAATGCATGCTTCCTTCTAGCTTATACCTTCTGTATTCTTTCTTTCGTCCTCTTGTGCATCAAACTGTGTGTTTCTTTAGTTACAATAGAATAGGTTTTTAACTTGTTCTAATTCCGCTTGTAACTGTAAATTTGTTTATTTTCAATAAACTCATTTAAAAACTAAAATCTGTGTGTTTGTATTCAACCCCCCCTTCTACAAACTGTTTACTTAATATTTAACTTTTGTAGACCCTTATTGGGACCAACAGTTTCAGTATGGTTGGATTGAGATTTTTCAAACCGCAAGCATTGGGTTGAGCTGAGATTTTTCAAACCGCAAGCATTGAGTTGGATAGTTCAAATGCCTTCAACCCGATCAACCTAACCCTTTAGCACACCTAATTACAATCATCATTGTATGACAAGCATCCCAATATATTAAGCTATGCTTGTGATGATGTTAGAGATTAATGAGTAAATGCAAAATGAATTAATGTGAAAGAATATCAAATTTTAGGGGTCGTTCACCAAACTCTTACTAGGTGTCACTTACCTTACCCCATAAGAGGCAGGACTGCGAATGTTACTCAGTTAGAACTTAGTGGGAAAAGATGTTTACTAACAATCTATTTTGATGGACGAGAATGTTACTTGATAAGGTAAGTGACATGGTGAATTTTGCTGATAAGCATTAGTAATTAAACGGCCCTTAAGAGTTCAATGCTTACCTGCCAGTCAGTATATCCTTGACAACTTGCTTCACTGAACCTTTCAGCAGCAACAGCAATACCAACTCCACGTCTCGAAGGGGAGAACGTATTCTTGTCGACCCAAGCTAAGAACACCCCTCCACAACCTCCTTTACCCAAGAACAAATCACGACTAAAGTTATTTGTAGCCGTTTTCAAATCAGCAAACATAAATTTTTTTAAACAATCAACTTTGGAGTCTTCAGGAACTTCTGTTGTGCCCAGAAGCATATTCTGGTCAGCCCCTCCAGTATTACCAACACTTTCAATGTTGTCCTTGGTATTACATGATAGCTTTGAATCACCTTGTGCTGAAATAGATGATTATAAACAAATTATATAGCATTAATACCCAATCAGGTGTTTTTCCACTAATTATCCATTTTACCAATCATTACACTACTAAAATGGAAGGCTTTCACCTATGGATACGACATTTTCCTGGGAAATCCGTTGCTAAAGGGTGATCCGTCACAAAAGTTGGTGTCTAAATTGTTGGTGTGTAAATCAAATCAGTGACAGATTACCCAGAAAATTCCTGGGTAATCCGTAAAAAGTTCCTGGTGATCCGTGGTAATCACCCACGGAAATTTCCCTCCCGCCCGTCCCGCAAGCCACAACCACGCCGGTGCCTTGTCCCCCGCCCCCCTAAAGGACGCTATCAAGAACGCCTGGCACGCCCAGTGCCTTTTCCCCCGCAAGACGTTTCCCGTTCCTAACATCTTTTGTTGTGGGTGAAAGTCATTTTTTATAGTGTTAATATGCATGACTATGTAATGAAAAGGTCATGGACCATATGCTATGGGCATCAAGTGTCGTGAAGATCGTTCTAGTGCTAGTGCAAGTTTGCTATGCAAGATGAACAAAGTTGAAGGGTCACCATCCATGACATCTTTGAAATGGTTAACTTATTCACACATACTGCTCCTAGGCAACTTGATTTAAGGATCATGGCCTATTTGATACACCTGAGACTCTATTTTCTGATGTTGAGAGATGACATTTCTATACTTGGTTGGTGTTCTGCTAATATATGCAAAATATGGATACAAACATATTTTTAAAAAAATAGATACACACAATTCTAGAGGAGCTTGGAATACCAAAGTTCTCTCCGTTCAAGGAGAAGTGAAACATATCAAGCATTCTACCAAACAGTGTTCTCCCGGCACGTTGCAATGAATTATCGAATTTTTCTTGTAAGGTACGTACAGACTCGAGATGGACCACAACCTCTGCCATGGTAGAGCGCTGCTTTGGATTTCCATGCAAACATCTCTCTGTTATTCGAACAAACTCCTTCAAACATATTGTGGATATTTGACTCATTATATCAGAATCAATGATATGCTTTAAATTGCTGTGGATCATAACTCCTCTCAGTGATTTGAATATGATTCCTTTACTATACTTAGTGAAATTTCTTAGATAAGCTTCTGTTCAAATTCAGCAATAGCATACGCTGATTGCCATCAGCGATCGCTGAAGATCAAGGATCAACAAGCTTGTCTCTGAAGACCTGAAGATCAGCTATCACACCAGAAGACCATTCAGCGAAAGTCGAAGACCAAAGCTGAAGAAAGAGATAATCAGCTAAGTGACCTGAAGCGGTTCAGCGATAGCAGCGATTATCTACTCAAAGTGTGAAGTCTTGTGAAGCCTCAGCAACACTGAAGTTCATCCTTGAATATTCAGTGTCAGCGATCAAATGAAGCTTCCTCTGCAAGATTAAAGTTTGATCTTATCCTCGATGCACAAAAGTCAAACCTAGAACCATGTCAGAAAAGGACGTACGACTTGTCTCTTATGTCCCCATCATATCTGATACGGTACTGTTCATATTCGGCCAAACGCATGGTTGTCTTATTTACAAGGACAAGCTTCCTATCTAAGCTTGACATGTGGCATGTACCTTTTGTCTTGTATTAAATGCAAGCGGGTATAAATAGATGAAGATATCTTCTTCATCTTCATACATGCTTCCTTCTAGCCTCCACCTTCTGCATTTCTTTCTTTCATCTTCTTGTGCATCAAACTGTGTGTTTCCTTAGTTACAATAGAATAGGTTCTTAACTTGTTCTAATTCCGCTTGTAACTGTAAATTTGTTTATTTCAAATAAACTCATTTAAAAACCAAAATTTGTGTGTTTGTATTCAACCCCCCCCCCTTCTACAAACTGTTTACTTAGTATTTAACTCTTGTAGATCCTTTTTGGGACCAACAAGTGGTATCAGAGCAGTGTTGTTTTCTTTTTCTTTAAAATATTTTTCTTAATATAATATTTTTAAAATGACAAACCCTAATACAAACTACAACGATAATGGATCTTTAGCTAAACCTCCAAGGTTCAGCCATGATAACTTTCCATTATGGAAGGAAAGAATGTCTCTATTTCTAGAGGGATCTGATCCTAATATTCCCTACTATCTGGAAAATGGACCATTCGTTCCAACAACTATAGTAGCTAGTGTTCCTGCCACCACTACTACTGCAGCCATCCCTGAAAGGAGTATTGTTAAAACTCCTAACAGATGGACTGAAGAAGACCAGAAAGAAATTGCTATTGACTCTAAAGCTAGATCTATAATAGCAATGGCTTTACCTGATGAAGTCTATCATTACGTTATGAAAATGAGGACTTCAAAAGCCATGTGGGATACTTTATGTATCCAATATGAAGGAACTTTTGAGGTTAAAGTTACTAGATGCATAACCCTCGTAAGAAAATACGAAAGCTTTATGTATCAAAAGGGTGAATCTCTTTCTCAAATTCACCAGCGATTCAACTGTCTACTGATCGATCTCAAATCAGTTGACAGAGTGTATTCAAACGCTGAAATTCTGACAAAGTTCATGGAGGCACTCCCTGATCAATGGGCAGTGTACACTACATGTATAAAACTGTCAAAGAATCTTGAAACCTTGTCTTTAAGTGCATTATATGGTATGCTCTTAAATGAGGAACAATCCCAGCTATTAAAGAAAAATCTTCTTAATGAACTCAACGGTGCTAAAAGTACTTCTTTAGCACTTGTGATTTCTGAAGGAACTTCTTCTAAAAATGGTTCTTCTTCTACTATCACCTCCATAACTGAATTAGGTCAAACTGATTCAGAAGATCAACTCACTGATGCTGACATCTTTGAGTTTGATAACTCTCTAGCTCTTTTAACTAACAACTTTAAAAGATTTGCTAGAAAGAGCAATTTTCGAAAATCTTCTAACCTCTCTGACTCTGAAAAACAGAAAACGTTGCTCGCCGAAAAGCCTTCCGCAACTGTTTCAATTGTCAGAGAAAGGGCCATTTTGCAAGTGAATGCAAGTCGAAGAAAGTTGCTGCTCCCACTACCTCCCATACCTCTGATAAACAGGAGAAGTATTTGAAAATGAAAAACAAATACAGAGATATGAAGAAAAACCAGCAAAAAGGCAAAGGCCTTGTCGCTGAAGAAGTTGACTAGGATGCTGAAGATGACTGGGCCAAGACCTCTGAAGAGTCTGGTTCAGATGAAGAAGATCTTGCCTTTCTCTGTCTAATGGCAAGAATAGAGGATGCTGAAGAAGTCTCTGAAACCTCTTCCTCTGAGTCTCCTTCTACTCAGGTAAACATTCCCTCTGACTCCTTACTCTCTGAAAAAGATAACTTGTCGGCTCTCGATGCAATGACTGTTGACTTCTACAATGCTTTGAATGGAAAGATAAAAGCTGAGAAAATTAACACTGACTTATCTGAACAATTAAAAGATTGCCACTTAAGAATCAAAGAACTTTCCAAACTTGAGGATTCTCTCAAAGACCAAGGTTTTGCAAATCAAACAATAAGCATTGAGAAACAACAAGCTATCGCTGATAGGGAAAAGGCTATTGCTGATCTCAAGTCTGAAAAAGCAACCATCGAAGGATGGTGTAAGGCTTCTGATAAAGTCAATGAGATTATCAATGCCCAAATACCTATGAAAGTGAGAAGTGGGTTAGGCTATAACCCTGAAAAGGAAGAATCAGAGAATGATCGTTCCATGCTCAAATTTGGAATGTTTATCTCTTCTATCCCTGATCCTTCCTCTTCAACCTCTTCTTCCACTTCCTCTAAAGAGAAGCTTCATGAGGATCATTCTAAGAAGATGATCAAGAACAAGGTTCTTGACCATGTTCCTAAGAATAAGAAATCTCTAGATAAGAACAAGAAGTCCTCAGAGAAGATTTCTAAATCTGGGAAGAAGGTTCCTGATTATTCTCAAAGACCAACTCCCAAGATTAAAATCGATCTCACTCCTACCCCTAAAAAGGTTGTAATACCTCCAAGGACCATGGATAAAGGAATTCTTGGACCTAACCCTGAGAAACTTCCTGTTCCCTCTCTTATCTCCAAACCTTTTAAGTATAGGAAATGCTTTCACTGTGGTGAAACAACCCACATTGCAAGCAAGTGTCCTAATGCTACTAGAACTGATAAACTAGCTCATGGAAAGAAAGTAGCTCAAGCTGATAAATCAGCGAGAGTGAAATCTACCAAAGTTGCTAAACCAACTAAGGTGAAGATATCCACTGAAGAGAGTTCTTCAGCTAGTAGTACTTCCGCCAATCCTGTATCTAACCAAGCAGGACCCGTAGTAATATGGGTACCTTTAAACAATTAATCTTTTGTTGTATGCAGAGTGCCAAAGGTATCTTGTATCTTGATAGCGGATGCTCGAGGCATATGACTGGCAGAAAATCTCTGCTCTCTGACTACAAAGAAGAAGCTGGTCCATCAGTGACCTTTGGTGGAAATGGCAAAGGATACACTAAAACGTTATGCAATTCTGTCCAACGGAGCCACATCTTTCTCTCGTGTTGCTTACATTGAGGGACTAAAGCACAATCTCTTGAGCGTTAGTCAGTTGTGTGACAAAGACTTCAAGGTTCTATTCCTCAAGAATAGATGTGCTGTCACTGACGGAAATGATAAGCTTGCCCTCTCTGGCAAAAGAGTTGAAAATGTATACCTCATAAACATGAATAGTTCTCACTCTGAGAACATGTGCTTTATCTCTAAAGCATCCACTGACATAAACTGGTTTCATCTCAACTTTAAGACAATAAATGAATTGTCTCAAAAAGACTTAGTCAGAGACCTCCCTAATCACACCTTTACAAAGGAATCTCTTTGTTCAGCTTGTGAAAAGGGAAAGCTGACAAAAGCCTCCTTTAGGTCAAAGCAAGTTTCTTCAGTGACCACTCCTCTTCAGCTACTTCACATGGATCTATTTGGACCTGTCAATGTCCAATCAATCTCTGGAAAAGAAATACACTTTAGTGATTGTTGATGAATACTCCAAATACACATGGGTGTTCTTCCTTCGATCCAAAAGTGATACCCCTGAAATGATAATCTCTTTTATCAAAAGAATGGAAGTGTTAAACTCCTTACTTGTTCGCTCCATAAGAAGTGATCATGGTACTGAATTCAAAAATAGTACTTTGGTTAGTTTCTTTGAAGAAAAAGGCATATCTCACAACTTCTCATCAGTAAGAACTCCTCAGCAAAATGGTGTTGATGAAAGAAGAAACTGAACTATAATCGAAGCAGCTCGCTCAATGCTCAGCGAATCACGTCTTCCAACTCGACTCGGGCCGAGGTACGTCAATACAAAGATGCTTTACTCAGAATCGATCCCTGATTGTTAAGCGATTCAAGAAAACTTCCTATGAATTATTTCATGGGAGAAGACCCACTCTGAAATATCTTCACATTTTTGGATGTACGTGTTACATTCTGAATGACAGAGATCATTTGGGTAAATTCGATCCCAAAGTTGATGATGGTATATTTCTTGCATACTCCTCTGTATCCAAGTCTTTAAGAGTATTCAACAAAAGAAGACAACACGTTGAAGAATCTATGCATGTCAACTTTGATGAATCTCGTCCCATTCATCCTTCTCATAATCTTGATGATGATGAAGAATTGAATGCTTGGATGGAATCTCATTATGGGGAACCTGAAACATACTTCAGCAATCAAACTCCAGCTGATGTATGTGATGATGAAATCCCTGTAAACTCAACAAGTAATCATAATCCATCCTCAGGGATAAATGTTACTCCTTTAAATCAGATTCCTGCTACTAATTCATCTCTTGGAAATTCCTCTGTGAATAACCAAACCTCCTCTGAAAATCAATCCCCTGAATTGATTCTAAATGAAGTACCTGTTGCTGAAACAAGTCCTATTCCAGAATCTGAAGAATGTGTCGCCGAATCCGCTCGTTGATCTTTCTCCTCAACCACCAAATACGATGGCCGCAAATCATCCAATAAATCAGATTATTGGCGATCCCACTGCAGGTATCAAAACACGTAGAGGTACAGGTAATATCTGTCTTTATGTAAACTTCATTTCTCTCTCTGAACCTAAGAAGATAGATCAAGCTATCTCTGACCCTAGCTGGGTTTCAGCTATGCAAGAAGAACTGACTGAATTTCGTAGAAATAAAGTTTGGAATCTTGTTCCTAGACCCTCTGATAAAACCGTCATAGGAACCAAATGGGTTTTCAGAAATAAGCTAGATGAAAACGGGACTATAATTCGCAATAAGGCTAGACTTGTTGCTCAAGGTTATAGGCAGGAAGAAAGAATTGATTATGATGAAACCTTTGCCCCTGTAGCTCGTTTAGAAGCCATAAGACTCTTTTTAACTTATGCTGCCCGTAAAGACTTCAAAGTTTTTCAAATGGATGTTAAAAGTGCTTTTCTAAATGGAAAACTCAGCGAGGAAGTTTATGTTGAACAACCCCCTGGTTTCTCAGACCCTAACCACCCTGGCTATGTTTTTAAACTTGAAAAAGCTCTTTACGGGTTAAAACAAGCTCCTAGAGCGTGGTATGACACCCTCTCTAAATTTCTTCTTAAAGAAAAATTTGTTCGTGGAAAAATTGACCAAACTCTGTTTTTAAGAAAATATAAAGGTCATACAATTCTCGCTCAGATATATGTTGATGACATTATCTTTGGTTCCACAAGACCCAAATTATGCACTCGTTTCGCTGCAAGAATGCAAAAACAATATAAAATGAGTATGATGGGTGAACTAACATATTTTCTAGGCTTGCAGATTAAGCAATCTGACAAAGGAATTTTTATTTGTCAAAGCAAATATGTTAAAAACATGCTGAATAAATTTGACATGAATCAATGCTCAGCGATGAAGACTCCTATGGCGCCTCCTCTGACGTTAAACAAGGATCCCAATGGGAAACCAGTAAATGTCACTGCCTATCGAGGAATGATTGGGTCTCTCGCCGTATCTTAGCCGAGTAGACCGTACATCATGTATGCTACCTGTCTCTGTGCTCGGTATCAAGCTGAACCGAAGGAATCCCATCTAATCGCTGTAAAGCGAATCTTCAGATATCTGAAAGGAACTCCAAATCTTGGTCTCTGGTATCCCAAAGGCTCAGGATTTGATCTCATCGGTTATTCTGACAGTGACTTTGCAGGTTGTAAGATTGATAGGAAAAACACCACTGGTGGGTGTCAGCTACTAGGTGGTAAGTTAATTAGTTGGACAAGTAAAAAGCAAAACTCAGTGTCCACTTCCACCGCTGAAGCTGAATAATTAGCAGCTGATAGTTGTTGTGCTCAAATCCTTTGGATGAGAAATCAACTCAGAGACTACGATCTAAAGCTCTCAAAAATTCCTATTCACTGTGATAGCACAAGTGCTATAGCAATTGCAAACAACCCTGTACTTCACTCCAAAACCAAGCACATTGAGATCCAATATCACTTTATCAGAGATCATGTGATGAATGGTGAAGTTGAGCTTCATTTTGTTCCTACTGAATATCATCTCGCTGATCTTTTCACCAAGCCTCTTGATGAAACAAGATTCAATCTACTCATCAGCGAACTTGGTATGTTGAACGCTGAATAACTCTTTAGTAAGTGACCAACAAAGGATTACAAATAAAGCCTTCAAATTCTCCACTCACTGAACTCTGATTCAGCGATATCTAGGTCATCTCCTCAGGTATTATCTTCTAATCCTTAACACTCTTTGATATCTTTTCTCATCAAAGAATGTCTCTCTTAAATTAAAACTCCTCACTGACAATCCTTTATTGTTAGTGATGAATTTTTTAAAGTTATAAAGGATAAACTTTCCTTTTGGATAATTATCTTTATAATCTTTTAAAATATTTAAGAAAAGGACACGTCAAACCTTTTTCTGACACACGACGGACCGCGACGTTTCCATTCCAACTCCTTTCTTGGAACGTGCGCCAGGTCATCATTTCTTTTTCAAAAAGCTAAAACCGTCGTTTAGTTATCCTCTCTTTTTCTCTCTCCTCTTGCAATTTAAGCATTCCTTTTCTCTCACTTTATTCCTTCCGCTTTCATAACTTCTCTAAAGGCAAAGGATAAACTTTGAATCTTCAAGCTTTCTGCAAGAACACCAAGAACACGCACTTGTGCGTTTTTCTTCTTCACACGGTTAAGGTTTGATCTAAACCTTATATCAAGAACTGGAAACAACTCGTTTCACCTTTTTAATCTCTTTTATTTCTTAAAATCTATAAAATCTTGTTTTTGAAAAGTTTTTCACTTTCAAAACCCTGTTCTAAGAACAAAATCTTTTTTTCTGTACGTTTTATACTATTTTATTTATCTTTAAATTTTTTAATTGCCAACAAGCATTTTGATATTGTTCATCAAAACACTTGTTTCTTTGACCTTACATTTGGTACTTTTAAATACCCAATCTCTGGTTTATACGTTCATGTATTAAAACCATGATTTATCTGTTTGGTGTTGCCATTTTTCCTACAGAAATGGCCTCTGCTTCCAACGTTAATGAAACCGCTGCTGCTAACCAGTTGGTCGCTGCACCAACTTGTCACTTTCAGATGGAAAAATCGACCTTCAAGCCATGCAATTACATTGCATTGGTGGACATTCCCTCTGAACGCCCTCAGTTCAAGGATGCTGCAACCTTCCTAAAGGCATGCCCGCTGATGTATGCCTTCGTCCACAACCCAGTGGGCATTGCGTCTCACCTACAAGCTCTCTGGTACACGGCGCAATGTACTACGCTGAAGACAGACAAGGGCAATGTCCTCCCTGCTATCTCTTTCACAATCCCTGACCTTGGTTACTTCCCGTTCACAGCAGGGTTTGTACGAAAGGCGCTCAGGCTCCCTCAGCGCAAGAAAAATGAACAATGGGGTGCTGAACCAACAAAGCAGCAGATTGATGCTTTCTTGGACTCCATTGGCTACAAGTGGGAGAACCCCTTAGTGAAGACGGTGGGTTCTAAGCTGGAGAAGAAGCGACTCTCGCTCGCCGGCAATATGTTCTCACCTGTGTCATTCGGTGCTCGGGGTCAAAAGTTGGCTCCCACGATCAGGCGAGCAAGCATTTTCAGGACCTTGCCTTCTCTCTCTGCACTGGTCACCCTCTGAACTATGCTGATTACATTTTCAGCGATATGTGCAGCCGCCTCAACGCCTCCACCAGACATCACGTTATCCCTTACCCACATTTCTTCTCAATCATCCTTGAAGAAGCTTTCGGGGAAAGCTACCCGAAGGTTGGTGACTTCGCCTTCTCCATGGTAGGGAAGAAGTCCCTGGACCTGGAAGAACATCCAGATGACGCTCCCCTCACTCCCTATATGCTCCAAATTATAGGAGCATCTATTTCAGTGTCCTCCTCGCTGCCCATCCCCTCAGCGAGTACCCAAGGCACTGCTGCAAAGAGGAAAACCCCCGCTGATGGTCATAATAAGAACATCGCATCAAAGAAACCCAAGAAGGTGGTCTCTCAACAGACCATCCTCTCTGATTATGGTGCACTTCAATCACCACCCTCATCCACAGCCACTCCAACGGTTTATGCTGCCGTTGAAGCTTCATCAGCACTACCACCACCATCAGTGACTAAGGTCTCTGAAGGTGTTATAGCCAGCTCTGCTGAAGCTGGATCAGGTATTACTTTCACTGCCTTCTCTACCTCTTACATCTCTACTTCTTTGGTCCTCACATCAGCAAATGAATCAGTGATAGTTGTCCCTATCTCTGATAATGCTGAAATGCACGCAGTCCAAACCTCAAAATTGTTTAGGCAATCTGAGTTTTGGAAAGCCAATTTAAAAGGACCTCAGAATATCTCTTTCAAATACTCTAAGACACTGGTCAGTGATCCTCAGGACACTGCCTCTGCAAAAGTAGTCCCTAAGAGTAATCCTCACGATACTCTCAAGGAAAATAATTCTGGACCGGGATTGCTAGTGTATTGACTCAGTCTACTCACCGCAAAAGCAATATCCGGTCTAGTGCAATGCATTGCATACATCATGCAGCCTATTGCACTCGCATACTCTAGTTGAGCCACTGCTCCACCAGAGTTTTTATCAAGTTTCACACTTGAATCAAAAGGAGTGTTATATTCTTTGATATTCAGATGTTGAAACTTTGTCAGTATCTTCTCTATGTAGTGGGATTGACAGAGAGAGATTTGAGATGCTGACTTTTTAACCTTTATTCCAAGAATCGTATTTACCTCTCCGAGATCTTTCATCTTAAAGTTAGCGGATAGGTAATTTTTTGTTTCAAGAATTCCTTCCAGATCGGTTCCGATGATCAACATATAATCTACATATAGACAGATAATCACAGTGGATCCTTTTGTGCATTTTGAGTAAATGCATCTGTCGGCCCCATTGTGTTGGAACCCGAAAGAGGTGATAGTCGTATCAAATCTTTCATGCCACTGTTTGGGGGCTTGTTTTAAACCGTATAGAGATTTAACAAGTCTACACACTTTGTTCTATTGTCCGGTTATTACAAACCCTTCGGGTTGCTCCATATAAACCTCCTCGTTTAGATAGCCATTCAAAAAGGCTGTCTTCACATCCATCTGATGAATGTACAGACCTTTTATGGCTGAAATTGCTATAAGAGTTCGAATTGAACTAATTCTAGCAACTGGAGCGTAGGTGTCAAAGTAATGGACTCCCTCCCTCTGTCTATATCCTTTTGCTACTAATCTAGCTTTAAAGGCTGAAATCGATCCATCTGGATGTCTCTTTCTTTTGAATATCCATTTGGAGCCAATGGGTTTTGCTCCCTTGGGTAAATCAGATAATTCCCAAGTACCATTTCCCATGATAGAGTTCATTTCATCTTTTATTGCTTCTTTCCACAATGGAGCATCCCTTGAAGACATGGCTTCTTTAAAAGTCTTAGGATCATCATCAATATTGATGGAGAAGATGACCTCTCGTCTCACATTCTTTTGAGTTCCTTCTACAAGGTATGAGTAGAAGTCATCTCCTAGACTTTTCTCCTTTCTTACTCTTGTACTTCTACGTGGTTCGTCAACCTTTCTTGGGGCTTCCGAACTATCACGAGATGTGCAAGGAAGATGGGGAGCCAGAGTTGGTTCCGAATTTTCAGCATCGCCTGAAAACTTATCTTCAAAGAATTCCACGTCTCTGGATTCTACTATAACACCTGATTCTTTATCCAGTAATCTGTAAGCATTGCTATTTCTGGCATATCCAACGAATATGCTTTTAATAGCACGGGCTCCCAGTTTGGATCTTTTAGGATCAGGGGTTCGATAGTAGGCAATACACCCCCAGACTCTAAGATGGTCAAGATTTGGTTTCCTTCCTTTCCATAATTCATAAGGACTGGTTGGAATCACACGACTAGTGATTCGGTTGTGGATATGACAAGCAGTGAGTAGGGCTTCTCCCCATAAATTATTTGGCAGACCCGACTGGTTCAACATACAGTTGACCATCTCAACAAGGGTTCTATTCTTTCTTTCCGCCAAACCATTTTGTTGTGAGGTGAATGTATCAAACTCTCGATTAAAATATTCGCCACCTCTATCTGATCGTAGTATTTTGATTCGTTTCTCGAGTTGATTTTCCACTTCAGCTTTATAAATTTTAAATGCCTCAAAAGCTTCGTCTTTTGAGTGTAAAAGATAAACATATAAAAAACGGCTGAAGTCATCGCAGAATGTAATGAAATATCTTTTGCCTCCACGGGTAAGCATTCCATTTAATTCGCAGATGTCGGAATGAATTAATTCTAAAATCGATGTATTTCTTTTAACACTTGGAAAAGGTTTCTTAGTAAATTTTGATTTTACACAAGTTTCACATTTTCCAAAGTCTTTATTGTTTATTTTAAGAAAACCTTTGTTTTGCATCTTTTCAATATTTTTCACGTTTGTGTGAGCTAAACGTTTATGCCATAAAGAAATAGAACAAACAATATAATTCAAAGACTTCATTTTATTAGAATCATCAACTGGAATTACATCAACATTTGAAATCGAATCAAAAACAGAAACATCATCATTGATAGCTAACACATTGCTACCCACAGAGCTACTAGGACCGGCTTCCAACGCATTCACGGACCACACGGCATTCACATCTTCATTCTCTTTTAGATTAAGGCGATACAGACCATAGATGTTGTATCCCTTACCAATATACGACAGCCTCTTATAGATAATGAGTTTCCCTGATTCGATATTCAAGCCAAACCCATTGTTGTCGAGTTTGTTTGCCGAAACAAGGCTCTTATTTAAAGAGGGGACATGAAGAACATCTTGGAGAGTGATAGTCTTCCCCGATGTGAATTTTAGTGGCACTTTTCCAATCCCAACGACGTCAGCACGGTCGTTGTTTGCCACCACCACTTGTCTTCCTTCCCTCGCTGGTCCGTACTCAATGAACTGGGATCTGTCCGGACAAACATGGACAGTAGCCCCAGTATCCATAAACCAACCTCCTCGTCCCGCTATAACTCTAGTGGCAGCTTCGGACACCATATCAATTTCTTCCATATGAAGACTTGCCACATGATGTCGAATTTCTTCAACAGCATTTGTAAGAGGTGGACCGGACTTTCTTTGCTTGCATTCGCGAGCATAGTGCCCCGTCTCTCCGCAGACATGGCACTTACCGGTCTTCTTGATATGTTGCCCAGAACTGGATTGGCCCGGTTTTTTAAAACTTTTCTTTTGTGGGCCATTCCACTTCTGTTTTGGACCACCACACTTGCCCTTCCCTTTAGCAGCCTGCACGCTGTTTGCACTCGGAATGAACTTTGCTTTCTTATCCCGATTACGTGCCTCCTCCTCAATTCTCAAATGCTTGCATAAATCTTCCATAGAGTAGTCTTCAGATTTATGCATCATTCTCTTAGAGAAGTCTTTCCAGGATGGTGGCAATTTATCTATAATTGCTCCAACTTGGAAAATTTCAGGAATGACTATGGAAAGCATTTTGAGTTTATTAATTAAAACTTGAATTTCATGAACTTGTTGCAAAATGGGTTTGTCATCTACCATTTGAAAACGCAAGTATTGAGACACAAGAAACTTGTTTGTTCCGTTTTCTTGTGACTTATACTTGTACTCAAGTGCTTTCCATAGTTCACGAGGGCACGTGACGGGAGTATAAAGGTCGTATAGCCGATCGTCCAGTGTGTTCTTGATATGACCACACGCCAAAGATTCGGCCTCCTTGCGGAGGAACCTTTGTTTTTCCAGATCGGATATCGCCTTTCTATCTGGTTCTTTCCCCGGCTCAGGAACCGGGTTTTCGGGAATTGGTGCAAGATTGGGGTCCAAAACCCAATAGAGATTGAGTACCATTAGCATAAACTTGACCTTGTCGGCCCAGCGAGTATATGAGGTTCCATCAAATTTCTCAAGTTTCATGAGATCATGGTTCAACAGACGATAGTTTCCGGAGTCCATCTTCTTATAAAACCTTAAAGATTGTTGAAAATAGTTTATAAGACAGGATTAGAAACGGTAAAAATTAAATCTTTATATAAAAAGATTTAAGCTTTATATATAAAGGTGGAAACTTTATTAAACTTGTTGAACCAAGATAGAGTCTTTATTAAAATATAGGTCCAATGAATTATAAAGGAATCTCGAAACCAATTGTTAAGTACCCACTATTTAAACCTATCCTTCGCGATAGATTTAATTGAAAGAAAGGAGGAGAAGCAGATCGTTCACTCAGTGAACTGTAATTAAATACAAGACGGAATTTAAATACTAACCTCTTGTTGTTTTCGGAGAAGAGAAAGAAACTGCACGGTTTGTATAAAACCTGTCCTTTAAGGTTTTATACGACACCCTATTAGCTGTGAGTATGACAGCCGCAAAGCCCCAGGATTGTATGCAGGTTCACGTTTCGTTAACAACAGCAATGTTACCGAAACAAAGCAGGAGTGATGCAGAAAATATGTGAAGCAGGAAGCAGCAGAGAGATGGCAGCAGTTTGCAGAAAACCGAGAGAGAAAGAGAGCAAAATCGTTTTGATTTTCAGTGTATCAAACCAGAAGGTTTAACCCAGTATTTATACTGGGTGAAGACCACGTTTCTCTCAGCTTGAGCCCCAAGAATCGGGCAGTTAGAGAGACCTATTCTCAAGCTGATAAATATCACGTTTTTAATAAAATAAAGATTTAATAAAATCAGTTTTAACCAACTGAGGGACTTGGTCAAAAACTGATGAGAAAATCGTGAATAAATATCTAAACTGATAATATCTACTGCTTCTCTTTCTCAAACGTTTTCTGTACCAAAAAGGTACTCGGGAGCTCGGGGCGATGCTCCTTCTGCTCCGATGCGGCGTGCGAAGTGCAAAGTGCGCCTACTCGCGCCACTCCGAGAATTCCCGCGCCCGCACCCGCGTCCTCGGCCACGGCCACGCGCGCGCGCGTGTGCGTTGGTCCAACCATCCACAACCCCCACCATGAGCCCATCAACTAGTTCAAGGCCCAATGGAGGGTTAAGCCTTATAAGGCACTTCAACTTTCACCTCCCTTCCTATGTAGGATGGATGAAAAGTTCCAACCTTTAAGCTTCCATTTCCAACAATCCCCCACCAGGTTGGAAAGTTTTCTGACATTCGTAGTAAATGACGTCACAGTGGTGTCACTAAGATTA
Source organism: Silybum marianum (assembly GCA_036898165.1). Lineage (NCBI taxonomy): Eukaryota > Viridiplantae > Streptophyta > Magnoliopsida > Asterales > Asteraceae > Silybum > Silybum marianum. Next base: position 33,119,267 of record CM072533.1, on the reverse strand, counting down.
AACCATGTAAGGAGAGATCAATTCAATGGTATCCTTAGGATTTAAACCTTGAACCTTGAGATCACTTCGGCTTATTTACACACATCATCTAACATTCTTGCTTTCTCATTGAGCGCGAATTATGGCCATGCGCTAAACCCTGTTTCATGACCTTTTAGAAGAAGAACCACTATTCTTCATTTGAGGCGGCACCACCTCTTAGTCATATAGGAAAAGTTCTATAACATCTTCGTTGCTAAGATGCCTCTAAACTTTGTTAAGAGTTTTAACTCAACCTTATTCTCGGCAACGCCGTACTATCTTCTACCTTACATGGATCTATCATTCGATAGTACCTTCTATCAATTAGTGACTTGTTGTTACCCTTTGAACTTGATAGATAGGAGCACTAAATTCAAGTTGGGTTCCTATCACTAATTGATTCTACGTGGTTTTTAGACCCATGTCTCTAGTAGTTGATCCTACTAAGTCTCTCGTCAGAGGCTTGGTTAGTGGATCAGCCAAGTTCCCATAAGACTTGACATACACAATACTTATGGTACCATCATCAATTAATTGTCTCACGAAATTGTGTCAGAGACCTATGTGTCGCGACTTCCCATTGTACACGGCATTGTATACTTTTGACAGTGTGGCCTCACTGTCACAATACATGGGAATAGAAGGGGTTGGTCGAGGCCACAGATGAATATCTGTTAATAGATCCCTAATCCATTCAGCCTCTTTGCACGCGGCAGCTAGTGCAATAAGTTCGGCTTCCATAGTCGAATGGGCTATACACGATTGTTTCTTGCTTGCCCAAGAAATTGCCCCACCAGCAAGAGTATAAATCCACCCACTAGTTAGAGAGACCTATTCTCAAGCTGATAAATATCACGTTTTTAATAAAATAAAGATTTAATAAAATCAGTTTTAACCAACTGAGGGACTTGGTCAAAAACTGATGAGAAAATCGTGAATAAATATCTAAACTGATAATATCTACTGCTTCTCTTTCTCAAACGTTTTCTGTACCAAAAAGGTACTCGGGAGCTCGGGGCGAGGCTCCTTCTGCTCCGATGCGAAGTGCAAAGTGCAAAGTGCGCCTACTCGCGCCACTCCGCGAATTCCCGCGTCCTCGGCCACGGCCACGCGCGCGCGCGCGTGTTCGTTGGTCCAACCATCCACAACCCCCACCATGAGCCCATCAACTAGTTCAAGGCCCAATGGAGGGTTAAGCCTTATAAGGCACTTCAACTTTCACCTCCCTTCCTATGTGGGATGGATGAAAAGTTCCAACCTTTAAGCTTCCATTTCCAACAGCTATTTGTAAACCATGGATGATCCTTATAACAATTATAAATGAATATATAGCTAAATTGATGCTACATACCTTGAGCTTGACGTACTGCTGAATGAAACCAGCAATGTGTCTGCAAATTAACTCCAGGATGTACAATAATCAAAGCCGAAGATACAAAGAGATCGAATAATCTTTTATCTAATTTTAAAATTTTCTGTATAAAATCGAGATGGGTTTCAACACGATTCCCCTCTCTTTATACTTCAAAAAGATATCCCGAGCCTTACTGAACCTAGCAGACCGAACTAAAGCATCAATAAACAAATTACATGTATAAGAATCAGGGATACATTGATTAGCTTCCATTGATGAGAACAACTCTTTAGTTTCTTTATATCTCCCCAAATCACACAACATCTTTATAAAAGCAGTACTATAAGTAAAGTTATCTGGAGTCAAACCTACAGTTATCTTGTAAACTGCAGATCTGATAATATGTTTTTTTTGATCGTAGGGTACGGTTTGTAGTAACCTCGGAACAGTCCCTGGATCTGTCCAGAGCTGTGCACGAACAGTTGCACTGCTGTTTGGTTTTCTGTTTGTTTGTTGATGCTAACTGTGGAGGACTTAGATGGATTGGATTGGTAATATAAGCTTATGTGATATTATTCAAATAGGAGCGGTGTCTTGGATTATATGTTAGCATAATATGTGTTGTTCTTGTTACTTTATAGATCTAATAGAGTAATATTACATCTGTAACTTATCTCATTCTTTCAAGAAAAGGAGTTTGGTTTTTTGCTGGATTGATAAAGCTAGTATAGTCATAAAACATAGCTTTAAATGGAAAATAGGCAAGAATATGAAATTTCTCCTATTACGACATTAATTAAGATGTATGGCCTTCATATTCATCAAACAACAACCTATATCTATACTTTTCACTAATGTGGCTATGCGTACTAGCATCTCAGGCAACGAAGAACCAAACACATCGAAACCCAAGTAAAGGTCGACCTGGACCCGAGGGCAACAACATTGAGCAAAATAAAGGAATCTAAAGATTTTATTACAATTGAATCTTGTCCCGACACCGGTCGGTCGATTGGTTCTTATTCACCGGAATATTCTAATTGGGTAGGAATGGAGGCGAGATCGAAGTTCTCAATACTTAAACTTGATTGGCATAAAATTGATGATGAAGAGAAGGATCGGTTATGGGGCGCGATTAAGGTATATAGTACATTTTTACTCGAACTGCCATGATATAATTGCATATAATTGATGACTTTATTTTCATCAAACAGCAAAAGTGGAATTTAGAGGATGACACGTTGAAAGAAAAGACGATGTCGATTGCATCCGGATCATGAAGGAGCTTTAAGTCGAAGCTCGTACAGTCATACGTGAATGAAAACAAAACACCATTCCATAAGTACTCATATATTGATCCGGCTACGTGGTCTGAATTCGTTAAGACAGCTGAAACTTACAAGATCAAAGACCTCGTGGACACGTATGTATTGTATTACATTAGTATACAATTGATGTTTACTTATATAGTTAATAGACTATTAACACAAATGTTTTGTTATTTTTCATTTAGGGCCATTAGCCCATTACACAATACAATCATGCCATAGGATCTTCTGAAGCCAACACTCCGATTACATGGAGATTAATCAAGGTATAATTTATATTCAACAATTTATTTCGTACTTTAAGTTGTCTGACATTACTTTTTTTACATTGTAGTGTAATCGACAAAGAGAGGGTTGGGAGTGTGGTTACTATGTTGTGAAACAAATCTTCCATTTTGTGATGGATTACCGATATACTTCCTCTCTCAAGGTATGTATTTTTTAAATTTCTTTCATTTTATTTATATATTGTACAAAACACTTTATTTTGTTTATAATTACTCCTACTTTCAAATTTATATATTCAGGACATATAGACGACCACATCTCCTTTCACAATTACACAAATAGAGGAGATAGCTTACAATATCGGGAGACCAATTACTTTGAAGCATGATGGATGGCAAAATTTACTAATTAATGGGAGTGATTATCTTATAAATTATTAGATTGGATTACACGGTAAAAGTATTAGATTGTTCGGTTAGTTTGAGATGTTACATTACGTTGATGATTTTTAAAATTTAATGGTTAATGGTTACTTTGAGATGTTACATTTACGTGTCTTGTTGATTTTGTATTTATTATTGTATTTGAAATGTTCCATCACTCTAATTTGAATCGTATTTGGAAATGTAGCTTACTGAATAATGAATGGTAAAAGAATCGAGGAAAATACTAAAAATATAAATATAACTCATTATACACGGTTCTAGTAAAAAACCGCGTGCAAAAGTATGCATTGTTGTTATATATGGTCACCATTATACACGGTTTTGTTATGAAAACCGTGTAAGATGGTTGCTTTTATACGCAGTTATTAATCCTTTTATAAATGGTTTCTTGTAAAAACCGTGTAAGATGGTGACTTTTACACACGGTTATTAATTTTTTATGAACGGTTTCATCTAAAAAACGTGCATGATAATGACTTTTATACACGGTTATTTGGTCTTTATACACGGTTTATGAACCGTGTATAAAAGTTGAGTTTCATACACGGTTGTGGAACCGTGTACAAAAGTCCGAAACTTTCACAAGCACTGGCCATATACACGGTTCCAAAACCGTGTATAAAGCCCAAAATAACCGTGTATAAAATCCGGTTTTGTACTAGTGACATAATGTTATATGTCTCATCTTGGATGTATGAGATATATATAAGGCTCATATGCATCTTCTAATGTGTAGATTTTTTGCTCTGCATCTCTGAAGGCATTAGCTATCATATTCCCTGTTGCGTCTCTCTCACTCTCCATCTCTCGATTCCTCTCTCCCTCTCCCTCTTTGATTTTTCAAATCATATTTAACTTGGTCCTGGTAAAATATCTATGAAATTCTCTAATTAGAGATAATCTTTGCTTCTTTGTCTTAGTTTATAAACTCTGATTAGAGATAATCGTTGTTTCTTTGATTATAAACTCATATTAAAGTTTTATGCTTAGTTTTTATGTTTGTGTTTTAAGGTTTTGAGTGAGTAAATGAGTTTTGGGCTATGTGATTGCCTTTTGGGCTCATTGAAATATGCCACCCTTTTTCTACTCTTTATATGTTGCTGCCATAACCAACCAAACCTCATTGGTTAATAGTTTTAGACAATCAAACTGCATATTTATTTATACAACAACAATTTTACTTTTGCATTGATACGCACTTGCCACCTCATGAACCCTCTATGCTCAAGAAAGTTGTCAACCATTTTTTTATAAGTATGGTTTAATTAGTCTTGCAATTTGTAGAAATTCAACTTCATGACATTTTTTATTACCTTATCCAATTGGTTTATCCACTTTATGACGAGTGTTGTCATGTCATTTACTTACTCCAAAATCGTTTTTGATTCATAGTGGAAGTTACAAAAATCAAGGGAGTTGGTAAATGTTAGAGACAATTTTTCAATAAATAACGTATATTAATTGTTTTTCGTTTGTAAGCAAAAAGGTTGGTTATTGGAAACCTCGATCGACTCCACACGGTACTTGCTCTCTAGGAACCACATGTGAGGAGACATTTCAAAGTCGACTTAGCGGCCGAGATTCGTGGATGTGTTCAAGTTTGTCTCCCAATGATTCGTCCAGATTCCAAAGACAACTTCATGCTTGTTTGCTTGTTGCCGACGTCCAGATCCAGCAACCTGCAGAAATTAAACTGGCTACTGCCACGGTGCCACCGGCTACCACACAGGTCCTCACCACAATCCCCGAACACCCGACTCGATCTTCCCCGAACACGACCTACCCGACCCCGACAACCCCGATTCCCCATCAGCCATCCCCATCAGCCATCTACAGGGTGGGATTTTTTCATACCCGACCCCGATCGGGTTTGGTGTTTTAGGCTCCGATCCGGCCCATGCTCACCCCTACTCCCATCATTAGAATCAAAACATTTTTTATTTTTAAATTATACTTTATACCCTTATAATTAGTTATTTAATTATCTTATCGTTCATATTTTTCATTTTTTTATTTACACTCTTATCATATTAACATAAATAATTGTATATGAGGTAAATATATATATATATATATATATATATATATATGTTAGTCCCTGTTTAGAGATGGCTATGTAAGTGAGGGTTTGTAGAGGGGGGGGGGGGGTTGAATACAAACACACAAAATTTTACTCTTTTAAATTTTTTAATATAAATATTAAAAATTTACACACAGAAGTTTGTTGCGGAAAAGAATAGACACACCATTCTAACAAACTAAACACATGAAACACATGATAACGGTAATTAACTTGTACACTAAGGAAGTTAAAATAAAACTGTTAAAACACACAGGATTTGCCGGAATCAAACAAATGATCAGTCAGAGGATTTGTTGAAAGAGTGAGATTTATGGGAAGGAATTCATCTCCTTTTATAGTGCCCATGCATGGGATGCATGTGGACAGCTGTCAAGGATTCATTAGCTGGAAGTATATCTGATGGACAAAGGAAGATGTCACTCCCTTTGTACTGGGTTAATGGATGAACCATTCTTTGTAGCACGCAATGTCAGATAACTTTATCTCTTTTTCTTCATGCTCTGTGAAGTCCCATCAAACCTTTTAGCTTAAAGACAAACATCATTTTTAGGTGAGTAAAAAGAGAATGTCCTAATTTAAGGTTTGCTACCCAAGTTCTTATTGCACACGTATTTTGCATTTAATGTGTCATAAGAACTTATCTCTGAAAATTGTTGGGTGATACATGGAACGATGTATCACTTCGGTTAGTGCCTTATAAGGTTGGTATTTATAAGTGTACACATTGCTTGGTGATCCTCATTTTTCACTAAGTGTTGGCAAGTGTACATCCTTGTATTGGTGACTTGTTATCACAACCTTAAGGAAAGGCAACTGCAATTTTCGGTGACCATATATGAAAATCGGTGACCTCCATGTGCAATGTCGGTGACCTCCATGTACCATGTCGGTGACCTCATCTTTTAGGTCGGTGACCTCATCTTGTATCGGTGACCCAATACAACATCGATGACCCAATCCTCATCTTGATTTGGCAAGTGGTCTGAATATTAATGTTAGTTGGTACATCAAAAATTTCACATTTTGATGTACAACCCTTGATTGGATAGTCTTCGATTTTCCAATACTTGAAGTATATTCCAGACCTTAAAAAGAGCTAAATATTAAATATTTTTGGATTCAATTATACTATTAAATATCATGAATATATACAAATAAATTTGTTTATATTTCTTGCTTTTCATTTTCCATTTTACACATTTATCATATTAAAAATAAATACTTATAAATTAGTTAGATAACATTAAAAATGTTTTTTTTTACAATTATATAATTATAATCTTCTAGTCAATACCTACAAAATAAGTTCATTATTAAATATTTTTGAATTTAATATATTATAAAATATAATAATTATATATGTTATCAATCTATGTTATATTATAAAGCCTTTTAGAATACCAACTTTTGTTAATCCGAAAATAGGAAAGTCAAAATTAATGATGTTTAGGGTGACTATGTACTTATAGAGACATGAGACGGATTCATACGAGTACGGTACCAATTTACTAAAATACAAGGACAATCATCGGTCAATCATTTTGTACATGAAATTTTTCATTTACAAAATCACATATGATTTTATGTACAAAATCATATGTGATTTTGTAAGCATCAAAAAGGACACGGACGACTTTTCACGCGGACAATGTCGTGGCTAATCATATATGATTTTGTACGTGAATCATATGTGATTTTGTACATAAATCATATATGATTTTGTACATGAAAATTTCATGTACAAAATGATTGGCTGAGAATTGTCTTCGCGTTTGTCGTAAAAAGATATCGTCCTCGCATGAACCTCCGTCATAGAGACATAATATAATATGACATAGTTTCGGTAGCGTATTTATGATACTTTATAAGGAAATTTAGGATACTAACCATTTTTTGGATTGTGTTTACTTTCTAGCTAATTTCTCCCAAAACTTACCAAAATAGCTAGTTAAACAATAAAATTATATTTACATTTTGCACCCATGTTTGCAATACGTGACCAAAAATGTAATTTTTTTAAAGTATATTGCGAACAGGAGCCAAAAAAGTAAAATTTTAGTAGTTTTGCGTACCTAGTGGCTATTTTAGTAAGTTTTTGAGAGAAATTGGCTATAAGGTGAAACTCAACCCAAAAAATGGTTAGTTTCCCAAATTTCCCTATTTTATTAAAGGCTCATTTTCGGACATAACTTTGACAAAACTAAAAAGGCAAAACGCATAAAATAACAACATACTTCCATAAATTTCTTTATTATAGCGTTGTACTTTTAGTTTTACTTATTACAACAATCTACTTTCAAATTATTTTTTATTAAGACACTGTACTTTTAAACAAGTTAACCCCCATTTTTCTTTGCTTACATGGCTTAAATGTAAGACATGGCACTACAACAAAATAGGCTATTACCGACGACGAAAACCGTCGGAATGCTTTTTTTTCGACGGTTTTCCGATAGAAACAAACTGTCGCTAAAACCTTGGTCGGTAATGTGTAGCAACGGTTTTTCAACAGCTTTTACCGACAGCTTTCCGACGGTTTAATTTACCGACGGCTTTCCGACGGTCTGTTTTACCGACGGCTTTCCGACGGTCTGTTTTACCGATGGCTTTCCGACGGTCTATTTTACCAACAGCTTTCCGACGGTTTATATTATATGCATTTTAACCTGTAATTATTATTATTATTTTATATATATATATATATAATATCGCATACAAAATCCAAAAATTCTAACAATAGATTTTCTTACAAATCCGTACATAAATATCCATACATATATCCATATAAGTCCACTTAAATCTAATATCATACCAAATTCATACCAGAATCAACTAAGATATCTATATGGAACCATCGAAAGTCAATGGTAAGAATTGCCGGCGTAGCATCGCTTCAATTGCCTTCATTCTATCTTGATTCTCCTTCTCATGTTGAGCACGTCGGGGGTTCTCCTTCATTCTATCTCGATTCTCCATTTTTTTAATTTTCTCTTTTAATTGTTGCACCTATATATATGTTCCAATTAAATAAGAAAATAAAAAGGAACACAAATTTTACCTCGCTTGAAGTGGAACCAACAAATGATTCATCCACTTGCTTCGCGAACCGGTTACCATGTAGTTCAGATCCGAACACGTACCAACGCCATACATCCGACCCCTTTTCCTTCCTCCCGCACAACGCTCCCATACTTCAATATCTCCAAGTGGATGGATGCTATTGTCGGGTCCGTACTTCTCAATCGTTTCATGGACATAGTCATCCTACGATAGATTAGAATGTTTAGTAGTCAATCAACATATAGTAGACACTAGCAAGAAAGAAAAATTCGGTAGAAGAACTTTGACACCATTTAAGTGCATAAATTTGAGAATTATTCAATCCCCGTCTCAACCACAAATCTACAACTCCACTTCAATCCCCATCCAAAAAAAATACTTTGCAAAAAACAACCAAACAAATCAATGGTCACTTAGGACATGTTAGTTAGCAGTTTATTGAGCTTAATGGTACTTAGGGCATGTTTGTTAGCAACTTAATAAGCTTAATGGGACTCATAACTTATACATGACCGTTTGGTAGTGGCTAAATGGAAAAACAGTCACTTAGGACCTGTTTGTTAGCAGCTTATTGAGCTTAATGGGACTTATTAATCCACACAGACAACTTTATCCATGCAGGACTTAATGGAAAACCAACCATATAAACGATAAATGATAACAATTGATAACAATTTTGCAAGAGTTTTTGGTCAGAACTTACCACTTGAGATCAAATGTAGCCTATTTGCATCATTTATGCTCTCCTACAATCTCACAAAGATCTAAATCTGCAAGAGTTTCCTTTCCAAACAACGTGAACCCGACGGTTGCCTGCAAAAAGAACGATCTTTTTAAGTTCAATCAAACTTCCAAGAATACCCTTCTCAAAAAGGAGCTTCCTTTATAGTTCTACATTTCAAGATTTACATAAAAATGACCAATTAGTCCTTCAAGTTCAAGTGTGGTTGCCTGCAAAAGAACCATCTTTTTTAAGTTCAATCAAACTTCCAAGAATACCCTTCTCAGAAAGGAACTTCCTTTATAGTTCTACGTTTCAAGATTTAATAAAAATGACCAATTAGTCCTTCAAGTTCAAGTGTACATGAATCTTCAGCAAGTATAAAAAAAGGGTAAAAAAGGAATACATACCATTCCTCTTTTTTTATCTAGTTTCTTTACGGTCCCTGTGAAGTCCGTAAAGGCCCCAGATATATAAAGACACATCTAGGATAGAGAGGCTTCGGTTTAACTGAGATTGAACTATTCTTTAACTTCTTTTTCTCATTAACAGTGTTGCATATACCTCCCATGAAATCAAGAATGCATCAAATATACTTATCATTAGCTACTTTTCTTCCACAATGTAGGGTGATTTTGTTGGATTCATTTGATATACATATAAAAAATTGATGAAAAGGGTTACCATTCATGCAAACTTCCAGGAGAGCTTATCAGAAAAGCATCTTCCAAAGTTCATGGTCCTACGGCCTACCAGATTCATTAGAAGAATTATTGATCTTTGCAGGTAACCTGATACTGCAAGAAATGTTATTTTATATAATCTAAACATAATAATAGATTTAAGTAACGGTAAACATGAACTCAAAATTTACTGGTATCCACACCTTAATCAGCTTCCAATTGAGTTTTTCCAGTGAAACTGCTCCAGATCAACCCAAAATGATAACCATGATAGAACTGATGAGATTATTCAAGAATGAAAGATGAAGGCTAAACGACACCATAAAAAACAAAAACACTTCAAGACCAACGTGAAACAAATTATCAAGAATTATAGATACAAAGATATGTACATAGAGGGAGGTTCAGGGGAAAACCTAAAAAAAGTAACATGGGGTCCACAAAATAGATAATGGAGGAAAACGGTATAAAGATTTGAAACTTAACATTGTAATTCTAATGTCGAAGCATTTCATGTTTTATATTGTGTCAAAATGCTGCGGGTGATCGTATTACAATGAGAAATATATAATTAAAAAAACACATACGTTGAACGTACTGGTATGGCAATCTCTTCTTGGCCAAAAAAGAGTTTCTGAAATCCCTCGGTACCTGGGTTAATGATTCCAGCAACTGACGGTGTTTCCCTCCCTTGAACATTGATAAAAAATTTGTGAATTAGTCAAAAGTCAATCTGATCATGGATAGCAAGTTAATTATATATATATATATATATATATATATATATATATTGTAACAGCCTATGTACACGAATAGCTATCAGAGGATATGATGGAAAAACAATAGTGTGAGATAATGTAGATTTTCAAAAAATTACCAAGTAACAAGTACTTACCAAGAAAAAGAATCAAGAGGAGCACACAGAAAAGTTAAAAATACCAATTGTTTACAAAAGATATGAAGATTTTCAGAAAATTACAGAATATTAATGTGGTCAATTACTAAGATATGATTTCCCCCTTCTATGCCCCTGATGAAATTCATAATTTGAATTCATAAAACTTCCTAAATTGAACAGTCAATGGAGGCAAGCATCAGTTAACTTGATGTTGATGAACTGTGGTTGTGATAATGTCATCATGTACATATAGATATGCATTAAAGGCTGTTAGAATTGTATATATGTTTCTTTTTTACACAGGGTAAAAATATTTAAAAATCATCGTTAGAATTGGATACTTGGAGTGAAGAATGATTTTTGAATATTTGGAGTGAAGAATCAATCATGAAGACCCATTGCTGAAACCTGCTCATCTCTTTCTCATAGAAAAATTTGAATTCGATGGAAATTGCAATTTGGGTGTTATATTTATCAATTTTTTTGCTTCAAGATTCGTCTATTACTACTGTTCGATGAAATGATTAAGAGAAAGATATCATAATAAACTTGTTTTATTAGCATTAAGGTTTTTCCTAAATATTTGTGTGCAGTTCCACTTAAAATGAATGTGGTTTTTGTCAAGACTTTAGATGTTGCTCTTGCACTTAAAAGGAGAATTGCTTTGGCACTGTGAATTTGGTATTCATATCTCAATTGTATAATTTTATCATTATCTTCAAGAAAGAAGTATGATCTATATGAATTTATTTTATTGTTTACTCTTTTAGAAATTTAGCAGATTAATCAGTTTAATGCTTAACAAGATTTTGTATGATGTAAGGGAATTGCTTTCTTCTCTATCTGTTTCTTTTTTAGCTGTTTCTTTTTTACTATGAAGGTTTGTACCATTTATCTTGAACATTTCTCAAAAATAAATAACAACCCAAGTCAATATTTTGCATCCATAGAATGACATTCAAACAATGGAACACCACTTTTTAAAACATAATCTATCACAGAAAGAAAATGTAATATACACCAATTTTTCCAAACAAAGAGATACATTGGAACTCAACTCTCCAAATCCATAATTGGTGTATTGTAGTATATGTTAGTGATTCTTCACCCCAAATATTCAAAAATCATTGTTAGAATTCGATAAAGAAGTGTGTGTGAGTATTGCAGAAGAAATGAAACAAAAGATACGGTAGGAGTGGCTCCCTTCCATGCCTCATTTCATAGGGAACCTCAAAGTGGCTCTATATCATTATACTCCATCCATATCCCAATTCCATTCATTTAATATCCTTTTGTCATCATGTACATACAAGGTGTTCTCGATGAAATGACCGTTGAGATACACGGGTCAGCTTCACAAATTTCAGACCGCTAACGGCTAAACGGCCGATATAGGTATTCTTCCATATTTCCTCAAATTTCTGTTTTCTATTCTAATTAGGCTGTGTATGACAACCAAAAGCTAGCTCATTTTTTGAGCTTATTGAAAAAGCCTAGTGTGAGAGTAGCTTTTCAATAAGCTTTGGGGTTTATTTGTTTCTAATTAATTTTTTAACAAGTCATTTTAGGTCATTTCACATTGCCATCTAGTTTGTTAAACAAAACTAGCTTTTCAGTTAAAAGCTAGCTAATCAGGTAGTTTAACAAGCCATTTTAGGTCATTTTACATTGCCAATTAGCTTATGTGTTTTTTTATTAAACATGATTGGTTTATAAGTTAGTTGATTACATCCAAAATTACTACTACATCCTTATTAATGCCAAAAATTGGCATAATTTCCATGAACAAGTTAACCATAAAAATACAAATTCCATGAGAAAAACGAACTTAAACCATCAGCATTTCAAGATATGCAATATTCTAACAATAACCACATTTCAACATTACTTGGTAATATTTTAGAAACCTAGAAATCACCCTTTTAGTGAGTATTCATGATGAATAACATGATAAATATTCATAATGAATGTCATAACAGATATATTCTTGAATAATAATCATCGTGAATACTCACAAAAAATGTGGTTTCTGAGTTCCTAAATTATTTAAGATATTTAAGGTTCTAAAATTAACCTACCCCTACACAATTATTATATAACATCATCAATAACAAAAACACCTTGAAACTAAAAGGCTAAAAAATCAAAAATGGACTTCTCATCGATTCGTAGCTTTTCATTTTGGTTCAATTACAAGATCTTCCATTCACAAAACCATATTCTTGAGGGAAACAATAAGACTTATCTAGCTCCATCAGTTTCATAGGAGATGACATAAATTAAGCATATACCAGACGATTCTTGCTTCAATACAAACACTTATTATGCATTATGAGCTACTAATATCTAGTGAATTCTCTAGGCAGATGAAAAATTATAAAAACTATATATGAATAGTTAATTTTAATTTTGCATTCAACTAAACAATGACTATAAACAGCTTAATTTTAATTTCAATCTAACCTGACCAGGAAAGAGGAAGGCATTGGTAGCCTTATAATCGGCAAACAAACCATCAGCAACTGCAATGGTAGATCCAACAGATGAGGTGCTCATAGAAACCCTAGATTTCTCCAATTTAAGACGTCGAACCCCATGTTTAAAACCCCTAAAACAAACAGAAGACGAACTCTTGGATAACAACGAATCAAGAGCATCAAAAGACACCTGATGATTTAGTGAAACCGAAGGAAGCAGTAGAGACGATGAAGCCATTATAGGGAGAACAAGGGAATACCATTCTGAAGCTGGCCAAACTGCTTATTTCAACCTAACAAATGCAAGTAAAATAACGAAACGAAATGAAGAACATAACACATACATAAAAAGAAACCCTAGATTTGAAGAGCAGAAAAAGCAAACGATTTAAAGAACCGAAAATAACAATCCTTCAATCCAAAACTCCAAATAAATGAATAAATAGTGTAAGGGAGAAAAAGGAGAACCTGCTTTTTTCGATGTATATCGATGGAGAAACAAGGAAACGCGGAAATGTGATCTTCAAATTTTGGGTTTTTGTTTTGGGTGGGACGATGGGTTTTTGTTTTTGGTAGGACGATGGGTTTTTGTTAGCTAGGGTTTTGGGTGGGATGATGGGGAAATCTGGAAAGTCAAAATTGTGTTTTATTTTAGAGTAAATTGCAAATTTGGTCCCTATGGTTTCTGGATTTTTGTGGTATTGGTCCTTAGAAAAATTTTATTGCAAGAAAACCACTGTGGTATGCATTTCGTTGTGGATTTGGTCCCTGAGGCTAACTCCATCTCTATTTTTCTGTCGTTAAACCCCTCCATGTGCCTTGCACATGAGGGCATTTTGGTCTTTTTACTCATTCTTTTTGTTTTCACTAAAAACAACAAACCCCAAGGGCCAAATTGCAGTTTATTTTTTTTATCAAATAATTTTATTATTATTTAATATATAATATCATTTAACAACCACAATCACCTAATCCCTAATTCCCTACCCACCTTCCCCCACCCCCACGTCGTCTTCTCTCATTCTTCTAAACTCCATCCAGGGAGAACCTCCATCTCCAAAACTCCGACCAAAGCAAACTTCCCACATTAAATCAATTTAACCCTTAACCATTTCACATCAGTTACCCCTTAACCACTAGAAGACTCCATGGAAGTCAAAAGCTCCAAGATTTTCCCTTTTTTTGGTTGAGAAATCGTTAGATTCGAAAGGGTTGTCGAAATTTCAACCTCATTGATTCTTCGACATCGGAGATCGTTTTTTCTCAAATGGGTTGTCTAAATTTCAGATGGGATTTGTTCTTCTATAAATGAGAGAAGTGAGGGGATTCATAGAGAAGGGAAAGAGGAGTGCTTCACTGGAGAAGATGGGGTGGGACGGTCGGTGGAAAGTTGTGTGGCCGGAGAAGACTGTGGTTGGACGTGTGTCGGAGAAGACTGTGGCTGGAGGTTACCTTTGAATTGAAATAAGAGTATATAATATATTAAAACTTCATCTCCAGCGAACCTCCATCTCCGGTGAACCTTTTGCTTTCTCCGCTTAACACCTCACTATTTCCAGTAAATTTCTTCCTTTGATTTCATCCCCAAAATCAAAATCAAATAGAGGACTAAAAATAAAACTCAGATCGTTGGTTTGTGATGTGAGCAGGAGACCCGATCTAGGTTCAAAACTTCAATTTTGTTGCTTCATTTTGGGTTTTTCATTTTGGTTTTTCATTATTGATTTAGTGTTACTTCATCCATATCAATTTTACTGTTGGAGGTTTGGCCGACGACGGAGGTCTGGGCGGTGACGGAGGTTTGACCGGCGACGGAGGTGTGGTTGATGCCAAAGGTCTGGCCGGTGATGGGTCTGGTCGACTGTTAAAGAAGGTGGGGTGGGCCTCTGTTGTTTGATCTATATATTAATAAAAAATAAAAAAATAATATTAAAGAGGAAATTACAATTTGGTCCCTGTGATTTTGTTTTTAGTGAAAAGGATGAAAATGCCCTCATATGCAAGTCACATGAGGGGTTTTAACGGAAGGAAAGCTGACGGAGTTAGCCTCAAGGACCAAATCCACAACGAAATGCATACCACGGTGGTTTTCTTACAATAAAAATTTTCTAGGGACCAAATCCACAAAAATCCAGAAACCATAGGGACCAAATTTGCAATTTACTCTTTATTTTATTTTATATTTAACTTATCATAAAAATATTCAAATCATGTTATATAAATAATGTTTACGAAGGATTCTTGAAAATAAATTAAAAATGGATGCGACGGTTTACCTACGATTTTTCCGACGGTTTACCGACGGTTATTTATAATATTACAAAGGTTTTTTTGACGTTTTTTCAAAATTAAAAAAAAATTAAAATTATTTTTTTCGTCGGTAGCTCGTCGGTAACTACCGACAGTTTTAATCGTCGGTAAAAGCTGCCGTTAAAGCCGTCGGTGATGCCCAGTTTTCTTGTAGTGTAGATGACACGTCATTTTGATTACATTACATCAATAAAAAAATCTCTTGCAATTTTTTTTAAAACTTTTTCACTTTACCCGGTTTATTTTTTTTCTTAATTATCTCAATTTTTTTAGTATTTTTTTTTACGTCGCCACTCTTTTAAAAAAAACACTCTTTTTAAATTGTAACAAATTAAATAATTTAGAGTTACATTTTTTTAACAAATATGATATTTTTCTTCAAGATAAATATTTTATTTATAAGAAAACATAACACCAGTTATTTAATTTTTCTAATTTAGAAAATACTTATTTTGTAGTTCCTTTTAAAAATTTAACGATATAAAATGTGTTTTACAAATCTTCTTAATATTGTTATATTTTAATGAATACTTTAGAAATAATCTAATTAATTTAATATGTTTATTGAATGATATATCAATTCAATTTTTTTTTAAAACAAGTCGCTATAATTTTTTCAATATAGATATCTTATTTGTATTCTTATTTTCTTAGTTAAAAAATATTTTTTGAACATTTTTTTGAATATAGGGAAATAAATTGCGATCTACAAATTTTCTTAATATTGTTATATTTATGAATAATTTAGTTTTGTTAAACTAATCTAGTATATTTATTAAATAATATGTAAAATTAATGTTTTGGAAGTACAATGTTGTAATAAAAAATGCCACATCAGCAATATATTACATGTGGACAACCTACATGGACAATGAGGAGGCATGGAAACCTACTATAGTAGGTAAGTTTAAAAGATAATGTTACCCAATGCTATAATGGGTAATGGGTAGATTTTTCAAAGTACAATGTTATAATCTATTCTATATCTATACTACTTAATAAAGTAAATTTGTTTTTCTCTTAAATACAACCAATTAAACACAAAGTACTACTTTTTCATGCACAATCTCTTAAAAACTCTTAATCTCTTAATTACTAATTCAATAGCACAACGTACAACTCTGTTATGCTCTTTGAAAACCCCATCATTAATGCAACTGAGATTCCCAAAATGATTGACAGTGTTCTCGCTCTGCAAGAGGAAGATTGAGCCCTCCAAGACGTCGATTGAACCCTCCAACACGACGCTCCATTCTCTCAACGGAGGGACTTTAACTGTCAGTCTTCATCATGCTCCTCTCGATTCTCTCCTCGATTGAAAACCAAAACACAACTCAGGTAAATGTTTGATCCTTTCTCGAATTAGGTTTTCTGTTTGATTTTGTTTCGATACTTTCTTGAAGGTTTTCTGTCCGATTTTTTTCACGTTGGTGGTGTTAATCGATTCCAATTGTGTTCACCATCTGTCGTGATGTTTGCATTCCAACCTATATGTAATTTAGGTTTTCTGTTTGATTTTATTCGATACTTTCTTGAAGGTTTTCTTTCTGTTTGATTTGGTGGTGTTCACCATCTGTCGTGATGTTTGCATTCCAACCGGTAGGTAATTTTTTTTCACCATTGTGTCGTCCTAGATATTCATAATTTTTTTTTGATATCTCTGTGTTCCTCTTGAAGTTTCTTAGTAAGAGCATTTCACAGAAAGTTTGTTGTTTATGTAACCTCCTGAGTTTTTAAATACACAAGTAAACTCAGGGGTCGTTTACGCTTACCTAAATGCTTACCGGATAAATGTTTCATCTACTAATGCAAATAGCCCTATAACCATATGCAGGGCCGACCCATTATATGGGCGTCATGGGCCTTCGCCCAGGGCATCACAGCCCAACCTCCTTTTAGCCTATACTAGGTTCAATTTTGATTTTATTTTTATTAAAAATATCAGATAGGCTGACTTCTTCTTGGAAAATCAAACGACATTTTCCTTTTCCCACGTCTTTTGTCTTCTATTTCACGCACGCTTCCTCCAAGACTCCAACGATCACATTCATCAATCATCATTGTGATTGTTGTTGGTATCATAAATATTCATCGATCACTGGCTTCGTTTGGTTTCCTTTCACGCATCGGCAACCTCATCTCCCGCGATTACCATCCACATTTCCACATCCACGCTTGAGTCTTGACGCTTCTCACTTCTGCCCTCGCTCCTTTTGTAATCTGGTTTCTGGCGTCGAGTTCGATTCTGTGATCGGCGGTGGACGGTTGCACCGCCTGCACGCATCAAACATACCTAGGTCAGCAGCCGACAGGTCAAAGGGAAGGGGATTCCGTCTTTGGAATTATGATTTTGCTTCAGCCTTCAGTCCAGTGGACTAACAGGCGTTTTCTTTCTAGTTTTTCTCTTAATCTTTTTTCTAATTGTGGACTTGATTTGATTACTTGGCGTTTTGCTTATTTAGTGATATAATTTTGATTGTTCATTGTTGCATATATTGGATTATTGATGAATCTTTGAATCTGATTTGGTTTAACTTTTAGGTAATTGGTTAATCACTTAATTGCATATTTGGTGTGAATCTTTGATGCTTTCAATATGATTTTGTGATTTACCGTCTTACTGATTTATAATTGCATATTTGGTGTGACTATTGCTTGGTTGGTTTTGTTTGATTTGGTTAAATATGCCTCCAAGATCACAACCTTCCGGTGCTCAAAATAGAAAAGAAAAAGAAAAAACAACATGAACTTGCTCAATCTTTACATGGATCGTTAAATAAGTTTATTGTAAGGCAAGAAAAACCCATTGAAAATGCTTGTTCTCATGATAATGTTGAAAGTACCATTGATGACCCTTATGTTGATAAGCCTCACTCTAATGACTTTGATGACCCTCCTGTTGATAAACCTCACTCTAATGACTTTGATGAGCCTAATTTGAATATTTTTTAGGCAAGTGTTCGGGATAGTTTAGTTTCAAAAATGAGAGATTTGCTTAAAGAAAAAGGGCCTGTTAGAGAAAATAACATCGTGTTTCCAAAAGATGATCAAAATAGGCATTTTTCTTGTAAGCATTATACTCGTACGCTACGAAATGGTGAATCCCATGATCGAAAATGGTTGGTTTATTCCAAAGACTTGGATAAGTTTTTTGCTTTTGTTGCAAATTATTCAAAAGGGCTCAATAAAAAATTCAATTAGCTAGTGATGGATTTAATGATTGGAAACATCTTAGTCAAACATTATCGTTACATGAAAATAGTTTTGAACATTGGATTAATTTAAAAGCATGGTCTGAGTTAAAAATGAGTTTGGATAAGAATCAAACAATTGACAAAGACTTGCAAGAGTTAATAAAGAAAGATACTGCTCATTAGAAACAAGTTTTACCTCGAATTATTGATGTTGTAAAGTGTTTGGCAGAATATAATTTGGCTTTTCGTGGAAAAAATGAAAAACTTTATAAAGAGTCTAATAGTAACTTTTTAGGCATTCTTCAAATGGTTGCTGAGTTTGACCCTGTCATGCAACACCATTTTCATTTAATTAAAGAAAAAGAAATTCATCATCATTATTTTTTTTAGCGGGAAACCCAGGCACTTCCATTAAAAACAGTAAAAAAGGTACAGAACAGAACTGGTTACATCAAAGAAAATTAAAAAAACAGCCCGACTTGGAAAGAATAAACCAAGCCACAAGCAACCAGAACAAACACAGACAAATAGTAAAGACCAAGCAACAAGCAAAGAAACCGTTGCACCTCCAAAAAGAAACCTCGACAAGCTCTTTAAATTGTCTCTCCATCATCAATTATGCGCCTACACTTCCTCTTCCAAGCCATTCTCTGGATTATCACTCCTCTTGCTTCATTGAATAGCTTCTCAATGCTCCTATTGCAGTTTTCAAACAGCCTCTTATTTCGTTCCTACCAAATATAATACACAGTTGCAGAGAAAGAAACTTTTTGCACAGTTGACCAAGCAGTATATTGACCATTGTTGATACGGTCCATAATATCAGCCCATGTCTCTGGAATATGTTGCAAAGAACCTTCCCTTTTCATCATGTTCCAAACCCGTTTTGAAAAATCACACTGGAAGAATAAGTGGTTATGAGTTTCTAGGCATTGGTGACACAAGAGACATTTCATGTACGGGGGATTTTGCTTCCAGTTTAGGATACGATCCTGAGTTGGAAGTCGCATCCTACAAGCCAACCAAGTACATAAAGCATGTTTGGGAATATAGGCTTTATTCCACACCATCTTTGGCCACATTAGAATATCATAATCTGTAACCATAGAGGCCCAAGCATTATGAATAGAGAACTCCAAATGCAAATTATTCCGGTCACTCCACAACATTTTATCCTCCCCATCCGAGAGAACAGGGACAGGAGTATTTGCCAGTTGCGGGATCCTAAAAAGGAATTCATTCGGCCAGACATTGCCAATCTTCTGAATGAACTCACTGACAGAGTCATGAGCATGAAAACCTAGGGCATGGATGTGTCGATAGGAAATAAGAGAACTCAAATGGCCGGCCATAGGAAGCCATTTATCCTCCCAAGAATTGGTAGACAAGCCATCACCAATTTGAACGATGAAGAAACGCCTTATACGGTCCCTAATCCTTAGCATGCTTCGGAATATCCACGACCACCGGTCCTTTTTCTTCATGTTCCAGAAATTAATTCCCTGGATATAATGGGTACTTACCCATCTTACCCAAAGAGAATTCCTCTTCTTCAGTATGTCCCAGACATGCTTCGTGACCAGACAACGATTCCACAATGTAAGATTTTTGAGACCGAGGCCTCCATTCCTTTCTGGTTTGCAGATCTCTTCCCAAGAAACTTTGCATTTTCCACGAGAACTGTCCCCTTGGGCCCATAAGAAATCCCTAAACAGATATTCAAGAGAATAAATGATTCCAGCAGGGAGAATAAAGACCGACATCCAATAAACCTGAAGCGACTGAAGAACATATAGAATAAGTTGCCTTCTTCCACCATAGGATAGGAATGTGTTCTTCCAGTTATTCAACCGACCTTTAACCCTTTCCACAAGACCATTAAAATCAGCCGTAGGCAGCCGAATAGGAGAAAGAGGCACTCCGAGGTACCGGATAGGAAACACCCCTTGCCGAAATGGCAAGGTATTGCGAATCGTCACCTTAACATCTTCTGGGACATTACCAAAAAAGATATCACTCTTTTCGAGATTGGGTGTCAGGCCAGACTTCAACTGGAATAAGTGAAGAGCCCTCTTAATGACTTCGACTGACAGAAGATTGCCATTTGTAAAGACAAAAAGGTCTTCTGCAAAGCACAAATGAGTAATTTGGAAGTCCGCACACCCCTTATGATACCGAAAATCAGCAGCCTCTTCAATACAACGCTTAAGAATAAGGGAGAGGCCTTCCATAATGATCGTGAAGAGGTATGGAGACATAGGGTTCCCTTGTCTAATTCCCCTCTTACCTGTAAAAAAACCATGTGTTTCTCCTTGTAAAGCAACAAAGTAAGAGGGAGTAGCAATCATAACCTGGATCCATTTATTCAGCGTCGGGTGGAACCCAAGGCCTTTAAGCATGCAGATTACAAACTCCCAATTCACTATATCATAGGCCTTTCGAATATCAATTTTAAAGGCACATCTTAGTGGACCCGAGCTTAGATGGTAACCTGCCACAAGTTCATGTGCCATTAGTATATTATCCAAAATTCTCCGCCCAGGGATGAAGGCCGACTGCGCAGGATTTATTAAGTAGTCCAGGTTCGGCTTCATTCTATCAGAGATAATCTTACTGATGCACTTGTACTGAACCGAACAACAGGCAATCGGACGGAAATCAAAAACCCTACTAGCATTTGGAGTATTTGGGATTAAGCATAAAAGAGTATGGTTTAATTCCCTATCAAGCCGACCAGAATAGAAAAAGTTATGGATTGCCCTCATAACCTCAGTACCAATCACAGGTCAGGCCACTTTATAAAACTTGGAAGAAAACCCATCTGAACCAGGAGCTTTATCATTCCCAATCTGTTTAAAAGCAGCAAGAATATCTCCATCTTCTATAGGCCGTATCATAAACAGGGATTCAGATAAGGTAAGATTACGATCAAATAAATCATCCTCCATATAAGGCTGCAAGCTGGTATCCTCTTCCCCAAGGATTGAGGCAAAATAATAAATGAACGTCTTTGGCACCTCCTCATCATAAGTACAAACCCCTTGAGTATTGATAACCATAGATACCCTAGAGGAAGCTTTCCTCTCCCTAACTGCATGATGGAAAAACTTAGTATTGCCATCACCCTCATTCAACCATTTAACTTTGGCTCTCTGCTTCAATAGCTCTTCCTCCATACGAAGGGCTTGCTGATAGGCCAGATGAATGTAAGCAAGATCCTCGTGAAGCTCAGTATTTGAAGGGTCCGATTCACATGCCACTTGAATTAAGTCTAGATTCACATGCCCATCCTAGAACGCAGCTTTCTTAAATACGGCTTTAACAGTTTCTGCTTTTTCAAGACCTGATACATAAAGGACCGCTGAACGGGGACATTCCATGTATCGGCCACCACCTGGATAAAAGAGGGGTGAGAAGCAACGACATTATCAAACTTGTAACCCTTTACCTGCCTCCTGCTGCCCCCTTTGAAGCTTACAACACCAGGGCAGTGATCAGAAAGACCTCTAGGAAGAAAGATAGCTGAAGAATCCTGAAACCCATTTGTAAAGGCATTGTTTACAAGAATACGGTTCAGTTTTCTCATAATGCCACCGTCACCCGTTGGTTTTTGATACCAAGTATATTGACATCCCGAATATGGCAAGTCGTACAAGTCAACATCCTCAATGCAGGAATTAAAGGCATCCATTTCACCATTCCTTCTAGAAGCCCCTCCATAACCATCATGACGGAATAACATAGAATTGAAGTCCCCCATTATCAGCCAAGGCTTGTCACCCATGAGGACTTTATACTTACAGATACCCGACCATAACTCTGTTCTACTAGACCCACTAGTGGCCCCATAAGCAATAGTAAGGAAAATCAACGCACTTTCTCCTCGGATAAGTATCTCACAATGCATAAATTGGAGGTGAGATTCAAGCATCATAACATTCAATTCATCATCATTATCTTAGTCATAAAATTCAGAATGAGTTGATTGAAATGTTGGCATTAAATGTGAAAAGTGCAATTATTGCAAAAATCAAGGAGTCAAAATATTTTCAGTCATTCTTGATTGCACTCCTGATGCAAGTCATAAAGAACAAATGACTTTGATTGTAAGATGTGTAGATGTGTCTGAGTGTTCCTATTAAAGTAGAAGAGTATTTTTTGGAGTATTTGGTAGTAGAAGATACATTTGGTAAGGGTCTTTTTGATGTGTTAAAAGATGTTTTGAAAAACCTTGATTTAGATATTAATTGTGTACGGGGACAAGGGTATGATAATGGGGCTAATATGAAAGGAAAGCATCTAGGTGTTCAAAAAAGGTTGCTTGATATAAACCCTAGAGCTTTTTACATGCCATGTGGATGTCATTGTCTTAATTTGGTTTTATGTGATATGGCCAACTCTTGTCATAAAGCAAAAACTTTTTTTGGTACATGTCAAACAATTTATATAGTGTTCTCTAATTCTACAAAGCGGTGGAGTGTTTTACTTAAATATATTGATGATTTGACTTTAAAGTCTTTATGTGCTACTCGTTGGGAAAGCCATGTTGAAAGTCTTAAAGCAATAAAAACTCAACTTGGACAAATAAAAAATGCTTTTATAAAATTAGCCAATGTATGTGAAGATGGAAAAGTGTGTAGAGATGCCGAATCTTTGATAAATTGTGAGCTTTCAAGTTTCGAATTTATTTTGAGTTTGGTTATTTGGCATGAGATATTGTATAGAATCAATTTGGTTAGTAAAAAGTTGCAATCAAAAGATATGCTTCTTTGCGGTAAAAGACTTGGAAGGATTGGTTGTTTATTTTGAAAAGTATAGGGACAATGGGTCTGACTTAGCTATCAATGAAGCTAAAGAAATTGCACAAAACATTGGAGTTGAACCCGAGTTCCCTATAAAACGTCATGTTCATAGAAAAAACACAATTTGAAAAAATCCCAAATAGTAAAAGAGAACAACAATCTGCACAAGAATCATTTAGAACCGATTACTTTCTAGTTTTAGTTGACATGGCACTTTCTCAGTTAAGAAGTAGATTTGGAAAAATGAAACATTTTGAGTCTATATTTGG
The DNA here is from genome assembly GCA_036898165.1 of Silybum marianum. Lineage (NCBI taxonomy): Eukaryota > Viridiplantae > Streptophyta > Magnoliopsida > Asterales > Asteraceae > Silybum > Silybum marianum. The sequence goes on along the minus strand of CM072533.1, from coordinate 33,095,393 downwards.
GTTCTTGTTTGATGCATCAAAGTTGGTTAAATTGAAAGATGATGAATTAAAGAATTGTTGTTTAAATCTTGAGGTTGCCTTGACACATGGTGATGATGTTGATATTGATGGGACTATCTTTTGACGGAGTTGCAAAATTTGCAGGGGATGATACCATACGAAGCATATGGGGAAGAAAAGCCATGAGCGTCTATTCAAGTTATGGAGTTCGTACAGAAGGTGGATATGTTCCTATATGTGTTGCTTGCCTACAAGATTTTGTTAACCGTACCGGTTACGGTAGCATCCGCGGAAAGAAGTTTTTCAAAGTTAAAGCTATTAAAGTCGTATTAGCAAGAGAGGCTTAACGGGTTAGCAATTTTGAGCATCGAAAGTAAGTTTTTAGCAAAGGTTGATTATGATAGATTAATTGAAGATTTTGCTTCACGAAGTGCAAGAAGACACCATTTTAGGTGATGTTATCTTTGTTTTGTAACTTTTCTTTGTTTTGTAACTTTTGTTATTCGGGGTTTTGGTTTATGTCCCCCTCTTGTAACTTTTTTTTTCCAATAATAATCGCCGTGGGGTTGAGCCGCCTAGCTTGACTAGGTTTCAAACCCCAAAAAAAAATTATGTCTTTTTTTATTAGGGGCATTTTTTTGGCTCTCCGCCCAGGGTATCCAAAATCATTGGACCGGCCCTGACTATATGTCATCCTAGATATTCATAATTAGCAGATGACACCAGGTAAGTTATTAAGAACAACCCCTCAAGTGCAATCCTTAACTATATGTCATTTATGCAGTTTTCTCACTTAAGACGCTTGCCGTTAGGGAAAGGTGTTGCTTTAAGTTTTCTAGTTGTTCAACTCATTGTTGGTTCATTGTTTCTTTTCTATTTCTGTTTTTTCATCTCTCAACTCATTGTCTTTGATTGCTTTTGCATTAATCGGTTTATAATTTAAATTGTTTTAAGGAAGTTAATTTTGATTGTGACAAAAATCATATATCATAGATAATTTTGAATGTTTCCCCAGACAAAATCATATATTATATATATTTTGGTAAATCTCAAAAATTTCATGTAACTCCCAATGACTTGTTTGTTTTCTTAGTATCATATGAAGCTTCATTAATGTTTCAGATTTATTTTGACCATACTAAAGGAACCCTCTTCTTCATTAATGTTCCGGTCGTTGGTTCATCTGCGTCTGGTTTAGTCATTTGGAAGGTGTTAATGCCATTCAGGTTGGGCGTAACAACAGTTCGTGTGGAGGAACATAATGCTTAGGGTGCGTTTGGTTTGAAGGATTGTTTTCGAGGGATTTGGATTGGAGTGGATTCGAAATCCTTTTATGTGTTTGGTTTGTAGGATTTGGAATGAGATTGGATTCCATTATTTATAAATAATTTATAAAATTACATTTTTGTTAATTAATTATTACAAAACAAATGTTTTTAACATTTTTCAAAACTTTATTTCATACAATCCTACGAAATCCCAAGCATCTCCTAAGGATGTCAAAATCCTATGTTTGTAGGATTTGAAATCCAGACAATCCAACAAACCAAACACAGGATTGGAATGGATTTGAAATCCAAATGCATTCCATTCCCGCGAACCAAACGGCCCCTTAGAGACGTTTGGTGCAATGGACGACACTGCAAAAAATGGTATGGAGCTGCTGTTGTTTCTGGTTATAGAAGCTGGATTTTTGGCAAAATATTGTTTTGGGCTAATTTTCTGCATCTGTTATTAAGCTAAGTTTGGTTAGTGGTTGTGGCTTTTTGTCACTAGATGTTATTAAGTTGTTGGATTGTTGCTTCTGTCCCTAGATGTGGCTTGTAAAAAATTTGGTTTGTTTTATAAGTTTTGTGTGGTAATAAAGGTCTATTCTTGTGTAGTTTTCTGAAAGCATGCTTTTGATAGTTTAATGGATATGCTCATCTCATCTCTTTCTATTTAATTTTCTTTTTTTGAAATGAAAGTTTCATATGGTTTTTTTCTTCCCTTGGTTAAAAACCTAACGGAAATGTATGAATATTCTAAACATTTCAAACTATTTGGGTTTCGAACCCATATACAACTCCGTTCATTCAAACTAATCTCGACATGGAGCCTTATTTGGATTGTACAGTAAATTACAACTTCGTCGTACAAATTTTTGTAAGCAAAAGGTAAAAAAGGTAAAATGTGTCCACAATAAAAAAAAATTGCATTTCATTTTGTCCAAAAATTAATGACCATAATAAAAAATGTACAGTTGTAAAAATATATGATTATTACAATTTTTTAATCTAACTAAACGACAAGAGAAGGTAATAATTTTATACTATTCTTGCGTTAACAGAATAAATTGAAACATGTAAATGAACGACAATGATACCTTAGTTTGTATACACGCAACAATGGAAGAATATTTTCATCTTTCCATGATACCATATATTATCATTCATATAACTCGACAATAAATTTAGATTTTTTTTACTATTTTGATGAAGTTTTTCTCCTTAGTTTGTTTGATTTAAGCATCAATGATAAGTTTTTAATCTTTATATATCCAAAGATGGTTGATTGCATTCCGCTGCATTGCGTTTGTACACAACTAGTAAAAAATAATTTGAAAGTACATTGCTCTAATAAGAAAAACTTAAAGTACAATACTATAATAAGAAAATTTATGAAAGTAGATTGTTATTTTCTTGCATTTTGCCCAAACTAAAAAATGTACAAGTCACCATAAACATCATTAACTTTTAATTTTCTATTTTTGGATTAACAAAAGTTAGTATTTTATTTGTCAATTAAAAAACTTTTAACATTAGCCAATGTAATAATTTTAACGATGGTTGCACCTCGATAGTCCTAAGGGTGCATTTGGTACATGGAACAGGACAGGACAGGACGGGACAGAACTGTCTGTCCCACGTTTGGTACAACATGGGACAGGACAGGAATTCACGGTCCCACGTTTGGCGCGACATGGGACAGGGACAGGACTGGACAATGTGGGACAAAGTGGAACAAAAAAGGGGTTTTTCTTGTTCCACCAAAATAGGTGGAACAAGATGGGACAAGAATTAGACAGAAAATCAAATATCACTAATCTACCCTCATTTGATATATAAACTTAATATGCTACTTGTTTTAATGGTCAACACCACTAGCCACGACCGCCGGTACCGCCGGCCACCACCGGTAGCCACAGTCGGCCACCAACCGCCATCATCCATTGCAACTATCACCACCGTTGGCCACCTCCACCTTCTTCTCTAGAACAACAACCTCCTCCACTACCTCTACGACCATAGTCGGCCACTATAAGGAATTGATGATTGAAGAAGATCCCCATAACATCATCTACCAATTATGTTTTTCACAACCTTAACATTAGTTTGTTTTTTTACATTCTACATAAAAATATAAAATGTATCCAGATTTTATTTGTTAAAAACCTATTTATACCTATTATTCCTTATATCTATTCAAAATTTACACAAAACTAGATTGCACCGGTAATCAGATATACAACTAATATCTGGAAGAACAAAAATGAATATGATTAATATTTTAAATTCTCGACTTTAAATCAAGATGCACAATGTAACATTACACTCCTCCCATATTTTTAACATTGAACTGAAGATGATAAAACATCCATTTTTATGTTTTAGGGGGTGTTTGTTAGCTTATCAAAACAACTTATTGACTTATTCCGGTGTGACATCGATAATAAGTCATTTTAAGTGTTTGACAAAAACAATTTATCCGGTGTCAAACCGGTAATAAATCATTTTTTAAAAAGTCAAAAATTTTAACTTATCAATTTTTGATAAACACTTTTTCAAGAACTGAATAAGTTAAAAATCAATAAGCTAAATCCAAACACCCGATTAATGTTGATTTTATAGATGATGAGATGATACTACTCTTTTAAGCATTTAAAAAGGTCTTAATTACAATAAGAGCACAATATACAAGTAGTTGATGCATACATCTTTTGTCCTATAGTACACCAACACCAGACCGTTCACAGTTCTTTTTATTCATCTACCCTTCTACCCTTTTCCGTATCTGACCTGCAAAAAGGACGATTCTCCCAAAACAAACTTTTCTTACTTTGCAGTTCGTCTACTTCCTTATTTCATGTATGATCATACGTTGCTTTATTCCCTTAGACATGCTTTTTTCCGCTTTCAGTCTCACCTCGAACAGCTGTATCGCATGGGAACAGAGTTCCTTTTTGATTTCAGAGGTGCTTTAAAACCCTAGAGATTTCTCCTATGTGTGTTATCGATTTTCAGATTTCTGTTTCAATTTTAATTTCGAGGTATACTCTTCAAAAACCCTATTGAATTTTGATTTAGATTTACATGTTCATTTTGATTTTGCAGCTAAATACTATAACTTGTTTCAGACGTGATTTTGATTTCCATTTCCATTTAGATGTATGCTGATGAGATTTTAACTTGCTTTCTTCACCTCTACAACAATTTCAACGTCATTTTAGAAGCTGCAACTTGTTATTTTTGTGTTCCTTTGTTCCTTTGTTCATTCAGATTTTTCATTTCTTAGACTGTTAGTTTGATTCTAAGAGTACTATGATTTTGGTGCATTAAGTGTACAAGTTAAGAGCTCCATAAGATTTTTCCCTTTGCAGCCACTATAATTGTTGTTAAACACAAAAGAGACACTGTAATTGTTTTGGGGGGGTTTTGAGTTACCCAATGACCATTTGGTTAAGTGATTTTTTTTAGTTGTTTTTGACACCCCGATAACAGATTCAACATAACTCTGCTTGTATCAGCGTCCTTTATGGGATTTTTTTTGATTTTTTTTTTGTTTTTTGGGGTTATTTCATCAAAAAATTTGTGGGGTTCTCAAATCGGAAGAGGATGTTAATTGGGTTTTTTTTGGTATTTTTGATTATGTTTTTGGGTAGGGTTTTATGAGTTTTGAAACATTCAAAGTGAACCAACACGAGTCTTTAAAATTTGAGTGTAGTATTTCTACATGAATTTGTTTTGAACCACAGTTCCTGAGTTCACTTAAGGGCCGTTTACCAAACGCTTACCCTTACCCGGATAAATGCTTACCCGGATAAGTGCTTACGGAGTCATATTATGTTACCTGGAGACTAACAAGTTCCAAAAATCTTATCTTACCCTGGAAGAAAAAAGACAAGAGAAACATTGAGTGGAGAATAACAAGTTTCAAAAATCTTATCTTACCCTGTAAGAAAGAAGACAAGAGAAACATTGAGTGGAGAATAACAAGTTTCAAAAATCTTATCTTACCCTGTAAGAAAGAAGACAAGAGAAACATTGAGTTTTACTCGGGAGTTAATTATACTATACCATTTATAATTTATAATTATTCTTCAATATATTAAGATATTAAAAAGCAAATATAACAATTCAAAAAATATTCATGTATATAAAAAAAAATTAAAGTCATGTTTATTTTATTTTATATATAAATTAAAATATGCTAAATAATTTTAGTAAAATATTTACTTTAATTATTAATTATATTTGTTGGATCCAATCTCAACATATGATGAAGCTTAAAAATAAACAATAAACTATTTGAGGTGCAGAATTCATGGAACAAGTTTATCTAAAAGCAAGATTATGGTTTTGAAAAAGTCTAAACTGTATGTACTTGCTGGACATCATGGTAATAAAATAAACAGATATACATGATAAAAATCATTAAACAGCCTTCTGACTACGAAAGAACATCGAGTTTAATTTACTTGTGAACATTTGGTATATCAACTGTTTAACATCTATTTCTGCCTTTTCTCTTTCTTTTTGTGTTCAAATCTAGATTATTTTTAGACGGAAAATGTATCTGTTATTGTCATCTTTTTATTTTCTTTGTGGCATCAAGATTAATAATATCTTCTCACTTTTCTTCTATGGTAAATCTAGCTTGGAGTTCCACAATCTTCTTTCCAAATATCAAATCATTACAAACAAGACCAAGGAGGTAACTGCTTTAACTTTCATATGCTTTCAACCTTTCATGCAGTCAAGGGTTCAAAAACTCACTTTGGTTGGGTTAGGAGCACTCTGATGTCATATTAAATGCAGTCAAGGAACCTAAAGAGGTAGATTTTGTAGAGAACATGTTATATATGTGCCAGATTTGGATGATAAGGTGGTTAAATGAATTTGTTGCTGAAATACTCGTAATTTCTATCGGACGCCACCCATTCAATTAATTTGTATGTAACTTATACCGCCTCGTTCTAATAACCAATTGCCTAAAACACAACGACCTTTTTTAACAACTTAGGAGCTGTTTGGTTCGCCGGAATCTGATGGAACTGGAATGATCAATTCCGTTGACATCCAGTCCAACGTTTGGTTACCCATGGAATGGAATTGAATTCCAAACATTCCTACATTTGAGGATTTCATCATTCCTTTACAAATAAATCTGATGGAACTGAAAGCCATTCCATTCAAAAAAATTAAAATGACAAAAATACCCGTGTTACGAAATTTAAACCCTAGCTGCAGTACGATTATCATGGATCGTCTGCTTCACTACGGTTACAACAGGTACGATTTCATTGCTTCGATTTCTACTTCCTATCGTCTTCGATTTCTGCTTCTACTAGTGGTCTAATTTCTTGTTAGATTTCTGATTCGAACAAGAGGGTTCGATTCTCTTGTTTTATTTTCTGCTTCTACTGCTGGTGTGAATGCTTGTTACTGGTTACTGTTGTTTCAATTTCTGCTTCAATTTGATGATTTATATTGCTCGATTTTCTACTTCAATTTCTTTTTTTTTTCTCCTTCGATTTGATGGCCAAAGGTTATTGATTTTCGATTTTTGGTTACTGATTATCGGTTTCTGCTTGTTACTATTTCCTTTTTTGCTTGTTACTGATTTTTGGTTATGAGAGTGATACACAGATAGGTTTATTCACAAAAACAAGCAGAAGGTGCTTGTTACTTGTTCATTTTTTACTCGTTACAAGCAATAGGTGCTTGTTACTTGTTCAATTTTTGCTTGTTACTGGTTTAATATTAATATTATTTATAATTATAAAAAAATATTGAAGAAATGGCACTTTTGTCATTTTTCATTATTCCATTCCAATTCCATTGCAAACAAAACAAACAATTTACAATTCATATTCCATTCCTCCCAACCAAACACTTGGTCAAACCTGATAACATTCCATTCCGATTCCTTCTAGATTTCAATTCCTTTCCATTTTCTTCAGAAATCATTCTGCGAACCAAACTCCCCCTTAGATCTTGAGTATGTGATATAATAGCCTCTTAAGTTTTTAGTTTCTTTCCAAGTCTAGCAAATTTATTTCTAGGATAAACTTGTTTTCAGTTCCATCTCTTTATTGTGAGCATCTTTTCTGTTGCAGATCCTACCGTGGGAGATAATGCCAAAATTCGAAAAGTGATGGTCTACTGCATGCCTTTTGTCGCCGGTATTTCTTCTGCATGTCTCGCATGTCAAGGAAAGTTTGAGAAAGATTCGAATTTCTCACAAAAGATTGATCCACTAAATGCATATTATGTAATGAATCAAGTTGTTCGTAAACTCGGGGGGTTTACATGCAAAGTCCGTTATATTGGTCCTGGACTTGGACATTCAGGTAGTTTCTATGGGGCAACACCCATTTGATTAACATGTAGTAATTTATCTAATATTATATTCTATTTTATTCTATATTTTTAATGGCCCGCCAACCCGTATAGTTAAACGAGTTACGCGGGTCGTATACGAGTTAAGCGTACACCCGTCAGGGTTGATCATACGACACGAATAGTTAAACGGGTCGTGTCTGGAACATTGCATGCCTTGTAGCGAAACACGTTTTACAAATGTATCATAACATACACTTGCATTAAGCTGATATTTTCTTCATACTTTTAGTAAAAAAAACCGAAAGATAAGGAAGCTTCATGGACTTGTTATTAGGACCGCTCTATTATTGATGAAGTGGCACCGGAGTTCCGAAGCATTCTATACTCAGATCATACAACCATGCAACAGTTCAAGGAAAATGACGGCGATCACAAGAAATTATCGTGGCGTAATAAGACACGGTTGGATGTACGCCTCTCTAATCTTTTGAGGTGAGGGTTGCACACTTTCTTTCTTTATTCATGCAATAGAGAGATCACAAATACTTTTATTCTCTACAACTTTTCTTACTTCGAAATCTTAGAATGTTAGATATGACAATACAAGTTTCTTCTTTCCTTAGTGGCATCGAAGAGAAATGGTTTGGCCCATGGATACACTTACTTCTGGAGGACTGCAACCACATTGATTCTTCTGTAGTAATCAAACTAAAGGCTGATCTGAAATCAATGCGTTCATTTGATGCGCATGAGAACATTCTCAAATTAGCAATCGTAGTTGCTATGCATGCATCTCAACGAATTGATTGTTCATCTAATCTAGTTCTTAAAAAAGGATGCTACATCGGAAGTAATAATGTTCATGAACAAAGTCCTATGGGTTTACGAGTCTCAGGTCTCATACTAGATGCAGTCAATGAAAGTAAAGACCAGACAGGATTTATACGAGCAGAGCCCATTATATTCGTGAGTTATTATAATTGTCAATGTTTAACTTGACAACAAACTTCCTCGCTCGAATTATGTTTGATTTCTGGCTTTGATAACAACATCACAGGTTTCGCGGTTGCTTTTGTTTTGTACACGCTTTCTCTATCAAATGAGGCATTTTCTGTGTTGTCGTCCTTTACCGGTGCTCTTCTCTTTCTGTAAGTCAATGGGCATCGTATTTTCATCAAGCATCACTTGGAAGTTGTCTCCAAAAGAGTATTGATGTTGAAGTAAGTGTTTGGAACAATAACTGTTTTTCTAGCCTTTTAAATCAACAACTACATGCTCAAACGTCATTTTATTAATTATATTGATGTTACTTATCTATTGAGAAATTTACCCAAATAGCCATTTCAGGAACCCAAATTTACCTTCTAGCCATTTTCTCCTAAAATTTTACAAAATAGCCATTCAGTACGCCATATATCAAGTACGCCATGGCGTACCAAAAAAATTTCAAGATTTTTGCAGTTTAGTCCTTCACTACGTCAAACACTAGGTATGCCATGGCATACCTGGTGTCTGAACTTTCAAAAGTTGGCAAGTTTGGTCCCTAAACTTGAAAGCTTCCAAAAAAAGAATTGAAAGTTGGCAAGATTGGCCCCTGGACTTCATGTACGTCGTGGCGTACGTTCCTCTCTCACACGATTTTCTTTTGCCGAACTTTTTATTAAAAATTTACAATTTTGATCCCTAGAGTTATATAATTAGTTACTTTAAGTCCCTTACTTTTTAATGTTTTGTTTACACCCTTATCACATTAACATATATAATCATATATCAATTAAAATACGTCTAAAAAATACGTTTTTATTTTAACAAGTTACGTCATTATAATTGTCTCGTCGATACCTTCGAAATGAGCCCAATATTAAATATTTATTTATTTAATTATATTATAATATATTATAACCATATATTAACTTTATATTATTAACAATTAACAAGATTAAAATATTAAGAATACGTATTATATTAAAATATTAAGAATACGTACTAACTTTATAAGAAGTTTTCACTTGCTTGGCAATTTCACAAATCAAGACATCAGGTGTTATCTTTCTATACGTCCCCGTTAAGACGTCCCCGAACCCGACCCGAATTGTTCGGTTTTCTAACCGCTATATATTACAATTCTTTTTAATGAATAGATCTGATCGCAACTTCGAATATGGAATTGATATTGCATTAGAAAGGGATACAAAGTAACTTCCGAAGATTGAAAGAGAGGCAATCCCAGTTTCTTATAGTTATTTATTTAATTTGTGATACATCTTTTGATTTTTCAATTTTCGTGTTATACTTTTATCACATTAAAATACATAATCATATATTAACTTTATATTATTAACAATTAACAAAATATTAAGAATACGTATTTTTATTTTTTAATCTATACTATAATTATATAAATTAATTAACTTCATATTATTATTAACATACATATTAAGTCGTATATATTTTGTATACAAATGTATTACGATAATTACAATTTATTAAAAACTTTGATTTTTAGTGTTAAATCAACATATTCACGAGTACGAGTACACTCTAAAATTCTTCATACACATTAAATCTATTTTGGTATGGGATAATCCATGTACTTGCATTTCGAAGTCGATAACGTGTCCAATGGTGCGTAAGTGTGGGAATTGGGTATTCTCCGGTTAATACAACATTTATATAATGGTTATGATCAACATGCACTATTGCAATTGACACATCTTGAGATGTTGATGGCCGTTGTGTGCTGAAAGGTAGATACATCACATTGTCTGCCATGTTGAGAACATGTAGCATGACGTTTTAACGGGGACTTATAGAAAGATAACACCTGATATCTTGATTTGTGAAATTGCCAAGCAAGTCAAAACTTCTTATAAAGTTAATATGTATTCTTAATATTTTAATATAATACGTATTCTTAATATTTTAATATTTTGTTAATTGTTAATAATATAAAGTTAATATATGATTATACTGTATAATTAAATAAAAAAATATTCAATATTGGACTTATTTCGAAGGTATTGACAAAACGATTATAATAGTGTAACTTGTTAAAATAAAAACGTATTTTTTAGACGTATTTTAACTGATATACGATTATATAGGTTAATGTGATAAGGGTGTAAAACGAAATATTAAAAAGGAAAGGACATAAAGTAACTTTATAATTAACTATAGGGGTAAATAATGTAACTTTAAATTAAAAATTCAAAAAAAAATCACATCACGAGTACTCCATCCTCATGTACGCCATGGCGTACATGAAGTCCAGGGGCCAAACTTGACAACTTTCATTTCTTTCTTTGAGAGGCTTTCAAGTCCAGGGACCAAACTTGCCAACTTTTGAAAGTTAAAGGACCAGGTACGCCATGGCGTACCTGATGTTTGGCGTACTGAAGGACTAAAATGCAAAAAGATCCTGAAATATGGTGTGTATGCCATGGCGTACCTCTAATTTGGCGTATTGAATGGCTATTTTGTAAAATTTGTGGAGAAAATGGCTAGAAGGTAAATTTGGGTTTCTAAAATGGCTATTTAAGCAAATTTCTCTTATCTATTATGCATGATTGCTTGTCTCTAGTTAGTCATTTAGCTTATAATTCTAGTTAACTTTGGGCTTGTACCTCTTGAATGTTGCTACTGTATATAACCGCTTAACATGACTCTTTCTTTCATTGAGTTATAGGTAGGGGTGACAATTCTTGACACAGCACAAAATGTAACACGAACCTAAAATGAAAAAAAACTGGCCTTGAGTTGAATTTTCTAACCCGCCACCCCGATTATTATACGCGTCGTGTTTGGGTTAACATATATGTTCGCGAGTTGACCTGTCAACCCGTTAAAGATTATGTTTTTAAAAGAAGTAATTTATCTAATATTATATTCTATTTTATTCTATATTTCTAATGACTCACCAACCCCTTTATGACCCGCCAACCGGTATAGTTAAACGGGTTATGAGGGTTGTATACGGGTTAAGCGTATACGCGTTAGGGTTGATCAATACGACGCGATTAGTTAAACGGGTCGTGTCTGGAACACTACACGATTGCCACCCCTAGTTATAGTTATAAGGCGTCTTTCTAACTTTATTTTTTCAATATATACTTTTGTTTTCATCCTTCATGTAATGGAAGATACTTCTATTATTTGTCAACATATATGTCACGGGTTGCTTGAAATACAAATTAAGTATGCTTGTCCTTGCATGCTCTTTGGCATTTTGTACATTTTGTGTCTTTATTTAGAATTGTAATTATTCATCTTAACATAATTCAGCAAACATTCTTTTTGGCATACCTGTCATAATCATACAATTGTTAATTTTCGGCCCGGTTGATAAAGCAAATAACGTGAATCACATTACCACTTCTGCCAGTGTATTTGCCAACACAATACCACCTTTCAATCAAGCTTGTGACCCCAAGGCCTTATCTTTGATATTTAATATGTAAATATCATTTGCAAAGCCCAGAAATACACTCAAGGCTCACATCTTATTTATCGTTTTAATTTATACATACATTCTTACAGGAAATTGAAGTATGGTTCGCATATTTTGATATTTTGTAACACCCCGCCTTACCACGACACAATATTTTCCGCTTTGGCCTAAGCCGCACAGATTTGTTTCTGGCGACCTGGCGAGGACTTCCCAGGGGGTCACCCATCCTGGTACTACTCCCACCCAAGCACGCTTAACTACAGAGTTCCAAAAACCAACCTTGCGTGTGGCCCCAAAACGCGTTGTGTTTAGGAAGGCGTGTGGCCCTAAAACGCGTTGTGTTTAGGAAGGCCAAGGTTTACTTATGAACCCAGCATCACTCCTGTATACGGCCGATATGGGATCTGCCTAAGGTGTTACAAACACCCCCCTTAGGGACTCATCGTCCTCTGATACCATTTGTAACACCCCACCTTACCACGACACAATATTGCCCGCTTTGGCCCAAGCCGCACGGATTTGTTTCTGGCGACCTGGCGAGGACTTCCCAGGGGTCACCCATCCTGGTACTACTCCCACGCAAGCACGCTTAACCATAGAGTTCCAAGAACCTGCCTTGCGTGTGGCTCAAAACACGTTGTGTTTAGGAAGGCAAAGGTTACTTATGAACCCAGCATCACTCCTGTCCACGACCGATATGAGATCTGCCTAAGGTGTTACATATTTGATATCATGAGATATTCATGAGTTTAATATAGTGATCATCCTCAGTTGGATTTGCAAATGGCCAAACACTTTTTTCTTGCTTTGGACTATACATATGATTTTGTGTCATATATTTTTGTTTTCAGGGTTGCTGAAGTTCCAACTCAGTGTTAAAACTGTATCATAACATACACTTGCATTAAGCTGATGTTTTCTTCATACTTTTAGTAAAAAAACGAAAGATAAGGAAGCTTCATGGATTTGTTATTGGGATCGCCCTATTATTGATGAAGTGGTATTGGAGTTCCGAAGCATTATATACTCAAATCATACAAGAAATTATGGTGACGTAATAACACACAGTTGGATGTACGCCTCTCTAATCTTCTTAGGTAAGGGTTGTGCATTTTTCTTTCTTTATACATGCAATAGAGAGGTTACACATGCTTTTACTATCTATAACTTCTCTTATTTAGGAATCTTAGTTGGTTAGATATGACAATACAAGTTTCTCCGTTCCTCAGCGGCATGGAAGAGAAATGGTTTGGCCCATGGATACATTTACTTCTGGGGGGACTGCAACCACATTGATTCTTCTGTAGTAATGAAACTATAGGCCGATCTGAAATCAAAGTGTTCATTTGATGCGCATGAGAGCATTCTCAAATTAGCAATCGTAGTTCCTAAACATGCCTCTAATCGAATTGAATGTTCATCTGATCTAGTTCTAAAGAAAAGATGCTACATCGGAAGTAATAATGTTCATGAACAAAGTCCTATGGGTTTACGAGTTTCCTCTATCATACTAGACGCAGTCAAGGAAAATAAAGATCAGAGAAATTTTATACGAGTAGAGCCCATTATATTTGTGTTGGACTTGGACATTCAGGTAGTTTCTATAGGGGCAACACCCATTTAATTAACATGCATATGACCTATACTGCATCGTTCTTATAACCAAACGCCGATATAATGGTCTTTTTATCTCTATTTTAGTTTATTTCTATGATCTTCCTTGTTTTTATCTCCATCCATCTCTTTGGTAATATGAGCATGTATTCTTGCTGCAGATGTTGCCTTGGGAAAACCTTCCATATTTACGAAAACAGGAGGTCTACCGCATGCCTTTTTTTGCCCGTATTTCTTTGGCATATGCCAAATGCCAAGAGAAGAGGGACCATATCGACCTAAAGGTGCCCCGCTAGAATATTTGGACACCGATTTACCAATTATTGTTGGATATCTATGAGAAGTTATTGATTCCGAGATGAGGAAGTTTGCCAAACAACTATGGGAAGTTATTGGTGATTGTCTGACACAAAGATCATGTTCAAACGAGTCTAGACAACGCATCGCGTCTTTAATGGACAAGACTTAGGATGAGTGTGAGTGTAAACTTAAACATATGACTGGAGCTGGAGCGGTATGTTATGGTATCCCAATGTACATAATTAAAAAGAAAGATGTTTGATTTTGTTTTCAGTTTTGTTAACAAATAGGTTTTCATCTATAATTAATAGATGAGGAAGTTTGCCAAACAACAAATTGGTGATTGTCTGACACAAAGATCATGTTCAAACGAGTCTAGACAACGCATCGCGTCTTTAATGGAGAAGGCTCGAGATGAGTGTGAGTGTAAACTTAAACATATGACGGGAGTTGGAGCGATATGTTAGGTATCCCAATGTACATAATTAAAAAGAAGGATGTTTGATTTTGTTTTCAGTTTTGTAAACAAATAGGTTTTCATCTATAATTAATAGATGTTTCTTATGTTTTATTTTTTTATATACTCTATTAAGGAAGAAGAAATTATGTATATTATCAATTGAGGTTGAGATCATAATAAAAGATCAAAATCTAATGCAAGAAGTGTCATGATTGCATTGGAAAAATCCTTAATGGAAGGATGGACTTGCTCTGGTGTTGAGTAAGGGTTCATTTTTGTTGGTTTCTAATATTTCACTCGATTTGTTATATTTTATTGTGGGTTCTCGTTATAAATTGTGCTCAAGTATTGTCACTTATCACTTATTATTAAACCTTGTGCAATTAAGCTTCTGGAAACTGAATTCAAATTTCAAATAAGCCATTTTATCATTTTGACCTACGAAGGTACTTTTAAGTAAATAATTGTTTTAATTTAAGTGGTTGATCTTACTCTCAAAAACTTCAATTATGGTTCAATAACATGTAGGATGAGATGTATTAAGAGTGTAGATTTTGGACTTTCTGTTGATAAAATGTAACTTTAATAGAGAAAGGGCATCCGAGGCCTTGGAACTATAGTCTAGTATTTGTAGAAGGATGTCTATGCTTTCTTTTGGAAGGGATATAAGGCTATATAAATAATAATAATAATAATAATAATGCATTCTTGTTAGAAGGGAGGCATGACAGAATTCACTTTATGTTAAAAGAATCAATAGGCTATTGTTAGCTTGGGCAAGAGGGTTCACCAATATGTGTTTATCCCTCTTTAATTATTCCTTTTGTCTTGGTAATTTCACGTGTATTCCTTGCCTTAGAATTTTATCATCCTATTAATTGATTCCATTGCCGTGAAACAAGAATCTACCTTTAAAATGGTTGTTCTGGACTAAAGGTTTTCTGGCCTAGCGGGTATTAGGTAACATCCTAAGTCGCCAGATGATGGTATCCCTGGTTGGCAAGGGTTCGAACCCCGCGACTGACAATTCTGAGGCATGGGCCAATCCATAGGGTTGAATCATGCGCGCAGAGGATTAGTCGGTGCCCGTTTGGATCCAGATACTCCTAGGATGTGTGAGTGTGTTAAAATGCCATCCAAAAAAAATTGTTGTTCTGGTTACTTAAGCAAGTGATATGTGGATGTTATATTGACCATCTCCTAAACCTAAATAGATTCAGGGCTGCTGTCTTTGCTTCAGATTGTTATTTGGATCTGTTATGATGGTTTGCATATATATATATATATATATGTATATATATATATATAGAGAGAGAGAGAGGCTGGATCTTCTACACGCCATATGAAAGTTACACCCCGTGCCTCCCAATCTCAACCCTCCATTTCATATTCAATTTCTTTTTTATTTTTTTGTATGCAAGGGTATATCCGTCTTTTACAGTTTCATAATAATAAAAACATTTTTTTATGCAAAATATATGTTTTAATCTAATTGTGGACGGTTTATTTAAATTTGGTAGTTATCCCACCATTTATGGGATTGATTAAAAATTCAAATTTTGAATGTTTATCTTAATCAAAATATAAATATTGAAAATAACTGCATAATTTGAAATCTTCAAAATATGGAAGCATACTCGATCCCCGACCCATATCTGCAAAAAATCGTACGAAAATTGCAAACTTATTGTTTGAATCAACCTTCATTCGATCGTCACATGGATTCTTCTAGTGATGCAAACATGAACTCGGGTATGAAAGACATATGAAAACCGTTGAAAAACATATGAACTCAGGTATGAAAAACGTTGGAAAACATATGAAAGTCTGGGATTAAATATGAATTCATGTATGAACCTATAAAAGTATGCAATTGTGACACACCAAACAACCGTTGAAAAACATATGAAAACGTTTGAAAAACATATGAAAAACATATGAAAAACATATGAAAACCGTTGAAAAACATATGAACTCAGGTACGAAAAACGTTGAAAAACATATGAAGAAATATACATTCATATATAAGGCGAGAAATACATAACAACGACAACTACAAAAATATACATTCATATATATTTTTTTTTCATAAAAACCTATGAAAAACATATTAAAAACCTATGAAAAATCTTTGAAAACATATGAAAAACCTAGATTTCCGAACCGAATGATAATATCGTTGAATAACATATGAAAAACCGTTGAAAAACATATAAACTCAGGTATGAGAAACGTTGAAAAACATATGAACAACCTGGGATTAAATATGAATTCATTTTTGTTCAGGTCGTAAAGCTCGAACGCATCCTGGAGCTCCTTCATCCCGCCGTCTTCTTATTCGCCGGATTTTCCTTTGCAGAAACTTGCAATCTCCTCTAGTATAACTTCTTATTATATTGCAATCGTCAATTTAGGTATGGTTAGTTTAGGTTTTAATTTAGGTATGGTCAATTTAGGTTTTGATTAGGTGCGTATAAATAGGGATTGATTTAATATTTATTTTGTTAGTCCCAATAAGGGTCTACAAGAGTTAAATAATAAGTAAACAGTTTGTAGAGGGGGGGGGGTTGAATACAAACACACAGATTTTGGTTTTTAAATGAGTTTATAGATAATAAACAAATTTACAGTTACAAGCGGGATTAGAACAAGTTTAAAACCTATTCTATTGTAACTTAAGAAACACACAGTTTGATGCACAAGAAGATGAAAGAAAGAATACAGAAAGTATAGGCTAGAAAGAAGCATGCATTGAGATGAAGAAGATATCTCCATCTTATTTATACCCTTTTGCATTTAATGCAAGACAAAAGGTACATGCCACGTGTCAAGCTTAGATAGGAAGCTTGTCCTTGTAAATAAGACAGCCATGCTTTTGGCCGAATATGAACAGTACCGTATAAGATATGATGGCGACATAAGAGACAAGTCGTACGTCCTTTTCTAACATGGTTCTAGGTTTTACTTTTGTGCATTGAGGATAAGATCAATCTTTAATCTTGCAGAGGAAGCTTCATTTGATCGCTGACACTGAATGTTCAAGGATGAACTTCAGTGTTGCTGAGGCTTCACAAGACTTCACATTTTGAGTAGATAATCGCTGCTATCGCTGAATCGCTTCATGTCACTTAGCTGATTATCTCTTTCTTCAGCTTTGGTATTCGACTTTCGCTGAATGGTCTTCTGGTGTGATAGCTGATCTTTAGGTCTTCAGAGATAAGCTTGTTGTTCCTTGATCTTCAGCGATTGCTGATGGCAATCAGCGTGTGCTATCGCTGAATTTGAACATAAGCTTAACTAAGGAATTTCACTAAGTAAATTAAATCAATCATATTCAAATCACTGAGAGGAGTTATGATCAACAATCTCCCCCTAGTGGTATCAGAGCAGTGTCGTTTTCTTTCTCTTTAAAATATTTTTGCTTATATCATATTTTAAAATGACAAACCCTAATACGAACTACGCCGATAATGGATCTTTAGCTAAACCTCCAAGGTTCAGCCATGATAACTTTCCATTATGGAAGGAAAGAATGTCTCTATTTCTAGAGGGATCTGATCCAAAGATTCCCTACTATCTGGAAAATGGACCATTCGTTCCTACAACTATAGTAGCAAGTGTTCCTGCCACCACTACTACTCCAGCCATCCCTGAGAGGAGTATTGTTAAAACTCCTAACAGATGGACTGAAAAAGACAAGAAAGAAATTGCTATTGATGCTAAAGCTAGATCTATAATAGCAATGGCTTTACTAGATGAAGTCTATCATTCTGTCATGAAAATGAGGACTTCAAAGGCCATGTGGGATACTCTATGTATCCAATATGAAGGAACTTCTGAGGTTAAAGTTACTAGATGCATAAACCTTGTAAGAAAATATGAGAGCTTTATGTATCAAAAAGGTGAATCCCTTTCTCAAATTCACCAGCGTTTCAACTGCCTGCTGATTGATCTCAAATCAGTCGACATAATATACTCAAATTCTGAAATACTGACAAAATTCATGGAGGCACTACCCGATCAATGGGCAGTGTACACTACATGTCTAAAACTGTCAAAGAATCTTGAAACCTTATCTTTAAGTGCTTTATATGGATGCTCTTAAATGAGGAACAATCTCAACTTTTAAGGAAGAACCTTATTAATGAACTCAAAGGTGCCAAAAATACTTCTTTGGCACTTGTGACTTCAGAGGCAAATACTCCTAAAAACTTTCCTTCTTCTTCTATCATCTCCATAACTGAACTAACTCAAACTGATTCAGAAGACACACTCACTGATGCTGACATCTCTGAGTTTGATAACTCTCTGGCTCTTCTAACCAACAACTTTAGAAGATTTGCTAGAAAAAGTAACTTTCGAAAACCCTCCTCTCTCTCTGACTCTGAAAAGCCAAAGACTGCTCTAGCTGAGAAAGCTTCAGCTATTTGCTTTAACTATCAGCGAAAGGGTCACTTCCCCAGCGAATGTCGATCAAAGAAAGTTGCTGCACCTACCATCTCCCAGACCTCTGATAAAAAGGAGAAGTATTTGAAACTCAAAAAAAAAAAATACCAAGATCTGAAGAAGAACCAGCATAAAGGCAAAGGTCTAATCGCTGAAGAAGTAGACTGGGATGTTGAAGACGATTGGGCTAAGACCTCTGAAGAGTCTGGGTCTGATCAAGAAGATCTTGCCTTCCTATGTCTAATGGCAAGAATCGAGGACGCTGAAGAAACAACTGACACTTCTTCCTCTGAGTCTCCTTCTACTCAGGTATTCATCCCCTCTACTACTGTTGTTTCTAAAAGTGATAATTTGTCAGCCCTTGATGCTATGACTGTTGACTTCTACAATGCTTTAAATGGAAAGATTAAAGATGAAAAAATAAATACTGATTTATCTGAACAATTAAAAAATTGTCATCTTAAAATCAAAGAACTTTCTAAGATTGAAGAATCCCTGAAAGACCAAGTCTTTGCAAACCAAACAATTAGCATCGAGAAGCAGCAAGCTATCGCTGATAGGGAAAAGGCTATCGCTGATCTCAAGTCTGAAAAGGCAACCATCAAAGGACGGTTTAAGGCTTCTGATAAAGTCAATGAGATCATCAATGCCCAAATCCCTATGAAAACAAGAAGTGGGTTAGGCTTTAACTCTGAAAAAGAGGAATCAGGGAGTGACCGTTCCATGCTCAAATTTGGAATGTTTGTCTCTTCTATCCCTGATCCTTCTTCTTCAACTTCTTCCTCTCTTTTAAAAGAGAAGGTTCTTTTGTCTAATTCTAAGAAAGTGATCAAGAACAACTTTCTTGACCAAGTTCCTAAGAATAAGATCGCTCAGAATAAGAGCAAGAAAGTCTCAGAGAGCAATTCTAAATCTAGGAAGAAGGTCTCTGACTTCTCTCAGAGACCAACTCCCAGAATTAAGATTGATCTCACTCCTACCCCTGAAAAGGTAGTAATACCTCCAAGGACTATGGAAAAAGGAATTCTTGGTCCTATCCTTGAAAAGGTTCATGTCTCTTCTCTTTCCGCTCTGAATTCTAAACCTTATAAATATAGGAAGTGCTTTCACTGTGGTGAAACAACCTACATTGCAAGTAAGTGTCCTAATGCTACTAAAGCTGATAAACTAGCTCATGGAAAGAAAGTAACTCAAGATGATAAATCAGCAAGAGTGAAATCCACCAAGGTTGCAAAACCAAAGGTGAAGATATCCACTAAAGAGAGTTCTTCAGCTAATAGCTCATCCGCCACTCCTTCCACTAACAAAGCAGGACCCATAGTAATATGGGTACCTTCAAACAATTAATTCTTTTGTTGTATGCAGAGTGCCAAAGGTATCTGGTATCTCGATTGCGGATGCTCAAGGCATATGACAGGCATAAAATCTCTGCTCTCTGACTACAAGGAAGAAGCTGGTCCTTCAGTGACCTTTGGTGGAAATGGCAAAGGATACACTAAAGGTTATGGAATTCTGTCCAACGGAGCTACCTCATTTAATCGTGTTGCCTACGTTGAAGGTCTGGAACACAATCTCTTAAGTGTTAGTCAGTTATGTGACAAAGATTTCAAAGTTCTATTTCTAAAGAATAGATGTGTTGTCACTGACTTTAAGGATAAGCTTGCCCTCTCTGGCAAAAGAGTTGAAAACGTTTATGTTATTAACATGAATAGCTCTCACTCTGAGAACATGTGCTTTATCTCTCGAGCATCCTCAGATGTAAACTGGTTATGGCATAAAAGACTCTCTCATCTCAACTTTAAGACAATAAATGAATTGTCTCAAAAAGATCTAGTCAGAGACCTCCCAAATCATACCTTTACAAAGGAATCTCTTTGTTCAGCGTGTGAAAAGGGAAAGCTGACTAAGGCCTCCTTCAGGTCAAAGCAAATTTCGTCAGTGACCGCTCCTCTTCAGCTACTCCACATGGATCTCTTTGGACCTGTAAATGTCCAATCTATATCCGGAAAGAAATACACTTTAGTTATTGTTGCTGAATACTCCAGATATACCTGGGTATTTTTCTTACGATCTAAAAGTGATACCCCTGAAATGATAATCTCTTTTATCAAAAGAATGGAAGTGCTGAACAACTTACTTGTTCGCTCCATAAGAAGTGATCATGGTACTGAATTCAAAAATAGTACCTTGGTTAATTTCTTTGAAGAAAAAGGCATCTCTCACAACTTTTCGTCAGTGAGAACTCCTCAGCAAAACGGTGTTGCAGAAAGAAGAAATCGAACCATGATTGAAGCAGCTCGCTCAATGCTCAGCGAATCGCGTCTTCCAACTCAATTCTGGGCTGAAGCTGTCAATACAGTGTGCTTTACTCAGAATCGATCCCTGATTGTTAAGCGATTCAAGAAGACTCCCTATGAATTATTTCATGGGAGAAGACCCACTCTGAAATATCTTCACATTTTTGGATGTAGTTGTTACATTCTGAATGACAGAGATCATTTGGGTAAATTCGATCCCAAAGCTGATGATGGTATATTTCTTGGATACTGCTCTGTATCTAAGTCTTTTAGAGTATTCAACAAAAGAAGACAACATGTTGAAGAATCTATGCATGTCAACTTTGATGAATCTCGTCCCATTCATCCTTCTCATAATCTTCTTGATGATGAAGAATTGAATGCTTGGTTGAAATCTCATTATAGGGAACCTGAAACATACTTCAGCAATCAACCTCCAGCTGAAGCAAGTGATGATGAAATCCCTATAAACCCAACAAGTAATGATCATCCATCTTCAGGGATGAATGTTACTCCTCTTAATCAGATTCCTGTTGCTGATTCCTCTCTTGGAAATTCCTCTGTGAACAACCAAACCACATCTGAATATCAATCCCCTGAATTGATTCTTAATGAAGTACCTGTTGCTGATACAACAAGTCCTATTCCAGAAACTGAAGAACATTTCGCTAAATCTGTCGTCGATCTCTCTCCTCAACCACCAGCTCAGCGATGGACTGCAAGTCATCCAATATATCAAATTATTGGTGATCCCACTGCAGGTATCAAGACACGTAGAGGTACAAGTAATATCTGTCTTTATGTTAACTTCATTTCTCTCTCTAAACCTAAGAAGATAGATCAAGCTATCTCTGATCCTAGCTGGGTTTCAGCTATGCAAAAAGAACTGACTGAATTTCGTAGAAATAAAGTTTGGAATATTGTTCCTAGACCCTCTGATAAAACCATCATAGGAAACAAATGGGTTTTCAGAAATAAGCTAGATGAAAACGGGACTATAATTCGCAATAAGGCTAGACTTGTTGCCCAAGGTTATAGACAGGAAGAAGAAGTTGACTATGATGAAACCTTTGCCCCTGTAGCTCGTTTAGAAGCCATAAGACTCTTCTTAGTTTATGTTGCCCATAAGGACTTCAAAGTTTTTCAAATGGATGTTAAAAGTGCTTTTCTAAATGGGAAACTTAGCGAGGAAGTTTATGTAGAACAACCCCCTGGTTTTTCAGACCCTAACCACCCTGGTTATGTTTTTAAACTCGAAAAAGCTCTTTACGGGTTAAAACAAGCTCCTAGAGCTTGGTATGATACCCTCTCTAAATTCCTTCTAAAAGAAAAATTTGTTCGTGGTAAAATTGATCAAACTCTCTTTTTAAGACAGTATAAGGGTCACACTATTCTCGCTCAATAAGGCTAGACTTGTTGCCCAAGGTTATAGACAGGAAGAAGAAGTTGACTATGATGAAACCTTTGCCCCTGTAGCTCGTTTAGAAGCCATAAGACTCTTCTTAGTTTATGTTGCCCATAAGGACTTCAAAGTTTTTCAAATGGATGTTAAAAGTGCTTTTCTAAATGGGAAACTTAGCGAGGAAGTTTATGTAGAACAACCCCCTGGTTTTTCAGACCCTAACCACCCTGGTTATGTTTTTAAACTCGAAAAAGCTCTTTACGGGTTAAAACAAGCTCCTAGAGCTTGGTATGATACCCTCTCTAAATTCCTTCTAAAAGAAAAATTTGTTCGTGGTAAAATTGATCAAACTCTCTTTTTAAGACAGTATAAGGGTCACACTATTCTCGCTCAGATATATGTTGATGACATTATCTTTGGTTCCACAAGACCCAAACTGTGCACTCGTTTCACTGATAGAATGAAGAAACAATATAAAATGAGTATGATGGGTGAACTAACATATTTTCTAGGTTTGCAGATTAAGCAATCTGACAAAGGAATTTTTATTTGTCAAAGCAAATATGTTAAAGACATGCTGAATAAATTTGACCTGAATCAGTGCTCAGCGATGAAGACACCTATGGCGCCTCCTCTGACATTGAACAAGGATCCAAATGGGAAACCAGTCAATGTCACTGCCTATCGAGGAATGATTGGGTCTCTGCTATATCTTACAGCGAGCAGACCAGACATCATGTACGCTACCTGTCTCTGTGCTCGGTATCAAGCTGAACCGAAGGAATCCCATCTAATCGCTGTAAAGTGAATCTTCAGATATCTGAAAGGAACTCCAAATCTAGGTCTCTGGTATCCCAAAGGCTCAGGATTTGATCTTATTGGTTACTCTGACAGTGATTTTGCAGGTTGTAAAATTGATAGGAAAAGCACCACTGGTGGGTGTCAGCTACTTGGTGGCAAGTTAATAAGTTGGACAAGTAAAAAGCAAAACTCAGTGTCCACTTCCACCGCTGAAGCCGAATACATAGCAGCTGGTAGTTGTTGTGCTCAAATCCTTTGGATGAGAAATCAACTCAGAGACTACGATCTAAAGCTCTCTAAGATTCCTATATATTGTGATAGCACAAGTGCTATTGCAATCGCTAACAACCCTGTACTTCATTCAAAGACCAAGCACATTGAGATCCGATATCATTTTATCAGAGATCATGTGATGAATGGTGAAATTGAACTTCATTTTGTTCCTACTGAATATCAGCTCGCTGATCTTTTCACCAAGCCCCTTGATGAGACTAGATTTAATCTACTTATCAGCGAACTTGGTATGTTGAACGCTGATTAATTTAGTTATTCAGTGAACAACAAATTCAGTGATACAAAGACAAGTCTTCAATCTCTCCATTCGTTGAACTCTGATTCAGTGATATCTGAGTACTCTCGCTCAGGTATTACTCTTTTCTCTCTCTAAAAAGAAAACCCATCACTGATAATCCTTTATTATTAGTAATGAAGTGTTTTAAAAATATTAATGATATTCATTCCTTATGGATAATTATCATTAAAATCTTTTAAAAATAAAGAAAAGGACACGTCAGACCTTTTTCTGACACACGACGGACCGCGACGTTTCCATTCCAACTCCTTTCTTGGAACGTGCGCCAGGTCATCATTTCTTTTTCAAAAAGCTAAAACCGTCGTTTAGCATTCCTCTCTTTCTCTCTCCTCTTGCTATTTAAGCAATACTTTTGCCTCACTTTATTCCTTCCGCTTTAATAACCTTCCTAAAGGCAAAAGAACTTTCGAAACTTCAAGAACACGCACTTGTGCGTTTTTCTCCTTCACTCGACTAAGGTTTGATATAAACCTTTACTTATGACTGGAAACATCTTGTTTCACTTCTTCCCTTTAAATTGCCAAAAACAATGTCTTAAAAACATCTTTTAGAAACAAAATAAAAATAATCTGGATTAAAATCAAACAGTTTTATTTATCAAAACACTGTTCTAAGTTCCTTCCTTAGAATATAAGATTTTATTCTGAAAATTTTTAATCTATATTTTTATTGCTTTTATAACAAGCATTTTGATCTTGTTCATCAAAATACTTGTTTCCTTGATTCTTAAATTTGGTACTCTTTATACCAAACTCTGGTTTATACATTTATGTATAAAACCATGATTTTCCTCTTTGGTGTTCCCATCTTTCCTACAGCAATGGCTTCTGCAAGTAAGACTGCTGCAACCTCTGCTGCTGAAGACAACACCCTGATCGCTGCACCAATCTGTCACTTTACCTTAGAGAAGGCCATCTTCAAGTCCTGCAACTACATTGCTTTGGTGGACATTCCTGCTGACCATCCTCAATTCACTGAAGGAGCTACCTTCATCAAGGTATGCCCTCTGATGTACGTGTTCGTCCACAACCCGGTGGGCATCTCCTCTCATCTCCAAGCTCTCTGGTACACAGCTCACTGTACCACGCTGACAACTGAAAAAGGAACTGAGCTCCCTGCTATTGGATTCAAGATTCCAGATCTTGTGTTCTTCTCTTTCACTGCTGGGTTTATCAGGAAGGCTCTTCGTCTTCCTCTTCGAGCAAAGAATCAGTAATAGGGCGCTGAACCTACCGAAATGCAAATTGATGCATTTTTGGATTCAATAGGCTATGCTTGGGAAAACCCCTCTCTGAAGACTGTGGGCTCTAAGCTGGAGAAGAAAAGACTGCCTGCTCGCTGGCAGTATATCTTCACCCAGGTGATTCAATGCCTTGGGTCGAAGATTGGCTCGCATGATCAAACGAGAAAACACTTTCAAGACTTGGCCTATTCTCTCTGCACAGGCCACAACCTCAACTACGCTGAGTACATCTTCAGCGACATGGTCAGTCGTATCAATGCCGCCACCAGACACCCCGTCATCCCCTACCCTCGCTTCTTCGCAACCATTATGGAAGTTGCCTTTGGGGAAGAATACCCAAAGGTCGGCGATCACTCCTTCTCTGTAGTAGGGAAGAAGTCCCTGGACATTGAGGAACGTTCAGGTGATGCTCCTTTCACCCCCTACATGCTGCAAGTGATTAGGGCACCTCTTCCAGTGTCCACCTCGCTGTCCAACCCAACAGCGAGCAACCCAGACACTGCTGGTATTAAGAGGAAGCAACCAACCGATGGTCATAAAAAGACCATCGCAACCAAAATCAAGAAGCCAAAGAAGTTGGTCTCTCAAAAGACCACCCTCTCTGATTTCGGTGTTCTACCAACACCAACTGCAGCCACAACCACTTCAACGGTCTTTACATCCGTTGTTGCTTCATCAACACTACCTACATCATCAGCGACTCCGGTCACTGGGGGTGTTTTAGCCAGCTCTGCTGAAGCTGGATCAGGTACTACTTTCACAGCCTTCTTATCCAATTCTATCTCCTCTTCTTTGGTCCTCACCTCAGCAAATGATTCAGCGATAGTTGTCCCTTTCCCTGATAATGCTGAAATGCACGCAGTCCAAACCTCATTATTGTTTAGGCAATCTGAGTTTTGGAAGGCCAATTTTAAAGGACCTCAGAGTATCTCTCCCAGATACTCTAGGACACTGGTCAGTGATCCTCTAGACACTGCCTCTGCAAATGTAGTCCCTAAGAGTAATCCTCAAGATACTCTCAGGGAGAAAAATACAGTTTATCATCCATTTTCCAATCCGGATGTGTTTTTGGCATCTTTGTCTATGTCATCATCAGGTATCGCTTCTCTTTCCACTTCAACGACGACAACAACCACCACCAACGCTCCTCCCATCAGCAAGGATATGGGAAAGTCTCCTCAGGGCCATCCCTCTGCCGCTAAACTCAGAGATGTGAAGACAGAGATGGCGGCTCCTAAGCTTCCCACTCCAGTCACCGAACTACCTCCAATTGTCCTTCCCAACCCTACATTCCCTGCTGTTGACTATTTAGTCAGGGAATGTGCTCTCACAAGAGCTAGGGTGGACAAACTTCAGACGTCCGCTGAGCTGATCTTCAGAAGGATCGTTGGAACTCCAGCGATCAAGACTAACGTTAGCAATCTCATCTCTAACGTTTACTCCCTGAAGGAAGACAACAGGGCCTTTCATCAGACCCTGACCAGCCTGGAGCAAAAGGTTGTTGCTCAAGCTAATGTCCTTGAGTCTATTCAAAAGACTCAGTCCAATATGATGCAGCTGCTCACCAAGCTCTCTGAGGCTAGTTCCTCATCTTTCAATGCTGCTGATCGGACCACGCTTCAAGATAATGATGTGAAGCACAAGGACATTCAGTCGAATGTTCGCACTCTGATGGTGCATTGTCTACCTCCTGATAACATTGAGGTGGAGAGATGTGCCAAAGAGTTCGCTGATGAGCTCATTGCTGAGCACAACCGAACATTCCCTGGAGAGAAGATCTCTCCATACATCCAGCGCGCTGAAGCTGATGAAGATGATGATGCTGAAGAAGAAGAAGATGATGAAGAAGAAGAAGAGCCCATCCCTCACTATGGGGGAATGGATGATGATGAAGACGACGATGACATTGGAAGTGCCTTAGAGCATTTCAGAATGTCAAGGCCCGGAGTCGCTCATCAAGAGCCCTTGTGGGACGGACAACATCCCTCTCAGGGACAATCTGGATCCTCAGGCAAAGGAAAAGAAGTTGTAGATCTTGATGCCACTATCCCTGTATCTGAGGGGGAGACCACAATTGAGGTATCTCTTCCTCTTATCCCTTTCTCTTCACCTCTCCCTGAAACCCCCATACTCCCTTCTTCACCCACAAAGTCTCTCTCTGACAACTCTTTCTCCTCCTCTCCTTCCCTCAGTAATCCCCGTCCCCCAAAGGACTCTACTTCAAGGAGGAATCTTCCTCTGAAGAGCAGTTTATGTACATAATAGAAACTGACTCTGAAGAAGAAGAAGGCCTCATTCCCAGGCGTCGCATTCAAAAGCCAATCATAAGCGAGCCTGAAGAAGAAGAAAGACGAATAAAATTCCTTAGGGAATTCGAAGCTAGAAGAATAAGGGTGCCTGAAGCTGAACCCATTGAAGCCGTACCAATAAGGATGGTAGATGAATTCTACTTTCTGTCAAGAGAAGAGAGAGAACAAGCACTGGAAGCACAAAGAATCAGGGATGAGGAAATAAAGCAAACTGAGAATGATCTTGCCTTAGCAAGAAAATTACTCAGGGAAGACTCTGCGAAAGACAAGGCGACTCAAGAACAATTGAAAAAGAGTGAAAGGGTCACTGAAGCTCTCATTCAGAGAGAACTTGCACAAGAGAACATAAATGTAGATCCAATTCTCGCTCAACAAGAGATCCTAAGTGCACTATCCGCTGAAGCCACTAAGCAGAAAGATAAAGAGCTTGACTGGTGCACTGACAGACTCAAATTTCGAAGATCTGAAGCCAAAATCATTCATGCAACTATCCAAGGGCGACACTCCAACAGAGGTGGTCCAAAGGTATATGTAAGAATGACAAGGACAAAAGGAACTGAGAGAGAAGAAGCCAAGTTCTTGGGAATTTATGGATACACTGAATGGTTAGAAATCAGAGAAGCTATTCAGGGTTCCAAATCCAAATTCAAGGATGTGGTGGAAGGTGTACTGGATCAGTTGCTGCAAAGGATGTCACAACATGTGCAAGTTCCCCCTCTCCCTGAACCCACAAAGAAGTGAAGATCAGTTGCTGAAGGTGGTTCAAGTTCCAAGAATGAGCATGAAACTAAATTTAATTATCAAAGCATTCTTGGTCATCTTGAGCTCCCTGATATATCAATGCTTTGTACCTCTCTCCCTCAAGACCGTAGATATGAAGAAGATGAAATCATCTCACTACCTGAACCTGGTATGGTATTCTTGGATAATGAAGGGTTCTTAGGACTCCTCAGAAACCAAGAAATTCGCAAGGCCCCATCCTCTCTCATAAAGATTATGCTTTGGCGCTGCTGGTCAGATACTCCTCTGATGAATCGACAGAAAAAGCTTTATGAGAATGAGCTACAAAGACGAAACGAGAATATCTCTGATTAGTTATACATTTCTATTTCCTTTGTAATATTACTTTAGTGTACAAGTACTTTACCTTTATCATTGTAATTTCATTTCGCTGTAATTCTTCAAATTATAATTAATGAAATTCAAAGTACTTTACTCCATCTATGTACTGAAAAGATCCCTGAAAAGAGTAAAAGGGACAATGAACATAAGAGTTCTTTTCTTCAAACTACTTTACTCACTGATTTTTCACTCTGAAAAGCTCTTCAGTGAATGTACTTTAAGCTTATTCACTTGTAAAATTGTGCTTTCATATCCTTATAAATGAAGCTCAATTCAGAGAGTAGACTAGCTGAAAAAGATTACACAGAATAGTACTTAGAAAATTTTCTTCAAATTTTTCTTAAGTCCTTACTAATCTCTTAAAGCAATTTTCTTATGTTGCTTAGTCATAATCAAATAGGGGGAGATTTTTGATCATAACTCCTCTCAGTGATTTGAATATGATTCCTTTAATTTACTTAGTGAAATTCCTTAGTTAAACTTCTGTTCAAATTCAGCGATAGCATACACTAATTGCCATCAGCGATCGCTGAAGATCAAGGAACAACAAGCTTATCTCTGAAGACCTGAAGATCAGCTATCACACCAGAAGACCATTCAGCGAAAGTCGAAGACCAAAGCTGAAGAAAGATATAATCAGCTAAGTGACCTGAAGCGGTTCAGCGATAGCAGCGATTATCAACTCAAAGTGTGAAGTCTTGTGAAGCCTCAGCAACACTGAAGTTCATCCTTGAACATTCAATGTCAGCGATCAAATGAAGCTTCCTCTGCAAGATTAAAGATTGATTTTATCCTCGATGCACAAAATTCAAACCTAGAACCATGTCAGAAAATGACGCACGACTTGTCTCTTATGTCCCCATCATATCTTATACGGTACTGTTCATATTTGGCCAAAAGCATGGCTGTCTTATTTACAAGGACAAGCTTCCTATCCAAGCTTGACACGTGGCATGTACCTTTTGTCTTGCATTAAATGCAAACGAGTATAAATAAGATGGAGATATCTTCTTCATCTCAATGCATGCTTCTTTCTAACCTATACCTTCTGTATTCTTTCTTTCATCTTCTTGTGCATCAAACTGTGTGTTTCTTAAGTTACAATAGAATAGGTTTTAAACTTGTTCTAATTCCGCTTGTAACTGTAAATTTGTTTATTATCTATAAACTCATTTAAAAACCAAAATATGTGTGTTTGTATTCAACCCCCCCCCCCCCCTTTACAAACTATTTACTTATTATTTAACTCTTGTAGACCCTTATTGGGACCAACATATTTTCATATTTAAAAATTCCAAAAATGTGAATTCCATCTGTGTCCTTATGATTTTAATTTCATTCCCATCGTGCCCTACGATTTCAATTAAATTACGATCATGCCATCACATCCTATGTAACCGTTAGATTAAAAAATGAAGGGATGAGATTGGGAGGCACCGGTGTAACTTTTAATTGGGGTGTAGAAGATCTTCCCTCCCTCTCTCTCTCTCTCTCTCTCTCAGATGGCCTTGGTTCTTATTCAAAATTCATCAACTCAAAAATTTGATTTGGTATCAAATAGGGATTAATGGATGGCTTAATGCTCAACCCATAATCTAGTTCGGAATCCTTCTTTGGTTGTTGAAATTCCAATAATCACCCTGCCTCCTCCCTCATTCCCAGCCATGGACTATCTAGTGAATGAGTATGCCCTCACAAGGTACAGGGTTGATACGTTACAAATCGCCCCTGAAATCATCTTCTCACAGGTCAGTGGTGTTCCTGGCATGAATGCCACCATCAACAACATCTCTACTGACATCCAAACTGTGCGAGATGACAACGCTGCCAATGGCCGAGCCATTTATTGTATAGCTAAGGCGGTTGAAGAACAAGGGAAGACTCTTGCTGCTATACAGCAGGCTCAAGCTGATATGCTGCAGATCATCCAAGGCCTCGCGAATAGAGCACCCTCTTTCTCTAAGGCAGATAGAGGCACACTGGGTCAGATTGCTCAGACTCAGACAATGCAGTCTAATAGTGTGTCTACTATTAGCTCCAATGTGCGCACCCTTCTTTTGCACTACCTGCCTGCTGAAAACAAGGAGGGGAGAAATTCGCTAGAGAGCTCTCTGATGAGCTAATTGGGCAAGCTAACAACATTCTACCTGGCACACCCATTCCTCTCTACAATCAACAACCATCCCAACAACCTCCCATCATCATTGAACAGAAATATGATGAAGAAGAAGATGATGATGTCCCTCCTAATTTTTCTCAGTTTTCCAACAGAATCGCCCAGGAGCATCCCTACCTGGAGTGATTTTAAGAGAACCTTTGAGGGACAGGCCACCTCCTAGTCAGGAGCAGTCTGATCCCTCGAAGAAGAACAAACAAGTCGTGGGTCTCGATTCCACTTCTTTGAATTCTGAGGGGGAGCACTCTGCAGAGGTATGCCTTCCTCTAGTTACTTACATTCCTCCTTCTGAAAATCAAACATATCCCTCATTTTCTCCTCATAATTTCGGCTATGATGAACCTCTCTTCGATTCTCCTATTCTCAGTGATTCTAGTCCCCCAAACGACTCTCCATTTTTTAGGGAAGCTTTCACTGAAGATCAGTTCCTGTACATATCTAACACTGAATCTAAAGAGGAAGAAGGCCTTATTTCAAGGCATGTAAATAGGCAAAGAATCCTTGAACCTGAGGAAGAACAGAGACATGAAAACTTCATAAGGGATCTCGAAATGGCCAGAGTAAAAATCCCTCTTCGTACCTCTGAGCCTGAAGCACCGGTTCCAATAAGTGTTTTTGACGAGTTCTCATTTCTATCTCCTCAAGAGAGTATTGATGCCTTAGAAGCTCAGCGACTAAGAGAACAAAAAATAAGGCAAGCTCAAAAAGGTCTCAAGGTTGCTCAAAAATTAGCAAGAGAAGAAACAATAAGTCTCAAACGTCAGAGCCAAGAAGAAGTAAAAAAGCAAGAATCTAGCTAAAAGGCTAGCTAAGAAGGAACTGACCAGAGATAACCTTAGAGTTAATCTTGGGATAGCCCAATAAAAGATCCTACAACCCGTGAATAGATAAAATGAAGAACCAATAGATGTTGAACTTGAATGGTGTACCAAAAAGGGTGACTTTCGCATCCGCTCTGCAACAATAACACATGCAACTATCCTAGAACAAAATCGAAGAAGAGATCCGAAGATAACTGTCACCATGTTCAGAAGTGATAGAAATGAATAAGAAGAACCTCAATATCTTAAGTTCTATGAATTCCCTAAATGGTTAGAAATCAGAGATGCCATTCAGGATTCCAAATATCAATTCAAAGGCGTAGTAGAGAGAGACATCTTGATAAGCTATTGCAAAGGATGTCACAATATGTCAGCGTTCCTCCTCTCACTGAGAAAACCAAGAAAAGACGATCAAAGTCCAACACTGAAGAAGTTCCATCGTCCAGAAATGAAGATGAGACTAAATTTAACTATGAAAGTATTTTTGCCCACCTCATTCTTCCTGATTTTTCAACGCTCAATACATCTCTGCTCTGCCTGAGGAGAGAAAGCATGGAGAAAATGAAACCACTACTCTCCCTGAAGCTGGAAAGGTATTTCTAGGAAATAATGGGGAAACACTGTTTCTCAAAAATAAGGAGATTAAAAAGGCTCCATCAAAACTCATAAAAATCATGTACTACAATCGCTTGACCACCTATGGTCCAAAATGTCTGCAGAAGGTGATTTATGAGAAAGAATTACGAAGAAGAATAGAAAAGCTCTCTGATTAGTCTCTGACTTTTATTTCCTTTGTAATTTACTTCAGTGTATTGTACTTTACTTATATTGTAATTTCATTGCCCTTGTAATTATTCAAATTATATTCCTAATGAAATTCAATGAAGTATTCTACTCCATCTGTGTATTGAAAAGATCCCTGAAAATAGTAAAAAGGGACAATGAACATATGAGTTCTAATTTCTTTAAAATCTATATACTCTCTGATATTACACATTGTAATCAATCAGTGAATGTACTTATAGCCTTTACTTGTAAAAATTGTGTTTTCATATCCTCATAAATGAAGCTGAATTTAGATAAATAGACTAGCTGAAAATGTAACACCCAGATTTTCGTTCCAGTTAAAGAAAGTGTTGAACCGAGTGGTCTATTAAAGAGGAGCTAATTTCAGAGTTTGAGTAATGGTGTTGTGAGATAGTGACAACTGTCACCATAGCACCAATGGTACTAAAAGTATGGTCGTCTTAACTATTGTGCCATACGGTTATGACATCTGTCACAATAGCACCGGTGGTACAAAGTGGTTGGTGATCCCAACAAATGTGCCATGCTATAGTGACAATGGCACAATGTACCAACCGGGCCTTTGCTAAAATGAAATCCCGAATCCTCTTGCTATTCCTGTCTTAGAAAAAACCAGATAAGTATTTCTGAAGTTAATTATATTGGTTATCATTCACAAGACGAGTAGCGGGATCAAAACGGGTGAAAAGTGGGAAAAAAACACCTCAAAACGGCCCCCGGCTAGCGTACCGACGATTTTGGCATGACACAATCACCTGTCACAATCGCCCCGATGTACCGTAACTTAGGGGCTGAATCAGATTGATTTTTGGACACGGGCTAGTGTGCCGGCGACTGTGACATGGCACAATCGCCGGTCACAATCGCGGGCGGCCTCTAGTGGTTAAAAACGGGATGTTCTTCATTTGGCCATAACTTCTTCATCACAACTCCGATTGAGGCGATTCTTTTTTGCTATGGTTTTGTATTTCAGAGCTATTTAAGATGTTAACAATGAAAATTAAAGTTTACTTGATGATTTGGGGTTCCTATACGTTGAAAGGTACGATCACCTCTCCGAAATCTTGAATCTAGGGTTTGGTTCTATGATTTCTAATTTGGGTTTGATTTTGGTGTATGTTGGGTTTGTTTATTATCTAGATGAAGGTTTTATAGGTGGAAACTTGTGGATTTGAAGTCCTCACCTAATGAAGCTCGATATTGGGATAAAACCTAGATTTAGCCTAAATCTAGCTTGTGAGTTCATTCTTACCTTTAAAACTTTACACATGTCAAAATGAAGTATTTTACCTTAATGTGATGTTCAAAATAAGTATTTCTATACTTGGAAGATTTTGGTAAAATTAGGTCAAAATGTGTCATTTATGGTTTTTCTTTGAAATGATGAAATGAGTACGAAGAACGGTTTTAAAACACCCTTATGGGTTTTTGACGAGAAATATGATGTATAACCCTAAATGTTTTTTTGACCTAATTTTGCAAAAGAAGTTTTTGAAAATATGAAGTTTATCATACGAACTTTTTATGAAGGAAAGTTTTGGAAACATGGAAGTTAATCTTCACAAAGGTTTTGTGAAGGGTAGTTAATACATCGGAAACGATTGTAATCGGAAGTTAATCTTCACAAATATTTTGTGAAGGGAAGTTATTATGATCGGAAGTTAATCTTCAGAAAGATTTTGTGAAGGGAAGTTATTGTAATCGGAAGTTAATCTTCACAAATATTTTGTGAAGGGAAGTTAATACATCGGAAACGATTGTATATGGGAGTTAGACTAGTGTAAATGGATCCATGGGCACATATAGTCGGAAGTATTTGAGGAAGGAACTTGTAATACATCCCGGTTTGAGGTTGAACATGTTCGGAAGAGTAATTGAAGCGATGGCGGGTCATTCCCGTGGATGTTTCCCTCAAAGGAAGTGTGTATCTTTTAGGTGTAAATCGCGGAAGAAAAGAAAAATGATTTTTGGAAGAAAATGCGTATCTTTTAGGTGTAAATCGCGGAAGAAAAGAAAAAGAGATATTTTGGAAAAAGCTTTTGGTTAAATGTTTATTTACCGCTTTCGAAGTTTAAATGGCTTTTTTATATTTGAACTGTTTGTTCTCATTAGGCTTTAAGCCTAACACTTTTTCTTAAAATGACATGTATAACAGGTGATCAAGTAGGTGGGGCTTGATGGGATGAGTGAAGCTAGATGCCGTTAGTGGCATCCTTTTTAAAGTGCACCTTCATGTGTATAGATGGAGTTACATAGAAGATTATTTTGAGGGTTTAGTGACACCCGAACTTAATCTGTATCTTATAATTGTGTAGATTAATAGGTTATATAGTATCCCTTTGAAGTTGTAAACTCTTTAACTTTCTCCCTATCACATATATCATATCAATACATATATCTATTCTTACGGTTGTGTTCATTTCGGTCGTGAACATAATCCTTTCTTCATGAGACTTTTAGAGAACTTAGCCATCTCAGTTCCCAAAGATGCGACCGCACATCAATCTCACATAGGTAATGTCAATCAGGAACATTCCATAGTATTCCACTAAAAAGCTATTGACATTATTAAGAATAAATATTCAACCCTAAAGCATCAATGGAAAACACAATTGAGGAGATCATAGGAATAAGCATACCTTTGTGTTTGAGCGCTTGAGTCTTCCATAACTAGTTTGCCTATTGAACCTAGGCCATGGGATCTCCAATGTTGCTAGGTTAGGTTTCCGCCAAGGAGCGACTCTTGTATTGGCTTTAAGCCCATTCCCCTCGATGTGAATATGACTTGTTCTCGGTCAAGGCCTTTTGTCAAAGGATCGATGATGTTTGCCTTTGACTTTATGTAATCGATGGAGATAATTCCATTCTTCAACAAGTCTTTTATGGTGTTATGGCGACGCCTTATGTGTCGTGATTTGCCATTGTAAATTTGGTTCTTTGCTCGAGTTAGAGCAGCCATGCTGTTGGGTCACTGATGATTTGGTAAACTTCTCTCTTATTTGGTTGATTTTTTATAGGTTCTTTTGAAGGTCTGAAATATACTTCAAGTATTGGAAAATCAAACACTATCCAATCAAGGGTTGTACATCAAAATGTGGAATTTTTGATGTATCAACTAAACACTAAAATTCAGACCACTTGCCGAAATCAAGTGTGGTCACCGAATTTGTGTGTCTGGTCACCGACCTTGCAAGGGTGGTCACCGACCTTGCAAGTTTGGTCACCGACCTTGCAAGTGTGGTCACCGATTATGCAGTTGCCGATCCTAGAAGCTAACATGTTGTTGCCAATTTGATGCTCTTGTACACTTGCCGATTCAAGTGTTATTACAGTTGCAAATTCAAGCATTCGTACAAGTTGCCGATCCAAAGCTTAGGAAGCACTAACCAATGTGATACATCCTTGTATGTATCACTTAGCATTTTTGAAGATAAGTTCTTATGACACAATACATGCAAGATACATGTGCAGCAAGAACACTTGGGTAGCAAACCTTTAATTTGGACATTCTCTTTTTACTCACCTAAAAAGGATGTTTCTTTTTAAGCTAAAAGGTTTGATAGGATTTCGCAGAGTATGAAGAAAAAGAGATAAAGTTATTTGACATTACGTGCTACAAAGAAAGGTTCACTCATTAATCCAGTACAAAGGAAGTGGCATCTTCCTTTGACCATCAGATAAATTTCAAGCTAATGAATCCTTGACAGCTGTCCACATGCATCCCATGCATGGGCACTATAAAAGGAGATGAAGTCCTTCCCATAATCTTCATGCTTTCAACAAATCCTCTGAGTGATCTTTTGTTTGATTCCGGCAATCCTGAGTGTTGTAACAGTTTTATTTTAGCTTTCTTAGTGTATAAGTTAATTACTGTTATCATGTGTTTCATGTGTTTAGTTTGTTAGAATAGTGTGTCTATTCTTTTCCGCAACAAACTTCTGTGTGTAAATTTTTAATATTTATATTAAAAAATTTAAAAGAGTAAAATTTTGTGTGTTTGTATTCAACCCCCCCCCCCCCCTTCTACAAACCTTCACTTACGTAGCCATCTATAAACACGGACTAACACATGCTATCACCATGTATGCAGATGGCGGTGATTGGCTTTGGCCATAATGGAATTCTCTCAAGAAAGCTTTTGAGCCATTCGGCTTCTTCAGCGGGTTTGACTAAAGCGACAAATTCAGCTTCCATGGTTGAACGGGCTACTTCCGTTCGGCTACCCCATTTTGTTGAGGAGTATAGGGTGTCGTGGGTTGATGTACTATACCATGAGAAGCACAAAGTTCAGCAAAGTCATGGGATTCATGCTCCCCTCCTCTATCGGACCTTAGAATTTTGATCTTCTTGTCGAGTTGATTCTCGACTTCGGCCTTATATGTTTTAAACATATTGAGAGCCTCATCCTTGGTATGTATTAAGTAGATATAATAAAACTTACTGCAATCATCTATAAATGATATATAATAGTTCTTTCCTCCTCTAATCGGAGTTGCCTTAAAATCACATAAATCAGTATGAATTAAGCCAAGTACTTCATTAGATTTCTCAACTGATTTATGGGGGTGACTTGAGTATTTTGATTCTACACAAGTCTCACACTTTGTTGTCTTGCTCTTAGAACATCTTGGTAACATGTTAAGATTCATTATCCTTTGTAAGGAGCGAAAATTAACATGTCCCAAACGAGAATGCCACAAATAAGATAAGTCTATCATGTACATAGAAGCAGCAGCAGCATCATGGGATGCTATGGTTTTATTCATATTTACACAAGTGTTATTTACAGTGCTTAGCTTAAAGATCCCCTCGTGAAGGTAGCCCTTGCCAACATAGACACCACCCTTGGTGATGACAAACTTGTCCGATTCAAATACAATTTTGAACCCCTTATTGCTAAGCATGGGGCCAGAAATTAGTTTTTGCTAATTTCAGGTACATGTAAGAAATTAGAAAGCACAAGTTCTTTCCCGGAAGTGATCTTGAGAGTCGCGCTTCCTTTCCCTTCCACCTTAGATGCAGTAGCATTCCCCATGAACAGTGGTTCTTCGTTTTCAACTCGTCTATATGATGAGAACAAATTGTGGCTATTGCATATGTGCCTTGTCGCACTCGTGTCGAGCCACCAATCAACAGAATTGGTTATCATGTTTGCCTCGATCACTCCAAGGAACCTGTTTTCTGTATCAACTATATGGGACTAGTTGGAGCCACCCGCTCCTCCGTTTCCTCCTCCGTTCCCGTTGTTCTTTTTTGAAGCGACAATCTTTGGCTCTATGTCCTCCCTTACCACAGACCCAACATGAAGTTATTTTCTTTTTGAAGGGTCGTTTAAGAGAGGATAGAGAGTTTTTCAGATTGAAAGGAGGTTTAGAACCATTTTTTCCCTTTGATTTGTTGAAGCGTTCGTTGGTGAATTTCTCCTTGAACGATTTTCCAGCCACCATGTTTGCGTTGGGTTCCATGGAGATTGCATCTGCCTTCTCATTTTTCCTGTTATCCTCCTCAACTCGGAGTTTCAAGACAAGTTGTTCAAAAGTTGTATCTTCAGTCAAGTGTTTAAGATATAATTTGAAATCCTTCCACGTGGGAGGAAATTTATCAACGATAGAACTTACCAGGAAATCTGAGTTTACTCCCATGCCCTCCATGTCAAGTTCATGAGCCAAGATTTGAATTTCTTCAACTTGTTTGACAACAGATCGAGATTCGATCATTTTGAAATTCAGAAACTTTCCCACCACGAATTTCTTACAGCATGCCATTTGGGTTTTATACTTCTTCTCCAATGATTCCCATATCTCCTTTGCTGTATTGCACGTAGAGTATATATATCATACAGAGAATCGTCCAACGTATTTAAAATATAGTTTCGACAACTATATTCATTGTCTACCCAAGTATCTACAACCCTTTGAAATTCGGCCATTTGGGCAGCGGTATGGACGTTTTGCCCTTCACTTTCAGGCGGATTGGTCGGAGCCTTTTCTGTCAAAACATTCGATTCTCGCAGGGTGGTCAAGTAGAATAACATTTTCTGTTGCCAACGTTTGAAATCCGTACCCTTGAATTTTTCGGGTTTTTCAACGTAGTTTTTCAGAATCGCTGATTGATCCATTTGTTTCTATTATCTAGAAACAAATTTCGTCTTAGATTGTTAGAACCAACCAACCAACATATTACAAACTTTACATAAATAATAACAAAACAGAATTATTAAAACAAAGTAAATGAAAGAAATCAGAACCTTATATTTAGTAAGCCCACACTGAATTGCAGCCCAAACCACTTCCTTGGTAAGCCCCACACTGAATTGCAGCCCAAACCACTTCATTGGGCTTTTACCCATTTTGTTAAGTGTTTAGGCTTGAGCTTTATAAACCCACTTTTGTTTTAAGGAGTTTCCTGTGTGGGACAAGTTTGCAAGGCAAAGTCCCAACAATACCCACATTTTCTATTCAAACTCCTAACAATACCCCACATTTGAATAGAAAATAAGATAACATAGAAACTTATTTGCTATTTCATGAAGTTAAATATGATATACATCAGCAAAATGTGTCTTTTGGACTTGAACCGTCCGTAGTGAGTATAAATCGGATCTACTTTGTGGGTAGTGAACAAATGTTCTTAAACTAACCACTTTTTGTAGTAAATGTAAACAAATTGTATCACATGTATCATATCTATACATATATCTATTCTTACGGTTGTGTTCATTTCGGTCGTGAACAGAATCCTTTCTACATGAGACTTTTAGAGAACTTAGCCATATCGGTTCCCAAAGATGCGACCGCACATCAATCTCACCTAGGTAATGTTAATCAGGAACATTCCGTAGTATTCCACTGAAAAGCTATTGACATTATTAAGAATAAATATTCAACCCTAAAGCATCAACGGAAAACACAATTGAGGATATCATAGGAATAAGCATACCTTTGTACTTGAGCGCTTGAGTCTTCCATAACTAGTTTGCCTGTAATCGATGGAGATAATTTTGAATTGCAGCCCAAACCACTTCCTTGGGCTTTTACCCATTTTGTTAAATGTTAAGGCTTGAGCTTTATAAACCCACTTTTGTTTTAAGGAGTTTCCTATGTGGGACAAGTTTTTAAGACAAAGTCCCAACAAAATCATCTGAAAATCAGAATTCAGATTTTAACTCCTCTTAAAAAACAAAAGCAACTAAATGTCGATCATCAAGTCAGAATCGATTTGGGTTTTGCCTTAATCGTTGCTTGAATGTCGTAGAACTCAAAGCCTCAAAACTCTCGATCAGCGGTCGTTTTCCTTAGGGTTTTCTCTTTTTCCATTTGCTACAAATGTAAGGGGCGTTTGGGATTGTTTATTTAAAACAAATATATGTTTTTTTTCCCAAAAGTCATTTTCAGCTTCTTATAAGTTAAAAGGGTTTCACTTATTTATAAGAGTTTAACTTATTTTGGCTCCCATTTAAGTTGTTTTGTCAAACAAGGTGCCACACTGAAGCAAGTCAATAATTACTGTTTCAACTTCTTTTCTATTCCATAAAATCTTGATTAGCCCGTTTATAGTAGGATTTCGTATTTAACCCACCGATTGAGTAAACAGTGACCAAAAGACCTTATGAAGAATATGAAATCTCTATGCACTTTGGGTCTAGATTTGGGTTGTTTGACGGACACAAAGGGTGTAAATCCATTTTTTCGCTTTGAGTTGTTGCTTCTGTTCCAATTTCAATTTCAATTTCAATTTTTGGCTTCTTGCTTCTCTATCATTTTTTTCCATTTGATTTTGCATTTTTTTAAAATTTGTTATAGAGTATTAACTGCCAAGTTTCAGTTTTGTTGTATAAAAAGTTCCTGTGTCATCACAAAAATTGTTCACAATAAAAATCAATTACATTGTAAATAGTTTTATAAGACAATACTTTTTCCACAAAATAATGTTAAAGAAACAAAGTTTTGAATAATTAAACAACCTTATTTTCTCCTATCTTTTCTATGACGTGATTGTGGGAGTAAGTACAATTAGAATGGAAAATTTTGTATAAAATAGTAATATAATATAAAAAGACCATGGAAAAAAATTATTATGTTTATTTTTATATGTATTTAAATTTAATAAAGCTATTACTATTTCATAATAACACGGTTACTTTCCTGACTCCGATTAGAGTAATAATAAATAGTAAACCTCAATAACAATATAGTAATATAGAGGGAGGTTCTTCTACACCCCAGTTAAAAGCTACACCCCGTACACCTCAATCAAAACTTCCCACTATATAGTGAATTTCATAACATTTTCCATTTTATAATACATTTCATATCATTTAGGATCAAATGGAACAGGCTCGTTATAAAAAAAATGGATAAAAAGTTGTGAAAATCAGAAAATATAAAATGTTATGAAATTCACTGTAATATTTCATAACATTTTATATTTTCTGATTTTCACAACTTTTTATCCATTTTTTTCATAACGAGCTTGTTCCATTTGATCCTAAATGATATGAAATGTATTATGAAATGGAGAATGTTATGAAATGGATCATGAAATGGACGGTTTTGATTGGGATGCATGGGGTGTAACTTTTAACTTGGATGTAGAAGAACCGGACTCTAGTAATATAATAGTAATAGACAGCTATAGCCTATAATATATGATATCACTTGCATGAATAATGCTATTATTAAAACCAAAAACAATATATGCAATCAAATTAACGTTCATATTGATTTAACACAAATATAGCTAAAGTGGAAACACTATTTAGTGTTCGTATATGAAATCGAATTAGCATTCATACGTAAAAGTTATACTTATAATATTTGCTAACAACGAACTTGCAACACATACAAAGGACTATATATTGAGGTAATGAAGAAATCGGCCATTGAAGTCACAACATCTAGCTAGGCAAGGCCACGAGAAAGGAAGGATCAAACCATCGAAGGATGGAAGGACGAGACCGAGAGGATGTGAAGCAGAGGTATATATAATCATATATTTGACTAAAGGCTCAAAACTCAATATTGCATAATATGTATTATAGTTGATCACATGCATTATTGGTATTGCGAA
The DNA here is from genome assembly GCA_036898165.1 of Silybum marianum. Lineage (NCBI taxonomy): Eukaryota > Viridiplantae > Streptophyta > Magnoliopsida > Asterales > Asteraceae > Silybum > Silybum marianum. The sequence goes on along the minus strand of CM072533.1, from coordinate 33,053,883 downwards.
CTCACTGAGTTGGATTGGGTTGAGATAGGTCTGACCCTCTTCCAACCCAAGTAAGTGCTTGATCAGGATAAATTAGTTTATTTACACTGTGAAGAGGTGAATTGGTGTAAATCCGCTTTCCTTTTCTCATTGCATTATCACCAATATATAATCATAATACAAATGGGTTTCCCAATAAATATGGGAAGAAAATCAACAAGATAAATACAAAGATAATTACAGTATTCGTCTAATAGCCTCTCTCAGTTGGAGCAGGAGGTGGACGGATGCTCAAACTGTCTCTGAAATCGAGAAATAACTGACGAGGAAGGCCCTTCAATTCGTGAATATGTCGGCGTACTGGTAAGTAGAAGGGATATGGGAGACCCGAATATGACCCATAGCTACCTTTTCACAAATGAAGTAGATGTCCATTTCGAAGTGCTTATCCGCCGATGCTGAACTGGGTTGCCAAAGAGGTAAACTGCATGCTGAGACATTGTCACAAAATACAAGAGTCGAACGGCGTAGAGGTATATGTAACTCAAAAAGTAAGTTTCGTAGTCAACAAGTCTCGACGACCACATTTGCAACCCCGCGATACTCTGCTTCAGCACTAGAGCGAGGTACGTTTTGACATCCCTAATTAACATCATACCCCAATTAAGTTCTTCATCTAACATTCAAAATTCACATTTTTCGTTCGGTAATATTATTTACATTATTAATCTTGTGCTGACAAACATAACATGCTGAAGTATAATTAAATTCATGTGAAAAAATATAGAATATAACTGATTTTTACAATTATAAATGTTTTTACTATTATTTTTTTTGTTTTTCTTTTTATTTCTTTCTAAAACATTCCATTTCTCTCTATTTTCTAAATTTACAAAGCTTGTTAGAAATTTAGAATAATTTTATGGGTTTCTTAATCATTGGTACCATTCATTTAAAAAAAAAATATGTTGAAAAATTAATACATAATTAACCATATAAGATGGTGGAGGAAACTTTAACGTTTTAATTAAATTAAAAAATAGTAGTCTTATTTTTCAAAAGTAGAATTAAATGTTAGAATAATTAATTATTTTTCTTTTTCAAAGTTGTCTTCTCTTTTATGATTGGAAGGTCGGGATTTTCTAAGAATTTTTTCCCATTAATCATATTAAATTTGTAAAATTTGTAGTTTAGGAGTTTATCGAAGCTAACCAGTTAAGAGTCATCCTCATTTTTTTGGGTAGATTTTCGGTCATTAAAATTACATTGAAAAATAGTTGGTAGATATCTCTTTTCTGATAAGCATTACTTTATATGTAAAAGTCGTCACTCTCACTTACTACCATGCTCACCGGTAAAATACAATGACTCGTTTAACATTTAGTTAAGTACAAACTATAGAAAGTCTTAAAATATTTGTGGTTATGAAAATAAATTATATCTCAAAATTTACCTTAAAATAGCGGCTCAATTTTAAATATTTGTCAAAGAAGTAAAAATCAACAAAATATTTGATCACATCTTAAAACATTTATCGTTATTAAAAAGTTCGTTTGTTTGGAAAATTAATATAAAAACTAGGGTCATACTTCAAAATGTTAGAAAAAGATTTGTTATAGTATATATATAAACAAGTTATGTTATATACTTTGTTGTCAAACAATAATAATCAAATGACAAGTAACAACTCTTTTTCAACATATTTACGTGACAAATTTAAAACTTAACAGAGATTTACTACACAAATATTAATTATAATATATATATATATATATATAGGGTTAGGTTCAAATGTGAACTCAATTTTGGTTGTGAACGTGAGGACGAATCTCAGTCATACATCTTCGGTTATGGTGGACGCGATCACGGAGGATTGACGCGATTCATGGGAGGGTGGAGATTATTAAAGGAGGGGAACCAGGTCAAAGCCGCCTTTATTGACCGGATAAGTGGCTAAGATTCGTCCTCACGTTCACAACCAAAAATGAGTTCACATTTGAACTTTCCTCTATATAATATATATATATATATTAGGTTATGTTTGTTACAAATATTTGTACAATGTTATTTTTTCCAAAGTCATGCAAATAAGGGAATGACGTTTGTTTGCAGGTTATACTTTCACAAGTTTTTTTAAACATTGCCCTTCCTCATGCAAAAAAACCACCACGTGTTTTATTTTCTTATTTCGATTTCAAAACTCCATGGACATGCGGGAGAGAAAAGAATAAAATCAATCGAAAACTTATTCTTGTAGGTTTTCGATCAAATACAGTGAAGTAAAGCAAACTAGGCGTAAAGATACGACCAAATGACACTACAACAATATTGATTTTATAGGACGCCCAAAATGAAAAAGTGTCCTAAAATAATACTTTATAGGACACTAAAAGCGTTACAATAAGTTTATATGACGGTTTTAGGCGTCTTAACAAGTTTTTTTACGACGTTTTAAAATAAAGTGTCATATTAACTATTTTATAGGACACTTTTGAGAAGTGTCCTATAAAATATGGGTTTAAAGGACACTTTCAAAAGTGTCCTATAAAATATGGGTTTATAGGACACTTTTCAAAAGTGTCCTATAAAATAGTTAATATGACACTTTATTTTAAAGCGTCGTAAAAAAACTTGTTAAGACGTCTAAAACCGTCATATAAACTTATTGTAACGCTTTTAGATAGGACACTTTTTCGTTTGGTCCTATAAATTAGTGTCCTATAAAGTAATCTTTTAGGACGCTTTTTTATTTTAGGCGTCCTATAAAATCACTTTTGTTGTATTGTGAATAAAATCAGGAATACGTAAACAAAAACAACAATTATGACCTTATAATGAGATGGGATCACTACTTCCACCAATCAAACCGATGAACAACAGTTTCATCATGGGTTTTAACTATTTGTTTCTTTTGAATATTTTGGGGTCTAAATACAATTTAGAGTTATATTACTAAGCAATTGAGGGTGTTTTTAGCAATTCAAAGTTTTGTTGTATGGATTACACTCATACCTCAATCATTGGGATAGAGATTTAATTATATATGCCTTGGCTTTGATTTTTGGTGGTTATTATTCGAGAAACCTCAAAATTATTAGAAATCTTTTTGAAAGTTAATTTCAGGATCTGATAGTATTAGACCAAGTGTTCCCACAACTTATAAGAAACAATTCTTGTTAACTTTTCAACATGCTATAAATTTGAGTTTAAAAGATGAAATTAAGACGGTAAATTTTATGAATATTTATAAATATATTACGTTAATTATTTTATCTACATAATACTAAATTAAATCTCTCATAGCTTTGGGTAAAAAATGAGAAAAGGATGCAAGGGTTAAAACTTTTAACTTAAAAGGACAAAATTTGTAGTTAAATCAGAATCAACAAATTAAGACGCTACACCATTCTCTATTTATACAACATTTCAATCCCTCTATAAATAAATAAACCACTTGTTATCAGCATGGCCACCATTCCAGTATTATTAATCTTGTTGATACTGATTAATTCCATTCCAATCCCATCATTCTCTTGTCCTCTTCATCAGAAACAATCACTTCTCAATTTCAAATCCAACTTGGCCAACATCTCCGAAGATGATTACAATCCACTTACGTCATGGAATTCCGACTCCGATTCCGATTCCGATTGTTGCTCCTGGGACTTTGTTATTTGCAGCGAAACCCGAACTGTCACCAAACTCTACCTCTCCTACATCATGGGTGCATTTGACAATCCCACCGCGGTGTCCTTTGACACCTTCACTCCGCTTTTCCATATCCGGTCGTTGGAACTACTTGTTATCTCATATAATCACTTGGTAGGCGAGATCCCTGTAGATGAGTTTGCAAATCTTACCAAACTGGTTTCCCTTGATATAAGTCACAATGGTCTTAATGGTGTTTTAAACCCTAAAGTTGGTAAGCTTCAATATCTTGAAAAGTTGGATCTCAGTATGAATTCTCTTACTGGAAACATCCCGGAAGAGATTGGAAATTTGACCAAGTTAAGGGAGTTTTACCTTAGAGATAATCTGTTCTCTGGTGGAATCCCTTCTTCAATTGCCAACATGAAGGACTTGGAAAAACTTGATTTTTCGGATAACTCATTCTCTAACCAAATTCCAAGTGGAATAGGAAGACTGACCAATATGACCACACTTGCCTTGTACAACAACCAGTTCAAGGGTCCGATACCATCATTCATCAAAATCTTGACCAAGCTAGAAATCCTTTGGCTCCAAGACAACAAGCTAACAGGAGAAATCCCAACTTGGATATTCAACATCACAACGTTAAAGAGTTTGAAACTCGGCGGTGGAAAGGGAAACAAGTTGATTTGGAATAACAAAGCAAAGATTGTTCCAAGATGCAGTCTACAAGAGATCGCTATCACTTCCTGTGGAATTTCCGGCCAAATTCCTGAATGGATTTCGTCACAAAAAAGTTTGCATCTTCTTGATTTGAGCAGCAATAAATTAGAGGGACGATTACCATATTGGCTCGCCCAGATGGACTTGGATACTATACTCCTCTTCAACAACAAACTCAGTGGATCAATCCCACCTCGCCTATTTGAATCTCCAAGGTTATATATTCTTCACTTGTCCCTGAACAATTTTTCTGAGGAGTTGCCCGAGAACATAGGCAACGCCACATCCATGAATATACTTATGTTGTCAGGAAATGATTTTTCCGGACAAATTCCAATATCCATGTCCAACATGGATACCCTGGAGCTTCTGGACTTGTCCACAAACAAATTTTCCGGTGACAATTTCCCAGATTTTAGCAATAATATCGAACTTATTTACTTAGACCTGTCATACAACGAGCTTTATGGTAAGATCCCAACGAATTTTTCTACCACAATCCAATTTCTTTATTTGGGTGGGAATAAGTTTTCTGGCCACCTGCCTCCGAATCTCACCAAACTAGTCATCCTTAAACATCTTGATCTTCATGACAATGATCTTACAGGATCTTTCCAGAATGTTCTTCCTCAAAGCCCATATCTTCAAGTTCTAGTCCTAAGAAACAATTCCTTTCAAGGATTTATCCCAACAACAATCTCCAACTTCACAAATCTTCGAATTCTTGATTTGTCAGGGAACAAGCTAACAGGTAGTATTCCACTGGAAATAGCAAACCTCACAAGAATGATTGAAACTCCAGTACACATGTCAACATCCGGTAGCATTTCCGATGATACTTCTAATTTTCACCTTTCGTCGATTGGCGACCCAATCCAGTTTGACATTGAGGACTTGATAGTGAATTGGAAGAACAATTTTCAAGGCCTGTCCAGTCAGAACCTTGATATATACTCTTTGTTGGACTTGTCCAACAATAGAATCTCTGGTGAAATTCCGTCATCATTAGGCAATCTCAAAAGCCTGAAAGTGCTCAACATTTCATACAATAAGATCTCAGGGAACATTCCGGTATCTTTTGGCAATCTTAAGGGAATAGAGAGCTTGGATTTGTCACACAACAAAATCTCGGGTTCGATTCCAAAATCACTAGAGAAGCTGGATGGACTTGGGATACTAGATGTGAGCAACAACAGGCTAGCAGGTAAGATACCTATGGGTGGGCATATGAGCACTATGGACGAGTTTAAGTACTTCGCCAACAACAGCGGGTTATGTGGTATGCAGATTAAGATCACATGTCCGGAGGATATCCTGCCATCAGAAGGAAAAGGAAGAGAAGAGGCCGAAGATGATGAGTCGTGGATATTTTGGGTGGGAACATGGATCGGTTTTCCAATTGGGTTCTTCACATCAATTTTGATCATGGGTTACTTTCTGAATTTTCTTCTACTCTTCAAATTATGGTGAAATTTTGTAACAATCTTTTCTCATACTATCTTGTAATCAATCCTAATATCTAAATAACAACAAGAATCTAAATAAATCGGTGAGATCCCCACTGATAACATTCGGCTAGACATTAATTATTATTCTTGTTGTATCTAATTTTGTATAAGATTATATTATATTATATGGTACATTAATTAATTAGTTTCAATAATAACAAGTAAACCCATGCCTATCAATTAAAGTCATCTTCTACAAGCCCGGTATCCATACTAAAACCGGATCTTGGGTGTTTCTCCTTCACCTGAAAACTCTAAAATAATTGCTATCACACTGCTTTCGATTTCTTGAGCCATTATTCGATTTTCTTTACTGTTTATGTTCAAATCCTACTTCTATATGATCCTTAACCATACTAGTTACACTAATATTATTGCTTAATCGGGTCACATATTGCCGCTGACAGTGGATGAAAACCCACGGTAGTTCGTCTCCACCAACGGTAGCACGCAATCGTTGATCATATACTGGCCACGGTTACATGGGGCCTTTTTGTCCCAATCGACTCTAAAAAAAATTCTATTAAAGTTCGATCATCAAGTCAAAGAATCAATTTGAGTTTTTACCTTAATCGTTGCTTGACCGTCGTAGAACTCCAAAGCTTAAAAACTCTCGATCGGTGGCTGTTTTCCTCGCGGTTTTCTCTCGTTTTTTGTTTAGGACTAGTGTGTAATCTTGGTTAGCATTTAGCAATTTAAAACGATTGGCATCAGCTTTTTGCTTACAAATTTTGGAAAAGGGAATCGTCATAACCTCAAATCCCCAATATTGCCTAACGAAATTTTATAAAGCTTTTTATACCATAGACTAATAAGATTGTAAGGCATTAAGGTGAATATTCCTTTCTATAAAGTTTTTTATATTTTCAAAGAATTACTTTGAAATTGAACGAAACGCTTGACATTTACAGTATCAAATGTTATATTAGATATAAATTTTTCGAAACTTTCTTATATAACAATGGCTATCAAAAGTCACTACTTCGTTCATCTGTCGTACTGTAAAAAAAGATTATAAGTTCATAAAAAGTGTCATCATATAAATTTGTTGTGTGCTACTGTATATTAAAACTATAATGAAGATATAAGTGTACCTTCGTAAAGTTGGTTTGGAGGTAGGAATGGAAAAGGGACGGGTATTGGGCGGGTAATGAATCCCCCGACCCGGATCCCCGCCCCGCCCCGACTAATCCCCAACGAGTTCAAACAAACAAAATTCAAACAAACATTATGTAATAATTGAAGCTCAAGACTGATATTAACTACGTTGTAATCAATCATAATATCTAAATAACAAGTAGAATCCAAATAAATTGGTCAGGATCCTCATGAAAGACATTCGTATAGACGTTAATTATTATTCTCGTTTTTGAAGTCTAAATTTTATATAATGTGGTTACATTAATTAATTAGTTTCAATAATAGTAATATTTTAGGTCTCATATTGACCAAAGTTCACTGCCTACTTGAACCCAAATCGGGTCACATATTGCTTAATCATACAATCGTAGAAGAAAATATTATTGCTTAATCGGGTCACATATTGCCGCTACCGGTGGCTGAAAACCCACCGTCTCCACCTGCGGCAGCTCACAATCGTTGACCGTTTTTGTTGGGTTTAGTTCAAAAATTTGGTTTCTAAAATACATAGATGGCAACGGAAGCAATAAAGATTTGAACAACATAAAACAAGTTTATACCCACCAAGGATCATTTTACATGTATGGAAAGATTATGCAACCATAGGAAGAAAAGAATAACAACCTTTGTAGCTTTTGGTTCCTCTTGGGAGGCTAGATCGTTGAAGAAGATGGCAAGAGTGCAAGAGTAGAACTCCTCCAAAGATGTTCACCAACAATTACCAACTTGAAAGGATGCTAATCCTAAACTCTTAAGCTTTAAGACAAAAACCAAGTTTTGACTTAAAGAGAGTATGCAAGTATCAATTCTTCTCTAGACTTTTCTTTTTTTTAACAAGTTTTAGAGTCTTAAAGAAAATAAGAGAATACATCAAGTATATGGTTACTTGAGTTAGTCTTCCCATGTGGTCCATACCTCAACTAATGATTAATCATAGTGTCAAGACATCCTACCCATGCTTAACCATAGTGTCAAGACATCCTTCTAAAGCATGTCTTTCCTATTTAAATAATAGAAGCATGTCTAACTAAAAGACAAAAGTCTTACTAGTTCAAAATGATGTACATGACTTAATAAATCATACCTTATGATATAGTTGATACTTGACATTGAAAATTGTCATTTTCATAAAACAAATAACTTTCAATTTAATTATAAGAGTTATAAATATTTATCAATAATCAAATTCTTATAAATAATCTATTTTTATCAAGTTGTTATTGGTGTGACCCTTTAGGATCATATATTATTAGCAATATCATCCTAATAATGATTCTTGAGCATATAGATCTTTCAGTTTTGGCCACCGTTCTTTTTGTCCCAATGGGCTCTAAACAAATTTCTATTTAAACATCAATCATCAAGTCAAATTAATAGTCGATTTTAGTTTTTATCTAAATGTTGCTTGAAAGTCTTATAACTCGAAGCATCAAAACCCTTGATCGGCGGCCGTTTTCCTTGGGTTTTTTTTTTCTCGTTTTCTTTTTTAGGGCCCATGTGTAATCTTGGTTGGGAATGGATATCGATTGGAAATCATTTTTGTGATAAAAATCGACGAGTCGGTTATGAATTTCAGGGGAAGAGGTAACCCCAGTCCCCAATGTTACCATTTCTAATGGGGTGTCCTTCTTATTGATCAAATTTACCTTTTTTTTAACAACCACTTTTATTAAAAGTAGAGAGGCTAGGAGAACAAACACGAGGCAAATTTACCTTTTAATGGGGTGTCCTGCTTATTGATTTATTTCCATCGGGTTTCAATAATAAGCGGATTTTAGTGTTTCGATGGGGAAAAAAATAAAATATTTATACCGGTGCCAAATTGGTAATAAGGAGTTTTTGATAAATTAGAATATTCTGACTTGTTAATTTATTTGAAACAACTTATCAGTTTTTTTGTTATTTTACATGTATAAACAATCTCAAACACCTTTAAAAAAACAACTTATTAACTTATTATGTGTTGATATCATTATAAGTTAATCCAACATTTTTTACAGATATCCAATATTCGAGAGTGGCTTTACCTGAAACCATACGTATTTCTGTGAGTTTTACTCTAACTGGGTCATACAATTAGATCCGCAATTCGTAGACAAATTTGAGATTTGCGATCCCAGGTAAGATTAGTCCAGGATCATGGGATCCTTTTCTATCAGATAGGAAAGGATGTAGATCGTATATTTATCTATATGAAAAAGAAATCATGTAAGGAAGTGGATTATTATTTTTACAATTGGTACTTCGAACTTGGAACGAGCACGTATTGTATACGCCAATTGTCATTTAGCTAATAAACGAGTAGATATTGAGGTTCCACAAACGGTACTTCCTAATACTGTATTTGAAGTAGTTGTTCGAATTCCTTATGATATGCAACTAAAACAAGTCGCTCTTGCTAATGGTAAAAAAGGAGGTTTGAATGTAGGGGGGTTGTTCTTATTTTACCAGAGGGTTTTGAATTAGCCCCTTTCCGATCGTATTTCCCCCAAGATAAAAGAAAAGACAGACAATTTGTCTTCTCAGAGCTATCGTCACGATCAAAAAAATATTCTTGTCATAGACCTTGTTCCTGGTCAGAAATATAGTGAAATCACATTTCCTATTCTTTTCCCCGACCCCGCTACTAAGAAATAAATTCACTTTTAAAATATCCTATATACGTAGGCGGAACAGGGAAAGGGGCCAGATTTATCCTGAAGTGACACCGCATAAGTTAATAAGCATAAAAATAAGCCATCCAAACACCCCCAAGTCATTTTCTTAATCAAAAATTCATTTTAAACTTGATTTTCATATTAAAGGAAAAGAAAAAAAATCTATACTTGAAGTTGTGCAGACGAAGGATTTTGTGAAAAGAATAGTTAAGGTAAGAAGGGATATAGACCCTTCTTCACTTTTAATCTCAAACACACCCATGAATTGTGTTTGATAGGGGAATTAATCATGTGCATCCCATCCTATATATACATCCGATGATGGATATTCCTTCTTACCCTTCTCACTTTAATCTTTATTCTCACCTGAACTCAACCCAATTTGTGTAAGGATCCACGTTTAAGTACATAATTTACCTATAGAATTTTTATTTTCTTAATTTTTTTAAATCTGAAAATTAGTTTTATGTTAATGCGCAAAGTATTTTACGTAAACTCTAGTTAGAATGAGAATTTGGTTCCAAAAGTAGCTAGAATGTGCTTTTGGTTGACAATAATAAAAAACAAGTAAATGGGTCTTAGAGCATCTCCAAGAGCTTTCTCAAAACTTTCTTTAAAATGGAGAAAATAAGAGTGAAAGTGAATTTTTTTTCCAAATATGGAGTTCACTCCAAAAATGATTACCAAATCAATTGATCAATAGAAAATTTTGAAAAATAATTATTTAATGAAAGAAATAATATTTTAATAAATAATGTAATACTTTAATATTATTTTGAAGAAATTATAGAGAATTTGTTGAAAATAAATGATTTTTTTTTTGGAGATTTTATCATTTAGTTTTCCGTTTTAAAGAAATTATATGAAAATTGTTAGGAATGATTTTAAATTTTTCACACAATCAATAAAACTTAAAAAACATAAACATTAAATTCAACCTTTTCAATTGATGCAATAATTATAGTCCCACTTCAGCACATTTTGGGTAATGTTCAAACCTTGCTTTTTTTTCCTCATCTTACTTTCGTGTATCATCTTCCACGCAACAACAGTACAAAATTAGAGGTATCAGATTCCCAAGGACAATTCTTACAGATAAAGGACGATTCGTTTCAGGCCTCCCAATGCTATGAGTTTTACGTTTTCAAATTGAATTTTTTTCCATCCTTTGTTCTTCATCGATATTTGCTCAGGTAGTTTCAGTATGGCAAATCGAGCCTGTTGTTGTTTCTCCATTTTACAGGTAATTAATCTCTGTGTAACATGACCTTGAAGTTTAACCAAGCTGTAATGAATACATAATTTGCATCTTATTTGTTGTCATTTTAATTCATTCATATCGATATAGAGAATGCTTACAAAGTTCAATATTTCCTTCCATTGTTTCATCAAATTCTGCCATTGTGTCTTGTTTGATTTTAAAATTTGGTAATAATTAAGCTCACAGATTGATTATTTTGTTTTGTGAGGTTTATGATTTTCTATTTATGTTATGATGTAGTCTCTACAACTTTTAGAAGCATATGAACCTCAAAGCTACCTGTCTTAATTAGTGAGTATTCAAAATAGGTATAAATTGTGATGGTTAACTAATATCATAGACATTAGCTTATAACTCCTTGTCATTTTTGTTTCACACAGAAGACGTACTGCTGCCCCACTTTTGGTTCTTGAAGATAAGAGTGATAGCATAAATCTCAAAGGTAATGTACTATATATATATATATATCATAATATGTCGTCTGATTTCTTGTTCCTAACATCTTCAATTTTCTGCTTCTACTGTTGGTGTGAATGCTTGTTATTACTGGTCACTGATGTTTCAGTTTCTGTTTCATTTTCATGCTTTATACTGCTCGATTATCTATTTTAATTTCCTTTCTTATTTCGGCTTCGATCTGATGGCCAAAGTTACTGATTTTCGATTTTTTGGTTACTGCTTGTTAATATTTCATTTTTAGCTTCTTACTGGTTTTTGATTATGAGAGTGATACTTAGAAACAAGCCGTAGATCTATTCACAGAAACAAGCAAATGAGATTGTCGACAGAAATGAGAAAACTTCACTTAAACAAATTTTGGTTACTGATTTTCATTTTGTGGGTTTCATGCGTGATTTTTGGTTATGAGAGTGACTTCACATAAACAAATTCATCGTCAACATAAATGAGAAAACTTGGTGCACATACACTTGTGTATCGATGTTCATTCAAATGGTTAATTACAATGAGAGTGACACCATCTTCTTGTTACTTACTCATTTATGTATGGGTATTTGATGTGGCCAACTTGAATGATTTGGTTTATGGTTATTATCAAAGAATTTACAAGTTTTATGTTTATATATGATTTTTTTAGAAATGGTAATTCACATTTTTTTTCTCATTAAATGTTAATTTTATTATTATTTATAATTAAAAAATTATAAAAAAATATCAAAGAAAGGGTATTTTTGTCATTTTCATTATTCCCTTCTAATTCCATTACAAACAAAACAAACAGATCATAATTCATTGACAGATTACATTTCATTCATGCCAACCAAATACTTGGTCAATCCTGATAACATTCCATTCCAATTCATTTGACAGATTCCGTTCTTTCAGAAATAATTCGGTGAATCAAACGGCCCCATAGATCTTGAGTTTGTAATATAATAGCCTTTTAAGTTTTTAGTTTCTTTCCAAGTCCACTAAATTTGTTTCTATGATAATCTTGTTTTCAATTCCATCTCTATGTTATTGTGAGCGTGTTTTTTTTGTTGTAGATCCTACCGTATGAGATAATGCCAAAATTCGAAAAGTGGTGGTCTACGTATGCCTTTTGACACCGGTATTTCTTCTGCATACCTTACATGTCAAGGAATGTTTGAGAAAGATTCAAGATTCTCACCAAAGATTGATCCACTAAATGCATATTATGTAATGAATCAAACAGTCCGTGACCTCGACGAGTTTACATGCAGTGCCGGTTATATTGATACTGGACTTGGATATTCAGGTAGTTTCTATGGGGCAACACCCATTTGATTAACATGCATATCACCTATACAACTTCGTTAACCAAACACCTAAATTAGAGCCTAGCTAGGCACGGTCCTCTAGCAACTTAGAACATCTAAAATGGGCGGTCCATGAAGCCCATGTCAACATCAAATACCGATCCTTAAAAAATGAACATTGATGTGAGCTTAATGATGTGGCAAACCGCTCCATGCAGATGGAGCGGTCCATACCACCAGGAATCAATGGATTTATTATTTCTAATTATTATTTTTAATTAGTTTTCTCATACTGTGGGCCACTTTTTCCTCTAACCCCATATATCTTTTCTTTGTTTTCTTTTTACTCTCATATGGTTAATAAAAGAAATATATTTATAATAATAAAAAAATATAGAGAATTTTGCTAAAATAGCCATTTTAGCAACTCCAATTACTGAAATAGTCATTTTTCCTCAAAAGTTGCAAAAACAGCAATCACTACGCCAAAATAATGCTACGCCATGGCGTAGTACAAGAATTTCCGGGATATTTGCAAAAAAGTCCTCAATTACGCCAAAATTTTGCTACGCCATGGCGTACTTGGTCCCTGAAGTTTGAAAAATTGGCAAAATTGGCCCCTAGACTTGAAAGGATCGAAAGCAAGAATCAAAAATGACAAAATGGTCCCTGGAATTTACTACGCCATGGCGTAGTACCAATTTTCAAAAACTGGCAAGATTGGCCCCTGGACTTGAAAGGCTGGCGAGAAGAATCAAAAAATGGCAAAAATCGGTCCTTGGACCTTACTACGCCATGGCGTAGTAATCTTTTGGCGTAGCAGTCACTTTTAAAAAAATGACAAATCGGTCCCTGGACTTGAAAGGTTCACGAGAAAGAATAAAAAATGATAAATTGGCCCTTGTACCTTTTTATAATTATATATAATGTTTTACCTTTTTTTTGGCAATAAATGCATTTTAAGAAAATATATATTAATAGAACATTTTTAGAAAATACCTACTAATAGAACTATTAAGAAAATAAAAAATAAATATTACAAACACACATTTAAATACTACAAACAGATATTTAAATACTACAAACAATAATTCAAACACACATTTAAATACTACAAACAATAATTTAAACTAAAAAATCTAGCACGGATAAATATTCTGACAGGAGATGATCCAGTCAGCCTTCTTGTTGATTTCCGCCTCTAAATATGTGTAGGTTTCTTTGATGTCATTAATCTCCACCTCATCTTGACGTATTTCATGTTGTAGGACCTTTAGTTGGCATTTTTTTTCATCGAATAGCTAGGGGTGGCAATTCTCGACACGACACGAAACACGACACGAACCCGACACGAAAATAAACGGGTCAGGGTTGAACTTTTTGACACGCCAACCCGCCAACCCGTCAACCCACCAAATAAACGGGTCAGGTTCGGGTTGACACGAACGGGTCGCGGGTTGACACGCCAACCCGCCAAAATTTATTAAAAATAATATATATATATATATATATATTTTATGTTTTATTTAAAATCTAAAAGTCTAATCAATAGAGTTTCTTTCGTTTTGTTGTGTAAATTGTAATCTCGTCCGTCAAAACTCAAACGTAGAAATGTGAAACACGAATACCTTAACCCTAACTCAGAATACTCAACAACAGCTACGACGACGCTCTACCTAGAAACAAGAGATTTCATGACCCCTCAACCCGCAAACGACCTGCCAACCCGCCAACCCGCGACACGCCAACCCGACAACATGCAAGTTGACTTGCCAACCTGCCACCCCGCCGACCATCCCGCCAACACGCGGGTTGACCCGCCAACCCGCCAACACGAACGTGTGCGGGTTAGGGTTGTGTATTTCGAGACGATTAGCTAAACGAGTTGGGTTAGGGTTGAGCATCCATGACACGCCAACCCGCCAACCCGCCAACCCGCGACACGCCAACCCGAACACGACACGATTGCCACCCCTACGAATAGCGCATGTTTTTCTAGTTGAATCTTCCGGTTATCTTTCCATAACTCTGCTAACCTTTCAATTTCTTCGTCAGCCTCTTTACACGATGCCTTGAGCTTTGAAGACATGATTTGAGTTGCCGGAGGGTTTAAGTCTTGGTTGAACAAAAGGCTCTCGTCATAGGTTGGCGGCGTATCACCGTTATGTGAACTCCTATAGTTTCGCTATGCGGCATCGTATTCTAGCTCTTCATCATCTGTTATTGCATGATGGTCCCTAGTTTTTCCAATCTGTCTCCACTCCTCGTCCGTTTCAGGCGCTTTCCATCTAAGTCTGAACCTTCCATCATTCAGCTGTTTTTTATTGCCTAAGCCTGAAGAAGTTCCAGACTCATGAACCGATCTTTTGCCGGAGCGGCGGTTTCCAGACAATGGTTAAATGTAGTAAGTTAGAGATTGCAAGTTACCACTTCAACATACCACTTATTTATAGTCGCGATATTCGTCACGATATAGTCAGACGTATTGGTCACGATATCAATATTTTTCAGACGAATTTGTCATAACTTTTCAGGCGAATCCTGACTACTTTTTCAGACGAATCTGTCATAACTTTTTAGGCGTACCTGAATTTCGGGGACTAAATGTGACAGTATTTGAAAGTTCAGGTGCTAGCGGGTATTTTTTACTAAAGTTCACCACTATAAATAAATGGTCCTTGAGAAGTACCAACACACAAATTTGTTATCTACCATTTCATTCATTTCATAACTCTTCGTAAATTTAGCTAACCTTAAAGAAACCATGTCCGGAAACAACAGATCTGGCAAGAACAAATCAGCTTCCAAGGTTGGAAGTTCTCGATCTGCACAGAAATAACCCTTACGACAATTGAATGATGGAATGTATAGACGTATCTCGCATGTGTCCGCAACAGAAGAGGAGTGGGCAATGCATGGGAGAACTTTTGCCGACCAACCATTAACCGATGAAGAGCGTGCCGATTGGGAAGACGCATTCTATAACTACACGGAGATATCTCCAAACAATGAACCATAAATTTTTCTTCCAGGTTTTTAAACCCTGACCCAAACCCTCCAGCATCACAAGTAATGCCGGCGAAATTGAAGGCAGCAGTTAACGAGGCGAACCAGGAGATCATAGCGCTTGAGGAGAAATGGAATAAGAACAGGGAAATACAACTTCAAAAAGTGGCGGTGATTAACGAAAGTAAAGCAGAGCTTGCTGTCCTAAAGCAAACAATTAGTACGGAGGAGATGTTGGTAAAGGAAATCAAAGAAGAATACGACGTTCTTGAGGACAAGATCAACGAAAAGGCTCAGTGGATCATCCAATGCCAAGACATCTATCCTCACTAAATGTCTCCTAGTTGAATGTTTATTTAAGATGTTTGCACTGTAGCATTTTTCATTGTTTAATATGTTTGCACTATCCTTACTATATCAATTTATGGTTTAGCAAACAATAACTTTATAAAACAATAATTAATATTTGAATAAATTATTTAGTGTAGTGATATTTGTTAAAACAATAATTAATATTATAACAAGTGAACATTATAATAAAAAGTTTGCAATAATGTTAACTTTATTGAAAAACATTATAATAGTTAACAAACACTTGAAACAGTCAACTAAAAATCAGGAGCAAACTTTGGCAGCTAAAAATCAATATTAGGTTAATACTATTATAGTCCAATGTTCCATGTGGTTCCAACGACATTGATGACTGAGACTGCCTTCTTTGGCTACCTGGAGGCTTTCTTGTAGGCTCGCTTGATGAAGCAGGAGTTGGGCAGTTTGTACGATTATGACCGATTTGGCCACACCTACTACTTGTTATTAGGGGTGGATAGACTGGTGGTAGAGGGGTATCTGGAGACAACCATGTTGAAGTAGGTCCAACAGGAAGAATTACGCCTTCATATGTTTCCCGGTATACTGAGGCATAAAAGAAGGCTGAAGCCAAATGGCTACAATTTGTATATCCGAGATGTCTCGAAACGGTGATGCATGACCGCAAGGTAACCCAGATAGTTGCCATTTTTTACATGTACATTCATTTGTAGTCATATCGACCTTTGCATCCCTATGACCATCTCGAACCTCATACCAACCATCTACAATGCCGTGTACGTTCTATCTTGCAGACATACCCATCTTTCTTTGGATCTTGGCTTGCGCCCACGGTATTAGATTGTGAAGCATTTTCTCTACAAAAATGTATAAATTATGTTAGGATTTATATATTTATATTTATATTTATATATTTAAATCATTCTCATCTTAGGAACCTCCTTTTTGTCGGCGTAGAAAGTACCACCGTTGTTGAAAATCTCTGAAGTAATCCATAAGCATGACGATCGGTAATCTGCGGGCAAAACGGGACAACGCATTCACCGATCGGTAGTCAGACGTATTGGTCACGATATCAATATTTTACAGACGAATCTGTCATATCTTTTCAGGCGAATCCTGACTACCTTTTCAGACGAATCTGTCATAACTTTTCAGGCGAATCCTCACTAACTATTCAGACGAATCTGTCATAACTTTTCAGGCGAATCCTGACTACTTTTTCAGACGAATCTGGCATAACTTTTCAGGCATACCTGAATTTAGGGGACTAAATGTGATAGTATTTGAAAGTTCAGGTGCTAGCGGGTATTCTTTTTACTAAAGTTCACCACTATAAATAAATGGTCCTTGAGAAGTACCAACACACAAATTTGTTATCTACCATTTCATTCCTTTCATAACTCTTCGTAAATTGAGCTAGCCTTCAAAAAACCATGTCCGGAAACAACCGATCTGGCAAGAACAAATCAGCTTCCATGGCTGGAAGTTCTCGATCTGTACAGAAACAACCCTTACGACAATTGAATGATGGAATGTATAGGCGTACCCGGCATGTGCCCGCAACAGAAGAGGAGTGGGCAATGCATGGGAAAACTTTTGCCGACCAACCAATAACCAATGAAGAGCGTGCCGATTGGGAAGACGCATTCTATAACTACACGAAGACATCTCCATACAATGAACCACAAATGTTTTCTTCTAGGTTTTTAAACCCTGACCCAAACCCTCCGGCATCACAAGTAATGCCGGCGAAATTGAAGGCAGCAGTTAACGATGCGAACCGGGAGATCATAGCGCTTGGGGAGAAATGGAATAAGAACAGGGAAATACAACTTCAAAAAGAGGCGGTGATTAACGAAAGTAAGGCAGAGCTTGCAGTCCTAGAGCAAACAATTAGTACGGAGGAGATGTTGGTAAAGGAAATCAAAGAAGAATACGACGTTCTTGAGGACAAGATCAACGAAAAGGCTCAGTGGATCATCCAATGCCAAAACATCTATCCTCACTAAATGTCTCCTAGTTGAATGTTTGTTTAAGATGTTTGCACTGTAACATTTTCCATTGTTTAAGATGTTTTTTAAGATGTTTGCACTATCCTTACTATATCAATTTATGGTTTAGCAAACAATAACTTTATAAAACAATAATTAATATTTGAATAAATTATTTAGTGTAGTGATATTTGATAAAACAATAATTAATATTATAACAAGTGAACATTATAATAAAAAGTTTGCAATAATGTTAACTTTATTGAAAAACATTATAATAGTTAACAAACACTTGAAACAGTCAACTAAAAATCAAGAGCAAACTTTGGCAGCTAAAAATCAATATCAAGGTCAATATTATTATAGTCCAAAGTTCCATGTGGTTCCAACGACGTTGATGACTGGGAGTTGGGCAGTTTGTACGATTATGACCGGTTTGGCTACACCTACTACACTTTCTCTGTATCCGACCTTTACCGCGAGATGGCCTTCGATCGTTGTTACGGGGTCTGCCCACTGGGTTACTTGTTATTAGGGGTGGATAGACTGGTGGTAGAGGGGTATCTAGAGACAACCATGTTGAAGTAGGTCCAACAGGAAGAATTACGCTTTCATATGTTTCCCGGTATACTGAGGCATAAAAGAAGGCTGAAGCCAAATGGCTACAATATGTATATCCGAGATGTCTCGAAACGGTGACGGCATGACCGCAAGGTAACCTAGATAGTTGCCATTTTTTACATGTACATTCATTTGTAAACATATCGACCTTTGCATCCCTATGACCATCTCGAACCTCATACCAACCATCTACAATGTCGTGTACGTTCCATCTTGCAGACTTACCCATCCTCCTTTGGATCTTGGCTTGCGCCCACGGTGTTAGATTGTGAAGCATTTTCTCTACAAAAATGTATAAATTATGTTAGGATTTATATATTTATATTTATATTTATATATTTTAAACATTCCCATCTTAGGAACCTTCTTTTTGTCGGCGTAGAAAGTACCACCGTTGTTGAAAATCTCTGAAGTAATCCATAAGCATGACGATCGGTAATCTGCGGGCAAAACGGGACAACACATTCACCGATTCTGCACTATTGGAGGTCATAATATTGAACCGAGCGCCAGGAAAATTTGCCCTTGACCACTTCTCCGGGCCAAGCTCATCCATTAATTGACCTCCTACAGCTACATGGAGTCGTAGAGCATTCATTCTTCGGGTGAACTCATATTTCGTATAGGCTTTGCATGCCTTCCAGAATTGATATTTATAGTGTTTTATGTTTGCGTCCCTCATTTTGACGTTCATCTTGAGATGCCGACAACATAGAGCGTGATGGGCCGTTGGGAATACGACTGTAATACTGGCCCTTATTGTCGCAGTCTGATCGGACATAAACACCAAATCAGGCAGCTCCCCAATACATTCCCTCAACTTTTCTAGAAACCAGATCCACTCGTCCGTTGTCTCGGATCTACCTACTCCGAAAGCAATTGGCACAATGTTGTTATTTCCATCCACGGCAACGACAAGGAACATTGTACCCAAGAATCGTCCCTTTAGATGTACAGCGTCTATTATAAGGACACGCCAGAACTTTGTCTTGAAAGAGACGATATGCAAATCATAATGCAGTTCTTGGCGTATGACGGCATACCCCGTAGGAGAGCCAAACAAGATGTTCCAAATAAGAAAGTTAGTGGACGTACCTACTTGTTCCGAGACCCAATTAAACCCCCGCCACCGTCAAGCGAACACAAAGATCATGGGTAGTATACTAAAACATAAATTTTAGATGCTAGCAGGACATGTCGACCAAAAGACATTATTAGGGATCTACAAGAGATGTACGGTGTTAAGATTGGGTGCCACCAAGGTTGGCGTGCTAGATGGAGTGCCATACGAATGGTTAGGGGCACCCTTGAGGACTCGTTCAGCCGACACCCTCTGTTCTTATATAACATGGAGCACCAAAATCCAGGTAGCTTCACCAGAATAAAGACATATTCAGAAGGACGATTTGAAAAGTGTATTGATGCCCTTCGCCCCGCGGTACGCGTAACTCTGTCACTTCTTTACATATTATAAACTATATAATTTTCATACAATAACTGCATTATGATTTGCAGATCGTCTCTTTCAAGACAAAGTTGCGGCGTGTCCTTATAACAGACGTTGTACATCTAAAGGGACGACTCTTGGGTACAATGTTCCTGGCCGTTGCCATGGATGGAAATAACAACATTGTGCCAATTGCTTTCGGAGTAGGTAGATCCGAGACAACGAACGTGTGGACCTGGTTTCTAGAAAAGTTGAGGGAATGTATTGGAGTGCCTGATTTGGTGTTTATGTCCGATCGGGCTGCGGCAATAAGGGTCAGTATTACAGCCGTGTTCCCAACGGCCCATGACGCTCTATGTTGTCGGCATCTCAAGATGAACGTCAAAACGAGGGACGTAATCATAAAACACTATAAATATCAATTCTGGAAGGCATGCAAAGCCTATACGAAATATGAGTTCACCCGAAGAATGAATGCTCTACGACTCCATGTAGCTGTAGGAGGTCAATTAATGGATGAGCTTGGCCCGGAGAAGTGGTCAAGGGCATATTTTCCTGGCGTTCGGTTCAATATTATGACCTCCAATAGTGCAGAATCGGTGAATGCGTTGTCCCGTTTTGCCCGCAGATTACCGATCGTCATGCTTATGGATTACTTCAGAGATTTTCAACAATGGTGGTACTTTCTACGCCGACAAAAAGGAGGTTCCTAAGATGGGAATGTTTAAAATATATAAATATAAATATAAATATATAAATCCTAACATAATTTATGCATTTTTGTAGAGCAAATGTTTCACAATCTAACACCGTGGGCGCAAGCCAAGATCCAAAGAAGGATGGGTAAGTCTGCAAGATGGAACGTACACGACATTGTAGATGGTTGGTATGAGGTTCGAGATGGTCATAGGGATGCAAAGGTCGATATGCGTACAAATGAATGTACATGTAAAAACTGGCAACTATCTGGTTACCTTGCGGTCATGCCGTCACCGTTTCGAGACATCTCGGATATACAGATTGTAGCCATTTGGCTTCAGCCTTCTTTTATGCCTCAGTATACCGGGAAACATATGAAAGCGTAATTCTTCCTGTCGGACCTACTTCAACATGGTTGTCTCTAGACACCCCTCTACCACCAGTCTATCCACCCCTAATAACAAGTAACCCAGTGGGCAGACCCCGTAACAACGATCGAAGGCCATCTCGCGGTGAAGGTCGGATACAGAGAAAGTGTAGTAGGTGTAGCCAAACCGGTCATAATCGTACAAACTGCCCCAACTCCCAGTCATCAACGTCGTTGGAACCACATGGAACTTTGGACTATAATAGTATTGACCTTAATATTGATTTTTAGCTGCCAAAGTTTGCTCCTAATTTTTAGTTGACTGTTTCAAGTGTTTGTTAACTATTATAATGTTTTTCAATAAAGTTAACATTATTGCAAACTTTTTATTATAATATTCACTTGTTATAATATTAATTATTGTTTTATCAAATATCACTACACTAAATAATTTATTCAAATATTAATTATTGTTTTATAAATTTATTGTTTGCTAAACCATAAATTGATATAGTAAGGATAGTGCAAACATCTTAAACAATGAAAAATGTTACAGTGCAAACATCTTAAACAAACATTCAACTAGGATACATTTAGTGAGGATAGATGTCTTGGCATTGGATGATCCACTGAGCCTTTTCGTTGATATTGTCCTCAAGAACGTCGTATTCTTCTTTGATTTCCTTTACCAACATCTCCTCCGTACTAATTGTTTGCTCTAGAACAGCAAGCTCTGCTTTACTTTCGTTAATCACCGCCACTTTTTGAAGTTGTATTTCCCTGTTCTTATTCCATTTCTCCCCAAGCGCTATGATCTCTCGGTTCGCCTCGTTAACTGCTGCCTTCAATTTCGCCGGCATTACTTGTGATGCCGGAGGGTTTGGGTCAGGGTTTAAAAACCTGGAAGAAAAATTTATGGTTCATTGTTTGGAGATATCTCCGTGTAGTTATAGAATACGTCTTCCCAATCGGCACGCTCTTCATCGGTTAATGGTTGGTCGGAAAAAGTTCTCCCATGCATTGCCCACTTCTCTTCTGTTGCGGACACATGCGAGATACGCCTATACATTCCATCATTCAATTGTCGTAAGGGTTGTTTCTGTGCAGATCGAGAACTTCCAGCCTTGGAAGCTGATTTGTTCTTGCCAGATCTGTTGTTTCCGGACATGGTTTCTTTAAGGTTAGCTAAATTTACGAAGAGTTATGAAATGAATGAAATGGTAGATAACAAATTTGTGTGTTGGTACTTCTCAAGGACCATTTATTTATAGTGGTGAACTTTAGTAAAAAATACCCGCTAGCACCTGAACTTTCAAATACTGTCACATTTAGTCCCCGTAATTCAGGTATGCCTGAAAAGTTATGACAGATTCGTCTGAAAAAGTAGTCAGGATTCGCCTGAAAAGTTATGACAGATTCGTCTGAAAAGGTAGTCAGGATTCGCCTGAAAAGTTATGACAGAACCGTTTGTAAAATATTGATATCGTGACCAATACGTCTGACTATATCGTGACGAATATCGCGACTATAAATAAGTGGTATGTTGAAGTGGTAACTTGCAATCTCTAACTTACTGCATTTAACCAATGTCTGGAAACCCCCGCTCCGGCAAAAGATCGATTTCAGGCTCAGGCAATAAAAAACAGCTGAATGATGGAAGGTTCAGGCTTAGATGGAAAGCGCCTAAAACGGACGAGGAGTAGAGACAGATTGGAAAAACTAGGGCCCATCATGCAATAACAGATGATGAAGAGCTAGAATACGATGCAGCATGACGAAACTTTAGGAGTTCACATAACGGTGATACGCCGCCAACCTGTGACGAGAGCCTTTTGTTCAACCGAGACTCAAACCCTCCGGCAACTCAAGTCATGCCTTCAAAGCTGAAGGCATCGTGTAAAGAGGCTGACGAAGAAATTGAAAGGTTAGCAAAGTTATGGAAAGATAACCGGAGGATTCAACTAGAAAAACAGGCGCTATTCGATGAAAAAAAACGCCAACTAAAGGTCCTACAACATGAACTACGTCAAGATGAGGCGGAGATTAATGACATCAAAGAAATCTAGACATATCTAGAGGCATAAATCAACAAGAAGACTGACTGGATCATCTCCTGTCAGAATATTTATCCGTACTAGATTTTTTAGTTTAAATTATTGTTTGTAGTATTTAAATGTGTGTTTGAATTATTGTTTGTAGTATTTAAATATCCGTTTGTAGTATTTAAATGTGTGTTTGTAATATTTATTTTTTATTTTCTTAATAGTTCTATTAATAGGTATTTTCTAAAAATGTTCTATTAATAGATATTTTCTTAAAATGCATTTATTGCCAAAAAAAAAGGTAAAACATTATATATAATTATAAAAAGGTACAAGGGCCAATTTGTCATTTTTTATTTTTTCTCGCGAACCTTTCAAGTCCAGGGACCGATTTGTCATTTTTTCAAAGTTTACTGCTACGCCAAAAGATTACTACGCCATGGCGTAGTAAAGTCCAGGGACCGGTTTTGCCATTTTTTGATTCTTCTCGCCAGCCTTTCATGTCCAGCGGCGAATCTTGCCAGTTTTTGAAAATTGGTACTACGCCATGGCGTAGTAAAGTCTAGGGACCATTTTGTTATTTTTGATTCTTGCTTTTGATCCTTTCAAGTCCAGGGGCCAATTTTGCCAAGTTTTCAAACTTCAGGGACCAAATACGCCATGACGTAGCAAAATTTTGGCGTACTTGAGGAATTTTTTGCAAATATCCCGAAATTTTTTTGCAAATATCACTACGCCATGGGCGTAGCATTATTTGGCGTAGTGATGGTTGTTTTTGCAACTTTTGAGGAAAAATGGCTATTTCAGTAATTGGAATTGCTAAAATGGCTATTTCAGCAAAATTCTCAAAAATATATATGTTAAGGTTGTATTTACTTTCTATAGTATATATTTTAACTATTTTTTAAACCGTATATTTTGAAAAGTATTTTACTATCATATTTTTTTGTCGTCTTTTAATTGTAATAAGTAATTTTTAATTATTTTCTATTAATTATAATTAATACTTTTTAGTTATTATAATTTTTTATTATATAAACTATGGACCGGTCCATGATTAGAAGTAAAAGATTTATAAAAGGTGTAGGAAAGAGAAAACTGATGTGACAGAGAGAGAAAGATGATTTGGTAAAACCATGAACCTCTAATGAGGTTCATGATTGTGGATGCTCTTTGATCTTGAGTAGATTGACTCATTGACATTGTGATATGATGGCCTTTTGAGCTCTATTTTAGTTTGATTTCCATGATCTTCTTGTTTTCACCTCAATCCTCTTTTTGGTAATATAAGCATGTTTTTTTTTGCTGTAGATGCTCCCTTGGAAAACCTCGTAAATATACTCACCAATTTAGGTACGATAAAAGAAATTAACTAGAAAACCTTACCGACAGTCACTACAAATATGGAGAAATATACTGTGTCATTTTGATATGTTTATAGCTTTGTGTTTAAAAAAAATAACAATGTCAAGGTATAATCTATCCTATTAGGACTTAAATACTTTGATACCGCAACTTAAATCGGGTTGTAATTAATACATGAAGTTATCCATATGGCATGCTATTTATTTATTACTTATATATATATATGTATATATTTATATTGTCTCATATCAATCAAGAATCTTCCAGGTTGATGATGTTAAGTACCAATACGATCTTGAATCTTGATGCTTCTGTTTTGAAACAACCTGCAGTGCATGCCTTTAAAAGTTTTTAAAGATGGTTGCAGCTAAAGCAAATATAGATTTCTATGAATGAGAAATTTTAATCCTGTTTTAGTTCTTTTTGAAAATCAGAAACTTTGTACTAGGTTTAGACATTTATAATCGAGTTACACTTGCTCCCAACTGAGAATCTTGTACATGGCCATGAAAATGCTATTTGGTTGGTGACGAAATTCTGAGAGCAAGTGATGTACTCTTGGATGAGCTAATCGAGAAAAATATAGTTGGAGATATGTTTACAGATTGGGGTCCCTTTAATTTACAAGTACCAAAAGTCCAATACCATATCATTACAATAAATAATCATTACAATTATTAATAAGTGCTTACCAAAAGTCCAATACCATATCATTATAACTAATAATAAGTGCTTACTTAAGTTGATTTCTACGGGTTTTCATTATTTGAAAACGAGTCATTGCATCTTCATTTGTAACCTTAGCAAGTAATTCTTTTTCTACCACACATATTACACATGCACTCAAAAAGTCATCACAAATCTGATTGCGCAAAACCGACTTCACAAGCTTCATAGCAGAAAAGCATCTCTCAACTGTCGCGGTTGCAACCGGCAAAACCAATGCAAGCTTCAATAATCGATAAACCAAAGGAAACACAAGGTGTTTCCTAGTTTCAACCATCACTCTACCAAGCTCGGATATATCTTTCAAGTTAGCAAATAATTCATCATGTTTGACATTGTCAATGTAGAGTTGAAGTTGGTGCTCAAGAGTCGTTCTTTCGTCATTGGTAAAATCATTAGGATAAAACTCCGTCAACCTTACTAACTTTGATGGGTCAAAGTCACAAAATAAGTAATGAGGATCTAAAGCCGCCATACAAATAAGCAATTCGGAACTTACCTCATCAAATCTGTCACCAAACTCTTGAATTTGCATATCCACAACCGTGTTAAAACATTCGTACTCATAATAATGTCGAGATGTGATATTTGACTTGTGTCTTCGACTCTTTGGATTGATATAAATCTCATCCATGATTACCGTTTCGATATCATGTTTTTCGCAAAAAGAATAGATCTTCTCAATAAGCCGGTCAAATCCATCAACTCTGAATTGTTGCAACTGTCATTTGGTTGATTTCACCAATGAAACAACATTCAATATATCTTGATCTTTTCTCTAAATAGGTAACAAGGTAAGCAAAAAGCTTTATCTGCTTTTATACTATACTCCAACCAATTGCCGTATTGATCAAACCAAGCCGGGTTAAAACGTCTTGGCTTGTTCCCTATTATTCTTCGTGGAAATTCGTGACCACGTGGTTGACACGGTCCTTTAATCAAGTACTTTCGTCTGATTTCATCTATTTGATTAGGGTGGTACTGTAATTTTTTTTTCCTTTCTTTTTAGAAATTATTCCATTTTCTATCAAAACAAGGAAAAAATATCAAAACCATAACATGTGGGTCACCACTCAATTAATAAATCATATATAGACAATTTAGGCAAAAACAAGTAATAAATATCAAAACAGGAAAACTGTCTAGTGTCTATAAAAAATTAGCCAGAGACAAAACACTGTAATAAATGTCAATTCTCTGGATTCAAGACAGCAACTCAGCATTCAACAAGCATATATAATATAATTGTTTGGAATTTGGGTTCCTTTCTTAGCATAAAGCAGCAAAAAAGAAAGCATAAATCAATTGTTTGTTTGGAAAGCATAAAGCAAGCAATAAAACAACAAAACTATGGTATGAAGTTATGAACCAAGTCAAGAAATCAAGCATAAAGCAAGCAGGCAGCAGCAACAAATAACTCAACATTCAGCAACATAGTCAAGAAATCAAAGCAACCAACCAAACCATGATATGAACCAAGTCAACCAAACCAACAATCAATAAATCAAAGCAAATTAGCAAAAATCGAACAGCTGAGTTGCTGTTCTGCAAGCACAACTGCACAAATCGAACAAATAGATCTGTTCTGCAAGCACAAATCGAACAAATGAACATCAAGATTATGGTTTATGGGGCTTTACAAATCGATCTGTTCATCAGTTCATCTATCTAATCTAGGGTTCTTGACTTCTTGCTATTTCATAAATCGCACCTTTCTTGAAGACGATTGAAGAGGAGATTGAAGAGGATTGAAGAATTTGAAGTATGAAGATTCAGTCGAGGTCAAGAACTTGAGATTGAAGACGACAAGATTGAAGATTCAGTCGAGTAGACGAGAACTCGAGATTGAAGACGATTGAAGATGGTTGAAGTCGGAGGTCACTGGTCAGTGGCGGCGAAGGCGACGGGCCGACCGCCGACGGATGGCTGGTGCGTGGTGGTGGACTGTGGTCGACGGGTCGTCGTCGTTGGGTTTTGAAATCGCCAGCCGGTGCGGTGGTCACGGTGAGAGAAAACGTGGGGTCCTTTCAGTTTTTTACTGGGGGGACCACTTACCAATTCGTAAAAAACAAAAAAATTAAAAATTTACCTTAGTAATTTTTTTTTTGACTTTTTCACTGGGGTCCATTCCCTCCCCCCCCTCCCCCCCCCTCCCTTTGTGAATTGACTCCGCCACAGTATGACATATGCTCGATTGCATTGAAAAGCTTTTGTACAAGGTATTGCTATACAACTGCACATGTTATATTTGATTCTACTATATTGTTATGAGGAACTTCACTGTTTCTTATACACACTATGTAGAAATACTTTCCAGAAATGATGGCATCAATTCCACTTCTATGGTGGCTAAGCATTAGAAAGTGTCGAATGAGTGCAACATAATAAAATGCTTGATAGTGATTCCAATAGTAGTTCGGTTCAAGCTTAATACTTGGCCTATCCATTCATTTGTCCTCCATCAAACCAAGATGTGATTCAAGCAATCAATAAGGAAGAACAAATAGGAAAAAGCATATGTATTTTTAGTCATACATATTTTTAGCGTTAACCCGTCCCTTTTTTCCTCCTCTTGCTACAAGTGAAACAAATAGGGGAACTCTTAACATGTTCATGTTGCGAGTTCCAACCTATTTAACTTAACTTGGACCATATATAATACTTTTATGTCCATAATTGTATGTTTAAGGATGTATTGCATGAGCCATGAGCACTAATTCACTATGCCAGATGCATGCATGATCACGAGATACAATTATTTTTCAATTTGGTAAGCATGTAGATGACTAATATTTACGGATAATCTTTGAGGTTTTTCCTAACCTGTACCGAAAAATAATTTCTTCTCAATTTGATATGTGAAAGAGCTTTTCTTGATAAATCAAATAGTTCATTCTTATGAAGTTTTGCAAACGTCATTTGATTTTACTAATGCATTATGTCTTTTTAGTATATCTGTTTTCCAGGAAAGATGACAATTAGTGTCTTACCATGCCGACAGTTTTTTCGGAGTGAAGTTATGCTTCATACTGTCTCGTGAAGTCCCCAAAGTTTTCCAACAGGTTAGTATAGTTTCGCACATCCATAGTATTAATCCCCTCTTTTGAAAAATTAAATTGACATGAAGTATAGAAGAATGTATTTGTTCATAAACTAACAATTAATGAATGCATGTAAAAATATTTTGGTTATACTTGAACCATATAAAATATCATCATATGAATTTAGGCCTGGCATTCTGTGTTTCTCATATATTTCATCTTAAATGTTGACGATATAAACAAACATTATGATTTGTAATTTAATTTACTTGTTTATACATCAACCACTATTGAGTATATATACACAATTTGAAAAATGAAAACACAAAATCAATTACTCTATCCAAGGGATTACAAATTTAATTACATGAGATGTGAATGGATAGTAGATTATGGGATATGATTTGATGTATCTCTATCAGACAATTGTGATACTAATGGGAGCTTACACTCTTCGACAATCCCCTTCAAAAGTTTATGTGGGGACTAATCGACTTTTATCAACTTCTCTCGACTATTACCGATCTTTGTTGGGTAAACTGTATCAATGAAGCTTTACATATAACATAGTACCAAAGTTCTAATTCTCATTTGTTTTGTGTAATATAGGAGAAAATTGTATTTTATACATCTAAATCAACTTTTGCAATCCATCTGTTTAATCCCAACACATCACTTGATCGTCCTGCTTTGCTTATTGTTTCTAATACTCTGGACAAGATACAAATAGGTAACTCTAGCGTTAAATATTATTCTATACAAACTACATTTTTTACATTAAAAAACTAGACCGTTAACATGTCTCTTAATACGTACTTAACAATCATAACATTGGAATTTTACCTTTTTTTTTCCATATTTTGTGTACTAGCATGAGAGGAATCAATATGTTTTTCCTCTATTCTACTACTAACAAGAGGCCTTCCGAGATAATTTTCTTTGATTTTATGCATGAGATTCGTGAGTTATTATAATTCTCAATGGTTTGACTTGACAACAAACTACCTCTCTCGGATTTTTGTTTGATTCTGGGCTTTGATGACAACATCACAGGATTTGCGGTTGCTTTATGTTTTGTACACGCTTTCTCCATCAAACGAGGCATTTTTTGTTTGTCGTCTTCTACCGGTGTTCTTTCTGTAAGTCAGTAGACGTCGTATATGATTTATGGCTACACAAACTGTTGAGAACGGTTCTAGATCTGGTCGCAATGGCTTTATTTGCGGTATTTCTATCTATTATTTTGGAGATTTATAATTCTTCCGTCACACACTCATATTCCAGAAATACAGAAACAAATAAATTCCACTTGTTATTGGGACCACTCTATTATTGATGAATTGGCGCCAGAGTTCCGAAACATTTTATACTCAAATCATGCAACCATGCAACACTTCGAGAAAAATGACGACTATCACAGGAATTGGAATTTATGGTGGCATATTAAGACACAGTTGGATGTACGCCTCTCTAATCTTCTGAGGTGAGGGTTGCACACTTTCTTTCTTTATACATGAATAGAGTGGTCACACATGCTTTTACTATCTACAAGTTTTCTTATTTTAGTATCTTAGTTGGTTAGATATGACAATACAAGTTTCTCCTTTTCTCAGTGGTATGGAAGAGAAATGGTTTGACCCATGGATACACTTACTTCAGAGGACAAATTGATTCTTCTGTAGTAATGAAACTGAAGGCTGATTTGAAATCAAAGTGTTCATTTGATGCGTATGAGAGTATTCTCAAATTAGCAATCGTAATTCCTAAGCATGCCTCTTAACGAATTGAATGTTCATCTGATCTAGTTCTGAAGAAAGATGCTACATCGGAAGTAATAATGTTCATGAACAAAGTCCTACGGGTTTACGAGTTTTCGGTATCCTACTAGACGCAGTTAAAGAAAATAAAGACCAGACAGACTTTATATGAGCATAACCCGTTATATTCGTGTTGGACTTGGACATTCAGGTAGTTTCTATGGGGCAACACCCATTTAATTAACATGCATATGACCTATACTGCTTCGTTCTTATAACCAAACGTCGATATAATGGCGTTTTTATCTCTATTTTAGTGTTTTTTTCTACGATCCTTCTTGTTTTCATCTCCATCCATCTCTTTGGTAATATGAGCATGTGTTCTTGCTGCAGAAGTTGCCTTGGGAAAACCTCCCATATTTACCGAAACAGGAGGTCTACCGCATGCCTTCTGTTGCCGGTATTTCTTTGGCATATGCCAAATGCAAAGAGAATTTTCGGAAGGATTCTTCCAACATTGATCCAACGAGTCCAACAATAATCCAGCGAGTGCTTATTATCTACTGAATCCAACCAAGGACCTTATACGTTTAGAAGAAAGAATGGGTATATGGCTAAAAGATAAAATATTTAAGGTAAGTATTATGTTTTTTTTTCACTCATGGCGCACATCTTATTTATCTTTTTAATTTATACATACATTCTTACAGGAAATTGAAGTGTGATTAACATATTTGGATATTTGATTTCCCGATAAATTCACAAGTTTAATATAGTGACTATCCTTAATTCGATTTGAAAATGGCCAAACACTTTTTTCTTGCTTTAGACTATGCATATGATTTTGTGTTATATACTTTTGTTTTCAGGGTTGTTGCAGTTCCCGCTCATTGTTGCGTAGTTTTCCTTGGTATGTGTTGACTATTCATAGACATTGTAATGTAAAGCACTTTTGGTTTTCTAATCCCCATCCATCCATACAGGTTGGCACCTGAATCCGTTTCAGATCTTGAAGAATTCATATTGAAGTTTTTTCAAAGTCTTCCTCTTGTCACAATTATCTGTGTTAGCATGCTTGGAGATGGATTTCTCGGCTTGTTGAGAGAACTATTCCCCTGTAATCTCCGATGTCCTACCAAGCATGGATTACGTTATCCAGATTGAACTCAGATAATATCTTATTGTCCTGCTACTGGCTATTGATTCCATCCTAGCAGGTATCTCTCTCTCTCTCTCTCTCTCTCTCTCTCTCTCTCTCTCTCTTTCTCGATATATATATACACACACACACAAGATACATGGAACATTGCATGCCTTGTAGCGGAACATGTCTTACAATTATATCATAACATACACTTGCATTAAGCTAATGTTTTCCTCATACTTTTAGTAAACTCGAAAGATAAGGAAGATTCATGGACTTGTTATTGGGACCACTCTATTATTGATGAAATGGCGTCGGAGTTGTGAAACATTTTATACTCAAATCATGCAACCATGCAACACTTCGAGAAAAATCACGACTATCACAGGAACTTATGGTGGCATATTAAGTCACAGTTGGATGTACGCCTCTCTAATCTTCTGAGGTGAGTGTTGCACACTTTTCTTTCTTTAGATATGTAATAGACAAGTCACACATGCTTTTACTATCTACAACTTTTCTTATTTCAGAATCTTACTTGGTTAGATATGAAAATACAAGTTTCTCCTTTCTTCAGTGGCATGGAAAAGAAATGGTTTGGCCCATGGATACACTTAGTACTGGGGGACTGCAACCATATTGATTCTTCTGTAGTAATGAAATTGAAGGCTGATCTGAAATCAAAGTGTTCATTAGATGGGCATGAGAGCATTCTCAAATTAACAATCGTAGTTCCTAAGCATGCCTCTCAACGAATTGAATGTTCATCTGATCTAGTTCTGAAGATAGGATGCTACATCGGAAGTAATAATGTTCATGAATAAAGTCCTACGGTCGAATTTCCGTATCATACTAGACGCAGTCAAGAAAAATAAAGACCAGGCATATTTTCTATGAGCAGAACCCGTTATATTCGTGTTGGACTTAGACATTCAGGTAGTTTCTATGGGGGCAACACCCATTTAATTAACATGCATATGACCTATATTGCTTCGTTCTTATAACCAAACGTCAATATAGTGGGTTTTTTTATCTCTATTTTAGTGTTTTTTCTACGATCTTTCTTGTTTTCATCTCCATTCATCTCTTTGTTAATATGAGCATGTTTTCTTGCTGCAGATGTTGCCTTGGGAAAACCTCCCATATTTACTGAAACTGTCACACCCCGCTAAAGCGGAAACACGAGGTGTGATAGCTCAAGATTTCATAACAATAGGATAAAAACAACACCAACCATCCATTCAAGTACATAATAGTTTAAGTTCAAAATTTACATCGTATCAACTCAAAAGTTCTAACAAAATAAAGTAAACCAAGTGTTTCAACTAAACAGTTTCAAATATAATCATGATTGATGTTGACGCGCCCACATAAAAAACGTTTCGGTTAATCTTTTCTTACTCCTGAAAAGCATGATAAAAACAAGGTCAACTACAAAGAGTTGGTGAGTTCACAGGTTTTCATATGCACAAAACAGTTTTTATGCAGTTTTCAATTCTTGTGGAACGAACGTTCACATCAAGTATAAATAGTGAAATTTATGAGCATTTAATTAATCCTTGTATTGAGAAACGTGTCAAGGCATAATGTACTCTAGTTCATAGCAAGTATCGAGCCACCACTAAACCTTTCGACCATACAAAAATATCTTTTTATAATTCTACCTTAGCGGTGGGACTAAAACCCCACATATGTAGAACCTTCGTTTTTATAGGTATAGTGCACCCCTACCTGTAGGTTCTAGGTGGGATTGCTATCCACACCCCTACTTTGTCGGTTTTTAGGTGGGATTGTCCGTCCAAATAGCGCTATCCGCAAATACCCTCGGCTCCTCACTTGAGTTAATAGTAGTGTACAAACTTTTATGTTATATTTTACTCAAATACAAACTACTAGTGTACATGCCTTTGTGCTCATATCAACAATTTCACATTCTTTTACGTAAATCAATCAAGATTCAACTTTAAACATGCTTTTCACCCCAAAACATATAAAACATTAAAAGAGGGGCTGTGAATACTCACCATATAGCAAATGCTTCCAATTATATACACGAGACGTCCGCTTGACGGCCTAATGCTTTCCTATCAAAGCAAAGTACCCAAATGACCACTTATATGACTAACGATTACTATAAGAATGCTTATAAGTCCTTATATGTCCAACTTGATTATCTATAGTCCTGTTATACATAATGCACATATGCTCTTTAATATGATAATTTATACCGAAAATGTAATGTTATAGCCTTTCAAGTGATCAAAATTCATGAAATCAAACAATTTCAAAATTTCACTTTCTAGCATAAACTATAAGTTCTAAAAATGATCAAATTAATGTAACATCCAAAATGACAAAATTCCCCATCTTTTTATATGTGATAAATCACTGAGTTAAGGTCATTTCGACCAAATTTCATGCTTTATGGAGATGTAAAAAGGGTTCAAATAGTTTATGCAAAACAATGTGACACAGCAGATATGGCAGATTACACACTGTTATTAAAACAACCATTTGAGGAGTTCTACTAAATTTTTTTGAGACATTCCAGTTGGAATGTAAACATAACACATAGAGGGAACTTTTAAAAGAAGAATCACTCAATTTGGATGAGTTATGAAGGAGATATGACACCTCAAAGTTGCATGCACACATCTGTCATTGATTGACATATTGCACATTCAACTTAAATAAGTTGGTTAATACCTCAAAACTTCATATTTCTGAATGAAACTAGATTCATATGAATCCTAACTCATAACAGAAAACTATAGAAGAAGAATCATGCATTTTGGTTAAATAATCAAAGAGATATTGTTATGCAAAGTAGGTTTCACCTACTGGTGAATTCACAGTGTGCACACCTAAAAGGTTTTAGGTGTTTGGAGGGTTAAAACTCCATATTTTCATGTGATTCCAATTGCAAAAACAATATAACTCATAAAATTAACTCTCAAAAGAAAAGTTATCCTTTTTCATTGAGTTTTGAAGGAGTTATAACACTTTTAGTACACATGCAACAATCTGTCCAGATTGTACTCTTTGCATACCAAATTTGTTTCAAGGTTTTAAATGGTCAAATCTTCATATTTTTGAATGAGACCAAATGCATTTGAAAGCTAACTCAATAAAGTGAATTACAGAAGAAAAATAAAGTGATTTGGATGATTATTTAGAGAGTTATGGTTGTTTAAAGTAGGGTTTACCTACTGAAAACCTCCCAGATGCACATCCAACTTGTTTTGAGTGTTTGGGGGGTCAAAACTCAATGTTTTTGAGTGAGACCACTTGGATTAAAACCCCAACTCATAAAATAAACATTTAGAAAAAGAATCATGTCGTTTGAACAAATATTTTGCAAGAAATGGACGATATAAACACAGACATGTATTCTGTCAGCACCCAATTTACCATTTTTATGAACTAAACTCTACATGCAACATGATTTCTCCCTACATTCTTGAGTTTTAGTGTTAGGGTCATAGATTACCATATTTAGACATAGGTGATCAGGCTTTGCCTAATTATGATATGTTAGAACGATGCCTATTCTAGTTATACTAGTAGGGGCTTTTAAAATTTTAAATTTATCTAAGAAAATAATTTTTTTTTGAAAATTTTGGTTATAGTATTTGGTTTTATGGAAAAACCGGTGTTCTCTATAACCTATGGCTCTGATACCAAGTCTGTCACACCCCGCTAAAGCGGAAACACGAGGCATGATAGCTCAAGATTTCATAACAATAGGATAAAAACAACACCAACCATCCATTCAAGTACATAATAGTTTAAGTTCAAAATTTACATCGTATCAACTCAAAAGTTCTAACAAAATAAAGTAAACCAAGTGTTTCAACTAAACAGTTTCAAATATAATCATGATTGATGTTGACGCGCCCACATAACAAACGTTTCGGTTAATCTTTTCTTACTCCTGAAAAACATGATAAAAACAAGGTCAACTACAAAGAGTTGGTGAGTTCACATGTTTTCATATGCACAAAACAGTTTTTATGTAGTTTTCAATTCTTGTGGAACGAACGTTCACATCAAGTATAAATAGTGAAATTTATAAGCATTTAATTAATCCTTGTATTGAGAAACGTGTCAAGGCATAATGTACTCTAGTTCACAGTGTGCACACCTAAAAGGTTTTAGGTGTTTGGAGGGTTAAAACTCCATATTTTCATGTGATTCCAATTGCAAAAACAATATAACTCATAAAATTAACTCTCAAAAGAAAAGTTATCCTTTTTCATTGAGTTTTGAAGGAGTTATAACACTTTTAGTACACATGCAACAATCTGTCCAGATTGTACTCTTTGCATACCAAATTTGTTTCAAGGTTTTAAATGGTCAAATCTTCATATTTTTGAATGAGACCAAATGCATTTGAAAGCTAACTCAATAAAGTGAATTACAGAAGAAAAATAAAGTGATTTGGATGATTATTTAGAGAGTTATGGTTGTTTAAAGTAGGGTTTACCTACTGAAAACCTCCCAGATGCACATCCAACTTGTTTTGAGTGTTTGGGGGGTCAAAACTCAATGTTTTTGAGTGAGACCACTTGGATTAAAACCCCAACTCATAAAATAAACATTTAGAAAAAGAATCATGTCGTTTGAACAAATATTTTGCAAGAAATGGACGATATAAACACAGACATGTATTCTGTCAGCACCCAATTTACCATTTTTATGAACTAAACTCTACATGCAACATGATTTCTCCCTACATTCTTGAGTTTTAGTGTTAGGGTCATAGATTACCATCATTATATGAACATTTTTACATGTTTTTGATGTGTAATCTCTCCTTAAAACTTAGAATTTTCGGAGGTTAGAAGAAAGTAGTTTTAAAATGCAAGAAAAGTGGGTTTTTCACTCAAAATTTGCAAGAAAAAGATGAAGATAAAGTTGTTACTTACTTGTGTGATGATAGAGGTCCAAAATCTTCAAATAATATTGTTAATTTGATGGATTTGGATGGAGAAAAGGGCTGGAAGTTTAGAGAGAAGATGAGTGTGTTCTTGAAATGACCTTTGATTTTTAGAGAGAGAGAGAGAGAGGAGGAGGAAGTTTTGAATTTGAAATGTAAAAATAAGGGATTTTAGGAAATTTTTTGTATTTATATGAGGGAGTATGGGGGGGGGGCATGGGGGGCCAAACCCTTGGATTTTCTTTATTTTTTTAAAAAAATAAATATATGTAAGGCTCAAAATGTTTAAAAATGTCATTTTTCTCAATTTTGACATTTTTCTTCAAATTGTAAGCCCATAATGGTTAAGTTCAATCAAAAATAAAAAGTTTTATTTTTGAAACTTATAAAAGTTCATATTTTATAATAATTGAGTATAAATTAGAGCATTTGGCACTATATTGGACGTTTTTACGGGTCGGAACCGGGCTTTCTAAGCATCTACCGGGAGCTCTAGAAATTCTTCGGCCAATGTAATCTAACTAACTCCTAATCTTATAATTTATCTAAAATAACACTAACAAGGGCTTAATAAATACTAATCTAGAAGTTTAAATTTGACGGATGTCACAGAAACCTGAGGTCTACCGCATGCCTTCTGTTGCCGGTATATCTTTGGCATATGCCAAATGCAAAGAGAAGAGGGACCATATCGACTTAAAGGTTCCCGCCTAGAATATTTGGACGCTGATTCACCAATAATTGTTGGATATCTATGGGAAGTTATTGATTCCGAGATGAGGAAGTTGGCCAAACAACAAATTGGTGATTGTGTGACACAAAGATCAATTTCAAACGAGTCTAGACAAAGCATCGCGTCTTTAATGGACAAGGCCTGAGATGAGTGTGTGTGTAAACTTAAACATATGACGGGGGCTATAGCGGTATGTTATGCTATCCTAATGTACATAATTCAAAAGAAAGATGTTTGATTTTGTTTTCAGTTTCGTTAAGAAATAGGTTTTCATCTATAATTAATAGATGTTCTTATGTTTAGTTTTTTTTATATTCTATTAAGGAAGAAGAAATTATGTATATTATCAATTGAGGTTGAAATCAGAATGAAAGATCAAAATCTAACGCACGAAGTGTCAGAATTTCATCGGAAAAATCCTTAATGGAAGGATGGACTTGCTGTGGCGTTGAGGAAGGGTTCATTTTTGTTGGTTTTCTAATATTTCACTCAATTTGTTATATTTTCTTGTGGGTTCTCGTTATAAGTTGTGCTCAAGTCTTTTCACCTATTATTAAACCTTGTGCAGTTAAGCTTCTCGAAGCTAAATTTAAATAAGCCAATTTATCATTTTGATCTAGGAAGGTACTTTTAAGTAAATAATTGTTTTAATATAAGTGGTTGATCTTAGGTGGTGTTTGTTTTTTAAGAGGAGCTGAAGTCTGACATATGAAAATAATAGAAAAACAAACAATTTGAATGTGAAAGTTTCTGACCGATTCAAACATAAGAGGGAATTAAGAGCTAAAAAGAAAAAAACAAACAAGGCCTTACTCTCAAAAGCTTTAATTCATGGTTCAATAACATGTAGGATGGGATGTATTAAGAGTGAAGATTTTGGACTTTCTGTTGATGAAATGTAACTTTGATAAAGAAAGGGCAATTCTAGTATTTGTAGAAGGATGTCTATGCTTTCTTTTGGAAGGGATAGAAGGCTATAAATAATAATAATAAAATAATAATAATAATAATAATAATAATAATAATAATAATAATAATAATAATAATGCATTCTTGTTAGAAAGGATAGAAGACAATAAATAATAATGCATTCTTGTTAGAAGGGATAGAAGGCTATAAATAATTATAGGGAAAAGTTCAATAAAACCTAACCCTCTTTAATGTTTTAAGTCATTAAGTCACTGCACAATTTTTTTGAACAAAAAAACCCTTGGACTTTTTGAAACCTGTTTTTATTTACATCTTTATGACCTATATAAATGAAAAATGTAGTATAATAATAGGAAAAAGTCCGAAAAACCCAAAGGACTTTCATACTGTGAACGATCAAGTCCTTAAACATTTTTTGAATGAGAAAAATAAATACTAAAAGCAGCAACAATTGTTTACAAATGAACTGATTTTACCAAAGCATATAGAAATATCGTTTTCATTACTCTTCCTAAAACATATAAATATTGTATCTAAAGCACACAATGTTTACAAATATACTGATTTTACCAAAAACATATCAAAAGTTGCGCCTAATAATACCAACAGTTGCGCGTAAAAATACCAAAAGTTGCGCCTAAAAACACTAACATGTGCGCCAAATATACCAAAAGTTCCGCCTAAAAATATCAACAATTGCGCCAAGTATACCAAAAGTTGCGTTATACCAAAGTAAAACTAGATAATCTATGTTATGTTAAGGTCGTGGCATGAACTATTCTTCTTGATGTCCAACGACATCCCACATTCATAATTTTCTTCATCACCAACAACAGTCTCACCTTAATTATGATCTTCACCATTAACAGCAGCCTCACTTGAAATTGAATATGGTAGGATGCCTTCGGGCTATGCCGGTTGTGGCACACCTGATGATGTCTTTAATGATGAATACAAAGTGTAAGCAATACGTATTAAAAAAAGTTATTTGAATCTGAAAACTAAATAATGAAGAAATCCTTAGTAAACCATTTACTAACATAATCCTCTGGATCCTTATGGACAAAGTGTATGGCAGCTATAGAATGTACAAAAGGAATGCCTGATATGTCCCACGATCTACAACTGTATTTTCTAGCATCTAAATCCATCACCATCGCTTCATAACCATTCCGTGTTTCAAACACATTCCCACCACTAGGGATAACATACCAATATCTACATACGAAAAAATAGCATACAATATCATACACAATTATAGATAAGCATACGTAATAAATTACCGTCATAGATAAACATACCTTTGATTTTCTCCCCATTTCTTTAACTTTTTCCTTATTGCCGGACAAACAATTGATTCCCATTCTTGTACTTTGTTTAACATTCTATAATGCCTCTCCACAACAAATATCCTTATCTCCTCTAGCATTGTGATTATGGGTTTTCTTCTCGCATCAACAATAACCGCATTAAAAATGACTCAGAAATACCGTTTTCTACAGCCTCACAAGCTCTGCCCGGTTGAAAAAAATTCCCTACACCATTTGCCACCGCATAATTTGTTAAACATTCCTTTAATTGAGCAAGATTCTCATACCTCACACCAACTTGTGGCTTCATCAATTACCAAAGAACATTAGGATTGTATATTGGATATTGCACACCTTTTTGCATAGTTTGAGGTCAATCATCATCATCCCCTTCATCCACATTGAAATCAACATCGTCAACCATGTGTACATTACATAGCTTATTTAGAAAAGGATCATCAAATGTTTTTAAACTGATTATATCATCCTCATCTACAAGGTCCAATGATAAAGAATCCAGCATTTGGTCACTTGAATCATCATTTGTATCATTACTAGGATCATCACTACAATCGTCACTACAGCCGGATGCCATCCTAGAAACAAGAATAACAATGCATTTTTTCTCAATGAATGCATAACTCATCACTAATACAGTCAATTTCAATGTTAAAAAAACTGATTTAAATAAGATTAACATAAAGCTATTGTGAAACAAGATTAACATAAACCTTCAGAATTAAACAAGATTAACATAAGCAATTGTGATGTAACCAAATGTCTAATGTGATGTAAAAAAACAATTCAAACAAGATGTAACTACACTGAAGTGAAAAAATTGGGTTAATTAAGTTTGAAGAAAGTCAATTTCAGAGTTTATATGATAATACAAGAGTATGAAACAAGCATAGAAAGGGTTTATTTCAGTATGAAGAGTAATCACCAAACTTAAGTGAAAAGAACCGATTGGGGCTACTGCGTGGGCTGTTGTTGGGCCAGATTTCTAGAGGGATCATAGTCAGGCTTGGTGTTTGGTGAGATTGGTGTTTTCATTGTAGTGGAATTGTGAAGTTTGTATTTCATTAAGATGTCAGAAACATACTTGGCTTGATTTATGAAAATGCAGAAGTGGTTTGTTTGACTTGAAGCCCTACGAAGAAAGTTAATTCTCTCATCATGCTCATTTCAAATTCACTTTCCATTAGTTTTGAAAACAACTCAACTTCTGCTTGATCAGTAGAACCAAAAATAATGTCATCCACATAAAGTTAAACTACAGTTAACTCACCTTTGCACATTTTGATGAACAGAGTTGTATCGATTTTACCTTTCATATACTCATTATATGTCAGAAACTTTGATAAACGTTCATCCCAGGCCCTAGGTGCTTGCTTTAAACCATACAGAGCCTTATCCAGAAGATAAACATATTCTGGATGAGCTGCATTTTCAAAGCCAGGGGGTTGTTGAACATATACTTCTTCTTTGATTTTTCCATTCAAAAAGGAACATTTAACATCCATTTGATATACATTGAAATCTTTGTATGCAGAAAAGGCCAGAAATAATCAAATTGCTTCCAACCTAGCTACAGGGGCAAAAGTTTCATCATAATCAATGCCTTCTTCTTGAGAATAACCTCTGGCTACTTGCCTTGCCTTGTTTCTAACTATAATCCCATCTTTATCTTTCTTGTTTCTGAAGACCCACTTAGTACCAATTGATGTTTTGTCTTTTGGTAAAGGTACAAGCTTCCATACTTTGTTTCTGTCAAATTGAAGAAGCTCTTTTTGCATAGCATTTATCCAACTGGGGTCTTGCAGAGCTTCATGGATCTTGTTTGGTTCCACCATGCTTAAGAAATTTACAAAGAAGACTTCATTAGTAGTGGCTAATCTAGTTTGTACACCAGCAGAGGGATTTCCAATTATTTCTTCTGAAGAATGAGCTTTTGTCCATCTTTTCATTCTTGTTTGTTGAATTTGAGGATGATCGATCTCAATTTCTGGTTGTTGTTCTGGAATCGAAACGGCTTCTGGGATAGAGCCTAATCTCCCCCCCTCAAATGAAGGCACAGAGGAATTTGAGATCTGAGTGGGGCTCTCTGTATCAGGATGAGAAAGAGATTCCTCTCGACTTGTATTTGAACTTGATGACTCAGAAGGTCCTGAGATTGTGATTCCAGAATCTTGGAGAATTTCTGAGATTTTTATTGGAGGACTTCTGGCTATTTCCTCAGATGGATTTTCTTCTCCTAGAAATTCATTGAATATTGCATCAATCTCTGATTCTCTGGAGCCAGAAAGATAGTCGGAATAATCAGAAGTCAATTGAGCTTGATCATCGAAGTCTATGTTAATTCTTTCCATTACAGTCTTGGTTCTCAAATTAAAGACACTGAAGGCTTTTAAGTTCAGAGAATAACCCAAGAATTTGACTTCATCAGACTTCTTGTCGATTTTTCCAAGCTTTTCTCGATCGTTTAATATAAAACACCTGCAACCAAAAATGTGCAAATATTTAACTGTGGGTTTTCTGTTATTGATGAGTTCATAAGAAGTTTTGAGATGTCTCTTGACTATTATAGATTTGTTCTGTGTAAAACACGCAGTGGAGACAACCTCAGCCCATAAATGAGTGGGTAGTCCAGAAGTTGTAAGCATGTTTCTTGCTGCTTCCACAAGGGTACGATTTCTACGCTCTACCACACCATTTTGTTGAGGGGTTTGTACATCGGAGAAGTTTTGTGTAATTCCTTCATTCGCAAGGTACGCATCAAGTTTGGCATTCTTGAATTCGGTACCATTGTCGCTTCTCAATTGCTGAATTTGTTCTTGGAGAAGCACCTGTATTCTCTTCATCATGTTGATCAAGAAAATTGGGATGTCTGATTTTTACCGTATGAAAGCAAGACATGTATACCTGGAATATTCATCAATTTGCTCAAGTTTGTACTTTTTGCCAGAAAGACTCTGAACTGCAATGGTACCACAGAGGTCAACATGTAGCAGTTGCAGAGGTGTTATGCGAGACAGAATGGGTTAGTTGTCCAGTTTGGTAGCCGAATCTCCCGTCTCATACATGAATGATCACTCTTGGTTTTATGAGAAGCTCTCTTTATTTTTCCCATCTCACAAGCAGGTCAGAGATGATCCTTCTGAAAGTGAACCTCTAGGAGGCCCTCAACCAGGTTATGCTTGACAAGTAACTCAAGATTTTGGAAATTTAGATGAGAGAGTTTGTGATGCCAGAACCAAGCTACTTCACTCTTCTTAGAGATAAGACAGAGAGTTTCTGTACCATCTTTAGAAGTGAAGTTCATTATATACAAGTTACCTTTTCTGTCGGCTCTTCACAGTTCTTGACCTGCTTTAGAAAGTAAGTAACGGTGTTTTTCATCAAATAATACCAACATTTTAGAATCACACAGTTGGCTTACACTTAGAAGATTATGTTTCAGTCCAGAAACATGAGCAACTTTGGATAAGGTAACATTACCTTCTTGAAGAGTACCGTAGCCTTTTATTTAACCCTTACCATCGTCTCCAAATGTTACTGCTCCACCAAATTTGTCTTTAAACATGGAGAGTAAGTTTCTTGTTCCAATCATGTGCCTCGAGCATCCAGAGTCAAGATACCAGATGTGCACACGATGTTTTTATAATCAGAATCAAAGATTTTTAGGTACCCATTTCATAATGGGTCCTTTGTAGTTAGGCTTGTGATTCGTATTTACGTTATGTTTAAATTCAGAGGAATTTGTTGAAAACTTTTGGTTTGCCTTGTGACTTTTTAAACTTGTTTTGCTTTTGATTTTTAAGATTTGATCTTTGCGGATACTTGGAAGTAAAGCCATTCGAGTTTGAGAAGAATTGTTTGAGTTTAAAAAATAGAGAGAAACATTCAAAGTTCTGAGACATAAAAGAATTCATTGAATTTTCATTTCCTGAATGATAATTACAATTGTTCTTATTTCTGTCTATTCTAGCATCAGTTGTTCTAAAGAACTTCTTATCTAGTCTAGACTTATGCTGTTGAACTGAGGAATTATTCTCTGTAAGGTTCTTCTTGAAAATCTTCTCCCCTGACTCTTTGAAAGGATTTACTAAAACAGAAGGATTAGGAGCATTAAACTTCCATTTAGCTTTTTGTTCATAAGTGTACTTCTGAGGCTTTGACTTTATATTTTGCTGTTTAAGTTTAACATTTTACTTGAGCTTAGCCTCTTTCTCAAGTTCCATACATGATTTAGCTTGTAGAAACATTCCAAGGAAATTCGGACGAATGGGATCCTCGTTTCTCTATTCTTTTGGAGAAACAGAGATTATCGATATTCCATTTGGATGTTTTGCAACTTCTGGACCCAGCTGCCCTAACCTCTGTAAGTTCATCTGTAAACATAAAAGGAGCATTGCTTTCTTTTATACAAGGTGAAACCTTTACATAAGTAGGAGGGAAACTGTTTTGAAAATTAGATAACGATTTATCTGATATGTCAAAGAAATCATCATCATTTTGATTGTCATTTTCCGAAGGATATACAATTTCATTATCATTTTCTGTCTCTTGAGTAAGATTTCAACAAAGGAATAGGAAAAAATCTCTGGAACGTTTTGAAAAGATTATGTTTTAAGATCTGTATTGGTTTGAACATTACAGAGTTCAAGAGTTTTAATAATGCCTTTTCAAATATGAGTCTTAACTCTTCTTCTGCTTGTATGGGTATGAATTCTTCTAGGTTTAAAGATATTTGAGTTCTCGAACTTTATGGTCATTCTCATATTTTGACATTTTAAACACAGATTGTTCATATAATATTGGAAAAACAAGTTTTTGTTCTTTACCCAAACAAAAGACAGAATCTAGAGTAGATCTCTTTTTACACGTATAAGGGTATAGATCCTCAAAGCCAAGGCCTGTTTTCCTAGCTTGTGTA
Source organism: Silybum marianum (assembly GCA_036898165.1). Classification (NCBI taxonomy): domain Eukaryota; kingdom Viridiplantae; phylum Streptophyta; class Magnoliopsida; order Asterales; family Asteraceae; genus Silybum; species Silybum marianum. Next base: position 33,009,838 of record CM072533.1, on the reverse strand, counting down.
TTTATTTTATCATGAACTTTCTGAGCATCTTGATATGTTTTAATCAAGAGCTCCTTCTTTTGAAGCTCAATGTGTAAGAATTCCCTTTCCTTTTGAAAATAGTTTTTAAGTGCTACAGAATTTAACCTGTCACTTTCTTTGGCTTCCATATCCTTATCCTTAGCTTTCAGAAGATTTTTACACTACAAAAAAAAGCTATCAGCGACGGACACTTTTCGTCGCTAATCCGTCGCTGATAGCTTGTCGATGATTTGCTGGTAGCTGATGCTATCAGCGACGGATCCATCAGCAACAGAAATCACTACCATTTTACGTGCACCTAACAGCGTTGGATTAGCGACGGATAGTATTAGCGATGGACGACATCAGCGACGGACTAGCGACGGACTAGCGACGGATTAGCGACGGAGTTTTAGCGACGGAATATCCGTCGCTGTCGACCAGAGATTTTTAAACAAATAAATTAAAAATACATAATTCCTAATTTTTAAACGCAAAACCTGCCCATAAAATAACAAAACCAAAATTTGTCCCAACAAATTAAAAGTAACCAATTCATACAAATTAAAAGTAACCAATTCATAAAATCTAATGTTTAAACGTTAATTATAAAAAAAATCTAACTATCGGGAGGTGGGGGAGTTGGGAAGGCGTATCCTGACTGCCTCATAAACGCAGCAAACTGTTCGTTTAAACTAGCCTGTTGAGCTAACTGCACAGCCTGTTGGCCCTCCAAATCTTCCCTTCTCTTCTTTTCAGCCGCTAACTCGGCTTTATGGCGTTCCTCCATTTCAGCAATCTTTGATTTCAAACCTGCTACCTGTAAATATTAAATATTTGAAAAAAATCATTAATTTGTTTGGATTAAAAATTAATGACAGTACAAAATAATAGAACCAAGCATACCTCTAAAGTATCATGTGATCTCCTACTGCTACTTTGACTTGCACCACATAGACGGCCCTTCTGCCATCCTCCGACACTCTCGTCCCAAATAGTCATGTCATCAGGGGGAGGTGTTTCGGGGTCTGCGGTATACTCCTCCTTACGCAAATGAAATTGCTCCTATGGTTTACCAAAATGGATTCGAGTAAGCTTATATATGTAAACATTTTGGCAGCATAACGTCTATATAAACCTGACATATCCAATGCATGCTTTTGACAATTAAAGCATTTTAATTACCACTGGTAGTCACAATCTCAACCAACCTATCTATTTAACCTAATGTCTGCCCAACAATGGCAGCCTAAACTAATATCATCACTACTTTTATTAAATATATTACTCTAAACCTATCAAACGTATGTATAAAACAAAGTAATGGTTTTAGAAAACTTACATGATAATAAGCCGATTTTGGGGTAATGAATTGAGGTGGATCAGTAGGCAGGGTGGACAAACCCGGAGCAAGCTTTCGATTTGTGCAACGGGTATGCTCATACACCTCCATAAAAGTCAGATTGCAAGACAATTGGGTTTTCTACATTAGACAATTAAGTTAAATGTTAGTAAACATGGAGAACCAATCACATATTTAAAAAAAATGTGTACTCACCATTTGGTCTCGATGTTGTCCAGTAGTGATAGATCCCCTAGTATGCCTGGATGACACCCCCACATACTCGCTCTTCCGATTGGCCGTGTTGATCGCAGAGTTCCTTTTCCATGCATCTTTGTCCCAAACCTGTTAAAAACATGACACATAGGTCAGTACTATACAAAACACATGGCAATAAAAAAAACTCACAATAAAGATAAATACCTCGTCGATCATCTGTATCCAAAACCTCGGTGGTATCTACAAGGGGAAGTATAATCTAATCTGTGAGTAGTCCCGACGGTCCCACGGATTATTGCGATCGGGATATGCTCGTTTCGCAGACCATTTACGTAAATTATTCGTCCAGTCTTTGTACCTATTTTTCATTGCATCGTTCCATAAAGAACGGATGTCGTCATCCAGTTCCGGATCCCACTGGAACGTGCTCTACATACTAGATTTGTATCAAGGTAAAAACAATAATTTTGATATGTATAATTACATTTATAGTGTACACAAACCCGAAACCGATGGAACATCAAGTCGCGGGATTCTTGAGGGACCTTCTTCCAGGTATCTTGACGTGACATCTCTTGAAAAAGAACATTAAATTATGTCTAGATAAAAAGATAATGACAAATAACGATTAGTGAAATAAAATACAAAAGATAATCTACTAATCAGAAGAATGATCAGATAACATTGGTTCATCTTCGTCATCTTCGTCATCTATGTCTTTATATTATGGTTCATCCTCGCTATCTTCATTAATATTATCGAGTACGTTTATCTCTCCTGTGGCAAGAGAACTGAATCGAGCTTGTTTCCCAATGTGAACGTTGTATGAGTTAACCTTTCGTTCATTTTAAAAAATTGTTCTTCATTGACGTTATCACTAATCATGTCTGACACTTCGTATATGCCACGAGGCTTTGTCTTGAAAACTGCCCACCAATCTTTCATACTCTTTGTCATCGAAAGATATGAAGTATAGCAGACTTGTTCTGCTTGTGATGCTAGTACGAACGGGTCGTCGGATCGAAGTCTAGACTTATATTTGACATTTACCAAACCGTGTTTAGAGTCAACTCTAACCCCTGAGGAAGTATCAAACCAAGTGCATTTGAACACCACAACAACCTGTTGAATTACGCAATAATAGTCCACCTCTATAACCTCATCCAACATTCCATAAAAGTTAGACTCACAATCGTCATAGCAGGGCCCCTGACACAAATACCACTATTATGGTTAACCCGACCGGATCCATGGGTTACCGTATGAAACTTGTAACCATTCACAAAGTATCCCTGATGCGTTCTGGCATAACGCGATGGTCTGCATGCTAGGGATTTCAATTCTTCACTTGAGTCGTTTAACTCGAACTTGACCTACAAAACAAGGTCACAAGTAAGAAACACATAATGTATGTCATTGCATTCCATATATTAATACTAGCTAGTATATACTCACGTGGTCCGAGAACCAACTACCAAACGTTTCCTCCTGGATTCTATCAAGTGCAACCTCATCAATATTCGGTTCCTTTTCTTGAATCTTTTCATCAAAGGTAGACTAGAAAGGTTGTACTTCTACACAATTGAACAAGACATATCTATGGATCGTCTGCAGGTCATGTTCATTCAACATTATTTGTTTCCCACCCTTCGCAAATAGTGGAGGAGAAGGAACCTTGAATATGCTTAGTCGTTCATCGATACCCGAACAACTAGGAATATCCGGGGCAAAGTTTCTTGACTCATGATTAAGTATTGTTTCTATCGTTGGATCAAAATAGAGGGAGCAATATGTAGAAAGTTCATTTACAAGGTACGATTCAACAATAGAGCCCTCAACCTTTGCTTTGTTTCGAATCATTCTCTTCAACGACCCAAGTTTCCTAAATAACCAATGAAATAAGTGCCAGGGACGGAAAGAATGTTTTATATATGAATATATTGTACAAGCTTTTAATAGAATTAGAATTCACCTATGTGAGGGGTTAAACCTGGACAAATGAAACTGGAATTAAACTTAGATGCAAAAGAGTTCACTAATCATGGTGAGGATACAATTTCTGAAACTTGAGGGACTAAATGTGAAAAACTGAAAAATATAAAAACCATTCTAAAATTAATAGAACTTCATTAATCTGATTTCTCCTCTCTTCTTCCTCATTGCACGACCTAAAACCCTAGAACCAAAATTCACCTAAGGTAAGAACTTTGAAATCCTTGAATTAGGTGCTTAGGAATCTAATATTCATGTGGGTTTTGGTATAATTTATGTAGGGGCTGTTAAACCATAACCAAATTCTCCAATTTTGTCAATTTAATGGTTTAGAATGGTTACCAAATCAAGTGGTAGATATGATATCTTCGAATAGTGATAAATTGATGTTGATGGTAGCAAACATTAGCAGCTGTTGGTTTTAAAAATGTGTATAAAATCAACCATTGATCCAACTAAGGTATAATATGTCTTTGGAAAGCTTAGAACGTCTACTACAACTGTCATGAAGAGTCCGAGAGCTAATTCGGAGTTTAAGTGGGTCAAAACAGTGAATTACAGTGGCTGGTCACGGTGTACTCGGGATTTACAGGTTTGTTGGCAAAAACTTCGTATTGAATTGGTCATAGCTTCAATGACATGAATCTTGTTGGGCTGAATTCATAACACACATATCTCCATTTTTTATTCAGAGGGTATCACTTAATTTTAGCTCCTAAGCGTGAGGTTAATGTCCACAAAAGTGATGGACAGAAGCCGAAATGTGCAGGGGATGAATTTCCTTTATAATGTCATGTTTAATTATTGATACCTATCATCCAATCATCAACATTAACAATGAATTATATGTTATTAGGGTTTATGTAAGGCTTAATTAAGTCATAAGGAAGGGTACACTTAAAATTAGGATGGTTAAACAAACGTAGGTAATTGGTACAATTCTAAGTATACATTATTTGTGATAGGATATTCGACTAGCAAAGATTGGAACAATTGGTATAAGAGCATATTGCTTTGATTCTCGGCTATATAAGGTACGGATCTCTTATTACTTTGACACGGGAGTGACCTATTGCTAAAGGTCATTCCATTCGAAATTGATTTACTTAATGGTAAATTTGATGTACGAAAGACTTCAATAATCATATATTCTTGGGTTTTCATTGTTATTATTCCTTATTTGATTTCCATTTGGTGTTCCATTGGTTGAGCACAACTTAGGAATGTTCCAAGGTTGATTGCTCCTAATAGGGACCGTTGGCCCAGTTCTTGAGTTTTACTCCGAATGCTGAGGCGCGAATGGATTGTTGCTAAAAATGATTATTGATCAATTCTTGTGATTCCGTAACATTGCATTTGTTGTTATTCTTTACCTAGACACTTGGTCGGGGGCACCGACCATGTGATGTTTCCATGGTGGCTATAATCACTATGGCGTCCTCGTATATGCGTGGTGAGTGCGCTGGCCTTGATCCGGCCATGGGGGCGGATGGATATCCTAGGAACCGAACAGAATTAGGACTACTTTAATAGTAGTCGAGGGCTAGTGGGTGTTGTGCCCACACTGCTAGTTCTCACCTATGGCCATAGGACCGTACATCCTTTTGGGAACAACGTGTTAGTGTATTCGGGTGATCATGTGAACTTGGATAACACGAAACACGGAATTGGGTGATTATGTGAACCCACTTGTTATATCTTTCTGATTTCAATTGATTTCTATAATTTTCATTGTTTATGTATCGTTGATTATCATTCATATTGAACTTTGTTTATTATTCATATTGTTGATCTGTTCACTGAGTTATTGCTCAGCCACGTTTGTTATTCCATGGCAGGTTTTAAGGACTGACTGGGGTATATCCGGGTTGAGTGACCGGAGTGCATTTTGGAGGCTAACTGGATAGACGACCACACTTTTGTGTAGTTACTTTTGGGTTGTAAATATTATGTAACCTAACAATTGGTTGTCTATAACCATGAATAGTTTGTTATGTAAATTACCTTAGTTGCTCTATATACTTATAATGTGGTATGGTTAGTATGGGATGTTACATTTATGGTATCAGAGCCTAGGTTGCGACCTGTAGAATATATCTAAGTTTGACCTGTGAGAAATGGGTAGACTTAGGATTAGAATAGAAATAGTCTTTATATTATATTAGATTATGCACTACTTAACAAATTTTATTTTAGATAAATTTACTAATCGTGATGATTTTTGTGGTGTAATCAGAATGCCACCAATAAGGAATGCTCGTAGGAGGCGAATAGAGGAGGTCAATACTGATGATATTCCCGTTCCTAATCAGCCGAGTCCGGATATTTCTGAGGCAGTTCAACAAGCCTTCTACTCAATGATGCCCGGTCTAATAACTCAGGTTGTTGAAGCTGTTCGTCAAGCTAGTGAGACTGCAACTCTTAATACTGCCGGAGGCACTAGTCTTACAGGTATTGCTACTGCTGCAGTTGGGACTCAACTAACCCTACACCAGTGGTTAGAAAAGTTTCATAAACAGAAGCCACAATCTTTCTCATCAGCTGCGAATCCTATCGAGGCCGAGCATTGGATTAAACACCTTGAGAAGATATTTGATGTACTAGAATGTCCTGATAACTATAAAGTCAGATTGGCTTTATACAAACTAGAGGGTGATGCCAATCAGTGGTGGCAATCTTGGAAGCAGGCACGAGGAGGTAATACAGTTGTGGAAAATCTTACGTGGGTTGAATTTAGTGATGCATTTCTACAACAGTATTTTACTGAAGCCGATCGTGAATCATTTATTCGAGACTTTGCTATAATAAAACAACACGAGAACGAGTCAATAACAGATTTTGTGGCCCGCTTTCTTCGATTAGTCACCTTTGCCGGACCACTTGCCGGTACTGAGGCAAATCAAATTCAAAAGTTTAAATGGGCCTTACAATACAAATACCGTTCGAAGTTGATGGGGCAAAGATTCACAGAGTTATCTCATATTATTAACACAGCCAGAGACATCGAGCTTGATCGGATTGACTTTTTAGCTACTAAGGGTGATTCTAAGAAAAAGAGCCGACATTCTTCATCCGGAAGTCAGAATGGACAGGTAGCTACCCGTCAAAAGAATTCTTTTGCAGGTCAACGCAAACAAGGCAGTTCACGACCTTCCTTATTTTCTGGACCGGCAAGAAATTCAGGAAACTTCACTTCCCCTACTCTATGTAAAGACTGTGGTAAATTTCATAGGCCAGGTCCGTGTTTTAAAATGACGGTATGTGTTATACTTGTGGCCAACAAGGTCATATTTCTAAAGACTGCAAACAAAATCAAGGTGGTGGATCGGGATCGAAAGATAAAGGCAAGCAAACCACTGCAGGCGGGCGAGTCTTCGCGCTATCAACGGATCAAACTACCGATGGTATGGTTTCTGCTACTGTTCATATTAATGATAAACATTTGTATGCGTTATTCGACACTGGAGCTACTCACTCTATTGTGTCAGAAAAGTTTGTGAAGTATCTCAAGCCATATGAACGACCATTAGATGAATTCTTTACTATTACAACCCCAACGGGCTACAAGGAATATGTCAACAATGAATATGTTGACTGTCCATTAATGATTGGGGAAAAAGTTTGGATAGCCACTCTACTTCCTATGAGAATGAGAGATTTTGATCTCATACTCGGTATGAACTGGTTGGCCAAACATCGTGTCACAATTGATTGTGAAGCCAAAAAGGTTATATTTGGTGATGTCACCAAGCCTGAACATGTTGTTCAAGGCATTCCTCCTCGCAAATCTATCTGTGTCATATCTGCTTTAAAAGCTCATAAACTAATGGATCGTGGGTGTGAAGTGTTTCTAGCTGCGGTCCAGGATGTTTCTAAAGCAGGTCCTAAATTGGAAGATATTCCAATTGTGAAAGAATTTCCTGATGTCTTTCCAGATGAACTTCCCGGACTACCACCTGAACGGGAAGTTGATCTTTCAATCGATCTTATTCCAGGAGCTGGCCCAGTTTCGAAAGCTCCATATCATATGGCTTCGTCTGAGATGAAAGAACTGAAGGAACAACTGCAAGATCTATCAAACAAAGGTTACATCCGACCCAGCGTGTCACCGTGGGGCGCACCTGTACTCTTTGTTAAGAAGAAGGATGGTTCCATGAGACTTTGTATCGATTACCGAGAATTGAACCGTCTCACTATTCGGAACAAATACCCTATACCCAGGATCGATGACTTGTTTGATCAGTTACAGGGTGCCAGTTGTTTCTCAAAGATTGATTTAAGATCAGGTTATTATCAGCTCAGAATCAAGGATTCAGATATACCAAAGACTGCATTTCGAACTCGATACGGCCACTATGAGTTTATAGTTATGCCATTCGGGTTGACCAATGCTCCAGCAATCTTCATGGATATGATGAATAGAGTATTCAAGAATTATTTGGACGATTTTGTTATTGTCTTTATTGATGATATTCTTGTTTATTCAAAGTCAAAGTCTGAACATGAAACACATCTCCGATTAGTTTTGAATATACTTCGAAAGAAAAAGTTATATGCCAAACTGTCGAAGTGTGATTTCTGGCTAGATCAAGTGCGTTCTTAGGCCACGTTATCTCAGCAAGTGGCATTCAAGTTGATCCCGCTAAAGTTGAAGCCGTTACAAATTGGCCGAAACCAATGAACGTTTCTGAGGTACGTGCATTTCTTGGTTTAGCTGGTTATTATCGACGTTTTGTTGAAAACTTTTCCAGGATCGCACTTCCGTTGACTAAACTCCTCCGAAAAGGAGTAAAGTTTGTATGGGGTGACGAACAAGACATGAGTTTTGAAGAATTAAAGCGACGACTCGTAACTGCACCGGTACTTACCTTACCATCTGGGTCAGGCGGGTATCAAGTTTACAGTGATGCTTCCAAATCCAGATTGGGTTGTGTATTAATGCAGAATGGACGTGTTATAGCTTATGCTTCGCGTCAACTCAAGCCGTATGAAGTTAACTACCCAACACATGATTTGGAACTAGCTGCAGTTATCTTCGCTTTAAAGATTTGGCGGCATTACTTATACGGTGAAACCTGTGACATGTTCACCGATCACAAAAGTCTGAAATACATTTTCACACAAAAAGAACTGAACATGAGACAGCGTCGATGGCTTGAATTGTTGAAGGATTATGATGTTCGAATACAGTATCACCCTGGAAGAGCGAATCTTGTGGCTGATGCTCTTAGTCGGAAAGGTGATGGATCTGTATCATGCTTTTATGTTCAACCCCAATTAGCGGAAGATTTGGAAAGAATGGGAATTGAACTATGTTGTCGAGTCGGAAACGGGGTGTTAGCTAATCTTATTGTTGAACCGACTCTCATTTCAAAAATCAAAGAAGCTCAACAATCTGATGGTGAATTTTGGGCAATACAACAATAGATCCAAGATGATTTTGAAACCAATTTTCGTGTTGATGATAAAGGCGTATTGTGGTTTAGTGACAGATTGTGTGTTCCGAAAATACAAGAACTAAAGGAATCAATCTTGGCTGAGGCTCATAATTCTCCATTTTCTATTCACCCAGGTTCCACAAAGATGTATCATGATTTAAAACAACAATTTTGGTGGAACGGGATGAAAAGAGACGTGGCCGGGTTTGTTGCTAAATGCCTAACTTGTCAGAAGGTCAAAATTGAACATCAAAGAGCCGGTGGATTATTACATCCGTTGGATATTCCCGTCTGGAAATGGGAGAATATCACTATGGATTTCTTAACCGGTTTGCCGAGGACTTCTCGGAAGAATAATGCTATATGGGTTGTTGTCAATCGACTTACGAAATCGGCACATTTCCTTCCGATTAAAGAGACAGATTCTATCAGTAAACTTTCCGATCTCTTCAATCGTGAAATTGTTAGATTGCATGGTACTCTTGTTTCCATTGTTTCTGATAGAGATCCAAGATTCACTTCACGATTTTGGACCGGACTTCAAAATGCTTGGGGAACCCGATTGAATATAAGCACCGCATATCATCCCCAAACTGACGGTCAGTCTGAAAGGACTATTCAAACCTTGGAAGATATGTTACATGCTTGTACTCTAGAGTGGTCTGGAAATTGAGATGAGTATTTGTTTCTAGTTGAATTTTCATACAACAGTTATCAATCTTCAATCGGAATGGCCCCATTTGAAGCTCTATATGGTCGAAAGTGTAGAGCTCCAGTATGTTGGAATGAAGTGGGTGAAAAGAAGATTGAGGGTCCTGAATTAGTCCAGATCACAACAGAAAAGGTCGAGTTGGCAAAACAGAAAATGCGGGAAGCCCAGTCTAGACAAAAAAGTTATGCCGACAAACACCGACGACTTTTAGAGTTCCATCCAGGTGATCATGTCTTTGTTAAAGTCTCTCCAATCCGTGGCACTCGTAGGTTCGGTATTAAAGGCAAGTTGAGCCCTCGATATGTTGGTCCGTTTGAAATTCTAGAAAGAGTGGGCGAAGTTGCTTATCGTCTTGCCTTACCTCCACAGATGTCTCACATTCACAACGTTTTTCATGTTTCATTGTTACGTGGGTATAATTACCATCCTCTACATGTAATTAGTTACCCACTTGAGCAAATTGTGTCCGGTCTTTCTTACAAAGAAGAACCTGAACGGATAATCGGGTGAATGTCAAAGAAACTACGAAACCGATCGATTCAATACATCAAAGTCCTTTGGAAGAATCAGGACTACCGAGAAGCGACATGGGAACAAGAAGAGTCGTTCAAAAACGAGTATCCGGATTTCTATAAAAATTATAAGTCCTCTTACCTATCTTAGATTTCGAGGACGAAATCTTATTTTAAGAGGGGAGGAATATAATAACCGGACTTTTATAACGAACTTTAAGTAAAAAAATTAACATTTGGAGTTAGTCCTTGCTTTGTATGCTTGTACATAAAGCATAAAGACTTGAACCCAAACTAAATTTGTCAAACATAACCATGTGAGGGGTTAAACCTGGACAAATGAAACTGGAATTAAACTTAGATGCAAAAGAGTTCACTAATCATGGTGAGGATACAATTTCTGAAACTTGAGGGACTAAATGTGAAAAACTGAAAAATATAAAAACCATTCTAAAATTAATAAAACTTCATTAATCTGATTTCTCCTCTCTTCTTCGTCATTGCACGACCTAAAACCCTAGAACCAAAATTCACCATGCATTTGGGCTATAATGTTGATAAAATGAAGAAACATTGAAGAAATGAAGGTAAATCTTGAAGGTAAACCATTGGGTAACTTGAATCTATGTTATTTGGTTGTAATACATATGCTAAGTGTGTGAATATGTGTTGATTAGATGCTGAAAATTTGAAGGGATTGAAGGAATCAATGTCTTCATGATATTATAATCATCCCTAAGGTAAGAACTTTGAAATCCTTGAATTAGGTGCTTAGGAATCTAATATTCATGTGGATTTTGGTTTAATTTATGTAGGGGCTGTTAAACCATAACCAAATTCTCCAATTTTGTCAATTTAATGGTTTAGAATGGTTACCAAATCAAGTGGTAGATATGATATCTTCGAATAGTGATAAATTGATGTTGATGGTAGCAAACATTAGCAGCTGTTGGTTTTAAAAATTTGTATAAAATCAACCATTGATCCAACTAAGGTATAATATGTCTTTGGAAAGCTTAGAACGTCTACTACAACTGTCATGAAGAGTCCGAGAGCTAATTCGGAGTTTAAGTGGGTCAAAACAGTGAATTACAGTGGCTGGTCACAGTGTACTCGGGATTTACACACTGTTGGCAAAAACTTCGTATTGAATTGGTCATAGCTTCAATGACATGAATCTTGTTGGGCTGAATTCATAACACACATATCTCCATTTTTTATTCAGAGGGTATCACTTAATTTTAGCTCCTAAGCGTGAGGTTAATGTCCACAAAAGTGATGGACAGAAGCCGAAATGTGCAGGGGATGAATTTCCTTTATAATGTCATGTTTAATTATTGATACCTATCATCCAATCATCAACATTAACAATGAATTATATGTTATTAGGGTTTATGTAAGGCTTAATTAAGTCATAAGGAAGGGTACACTTAAAATTAGGATGGATAAACAAACGTAGGTAATTGGTACAATTCTAAGTATACATTATTTGTGATAGGATATTCGACTAGCAAAGATTGGAACAATTGGTATAAGAGCATATTGCTTTGATTCTCGGCTATATAAGGTACGGATCTCTTATTACTTTGACACGGGAGTGACCTATTGCTAAAGGTCATTCCATTCGAAATTGATTTACTTAATGGTAAATTTGATGTACGAAAGACTTCAATAATCATATATTCTTGGGTTTTCATTGTTATTATTCCTTATTTGATTTCCATTTGGTGTTCCATTAGTTGAGCACAACTTAGGAATGTTCCAAGGTTGATTGCTCCTAATAGGGACCGTTGGCCCGGTTCTTGAGTTTTACTCCGAATGCTGAGGCGCGAATGGATTGTTGCTAAAAATGATTATTGATCAATTCTTGTGATTCCGTTACATTGCATTTGTTGTTATTCTTTACCTAGACACTTGGTTGGGGGCACCGACCATGTGATGTTTCCATGGTGGCTATAATCACTATGGCGTCCTCGTATATGCGTGGTGAGTGCGGCCATAGGGGCGGATGGATATCCTAGGAACCGAACAGAATTAGGACTACTTTAATAGTAGTCGAGGGCTAGTGGGTGTTGTGCCCACACTGCTAGTTCTCACCTATGCCCATAGGACCGTACATCCTTTTGGGAACAACGTGTTAGTGTATTCGGGTGATCATGTGAACTTGGATAACACGAAACACGGAATTGGGTGATTATGTGAACCCACTTGTTATATCTTTCTGATTTCAATTGATTTCTATAATTTTCATTGTTTATGTATCGTTGATTATCATTCATATTGAACTTTGTTTATTATTCATATTGTTGATTTGTTCACTGAGTTATTGCTCAGCCACGTTTGTTATTCCGTGGCAGGTTTTAAGGACTGACTGGGGTATATCCGGGTTGAGTGACCGGAGTGCATTTTGGAGGCTAACTGGATAGACGACCACACTTTTGTGTAGTTACTTTTGGGTTGTAAATATTATGTAACCTAACAATTGGTTGTCTATAACCATGAATAGTTTGTTATGTAAATTACCTTAGTTGCTCTATATACTTATAATGTGGTATGGTTAGTATGGATGTTACAAATATGCCCCGAATCACACTAGAGAATGATATAAGTTCTTTTTCTAGTCGTTTTCACAAAAAAAAAACATAATACTTACTTTAAATCCTTTATCTTTTAGCCATATACCCATTCTTTCTTCTAAACGTTTAAGGTCCTTGACTGGGTTCAATAGATAATAAGCGCTCATTGGATCAATGTTGGACGAGTCCTTCCCAAACTTGTCTTGCCATTTGGCATATGCCAATGAAATACCGACAACAGAAGGCATGTGGTAGACCTCCTGTTTTCGTAAATATGGGAGGTTTTCCCAAGGCAACATCTGCAGCAAGAAAACATGCTTATATTACCAAAGAGATTGATGGAGATGAAAACAAGAAAGATCATAGAAAAAACTAAAATACAGATAAAAAGGCCATTATATCGACGTTTGGTTATAAGATCAAAGTAGTATATGTCATATACATGTTAATTAAATGGGTGTAGCCATATAAAAACTACCAGAATGTCCAAGTCCAACACGAATATAACGGCTTCGGTCGTAGAAAATCACATGGTCTTTACTTTCCTTGACAGCATCTAGTATGAGACAGAAGACGCGTAAACCCGTAGGACTTTGTTCATGAACATTATTACTTCCGATGTAGCATCCTTTCTTCAGAACTAGATTAGATGAACCTTCCATTCGTTGAGAGGGATGCTTAGCAACTACGATTGCTAATTTGAAAATGCTCTCATGCTCATCAAATGAACACTTTGATTTTAGATCAGCCTTCAGTTTCATTACTACAGAAAATACAATGTGGTTGCAGTCCCCCATTTCTCTTCCATGCCACTGAGGAAAGGAGAAACTTGTATTTTCATATGTAACCAACTAAGATTCCGAAATAAGAAAAGTTGTAGATTATAAAAACATCTGTAACCTCTCTATTGCATGTATAAAAAAAGAAAGTGTGCAACTCTCAGCTCAGAAGATTAGAGAGGCGTACATCCAACTGTGTCTTAATATGCCACCATAGATTCTTGTGATGGTCGTCATTTTTATTGAAGTGTTGCATGGTTTCATGATTTGAGTATAAATGTGTCGGAACTCCAGTGCCACTTCATCAATAATAGAGTTGTCCCAATATCAAGTCCCGAAGCTTCCTTATCTTCCGAGTTTACTAAAAGTATGAAGAAAACATTAGCTTAATGCAAGTGTAGGTTATGATATAGTTGTAAGACAAGTTTCGCTACAAGGCATGCAATGTTCCATGTATCTTGTATATATATATAAATTTATATATATATATATATATATATATATAAATTTATATATATCGAGATCGAGAAAGAGAGAGAGAGAGAGAGAGAGAGAGAGAGAGAGACCTGCTAGGATGGAATCAATAGCCAGTAGCACGGCAATAGGGATACTATCCGACTTCAATCTGGATAACATAATCCATGCTTGGGTAGGACTCCGGGGATTATAGGGGAATAGTTCTCTCAACAAGCCGACAAATCCATCTACAAGCATGTTAATACAAATAATTGTGACATGAGGAAGACCTTGAAAAAACTTCGATATGAATTCTTCATGATGTGAAACGGATTCAGGTGCCAACCTGTAGGGATGAATGGGGATTAGATAACCAAAAGTTCTTTACATTATTACAAAGTATATGAAGAGTCAACACATAAATAAGCAAACTAAGCAATATTGAGTTGGAACGAACTGCAACAACCCTGAAAACAAAAGTATATGACACAAAATCATTTGCATGGTCTAATGTAAGAAAAAAGTTTTTGGCCATTTGCAAATTGAATTGAGGATGGTCGCTATATTAAACTTATGAATATATCATGAAATCAAATATCAAAATACGTTAATCACACTTTAATTTCCTGTAAGAATGTATGTATAAAGTAAAAAGATAAATAAGATATGCCCCTTGAGCGAAAAAAAAAACATAATAATTACGTTATATCCTTTATCTTGTAGCCATATACCCATTCTTTCTTCTAAACGTTTAAGGCCCTTGGCTGGATTCTGTAGATAATAAGCACTCATTGGATCAATGTTGGACGAATCCTTCCCAAACTTGTATTGGCATTTGGCATATGCCAAAGAAATACCGGCGACAACAGAAGGCATGCGGTAGACCTCCTGATTCCGTAAATATGGGAGGTTTACCCAAGGCAACACCTGCAGCAAGAAAACATGCTTATATTACCAATAGATTGATGGAGATAAAAACAAGAAAGATCATAAAAAAAACTAAAATACAAATAAAAAGGCCATTATATCGGCGTTTACTTATAAGAACAAAGCAATATAGGTCATATACATGTTAATTAAATGGGTGTAGCCAAATAGAAACTACCTAAATGTCCAATTCCAACACGAATATAGCGGGCTCCGGTCGTAGAAAATCGGCATGGTCTTTACTTTCCTTGACAACATCTTGTTTGAGGCAGGAGACTCGTAAACCCGTAGGACTTTGTTCATGAACATTATTACTTCCGATGTAGCATCCTTTCTTTAGAACTAGATTAGATGAACCTTCCATTCGTTGAGAGGCATGCTTAGCAACTACGATTGCTAATTTGAGAATGCTCTCATGCTCATCAAATGAACAGTTTGTTTTCAGATCAACCTTCAGTTTCATTACTACAGAAAAATCAATGCGGTTGCAGTCCCCCAGAAGTAAGTGCATTGTTGGGAAATGGAAATGATTAAGCAATTAAATAAGGAATCGTGTATATATATAGAATATGTAATTATGTATAATCCCATAAAATCAGGGATCTCATAGGATAGTTTCCTTTTGTTTGGGGCTAGCTCCTTGTATAAATTCAATATGATCTCTTTCAATAAAACACATCATCAGAAATACTAAAACTGTTATGGTATCAGAGCTACCGAAAACTTGGGAACCGCTTTAGCCTTCATTGCTGGTATATTTCTGCTTCCAGGCCTTCATTGCCTGTCTCTCTTAAAGGTTCATTTTGTTTTTCTAGCGTTTTGTTTCTCGATCAACACCCACGATAATGACAGAAACCAAGTCAGACTCGACCTTTCAATCTCAACCCATTCATGTTCAACAACAGGGAGAATTACAACACATCCAGGCAGCATACAGGTTGGACGGTAAGAACTATCTCAAGTGGTCCCGTCTGGTTCGAACCATCGTGAAAGGGAAGGGAAAATCAGTCATCTCACTGGGACAAGACCAAAACCAGAAGACCCTCTGTTTAAAGCCTGGGATGAAGAAGATTCCATGATCATGGCATTGTTATGGAGTTCTATGGTCCGTAAAATAAGTGACACAATGATATTCATGACCAATGCCAAAGATATCTGGAACGCTGTTCAAGAAACCTACTCCAAAGCAAAGGATGCAACCCAGATATACAAGGTGAAAGTGAAGACTATGGCAGCAAAACAAGGTAACAAAACCCTAACTGAGTATGCCAATCAATTAAAATCTTTATGGCAGGAGCTCGATCATTATAGGGTAATTAAAACTAACTGCCCTGAAGATGCTGCAATTCTCAAAGATTTCGTTGAACAAGATAGGGTGTACGATTTTCTAGTAGGATTAAACTCTGAGTTTGATCAAGTAAGGATCAAAATCCTTGGAAAAACTAAAGTTCCATGCTTTAATGAAATGGTGACTGTTATAAGAAGCGAGGAAAGTAGAAGGACCTTATTGCGTGAGTCCCTTCCAACTAGTGGCTCGGCTATGGTCGCAGAAAATGTCAAGACGGGAAGAATTGAAAGGAGAACTACTTTTGAGTCTGGACCTGGAAAGAATGACCAGTCCAGGACTCAGAATCGATATGGGTTGTGGTGTACTTATTGCAAAAAGGCACGTCACACCAAGGTAAATTTTTGGAGGATGCACGGCAAGCCTCCAAGCCACGAGTGGGGACAGAAAAGTGGAGTGATACGGGACAAAGTACAAGCTTATGTTGCTGTCGATCCAAAACAAGAAGAAGGCAAACAAGAAGCAGCGAGTCTTAACAAGGAAGAAATGGAGAAACTAAGATCCTTTTTCAGCACCTTGGAAAAACCTTCTGGCTCCCAATTCCCGGCAGGTATGTGTTCATTAGCACATTCAGGTACGCACTATTCTTCATTTGGATTTCATGTCTCAGATTTACTTTTAAAATACTCTTGGATCATGGATTCGGGAGCCACCGACCACATGACCCATTCCTCAAAATACTTTTCCACATACACCCCATGTCCCAGTAGCAAGAAAATTGCCACAGCAGACGGATCTCTAACTACCGTAGCCGGTAGAGGAAAGGTCCAAAGCAACCCATCCATAAACCTAAAAAATGTTCTCCATGTCCCAAAATTATCCACTAATCTGATCTCTATAAAGAAACTCATACAAGATTTACGTTGTAAGGTGATATTTGATGACGAATATTGTGAATTTTAGGAAAAGGATTCGGGGAGGATGACTAGACTTGCAAAGGAGAAGGACGGCCTTTATTGTCTTGAGATGCCGGCCAAAACCAGATTGTCTCACTCTCTCATGACCGAATCCACACTATCCAATAAAGAAAAAATTGTACTTCATCATTGTCTCTTAGGTCACCCCTCGTTTAGGATTGTTAACATTCTTTTTCCTTCATTATTTTCAAAGAATGATGTTGAAAACCTTCATTGTGAGGTATGTGAGCTTGCATAAGCGGATTCCTTTCCCAGTTAGTAATAAAAGAAGCACTTCTCCCTTTTATCTTATTCATACTGATATTTGGGGTCCATATAATGTTTCTAATATTTCTGGTGCACGATGGTTTGTAACGTTCATTAATGATTGTACACGGGTTACTTGGGTATTTTAACTCAAACATAAATCAGATGTCACCTCTGTTCTCCCCAACTTTCTTTTGATGATAAAAAATCAATTTGGGGTGAATGTCAAAAGGTTAAGATCTGATAATGCTCGTGATTATTTCAATCAAACTCTCACCACCTACTGTCAAAAAGAGGGAATAATACATGAGTCTTCTTGTGTTAAAACACCTCAGCAAAACGGGGTTGCAGAGAGAAAAAATGGGCATATATTAGACCAAACCAGAGCATTATTATTTCAAAGAAACGTGCCAAAACATTTCTTGGGGGAAGCCGTTCTCACAGCCACTTACCTGATCAATACACTTCCTACCCGGGTCCTCGAATTCAAAAGTCCAATGGAGATTGTTGGGTCACCGATGATTTGGTGATGAACCTTCTCTCTCTTTATATGGTTGATCTTTTATATGTTCTTTTGAAGGTCTAAAAATACTTCAAGTATTGGAAAAATCAAAGACTATCCAATCAAGGGTTATACATCAAAATGTGGAATTTTTGATGTACCAACTAACATTAAAATTCAGACCACTTGCTGACATCAAAGGAGTAGTCACCGAAAATTGCAGTTGCCGATTATAAGGTTGAGGTATAGTCACCGACACAAGCCTGAGTACACTTGCCGATCCTAAGGTCAAAATGGAGTTGCCAATCCAAGCATTATTGTACACTTGCCGATTCCAATCTTAAGGAGCACTAACCGACGTGATACATTCCTATATGTATCACTTGGCAATTTTCAAAAACAAGTTCTTGCGTCACAGTAAATGCAAAACGTGTGCAGCAAGAACGTGGGCACCAAACCTTAAATTAGGACATTCTCTTTTATTCTCATAAAAGGGATGTTTGTCTTTAGCTAAAAGGTTTGATGGGACTTCACAGAGCATGAAGAAAAAGAGATAACGTTATCTGACATTACATGCTACAAAGAATGGTTCACCCATTAACCTAGTACAAAGGGAGCGGCATCTCCTTTTGTCCTTCAGATATACTTCCAGCTAACGAATTCTTGACAGTTGTCCTCATGCATCCCATGCATGGGTACTATAAAAGGAGATGAAGTCCTACCCATAAAAGTCACGCTTTCAACAAATCCTCTGAGTGATCTTTTGTTTGATTTCGGCATCCTGAGTGTGTTAACAGTTTCATTTTAACTTTCTTAGTGTATAAGTTAAGTATTGTTATCATGTGTTTCATGTGTTAAATTTGTTAGAGTAGAGAGTTATCTATTCTTTTCCGCAACAAACTTCTGTGTGTAAATTTTTAATATTTATATTACAAAATTTAAAAGAGTAAAAATTGTGTGTTTGTATTCACCCCCCCCCCCCCCCCTCTACAAACCTTCACTTACGTAGCCCTCTCTAAATAGGGACTAACAAGTGGTATTAGAGCAATTGGTTTAATCTAATAAACTAGATCTGTGATGGCTACTACTCCTTTAAACGTCGATGGTGCCCTGCAAACTCCTTTCAGTGGTACATATGATTTAGGCTCTTAGCCAAACCTTCAAGGTTCAACCCAAGTAACTTTGGGTTATAGAAAAATCGTATGCTACTATTCTTGGAAGGGATTGATTGCAGGTATCCTAACATTCTGAGTGAGGGACTTATTGTTCCATAAATTTGGGCTCGCTTTGGCCCACAAAAAGACGCTGAAGGAAAAGATATAGAGTCAGATGATGAAAGGAGTGATAAAACTGGCAGATATATTATCAAACCTTCAAATAAATATAATGAGGATGATAAACGCCTAGTTGCTCTAGACACTAAAGTTAAATCTGCTCTTGCTGTATCTCTTCCTAATGAAGTATACCATTCTCTTCTAAATCTTTCTACTGCTACAGAAATGTGGATACTCTGAGTATTCTATATGAAGGGACAAAAGAAGTTAGAAAATCTAACAAAATTTGTCTTGTGAGAAAATATGAACTCTTCTCTCATGAGAAAGGAGAATCTCTTCCTGCTTATTTCAATCGCTTTAACTATCTTCTTAATGATCTCAAAGTTCTAGGCAAAGTATATGACAATGAAGAAGTTTTATGCAAGTTTATGGACTACCTTCCAGACTTCTGGGAAACCATATGCACTTGCATTAAACAGACCAAGGATCTTGAGCAAATGCCTTTAACTGCTTTATATGGGACTCTTATGAACTATGAACAAACTAAAAATCAAAGAAATTCCCTTATTAAAGACAGTAAATCTTCTTCTATTGCTTTAGTAGGTGAGTCTAAATCTTCTTCATGTGTTTCTAGAATCACCTATCCCTCTTCTGAATCTGAAAAGAAATTAAGGAAGATTCACCTCATCTATCAGATGCTTCCTACAGTGCTGCTGATGATGAGGGAGAAGAATCTGCCATTGACATATTGTCTAATAGTATGGCAATGATTGCAGGAAACCTTAAAAATAAAAGATTTTCTTCTAACCGTTCTAAATTTCAAAGAAAATTTTTTTCTCAAAAACCTTCTTCTGACAAAGCAAATGAAGAATGCTTTAGTTGTGGAAAGAAGGGTCACTTTGCCTCTGAGTGCAGGTCCAAAGTTTTCTCTAAACTCAAGTCTTCCTCTTCTGGCCATGACTTCTCCAAATCAGCTTCTAGGAAGCCTGAAGAGAGAAATGGCCATTTTTCTAAAGAAAGTCATGAATCATCTCAATCAAAAGAAATCTTTGAAGAGAGAAATGGCCTGAAGAGAGAGGATTGAGAGGATTCAGGACTTCCTTTAGAAAAACGGCCATTTCTCTCTTCAGGCTTCCTAGAAACTGATTTGGAGAAGTCATGGCCAGAAGAGGAAGACTTGAGTTTAGAGAAAACTTTGGACCTGCACTCAGAGGCAAAGTGGCATTTCTTTCCACAACTAAAGCGTTCTTCATTTGCTTTGTCAGAAGAAGGTTTTTGAGAAAAAGGTTTTCTTTGAAATTTAGAACGGTTAGAAAAAAATATTTTATTTTTAAGGCTTCATGCATTCATTGCCATACTATCAGACAGTATGTCAATGGCAAGTTCTTCTCCCTCATCATCAGCAGCACTGTAGTAAGCATCTGATAGATGAGGTGAATCTTCCTTAATTTCAATTTCAGATTCAGAATAGGGATAGGTGATTCTAGGAACACATGAAGAAGATTTAGACTCACCTACTAAAGCAATAGAAGAAGATTTAATGTCTTTAATAAGGGACTTTCTTTGATTTTTAGTTTGCTCATAGTTCATAAGAGTCCCATACAAAGCAGTTAAAGGCATTTGCTCAAGATCCTTGGTCTGTTTAATGCAAGTGCATATGGTTTCCCAGAAGTCTGGAAGGCAGTCCATAAACTTGCATAAAACTTCCTCATTGTCATATATTTTGCCTAGAACTTTGAGATCATTAAGAAGACAGTTAAAACGATTGAAATAAGCAGGAAGAGATTCTCCTTTCTCATGAGAGAAGAGTTCATATTTTCTTACAGGACAATTTTTATTAGATTTTCTAACTTATTTTGTCCCTTCATATAGAACACTCAGAGTATCCCACATTTCTTTAGTAGTAGAAAGTGTTGATCCCATTATAACAAGCACAATGACAATAAACAGTTAATATGAAAGTAATATGACACGAACAATGATTTAAATAACTTACGTAGTCATATATCTCTTGAAAGTGTATATGTCGATTACAAATATGATTCACAGTTTCTTCTCTCTCTCTCTAAATTAATATATGAATCGACTCATCTAAAGTAAAACCCTAAGCATGTATTTATATTGCTAGGTCTAGTCTAATTAAGGAAACAAGAGTTTAAGGAATTATAAACTTCCTTTTACAATAAAGCATATCCTTTCCTTATTTTGTCACAATAATAATAATAGACCTAACAATCTCCCCCTTTGTGGCAAAATGAGTCTTCATCTTCTAAGCTCGAACATGCCTTCAAATCTTCGTAGGGTTTGTCGATAAATAATTCTGTCGTCGATTATCTTGATCGCTTCTAAGAGAGAGTTTCTTTTGTCATTGCTCATCCGTGTTGCGCTCTTTCTATCTGTAGCAAGTTCTGACGCAAGCCTGTTCCGAATTCCCCATAATGTACCGTCAAAATATGCAGCCACTTCATGAAATCTGAGAAACCGCTTTTCTCTAGAAGGATGCATCCAAACAACACCATGTACTGGACGAGTGATGACAGTGGCGACCAAAGTACTGTCAGGTACCGGCAAAGATTGATCAGGCTTAGTAATGTGTATCTTCTTCTGCTCGCTTTCGATTCCTCGTTGAAGATCATGAAGATAACTGTACCTAAGCTCTTTCTGAACATGTCTAACCACTGCCCTTAAAGCTCTTTGCTCGTGTATGTTTCGGTTGCCTTTATCTCTCAGATCATTGTAGATGATCTCCAAGTCCATAATATCGAGATTAGCAAAATCGGCTTCAGAGAAGGAATACGTTTTACCGTCTTCTCTTTGAACAGTGAAAATCGGATATTCGACTTGGAAAATCCTTGCAGTGTCTATCTTCAAAATCCCGACAACCCTGTGCCTAGAGACCACTTGAGCTTAAGGTAAAGCTCTCATCCTCAGGATATGGAGGTACTCTCTAACTTGAGCAGGATCCATTTCCATCACTACATGAATGTGTGCCAGATCATCAGGTTTTGCTTCTTTGCGGAAGATCTTCTCCATGGTTTCCTCAAGATATGGCACACGTATCTGCTGATTCACCCATTTGGACTTACTGTCCATTAACATTCGTTGCCACCGAATTTGATGAGGTAGGAGTCTTGGTTCATTTTGATCCCTTAAGGCATAGTTTCTTGCTGTGTGCCTCAAGTTCACGTAGTCTTGTTCTTGAAGTACTGGTTCATATGGATCTCGGAACCAGTTTCGAAGTGAGTTGCGCAGACGTTGAACATCGACTCGTTCTTCATTTTGTTCTGGTTCGGCAGGTTCGGCTGGTTCAGCAGGTTCGGCTGGTTCGGCTGCTGTACTCTCGAATTCGATATCCGCAGGCTTTTCAACCGTTGGTGTATCGTCCTCTTGAGTCGTTGAAGTGCGTTGCCGTTTGGCGTGTCTCCCCCTCAGGACGAGTTGGAGCGGAGCCCGGGTCGTCCTGATGAGGTCTGGAAGTAGAAGTACGAACTGCCGGATGGCAAGACTTTTGGATTTCCGTTCGAAGAGCAGTAATAGCACCCAGGATGTCTTCCGTTTGGCGCTGTTGGGCATTTTTCATGTCGGCGAGCTCTTGGTCTATGTTTGCGCGGAATACATCGAACTCGTGACGAGTTACGGTGGGGATTTGAAGATTGCGGCGAAGAAGACCTTCAAGTGAATCCTCCGGTTAGCCGGTGGCATTGGATTCAGCGAGCAGATTAGCATACAACATCGACATGAGTTCATCGGTGTTATACTCATATCGATGCGAGGAATGTGGTCGATCTTCGGGGGGTGATGGTGGCGGTGGGGAGTGGTTGGTGCTTGGACGGCTGGAGCTTGCATGAGCAGATTCGGTGTGAACAGGAGTCGGCTCTTTAAGACACGCAGCTTCACGAATCTGGCGCACAAAGGCTTCTCTTTCGGCTGTCATAAGGACCAGATGTTCAGCAAGGGTGTCTCGTGCCCTTTGTAAGTGAGCCGCAATGAGAGCTTCGCCTTCTGGGGGAATAGAGAAGGACGAAGAGGTGGTAGCTGTGGGGGTAACTCCGGGATCACTTAGATTGCCCGTTGACATAACAGTTGATTCAACTGTATGACCTACGTTCAGCATTGTCGAAGATGTAGCGCTGGTAGGATTTCCTCCCAATCCTCGTGGAATGTCCGGAATGGACATCACTATGGGAGTTCCGACTGTGCCACGAAGGCTCGCAGTGTGTAAAGACTCATGTCCCCTAGCAGGCTCTAGACTCGATGTGCACACAACCGAAGTCGAAGCAGGTGAGCTACTGCCTCTTGATTCAATAGCTATACCTTCCGAGTGGAGGGGAGCTAGATAAGGTGCTAGACTCACAAGTATTGTTGAAACTGTTGGCTGTTATGAGTCTTCAGAGTGGCTGGGAGGGGCGTGCAATTGCGCTGCTATGTCCACAGCGACTTGTCCACTAGTCACACCCAACGAATGAGTAGGGCTAGTGGACGCGGTTACCTGGTCGGGGGATTTTGGACTCTCACTCTCTATTGTTTTTGTCTCCCCTTCGCTCATCCTCTGTGATTCTTTTTCTACTTGTACTCCCTCCGTTCTCCTTATCTCTCCAATAGAGGTTTCAGGGAAGATGTCTGACATAGATGGGGAGGACGGATTAGCTTCAAAGTCGAAGTGGAATTGAGTTTCCTCATCAGACGGTGGGGTAGGAGCGGATGTGGGTGAACGGATGATTGGATCAGGATTCGGTTCAGATGATGATGCATCATTTTCAGAGTTGGATTCGGTTGTAGAGGGTTGAGGGCCGATGCGGGTGACGGCTTGCACCTCTATTTCTGTAGTGCGTTGGCGACGACGGAGCGGTTGGTTGTCGGATGTATCCCATCCGATGATGAAGAGCGGGGGCGGATACGTTGTCGGCTGACTAAAGTTTTGAATCGGGGTGTGGGGATGATGGGTCGAGTGCGGGGGTGGTTGGTAGTAGGTTGGTTGGGGGGGGTGATCAAGTGCACCTCCCTCGTCATGTCCCCTCACAGTGCGCTCATCTCCCTGGTCGGGATCCCCTTGATCCTGACCCTGCTCTTCTATTCTAGGACCCTTACCTCCCTCAATATTTTCCTCTTGGATCGGCTCTTGGGCAGGCGCAACCGGAGGTGGTTGGGCCATTAAGCCATGTCGCTCCCTATAGGCTATTACACTAGGTGCATTCTGATCAGCATAAGCGAGGAGCGCTTCAGGGATAGGCATGGTATTTTGGAAGACCCGATCATTCAGGCGTAGAAATTTAAGGGCACAGGTTGGGCCTAAGGGTGTTCCGGCTCTTCTAGGAATGGCAGGTCGAGAAGTCATCATTGCATGGATGAATAGTTGAAGAAACCTCTGAAACGGAACGAATGCACGGTCGCGAAAGTTGGATTTGTCTTCGACTAGTTCTACAAAGTCCGTCCAGATGAGCATCGCGTAGTCGTAGTGGCGGTTGAATGCGATGCCGTGAAACATCCGAAGAACCGCCGTACTGGCCTTGTCCATGCCAGTATGTTTGCTGGTCAGACAGCGATTAACTATGGTAAATAGCGTGAACCAAATCTGAGGCAAGTACATCCTCTTGAACTGGCCGGGACTTGTGAGTGGTTCAGGGGATTCGTACCCGAGGGCTAGTATGTCGGCAACCAGTTGTTGGTCGGTTGCAAAAGCTTCGTATGGGTGTTCGGCGGTAGCAAGCGGTAGGCGGAGAATTCGGCGAATCCTGGCTGGAGTTAGGCGAGTGATAAAGTCATCGATCTGAGCCGTGAAATGATGGTCACCTTCGTCCGGATGATAAGTCAGTGTATACCAGAATTGTTGGAGGTAGAACATGGGTACTCGGTGGTCTAGTGCAAATGCAAAGCGAAGCGGATGTTGCTGAAGAATGTCGAGAATGATCTGGTGTTTGAGAGTGATGCCGAAGTCTAGTCGGTGGTTATTCGGTTTGATTTGGCGAAAGTGAGCTCGTGGCATCAAGAGGTCATCCCGGTTTGCTGCGTTGATGCTTGGTTCGGTCGAGCGTTCGGATGGCATCGGGTTTTCATCATCGGACATGTTTGGGTCATTCATGGTTTCCATTGGTTTCTGAAATAAGAAAGTTAGGCAAACCAAGTGTAAAAATTAGTGTTGTGAGTTTCAAAAAATGCTAAGTATTTTTATCGAGTCCCATTGGGTCGATAACAATTGTTATCGAGTGCAATGGGATCGATAAAAAAATGTTTGTCGATTGAATCAGGATCGAAAACAAGACTTGGAAAAAAATTTAGCTCAAACCTGTGGAGGGGTTGTCGAGTCAATGAGAATCGAGAAGAACAGAAGAACAGGTTATCGATTGCCTAAGGGTCGATGAAAGTACTTGAAAACTTTTTAGAAAAATATCGATCTATGTATAGCATGTTGTCGATTCTATGGGGGTCGATGAAATTACATGGACAATGTAAGGGCAGGTTATCGATCCAACATGACTCGATGAGAGCACTTAGTAATTTTCATCGATCGATTGATAGTCGATAACAATGTTATCGAGTCATAAAGGCTCGATAAAAACACTTGGTGTTTTTCATCGAGTTTATGAAGTTCGATAACAAAAGTTATCGAGTCATAAAGGCTCGATAAAAACACTTGGTGTTTTTCATCGACTTTATGATATTCGACAAAAAAGGTTATCGAGTCATAAAGGGTCGATAAAAAGACTTGGGCAAAAAGATGGTGTTCTTGGTCACAGTAACGAGACTCGATAAAAAAATCAAAGGATGATGAAGGACACGATAAAAACTCATAAACTAGACTAAGAACTTCTAAGTGCTCAGATTCCAAAAAGGGCCTAAAACTAAGGCAAAATCCTATTACTAGGTGCGATTAGTGATAGGGAACATGATTAGTAAAGCACTTAAGACTAAAACCCATTATCTACCCACGATTTTGACTGATGAACAGTCAAAATCGGAAAACCATATTAAACCCCAAAAAAAAACAAACAGTCAATCATTAAAAACATCATCATGCAACAGTTTTAGGAACAAAGTGCAAGAATTAAAGATGATAAGGGGAGAATTACGAACCTGGTGGTGCTTTCGGATCTGAAAAACTCGAAGTTTGGAGATTTTGATTTTGGAAGCCAAGAACTTGAAGGGTTTTTCAGAGAGAAAGAGGGAAATTCAAATTTGTGAAGAAAGGTTCTTTGAGAGAGGGGCCCGATTACTTTAAATAGTGGTCATCGGGTGATGACACGTGGCAGTGTGTGATTGGGCCGATGAAAAATTTCCCGTTAACAAATGTCGATTGGGGAGGTTATCGAGCCAGAGGGGGTCGATAATCCCATTTTTGTCGAGCCCTTAAGGGCCGAGAACTGCACTTAAAATTAATTTTTTTTTTTTTAATTTAATGAACACATAAAAAAAATTGGCTCCCCCTAAATGTGTGCATACAGATGTGTGCTCCCCCTATGAATGTGAATGAGTAGGAAAACGTACCTTGTTGCTCCCCCTTGAATGATGAACCATGGTGATATACACAGCGAGGTAAAAATAAAAGGAAAGAAAAACATTGAAAATACGGAACTGTAAGATAAAAGTCAAAATCTAAAAAATGAGAGTCCAGGTGTTGTGCAGATTGACTCAAAGAGTTAATGTGCAAAAACCCTTGGATAGACGTTTTTTAAGGATTTTGAGGCATTCTGATTTTGGATAATCAGCTTTTAAGATTGAGCATTCCCAACTTGGATACTAGGAACTGGAATCGTTTCTCATCCAGTGCCTTGGTAAATAAGTCGGCAAGCTGAAGTTCCGTGTTAACAAAGTATAGTTCAATTGTACCTCTTTCGACGTGATCCTTGATGAAGAGATATCGAACGTCGATGTGCTTTGTCTTCGTGTGTTGAACCGGGTTGCTTGAAATGGCTATGGCGCTTTTGGCGTGATCCGAATCTGAAAAGGCAGTTAGTTCGAAACCCGTATCCTTGGGATACCATAGGCCAAGATTAGGTGTACCTTTTAAATACCGGAAAATCCGTTTGATCGCACTAAGATGAGATTCCTTTGGAGATGCTTGATACCTCGTGCAAAGACAGGTGGCAAACATAATTTCCGGACGACTAGCCGTAAGATACATGAGAGAACCAACCATGCCCCGGTAATTTTTTGAATCCACATCTTTTCCCGAAGGATCAGCGTGTAGTTTTGAACCCGGGGACATGGGTGTACCAATCGGAGAACATGACGTCATGTTGTATTTACTCAACATATCCGAGATGTATTTGGATTGGTTGATGAATATTCCAGTAGAAAATTGTTTAATTTGAAGACAAGGAAAAAATTCATCATTCCCATCATGCTCATGTTAAATTTGGCAATCATGAGTTCAGAGAACTCTTTGCATTGTCGTGGGTTAGTCGAGCGAAGATGATGTCGTCCACATAGACTTGAATGAGCATAATGTCACCATTGTCCTTTTTAATGAAAAGAGTTCGA
Source organism: Silybum marianum (assembly GCA_036898165.1). Taxonomy (NCBI): domain Eukaryota; kingdom Viridiplantae; phylum Streptophyta; class Magnoliopsida; order Asterales; family Asteraceae; genus Silybum; species Silybum marianum. The sequence continues at coordinate 32,982,123 of CM072533.1, read as the reverse complement.
TCGATCTTACCTTTGGAGTATCCGTTTTTCACTAAATAGGTAGACAGGCTATCGTACCATGCGCGGGGAGCTTGCTTCAATCCATACAGAGCCTTGTCCAGAATGTAGACATGATGAGGCTTGGAGGAGTCGACAAACCCGTCGGGCTGAGAGACATAGACTTCTTCACGCAAAACACCGTTTAGGAAGGCCGTTTTAACGTCCATTTGGAAAACCACGAAATTCTTGTGTGCCGCGTAAGCCAAGAACATGCGAATTGCTTCAATACGGGCTACGGGTGCAAGTCTCCATCTTCATCTTGCTTGTTCTTGTTGACGGTATCCTTTGGCGACAAGTCTACCTTTGTTGCGAATGACGACTCCATCTTCATCTTGCTTGTTCTTGAATATCCATTTCGTGCCAATAACTGTTTTGTTTCGTGGACGGGGAACAAGGCGCCATACTTTCAGACTTTCAAATTGATTGAGTTCCTCTTGCATGGCCACAATCCAGTCAGGATCATTCATTGCCTCATGAATGGATGTGGGTTCAACCTTACTGATGAATGAAGAGAACATGCAATCATTGGCCGAGGCGGAACGTGTTGTAACTGGTCGGTTTGGATCTCCGATAATTTGTTCAACAAGATGAGAGCGGGTCCATTTTGTTGTATGAGGAAGAGGTTGAAAGGCATTTGGATCCGGGGTGTCATCGTGATAAGAACCTAAGGGAAGATCTTGAACAGATTCCAAAGATGGGGCCACGGTTGAAGATCTAGTGGCACTTGTGACATCCGGCGTTGTTGAAATGGATGTAGGGGGAGAGGATGTCGGTTCCGCAGGATTTGGTTAAACAGGCGGTTGAGGTTCAGGAGGAACAAGAGGAGCATCCGAAGGACTAGTTTGATTTGGAGGAGCAGTCGTAGAGGTGCTTGGAGATGCAGCAGTTGAGACGGTTTCCGTTGTAATTGGTGGTCCGGAAAGATCCGAGGTCTCGACATTCTCCAAGGTGGGCGGGGGAATCTGGAGAAAATTATCAGTGGACGGTCCAAAGTAATCCGAGTAGAAGTACTCAAATAGGTCATCCAGATTTGACTTGTCAGTATTGGACGTTGAAGGTTCAGCAGGGTTGGGAGCAGGTTCCGAATGAATGTGATCGGAAGCTAGTATACCGGTGAGTGCGGGTCCGGAACTGTCGTGTTCAGGAGCCATCTCGGCGTTTGGATCGAATTGTACATTAACGCTTTCAGTGACGCAACGTGCGTGTTTTACTTAGACCCGATAAGATGATGCATTTGGTGAGTATCCGAGAAAGTAGGCTTCATCGGCTTTTGGCTTGAGTTTCCCACGATCTTCTTTTTCATTTAGTACGAAGCAACGTGTGCCAAACGTTCGAAGATGCTCGATTGAAGGAACGCGATCATAGACTAAGTGATACGGTGTCTTGTTGAAGCGCTTGTTGATGATGGATCGGTTTTGAGTATAGCAGGAGCGTCTTTGATAGCTTCGGCCCAAAGGTGGAGAGGAAGCTTTGAAAAAGTAAGCATAGTGCGAGCGGCTTCAACAAGAGTTCTATTTCGGCGTTCGACCACACCGTTTTGTTGTGGAGTACGAGCTGCAGAGAACGTGTGGGTTATACCAACCGATTCGAGGTAACCGTCAAGGATACGGTTTTTGAATTCAGTTCCATTATCGGTGCGGATGGTTTGTGCAGTAAGTTCTAGTTTGACTTGAACGGCTTTGAGAAATGTGATGATGGTGTCGGGGGTTTCATCCTTTGATCGAAGGAACTTGACCCATGTGAAGCGAGAGAAATCGTCCACCATCACGAGAACATACTTTTTACCATGTATGCTTTGAGTCCGCATCGGGCCGCACAAGTCCATATGAATGAGTTGAAGAGGTCGAGTCGTGCTGTGAATTATCTTGGGTTTGTGAGAGACCTTCTTCATCTTTCCCATTTCGCATGCATCACAAAGATGTGGTTTGTCGAATTTAACAGATGGGAGTCCGGTGACTAATCCGTTGATGGAGAGGCGATTAATGTTCTTGAAGTTTAAGTGAGATAGGCGACGATGCCATAACCAGGTCTTTGGACTAGAGACGTTTGATAGAAGACAAACACTTGAGGGGGCATTTACTTGGGAAAGATCGATCGTGTAGAGGTTGGACTTACAAGTGCCGGTTAGAAGCTCATTTCCATCAAACGTGCGAACACAGCATCTATCGGGTCGGAAATTGACTTCGAGTTGCTTATCACAAAATTTTCCAATGCTCAATAGGTTGTGGCTTAGCCCTTGTACATAAAAAACATTTGAAATGGTGATGTTGTTTTGAATGATATCACCATATCCTTTTATCGGTGCCAAGTGATTGTTGCCAAATTTGACGAATCCGCCTTTCTTTTCAGTGTAGTTGGCAAGCAGCTCCTTTTGGCCGGTCATGTGTTTGGAGCAGCCGGAATCTAAGTACCATACATGACCGATCTGCACAAAATCAGGCAGATTTAGGTACCCATTTGTAAATGGGTCCATCATGGTTAGTTGACTTTGCACCCTTGGGTACCCACTTGAGGTGAGACTTATAGGCGTTAGTCATTCGATTTCTCGGACCCGATTTAGAAATGGAGGATGAATGATAAAAGTTGTGATTAAATGAATTATGCATGTCCGGAAAATAACCATAACCATAATCAATAGAGGTTTTACGAACAAAAACATCCACACCGCAATTAGAGCAACAAATTTTATTACGAGAAAATTTGATTAAATGTCTAAATGAACGAATTTGATACGGAAAAGGAAATCTAAAGTTGTTTCTTTTGAAATTGGAATGTAAAAACTTGTCTTCATTGCGGGGTGTTTGCTTTGTAGTATGCTTGCCCTTTTTGACCCAAACCGACTTGGTTTCTAAAGTATGAAGCGCTGAAATGGTGAAAGGAACACGGTTAGTATGGTTTTTGAAGACTTGATTGTTTTTCTTTTGATTGTGAGTGATCGGATTTTGACTTGTGGAACACTCCGTTTGTTCAGTAGGTAAAGAAACTGTTTCCATAGGTTGTTTGCCTTTGTCTAAGAATTCAGTATGATTAGGAAGTACAGGATTGAAATCAAACTTATCACACATATCATTTAAGCACTCGTCCGATTCAAGTGAAGATTTGTTAGAAAGGGTATCTAATTCAGCATTGATTTGTTCTTCGGAATAGGAACATTTTTGTTTTGGAAGATTGGAGTGTGGGTCCATTTTGAACAACTCTTCACAATTATCTAAATAATTGCTAACGAAGACTTTACAAGTTGAAACGTTTGAAATAGTATCATTTTCACGAGTTTTGTTCAATTGTAAAGTCTCGTTTTCAAGTTGTTGTATTTTAAATAAAAATGTTTCCTTTTCCTTTTCCGCCAAAGAACGTTCGTATTCCAACACTTGTTCGAGTTGAAGAATTTTCTTTTCTAAAAATAGTGTGGGAATGTACGGTTTACACTCAGGAATCTTGTTTTGAAGTTCTTCGGCGGAGTAAGATGGGAAGTAGTTGTTTGGAAGAGATTCACTTGAAGATTCCTCTTCTACTACTTGAGGATAGCAGAAAGGTATTTGAAAATAGTTTTTGTTTAGTCTCTTCCATTCTTCTCTTTCCTCAACACTAGGGTCCGGTTTCATAAATTGAATTTGGTAATCTGGACCAAGGTTCAGATATTCGAATTTATAAATCGTTGGAGTATTATAGATAGCCTTTGCTAAGTGTTTCAGGTTTTCAAAACCTAAACCGGCTTTGGAGCTTAAATCTTTCGGTGCATTTAAGTGAATTGTGTGTTCAGTTTGACCAAGCTTGTAAAGTTTTAATTCCAATGCTTCGAGTTTTTCTAATAAATCCTGTCTTTGAAAACTGACAAAGTCAAACTTGGATGAAAATTTGGTAGTCTCATTCCTAGATGTTTGAAGTTGGAGTGTGAGATCAGATATTTGTTTTTGGAAAAGTTCATTTTCTTCCATTAAAACCATTTTCTCCGTTTCGAGATTTTGTGCTATACTTTGAGTAGCGACAAGGTCGGTTTGCATAAGAAGCAATTGTTTATGGTTATTTTCAAGACTTGCTTCTAAATTGGAAACCAAGAGTTTCTCGGTTTTCAATTTGGAGTGTAATTCCTTTAATTGACACATTAAATCATGCATTTGAGATACAAAAGAGTCATAGTCAGAAGGGCTTACCTCGGGTGTGTAGTCGGAAGCGTTAGAAGGAGTGTCATCAGAGTAAGCCATTAAGCTGAAATGTGCTTGAGTATCCCCTTCCATGTCATCTTCATCATCTTGATTAAGCCATTGTTCATCTTCAGCTAGAAGGACTTTACCGGCTTCTTTTTGTTTGGACAACATCAGTTTGTAAGTGAAGTAGTTAGAGTCCTTCACTACTGGCTTCTTGCATTCCCTTGCGTAGTGGCCAGTTTTGCCGCAGTTGTAGCACAAACTTCTTTCACCCTTGAACTTGTCTTCAGGCTTGGGTGTAGGGCGAGGTTCTTCTCTTCTAGTTTTGGGTTCAAATATTGCCTTTCGCTCGAGGCATACCTTTGTTGATTGGGATTCGAGCGACGTGAGAACTTTTGTTGAAAAGATTTTGTAAGGAAGGCCAGTTGATGTTGAAGTTTGGCAATTTCTGGATTATAGTCAAAGTCTTCATCTTCTAATTCGGGAAACATTTCTTGAGGAACTGAAGAGGACTCTTTTGCCATTAATGCGATTGGATCCGGGTTCTTCTTGGAATTTAACCCCATAAGTTCGAGAACCTCCTCTTCATCTTGTTGAAGGGTTTCATAGACTTCATGAAGGTCAAGGTCAGCAAGATATTTGTTGTGTTTGATTTGATTAGCAAACCGACGCCATTCCGGTTGAAGATTGCTAACAAATTTGACATTGTTTTCGATCTTAGTCTTACGAATTTCGTTTTTGCTAAGTTCGTTCACCAGTTGTACAAATCGAGTATATGTGTTCGTAAGACTTTCTCCATCTTTTGCCTTGAATTCTTCATATTGAGAAATGCAGTTGGTGATTTTGAGTTGTGTACCAATCTTCGTTCCAAGCATGAATTTCTCTATGACCTCCCACATTTCTTTAGCCGTCTTTTTGTGGCTATCAATGCTCATGTAGATCTCATTGGGAAGGCTCATAAGTAGATAAGAACGGGCAAGTTGGTCACCTCTCATTATCCTCTTCTCGTTTGCATCCCAAGAGCTTTTGAGTTTAACTTCCCTTCGTGCGGGCATAGGAGGAGTGTTGTTTGGCATAGCAGGATACTCGGCGGAGGATGACCCTTTTTGATTGAACTCATGATCTCATCGGCAAAGTCATGACGTTCAATGAAATCAAGAAATCTATCCTTCCATTGAGAATATTCTCCCGGAAAGAGAATTGGAGGCTTGGTGTCTGATCCAATGGCCATGGCTTCTCGGGTGGTCATTGTACTGTTTTGTTTGGACCTTGATCAATGAGTTTTTAAAAAATTCTGAGGTGTCGCTGGAAACAGTAGGTTATTATCGAGTGACTAAAGAAAATCGATTGAAGGATTTTATCGGGCGTGAAGTGCTCGGTGAAAATTGTTGTCGGATGACTAAGGATCGATAATAATTGTTATCGGGTGAATAAGACGCGATAAAAATTGTTATCGAGTGAACAAGACGCGATAAAACTTGTTATCGAGTTAACAAGACTCGATAAAAATTGTTATCGAATTGAGTGGGACTTGATATAAAAAATTGTCGAGTGAACAAGACTCGAGAAACAGATTGATTTAAAGAGTTTTATCGAATACTGACTTACTCGATAAAAAAAATTTCTCGATTCAATGGAACTTGATAAAAATTCTTAATTCTGAGTTTTCTGTTTATTGAAAAACCAGAAAACAAAAACACAGTGTTCTTGACTAAAAAGAACTCGTCTTTTTATGGACAAGACTATCTGGGTTTTCGAGTATCTTATTTGTTCAATCACAGAAAATATCAAATTTACGAGAGTTTATGATTTTTACTAAGGAAATCTTTAGTAAGAAAAGCTGCAGGAGTCACAAGTTCCTGAGTTTTCTTATGTAAAGATATTCAAAAGTAAATAAAATAAACCAAAGCAATTTTAACTAAACAGAATTAACTATTTTATAGAGGAGTCGATAAAAATTCAAGATTTAAGCAGTTTGTATCGATAAAAATTCAATCAACAGAAGGGATATCCGATAAAAAAAATAATAAGACGAGAAAAAATTTAAATCGAAAAGAACACAGATATACCTAATCGAGAATAACACACAGAAACTGATATGATGATCGAGAAAAATTCATTGAGCAGATATGTGTTAGTCGATAAAAAAAATAAGAAGTTTTATCGGGTAAAGCTTGGCACTGTATGACTCGACAAAAATCAATGAACAGCAGAAAAATAATTTTACCTTCTGTTTTCGTGGTTTGCTCAGAAAATCGTAAAAACTCGTGATCTCAGGCTCTGATACCACTTGTTGATCCCATTATAACAAGCACAATGACAATAAACAGTTAATATGAAAGTAATATGACACGAACAATGATTTAAAGAACTTACGTAGTCATATATCTCTTGAAAGTGTATATGTCGATTACAAATATGATTCACAGTTTCTGCTCTCTCTCTAAATTAATATATGAATCGACTAATCTAAAGTAAAACCCTAAGCATGTATTTATATTGCTAGGTCTAGTCTAATTAAGGAAACAAATATGATGCATGAGGACAACTGTCAAGGATTCATTAGCTGGAAGTTACTCTTTAGGACAAAAGGAGATGTCACTCCCTTTATACTAGGTTAATGGGTGAACCATTCTTTGTAGCACGTAATGTCAGATAACTTTATCTCTTTTTCTTCATGCTCTGTGAAGTGTCATCAAACCTTTTAGTTAAAGACAAACATCCCTTTTATGAGAATAAAACAGAATGTCCTAATTTAAGGTTTGGTGCCGACGTTCTTGCTGCACACGTTTTGGATTTATTGTGACTCAAGAACTTGTCTTTGAAAATTGCTAAGTGATACATATAGGAATGTATCACGTCGGTTAGTGCTCCTTAAGATTGGAATCGGCAAGTGTACAATGCTTGGGGCAACTCCATTTTGACCTTAGGATCGGCAAGTGTACTCAGGCTTGTGTCGGTGACTGTACCTCAACCTTATAATCGGCAACTGCAATGTTCAGTGACTACTCCTTTGATGTCGGCAAGTGGTCGGAATTTTAATGTTAGTTGGTACATCAAAAATTCCACATTTTGATGTACAACCCTTGATTTAATAGTCTTTGATTTTCCAATACTTGAAGTATTTTTCAGACCTTCAAAAAAACATATAAAAGATCAACCATATAAAGAGAGAGAAGGTTCATCACCAAATCATCGGTGACCCAACAGATATCTTTCAATAAAACGCATCATCAGAAATACTAAAACTATTATGTATCCATGGGCAAACCATTTCTCTTCCATGCCACTGAAGAAAGTCGAAACTTGTATTTTCATATCTAACCAACTAAGATTCCTAAATAAGAAAAGTTGTAGATAGTAATAGCATGTGTGACCTCTCTATTGCATGTATAAAGAAAGAAAGTGTGCAACCCTCACCTCAGAAGATTAGAGACGCGTACATCCAACTATGTCTTAATATGCCACCATAGATTCTTGTGATGGTCGTCATTTTTATCAAAGTGTTGCATGGTTGCATGATTTAAGTATAAATGTTTCCGAACTCCGGTGCCACTTCATCAATAATAGAGTGGTCCCAATATCAGGTCCTGAAGCTTCCTCATCTTTCGAGTTTACTAAAAGTATGAAGAAAACATTAGCTTAATGCAAGTGTATGTTATGATATAGTTGTAAGACATGTTTCGCTACAAAGGCATGCAATGTTCCATGTATCTTGTGTGTGTATATATATATATGTATATATCGAGAGAGATAGAGAGAGAGAGAGAGAGAGAGAGAGAGATACCTGCTAGGATGGAATCAATAGCCAGTAGCACGACAACAGGGATACTATCTGAGTTCAATCTGGATAACATAATCCATGCCTGGGTAGGACTACGGGGATTACAAGGGAAAAGTTTTCTCAACAAGCCGACAAATCCATCTCCAAGCTTGCTAATACAGATAATTGTGACATGAGGAAGACCTTGAAAAAACTTCAATATGAATTCTTCAAGATCCGAAACGGATTCAGGTGCCGAGTTGTAGGGATGGATGGGGATTAGAAAACCAAAAGTACATTACAATGTCTATGAAGAGTCAACACATACCTAGGCAAATTAAGCAACACTGAGCTGGAACTGCAACAACCCTAAAAACAAAAGTATATGACACAAAATCATTTGTAGTCTAAAGCAAGAAAAAAGTGTTTGGCCATTTGCAAATTGAATTGAGGATGGTCACTATATTAAACTTATGAATATATCGTGAAATCAAATATCAAAATATGTTAATCACACTTCAATTTCCTGTAAGGATGTATGTATAAATTAAGAAGATAAATAATATGTATGGCTTGAGTGTGTGTCTGAGCTTTGCAAATGATATTTACAAATAAATGTCAAAGATAGGGCCTTGGGGTCACAAGTTTGATTAAAAGGTGGTATTGTGCAGGCAAAATAGTGGCAGAAGTGGGTAATGAGATTCCCGTTGTTTGCTTCATCAACCGACCTAAAATTAACAACCGTATGATTTTGACAGCAAGGTCAAAAAGAATGCCTGTTGAATTATGTTAAAATGAATAGTTACAATTATCAATAAAAACACAAAATGCCTAAAACGCAAAAGAGCATGCAAGGGCAAGCATACTTAATTTGCACTTCAAGCAACCCATGACATAAATGTTGATAAATAATAAATGTATCTTCCATCGCATGACGGATGAAAACAGAAGTAGATATGGAAAAATAAAGTTAGAAGGATGCCCTATAACTATAACTATAACTAGGGGTGGCAATCATGTCGTGTTCCGGACACGACCCATTTAACTAATTGTGTCGTATTGATCAACCCTAACCCGTATATGCTTAACCCGTATATGGCCCGCGTAACCTGTTTATCTATACACGTTTGCGGGTCATTAGAAATATAGAATAAAATAGAGTATAATATTAGACAAAACAAATTTTTTAAAACTTATAATTGAAACGGGTTGGCGGGTTAACCCGCGAACATATATCTAAACCCGAACAAGATACGTATAATAATCAAGTTGGCGGGTTAGAAGATTCAACCCAAACCCGTTTGTTTTCGTGTCGTGTCGAGAATTGCCACCCCTACCTATAACTCAATGAAAGAAAGAGTAATGTTAAGTGGTTAGAGTAAAAAAATTGAAGAGATTCATGTCCAAAGCTAACTGGAATTATAAGCTAAATGACCAACTAAAGACATATCCTGCACAATAGATGAGTAACATCAATATAATTAATAAAATGACGTTTGAGCATTTATTTGTTGCTTTAAAAACCTAGAAATACAGTAATTTGCTCCAAATACTTACTTCAACATCCGTGGTTTTTTGGAGACATCTTCCAAGTGATGCTTGATGAAAATACGACGCCCACTGACTTACAGAAAGAACACCGTTAGAAGACGACAACACAGAAAATGCCTCGTTTGATGGAGAAAGCGTGTACAAAACAGAAAGCAACCACGAAACCTGTGATGTTGTCATCAAAGCCAAGAATCAAACAAAAATTCGAGCGAGGTAGTTTGTTGTCAAGTCAAACCATTGAGAATTATAATTCACGAATCTCATGCATAAAATCAAAGGAAATTATCTCTGAAGGCCTCTAGTTAGTAGTAGAATAGAGGAAAAACATATTGATTCCTCTCATGCTAGTACACAAAATATGGAAAAAGATAAAATTCCAATGTTATGATTGTTAAGCACATATTAAGAGACATGTTAAACGGTCCATCCTTTTACTGTATAGAATAATATTTAACGTTAGAGTTACCTATTTGTCTCCTATCAGATGTATTAGAAACAATAAGCAAAGTTGGACAATCAAATGATATGTTGGGTTTAGACAGATGGATTGCAAAAGTTGATTTAGATATATAAAATACAATTTTCTCCTATATTACACAAAACAAATGAGAACTAGAACTTTGGTACTGTGTTATATGTAAAGCTTCATTGATACAATTTACCAAGAAAAGATTGGGAATAGTCGAGAGAAGTTGATAAACGTCGATTAATCCCCACATAAACTTTTGAAGGGGATTGTCGAAGAGTGTAAGCTTCCATTAGTATCACAATCGTTTGATAGAGATACATCAAATCATTATCCCATAATCTATTATCTATTCACATGTCATGTGATTAATTTTGTAATCCCTAGGATAGGGTGATTAATTTTGTGTTTTTATTTCTCAAATTGTGTATATATACTCAATAGTGGTTGATGTATAAACAAGTAAATTAAATTACAAATCATAAATTTTGTTTATATTGTCAACATTTAAGATGGAATATATGAGAAACAAGGTATGCTATGCCTAAATTCATATGATTATGTTTTATATGGTTCAAGTATAACCAAAGTATTTTTACATGCATTCATTAATTGTCGGTTTATGAACCAATGCATTCTTCTAAACTTCAAGTCAATTTAGTTTTTCAAAAAATAAGATTAATACAATGGATGTGAGAAACTATATTAACCTGTTGGAAAAGTTCGGGGACCTCACGAGATAGTATGAAGCATAACTTCAATTCAGAAACAAATGTCAGCATGGCAAGACACTCATTCTCATCTTTCCTAGAAAACATATATACCAAAAAGAGATAGTGCATTAGTAAAATCAAATGACATTTGCAACACTTCATACGAATAAACTATTTGATTCATCAGAAAAAGCTCTTTCACACATCAAACTAAGAAGAAATTATTTTCCGGTACAAGTAAGAGAAAACCTCAAAAGGATTACCCGTCATTATTAGTCATACACATCCCAAAAGGATTGCCCGTAAATTTTAGTCATACACATGCTTACCAAATTGAAAAATAATTGTATCTCATGATATGCATGCATCTGGCATAGTGAATTAGTGCTCATGGTTCATGCAATACATCCTTAAACATACAATTATGGACATAAAAGTATTCTACGGTCCAAGTTAAGTAAGATAGCTTGGAACTCGCAACATGATCATGTTAAGAGTTCCCCTATTTGTTTCACTTATAGCAAGAGGAGGAAACGAGGGATGGTTTACCGTTAAAAATGCGTGTGACTAAAAATACATATGTTTTTTTTCCTATATGTGCCTTTATTGATTGCTTGAACAAGTAACAAGCACCTTCCATAAAGGTTCCCTTCCCAAGCTTAGCGATTAAGTCATTGTCCATACGGTTAAGCAACTAACAAACACCCTTACATAGCTGACTGAATAAGCTATATCCCTTATTAAGCCCATTAAGCCCATTAAGCCACTACCAAACAAGCCCTAAATCATATATATAAACACTAGACGAATTGTAAGAGATATTAATATGTGACAACCAAAACGCACAATTCTAAGATAGAAAATAATATAATGCAACCTCATAGAAGACTAATATTTCATATCCACATTTCCAATTTCCCGTCTTGTCATAAATAACAAAACAATAAACATCACCTTTTTTGACAACAATATAAATAACAATATCATGTTTACATCACAGTGAAGTCCAATGATCTAACCTAATCAACAAGGGTCTCACACACAAACAATCTTTTAAGAACCGGTCAACATCCAAAAAAGTAAAAATCTAAAAACAGAAAGAAAAGAGATGAGATATTTGCTATTTGATTATTACTCACCATAATTGATCAGATATGTTAGAATTTAATAAGTAGTCTATCGATCACATACTCCTTTGATTCTTTCATTTAATTTTATTTCTCTTAAACTACACCATACTCGTATAGTTGTATAGTGTGTTATCAAGATTAAATATGGTTTAGATATTAATCAAAAACAGAGTTATGTAATGATTTGATTCATAAGTTACAAATTCATTAGATGTTCAAAGGAAATTGTCAACTTAATGAAATTCATCCTTGTTCAAAAAATGATATACACCATCATATCAATCATATGAATGAAGGCTTTTTGGCCTCCTAGGGAGATCAGGGGTTCAAACCTCACCAAAGTTGAGGAGGGTGAATTTATTTGTTTCATTTGTCATATATATATATATAAATATTATATATTTCAAAATGAATCATATGAATGAGTATTTAAAGTCTTCAGAACCAACCATTATATAACTTTGATGTTTTCAAATCCATGTTGTGTTGGAAACCTTAAGATGTGTACTATAATATTAGATCACTATGTGAACTATAATTAGTTATTTGATTATATTCTACCCCTATAAATGGATCTGTTGGTTTGAAACCTTTGCTTAAATTAATAAAGAAGTTTCAAGAATGATATTAGTGAGTATCGACACGTTTCAAGATACATACGTGTTTGGTGCCATACCAATGAACTTATAAAGGCTATATGGTTTACTAAAGGATCAAATAAATGGGGAATCGATCGAATAACTAATTTAAAAACCGAATGTATATGTGGCATAGGATCATGTGAGAAGAAGAGCTAAGGTGAGAAGCGTAAAAAGAGATCTGGACCCTTGATACTTATAATCTCATACCCACCCATGAATTGCGCATTAGAAGGGAGTTGATTCGGTGCATTTCGGTGCACCTCATCTTGGTACATCTCATCCTAATATGCATATAAGGGTGGAGATCCCTTCTTGCGCTTCTCACCGGTATCCAACCCATGTATATGTATAAATATCTATTTATGTGAGTATATTTATTAGATATAGAAGTAAAAACTCACAAGGCCACAAAAAAGATAAATGATCATGAGTTGTGGCGTCCCATAGCAAGAAGAGTGAAAGAGGAGAAGACAAACCGGAAGAAGAAAATAGAAGTTTGGTTGGAGAAATGGAGGTGAGATCACAAGTGGCTAGAGTAAAAAAAGAACTATCAAATAGAAGCGGAAAGGAACATACTTAAAGGAAGTGTTTGGAATGATTTCTATTTTGGGTAACATAATCTCAAAACCTTCATCACGAAAAGCTTTCAAATGTCAACTTAGATGGAGTGTTTAACGGTCAAATACAACTCTAAAAAGAAGACTTACAACGCAACTAAACTTGATCCAAGAAAACCAAAAGGCTTAGTACCCTTTGAGTCCCAACATGTGCATGCGTAACTAAAAAAAAGGGCAATATGTTATATTCAAGGGTGCAACAATTTTCAAATGAGGATAACCTCTAATATTCCATTTTTTTCCAAAAATTATCAAAAAGAAACAAGTCAGTCTTCTGAAAGAGTTGAATTCATACCTGCAAGTAGAGATGGCAGCTGATCCCGCTCCCAAATAGATCCAGGTCCCGACTCTAAAAGGGTGGCCCGGTGAAGATTGGGTTGTAAGTTGTACGGGTAACCGGTCCCCGCCCGCCGGGCCCAAACAAGTCCTATGTTATAAAAATTTTAATTTTAAGTTTTTTTAATCAATTTTTAATAATACTTTAATATATATATATAATTGCATCACTAAATACACTTAAAAAATGCGATTATTATAGTTTTATAATTGGTTTTCAATCAAATACAATTAAAAACACGTTTTATTGTAAATTTCAAATTAGTTTTTAATCAAATACAATTAGAAAGTTATAAATACATATAAAAATACATTTATTTTGGAAAATTTAACCGGGCCAGGCCCATTTTGCCATCTCTACCTGCAAGTGAAGATGCTTGGTTGATCAACAGCAATAGGTTTATCAACAAAGACTTTTCATAAAAAATGAAGAAAAAATGTATTGATAACATTTCAGATGAAAGAAAGGGTTCTGGAGGTGTCTCGAGCAGTATATTAGATGAACCAAGATTGTGAGAAGAATTTCGTTCACGATCTTTAGATTCCTTGTGCTTAAATGTAATGAAATATGAGCCTTTTTTTCAAACTACTAATGAGACAGAAACGCTTAAGTTTTTTAAACTGATACATCAATAGAAGAAAAACAATACTTTCATTTTAAGTAATGGAAATGAAAATGAAAATGATTTTCATTCCATCATTCTATATTCCTTTGGTTTGTTGTTTGGAGATGAAAAAACCATGGTGACGTTAATGGGCTCTAGTCAGGTGACCATTTATTTAATAAACAACCTTGGTGAAAAATCGAACAAACAACAAACAAGTGATTTTTATTCATAAAAGCATTAAACAGAAAGGGTACTTTAAAGCAAGCTTATTGACGTAGGAAGAATAGAATGATAACGGCTTGATATTATGTCAGTTAGGAGCAAAGAGAGCATGTTGGAGTTGACAAGCATTGTATGGCAGGTTTAAGAAAATTTTCTTTTCAAGCTAAAGAAACAGAAACAAAAAACTAATTTCAAAGGAACATCATACCAGTAGTAGTAGTTTCTTTTGTTGCATAAATCTTCTCTTTAAGGTTACTATACATTGTCTTTCTAGCCTTCTAGGAAAAGAAAAAGAACAACTTAGTACATTGATATTGCTGTCGGATTGAGAGAAAGGGAGAGGGGTCTTTTGGTAGATCCTGAATGATTTGGTCAGAATGACTAAGAGACGCCTCTCTGTATGATACAGTGCATAATCAAAAGGGATTGTTTGGTAAATGTTATGCTTAATTTAATATGCTTAAAAATCTGATTTTTTTGATAAACTTGAATTAATAAATTATTTTGCAAGTATCCGACAAAAATCCAAAAACTCTTAATAAAAATCAACCTTCAAACAATCCTACATCATTAAGGAAGCCCCAAAAGAACTCCACAGTGGACTTATAATCCACTACATCACACAAGGAAAAACACAGGTAGGAACTTAAAAGCAAAAAGGTCAAATACTTTTACAAATGGAATTAACCCCATATGCGGCTTGGTTCTATTAGAACCACATATATAAACTCCAGTCTTCGGATGAAAACTCCTATAAGAAATAATACCTAATTTTGTTTCGATTGCAAAATAACAGATTTGATGAGGAGAACACCAAGATCGACCCATGGTTTTTGTTCGATTGTAAAACAGAAAGACGGGAAAGAGAAGTAGAAAACGAAAATTTTGCCCTAAATCGTACCTGTGAGATTGAAATTTGAGTGAAAAATCACAAACATGTAATCTCTCAATACAAAAGAAAACGGTACCATTCTACTCTACAGAGGGAGGGAGGGGTAACCTTGGAAAATAAATGAGTTTCAGACATGCAAAAAACGTTGTCGAATTTTGATTGGTTGATAAACACATCACATCACAGCTGTTGTTGTCGGCGAAGAGGGGGACTACATCGTACATCTTTGAAGGTGGGATTGAGAAGTGAGGCTAAATGACAAGTAAACCAAAGGCTTGAAAAAGAACTCAGTACCCAACCAGATACAAAAAATATAAATTCAAAAGCCCAAATTCTTGTAAAAGGAGTTAGAGCATCTTCAATACTAAATTATAAAATAAATAAAAAAATAGACTTGATCAATGACTTGAAAAGCGTTTGAAGAAAACATTTACCATTGAACCAAGAGCATCCACAATGCTTAACTTATTCCACAACTTATTGTTTTTGCCATGTTAGCTTTCCACTAACTTATTTTAACAAAAACTTTTTCTAATCCAATAACCTTTTGAAAAGCTTTTTATCAATTAAAATTTAATTTTCATCATCTTCTATTTAAATTATCTTATATAACCCCTTCTAAAAACTATCATAAATACATTGTATTCTTACATAAAAACCTTTTTCATTCCAATGAATTCGTTAAAAAATAATAGACGATTAATAATTCGTCAATATTGATGTCATTTTGTCATTGTATAACTTTTATATTTTTTTGCGTATTCGATATTAGTGTTATTTTAATTGTCTTGACAAAATTTTCTTAATAATGTATTTTGTTATAAAATATATTTTAGTTTATTATAGATATTTAATAAATTAGATTATTTAATTAAAATGTATAAAAATCTAAAATGAAAATAAGATAAGAAGAGGGAGTAAAATGTAAATTTAAAAGGAGTAAAATTTAAAATCATCTTAGCAATAACCGGTTGGTGAATGCCAACCTTTTCTTAAAAAGCTATTTAGTAACCTTTTTATTACAATGGTAAAAAGTTATTCAATCACTTGTTGAAATAGTAAAAATCCTTCCAATAACCTCCCATTGGAGGTGCTCTAAGAGGAGAAATATCAAGTCTTTGAAGATTTGACTAGTGTGGTGTAATTTATGTATATTTATTAAAAATATAAAAAAATAACTTTTTGTTAGTATAATCTTATATAGCAAAATGGTCTAAGTCTTTGTAAAAGCTGGAGATGCTCTTATAAGACTTATTTTTTTTTAATGGAGATGAAAGTTGAAATTAGTAATAAATAAAAGTGTGATGGGGGAAATAATGTATTGAAGTTACTAAATATGAGAAATAAATCTCAATGGATGATAAAAGAAAGGTGGAGGAATAAAGTAAATCTGAAATTTTCAATTCTAGTGTTGTAGGTGATGGAGCATGAATATGTTGTACATGATGCTTAATAGCTTGTAAATTAATAGTTTTTCGAGTTCTTACATAAGATAGTGGTATTTTATGCTTGACCACTTGCTTTTAGGAGTTTTGATATGAATGTTTTATAAGTTAGATAAATCGAACACGTTTTATTATACTTGAAATGATTTTCCATTACCTATATTTTATTTAATTGATATGAATGTTTTATAAGTTAGATAAATCGAACACGTTTTATTATACTTAAAATAATTTTTCATTACCTATATTTCATTTATTTGATAGGAATCGATTAATAGCAACTTTTTATCTTTAGATAAATTGTCTTATAATATATTTAGAGTAACCCGTTTTAAAATTTTAAAATTTAAGACATCTTACTTGTAATTAATCCCTTCATCATCATTAGTAATTAAAAATACACACATTTATTAATTTGTTTTTATTAAAATAAGACAAATTTTAAAAATTAAAATCTTGAAATAAAAGTATTGAACAATTAGCACGTGTTTGGGATTACTTATTTAAACTGCTTATTGACTTATTTCGGTGTGATACCTGTAATAAACAGTTTTTAGTATTTTGATAGGAAAATAAAATAAAATATTTATACCGGTGTCAAACCGGTAATAGGATGTTATTGATAAGTTATAACATTCTCACTTATTAACTTATTTGATATAACTTATCAGTTTTTTTGTTATTTTACATGTATAATCAATCACAAACACTCCTAAAAATAACCTATTAACGTATTACATTTTAATACCATCATAAGCAAATCCAAATATTTTCTATAAAACTCCAATTTGACACGACATAAGCTAATAAGCACTTTTATATAAAATCACAAGTTATTTAAAATAATCAATCCCAAACACCCCTTAAGGTCAAGTTATTAGGTGGCGTTTAGTACGCAAATTCTAGATAAATCTGATGGAACTAGAATGTTGAATTCAATGATCAAATTTCTTTCCCTCCTTTGGTTCATTCTTTTTCAAGGAATGAATCATCAAATTCCATTGAATTCCACAAATAAGAGAATTAAACATTCATTTATAATAAGGTGGTATTTTGATGGAATGAAATGTTCTAATTTCATAATTCCAAATATGTCCTTTAACTATATTATGATAAAATAGTCGCACACCTCCGTCTCAATCTGAACCACCGTCTAACGCCACTGACCACCGTTGATTTGAACTGCCGATCTAAACCACTGTTGGCCACCATCGATCTGAACAACCGCCGACCACCATTGATTTGAACTACCTCCGACCACCACCGATCTGAACCATCATCGACATCAGTCAATCTGAACCACTGCCGACCACCATCGATCTGGACAACCGCCGACCACCATCGATCTGGACAACCGCCGACTACCATCGATCTGAACCGTCACCGACCACCATCAATCTGAATCACTGCCAACCACCGCCAATCTGAATCACCGTCGAACTAAACTACCATCGATCTGAACCGTCACCGACAACCATCAATCTGAATCACTGCCGACCACCGCCAATCTGAATCATTGTCGAACTAAACCACCACTGATTTGAATTACCGCCGACCATGCCAACCGGAACCACCATCGCCCACCATCGATCTTAACAACTGTCGACCATCATCGATCTGAACCGTCGCAGACCATCGCCATCTGAACAACCACCGACCATCTTCAATCTGAACCACCATTGATCTGAGCCATCATTAACCACCACCATCACTCCTAGGACCAGCTGTGACTATAGTCTACATATATCAAATATTGCTACATATTGAGTTTCTTTTTACTTATCTATTACCGAATAAGAGGCTCTTTCCAGAATAAGAGATGGTTGTTTACCATTAAAAAATATCTCTCACCAGAATTATGATGTTGCCCGTGCATCTGGCCGGGGTTACTATTGTCATAGATGTATTTTCCAATATTTACCCCTCTTCCAAACAATCAAAACCCAATCCTTTCCTCTGATGATTATCAATATCGTCTCCAAAGAAAATGGCATCCCCACAAGTAGATATGAGTTTGGGACCTGTTCCGAACTTGGCCAACACCTCTCTCCGTCGAGAGAAAGAAAACTCCGGTAATCCAGATGAAGGTACCAAAAATGTAGGGTGCAGATTGAAGAAGAAGAAATCAAAAGAAGGGTGTTGCTGTCAGGAAGGGACATCACAAAAGGGTTTATCATTGGAGAAGAAAAAATAAGAAGAGAACATGTCGACAATGGAGGCTTACCGTCTGGATTCAAACACCATCAAGCTAATTTCACTCCGGAAAAAAGCAAAGCAAAGATAAGGAGACATAATGGTTCAAAGTAAAAAAGAAAAGAAAATGTGAGAAGAGTTAAATTGGTTATGATAATGAACCCTGGTTTGTAGCAGTGGCGGAGCCAGGAGTTTGCTCTAGGGGGAGCATCAATTATAAATTAAAGTAAATATTAATTTTTTGAAAATAGCAAGCAAAAATAACGATCATATATTCTTAAAACGCCAAACTTTACAGTTTCAATGGTGACCTCAACGAGCTTTCATTTTCTAAACTTATCTATGATGTTTTTATTATTTACCTCAACAAAAAACATCTTTTCCAATATAAGAAATCAAGCAATCGTTCATCTATTGATCATCCACATTCTATTGGGCAACCTATTCTTTACAATGTTCATAAATGAAAATGCTATCTCTACTGTTGCAGTGGCAATAGGTAACATCATTGCTAGTTTTGTAAGCAAAATACACGAGAGAAAACACCTTATCCCTTCTTATTTCAATCATTTTTTTGTACAAGATCACTGATTTCTTTTAAGTTATAAAACTCTGTCGGAGTCTGCTTATCAACAATATAAGTCTCAAGCTGACCATTAAGTAACATAAGTTACATTTTAGAGAAATCATCTTGACATAAAGAAGAATCATTTTTTTGTTATCAAGTTGGGAATTTGGGGAAAAAAATCTTGGTTGACTCTATCCTTTAGCAACAAATGCACATCTACGGTGTACCCATTTAGGAATTCAATCCATGAGTTTTTAGTGTTAACTTAGTAGAAACCCTCAAAATTGATCTTATGCACATCTAACTATTTCAAGGCTTAATAGAAACCCTCAAAATTGATAATGTAATCCAACCCGTAATGTTATATAAATATAAAAATATGAAAATGGAAAAGAAATATCATGCACTTCCCAAACACCAAGTATTCATAATTATTCCATATTTATCCACATCATGTATATAAGAACACATTTGCATACTATCCAAGTAAATTACATGTTACTTTTCAAAGGTCAAAATCAAACTATAAGGCCATTCGATTTGAAAGATTTGGTAGGATTAATAATTGAATTCCATTTCAATCATGTATTTGGTTTTGGGATAAGATCTGCAAAGGCCCATCGGGGTTTCATACACCCGTTCAACCGATTTCTATAAGTATAATTATTTTAAAGGTGTTACGGCATATTAGAAAATACAAGGGACATAAATAAAAAAGTCTCTCAAAATTAACAAAAAAACCTATAAAATATCCCTAGAACCACTAGAATTCTGCTAAAAACTAGGGGTGCTAATTTTGTAACATGACAAACCAATCAATTTATGTATCAACCGTACCAATTCAGTTGGTACCAACTATCTAAACTTTGTTGGTATGTGGTATTAGAAGTCGTGTACCATGGTAATACGTTACAGACTTATTTTTTTAATTATTTATTAATTAAATTTTAGTATAATACAACATATTTTGATCATTTTAAATATTCTTACTTTTAGTTTTGCTAAGTTATGATATAAATGGATAGATAGAACTTGATTGAATTCATTCACCCAACTTTAACAACCTTAGGAACTCTTTCATACTTTCATGAACCATCATAGCTTCTCAATGACCGTTTGTATTAGGTTATTTGAGTGATTGTATCATATAAAAAATAGTCTTTGGCTTCGCGCGTTGTGCGACGGTTTCTAAAATGACATAAGCATTGAATACTAATTGGAATTTATTAATTGAATATTAAATCTTCATCTCCATAAAAAATATTGCCAAAATACAAAAATATTTAGAAAAACAAAATATAAGTGTTTATATATCATATCATATCATAACACAATACAATTTGTTTTTTTATTACGAATTTTTTTATAATTCCTCATATATCAATTTTCAATGACCATTACAAAACATATTTTACATTTTTAATACTTAATTTTCTAACTTACATAAGTTACGTCACATCTTAAAATTACAAATTCGAAACCAATAATTTCACACGATAAACATCAATATTTAGCATTGATACAACTCAAAAATCAAAATTCTCTACCAAAGTATATTGTCTCCTCCAAAACGTCAACTTACATTTTATGTAAGAAGATCAATTGCAAAAAGGAATTTATGGGGATACTTGGGTTGACGATAAAATAAGTAGTAAACCCTTGAACAACCAAAAATAACCTACAAAACTCCTTACATAAGACAAAAAAAAATCAAAATATCAGAACAAAATTGTATTTTGTTCTAACATATATTAGATTAACAAACACAAAGCAAGTAAAATAGCTAGCCTAAAAATATTTGTAACATGCAAAAGTAACCTTATAAATGTGAACAATGACTTGGTGGTATCTCAATAAGTATTTAACATGTTCCAATGGATGCCAACAATCATGACTTCATTTTATATGCAAGATGGAGAAATGAAGCATTCATTTAATTTGACACCTTGAAAAATTAATGAAAACCTTTGAACTTCTTCATTTAATTGCATTAGAACCAAAGAGTAAAAGAGAAAGTAAATTCAAAGGTAATTGGTATTTGAAAGGACATGGTGGGTTATACAAAAATGTAGGCAAATAACAAAGAAAAAGAAACATACCATATTATCTATTATAGACTTTTCTTTAGCTAAAAGAGGGAAAGATGGAAAAATTATAAACTCAAAACAATGAGAAAATTTCTTTACACAAATGTTACTCTTACATTGTGTCACTTCATCATTTGTAGGTTTTCCTTTTAGATAACCCATTTGAATGCATTTTCACCGTGTAAATACTTTTAAAAAAAACTTACAATACATAATTTGAGCTTCGATACTGTGAGTCGATGATGCTTGAAGGAGAGATATGAAGAATCCGCTTTGAATACGGGCCTTTATTGGCCATTTCATCATTGAAAGCCAAAAAGAAAACGAAGGGTTGCAAATTTTTTTTGATGGAGAAGATCAAAGAAGTGTAACTGTAGAAAATGAAGGTTTTTTATTTGGACAAAATGTAAAAACTAAAAAAAATGAAAAATCAAGAAAATTGGAGGAGGCGCCACGTGGACTCCCAATGTTTCTGCTTTATATATATAGAGGCCCCTTCAAGTGTTAACTCAATTATTTATGTTAACCGTGTTAACTCATCGTTCACTGGTGAACACCATGCTCGTTCACTGGTAAACACGATGCTCGTATACTGACGAACACGATGCTCGTTCACTGATGAATGGTGTTCAGCAGTGAACAAGCATGGTGTTCACCAGTGAACGATGGGTTAACACGGTTAACACAAATTATTGAGTTAACACAAGAAGTCACCTATATTTATATAGAGGCTCCTTCAAGTGTTAACTCAATTATTTGTGTTAACCGTGTTAACCCATCGTTCACTGGTGAACATGATGCTCGTTCACTGATGAATGGTGTTCACTAGTGAACGAGCATGGTGTTCACCAGTGAAGGATGGGTTAACACGGTTAACACAAATAATTGACTTAACACTTGAAAGGACCTCTATATATATAGATATAGATATAGATATAGATTATTTGAATGTTTCTATATGTAGTGATAAGTGATACAACACATATCAATATGTTATTTAGATACTCGATGGTTTTAATGCATCTTGTTGGTAAAGATGTTAATATTATTAAATTTGTAACTTCAACTTTTGGTTGGTTTAAAACCGTACCAACATGTATCAACCGAAAAAAGTTGGTACCAAGTATAGTTGGTTGATACATGGTATATGATTTATATACCAATTATAATTGGTTTATTTTACACGGTATTTGGAAAAAAAAGTTTGATATCGTACCATATTTACCCCCACTAAAAGCACATTGTGCGACTTTATAGTCCTTTCATCCACCTTAAGGGTGCGTCTGCTATGCAGACTGGGTGGAACAGAATGAGACAAGTATAAGTAGTCTTAATGTCTCATGTTTGGCATGCCGTAGGACAAAATGAAGTTGGAAAACATGAGATAATAACTAAACTTCATGAGACTGTTTTTGGGTTTCTTTGTTCCACCAAAAAGGGTGGAACAACATTAGACAAAACATAAAATGACCATAATATCCACATAAACTTTATTAAACCATTATAAATTATAGATTAACATTAATTATAAATGGTTTATTAAAATTATTTTCAACTTATTAATTAATTTAATTGTTAATTAATTTTAATTATACTTACTACTTAATTTTAATTATTAATTAATATTACTTTCAAAATTAATTTTAAATTTAAGTTATTGATTATTTACAAGTATTATTAAATTTATCTAATATTTGTAAGTTATTATTTTAATATGTTTAGTCATCAAAAAAACAAATATAATAATTTAAAAATGTTTTTATAAATACAAACTAGTTGAATGGTATAAACTATACAAATGAGTTCAAATCAATACAAAAATAAAATTTTCATGATTTTTCATCAAATGCTATGATTTAAGATATTATTACATATATGTTTGTTTCATAATGTAAAAGTTTCACATGTATTTGTTTTTATAAGTTGAAAGTTTCTCATGTATTTTTTTATGAAAAAGTTTCGCATGTATTTATTTCATAGTGTAAAAGTTTCAATGTAATTTTTTCACAAGGTGAAACAAACATATGTGCAATATTAAATTATAGCATTTGATGAACAAAATCATCAAGAAAATTATTTTTATATTGATTTGAACCAGTTTGTACCTTTCAACTGGTTTGTATTTGAACAAACTTCTCTCTCTCTCTCTCTCTCTCTCTCTCTTTATATATATATATATTACATTAAGGTTATGTATGACAAACTAGCTGATAAGGTAGCTTATAACTGATAAGATAGTTAAGGTAGCTTATAACTGATAAGATAGTTGATGACTTATAAATTAGTTGATGATTAATAAGCTAACTGATGAACAAATAATGTTTGGCAAAATCTAGCCAATAAACATGTAAAATGACCAAAAAGAACATATTGAAATATTAGTCACTTATAATATAATTAAAATAAATATTGAATAAAATAATATATTAATTCAAACAAGATAGTAAACAAGTAAATAATATAATACGTTTATTTAAAAAATTAAATGGATTATCGTATATATTATAATTTTGGATTTGTTAAAATAAAGTCTAGAAAAAAAATTACATTAGTTTATGATTTTAAGTAACCATTACATATTATATATACATAACTAGTCAACTACATTCTAATTAGTTAGTACTTTTTTAAAAGGTATAAGTAATAATTCTAAATAATAATTAATTAATATTAGTGAATAACTTCAAATTAAAATGAATTAATAATTAATATTAATTAAAATCTAATTAATAAAATAAAAATAATGTTGCTCCCGTTTAGGGCAATGACAAACAAGTAAGAAATTGTAGAAGAGGAGGTTGAATACAATTAGACAACATTTTTCACCTTTTAAATTCTTTAATATAAAATATTAAGAATTACACTTAGAAAACAGATTGTTGTGGTAAAAAAACAGATAAAATATATTCTAACAATCTAACACTTAGAACACAAAGACATAACTTAAACACAAAGAAGTTATGCTACTGCCGATATCAGCTACTCATTTAGAAGATCTCTTTCTTTCTGAAAAGATGGTTTGTATCAGAGCTCTTCTTCTCCTTTTTTAGTGTTTCAGGCTTTGAATGTATGAGACACTTGTCACAATATCATTTGATGGCTAAGTAACCTTTGGATAAAGATGAGGTGTCATACTTTTTGGTACATGACACTATTCATCTTTTGTTCAAGTTTTCATTTGTCACATCGAGCTCTTAGATAAAGATAAACTTGGGATCACGTTCTTGCAGTAGACAAACAAACCTTTGAAGAATGTTTGTATCTAAAACTTAGGGGACAAGTTCTAGATAAAGACAAACAAACTTTTGGATAATGCTTGTATCTAAAACTCGGAGGACACGTTCTTGCAGATATTTATGATAAGGAGTATCTGTAGGGCTTTGAAGAACAGGGATCACAAAAAACATATGCAGCAGAATAAAAACAATAACCAGTAAAACCTTATAAGCCCGGATCCGTTACGAACAACTTTAAGGATTAAACACAACCATAGGGGGTTTAGAAAATTACCTCAATGGTTTGGATTGATTGATCAAGATCAGGCGTTAGGAATCAAAACATATTTCTTCTAGCGGTATCCACGCGAATGTGAATCCAATCACGAACAGTTGCTAGCCCGAATACCCGAAGAACACAAGGAGAAATCGGTTTCTCCTTGTGGTGTGTGTGTGGTGCGCCGATCTCAAGAGAGGAGAAAGGAGAGAGGAGAGAGGGAGGAGAGAAATTTTAGGTTTCTCAATTGTTTGTGATGTAATAATGATTTCAATAAGGCAACATGCCTTTATATAGTTTTCCCTCTAATCTCGAACCGGGCTCAATAAAGCCTGCAAGGCTTTGTTGACATAATTAAATTATTCCATATTAATTAATTAATTATTAACTTAAAAATTAATTAACTAATTTGGGCTTCGGCTTAAGTAATCTTACTTAACCCTTTTGGGCTTTTAAATAAAACATTATTCTAGGCCCGATGGATATTTAATTATAATTATTAAATATAATAATTAACCAAATTTAATTATTAACTTAATAATTAAATTACATAATTAACATAATGATATTTCACACACTTTGATTATTATTCTACTAGAATAATAATTTCACACTTTACAACTTGTAACTTTGCGGATTATAACCAACTTGGTTAATTCGTGATCTACACACTCTTATGCGTGTGACTCTCTAGGTTCATCTGACGTCAGCGGTGTTTTCATATGGCGTGGGCATATAAGATCCTACAGTCTCCCACTTGCACATGCCACATAAAACACAGACAGTGGTTATGTGTCTAGCAACGCGCCACCACCCCCAAAGTCAAATGAAAGAACGCTCTTCAGCTTTAGGTTCTATTGGCAACAGTCAATGTGATGATCAGTGTATTCCTTATCCCTTTGCTTCACGATATCTTAATTGAACTCAAGGCATAAATCTGGCTCATCCTTGATTGTTCAATTATTATGTTTCTCGAACCCGATATTTAATGAGAGAACAAGTACTATTGATTCAATCAATCTACTTGTGTACGGCCATACATTTCTCATTTTAATATCATCGAGGGGCAAAAATATTTCTCTCTCAACTTAAGAGGATAAAATTCCATATTGCATGCATACGACCCTTACATAGATCGTATTGCACCTAACATAGCCCTTATAATCACCTAATCAAGGGCAACGTTAGACATATATCAAAGTACAACACTCCTTATGCTTGAGGTCCCAATATACATCTCAGGTCAAATGATAAAATGAATAACTATCATCTTCAAGATTCACTTTATGACGCCGATCTATGAAGTGATCTTGAAAACGGGTCTTCCAACACTTGAACCTACAAGTGCAGGTGACTTTGGTCGCAACATGCTGGCCCAACTTGACCTTAACCAGACTTCACTATGATCTTAGTTTATCACCAGTCACCGAGTGATAAGTGATCATGGTTAGTTTAAACCATATCATATAGTTTAGAATCTAAACATGTTAACATAGAACACAATGGAATTAATGTAATTACTCATACCCAGTATGCCAATAACAGATTGAATTTCATTGCTTAATGTTCCAAAATGGCATACTAAATTTACAGATCATTTTAAACACTTAAAAATCTCAAAACCTATTGAGTTAGTATGGCAATCATGTTTACTCAGACTCATAGGTTTAGAGAATGGATATGTCGGATTATCTTCCGAACGAACTTTACAAATCTTCACATTTCCCGATTGATCATCTCTCGGATAATGTGATATTTCCTCATAATATGCTTGGACCGCTTGTGCGACCTAGGTTCCTTTGCTAGTGCTATGGAACCCTCGTTATCATAGTAGATTTCGATGGGTCCATCCACGCTAGGAACTACTCCTAGGTCCGTTATGAACTTCTTTATCTATACGGCTTCCTTCCCGGCGTCCGGTGCTGCTAGGTATTCTGACTCAGTAGTTGAGTCTGCTATAGTGTTTTGCTTGAAGCGTTTCCAACTCACAGCACCACCATTGAGTGTAAATACAAAACCTGATTGTGACTTGAAGTTGTCACGATCGATTTGGAAGCTAGCATTTGAGTATCCTCGGACACACAGATCTCCTTATTCACCATCGTATAGCAGGAACATATCCTTATTTCTTCTTAAGTACTTGAGAATAATCATTACCGCTACCCAGTGAGCATCACCAGGGTTCGACTGGTATCTACTAGTCATGCTCAAGGCATAAGATACGTCAAGTCGAGTACATATCATGGCATACATTATAGATCCAATAGCTGAATCATAGGGAACACCCTTCATGCGATCTATATCTTCCTTCCTCGAAGGACATTAAGGCTTGCTCAATTGTACTCCATGCACCATTGGTAAGTTTCCCCTCTTAGAACCCTCCATCTTGAAGCGTTTCAAGACCTTATCAATATATGTACTCTGGCTTAATCCAATTAAGCGCCTTGATCTATCCCGATAGATCTTTATTCCAAGGATAAAGGCAGCTTCTCCTAGGTCCTTCATTGAGAAACACTTCCCTAGCCAGGCTTTTACACCTTTCAGTGTTGTGATGTCGTTTTCAATGATCAGTATGCCATCCACATACAGGGCTAGGAAGACAACAATGCTCCCACTAGCTTTTTTGTATACACAAGGTTCATCTTCGTTTTTGATAAAACCAAATTCTTTGATTTTCTTGTCAAAACGAAGATTCCAACTCCTAGACTCTTGCTTCAGTCCATAAATGGATCTAAGCAACTTGCACAATCTACTAGGATGCTTGGGATCTTCAAAACCTTCTGGTTGTACCATGTACACGTCCTCGCTTAGTGTTCCGTTAGGAAACGCGATTTTGACATCCATCTGCCATATCTCATAACCGTGATATGCAGCTATAGCAAACAAAATCCTAATGGATTTAATCATGGCTACTGGAGAAAAGGTTTCATCATAGCCGACACCATGAGTTTGTGTGAAACCCTTTGCTACCAACCTAGCCTTATATGTGTGCACGATCCCATCTATGTCGGTTTTCTTCTTGAAAACCTACTTGCTCCCTACGACTTTACAGCCATCGGGTGCATGTACCAGATCCCAGACCTGGTTATCAGCCATGGATTGAAGCTCGGCTTTCATAGCATCATGCCATTTATCAGATTCTGCACCTGACACAGCCTGTCGATAGTTTGACGGTTCGTTATCAACTGTATCGTCACAGCCAATTAGAAACCCTAGGTATCTATCTGGCTCTTGACGAATCCTTCCCGACCTTCGAATCGTTTGTCTTTTGTCAGTACCCTCAGCATCTTGCTGCGGTTTAAAATCTTGTTGAGTTTCAACATCTTGTTGAGCGCTAGTGTCAACCTGTGCATCAGGTGTTCCCCGAACTTTCTCAAGTTCCACCCTATCCCCATGGCTTGGCTTAGTTAGAAAATCATTTTCTAGGAACTCGGCCTTGCGTGAAATGAACACCTTGTTCTCACCAAGGTTGTAGAAATAATACCCAATCGTCTCTTTGAGATATCCTACAAAGATGCACTTATTAGATCTGGGTTCTAGCTTCCTAGAAGCGTCTCGCTTAACATAAGCATCGCAATCCCAGACTTTCATGTAAGATAGACTTGGGATCTTCCCAGTCCACATCTCATACGGAGTCTTGTCGACCTTCTTGGTTGGTACATTTTTTAGTATTTTGGCGGCTGCTTCCAAAGCATATCCCCAAAAACTCACAGGCAACTTGGTATGTCTCATCCTAGACCTAACCATATCTAACAAGGTACGGTTCCTCCTCAGACACACCATTATGCTGTGGTGTTCTTGGTGGAGTAAGTTGGGCTACTATCCCACACTTGCTAAGATGCTCAGTGAATTCATGGCTCAGATATTCACCACCTCGATCAGATCGAAGAGCTTTTATCTTCTTGCCTAGTTGGTTTTCTACCTCTTCTAAAACTCTTTGAAAATTTTAAAGCTTTCAGACTTGTGCTTCATTAGATAAACATATCCATATCTACTGTAATCATTATTAAATGTATTGAAGTAGTAGCAACCTTTTCTTGTGGCTGGGTTGAAGGGTCCATATACATCAGTTTGTATTACTCCCAACAACTCATTCGCTCTTTCAGGCTTTCCTTTAAAAGGTGCCGTAGTCATCTTCCCAAATAAACAAGCTTCACATTTATCAAAAGAATCATCAGTTGATTCCAAGATCCCATCCGCTTGGAGTTTGGCAATGCGCTTCTTGTTTATATGGCCAAGACGACAATGCCACAAGTATGTTTGACTTAATTCTTTCTTAAGTCTTTTAGCATTCACATTATATATCGATTTTGAATTGAGATTACCATGAATATCTATTTCATTAATGCCATTAACTGGCCTGACAATAAAATATAATATACCATGCAAACATGCAGAAATAGATCCATCATCAAGGAATTTAAACATAAATCCATCTTGTCTCAAACGTGCAACTGAAATAATGTTTCTAACGATACTAGGAACGTAAAGACAATCATTTAGTTTCAATACTAGACCATTTGGAAGGTTCATATCATATTTTCCTTCGGACACAACATCATTTCTCGCCCCATTGCCCATCTTGAGCTCCAACTGGCATGGTCGCATTTGCCTTTCACTTCTTGGTCCTTGTGGAGAAGCACATATGTGAGCTTCACATCCGGTATCCAATACCCAGGAATCATAATCAGAAGTGAATAAATCGATAATAAACATACTTGAAGGTCCGATTATCATAGCTTTCTCCTTCTTTGCCTTTACAATCAGAACTGGACAGTTTCTCTTCCAGTACCCCTTTTCTGAGCACTCAAAGCAAACTGCATCATCAGGAATCTTCCTTTCAATCTTATTGCCTTTTCTGGAACTTCCAGCCTTTGCCATTCCTTTTCCAGTCACCACTTTCCTCTTGGTTACCCCTCCTTGTGCCTTGGTCATCAAGACAGGCTTGGATTTCTCCAGCTTGGAGTTAATCCCTCTCTCAGCAGTTTTAAGCATGCCATGTAGTTCAGTGAGAGTTTTATCCAAGTCATTCATGTGATAGTTGAGCACAAAGCTATCATATGATTTGGTCAGTAAGTTTAGGACCAAATCGACCCCTAACTCTTGACCAAGTGGGTAACCCAATCGAGCCAACCGGTCAATGTGCCCTTTCATCCTCAAGACGTGGGCACTGACTGATGTCCCCTCTTGCATCATACAAGCATGTAGTGATCGCACAATATCAAACCTTTCTTGTCTTGCCTATTGACCAAACATGGTCTTCAGCGCAGTGATCATTTCTCAGGCTGTCATCTCCTCATGCTCTCTTAAGAATCCAGGAGTCATTAAGGCTAGCATCAGGTAGGACACGCTTAGAAAGTCTCTTAGGTGCTTATCATAAGCAGCCCGGACACTCTCCAGAGCATTCCTAGCTGGGAGGTTTGGAGGGGGATTCTAGATGTTGATCATAACTCCTCTCAGTGATTTGAATATGATTCCTCTGTATACTTAGTGAAAATTCCATTTATAAGTTTAAGTTCAAATTCAGCGATAGAACACGTTGATTACACTCAGCTACCGCTGAAACTCGGGAACCTTAATATTATATCTGAAGATCTGAAGAACAACATTCACACCATAAGAACATTCAATGAAAGTCGAATACCAAGCTGAAGATAGAGATAATCAGCTAGTGATCTGAAGCGGTTCAGTGATAGTAAGGATTGTCTAAATAGAAGTGTGAAGTCTTGCTAGGCCTCAACAATATTCTGAAAGTTCATCATTGAAGTTTCAATTTCAGCGATCGAGTGAAGTCTATAAAGCAAGATCAATGTTGATCTTCTCCTCGATGCACAAAAGTCAAAACCTTATACTATGTCAGAAAAGGACGTACGTATAGTCTCTTATGTCCCCATCAAATCTGATTTAGTACTGTTCACACACGGCCAAAAGCATGGTTGCTTTTGAACAAAGGACAAACTTCCAATGAGAGCTTGACACGTGGCTTATAACTTTTGTCTTGCATTAATTGCAAACGGGTATAAATAGATGAAGATTCCTTCTTCATCTTTATGCATGCTACTTTCTATTTCTTAAACCTCTGCCTCTTCTCTTTCTCATTTCCTTGTGCATCAAATTGTGTGATTTCTTAGTTACAATAGAATAGTTTTAATCACTTGTTCTAATTCCGCTTGTAACTGTAAATTTGTTTATTCAATATATACTTATTTTAAAAACAAAAATCTCTGTGTTTGTATTCAACCCCCCATTCTACAAACTATTTCTATATCCTTGAACTCTTGTAGACTCCTTTGGGACGAACAAGTGGTATCAGAGCAGTGTTTCTTGCTTACTAATCTTTAAAATACCTGTTTATTAAGCTATTTTAAAATGACTAATACTAATACAAACTACATTGATAATGGATCTTTAGCTAAACCTCCTAGGTTTAGCCGTGATAACTTTCCATTATGGAAGGAAAGAGTGACTCTATTAGAAGGGTTAGATCGTAAGATCCCCTACTGTATAGAGAATGGACCATTCATTCATACAGCCCTGGTCCCTAGTGTTCCTGCCACTACC
Source organism: Silybum marianum (assembly GCA_036898165.1). Classification (NCBI taxonomy): domain Eukaryota; kingdom Viridiplantae; phylum Streptophyta; class Magnoliopsida; order Asterales; family Asteraceae; genus Silybum; species Silybum marianum. Next base: position 32,950,654 of record CM072533.1, on the reverse strand, counting down.
ACTCCAGCCATCCCTGAAAGGAGAATTGTCAAAACTCCAGATCGATGGACTGAAGATGAGAAAAAGGAAGTAGCTATAGAATCTAAAGCTAGATCCATAATACCAATGTCTTTACCAGATGAAGTCTGTCATTCTATAATGAAGATGATCGAGAACATCTAAAGCCATGTGGGATACTATATGTATCCAATATGAAGGAACCGATGAAGTCCAAATCACCGGATGTATAAATTTGGTAAGACAATATGAATGCTTTATGCATTTAAAAGGTGAAACCCTTTCTCAAATTCACCAAAGATTTAACTGTCTCTTGATTGATATGAAAACTGTCAACTGAGAATATTCTAATGCTGAAATACTGACAAAGTTCATTGAGGCACTACCTGAACAATGGGGAGTGTACACTACATGTCTAAAATTGTCAAAGAATCTTGAAAGTCTATCTCTTAGTGCTTTATATGGAATGCTCTTAAATGAAGAGCAATCTCAAGCTTTAAGGAAAAACCTCATAACTGATATCAAGGGTGCCAAAAATACTTCTTTGGCACTAGTGACTTCAGAGGTAGATCCTTCAAAACAAGTTTCTTCCTCTATTACCTCTATCACTGAATTAAATCAAACAGATTCAGAAGAACTCACTGATGCTGACATCTCTGAGTTTGATAACTCTCTAGCTCTTCTAACTAACAATTTTAGAAGATTTGCTACAAAAAGTAACTTCCAAAAATCTTCTGCTATCGTTAACTCTGACAAGTCAAAGACTCTGCCTGCTGAAAAAGCATATGCTATATGCTATAACTGTCAGCGAAAGGGTCACTTTGCGAGTGAGTGCAGATCTAAGAAAGTAGTTGCACCCACTACCTCTCAGAACTCCGATAAAAAGGAAAAATATTTTAATTTAAAGAATAAATACAGAGATCTGAAAAAGAATAAACCAAAAGGCAAAGGTCTAGTTGCTGAAGAAGTTGATTGGGATCAAGAAGATGATTGGACCAAAACCTCTGATGAATCTGATTCTGATGAAGAAGATCTTGCCTTCCTCTGTCTAATGGCAAGAATCGAGGAAGCTGAAGAAGTTTCTGAAACATCATCCTCAGAGTCTCCTTCGACTCAGGTACACATCTCTAGAAACCCTTCTATACCTGAAAGTGATAATTTGTCAGCACTCGATTCTATGACTGTTGATTTCTACAATGCTTTAGATGGAAAGATTAAAGCTGAACAAATCAATATTGATCTTTCAGAACAACTAAAAAATTGTCATTTAAAATTCAAAGAACTTACAAAGATTGAAGAAACTCTTAAAGACCAAGTCTTTTTAAATCAAACAATAAGCATTGAGAGACAACAAGCTATCACTGACCGGGAAAAGGCTATCGCCAATCTTAAGACTGAAAAAGCTACCATCGAAGAATGGTGTAAGACTTCTGATAAAGTCAGCGAGATCATCAATGCCCAGATCCCTATGAAGGTCAAAAGTGGTTTAGGATATAACCCTGACGAAGAAGAATCAAAGAATGATCGTTCCATGTTAAAATTCGGAATGTTTGTCTCTTCAATCCCTGATCCCTCTTCTTCTCAAAATGAGAAGCAGCCTATCTCTAAAATTAATGATTCTTAGAAGATGATCAAGGATACATTTCTTGGCCATGTTCCTATAATCAATAATTTTCAGAAACAAAAGAAGAACTCCTTTTTTTCTTCAGTGAGTCATCCTAAAACTGGAAAGAAGATCCCTAGATTTATTCAGAGATCTACTCCCAGAATTTAGAATGATCTCACTCCTGTTCCTGAAAAAATTGTTATTCCCCCAAGGACACTAGACAAAGTAATTCTTGGTTCTGCTCCTGAAAATGCTTCTATTTCCTCTCTGAACTCTTCGAATTCGAAACCTATTTTCAAATACAGGACATGCTATCATTGTAGTGAGAGTACCCACATTGCAAGAAAATGTGCTAATGCTACTAAATCTGAAAAATTAACTCATGGTAAGAAAGTAGCTCAAGCTGATAAATTAGCGGGAATGAAATCCACCAAGGTTGGTAAAACTTCCAAGGTGAAGAAAACCACTGAAGAAAATACTTCAGCTAGTAGCTCATCCGCCATTCCTTCCACTAACACAGCAGGACCCATAGTAATATGGGTAGCTTTAAAAAACTTAATCTTTTTGTTGTATGCAGAGTACTAACATAGCGGATGCTCAAGGCACATGACTGGCAGAAAATCTCTGCTCTCTGAATACAAGGAAGAAGCTGGTCCCTCAGTGACCTTCGGTGGAAATGGCAAAGGATACACTAAAGATTATGGAATTCTATCCAATGGAGCAACTTCATTCAGTCGAGTCGCTTATGTTGAAGGACTAAAGCGCAATTTATTGAGCGTTAGTCAGCTATGTGACAAAGATTTCAAAGTTCTATTTCTAAAGAAAAGATGTGTTGTCACTGACATTAATGACAAACTTGACCTAACAGGGAAAAGATTAGAAAATGTGTATGTCATTAATCTGAATAGTTCTCACTCTGAAAGTATGTGTTTCATCTCAAGAGCCTTCTTTGATATAAATTGGTTATGGCACAAGAGACTCTCTCATCTGAACTTTAAAATGATCAATGAATTATCTCAAAAAGAACTTGTCAAGGATCTCCCTAACCATACCTTTACAAAGGAATCTCTTTGTTCAGCGTGTGAAAAGGGAAAACTGACAAAAACCTCTTTCAGATCAAAACAAGTCTCCTCAGTGACTTCACCTCTTCAACTTCTTCATATGGATCTATTTGGACCTATCAATGTCCAATCTCTGTCTGGAAAGAAGTACACTCTTGTGATAGTTGATGAATAATCCAGATATACTTGGGTATTCTTTCTTCGATCCAAGAGTGACACACCTGAAATAATTATCTCATTTATCAAAAGAATGGAAGTCCTGAACAATCTCACTGTTCGCTCCATAAGAAGTGATCATGACACTGAATTCAAAAACAGAACCCTGATTAACTTCTTTGAAGAAAAGGGAATCACTCATAATTTCTCATCAGTAAGAACTCCTCAGCAAAACGGTGTTGCTGAAAGAAGAAATCGAACGATCATTGAAGCAACTCGCTCAATGCTCAGCGAATCGCATCTACCTACTCAATTCTTGGCTGAAGCAGTAAACGCGGCGTGCTTTACTCATAATCTATCTCTGATAGTAAAGCGATTCAAAAAGACTTCTTATGAATTATTTCATGGAAGAAGACCTACTCTAAAATACCTACACATCTTTGGATGTAGATGCTACATTCTGAATGATAGAGATCATTTGGGTAAATTTGATCTAAAAGCTGATGATGAGATATTTCTTAGATACTCTTCTATATCCAAGTCTTTTAGAATTTTCAACAATAGAAGACAACACGTTGAAGAATCCATGCACATCAACTTTGATGAATCTCGTCCAACTAACTCTATTTCTCTTCCTGAAGAAGATAAGGAATTAAATGAATGGATGAAATCTCACTATGGGGAATCTGAAACTTATTTCAGTAATCAACCTAATGCTGAAAATAATGATGACGGAATCCCTGATCTTCCTACATCATCTTCAGGGGTTAATATCACTCCTCTCAATCAGATTCCTCCCTCTGATACATCATTCGATAATTCCTCAGTGAATAACCAAGCTTCATTTTCTGCTGATCAAATCTCTGAAAATAACTCCAGAGTTGATAATGAATGCTGAAGTACCTATCGCTGAAACAACCAACGTTGTCACTGAATAAGAACAAGTCGCTGAATCAACTGTTGATCAATCTCCTCAACCACCAGCTCAGCAATGGACTATAAATCATCGAATAAATCAAATTATTGGTGATCCAAATGCAGGTATCAAGACTTGTAGAGGTACAGGTAATATCTGCCTCTATGTTAATTTTATTTCTCTCTATGAACCTAAGAAGATAGATCAAGCTATCTTAGATCCAAGTTGGGTCTCTACCATGATAGAAGAACTAACTGAGTTTCGTAGAAACAAAGTTTGGAATCTTGTTCCTCGTCCATCGGTAAAACAGTGATTGGAACGAAATGGGTTTTTCGAAATAAACTAGACGAAAATGGCACTGTTATCCGAAACAAGGCTAGACTTGTTGCTCAGGGATACAAGTAGGAAGAAGGTATTGACATTGATGAGACTTTCGCTCATGTTGCTAGATTAGAAGCCATAATACTTTTCTTAGCTTATGCTCCCCATAAAGACTTCAAAGTTTTTCAAATGGATGTAAAAAGTGCTTTTCTAAATGGTAAACTCAGTGAGGAAGTTTATCTTGAACAACCTCCTGGTTTCACTGACGCAAACCATCCTGGTTATGTTTTCAAACTCCAAAAATCTCTTTACGGGTTAAAACAAGCTCCTAGAGCTTGGTATGATACTCTTTCAAAATACCTTCTTAAAGAAAAATTTGTTCGTGGAAAAATTGATCAAACTCTATTTTTAAGAAAATATAAAGGTCATACTATTCTTGCTCAAATATATGTTGATGATATTATATTTGGTTCCACAAGACTCAAATTATGCACTCGTTTTGCAAACAGAATGAAAAAAGAATACAAAATGAGTATGATGGGTGAACTAACATATTTTCTAGGTTTGCAGATTAAGCAATCTGACAAAGGAATTTTTATTTGTCAAAGTAAATATGTTAAGGACATGTTGAACAATTTTGATATGACTCAATGCTCAACGATGAAGACCCTTATGGCACCTCCTCTGACTTTGAATAAGGACCCAAATGGAAACCTATCAATATCACTGCCTATCGAGGGATGATCGGATGTCTGTTATATCTTACAGCGAGTAGACCCGATATCATGTATTCTACCTGTCTCTGTGCTCGATATCAAGCTGAACCAAAAGAATCAGCTTATCGCTGTAAAGCGAATCTTCAGATATCTGAAGGGAACTCCAAATATGGGTCTTTGTTATCCCAAAGGCTCAGGGTTCGATCTAATTGGTTACTCTGATAGTGATTTTGCAGGTTGCAAGATTGATAGGAAAAGCATCACTGGTGGATGTCAGCTATTAGGTGGTAAGTTGATAAGCTGGACAAGCAAAAAGCAGAACTCTGTGTCCACATCAATCGCTGAAGCTAAGTATGTAGCCGCTGGTAGCTGTTGTGCTCAAATCCTTTGGATGAGAAATCAACTAAGAGACTACGATCTCAAACTTTCTAAAATCCCCATCTACTGTGATAGCACCAGTGCTATTGCTATTGCAAATAATCCTCTACTTCATTCCAAAACCAAGCACATTGAGATTCGCTATCACTTTATTAGAGATCATGTGATGAATGGAGAAGTTGAACTTCATTTTGTATCAACTGAATATCAGCTCGCTGATCTTTTCACCAAGCCTCTGGATGAGACTAGATTCAATCTGCTCATCACTGAACTTGGCATGTTGAATGCTGAGTAAATTTTATATAGTGATAAACAAAATATTCAGTGACATACAAAGTAAGCCCTCAAATTTCCATTCTCTGAACTTTGATTCAGCGATACTTGATTTATCTCGCTCAGGTATAAACTTCTGAATCCTTGCACTCTCTGACTATCTAATTCATAGAATGAATCTCAAAAGTTAAAACTCATCACTGACAATCCTTTATTGTCTCTTGATGAAGAATTTAAATATAATGATTAGCATTTAAATGTATATTTAAATGATGATCTTTTTCAAAATTTTACAAATAAGAAAAAGACACGTCAGATCTTTATCTGACACATGACGGACCATGACGTTTCCTTTCTAACCTCTTTTCTAGGAACGTGCGCTAGGTCATCATTTCTTTTCAAAAAGTTAAAACCGTCGTTTAGCATTCTTTCTCTCTCCTCTTGCTATTTAAGCAACATTCTTCCTCATTCTATTCTTTACGTTCTCATAACATTCAAAAAGCAAGAATTTCCTTCGAATCTTCAAGTTTTCTTCAAGAACACCAAGAACACGCACTTGTGCGTTTTTCTTCGTTTTTCACTCCTAAGGTTTGATCTAATCCTTTTTCTTCTCTAGTTCATCTCTATGGTATCTTCTATAACTTCTTGTTATAAAGATTTTGCATGTTGATATAATTTCTCTAAATTAAAACCCTAAAATCTTGTTTTTCTTTAAAAACCTGTTCTAAGTTCCTTCTTAGAACAGAAGACCAGTTTTGGTATTTATTAACCACACTTGTTTTAAAACCTATTAAAACTACTCTAAATTTGTGTTTATCTACCAAATAACTAGTATTTTGATATTTGTTTATCATAATACTTGTTTTGCTTCTTCATATTTGGTATTCTTCATACCAAGAACTCATTCTAGTTTATACATTGTGTATTAAACCATGATCTTTCTGTTTGGTGTTCCTATTTTTGAAACAACAATGGCATCTTCAAGCAAGAACACTCAAGCTGATGAATCTGCCCAAATCACCCTTCAGCGAGCACCTGCATGAACCTTCTCTCTGGAACAAGCAACGTTCAAGCCATGCAACTACTTAGCCCTGGTGAACATCCCTGCTGAGAAACCACAATACCAGGATGGTGCTACGTTCATCAAAGCTTTCCCTCTGATGTACGCTGTAACACCCTAAAATTTAGAGCAAAATTAAACCAAAACGAAATGCGGAATAATATAAAAAATCACCCAATAAGTGGGGATAGAGTATGGGAGTTTACATCTAAACACGGATATTAAAATAACAACCTATTAATCTATGCTATTCAGACTATAGATTACAATTGGGTGTTACTAATATCCTCAAAAGAATGAGTTATAACTCCAACTATATATGCTCTAAGGCATATCTCCAAAAAGGTGTCTCTCTCTCGACACACCATCCCGCTCTTCTCTAAAGAGCCTCATCAACCTGCTTACCTGTTAAACACATTTTACAATCAAGTGTTAGGCTTACGCCTAGTGAGAACAAACAGTTAAATGAATAAGATAGTTAAAACATTTAAAAGATAAGATATGGTGCATTTTATCCCATTTAACTTCACTTGAAATAACTTACTCTTGATGAGTAAGGATCTATTAAAAGCAACCGGGGGAGACCCGTTGTTCCATCCTTAGTGACAGATACCATAAGTAGGTCAATACACGATGTTTGAGCTATCATAAGAGTCAATGGCAACCGGAAACAACCGGCTATGCACCTTAGTGAATGGCCCCCGATGACCCCTACGAACGCCCGCACAATGGGTTAATGGCAACCGGCAACGACCGACTATATGCACAACAGTACATGGCCTACTAGACCCCTACTAGCACATACATAGAGTCAATGGCATCCGGTAATGATCCGGCATAGCACCCAACGGTACAAGGCCCTACTAGACTACTATGCAACCAAAAAGGGACAACAATCCCGCCACAAAACCGACTATATTCCTATGGATCCATTACACTAGTCTAACGGCCAAATACATCAACGAGACGTATTGCTAGTTTTCCAACCTTGAAAACCCTTTCAATAAACCATTTCCTTTCAAATGCCGGTTTTACCAAAATTTAGGTCAAACCATTTTGAGTACCAAAATCAAAAATTATGCCATTTTATAAATCCTCCAAGTATTTTAAACCATTAATGATGCTCATCTCATCATTTGCAACAAAATGCTAAAAATCCTCATTTTGACCTAAAACCTCCAAACTTACCCAAATACACAACTACTTGAAACCAAGTTTAAAAATCAGTAAAATACTACATTTACAACAAGTATTTGAGTTTATAAGTTTAGATTTGAACTCACGTGCTAGATTTAGGCTAAATCTAGATTTTATCCCAATACCGAACTCCATTCGGTGAAGACTTTAGATCCCCAAGATAAAACTATATATCCATGATGTAATCCCTTCAAGAACACCTACATATCTTCCAAAACATACACAAAAGAACCCAAGAGAGAATGAGGGTTGATGGTGTGAAAATCCAAACCCTTGATTCAAGATTTCGGAGAGGTGATCGTACCTTTCAACGTATGGGAACCCCAAATCATCAAGTAAACATTAATCCTCATTGTTTCCATCTTAAAGAGCTCTGAAATACGAAACCATAGCACTTTGAATTGTCCAAAACGGAGTTGAAATGAGAGAAATATGGCCAAATGAAGGAAATCCCGTTTTTAACCACTGGAGGCCGCATGCGAGTGTGCCCTGTCACACTCGCCGGCACACTATCCCGTGCCCAAAAACCAATCTGGTTTAACCCCTAAGTTACGGTACATTTGGGGGGAGTGTGACATGCGAGTGTGCCCTGTCACACTCGCCGACACACTAGTCGGGCGACGTTTTGAGGTGTTTTTTCCCACTTTTCACCTGTTTGAACCCGCTACTCGACTTGTGGATGATACCCAATATAATTAACTTAAAAAATACAAATCTCGTTGTTTCTAAGAGTGGAATACCAAGAGGACTCGGGATTTCATTTTACCAAATGCCCGGTTGATACATTATACCATTGTCACTATAGATAGCATGGCACACTTGGTGGGATCACCAACCACTTGGTACCACCGGTGCTATTGTGACAGATGTCACAACCATATGACACAATAGTTAAGACGACCATACTCTTAGTACCATTGGTGCTATGATGACACTTGTCACTATCTCACAACACTACTACTTAAACTCTGAAATTAGCTCCTCTTTAATAGACCACTCGGTTCAAACTTTTTTCAATTGGAATGAAAACCAGGATGTTACAATCCTCCCAACCTTATAAATGATTTCGTCCTCGAAATCTAATGCTGATTTAAAAACATAGAACTTCATACAACTCCGAGCACAAGCTCGACAGATGACTCGCTCCATCCATCCCAACCGGATGACAATAACACGAAAATAAGCCCTCAAAATACTATACTTGAGCAATCCAATAACTTCGCTTCCTTAGGAGAGTTTAAACGTAACTCGTCCTCAACTACAATACGTAATACTTCCTGGCCACGACGGGCACTTCACTTCTCATAACGAGTCATCACTACCCGATCGCTGTATTCAATAGATCCCACTAATATCGGAAGGAACACTGAACCATGTTGAATCAAACTTCTAATTTAAGCTCGATCTTTCTTCCCAACCTTAGGTGGTTCATATCACCTCGGGAGTGGGTTTTGGCTTTAATAGATCAATTCTACAATTGATTCCCAAAATGTAATTACTTCCAATAAGTCGGGATGCTCTCTCCCTTTGTATTCGACATTTGGTTTCTTTCGCAAGAGCCCATCCGGATAAAACCAAAAGATTCCCTACACATCAGATTACCCATTACTTTACCAGATGGTAAAGGAATCCCATAAGCAGTTCTGAAAAGACCTCTACCACATCAATATTTTAACCTCGATCAATCAACTTCTCCTTAAATAAATGATTGCAGTTTAGGTCTACCTTACTAATCACACTATATTTTCCAGTAATCATCACCGACGAAGATCTATCATCCCTTTTCAAGATCACCACATAAGACCTTCAACACTATTTGAAATCACCCAAAGTGCTCCAATCGCTCTAATGCCATATGCCCCTAAGAACAACCAAGCTGACGTCCAACCAAATATTCGTCGAGGCAAACAATTGTCTAAAAAATTCCAACCCAAAGATTGATGGGACTTGAGTATCATCATGTAACTAACTCGAAATGACCCAAAAGTCTAATCATTCAAAAGTTCCTATACCCATCGGTCGTTCAAACCGAAGTCCCAAAAGTGTGAAGTAGAACAACTATCCCAAACCGACACAATAGTCAAAGGCACACCAAGCCTTGAGACAATTCCGTCCACATACAACTTAGTCATCTTGTCAACTGGACCGGCTTTCTTCCTTACCAAGAAGTGAGCACTCTTCGTCAATCTATTCACCATTACCCATATAGCATCGTGACCTTCCAAGGTCTTCGGTAACTTCGTCACAAAATTCTACAGTGATGTGCTCTCATTTCCATTCTGGATATCCCAACGATTGAAGACTTCCATACGGTCGTTGTTGTCCCGCCTTTACTTGTAACAAGTTACCCTCTCTCTACATATCTATCCACCTCCAACTTCCTAACAAGCCCCCAAAAAGTCAACTTCACAATCCTACACATCTTGGTACTTAGGTTTATGTGCGTCCTCCAATAGTAACCCACAATCATAATTCTTAAGCAATTCTAACCAACGTCGTTGTCCTATGTTTAGCTCCTTTTGATCAAAACTTCCATCAAACTTTTATGATCGATGTAGAGTGTGCATTTAGTTCCGTAAAGACAATGTCACCATCACTGTAATGCAATTACCATCGCCACTAGTCCCATAAAATGGGTTCGATAACTCTTCTCGTTTTCCTTGAGTTGCCTTGATGCATATGCAATAACCTTGCCTCTTTGTATTGATGCCCAATCCGAACCCATCTTTGTCGCGTCACTATAGACCACAAACCTTCAGATCCTTCTAGCAAGGATAAAATCGGTGCTTTACACAATTTTCTTCGACAAGCTCGGAAAACCTCTTCTTGTTTGTCAGCCCAAAATAAACTTCCGATAATAGCCCGCCAATCCTAAGAAGCTTCTAATTTCCAACGGATCCCGAGAACTGTTCCCAATTCATCATTGTTTTAATTCGGATGGATCCACTTTCACTCCGTCTTGAGTGACACATGCCCCGAAATTGTATTTCCTTCTACTAAAAAGTCACACTTACAGGATTTGGCGTACTACTTCTCCTTCCTTAACACCTCGAGGACTTCTCGAAGGTGTTGCTCATGGTCTAACTCGTTCTTAGAGTAGACAAGGATATCATCAATAAATACTATCAGCGATTGATCTAGAAACCGTCGACATACTTGATTTCATCAAATCCATAAAAATTGTTGATGCGTTTGTCAACCCAAACGGCATTATTAAGAACTCATAATGACCGTACCGCGTCCTAAACGCTGTCTTTGCAACAATATCCTCCATCACCTTCACTTGATGATAAAATGAACGTAAATCGATCTTTGATAAACGACCCGCTCCTTGCAGTTGATCTAAGAGATCATCAATCCTCTGAAGTGGATACTCGTTCTTCATGGTTGCTTTGATCAACTCTCTATAGTCGATACACATTATTATCGTTCCATCTTTCTTCTTCACAAATAAACCGGAGCTCTCCCGAAACTATATCTCTTCAAAACTCTACTTGTCTATCGAGTGGCAAACCGGGTAAATCTTCGGGGAACACATCGGGAAGCTCAATAACGACCCGTAAATCATTTAACTTCCTCTTCTCTAACTTTGCATTTAGAACATAGGCTATATACAAAAGACATCCCTTGGCTAAACACTTGCACGCCTTTGCCAAGGTTAACCAAGCTAACTCGCCTTTTCTTCCTTCCCCGTAGATTATCACCATATTGTCATCCGATTACGGAGTCCGGATTAACTTCTTAGAACATAGGATTTTGGCTTGGTTCTCGGCTAACCAATCCCTTCCTGTCATCACATCAGACCCTCCTATCGACATAGGCATGAGATTTACCCAACGTTATTTCCTTCAACTTTCAACATACAATCCTTAAGAATGATCCAAACTAGAACTGACTTGCCATCGTCTATTTTAACAATATAGGCATCTTCCATGGTACTCATATGTACGTGTAGATTTGAGTAGAAAGAGGTGGACACAAAAGAAAAGTGGCACTAGAATCAAAAGGACATAAGTGAGTATACTCTCTCACCGTCTCGTTCCCTTTCTTGAAACCCGAACATTCATCCCCAATACCACCGATAATTTTCTCATTGCGATAATCTTCCAAAACTTTTGCTTCGAATAATTCCAAGGTGGCCTAGAGATTATGATTAGCCCAAAGGTAGCCGTGGTGATGCTCCACCATGCTAAAACTCGCCCTAAAGATCTGTGAAGAGAACTTCACTCCAAAAGCTTGCTCGATCTCTTGTAACTAATTCATACAAACTACCGGATCATTTAACCCGGGTAACTTTGGTGATTTAGAGCATAAGAAAGTCTCGTACGATCAACCCTTTCCCATTCTCCTTACTTCCGTCACATATGCCTCTTCGGTATTGAAACCTGTCCCGTTGCTCCCGGAACCCATCACTATGTTCTGAGTAGTTGTTTCATGCCTTCGATTATTGGTACTCCTTTTCTAGAACATCTTGAACACATTTTCCTGTGGTTGTGCTATGACAACATAACTACCTGCAACATACCGGTTCGGAACTCATTCTGTAAGCCCGATTCTACCATTAAAGGATTACCCTGATCAAGGTTGTCTTCAAACAGACGATTCATTCTGGCACACCTCTTGATGAAACAAGAGGGATCATAGGTGATTGAGTGACTTCCACTCAATTTAGAGCAAAATTAAACCAAAAACGAAATGCGGAATAATATAAAAAATCACCCAATAAGTGGGGATACATTGTGCCATTGTCACTATAGCATTGCACACTTGTTGGGATCACCAACCACTTGGTACCAACGGTGCTATTGTGACAGATGTCACAACCATATGACACAATAGTTAAGACGACCATACTCTTAGTACCATTGGTGCTATGGTGACAATTGTCACTATCTCACAACACTACTACTCAAACTCTGAAATTAGCTCCTGTTTAATAGACCACTCGGTTCAAACTTTCTTCAATTGGAACGAAACCAGGATGTTACATACGCATTCGTTCATAACCCCATAGGCATTACTGCTCACCTTTAGGCTCTATGGTACACTGCACATAGCACAACTCTCACAACGGATAAGGGAAACAAACTTCCTGCCATTGGATTTCAGATTCCCACTCATGGATTTTTCGCTTTCACTGATGGTTTCTTAAGAAATGCTTTGCGCCTCCCTGCTCGAGGCAAGAATCAGAAATGGGCCCCTGAGCCCACCAAGGAACAAATCGCCGAATTCCTGGATTCCATTGGATACGCTTGGGAAAATCCAGCTGATAAGAATGTCGGTTCAAAGATGGAGAAGAAAAGATTGTCTGCAAGATGGCAATACATCTTCACCCAGGTGATCCAATGCCTGGGTTCTAAGATGGGTTCTCAAGACCAAGCGAGCAAGCATTATCAGGATATGGGCTTCGCTCTCTGCACCAACTACCAGCTGAATTTCGCTGACTATATCTTCAGCGATATTTACAACAAAAAGGGCGCTGCAAAGAGGGAGAAGTTCATTCCTTATCCAAGGTTCTTTGCTACCATTTTGGAGGTAGCCTTCTGTTGGAACCCAGATCCCTTTCTGAGAATAAATCAACAAATCGTATAACAAAATATGAGCGGAAGCAATGTCGATCTATGATTGATAATAAGCAGCAATTCAATAATGATAAACAGTAAGAACATTAAGAACAAATTTGAAGAACAATCAGGAAATCGTAATAATAACCTGATTTTTCTCTCCAAGATCGTATGAAATTCACAACATGATTTTTCTCTCCAAGATCGTCAACTATTACAATGAAGAATGAATCTATTTATACTATTACAAAGTGAAAGTCAACGATCTAGCCTATCAGGAACAGACACGTCAGCTATACTAGATAACAAAATCGGTTACGTATAGATACACATGGAAAGTGTGATCGCCACGTCATCACAAGCGCGTGTGATAATCAGTTTGAGTCCAAAGGTTCTTCAAGTCTCTAGGCGCCTCTGAGATGACTTAAGTCAGAAGATGAACTTCTGACTTAACTTCTTATCTTGGATGCTTGTGACATTCTGGTTCATACCTTCCTCAGAATGAAGTCTAACAATCTCCCCCTAAGTATGAAGTCCCAAATGTGGAAATAGTAACTTCGTTCAAGTACTTTCAAATCTGTTGCTGTTTCCTTAGACAATTTCAAATCTGTTGTTATTTCCTTAGACAATTTCAAATCTGTTGTTGTTTCCTTAGACAGTTTCAAGTCTCTAAATCCACACTACCTCCAAATTTCTTTTTCCATTCGTTATAACGCTCTTTGGCAAGTGCTTCAACAGAAGCGATGTACACAGCACGCATGACGCTATCAGACCCTTTCTGATGTTTCCATAAAATTGCAAATTCTGTACATATAGTCTTCCCACTTCTAGTTGGTGCAGCTTCAAACACTTTGTCGACAGTGATTGAATTCTTTATAAAGGCTTCATATAAGTGTTTGAATTCTTGATAAAGGGCTTCGTATAAGTGCTTGAATTCTTGATAAAGTTCTTCGAATAAGTGCTTGAATTATTGATAAAGGGCTTCGTGTATTTGATCAGAAGGGAGCATTTGGATGAGAAATGACAATGTTATGAAACAGTTTAGTGATTTCCCTGACCTTTAAGATTGTGTCGAGTTTTTGATCCATCCTTTTAGCTATATCTCTGTCTCCTCTACTTTTGCTTCTGTCATCAGTCTGGAGAGATGCATAGCTCTTGACAATTTCCACAACTTTTGTAGAATATTTGTGAGCCTTTGAGATCCTGAAGAAACTTCTTCTTGATGGTCTTTTAAACACAATGCCATCTTCAGGTTCTGTCAATACTTCTCCAGCAGTTAGGTGATTTAGACCCTCTCTGTCTTCGTTGGGAGCAAAGATGCTTAAGTTTGCTACCTTGTGATCTAGGCCCGTTTGAAAGTCTACTTGTCTTCTATACCTGATGAAGGCTTTCATACACTCAATGATACAAAGGAAGACAACTTTGTTATGATTATCAGTCCTTCAATTCATTTTGTTTTTCATATATCTTTCCAGAGGTATGAGATCAGAAGGATTGATAGATAACAGATCATTATCACAGAAGTAGTGCGTGTTGTTGTCTTCTCTGATCACTTCATAGATTGTGTACGTAATATTTGTGTTTTCAAATTTGACATGCTTGATGCTAGAGATGTTCTTAATTGGCACTGTTGAATAAGTCTCTTTCCTTACTTGCCTGTGACTCATGAATTTGTTTTTGACTTCATCGTTTACATTATAGTCATTGGCGAAGTTAGGAAGCATTAAGAATATTTTCTGATCTGTGGGTGCATATATGTGATTATTCTTAATTTCTAGAGTTGGAAGTTCATCAAATCTCCACAATTTATCTCTTGTTTCTTTGATCTCTGCCTTTCTTTTGTTTCACGCCTCTCTCTTGGCCTTTTCAATTTCAGCCTTAGCTTTATCAGCTTCAACTTTAGCTTTATCAGCTTCAGCCTTAGCTTTATCAGCTTCAGCCTTGGGGGGAGTTAGATGGCTGTGATTGTGAGGGATGAGGTTGTGGCTTGCCCAAAAGATCAAGAATCAACTTGGCCATATCTGGATCTTTGGGGAGTGGGCCAGAGTTTACGGCTAATGATTTTGGTGTAAGGGGAGTTTGTTTAGATGGTGGTGGTTCAGAGGGTGGAACATCAGGAGCCTTACCTTTATCCTGAGACTTAGTCGTTTCATCGCCATTCGTTTTTGCCTTTTTGGATGTATTCTCCCCCTTCTGAGAATCAGGATCCTGATCCTCAGACATCTTTCGCTTCAACTCTGCCTTTTTGCACGTTCTGGCCTCTTTGGCTTTCTTCTTTTCTTCATAAACTGAAGACAGAGAGCTGACCAGAGATGATAAATTTGAAACAGAGGTTTCTAAGGTTGATACCTTCTGATCCAAATTTGTGGAAGTAGAATTGGCCATAGAGACATATTTGGCAGTCAAAGCATTGAACCTGTCCATCATAGCTTTCTGGAAAATGGCCATATCTGATTTACGAACCAAGGATGATGTGGAGGCAGAAGCTTTAGATGGGACCACAGCATCAATGAGTTTCTTGATGTCAGCAACAAAAGACCCATATTCATTTGCAGAGAATATGACCTCTAGAGCTGGAATATCATTGGGAATGTGAAAGATTGCCTCTGCATTTGCCTTGATTCCTGCGTCTAGTTTATTGAAGTAATCAGAGGCAGAGTGTTTTTGAGAATCGAGATTATCAGAGATTAACTTCTGGTTAGCTTCCAGAGCCTGAGTCTGAGGAAGTTGAGCATTCTTGATATCATTAAGCGTTGTTTGGTGGGACTCAAGGGAGAGTTTTAGATCCGCCACAGATCTCTGAATTTTGTCACCAAATGCCTGGAACGCTGCATTGGTAACAAATTCAGAAGAGGTAACCGGTGCATCCCCAACACATGTAGCCCCTTGTCTCTCGTGTTCAGAGAGGCCCTCGTTCATGTCTGTTTTGACGTTGAGCACGGAGGGACTTCCAACCTGTCTTCGAGGGCTATCCATGATAGGCACCTCTTCGGTTGTTCAGATTGGTTCAGCTATGTCCCGATCACCAGAGGATGGGGAGCTGAACACAATGTGCTTACCTTTTGGGAGTAGAAATACTCCGGTAAGTTGTGCACCCTGATGGTGTAACCCCTCTAATGGGAATTCTTCAGCTTCTACACTAACAGAGGGTATGGACGTACCTTTTGCGTTCCCTAAGGCTTCGTTGGTCACGAAGACATCAACGAAATGTGTAGGTAGTGGCGAGTTCTAGGGCGATAGAACTTTTATATTTTCAGCATCACCCTGTTGAGAGGGTGATGAGGATGATGTGGTTTCCTCGGCAGTGCCTGATTCAGAAGATTGAAGAATATCCTCTGATCGGTTGGTTTCAGGGTGGTTTGGACTGGGATGCCCTGTTTTAATGAGAGTAGATGTGTTGGCATCTACCTCAGCAATTGTGGTTGCCCTTGTTGGACTCGGTGAGATTCGCTCATATGTGTCTCTATGGACATCTTTTGTTGCTTCTTGCATTAATCTATCGGGATGGGCAGAATCACTTGGTTGTTCACTCCTATTCTTTTCAGACTCATTCTCACTTGACCCTTCACCACCTACATTTGGCTCTAAATGCTCTAGGGTAGGTATTTTCGGTTCCGAGTATACCAAAGAGCGTCTATAAGAGATAAAATTAGGAGAGGTTTGAAGAATTAGGTTAAGCATATACCTGGATAGTTCTCTTGGAGCAGAGTAGCCACGTCTGTCAATGGTGGGTTTGTGAGATCCCATTGTGGCTATCTTGCAGAACGGTTGAAGATAAGGTGCTTTCAGAGCATCTATTGCAGGATAAGTGAAGAGAGAGAGGAATCTTGGAAACATTAATGCTAGAAGATGTTTGCCCTAGTTCTGATGGGAAACTTTGGTGTGAACAGCGGCCTTCATTTCTTGAAAATTTAAACTGGCATAATCCAAAGGTTTGTTGAAATACATTCCATACATGATTGTAAGGATGTTCTTGCTAGCTTTGTCTTGAAAGCCTATTTTGCAGGTTATGCACTTGATGAGAATAGAGAAAAGTACATTCCACATCGGAGGCAGGTGCTTCCTTTTGAATTCAGACAGCTTGGTAAGTGGTTCATTGTAGCCCAAGAACTTTATGAACGCCAACAGAGCTTCAGGTGTAGGATTGTGTTCCAGATCTGGATTTGGTACTTTCTAGCCTTCGACTTCAATAACGGGTAGGGGCAAATGGAAGTACTTGGCAATTTTTCTCTTTGTGATGGGAATTTGGACGGTGTTTTCAGGTTCAGTAGGATGGCTGAAGTTTCCTATAAGGGTTTCTTCACTCTCAACAAAAAGTGATTGCCAGACCTCTTGAACATAGATTTCAGGCACGTTAGGGTTGGTTAGGGTTAGGGTTCGGTTCAGTGAATGATTTTGCATGAACTCGATCATTACCTTATACTCTTCTTGATACGTATTTAGATCAAGAAAAACTTGCACATTGTTAGCTTTCAGTGGTAGCATGACGATTAGAGCACTTTCTGCCATTGAATCGATCAACCGTCCTTTGTCTTCTTGCACATTTACGTTTGCAGTTGGGATTGACATTTGAGACTTTGGGGTTTTTGAGAGCTTGAGAGTACAGGTAATCAAAAAGTGGTGGTAATCGGAGGAGGAAGACAGTGAGTAGTAGATTGATGAGCTTCTATTTTTGAGTTTTTATAATGAGAGAGAGATTGAACTCGAGTGATTTTGGGGATCGAGGGGTTTTGATTTGGGGAAAAGCAAACGGTTTATAGGTGCTGACGTGAGCAAGCAGGCGTGCCCTCATACAGTCGAACGATTAATGACACGTGGCAATAACGTTTGCGTGTATTAATTGATGTCAGGCGCGTGTATCGATGTGATGGGGAACTGAAAGGTTTTTCGACGGCTAATAATGATAACCGGTTGCTATTAGGAAAATCCCCTCCAAAATTTAAAAGAAAATAATAATAAAAAATTATCAATTAATCAACAAAAATTTTGGATTAAAAGAACAACTTTTTAATTATTGCTTCCTTTTAAATCAAATTAAAACCACACCTTTGGAGAATGTAAATCAGTTTTGAACCAAATGAAAGTTTTGAATTCTAAGAATAGCATTTCTTAAAAAAATTATTAAAATAAGAAAATCCTAATTAACCTTGGAGGCAAGAGTTAAATTTAGAAGTAGCTTATTGGAATAAATTTAAAGAGAAATACATAATCAGTTGATGGTCATATAAAACATTTTGACCAAGATTTTTGTCATGAGAACGTTTTTTCAGAAAAAATTTAGTAGAATTTGAAATTTCTTATTAACCTTGGCGGCACGAGTTATTCAGAAGTAACAAATTCGCAAAAACTTTGAAGTGAAGAGGTTCAGAAGACAGCTAACATTTGTTAGACTTGTTTATGAAGTGTCTTCAGAAATAGCATTTGTCTGTGAACCAAAATGGTACAAGTATGTTCTCCCCCTGAAAAACTCAGATATTGTATACGTCTGTGCTCCCCCTTGACGTTTGAGTATGTTGCTCCCCCTTGCTTTTACAAATTGAGCTGCCCTTTCTGTCTATACTTGGATAAATCGTGAAAACAAATGTTCATTGAAGAACAAGGGTGTTCAGAGTCTTCTGAGCGCTTCTGAGTTATTCATTAGAAGTGACCAGAGGCTTTTGAGCGGTTATGATTTATGAAGTTAAAGGAAAAGTTTGAGATATACAAAACAAGTGAATTTGACTTAATACTATGAAGACCGTAGGTATTAAGGAAATTACATGTTTAGCATACCCAACTTGCTGACCAGCAAATTGAATCGTTTTTCATCCAGAGCTTTTGTAAAGATATCAGCAAGTTGATAACTAGTGGAGAAAAAGTACATTTCAATTGTCCCCTTCTCCATATGATCCTTAATGAAATGATACCTTACATCAATGTGCTTGGTTTTTTAGTGCTGAACTGGATTCTCAGTGATTGCAATAGCACTTTCTGAGTCACATAGGATGGGTATCTTATCGTACACCAGACCATAGTCCCTGAGTTGAGTTTTCATCCATATGACTTGTAAACAAGAACTAGCAGCAGCAACATATTTGGCTTCTGCTGTAGATGTCGAAACAAAATTTTGTTTCTTGGATGTCCAAGTTATTAGTCTGTTACCCAGAAGTTGACAGCTAAATGTGCTTTTTCTGTCTAACTTACATCCTGCATGGTCAGAGTCAGCGTTCGCAATCAAATCAAAACCATAATTCTTAGGATACCAGAGACCCGGTGATGGAGTTCCTTTTAGGTATCTAAAAATTCTTTTTACAGCAGGCAAATGAGATTCTTTTGGATTTGCTTGAAATCTCGCACAGACACATGTGGCAAACATGATATCTGGTCTACTAGCAGTCAAGTATAGAAGTGATCCAATCATACCTCTATAACTTGTAACATCAACTGATTTCCCTGAGGGATCAGGATCAAATTTCGTGCTAGGAGAAATAGGAGTTTTCATAGTGGTGGAATTTTGAAGTTTGAATTTCTTTAACATGTCAGAAACATACTTGGCTTGATTTATGAAAATGCCAGAGATAGTTTGTTCGACTTGGAGTCCTAAGAAAATGTTAATTCTCCCAACATACTCATTTCAAACTCTTTTTCCATCAATTTTGAAAACAGATCAACTTCTGATTGATGAGTAGAGCCAACTCATTTCAAACTCTCTGAAGGTATTTCTTCTCCCAGAAAATCATCAAATAGAGCATCAATCTCGGATTCTCTGGAACCTGAAAGATAATTAGAGGTAACAATATTAAGTTTGAGTTCTGAATTGGAATATTCAGAAGTTAATTGTGTTTGATCATCAAAATCGATGTTTATGCTTTCCATTACAGTCTTAGTTCGTAAATTAAAGACTCTAAAAGCTCTTGAATTTAACGAATATCCCAACAACTTTGCTTCATCGGATTTCTTGTGAAACATGCCAAGTTTTTCTCTATCATTCAAAATAAAACACCTGCAGCCAAAAATATGGAAAATCTTGACAGAGGGTTTTCTATTATTTATGAGCTCATAAGAGGTTTTGAGATGCCTCTTGATTATTATAGATCTATTTTGAGTGAAACATGCTGTAGCTACAGCTTCTGCCCAAAAATGGATAGGAAGTCCAGAAGCTGCAAGCATTGTTCTGGCTGATTATGATAGTCTTAGTTCCACTAGTGTTTTGTTTCGTCGTTCAACTACGCCGTTTTGTTGAGGAGTGCGTATAGTAGAGAAGTTTTGTGTAATTCCATTAGCCACAAAGTATTCTTCAAGCTTGGCATTCTTGAATTCAGTTCCATTATCACTTCGCAGCTGCTGTATTTTCTGATGTAGAAGAACTTGGATTCTGGTCATCATATTTTGTAATACAATTGGCACTTCTGATTTTTGAAGCACAAAAGCAAGCCATGTATACCTGGAAAATTCATCCATTAGTATTAAGATATACTTTTTGCCAGACAGACTCTAAATTGCAATGGGACCACAGAGGTCAACATGTAACAATTGTAGAGGTCTAGAGCACGAATGGTCACTTTTGGTTTTGTGAGTCGCTCGTTTTATTTTGCCCATTTCACATGCAGGACAGAGGTGATCCTTTTGGAAGTGTACCTCTGGGAGGCCTGTCACCAGATTGTGTTTTACCGACATCTCAAGATTGTCAAAGTTCAGGTGAGACATTTTATGGTGCCATAACCAAGCAATTTCACTCTTTTTGGAGACAAGACAGAGAGTTTCCTTACCATCTTTGGATGTGAAATTCATCATGTATAGATTACCTTTTCTGTCAGCTCTCCATAGTTCTTCACCTGCCTTAGAGAATAAGTAACAATGCTTCTCATCAAATACAACAAGTATCTTAGAATCGCATAATTGACTTACGCTTAACAGGTTATGTTTTAAACCAGAGACATGCGCTACTTTGGATAAGTTAATATTACCTTTTTGTAGAGTTCTGTAGCCTTTTATTTGACCCTTATCATTATCACCAAACGTTACTGCTCCTCCACTTTTATCATTAAATTTGGAGAGTAAGTTTTTCGTGC
This sequence comes from Silybum marianum, assembly GCA_036898165.1. Taxonomy (NCBI): domain Eukaryota; kingdom Viridiplantae; phylum Streptophyta; class Magnoliopsida; order Asterales; family Asteraceae; genus Silybum; species Silybum marianum. The sequence goes on along the minus strand of CM072533.1, from coordinate 32,929,358 downwards.
CAGTCATGTGCCTCGGGCATCCAGAGTCAAGATACCAGATATGCACACGCTGTTTCTGCAATCAGAATCAGAGAGATTTAGGTACACATTTCATAATGGGTCCTTTAATGTTAGGTTTGAATGGCTGATTCTTTTTAACATGATCTTAAGTGGATTTATCAGAATTTATCGGTGTCCTCTTTTTATTTTCATTGTTCCTTTTGGTTTGATTTTTGAAGTTGGAATACTTTTGATATTTAGAAGAGTAATCAAAGGGCCTTGAGAAAATTTGCTTAAGTTTTAAGAATTAGGAGAAACATTCAGAGTTCTGAAACATAAAAGATTGCTTGAAATTTTCATTACTAGAATGATAATTACAATTTTTCTTACGTCTGTGTATTCTAGCATCAGCAGTTTTATCGAACTTCTTATCTAGGCTAGACTTATGCTTAGAAGTAAATGTGTTCTTCTGTTGAGGCATCCTCTGATGAGACTTCTCAGGAACCTTGGACTTTACTGAAACAGGAGTAGAAGACTTAGAATTCCATTTTCCTTTTTGCTCATAAGTAAACTTCTGAGGTTTTGATTTCTGAGATTGTTGCTTAGTATTGGCTTTCTTTTTTAGACTCTCCTCCTTTTCGAGTTCAAGACAAGTTTTAGCTTTTAGATACATACCAAGAAAGTCTGGATGAATGGACTCCGCCTTTCTCTGTCCTTTTAGAGGAACTGAGAGTATTGGTATCCCACTCAAATGTTTTTCAACATTGGGGCCAGAAGCTCTGATTTCCAGAGGTTCATAAGTGTACAAGAAAGGAGCATCCACATTTTTAATTACTTCTGGAGCCGTTAAGCTTTCTTGTGGCAAAAGATTTTCAAATGTTGAAATATATTTCTCTGAATCGTCAAAGAAATCATGATCATCTTGATCATCAGATTCCCAGAGATAAGTAATTAACTCAAAATCGTCTTGGACTTTGGAAAGATTTAGGTCAACAAAAGAACAAGGAAAAATCTTTGGATGTTTTCGATAGACCTTTGATCAATCGTATGTTCACGTTTAAAGCACTCACCCAGAGTGGAGAGAATATCGTTTTGAAAGATAAGTCTTATCTCCTTTTCTACTTGTACAGGTATGAATTCATCAGCTTCTGGAATCAAAGTTATATGAGTAATCGATCCAAACTTGAAAATATCACTTCTCTTTTGGACTAAATTTAGATCAATGTGAGTTGTTTTTCCAGAAGAGTACTTAACATGTTTGTACTTGAGTTGTTTCACACGATGACCATTTTCATTTCTTGATTTTTTGAAGACAAATTGCTCATATAAGTTCGGAAAAATAGGCTTTTTTTTCTTTTCCTAAACAAAATAAAGATTCCAGAGTAGACCGCTTTTTACACGTATAGGGATCTAAATCTTCAAAACCAAGTCCAGTTCTCCCTACTTGTGTATTTATTATATCATGCACTTTCTGAGCATTCAGATATCTTTTGATCTGTAGCTCTATGTTTTGAAGCTCAATGTGAAAAAATTCTCTTTGCTTTAAAAAATAATTTTTGAGTGCTACAGAATTCAATCTGTCACTCTCTTTAACTTTAATCTCTTTGTCTTTGCCTTCAAGAAGTTTAATGAAGTCATATTTCTCTTCTTTGAGTTTGGCTTCAGTATTTTTCAAAAGTTTGGATATTTTTTCACTTTCAACAGAAATTTCCATCATTTCTTCAGTTAAAATATTCATTTCTCTTTTGTAAATATCTCTTTCTCTTTGAACTGTTGCAAAAGTTTGTTCAAGAGTTCTTCTCAACTTCTTTTCTATAATAAGCTTCTGCTTAAGGTTTTCAAAATCATTTGTTAAAATTATGATGGTGTTTTCAAGGTCAGAGGATTCAGATAAGGTTGATCTTCTGATTCATCTGCCTTAGCCATTCCACAGAACATGGCTTCATCTCCGCTTGACTCATCATCCAGCCAGTTCTCGTTTTCAGTATAGTGGGCTCTTTCGACAACATTATACTTGTATTCTTGTAGTATAGCTTGTCTTTTACCAGAGCACCTCTGCAGTCTTTGGAGTAGTGACCTGGCTTTCCGCACTTGTAGCACACATCCTTTTTCTTTTTCATCTCTTCCTCTTTTTTCTTAGCTTCTGACTTTTCAACTTTCCGAATCTCTTGCCTTGGGGCATAAGATGGAGTGGGACGATCAAGTCTATTGTTTCCTTGAAATGATCTATTACCAAACTTTCTGGTAAATTGTTTGGTAATAAGTGCTAATGACTCAGCAAAATATTTAATGTCATCATCAGAATCAGAAGCATCTTCTAGACTTGCTTCAGAAATCAATGCCTTACTCTTTCCTTTCCTCTCACTTTCTTTACCCCTTCTGCCTGACCCTCTGGATTCAGAAATTAGGGTTAGAGGTCCACCAATTGACGTTTTCTTTTGAGCAACTTCCTTCTTGTGAGCCTGAAGAGTGCCAAAGACATCGTGCAGAGACCACATTTCTAGATCTTGGTTGGCTTGAAGAGACATAGATAGATTAGACCATTCTGGATTTAATCGTTAAAGAAATAGAACGTTATTGTCTTCCTTAGATCTTACTATATCACATCTTTTGCACAGATTAATCAAGGTATTGAATCTGTGAAAGGTCTGTTCCGGAGTCTCTTCTGGAATAGCTTGAAAACTGTTGTATTCATTAAGAGCTTGAGCTCTTCTGTTTTTCTTCATCTTTGCCCCTCCTTCGAGAAGATTTTCAAGCTGATCCCGCAACTCTTTAGCAGTTTCACACGTGTCTAGAGATTGGAAAATCTCGTTTGGAATAGCCATAATTAGAAGACTCTTTGCCTTTTTGGCTATTTCCACTTTTGCCTTTTCTTCATCAGACCAATTTCCTCTTAGCTTTGGAATAGGTCGAGCAGGAATTTCATCCATAGTTGCAGTAGCAGGAATCCTTAGGATCGTGGTCATTGGTATAAATGGACCGTTCACAACGGTAGGATTAAGTTCAACATCTAATCCTTCATAGAAATTGATCATTCGGATCTTCTAGTGAGGATATTCATCTCAGATTAGAGTTGGAGGTTTGGTCAAGGATCCAGAGGTGTATATGGCGTTCATGTTTTGATTCGCCATTTTTTCAGAAAATTGAAATTAAGAGAGTAAAAGGTTAGGCGATTGAAATTTAGATCAATTAAATCTCAAATGATTTGAAACGAGACGATATTCTTACTGAATTTCAAATTTAAACCAAAATTACCACTGATTTAGAGAGAACTGTATGAAATTAACAAAATCTCGAAAACAGAGTATAATCGAGAACGGTAGTTTAAAAATTGATATAAACTACAAATAGAACAGGGATTTCTCCAAACTGGAAGAGATCTAATAATCAATAGACTGATTATCAGGCTCTAATACCAATTGTTGGAACCCAGATCCCTTTCTGAGAATAAATCAACAGATCATATAACAAAATATGAGCGGAAGCAATGTCGATCTATGATTGATAATAAGCAGCAATTCAATAACGATAAACAGTAAGAACAGATTTGAAGAACAATCAGGAAATCGTATTAATAACCTTGAGCTTGATTACAATACGTATGAATGAACAACGTGATTTTTCTCTCCAAGATCTACAACTATTACAATGAAGAATGAATCTATTTATACTATTACAAAGTGAAAGTCAACGATCTAGCCTATTAGGAACTGACACGTCAGCTATACAAGATAACAGAATCGGTTACGTATAGATACGCACGAAAAGTGTCATCGCCACGTCATCACAAGCGCGTGTGATAATCAGTTTGAGTCCAGAGGTTCTTCAAGTCTCTGGGCGCCTCTGAGAAGACTTAAGTCAGAAGATGAACTTCTGACTTAACTTCTGATCTTGGGTGCTTGTGACATTCTGGTTCATACTTTCCTCAGAATGAAGTCTAACATCTTCAAAGATGAGTACCCAAAAGCTGCCAACCAAAGCTTCTCGATGGCAGGCAAGAAATCGCTTGATGTCGTTGAACATCCAGGAGATGCTCCTTACACCTCCTACATGTTGAAGCTCATCAGCGAGGCCGTTTCTGTGCCCATATCACTGACAAACCCATCAGTGAGTAACCAAGGCACCTCCTCCCCTCTGAAACACAAGAAGCCGAGTGAGGGTCACAAGAAAACCATCGCTCAAAAGCCCCCCACCAAGAAACAAAAGAAGGGAGTCTCTCAAAAGACTTCCCTCTCTGATTAAGGTGTATTACTAACGCCATCCTCAGCCTCTGCCACGACAATGGTCTCTACATCCGTTGCCGCTTCATCATCTCTACTACCATTGTCAGCGACTCCAGTCACTGAGAATGTAATAGCCAACTATGTTGAAGCTGGAATAGGTAATAAATTCACAGCCCTTTCTTCTTCTTCCACCATCTCTTCTTTGGTCCTCACATCAACTCGTGATTCAGAGATAGTTGTCCCTATCTCTGATGAGGTTGAAATACACGTTGTCCACACTTCAGTTTTGTTTCGACAATCTGAATTATGGAAGGCCATTAATAAAGGACCTCAGAATATTTCTCACAAACGTTCTAAGAAACAGGCTAGTGATCCTCATGACACTACCCTCGCCTGTGGTATCCCTGAGAATAATCCTCACGATACTCTCGAGGTTAATAGTATTTGTTCACTTCATCCTTCGTCTAATCAGAGCTCTTTCTGGCATCTTTGTCTATGATATCATCAGGTATTCCACCTCCTCGCACCACGTCAGTGACCACCACCATCACCAAGACCACTGACACCTCTATCAGTGGAAGCAAGGGACAGCCGCTGAAATCTCCTGAGCAGATAAGGAAAATCAAACAGGAGAAGTTCCTTGATCGGTTTCCGGCCTTTCCTATGGAGGTTCCTAAGATTGTCCTTCCAAACCCCTCTTTCCCAGCGATTGATTTCCTAGTACAAGAGAGTGCCCTTACAAGGGCCAGGGTGGACACTCTTCAACTCTTTTCTGAGTTCATCTTTCGGACGGTTGCTGGTGTCCCTGGAATGAAAGCCACCGTAACAACACCTACACTGACGCTCTGACTTTAAAGGATGACACTTTGGCCAATGGGCTATCGAAAGGCTGGAACTGGACGTAAAAGCTTAGGGCGAGGCAATTGAGTCTATTCAGAAGACTCAAGCTGAAATGATGTTGCTACTATAGAGCATCACTGACAGGGGCCCCTCCTTTACTACTGAAGACAGGAGCACGCTGACTCAGGTTACCCAGAACCAGTCTGCGCACACTACGAGTCTTAATGATATATGCTCTAATGTGCAAACTGTTATGGTGCACGTTTTACCTGCTGATAGCATTGAGGGGGAGAGATGTGCCAAAGAGCTCGCTGACGAGATTATAGGAAAAGTAAATGAAGTAACCCTTGGAACACCTATTTCTCCTTATGGTCAGCAGCAACCCCAACAGCAGCTCCTTCAGCCAAAACCTGTCGCTGATGATGATGATGATGAAGAGAATGAAGAAGAAAATGACGAAGATGATAAGGATATTCCTCATCAGGGAAAAGATGATGACGACGATGACGACGCAATTCCTCCTGATGTAAATCAATTTTGGAATCAAAATCGTCCAGGCAATTTCATGCCTGAAATCATCTACAGAGATCCTTTGGGGGACGGACCACCTCCTTCTGAAGGGCCGTTCGATCCTTAAGGGAAAGGCAAGAATGTGGTGGATCTTGACTCCACCCCAGCAAACTCTGAGGGGAGACTATCGCAGAGGTAACACTTCCTCTTATTCCTTATACTCCAACTCTGAACCCCCAACCTATGCATCTTTTCCTCCTGAAAGCTTTGGATCTGATGAACCTCTTTCTCCATCCCCCATTGTCAGTGAGTCTAGTCCCCCAAAGGACTCTACATTTTTTACGGAACCTTCATCAGACTGTATATATCTGAATCTGACTTTGAAGATGAAGAAGGCCTTATTCCAAGACGGCGCTTATAAAGACAGCCAATAAGTGACCCTGAAGAAGAGACAAGGCTAATAAACTTCCTCAGGAAACTCGAACTAAATAGAATAAAGATACCCCGCACCGCTGACTAGAAGAACCAATACCTATCAGCGTAGTGCATGAATTTGACTTCTTGTCAAAGGAAGAGAGAGCACAAGCCCTTGAAGCTCAACGAATCAGGGATGAGAAGATCAAGAAAACTAAAAATGATCTAGAAATGGCCAGAAGACTACTCAGGGAGGATGCCTTAAGAGAAGAAACGATCAAAAAGCAAAACGACAAAAGTGAAAAGATCGTTGAAGCTCTGGCACAAAAGGAACTAGCTCAAGAAAATCCGAACGTGAATCCTATCAATGCTCAAGAAAAGATCTTACAAGCGTTGACCACCCAAAAACAAAGCCACAAGGAAAATGAACTACGCTTGTGCACTGAAAGATTCAACTATCGAGTGTTTGACTCAACAATCACTCGTGCTACTATCGAAGTACGCACTTCCAAGAAAAGTGGTCTGACGGTATATATACGAATGTACAGACACACGAGTTGCAAAAAAGAAGAAGCCGGGTTCTTAAAGTTCTATGGATACTCTGAATGGCTAGAAATCAGAGATGCCATTCAGGGTTCCAAGTCCAAATTCGAAGATGTGGTGGAAAGAGTTTTGGATCAGCTACTGCAAAGGATGTCACAGTATGTTCAAGTTCCTCCTCTCCCTGAGCCAACCAAGAAAAAGAAGATCAAACGCTGACGAAGGCTCATGCTCCAAAAATAAGTATGAGACTAAGTTCACCTATGAAAATCTCCTTGGGCATCTCGACTTCCTTGATATATCTTCACTCAATGTTTCTCTCCCTCAAGGTCTACAATTAGCTAAAGGCGACATCATCACTTTCCCTAAAGCAGGTATGGTATTTCTACACAATGATGGCTTTCTTGGATTCTTCAGAAACTCAGATATCACTAGAACTCCTTCACTGTTGGTCAAATACAGGGCCAATGTTGAGACAAAAGAAGTTGTACTTAAATGAACTACGAAGAAGACAAGATAGACTCTCTAATTAGTCTTATAATTTTTCTTTCCTGTATAGTATTCTTCAGTGTTTTGTACTTTACTTAATATTGTAATTTCATTTTCAATGTAATTCTTCAGATTATCTCTAATGAAATTTCAATGAAGTACTCTACTCCATTTGTGTACTGAAAAGATCCCTGAAAATAGTAAATGGAACAATGAACATAAGAGTTCTACTTTCTTTAAAAACTTCATTACTCACTGATATTTCTTTCTGAAATTTAATAAGTGAATGTACTTATAGCTTCTATACTTGTAAATATTTTGTTTTCATATCCTTATAAATGAAAATCAATTATAATAGTAAATCAGCTGAAAAAGATCTCACAAATTAGTACTTAGAAATTTTACTTTAATATTTTTAAGTCCCTACTAATCCTTTCAAGAAAATTTCCTATGTTGCTTAATCATAATCAAATAGGGGGAGATTGTTGATCATAACTCCTCTCAGCGATTTGAATATGATTCCTCTGTATACTTAGTGAAAATTCCATTTATAAGTTTAAGTTCAAATTCAGCGATAGAACACGCTGATTGCACTCAGCGATTGCTGAAACTCAGGAACCTTAATCTTATCTCTGAAGATCTGAAGAACAACATTCACACCACAAGAACATTCAGCGAAAGTCGAAGACCAAGCTGAAGATAGAGATAATCAGCTAATGATCTGAAGCGGTTCAGTGATAGCAAGGATTGTCTAAATAGAAGTGTGAAGTCTTGCTAGGCCTCAGCGATACTCTGAATGTTCATCCTTGAAGTTTCAAGTTCAGCGATCAAGTAAAGTCTATAAAGCAAGATCAATGTTGATCTTATCCTCGATGCACAAAAGTCAAAACCTTATACTATGTCAGAAAAGGACGTACGGATAGTCTCTTATGTCCCCATCAAATCTGATTTACTACTGTTCACACGCGGCCAAAAACATGGTTGCTTTTGAACAAAGGACAAGCTTCCAATGAGAGCTTGACACGTGGCTTATACCTTTTGTCTTGCATTAATTGCAAACGGGTATAAATAGATGAAGATCCCTTCTTCATCTTTATGCATGCTACTTTCTATTTCTTAAACCTCTGCCTCTTTTCTTTCTCATTTCCTTGTGCATCAAACTGTGTGATTTCTTAGTTACAATAGAATAGGTTTAATCAGTTGTTCTAATTTCGCTTGTAACTGTAAATTTGTTTATTCAATATAAACTTATTTTTAAACAAAAATCTGTGTGTTTGTATTCAACCCCCATTCTACAAACTGTTTCTATATCCTTGAATTCTTGTAGACTCCTTTGGGACCAACACTAGAGAACATAAAACTTTTCTTCATTCCTAAGGACAACCCTTAGCAAGCGGAACCATTCCAGGAAGTTCTACCCGTTTAGTTTTTCTTTGTCCAAAATGGACCGGAAAGTGAACTGAGATAGGTTCGAGCTTGTGTTTTCTTGATTAGCAGACATCTACAGAAATTAAAATCCGATTTTAGTATTAGTTTAAAATTTTGAATAACCCTTAAAATTCAAATATTTTAGCTAAGATCCATATTCCATTAATTTTCACGATTGGGCAATATGCAAATGGTGAAAACTAATTATTTAGGTAGGCAACTTCCAATTGTGATCATCACAACTCTTAGATCTTTCGTGAGATTCCTTTTAAAATAAGGACATGTTTAATCTCACTTCTTTACCTTGAGATCATTTGTAGACGGGTAATACAATGTACAAATATCCCAAGTGAGCTTAACCATACTAAAACGTCACAATTTCTATTTTGAGTAACAACTCAGAAATTGGTCGTCCGGGTCACGACTATCATTACAGGCGGGCAATACACAACGTGCAATGATCTCGTGAATCGGCACTTTATCTCACCACATACTTTTCCGACCCGGATTCGCCAATGCTCACCCGAATCCGACTAGTTATGCGCTCCATAACCGTTTTAAATGGGTGGTGAAAAACTCACATTTTAATTGTAAAGGGTTTTAACCGATCTCATTCCAATTTTACAAATTAATTAATTTTAAAATTATTTTGAGTCGGTATCAACTTATTTAAAAATTCATTATTTGACAACTTATCAAATTTATTTGTAAAAACATTTATAATTTATCCAATCGGTATTAGTTTGATAGCTTATCAAATTAATTTGCAAAAACATTTACAATTTACCGATATTAGTGGTTGTAATTTTAAAATTCATTACAATAATTATAACATATAATTAAACGCAATAGAATACGAAAAATAAACAACCACAAACATGCAAACACACAACATGGATTCGATTAGGCCCAAATATGTGGTTTTTGTGAACCCACACGAAAACCCCGGTCCAAAACCCTAAGGACACCGCAAGTCGACTCCCACTAGCTCCACCTACCGAGGTGGACTCCGGGACACCGTCTTCGATTCCTTCAGTCTTCCAATTTACAAAAACTAATCTAGGTTAACATAACTTAACTATTACACTACATTGAAATCAGAAACGATACACAGATCGCACAAAAATACAACCCACGAATTGAATATATTTTAATTTAACCAACAGAAAAAATAAAACAACCACGGGTCACAGGCCTAAATCGAATCCATCATGACAAACAACCAAATCAATCAAACGGGCTTGGGTCCAATTAAACATAATTAACAAGCCCAACGAATCAATCAAAATAAGTTAAACCCCATTGGGCCCAACCGACGCAAAAAACGCGAAACCCTAAAAGTCCAGATTAACAAAAAAGGAAACCACCAAACAAACCGGGAACACTCCACCCAAGGTGGCTGTCGACGGTGGAGGAGCACCGCATTGGCAACACGGCGGCGACGTGGCGGCGCACGACGGCGGAGATTGTGGTGGTTTTCCAGGTTCACGTGTTTAACCAATTTTCTATTAATTCTAACCCTAAAGTCATTGTAACGGGACTCTTATACCACTGTAGGGTTTTGAAGAACCGGGATCACAAAACATATGCAGCGGAATTAAAACAATAACTGGTAAAACCCTATAAGCCCGGATCCGTTACGAACAACTTTAAGGATTAAACACAACCATAGGGGGTTTAGAAAATTGCCTCAATGATTTGGATTGATTGATTAAGATCAGGCGTTAGGAATCAAAACAGATTCCCTGTAGCGGTATACGCGAATGTCAATCTGATCACGAACGGTTGCTAGCCCGAATACCCAAAGAACACAAGAAGAAATCGATTTCTTTTTGTGGTGTGTGTGTGGTGTGCCGATCTCAAGAGAGGAGAGAGGGAGGAGAGAAATTTCAGGTTTCTCAATTGTCTGTGATGTAATAATGATTTCAATAAGGCAACATGCCTTTATATAGTTTTCCCTCTAATCTCGGATCGGGCTCAATAAAGCCCAGAAGGCTTTGTTGACATAATCAAATTCTTCCATATTAATTAATTAATTAATTATTAACTTAATAATTAATTAACTAATTTGGGCTTGGGCTTTTAAATAAAACATTATTCTAGGCCCGATGGATATTTAATTATAATTATTAAACATAATAATTAGCCCAATTTAATTATTAACTTAATAATTAAATTACATAATTAACATAATTATATTTCACACACTTTGATTATTATTCTACTTGAATAATAATTCCACACTTTACAACTTGTAACTTTGCGGGTTATAACCAACTTGGTTAATTCGTAATCTACACACTCTTATGCGTGTGACCCTCTAGGTTCATCCAGTGTTTTCATATGACGTGAGCATATAAGATCCTACAGTGTCTTTATAAATATCATCCAAAATATCAGATATAGTTTTCAGCCGAAGAAATGTTCAAGAAACATTTCGGCTGGTGCTATATTTCGGCTATCAGCTGAATTTGGTCTTTAGATTCGGCTGAACTTTTAGTTGATGATTCGGCTAAGTCTGGATGGACTCAACAATCATATTTTCATTTTCTACAAATGTTGATATGCTTCCTAATGTATCAGCTAGTCTTCGATTTGCTGAACTTGTTGATCATGACCGGATTTTTACAAAGAACCCAAGATACAAAATATTTTGACTAAGAAAAGATTGAGTCCTCGACAAATCATCGGTGACCCAACAATAATATTAATTCATAATTAGAATTAAAATTAATTAATAAAATTGAAAATAATATTAATTAATAATTACAATTAAAACTAATTAATCAGGGGTATAATCGGAAGAAAATATAAAAAGCTCTATAAGTTACTTCCAACTAGTTTTTCAATAAGTTAACTTATCAGTCATAAATAGTTTGTCAAACATGTATTTAGAAAATAAACTAGCTTTGAAGTCAACTTATAAATTACCTTATAAGTCAACTTGTTTGCCAAACAATGCCTAATCATTTAGTTCAAAAGTCTTAAGTACAACTATTTAAGCAATAGGTACCACATTTTAAAGCATAAAATCCAAAATCTTTTAATTATTGCTTTTAAAACACAATGTACAAGCCCTTGATACATACAAATTGTTGGTAGAAATTTAATAGGTAAAAGGAAGTTTTCGGGGTCTCTTTCTTTGTAAAGAAAGTCTTGCTTCTATATTCAACAAGTCTCTTCTCTATCATCTTTTGGCTGCCATATTATCATTTTCTTTCCAACATTTTTAACCTATCCTCCACCGCCATATTGGAAAGTGTAACACCCTGAATTTCGTCTTAGTTGAAGAAAGTGTTAATCCGAGCGATTCAATAACCGAACGTTAATTTCAGAGTTTGAACAGTAGTGCCTTATGAGAGTGACATCTGTCACAATAGCACCGATGGTACTTAGAGGATGGTCGTCTCGACTATTGTGCCATGCGGTTATGATATCCGTCTCAATAGCATCGATGGTACCAAGTAGTTGGTGATCCCAACAATTGTGCCATGCTATAGTGACAATGGCACAATGCATCAACCGTGTCATCTTTGTATTCCACTCTTAGAATCAACGAGTTAAGTATTTTTGAAGTTAATTATATTGGGTATCATCCACAAGGAGAGTAGCGGGATCAAAACGGGTGAAAAGTGGGAAAAACACCTAAAAACGGCCCCCGGCTATAGTGCCAGGCGATACTGACAGGGCACCATCGCATGGCAGCATCGCCCCATATGTATCGAGACTTAGGAGATGAATCAGATTGGTTTTTGGGCACGGGCTAGTGTGCCGGCGAGTGTGACAGGGCACACTCGCATGTCACACTCGCATGCGGCCTCTAGTGGTTAAAAATCGGGATTTCTTCATTTGGCCATAACTTCTTCATCACAGCTCCGATTTGGGCGATTCAAAGTGTTGTGGTTTCGTCTTTGGAAGCTCTTCAACATGGAAACAATTATATCTAGAGGTTACTTGATGATTTGGGAGCTCATAGGGTGGAAGGTAATATCACCTTTCCGAAATCTTGAATCTAGGGTTTGGGTTTTGCACCAACAACTCTCATTCTCTCTTGGGTTTGTTTTGTGTATGTTATGGAAGTCATGTAGGTGGTCGTAGAAGGATTGCACCATGGATCTAGAGTTATAGCTCAAGCATCTAAACTCTTCACCGAATGGAACTCGGTATTGGGGTAAAACCTAGATTTAGCCTAAATCTAGCAAATGAGTTCAAGATGCTTTGTGAAAACTTTGTACATGCCAAAAAAAGTCCATTTTAAAATATTAACGTGTTTTACTTGTTATTTATCAAATGTGTGAGTATTTGGGTAAGGTTGCATATTTGGTATAAAAGGATTTATAAATCATGAAAGGGGCTTATACTTGGGTTTTAGACATTTTGGAAAATAAAGTATAAGTGTGGGTTGTTTGGGTTCAATGTATTTAAATGAAAACCATTTGGTTGTATTTGCATCTGTAAAGTATTGGAATTTATAAATCGTTGAAAAATACAGATTATTGTATTATAGGTCATTTTGTAAATGCATGAGTATGAGTTCAAATCTAAACTTATAAACTCAAATTCTTGTTGTGAATGTAGTATTTTACTGATTCCTAAACTTAATTTCAAGTGGTTGTGTATTTGGGTAAGTTTGGAGGTTTTGGGTCAAAATAAGGATTTTGAGTATTTTGTTGTAGATGATGAGTTGAGCATCATTAATGGTTTAAAATACTTGGAAAGGTTATAAAATGAAATAATCTTTGGTTTTGAAACTCAAAATGATTTGACCCAATTTTTGGTAAAACTTGGACTTGAAAAGAGATGGTTTGTTGAAAAGAGTTTTCAAGGTTGGAAAACTAGTAATACGTCTCGTTGATGTATTCGGTAGTAGGACTAGTATGTAATGGATCCATAGGTATATAGTCGGTTTAAAGGCGGGATTGTTGTCCCTTTTTGGTCGCATAGAAGTCATCGGGGGCCTCTTACTGTTGGGTATAATGCCGGATCATTACCGGATGCCATTGACTCTATGAATGCGCGATTTAGGGTCATCGAGGGCCGTGTACTAAGGTGCATAATCGGTTATTGCCGGTTTCCATTGACCATTGCGCGGGATTTCGTAGGAGCCATCGGGGGCCGTATACTACGGTGCATAATCGGTTATTGACCGATTGCCATTGACTCCTATAGTTGCTCAACATCGAGTAGTGACCTACATTTGTATCTGTAACCAAAGATGGTATGATCGGGAATCCCCCGTGAACTTCGGATATTTCTATCCCTTTAAAAGTCCGCGTGAGTTAACGTTTTATAAAACATGGTTAAAGGTATGTTTTCTATCTCCACGTTTATAAACTCAATCATGGTCGTGTGAGTATTGGAATTGGTATCACGTTAAAAGAATATTTCTATTTAAAGTTTTCCCTTCTAATGTCATTTTGGTCTAAAACTTTTATTATGGGACTATTGAATTTGGGGAAAGACATTGCTTTTATAATAAGGTTATTTCCGTTGAGAATTATATTTTATCAAGCAAATCTTTTGGTTTCAAATCAATCATAAATATGTTAAAAACTCTTGAGCTCACTAGGCGTTAAGCCTAACCTTTTTTCTTTGTCGGCATGTGCATCAGGTTATCGTAGGGGTTGGTACTAGCGACACCTGTGGACTTGAGTGCTAGGAAGTGACACGATAAAAACTCTTGGTGATGTTTTCCGCATTCGGAGATAGCGACTCTTATTGGTTTAGTAACACCCAACCGTAAGTAGGTCTTGTGTAGGACTTGATTTGTTTGTTGTAGAGGTTTGTTACTAACTTTGGTTTGAGGAAAGTTATCTATTGATGTAATATTAGAAATTTTAATTTAGTCGCTCTTTCCAGATTTGAGGGTGTTACAAGTTGGTATCAGAGCATAAGTTTGAGAGATTTTGGTATTGATTTAGATGCCTAGACTCAAACTAGCGTATTGATTAAGTGATCAGATGTGAGATTTTACAATTAGACACTTTAAGATAAGATGTTTAGAGGTTAATAGATGCACTAGAATCGAGAATCATGATGATGGTAACAAGGATCCACATGTGAGATAAATTTGTATTATTATCCGGCCGGTGATAATATGAATTTACAGTTACGTGTGTGTGCTTGAGACGCATTGTCATGGTGATCGATGGGGTAGTGAATGAGTTCTTATGGTAGTGACTGTTGGAAGATTTGATGGATGTAGCAATGTCACTTTGAGTGACATGTAAGTACGGTGATTATCTTAAGCCGACCATTTTAGGTCAAAGATAATGGTTAGTTATGAACCATAAGCTTGTTGAATCAACCTTATTCCGAGAGGAAATTGTAAATCGATGGATTTAGTGGTGGATGATGGTCTTAAGATATGAAGCTTTCCAACGTTGGCCTTGTGGTGGACTTGGCGGGCGTGGTTTAAGACTTTGGGTCCCAACCGGATGCATGCACGACATTTGTTTTAGAAATAAATTACAAAATTATTTCAGATTTGTCAAAGGGTAATCATTCTGAAAAATGTTTTGGGCACACTCAAGAGTGTAGCCATGTCTTGGGATTTGTTAAATCGTTTTAGTTACATGAAAATTTCACTAAGATTTTAATCCGTGCTATTTTGCTAGAATTGCAAATTTTGAAATTATATCTCAAGAGAGTTTAAATTTGAAACTAACCTAAATTGTTTCGTTGTTTCCAAGAAACATACACATATCGTTTTTACGAGTTTTGAGAAGTTATTTGGTGTACGTGGGTTTTGGGTCAAGATTGAAATGCATGAACTATCGTACCTCCTACGGTCTTTTACGAGTTTCAGTTGAATTTTGGGTGCATGCTATTCATGAGTCAATTTTGAGATTTTTGAATTTTTGGATTCGTTTTAGTGTCGATTTTGGGGTATGCGAATTTGTTGAAAGTTTTATTTCGCGTCATCTATGTTGGGTATAAGTATTTTGAAGTCGTCTAAAATATGAAGTTCTCATCGGTATTATTTTAACTTTATGGGAACCTTTTGTTGCATAGAGTTTGCATACATTCTAATTGTAGCACTCTATTTTAGTACATGAATTTCTCTTACATACATGATTTCAATAAATGTGTGTCAAAATTCCATTTGTTGTATTCCCATTATTGTTGTCATTAGTTTAAGTGATAATTACATAACTATTAAAATGGTTTTTTTTACGTAATGAGGTTTGGTCACTTTTTGCTGCTACCTGATCTTGGTAAAATAGTGAGGCGTGTGTAAATATGATTATAAAGATTTTATGTTTGTTAAATCTTTGATAAATAAACTTGGCATATTTGCATAGTCATATACTGGTAGAACCTTGAACTCATTAGGAAACCTTGGTTGTAAACATCATATTGTGGTGAGTATTACGAATGTGGGACGATGAGTCGCCGTGAATTTAAGTAACGATTGCATGACTAGTAAATGGTTTTGAATCATGGGGATTCAGTTTGAACGACCGATATATGTGGAAACTTCTGGAGGTATTAGACTTTGGGTCATTCTGAGTTATTTTACGCGATGGTCTTCTTGTTTCACCAACCTTCAGGTCGAAGTTTATGGGATTGATTGCTTCAAGGAGTTGTTTGGTTGGTGTTGGTGTTTGTGCGATAAGGACGTTTCATATTGGTGAGTTTTAGTGAATGAGGACGATTTGTTGGGTTGTCTATTGGGAAGTATACTTTTGATATTTCAGCGCGATGGGAAAGAACCACGGGATCAAGTACTAGAGTGTGGTAATTATGGGATTCGACTTCTCATATTAAGTGTCAACTTTGAGAGGACATCGTCGGCCGATGCATATTTGTGGTACCGACCTTTACAAACTTAGGTGTCAGCTTCTGATTTTCTTAATGGTCAAGAATCATTGTTGTATTTGGGGTACCTAAATTGAATCCTAGTAAGTGTTCAGAAGCTTTATGCGGTGAACTTGAGGAAAATAGATTATAGTGAATAGTGGTGTTTGATAAGGATCATTTGAGTTACTAAGGAAGTCTGATAGTTCTTTAGGGATTGGCATGCTTTGTGTTATTCTAGTTTTTGGTTTACAGTTGAATTGATTTGGACCGATCTTGTGTATAGTGTTTCGTCATGGAAATGACGGTAAATCTTCTTTGGTAATGTCAATTGGAGAAGTTGAGTGTGAACGTAAAAGTAGACCGTAAGAGGAAAATGTAAATTTTTTGGAGAACTTTGGTTTGATTGAAGTTAAAACAATCTACACGGTACTATTCTATCAAGAGTTGTTGGTGCGGGATTCCTTTACCATCCGGGTAAGGTCGACATGATAGTGGGTAACCCGATTCAAATGGGTATGTATGGTTATAGTCGGATGGGCTTTTGTGAATCTTTCAGAAAATTCAATGCAAGAGAGAAGAACTTCCCAGTTTGATAGAAGTTGTTATAAAATTTAAGAGTAAATTCATTTTGGACATCAATTGTGGAAGCGAGCCATTGAGGTCATAAGTCACACTCCAGATAGTAGGAGTCACTTAAGGTTGGGAGGCAACTAAGACTCTGATGGTGGAGGGGTCAATATAATGGTAAATTAGGAGTAACTTTGAGGTTTGAAATCTCGGTCATCATCCTAATAAAGAAGGATGAATGACGGGTCATCTACCGAGCTGTGCTCTACATGGTGTGGTATTCTGGAAACATCAAATGCATATCTTTTGGGTTGAGTATTCGACAGTGCTAGATTCCGAGGACGAAATCATTCTAAGGTTGGGAGGATTGTAACACCCTGAATTTCGTCTTAGTTGAAGAAAGTGTTAATCCGAGCGATTCAATAACCGAACGTTAATTTCAGAGTTTGAGCAGTAGTGCCTTATGAGAGTGACATCTGTCACAATAGCACCGATGGTACTTAGAGGATGGTCGTCTCGACTATTGTGCCATGCGGTTATGATATCCGTCACAATAGCACCGATGGTACCAAGTAGTTGGTGGTCCCAACAATTGTGCCATGCTATAGTGACAATGGCACAATGCATCAACCGTGTCATCTTTGTATTCCACTGTTAGAATCAACGAGTTAAGTATTTTTGAAGTTAATTATATTGGGTATCATCCACAAGGCGAGTAGCGGGATCAAAACGGGTGAAAAGTGGGAAAAACACCTCAAAACGGCCCCCAGCTATAGTGCCAGGCGATACTGACAGGGCACCATCGCATGGCAGCATCGCCCCAAATGTACCAAGACTTAGGAGATGAATCAGATTGGTTTTTGGGCACGGGCTAGTGTGCCGGAGAGTGTGACAGGGCACACTCGCATGTCACACTCGCATGCGGCCTCCAGTGGTTAAAAATCGGGATCTCTTCATTTGGCCATAACTTCTTCATCACAGCTCCGGTTTGGGCGATTCAAAGTGTTGTGGTTTCGTCTTTGGAAGCTCTTCAACATGGAAACAATGATATCTAGAGGTTACTTGATGATTTGGGAGTTCATAGGGTGGAAGGTAAGATCACCTATCTGAAATCTTGAATCTAGGGTTTGGGTTTTGCACCAACAACTCTCATTCTCTCTTGGGTTTGTTTTGTGTATGTTATGGAAGTCATGTAGGTGTTCTTAGAAAGATTGCACCATGGATCTAGAGTTATAGCTCGAGGATCTAAAGTCTTCACCGAATGGAACTCGGTATTGGGGTAAAACCTAGATTTAGCCTAAATCTAGCAAGGTGAGTTCAAGATACTTTGTGAAAACTTTGTACATGCCAAAAACGTCCATTTTAAAGTATTAACGTGTTTTACTTGTTATTTATCAAATGTGTGAGTATTTGGGAAATGTTGCATATTTGGTATAAAAGGATTTATAAATCATGAAAGGTGCTTATACTTGGGTTTTAGACATTTTGGAAAATAAAGTATAAGTGTGGGTTGTTTGGGTTCAATATATTTAAATGGAAACCATTTGGTTGTATTTGCATCTGTAAAGTATTGGAATTTATAAATCGTTGAAAAATACAGATTATTGCATTATGGGTCATTTTGTAAATGCATGACTATGAGTTCAAATCTAAACTTATAAACTCAAATACTTGTTGTGAATGTAGTATTTTACTGATTCCTAAACTTAATTTCAAGTGGTTGTGTATTTGGGTAAGTTTGGAGGTTTTGGGTCAAAATGAGGATTTTGAGTATTTTGTTGTAGATGATGAGTTGAGCATCATTAATGGTTTAAAATACTTGGAAAGGTTATAAAATGAAATAATATTTGGTTTGAAACTCAAAATGATTTGACCTAATTTTTGGTAAAACTTGGACTTGAAAAGAGATGGTTTGTTGAAAAGAGTTTTCAAGGTTGGAAAACTAGTAATACGTCTCGTTGATGTATTCGGTAATAGGACTAGTATGTAATGGATCCATAGGCATATAGTCGGTTTAAAGGCGGGATTGTTGTCCCTTTTTGGTCGCATAGATTCATGGGGGGCCTCTTACCCGTTGGGTATAATGCCGGATCATTACCGGATGCCATTGACTCTATGCATGCGCGATTTAGAGTCATCGAGGGCCGTGTACTAAGGTGAATAATCGGCTATTGCCGGTTGCCATTGACCATTGCGCGGGATTTCGTAGGAGCCGTCGGGGGCTGTGTACTAAGGTGCATAATCGGTTATTGACCGATTACCATTGACTCCTATAGTTGCTCAACATCGAGTAGTGACCTACTTTTGTATCCGTCACCAAAGATGGTATGATCAGGAATCCCCCGTGAACTTCGAATATTTCTATCCCTTTAAAAGTCCGCGTGAGTTAACGTTTTATAAAACATGGTTAAAGGTATGTTTTCTATCTCCACGTTTATAAACTCAATCATGGTCGTGTGAATATTGGAATTGGTATCACGTTAAAAGAATATTTCTATTTAAAGTTTTCCCTTCTAATGTCATTTTGGTCTAAAACTTTTATTATGGGACTATTTAATTTGGGGAAAGACGTTGCTTTTATAATAAGGTTATTTCCGTTGAGAATTATATTTTATCAAGCAAATCTTTTGGTTTCAAATCAATCATAAATATGTTAAAAACTCTTGAGCTCACTAGGCATTAAGCCTAACCCTTTTTCTTTGTCGGCATGTGCATCAGGTTATCGTGGGGGTTGGTACTAGCGACATCTGTGGACTTGAGTGCTAGGAAGTGACACGATAAAAACTCTTGGTGACGTTTTCCGCATTCGGAGATAGCGACTCTTATTGGTTTAGTAACACCAACCGTAAGTAGGTCTTGTATAAGACTTGATTTGTTTGTTGTAGAGGTTTGTTACTAATTTTGGTTTGAGGAAAGTTATCTATTAATGTAATAGTAGAAATTTTAAATTAGTCGCTCTTTCCAGATTTGAGGGTGTTAAAGAAAGATACTGAGTTTCTGTCATCAATGATAACTTTTTCTTCTCCCGTATTTCATGTCTAAAATGTATTTTAAAAGATGTATCAATTTTTTTTTATAACTTCAGCCCTAATGATTTCTTCATTCTCTAGAAACCTAAATAAAAAAACACCTCCTTGAACTCCCAAAAATCGTTCAACTAAATAGAGTGAGGTTGAGTTTGCTGTAGGGATGAGATTGGTACCGGACAAATACCAAATTATTTTGGGACTTAAAACCGAACCGTATGTACAAATTCGGTACCGGTTCAGTTCAGTGTGGTTTCGGCTCGGTCCTGATTTGGTTCGGGAAAATGTCCTCTAGTGTCATCATAGGGATGAGATCGGGTACCCATCCAGTTGTTACCGATTTTTTTTGGAACTGAAAACGAGGACCAAAAACTGAAGCGTATGTACAAATTATATACTAGTTCGATCCAGTTTCGGTTTGGGAAAATGGTCTTCTAGTCTCATCCCTACCGGTGAACCTTATTCCTGTAAATACCAAGTACACGAAAAATACACAATGCGATACCTAAAAATATCGAGACCATTAAAAAAGATAAACAAAAACGACCCTCAATGTGACACCTAAGGACATATAAGATAACACTGTGACACTGTGTTAGCCACAGTGATGCCCCAAATACATATAAGATGGACTCTGATACTCGACTGTAGAGATTACCAAATGGGCCCGACCCGGCCTAGGACCGGTAGAGACCGGTTATAGGACCGAAAACTGAGACCGGTTACACTTTTGGAGCGATTCGTAGGACTGGTCCCGACCGCCAGTCACGGGACCGATTGAGACTGCCCTGATTTTTACAAAAAATGTATTTATATATATAAATATGTATGTATTTCTAACTTTCTAAATGTATTCGATTGAAAACCAATTGCAATTTATAATAAAACGTATTTTTTGAAATGTATTTGACTGAAAATCAATTATAAAACTATAATAAACGTATTTTTGAAGTGTATTTGTTTGAAAAACAATTATAAAACTACAATAAGATGTGTTTTAAGGTGTATTTGAGTAACCCAATTACATATTTGTAATAATTACACACACACACATATATATATATATATACAGGGGATGGATCATACGAGAACCACCCCTCTTTAAAGGAACAAAGGGACACATTGTGGACCACATATGATGTGGGTCCCATATAATAAAAATCATTTCTGATTTAATATTAAATCATATTAAATCAGAAATGATTTAATATTATGTGGGACCCACATCATATGTAGTCCACAATGTGTCCCTTTGTTCCCTTAAAAATCAAAAGTTCTCATTTGAACCTCCCTCTCTCTCTCTCTCTCTCTCTATATATATATATATATATATACTAGCCGTGTACCCGCGCAATGCGGCGGGATGTAAAATTCGTCTAGATGTAAGAAAAAAGCCACGTAAAATCCATCCAAATAGCGATGCATAAAGTTTGTTTTGCAAAAATATCAATTTTAGTAGATTAGTGCCTAATTTATGAATAACAAACACTACTTCAAATATCGAACACATCAAAAAGCGATATGGAGAGAGCAAATGCAATTTAAGCAATTTAACTTCATTTAAAGTTGTTGTCCGGAAAGTTTGATATGCACAAGTTAGCAACAACAAAGAACCATAGAGCAAATGCTCAAAATCAATACATAGAAACATACATACAAAACAAATATACTTGTGCAACAACAAAACCAAATACTCAACAAATGGAAAGTTGTTGCCTTCTTTCATACATTTCTTCATATGTCTTATTTCTCTAGTTCTGCAAGAGAGAGATTATAGTTTGATCAATTCTCAGTTGAGGTTTTAGTGATATGATCGATACGATCAATGGACACCAGTTTGATAAAAGGTTATGGACACCGGTTTGATACCTCACATAAGATGCACCGACCCATACAACAGCCACAAGTTATCAATATTACCCATCCCTGCAACATGAACATTTCCTAATATCAAAGAATATCATGCTAGCATGACAAATCACATAGTAAAAACCAGAAGGAGACCAACAATTTTGACCTCTTCACTCACCTTTATATAAAAATTTTACCTGGATTTCAATATTGTAGAAAAGACTCTTGGCATCGCTCTTATCGCGTAAGATTATCAATCCTTGCGATGATCATCGGGTAAGATAAGCACTTACCCGATAAACATTTGGTAAACAACCACATTAGAAAACCATGTAAATATTTCACAGCCTTTTGGTACTCCTTATAAATCATAACAACCAAGAAAAATACAACTTTCAAACACTCTGTTGTTTTCTTTATTTTGTTGCTTAGGCAACATGCATTTAAAGATACAATTCTTTGTACATCAAATGCAATATCATGTAGAAAACTAAAAAACCCTTGTCAACTTCCAAAGACCAAAGTCAAACACAACCATCAAGGGACCAAGAAAAAGAAACAAAATATCAACAAAAAAGATAATTTTCAACAATAAAGATGAATTCAAATTGATACAAAATCAAGAGTCGTCCATCTTTTACCAATTTTATGATATACCCATTGAATGATAAAACAAATCCATTATATTGACACAAATTAAACAACAAAACTGACTCATTTTATGCGCCCTCAAGGCACTCAGATCATCAAAATGCAATAATATATATATATATATATCTATATATATATATATCATTTAGCTTGTAACCTCACATAATAAAAAAAAATGGGTCACCAAATTTAGTACTACAGAAAATGGTTCATTTCTAATTAAAGAAGATTCCAAAATTTGAGACACAAAATTGGAAAAACAGAGACCCATATCAGATAATTATAATATCTGAGCCCTGCAGTTAAAAAATTGAAAGTGATAACAGGCGATGGTAGCCTACTCAATTCATTAAAGCATTAAATTTATTTAGAAGTAGAAGATGGCTTGGAAATCGTTCCATAGCAGGTTTGTAATAGAGGCCCTCCCTACCATATTGGACCAAATATTTTCTCTTTGACAATTTAACAAACAGTTTCCCTACAAAACTGATTAAACCATAAAAACAACCCCAAAACGTTGAAAACATAATAATAAACACAAAAACATTAACTTATGAAAACATCTTCAAGATTATATCCCAAATACCAAAAACCAACAATAATGTGAAAAACCTGCGAATAGCTTAAAAAGTTTTACCTTTGTTTATAAAATCAAAGAAGATGTGTTTTCTTTGACCTCGTTAATGAAAGCTTCCGTCTCAAGTTCGGAGAGGTAACAGAAGATAGCATCAAGAGTCTGCTTCTCAAGACCTTCCACCACCTTCAACTCCTCTAATATTCAAAGGTTACCTACAAGCATTCAAAGATGAAATCTACAGCTAATAATAGAAGTTTAGATCGTTAGTAGTTCAACAGAAAGAAAGAGAGAAAAAAGTAGAAAACGTGAACAATTTTTAGGAATACATATGATGTTTGCAGATCTGAATTTTGTAAGGCTATGAGAGATTTGAAGAGTATGTTATATTTTGGATTTAATTTGGGATGGGTGCCAACTTTTATTCAATTTGAATTTGAATTTGGTCCAATTATGGCAACTTCCAAAAGCAAAACCATGAAACAATTTTGGGAAGATAATCAACAACCCTTTTAGGTAAGCATGGACAAATAATACAGCTGAACCTGATCATACACATCTATGCATTGAAAAGTTGTACCTCATGCATCACATGTTGTCTTTAAAAGATTTTTAAAATTTATGCATAAAGTAGTTGTACACAATGCATAATATGTTGTATTTAAGACATTTGATCAAACCAACATATAAGTTATATATATATATATATATATATATATATATATATATATAGGGGAGGGATCAAATGAGAACCACCCCTCCTTAAAAGAACAAATTGTGGACCATATATGATGTGAGTCCCAGATAATATTAAATCATTTATGATTTAATTTTAAATCATTAATGTTAAATCATAAATGATTTAATATTATGTGGGACTCACATCATATGTGATCCATAATGTCCCTTTGTTTCTTTAAAAATGCAAAGTTCTCATTTGAACCTTCCTCTATATATATATTATAAAATTAATGTTTTTATAAAAATTAAAAAAATAATTTTTTGTTGAAGACCTGGTTTGGGACCGGTTACGATAACACATTAAACGGGCCGACTTGAAATCGTTAGGACATGACCGAGACCGGGACCGGTTACAAAGAGTCTGGTTTGAAAATTACCGTTGAGGCCCGAGACGGATTGAGGCCAGGTCCGAGCCCGGTTTTTAGCCATCTCTACCAGACTCTGATACCAACTGTGATATAAACTGGGAAAACATTGTGATACAAATTATGAAACCTGTCTAATACCAATGATACAAACGGTGACATCATTGTGATGCCACTGGTTTCTCCGCCACTAGCCATGACTCTTTGATGGCGTTGATATACAAGACGAGGAAACTGGTGGATGTCGGACGGTAGATATCGACGGCGGTGACATCATCATCACCCATTATCTTTTGATTTTGTGAAAGGAAGCAACAGAAGAAAGAATCCATGATAAAAGGTGGCCGATGGATCAAATAGTGCACATGGGCGTCGACTTTTTTTAGGGGAATTCTTAATTCTAAACATATTCATATTATAGGATTTTATGATCTCTCAAAACAAAGTAAATTATTTTATTTTAGTAAACAATATTAATAATTTTAAATAATTAGTCCACATTCATTTTTATAGTTATCATAAATAAATTAGTTTTTATTTGATTAGACCCATATATATATATAGAGGTGGGTTCATGCGAGAACATTAACAATTTACAAGAATACGAGAACAATCTTCATGTACTAGCATAAAAAATGACACGTGCGACTTTTGCCGCCGAGCTAAGTCGCGGGAAAAGTCTTGGCTAATAATATATGATTTTGAATGTGAATCATGTGTGATTTTGTACATGAAAATTTCATGTACAAAATGATTGGTTGAAGATTGTCCTCGTATTCTCATAAATTGTTACCATTCTCGCATTAATCTCTTTATATATATATATATATATATTATGTGTTCGACTATATCTGAAACATGTTTGTCATCTTTTAAAAAAATTCCCCATGTATACCCAACCCTTCGTCTTTCACAACCCCCCTCCTATCTAGGATCCTTCAATTGCCAACAATCACTATCCATTTCCCAACACCATTGCAGCAAGAAGAAACAAATACTTTGATCTCGATGCAACAAATTAAATAGAGAAATTTAAAGAAATAGTCATTTCAAGACATCAATTCAATTTTTAGCCATACTTTTAGTAGAATTTCACCTATTATGTTTAAGGATTACTTTTCGTGTAAAGATTCCATTTTCGGTGTAAAAATTTCACTATCTTTTTCTTTTTTGCCGAAACTAATTCTTATGTATATGTATAAACCTTGTGGAACAAAAGTGAAATGATGTCTGAAAATAGCTAAAAAAATGAAACTCTTGCAGATTAGCTATTTTTATTAAATTTTCCAACAAAATAACTTAAAAAAAGGACTTTGAAAAATGAAAAAAAAAAACTTAGTTAAATGACCTCCATATAACAAGTATATATAGAACTCCACTGAACTATAATTAAGAAGAATCGAATTGATTTTGCTCACGCAAATGGCATCGAGCATCATCAACCTAAGTTACCATATTTACAATCAATGTACTTATGATGCTTTAGAGGTTTCTCTATAAAATATGTTCGATATAATTTCTATAACATGGGTTCATAATATGAGAAAAACTAGAGAGAGAGAGAGAAAGTAGAGAAGATCATGTTATTCCCACGTATAATTGCATAACATTGATTAATTTTCCAAAAAGAATTATTTTAATCATGCATCCAAACTCAACTAAATTCCAATAAATTTGATGAATCAATGCCCATATTTAGCTTTGTACTCTTGCCATAGTTGATCCACAGACTTCCCGGTCAAGTCTTGAAAATACTTGACGTCATAAGTAACCCGCATTTTGGCGTTAAGCTTTGCCACGAACCCTGGGGTAATCCCGTCACAATACTCGAGAAAACGAGCCGTGACATCATACCCTTGGTCCCACTTATCCCCATCGCCTGGTTTTGCAAAGCCCGGTTGCGGGAGATTTGCTTTTAATTTTGTATATTCTGCTACCCCTTCTGATAACCCCCCCGGTGTGGTACCCTGACCATTCCATTGAAAAACATGGGTCATTTCATGGTACATAACAGACTTGAAAAAAGTCTTCACATCTCCACTAAACCCTGCTATAGAAATGGAACTGAAATTAATATGGAAATTATGATTGTCCTTATCCCAAGTGAATCCTATGGGATCCTTGAACCCATCAATGGAAAGGCTCACCGATTCTACAGGTTTTCGGTCCGAGGGGTTGTTTTGTTGGAAGATAACAGACCATATGAAGTCGGTTATTGTACCCATTATTTGCTTTGTGTATGGAATCCCAATTTCATTGGTGAAACGGATGCCACCGGGAGTGTTCGGCACGTCGTTGGTCACTAGGTAGTCAATGGCGGTGATTCCATGAAGATATAAGGAGAAGATTAGGAGGGTACTTAGGAAAATGGAACGTGGAGCCATGGATGGTTTTCAAAATATTTACGTTCTCCTTTGAACATGCATGCGTTGTATATATACACACATGGATATAATTATGTAAATTCAGTTACATCTCAAAGCATTTACTAAATACGTTGATGAAATGTATTTAGTATAATATTGAATTATAAACTATAATTGCTTAGTCATTTATGAAACATTATTCTTTTTCTTAATTAACGGTAAGACAGTTACAAAACATATTAAATATACATATATTATTTATACATATGTTATATATTATCCATTAAGGAACAAGTTAAATATACATATATTGTTTTAAGTTATACTATATATAAGGAACAAGTTCAAATGAAAAGTCGGTAAGAATATCGATACGAATATACATATGATTTACATAAGGTTAATCATATATGATTAAACACATGTTCCATTAACATTTATGATCTAGTGCAAAACGAAGTATAATTGTTTGATAATTGTTCAAAATAAAATCAGGGTTCTGAATGGTTAAAGAAGGTCCAAGATACAAAAGTATTTAGACGGTTTGAAACCATTAAGAGACAAACTTATTTTTAACCAAACATGATTTATCTCTTAGTGATTCAAAAGTTGCCTTAGGGGTGAGCAAAAACCGAACCGAAACTGAAAAAACCGAAAAACCGAAACCGGGGAAAAAACCAAAAAACTGAACCAAAACCGAAAACCGAAAAACCAAACGGTTCGGTTTCGGTTTTGGTTTCCAAACGGCATCGAAAAAACCGAACCGCACCGCACCGAACCGAAATAAATGTAATTATTTTTATTTTTTGATTTATATATATAAATATATACATATATATATAGAATGCGAGGACAAACCTCAGCCAATCATTTTGTACATGAAATTTTTTTCATGTACAAAATCATATGTGATTTTGTACTAGCATAAAAAATGACACACACGACTTTTGCTGCGAGAAAACTCTCGGCTAATCATATATGATTTTGTATGTGAATGATATGTGATTTTGTACATGAAAATTTTCTTGTACAAAATGGTTGGCTGAGGATTGTCCTCGCATTCTCGTAAATTGTTACCGTTCTCTCATGAACCTATTTCTCTCTCTCTCTCTATATATATATATATTATAATTAATTTTATATATTAGTTAACCTAAAAATGATATAAGATTCTATTTTATATTTGCGTAAACATTATTCTATTTTCGTAAACATGATTTTAAACATGGGATTTGTAACTTTGCATTGTAATATATGATATTTGTGTTTTCGTAAACATGATTTTTAACA
Source organism: Silybum marianum (assembly GCA_036898165.1). Taxonomy (NCBI): domain Eukaryota; kingdom Viridiplantae; phylum Streptophyta; class Magnoliopsida; order Asterales; family Asteraceae; genus Silybum; species Silybum marianum. The sequence continues at coordinate 32,901,701 of CM072533.1, read as the reverse complement.
TGAGATTTGCATTATGATATATGATATTATGATACATTGATATGTTTCGTAAACATGATTTTGGACAAATTAAAAGAAATTTACAAGTAGGAAATAGAGAAGAATTATAGAACCGAAAACCACAAACCGAAAACCAAAAACCGATCCGAAAACCAAAAACCGATCCGAAAACCAAAAACCGATCCGAAAACCAAAAACCAAAAACCGAAAACCATTCCGTTTTAAAACTGAAAAAAACCGAACCGAAAAAAACCCGAAAACCAAACGGTTTGGTTTTTCGAAAACCAAATGGTTTGGTTTTTGGTTCGGTTTTGGCCAAAAACCGCACCGAACCGCACCATGCTCACCCCTAAATTGCCTCTTAATGAAACTGTTAAGAGGTAAACAAACATCCCCTTAATCATATATGATTAAACACACCCAAAAATATAATCATATATGATATTGACATTTTTCATCTTCTCACAAAATGTTTAACTTTCCGCATTATCCTTCCTATATATATAATTTTTATAAGTATAGATTTCATTTATATTTATTATTATATATATTAATGATATATTCATAATTATTATTATTAATATTATGTGCATAAGCATTGGTATTATGATTTTATTACATTTATTTTAATATTTTAAAATTGTATAATTTAGAAATTACTTTTAAGAACAATTATTTATTTAATAATGAATACGGTGTTTACAATGCCTTAGTTTTATTTTTATCAAACTAGTTGTGTACCCGCGCAATGCGACGGGACGTAAAACTCACATAAATGTATGCAAAAATGCAAGTTGAAAAAAGAACGAATTAGTGTCATAGCTATGAAATACATATTTCCTTATCTAAAAAACATTAGATGGCAACACTTACGGGCAAAAGTCACCACCCTCGTTTACCTTAACGGATGTCATTTTCGAACATTCAAATAGATTGTTGGTAAATGTTTTGAAGCTGATAAATGTTAACCGAGTAAAAATCCTCTCCAGAAAACTCACAAGGGTAAGATTATCGATCATTTTCAAACCCTCGTTTCACTCTCTTTGTTATGCCTCTTACCGGAAAAGAGTTTTAGTAACCAGTTACCAAGTAACATTTTCGTAAAAGTTCTATATAGTGTCTTTCAAAACCTTCTTCAAATATTACCTCAAGTAATATTTTTGTAAAGAACAAAACTAAAATTCTCTATAAAAAGCAAAGAGACAACCAAAATTCTCTATAAAAAGCAAAGAGAACCAAATTCATATAAAAAACAAAGAAACAAAACCAATACCAATTTATTACTCCGTAACACATACATCCTGGCATCTAATCATATGATGTCAAAATGAGAAATGCATAAAGTAAATGTGCAGCAACTTCTCACAACAAAATCAAGACACCAAATCAACATATGAGTATAATTGCCAAACTGAAATATAAGAAGAATTTGCCACCATCGAAAAAAATCTCCAGCAAGAAACTAAATTTAAAATCTTTAGTAGGTATCCAGAGCACAAATTTCCGTGCACATTTTTTTTCTCTTCTTCTCAAGATCCTGTAAGTAAACATCAACACTTACTCCATCCTAAAATACATGTACAGTGAAAAGGACAGAAATTGTTGTAGTAATGAAAACACTTACAACATAAGAACGTGAATCTATTTTCTAAAATAAATAGGACACAAACCAAGTTAGAGATAATATTATTTTACAACTTAAAGACTTGTGTTCGGTTCAACTTTGAAGAAATTCAATAAAATAGAAAAAATATGCAAATAGCCTAGAAAATAAAGCCAAAAGGTTGTCTCCAAACTATTGGACAGAAGATACAGATAAGTTTTTACAACCACTTCAAGACTAAAATTGTGTTCTTCTAGATGGAAACAGAAAAAGGTACCACTCTGGGTTGAAAAATAAACTTAAAATTTACTGAGAAAAATAAACTTAAAATTTACCTTCCCCTCTGGGTTGAAAACAAACGATGACAGAATTGTGCCTTTGACAAAAGTTACACCCTTAGATTTATAAAATTCTTCATAATAACCCGCAATCTTGGGGATGAACAAACGTAGACAGAGTAAAAGATCAAGTTACCAGGAAATAATATAAAACAATTAACACGTAATTTCAATAGGAAGTCTAAACAACAAAGTAGCTATAGTTAGGTTTGGAAATTAAAAGGGCTTACTGCAATGTGCCTAAGGGAACACCATTGAAACATTTATCTTATATATCACCAAGGAAGCAGCACACTCCGTTCCAACGTAACCACCATCATTAACTACCACATTTCCACCAGTGGAGGTTTGCATCACGTCAACAAGCCTGGTTGCATCAGCCAAATCACGTAGATAACATACATTTTCAGCATCTGATCCAGTCACACCAAGCTCTTCAAGCTTCAAAGCCTATAACAAAACCATACAAAGCATTCAGGAATGAAAGCAGTAAATGTTCCTTGGCTATATCAGAGGTGTGAAACATGTATCTAATGTGAGGGGAAGAAAATGACCCACGCCACCTTTCTTAAGGAAATCGTAAAGAGCGTACTAAACATCAAAACAATTTAGATAAGTGCGTACTAAACATCAAAACAATTTAGATAAGTGCGTACTAAACATCAAAACAATCAAAAGCATCATGATGGGCATTACAGAAATTTAATAAGATAATAAGACTATTGATTTTATCCTGCTAAAGCATAACTTACAACTATATTTGAATCAAACAGAAATAAACAAATAATCGATGGTTTACCTGAAATTGTATTAGAAGATCGAACCAAATGGAGTGCCCTGAAGAATCAAACAGAAATAGTCGAATCAATCGGGCAGTAAACTAAATTCAATCTGCATATAGTTTACATATATACACATACATATAAAAATTGAAATAGTAGTCAATTTGGAAAAAGTCCAGTACAAACAAACGGTTTAACGTCAAAAATTCAGGAAATTATTTTGGACAAATGAACAATAGTCAAATTAAAAAAAACCTGCATCTCGATGAGGGTGGAGCTTCAATCGAATTTGTTGTCTTGGGGGATGTGAATCGTCAATTGAGACCGAGAGGACTTGGCCTGTGAATCGTAGGAGTAACAGGTTTTTAAACTAATGAATAGAAACGGAAGAATTACCCAGAACCAATTTTGCCTATTTTATAGCAACAACGTAATTAGATAAGCTACTATTCATTGCAAAAATTCGATTTGTGGATTGCAGTAGTAATCGAAAGAAAAATCAAATTGGGAGTTACAATAGAAATAAAAAAATCAATGGAAAGCAAACAGACAAATTGATTTCAGTAGCCTATCGATAGAAATCAAACAAAAGTAGGGAAACCAAACCAAAAACCGAAATCTATTTCAACAGACAACAGCCATCGATAGAAAAATCAAAATCGATTTCAGTAGCCATGATAACAAATCGTAATCGATTCTAAGATAACAAACCAAAACCGATGATGTAAAAGGAACTCAGAAAAGTGAGAATACATACCCTTTGAAGCTCCTGTATCCATAAACCCATTTCGATCCGGGCAGAAGAATCCATTCTCGAAGACAGCGATTATGTAGAAAGGGTTAGAGATGTAGAAATCCCGCCATAGAAACACCGAGTTTGAAATTCAAATGGTTTTTGAGCATGAACCGTGTACATGGAGACCAAGAAGAGACTGACAAATGTGAGCTTTGGGAAACGAAAAGCCTCCTGGAGAGGGGTGAAGCGGCTCCAGATAAAAATTATGGGGAGTGGGAGAATGAATCGGTGGAATTGTGAGAGACTATATGCATTTATATGTTGTACTTTGTGTTAAAAATGTTGTGTTTTAAGACTTTTAACACTTTATGCAGTAATGAGTAGTACATTATGCATAATGACTTGTTTTTAAGATTTTAAACAAATTTCATTTATAAGGTAGTATAGATATAGATATATGATCCCTCTTAATAACGTCGCTAAGTAAAGAAAAAAAAGTTCATAAAACCCAATAAAATCCATCGTTCCTCTTGAAAGGCAAGGCCAACTGCTTTTTTTTATTTCTTTACTAGTTGTGTACCCGCACAATGCGGTGGAGTCGTAAATGTAAACGATTTTGAAGCAATAATGCATTTTGTAGAGAAGATTCTATATATATATATATATAAATAAATAAACGAGAATCATTGGGAGTCCACGTGGCGCCTCCTCTAATTTTCTTGATTTTTCATTTTTTTTAGTTTTTATATTTAGTTCAAATTAAAAACCCTTCATTTTCTATGGTTACAGTTCTTTGATCTTCTCCATCAAAACAATTCTGCAACCCTTTTTTTTCTTTTTGGCTTTCAATGATGAAATGGCCAAGAAAGACGCGTATTCAAAGCGGATTCTTCATATCTCTCCTCCAAGCATCAGCGACTCCCAGTATCGAAGCTCAAATTGTGTATTGTAAGTTTTTTTAAAAGTATTTACATGGTGAAAATGCATTCTAATGGATTATGTAAAAGAAAAACCTACAAATGATTATGTGACACAATGTAAGAGTAACATTTGTGTCAAAAAAATCTCATTGTTTTGAGTTTTTTAAATATTAAATAAGTTAAGGATTATTATACCCCTAAATGAAAAATACCTATTTCACTATAAAAAGGTTTCTTTAGTAATTTTATTTGCAATTTAATTAGTTTTAACTTCTAAAGTACATAACTTCCTAGAGGCATTCATTATATAGTTTTTTCCGTCTTTCCCTCTATTAACTAAAGAAAAGTCTATAATAAATAATATAGTATTTTTCTTTTTTTCTTAGTTATTTGCCTACATTTATGTATAACCCACAATGTCCTTTCAAATGTCAACTACCTTTGGATTACTTTCTCTTTCACTCTTTGGTTCTAATACAATTAAATGAAGAAGTTCAAAAGTTTTCATTAATTTTTTAAATTATCAAATGAATGCTTCATTTCTCCATCTTGCATATAAAATGAAGTCATGATTGTTGACATCCATTAAAACATGTTAAATACTTATTGAGATACAAGGTGTTTGCACTTCATCCCACCAAGTCATTGTCACCTTTCTAAGGTTATTTTTGCATGTTACAAATATGTTTTAGGATATTTTACTTGCTTTGTGTTTGTTAACCTAATATATGTTAGAACAATTTTCTTCCGATATTTTGATATTTTTTGCTTATGTAAGAAGTTTTGTAAGTTATCTTTGGTTGTTCAAAGGTTTACTACTTATTTTATCATCAACCCAAGTATCCCCTTAGATTCCCTTTTGCAATTGATCTTCTTACATAAAATGTAAGTTGAAGTTTTGGAGGAGACAATATTCTTTTGTAGAGAATTTTGATTTTTGAGTTGTATCAATACTAAATATTGATCTTTATCATGTGAAATTTTTGGTTTCGAATTTGTAATTTTAAGATGTGACGTAACTAATGTAATTTAGAAAATTAAGTGTTAAAAATGTAAAATATGTTTTGTAATGGTGATTGAAAATTGATATATGAATAATTATAAAAAAAATCGTAATAAAAGAACGAATTGTATTGTGTTAGGAACTTAGGATATGATATATAAACACTTATATTTTTTTTTCTAAATATGTTTGTATTTTGGCAATATTTTTTTTATAGAGATAAGATTTAATATTCAATTAATAAATTCCAATTAGTATTCAAATTGAATAATTCAATGCTTATATCATTTTAGAAACCGTCGTGCAACGCGCGAAACCAAAGACTAGTTTAACAATAATTGGCAAAAGCCAATCTAACTTGGTAAGCCAGATGATAAGAACGGAGTCTTAAGCTCTTACCCGACAAGTGATCAAGGTGACAACTCTTTCCTAGCAAGGACTTGCCATGTAGATTGTCACATACAATACCATTTTAGAGGGTTATAATCTTGACTCTTCCTAGTACGGATTTGGGTAAACCACCTCTATTACACATTACACTACTCAACACAATTTAGTAATAACATACACTACTAAAGTAAAAGGCGTGTTAATGTACTTGCACATATTATCATTCCACATAAACATCGTCATAAAAACTATGAAGAATGAAAAAGAATAATACATCCTAAAAAATTATTAAACAATAACAATCAATTATTGAAATTGAAGCATTTTTTGTTTAAACATCAACAAACACAACAAAGTGATTGTTTAACCAAAAAACATACCCCAAATATAGGTAACCAAAAGATAAGTTTTCATCATAAACCCATCAAAGTGGCAACCAACTATCACAATTACATGGAACATAGGAACAAAGAGAAATCGTCATTTCCAGCCTAACACACACTCACCAACATCATTACATTACCCAAAATTTAGACAAAAAAATATGGTATATTGTGATTACCATATTGCCACGATCAACAAATAGTGGCTTGAATTTGACGTATTACTTGTTGTGGGATCATCTATTCTTCCCGGTTTCTAAGGTATTGTTGGGGCAAAAATATACAATCTTCATCCCTTTAATATATGCTCATTATTTCACAGCAAAACTTCCTTCCTTTATGCTCATTAAAACAAAAAAGTAAAACAAGTAAGCAAGGTGGGGTTCCAAGGACCCCACTGAATTATTAAAAAAAAATTGTATAGGGTAAAAAATATCAAGAATACTAAATTTAACTTTAGATCCCCCAGTAAAATTTTCCAAGGGACCCCGTCTTGCCGTCAATTGACAAAAACACATTTAAAAAGTCTCTTGAAATCAATAAAAAAACCAAAAAAATCCTTCGAAATCCTTAGAAATCCACAAAAACACTAAGAAAATCCTTCAAAATGGATAAAGACACTAAACAATCCATTGAAATCAACTAAATAACTTTTAAAAATTCCCGAAACATGTCGGGTGACTTTATGCGCCTTTAATCTACCTTAATGGGACCCTAATAGACAAAAATCATGGATCCGCCACTTGCTTGAACTAATAAAAGTATTCATAAAGGATAAATGTCTAAAGATGATTTGCAGTTTTTGTTGTGCAAGATGCTTAGAGCAACTTGAAAACAAATGTGGTCTACAGTTAACTCATCACATCAAAACATCATTTAAAAGCAAACACAAAAACCAACCAAAACAAATGCCGTATGATTTACATATAATACTCATAAGTGATGTTTTATTGTTAGCTTAGGAACTAAAGAAAGAAAAGGTGAAATCAATGAAAACAATGATATCAGTGAAACAAATGGTAGCAGAACGATGTACAAAAAAAACAAAGATACCAATGAAACAGATTGTGAGCATCGAAGTTCCTCCAAATCCGAATTCATCAAAAACCAAAATTACCTAAAACATATATTCAAACCAAACAAAAAACTAAGTACATAATTCAAATTGAAAAAAAAAGATAAACACTTACCAAAGATGGATGGGGAAATTTGACAGTGATAGAAGCATACCTAGATGTCTTCAGTAGAGAGAAAAATGGAGAAAGAAGCTTATCCGAATGTCAAAAAACTAAAGATGAAAGCTTACCTGGATGTTCTAAACATAGAGAAAAATGGAGATGGGTGGGGAAATTTAATGGTGAGCTATGAGAGAATCAAGATTCATGAAAAGATGTTAACATTAATACCACATTAAGTTGCTAAGCATAAACAAAATCAGAGAGAAGAGAGTAGAGTGAAGAGACATGGTGGTAGAGGCTAACACTTGAGAGTGGATATGCAATCAAAAATAAAGAATCAAAGAAATCGGAGTAAAAATTTGACGGTTTACCTGAAATCGTATGAAAAGATCGAACTAAATGGAGTACCAAAATCGATGGAGCCGACAGAAAAACCCTCAATCGGTGGAGACTGGAGAGCGTATGAATCTTATGAGAAGACATTAGTAGCAATAACTTGCATCAAAAACATGAATCGTCAGCTTGGAGAAAATCAATCGTCGTCTTGGAGAATAGCCTTCGTCGCCTGAAAAAGAAGCGTCGCTGTATTGGGATGTATGGCTTTGTAAAAGGCTTTTATGCATAGTGGAGTTGTATCATAGGCTTTTAAACTTATAATTAAGACTTTTAATACTTTGTGCATAAAAAGGTTGTACTTTATGCATTATAGATTGTTTTTAAGACTTTTAAGACTTTGTGCATAAAAGAGTTGTACTTTATGCATTATGGATTGTTTTTAAGACTTTTTATCAAAATTGTTCTATAAAGTAGTATAGATTATCTAAATTCCCTGTTTCTACACTTTTAGCTCTCATTCTTGTTCTCTTCTTTTTTTCTTGAGGTGTAATCAATTGTGTGAGAGAGGAGAAATCTAAATGAAAGTGTGACCCTTGAAATAATTAGTTGCAGTGAAAATCGTCACAACCTTTTGTTCCTGTTATAAGTAATTGAAGAGTCGGTATGAAAGACATTTCCTTGAAACAAAATTATGCATTATCAGGAGGGCAAGATTCTATTGAGAATTGTAGAAAATATGGATCAAATCTTAAGGTATAGAAATAACTTTAGGAGGGCAAGATTCTCTTGAGAATCATAGAAAATATGGATCAAATCTTGAGGTATACAAATTGTTATACCCAAAATTTACGCCGTTAACTCCATTAAGTTTCGTTAGAGTTCTGCCGTTAACTCTGTTAGAGAATGTTATAACTTAACTAACGAAGTACTAACCTCACGACCTAACGTCGTTAATGATATATCCGTTCTATCATTATCTATGTATTTATGTCATTTTCAGTTACAAGTCAAAAGCTTTATAAAGACATTATGGCGACATTGAAGATGAATCATGAAGACTCGTCTGTTATGACCGTTTGACCGTTACCAAGACCAGCATCCGAATTCAAGTATAAAAAGATAGCTCAAATCAACAAGAAGGACACGGTGAAATACAACGAAATACTGAGAAAAGCTCTGAGTACACTTTGACAAACTTACGACATCACCATCCAAACTCACGACAACAGTCGCAGACTTACGATCAATTATTCATACTGTTTTTGTAACCTTGTTATTGTTCTTAAGGCCGGCGTCCCTGTTTGACGTCATTTTTCCTTAGTGCATCGACAATCCCCTTACTGTCGTCCGCGGTTTTCTCCCTCTAGCGAGGGTTTTCCGTGTCAACAATTCTTTGTGTCGTTTACATTCCGTTTGTTTGTTTTTTGAATTGGTTTTCTTTCTTTAGTTGATAAAGGTCCAAATCATTAGTCTACTGTTAAGTCATTTTTTGGCATTAACAGTTTGGCGCCATCCGTGGGACCCAACTAGAGAAAAGATCTCTTCGAAAAACTTCTTTTACTACTAACTTGTTTAGGAACTTTCTTTTAAGCAGGGATGGTGAGGATAGAAGATAACCAAAGTGGAAACGTACAACGAGTGAACTTTTTGGAAGCGCAAACCGAATTGGAGGCCTTGCGACAACGAGTGAACTTTTTGGAGGAACAAAATCGCAAAGCTAACCAGGAGATCCATGCTCTAAGGAATACAAATGTCGACTCGTCCTCCGTCTCAATCCCGTTCGTTGGAGTAGGATCTCAGGGAACACTGCCGCCGCCTCCGCCATGAAGTTCCGCGCCTGCCTTGTTTCCAGGTGGACTGCCGCTACCTCCACCACGCAGTACCGCGTCTGCCTCGTTTCTAGGTGGACTACCGCCACCTCCACCACGCAGCTTCACGCCTGCCTCGTTTCTAGGTGGACTGCCACCGCCTCCGCCACGAAGTTCTGCACCCGCATCAATTCTGGGTGCATCACCAAGCAATTCCATTCTGGAACAACCACACGTGTCTGCATCAGTTCCACAAGATACAACATTTCCACTAAACAGCTCCGTCATGGATTCAACGTACATATCTATACCATTTTCCCAGCCACCGAAAATAATTCCGATATTGTGCAGGCATATGTATCCATATCCATCCCAACCACCACGATATATATATACATTAGTGCACCATACAAGATTACTAATGGCGAAAGTCATGATTCCACCTATCGGAGCATACCATTTATGACCAATCATACGTCAATCCCCATGATGAATACAAATCATCCATTCAACACTTATGAGACCCCCTACGACGACCCAGTCGCTCGGAAATTCAAACAACTTGAAGAACATAATGAGAAAATGCTGTCATTACTTGCAAAACTACCTGGAGCAGTAGTGCCAGTCGACGTAGAGCCTCCCACGGGTTTTCAAGCTTCGCCTTTCGTTGATTCGATCGCTCTGATAGACATTCCCAAAAAATACAATATTCCTACGTTCACGCCGAAGTATTCTGGTATCACGGATCCCAACGAGCATGTCGCGCAATATAAACAACTTATGTGGAAGGCATCGATACCCCATAATTTTCAAGAAGTCTGCATGTGCAAAAGTTTTGGAGCATCCCTCACGGGTGCAGCACTACAGTGGTTGATCAACCTCAATCCCAAGTCGATGAATTCGTTCGCGGACCTCGTCAACCAGTTTTTCTAGCAGTTCGCCAGCAGTCGCAAGATGGAGAAACAAACTAGTGACCTTTACTACATAATTCAGAAGGAAGGAGAAACCGTCAGGAATTACTTCAACCGCTTCAACATGGAAATGATCGGGATACGCAATTGTGACGTCAAAACGACGATCGAAGCTTACAAAGGAGGGCTAGATAACAGCTCGGGTCTATACCTAGGCCTTACCAAATATCCGGCCGATACATTTGAAGACGTGAGAGCACGGACCTTGGCTCATATGAGAGTAAAAGATGACGCTGCCTTCCGACAGAAAAGATCTTCTGATAAACGGGTGCTTGGAGTCAAAAAACTTGAATTCAAAAAGCCGAAAGTGATTTCTAACGTCAGATATGAAAAAAGAAAAGTCGAACCCAAGGTAAACCCCAAGTTCACCCAATACCCGAAATTGTCAACTTTACGGTTTTGCAGGTATTTCGAAGGAACTAGTGGAAACATTGAAAAATATCCAAGCTACAGTACGATGGCCCAAGAAAAGTGATCGTTCGAACGACCAAAAGGATAAAACAAAATGGCGTGATTTCCATAATGATCATGGGCATGATATGGACGATTGTCAAGTCCTCAGGAAGGAAATCGCATGGCTATCGCAAAAGGGCTATCTCAACGATTTATTCTCGACGCAGGCCACAGGTAACACCCCTAGACCCACATCTCCTACACATACTAAAGCCGTGAATTGTGTGACAGGAGAATCCGACGTGTGTGGATTAACATACTTAGCCCTAAAAGACAAGCGGGGCAAAAGGTTGAGGAGTCCAGCATCCCCATTGATTATCAAAATGGAGATGACAGAAAGCTCAACTCCAGGACAGTAATATTCAGGGACGAGGATCTAGGTGACACCAGACGCATACATCATGATGGCCTTGTCGTCCAACTCACCATCAGGAATTGTCTGACCAAAAGAATTCTCGTCGACGGAGGAAGATCAGTCAACATCATTTTTCTCAATACCCTCAAAGCTATGGGGATAAGCGAGGAAGAAGTCGTACGACGATCGACAATCTTAGTCGACTTCAATGGCGACACATCCACAACATTGGGAGAAATTATGCTACCCATCTTCGCGAAAGGAGTCAATAAATCAACTCGCTTTAACGTGGTCGAGTGTTCCTCAGCTTATAACGTTATCCTTGGGAGACCCTTGATACACGATATGAAGGAAGTCCCCTCGACGTACCATCAGACGATAAAATTTGCTACTCCCTGGGGGTGCAAGAAATAAGAAGCGGACCAAAAGACGCAAGAGAATGCTACAAAGTCGCAATGAGACCTCGAAAGCAGAGCATCTAGCAATTACAGAGCCAGGCGGACGTCAAGTCCCCTGACGATTACGGACTCTAGGAAATCGCATTGGTTCCAGCTAGACCTGAGCGCACATTATTCCTGGGGGCATCCTTGGACGAAGAAATAAAGAATGATCTCATACAATTCCTAAGGGACCACTCCGATTGTTTCGCTTGGACGCACGAAAATATGGTCGACATAGACCCGAGTATCATATCACACAAGTTGGACGTGGACACAAGCTTCCCCCGATTAAGCAAAAGCGGAGGAAGTTTGCACCTGAAAGGAACAAGATTATCAATGAAGAGGCCGACAAGTTGCTGAAATCTGGAAAGATTAGAGAAGTCAAGTATCCAGAATGGCTGGCTAACGTTGTTGATAACTCTATATTTTAGAGTTATTACATGCCTTTTATTCCCATTTTATTTAGTCATTTTCGGTCATTTTGCCTTCTAAACCACCCTTTTTGGTCTAAAATAATTGTTTGAGCTATTTGTGAGTACTTTCATGTCTTGGAACCATTTATGGCGATTTTTCATCAAAAATCGTATTTTCATTGAAAACTAGTATTCGGAGTGACCACTCCGCTATTCAAATTAAGCCATTCGATTAAGCCAACTGTTGGAGGCCTTCTAGGTGCTGTTTGGGAGACATAAAAGCTGGAAAGGTGGCTCAACACATCTACTTTCTGTTGGATGTTCAAGAGGAGACAAAAAATCATACCAAAAATGATATTTTATTCTAAAGTAACCTTTTTGGTAAAAGGTGCTTTACCCCATGGTTTTTTGTGTTTCTTCTTTGTGCAATGACTTTTGTACAATTCCTTGTACTTGCCCTTGACCTTCTATATAAAGGCTTCAAGGCATTCAATGCTAGACATTCATCATCCATTAGTTATATAGAAGCTTTAAATGCTTAGATAGTTTTAGAGAGAGAAAGTAGTGTAAATTTTATTTTCAAGTAAACTTTTAATTTTCTGTCTTTAATTTCCAGCAAGTAGTGTAATTTTACATCCAGTAATTTATTTTTACTGCAGTAACTTAAATTCCAGCGTTGCATAGCAGTGTCGATGAAAGTGGGCACTGCGACTCTCTAGTTTAATTTGAAATCTTTTTAGCATGGATTCTTGCAGTATTTTAACTTCCATTTTCTACTCTTTTCTAGTCATGAACTAAACTCTTTTTGAGATGTAGAAAATGAGAAGTACCCGGACTTTATGTAAAATTCTTGAATAGTTTTTATATATATTTTTACCTCTTTTTGATTTGGTCATTCATTGTTCGATAATGCCAATGATGCGGACAAGCTAATAACTTGAAAGTGTTTACTGCCTAGTTCGAGACCCAGACTTGGGCGGAACGTAGTGACACGAGCTTGTATGATGCTAGGGAAATTGAAAGAATTCTTTACATAGTAAGTTTTCACCATACGGAGTAGGAGCAACCATTTGGGCATTAAAAATACTTATGGCTTTTTGCTTACTGTGTAGACACCATCGAAACTCGACCGAGTTCAGGAAACTTACTAACAAATCAAAGAAGGTTAACTATAGATATAAAGCTTTAGTTAGAAAAGATGCGAGTGCTAGATGAGCCGGCATTTTGGACAGAGAGTGACCACTGCTCCAGTGCGATGACCATTTTTATAAGTCAAGTATTTAATATAAAATCCGGGGAAAATCACAACTACATCTCTCCTTTTAATTATAAGAACTTTTTTAAGTTATTTTCACCAAACCAACTCAAAAGAATTGCTTCCTCTGTAATCGAAACTTGTAAAAGGAAGTTCATGAAAACAATAGTGTCTTGATTAAGTTCCAGTCCTTGAGGATGCGATATTTGGTTCTTACCACTTTATTACTTGGTAAACGATCATAGTGAACAGTGTATACTTGCGCTGTCTACTATGGACTGAGTTGCTAACCTCACCGCGATTACATATCACGTTTCGCACATACCAAGTTTTTGGCGCCGTTGCCGGGACTGGCGTGATTTTTATCTCAAGACAGTAGTTTTCATTCGAGCCCGAGTAACTTGTTTTTCTAAAGCTTTTTGTTTGCCTGTTGTATGCCAAGGCTACAACACGGACCTCTTTTTACACCCGAAGAGGTGTTAACGTTAATAGGCCAACTCAAATACCTCAAACTCCGATCGAGACCATGGCGGATGCAAATCCTCCTCCACCTTCGGAGAACATCGGTACATGTTGTCGATGACAAAAATCGTAAAATATGGGATTATGCAACTCCGGGATTAAATCAATTACTTTTCGGAATTACTCCTCCCAACATTACCGCAACGCATTTTGAACTTAAACCGGTGATGTTCCAAATGATCCAAACCATTGGTCAGTTTAGAGGTCTACCATCCGAAGATCCACATTTTCACTTAAAGTCATTTTTGGAGATTGCGGATGCTTTTTCATTTAATGGTGTACCCGAAGAAGCCTTAAGGCTGAAACTCTTCCCTTTTTCATTAAGGGATAGAGCCAAAGCTTGGCTAAATTCACAAGCACCCAACTCAATCACTACTTGGAAAGATCTTGCTGAAAAGTTTTTACAAAAATACTTTCCTCCCACAAGAAGTGTTAAATTGCGAAATGAAATTTTGTTGTTTAGACAAGAGACGGATGAGGCAGTCTCAGATACATGGGAATGTTTTAAGGAACCTCTGCGGAAGTGCCCATATCACGGTTTTCCACATTGCATCCAATTGGAAACCTTTTACAATGGTATCTCCAATGCTACCCAAATCATCCTAGATGCAACAGCAGGTGGAGCCTTTACGGCTAAAACTTATAATGAAGCTCACCAAATTTTGGAAAAAGTCACTAATAATAACACCGAATGGTCAGATCCAAGAGCGCTTCCAGCTAATAGCTCTCCTGTTGATTCGGATGCACTTAAAGCTATGAATGCACAATTAGTTGCTTTAACTAAATTGGTTTTAAATGGAAACAAAAATAAGGTGAATTCTGTAGTGACCACTCCACAACTCCCAGAAAATTGTTCTTTCTGTGGAGAAGAGCACAGTTATTACTTTTGTCTTGGTAACCCCGAAGCTGCCAATGGCATAGGAACTCAGTCTAGAAACAGCCCATTTTCGCAGACTTACAAACCCAATTGGAGAAATCATCCGAATTTCTCTTGGACTTCAATCAAGGACTCCAACCCCCTGGGGCCAGTCAAGGACCTACACGTGCACAAAATCCCTCTGGAGTTAATCAAACTCAATTTCAAAATAGTCAGCCTAATTTTCAAAGTGGACACTCCCCACAAAACTTCCATGGTGGGCAGTCTTTGCAAAGTTTTCAAAGTGGACACACTCCACAGAATTTTCACACGAGTCAACCTCCACAGAATTATCAACCTAGGCAACAACAACACATGTCCGATACGCAACCTTCACTTGAGTCTATGCTCAATGGTTTCATGAATCGAACCCCAAGCCGCGATGAGGAATTTTGAGACCCAATTAGGACAATTAGCCGTTGAGGTTAAGAATCGACCACAAGGTAGTTTGCCTAGTGATACCCAGCATCCTAAGGGAGTACCAAAGGAGCAGGTTAAGGCCATATCACTTAGGAGTGGTAGAGATACTACGATCTCGTCTGACCCCAAGTTAGATAGTCCGAAGACCGTAGCAAGAAGTTTTCCTAAAACCATAGTGCCACTCTAGTAAGCAGTGATGTGATTACTCCTCCCATAGAAGTAAGCACTACTATTCCACCTACTTCTGAGGTTCCAAAGGACTCATTCAGCAAAGTCAAGACCACTAGTACTCTACATCCCAAGGTTACACCACCAATCAATCCAAGACATCTTCCATTTTCCGGAAAGGTTGAAAAACAAAAATGTCGATAATCAATTTAAAAAGTTTTTGGGCATTTTCAAACAACTCCATATCAACATTCCATTGGTAGAGGCTTTGAAGCAAATGCCAAGTTATGTAAATTTTTTGAAAGATGTTTTGAACAAAAAACGGAGATTGGAAGAGTTTGAGACTGTGGCGTTAACCAAGGAATGTAGTGCTATTCTTACCAACAATATCCAACCTAAAATGAAAGATTCGGGTAGTTTTACTATCCCTTGCATTATTGGAGGTCAAGAAGTTGGTCATGCTCTTTGTAACTTAGGGGTGAGTATTAATTTGATGCCTTTGTCCATGTTTAATAAGCTTGGTATTGGAGAGGCTACCCACAACCGTGACTTTACAACTAGCGGACCGATCCATAGCTTATCCAAAAGGTAAGATAGAAGATGTGCTTGTTCAAGTGGACAAACTAGTTTTCCCCGCTGATTTTATAATTTTGGATTATGAAGCGGATAAAAAAGTGCCACTCATTTTAGGACGTCCATTCCTTGCGATCGGACGAACTTTAATTGATGTACAAAAAGGGGAACTTACTATGAGAGTCCATGACCAAGAGGTCACCTTCAATGTCTTCAAATCCCTTAAGTACATTGAAACAGAAGAGTGTTCGTCCATTAGTTGTTTAAGTAGTGATTGTGTGAAGGAGAGTATTGAGAGTGACCTTTCTGATTCTGAGAGTGAGGAAATTTTTGAGGATAAGTGTAGCCCTGTTCTAGCAGCTTTTGAGCAGCTAGATTTCACCGATAGGAATGTCCAAAAACGATCCATAGAGCAACCCCCTGATTTAGAGCTAAAACCTTTGCCTTCCCACTTAAAATATGCCTATCTCGCTAAAAATGACAAACTTCCCGTCATTATTTCTTCTAAGTTAAGTGAGGAACAAGAGAAACAGTTGGTAGACCTCCTATCTAGGAACAAAAAGGCATTAGGTTGGACTATAGCTGATATCAATGGAATTAGTCCCTCTTTGTGCCAACATAAGATTAACCTTGAGAGTGACCACTCTGGAAAGGTACAGCCTCAAAGAAGGTTGAACCCAATCATGAAGGAGGTGGTTAAGAAAGAGATCTTGAAGTGGTTAGACGCAGGAATCATATACCCTATTGCAAGCAGTAGTTGGGTGAGTCCCGTTCAATGTGTCCCCAAAAAGGGAGGCACAACCGTTATCACAAACCAGAAGAATGAGCTCCTTCCCACTAGGACTATGACCGGATGGCGTATTTGCATGGATTATAGGCAACTTAACCTAGCCAGCAAAAAAGACCATTTCCCTTTGCCTTTTATCGACCAAATGCTTGCTAGGCTAGCCGGAAATGAATTCTATAACTTTTTGGACGGATATTCCGGTTATAATCAAATCCATATAGCCCCCGAGGACCAAGAGAAGACCACCTTCACTTGTCCTTATGGTACCTTTGCTTTCCGAAGGATGCCTTTTGGGTTGTGCAACGCCCCCGCAACATTCCAACGTTGCATGATGGCAATCTTTTCTGATATGATAGAGGATACTATAGAGGTGTTTATGGATGACTTTTCGATGATAGGACCTTGATTTGAGGAATGCCTTAAGAACTTGGAGAAAAGCCTAGAGAGATGTGAGATGCATGACCTCATCCTAAATTGGGAGAAGTGTCAGTTCATGGTACAAGAAGGTATAGTCTTAGGTCATCTTGTGTCTAAGAGAGGATTGGAGGTAGATCGAGCCAAGTTAGAAGTGATTGAACAACTCCCCGAGCCTACTACCGTTAAGGGTATTCGTAGCTTTTTAGGACATGTTGGGTTCTATAGGAGGTTCATTTTAAGGATTTTTCCAAAATAACCAAACCTTTGTTCACCCTTTTACAGCATGACCAGAAGTTTGAGTTCACCCAAGACTGTAGAAAGGCGTTTGAAACCATAAAGAAATACCTTGTTACTGTGCCCATAGTGACCACTCCAGACTGGAATCTTCCATTTGAAATTATGTGCGATGCCAGTGAGTGAGCTGTTGGGGCTGTTTTAGGACAGCGAAAAGATAAAGTATTTCATCCCATATACTATGCAAGCAAGAATCTAATTGAAGCCCAAATTAATTATACCGTCACGGAAAAAGAATTGCTTGCGGTGGTGCTTGCTTTTGATCGCTTTAGATCCCATTTGATAGGAACGAAAGTCATAGTGCACACTGACCATGCAGCAATTTAGTATCTCATAAGCAAGGCTGATTCTAAGCCTAGACTAATCCGTTGGGAACTTTTGTTGCAGTAATTCGACCTTGAAATTGTTGATAGAAAAGGGATCAACAATCAAATCGCAGATCATTTATCCCGACTTGAGAACATAGTGACCACTCAGGAACCAACTCCGGTTCAAGAAAAATTTCCCGATGAGCAATTGCTAGCTATTCATCATCATGACCCAGGTGCTCCTTGGTATGCCGATATAGCTAATTTTTTGGCATGTGGCCTTAAACCTCATGGCATGCGTTGTCAACCTTTTAAGAAATTTTTGAAAGATTGTAGATAGTATGTTTGGGACGAACCATACTTATACAGAGTGGGACTGACCAAATATTGAGAAGGTGTGTTCACGAAAACGAGATACACCAAATTCTACCAGGTTGCCAAACAGCCCAATATGATGGCCACTTCGGTGGACAACGTACCGGTGCTAAAGTATTGCAATGTGGATTTTTTTGGCCTACGATTTTCAAAGATTCAACTGAATTTGTAAAACATTGTGAACAATGCCAAAGAACTGGAAATATTTCTCAAAAGAACGAAATGCCACTTAATAACATCTTAGAAGTGGAACTTTTTGATGTGTGGGGAATAGACTTTATGTGTCCATTCCCAAACTCCAACAACAACCAATACATATTAGTCGCGGTTGATTACGTTTCGAAATGGCTCGAAGCCATTGCATGCTTTTCTAACGATGCAAATACCATGGTGAAATTTTTGCACAAAAATATTTTCACTCGTTTTGGAACACCACGGGCTTTGATAAGTGACGAAGGAACCCATTTCGTAAACAGGATAATGAGCTCGGTACTCGCGAAGTATGATATACATCACAGAGTGGCCACTGCTTACCATCCGCAGACCAATGGGTTGGCCGAACTCTCAAATCGAGATATTAAAGGCATTTTGGAGAAAGTTGTTAAATCTCACCATAAGGATTGGTCAACAAAGCTCGATGACGCTCTTAGGGCCTATAGAACGGCCTATAAAACTCCTTTAGGTATGTCTCCATTTAAATTGGTTTTTGGCAAAGCTTGCCATTTACCAATCGAATTGGAACAAAAAGCCTTTTGGGCCCTAAAGGAGCTTAACATGAGCGAAGATGCGGCGGAAACCAGAAGGTTTTTGCAATTGCACGAGTTACATGAGCTTCATTACCATTCTTATGAGAATGCAAAGCTCTACAAGGAAAAGACTAAGATGTGGCATGATCGGAGAATAAATCATAGAAAGTTTGAGGAAGGACAACAAAGTGCTTCTATTCAATTCCCGACTCAAACTCTTCCCAGGTAAGCTAAAATCTCGTTGGATGGGACCATATACTGTGGTCAAGGTAAGCCCTTTTGGAACCATCGATCTCATGGCACCTGACTCTGGAGAAATCTTTAAGATTAATGGGCATAGAGTAAAACACTTTCTCAGCGAGAGTTCCCACTCTATCCCTATTCAACACGAATGAGACATATCCATGATAAGGTGCAAGTAAATATTTTATTTCCTTAATTTTTCGTCCTTTATTATTATTTTTGGTGTTTTATTTCATCTTTTGTAGGTAATTTAGGTAAAAGCTTCGAATTTCTCGGATCTGAATGAGAGTGTTCACTCTGTTGTCTGTACCTGTTGGGTAACTGTCGACGTGACAGTTGCCGCCCAAGAAGCCCCAATAGTCAAACCCTACTACCTCTAGACTTCCAAGTCTTCAACTTTAGTCACCTTTTGCTGCAAAAATAAGAGTACTCAAGTACTTAGCTTTTCAAGAGATAAGGACCCCTTGGATTTCTTTTTCCCTCCCATTTTCTTTACCCGTTCATTTATTTAACCCAATAAATTTTATTATTTTTTATTTCTAAAAATTAAAAGTAACTTTTTTGTCCCCTTTTGAAAAACTTTTACCCGGTTGTGTTCTTAACCCGGTGGATTTTAATTTTGGGATTTAAAAATTATTTTTCTTTTTTAAAATTTAAGAAATGATTTGTTTAATTTAAAAGTTAAAAGTTAACTTTTTGGTTCCATTGGTTTGTTATTGACCGGTTAATTATTTAACCCGGTTGGTTTTTAACTTTGTGGATTAATCAAATGTTTTTCTTTTTCTTTTTAAAATATAATGGGTTAGTTTTACATTCAAAATCAAATCTTATCTCTTTAAGCCTCAATAACCGTTCCCTCATTTGAAACAAAACCCTTTAATCTTCCATACTTATTCTTTACCCACCATTTCTTTCACTTTTCCATATTTCCAAAAGACAATACTTTCTCTCAAATCCTTTAAGCTTTCTAAACCATCATTTGTTCATGGCTAGAACAAAGAGAATCCTTGTATCCCCTCACCCAAACACTCGATCCACTCGCCGGAGATTGATCACCACCGCTGATACACCGCCAGAATCTTCGTCGGAGTTGGGGCACAACGAGGCCGATGAGCGTGCTGCTCGTATTCTAACCGAGGATCTCAACCAACTTCCTACATACACTGAGACTACTCAAGAAGACCCCAAAACGCCGATGAGGTGTTGTCGGAGCCCAAGGAAACCGCCGGAGCAGAGACCACCACGTCGGAGGTTGATGCTCTTGAGCAAATGAGACTCGAAACAAAGGCTGAAATGGCCAAGATGAAGGGCGATCTTGCTGAAAGACTGAGGGTGTTAGAGGAAAAAAAGGCTGAGATTGTTCGAAAGAAAGAAGAGGAAGAGAAAAGATTGAGGGAGGAGGCTGAAAGAAAATAGAGAGAAGAAGATGAAAGAAAACAGAAGGAGGAGGAAGAAAGAGGAGAAAAGAAGAAGAGGAGAAACGATTGAGAGAAGAGAATGAGAAAAGGTTAGAAGAAGAAAAGATAGTTTAAAAGGAAAGAAGAATTAGAATAGAAAAGACAAGAAGCGGTTGAGAAAAAGAAAAGAGAGTTAGATCATAAGAAGAAGGAAATCCTTGAAAAGAAAGCAAGCATGGAGAAAAAGAAAAATGATGAGGGCCCTATCCAAGAGATTCTTAAGGTTCAAAGCAAGGAAGAAGACAAAAAGAAGAAGGGTAAGGGAAAACAGAAACAAAAGGAGAGAAGAGAATTTGCAGAAGAAGAGATGCCTTCAAAGAAGAAGAAAGGAAAGGGTGCTGGAAGCAGTTCTGGAGTGACCACTCCGCGTTCAGCAGTGTCGCGTGCCTTTGGTGTGCCCTTTGATGCACAAGGTAATTCCCCTTCCCAAGAATCTGATTCAGCAGAAGGTAGTGAGAGCAGTACCCAAGCCCCCAAGAAAAGCATGGTGATCGGAAAGCCAAGAACTTTCACAACAACAGCAGCAGCGAAGCAGTACGCAATACTCGTGGGTAGAAAACTCAATATGGAGAAGGGTTTTGATGAGCAGTTCTTGAAGCAACATGCATTTGTCAAGGAAAGGATCATTGAGCATTCGTGGACCACTATTGCATGTGCATCACGCAAGGCTAACGCCTCGGTTGTCCGAGAGTTCTTTGCGAAGGCAGCCGGTCGCCCAACTAAGAAGGTTAGTGTTCGTGGTATTATGGTCCATTATGACGGTCTCACTATCAACCGAGTCCTTGGCCTCAAACGGCCGGACTCGTGTTCACTTACGACCCTCATGGAAGGTCTTAGTGATGAAGATAGGTTGGACATTAGTGACACCCTTTGTGTACAAGGACAATCTTGGGTAAAAAAGAAGGGACGTATTTTTATACCCGCTGGCCATCTCACTATTGAGACTGCCATTTGGTTCAACTTTCTCCGTCACAACCTTTAGCCCACATCCCACGACACTACACTTTCTGTGGACAAATGTTGCTTGCTATATTGTGTTGTGAAGAACCTCCTTGTCGATCTCGGTCATCTGATGAGCTTGGCTATTTTCCAAGTCCGTAAGCGAAAGAAGGTAAACATTCCTTTTCCTTGTCTTATCACAGCACTAACAGTTGATGCAGGAGTGGCCACTGATGAGGGTGACTACTGGATGAACACTGCTACTTCCATTAGTAGCATGACAATCAAGCACATGAAGCGTTCACCCTCTATCACACCCGGTGAAACGTCATCTGGTGCCCACTCTGATACCATGGCCGAGATATTGAGTCCGTTGAAGGAAAACAATGATCTTTTGAAGTATACGCAATATAGAATGAAGTTGATGGAGAAGTCGACTGAGGCTGTTTGGAGTTACGAATTTGAGCGTGATTTGGTGCTCAAAAGTTACTTTGCTGTTAGAGACCCCGATGTGTATGCGCAATTCCCCGAGTTCCCTACTGGTATGTGTCCAACTTATGGTGAAGATTCGTCTGATGATCTTGCTGATGAAGATCTAGTTGAAGATGACTTGCTTGATGACCAAGTCGATGAAAACGTATCTGGTTCGTGAAAGACATGGTTGTGCCCATTGTGGCTTCTGAACAATTTTTATTTTATGCGTTTATTTGCGGCTTTTAACTCTCTGGCCATTTGACATTTATTTCTTTTTGTCTATAATCTCTAATGCATTGCTGCCTTACCATATGATTGGTAAGTGCTTTTGGTACTAACCTTTTTGTTGTTTGAATGTTGTTTGATGTCACTAACAATTTTGATGCCCACAGTTTTGGATTTCATAGCAAAAGGACCCACTTTTTCAAAAGATTCCAAAAAAGTCCAATTTTGTCACTTTGAAATGACGTGGGCCCTTTTTCCTATACAAAAAACCTAAACACTTGCCCTTTGTGCCCATAGCCCACTTGTTGTGTTTTTATTATCACTACGAGGACTTTGTGAATTCTATGTTTTGGGGGTGAATTGATCATGGCCTTCCTATCAAGAAAATTATAATGTCCACTCCAGTACTATCCGAGTGACATTCCAAAAAAAATGAAAATAAAATATACACAGAAAACCCTGAGTGAACACTTCAGAGTGCCCACTCCACAAAAAGAAGAATATCCAAATAAAACTCAGAGGTTCACAATTGCAACTTTTGTACCTGTTCAAAAGCCAAAAGTGACAAACTTCTCAAAAAAAAATAATAAGATTTTTTTTTTCTTTCTCTCAAATAAAATGGCATGATCCAAATTCAAAACAAGTTTGGGGGAAAAACATATCATAGCAATGAGAAGGGACTTCAAAAACCCATCCAAAGTCCTATTGATCAAATTTTTGGCAAATAAGTGATGATTTTGGAATGTTGGGAAAGTGGCCACTTCGCTTATGAATTCAAACGTGCATCTTTGGTGATATCAATGTTCATTCATCCACAACATCTTTGGTAAGTTCCTTCAAGCTTATTAAATTTTCTTTTTATTTCATTGAATCTTTTTCTATTTGTCATTTTTATTACTTGGAGACAAGTAATGATTTAAGTTTGGGGGTGTGATAACTCTATATTTTAGAGTTATTACATGCCTTTTATTCCCATTTTATTTAGTCATTTTTGGTCATTTTGCCTTCTAAACCACCCTTTTTGGTCTAAAATAATTGTTTGAGCTATTTGTGAGTACTTTCATGTCTTGGAACCATTTATGGCGATTTTTCATCAAAAATCGTATTTTCATCGGAACTAGTACTCGGAGTGATCACTCCGCCATTCAGATTAAGCCATTCAATTAAGCCAACGGCTGGAGGCCTTCTAGGTGCTGTTTGGGAGACATAAAAGTTGGAAAGGTGGCTCAACACATCTACTTTCTGCTGGATGTTCAAGGGGAGACAAAAAAACATACCAAAAATGATATTTTATTCTAAAGTAACCTTTTTGGTAAAAGGTGCTTTACCCCATGGTTTTTTGTGTTTCTTCTTTGTGCAATGACTTTTGTACAATTCCTTGTACTTGCCCTTGACCTTCTATATAAAGGCTTCAAGCCATTCAATGCTAGACATTCATCATCCATTAGTTAGATAGAAGCTTTAAATGCTTAGATAGTTTTAGAGAGAGAAAGTAGTGTAACTTTTATTTTCAAGTAAGCTTTTAATTTTCTGTGTTTAAATTTCCAGCAAGTAGTGTAATTTTACATCCAGTAATTTATTTTAACTGCAGTAACTTAAATTCCAGCGTTGCATAGCAGTGTCGACGAAAGTGGGCACTGCGACTCTCCAGTTTAATTTCAAATCTTTTTAGCATGGATTCTTGCAGCATTTTAACATCCATTTTCTAGTCTTTTCTAGTCATGAGCTAAACTCTTTTTGAGATGTAGAAAATGAGAAGTACCCGGACTTTATGTAAAATTCTTGAATAGTTTTTATATATATTTTTACCCCTTTTTGATTTGGTCATTCATTGTTCGATAATGCCAATGATGCGGACAAGCTAATAACTTGAAAGTGTTTACTGTCTAATTCGAAAACCCAGACCTAGGCATAACGTAGTGACACGAACTTGGATGATGCTAGGGAATTTGAAAGAATTCTTTACATAGTAATTTTTCACCATATGGAGTAGGAGCAACCATTTGGGCATTAAAAATACTTATGGCTTTTTGCTTACTGCGTAGACACCATTGAAACTCGACCGAGTTCAGGAAACTTACTAACAAATCAAAGAAGGTTAACTATAGATATAAAGTTTTAGTTAGAAAAGATGCGAGTGCTAGATGAGCCGACATTCTGGACAGAGAGTGACCACTGCTCCAGTGCGATGACCATTTTTATAAGTCAAGTATTTAATATAAAATCCGGGGAAAATCACAACTACATCTCTCCTTTTAATTATAAGAACTTTGTTAAGTTATTTTCACCAAACCAACTCAAAAGAATTGCTTCCTCTCTAATCGAAACTTGTAAAAGGAAGTTCATGAAAACAATAGTGTCTTGATTAAGTTCCAGTCCTTGAGGATACGATATTTGGTTCTTACCACTTTATTTTTTTTTTGAAACGCAAAACATGATAGCGCCTCCTGCTAAACTAATTGTTGGTTTTTTACTTGGTAAACGATCATAGTGAACAGTGTATACTTGCGCTGTCCACTATGGACTGATTTGCTAACCTCACTGGGATTACATATGACGTTTCGCACGTACCAGTTGTCGTGGTCAAGAAAAAGAACTGAAAGTGGCGAGTTTGTATTGATTTCACTGACTTGAACAAGGCATGTCCCAAAGATCCTTTTCCTCTTCCACACATCGATGCCATGGTCGACGCCACAGCCGGACATGAACTCTTAACATTCATGGATGCATATTCTGGATACAATCAAATACTCATGCATCCGGACGATCAAGAAAATACAGCCTTCATGACAGACAAGGGCATCTATTGTTACAAAGTAATGTCGTTCGGTCTAAAGTACGCCGGATCAACGTACCAACGACTCGTCAACCTTATGTTTAAAGATTTTCTGGGCAATACAATGGAAGTATACAGCGACGATATGCTCATAAAGTCAAAGCGCACGATCGGTTATATTGAGCATCTTAGAGAATCTTTCGAAGTCCTAGGAATGGCCCACGAGGTGGGGGCAAAACATCTCTTGGTTAAAAGCGATTCCCTGCTGATCGTCAATCAGCTGAACGGGGAATTCGCGACTAAAAGACGCATGAATGACAAACTA
This sequence comes from Silybum marianum, assembly GCA_036898165.1. Classification (NCBI taxonomy): domain Eukaryota; kingdom Viridiplantae; phylum Streptophyta; class Magnoliopsida; order Asterales; family Asteraceae; genus Silybum; species Silybum marianum. Next base: position 32,876,372 of record CM072533.1, on the reverse strand, counting down.
TTTTGAGGTTGCAAAAGAAAAAATGAAAAACTTCGAATCTTGTACAATACAGCAAGTACCAAGAGATCAAAACATGCATGCAGACGCGTTAGCTAACTTGGGGTTCCGCCCTCAGTAAATCCAAATTTGACAATATACCAATAATTCATTTGGAATCTCCATTGATCAAGAAGCATTATGTCGCAGTCATAACCAGTAACGGCGAGGATGAATGGTTCAAAGAAATAAAAGACTACCTTAGAGATGGTCAATTACCAGAAGACAAGCTGAAAGCCAGGCAAATATGATTTAAATCTTCCAAGTATGTTATAATGCACGAGCTGAAAGCCAGACAAATATGATTTAAATCTTCCAAGTATGTTATAATGCACGATCGTTTTTACAGAATATATTCTACCGGGCTAAACCTACGATATGTATATAAAGATCAAGTAGAAGAAATTCTACGAGAAATGCACGAAGGTGAGTGTGGGAATCATTCTGGTGGTCGAAGTCTGGTGAATCGAATCTCACGACAAGGTATTACTGGCCGACATTGCGACAGGACGCGTTCAAGTACGTACAAAATTGTGATTCGTGCCAAAGACACGCACGCCCGACTCATAAGCCTTTGAAAAATTTATATTCGACGCTGACTCCGTGGCCGTTCATGCATTGGGGAATGGATATAGTCGGGAAATTAGTCGATGCATTGGGGAATGGATATAGTCGGGAATTTTCCTGGTGCTTACAGACTATTTTTCTAAATGGATTAAAGTCGCTGCTTTTTCCCAAGTACGGGATAAAAAAGTTATTGCCTTTATCCAGACTAATATAATTTGTAGATTTGGGATCCCGTCAGAAATCGTATGCGACAAGGGATCTCATTTCATAAGTGAGAAGACAAGAAAGTTCTGCGAAGATCGCCACATTAAACTCATAACCTCGACGCCTAGATACCCACACTCGAATGGGCTAGCAGAGTCAAGCAACAAGACCATTATCAATATTATCAAGCGACGTCTTAGTTCTGCAAAAGGAAAATGGGTAGAGCAACTCCCGACGGTTCTATGGGCTAATCGTACAACACCCCGATCCGCCACCGGACAGACACCTTTATCTCTAGTCTATGGGTGCGAAGCATTTGCTACCTATCGAAATCAGATTACCTGTTGCTAGACATACAACGGTCGAACAAATTTTGGTCGACCTCATTTACGACGTTGATGGATTGGAAGAACTAAAGGAAGCTGTACTCATTCGAATGGCTTCCCAACAGCAGGCTGTCGCGAGACATTTTAACAAGAATGTATGGGTCAAAACTTTCCAAGAGAGAGATTATGTTTTACGACGTGTCTTCCAAAATAACGCAGGAAAATTAGCACCCAAATGGGAAGGACCTTATAAAATTACTCAAGTCGTGGGTAAAGGGGCTTATCGCCTACAAAATATGAGTGGTCGAGATATCCCATGGAGCTGGAACGCCACTCATCTCAGGAAGTATTTCTTTTAAAATTCACAAGTTCTTATCGCATTTTTATTCCCTTTATTTTTTCTATATACGATTACTAGCTTGAGTGACCAACGACCACCTCTAACGTTTTCTTTCGATCGCAAGTATGCCGGAAGTCGCAAGAACCCACAACGCGATATAAAAATACATATATAAACAAAAACCCAAGTCATGGCAAACATCGAGGCAATAAAAGGTAAATAAATTAAATTTCCTTATTAAAAATGGTCCGACCCAAAATGTCGTCCATAGAAAAAGTACAAGAACAAAAGGAAAATCAAGTGGCAGGAGGGATGAACTTCGCTAGTTGATCATTAAGGTCGTCGATCTTTGCTTGGGCCTCGTTCAGTTGAGACTTGAGACCACCGACTTAAGTAACCTTCCCGATAAGGGCCGTATCCAACTCGGCCTCTAAAACCTCTAAGCGTCGTCGGAGATCAGAACTAACGCTCTGTTCTCGAACAAGGTCTTCTTGAAACCCCTCGAAACGGGAGAAGCTCTCCTCGGCTTTAGCCGATGCATCCTCCTCTATCGCTTGCAAAGCCTCCTCCCGATCACGGACTCTTGTCTCCAGGTCGGAAGCCATGGTCACAACCTGGCCAATCGACGCCTGAAGGGCCTGAAAAACACACCGATTGAAAACGTTAGAGATTGAACCTTGTTTAGAGATGTTTTTGCTAGGATTGACCCAGATTTGGAATAACGCACGACTGCTGACACGCACGACGCATGATGCATGATTATTAAAAACATACAACGCATAAAAATCATAAGCTACCTGAAAAGAAGGGACGGGGAACTCGGCGTCATCGCCAAAAATGGACGGGCTTCCCTCCATAGGCTTCTTCCCTTTATCCCTCGATGGGGCAGAAGAACCAGTTACGTGTGATGGCCTAACAACCATCGACGTCTTCGCCTTCTTGGAACTAGAAGTCCCAAAAGATGGTTCTCTCAGGATTGACGCAGAAGCGCCTCGTCGACCCAAGCCCCTATGGGTGGGAAAAACCCTTCACCCGTGGCGAAACTCCCTCGATTTTCCTAAGATAGTGAGGAAAAAGAACGAGGAGACAAAAACTTCATTAGGACAAAAAGAAAGATAGTTCAATACCTATTCCTTCTCCCTCTGGCTCTGGCTCTGAAGTCGGATGAGATGCCCTGATGAAGGTAACACCCTCATCCTCCTCATCCGCAGTATCCTCACCCTCATCCCTCTCATCCATAGGAACTACGCCCTCTTTAGGATCGTAGACCTGAAACTCCTGGTGAGAAATCTGCCGGAAGAACGTCAGTTTGGCCGACGAATCGGGCAAGGGTGCAAGTTCGCACGTCACGTCTGAAAGCCAATACAAAAAAAGAGTTAAACAGGAATCTGATTCCTACCAAAAATAAAGAGAACGACGTTTACCTTGCATAGGCCACCCGTAGACAATCCAGTTCTCAACAGGGGCATAAGATGCCAAACTATAGAACACATAGCGACTCTTCCAACCGCGATTGTTCACTACAGTACCAGGTATCCATGCCTGGTCCCGTCGATCCTTGGAATAAGGACTGAATCGACGATTGTTCACTCATGGATGGTGAAAGGGGAAACCCAATCAGTCGTCAATCGCTTTATAGTCAGAACGATCATCCAAAATTGGGGCATAAACTGCCCCGGTAATATCTCGAATCGACCAAGAAAATCCCTTACCAAAGAGGAGAATCTCCATGTAAAACCAATCTTAAAAGGGTATTCGTAAAGGATAAAACGATCGACGGGACATTCCTCCGCTCTGAGATTACCAGGACTCTCTAACTGAACATAGTCAGGGAGCCATGCTAAATCTTTGAAAGCAAGATGGTCATCTGGTGACGGTATCGTATTTAGTAAATTAAACATTCTTGTCGAAAGAAAAAGTTTGCTCTGATACAGAGAATTGCAGGTTTTTTTTTAATACAAGGAAGAAGGTCTGGATTAAGGAAGCCAAATCGTTTCCTTAAATGCGAAAATAAAAGACGATTTGATTTCTCCCCAGATCGACAGCTGTCGATTAAAGTCTCGCATGCAATCACCAGATCCTCGACACCTGTTCCTCGCCTATGTCATCCGTGTATCATGCGGGTGACATCATCATCGTTATCCCAAATCAAACTGGGACTAAACTGATTATTATTCCAAATCGAATCAGTTACCATATTGATCGATATAGTTGCCAAAAATTGGTCGCATGACAAAATAAATTCTTGAAATAATTTCCCGCTAAAAATCTTTCAAAAATTTAGGGACAAACTGTTATACCCAAAATTTATGCCGTTAACTCCATTAAGTTTCGTTAGAGTTCTGCTGTTAACTCTGTTAGAGAATGTCATAACTTAACTAACGAAGTACAAACCTCGCGACCTAACGTCGTTAATGATATATCCATTCTACCGTTATCTATGTATTTATGTCATTTTCAGTTACAAGTCAAAAGCTTTATGAAGACATTATGGCGACATTGAAGACGAATCATGAAGACTCGTCCGTTATGACCGTTTGACCGTTACCAAGACCATCATCCGAATTCAAGTATAAAAAGGTAGCTCAAATCAACAAGAAGGACATAGTGAAATACAACGAAATACTGAGAAAAGCTCTGAGTACACTTTGACAAACTTACGACATCACCATCCAAACTCACGACAACAGCGTAGCAAGTCACGACAACAGCCGCAGACTTACGATCGATCATTCATATTGTTTCTGTAACCTTGTTTATTGTTCTTAAGGCCAGCGTCCCTGTTTGACGTCCTTTTTCCTTAGTGCATCGACGATCCCCTTACTGTCGTCCTCGGTTTTCTCCCTCTAACGATTCTTTGTGTCGTTTACATTCCGTTTGTTTGTTTTTCGAATTGGTTTTCTTTCTTTAGTTGATAAAGGTCTGAATCATTAGTCTACCGTTAAGTCATTTTTTGGCATTAACACAAATTATTGCATATTTGGCAGTCTTGTTTATCTTACTATAGGTGGATGTACTTGAACATATTCGGAAGTTAAGAAAAAGAAGTATTATCAGGTGAAGTGAAGAGACAAATTGAAGTTTCTACAGAAATAGTGGAAAGACACAATGCAACTAGGACGATCATAATTGATGGGGTATTTTTACACGTTACTTTTCTAAACACTTGGTGTCCCCAACATGATTAGTTGGTTTTTACCATCATTCTTAAGATGGTATCAGAGAGGTTCAAACAGTAAGACACAGGGTTAGTGATCGTCGCCATGACAAGCAACGACGGAGGTTCGAAGAAGGGAGGTTCTTCGGACATCAACCCGCCCTTCTACATTCATGCTTCCGATTACCCGAAGCAGATGCATGTCAATGACATGCTCACTAACAACAACTATATTGATTGGTCCGAAGAGATGTTAAACTTTCTCTTTGCCATAAACAAGGTCGGATTCGTTGACGGTACATTGAAGAAACCCGAAAAAACAGCCACCGATTACATGGCGTGGATGCATTGTGACGCCATGATAAAAAGCTAGCTCACGACGGCTATGAAAATAGACATCAGGGGTCGCGTAAAATATGCCAACACCGCATCTAAAATCTGGTCAGATCTATGCGAAAGGTTTGGGAAGGAGAGCGCCCCTCGTGCTTACGAGTTGAAACAAGCACTCTCCAATACACACCAAAATGGGATCTCAGTCTCTGCATTTTACACAAAGCTGTGTGGCCTCTGGGACGAGATTGAGTCCATATTACCCGTTCCTCGTTGCACCAGTGACAATTGTTCATGCGGGGTCGGTAAAAGGATGAACGAACTACAAGAAAAGGAGAAACTATACGAGTTTCTGATGGGTTTGGACGCCGATTTTGCAATAATCAAGACCCAAATCCTTGCCATGAATTCCATGCCAACACTAGGAAATGCCTACCACCTAGTTGCCGTATATGAAAAACAAAGAATGATATTGGGCGAGAAAAAACGCCCCCGGAAAGTGTTGCTTTCAAGACCTTCAAACCAGTCCGGCACGAGAACAATGCAAGTCAAAATAAAGCTGCACCGAAGTACCAGAAACATGGAGACACCAACGAAAAGTGCACCGAATGTGGAAGAAGTGGACACAAACGAGATGAATGTTTCAAGATAATCGGTTACCCATACTGGTGGCCTGGTAAAGTGAAGCCGAGAGCGGCTCACGTTGAAACTGAAGGCTGCCCTGTATCAGGCCTCACAAAGGAGCAGTATCACTCCTTCTTTCTGAAAACGATCTCAAAGAGGATAGTGTTCTGATGGCCAACATGGCAGGTAAAAGGGGTTAGGATAGTGATTGGGTTGTGGATTCGGGGTCTACAGACCATATAACTCACGATGAAACAATCCTCAGTAATAAAATTGTTTGCTTAAATGAGGAACCTGTTGTTATCCCTAATGGCAATTCCATACATGTGAAGGGAAAAGGGGAATGTACCCTAGAAGGGGGGGCTAAACTAAAGGGAGTTCTTTATATTCCTGAATTTAATTGCAATCTTTTGTCAGTAAGTCGATTAACCAACAACCTTCAATGCTCCATAACGTTTTTTCCGGATTTTTGTCTCATGCAGAAGCTTCACACGAGGAACTTGATTGGTGTGGGTAAATGTAGAAAAGGTCTGTACCGAATGGGGTTGTTCAATGGAAAAAGAATAGCTATGATGATTACTAGGAATACTTGCCATAAAAGGTTAGGCATGCTTCTGAAGATAAGCTTGTTGCAATTGATTTTCTTAGAGATATTGTTGGGTCACCGATGATTTGGTGATGAACCACCTTCCTTTATATGAATGAATTTTTACAGGTTCTTTTGAAGGTCTGAAATATGCTTCAAGTATTGAAGAGTCAAAGACTATTCAATCAAGGGGTTGTACATCAAAAAGTGGAATTTTGGATGTATCAACCAACTTCAATATTCAGATCATTTTGCCAAGTCAAGACCAATATAGTGGGTCACCGAAGGCACACTCAAAAGTCATCAAAAGTACTAAGGACATCAAATAAGATGAGGTCATCAAGTTTGATGTCATGGTCACCGACACTATAATCTTGGTCACCGAAATTGCAGGTATATTTTCTAAGGCTGTGATTTCAAGTCACAAGTTCAAGGGTGTATACTTTTGTCATTTAGTGAAAGATGAAGTTTATCAAGCAAAGTATACACTTATCAACTCCAGCCTTACAAGGTATCCACCGATGTGATATATAGTGTGATGTATCACTTAGCAATTTCAAAGAGATAAGTTCTTGACTCACATCAATTGCAAGACACGTGAGCCAGCAAGAACTTGGGCATCAAGCTTTAAATAAAGACATTCACTTTTATTCTTATAAAAGGAATATTTGTCTTTTAGCTAAAAGGTTGATGGGACTTCACAGAGCATGAAGAAAAGAAGATAAAGTTATCTGACATTACGTGCTACAAGGAATGGTTCATCCATTATTCTAGTACAAATGAAGTGGTCTCTTCCTTTGTCCAACAGATAATCTTCCAGCTAATGAAACCTTGACAGCTGTCCACTTGCATCCCATGCATGGGCACTATAAAAGGAGATGAAGTCCTCCCCAGAAATCTCACGCTTTCAACAAATCTTCAGAGTGATTATTTGTGTGACTGTGGCAAAATTTGTGTGCTATAACAGTATTGTTTTAACTTCCTTAGTGTATAAGTTAATTACTGTTATCTGTGTGTTTAGTTTGATAGAATAGTCTGCCTGTTCTTTTCCGCATCAAACTATCTGTGTGTAAAATTTTAATATTTATATTAAAAAATTTAAAAAGAGTATATTCTGTGTGTTTTATATTCAACCCCCCCCTTCTACAAAACCCTCTCTTAGTTAGCCATCTCCCCTTGGGGACTAACAATTGGTATCAGAGCAGTTGGTTTAATCTCATAAACCAGATCTGTGATGGCTACTACCTCAAATGTTGATGGTACCTTGCAGACCTCTTCCAGTAATACATATGATTTAGGATCTTTGGCTAAACCCCCAAGATTCAACCCAAACAACTTTGGGTTATGGAAAAATCGCATGTTATTATTCTTGGAAGGGATCGATTGTAGGTATCCCGACATTCTCAGTGAGGGACCTATTGTTCCTAAAATATGGGCTCGCTTTGGCCCTCAAAAGGACGCTGAAGGAAAGGATATAGAGTCAGATGACGAAAGAAGTGAGAAAACTGGTAGATATATCATCAAACCTTCTAACAAATTTAGTGAAGATGATAAACTCCTAGTTGCTTTAGACACTAAAGTCAAGTCTGCTCTTGCTGTATCCCTTCCTGATGATGTGTATCATTCTCTTCTTAACCTTCCTACTGCTAAAGAGATGTGGGATACTTTGAGTGTCTTATATGAAGGCACCAAAGAAGTAAAGAAATCTAACAGGATCTGTCTTGTTAGAAAGTATGAACTCTTCTCCCATGAAAAGGGAGAATCTCTTTCTACCTACTTTAATCGCTTTAACTGTCTTCTCAATGATCTCAAAGCTCTTGGACGAGTTTATGATAATGAAGAAGTTCTCTGCAAGTTCATGGATTGTCTTCCAGATTTCTGGGAAACTATCTGTACTTGCATCAAGCAAACCAAGGACTTAGAAATAATGCCTTTAACTGCTCTCTATGGAACTCTTCTTCACTATGAACAAACTAAGAACCAGAGAAAATCTCTTATAAAGGATATCAAAACCTCTTCTATTGCTTTAATAGGTGATTCAAAATCTTCTTCTTGTATTCCTAGAATCACCTATCCTTCTTCTGATTCTGAAAAAGATATTAAGGAAGACTCTTCTCATCTGTCAGATGCATACTATAGTGCTGCTGATGATGAAGGAGAAGAATCAGCCATTGACATACTTTCTGATAGTATGGCAATGCTTGCTGGAAACCTTAAGAATAAAAGATTTTCTTCAAACCGCTCCAAATTTAATAGAAAACCTTTTTCTCAAAAATCCTCTTCTGATAAAGCAAATGAAGAATGCTTCAATTGTGGAAAGAAAGGTCATTTTGCTTCTGAATGCAGATCAAAAGCTTCCTCTTCTGTCAAACCTTCTTCTTCTTATGGCCATGACTTCTCAAAATCAGCTTCTAGGAAGCATGAAGAGAGAAATAGCCAATCCTCTAAAGAAAATTCTGAATCAAAAGAAACCTCCAGGTATAAGAAATACAAAGCCAAATACAAGAGAGAAAAAGAGAGAAACCAAGGTAAAAGTAAAACCTTGGTTGCTGAGGCTCATTGCTGGGAAGATGAGCAAACCTCTGAGAGTGAGAGTGAGTATGTCACTAAATGCCTTATGGCCAAAATCGATGAGATAGAAGACATGGAGAAGTCACTCTACACCACTCTTGTATCTGCTGAGGGATCCACTTCAGGGACAAAACCTCAGGTACATCCTTTTACCTTTCTCTCTTATGATCAAAAGGCTGATGCCTTTGATTCTTTAACTGTTGACTTCTGTGACTTAAAGATTCAAAAGAAAAAGGCTGATATGCACATAAAATGTCTAAATGATCAACTCCTCTCTTGCTTTTCAAAACTAAAAGATTTTAACAAAATGAAAGCTGATATGGAAAACCTTCGGTACTTAAACGACAGTCTTTCTGAGGAAAAATCAAAGATCTCTTCCACTCTTGAAAAGAAACAAGAGGTTCTGTCTAAATGGACTAAATCCTCTAAGAATCTTGAAAGGATCCTTCAAGATCAAATCACCAGCAAGGATAAGTCTGGCCTTGGTTATGGAAAAGATGTTCCTCAACCTTTTGATCTTCCACTCCCTTCTTCTGAGTGTCAAGGTTTTCCTGCTGGTTTCCTCTCCGATGACGATGATGATCTCTTCGGTTACTCATCTGAGGATTCTACCTCCGTTCACTCTATAGATCTACTTGACATGCTCAAAGTAGAATCTGGTTCTAAAAAGTTTGGAGTCTTTGTTAAAGCTAAAGAAATCTCTTCTGAGTCTTCAAAAGCTTCAACTCTTCCAAGCTCTTCTTCTTCTCCCAAACCTATCCAAAGACTTTTAAACTCCTTAAGTCTGCATGAGTCAAGGTACTTCCAGGAGCAGCCTTCTGACGTTGCTGAATATCCTTCTTCAAAAAGATTTTCTCCTCAAAATAAAAATTTTTCTAAATCAAATTTTTCATCTAAAAGGAAATCTCAAATAGTTACTGACTTTATTCCTCGGTCAGTAAACTTGAAGAAATCAAGAAATCCTGGTAAAGGTATTCTTGGACCAAGACCAGGTGTTGGACACCCCTCTACTTCTCAATCGTCAACCTCTGTCCAAAGTTTTGATGATAGGGATTTTAAAAAGGCCTTTCTTTTAAAGAAGTGCTATAACTGTGGCAACACTCTTCATCTTGCTAAAAATTGCCCAAAAGACTTGGTTCCTTGCAAAACTAAAATGCCTTCTAATCCCAAAGGACCCACCTCAAAATGGGTACCAAAAGTCTAAATTTGTTTCTGGGTGCAGGTACCAAATAAAGATCACATATGGTACATGGATAGTGGGTGTTCAAGACACATGACCCGAAACAAACTTCTTCTCTCTAACTTCTCAAAAGAAAAGGGACCCACTGTTTCCTTTGGAGGAAATGGAAAAGGGGTCACCAAAGGATATGGTACCATTTCAAATGGAACCATCACTTTCTCCAGAGTTGCTCATGTTGAAGGGCTAATGTACAATCTTCTAAGCATCAGCCAAATATGTGATTTGGGCTATAAGGTCATGTTCCAGCTGTGTGTATGCTTGGTCTTTGATGTACAGAACAAGATTGTACTAAAGCGGAACCCGACCGAATGACGTGTACATAATCAACATGAAGGAAAGTGCAATAGGAGAAGCTGTGTGTCTCCTCTCAAGAACTAGCCAAACAAAGTTGTGGCATAAAAGGTTCTCTCATCTAAACTTTAAAACCTTGAACAAACTCTCCAACAAGGAGCTGGTTGTTGGAATGCCAAAAATAGTTTTTGAAAAAGAAAAGCTATGTGGAGCATGTGAAAAAGGAAAACTCACCAGAACTTCCTTTAAAACAAAACAATGCTCTTCTATCTCTCAACCTCTTCAAATGCTTCACATGGATCTATGCGGTCCAGTAAGCACACCCAGTCTGGGTGGTAAAAAGTATATGCTAGTAATCGTCGATGAATTCTCTAGATATACTTGGGTGTTCTTTACGAAACACAAGAGTGATCTTTCTTGAAGAAATCATCGGGTTTACAAGAAAGATTGAAAATTTGAATGGTAAACTCGGTGAAGTCCTTCAGAAGTGATAATGGCACGGAATTCAAGAATGCTGCTCTGGAAGATTTCTTTGACCTAAAAGGAATTTCTCAGAATTTCTCTGCCGTACGCACTCCTCAGCAAAATGGTGTTGTTGAGAGAAAGAATAGAACACTATGTGAAGCTGCAAGATCTATGCTGAGTGAATCCAAGTTGCCAACCTATTTTTGGGCAGAAGCAGTTAACACTGCATGCTTTACTCAAAATAGGTCTATCATAGTCAAAAGGCATGACAAGACCCCGTATGAAGTTTTCCATGGTAGAAAACCCAGGTTGACTTCTTCCATGTGTTTGGTGTGCATGTCACATGCGAAATGACAGGGAACAACTTGGAAAGTTTGATCCGAAGTCTGATGATGGAATTTTCATGGGCTATTCTCTCTCCTCAAGAGCCTTCAGAATTTTCAACCTAAGAAGACAATGCATAGATGAATCCATGCATGTAAAGTTTGATGAGTTTTAAACTTCTTCATTATCTTGTGATGAAGAAGAATTAAACCTATGGATAAACTCATGTGTTGGTAAAATTCCATCCTCCTCTCAATCCAATCCTCCAGATAGCAACTCTTCTCAGCCTCCCATAAACACCACCTTACCTTCAGAACCTTCTCTTTCTTCTCCACCTCCTGAAACTAACTCTTCAGAAGACCTTACCCACCAAAACACCATATCTCCCTTAAACCTTTCTTCACCATCTCAAATTCCTACCTCATCCTCTTCTCTACCTCCCTCCTTACCTCCTGCACTAAAGTGGACCATGGATCATCCAATAGATCAAATCATAGGTGATCCACAAGTTGGTGTAAAAACCAGAAGAGGCATAAGCAATCTGTGCTTATATGTCAACTTTGTTTCCATTATTGAGCCTAAACTGATAAATGAAGCCCTAGCTGATCCTAGCTGGGTAATTGCCATGCAAGAAGAGCTCTCACAATTTGAGAGAAACAAAGTCTGGAAGTTAGTTCCTCGTCCATCCAACAAAACAATTATTGGAACAAAATGGGTGTTTCGAAACAAGATGGACGAAGAAGGAACTGTCATAAGGAACAAGGCAAGGTTGGTTGCTCAAGGATATCGGCAAGAGGAAGGAATTGATTATGATGAAACCTTTGCTCCTGTTGCCAGATTGGAAGCTATCCGAATATTTCTTGCCCATGCAGCTTACAAGAATTTTCGGGTATTCCAAATGGATGTCAAAAGTGCCTTCCTGAATGGTGAATTAGCTGAAGAAGTGTATGTGAAGCAACCTCCTGGGTTTGAAGATCCAGTCCATCCATATCATGTATATAGGCTGGATAAAGCTCTATATGGACTGAAGCAAGCTCCACGTGCCTGGTATGACACTCTCTCAGAATATCTGCTTAGAAATAAGTACATACGAGGCAAGGTTGACAACACTCTCTTCTTCAAGAAATCACAAGGTAATATCATTCTTGTTCAAATCTATGTTGATGATATTATTTTTGGAGCCACCGATGAATCCTTGTGTGATGAGTTTAGCTCCCTCATGCAAAAAGAGTATGAAATGAGCATGATGGGGGAGTTAACTTTCTTTCTTGGTTTGCAAGTAAAACAGTCTTCAGAAGGTATTTTCATAAATCAAAGTAAATACATTAAAGATCTTCTGAAAAAGTTTCAATTTGATACTTGCTCTACCATGAAAACTCCTATGGCTCCTCCTCTTAAACTCTTTTCTGATCCTGATGGCATTTCTGTTAATATTACAAATTATAGAGCCATGATAGGATCCCTTCTTTATCTAACTACAAGTAGACCTGACATTATGTTTGCTACTTGTCTATGTGCCCGATACCAAGCAAATCCTAAAGAATCACACCTAGCTGCTGTGAAAAGGATTTTTAGGTATCTGAAAGGTACCATAAATCTGGGTCTTTGGTATCCCAAAGACTCAGGTTTCGATCTCATCGGGTACTCTGATTCTGATTTTGCAGGTTCAAAAATAGACAGAAAAAGTACAACTGGAAGTTGTCAGTTACTTGGTGGAAAGCTTGTGAGCTGGTCAAGTAAGAAACAACATTCGGTGTCTACCTCTACTGCTGAAGCAGAATATGTGGCTGCTGGAAGTTGCTGTGCATAGATATTGTGGATGAAAAATCAGTTGTGTGATTATAATCAATTTTTCTCAAAAATCCCAATAATGTGTGACAACTCAAGTGCAATAGCCATTGCCAACAACCCTATGCTTCATTCAAGATCAAAGCACATTGATATCAGGTATCACTTTATAAGAGATCATGTCTCTAAAGGTGATGTGGAACTTCATTTCATTCCCACCGACTATCAACTAGCTGATCTGTTCACAAAGCCCCTTGATGAAGCTAGGTTCAAGTTCCTCATTGGTGAATTAGGTATGATAAACATAAACTAATATATTTTATATTTATATATAATGTATGTTTTATATATATATATTCCATATATATATATACGATATACATTTATATATTTATAACTTATATATGTTATATGTTTTATATATATATATATATATATTATATGTATACTTTATATATATATTTATAAACTATATATTATATTATATTTATATATTTATATAAAAAGAAAAAATAAAAATAAAGTTATATATATATATACCTAATGTCGGTGACTGTGTCACCGACGACTACTCTCTCTCTCTCCAAACCCTAACCCTAACACCATACCATCCTCCATACACCATCAATCCACCGTCGGCACCCAAGCCACCGACGGCGACCAGATTCACCGAAAAACAACCATCAAAACACCACAAGCCACGAGGTCGCCGACGCCGTCCTTCCACCGATGGCCACCGAGATCCTCCATCCACCGACGGTCGTCGATGCCCCATCCACCGCCGCCACCTTCCGACGGCCTCTGTACCCTCCGACGTTTTGCTGTGTACCCACCGACGTCTGCTCTCGACGCCGACATCTTGCTTACGTCACTTTCCGACGTCTAGCTTGTGTCACTTTCCGATGGCGCCCCTCTTTACGATTATCTCTCGATCCACCGTCGTCCAACCCTGAGCCACCGATACTGCGCTATCACCCACCGACGTTTGTATCTCTCTTCTCATACAAGCCACCGACGTTCAAACCACACACCGAGGTAATCCCTAAAACCCTTCATTTCTCTAACACTTTAGAGATAACCCTTGGTTTGCCATTCTTGGTAACCAAGAGTCTTTGAACTTATCCATAATCACATCACCCACGTCATAAATGTCAGAACATGCGCCGATTCCCAAGTCAAAACCCTTAGAATTTCTGACCTTTCAATCACCAAAAGTAATAATTACCTTTGAAAGTTGAATTTTCCCTCCCATATATAACTTCCTTCCCCACTTCTTCACCACCTTTTTCGCACCCATTTTCCTCTTCATTTGCAAGAACTTCAAACCTGCAACTTCATTTCTTCTTCAATGGCATCTCCATCAAGAATTTCTGAAGAACAAACCATCACCTTTGGATCTTTATCCTTCCCTGCATGCAACTACTATGGACGTATTGGAACTGATAATACTCATCCTGAGTATAATGATATTTGCTGGTTTCTTCAGAGGTGTCCTCTACAATATGCACTCACTGCAAAACCTATGATGAGTAAGTTTCTTCTTGGAAACTTTTGGCTTTCTTGTACATATGATGCTTCCACAGATCAAATCCTTGCATCAGTTCTTACCAATGAAGAACATGATGTGGTTTTTGATGTTGAGGATGTTCGAAGAATCCTAAGGCTTCCTGCTTATGATTCATATGAGACATTTCCTTTGGGAAATGAACACCAAATGGTAGTTGTTGCTTTGAACCACTTGGAAGAAAAGAAGGGATCAAAGTCAAAGGGTCCAGGTACTTTACTGCGAAAGAATATGGGAAGTATTTGGAACTTTCTATTTGCACATCTGATTCTGTGCCTTAGCAAGAAGACAGGTGGTCCAGATCAGTCACCTTCCCAAGTAACTGAGCTGGCACATGCTCTAATATTTCAGAGGAAAATAGACTTTGCAAGTTATTTTTTCAATGAAATGATCTCCTCCTTCTCCACTCTCCGACGTCCTCAGGTACCATTTCAACGCCTCTTCTCTCTTATCATTAATGCTAAATTGGGTGATAAACTTGAGAAAAGGGATGACATCATATATGATCTCCCTCTTCATCAAGTGGGAAACCAAGTTATGAAAAATGCTGTCTTAGCATCAGACAATCCTCTCCGACCCTCAATGGTTGAGTTTGCAAGGAATGCAACTCTTACTTGGGGAGAGAATGAACCGCGCCTTCATAGAACCTCAAGTATGTCCTCTATATCTTCTACTCCTAGAGTAACTGAGGTGCGCAAATCTCTTAAGAGATCCAAAGCGTCGGGCACTTCTACCTCCGCACCCACCGATGCTACGAAGCCAAAAGAACCTTTGGCTTCTGTTAGCCCTAATTTTAGTGTTGAAAGTGTAAAAAGGAAAACCTATGATTCAAGTATGGAAGATCAGAGATCGTTCAGAAGAAGAGACTTCAGAAGTCTGGAGTGAAGACTTTAGAAGTCTGAAGGTCAGAAGACCACAGAAGCTTCTGTATGAATAGACAGAACTTCTGTCTGGTTGCTCTTCTCATCATAGCCCGATAACTTAGCAAGGAACGATTTCATCATTTACACGTGGAGCCTTTATATTGGAGGATGCTTTAACAGTAACACATTCTTTCACGTGTTAAATGACATGATAACCGTATAACAAGATTTGTTAGTGATTCCTTGTGACGTGTCTTATTGTAATAGACTAGTCATTTGACTTTCCTTATTTTAGGCTATAAATAGGGATTCCCTTCCCCATTTGTAATTGTGAATGTGAGATTGTTTCTTTGAAACTCTCCATCTCCAAATACCCTCATTCCAATCATGTAAGATATATGATCACGATTAATCATATGACTACGCTTCTATCTTAATATTGTTCTTCATTTTGATTAATCGTTCTTCCATTTATAAACTGTTTGATCTAAATTGCTTCCGCTTTACATATTTTCATTAGATCATTGATTCAATATGAGATTTGGGTTCCTACAGCTTCCACCCAAGCATCTAAATCCCATAAGCGGACACACTCTAAAAGCCCCCCAAAGACTTCCTCAAAGAAGTCCAAGGGTACCCAAAGGGTTAAAACGCATAATCCATCTACTGCCTCCCAAAAGACAGTAGATGTTGAAAAGATCCTCACTAAACCCAAGGAACACTCATCCATACCCAGCTCCTCCAGGCCCTCTCAAAAGGACATGGTTGTAAATAGGGACACCCGTACTATTCCTTCATCAACTTTCTTACTAGTTGATGAAGATGACTTGGAGTATCCCATCCAAGGTATCTCCTCACCCCCTGAGCTCTCACAGCTCCTATTCCACATTCCACATGAGGGTGCATCACAACCAGGTGCATTTGATGGAACATCCCTTTTTACTGACCCCACTGTGTCCGACACTGAACCTTTATCAGGTACGTCTCCCGTACATGAAAAGGTTGTGGAGGAACCCATTACTGAGGAATCCCCTCATAGACACTCTTCTCCACGTGTCTCCCCCACATCTCCTAAATCCCCCCCAAGAAAACCTACAGGTTTGGTGGATTATTCTTCCAGTGATGATGATGATGCTGATCAACCACCAAAGCCTCAACCTTCAGCTCCCATGACTTCCAAACATGGAGATGATCTTCTCACAGCTTTTACAAACTTTACCAGTACTACTTTACGCAGGGTAGAAGCTCTAGAAGATCATGCTGCTAAGGAAAAGGAAAGAATGGATTCCCTTTCCTCATCTCTTAGATCTAACATTGAGGAGTTGTCGGTGAGTCACCCAACTCTAATGACATGTTTAGATCTCCTACACTTGGACATCCTTGATCTTCAGCAAGGGTTTTCTTCAAGTCAGGCATCTGTACTTTCTTCCATACAGGAACTTCGGAGTTCCTCTTCAAGTCAAGTCACAGATATTTCTTCTCTCATTGCCAATCAACAGGCAATTATGGACTCTCTTATCAGTCTTCACACCAAAGTTGATAAAGTTCCAACCTCTGCTCCAACGGTTGAATTAGATATTGGTGAGTCATTCTTCAAGGACACTGATAGATTTGTCCTTCAAAGAGTTGAGAAGAAAATTGGTGCTCTCTGCTCTGATATGGAAAGGGTAAAGGAATTTCTCTCTTCAGTGGGTTTCATGGGTTCAACCACTGAGGGGGAGAAAAATAAGAAGACCACTCAACCTGCTACCAAAGCCGCCGACGCCGACACTGTCAAAACAGCCGACGTGGCAGCCACCGACGTGGCTCTTACAGCCACCGATGGTGGTGTGGTCACAGAGGTGGTCCCTGTTCCCTTGGTACCCGAAGCAGCTGTTGAGGGGGAGAGTGTCAGTGCTCAACCCCTTGAAACTGAAGAAGAAAAGAGGAGAAAAGAAAAAGCCAAAGGAAAGAAGCCTCTTTCCTTTGAAGAGCAGAAGGAAGAGAAAAAGAAAAGGAAAAGGATGAGAGATTCTCAAGCAGACACTCTGAGACTTCAGTCTGCCCCAGCACTCACCGATCCTCTTGGGGTAATTCTCTCTGAGGCTGAAAGAGAAGAAGCCATCAGGGCTCAGCTTGAATTTGATCAGACTAATGTACTCAAGCTAGCTCATGATGAAGCTATTCATGCACAGGTAGCCGATGCTCTTCAAGCTCAGAAAGATGAGCTTGAGAATATAAAGAAAAAATCTGAAGCTGCAAAGATGCTTGAAGAAGCAAAGAAAACAAAGGAAGTTGAATGGTTTGAAAGAAGGCTGAAGAATAGAAAGGATGACTCAAAAATCATTGGTGCTACCATCCATCCTCCAACAAAGAATTCTCCCAAACTTCTTGTCACAATTAAAAGAGCTGACTCACTCTTGAAAGTTTATGAATTAGAATGGCTTGAAGTTCTTGGGATAACTGAATGGTTGGAAGTTGGAAATTGTGTCTCAAAGAGTAGAGGAAAGTACAAGGAGCATGTACTAAATACACTTAGAAAATTTTTCATCAAAATGGTGAAAATTCAGAAGGAGCACAATATCTTGGTAACAACTATTGAAGCACAACAAATGTACTTTATCCAGCGAGGGCTTTCGGGGGAAATAATCAATCCTCCTAAATCTAAAAAGAAGGGACATTTTGTGATGCTTCATGAACGTGGCATAAAGATTTATGCTTCAGGTATAAATACTTCTATTCCCACTCCTATTGCTTATCCAGAGCAAACCATGGTGACTGAGCCTGAACTTGGAGTATTCTTTGAGGATATCTATGGCAGCATAGGTTTCTTCAGAGCCTCTGACATTCCAAGGGCTCACAGCTCCTTTTTGTCTGCTATTCTTGGAGTGCCTCCCATTGAAGACCATGGCATCACAAGAATGATCTTGGATGAACTTAAAAGAAGAGAAGCCTCCTCAGATCCTTGATCCTACAGGCATAGTATAGTGTGAACTTTATTAATCATGTACTTTGATCAATCTATGTGTTGATTAATAAAAGTTCATACTTTTCTTCCATCCCATCTCTTGTTAATATTTTTACAAGCTTTGCACATATTTAAACTTATACTTATTCTTTCATTTATTTTATACTCTTATACTGTACATACTCAGTTAAAAAAAATAAAAAAAAATAAATCAAAAAAAAATCAAAAAAAAAATCTGAGTCAAAAGAACCCAAAAGAAAAATAGAAAGGGTCAAAAAGAATTCTTTTCTAACCTACAGGTATCATCATCAAATAGGGGGAGATTGTTGGGTCACCGATGATTTGGTGATGAACCACCTTCCTTTATATGAATGAATTTTTACAGGTTCTTTTGAAGGTCTGAAATATGCTTCAAGTATTGAAGAGTCAAAGACTATTCAATCAAGGGGTTGTACATCAAAAAGTGGAATTTTGGATGTATCAACCAACTTCAATATTCAGATCATTTTGCCAAGTCAAGACCAATATAGTGGGTCACCGATGGTACACTCAAAAGTCATCAAAAGTACTAAGGACATCAAATAAGATGAGGTCATCAAGTTTGATGTCATGGTCACCGACACTATAATCTTGGTCACCGAAATTGCAGGTATATTTTCTAAGGCTGTGATTTCAAGTCACAAGTTCAAGGGTGTATACTTTTGTCATTTAGTGAAAGATGAAGTTTATCAAGCAAAGTATACACTTATCAACTCCAGCCTTACAAGGTATCCACCGATGTGATACATAGTGTGATGTATCACTTAGCAATTTCAAAGAGATAAGTTCTTGACTCACATCAATTGCAAGACACGTGAGCCAGCAAGAACTTGGGCATCAAGCTTTAAATAAAGACATTCACTTTTATTCTTATAAAAGGAATATTTGTCTTTTAGCTAAAAGGTTGATGGGACTTCACAGAGCATGAAGAAAAGAAGATAAAGTTATCTGACATTACGTGCTACAAGGAATGGTTCATCCATTATTCTAGTACAAAGGAAGTGGTCTCTTCCTTTGTCCAGCAGATAATCTTCCAGCTAATGAAACCTTGACAGCTGTCCACTTGCATCCATGCATGGGCACTATAAAAGGAGATGAAGTCCTCCCCAGAAATCTCACGCTTTCAACAAATCTTCAGAGTGATTATTTGTGTGACTGTGGCAAAGCTGTGTGCTATAACAGTATTGTTTTAACTTCCTTAGTGTATAAGTTAATTACTGTTATCTGTGTGTTTAGTTTGATAGAATAGTCTGCCTGTTCTTTTCCGCATCAAACTATCTGTGTGTAAATTTTTAATATTTATATTAAAAAAATTTAAAAAGAGTATATTCTGTGTGTTTTATATTCAACCCCCCCCCCCCCCTTCTACAAAACCCTCTCTTAGTTACCATCTCTCCTTGGGGACTAACAGATATTACTTTGGAAAAATTATGTGATTCTTGTTCTAAATCCAAACATACTAGGCTACCTTTTTCAAATAGTTTTATAAAGACAAATGGTTGTTTTGATTTAATACATTGCAACATTTGGGGAAAGTACCATACCCCATCTTTTTCCTGGGCAAACTATTTTTTGACTATTGTGGACGATTATAGTAGAGCCACATAGTTAATCCTCCTAAAACACAAACATGAAGCTAGCAAGGTTAAGATTTTTTTTGCAATATGGTAAAAACCCAATTTGAGAAACATGTCAAGAAGATTAGATGTGAGTCATTTGACAATTGGGGGGGGGGGGGGAGTTCACGTCTAACGACATGACCGAACTTTATAATGAACGGGAGATTTTACTTGAAACCACTTGCCCACATACACCCCAGCAAAATGGAGTTGTCGAGTGGAAACACCGACACATTCTCGAAGTTGTTTAATCACTTAGATTTGAGGCAAATTTACCAAAAAGGTTTTGGTGAATGCATTTTGACTGCCACTCACGTCATTAACCGATTGCCATCAAAGGTTATTGGTAATAAAACTCCTTTCAAATTAGTTTTTAACCAAAAGCCCAATTACGACAACATGTGGGTTTTCGGTTGCTTGACGTATCATCGAAACACCGACACAGAAGGGGATAAATTTAAAGAAAGGGGGAGGCCGGGAGTGTTCATGGGCTACCCACAAGGTACAAAAGGCTATAAAATCCTTGACATCAAAACAGGGAAAATCATAGTCTCTAGAGACACCAAGTTTTTTGAAGAAAAATTCCCTTTCAAGGATGATAATTTGATTCATGAAGAAATAGATGCTTTTGACCCTTTGAACGAACCCATTTGTGATGAAATAAAAAACCACGTGAAACCCACTGTTGATGAAATCCATGTTGATGAAAACACCCCTGTTGGAAACAGTGTGGCAAATGAGCCAAATAACGATCCCATTTTGAATAAAGATTAGGTCGAAGACAATCCAAGCCCGATCTCAGGCCCACCAGAATAGAACACCGAGGGTAATGAGGCGCAACCGGATATCCCGGAACCCACCAGAGTTAAAAGAAACATGTCACAACCGGCTCGTTTAAACGACTATCACGTGGAGCTTCCCCCGTCGGTCGACCATGCAAAACCCGTACCAAGCGAAGCATCCTCCACGGTACATCCCTTGTCTAATTTCGTGTCATATAAAAGATTTTCTGAATCTCACAAAGCGTTTTTAGCGGCCATTACTTCCAGTAATGAGCCAAGAAATTTCAATCAAGATATACAAGACGAACAATGGAAAGAAGCGACGAAGAAAGAGATATGGGCTCTTGAACAAAATGACATGTGGACACTAGTTGACCTTCCCAATGGAAAACACGCTGTCGATTCAAAGTGGGTTTACAAAATCAAGTATAAACCAAATGGAGAGGTGGAGCGATTCAAAGCCCGTCTCTTCGCCAAGGGTTCACACAAATGGAGGGGGTTAATTACCACGACACATTCACCCTAGTCACAAAGTTGGTTACTGTCGGAACACTTCTGGCCGTAGCTGTCAAGAAAGGGTGGGTCATCAACCAACTAGATGTTAATAATGCCTTTCTGAGTGGGGATCTAAACAAAAGAATTTTCATGAAGTTGCCACAAGGCTTCGTTAAAGAAAATGACACGAGAGTTTACATGTTGAATAAATCTCTCTGTGGCTTGAAACAAGCATCCCGAAATTGGTATCAAAAGTTTGTATCATCACTTCTTCAGCTTGGCTTTATGTCGTGCAAAGCAGATTATTCTCTTTTTATCTTCAAGAAGGGTGTGTGTTTCGTGGCAGCCCTCATCTATGTGGACGATGTCATTCTAGTGAGTAATGACGTCCAAACAATACAATGCACTAAAGAAGAACTTGACAGACGTTTTAGCATTAAAGATTTGGGCACTCTAAAATACTTTCTTGGTATAGAAGTTGCTCGTACTCCTGAGGGCCTCGTTCTAAGCCAAAGAAAGTATATTCTAGATATCCTTGCAGATTGTGGGCTCCAAGGGTGTAAACCAAGCCCATTCCTTTTCGAGTAGAATTTGATATCAGATAAAAGGAGTGAAAAAACCCAAAATTGATGCTCGTCGATACCACCGCTTGGTAGGCCGTCCACTCTACTTGCAAGCACTAGAACCGACATTGCCTAATCTGTAAATGTACTAAACCACTTTGTGGCTGACCCGAGACGGAGTCACATGGATACAGCGCACCAAGTGTTGCGGTACCTTAAAGGTACAGCTGCGCAAGGAATTTTTTTACCTCGAGATGGTGGTTGTAATCTGAGCGCTTACCGCGACTCTGATTAGCTTAGCTTCCCCATTACCAGGGGATCTAGAATGGGATATCTTCTCCTTCTTGGAGGAGCACCCATTTTCCTGGAAGATAAAGAAACAAAATGTTGTATCCCGTTCCTCTGCCGAAGCAGAATACAGGTCCATGGCCTCCATAGTTAGCGAAATCTTATGGATGTGGTGGCTTCTCAAGGAGCTAAACATCGACTTGACTACTCCAACTCCTCTTTTCTGTGACAATCAGGCAGCCAGACACATCGTTAATAACCCCGTTTTCCAGGAACGAACAAAACATGTTGAGATGGATTGCTATTTCGTCCGAGAGAGAGTTGAGTCTCAAGAAGTTCAGCCCCTGGGTATTCACACCAGGATGCAAATTGCGGACCTGCTCATAAAAGGATTGGGAACACAACAACTTAAGTTCTTACTTGACAAGTTGGGCATTCAAAACCTACACGCTCCAACTTGAGGGGGAGTATTAAAAATCCCCTCTCTATTTTCAGCAGCCCAATCCTTGCCTTATTGCTCTGCATAATTCCCGTTTCTCCTTTATTATGTTTCCTTTTTTATTGCTTCCATGCTTGTATTCATTTGGGGGTTGTATTCATTCAGATAATAAGAAAATAATAAACAAAATCTCTTACCATCATTCTTAAGACATATATATATATATAGAGAGAGAGAGAGAAAGAAAGAGAAAGAGAGAGGAAAGTTCAAATGCGAACTCAAATTTGGTGGTGAACGTGAGGATAAATGAGAGCGCGACACGTGTCTAAATGTAGATTATTCAGACTGAATAATCAAAGAAATATTTAGATCGAATATAGTATTTATTCAGTCTGAATAATGTTTATTCGAACTGAATAAATACTATATTCAGTCTG
Organism: Silybum marianum; assembly: GCA_036898165.1. NCBI lineage: Eukaryota > Viridiplantae > Streptophyta > Magnoliopsida > Asterales > Asteraceae > Silybum > Silybum marianum. Next base: position 32,853,487 of record CM072533.1, on the reverse strand, counting down.
AATAAGACATGTGTCGTGCTCTTATTTGTCCTCACGTTCCCAACCAAATTTGAGTTCTCATTTGAACCCGCCCCTGTATATACATATTTGTCTTCTTAAGCCACGCCTTGGAAAACGCCATGGCCTTCCTGTAACTCGTAAGGCTTGAGGCTTGACCTCGTCACCACGCCACGACTCACGCCATTTATAACCTTAATTTGAATCCCTCTATAACAGCGGGTGTGCTCTTGCAATCAACTTCAAGTTGTTGATATGATTAAATGGTCAAATATGTCTGTTACAGTCAAATAGTTTATTGTATTAAAGTTGGGTAAAGTAAAGTTGATGGATTAATTGTGTGAATACCAAAAGGTATTTAATGTTTAGTTTAGGTTTATTTTAACCTAGAGTTCTTACTAGACAAGCCTAAGGTAGCCGTACGTTTACTCTATAATTGATTCATCTTATCATTCAATACAATCATCCGACTACATGATTCATGCAATTCTATATTGTTCGTACTTGATTGTTTGATTGATTGCACTTGTACTAGACTCACAATTGGTATTAGAGCAAAGAGACAAATCGATTTGATCCAGGTAACCTTTTGTGTTTTTATCGTCGTTTATTGATATCACTGTGTTCTTTATTGATTCCTTGATTAACTTGAAATTGATTGAAATCGTCTATCCTACTGCATTAGATTTCACATTAGATTGTATCTAGTATAAATTTTCTAATCAATTTTTAAAGTTATTTGATCGATTTCCATATTTCTGGGTTTACTGTTCTTCGTGTTCTTCGTGTTCTTCGGGTTCTTCAAAGAAAATTTTGATTTGTTTGATTATTTGATGATTTCTGCTTTATTGCATCTGAGTTACTAATTTACACTGATTATCGACACTCTACATAACTGATTTATCACAAATTCAATCTTGACTGATTTTGAATTGGTTTTGCATCAAACAGTAGTCGGAAACCATCGGATTTTTCCCAAAAATCCGATCACCAATAGAATTATTGGATTTTTAGATTTGAATTAGATTTCATCAAGTCAAACTATTAAATCCGATCATTGGACCGAATTGTTTTCCATCCAACATATAGTTGTCGGATTTGCTCTCAAAATCATACCATCTGAGTATTGAATTTCATTTCCAAACGATTCGAAATACAATCAATCTAAATTGTTATCGGACTTGTTCAAGATTTCACCAATAGTTATCGGATTTGCACTGTTTCTTATCAAACTTTCGGATCACTTCACAATCCGATCTTTCATCGATTTTTGATTCATCTGATTCTACAAATCGACCACCTTATCAATAACTACCGGAATTGTTCTCAAGTTTGATATCTATCGGATTCCTCATCAATTTATATCCACTGTTTTGATTTTGACATTCCAATCGAAACCTATTGGATTTAAACCTTCTGATCTTTTTATCTGATTTTGGTCATCAATTTCCTACAATCCGATCATTATCGGACTTTGTTTATCTGTTGCACTCATCCGATCATTTCCTCACTCTCGAATATCAACTCTCTGATATTGCTTGTTGCCATGTATTGAAGTGGGTCGGGGGTGGAGTTATTATAATCTATAGGCGGCTGCTGCTGTGATCGATTTCCTTTTATCGTGCGGTTTTTATTAATTCTTACAAGGCTTACAAGGTGCTGCCACGTTATTTTGATCTTGATGTGTAGGATTTTGAGTCAAAGGTTGCGGCTGCTGCTGTGAAAAAAGGGCTATCTGTAATTTTATTTTATTTTTTAAATTTATTCTTGTGGATCTCCATCGTAGGTCAACGATTAGAGTTTCTTGGTGATTAGGTTTCCACGCCTGATCTTATTTTGAGTTGCATGTTTATGAACGTGCATAGGGTCTCGTTTTTTTGTTGTGATTGATAGTGTTTTGTGGTGTGTCTTCGCTGATTGCTTGAGTCTATATTGGGGCGGTGGAATTCTTTCCCATTCACCTTGTTGCCACATTTATTTACTGCAACTTTGGATAGTTGCTTTGTTTCTTTGGAATTCCATGCGGCTATCCGATTTTTGATTGGTCAACCGGCTAAATCATTCGCAATTTTGTTTTTTCCGGTAATTCAGTTTATCGTAGTTTCTCGTCGGTAATTCAGTTTATCGTGCTAAGTCACAGCAGAGAGACATTGCTCGTCGGAGGTATAATTCATCCCGCCGTCATTACATTTGGATCATTTCTAAACTGTCTCACGATCACATAAGTGCTTTCAAGATGAATACACACTCTGAAACAGAATGTCAGGTATGTTCTCCAACTCATAATGCTTTAATTGATCATATGCAAACTATGATGCTTAAACTACAAGACTTATCTGATATATTGAAAGATGAAAAGAACCTTGTCACTAAATTAGAGGCTCAACTTGCGAATAACTATAACGAACTTTTGTTAATTAATGAGGAATATGCTGATCATACTTGTCGAGCCAAAGGTTTACAAGAGGACAAAACCAAGCTTGTTGAATCTAACACTACTTTAACAAACAAATTATCTGAACCGTCATCTAAGCTAGCTAAGTCTGAACGTGAAAATAGAGATTTTTCCACTGAAATAGAATTTTTAAATATTCAACGGGAAGACTTGTTAGAAAAGGTAAAAGATCTTGAACTCAAATTTATCAAACGAGGTCAAACTGATCAAATCATTCATTTGATCAAACCCAAGGAGTTCAAGTCCTATAAGTCAAAGGAAGGTCTAGGTGCCGACAATCCTCATTATCTCGAAAAAGCCATAGCTGACGTCCCTACTCTATACAAATTTGAATATCTAAATCTTGGTCCGAATTTTCAAATCGAGTTCATGGAATCACAGTTGGTTCCTGATTATATCACGTCATCACCAAAAGGAGTATCACGTTATCACCGGAACAGGTTAGGGAACAGGAAGACATTAAACGTGCTAGAACTGATAAGGGTCAAATTCCTTTTTTCTATGCCAATCTAAATGAGAATTATAGACGAAACGAATGCAAACCTACTATTTTGAATGATTCTTCTAGTAGCTACTCTAACGCTGAAATTCAAGCAAAACCAGCCGAATTTAAACTATACATTTCCCCATTGATTTTAGAAAAACATATAGTTCAGCTAGAACATGATTATGAAGTAGCTATGAATGCTTTTGATCTCGAACGAGAAATTTTAATGTCTATTTTCAAAAAAAGTCAATCTCATACAAGTCATACCCACTTCCTAATTGTATAAAAAGGGAACTAATCGCTAATCACTGTGAGATTCCTAAATCTAATAAGGTGTGTGAGTTCTCAATCTTTTCGAACTCTTATGATTGTTATGTCGATGACTCCAATTTGATCGATTTTTCCCCAATTCTTCCAAGACACTTGGATTTTATTCCCGACAAAGCTATAGATGAACCAGTGATCATGCCTAGGGTGAATGTTTCACATCCGCCCCCAACCAATTTCTGTGAACAAACCCGTTTTTCAAAATAGCAACCTAAACCGTTCGCAGAAACACTGACACACTAGCATTTCTAAAGCTTATCATCCTTACTATTCTAGTGTGTCTGACTGCGAATTTAATGATGTTTCAGATAAACGTTTTTAAAGAAAAGATGTCCGATTCAAACAAGTTTGGGTAGAAAAGAAGTCTAAGCAAGCCATTAAGAAAACATAGTCATTTAATTCTCGTTCGCATGTTAAGACAAACAATGTGAATCATGATAAGTTTCATTCAAGTACTTCTGTTAAACAAATTTTTGTGCTTCCACTTAAAGTTATTCTATTCAGCAGTTGCTTCAACTCTCTCATGATCATATACGTTGTTCTGCATGTGGGTTGAATGATGTTGCTGATCGAAAATTTGCATCTGATTGGTATGGCACATACCCTGTTCATAATTCTAGTCTTGTGTCCCCAAAGATGATATCCACAGTAAGAACATCTAATCGAGATAGATGGTTCGGAACTTACAGCATTCCCCAGACCAAAGCTAACCTTCGAGGACCTAGAATGGCATGGGTACCAAAATCTGTTTAAATTTGTTTTGCAGGTTTATCATGTGTCGTGCTAAACTCGGATTATCTAAACAGATGATCAGACAAATGCTTGGTTTGAGAGGGAGTAAGTACTTTATATATTTGAGGGGTAAGTCTTTTATACCACATATACCTTATGCTTACTGAGTCATATCTTCTTTTGCGCTAGAAGTTTATCTTTTTAAAATTCTTTTGAGAATTATGACTTCTAAACACATCAGTTTAGAACTCGTGGACACTTTATGACTTCTGAACATATCAGTTCAGGACTCATACTTCACGTGTTTGCTTTCTGAAAATTTTATATGCTTCAAAGTATTATCTTTTTGAATCATGATAGGAAATATGTTCACGGGAACACTATGTGAGATTACATAGACTTTTATGGACTACCAGAACCGGTAATCCTACCCAAGAAGTAATCCCTAAGTGATTGAGGGGTGAGGGGTTTTACATTATCGAGTGGGGGAGATAACTCATACGGTTGAGTAATCCCATTGTGTTGAGTAGTAAAATGAATATGAGAGTTTGGTTAGAAGTGAGATTTCTATTAAAAGAAAGAGGGTGTGAGAATAGAGTTAAAAGAAAAATAGAACTCTACACCAACCGCTTCTCAGCTGGGCAACCACATCTACTGATTGGTTCATAATTCTTTTATGACGATCATTGAAACAGGTAGTTAGCACATGCCAACTCTTGACTTAACCCCACTTGCTTCTCATTTCTTTATTAACAAAAAGATGTTTCAATTTTCACGGGGATGCAGCACATCATCTATCTAGTTTTCATTTGGGAAACTGGGATATTAAAATAGAAGGAAGTTTTCCCCGCCTTCGCACTTCAATCATGCACATTGAGTCTGTGGAATATATTTCACATATTGAGCCTTCAATAGCATACAGTGCTTAATTCTTTCTACACATTCACGAGTCTTTGTGATTCACAATGCATATCTTTTTGTTTATGCCTGAACAGTTTGAGAAGTTAGTTCTATAACTCTACTTCAGTGATGACTGGAAGTCCTATCAGTGCAACCCCATTGCCAACACTGAAAATAGGCCACTCAATGGAATTTATTTCGATTGTAGTGATAATAGTTGCTAAACGTGCTTCTGAATGTTAGTCGATTACCCATAGTTCAAAACGGAGATACGTGTTCGAAAGAGAGCAATTTTTTAGGGGGAGAAAATGATTCTAAAGGAGATATCTTTTTGAGGGGGGGCTAACATTTGTGTTTGATACAGTTGTTTGATTTAGTCTTTGATGATTAATGATGCTCAAGATTCTCCTAATCATCATGAGGGGGAGAAATATATCAAAGACATATGAAAGGTTCGTTAAAGAAGACATTGTGCAAAGACAAGAAGAAACAAGAAGAGCTATTCAAAGCCGTTGATGCTGATGTTGAAGGGGAGCGGTCATAACTTAAAAAGTTTTGAATCTAAATCTGTTAATTCTAAGATTGAAAAGCCGTTAGATTCAGAGATTGTAGATGTGATGTAGATCTTGGTGCTTAACTGTTGAGATTTACTATGACAAAACTACTTGAAGAAGTTTGGTATTGAAGATGGATTCTTTCATATATAATTCAAACCTTATTGTTTAAAGTTTGTTTGTTGACTGTTGAAGTCTCAAATATCTTCTGAAGATACGAGAGACCAATTCAAGCTGAAGACTTTATTTTTTGATAAATGGGGAGATTGTTATTCTTTAGATTCTATACTACAGAGTTTAACCGTCTTCAAAGGAAAGTTTGTTTTTGTCAAAGGTTCGCTGAACTAAAGATAAAGTTAATTGGTATTCTGGTCAAGACGACATTTTTCAAACTGCATTTATTGAACTTCATTTCAAAGGGGAAGATTGTTAGAGCTAATTTTGATATCTTTGATCTATGCAAGACCAAGTAATGCGAGCTACTTTACAACTTTATTACAAAGGGGGAGATTGTTAGGGTCTAATAGTTTATTGTATTAAAGTTGGGTAAAGTAAAGTTGAGGGATTAATTGTGTAAATACCAAAAGTTATTTAATGTTTAGTTTAGTTTATTTTAACCTAGAGTTCTGAATAGACAAACCTAAAGTAGCCGTACGTTTACTCTGTAATTGATTCATCTTATTCGATTAATCAAGCCGACTACGTGAAAATCAACCAAGTTTAGCACCATCATAAAAGGAAATTGAGGAAATGAAAGAACTATATAGGGTTTTTAGAAGGGAAAAGTTTAAAAAAAAAACCCAACAAACTATCCCATTTTGAATGGTTAAGTCCCTGAACTATTTTTTTGAATGAAAAAACCCTTAAACTTTCTCATTTTGAATGATTAAGTCCCTGAACTATATTTTTGGATGAAAAAATCATTAAACTTTCTCATTTTGAATGGAAAAATCATTAAACTTTCTTATTTTGAATGATTAAGTGCCTGAATTTTTTTTCAAGAAAAAATAGATCGTCGAATTTTTAAAAATTTGTTACTTACATCTTTTTAACCTAAATAAACCATCTTTAACCGGTTATCTTTTGAAATTTCCTATTATGATGGATTAAAAAAAATAGATCAAAAAGAGAAAGATCGATGGCGGGGGCCAACAACGTGTTAGATGAAAGGGAGAACGGACAATGTTGAGGTACTGGGGAGTGACGAGGAGGAGCGATACTGTTGTTTGCTAAGGCTTTTAATTTTGTAGGATTTTTGGAACGATAAAACCAATTTAAGTTTATTTTTACTTTAAAACTTTTTTAATAAGTTACAGGTAACTTATTTAAAAAATATATGTAGGTAACTAATTTTTAAAAGATCGATGATTTATTATTAAAAAACGTTTATGGACTTAATCATTTAAAGTGAATAAGTTTAATGGTTTTTTCATTCAAATCAATAGTTCAAGGACTTAATCATTCAAAATGAAAAGGTTTAATGATTTTTTTAATAAAAAAATAGCTTTAACTTAACCATTAAAAATGTGATAGTTCCAATTTTTAGAATAGTAATAAAGTCTTTGTACAATAAGTTTTGTAAAATATTTACTCTCGTTGCTTCAAACCCATTAAAAGGGTTTTTGGATTGGTAATACGTCTTTGAAACAACTACTATTAGAGATGCTTAGATTGTAAAAAACTAATGGATAAAAAAGTAATAGTTAAGAAGTGTGATCTCCATTAATTTTTTTTTCATACGGGTTTTCCCTTTATATTTTTAGTGTACCAAACGTGCACTACATCAAAACTGACTATTGTAGAATATATTTCAATTAAATCGTTGTACGTTTTTTTTTGCAGAACATGTTTAGAGATGAGTCGTGACGGATCTAGAAATTTTTATAGTTAGGGGCACATTTTGGAGTGGTGAATTTTTTTTGAAACCGAATAATCCATCCCAACCAAAACGGTTTGAGGGTTTTTTTTCGGCCTATAAGGTTCAATTAACCGAATTAAGATAACTTACTTGGTACGGTTTTTAGTTAATTTTATTTTTATTATTTTGGTTACACTGACACATTATACAACTGTTTATGTATTTTTTATATAATTTCCACTTAAACCAAACAAACATACTACATGTTTAAACAAAATTTAACCGGTTTGTAATGAAGAAAAACAAACAATTAAACCAATTTGTAAAAATAACATGTTGGCACTTGACATTAAACGAGTTTGTAAGTGAACACAATTTGTAATGGTTAATAAACATATAATTTAATAATTAATAAACAAATAAGTTAAGAATCGCTAGCAAGAAATCAAACAATTATACTTGGTTAGAAAAATTCATGATTAAAAGACAAATAAGTAGCTAAACCTAAATAAAAATAACAAGTCGAAATTAAGGAACCTTAAATTAAAACCTAATTAATAAATCAAAAGTATAGGAAAGGAATAAAGTAGTTGAGGTCCTTAGGTGCTTTCATGTTGCCAACTCAATAAAAAAATTTGTTTTAAAAAAAATTTAGCCCTTGTTTACAAATATTAGTAGGAGTCCTGTGACCCCAGTCCATAACACGTGCGTCCGCCCGGATGAGTGCTTCATAAAAACTAGACCATATTATGGATATACGGATTTGGATTATTTTATTGATGATTGTATTTATGTTTTGTTTTGTTTTGTCATAAATTTCAAATTTCGTAATGAGTTCTGAATGTATGGGTTTGAAAACTCAATACTCATATAACTACCTGGATATCTTGCTAATAAACCGTATTTACCTTCAATTTTATTTTTTAGTTGATTTACAAAAAAATTATGCAAAATCCTGAAATAAAATCAAGAGGGACGGAGAAACATGAGTAAGAGCTAAGTTGTTGCTTCAAAATTGTGATTCTCTTCCGCTGTATCGCACGAGTATACCACTAGTGTGTGTGTATGTATGTGTGTGTGTATATATATATATATATATATATATATATGGGGGCGGGTTCAAAATGAGAACTCAAATTTGGTTGTGAACGTGAGGACAAATAAGAGCACGGCACAAGCATTATTCAGACGGAATAAATACTATATTTAGTGTGAATATTTCTTTGATTATTCAGTCTGAATATTTCTTTGATTATTCAGTCTGAATAATCCACATTCAGACACGTGTGGCACTCTCATTTGTCCTCACGTTCGCAACCAACTTTGAGTTCACATTTGCACTTTAATATATATATATATATATATATATATATATAATCATAGGTTCATGAGAGGACAGTATCTTTTTGAGAACGCATGGAGCTTTTTTCATGTACAAAATCACATGTGATTTTGTACCAACATAAAAAAATCACATGTGATTTTATACTAACATCAAAATCACAGTTGGACAGTGATCGACGGGGATTAGTCAGGTGACACCCTTAAGTGGGAGCCCATATACCCCCGAAAAGTGTGTGTGTGTGTGTGTGTTAACTTTCCTTTAAAACAAAGCACATCTAATTTTGTATGTGAATCAAAATAACTACATAAATTATATATGATTTTATACATGAAAAAAGTTCATCGCCTTCTCATAAAAAGTTAGCGTTCTCTTATGAACCTGCCCTTATATATATAGTACATATATATAGGGGCGGGTTCAAATGAGAACTCAAATTTGGTTGTGAACGTGAGGACATATGAAAGCGCGACACATGTAATATTCAGACTGAATAATGAAGACAATATTCAAACTGAATAATACTACATTCAGATTGAATTTTGTATTATTCGGTCTGAATAATACTACATTAAGTCTGAATGTATTATTATTCAGAATGAATAATTATTATTATTCAGTCTGAATATTTCATTTATTATTTAGTCTAAATAATACAAGTTCAGACACGTGCCGCGCTCTTATTTTTCTCACGTTCACAACAAAATTTGAGTTCGCATTTGAATATATATATATATATACAAATTGTTGAAAACAATGAGGACCGATCTAAGCCTTAATTTGGTTTTGATTCTATGATTTTAATTTGAAAGTTGTTTTTAGTTAAAAACGGCATAATCGTCATTTTGGTAACAAAATTCACTATATTAAACATACATATTCACTCACCATCTGAAACACACAAATTCACCATATGAAACACATACTAATTCACCACATAAATCCAAATATAGTTCCTTATAAAACATATATTAATTCACCAGATTCACCATGTGAATCCAAACACATACTAATTCAACAGATTCACCATATGACTACATGTGTAGTCAACGATGAATTAGAAAAGTCAAATACGACGGCTGTAACAAAATCACTATTACGCCCTTCTCTTTTCATTAATATTACACAAATTCCACCATTATTAGTAACAATTGAGTAAACTCTTTAATGGTTGAGTTAGCCCTTACGGCCCTCAACCTTTTTATGGTTTTTATTTGATTCTCTCCCTATATATATATATAGGGACTTGTTCATTTGTTAACCTAACAATTTGTGTTAATTATGTGAACCAATCTTAAACTTTAATTTTTTCTATCTACGTATGAAATTGATCAATGCTATATTTGTAATAAGATTGAAAATGAGGTATGTGAACAACAATGAACAAAGGTAATACTAGAAAAGATGAGAGATATGTTTTAGCTATTTTTTAGTTAATGAAATTAATGGGTGGTTACAAAAAAGAGTTGCATGAATTTAAGGATGATAAATTATATAATCTTTTTGAAGTTTCTCAAGTTTTTTCAATTAATGAGAAGTTTACCGAGAAAGAAAAATGAAGATTCAACTTGAACAAGTTCATTAGTGAAAAAAAATTTATATGCGTTCATTACTAAAACTTGTTAATAAGTGAACTAAGACTTAGGGGGCTGTTTGTTTGGCTCTGGATGAAGCCATCCAGGTGTCTGAATCGTGTAGAGGTTGGATGTGTTTGGCAAAAAAAAAAAGATACCTCTGAATGGTGACAAACAGATCTGAATGATATCTTACTGAGATGGATGCAGAATGATCCAGAGGTTAACCTCTTCCAAAAATACCTCTCCTTTAATTTCATCCGCCTCCATGTTGCTCTCCCTCTCCCACCTCTCCCACAAACTCTCCCAAGAAACCCTCCGGCAAACCCTCCGGAAAATCTTTCGGCCTGGACTGAACCTTCCGGCGAGTCCTCCCATGTTGCCGTCCTCCGATTTGGTGTCCCTATCTGTCTAGCGAACCGTTATAAGGTATGTTTCCATCGATTTGTGAGTTTCTGATTCCGATTTCAATGTTCTTCCTTCTGAGTTCTAGGTTTCTTATGTGTCTGTTGTTCCGATTTGTGAGTTTCTTCCTTTTGAGTTCTAGGTTTCTTATGTGTCTGTTCTTCCGATTTGTGAGTTTCTCCCATCTGATTATATGGCTGCTGTTCCGATTTGGTGTTAAAAACATATTTTTTTCGATTTTCTATGCCGTGAGTTTCTCCCATCTGATTATGTGGCTGCTGTTTCTTCCTTCTGAGTTCTAGTCTGTGTCTTTTGTTTTATTGGCCCTGGTTTGGTTGTAATTTTTGGTGAGATGTTTAAATGAAATAATTGCAATTAAAAAAAACATCAGTGTTGATTTCTTCATCTGGTTTGTTGATTATTTGTTGAGATGTTTATGTGTATCGATTTTGTATATATTAGCATGAATGGGTGTTATGGTGTTCGAGGGTAGAATGGTAATTTGCCCTTATTCAGACTGTCCATTCATAGCAGCTACCAAACAACCATGGTTCATTCTGCACTATATCATACAGAGCCTCTATACCATTCAGCTCTATACCATCCAGCAACAACCAAACAGCCCCTTAAAAGATGAGTGTGTATGTGTTCCATAACTGATCATGAACACATTCAACTATAGAACGATGTTCATGATACTGATTTGTGCATTGTTCATAGATGAATCTTGAAAAAGTTGATATATTATTATCCCTAAAAACGAACAATTAATTTTTTGTAATCTCTCATTTAATACAATGAAGTAAATTTCAAATGAATTTACATAAGTACCCTAAATCATTAACTCTAACATTTAAAATAAGAATGACTAAAAATGATCCTGATTAGTCCAACGAGTTCACAAAGTTAATACCATTTTTTGTTTAACAAATGATCTTCTCTCTCTCTCTCTCTCTCTCTTCATATATATATAATATAGATATATGTATGTTTATATATATATATATATATATATATATATAATAGGGCCGGTCAAATGAGAACTCAAAGTTGGTTGTGAACATGAGGACAAATAAAAGCGCAACACAATTCATATTCAGACTGATATAATGAAGGAGACTGAATAATGAAGCAAAATATTCAGACTGAATGTAGTGTTATTCAGACTGAATAATATTACATTGAGATTTCAGACTAAATGTAGTGTTATTCAGTATGAATAATATTACATTCATACCGAATACAGTGTTATTCTGTCTGAATAATACTACATTAATATTGAATAATACTACTTTCGGCCTGAATATTTTGCTTCATTATTCAGTCTGAATATGATAAGTGTCGCGTTTTCATTTGTCCCTACGTTCACAACCAAATTTGAGTTCGCATTTGAACTTTCTACTCTCTCTCTCTCTCTCTATATATATATATATATTTATATATATATATATATTAATAAAATCTTGGGTCGAGGTTTGGATTTAAAATTTCACAACCAACGGATTTAGAAATCTCTTTGAGATGCTGTCATTTCAAATCCAAATCCCATTGGATTTCAAATGTTTCTCTCGCTATCTCTGCTCTGCCTATTTCATCAAATTTACCCTAATCCATTGATCACCACCACATCTTATCGGAACAAACAAATTACTTATATAAAACGAACGAATATTTACAAACTTTTTGACGAAATCCATATCCCTCAAATAACATTCTGTCAAACGGAACATGCCCTAAAAGTTTCTGCATCAATCCTAGTTGTCGTTGGTCTTCTAGTAAAACAGAAAAAATGTCATAGATGGAGCATCCATAAACTTTCACCTTGGTTCCTCGATAAATTTCCATGTATACAAATCTTTGAAGCCAATTTTTAGCTTGTTTAAGTTTTATACTTTCCTGAATACAATCCATAATAATACAAAATACAATCAGCATGCGATATATTTGATAATGGAAACTAAACGCACACAATTTATTCAACATCAAACGGTATCATCATAAAAAATTAGATGACAGATATACCCTCACATACACCTATTGTCTTCCCAAAACATGTCTGTGGGAAAAATACCAACAAAGAAACCTCTCTGCATCCCTTTACATTTATGATACCCAACTATCCCATTGTAAGAGCATCTCCAATCATCCGACATTTTCATTTTTTTGTCGGTCACACAGCTCCAACCACACGTGACTTCTTTTGAACGACATATTTGACGGCCAAGCTCTTTGAGCCCAAAAAGGTGGGGCCCACCACTAAACAATGACATATATATACATATATATAGGTGGAGGTTCAAATGAGAACACTTTCATTTTATGAGAACGCGAGATTACCTTTATCACATGTGATAATACACGAGAGGGGACTTGGTGGTGTGCGGATGATTTGCGTCTATGATTTAATATCAAATATGATGCTTTTGATTGATTATAGTATCCTATCAAAGACAACCTTATCACATGTGATAATATATATGATGGAGGTTAGTGGTGTAACAACAACTTGACCGGTAACTAGATCGCACCAAAAGTCATCCGCATCTCTGATTTAGTATCACATGTTTATCATATGTGATGGAATAATAGTATCACATGTGATTTTCTATAGTTAAAGTGTGTTCTTGCGTTCTCGTAAAATGAAGGTGTTCTCGTTTGAACCCTTCCCTATATATATATATATAATGTATAAATTATAAATAATCAGATAAATATTTATTTTTTATCTATAAATAATTAAACAAATATTTATTTTTAATAGTTATCATGTAAATTAATATTATATATATATATATATATTTATATTTCAAATTTTTTTTTTAATATAAACTCTATTAATTCAATATTTGACATTTTTATTTTAACAAGTTTTTATTAAAAAAATTTAATAACTAATTATTTATTATTATAATATGTATTTTCAAATTACTAGAAGGGTACTCGCGCAATGCAGCGAGATACATTTCGATTTTAAGTTTCATTTTAATTTTTTTCTCTATCGGTGTTCTAATCGTTTTATGTGATTTTGAGAAAACGATTTTAATGTTTCATTTAAAAGTTCTCGTTTTTTTATGTAATTTCTTTAATTTAATTTTTTTTTATCATAATTTAATTTAGATTTAACAACGAAGTAATTTATTTTTACTTTGATAATATAATTTTTTATAAAGATAATAATTAAGTATTCTGTTAAAACTTAATGATTATCTTAATTATATTTTAGATTTTTTATATTTAAAATTAGATGTCTATCCTGTATTTGATTATGGTAATCTGTAGTTAGTTACATGAATTTAGAAATGAAGCTTTAGTAAGTTGCACTTACGCATAATTTACTTGTAATCTTAAAAATTAAGTAATTAACATTAAATAGCAGTATCTAAGGCTTAAAAAGTTGTTTTTAAGAGTTTTTGGCCAAATACTTTATAATATAGTATAGATAATTATTGTTATTAAAAACAATTAAATAAAATATGTTATTTTAATATGGGGTCCATAAATTTGGTGTGGTTTTTAGAGTGTGGTTGGAGTTGAGTTTTTTTTTGTTGATGGACCCATCAAATTTGGTGTTTGTGGTGTGTTTTTAGGGGGTGTTTTGATTAGCTTATTTAAAATAACTTATGCTTTTTATAAAAAGTGCTTATCAACTTATGTGGTATCAAATCGGAATTTTAAAAAAAGTATTTGGATTAGCATATGGCGGCTCGACACCGGAATAAGTCAATAAGTTGTTTTTTAGTGTTTCGTAAAAAAAATGATTATACATGCAAAATGGCTAAAAAAGTGCTCATAAGTCATAAGTTGTTTTTAATAAGTCACAATCTTTTACTTATCAAAAACTCCTTTTCACCGGTGGGGAACCGGTATAAGCACTTTTTATTTTCTCCCATTCAAACACTTAAATCTACTTTACATCAGTTCCACACCGATATAACTTAATAAGTTGTTTTGATAAGCTAAAACAAACACCCCTTTAGTGTTAAGGTTTGAGATTGTCTATACATATTACGAATAGTAGCATAAAGGCATAATCAAATGAAAAGATAGTCAATTTGTGAGAAGTTCCAAGATTGTACGTAATCACATAGCACGGGCTACCTTTCTCGTATGTTGACCAAGTTGTCCGCTTTTTGTGGACATGTTGTATCGTGTATGTAACCATATGTGATCTTGAAACTTCTCACCTTCTAGCAAATTGACCGCCTTCTCGTTTGATCCTTCCTCTAGTAGCATAACGGTCCTAAACTTTATAAAATCCTCTTTGGCCAAAAATGAAATACACGTGATCTTTTCTTCCTAGACAAGCCAATTTTTCGTCACCCCTGCTGTTATACTAGATAAAGAAATGGCAAAATCTTTCAATTTCAACTTCAAATTTAACAACTAAGCTTTGAAAAAACTGAACATGCCAATCCATTTCTAAAGACAAGAGGACAACATCTCCAAAGTCTTGTCTGTTACTGTTGAAGCCAACAGCACCAAAACCCTTTGTAGCTTGATCATCTGATGAGTACAAAGAGCAATGGAAAGGCCCTAGCCAGTGGCGGATTCAGAAAAAATTATTGTAGGGGACACGATATAAAGACTTCCAAATCTGTTTGATTGTTCTTACTTCTGTCATAGACTTCCAGGCGTCCAGCTCTGTTTGATGGTTCTCGCTTCTGTTCCAGACTCTCAGTTCAACTTTCTGTTTTGTAGTCTTACCGCGGCTGCTGACACGGAGTTAGTTTGACGTGTCAAAAACTCAAAATGTTGGAATTGAGAGTTGGGAAATGGGAAAAAAACATAGGTTTTTTTTGGCTGAGTTTTATTTGGTCTGGGTGGGGCCTCCCTATTTATTTTGTTGGGGACCTTGTCATACATTCTTAAAAAATGTAAGTAAATTTATTTATTTTTTAGCCATGTGGACTTCACTTTGTAGGGGCCTAGGACCCCTACCCCTTCCAACTAAATCCGCCCCTGGCCCTAGCTATTGATGGAACCATGTGAACTGCTTGTAGATGTTGGATCAAGGACATTTTTTGCAGAATATATATGGGTCAAAGTCTATATATATGCATAGAGGTTTGCTGTGATATAGAGATGATAGAAATATAGAAACTTTATTTTCACTGCAACAACATGATTACAGCAGTTACATACATATTTATACATATACGAAGGGATGCAACCCTTCACCCAAACGGCACAACTATCCTTAATTACGACAGTTATGCAATTGTCAACAGATAATTATTAACTTACCGTCTAGATGGAGGGCTCCATGATAACTCTCATTTTGAGTGTTATTTATACTTTTGTTAGTGTGTCTTTTTATTCCTTTTTAGCATATGTTTTTCCTATATGTGTTTTCCTTATTTATTTATTTATTTTTATTTGAAGTTAAAAATTTGTATTTTGATTAGTGTATGTGTTGTTATGGAGCTGGTGTGTCGTAGAGGCGAGTTGTCACTGTGGTGAATAGTGACTGGAGTTGCAGAAAATCCGTCTGGAGATTTATTGCTAAATATGTGTTAGAAGATGCAGGATTCAACTTGATCAAGGGCTGGAGATATCATGAAAATGAAGCACAAAGTTGACAAAGGGGACATGACAAAATAGAGGAAGATGACACCATTGAGAGGTCCCTCTCCTCTCTCAAGTCTCTTTCATGGAGAAGAAGATAACAATGATACATCACTTCCTCTTCTTAAGTCCCTTTCAATCCTCTCTCCTTCTCCAACTATATAAAGAGGCTTGGGGAAAAGCATTTAAAGCATCCATAACTTGAAGAATCAACTGATAATTTTAGTTCTTTTATTTGTTTTCTAGTTAGTTTAATTTTCTGCAAGTAGTTTACTTCTTGTACGCATTGTGGCCAGTGGCCAGTTTACGTGTAATGCATTTACGTATTTCTGTTTTTACATTATATATTTACTTATGAGCAGTAGCTAAACCCTCCTTTGGGTGTGGGTGTAAGCCAAACCCAAGAGGTCAAAATGTAACACTTGGGTGTTACCACTTTTTGCTAACTCTTCGGTTTGGTCATTCGAGTTGAAGCTTCATCTCAATGCGGACAAGCTGATCACTTATAAGGTTGGATATGAGTGTTCCAATGCTAAACAACATTGTTAAATGTAGACTACTTAATTTCTTTGTCTTCCTTTTCATATCTCAACTGTGTAATCTGATATGTTAAGATTAAAAAGATTGTTGATTATTGTCTGCTTGGATGGTTTCATGCTGGATTTGTTGCTCCGAATTGCATATGCACACCAAGTTCAGTAAGGTTTGTTTACATTATTGAATTACTTCTTTTGTTTTGCTGATCAATGGATATTGCCTTGCTGATCATTTTAAGGAGAGGAATCAGAAGTATGTTGAAAAAACAATTCCCATTTAAAGATGGGGGATCCTGGTATTTATAGTATTATTTACGAGTATGTGATATTGGAGTAAGCTAATATTATTTACAATTTTGAAGCAGCTAACATTTAAAACCCTTTTACAAAAATTATTTCCTTCTTTGTAAGAATCATTCCTATATAAACCTGAATAATGAGTGCCATCGTAAGTAAGTAGCATTAAAGAGATCCAACACCATATATAGTTGGTAGCATGTACAAATATGCCAATTTCCAGAAATTTTGCAAATCTGGTCTTATTTTCTTGTATTCTCTTTACTTGACAAAAAAATGGGAGATTAGCTTTAACCATTACGGACTGTATGGTACCTCGAACAACATCACTTATGTTGCTGACTCAACACTTGTTATCTTGTTTAACTTACTCAACAATGTCCTGTTTTTCCGTGACAATGACTGATAATCTTATGTGGTAAGTGAGAAAAACTCTGTCTGCTATGCCGTTTTGATGGCTGAAAATCTTATCTTGTAAGGTAAGTGAGAGTGGTTACTTTTATCGGTAAGTGTTTATCCATTAAGCATTTGTTAAGCAACCCCTTAGTCATGTAGTAGTTTACAATTATGATGCAATTTTTGTTTTTCCCTTGGGATATCAATGCCCCACTTTATAAAAGGTTTGACTAAACCTTGTGCCATCTTCCTATGGTATGTAGTTTGTAAAGCATAAAACCAAACCAAATCAGATGTACCAGTGAATCCTGAACGTAAGGTCTACGGTATGGGTGTAGGATGTAAGCATACATTTTCTCTATGCTCTACCTTATGGGGTATGTAAAGATGTAGCTTCCTAGTTGTCGATATCAAATTTATCGGGATTTTCATGGAAACAATTTCTCAATTATTTGATGTAAAGGATATGTTTGCATTCTTCCCAAAACTCTACTTCTGAGTGTGACGTTATTGGTGTTTTGGTTTGAGTAGGTTCACTGTTGTTAGCCTAGTTGTGGGGTTTTTCATGGAAACAACCATTCTGCTCTTTAAGGTTGGATATATGGTAATATGGTATGTGTACACCATGCCTTTCATAGACCATGCCTCCCGTTGGAGTATAGTGGTATTTTTTTAAACGAGGTGGTTTGGTTTATTTTTTTAACTTTTTGTAGCCTTGTTAAGTATCCATAAATTATAAATACCAGTTTGTTGATTATACCTTATGATGTGTATATCTAGTTGATTGATTTTGAGAATTACTTTATAAATTAATATATACAACGAACAAATGTTTTTAGGAGGATTCAGATGAAACTATATCGATCATTTTGGAACTATATCGATCATTTTGGAACCCGGAAAGAATTTTTATGCATTGATTACCTGATTTGTGTCACCAAAACACAATACCATATTTAGGGCATTGAAGGTCTAAGCAACTTGCATGATACTTTAATATTGTACAATATTTTGTCAAGACCAATTCCGTTGTTTGAGATTTATGTTAATTAAGGTTTCAATATGAGAAGTGCGTTGTTTTGTGCTAGGTCACACAATACACACACATAACATAACTCTCATTTTGCGTTCTAGTTTAATGTATGCGTTGCCAACTTTATTTAGTGAAATTAATTGAACTACTTACTACAATGTCTATAGAATTAACCAAAAACCGACAAAGTTTTATAGAGCCTGGATGCCCATTCCTTTTAGAACTAAATGTTTTCTTCTTTGGATGTTTTTGTCATTCGAGTTCGTATAAGGGAACTTCCTCTTGTTAGGGTTGTTTAAGTTTGTTACCATGGAGATACTTCTTGTGTTTACCTTTTTTATGTCATCCTCTTCTTTGACAAGAATAGCAAGATATCCTCAATAGTCCATTGTTCTTTCTAACATTGTAACTTGATATGGTTGAATCAAACTGGGGTGGAATAGTCTCCGTTACAAACTATACCATGTAGTGTTCACCAAGGTCTGTACCCATGGCCTTGGAGTTTATGGTAACAACCCATAAGCTTGTCAATATGCCCTAATGTCACTTACACCATCATAAGTTGTATGGTGAAACATGTACAACTAATTATTCTTCTCATTATTTGAGAACTTATATTTCTCTTTAATGGCATCAAGAAAATCTTTTGCATTTTTAGCTTCATGAATACTATCGCAAGTGGATTCCTCCATGTGATACCTCATGAATGAGAAACAAGAATTAACCGGTTTGAGATTTTAAGTCGAGCCAATTTGGTACAAGTGTTATGAAAATGGCACAAGTACTTAGAATATGTACTCATGTGTGCGTAGGTATGGAAGCAAGCAAAGGACGTGTAAACCTATGTTAATCCATGTGAGTTCCATGTACTCCTATAGAGATGCATACATGTTTATATGTCGTGACAGTGTGAGCTCTTGATTGTTTGCGAGTTATGTAAAGCACCATGTGTCATGTTATTTTGTTGTAAATGCAGGGAATTCTTTGCATTTGCGTTGTGTGCCAGAGACGAAAATGCCCAATGGGTTTGTTACCATTTAAGCAAGGATCGATTTTGCCGAGTCAACAACGAGTGGCAAGGATGAGTGTTGTTTTCTTTTGAACAAAAAAAAAGATTGATTTGTGTGGGGGCATTTTGTGAGTTTGATTTAGGAATGACATATAAAAAGTTTGATATTATAAATTTAACTAAGTACATATAAAACAAATAAATGTTAATTAATACATTGAATATCAATTATAAATAAAAAAATCGATATAAAAGTCAGTTATTTAAATAAGAGTGAACTCTAATTTTGGTCCTCGTGGTTTACTAAAATATTTGAAAGTGGGACCTGAATTTTGGTCCTTCCACTGCATCATCGTTCTTCCCTTCAACCGCCATCACCGTCCGTTTCAGTTCCTTGCGATCGTTGTCACCGTCTAGTCCCGACGACCCTCCACCTTATGTGTTTCTAGTGATCTACCCTTTTGTGTTTTCGGCTTATTCGGTGCCCCATCGTCTTGGAGAATCGATTGGGAGGGTTGGAGAATCAATTGGAAGGGTCAGAGAAAGTCGGTCACCGTCGTCTTCCTCTCTGTTTAAATAATCGATTGGATGATGGATTTTTGTACAATGATTTTGGTATAGGATTTCTTTTATGCTTCTTCTCCATGGATTTAAACTATCTGATCATTTAGAGAATTGATTTGATTAGTTGGATTTTCTTTTTGGAGGATGATGGGTTGTGTACAATGGTTTAGGATTTTTTTAGGCTTCTTCTCCACGAATATTTTAAACTATATGATCAGTTGGAGAATCGATTTGATTAGTTGGATGATTGTGTTCCTCTCTGTTTAGAGAATTGTCTTCTCTCTTAAAATTGACAAAAACATCATGATTCCACGATTGAAAGAGTATGTCTCGCAGAGGAATCTTCAAGTGATCAGTTCCCATTTCAACCGGGTATTTATAACCAGGATATAGTTTATGAGCAATTAAATCAACAAATATTTGTATCCGTTCTGCTTCAAGCTACAACTCGAACTAGAACGTACAAAGCAAAGACGAAAACTTATTGCTAGTTGCTCATCCATTGCCTTTTTGTAGTTATTCAACAATTTCAGTCATTGATGGTTGTTCTTTTCTAGTATTCTTCAAGCAATGACATGCAATGGTTGAAAATGTTTTTAAGGAACGTAGGTCCATTTGATCTCGTAAATGAGATAAATTATCTCATATAATGTGTTGTTAATTGAAATGCTTTTGGGCAATATACATAGAAATTGACGATTATCTTGGTACTCTACCACATGTGCTAATACTTCAAACAATACGACTCCAAAACAATAACCATCTGATTTTTCTTATGTGAGAACACCATGAAACATATATTCTGGATCAATATATCCCATTGTGCCACAAGTATTGGAGATAAGAAAGGAACACGAGACATTCGTATATATGACTTAGTTTGAATAGCCCAAAATCCGAAATCTTGGCTCTCATATTTCCATCCAATAGGATGTTTGAGCACTTAACATCATGATGGACAACTCTACGTTGTGGTCCAACATCATGATGCGATCCAATTTAGATCTTTTCTTTGTAAAAATTTGTCTAGGCTCCCATTACTTTCATGCTTATAAACAAGTAACTTCTTACTATCTTGGTTGCAAAATTCGATAAGTGAGACGAGGTATTCATGTTTAATTATAAGCCGAAAGTAATTCAATCTTCATCATGAATTCTCATGGACCTTTTCCCGTCTTTGCGATGATCCAATCGCTTGACGGTGATGTAGAATAGCCTTGGTACGCATTCCCAAATCCACCTGCTGCAATGAAGTTCTTTTTATTAAACTTGTTAGCTGCCAAGTGTATGTGTGTAAGAGGAATTTGCAAGCGCTCCACTTTTGTAATGGAAAATATGATCTTTCGATAATCCATGGTGTAAATTTCCTTTCAAAAAAATGGTGTAAATTTGGAGACAAAGGAAAAGAGATGAAGGTTGGTTTATACATATAAAACCCTGATGAAGTGAACATCATATATAAAGTAAAGAGATAAGAGTTTGTTTATACATAAGAGTCGTCACCCTTACTTACCAAGTAGAACTCTCCATCCTTGTCACCGTCCTTACTGAGTAAGATTGTCGGCCCTTGCCATGTTCATCCAGTAAGGTAAATGACACGGTAAAGGCTTACCAGCTAGCTAAATGTTTAGTAAACGGCCCATGAGGTTTTAAGACAAATAAATATCAAAAATCCAAAAGATCTAAACAAGTTAACAACTTCTCTATCATCATCATTTAAGAACAAAATGTGATATTGGATGGTTGAACCCCTTAACTTAAATTCCTAGCTCCACCCTTATGTATACTAATAAAAGAGTGGGTAGTAAAAACTAGACGAGTAGCTTAATATAGATGTATCTATCTTGTAAGTTCCAAAACATCAAACTAAAAATTAGCATGAATTAGTTCCAAAATTAACACCATATTTTCTTGTATCTAATAAATATTTACTTACAAGTTGTAATGTTTTTATAGTTGTTCTTGAAAAGCAAGAAAAGAAACTCTTGATATGGAAGACATGGTTGAAAAGCAAGAAAATAAGCTCATAAGTGTTATACCCAAAATTTACACCGTTAACTCCGTTAACATCGTTAAGAATTCCACCGTTATCATCGTTAAAAGAGTATTATAACTCAATTAATGGAGCAATGACTGAATAAACCTAACGTCGTTAGTGAAACGACCGTTAGAGGCGTAATGTATACATTCATGTTTATTTCGGTTCCAGGTCAAAGGTTTTTATGAAGTCATTAAAACGACATTGAAGACAAACCGTTAAGCCACGACCATTATGACCATTAACCCGTATTCAAAGATGGACGTCCAAGTTCAAGTATAAAAGCATGGTTAAACAAGCATGATGGTACGACTGATTCACAGCCTAAAGAATTCCAAGTGTTCACAGAGACTTACGACAAACAGCATTGTCACCCACGATAACTGAGATACGAGTCACGACGCAAGTCCAAGACTCACAATCGACTATTCATACACCTTCTTTGTAACTTTATTTAATTGTTCTAAAGTCCCTGTTTGACGTTCTTAGTGCACCGACGATCCCCTTTACGGTCGTCTGCGGTTTTTTCCCTTCGAGGAGGGTTTTTCCGCATCAACAATTCTTTGTGTTCTTTACTTTCTCCTTGTTAGTTTTTCGAAGTGATTTTCCTTTCTTTAGTTGATAAAGGTCCGAATCATCCGGCTACCGTTAAGTCATTTTTTGGCATTAACAATAAGTAGATGAATTCATATGAAAAACAATGAAACTGTTGGTGGTGCAAAATATTTAATAATTGACGGATTTGCACAAAGGTTAATGGCAACATTTGTTTGCAACTTTTTTGGTCATCATTGTAGAAAGGTTTCATCATCTGTTTCATTCCTTTTGCACAAAGGTCTCATTCAGCCAAAAGAAATCATTTTCCATTGAAACAGTGATCAGATTACAGCAAGATAACCAACGAAGAACTATCAAATTACAACCAAAAAACCAACTGAAACACTGGATACAAAAAAATCCAACAAACAAATCGATTCTCCAACTAATCAGATAGTTTAAAATCATGGAGAAGAAGCATAAAAAATTCTAACTATTGTACAAAACCCATCATTGAATCGATTCTCCAAAAACATCCAAGTAATCAAATTGATTGTTCAACTCATTAGATAGTTTAAATCCATGGAGAAGAAACATAAAAAAAATTCAAAACCAAAATCATTGCACAAAACCCATTATCTAATTGATTCTTTAAACAAAGAGGAAGACCAGGGTCGTGCCTGGGGGAGAGGGCGACACGGGCGCATGCCTAGGGCCCAAAAATATTAGGGGCCCAAAACTTTTCCTTAGTATATAACAAGGTTCTAAATGGCGTAAAGCGTGACGTGGTAGCGAGGTCAAGCCTCAAGCCTTAGGAGTTATGGCGAGGCCATGTCATTTTCCAAGGCGTGGCTTAAGGTGGCTAATATGTATAATGTATATATAGGGTTGGGTTCCGGTGAGAAGGGTAAGAATGGATCTCCACTCTTAGATCAATCCTAATTGAAGATCAACACTAATGAGATACACCAATATTTGTCGGATCCATTCTCTTCTGAAGCACAATTCATGGGTGGACACGAGATTAAAATTGATCAAGGGTGGATATCCCTTCTTACATTTATCACCTTAACTCTACTTCTCACATGATCTCGTGCACATATATATATATATACATACACACACATACACACACACACATATATATATATATATATGTGTGTGTGTGCGTGCGTGCGTGTGTTTTTATGTCAATGTTTTGAACAATAATGATTAAGTATTTAACCTTTAAAAACTATGAACTTATATTTACATTTACCCCTATTCAAGTTTTTAAAATCGCAAATTTCCTCCCATGTATTATAACGCAATATCACTTGTAAAACAATAACTTTAAAAAAAAAACTTGTAACGCCATGGCGGGCGATGGCGTGCCATAACGAGCTTGACGCCTTAACTCAACGCCAAGGGGGTTAACATGGCGGCAAGGTTGCGCCATGGCGGCACCAATGCGCGAGTATTAGTCTAAAAAATACATTAAAGAGACCCAAAAAGGCAAAAAATGTAGCATATAATAAAAGGTTAAAAGAATTTAGTAGATAATAAGGGCCTAAATATATATATTAACTGATTAAATTGGAGAAGAAAATCAAAAAATGATAATAAAAAATTGGTCATTCGCCATATGGTATTGCTTATGACCTCTCTAATGGCTTTTATCCGGCACGAATGTCTAATGTTGTTGAATATTGCTATCTCTATTTGCTTGATTGTTTCTGTGCTTCAACAATTTAACGAATAACATCTTTAAGCTCTTGTATTTGCTTTTGCTATATGTTTTTGTTGAACACTTTTATAGATTTTAGCTTATTGATTATTGATATTTGCTTATGTTGTTTGTGTAATTGCTTTTTGTTGGTTATTGTTATCTATTTTTGCTTTTTCATATGATATTGTATTATTGTTTGACGATATATCTATTGTTATTATAAGTTATGACGTGTTTCATTGTTTTGTGATTAAGCAATGAATTTTACGTACTAAATGTATTAAGTATTGCATCTTATACTATATCATGTCCCATGAACTTTTAATCATAACATCTTATTTTAGTAGAGTAAGAAAAGAAGGAAAAAAGATCCAAATATTTTCGTTATTTGAACTACATACCAAAAGATTCTATTTACGTGCTCAAACAACTATTCATTGAGCTTGCAGATTATAGGTCTCATTCATTATTTTTTTCTTACTGGGTCTCAACTGATCACCTTTTCTTTCACATTCTTATTGATCCTCATTTCTCTACTTGTTTAGGAAACCTTTACAATCTTCTCTCTCATTGACTCTCTCAATTACTTCCTGCACATCAGTTCTCTTTTTGTGTCAAAATAACACATATTTCTTGTTATGATCTAAGAAAATTATTACCTTTTGAAAAACTTACCAATAACATGAGATGGTCAAACTCGTATATCTATTTTAGAACTTTAAACCCATCATTGTATTTTTAATACACCATACTATTGGTTGCTAGTTACTTTCTTATCTATAATAAAGAAAAATAATATTTCTTTTCTCCATGTATTATTAGCATTTCTTGTATTGAATTTTATTACTAATCAAAAACATTTATTTAGTTTTTTTGTACTTATCGAGGGCCTCTGATTTTACGTACGCCCAGGGCCTATAAAATGTCATGAACGAGCATGAGGAAGAAGACGGTGACCGACTTTCTCCAAGACGATGGGGAACCGAATAAGCCAAAAACACAAAAGGGTGGAGGGTGGAGGGATTGGACGGTGACGACAATCGCAAGGAACTGAAACGACGGTGATGGGGGTTGGAGGGGAGACTGATGATGCGATGGAAGGGCCGATCGACTTCAAAATAAGGAAATTCTAACAGGGGCAATAGTTTATATGAGATATTTGTTTCATGGGGCTTGGTTAAAAAAAGATGGACAAAAATACCCTTTCATTTAATAGAAAATTTTAACAAAGTTAGTGACTATGGACCATTTTCACAATAAAAATGAAAACCACAAGAACAATTCTTAGAAATATCAAAATTGAGATCCCATTTTTAAAGATTTTAGTAAACCACATGGACCAAAATTAGAGTTTACTCTTTAAATAAAAAGGGATGGGCCAAGTATAAAAGCATCGTATCATATTTGAATCTTCCATTATAAACCCAAGAGACGTATCCATATCCCCCAGATCAAAATGTCAACACACCTGCCTTTCGATATCCAAATGAAAATCATCGAAAGACTTCCTACCAAATCATTGATTCGATTCAGATCCTTGTGCAAATCATGGAAGTCATTCATCGATTGCTCCGACTTTATTGTTGGTTACAGCTTCCACCACACTCAATCCCAACATCTGATTATAAGGTACCAAGTCGGGGGTTGGCAAAAACCTGAGGTAAAATTCTTTTGTGGATGATGATACTTTCCCCAATCAAAAGTTTGCTTTAACGGTTCCTCCTCTGGTCAAGTAACAACAATAATCGGTAGCTCCCATGGCTTGTTGTGCTTGACCGGTCATTTTCGAGAGCCAGATGGAACGCGAATGGCTGTTCTTTGGAATCCTGCCATTAAAAAATCGATTGCTATTGTTGTGCCTAATGTGTTACATCCACCGTTTAATTATGTTCTTGGTTTTGGGGTTTGTCCTCCCACCAAGGACCCTAAGCTAGTCAGGATTACGTATATTGATAATTACAAGGAAATGGAAAGTATAAGTTGATTTCCTTTTCAAGTTATGGTTTTCACATTGAGTTCCGGGGAATGGACATGTTTATGTAGTAGCAGTCTGCCTCGTAAACCAATTGAATTTACAAGTTCTCATACAGTTATAGATCAGATTATTTTTTGGCTTGCATTTGATTAGATTGATGTGGATGGTGAATGTCGTAATCTAATAATGTCATTTGATATGAGCACCTAAGAGTTCATAGAGATAGACCTCCCACATAGTTTGGCTGAAATGTGTGAATCAAAAGATTTGTCTGTGTCTAGGGTAAGGGAGTCTCTTGCTGTGGTTGAGTACAGTGAGGTGGTTTGCGGTACAAACTCAAGGAAAGGAGTTTTTTCTGTATGGATGATGGAGGGTGGTGATTCAAAATTATTTACAAAGCTATTCACCATTAATCTACCAAATGCATCAGTTTCGTGGATTCTGGGATTTAGGAAGAGTGGCGAACCTATCGTTGAATTGCAAGATGATGATAGAGATTATGATAGACCCTTTGCACTTGTTGTTTATGAACCTTTCTCAAAGCACATCAAAGATCTTGGGATTCATGGAAATAGATATTCATTCTTTGGGAGTTCATACATGGAATCGCTGCTTCTGCTTGATCATGAGGATGGCCGCATTGTAAGGTGTGGAGCTATGAAAAGGTGACTTTTAGAACAGGTTAGCATGGTATAGAGATTGAAGTGCAATTATCGTATTAGTTTTAAGTTGATAAAAAGTTAATGCATCACATATATAGATTGATGCTAACTTGTGTTAGCTGTGAGATCAAGGTATATATAGAGGTTGAAGTGGAATTATTAGTTGATAAAAAGTGACAACATTGAGCACTTCTCTTCTCAGACTCGAACTAAAAAACTTTCAGTTTTATGGTTCCATTTTAAAGTCGAGAAGAAGATTCTTTGAATTTCTGACTTGTAAAAATTCAATGGGTATACTATATATATATTGTTTTGCAGATCCTTTGGAAAAGAGAATTAGAAAATATTATTACCATTCAAAGATGGGGATCATGGTATTTATTATACGAGTATGAGAGAGGTACTGGAGAATTTGAACTTAGTTTTGTATCCAATCAAATCCAAACGCAAATGAAAGAGAGTTATTTATCTACAATGCTATTAAAGATTTCATGAGGAAGATGATTGTATTTATTCTATGTAGTTTATGACCAAGATGATGGCCAGATTGCAAAGTGTGGAGTTGTATAAGAGATCACATTGGAAACAGGCAAGCAAGGTATATATAGAGATTGAAGTATGCAGATTAGTTTAATTGATGTTTATGTTAGTGTCTAATGATGACATATATATATATATACATGCAGAAATCGATCTATTTGGTATTCATGGTTTGGTTTGGAATCTCTATATGCATTCTTGAGTTCATCTCCCAATTTCCACAAATTTTGCAAATTTCTCCTTATTTCTTTATATTCTCTTTGCTTGACAAAAAATGGGAGATTAACCTTCACCGTTACATACTATATGCCAACAAGAACAACATTTCTTACTATGTTGCTGATTCAGGATTTCTTATCCCAATTGGCCTTTTATAAGCTTCATCCATTTTCTTGTTTAACTCACTTAATATGCTTAAATGAACCCATAAACTCCAAATATAAGGTCTATTGTATAGGGGGTCAGGATGTAACGATACTTTTTTTCTATGCTCTGCAGGCTGCCTTATGGGCTGTGTAAGGATGGATATATCGTGATTTTTTCACATAAACAACAACTCTATTATTTGCTGTAAAAGATATGTTTGCGTACATACCCAAACCCTAGTTT
The DNA here is from genome assembly GCA_036898165.1 of Silybum marianum. NCBI lineage: Eukaryota > Viridiplantae > Streptophyta > Magnoliopsida > Asterales > Asteraceae > Silybum > Silybum marianum. The sequence continues at coordinate 32,825,387 of CM072533.1, read as the reverse complement.
TGAGTGCCACATACTTGATGGTTTGGTTTGAATAGGTATACTTTTGCTAGCCTATATAAGCTGGGTTTTCACAGAAACGACCTTTCTGCCCTTACAACATGCCTTTCATATATAGACCCTACCTGCTAGTGGAATATACCAATGTTTTTTAACGGGTTTGGTTTGGTTTGGTTTTGTTTATTTTGTAGCCTATATTTTTTTTGTAATAATGGATGGCCTTGTAAATTACACAGAAATCGTAAGTACTTACCAGTTTGTTGATTGAATATTGTCATGTGTATATCTAGTTGATTAATTGTAAGCAATACTTTATTAATTAATGAGAACAAATGATTTTTGGAGGATCCAGATGAAAAGTATAAAACTGTTGGAGTTTCTTATTTTTGTCATTTACAACTTCTAATAACACATTTGTATAAAACGTACACTAGCTTGTTGATCTAGTAAACTTAAAACTTCCATTAACTACTCTCTTCGGATGATCGTGAACATTTTGCCACACCTATAATCACAATGTTTTAGATAACATCAAAGACTTTTTTTACCTTCATGGGCAAGTCACATGGGAGGAGCTAACGGGCAATGTGCATGTCTAAGCATGATGCTTTAATATTGTACATTATTTCTTGAAGACTAGTTCCGTTATTTGAGATTTATGTTAAGCTTTTAATATGAGTAGTGCATTGTAATGCAGTATGTCGCGCAATACACACAAATAACATAACTGTCATTTTGTTGTGGGACTAGTTTAGTGTTTGCGTTGCTAACTTTATGAAGTGTTATTAATTGAACTGCTTATCACGGTGTTCGTAGAACTAGCCATGAATTGAGTTTTACAGTTGATATGTGTTGTAATTCTTAGGAGGCACACACACGAGACCTAGCAAGGGGAATGACATGGGTTATATCACTCTAGAGTGTTTCATCTCGTATTATGTTGACATATTTTTTTTGATACGAGACTAACTATTTTGTGTAGACATTTTTTTCACTTTACAAGATTATTGTTGTAACATTTTTAATTGAATGTAATGTTACAGTTTGAAGTTTATTCATTAGCATCTCTTTTATAATTGTATTTCTATAATGCCACTGTAGGTGGGGCTACCCACATCATTAACACCATCTTCGACAACATGATCCATCTCCAACAAGAAGGTTTTGAAGTATTTGATTCTCAAAAAAGTTGCGATAACCATGGACAAGAGGGTGGTGCTACAAAGAGGGATGGGGCGCATGGGTTACCACTCAATTGTCTTGTTTGCAATGCAAAAAAGTTTATAAGGGGTTTTGAAGATGTATCCGCTTACTTTTGAAGGTGTCTTTAAATATTTTAAAATCAAATCTTTAAAAAGAATTCCCTAGTGGTTTAGATGGCTTTGCTAATGAAAATATTTCTTTTATGAACTTAAAAAATGTTTCTTTAAGGAAATCTGATAAAACCGATTACCCTTGAATATTATATAAAATTGCAAAAGACCAACATATATATCCTTGAATCCACAACTAAAATTTAACCTATTATCAGTATCGGAGAAGAAAAATGACATACAACACAAATCATAATTATAAAAATCGTAATAAATGTAAAGTAGGGACGAGAATTGGAATTCCAAACAAATGATAAAGACCAAAAGATAATTTACTCTATTTAAAATTAAGTTACATTGTCTCATTATTTTTTAGTTTACAAGGTACGAAATATAATCAAAATTAGACCAAAATAAATTATACCAACAAAACTAAGGTTAATTAGTTTAATATTTATATCCATAAAGTACAAGCTCATATGAAAATAGTAACCAAATAAAAAAATTGAAAGAACAAATATAAAATATACAATTAATTAAACAATACCTTATTAAATAAATAATTTTAAAACTGAATAAATAAAGGCATAAAAAGAATTCATTTATATAAGAGTTATTTAATATTGTGTTCTTGGAACCTTTTTTACGAAGGAAAAGAAAAGGAGGGAAAGTAAGAAAATTTGTGTTGTTGGAACCTTTTTTCACGAAGGAAAGAAAAATGAAGGAAAATAAGAAAATTTGTGTTCTAGGAACCTTTTTTTACGAGAGAAAGTAAAATGAGGGAAAGTGAGAAAATTTGTGTTCTTAAAACTTAGTTAGGACATAAATAAAAGAAAAGAGAAGGGAAATATTAACAAGTGACTTAAATTAAACATTGAAAAATAAAACAGTGATTTAAATTAAACATTGAAAAATAAAAATAATAAAAATCAGAATCACATGTGATATGTTGGAAAACACATTTAATATGTATAAGCTCACATTAGTTCAAAACACAATTCATATATAACTTATAATTATCACATGTAATGTTGTAGATAACATAACTTATACTTTTTTCCACTTAAATTTACTATGATATTAACCACCAAATTATTAACCTCGACAAAAACTATAGATTGTTTTTTGAAATAAAAAGTTAATTAATTTTCGATATCAGATGCAATACGAAAAATGTGAAAAAAAATCCTTAAATTGATTACTTCAATAAAAAATATTTTAAATGTAAAACTAAATTACTTCTATTTTAAATATCATAAAAATAAAAATAAAATAAATAAAAATTTAATACGCTCAAATCACGAAAATTATAAAAAAATCATACATAAATAGCTAAAACCTTTATAGAAATAAATGAATTTTCAAATATAATTCGTATGCAACAAATGACACATATGCCTTCTGGACAATTTTTAGAAATGTTTTATTTAAAACATGATTTAAATAAATGATTGACCTATAACTATTTTATTATTTTTCTATTTAATTATTATTCTCATATGAATCTCTCTATATCCATATGTTTTTTTAGGTTTTTTGGACCAACTTTCACGTTTTTACTTGAACCTTCCTTATAGCCGTTAGGCTTTGTTTATTTGCTTTAATTCTATTGTTTCTTTTAGTACCGGTTATTGTTTTCTATTCGTCAAAACTTTTTCTTGCTTTCTGGATTATTTTTCTGACAAGTGTTATTTTATGTATAATTATGAAATCAAAATGCTCTTCAATCTATGGTTATCTCATCCCACTATATATGGTTTGTGCTTATTTTTGTATTAACAACAATTAAAATAAAAAGGAAAACCATTTAATATTGGGGCCTTTGTGTTTGACATGTGCAAGAGCAAACAACAAGTCTGAACAAAATCAAGAAATATGGATCAAGGCCTAGCAAGCCCATTTCGTGAAATCATAGCCCAAATCAGAAGAAAAAAAAAAAACAAGCCATCCAACAGTAGCTCTATCTCACTTCCGGCCTCCATTATGACCTCACTGCTTTCACTGACCAAAACACACGTCCCAACTAGCGTCGGGCACTGTTTTGATGCTCATAATGTTCTCGCGTGAGTTTTTCACGTTGGTTTCGTCCGGTCCCAAGTCGCGTGCGCCAAAATGGAGCGGCCAAGGTCTTTACAAGTGGTTTATTTCGATTGGAGTATAAATTGAAGCGAGGAACTGTCGATTGAGGGGAGGGGGGTCGATTTGGAGCTCGAACCAGAAATCACAGAGAGGGGAGATGATTTGGAGAAGAAATCGTTGGTAAATTTTTTTATCAATTAGGTATCTTAGATTATATTTACTTTTGATTTCATAGTTAAATTTTCCATTCAATCAATGAGTTTGTAATAAAGATTGGATTTGTGTTGAGACTTCCTATCTAAATATGTTATCTTCATGTTTCATTTATGTTAATCTTGGTTGAACATTTTCATCATTGTTTGGTTATTCAGATTGATAGATGCCATTAATTTGTGTAACCTTACTTTGAATTTCTAATCGAAATTAAAGATGCGTAATTGTTTTTAATTTTGATAAAGTGGAAATTAACACTTTGAATAACCACCAAATTATTTGGTATGTGTTATAGGTTTTCATAATCTAGCTTAAATGATTGAGCGTTTCATCATTAGTTAGGATTGGTGTTTATCTCGTTATTAATGCAATTAGTAGATCAACTTCTATGTTAGTAACTAGTGTAGTTTTAACTAATTAGGGACTTTCCATTGAGCTTCTCATGATAGTCTAATCATAAGGATAAACAGAGTGTTTGATGCATATCAGAACTTATGGCCATTTTGAAATTGAATGAGAATGTATTTGGGAAGTCAATGATACACAAGTCTAACTTTAACTGAATTATAACTCATTGCTGGAAGCTTTGTTTTTCTTGTCGTCTTCAATTATTCGTATATTTAGTTTAAAATATCTTAATCCACCCCACCCCCTTTTACATAAAACGTAGAAGTTTGACACCGATCATGGTCAATTTCTGTGGATTCAACCCTACTTGTCACTATTAATTTTGGTTGTAGTTTTAGGTAAATAAGAATTTTTATTATTTATCGGGCCGACATCCGTTATTTTCTCTTTTGTTCGAGTATAAATGAGTTGTGCATTCATGCAATGCAATAAGCTGATAACGTGAGAACTAATAATTTATCATAAACTAAAAATAAAATTATAATAAAACAGATCATTATATATGGTAAAATTTATCACGAAAAAAATGCAAAAATACCCAACAAATATAATATAATATAAATAGTATAGTATAGTGTAAGTATAATATAACATACCATAGTATGGCATACTATAAAGTAACATTTCTTGAATAACAAAGTTATTATTACTTTGTCTTTTAAAAAAGAAAAATGATCTTGAAGAAAATAAATTTATTTCAATATATAATTTTTATTTCAGAAATTAACAATTTAAACAGGATTACTTATTATAATTATGATTTCAAAATTGATTTTAAAAAATGTATCTCTAACGAGGATTTTACTTAGAACCGATACACTATAAAACAAATGACTTTTATCTTCAAAAATTAATCAAGGAAATTTCTGTTGGTGATTACTCACGAATCACCCAGAAAATACCAATGGTTCGGTAAAATCCGATGTTTTTTTAGAAAATACCAACGGATCATCCACATAATCCCTGGGTAATATGTCACTGATTTGAATTAACCACCAACAATTTACCCACCAACTTTGTGACGGTTTTATGAGGAATCACCTTTTAGCGACAGATTTCCTAAAGAATGGTTCGTAGACAAAAGTCATTCGTTTCGTTTAGTAGTGATATGATAATGGTAGATAAGTACTTGTATCTCGATCTCGTACATGATTATATATCATATATATTTTATATCTATACTACCTTATAAAACAAATTTAACAAAGTCTTAAAAAGTACTTGTTAATATTTCCCTTAAAGTCTTAAAAAGTACCTGTTAGTATGACTCATCATAGACCTAACCATATCTAACAAGGTGCGGTTTCTCCTTTCAGACACACCATTATGTTGTGGTGTCCTTGGTGGAGTTAGTTGGGATATAATCCCACACTTGCTAAGATGTTCAATGAAATCATGGCTCATATAGTCACCACCTCGATCAGACCGAAGGGATTTTATCTTCTAGCCAAGTTGATTCTCTACCTCATTCTGAAACTCTTTGAAAATTTCAAAGCTTTCAGACTTGTTCATCATTAGGTAAAGATATGCATATCTACTATAATCATCAGTAAATGTAATGAAGTAGTAGCAACCATTCCTTGTGGCTCACTTGCTCTTTCGAGCTTTCCTTTGAAAGGTGCCTTAGTCATCTTTCTTAATAAACAAGCTTCGTATTTATCAAAAGAATCATCTGTTGATTCCAAGATCTCGTCCACTTGGAGCTTGGCAGCGTTTCTTGTTTATATGGCCAAGACGAAAGTGCCACAAATATGTTTGATTTAAGTCTTGCTTAAGTTTTTTAGCATTCACATTGTATATCGATTTAGAATTGAGATTACCATGAATATCTATTTCATAAATGCCATTAACTGGCCTGACAATAAAATATAACACACCATGCAAACATGCAGAAATAGATTCATCATCAAGAAATTTAAATATAAATCCATCTTGTCTCAAACGCGCAACTGAAACAACGTTTCTAACGATACTAGGAACGTAAAGACAATCATTTAGTTTCTTGACTAGACCATTTGGAAGGTCATATCATATTTCCCTTGAGACATAGCATCAACTCTTGCGCATTGCCCATCTTGAGCTCCAACTGGCATGGTCGTAGTTGCTCTTCACTTCTTAATCCTTGTGGAGAAGCACAAATGTGAGCTCCACATCCGGTATCCAATACCCAGGAATCATAATCAGAAGTGAATAAATCGATAGTAAACATACCTGAAGGTCCGACTATTTGAGCCTTTTCCTTCTTTGCCTTAAGAACTTGACACTTCCTTTTGAATAAAGCTGAGTCCAGGGGAAACTTTCCCTCATTCTTCTTGGTCCGACTAGAGCTTTCAGTCATCGCCTTTCCTTTTCCAGTCACAACTTTTGAACCCTTTTTTCTTTCTTATCCCTCTTTGTGTTTTGATCATCAAGAAAATTTTGCCTTTCTCCATTTTTGGACTGATTCTCCTTCTCAAAAGTTTTCAGCATTCTATGCAGTTTAAGGAGAGATGCGTTCAAGCCATCCATGTGATAGTTGAGCACAAAGCTATCATATGATTTGGTCAGAGAGTTTAGGACTGTGTTGACCCCTAACTCTCGTCGAAGAGGGCATCCCAATCAAGCTAATCGGTCAATGTGTCCTTTTATTCTTGAGACATGGGCACTGACCGATGTTCCCTTCTTCATCATACAAGCATGTAGTGATTGTAAAGTTTTAAACTTTTCCAGTCTCACCTGTAGTCCAAACATGGTCTTCAGGTTGTTTATAATCTCCCAAGCCGATAACTCTTCATGCTCCTTCTGAAGTTCAGGAGTCATGGAGGCTATCATTAGGCTGGACACGCTAAGAGAATCTCTTTGGTACTTATCATAAGCAACCTGAACACTTTCAATGGCGTTCCTTGATGGGAGGTTAGGAGGAGGAGTCTCGAGTACGTAGAACTTCTTTTCGAATATGAGGGAAATACTTAATAATTAGAACCATTCCAAGAGGTTTTGTCCATTCAGTATTCCTATGTTCAGGATGGGTCAAAAGAAGTACTGGGAGAGGTATGAGTTTGCGTTTTCTTGATTAGTAGACATCTACAAAAATCTAGTTCGATTTTAATATCAGATTAAAATTTTGAATAACCCTTAAATTCAAAAATTTAGCTAAGATCCATATTTCATTAATTTTCACGATTGGGCAATTCGCAAATGGTGAAAAATAATTATTTAGGTAGACAACTTCCAATTGTGATCATCACAATATTTAGATCTTTCGTTAGATTCTTTTAAAATTAAAGACATGTTTAATTTCACTTCTTCACCTTGAGACCATTTGTAGACGGACAATAAACAATGTACAAATACCTCAAGTGAGTTTAACCGTACTAAAATGTCACAATTTCCTTTTTGAGTACAACTCAGAAATTGATCGTCTGGGTCACGACTATCATAACAGGCGGGCAATACACAACGTGATATGATCTCGTGAGTCGGCTCCTTATCTTACTACACACATTTTTGACCAGGCTTCGCCAATGCTCACCCAAAGTCGACTAGTTGTGTGTTCGATAATTGTTTTAAATGGGTGGCAAAAAACGCACATTTTAATTACAAAGGGTTTTACCGATCTCATTAAAATGTAACGTTTTAAATCGGTTTTAAAACAATTTTGAGTCAGTGCCAATTAATTTATAAAATTCGTTGAATCGGTATTAGTTTGATAACTTATCAAATTAATTTGTAAAAACATTTTACAAGTTACCGAAAATAGTGGTCGTGATGATTTTTCCATTTAATATTCGCAACAATTATAACATATAATTATAAGCAATAAAAGACGAAAAAATAAACAACAACAAATGCAAACATGAAAACACATATAATATGGATTCGATTAGGCCCACTAAGAGGTTTCCGAGAGCCCACACGAAAACCCCGGTCCAAAAACCTAAGGACACCGCATCTTGACTCCCACTAGCTCCACCAATCGAGGTGGACTCCGGGACGCCGTCTTTGATTCTTTTTGGTCTTCCAATTACATAAAATATATCTATTCTAGGCTAACATCACCTAACTATTAAATTACATATGAAATCGAAAATAAAACGATTCGCAGATTGTTAAAAATTTACAAAACCCACAAATAAATACATTTTAATTTTACCAACAAAAATTAAAACAATCCATGGGTCTTGGCCTAAATCGAATCCATCATGGCAATCAATCAAAACAAAACCGGGCTTGAGTCCATTTAAACATAAATAAACAAGCCCAACGAATAAATTAAAATAGGTTAAAACCCTATTAGCCCTAAACAGGCCTAAACCGAGAAGCCCTAAAAGCCCAATTCATCGAAAAGGGGGAAAGTCACCAAACCAACCCGGAAACACACCGCATGAAGGCGATTGTCAACGGCGGCAGCAGCGGCGGCGCACGACTGTTTGGGTAAAAAATCTCAAAACCCCCGACCGTTGACTAAAACGCCCGACCAAAGACTTTCTACGACCCCTGGATCCTAACCAAAGCCCCAAGGAGCTGTGGTAGAATAAAAGGCTCGATGGCAGAAAGAAACGTTCGACCAATGGCTCTCTACGACTCCTGGGTGTCAACCGCGACATAGGAAAACAGAGGTCGAGCGTAAACTCTCGACTAACGATGGAACACGCGGCCAAAGATATTTTTACAAACCACGAAGCAGCAGTCGAATGACGAAACCACTATTGCACGACACACGCCCAACTCGGAACCATTACTGTCAAGATCTGTTACTTTCAACGACTGTTATCTTCCTCACAAAACCGTTGGACGGTTACGCTTAAGCGCCATGAAAAGTATTTATGGAAGAAATCAATATCAACCAATGGTTACGAAGCTACGACGGCTATATATACGATGTGAAGATCACCGGAAAAAGGACATGAACTTCCCCCCCGCACTCTTGAAGCAAAAGAACGCACAATAGCTTTCTAAATTTCATACGCTAACTTAGTCTTTATATTCATCTTTTCACTTGTAACCGTATGACTACAGTTCTAAAGGACCATGCCCCTGCTTGGCGTCATTTTCCATAGTGCATCGACGATATCAACATATCGTCCACTGTTTTTTCCCTCGTCCAAGGGTTTTTCCGCGTCACCAAATCTCTTGCCTCTTATTTATTTTTCGTTTATTTTACGTTCGTTGGGAGAATCCCTCCTTTAATCGATCAGGTCTACAAGCACCTCAAGTTGACTTTGTTAAGTTAATTTTTGGCATCAACAGTCTGGCGCCATCTGTGGGACCCGATTAGAGGAATTCTCCAAACGAACGACGTGTTCTGCCTCTATCCCTACGGTGAGTTATAAGACCGGCCCTGAAAAACCCTAAGAGCCCGGCAAGTATCTAGCAGTCGTCGAAAACCATGAGCAAACCACTACAATGGGGGCACCACCCAAACCTCAGGGAGAGCCCCGATCGCCGTGCATGTGGAGCCAGATTTAAGGGCATATCGCACCTATCGGAATGAGTGACCTCGGAATAGGGCGGTTATGGACGTTATCGTGGACGTATTTCCATAACCGCCGCAGTGTAAGCAACAACCTCATCAGGGTCTTCGCTACTGCGGGAGCTCTTTCATTGAATAACTCCTGCAACTCGACCCCTCGATCAGGTCTCGATAGAAGACGCTATGATGTTGCGACCTGATCGAAACGAGGCAGCCAGTCGCAAAGACTAGGCCTCGGTCGAAGGCCGAACGTCGTCCCGAAATCAACGTGCGGAAGAAGGAGCCGACCGAATCAAGCTCCCCAACACAAGTTCGGCCGGACGCAAGGTCCCCCAAGCGTAAAAACACACAACGTCTGAAGACGCACCAAAAGATGGAGGGAACGACGGAACGAAGCTCGATTCAGTCATCAGCAAAAGCGTCCGCCGGTCATGAGCCTTCGGAATATCGCGAAGCAGACAAAGCACGACAAGCTGTATGCAAGACGGAGTCGTGACGCCACCGAAACACGCGGGGATCGAAGGCCCAGTCGTCTGAAAGACCCAGAGGGCCCGACCCCTCGAACGCTGATCGAGGCACCTCCTCCAAACGGGCTCAATCGCTAGAAATCGTTCGTCTGAACGAACTTATTTTCCTTTTAGTTACGTTTTTGCTAGTTGAATTGTTATGGGCTCAATCGCCAGAAATATTTTGCGTAAATGTTTAAATTTTTTTCGATTATGTTTTTACAAGTTGCATTGTTGTAGACTTAATCGCCAGAAACCTCCAGTCCAAACATTGGGAGTCCCTTCGATTATGATTTTACAATCCTAATCGGAAATATTGGCTCTATCGGCAAAAAATATTCGTCAGAGTATTTAGGTTCCCTTTTAAAAAAAATCGTCTTCTCTTTACTAAGTTACGGGCTCAGTTGCCATAAACTGTTCTACCAAGGACAAAAAATGACCCACAATCGAACCTTTCCCGAACATACGATTGCAGCTTCTCTACGTCCGACAGAGAAACAACTAAAGAAAGAAACAACGATCGATCAACAAAAGTCAACTTATTCGGAGAGAGGAGAAATCCTCTTTCGTCATCATTAGAACTACGCTACTGACAAAAGAAAAAGGAAAAGTTTTTACTAAATCAAAGAAAAAAGTATAAAAACAGGCACGACCAAAATAAGCCGCTCTAAAGAGAAAAGAAGGCCCACACATCGCCACTACCAAAGTCCTCCCAGCCAGGATCCCCGGATAACGTGCAACCTGAAACGATGATTGATAACAAGGCTTGCGATCCTCGTAACAATGATTTCTACATGTGTGCACATGCGGGATGATATGGACAACAGGGCTAAAGCGGCGGAAAGCCAGGGGGCACCGGACGGAAAGGCAGTCCAGCATACCCCTGGGACCGCCTCATCCGAAATCGTCAAACCATCAGCCTCATTCGTCTTCTCCAAGAGGGCCTCCCTTGCTACCTTCAGCTCGGCTTCCAGCACCCTTATTCTCTCTAGGGCCTCCGCCTGTCGACCCTCTAAGGCGGAACTGGAACCCCGTTCCCGTGCAAGCTCATCCCGAGCCTCCTCAAGCTGACGACGAAGCTCGTCGGCACCACCCATCGCCTCCCTCCCCCTCGCCTGTAAGACAGACTCGTGCTCTCGCGTACCTCTTCTGCATCATAGCCCATGGCCACCGTCTGGCCGAGCAACGCCTGTATGGCCTAGAAACAAAAGACCACTTGACGTCAGTATCACAAGAACGCACGATCGCTCGAACGCATGTCGCACGACGCACGAAATGGGAGTCATGACTCCATCGAAGAAAACATTGGATAATAATACCTGGAATGGGTTGTCGACGAAAGTTTCAACCACCGGTCTTTTCCCATCGCCTCGTGACGGAGGAAAAGCAGACACCTGTGAAGGCATAGCTGCCTTCGACGTCTTCGCCCCCTAGAACTCCCGGCTCTAGGAGGCGGTTCCCTCGGAACGGACCCCGACGACCCCCTCCTGTTCAGACTCCTCCGAGCAGAGAGGATCCCACAGCCAGTCGAAAGATCTTAAGTTTCTTTTGAAACCAAGAAAATCAAGAACGCACAAGTCAGAAGAAACAAGATGAGGATTAAAAGCAAACGAAGATGATTACCTGCCCTCTCCTCTTCTGAATGAGGGGATGACCCAGAGGTTCCAACTAAGACGACGTCTTTGTCCTCCTCGCCGGAATCATCGTTTCCCTCGTCCTCCGACATTCGAAACGCACGATCCAGGATTCTCCGGCAACGCTCGACTATCGCTACAGAATCAGGAGAAGGGAGGAGCTCGCACGTCACCGCTGCACAAGGAACCATCAAACATCAGGAATCTACCCGAAGTCGAGGGTATAAGTTTCGAATCCTTACCTTGTTTAGGTCAGCCGCGAACTATCCATTGCTCACCCTCGAAAGGAGGCCGCAGGTAACAGAACACGTACCTCTTTCTCCAACCGCGGTCGTTCACCCTAGTCCCAGAAACCAGCGCCTGATCCCCGCCGCCCCGGACGTAGAGGCTGTATTGGAACTGGGCATCCGCCTTCATCGCGTAAGCCATCAAGAGCTCACAAACGGTGAAAGGAGGGTCCCAATCAGAACAGAGGCATCATCTGCCCCGGAGGAATGCCAAAGAGACTCCGGAAATCCCGAGCCAGCCGAGGAAACGGCCATTTCAGACCGATCGCAAAGGGATACTCGTAGAGGACAAATGTCTCCATTGGACATTCGTCCACCATTAAGTCGCCTGGGCTTACCACCTCGATGTTTTTCAGCTGGGCCAAGGCGAGGAATTCCTAAAGGTCGCCTGCCGACTGGATTGTACTTAGAGGGTTCGACATTTCCTAGCAAGAAAAGAAGTTGAGAATCTTCAAAGGGATTGTTTTTCGAAGAAGAAATCTGGGAAAGGAAATGGAAAGGCGATCAGTTCCTTTTATATCCCCGAAGTCCCACTCAAAATCATCGTTTCGCGTCCCTGGAACGACACCTATCTCACGCACCTCCGCATGCAGTCGTCAGATAGGCGACACCTGTCCGCGACAGCTGCCCATGCGTGCTTGTGCGCACACATGACATCATCAAAAGCCATCATCACCCGAACAAATAGCCTCGCCTCGTCAGCCTAAAGGCTAGGCCCTAACTATTCCTGCCCGAGATCAAACGACTCCGTTCCCTCGCAGCCGACGAATCAGCAACACGTGTCTCGACGAAATTCAAAAATAAAGCTGCTGCTTGAAATTTGAATTTGGGGGCAAATTGTTTGGGGTAAAAATCTCAAAACCCCTCGACCGTTGACTAAAACGCCCGACCAAAGACTTTCTACGACCCCTGGATGCTAACCAAAGCCCCAAGGAGCAGTGGTCGAATAAAAGGCTCGATGACAGAAGGAAACGTTCGACCAATGGCTCTCCACGACTCCTGGGTGTCAACCGCGACATAGGAAAACAGAGGTCGAGAGTAAACTCTCGACTATAGATGGAACACGTGACCAAACATATTTTTACGAACCACGAAGCAGCAGTGGAACGACAAAATCATTGACGCATGACACACGCCCGAGTCGGAACCATTACTGTCAAGATCCGTTACTTTCAACGACCGTTATCTTCCTCACTAAAACCGTTGGACGGTTACGCTTAAGCGCCATCAAAAGTATTTATGGAAGAAATCAATATCAACCAATCGTTATGAAGCTACGGCGACTATATATACGATGTGAAGATCACCGGAAAAAGGACATGAACTTCCCCCCGCACTCTTGAAGCAAAAGAACTCACAATAGCTTTCTAAATTTTATACGCTAGCTTAGTCTTTATATTCATATTTTCACTTGTAACCATATGACTACAGTTCTAAAGGATGACGCCCCTGCTTGGCGTCATTTTCCATAATGCATCGACGATATAAACATATCGTCCGCTGTTTTTCCCTCGTCCAAGTGTTTTTCCGCGTCACCAAATCTCTTGCCTCTTTTTTATTTTTCGTTTATTTTACGTTCGTTGGGAGAATCCCCCCTTTAATCGATCAAGTCCACAAGCACCTCAAGTTGACTTTGTTAAGTTAATTTTTGGCATCAACAATGATGATGCACATGGTGGCGCACGACGATGGCGGCTGTGGTTAGGGGTGAGCATCAGAACTGGGTACCCGCCTTTGGAACCGGAACCACATTGGAACCGCTGGTTCCGAATACGGAACCGATCAGGACCGGTTGCGGTTCTCAATTTTGGAACCGTTACCCGCTGGGTACCCGCCACCCGCCACTTTTAAATAAAAAATATTATATAGATATATATATATATATATATTAAATAAAAAATCAAACTTTCTAGTAGTTTTATGTAATAATTAGTTTTTATCGGATTAATTTTAACCATTTGTTGTATTTATTCCTTTAAGTCGGTATTTTGTAGTTTATAATTATATTTTTTTATTGTATGCAATATAAAAAATTAAAAAAAAGTTCAAACCGGGTACCCTGTTCCTATCGATTCCGGTTCCGGTTCCAAAATATTAGGAACCGATGTTAGCGGTTCCGGTTCCGGATTTTCAGGAACCGCCGGTTCCGATTCCGGTTCCATGGAAAATGGTCGGGTACCCGGTTATGCTCACCCCTAGCTTTGGTGGCTTCCAGTTACTCGTTTTTCAACCGTTTTCAATTGATGCAGTCCCTAAAGTCATTGTAACGTGGCTCTGATACCACTATAGGGTTTCACCGGGATCATTAACATGTAGCGGAAATAAAACTATAACCGACAAAACCCTAAATAGCCCTAATCTGTTACTAACTACTTAAAAGATTAAGAACACAACCTTAGGGTGTTTAGAATGATACTTCAATGATTGTAGTGGTTGATTAACACGAAGTGTAAGAGATCAAAACAGATCTCCTCTAGCAGTATCCACGCGAATATGATTCGATCACGAGCGGTTGCTAGCCCGAATACCCGAAGAACACCAAGAAGAAACCGATTTCTTCTTAGTGTATGTGTGTGCGTCGATTAGGAAAGGATAGGGGAGGAGAGAATTTTCTTGTTTCTCAAGGTTTCCCAATTGTGTTATGAGCTAAATGAGGCAACATGTCTACTTATACCTTTCTCCTCAATCGTGGAGTGGGCTTAATTACCCAATTAGAATAAACTACTTAATTATTAACTTAATTATTAATCTACCTTTTGGGCTTATATTCTAATTTAATTATTATGTTAATAATTAAATCATATAATTAACATAGTTATATTTCACATACTTTTATTATTATTCTGCTAGAATAATAATTCACACTTTACAACTTGTAACTTTTATTGGTTTATAACCTTCTTGGTTAATTCGTGATCTACACACTTAATCCGTGTGACCCTCATAGGTTTGTTGACGTCAACAATGTTTTCATATGACGTGGGCATGTAAGATCCTACATTGACTTCCCATGCATGGTCTTTAGGTTCTTTAGTCAGTACGAACCTTCGTTATCACCGAAGATTTCAATGGGTTCACTGATGCTTAGTACAACCCCCAGATCACCTATGAAATTCTTCAACCATGCAGCCTCTTTCACTGCTTCACTAGCTGCGATATATTCTGATTCACACGTGGAGTCAGCCACCGTGTCATGTTTAGAACTTTTCCAAGTCACGGCCCCACCATCCAACAAGAACATCCTTCCTGCCTGCGAGCGGGAATCATCCCGATTTGTCTGGAAACTCGCATCAGTATAACCTGTTACTCGTAACTCATGTTTTCCACCACAGACGAAGAACACATCTTTAGCCCTCCGAAGATACTTAAGAATGTTCTTTACAGTCGTCCAATGACTTTCGCCTGGGTTCCCTTGATATCTACTCATGTTGGTCCCTAAAGGGTCTACAAGAGTTCAATAATAAGTAAACAGTTTGTAGAAGGGGGGGTTGAATACAAACACACAGATTTTGGTTTTTAAATGAGTTTATATATCATAAACAAATTTACAGTTACAAGCGGAATAAGAACAAGTTTAAATCCTATTCTATTGTAACTAAGAAACAATAAGTTTGATGCACAAGAGGAAGGAAGAAAGAATAAAGAGGGTTTAGGTTAGAAGGAAGCATGCAATAAAATGAAGAAGATATCTTCATCTTATTTATACCCGTTTGCATTTAATTCAAGACAAAAGGTATATGCCATGTGTCAAGCTTGGATAGGAAGCTTGTCCTTGCTAATAAGACAGCCATGTTTTTGGCTGAATATGAACAGTACCATATCAGATATGATGGGGACATAAGAGACAGTTCGTACGTCCTTTTCTGACAAGGTATTAGGTTTGACTTTTGTGCATCGAGGATAAGATCAATCTTTAATCTTGTAAAGGAAGCTTTCATTTGATCGCTGATTCTGAATCTTCAAGGATGAACTTCAGTATCGCTGAGGCTTCACAAGACTTCACACTTTGAATAGATAATCGCTGCTATCGCTGAACCGCTTCAGTTCACTTAGCTGATTATCTCTTTCTCCAGCTAGGGTCTTCGACTTTCGCTGAATGGTCTTCTGGTGTGATAGTTGATCTTCAGGTCTTCAGAGATAAGCTTGTTGTTCCTTGATATTCAGCGATCGCTGATGGTAATCAGCGTATGCTATCGCTGAATATGAACAGAAGCCTATACAATGGAATTTCACTAAGTATACAAAAGGAATCATATTCAAATCATTGAGAGGAGTTATGATCAACAATCTCCCCCTATTTGATTACGATTAAGCAACATAAGAAAATTGCTTTAAGAGACTAGTAAGGACTTAAGAAAAATTAGAAGTAAATTTTCTAAGTACTAATCTGTACAATCTTTTTCAGCTAGTCTATTATCTGAATTGAGTTTCATTTATAAGGATATGAAAACACAATTTTTACAAGTAAATAAACATAAAGTACATTCACTGATTAATTTTTAAAAGTGAAAAATCAGTGAGTAAAATATAGTTTAAAGAAAAATAGAACTCTTATGTTCATTGTCCCTTTTACCTTTTTTTTCAGGGATCTTTTCAGTACATAGATGGAGTAAAGTACTCTGATTGAATTTCATTAAATATAATCTGAAGAAATTAAAAGGAAATGAAATTACAACAATAAAAGTAAAGTACTTGTACACTGAAGGAATATTACAAAGGAAATAGAAACCTATGACTAATCAGAGATGATCTCGTTTCTTCTTTGTAGCTCATTCTCATAAAGCGTTTTCTGTCGATTCATCCGAGGGGTATCTGACCAGCAACGCCATAGCATGATTTTTATGAGAGAGGATGGGGCCTTGCGATTTTCTTGGTTTCTGAAGAGTCCTAAGAACCCTTCATTATCCAAGAATACCATACCAAGTTCAGGTAGTGAGATGATTTAATCTTCTTCGTATCTTCGATCTTGAGGGAGAGAGGTACGTAGCATTGAAATATCAGGGATTTCAAGATGACCAAGAATGCTATGATAATCAAATTTGGTTTCATGCTCATTTTTAGAGCTTGAACCACCTTCAGCAGTTGATCTTTTCTTCTTTGACGACTCGGGGAGAGGGGGAACTTGCACGTATTGTGACATCCTTTGCAGCAACTGATCCAGTACTCTTTCCACCACATCCTTGAATTTGGATTTGGAACCCTGAATGGCGTCTCTTGTTTGTAACCATTCAGTGTATCCATAAATCCTTAAGAACTTGGCTTCTTCTCTCTCAGTTGGAGTGTCGTCCTTGAATAGTTGCATGAATGATTTTGGCTTCAGATCTTCGAAATTTCAGTCTATCAGTGCACCAGTCAAGCTCTTTGTCTTTCTGAAATGTGGCTTCAGCGGATAGTGCACTTAGGATCTTTTGTTGAGCGAGGATCGGATCTACGTTCAAGTTTTCCTGTGCAAGTTCTTTCTGAGCAAGAGCTTCAACGACCCTTTCACTCTTTTTCAATTATTCCTTGGCCGCCTTGTCTTTAGCAGAGTCTTCCCTAAGTAATTTTCTTGCTAAGGCGAGATCATTCTCAGTTTGCTTTGTCTTCTCATCCCTGATACGTTGTGCTTCCAATGCTTGTTCTCTCTCTTCGCTAGACAGAAAGTAGAATTCATCTACCATCCTTATTGGTACAGTGTCTATGGGTTCAGCTTGAGGCACCCTTATTCTTCTTGCTTCGAATTCCCTAAGGAATTTTATTCGCATTTCTTCTTCTTCAGGCTCGCTTATGATCGTCTTTTGAACGCGACGTCTGGGAATAAGGTCTTCTTCTTCTTCAGAGTCAGTTTCTATTATGTACATAAACTGCTCTTCAGAAGAAGGTTCCTTCCATGAAGTGGAGTCCTTTGGGGGACGGGGATCACTGAGGGAAGGAGAGGAGGAAAAAGATTTATCAGAGAGAGTTTTTGTAGGTGAAGGAAGTGTGGGGGTTTCAGAGAGAGGTGTAAAATAAGGGATAAGAGGAAGAGATACCTCATTAGTGGTCTCCCCCTAAGATAATGGGATAGTGGCATCCAGATTTACCACTTCTTTTCCTTTTCATGAGGGACCGGCTTGTCCCTGAGAGGGATGTTGTCCGTCCCCCAAAGGCTCTTGATGAGAGACTCCAGGACTAGACATTCTGAAGTGCTCTAAGGCACATCCAATTTCATCGTCATCTTCATCATCATCCATTCCCCCATAATGAGGGATGGGATCTTCTTCTTCTTCTTCATCATCTTCCTCAGCATCATCATCATCTTCTTCAGCTGCCAACCCTTCAGGGAGGGAAGATCCCGTTCGCTGGATGTACGGAGAAATCTTTTCACCAGGGAACGTCCGGTTGTGTTCCGCAATGAGTTCATCTGCAAACTCTTTGGCACATCTCTCCCCCTCGATGTTATCAGGAGGTAGACAGTTCACCATCAGAGTGCGAACATTTGACTGAATGTCCTTGAGTTTTGTATCATTTTCCTGAAGCGTAGTCCGATCAGCAGTAGTGAAGGAGGAACTGGCCTCAGGGAGCTTGGTGAGCATCTACATCATATCGGATTGAGTCTTTTGAATAGACTGAAGGACGTTTGCCTGAGCAGCAACCTTCTGCTCTAAGTTGGACAGGTTCTGGCCAAGGACCCGGTTGTCTTCCCTCAGAGAGAAAACGTCAGAGATAAGGTTGCTGACGTTGGTCTTGATCGCTGGAGTCCCAACGATGCGTCGGAAGATGAGTTCAGCTAACGTCTGAAGATTGTCAACCCTAGACCTGGTGAGAGCACATTCCCTGACCAGATAGTCAATAGCAGGGAATGTAGGACTAGGAAGGACAATGGGAGGGAGGTCAGTGACGGGAGTGGGAAGCGTGGGAGCTGCCATCTCTGTCTTGACATCTCGGAGCTTTGCAGCACTGAGATGGCCCTGAGGAGACTTCCCCGTCTCCTTGCTGAGAGGTTGAGCGCTGGTGGTGGTGGTGGTTGTCGTTGTCGCTGAAGAGAAGAGAGGAGCGACACCTGATGATGCCATAGATAAAGATGCCAAAAACGCATTTGGATTAGATGATGGATGAAAAACTTTATTTTTCTCCTTGAGAGTATCATGAGGATTACTCTCAGGGACTACGTTTGCAGAGGTAGTGTCTTGAGGATCACTAACTAGTGTCTTAGAGTATCTGAGAGAGACACTCTGAGGTCCTTTTAAATTGGCCTTCCAAAACTCAGATTGCCTAAACAATATTGAGGTTTGGATTGCGTGCATTTCAGCATTATCAGGGATAGGGACAACTATCGCTGAGTCATGTGCTGAGGTGAGGACCAAAGAAGAGGAGATAGAAGAAGTTAAGAAGGCTGTGAGAGTAGTACCTGATCCAGCTTCAGCAGAGCTGGCTATAACACCCTCAGTGACCGGAGTCGCTGATGATGGAGGTAGTGCTGATGAAGCAACAATGGATGAAGAGACCGTTGAAGTGGCTGTGGCTGTTGTTGGTGTTGGTAGTATACGAAATCAGAGAGAGTGGTCTTTCGAGAGACCATCTTCTTTGGCTTCTTGAGTTTGGTTGCGATGGTCTTTACATGACCATCGGTTGGTTGTTTCCTCTTAGCAGCAGCAGTGTCCGGGATGCTCGCTGTTGGGATGGGCAGCGAGGTAGACACTGAAAGAGGGGCTCCGATTACTTTCAGCATGTAAGGCATGAAAGGAGCATCATCTGGACGTTCCTCTATGTCCGGAGACTTCTTCCCCACCATGGAGAAGGAGTGGTCACCGACCTTCGGGTAGTCCTCCCCGAAGGCAACTTCCATAATTGTTGCGAAGAACCGTGGGTAAGGGATGACCGGGTGTCTGGTAGCAGCGTTGATACGACTGACCATATCGCTGAAGATATAGTCAGCGTAGTTGGGTTGTGGCCGGTGCAGAGAGAGAAGGCGAGATCCTAAAAGTGCTTGCTCGCTAGGTCATGCGAGCCAATCTTTGACCCAAGGCATTGGATCACCTGGGTAAAGATGTATTGCCAGGGAGCAGGCAATCTCTTCTTTTCTACCTTCGAGCCCACCGTTTTCAGCGATGGATTCTCCCAGGCATAGCCGATAGAGTCCAAGAAGGCGTCGATCTGCATTAGGGATGAGTTCGGTACCGAAACCGGGTAGTACCGAAACCGAAAATAGGAAAAACCAATACCGAATACCGAACCGATTAGTGAAAGTCGGTACCGGTACCAGTTCGGTACCGGGATTTTCGGGACTAGAACCGTTTGGCACCATTTTTTAGGAAAACTAACGTTTTTCACCGTTGACCATTAAACACAATAACAAAAACCAAAAGCACTTAAGCGGAAACCGGATTGGAGGAGCCGATTATACAAGAACCGGGTTTTGGAGAAATTACGGAACTGATTTTGAAGAATTGCAAGAACCGAAATATGAAAAATTGAAAGGAAAAATCGGTATTTTAGAGGAAAATACAAGAACCGAAAATTGTAATATATTTAGGTGAATTTTCTATAACAAAAGAAAGGGCTTGTTACCAATTCAAGTTAAATAAATTGACCTTTTAAATTCCCTGGTTCGGTTCGGGATTTACCGGGACTAGTACCGGTACCGAAAATACCGAATCCCGAAAATGAAAAAACCCAATACCGAATCCCGAACCGGTAGTGACATTCAGTACCGGTACCGGTTCGGTACGGGACCGGTTCGGTTTGGGATTTCGGTCCGTAACGCTCATCCCTAATCTGCATCTTGGTAGGTTCAGTGCCCCATTGCCCATTCTTGGCGCATGTAGGGAGACGAAGACCCTTCCTCACAAATCCAGCAGTGAAGGAGAAATATCCAAGGTCTGGAATTTTGAAGCCAATCGCAGAAAGCACGGTCCCCTTGTCCGTGGTGAGCGTGGTACAGTGAGTCGTGTACCATAGAGCTTGGAGATGAGAGGAGATGCCCACTGGGTTGTGGACAAATGCGTACATCAGCGGGCACGCCTTGATGAAGGTAGCTCCTTCGTTGAAGTGAGAGAGATCAGCGGGTATGTCAACCAATGCAATATAATTGCATGATTTGAAGACAACTTTCTCCATTGGGAAGTGGCAGGTTGGTGCAGCGACCAAGGTGTTGTCAACAGTTGTAGCCGCAAAGGTTTCAGCAGTCTTACTTGCAGAGGCCATTTTTGTTGGAAAAATGGGAACACCAAAGAGATAAATCATGGTTTTATACATAAATGTATAAACCAAGTTTGGTATAAAGAATACCAAATGTAAGATTGAAAGAAACAAGTATTTTGATGAACAAGATCAAAATGCTTGTGGTAAAAACAATAACATAAAAGATTATTTTAGAAAAAGTAGAAGATAATTAAAAATGGATAAAACTTTAAGAACAAAGTCTTCTGTTCTAAGAAAAGAACTTAGAACAGGGTTTTGAAAATAGAAGAATTTTTGAGTTTTAATCCAAATTAAATTTATTTTCTTCCTAAAATATGTTTTTATTGCATTTTAAGAAGATTAAAGATAAGAAGATGTGAAACAAGATATTTCCAGTTGTAAGTAAAGGTTTAGATCAAACCTTAGGTGTTTCGAGAAGAAAAACGCACAAGTGCGTGTTCTTGGTGTTCTTGAGAAAGCTTGAAGATTCAAAAGTTCTTTTGCCTTTGGAGATTTATGAAAGCGTAAAGAGGCAAATGAGGCAAAAGAATTGCTTAATAGCAAGAGGAGAGAGAAAGAAAGGAGTGCTAAACGACGGTTTTAGCTTTTTGAAAAAAATGATGACCTGGCGCACGTTCCAAGAAAGGAGTTGGAAGGGAAACGTCACGGTCCGTCGTGTGTCAGAAAAAGGTCTGACGTGCCCTTTTCTTATTTTTAAAAGATTATAATGATAATTATCCATAAGGAAAGTATCATTATTAATTTAAAATCTTCATCAATGACAATAAAGGATTGTCAGTGAGGAGTTTTATTTTCAGAGATTCATTGTTTGATGAGAAAAGATATCAAGGAGTGATAAAGATTAGAAGATAACACCTGAGGAGATGGCCCAGATATCGCTGAATCAGAGTTCAGCGAATGGAAAGTTTGAAGGATTTATTTGTATCACTTGATGTAAGTCACTGAATAAGAAATTATTCGGCGTTCAACATACCAAGTTCGCTGATAAGTAGATTGAATCTAGTTTCATCAAGAGGCTTGGTGAAAAGATCAGCGAGCTGATATTCAGTGGGTACAAAATGAAGCTCAACTTCACCATTCATCACATGATCTCTGATAAAGTGATATCGGATCTCAATGTGCTTGGATTTGGAGTGAAGTACAGGATTGTTAGCAATGGCAATAACACTAGTACTATCACAATAAATAGAAATCTTAGAGATCTTGAGATCGTAGTCTCTGAGTTGATTTCTCATCCAAAGGATTTGAGCACAACAACTACCAGCGGCTACATATTCAGCTTCAGCGGTGGAGGTGGGCACTGAGTTTTGCTTTTTGTTTGTCCAACTAATTAACTTTCCACCTAGTAGCTGACACCCACCAGTGGTGCTCTTTCTATCTATCTTACAACCTGAAAAATCACTGTTAGAATAACCAATAAGATCAAATCCTGAGCCTTTGGGATACTAAAGACCTAGATTTGGAGTTCTTTTCAGGTATCTGAAGATTCGCTTTACAGCGATTAGATGGGATTCCTTCGGTTCAGCTTGATACCGAGGGCAGAGACATGTAGAATACATGATGTCAGGTCTACTCGCTGTAAGATACAACAGAGATCCAATCATCCCTCGATAGGTAGTGACATTGACTAGTTTCCCATTGGGATCCTTGTTCAAAGTCAGTGGAGGAGCCATAGGGGTCTTCATCGCTAAGCAATTCATGTCGAATTTATTCAGCATGTCTTTAACATATTTACTTTGATAAATAAAGATTCCTTTGTCAGATTGTTTTATCTGCAAACCTAGAAAATACGTTAGTTCACCCATCATACTCATTTTATATTGCTTTTGCATTCTTGCAGCGAAACGAGTACATAATTTGGGTCTTGTGGAACCAAAGATAATCTCATCGACATATAGCTGAGCGAGTATGGTATGACCTTTATATTTTCTTAAAAACAGGGTTTGGTCAATTTTTTCATGAACACATTTTTCTTTAAGAAGAAATTTAGAAAGGGTATCATACCAAGCTCTAGGTTCTTGTTTTAACCCGTAAAGACCTTTTTCAAGTTTGAAAACATAACCAGGATGGTTAGGGTCTGAGAACCCAGGGGGTTGTTCAGCATAAACTTCCTCGCTGAGTTTTCCATTTAGAAAAGCACTTTTAACATCCATTTGAAAAACTTTGAAGTCTTTATGGGTAGCATAAGCTAAAAAGACTCTTATGGCTTCTAAACGAGCTGCAGGTGAAAAGGTCTCATCATAGTCAATTCCTTCTTCCTGTCTATAACCTTGAGCAACAAGTCTGCCCTTATTGCGAATTATAGTCCCGTTTTCATCTAGCTTATTTCTGAAAACCCATTTGGTTCCTATGACAGTTTTATCAGAGGTTCTAGGAACAAGATTCCAAACTTTATTTCTACGAAATTCAGTTAGTTCTTCTTGCATAGCTGAAACCCAACTAGGATCAGAGATAGCTTGATCTATCTTCTTAGGTTCATAGAGAGAAATGAAGTTAACATAAAGACAAATATTACCTGTACCTCTACGTGTCTTGATACCTGCATTGGGATCACCAATAATCTGATTTATTAGATGATTTGCAGTCCATCGATGAGCTGGTGGTTGAGGAGAGAGAGATCAACAGCAGATTCAGCGACTTGGTCTTCAGTTTCTGGAATAGGACTTGTTGTTTCAGCAACAGGTACTTCATTTAAAATCAATTCAGGGGATTGATTTTCAGATGTAGTTTGGTTGTTCACAGAGGAATTTCCAAGAGAGGAATCAGCAATCGGAATTTGATTTAGAGGAGTAACATTCATCCCTGAAGATGGATGATTGTCACTTGAAGGATTTATAGGGATTTCGTCATCACATGCTTCAGCAGGAGGTTGATTGCTGAAATACATTTCAGGTTCCCTATAATGGGATCTCATCCAAGCATTCAATTCTTCATCATCATCATGAGTATGAGAAGTATGAATGGGACGAGATTCATCAAAGTTAACGTGCACGGATTCTTCAACATGTTGTCTTCTTTTGTTGAAGACTCTGAAGAACTTAGATACAGAGGAGTATCCAAGAAATATACGATCGTCAGCTTTAGGATCAAACCTACCCAAGTGATCTCTGTCATTCAGAATGTAACATCTACATCCAAAAATATGGAAATATTTCATAGTAGGTCTTTTCCCATGAAACAATTCAAAGGGGGTCTTCTTAAGTCGGTTAACTATCAGGGATCGATTCTGAGTAAAGCACGTTGTGTTGACTGCTTCAGCCCAGAACTGAGTTGGTAGATGCGATTCGCTGATTATTGAGCGAGCCGCTTCAATGATGGTTTAATTTCTTCTTTCAGCAACACCGTTTTGCTGAGGAGTTCTTACTGAGGAAAAGTTGTGAGAGATGCCTTTTTCTTCAAAGAAGTTCACCAGAGTGCTGTTTTTGAATTCAGTACCATGATCACTTCTTATGGAACGAACAATCAGATTGTTCAACACTTCCATCCTTTTGATAAAAGCAATTATCATTTCAGGGGTATCACTTTTGGATCGAAGAAAGAACACCCATGTGTATCTGGAGTATTCATCAACAATCACCAAAGTATATTTCTTCCCAGAGATAGATTGGACATTGATAGGTCCAAATAGATCCATATGGAGAAGCTGAAGAGGAGCGGTCACTGAAGAAATTTGCTTTGACCTGAAGGAGGCTTTTGTCAGCTTTCCCTTTTCACACGCTGAACAAAGAGATTCCTTTGTAAAAGTGTGATTTGGGAGGTCTCTGACTAGATCTTTTTGAGACAATTCATTTATTGGCTTAAAGTTGAGGTGAGAGAGTCTTTTATGCCATAACCAGTTAATATCAGTGGATGCTTTAGAGATAAAGCACATGTTCTTAGAGTGAGAACTATTCATATTTATGACATACACATTTTCCACTCTTTTGCCTGTTAGGGCAAGCTTATCATTTCCGTCAGTGACAGCACATCTATTCATTAGGATTAGAACTTTAAAGTCTTTATCACATAACTGACTAACGCTCAAAAGATTGTGCTTTAGTCCCTCAACGTAGGCAACACGAGAAAACGATGTGGCTCCGTTGGATAGAATTCCATAACCTTTGGTGTATCCTTTGCCATTTCCACCAAAGGTCACTGATGGACCAGCTTCTTCTTTGTAATCATAGAGTAGAGATTTTCTGCTAGTCATATGCCTTAAGCATCCGCTATCAAGATACCAGATACCTTTGGCACTCCGCATACAACAAAAGATTAATTGTTTAAAGGTACCCATACTACTATGGGTCCTGCTTGGTTAGATAAAGGATTGGCGGAGGAGCTACTAGCTGAAGAACTCTCTACAGTGGATATCTTCACCTTTGTGGGTTTTGCAACCTTGGTGGATTTCACTCTCGCTGATTTATCAGCTTGAGCTACTTTCTTTCCATGAGCTAGTTTATCAGCTCTTGTAGCATTAGGACATTTACTTGCAATGTAGGTAGTTTCACCACAGTGATAGCACTTCCTATACTTAAAGGGTTTGGAATTCAGAGAGAAAACAGGAACTTTTTCAGGAATAGGACCAAGAATTCCTTTATCCATAGTCCTTGGAGGTATGACAACCTTTTTCAGGGGTAGGAGTGAGATCGATCTTAATTCTGGGGGTTGGTCTCTGAGAAAAGTCAGAGATCTTCTTCCCAGATTTGGAATTCTTCTTTGATGATTTCTTGTTCCTATTCTGAGCGACCTTATTCTTAGGAACTTGTTCAAGAAACTCGTTCTTGATCACTTTCTTAGAATTTATCACAGGAAACTTCTCTTTAATAGAAGAGGAAGAAGTTGAAGAAGAAGGATCAGGGATAGAAGAGACAAACATTCCAAATTTGAGCATGGAACGATCATTCTCTGATTCTTCCTTTTCAGGGTTAAAGCCTAACCCACTTCTTACTTTCATAGGTATTTGGGCATTGATGATCTTATTGACTTTATCAGAAGCCCAACACCATCCTTCGATGGTGGCCTTTTCAGACTTAAGATCAGCGATAGCCTTTTCCCTATCAGCAATAGCTTGTTGCTTCTCGATGCTTATGATTTGATTTGCAAAGACTTGGTCCTTGAGAGTTTCCTCAATTTTAGAAAGTTCTTTGATTTTTAGATGGCAATTTGTCAACTGCTCAGATAAATCATTGTTAATTTTCTCGGCCTTAATCTTTCCATTTAAAGCATTATAAAATTCAACAGTCATAGCATCGAGAGCTGACAAGTTATCACTTTCAGAGAGTAAAGAGATAGAGGGAATGGTTACCTGAGTAGAAGGGGACTCAGAGGAAGAAGTTTCAGTAGCTTCTTCAGTGTCCTCTATTCTTGCCATTAGACACAAGAAGGCAATATCTTCTTCATAAGAGCCAGACTCTTCATAGGTCTTGGCCCAGTCATCTTCAGCGTCCCAATCAACTTCTTCAGCGATAAGGCCTTTGCCTTTTTGCTGGTGTTTCTTCAGATCCTTGTATTTGTTTTTCAATTTCAAATACTTCTCCTTTTTATCAGAGGTCTGGGAGGTGGTAGGAGCTGTAACTTTCTTTGATCTACATTCACTAGCAAAGTGACACTTTCGCTGACAGTTGAAGCATATAGCTGAGGCTTTCTCAGCGGGCATTATCTTTTTCTTTTCAGAGTCAGAGAGATTTGAAGGTTTTCGAAAGTTGCTCTTTCTAGCGAATCTTTTAAAATTATTTGTTAAGAGAGCTAGAGAGTTATCAAACTCAGAGATCTCAGCATCAGTGAGTTGATCTTCTATATCAGTTTGACCTAATTCAGTGATGGAGGTAATAGTGGAAGAAGAAATATTTTTAGGAGGAGTTGCCTCTGAAGTCACAAGTGCCAAAGAAGTACTTATGGCACCTTTGAGTTCATTTATGAGGTTCTTCCTCAGAAGTTGAGATTGTTCCTCATTTAAGAGCATTAGCACTTAAGGACAGAGTTTCAAGATTCTTTGACAACTTTAAACATGTAGTGTACACTGCCCATTGATCGGGTAGTGCCTCCATGAATTTGGTCAGTATTTCAGCGTTAGAGTACACTCTGTGTACTGATTTAAGATCAGTCAACAAACAGTTGAAACGCTGGTGAATTTGGGAAAGAGATTCACCTTTATGATACATAAAAACTCTCATATTGTCTTACAAGGTTTATGCACCTAGTGACTTGTGCTTCAGAGGTTCCTTCATACTGGATACATAGAGTATCCCACATGGCCTTAGAAGTCCTCATTTTCATAACAGAATGATAGACTTCATCTGGTAAAGACATTGCTATTATAGATCTAGCTTTTGAATCAATAACAATTTCTTTCTTATCTTCTTCAGTCCATCGATTAGGAGTTTTAATGATACTCCTTTCAGGGATGGCTGGAGTAGTAGTGGTGGCATGAACACCAGCTACAATAGTTGTAGGAACAAATGGTCCGTTTTCTAGATAGTAAGGGATCTTTGGGTCAGATCCTTCTAGAAACAGAGACATTCTTTCCTTCCATAATGGAAAACTATCATGGCTAAATCTTGGAGGTTTAGCTAAAGATCCATTATCACTGTAGTTTGTATTAGGGTTTGACATTTTAAAATAGTTTATAAGAAAAATATTTTAAGGGATAAAAGAAGTAAACACTGCTCTGATACCACTTGTTGGTCCCTAAAGGCTCTACAAGAGTTCAATAATAAGTAAACAGTTTGTAGAAGGGGGGTGGTTGAATACAAACACACAGATTTTGGTTTTTAAATGAGTTTATATATCATAAACAAATTTACAGTTACAAGCGGAATAAGAACTAGTTTAAAACCTATTCTATTGTAACTAAGAAACACTAAGTTTGATGTACAAGGGGAAGGAAGAAAGAATAAAGAGGGTTTAGGTTAGAAGGAAGCATGCAATAAGATGAAGAAGATATCTTCATCTTATTTATACCCGTTTGCATTTAATGCAAGACAAAAGGTATATGCCACGTGTCAAGCTTTGATAGGAAGCTTGTCCTTGCTAATAATACAACCATGTTTTTGGCCGAATATGAACAGTACCATATCAGATATGATAGGGACATAAGAGATAATTCGTACGTCCTTTTCTGACAAGGTATTAGGTTTGACGTTTGTGCATCGAGGATAAGATCAATCTTTAATCTTGTAAAGGAAGCTTTCATTTGATCGCCGATTCTGAATCTTCAAGGATGAACTTCAGTATCGTTGAGGCTTCGCTGAACCGCTTCAGTTCACTTAGCTGATTATCTCTTTCTTTAGCTAGGGTCTTCGACTTCCGGTGAATGGTGTTCTGGTGTGATAGCTGATGTTCAGGTCTTCAGAGATAAGCTTGTTGTTCCTTGATCTTCAGCGATCGCTGATGGTAATCAGCGTATGATATCCCTGAATATGAACAGAAGCTTACACAATGTAATTTCACTAAGTATACAAAAGGAATCATATTCAAATCATTGAGAGGAGTTATGATCAACAACTCACCATGATTAAAGCAAATGAGATATCAGGTCTAGTCCATGTCGTGGCATACATGATCGATCCTATAGCAGATGCACATGGAATTCGACCCATCTTGCCCAGTTCTTGACTAGTGTTGGGACTTTGATCTTTACTCATTCGTATGCCATGTTGCATGGGCAAATACCCTTTCTTGGATTCACTCATATTGAATTTCTTTAATATCTTATCCAAGTATGTACTTTGGCTATGTCCAATTAAACGCTTGGTTCTATCTCGATAAATTCTTATTCCAAGTATGTATGCTGCATTTCCCAAATCTTTCATAGCGAAACATCTCCCGAGCCACACCTTTATGTCTTGCAACGTCGGAATATCGTTTCTTATAAGTAGTATGTCATCAACATATAATACTATAAATACAACATTACTCCGCTAGCCTTAACATATATGCAGGACTCATCTTCGCTTAGAGAAAATCCAAACTCCTTGACCCTTTCATGAAAACGAAGATTCCAGCTACGAGACGCTTGTTTAAGTCCATAAATGGATCTTTCAAGCTTACACACATTATATGGATACTTTGTATGTACAAAACCTTTAGGTTGTGCGATATACACATCCTCATCAAGTTTCCCATTAAGGGAAGCGATTTTATATCCATTTGCCATACTTCATAGTCTTGAAATGCAGCTATGGCAAGCAATATCCTAATCGACTTAAACTTTGCTACTTATGAGAATCTTTCATCATAATCAATCCCTTAAGTTTGAGTGTAACCTTTCGCAACTAGTCTAGCCTTGAATGTGTGCACATTCCCATCCATGTCGGTCTTCATTTTAAAGATCCACTTACACCCAACCGTCTTGCGACCTGGTGTATGATCAACCAATTTCCAAACTTAGTTATCGTACATAGATTGAATCTCGCACTCGATTGCCTCTTTCCACTTGGCAACCTCAGGGCCTGCCATGGTTTCCTTGTTGGATGGCTCATCCGCACTATCAAATGTTTTATCATTGACAAGTGTCTCTCCTTCCTTTGTAGTATGAAAACCATAATAAAATTCAGGAGGTCGACTACTTTACTAGTTCTGGGAAGAGGTGGTGGTGGTATGTTAGTTTCCTCAACAGGTGGTTCAACCTCATGTTGAGTGCTAATGTCAATTATAGGCTCATCATTGGTTGTTTCTTGAATTTCTTCAAGATCAATATGTTGGAATGGGTGTCCAAAGTCATAACTAGTTACTCATGGCTTTCCATTAACAGCAGAGTTCTTTTTGGGTTGCCCTCAATTGCCCAAGAGTTATTAGAATATTTAAGAGAAAGAGAAATAGTTTATCAATTATTATTTGATAATAATTAGTTAGAAATTATTATGGAAAATTTTATAGAATTAATTTGCGCCAATTAAAAGTGCAAGGGCTGATTGGTTATTCTTTAAAAGATGAACCAAGGGTCTGGCAAAAGCCTTTAGACTTTTCTCTAAAACCCTAACTTTGCCCCTAAGTTACCTACCATTATAAATAGAGATCCATATTTCCTAAATCAAGTGTCCCACTCAAGCATTCTTAAATCCTTGAGTTTTTCTCTTCTCTTTTTGCTCCATTCCTTATGGGTACCTTACTACACTTGGGTGAATATTCCGAAGATTAATAATCTTGAACAAGTTGGGTACAAACCATTTGAGCTAATATCCTTTGATTACTACCTTCCTTAGCATTGGATCGAAGTGTTCGAGTTCTATAAGTGGATCAATCCAATTACAAGATTGGATTAAAGGTTGGTAATCTCTTTCTTTCTTGTTGTTAATATCATCTACTAGGGTTTTCTTGTCGGGTTTAGTTATATGATACTTTTCATAGTTTCCGCTACCTTGTATGTTTATAGTTCATATAAAACCCATCACAATATCGCTCCGACTATCCTCTTTGGAAATGAGGTCCTTTTCTTGGAAGACTCCCCTTCGAGCTACACAAACTTTATTCTCAGAAGGTTTGTAAAATATATATCCAAAGGATTTGTAGGGATAATCAATGAAATGACACTTTTCTACTCTAGGTTCTAGCTTGTTGTTAGTTTCGCCCCGACCGAAGACTTCACAACCCCAGACCTTTATATGTGCTAACGAGGAACAAGTCCCAGTCCATATTTCAGAGGGTGTCTTTGCAACCTTCTTAGTTGGAACAAGGTTTAAGATGTGAGCTGCAGTTTGTAAGGCATAGCGCTAGAATGATCTTGGAAGTGTAGCATGACTCATCATGGACCGAACCATATCAAGTAGCGTTCGATTTCTTCTCTCAGCAACACAATTGAGTTATGGTGTTCTGGGAGGAGATAATTGTGAAACTATTCCACAATCCCTTAGATAGTCGTAGAATTCATGACTCAAGTATTCTCCACCATTGTCGAATCGGAGCATCTTGATATTCTTGCCCAGTTGGTTTTCTACTTCGTTTTTTAATCCTTTGAACACTTCTGGCGAGTAGCAACAATCCATATCTACTGAAATAGATAAATCCCTATCTACTGAAATCGTCAGTAAAAGTAACAAAGTATCTCTCATTGTTTCTCGTGGAAGATCTGTACGGCCCACATACATCCGTGTGGATTAAGTCCAACAGATCCTTACCCCTTTCCATTGTTCCTTTGAAAGGTGCTTTTGTCATCTTGCCAAGTAAGTAAGACTCGCATTCTTCATCCGACATTAAGTCAAATGATTCCAAGATCCTGTCCGATTGGAGCTTGGCGATGCGTTTCTTGTTTATGTGGCCAAGACGATGATGTCACAACAACTATTTATCCAATTCATCATTGGGGGAACCCACATTTAGAGTTAAGTTATTATTATTTCTACCAACACAAATCATGCTTTCATACACACCATTACAAGGAGAAGCTTTAAAATTAAGACAACTATGTTTATAAACCAAAATGCAACCATTATTATTATCAAATTGAAATTCAAAACCATCTTTGTACAATGCATGAAAAGAAATAATGTTTCGAGCCGTTTCTGGCGAGTACCAACAATCTAATAAGTTTATTGAAAAACCACTACTAAGCACGAGCTCAAAACCTCCAATGTTGGTAACAGCGGCAGTCATCCTGTTTTCCTTTATCAGATTTAGCTCCCCATGCTTCAACGTTCGACTTCCCTTTAGTCCCTGAAAATTAGAGCAAATGTGAGTACCACATCCTGTATCAAGGACCCAAGAGTTAGAAATCAAAGTATTATGGAGTTCAATCATAAAAATACCTGAGGTGCCACACCTTTTGACCTTGATCATTTTCAAGTCCCCAGATGTTTTGGGTAACTTCTTTTCCAATGGCCCTTTTCTTGACAGTAAGAGCATATGGCCTCTTTTGGGTGCTATGTCAGAAGAATCAGCTTTTCTCCTAAGGCCTTGGTTGCGAGGAACAACTTTAGCCTTTCCCTTCCTTTTGGGATGAGAAACTTTCTTCTTTTTACATCCACCTTCCTAATGGCCAGGACAGGAAAAGTTGAGTTAGAACTTTGGGTCTTACCCATACTTGCTTTTGCAGATCTCAACATGCCATGGAGCTCCATCAAGGTCTTGTCCATATTGTTCATATTGAAGTTCACCATGAACTGTTTATATTCCCCACTAAGAGAGTTTAGCACCATGTCAATGGAAAGCTCTCTTGGGAAATCGACACCTAGATTGCCCAACCTGTCAATGTAGGGTTTCATCTTTTGCATATGCGCACACACAGGGGCACCTCCTGTTGCTTACATTCCACAAGAAATTTTACGACTTTGAACCTTTCTTGCCTCGCTTGCTCCTGAAACATTTCACGAAGGTTTCAAATGCCCCCGTGTTCTTGAAACTCTTTTGAAGTGCCGGGGACATGGATGCCAACACGCGATTTTTGTTGATTCAACGAACTACTTGTTATATTCAGTCACTGCTTCAGGGTTTGCATCATCATCGAGTATATGAAGATCATGGTCGAGCAAATACTCTTTGTCTTCGTACCTCAAAGAAATTCTCAAGGTACAAATCCATTCCATGTAGTTTGGCCCAGTCAGCTTATCTTTACTTAGGATAGAGAGTTATGTAAGGTTGGATGTTGAGTGAGTAAGAGGAGGATTTTCAGCAATCAAAGGCTATCTGTAGATGTAGTTTTAGTTAGTTTGATATTTAACCCTTAAAATAATTACCCATAACAAAAATTATTTAACAAGCCTATAATCCATATTTTACTCTACGATATGAAAAAGGATGTCGTAATCACATCACAAAGTTATTTAGGTAAACAAATGCTATTTGTTAATTTTATTCACTATGAAACTCCTAGGTCTTTTGAGATTCATTGACTTATGTCAATGGCATGTTAATATCGATTATGCTTATCTTCTATTCGCGACTGGGATGTCGAGGATCACAAACTAGATGGTGAGTCTATCATGCAAAAAACACATGGACTCCTCGGTTCAAGTACTCTTGCGAATCGCGATCGCCACATCATCTTCGACTATAGTTTCAAATTAACGCGCCGACAAACCGCACACGCTCCGTTAACAAACTATAAAGAATATGTGTGTTCTTTTCATGGGTAGCATAAGACTTTCACATTTATTAGTGTATCTAAAATGAGATTTTGTTTTATACTTCATAGTTAATACTTTTAACTTGTCACATTGACCTATCAAACCTTTTCGGTAATTCCACTGGTCCAAACAAGAGGCGGTGAGTATGGTAACACAAAGCGTTTTAAAAACCTTTAACTCATTCGGCTACCATAATATAGGTTACCTCCTTAAACCCCCTTAGAGTGCTTATAGTGAGTACGCCTAAGCTTGACTTGACTATCAATGTATTTATAATTTAACTTTATATATATAATTAAGGTCTATTACATATATAAATTGAATGGAATTTTAAACGATTTAAAATTATGATTATCTAATTAATTCTAATTAACCATGTGAGGACACATTTAATAATTAATATAATCGTTTCCATAATTAGTTCCAGTTAAACATGTGAGGACACATGCTAATAATTGAGTAAATATTTGACATTCCAATTATATTCACTATATATATAATTAATGTTAATATCTATCATGTAATATTATCCACAATTAATATGTAAAACTATCTTTTAATATTTACCAAAACTCAATTTGTGTATTTAAGACAAGTTAGGAAACTAGTAAAAAATCAGGTATTTAAGGCAAGTTAGGAAACTAGGCCAAAATCAATTAGGGTTTAACTTTACATCAAAAAACGACTACCCTATACCCTTTAGGGATTTCGACAAACCTTGTAGGTTTTAATCAAAACATAGTTGTTAATTATGCATACTTTTTGTGCAAGTTTAAAAAAACCTTAGTTTCCAAAAATTAGGTTTTAAGCTTATGACCATGAAACCCTAACTTAGGGATTAAGCAATCCAATGGCCACAAAAAATTTTGAAATCGATTTTGCAACCTCAGACCCTAAAAATCAAAAAACCCTAAACTATCACAAACGGTTTTGCAAATCAAATTGAAACTACTCTTGAGCTAATATCTAAGAACTATGGCTCTAATACCACTGCTAGGTATTAGACAAATCTATTACCACATGATACAGGCAAGCATATTTAAAATTTATCATCTATGGCAATATCAACTAACAACCTACAAGGATTCATATGTTCTAGATAATTAACTACAAAAGAATGAACCAATAACACTTACTTGTTTATTGTGATTGTCGAAAACCACAATTGTGAAACAAACCTATGATCTCGCTTCTTGGATGTTAAGGACCAATAATGTGAATCCCTCTAGTGGCTCACACTCAAGAACACAAAATACCAACAATCCAAGATAAAGCTTAAAAACCTAAACCCTTTAATGGGGTTTACGATTTTGGGAGAGGGAGAGGGATGGGACGTCGATTTTTGAAGGCCAAAAGAATAGTAAGGTTTAATCCCTAGCTATCTATTTATAAGTCTTCTCAACTTGTTGCCAAAGTTATATCTTTTTGAGCAACTAGCCTCCTAAACTGATGAGCATGTTAAAACAACTTTAACTAATTATCATCTAGTCCCTGTACTTTATATAATTAATCTAATTAATTATATTTTAACTTCTAATTAATTTATCATCAAATGAAAAATTAATAAACTAATTACTTTTATTCCCTTTATTCTTCTGACTGTCTATTTGCGTCTTGAGGGCAACCCAAAAGGGCCCTGCTATTATTAGAAGAATTACCAATAGTTAATGACTCTGGACACTATATCTAACAAATCCCTTAACTAACATGCTTTTTTAACGTCATTATCTTTAGCGAAAAAACGAAACGAAATGAAAACCACAAGGATGAAAAAGCAATTTTTAAACCACATGGACGAAAATCATTATAAACACCAAACAACAGGAACGAAAATCATAGTTTACTCTATAATCTGTATATATATATATATATATTAAAAGAGAAACCACATCCAATGATGTGGCACAATGGTATGGTGAGAACTGTGGCTATGAATTTTCTCAAAATTTTGATTTTCTAAAATGTTTAATATATAAAAGACATCTCTACCCCTAAATGAAAGATGTGTGTTTCATTATTAGACTTGGTTTTTTTGTAATTTCCAATTGGTATAACTTATAACTATTCGTTTGTTCATTCCTTTAAATGCTTTTTAATTTCACTTTATTGTAAACCTTAAAATTCACTTTATATGGATGAGGATGAGGATGAGGATGGGGCAAGAGGCACTTGAGGAATAGACATGGAAGAAGTGCTTTAAGAAGTAGGAGGATCAAAGAATCCCCAATCAACAAAAAAAAATATTTTCAATCGCTAACATCCAGAAATGTATGCACTATTATCTTCTTCAAAGAAGGTAAGATTCTTCTATTGGAGCCAAGAAGTTCATGTAGTGTTTTTGTTATGTAGAAGTTCATGTAATCTTTTGTTATATACTATTCCAATATGATTGATTAAAGTTGTTGTTCATGTAGTTGTTGATTAAAGTTGGTCATTGTTGTAAGATATTGCTATCCCTTTTTATCACACAAAAATAAACCTCGGCGCAAGTATACACCTCGGAATACTGTCGTATTTAACAAGTAATAAATGGTACAAAGTATCGGATATCGTTCCCACAGAGATGTTATTTAAAGCTTGTAGAGATGAAAAACTTGACTTTTACAAAGACTGATTTCAGAGGGAGAAAATAAGATGATTTTTGTTGATTAACTAATTTGGTTGGTTGATTGGTAACTTGGAGAAATACGTTTATAAAAAGCAAGTCTGGGGTGTAAGGATTAATTGAGACTGAGTTAATAATAAAGCAAAAAGATATTTTATAATAATAATTATTATCTTAGAAAATTAATACTTTTTATAACCTCATTGAGGTTAAGCCGCTTAAATACCGATAGTTAGTTGTCAATTAACTTTAGGGGTATTACCACGAAATATTAACGATCCAATTATCACAAGTTGTACACTATTATTATAAAGTCAATACACCTCTTTATTTTATTACTAGCCCTTAAATCTCAATTATTAACTTACACCCCAAACTAAGGTTTTTAGTCTTTCATTAAAAATGAGTTTTTATAAAGTATTTTGAGGGATAATAAAAGATGAACAAGAAATACCAAAAATAATCAACTAAGATGAAAATAAAGCTAAACATAATTGAGAGAGCAAATGTAACTATAAATTACTAGAAAGCAAGTAAAGGAAATATAATGCATGAAAAAGTAAACAAGGACAAGTTTGCCATTGGCAATCTTGAAGGGTTGAACTTGGACAAGTTTATCAGTTATGTTCTTGAATGAAATGTTTAGGACAAGTTTACCATTGGTAATCTTGAGGGACACTTATGGACAAGAACACTTTGAATAATCTTGATGTTCAAAATATAAAGAGTGCAATAATTAAAGTAAGATGAAGAAAATGCAATGGTGAAATAAGATGAAAAGATCAACCAAGAAACTTGAAGGAATTCGAACACACTAAACTAAAAAGATGAAGATCTTGATGAAACTATAAATATGGAAGATGAAGATGAAGCTTAATGATTGAAATTACAAACTAAGAACCAATATCACAATAATAGAAGAAGGTAACTTGTGATTGTAAACTCCTTCCAATGCAAGCTTTTTATAAAGGTGATGAAATCTTTGAAGGATTTCACCCCCAAAATGTTGCTGCAGGCGTAGAATAAGAAAAAAAATAATATGAGATGAGATCCAATCTCCAATCCCCATCTATCCTATATATACTAGCATTATTAAGCCATGGCTTAATAAATAAGCCAAACCATCAAAATGGGCCTTCTTTTCCTATGGGCCGAGTTGCTATCCAACAATTGTTTGCCAAAATAAAAACATCCCCATGGGCCATATAAAAGAGTATGGATTACAACCAAAAATACTAATTAACCCAAAACAATTCTTTTTTGTTCTT
Organism: Silybum marianum; assembly: GCA_036898165.1. Classification (NCBI taxonomy): domain Eukaryota; kingdom Viridiplantae; phylum Streptophyta; class Magnoliopsida; order Asterales; family Asteraceae; genus Silybum; species Silybum marianum. The sequence goes on along the minus strand of CM072533.1, from coordinate 32,788,425 downwards.
CCAGCATATTTGCTTTGCCTTCCATCACCATGTTCATCCATCTCTTGCTCATTTTTCCATCTTTTCTTCTTCCTAAACAAAGACAACAAGATATGATTATTGACATTGGATTAAATCACTTTATTAGCCTATAATTCATATTTTGAGCGATTAATATACTAAATTACTAAAGACTAAAATTTATATTAAAATACTAACATAATATTACAAATCCTAACAAAAAAAGATAAAACTAGAGAAAATAAGACGTAAATATAGGTAAATAAATCACCCGTATCAAACATCTCCAAACTTAAACTATTGCTTGTCCTCAAGCAATAAATTTAAGGAAAGATAAAAGAATATCCTACGACTCAAAGGTGAAAGGAAAAAAAAACACAAACCAAGGATGCATGTCTTTGAGACAAAATTTTCACATAACCCAGTTAACCACAATTCTCATGTTCATTCCTTCTGATAATACAATAATCAAAACTGGATTCATTATAACACCACATGTTTGCAAAAAAAAATTGTCTTGCTTTCAATATTTTTCATTATACGTGTATGGTTGTTTCTTTGAAACGGTTGTTTCATTCCTTTTGATGGTACAACTTTTGTACCTTTAAGTATGCGTGTACAGGAAGAAAACTATGTATGAGAGAATTACATGCAATTTTGTTGAAGCTATGCTCCTTTGAGTGTGTTTTTGCATTTTTTTTTTGACTTCTTTTTCTGCATTACCAAAAATTTGAATTTTTGTGCATTTTTTTGGGTGTAGGGTGTATGAATTTTGATATTTGTGACAATTTTGTATCTTGCTTATTGAGAAGATACAAATCCCCACATCTCCAAACTTAAACCATTCAATGTCCTCATTGAATTCGTGAAAGAAATTACCATGAAAGATAGATAATTGAAAGCAGACGGTGTTTGTGCATAAAACGTGGGAGTAATGCAAAATACAATTATCATAATGTCAAATGGTCAAGAATGAACACATAGTTGGTGCAACTGTTTTGGTGTCAAAACTTGTGCAAAAAATAGAGAATTGCACATGGTTTGTTCACAAAAACAGGAAACAAAATGTTTCTAAATTGGGCAAAAACAAATAGCCCTTAGACACAAAGGAGTGCTCGACAAACAACTAAAAATAACAAACCAAAAGACTCAAATGTAAAATAAAAATAATAAAAATAATAAAAAAATAAAAATTAAGATAATATTTACTAGAAAAAATTGAGCTTGATATCACCATAATCATAATATGAATGTCAAGTGATCCTTAAAGCATGTTCGTGTTCTAAAAAAAATGATGCACAACACACCATACAAACTGCAATGTTTCTACTTACTCTCAAAACTATATGAATCCATAAACCAACCTATCATTTCTTTGCTCAAATAGAATCATGAATACATTGAATGAATTCCCACAAACATGATTATACAAAAATTATGGTGGCACTTAGAAAATAGAGGCTAGTTCAAGTGGTAGTTTCAAAACATAAACACAAAAGCATACAAAATGTGTGAGGCCGTGATCACAAATGGAAAGAACAAAACAACCATGAAGATCATGTGATGTGCATAAGATGATGCAAGGGTCATAAGCTCAATTAAGACTAGTAACCTCAATTAAAATTCAATCCTAGACTCAAACATATTCTAAAACAAAAGAAAAAAAAATCAAATAGCAAATTTAAAAGCAAATGAGAATGGGATAAGATGGAACCTGGCCTACTCAAAGTGAGTAGGTGAAAATGTTGTATCAGTCTTGGGGAATCTGACAGTTAGAGCAATTTGTCATAACTTTCTCCTTCCACTTATATTTCAATCATTTCCTCAAGACATCTTTGACTTCTTTCTTATGAGTTGAGAACTCATGGATGCAAAAAGGGGAACGCTTGTCACTCTCATCAGGATATTTCATTTCGTGAAGCACGTCGAGGATGACTTCTTGATCTGTTTCTAGTGATGGTGAAATAAGTACTAGCAACTTTCCTAAGTCTCCTAAAAAGGCATGCTTCAAATGCGAGGGAAGTTGTTTCAGTTCTAGGTCTAGAGCTACCTCTAAGGAAGGAACAAGTGTTTTCTTATCCTTAGATTCTAACACCACAAAAGCAGCAGGTGTCTGCAAAACGAGCTCCACTAATGATTTATTTTGGGTTGGACTTTTAGGGATTATAGTTGGACTAGTACTAGAGTGTGACAAATCCACAATAATCCTATCTTGGGGTTTCTGAACTGAAGTTGGGTCTTTTAGCAGTAATAAAGGAATATCTAACTGTTCAGGAATGCTTGTGGCATCAACGGGCATACTTGTAATTTTGGGCCCAGAGACATCAGAAGACTGTTCTAGAGGTAAAGGGACATAATTCAAAGCTGTGGGAACTTTTTCAGGCTCTGCTTTGATTAGTGGTTCAGAATCTTTTTCTATGTTTTCTAGCAAAAGCTTTTCGCTTCTCAAGGTAATAGACTTAACATGCTCATTTCCCTCTCTCTTGGGTATCTCGGGGTCTTTGCGAAGAGCTCCTACAGGTCTTTTCCTTATTTCCAAAGCTATCTGACCTACCTGTGTTTCTAGGTTCTTAATGGATGCCTGAGTTTGGTTCATAAACCCCTTCATCATTGTTTCTAAAGAAACAGATGACTCGACATTCTGCTTTGGCTTGTTTTGGTAGTTAGACTGATTATTTTGAAAGTGGCCCTGTTGGTTGTTACGGTTTCCTTGGTTTGAATTAAAATTTAACGGTCTTTGATTTTGAAAAGAGGATTGCCCTTGGTTTTGAAATTCAGACTGTCCTTGTGAGTTTTGTGCTGGGGGATTTAAAGTTGGACTGTGCCATGAAAAATTCGGATGTTGTCTCCATCCGGGATTGTATATTTGTGAAAACGGCCAAGTTTTATTTACGAAATTAACTTGTTCCGGATTTCCAGGACAGTTTTCGAACGAGTGTTCTTCGCCATAGTATATGCATTGTACTGATTGGGCATTGGATTGTAGAGACATAACATCAGATCTCACTTGTTGTCCAGTGGACAGGTTTGAAATTAGTTTAGTGAGTTGTGCTGTTAATGCTGTAACAACATCTATCTCTGTTCCTCCAATGGCCTTTTTTAGTGGCACAGACCGTGGGTCAGACCATTGTCCGTTGTTGTTGGAAATCTTTTCAAGTATTTCGATTCCCTCATTATAGGTACAAGTCGTGAATGCTCCGCCTGCAGTAGCATCTAGCATAGATTTTGCAGTGGTATTTAAACCACCGTAAAAGGTTTCTAGCTGTATACAGTACGGAATGCCATGATGAGGGCATTTTCTCAAAAGCTCCTTGTACCTATCCCATGCACCAAGAACCGCTTCATCGTCCATTTGTTTAAAAGTGCAAACCTCATTTCTGGACTTAGCGTTCCTTGTGGGAGGAAAATATTTTTTTAGAAACTTTTCTGCCATCTGGTTCCAACTAAGCACAGAATCTGGTTTTAAGGAATTATACCATGCTCTCGCCCTATTCCTTAATGAAAATGGAAAAAGTTTTAATCTCAATGCATCGTCTGAGACCATTGGGATAAGGAAAGAGTCTGTGATTTCCATAAAGGACCGTAGGTGAGAATGAGGATATTCTGATGGTAGTCCCGCGAACTGACCATTGGCTTGCAACATTGTAAACATGATGGGTTTTAAAGAAAAATGAGTGGCACCAATATTTGTTCTACGTATTCCTGTGTGTAATTGTGCTAGATTCGGAATAGCGTAAGACATAATGGCACCATCTCTTGTGTTTGCAAGCCGGAAAATATTTTGTTCCTCATCATCACCATAGTCTCTTCGTGGAACTTCTGGTGGTGGCTGATTGTTTCCAATTGGTTGATCCCTTCGAAGAATTTCTGGGTGTGGCTGGTTATTTCTTACCGGGATGATTCTTTGTGGAATGACCCCCCCATTTCTGGACGGGTTAATCTATGGATTTCTTAAATTATTGTTGTTAGCATTGTTGTCAATTACGTCATTGTTAATAATGTTAGCGAAATTTCTATTAACATTATTACTAACAACTTCGTTATTTCCACCAATGTTGACAGGACGATTTCCAACGTTGAAAATGGGAGGATTAATGGGATTGCCATTAAGATAGTTAACAAAATGGTTGAAAGGATTGCCTTCAATATTAACACCACCACCATTGTTTCGGTTATTGTGGTTGATAGGTCTTCCTATGACAAAATTTGGAACAATTGGATTGTTGGCATTAATAAAAATTCCACCATTGTTAAAATCTTCTAGATGAGGAAAATCATTATTAATGCTCTCATCGTACAGTGTCTCAACATATATCCTTCAGATTGGTTTTCCGTAACCGTTTGATATTCGGACATTGTGGGAGTTGGTAAATTCTATTGAATTCTCCTACATTGTCTGAAATTGTCAAAGTTGGAATTTGGTGGAAACAACAATCGATGGGATAATCTGAGCATGAACTATTTTTTTCTTTTCTGAAAATGGTGGTGAAACAACTATTTTTGGTTTTTCTTAAAAAAGTGGTAGAAAAATCAAACTTATAAAAATTAAGTTTTTCAAAAGGTTTAAACTTTAGCTTACCATCCCCGGCAGCGGCGCCAAAAACTTGTTGCAAGATATTGCTATCCCTTTTTATCACACAAAAATAAACCTCGGTGCAAGTATACACCTTGGAATACTGTCGTATTTAACAAGTAATAAATGGTACAAAGTACTGGATATCATTCCCACAGAGATGGTATTTAAAGCTTGTAGAGATGAAAAACTTGACTTTTACAAAGACTGATTTCAGAGGGTGAAAATAAGAGGATTTTTGTTGATTAACTAATTTGGTTGGTTGATTGGTAACTTGGAGAAATACGTTTATAAAAAGCAAGTCTGGGTGTAAGGATAAATTGAGACTGAGTTAATAATAAAGCAAAAAGATATTTTATAATAATAATTACTGTCTTAGAAAATTAATAGTTTTTATAACCTCATTGAGGTTAAGCCGCTTAAATACCGATAGTTAGTTGTCAATTAACTTTAGGGGTATTACCACGAAATATTAAAGATCCAATTATGACAAGTTGTAAACTATTATTATAAAGTCAATACACCTCTTTATTTTATTACTAGCCCTTAAATCTCAATTTATTAACTTACACCCCAAACTAAGGTTTTTAGTCTTCCATTAAAAATGAGTTTTTATAAATTATTTTGAGGGATAATAAAAGATGAACAAGAAATACTAAAAATAATCAACTAAGATGAAAATAAAGCTAAACATAATTGAGAGAGCAAATGTAACTATAAATTACTAGAAAGCAAGTAAAGGAAATATAATGCATGAAAAAGTAAACAAGGACAAGTTTGCCATTGGCAATCTTGAAGGGTTGAACTTGGACAAGTTTATCAGTTATGTTCTTGAATGAAATGTTTAGGACAAGTTTACCATTGGTAATCTTGAGGGACACTTATGGACAAGAACACTTTGAATAATCTTGATGATCAAAATATAAAGAGTGCAATAATTAAAGTAAGATGAAGAAAATGCAATGGTGAAATAAGATGAAAAGATCAACCAAGAAACTTGAAGGAATTCGAACACACTAAACTAAAAAGATGAAGATCTTGATGAAACTATAAATATGGAAGATGAAGATGAAGCTTAATGATTGAAATTACAAACTAAGAACCAATATCACAATAATAGAAGAAGGTAACTTGTGATTGTAAACTCCTTCCAATGCAAGCTTTTTATAAAGGTGATGAAATCTTTGAAGGATTTCACCCCCAAAATGTTGCTGCAGGCGTAGGATAAGAAAAAAAATAATATGAGATGAGATCCAATCTCCAATCCCCATCTATCCTATATATACTAGCATTATTAAGCCATGGCTTAATAAATAAGCCAAACCATCAAAATGGGCCTTCTTTTCCTATGGGCCGAGTTGCTATCCAACAATTGTTTGCCAAAATAAAAACATCCCCATGTGCCATATAAAAGAGTATGGATTACAATCAAAAATACAAATTAACCCAAAACAATTCTTTTTTGTTCTTCCAGCATATTTGTTTTGCCTTCCATCACCATGTTCATCCATCTCTTGCTCATTTTTCCATCTTTTCTTCTTCCTAAACAAAGACAACAAGATATGATTATTGACATTGGATTAAATCACTTTATTAGCCTATAATTCATATTTTGTGCGACTAATATACTAAATTACTAAAGACTAAAATTAATATTAAAATACTAACATAATATTACAAATCCTAACAAAAAAAGATAAAACTAGAGAAAATAAGACGTAAATATAGGTAAATAAATCACCCGTATCAGTCATGTAATCCTTAATTCTGAGTTTATTGTAACCCTTAAAATTCACTTTATATGGATGAGGATGGGGCAAAAGGCACTTGAGGAAGAGACACGGAAGAAGTGCTTTAAGAAATAGGCGGATCAAAGAATCCCCAATCAAGAAGAAGAATATCTTCAATCGCTAATATCCCGAATATGTATGCACTATTATCTTCTTCAAAGAAGGTAAGATTCTTCTATTGGAGCCAAGAAGTTCATGTAGTGTTTTTGTGATGTAGAAGTTCATGTAATCTTTTGTTATATACTATTCGAATGTGATTGATTAAAGTTGTTGTTCATGTAGTTGTTGATTAAAGTTGGTCATGTAATCCTTAATTCTCACTTTATTGTAACCCTTAAAATTCACTTTATATGGATGAGGATGGGGCAAAAGGCACTTGAGGAATAGACATGGAAGAAGTGCTTTAAGAAATAGGCGGATCAAAGAATCCCCAATCAAGAAGAAGAATATCTTCAATCGCTAACATGCAGAATATGTATGCACTATTATCTTCTTCAAAGAAGGTAAGATTCTTCTATTGGAGCCAAGAAGTTCATGGAGTGTTTTTGTTATGTAGAAGTTCATGTAGTGTTTTTGTTATGTAGAAGTTCATGTAATCTTTTTGTTATATACTATTCCAATCTGATTGATTAAAGTTGTTGATACATATATAAAAGAGTATAAATAAACGTCACAATATTATATTTTGTTCATTTATAAAATGAAAGATTTCAACAATAGATACCACTATTTGTGGAAGTTTATGGTTAGTTTTTTTTATCAATGTTGAAATACTTATTTGAGTTTTTTAGATATGAAATTGTTTTCTATTATGTAGTTATAATTTAATAATTGAAGGTGTAGAATTATGGATTAAATTGAGCATTTTTATTACTATTAAAGAATTATCCTACTAATAGATTGTAGTTATTATTATCTATAATTATATTATCCTCATATATGAACGCATAATAATATCTTAGGTGCACGTGGAAAATCTAAGAAGCCCCAAATTACAAAGTCGGAGCCAAAGACCTTTGCAAGAAAGTAAATAGTATTTGATGTTGTTATTCTTAGTTACTGTATATGATGTTTATACTTGCACATATAATCACCCAATTTCATGACTTTGGTGAGTTGATGTTAATCGAATGTTAGTTGTTAGAAAAATGGGACACCATAGTAAATTTGTTGTATATTAAAAGATGAACCACATTCAATGTTATTTATTTCTATTTACATGACACTTAATAATAGAAGTAATCAGTATATTTAAAAAGTTATTACATAAATGAAATTGCTCTTAATATATAAATTTTTATTTACGTAATAATATTGAATATAATAATCTGTATATTTTTATTTACATAATAGTAAACTGGTAATAATGAATATAAATAAATAAAATAAAAATAACGATTAATCAGATTAATATAATAATATCTTTTAGTTTACACATAAAAAATCCCCTTTTTGCAATCAATATACATAAATGCAATACTTATGATAATTGAATACATATTATAAATAACCATTATTAGTAATTAATATTTAGATAAGACTTATTGTATAATTTTTAATATTAAAAAAATATTATTAAATGACTATTTCGGTTGTTGTTATTTACATAACACTCCTTATATATTATTTAGAAAATAATATATGTACTAAATAATCACTTACATTAGTTTCAATCATTTTCTTTAGTATATCATACATGTTGATTTTACACCTTATCTTTAACAAGAAACCAAACTAAAAAAATATGTCTTACGCAGATCGAAAAAACTCAAACAAGTCAAATGAAAAATTAAACAATTAAATCGGATCCGCCTATAGCCGAAGTGGTCACAATACTTACGACCACTTACTTTTTGTGCAATGTAGGTTGAGAAATGGGGGGTTTTGAGGAGGCTTTTGGACAAAGTTGCAAGTGAGTGCAATACAACAATGTAATTAAGCAAATTAAAAAAATAAATGCGATTATATATGAAAAACAATGTAATAATACCGCGTTTGTACCGTGCATATACATATTTTATGAAAATATATGTAAGAAGTAAATTGATATATCTATGACAAAACAACCATATTATACATCTCATTATTATAATAAATAGTGTCACATTTATTTTTTCTATCATTTTGATTCAATTATAAAGTTTAATATACAGAAATATTAATATACATATAAAAAGGACATTTCAAATACAATCCGTTACATTTGTATACCAATGCAACCGAATCAATTAGGATATTCATGTGCAATATGTTTGTATATTATATTATAACATAATGATATCTATTAAAAGAACAACCGGGGTTGATGAGATGACTTCATATCAAATGTAATATCTATTCTTATTAGTTTAATATCTGATATATGATTATCGACCAATTCAACTTCAATATTTTTAAAGAATTTATCAATCACCACGCAACGCGTGGTGCCAAACAGTAGTATATATATATATATATATATATATATATATATATATATATTTAACACACACACCCCACCTTGTTCCTCAACACCCAAAAACACCTACACATATATATATATATATATATATATATTTAACACACACACCCCACCTTCTTCCTCAACACCCAAAAACACCTACACATCTTCTTCATTAGTATAAATCAAAATTAGTCTCTCATACCATTCTTTTTTCCCTTCCTCCCAATGTTTTAAAACCGGGGTTTTTAGTTGACCCAGTGTGGTGACCGGGTATCGGGTTAACTGGTTCAACCATCGGGTTAACCCGTTTCAATAATTCTCTTTATCCCTTGCATTTTTTTCATTTTCCTGCGTACATACATATATATAAAGTAATAGTTTGATGTCCACAAGTTCCAACATTAAAAATACACAAACAACAGGTTTTACATCAATCCAAATACATTAACAAACACGCATACACACATTTTTTTTCTTTGAATTTTAATATAAAAACGGGTTAACCGGGTTTGAGAAACGGGTTTACCCCCAGTTTAACCGGGTTATTGAGAAACCTGGTCGGGTTGAAACGGGCCGATCATATGCATTAACCCGACGTTAGTTAACCCGGTCACTACCTTGGATCCCGGTCCAACCGATTCGACCAGCCGGCTAACCCGGGTTTTTAAACATTGCTTCCTCCCCTCATCGGTGAAGCAACAATTCTTCCTCTATCTCCCAATGGGCGCTACAACAACAATTTATTAAGGTTGATTTAAAATCAACAAAAGAAAACCATAAAAATCACAAAACCTATTTAAGTTGTAATAATCCACCACTAAAGCAAATGATAATTGTAAAAATGTTAAACTTCAAATACGGTCATATATATATTTATGATGGGTAAATTACAATAAAACCCAACGCACTTTTGTATTTGGAACAATTAAGTCACTGGACAATTTTTTGGAACAAATAAACCACTGGACTTTCTAAAACCTGTTAATTAAACCATTGCACTTTAAAAAACCTGTTGGATACACCCTTGTGACCTTTTTTAATGAAAAAGTCACTAGAAAAAAATGGAAAAAAGGTCCAAATATACATATTTGTTAATGAAAAAAACACTTCAATTTATGAAACGAATTAAATATACCATTCCCGTTCTTTTTCCCAAAACATAAAAAAGTTAGATTCAACATGTATAATCTATATATAAAAATTGAACCATAATTTACTAAAAGTTGAACCAAACTATATATTAAAAGTTGCTAAATATACCAAAAGTTGTGTCAAAGTATACCAAAATTTAGTGCAAAACTATACCAAAAGTTGCGCCAAACTATACCAAAAGTTGCGTCAAACTATACCAAAGTAACGCCTAATCTAGGTTAAGATCGTGTCTTGAACTATTCTTCATTTGCATCATTAACTTCTGGTGGAGATTCAACAATTTGACTTTCTTGTAACCCTTCTTGATGTCCAACAACAGTCACACCTTCATCATGATCTTCATCACCACGGTCTTCATCATTAACAACAGCCTCACTTGAAATTGTATACGGTAGAATGCCTTCGGGCCATAATGGTTGTGGTACACCTGATGATGTCTTTAACAATGAAGATAAAGTGTAAGTAACATTAAAAATGGTATTTGAATATGAAAAATAAATAATGGTTTACCCCAATCATTGTTTCTCCTGTGATTGGATTATAAGAAACACCCATATATGATGGTATTCTCCCACCTCTAGTCCCTCTTCCACCTCTATTGCCTCTTCCACCTCTAGAGCATCTTCTTGTTGTAGTCGACTTTGGAATGTTGAGCCTTGGTCTACCTTTTGGCTTAACAGGTTTAGGAAGGGGGTCTTTCTTTTCATTCTTGCAAGTCCTGGCATTATGCCCCTTTTCCAAGCAATTGCTACATGTCATTGCCTTCCCAGATTGAGTCACTCTTGTACTTTGGCCCTCAGATTCTGATCTTTTTCTTTTAATAGATGGTCTACCAGGCATTCTTCTCTCCTTAGGTGGGTTTGGTTTGATGTAAGGTGTTGGAGTCCACATGTTTCTCCCATTCAATGGTCTTATAGAATTTGCATATGCCATCTTGAAGATATCTTTAGTAAACCATTTACTAACAAAATCCTCTGGATCCTTATTGATAAAGTGTATTGCAGCTATGGAATGCACACAAGGAATACCTGATATGTCCCATAGTCTACAACTACACTTTCTAGCATCTAAATCAACCACCATTGCTTCATGACCATTTCGCGTTTCAAACACATTCCCACCACTAGGAATAACACACCAACATCTACACACATAAAAGAATATATTAGCATACAAGATCATATTAACATCATAGACAATCATACATAATAATATTATATTCAAAGATAAGCATACCTATGATTTTCTCCCCATTTCTTTAACTTTTTCCTTATGGCCGGACAAACAATTGATTCCCATCCTCGTGCTTTGTTTAACATTTTGTAATGTCTCTTCATAACAAATATCCTTATCTCCTCTAACATAGTGATTATCGGTTTTCTTCTTGCATCAACAATTATTGAATTAAATGACTCACAAATCCCATTTTCTACAGCTTCACAAGCTCTACCGGGTTAAAAAAATGCCCTACACCATGTATTAGGGTCTCTTTCAATCAAGTGATTATATGCATCAAGATTTATTATCTTAAACTTTTCCATGTGCTTCATGAAATCTGCTTCAAAAGTGGAAGTAGCTGCTGCCCAAAAATTGTTTTTGTACTCAACACCATTAAACCTTTTATGAAAATTAGCATATATGTGTCTTGCACATTGTTTATGTTCTGCATATGGTGCCAAGTTTTTTACAGCTTCAACAATTCCCTATTGCATAAAAAGAATGATAATGCATAAACTTGTATATACACTAATTAATGTTCAAAAAACGCATACCTTGTGTTGATCAGACATGATGGTAAGCCCTGCTCCTTCGATAACACCAATATCTTCTATTAGAAGTTCAATAAACCACTTCCAATTCTCCTTGTTCTCCACATCTACTACAGCCCAAGCTACTTAAGCATTCAACATTGTTAGTGGTTAAATAAATAATAAGAACACTTGACAGTAATATAACAAGAATAGTTTGAATGTACATACCTATAGGGTAAATCTGATTATTTCCCGTCTCGACCAATAGCCGATATTAACTCTCCTTTGCACACCCCTTTTAAAAAACAATCATCTAGTCCTACAACCTTCCTACATCCACTAATCCACCCATCTCTTAGTGCTTTGAAACATACATAAAATCTCCTAAATTCATTACTCCCATCTGCCATTATATTTACATCCATCTTAACTGTAGATCCTGGATTGGCCCTCCTAATTTCATGTCCATAATCCCAAAGCTTTCCATAATGTTCTGTCAAAGAACCTTCAATTTCAAGAAGTGCCCTAGACTTGGCCCGAATGCATTGACCCTTACTAACTTTGACCATTAACTTTTGCAAAATATCAGCTTGCATATCTTTAAGTTTTATAAATGGTCTTTCAATGAGCTCCCTAACATAATGCTTTGCAATCCAATCTGGTGTCACTAGGGATCCAAAACTGTAGTCTTTACGACATTTATGCTTACGAGTAATGGCTTTAATCTGAAATGATTTTTCTTGTTGCATCCAAGATGCCCATAATCTAAAAGGACAAGTTCGATCTTTCTGACCTTTTCCACATTTAACAAGTAGTCTCTTTGAATCATTTTTCTCAAACTCTAGTTGGTAGCCATTTGCCACCGCATAGTTTGTCAAACATTGCTTTAATTGACTAGGATTCTCATACCTCTCACCAACTATGGGATTCATCAGCTTCCAAGGAATATTAGGATCATGTATCGGATATTGGACACCTTTTTGTATAGTCTGCTCATCCTCATTATCATCCTCTTCATCAATATTGAACGCAACATCTTCAATCGGGTTTACACAAAGCTTATTTAAAAACTGATCATCAATTGTTCCGTTTAAGCTGATTACATCATTCTCATCTTCAAGGTCTAAAGATAAAGAATTTGACATATGTTCACTTGAATTATTGCTTACTTCATAGCTAAGATCATCACTACAATCATCACTGCAATCAGATGTCATTCTGCAAAGAAAAATAATGATTTCATCACTATTTACAATACAAGGGACGTGAAACGAATTTCTTCATTGTCATCCTACTCCACACCAACTTACCACCATCACTGAATTTCTCTATCTTATTCTCTTCCGGTTTTTTTGGTATAGGGTAATTCTGGTGGACCTCTTGTTAATATTGATGGACAAGTTATAGGTGTTAATATCATGAAAGTGATGGCAGTTGATGGTTTGAGCTTTTCTGTACCAATTGACTCCGTTTCCAAAATTTTAGAGCATTTCAAAAGAAATGGGTAAATATTTATACTAAAAATATACAATTTTCATTAGTTAATTACAGTCCACAAGTTCTTGATATATATATATATATACTAGATAATTGTTGCAAATTTATGCAGGAGAGTAGTGCTTGGTCTGAAAATGCTTGATCTGAATGATATGATTGTTGACAGAAACATATAGATGCTGTGAATAGATACTAAGATACATACATATCAGTGTGAAGACGGAGCTTCGCCGGTTTTTTCTGCTCGCCACTGCTGCCTAAACCCCGCTGCTGCTTCACCGCTCCTCCTTCGCCGCTCCTGCTTCGCCGCTCCTCCTTCGCCGCTCCTGCTTCGTCGGCCCCGCTCGCCACTCGCTTCGCCGGCCTGCTTGGCCGCCGGGCCGCTTCGCCGCCGGGCGTTTCGCACGCTCGCTTCCCGCCGGCTGCTGCTTCGCCGGCGGTGGTGTTGAAAGTGATGGTGTGGAAAGCGGGTACCTTCTGTGGAAAAGTGGTAATATTGAAATTAGGTTTGGGTGTTTTTGTTTTAGGTTTTTTTTTGGGTGCTGCGATAGTTTTAGGTTTTTTATTTTTTTTAAATTCAAGTATTACCTTCTATTCAGGTATCAGGTCACCTAATAGACTTATTTAGAAAGTTTTTTAAAGTGCAATGGTTTAATTAACATGTTTTAGAAAGTCCAGTGGTTTATTTGTTCCAAAAAATTGTCCAATGACTTAATTGTTCTAAATACAAAAGTGCGTTGGGTTTTATTGTAATTTACCCATTTATGATTCCAAACTTATGCATGAATTGATTTTAAAAAGCTTTACATGAAAGTAGAATATTAATTGGAATAGAAAAATGCATACATGGAAGTGGCATCACGTGGGTTCTCTAACCAACTTCAAAAAGTCAAAATTGGAGAAAGGTTATTAAAAAAATGGTAGGGGAAAAAATTGTTGTAGGTAGTGATTTGGAAAAATGGTAAAGGATAATGAGGAAGAAGAAGGGTGAAGGTGGGGCCATTGGGTTTTGTGGGTTGGTTTTTTATTTTATTTTAAATCTTGAATGGTACAATTGTACCTAAACATCAATAACAAATTAACAAGTATATATAATGTACGGAAATATCAAAAATTATTAAAAAGTTAAAAAGACAATATTATCCGTTGACTTAACCAGAATTTTTTTAATTTTATTAGGATGAATAACGAAAAAAGAACAATCTAATGCAAACTATAAGGGGGCGTTTGGTTCGTCGGAATGGAATGGGATCTGGTGGAATTGAAATCTGATTCCATTGACCAGATTCCAATTTCTTTGTTTGGTTCACTATTTTCAAGAATTGGAATTTGTTAAATTCCAAATAATTCCAAAAAATGGGCATTTGAGATTCCTTGGGTTATCCATGGGATTTCTATGGAATTGAATTTGATATATTTCTAATACCTAAAATACCTTCATCCTAAAAAAATAACTAAACCTTAATCTCTTAAAATTGAAGCCGAGACCCATTCACTTGGATTTTCGGTTCGACTTTTTCGGGAATTTTTTCAATTTTCGGTTTTTCGATTTCGGTTCGGTTCAGTTTTTTTGAGGTTTTTTTTTTCAATTTTCGGGTTTTCGATTTCGATTCTGTATTTCAGGGGGTTTTTTAGTTTTCGGCTTTTCGGTTTCTCGGTTTTTTTTCCCAGTTTCGGTTCGGTTTTTCCTCACCTCTAGCAGTTAGGTTCTCTATCGTCTCCTGCAACAACTAAAATATGTCTTGCCCTAACAGATGTTCTCTTGCAGTAGTTTTTTGCTTTTTTCTACATTTTTTAGCTATTTTTCCTGTAAAAAAATATGATTTTTGCTGTTTTAGCAGTTTCTGTAGTTTTTGGCGGTTTTATGCAGTTTTTAGCTGTAAAAAAGCTCAAATTATTTTTAGTGTTAAAAAAATTGAAGTAACTAATAATTATTTTATCAAACTAATTTTAGTTAAAAAATTAAACTTAATAAAAATGGTATTTTAGTCATTTACTGGAATTTCATTCCAATTCCAAAGCTACATTCTGTGAACCAAACAGACAGATTCCAATTCTTTCAACAGATTCTATTTCAATTCTGCCAACCAAATAGCTGGTCAAACTTGACAACATTCCAATTCCAATTCCTTCAAAGTCAAATTCCTTTGACAGATTTCATTCCATCCAATTCCATTTTACGAATCAAACATCCCCCTAAGGATGAAAAAAATTAGTTTTTAAATTACGGGAACAAAAATTGTTATAAACATTAAACCACATAAACAAAAATCAGAATTTACTCAAAATAAAATTAAAAAAACTTTTAAATTCACCCAAATTCTGTTCTCCTAAGCATTCTCCAAGACCAACAAAATTTTCTTACATTCCACCAAATTCTCAAAATTTTCCAAATGAAATGTGAGGTCTATCCGTCCATATGAGAACCTTCGTTATGAAGTTCTTTTGGTGTTCTTATTTTGTTGAGGTATGATGATATGGTAGGATAATAAGTGGAAAACAATGTTTTTATAGGTTACTTCATTAAAGATAAGGTATTATTTTGCAACAATAAACTAGCTTATTTTTATGATACACGTTTAATAAATTATAAACTAATTTTTTTAAAATGCTACTTAAAATAACGTTTTAGAAATTTATTGTTACTTTTTCTAATTTATAATCCTCATTAATATTAATAATTATTTATTAATATTAATTATAAATAAAAATTAATAAAAATTAAATATTTCTAATATTAATTAATATAAATTTTAATTGATTATTAATTATAAATTATATGCTAATATTATTTATAATAATTATTACATGTACTAATTATATTTATATTATTATTTTCTTTAGTTATTATTCAATATGTTTAGTTATTCAAAAACAAATATATAACGATTACAAGAATGTTTATGTAACATAAAAATTAAATTTATACTTATTTTGTTGCATAAATAATAAAATTGTGTTTAATAATTTAGATAAAATATTTTATTTAATTGTTAATTTTTTTTAATATATATTAATTAAGATATATAAAGTTGATCAATTTTATTGTTATTCATATTATATGTAATGGTTATATAAAATCATAAATAATAGATTTTTTTTTAAATTTGTTTTAACAAATCCAAATATTACAATATATGTAATAACCAATTTGAATTTATTTTAATCAATATATTGTATTTTTTATTTTTTTCATCATTTTGTTTGTATTAATTAATATATTATATTATTAACGATTTGTTTTTAATTATATTAAAAAAATAATATAATTGATTGTTTTTAAATTTATCATTTTTGATCATTTTACATTCTTATAAGCTAGTTTTGTCAAACATGATTTATTCATCAGATCAACTAGCAGCTAGCAGATCAGTTAGTAGATAGTTTATCAACTAGTTTGCTAAACATAGCCTAGAGATAGTAAAAGATGGAGAAACTTCATTTTTGTCCCTATGGTTTTTCCTAGTTCTCGGTTTTGCTTCTTAGAGTCCATTTAATATAAATTTGTCATTATAATTTTGCAAATTTTGTCTGTCCATCCCACTAACGGTCATCATAATTTTTTTTTGGTCAGGAGCATATTGGTCTTTTTTTCCTTTATTTGTATCTTTTTCTTATTTTTTGTTAAGTAAATAAAAACCTTCTATTAGATCCTGGTTGTGTACCCACGCAATGCAACGGGAATCGTAAATGCAAACGATTTTAACGGTTTGATGATTTGTTCGACAAGATTTTAACAACGATATGTTTACACTTAGGAGTCATTTACCAAACGTTTACCCAAGTAAGCCGCTTACCAAGTCATATTACCTTACTGAATAAATATGACAAGGACCAAAAATCTTACCCTGTAAATGCGTTAAGAGCAAAGACAATGACCGAGAGTCTTACCCGGAAAGTGAAGGCGATGGATCTTACCATGGTTAGCACTTACCAGATAAATTGTTGCATACAATATCATTTTGGTAGACTAAAATCTTACCCGGTAAGTAAATGATAGTGTTAAATTTTGCCCCTAAGCACTTACCCTGGTAAGTTTTGGTAAACGACCCCTTAATCTTACCCGGTAAGTGCTTACCGGAAGATTTTAACTTATTGGATGAAACATTGCCAAAATTGAGAACTTTACCTAGTAAAACCAATAACAATGATCCATTATCTTACCCTGTAATTAAGAATGACGACTCCTACCCAATAAGAACTTATCGGATAAAATTGATGTACAAAGATAGTTAAAATGATTCTAAGATTGATCAAGTTATTTGATGAAACCAAACCATCTTTTCTAGAGCATTGATTCTTACTTTCTAAAAAAAGTTTGATAGTACGTGTGTCAGAAGGATCAATTCGGTATGTCATTTACAATTGATGAAGGTCCAGTGGGTTCTCTAAAAGCAACCAACTTTTTACTCAAAATTGGATTAAAAGTACAACAGGAGCTAAAAGTACCTGTTGGTTGTATTTGAACCATCTTCTTTGCTTGGTAAATATCTTATTTGACACTCACATGACTCAAATTTAAATGCTTCTCCATCACAAACTAATGTTAAACATCATTACAACACACTTACATAGACTAACTGAAAGAACAATACATTCCAGACCAAAAGCTTTGAAACTCGAAAGTATACTAAAATGCTTCAAACAGAAGCTTTGATGGTGGTTCCAAACCAAAAAACACATCCAGTTTGGAAGTATATAAAAATTACATGTAAAATCAGATTGCAAAAGATTTCATGATCCAATAACCATTTCAGTAAAACAACATACTCAACTTGTATTTGTCAAACCACAAGGATTGTGGCGTACTAGTTAAGGCTTGTGGGGGATGAGGCTAGATAACCCATCTACCCCAGGTTCGAATCAGGCGCAAACAACTTATGGCCACTGAGGAATTATCTCAGGACTGCATGCTTTAGCAGTCTTAAAATAAGGGACGTCGTCCTTGTAATACAATGATTGTATATAAATTAAAGTAAGACGAATGAAAAAAATTGAATATGCTCTATGTCGTAAGTATTGCCTCGGGTGTCCTTGGATGTCCTCTCCTGTCTTTCGGTCCGTCTATTTATACCGGCTGAGATTATAGCGGTTGAGACAATGATGGAGTCTTTAATTGCGTCTGTTATATCCGTTGTATTTAATGATAACGGTCCTGTAATTAAAAGCAGAACTGAAACATACGTTATGTCGTTAGTAAAAGCAAATGTCCAATGATTCATTCCACGGTCGAGAGATAGGTGCGATGACGCTTGATTATGTCATTGGTCGATCCTTCACGTCTTCCGTCGTATGATAGGAGTTTGGTCGTACGATAGATTCGACGCTTCCTCTCTGTACCACAAGTCGTTAGTTCTTTGTTCTTTGGTATTGATGGTCGTGTGATTTCGTTCGATGGTCGTTATTCGAAGATTTTGGTCCAAACAGTTTGCCCCAAATTTAAAAATAAAAGCGGCAAAGTTTTGAATTTTAAATTTAAATGTTAAAAAGGTAACTTGATAGTCAAAACGAAAACTGAACTGGTTGGGATTCGACTAGAGCCAGGTGCGCGTGGCCGTGACGACATACACAAAGTGGGCGCGTGTGTCAGGCGTACCAGCTGCAGGGGACAAGTGTCATTAAAGTGGTTGCATGCGAAAAGGTATTGGACAGGTGTCGACCGGGGGTTAGCGAATGGTTTTTTGGAAACCATATAAATAGTGGTTGGTTTCCATATTCGTCTCTTTTACGCTTTGCTAAATTTTAGAAGGAGATTTTTCGAAATCTTTGCCAAAGCTTGAAAAAATTTAGCTAGAAAACCAGTTTCTCAGTTCGTTAGACAAGTGTAGAGAGATGAAAGACCCTAGAAGCTTAATCATTACGCCGAAGGATCTGAGGGCATTCAAAGATCTTGCCGGTTTGCCGAACAGTTTATATTTTGAGAGTCATGGCGAACTAAGGCCAAGGGAATGTCCCTAGGGTTCTTTGTTTTGTACGAATATCCTTTCAAGATCGGGCTCAAATGGCCCTATTCTCGTTTGGCTAGGGAGTTCCTGGGCAGGTTCAATCTGTCTCCGGGGCAAATGATGCCCCAACTCTGGAGGATCATGGCGACGATCGATCGGTTAACGTCCGACTGAGAGTCTCCCTTCACCATTCATGAGCTTTTGATGGCTTATATGGTGAAGGTTGATGCGAACAAACGGTATAGTCCCTATATCCGTTCTTGGAAGGGACAAGCTCTAGTCCAAGGGACGGCGGTGAACGACCGCAGCTGGAAAGAGCGCTACATATTTGGTCATGCGTTGGTCCGTGATGAGAATGGTTGGCCTACACGGGGTACGTGTGTCTTACTTGAAAGAATATTTTCGAAATTTCTATCTGATCGCATTGTTTCTTTTCGTATAGCGGAAAACTGTGACGCAGTCCAGCCCCTGCCTGACTCGACGGCCAAGATCGAGCGTTTTTTTGCAAATTCCCGATCGGACGTTCCAGGTTCACGTTCATCAGTTTGTGGATGAGGAGGATGAGGGTGTTGTTTTCCTGGGTACCTCAGAGACTTCTTTCAGTCAAGAAGTCGAGGAAGAGGAAGAAGAGATGACTGGTAAGCTTTTTTGTCGTATATTTTCCCGTTTTCGACACACTCGTCGTTTATTAACTTCTGTTGTTCATTTTTCAGAAGAGGCGATGGATCCTTCTGCTTCGGAGGATGCTCCACATGTGACCACGCCGACGAAGGGCGTGATTCCATCTGCCTCCTCTAGCGGGGCATTGTCAGCTGATGGGGCAGGGTTTACCCTATCGTCGAAGGAGGACAATCTCCCTTAGGGGGTTCATCCTCAAACTTTTCTTGCCCAACGTGGCTTGGAAATGAGAAAAACAAGGGTCGCAGCCCAGTCGGGGACCAAGAGGCCATCGTGGCCAATCCTGAGGGAACCATCTTCTGGGCTCTTGACCCCAAGAAGGTGAAGACGTCGACAACAGCGGAGCCTATTCGGGCGATCGTGCCAATGGTCGTATCCGGCGTTTCTCCTCCCCCTTCGTCGCGAGACAAGGGTAAGAAGCTGACGACAGAAGCTTCTGTCGCTCGACCCCAGATCCCTTCTGATTTTCTAAAGAAGAGATCAACGGATCCGCCAAATTTTGTTGTGATCTAACAAACTCAACAGAGATTACAGCATTCATGATTAACTCTCTAATCATACTGTGTCTAACACCCAAGTTTCTAGACTTTCCATTGTACATTTGGCTATAAGCCTTAGACAAAGTGGTTGCACTATCATAGTGGATAGAAATAGGTGCATGCTTCGACCACAATGGAATCTCATAAACAAGATTCTTTAACCATTCTGCCTCTTTACCGGCAGCGGCTAAAGCCACAAACTCATATTCCATTGTTGAGTTTGTAATACAACTTTGCTTCTTTTATGCCCAAGAAATCTCACCACCTCCAAGAAAAAATACCCAACCACTCGTCGAAGAATGATCCTCCATGTTAGATATCCAACTTGCATCTGAGTATTCTTCTAACACCGAAGGATAACCCAAATAACTCAAACCATAATCCATGGTACCCTTGAGATATTTAAATACTCTTTGAACCGCTTGCCAATGTTGAGTGTTCGGATTACTAGTATACCGACTCAACCGTCCCACGGCATAAGCTATATCGGGCCTGGTACTTGTGATGGCATACATAAAGCTACCAATAGCCTTAGAGTATTCTAGTTGTGAATTAGAAGTGCCCTTATTTGGCATTAATTTCACACTAGGATCCATAGGAGTGCTCATGGGAGAGCAATCACTATCATTGAACTTTTTGAGAATTTTCTCAACATAGTGTGACTGTGTCATAACAATTCCTTTGTTAACCCGTTTAATTCTATTACCAAGAATTACATCAGCCTCCCCCATATCTTTCATGGAAAAATAGATGATAACAACCTTTTAGTTTCATCTAATTTTTCCATGAAAGATATGGGAGAGGCTGATGTAATTCTTGGTATTAGAATTAAACGGGTTAACAAAGGAATTTTTATGACACAGTCACACTATGTTGAGAAATTCATCTACCTGGTTTTGATCAGTTCCAAAAATCAACATGTCATCCACATACAAACAGATGATAACACCCGCACCTTTAGCATCAGATCTGCTATAAACACATTTATCACATTGGTTTAGAGAAAAACCACATGATAAAATAACCTCATCAAACTTTTGATGCCACTGTTTGGGTGCTTGTTTCAGCCCATACAAGGATTTCACAAGTTTACACACCTTATGCTCGTTTCGGGCATAACGAAACCTTCCGGTTGTTTCATGTAAACCTCTTCATGAAGATCACAATTCAAGAAGGCTGTTTTAACATCCATTTGATGGATAAACAGGTTGTGAATTTCAGCCAAGGCAACCAATAACCTAATAGTTGAAATACGAGCTATTGGAGCATACGTATCGAAATAGTCAATACCGGGTTTTTATCGAAACCCTTGAATGACTAGTCGGCCTTTGAGTTTATCAATTGTCCCATCAAATTTCATCTTCTTTTTGAAGATCGATTTGCATCCAAGTGGTTTAGAACCTAGAGGCAAATCAGATAACAACCAAGTGTTATTCTCAAGAATCGATGACATTTCGTCATCAATTGCTTCTTTCCAAAAGGCAACATCTCGCGACTCCATCGCTTCTTGGAAGGTCTTTGGGTCATCTTCAATACTGTAACAATAAGAGTATTGAAGCCCTAGTTCATCCCTTGTTCCTTCAACCAAATACAGTTGAAAATCTTCACCGAATTTTTTGGCGATTCGACCTCTTTTGCTTCTTCGGACCTGCTGCATTTCTGGGGTTGAAACGCCATCCATACTTTCTGGATTTTGCACTTCATTAGTGCTAGGAATCAGATCCTTAGGCCTTTGGATTGATGAAAATTGTATCTCATCAAATTTCGCATCCCGTGACTCGATAATGGTGTTTTTCGATACCGAATCATTAGATTCTATTACGTAGAACCTATATGCCTTGGAATTTGCTGCATATCCAATGAATATACAATCAATTACACGTTCACCCAAAGTCTTTCTTTTGGGTTCGGGTAGCTTCACAACTCCCCGACAATCCCAAATTCGAAAATGACTCAAACTTGGAGTTTTGTTGAACCAAATTTCATATGGGGTTGTTTTGTTCCGTTTGTTTGGAACTCTATTCAAAACATAACAGGCCGTTAACATGGCCTCTCCCCAAAATCCCTCACTCAATCCCGTGTTGAAAAACTTAATTTTGGTAAGTTTTTTGGATGTTGTACAATTCACCAAGCACACTGTAAAAATTGATGAAGCATAAAGGCAATGTTTAATATTAACCACATATGTTATGTGGACTAGAATTTGAAACGTGGACTACAATTTGAAGCATCAACCCACGTGTATCATTTGATGAATGATGCATGGATCCAACTTGGTGCCCAAGTTATATGTTGCACATACAAACATATCATCCATATCTATATAAATAACGACATGCATGGATGTATGGATGACATGCATAGGTGCCGTAGATTCCTTATAAATATGGAATTATATGTGAAGTTAAAGGGTGCCAAAAGATAAAACAAAAGAACACCAACCTTCTTCTTTCTATAGAAATTCCTCTCGTCAAACTTTGTAGTTATATATACATATATATAACTTTGTTTTAAGGAAATATAGGGTAGCTGATTCGTTGATCCAAGAATCTGTGTAAACACGTTGTAATCTCTCCCGGTTGGTAATATATTGATCTCTCTCTCCCTATGGATGTACACTATCACCTCGATAGTGGAACCACGTTAAATCTCGTTGTCTCGTTTACGTGCCGTTTTCGTTATTTGATCGTAAAATTCGTTTAACTGCTAATTTACGTTTGT
Organism: Silybum marianum; assembly: GCA_036898165.1. Classification (NCBI taxonomy): domain Eukaryota; kingdom Viridiplantae; phylum Streptophyta; class Magnoliopsida; order Asterales; family Asteraceae; genus Silybum; species Silybum marianum. Next base: position 32,765,336 of record CM072533.1, on the reverse strand, counting down.
GGATCGGTATGAATTATTAAGACCGCAATATACAATATTTAGATCTCGATAATCCGCATTTGTTGTATCGGGTCAGTTTGCACCGTGATTTATTGTTATCAAGTTTTGGGACCGTAAATCACTTTGTAATACGATCTCGTAACTGCAACCGACCCTTACATCCCGAGTATGAGAGCATCGAGTTTACCATTTCTTTTAAAACTCGATTTTTCCGTTCGGAAACCCCATTTTGTTGAGGTGTATACGGAGTCGTAGTCTCATGGACTATACCAACTGAATGGAAATATTGAGGGTCCATATATTCCCTTCCCCGATCAGTTCGGAGACGCTTAATTGAACCACCCAATTGTAGTTCAACACTCGGTTTTGTATATTTTGAATTTTTTCAAAGCTTCATCTTTGGCATGTAACAAGTACACATAACAAAATCGAGTGTTTTCATCAATAAATGTGACAACATATTTCTTATTACCCAACGAAGGAGTAGAATGAAAGTCACACAGATCACTGTGTATAAGCTCCAAAACAGCCGACTTTCTTTCGACATTCGGAAACGGCTGTTTTGTTACTTTCGTAAGCATACATGTTTTACATGTTTCTATATGAATATCAAAGGCTGGAATAAGACCATTCTTTGACATTTCATGCATTCTTCTAAAAATTCACATGACCCAGTCTAGCATGCCAAACCATTGAGTCGTGAATTTTAGACGAAGAAAATGACAATATAAATGCAAAATTTTCAGAATTGAAAAACTTGGATATAATATTCAAACGAAACATTTTATTAAAATAATATCCAAAACCAACAATTTACCATATCGATATAGAATATATCTATCCGAATCATAAACTTGTCTATACCCTAAACAGTTCAATCTACCTTCACTAACTAAATCTTTCGAATTTTAGGAACAAACAAAACATCAAACAACCTAACATGATTTCCAGAAGTAAACTGTAAATTAACTACTCCAATCCCACAAATCGACGCGGTCAACTCGTTCCCCATATTTAGTTCAGATCCATCTTCAACCGGTGTCAATTTCTCGAACCAGCGTTGATCTTTACAAACATGGCACGTTGCCCCCGAGTCCATCCACCATGCACAATCATCATCCTGTACATAAAAAGACTTCGGAATAAGTGAAATATAATTATTATTTTCAGATTTGTTATCAAAGTTAGTCAAAAACTGACCTCTTTTCACTTGAGTTTGGTCTTTAGACCCGGCTCCACTTCCACTTTTTCTAGCACCGTTGTTATTAGGGGTGAGCAAAACCGGGTACCCGGCCATTTTCCATGGAACCGGAACCGGAACCGGCAGTTCCTGGAAATCCGGAACCGAAACCGCTAACACCGGTTCCTAATACTTTGGAACCGGAACCGATGGAACCGGTTCCGGTACCGGGTACCCGGTTTCAACTTTTTTTTTAAATATTTTATATTGCATACAATAAAAATATAATTATGAAGTACAAAATACAAAATACCGACTTAAAGTAATAAATACAACAAATGGTTAAAACTAATCCGATAAAAACTAATTATTACATAAAAACTACTAGAAAGTTTGAGTTTTTATTTATTATTAATAAATATATAAAATGTTTTTTATTTAAAAGTAGCGGGTAGCGGGTACCCAGCGGGTAACGGTTCCAAAAAAATGAGAACCGAAACCGGTCATGATCGGTTCCGTATTTTAGGAACCGGAACGGGAACCAATCACATCGGTTCCGGTTCCGGAACCGGCAGTTCCGAAGCGGTTCCGGTTCCAAAGGTGAGTACCCGATTCCGATGCTCACCCCTAGTTGTTATACAATTTAACCCGGCAATCACGTTTGGTGTTAGTCCCGGAAGGGAGATGGCTAAGCTAGTAAGAGTTTGTAGAAGGGGGGGGGGGATGAATACAAACACACAATTTTTGCTCTTTTAAATTTTTTAATATAAATATTAAAAATTTACACACAGAAGTTTGTTGCGGAAAAGAATAGACAACCTATTCTAACAAACTTAAATAACAGTAATTAACTTATACACACAGGAAGTTAAAATAAGACTGTTAGCGCACACAACTTTGGCGAAATCAAACAAATACTTTCAGAGAAGTATTGTTGGAGACGTGAGATTTCTGGGAAGGACTTCATCTCCTTTTATAGTGCCCATGCAAGGGATGCAAGTGGACATCTGTCAAGGATTGATTAGCTGGAAGTTTATCTGATGGACAATGGAAGAGGCTAGTCCCTTTGTACTAGTTTAATGGATGAACCATTCCTTGTAGCACGTAATGTCAGATAACTTTATCTTCTTTTTTCTTCATGCTCTGTGAAGTCCCATCAAACCTTTTAGCTAAAAGACAAATATTTCTTTTATAAGAATAAAAGAGAATGTCTTTATTTAAGACTTGATGCCCAAGTTCTTGCAGCTCACGTATCTTGCAATTGTTGTGAGTAAGAACTTTATCTCTTGAAATTGCTAAGTGATACATGAAGCCATGTATCATATCGGTGGATACTTTGTAAGGCTGGAAATGGTAAGTGTACACTTTGCTTTTGCTTGATAAACTTCATCTTTCACTAAGTGTTGAAAGTGTACATCCTTGTGACTTGATATCACAGCCTTAGAAAATATACCTGCAATTTCGGTGACCAAGATTGTAATGTCGGTGACCATGACTTCAAACTTGATGTCCTCATCTTGTATTGATGTCATAGTACTTTGATAACTCTTAAGTGTACCATCGGTGACCCATGGTGACCCAACAATCTTGACTTTGGCAAAATGATCTGAATATTGAAGTTAGTTGGTACATCCAAAATTCCACTTTTTGATGTACAACACTTGATTGATTAGTCTTTGACTTTTCAATACTTGAAGTATATTTCAGACCTTCAAAAGACACTGTAAAAGATCAAACAAATAATAGAGAAGGTTCATCACCAAATCATCGGTGACCCAACAATCTTCCCCTATTTGATGATGATACCTATAAGTTAGAAAGAAATACTTTTGACCCTTTCTATTTTTCTTTTGGGTTCTTTTGACTCAGATTTTTTTTTTTTGACTGAGTATGTACAGTATATATGAAAAAAATATATGTCCAACATATGAAAAAAAATTAAATAAATTTACATATATACCAAGCATCTGGGTACTTGAAGGGAATTGTTGCAGCATCTCTACTCTTGAGTTCATTGAAGATTAAATTGTAGAGAATTCCTTCATCTTTGCTATAGAGGACCACACTTAGAATTTCTTGAAGGAAACTGCTATCGGCAGGGGAATATTGGTAGCCTTAGAAGAAACATTTGTTCCTAAGATCATGTTTAAGGAACATACCATATTCTGGAGCAGTGATGATGGTTGTTGCTAATTGAACTAGCAAGGTTGGATTTGATAGATCAAAAATTTGAAATATCATGAATGCTTCCTTGTGGAATGGGAGAGAGAAGAATTCAGTCTGCATCGGGGTTAACATTTTGTCTGTCTTTGATTTTCTCCCCCTCAACAATTGCTTTCGACTCATTCTTCTTAGAATCAGTTAGATGCTCCCCCTCAGCTGATATCTTATCACTTAGAAGATTTCTTCCCTTTCAACTGTAATCTCTTTTTGAGAAAATTTCTTCTTCTCTGTTGATTTCTCATTTTCCTCTTCAGCTTATAATACTTTAGCCTTAGTAGATTTCTTGAGAAGATTTCTTTTCTCCTCTCAGCTGCATGAGGAGGATTTCTTCTTCTCCTTCTCAGCTTACAATACTTTAGCCTTAGTTGATTTCTTGAGAAGATTTCTTTTCTCCTCTCAAATTTCTTGTTGATTTAGCCTTATCGGGAACTTTGAATTTTCTCCCCTCGCCGGGCTGAGGGGAGAAGATGAGTAAATGAGGTGAGAAGGTGGAACAAATTTGGGGAGTCCACCAGAAGAATAAATAAGCTATCAGAAATAAAAATAAAAAATTATTTTTATTTTTATTTCTCAAACCCATATATCGGAGAGTTCACTAGGTGGAAACATTTCCGTCAGAAGGAGATATTGGTGAACAAGAAAAATGGGAGTCCCTCCAATTCGACCAGTTTCGCCGAATCTTCATAGAGATGTGCAAGGTCATCAAGATCATAGATCTTGGGTGCAAGGTTGTGAAGTGACAAAAATAGTCCTTGGATTGGGAAGGTTCCAAGTCATCCTTATCAACCAAAGAGAATGTTGAGGAGGGTTTAGTGAGGGTCCCCGAAAATACAATCAGGTCCTTTTAAGAGGGCATGAAGGAGCTAGGTGAGTCTTTAAAGGATTCCCTGGGTCCAGTAGGGAGAATTTCAACACTCACCAATTTTTGGGAATCAGTGAGTGGCTTGTGAGTTTTTGACCCTTGAGGTTCCCTAAGTCTCTTTGAGGAGAACTTGGGGGGGCTTTTGGAACTCCTCCGCTTCTTAAAAAGGATATTGGCTTGGGTAGATACCGAAGGCTTTTTCGGTGTCATAGCCGTAGAAGCAGGCGCGGAGGTGGAAATGGTAGAATATTTATAAACCTTAGATTTCTTTTTCTTCTTAACCATGTCCATATGTAGGAGAGAGAAGTTTGTGAGCAAAATTTGTGGAATTTTATGGTCATGAGATCAGAGAGAATAAAGAGTGAAGGATATTAAGTATCCAAAAATAGAGAGAGAAACATCAGAGACTTTGGAGATTTTTGAAAGAGAAAGGATTGAAGAATTTTGACAGTCAATAGATGGATATTTTGACAGTCAACAATCAGAGCCTGTTTTGACAGTCAACAATCAGGAGCCTGTTTTGACAGTCAAAGATAGGTGGGTATTTTGACAGACAGAATTCAAAGAGTAGTTTGACAAAATTATTGGAGTGAATTTTATCATGACAGAAATTAGAGAGAATTTTAACAGCAAGAGAATTCGGAGAGATATTTTGACAAAGATATATAGGGAAAAGTATATCTGAGGAGAAATTTAGGAATTTTAGCTGTCCAAACTCTGAGAGAGGGAGATAAATAAAATTTCAAGATATGAAATTTTGGATAGATGTTAGTTGTCTAAAATCGAGGAGTCAAAATTTAGAATATGAATTTTGGGGGTTACCGAAAATTTAGGAGAGTACCAAAAAAAAATTTAATTTTTTTTTTCGTCGGTGACAACAGCAATATCGGTGGCTGACGTCAGCATGTCGGTGGCTGACGTCAGCATTTTTTTTTTAATATATTTTTTTTAAATTTTTTTTTTTTAAATTTAGAGATTGAAGGAGTGACATACCTGGTTTTCCGATCAGAAATTTGATTGACTTCATCCAATGATTTTGTGCATAGATGGGTAAGTTGAAAGTCAGAATGAGTGGGGTCTTCTAACCATGAGGTTGTTTCACATCGACTTTTTATTGCCTTTGTCTTTTTGTTTATCCACCTCAGAGCTAACATCAATGTTGACATCTTCATCCAGTCAGACACTAGACTTCTCCCCCTGAGTGTCAGCGCCTATGAATTTAGTAGCCTCTTCTTGAGCTATTTTGAGCACATTTCTTTGGTCAAACTCAAGGGTTCGGGCACTGACTCCCTCCCCCTCAATTGTTGCTTCAGTTATCTTGGTGACCTAGGCTTCGGTTACATCATCGGTGGCTGTGGCTGCAGCATCGGTGGCTGTAGCTGCTGGATCGGTGGCTACAAACATCGGTGGCTGTAGCTGCAGCATCGGTGACTGCAGCATCGGTGGCTGTAGTTGCGGCATCGGTGGCTGGAGGAGCAGCTAGAACATCGGTGGATGGAAAAGCAGCTAGAATATCGGTGGATGGAAGAGCAGCTAGAATATCAATGGATGGAGTCACATAGGTGGCTGGAGTGACATAGGTGGATGGAGTCACATCGGTGGATGGAGTCACATAGGTGGCTGGAGTCACATAAGGAGTCACATAGGTGGCTGGAATCACATAGATGGCTGGAGTCACATCGGTGGATGGAGTCACATAGATGGTTGAAGTCACATAGGTGGATGGAGTCACATTGGTGGCTGGAGATAGAGAGGCGGCAGCTTTCTTGTTTTTCTCCCCCTCAGTGGTTGAACCCTTGAAACCCACTGAAGAGAGAAAGATCTTGATTCTTTCAACATCAAAACCTACAGCATCAACCTGCCGTTCAACCCTTTGAAAACAAATCTATCCTTATCCTAAAAGAAGGAATCACCAACATCAAGTTCAACCGTTGGAGAGGAAGTTGGTATGCTGTCAACCTTTGTATGAAGAGTTGCAAGAGATTCCAAAATTGCTTTCTGATTAACAAGGATAGAAGCAGTATCGGTGGCTTGCTGAGAAGAGGCACTTCGAAGTTCTCTGATAGAAGAAAGTACAGAATCTTGCTTGAGAGAATCCCTTGCTGAAGACCAAAGACATCCAAGTGCAGGAGATCTAAGCATGTCATGAGAGTTGGGTGACTCATCGACAACTCTTCAATGCTAGATCTAAGAGTAGAAGAAAGAAAGGCCATTCTTTCCATTTCCTTAGTTGCATTATCTTCCAGAACTTCCACCCGGCGGATAGTATCACGAGTAAAATTCGGCGCATGCTTCTGACACTTGCTGACTAGGTGCGACGTCGGTGGCTGAAATACGACGTCGGTGGCTTAGAAGTGATCGTCGGTGGATGAGGCTAGGAGAGAGAGATACAACGTCGGTGGCTAGTACGACCGTCGGTGGCTAGGTCGAGAGTGCGACCGACGGTGGGTGGGATGTCGACGTCGGTTACCGTCGGTGGATGGATGGATGGACGGAGACCATCGGTGGCTGTGTCGGTGGATGGTCTTGATGGACAACGTCGGTGGGTGGTTGAAGACCGTCGGTGGCTATGGGCGGCAACGTCGGTGGCTTACGCCTGACCGTCGGTGGATGGACGGATGGTTTAGGGTTAGGGTTTTGAAGGTGAGTGGATGAGAGGATGTTGTTGGTGAGATGTCGGTGGCTCAAAGGTGGGGACACCGGTGGATAGGTGATGGTGGCTTGTGGTTGTATGGTTTTAGAGAGAAGTGAAAGAGGTGTTTGGGAAGGAGAGAGAAGGGTGCCACGTCGGTGAGTCCACTTACCGACAGTATATATATATATATATATTATTATTATTATATATTTTTTAATATATATATAAAGACATATATTAATATTATACACTATATATAATATACATAAATGTATATAATATATATACATATAATATAAACATACATATTATATAATATATATATATATATATATATTAGTCTATATTTATCATACCTAATTCACATATGAGAAACTTGAACCTTGCTTCATCCAGGGGCTTTGTGAACAGATCAGCTAATTGACAATCAGTGGGAATGAAATGAAGTTTCACATCATCTTTAGAGATATGATCTCTTATAAAGTGATACCTGATGTCAATGTGCTTAGATCTTGAATGAAGCACTGGATTGTTGGCAATGACTATTGCACTTGAGTTGTCACACAATATTGAGATCTTTGAGAAAATCTGATTATAGTCACACAGCTGATTTTTCATCCACATTATTTGTGCACAACAACTTCCAGCAGCCACATATTCTGCTTCAGCTGTAGAAGTAGATACCGAATGTTGTTTCTTACTTGACCAGCTCACAAGCTTTCCACCAAGTAATTGACAGCTTCCAGTAGTACTTTTTCGCTTTATTTTTGAACCTGCAAAATTAGAATCAGAGTACCCGATGAGATCGAAACCTGAGTCTTTGGGATACCAAAGACCCAGATTTATGGTACCCTTCAGATACCGAAAAATCCTTTTCACAGCAGCTAGATGTGATTCTTTTAGGATTTGCTTGGTATCGAGCACACAGACAGGTAGCAAACATAATATCAGGTCTACTTGCAGTAAAATAGAGAAGAGATCCTATCATGCCTCTATAATTCGTGAATTTAACAGAAACACCATCAAGATCAGAATAAAGTCTAAGAGGAGGAGCCATAGGAGTTTTTATGGTAGAGCAAGTATCAAGTTGAAACTTTTTCAGAAGGTCTTTAATGTATTTACTTGCAAACCAAGAAAGAAAGTTAACTCCCCCATCATGCTCATTTCATACTCTTTTTGCATGAGGGAGCTGAACTCATCACACAAGGATTCATCGGTGGCTCCAAAAATAATATCATCAACATAAGTTTGAACAAGAATGATATTACCTTGTGATTTCTTGAAGAAGAGAGTGTTGTCAACTTTGCCTCGTATATACTTATTTTTAAGAAGATAGACTGAGAGAGTATCATACCAGGCACCAGGAGCTAGCTTCAGTCCATACAGAGCTTTATCTAGCATATACACATGATAAGGATGGACTGGATCTTCAAACCCAGGTGGTTGCTTCACATATACTTCTTCATCCAGCTTACCATTAAGGAAGGCACTTTTGACATCCATTTGGAATACCCGAAAATTCTTGTAAGCAGCATGGGCAAGAAATATTCGGATAGCTTCCAATCTGGCAACAGGAGCAAAAGTTTCATCATAGTCAATTCCTTCTTCTTGCCCATATCCTTGAGCAACCAACCTTGCTTTATTCCTTATGACAGTTCCTTCTTCATCCATCTTGTTTCTGAACACCTATTTTGTTCCAATGATAGTTTTGTTAGATGGACGAGGAAGTAACTTCCAGACTTTGTTTCTCTCAAATTGAGAGAGTTCTTCTTGCATGGCAATTACCCAGCTTGGATCACCTAGGGCTTCATTAATTATCTTAGGCTCAACAATAGAAACAAAGTTGACATACAAGCACAGGTTGCTGATGCCTCTTCTAGTTTTAACACCAATTTGAGGATTACCTATGATTTGATCTATTGGATGATCCATGGTCCATTTTAGTGCAGGAGGCAAGGGAGGAGGAATGGAAGAAGATGAAGAGGAGAGATTTTGAGATGGTGAGGAGGGGTTAGTGGAAGATATTGTGTTTAGATGGGTAAGATCTCCTGAAGAGTTAGTTTCAGGAGGTGAAGAAGAAGAAGTGGGTTCTTGAGGTGAGGTAGTGTTGATGGGAGGCTGAGTAGAGTTGCTATCTTGAGGATTTGAAGGGTTAGGTGAAGAAGAGGAAGAAGGAAGTTCACCAACACATGAATTTTTTCAAAGATTAATTCTTCTTCATTACAAGATAATGAAGATACTTCAAACTCATCAAATTTCACATGCATGGATTCATCTATGCATTGTCTTCTGAGGTAGAAAATTCTGAAGGCTCTTGAGGAGAGAGAATAGCCCATGAATATTCCATCATCAGACTTTGGATCAAACTTTCCAAGTTGTTCCCTGTCATTTAGCATGTGACATGCACAGCCAAATACATGGAAATAGTCAACTGCAGGTTTCCGTCCATGGAAAACTTCGTACGCGGTCTTGTCATGCCTTTTGACTATGAGAGACCTATTTTGAGTAAAGCATGCAGTGTTAACTGCTTCTGCCCAAAAATAGGTTGGTAACTTGGATTCGCTCAGTATTGACCTTGCAGCTTCACAGAGAGTTCTGTTCTTTCTTTCAACAACACCATTTTGTTGAGGAGTGCGTACGGCAGAAAAGTTCTTTTATGCCATAGCCAACTTTGTTTGGCTAATTCTTGAGAGAGGAGACACACAACTTCTCCAATAGCATTTTCCTTCATTTTGATGATGTAGACGTCATTCATTCGGGTGCCTGCTAGTACAACTTTATTCATAGCCTTTGGTGACACATTTCCCATTTCCTCCAAAGGAAACAGTGGGTCCTTTTTTTGCAAGAAATTAGAGAGAAGAGATTTGTTTCCGGTCATGTGCCTTGAACAACCGCTGTCCATGTACCATGTATGATCTTTGTTTGGTACCTGTAGCTAAAAACAAAATTAGACTTTTGGTACCCATTTTGAAGTGGGTCCTTTGGGGTTAGAGGGCATTTTAGGAACATCAGAATTCTTAGGACAATGCTTTGCAAGAAGGAGAGTATTGCCACAGTTATAACATTTCTTTAAAGAAAAGGCTCTATTAAAGTCCATGTTATCAAGGCTTTGAGCATCAGAAGAAGAAAAAGAAGTAGAGGGATGACCAACACCTGGCCTTGATCCAAGAATACCTTTACCAGGATTTTTTGATTTCTTTAAGTTGAGAGAGCGAGGGATGAAATCAGTAATTTATTGAGATTTTCTTCTGGATGAAAACTTTTTATTTTGAGAAAATCTTTTTGAGTTGTGACAAGCAGGAGTAGTCGGTGACTTGTGAAAGTCCCTTTGACTCATAAAGACTTAAAGAGCTTAAAAGCTTTTGAATGGGTTTAGGAGAGGAAGAAGAAGAACTTGGAATTCTTAAAGGTTCAGTGGAAACTTTTGTTGCTTTTACAAAGACTCCAAACTTTTTGGAGTTTTATTCTACTTTTAGCATATCTAGAAGATCTATAGAATGAACAGAGGTAGAATCTTCAGATGAGTAACCAAAGAGATCATCATCGTCATCAGACAAGAAGCCAGCAGGAAAGCCTTGACATTCAACAGAAGGAGGAATAGAGTCAGAAGATTGAAAATCATCTTTTCCATATCCAAGTCCAGTCTTGTCCTTGCTGGAGATTTGATCTTGAAGAATTCTTTCAAGATCTTTAGAAGATTTGGTCCATTTAGACAGAACCTCTTGTTGTCTTTCAAGAGTGTTGGAGATTTTTGATTTTTCTTCTGAAAGACTGTCATTTAGATACCTTAGGTTTTCTAGATCAGCTTTCATTTTATCAAAATCTTTAAGTTTAGAGAAACAAGACAGAAGTTGATCATTTAAACATTTTATATGAATATCAGCCTTTTTCTTCTGATCCTTTAAGTCATAGAAGTTGACAGTTAAAGAATCAAAAGCATCAGCTTTTTGATCATTGGAGAGAAAGGTGAAGGGATGTACCTGAGGCTTTGTTCCTGAAGTTGATTCCTTAGTAGATACAAGAGCAGTGCAAAGTGTCTTTTCCATTTCTTCTATTTCATCAATCTTGGCCATTAGACACTTTGTGACATACTCACTGTCACTCTCAGAGGTTTGCTCATCTTCCCGATGCTTGTTTCAAGAACCAAGGTTTTTCCTCTGTTTTGGTTCTTTTCTTTTTCTCTTCTGTACTTTGCTTTGTATTTTTGTACCCAGAGATTTCTTTAGAAGAGTCAGGATTTTCTTTGGAGAAATGGCTACTTCTCTCTTCAGACTTTTTAGAAGCTGATTTGGAGAAGCCATGGCCATAAGAAGAAGGAGAAGAAGTTTTGAATTTAGAGAAAGATTTAGATCTGCATTGAGAAGCAAAGTGACCTTTCTTCCCACAACTGAAGCATTCTTCATTAGATTTGTCGGAAGAAGGTTTTTGAGAGAAAAATTTTCTTTGAAATCTAGGACGGTTAGAAGAAAATCTTTTGTTTTTAAGGTTTCCAGCAATCATTGCCATACTATCAGAAAGTATGTCAATGGCAGAATCCTCACCTTCATCATCAGCTGCACTATAGTAAGCATCTGATAGATGAGATGATTCTACCTTAGAGTTACCTTCAGAATCAGAAGAAGAAGGGTAAGTAATTCTAGGTACACAGGAAGAAGATTTAGAATTACTTATTAGAGCAAAAGAAGAAGATTTAATATCTTTTATAAGAGACTTTCTTTGGTTCTTGGTTTGCTCATAATGAAGAAGAGTCCCATAGAGAGCAGTTAAAGGCATCACATCAAGATCCTTGGTTTGCTTAAGGCAAGTACATATGGTTTCCCAGAAGTCTGGGAGGCAATCCATGAACTTGCAGAGAACTCCTTCATTATCATAAACTCTTCCAAGAACCTCAAGATCATTTAGAAGACAGTTAAAACGATGGAAGTAGACAGATAGGGATTCTCCTTTCTCATGGGAGAAGAGTTCATACTTTCTAACAATACAGATCCTGTTAGATTTCTTCACTTCTTTAGTGCCTTCATATAAGACACCTAGATTATCCCACATCTCTTTAGCAGAAGAAAGATTTACAAGAGAGTGATATACTTCATCAGGAAGGATAGAGCTAGAGCTAATTTAACTTTACTATCTAGAGCAACCAGGCGTTTATCATCTTCATTATACTTATTTAAGGCTTTGATGATATACCTGCCTGTTTTGTCACTCCTATCCTCATCAGACTCTATATCCTTTCCTTCAGTATCTTTTTGTGGACCATAGCGAGCCCAAATTTTAGGAATTAAAGGTCCCTCATTTAGAGTGATGGGATACCTGCAATCAATCCCTTCTAGAAAGAGTAGCATGCGATTTTTCCATAACCCAAAATTACTTGGGTTGAATCTTGGAGGTTTGGCCAAGGATCCTAAATCGTATGTGCTACTGGAAGAGGTTTGCATGGTACCATCATTTGAGGAAGTAGCAGCCATCACATATCTGGTTTATGAGATTAAACCAACTGCTCTGATACCACTTGTTAGTCCCGGAAGGGAGATGGCTAAGCTAGTAAGAGTTGTAGAAGGGGGGGGGGATGAATACAAACACACAATTTTTGCTCATTTTAAATATTTTAATATAAATATTAAAAATTTACACACAGAAGTTTGTTGCGGAAAAGAATAGACAACCTATTCAAACAAACTTAAATAACAATAATTAACTTATACACACAGGAAGTTAAAATAAGACTGTTAGCGCACACAGCTTTGGCAAAATCAAACAAATACTTTCAGAGAAGTATTGTTGAAAACGTGAGATTTCTGGGAAGGACTTCATCTCCTTTTATAGTGCCCATGCAAGGGATGCAAGTGGACAGCTGTCAAGGATTGATTAGCTGGAAGTTTATCTGATGGACAATGGAAGAGGCTACTCCCTTTGTACTAGTTCAATGGATGAACCATTCCTTGTAGCACGTAATGTCAGATAACTTTATCTTCTTTTCTTCATGCTCTGTGAAGTCCCATCAAACCTTTTAGCTAAAAGACAAATATTTCTTTTATAAGAATAAAAGAGAATGTATTTATTTAAGACTTGATGCCCAAGTTCTTGCAGCTCACGTATCTTGCAATTGTTGTGAGTAAGAACTTTATCTCTTGAAATTGCTAAGTGATACATGAAGCCATGTATCATATCGGTGGATACTTTGTAAGGCTGGAAATGGTAAGTGTACACTTTGCTTTTGCTTGATAAACTTCATCTTTCACTAAGTGTTGAAAGTGTACATCCTTGTGACTTGATATCACAGCCTTAGAAAATATACCTGCAATTTCGGTGACCAAGATTGTAATGTAGGTGACCATGACTTCAAACTTGATGTCCTCATCTTGTATTGATGTCATAGTACTTTGATAACTCTTAAGTGTACCATCGGTGACCCATGGTGACCCAACAATCTTGACTTTGGCAAAATGATCTGAATATTGAAGTTAGTTGGTACATCCAAAATTCCACTTTTTGATGTACAACCCTTGATTGATTAGTCTTTGACTTTTCAATACTTGAAGTATATTTCAGACCTTCAAAAGACCCTGTAAAAGATCAAACGAATAATAGAGAAGGTTCATCACCAAATCATCGGTGACCCAACATTTGGTATGGCCTACCTTGTTGCATCTCCAATATACCAAATCCTTCTTCTTCTTGAAGGATTTATTGGGTCCATCAAACTTTCGTTTCTTGCCTTTTCCTTGGTAATTGGAGTTTCGTTTCTTCTCTTCAATCATATTAACAGAGGGTTATCCAGATTCAACTTTGGACTTGGATTTGTCATTTTCTTGCATCCGAAGAGATTCTTTGATGCACAAGTGACTCCCAAGTTGAACCAACGACAGTTCCTCCTTTTGATGTTTCAAATTGTGCTTGAAATCCTTCCAAGAGGGAGGAATTTTTTCAATCACACTCGACACAGCAATGGACTCGTCCATATTCATTTTGTGTAGAGTGAATTGACCCAAAATGGGAAGTATCTCATGATATTGTTCCATTACGGGCCTTGAGTCAACCATTTTATAATTATTAAAATCGCTCCCCAAGAACTTCTAACTAGAAGCATCTTCAGCGATATATTTTGACTCAAGGGAATCCCATAAATCCTTCGCATTTTCAGCACTTTGGTAGATGTCAAAGAGGGAATCACACATACATTTAAAATATGACCTCTGCAGATATAGTCATCGTTCTCCCACTTACCTCTCCTCCGGGTCTGCTCTAGCGTCTCGTTCTCCATGATTTCTGGAATGGGGGTACTCAGCACGTACACCACTTTCAGAGTTGTTAACAGAAAATGCATCTTTTTCTGCCAACATCTGAAATCAGCACCTTCAAATTTCTTCAGCTTTCCGAACTTCGAAGTCATCTCTTTCACAGATTCGGCTATGATCGACATTAGGAACTATCAATTCGATTATTGGGACCGTGTAGGCAAATAAGGGTAAATCGGTCACTGGATTATAATGAGAATCGTGTGAGACACTTTCCGAATTGATATTTCGACCCTATGCATGGGTTCACGAAATTCAATCTAGGATAAGACTCAAAACACTTTCATTCTTAGGCACAAAAACGAGAGCAAATGTTTTGGAGAGTATATTAGGATTGTTCAAAAACCGTATCTAAATCCATGAGTATAAATTCTTATTTATACTCAAAATAACGTAACTGAAATATAATCATGGATGAAATTTAGGAGTAGTGGTCAGTTACACAAATCTACTAACTGCTCAATAACTCCACCATTAATGCACAGTAACCGCTCAGAACTTCAAAAGTTCAGGGACCCTTCAGAGGTTCAGGGACCCCTTAGAGGTTCATGGACACCTCAGAGGTTCAGGGACCCCTTAGAGGTTCAGGGACCCTTCAGAAGTTCAGGGATACTTCAGAAGTTCAAGGACCCTTCAAAGGTTCAAGGACCCCTCAGAAGTTTGAAGCTGACTTTTTCAAGATGACTTTTCAAGGACCCTTCATTTATGCTTCTGAATAAGCAATACAGAGCTTCAGTATATGCTACCTTCTGAACCTTATTTCCCACACTTACTCCAAGTCCTATAACAGCACGGCCGGGTTCATACTCGTCTTATAACAAGCGTGCACTCACCACCTAACTTGAATTAGATCACAGTATAAAACCCATATAGACATCATGTTATTTCCAATCACATAAATGGACCGGTGATACTAAAATCACCAACATGTCATACCCCGCCGGCCACCATCTCTGGCAAGAAGCTATTACTGATGGGTTTCTTTACAGCCTCACCTGATGTTACCAGAGCGGAACTATTGCTGGAAGCTTTCGACAAGAGACTGTGATCGGAGACAATGGCCAGAGATGGTGAGTGTAGATAGAGGCTAATATATTGCTGGAAGGTCTCGGTGGTGGAAGTGGAGTTGGATGCTGGAGATGGTCTAGAGACGATGGCCGGAGATGGTGGCCGGAGATGGTAGCCGGAAACGGTGACCGGAAAAGCTCGATTGTAGTCTTCATGGTGTTTGACGTTAACGTGTATATATAGATCTAAAATAGGTTTTTAAATGGTTTAATAGAAATTAATGAAAAGTAGAATAAAATATAAATTTATATGTTTTTTATACAATGAAATCCACATAAACAGCCACTTCATTAAATAATGTTGAGTTGTATACCACGTTATTAGTCACATTTGCAGAGTAACCCGATTAAGGGTTAAACCGGTTACCCAGGTACTTCAATATTTAAAAACTTTCATCATAAGTACCAAAATGAAGATTTTAAAAGTATGTTACCTAAAATAGGAATGGAAACAAAGAAGGTTACTTTTTAATGCAATTTGCCCTTATCAAAATAGGGTTTTGGGTAAGGGTGTTCATCGGTTGAAATCCATTGGATGTGAGGGGAACCGAACCAATCCAATCATCCATTGGATATTGGATTTTGCCAACCGAACCGATCCGATTAACATCGGACAACCGATCAAATGGATGATTGGAATATCGGTTCGGTTCCATCCATTGGATATTTTTATTGGATATCCAATAGATGGCCCAATGTGTTAATTTAATCCAATTTTTAACAATGAAATTAATTAATTAAACATTTTTAATATGTGTCAAAACAAACACAAGTGAAGCTAAAAATTCAAAAACAAACACAAAAATAAAATTTGATTTAAGCAAATTGAAGACAAACTAACTGGATGACGGTTGGATGGATAACTGGATGGTCATCGGATGGTTAATTGGATGTTGATTGGTTCGGTTCGGTCGGTTTTGGTCGGTTCTGGACCGCCATACAAGAACCGATCGATCCAAATTGGATGTTGAAATTTTCAATCTGATCCGATCCAGTTATACTCGGCGGTTCTAAATTGGATTGGTCAGTTCCAATTGGGTTGGTTATTTTTTGCATACCCCTAGTTTTGGGATTGTCAAATAGGATTTGGGTTTTTGGCCTTTTAGGGACTGATCTAGTTAGCTAGGTTATTAAAAAGATTTGTCCAAAACTGATATAAATTTAAATCATTATAAAATTTAGTTTATTTTTAATTCAACTTTGATATTACTTTATTTATAAATAAAATAATATTATTGGGTTTATAATTAATTGGATTGTAATTTTAAAAAAAAGTGATTATCTAATATGTTTAAGATTATATTAAAAATATATATTATAAAGGGACCGACGGTTTGGCGATGGCATTTGCCGACGGATAAATGTACCGACGGTTTATCAACGGTATTTTTCGATGGTTTTCCGACGGTATCTTAAAAATGATAATTAAATGAAAAATATGCTTTCTCGTCGGTAAGTCGTAGGTTAAAAGCCGTCGCTTATGTCAGGTATTCTAGTAGTGGTGCATACCGTCAAGTTGGAAGGCTTCAGAGTGTTATGTAGATTTCTCTTTTTTTAGTATTTTCCCTTAAACTCCCTCTCTCTCTCTCTATATATATATATAGTCGTGTTAATATGAGAATGATACCTATTTAATGAAAAGAAGAGAATAATCGAGATCAACCTCAAGTTTAGTATTTTATTTACTAGTTGAGCTCAAATAATTTGCTTATTCGACCTGATTCATTTCGGCCTTCTAGGTTCGTAAGCTTGTGTTCCTCTCCTGAACAGAACAGAGAATTTAGAAAATGAAGAATAGAAAAAAAAAAAAAAAAAGCAGTTGGTCTTGCCTTTCAAGAGGAACAACAGACTTCATTGGGTTTTATAAACTTTTTTTTTGTTTATTTAACAACGTTATTAAGAGGGATCATATATTTTATAAAAATAAAACTAAAGCATTGTAAATATCTATTCGTTATTAAATAAATAATTGTTCATAAAAGTAAGTAACTTTTAAATTATACAATTTTGAAATATTAAAATAAATGTAATAAAATTATAATACCAATTCTTGTGCATATAATATTAATAATAATAAGTATGAATATATCATTGATATATAATAATAATAATAATATGAATGAAATCTATACTTAAAACAATTTATATATAGGAAGAATAATGCGGAAAGTTAACATTTTACGAGAAGATGAAAATTTTCAATATTATATATGATTATATTTTTTGTGTGTTTAATCATATATAATTAATGTAATTAATGTGTTGTTTGTCTTCCTCTTAACAAATAAATTATGTTTGGCTAAAAATAAGTTTGTCTCTTAATGGTTCTAAAACAGTCTAAATCATTTTGTATCTTGAACCTCCTTTAACTATTCAGAACCCTGATTTTATTTTGAACAATTACCAAACAATTATGTTTTGTTTTGCACTATATTATAAATGTTAATGAAACATGTGTTTAATCATATATGATTAACCTTGTGTATAATATGTATAATCGTATCGATGTTCTTACCTACTTTTATATATAATATAACTTTAAACAGTAATATATAATGGATAATATATAACATATCTTATCTAAATATGTTTGGTAACTGTCTTACCGTTAATTAAGAAAAAGAATAATGTTTCATAAATGACTAAGCGATTATAGTTTATAATTCAATATTATACTAAATGCATTCCATCAACGTATTTAGTAAATGCTTTGAGATATAACTGAATTTACATAATTATATCCATTTGTGTATATATATATACACGACAAATACATGTTCAAAGGAGAAACATAAATATTTTGAAAACCAGTAGTCGATCCATGGCTCCACGTTCCATTTTCCTATGTACCCTCCTAATCTTCTCCTTATATCTCTACGAAATCACCACCGTTGACTACATAGTGATCAACGACGTGCCGAACACTCCCGGTGGCATCCGTTTCAGCAATGAAATTGGGATTCCATACACAAAGCAAATAATGGGTACAATAACCGACTTCATATGGTCTGTTATCTTCCAACAAAACAACCCCTCCGACCGAAAACCTGTAGAATCAACGAACCTTTCCATTGATGGGTTCTAGGATCTCATAGGATTCACTTGGGATAAGGACAATCATAATTTCCATATTAATTTCAGTTCCATTTCTATAGCAGGGTTTAGTGGGGATATGAAGACTTTTTTCAGTCCATTATGTACCATGAAATGACTCATGTTTTTCAATGGAATGGTGAGGGTACCACACCGATGGGGTTATCAGAAGGGGTAGCGGAATATACATAATTAAAAGTAAATCTCTCGCAACTGGGCTTTGCAAAACCGGTGCGTCTTCCTTCGGTCGGCTTGTCATCGAAGGACGTTAGCCAAATCAGAAGAACTATAGGCTCGAAGGCTCAGGTTGGTCAAGCGAACTGATTCATTTAATTCTTCGCCTAGGCTTAGCACCCGCACAGTAGAGGGGAATAAGCATTCCCTTTCCGACAAAACTAAGCGTCTTGCCACTGGGTAAAGGCAATAGGAGGAGGTTTGGAACTCCCAAACAAGTATAGGCTTAAGAACAGTGATGATAGTTCAGTAGTTGAAGAAAATGTCCCGATGAACTTTGGGAGCATCCCGGGCAAGATCTATGGCTTCAGTTGCGGCTATGAGAACTACCTATTCTATATATTCTATAGAAGTGAATATGAGAGAAAAAGCTCTTCTTTCACATAGTGGGAGGCTGGCCTTCTCTCTTCCCAATTCTTCCAATGGGACCTTTTTCACTCACTTAGTGGACGACCCAGAGGACTTTAATAAAGCCCCCTTTTGCCTCATCACGATCTCCCGGTGAAGTAGCGGCTCCCTCCAATTACTATTTCTGGGGTGGAGTCGAAGCTATGGCACCAGAAAGTCAAAGAGATTCCGTCCCGAACCACTCGTGTTGTCTTCTTCCTACCTACCAGTTAGGCCCTATCTCGCTTTCCAAGTCTCGTTTGGATGAGGCAGCGGCGCTACTAAATGCAACTCTCATTTCAACATTCTTCTCTATTGGTCCTTCCTTCTCTATCTTCCTAGAGAACCTCTCTTTCCCTACAAGGCACTAGAAGGTCGACCCCACTTTCCACACTATGTTGACTTGACTCCTGAACCCAGTCATTCCCCGCCACTCTTTCACACAGCATCGAGGGCTTTTTCATAAGAAGCAACACTCTATTGTCCACTTCGATAGCTTTCAAGAGTCTCTTTCATACATCGTTCCGGGTCTCCCCTCTTTCTGCGGGCCTTCTTTCTTCTGCTTCCTTGTGCTTCTGAGATCGCTAGCAATTTTCCATTGACTGATTCACCAAGAATTGGAGCAAGCGAGGAAGACCGCTTTTTCCATCATCCAAGTCCATCTCCGGCCCCCTTCTTCCTAAAGCCCCGCTCCAGCCTGCTCCTTTATCTGTCTTCTAGTCGGCTCCCCGTTCATCTTCTGTCTCCCACTGATAGATGCCTTTCGGGAACGTCTCTCTCCACTACTCCCTTTTTGAATGAATAACGGGTAGGGCCTTCTTCACTTAGTCATCTCTGCCTATGACTTTTTTTTCTTTCTTGACCCTACTCGCCTAGCTGGCCCTATTTTGCACGTTCCACTAACCACTATCACAATAAGAGAATTCTGACCCTCACTTGACAAAGAGTCAGATCGTCTATATAGACCTCAAGCTAAAAAAGACCAGAAAGCAATAAGCTCCTAGTAAGGCTCAGAAAAGATAAAGTCCGAAATCATTGTGTTCTCAAGGCCGAAGGCCAAGTCAAAGACAGAGACTGTGCCCCTCGGGTACCTCTGAAGAGGGTGTCGCCCTTCCACTAAGCCTTCCTACATATATTCAAATCAGTACAAAGGCAAGTATATATTCTATTTTGAGGGAAAAAGATAAGGAAAAGATTGACTATGCCACATGGCCGCTACAAATAAAGGAAAAGTCTTATGTGAGTGATACCAATCGGACACACTTGGAAAAAAGGAATCATCAGCTACTAATACAGCAACTCGAAGGGATGCTGCGCCACCTAGGTACGCGTCTGGATCTGCCTCGGGCTTTGTCTTTGTTTCTATAGGATCTGCTACTCCAACTGTATCTACTTGTGGTGTACCTGGGTTGGTTTGGCCTCTTCCATAATCCTTGCCGCTGATGGTTATGGGTAAATCACAGTAAAGCAGAAAGGAAAGCCTCTCGGAGAACGTTTTCGTCGCCGTTAAATGCGAGAGATAAGTCTCTAAAGCCGCTATGGTCTGGGCTCTCACTCACGTCGTCCGCCCCGGGGACTCCATTACGCTGCTCGCCCTATTAGCCGGCGGGAACCATGAGAATTCATTAATTTCAGCTAGTCCCGGGTTATATATTGTACCGCGAAACTCGCTAATAGATATCTTCTCATGAACCAGACCTGCATGCACGAAGAAGAACATATCTCTCTGGTCTATCCTTGTGGAGTTTCTGTCGTCCCGTTCATTGTGGTTCCTCGGCCCTGCTAGCCGTTTGCTTGCTTGAATTGTACACATTCAAAGAGGGGGCAAGCTAAACAGGCAAGCAAGCCATCCAAGTTTCTTTTATAGAGTCGGAGGTTAGAAAGAACTTGGGGTTTCCCTGTGACTAACTTAACGCACTTCCGGTGGTAGCCATTGGGCTAAGTCTCTATAAAGAGCCATTCACATATTTATTTATTTATAGTTCGGTGTGAGATCAGCTAAATTAAGCTACGCTCATCATTTATGATCCATGGCTCACTCAATTAGGGCACTAACTACTTCAAAGGAATTCGGTCCAAAGACGCTTTTAATCGCTCCGCTGGTGCGATCTGGTCGAGAGGTTGTCCAGTCATCTCGGTGAGGAATTTCGCTATGCCCCCCGCTGACCTTTCACTGTGAGTACTGCTGTAGCAAAGCCAACAGGAAGATCAGTCCCAGGGCTCAATCTAGGCTGCCGGCCAAGATGAAGATGGATTGAAGGGGTTGTCAGGGAGCTTCATAGAGAATTGTAGGATCCATTGCTGGAAAGACTGCAGGAAAAAAAGGGAACATAGTGGGGATAAGTGGGACCAAGGGTATGATGTCACGACTTGTTTTCTTGAGTACTGTGACGGGATTACCCTAGGGTTCGTGGCAAAGCTTAACGCCAAAATGCGGGTTAGTTATGATGTCAAGTATTTTCAAGAATTGACCAGGAAGTCTGTGGATCAACTATGGCAAGAGTATAAAGCTAAATATGGGCATTGATTTATCAAATGTATTGGAGTTTAGTTGAGTTTGGATGATTAAAATGACTCTTTTTGGAAAATTAATCAAAGTTATGCAATTATACGTGCATGGAAACATGATCTTCTCCTCTCTCTCTCTCTCTCTCTCTCTCTCTCTCTCTCTCTCTCTCTCTCTCGCTCGCTAGTTTTTCTCATATTCTGAACCAATGTTATAGCAATTACATCAAACATATTTCTGGAGAAAACTCCAAAGCATCATAAGTACATTGATTGTAAATATGGTAAACTTAGGTTGATGATGCTCGATGCCATTTGCGTGAGCAAAATCAATTCGATTCTTCTTAATTATAGTTCAGTGGAGCCCTATATATAGTTGTTGTATGGAGGTCATTTAACTAAGTTTTTTTTTCCTTTTTCAAAGTCCCTATTTTTACGTTATTTTGTTAGGAAATTTATAAAAATAGCCAATGTGCAAAAGCATTTCACTTTTGTTGCAAAAAGTTCACACATGTGTAAGAATTAGTTTGGCAAAAAAGAAAAAAATAGTGATTTTTTCAGGGTGAAAATGGAATCTTTACACGAAAAGTGGAATCCTTTGGCAGAATATGTGAAATTCTACTAAAAGATGGGCTAAGAATTGAATTGATATCTTAAAATGGCAATTTCTGTAAATTTCTCTATTTTGTTGCATCGAGATCAAAGTATTTGTTTCTTCTTACAATGGTGTTTGGGAAATGGATAGTGATTGTTGGTGGTTGAAGGATCCTAGATAGGGGGAGGGAGGGTGAAAGTGTAGGAGAATAGTTTCACCATAACAACATTATAAAGTAATTTAACAAAAAAAATGAAAAATAACCCAAATATTGAGTCGAGACCCGTGTTGAACACGATTTCCTTAAAACCGATTCGCCCTCCTACCGGTGCGTCAGTTTCCAGGATACAACAACTCGAAAACAGAATCGTGTTCTGCCGGACTTTCTACTTATGTCAGAACTTGAAAATCTCTCTTTATCATAGTTCCTTTTTCTCGTTTCCAAAAAAACTTATATAAAAATAAGGTTTTTGGTTCCTTATATATGAACCACGTTTATAACCCATGGAAGGTTAAAGGCCATAATCATTGACCATAATTCCCATGATTATAACTGAAGCATATGGAAGGTCTAAAGACTCCATTATTAATTTCCACTTAAATTTAAATTAATATGTATTAATTTTCCAACAATCCCCCACATGAATGGAAATTATCATAGACATCTCATACATAATGAGACTCAAGTTCAATGTCTGAATCCTGCAAAGGATAGGTAGGTGTTAGCTTTTGAACCTTCCCTTGTGAAATATATCTAGTCTACTAGTTGATCAGTAGACGCGATGTCCTTGAACTGTCCTGCCATTTGTGTAGACATTAACAAATTTCACACAAGATTCATCCTAACATAGTAAAGTCCTCATTGGTGTGTTCGTTATGGTCATGAACATTTGTCTGGTTCTGTGAGAACTGTTAGGAATTAAGCCCTTATCATTCCCTTTGAAGCGACCCCACTTCTTCTCACATAGGTGATCTCAATATGATCATTAAAAGCCATATGTTTAACCTGATATCACTCACTGTTTAACAAACGAATGGACATGGGTTACCCCCATAGTGATCTGACTTAGTTCGAACAATTAGATTGTCCCATTGAACCTAGATCTTGGGATCTCCAGTCAACTAGGTTGGGTTTCTTTGCAAAACTTTCTCATGGGCTTTAAAAACCATCCCCTTACAAACTTACTCATCAACTCATCATCTTACTTAGAGGATCCGCAATGTTACCTGTTGGACTCAATTGAGTTCAAATTGACACTATTAGTTGAGAGTATTTGTCTAATGGTATTAAGTCTTTGACGTATGTCTAGACTCTGTATTTCACCATGTTATTATTGCTGGCTCAAATCGTTTATGAATGTAGCCATTCATATTTTTCTAAAAATTTCCTTTTCCCCCATAGATATGAGATCATTTCCATGGCTATCTAGGAGATAACCGAGTAGTTTAGGGATTTCCAGATCATAAATTTACTTCCAAGTGTGATCACATACCAACCGGTTGCTTGGAGTCCTTATTATATGAAATCCATCATTACTTTCTATTAATCGTTAGATATCTACAATAAAACAAGATTGTCTTAGATATCTTGCGACTTGGATTATATGAGCATCTGCTCACTTTGCTTATCACATAAAACGATATTGTTAAGGCTTTCATCAAGCTGTTCTGAATGGATATGTAGGGTATACCATACTTACTTTGGTCATCACCCCATCCGTCAATTGATAAGGTATATTGTATGTATCAGTGGATTCACAAATACATTGGCCAGATGTATTTGTGAACATACTATACAAGAGTTTTCCTAATCTCTTTCCCGTGGGTTTTCCATATATTATTAACGAATCTATTTGAGTTCACGTTTTTTTTTTCCGTTCAAATATGGTGTATCCATCAAAGTGGAATCCCCCACATTTCCAAACAACTAAATGATTTCATTTTGATTGTAGTTGTCTTGCTGACATTTTTCATAAAAAATGACACGTTCTTTATTCTTTTGTCGTGTTCTTATAGAATGGTAAATAAACCACATTTTGTCAACATTGACTAATTTCCATTTGCAAAACACCCCCAACACTTATGGGCTATATTAAAAGAGTTCAAAGACTCCTTAACTATTTAGTTTCTCTTTATGTAGGATTGAAATCAACGAGTGAATGTCAAATTGATTCGTATCGCCACACATGACGACTATTCCTATTAAAACCAAACTACATCAATCAAGGTGTTTGACCCTTCCATCCATTAATTCATTAGGCGGTGTATAAGACATACTTCACATCATTGCTTAGGCATAAAGAGTTACAAGATAAACTCCACCAACCAATTCGTAATGCAAACACTTAATGCACTATGGATATTTTTTTTAAAATACTTCCAGGGATCCATAAACGAGCATGCAACGTCTTATTTTCCTTCATGTAGGACTCATTCCCAACATGATTAACATCATATTTGTAAGACGTGGTATGTTATGAGATATCGTATGTATCTTCCTAGATGTATCTTTAAGTATAAATAAGTTTACATATTTGTTGAAAATATTAATTTTGAAATAACATAGTTAAACTTGTTAATCAAAGAAAACTTCAACACAATAATTTTATTAATACTATCAAAACAAGATACATAGAATTTAAACTAAACAGAGTTGCTGGTTCCAGAACCCTCACTATCTGATATCTCAATAACATCATTGAGCTCTAACTGGAATATCACGGCTTGGTTAGAATGGAATCCTATCATATATCCTTCACTAGTCAGTCTTCCCACAGATACAAAACATTTGGATATGTTAGGAACATGAAGCATCTCTTTCAATGTCAAGGTCTTCCCAGTAGTAAATCTTAGTATTACGGTTCCCATGCCGATAACCCTTAATCGACAACGATCAATTACTAGCATTTTTCCCGTGATATTTTGATATTCGACAAAATCACGTCGGGAGTTGGTCACATGACTTACGACCATCGTATCAAAAAACCATCCTCGGGAAGCGGATATTCTAAGAAACCAATTGTCCCAAGGAATTGGTCCCGAGATCTCTTTCCATGACTTCTTTCCGTGGAACTATTCACAGTTCTCGCCATTTCAATCTCTGAAATTTGATAACCCTGTTAATTAAGAAGAATTGTGGTTTCAAGAGCAGATTGGACCAATTTTAAAACTTAAACCAATCTCATCTTCTCAAAAATTTATCAAAACTTGTATAAATTTAACCCATAATTATATTTTATTTCCCTCCAATAGACCAATATAGAACATCCGAATATTCTTTTGACTCGAAGTAGATGGGTTTTTTTTTGTTTTTTTTTATAAATAAAATAACCTAACAACATTCTTCCAATTCAACTTTAATCGAACTTGAACATAAACATCCAACTCATCACATAAATTGGAGGAAAACTTGGAGTTACACCTCTTTGTGTAAATAATTTCAACGTATCTCAAAGCGAAACTAATTCTCTTGTTTAAGGTTTTGAGCAACCAAAATTAAGGTCACTTTATAACTATCATCACCACAACTAAATTATTTAATACTAAAACAAAAGGATCTCATTTTACCTTTCTTAAATACCCATCCAATAGTTTAGCAATATAATAGCTCCAACGTAATTTTGTGGCTCACAAAATTAAGAATGAGCATTACCCTTCAACATAAATTTTCCAAGAAAATAACTTGGTTTCTCATCTTTTATAAAAGCTATTTCCTATTTACCTTTTATATATACTCACCTCTTCAGAAAACTAACTGGATCGATGGAGATCCAAGATGAAGAAGTAGAAGGTCAAGAATGGTAAACCATTCATAGAGAATTTCAACTCTCAATCAAATCAAAACCGTCCTGTGTAATACAGTATAAATAAAGAAGAAACGTTATTCATTCCAATATCTAGCCAACAAATTTTATGATAAAATATTATATACACAACCGTTAGCGTACAAAATATTACCCCACCACTTTGAATGAAGAGCAATATACAACATGTTATTGCCCACGATAGTTTAGACATCAAAGTATTTGTGTCATATTAGACGATATAAAATACCAATGAGGAATCATAAATTTACTAAGCAAATCAAAGAAATGATGTCACTTATCGTAGTTATTGTTAGTTTAGAAATATTTGTCGTTTAATCACAGCAAACAAATATAAGAGATATGGGGAGATCAATGTAATCTGCAAGTATAAACAAAGTCTAGTGGGATTCCTTTTCTTTTGTTGAACCCACCAAAAATTAAAAAACAATAGAAATATCAAACTTTTTCATTTCCGTATTAATAAGAGATGCCCAAACAACCATAGTAATTTCTATTTTATAATAAGAGATGCCCAAACAACCATAGTAATTTCTATTTTACTATTCTTTTGTTTGAAATCATAGGTACACCAAAAGAAATCCTTCCCATTTCGATGACAGCATATAACCATTTTTTTCCTTTGCTTGTTTAACACAACAATATGGGCTTACACTTAAAAAAAACCTCTTTGCAATGGCAACACATATACCATTCTTGTTTTCTATTGGAAGAACTAAAACAAAAAATGAACTCAATCTTGAAGGATTGAACAGAAGCTAAACAAATGATTGATTTTGTTTTTAAAGGACCCACAACAATATAACTTTTTTTCCCTCTCTTGTTTTTTTCCATTCAATAGAAAAGGAGAAGGAAAAGAATCTTTTTTTTTCCAAACAAGATGGAAGACAAAAATTACATTACTGCATTTCCTTTATTTCAAGGAACGCTAAAAGTAAATATCATAAAATATATTACTCTACAAAGAGATCAACAAAATCTACCATGCACATACATACATACATACATACATACATATATATATATATATATATATATTTTCCTCTATCTATTTGAAAACGACTATATATTAACAAACCTTGAGAGATATAGAAACCAAACTCTTTTTTTTTCCTTTTTCCACAATTGCAAGCAACCTATTGATGCTTGAGTTTTATGCAAACAAAAATGAAGCTTGCGCCCTTTTTATTTTTTAAAGAATAGACGTGCATAGAGAAACACTTATAACAAAAGTCACAATGTGTTTGGTGAAACAAATAACGTGGATCGGTTTTAAGGTTGTAGGAGAATGGTTTCACCATAACAACATTATAAAGTAAACTAACAAAAAAATGAAAACTAACCCATATTGAGTCGAGGCCCTTGTTGAACATGGTTTCCTTAAAACCGATTCGTCCACCTACCGGTGCGCCAGTTTTTCAGGATACAACGACTCGAAAATAGAATCGAGTTCTGCCGGACCTTCTACTTATGTCAGAACTTGAGAACCTCTCTTTCTCGTAATTCCTTTTTCTTGTTTTCCAAAAAAATGTATATAAACATAAGGTTTTGGTTCCTTATATATGAACCACGTTTATAACCCATGATTATAACCGAAGCATATGGAAGGTCTAAAGACACCATTATTAATTTCCATTTAAATTTAAATTAATATGTATTAATTTTCCAACAGAAAGCCGAGGGGTTGGGTATAGATTGGGTAATTTTTAAAAAGATGACAAACATGTTTCAGATATAGTTGAACACATAATATATATATATAGGGGAGGGATCATACAAGAACATCCCTCATTTAAAGGAATAAAGAACACATTTAGAACCACATATGATGTGGGTCTCATACAATATAAAATCATATCTGATTCAATGAGCACCATTGAATCAGATATGATTTTATATTGTGTGAGACCCACATCATATGTGATCCTATGGTACATGAAAAAAGCCGCTCGCATTCTCGTAAATTGTTACCATCCCGTAAGAACACGCCTATATGTATATACATTAGTATAAAATTTGAATGATAATTTTGTTATATTTGATGATAGTTTGAAAAACCCGATTCAAAGAATTAAGAAATTATGATTTATTTTGATGGTAGTATTATTGGCGACAATGGACAATGGTGATCAGTGGCCGATTTTGATTATAGATTACTTAAGATGATAGTGATGGTGGTTGGAGGCGGTGGTGGAGGTGAGGTGGCCCACAGTGGTGGTGGTGGTGGTAGAGATGGACGGTGGTGGTCGGTGGCCAACAGTGGTTGTGGAGATGGAAGATAAGGTTGGTGTAGTAGAGAAGGAGGTGGAGGTGGCGAACGGTGGTAATGGTGGTGGAGATGGATGGTGGTTGTGAAGGAGGTGAAGATGGTATATAACGGTGACAGTGGTGGTCGGAATTGGTAATGGTTATGGTGGAGGCAAGGTGGCCACGGTGGTGGTGGTGGTAGCGATGAACGGTGGTGGTTGGTGGTCGACTATGGTTGTAGAGGTAGTGGAGGAGGTTGTTGTTCTAGAGAAGAAGGTGAGGTGGCCAACTGTGGTGGTGGTAGTGACAACGAATGATGGTGGTTGGTGGCCGACTGTAGGTACCGACGGTCGTGACTAGTGGTGTTGACCATTAAAACAAGTACCATATTAAGATTATATATCAAATGAGGGTAGATTAGTGATATTTGATTTTATGTCTCATCTTGTTCCACTTATTTTGGTGGAACAAATAAAACCTTTTTTGTCCCAGTCTTGTCCCTGTCCTATGTCACGCCAAACGTGGGACAATGAATTCCTGTCCTGTCCCATGTTGCACCAAACGTGGGACAATGAATTCTTGTCCTGTCCTATGTTGCACCAAACGTGGGACAGGGAGTTCTGTCCCGTCATGTCTCCTGTCCCATGTACCAAACACACTCTTGCAGTCTTTTTTTTTGGAAGGGTGTGGTCTACGCCGACAAATCATGACTGCAAGACATACCTGATAAACTCTGGTCACAATTGTTGTGTATGTCTGGATTTGAACCCTAGACAAATGGGATATTCCACCACATCCCCTAGGGCATCACCCACTACGCCAAAATCCTTGTGGTTTGCCGCTTGCAGTCTTGCTGCAACAATAATCTGTTTTACACTCCGCAACATACTTTGCAGAAAATTTAGCACCTTGAGAACTCCAAAATATCATTCAACTTCATAAAAAAGGGACGGACCAGAAACATATACAAAACAGGGAAAACAAGGGTGCAAAATGAGGGTAATAGATGTTGTAACAATTTTCTAAATGAGTCATGACTGTGGCACAATAGTGACAACACACACATAAGCATATTACTCGGAACTACATTTATTTGGACTGCATTTAAACTGGAAATTCTAAGTTCATCACCAAGAATGTTAGTCACTAAACTTGCTGGGCATAATTGGGTCTTGACCAAATTCTTTGTTTTAAAATAATTCTCTCGATAGAAACAGCTGAGCTATATTTCTTTTTCACTATTATCTTCACAAATAGTCCAGTAAATAAATTTAAACAATGGCGACTGGGATATAAGCTTTTAGCATTTGGAAATGTGGTTGCAATATTCATCCGGTAAGCTAATATGACTTGGTAAACGCTTATCCGGATAAGCGTTTGGTAAACGGCCTTTAGTTTCTTTCACATTCTTTCTGCTATTTCAATTTAGAAATATGTTATTAACATATCCTTCGCATGATACACGAGTACACGCTTTATCAAACATTTGTCATGTAGATGTAGAACGAATAAGCAAAAGAAAACCTGGTGAAGTGGTAACATTAGATTGTTTCTATAATTTTTTGTGCATGTGAACTTTTAATGAAGCTTGATACACAAACATAGACACATAAATTGGGTTCACCAAAGATGAATGCAAAACACATTTAATTGAGATAGTAGAGATCAACATAAGAGGGAATCTAGATACTAACATAAATTGGGATTTTTTTAAAATATTCATAAAACATTGTTAAGAAGAAAACTCCAAAAATTATGAAACATTGGGAAAACATTTTTAGGGATAAAGCTGAAAACAAAAACAGGTATCAATTTTTTTTCGTGGTACAAGAGACTCTTGACATTTCCTTCATCAATTTGAATATTAAAGTATGAAAGCTTAAAGTATGGTACAAAATAGGGAGAACGAATTCTGATAGAAAAAAAGAGGTCCGGAAAAACCACCAAAGCTAAGGGGTACAAGTAATGCATGCAAAACTTGTACATTGTGTTTTGAGAGTAGTAATTAAGAGATTTTTGAATTTAAAGCATGAAAATGTTGTATATAATGCATTAAGAGTTGTTTTTTTAAGACTTTGGCCTAAGTGCTTATTAATGTAGTATAAATATAAATAAATAGATATAGATAGATATCTAGAGGGAGGTTCATGTGAGGACGATAACAATTTACGATAATGCGAGAACAATCCACAACCAATCATTTTGTACATGAAATTTTTCACGTACAAAATCACATATGATTCACGTACAAAATCATATATGATTAGCCACGACTTTTCCCACGACTTAGGGGCTGTTTGTTTACCTCTTAACAGTTCCATTAAGAGAACCTCTGAACCGCTAAGAGGTGAATCATGTTTGGTAAAAAAATAAATCTGCGTCTTAATGGTTCGAAAACCCTCTGAATCATTTTGTATGATGTACCTCCCTTAACTATTCAGAGCCCTAATTTCATTTTGAACAATTACCAAACAATTATATTTTATTTTGTACTATATCATAAGAGTCACTTAATCATGTTTGTACCAAATCATTCAACAGCTACCAAATAGCCCCCTTAGCCCACGGGAAAAGTCGTACGTATCCTTTTTGATGTGTAAATCATATATGATTTTACATGAAATTTTTTCATGTACAAAATGATAGACTAAAAATTATCCTCGTATTCTCGTAAATTATCACCATACTCGTATGAACATGCTCCTAGATATCTATTATCTATTACCACCTTACAATGAACATAGGTAGAAACTCTAAAAAACAATCAACAAAGCATAAGTTACTACCATCTTACACAATAAGCTTAAAAAAACTATGAATTATAAGATAAATAGCACAATGTACACATTCTAATGCAGTACCACAAACACTAACCCAAAATTGAAATTTTCAGCATTGCTTTTTTACATTTCAGCATTTTTCCAAGGCTATTTCCAGCTTTGTTCCAGAGGGTAGAATCCCCCACCCAATAGCAAAATGCCAACCGAGGTTGATTCTAACCCATTTCCAGCTTTTTCAAACCCCTCTTTCTTTCTTCCTTTCAAGTTTCTTTCTACCCTATTTACAGCTTTCACCTAAAACCCCTCTTTATTGTTACTGCCTTTTCTTCCTTTCAATTGCAGGTTAAAGATACCATTTTCAGCCTTCTTCATTCAAACAGGTTTAACAAAGAGGATAGATCATTTTACATGCTGCAAACATATCTTAATGCAAACAAGATAAGGTAAGTGATCCTATTTGATGCTCAATGAAATGTTGAAATGTTCAAACATATCTCTTCATATTTGATCTATTATTATTCACCCGAATCACTACACAACTAAAGTCTTGCGTGTTGGATTGTTGATGACATTATAACATATCGATCTTCTTGAAATATACCCTTTTGGTATTTTTATTCATGCTCCTTTCTAGGGATGAGCATATGGACCGAAATCCCGAAACCGAACCGGTCCCGTACCGAACCGGTACCGGTACCGAATATCATTACCGGTTCGGCATTCGGTACCAAGATTTTTCATATTCGGGATTCGGTACTTTCGGTACCGGTACCGGTACTAGTCCCGGTAAATCCCGAACCGAACCGGAGAATTTAAAAAATCATTTTTTATTCGAATTGGTAACAAACTCTTTCCTTTTTTTTAGAAAATCCTCCTAAATATATTACGATTTTCGGTTCTTGTATTTTTCACTCAAATACCGATTTTTTCTTGCAATTCTTCATACTTCGGTTATTGCAATTCTCCAAAATCGGTTCCGTAATTTATCCAAAACCCGGTTTTTGCACAATCGGCTCCTCCAATCCGGTTTCCGCTTAAGTGATTTTGGTTTTTGTTATTGTGTTTAATGGTCAACGGTGAAAAACGGTTGTCGTCCCAAAAAATGGTACCGAACGGTTCTAGTCCCGAAAATTCCGGTACCGGTACCGAATTTCTCTTATCGGTTCGGTATTCGGTATTGATTTTTTCTACTCTCGGTTTCGGTACTACCCGGTTTCGGTACCGGTTCGGTACCGAGCTCATCCCTGAAATTGCTGAAACCAGTGTTGTATACTTGTCTAAAGACAGTTGGATCTCAAAAGATATTGAAATATTTAACATGTATATATATATATATACACGAAGATAGTAGACAAGACTCAAGAGAGCAGGGACGGATATCAATCAGAAATCCTATCTATGGGATTAGCTATTCTTTTTAACTATTTGTTTTTTTAATTTTTTTAGTTCTAATTTTAGTCATCCCCCAGCATAGGTAAAGAGAACTACTTTATGCCTTTTAGTTTTCATATAAAAAAACTAAGATTTATCGAATTTTTTATTTTTGGTAAATTCCTTGTTAAATTAACTTTAATTGATGAAAAAAACTTCTTTAAAATAAATGTCTATAATGATAAAATATATATAGTTTTAAAAAACTTGTTTAGTCCTAAAATAAATATTTATAATGAGAAAATATATATAGGCACTTTATTTATATAGGACTTAATAGAAAAACAGATAGTCTTATATGCTAGATATATATTTTTTACATTTGTTTGCATCTTTCGTGTTAATTTAAAATGAAATGTATTGAATTCCAAATGTATGGGGTTATTATATAGAGGAAATTTTCATTTGGGGAATTGGACTTACATATTTGTAGAGTGGGCATTGTTACCTAGGATGTAATGAATCGGCAATATGCAACTATAAGGGGGCGTTTGGTTCGCCGGAATGGAAGGAATCTGGTGAAATTGGAATCTGAATTCCTTTGACCAGATTCCAATTCCCTTGTTTGGTTCATTGTTTTCAAGAATTGGAATTGGGTAAATTCCTAAGAATTCCAAAAAGGGGCCATTTGAGATTCCTTAGCTTACCCATGGGATTTCATGGGAATTGAATTGGTTCTTTTATTAATGCCTAAAATACCCTCATCTTATGTAACATCAATAATTGCCTGAATATTTTGATTAAGTAATTTTTATAGTATATCATGGGTTGTTTGTAATATTTTTCATATAGAAAGTGGCTTAATGCTATAGAAAGTGGCTTAATACTATAGAAATGGCTTATATATATCAACGGGACTGAGAGCTTATTCGCTTAGCTATACATGACTGTTTGGCAGTGGCTTAATGCTAACAAACAGACTTTTAATCTACAGCGGCTTAATGCTATAGAAAGTGGCTTAATGCTATAAAAATGACTTATATATATCAACGGGACTGAGAGCTTATTCGCTCAGCTATACATGATTTGTTTGGCGGTGGCTTAATGCTAACAAACGGACTTTTAATCTACAATGACTTAATGCTATAGAAAGTGGCTTAATACTATAGAAATGGCTTATATATATCAACGGACCGAGAGCTTATTCGTTCGGCTATACATGATTTGTTTGCGGTGGCTTAATGCTAACAAACAGACTTTTAATCTACAGTGGCTTAATGCTATAGAAAGTGGCTTAATACTATAGAAATGGCTTATATATATCAACGAGACTGAAAGCTTATTCGCTCAGCTAACCATGACTGTTTGGCAGTGGCTTAATGCTAACAAACAGACTTTTACAGTGGCTTAATGCTATAGAAAGTGGCTTAATATTATATAAATGGCTTATATATATCAACGGGACTGAAAGCTTATTTGCTCAGCTATACATGACTGTTTGGCAGTGGCTTAATGCTAACAACCAGACTTTTAATCTAAAGTGGCTTAATGCTATACTATATTTTATGGTGTAAATTAAGGAAGTATATTTTATTAAAGTATCTTTAGTGTTAAAAAAATTTGAAGTAAATAATAATTATTTTATTAAAGTAATTTTAGTTTTAAAATTATTTTTAATAAAAAGGGTATTTTAGTCATTGGCCGAAATTTCAATCTAATTCTAAGGCTACAAGTGGTGAACCAAACAGACAGATTCCAATTCCTTCAACAGATTCAATTCCAATTCTGCCAACCAAACAGATGGTCAAACCTGACAACATTCCAATTCCAATTCCTTCAAAGTCAAATTCTTTTGACAAATTCCATTCCAGCCAATTCCATTCTGCGAACCAAACGCCCCCTAAGGGTTTTGCTTCCCAATTAATTGGTTATATTTCTAAATCCTTTAGGGTATTTATGAAAACAAGTCAAGAAACATATGTTAAATTTTATGTTTATTAAAACATTTTATCTTTGTTCATAACATATTTTAAAAATTTCAGTTTTGTAATTTATTATTGTATATTATAATTTTTTTTTTGTAAATACTTTACATTTGAGATCTATTTCATAACATGTTTTAGAAAATTCAACTTTGTAATTTATCACTGTAGGGGGCCAGGTTAAGAGAAAAATGTAACAAAAAAGAAAATGGAAGTTTTCCATTTCATCTAAACGGTATGCTACAAATACATACGAGTAATTTGTAACTTGCATGTACGAATTCAACCTCTTTCAGAAGACTGACTTATTTCTTTTTGATAATTTTTGGAAAAAATTGGAATATTAAAGGTTATCCACATTTGAAAATTGTAGCATCCTTCAATATAATAACATATTACCCTTTTTTTTAGTTACACATACACATGTTGGGACTCAAAGGGTACTAAGGGACTGTTTATCAAACGCTTACTCGGGTAAGTGCTTACTGAGCCATATTACCTTACCGAGGAATATAACAAGTACCAAAAATCTTACCCGGTAAGAACGAAGATAAGGAAAACAATGACCAAGAGTCATACCCGGGTAAGTGATTGCGACGAATCTTACCACGGTAAGCATGTACCGGGTAAATTGTTGCATACGATACCCTTTTTGTGGGCTAAAATCTTACCCGATATGTAAGTGATAGTGTTGAATTTTGCCGGTAAGCACTTACCTGGGTAAGATTTGGTAAACGGCCCCTAAGCCTTCTTGGTTTTCTTGGATCAAGTTTAGTCGCGGCGTTGTAAGTTTTCTTTTTAAAGTTCTCTTTGACCCTTAAACACTCCCTTTTTTAAGAGCAATTCATGAGGCCAAATGTTTTCAAATGCAAACAAATATAAAGGGACGAAGCAACAATTCATGAGAAGCTTGAAAGAAGGAAAAAAACCCTCACATTGCATACAAAAAAAGGGTTGAATACTCGAATGTATATGATATGTATTATCCGGCTGGTTGAATAAGCTCCTAACTAAGCCATTAAGTCACAACTAAACTACCTTGTGTGACTAACAAAATAAGCCATATAGCCTATTAAACATTCAGTAACAGGCTGATTGAATAAGCTCCTAAATAAGCCATTAAACCACAACCAAACTACCTTACAACCTATTAAACATTCAATAGCAGGCTGATCGAATAAGCTCCTAACTAATAAGTCATTAAACCACAACCAAACTACGTTACAATTGCATATATTTCCTCCACAATTACAAATTGTATGATTCCAAATGAACCTTTTAACATATTTAATTAACCAAAATAAATGCATTATACAAATCACACTCGACAACTCTTTCCAAATTCAAAAGAATGATGATTTAATCTTTGCTACAAACAAACAAACAAAAATAAACATAATTTTGCCAAATCACATCCCACTCAAGATCTTTGATCATAATTATCAAGTGAGACCAAATTCTTTTCTATATGTTTCAATCTCTTTGTGTTCGCTACATTTCCAAACTATATCCCACCATTCTTCACAAATGAATAAAACAAATATCATCCCCAAAATTCTAAATGAATAAAAACTAAAATCTCTAACAACACCCACAACATCTCCCACCACATTTCGATAACATAACCAAGAAAATAATCAAGAAAACCACAGCCGATAACCCAATTGCTACACCAAGAACAACCTTATTTGGTCCATGATCACCATCATCTTTATTTTTCTTCTTTCCATCATCACCACCATCATCATAGTCACCGGTTACATTACGTTACCCAAAATAGAAATCATACCAAACGCTCACTTTTAAGCAATGATTGCATTTATACCCGACATGGTTTTCAAAATCGTTTGAGGCGTATGCCTCGAGGCGCGCCTCGAGGCGAGGCGGTGGGATTTCGAGCATGAGGCGCTGCCTCAGGCATCTGAATGAAACGTACGCCTCAGGCCATCAGAGGCGGGCCTTGAGGCGCCTGAGCGGGCCTTGAGGCGAGGCTGAGGCGAGACTGAGGCGTGGGTTAGAAACCAGGGTTTCAAAACTGACTTAGGGCTAAGTTAACTTACCTTTTTTCCCTCTAATCGCAGCTTGCTGTTCCTCCCTCTCTTCTTCGGTACCAATTTGTTGGAGATTGAAACTTGAACTGATGAGGGAGATGACTTTTCGTTTTTATATTGGAGTCTTTTCATTCATATGTGAATTTAATTCTTTTTATTTTATTAAATGTGAGACTTTAATTATCTCTTTGTGTATAAATGTGTGACTTTAATTCCATCTATAGATAAATGTACAAACTTAAATTCTTAATACATGTGTGAATTTAATTCTCTCTTGACATGTGTGATTTTAATTAATTGTTAACAAAAAC
Organism: Silybum marianum; assembly: GCA_036898165.1. NCBI lineage: Eukaryota > Viridiplantae > Streptophyta > Magnoliopsida > Asterales > Asteraceae > Silybum > Silybum marianum. The sequence continues at coordinate 32,728,694 of CM072533.1, read as the reverse complement.
TAAATAATAAAATCTTTATATATTAAAATAATTTTCATACTATCAACGATGAATTTAAATATCATCAGTAATGTAGTACACATATATATATATATATAATTATTTTTATTTACTTTTAGTTTCCGCCTCAGGGCTTACGTCTCACATCGCCTATCGCCTCTAGGCTATCGCCTCGGAGCGTGGATGGAAAACGCCTCGACTCCCAATTCCGCTTTTTAAAACCTTGATACCCAGGTGCTTTCATCGATTAGGGCGAGAATAAGGAGTTACCATACTTCTCTCTTGCGACCTATATTCGTCCTTCCATGGCATCTAAACCAATTTTTAATCTCTTAAATCATCACCTAAGATATCACCCTTATCTTTCATTATTATTGGTTTATGTTCTGTTCCTTTCCGCTTCTATTTGATAGTTTTTATCACTTTAGCCACTGTGATCTCACCTCCCATTTCTCCAACTAAACAACTATTTTCTTCGTTCGGTTTGTCTTCTTCTCTTTCACAAAGTGGATTTGGAAAACATCAAAGTTATATAATATTTATATATGGCAAATGAAACAAATAAACTCATTCATATGGTTCCAAGGACTTTAAATACACATTCATATGATTCATTTTGAAGTATATAATATTTATTTATGACAAATAAACTCACACACCCTCCTCACCTTTCGTGAGGTTTGAACCCTTGATCTCGAGGAGGCCAAAGTCCCTTTGGTCTCATTCATATGATTGACATGATGGTGCATATCATTTTTTGAACAAGGATGATTTTTCAGTAAGTTGACAATTTCCTTCGAACGTGTAACGAATTTGTAATTTATGAATCAAAGCATTACATAACTCTGTTTTTGATTAAAATCTAAGCAATATTTAATCTTAATAACATACCATACAACTATAAGAGTATGTGATGCAGTGAATAAACGGAAAATTAGATTACCACGTTGATTCTACGAATACCGTGGACAACTTCTTCTAAGATTCGTTGATTCGTTCGACGAATTCCGAATCGTAGGCTTCAAATATCGAATTCAACAAAGAACTCCAGATTTGGGTAAAATTCAGTTGTGACCATCCAAATTACATCAGAAATGTTTAAATATGAAGACAAAAATAAAACGGACCTAAAAAAGATAACGTGTCAAACATAAAAGCCCAACAAAACAAGCCCAAAATGACAAAAAAAAAACATTAAAACGTCCATAAGGCCCACTTAAACAGCTTTTTTGGGGTTTAAAAGTCCGTTAGGTCCCTTTTGGGACCTAACCTCGGCGTGCTCCTCTGAAGTAGCTTCGATTCGCCTGGTCGACGCCCGAAACGGATGCCCGGATCAAAAGTTATGGCCACTTAAGTGCGACCCTGTTTGGTGACCCAATCATAAGCCTCCAAGAACATCAAGGCCGGATCCTCCACGTCCAAACCCACATCAGTATGGTGTAGTTTAAGAGAAATATAATTAAATGAAAGAATCAAAGGAGTATGTGATTGATGGACTACTTATGAAATTCTAACATATCTGATCAATTATCGTGAGTAATAATCAAATACCAAAGACCTCATCTGTTTTCATTCTGTTTTTAGATTTTTAGTTTTTTGGATGTTGACCAGTTCTTAAAAGATAGTTTGTGTGTGAGACCCTTGTGTTGATTAGGTTAGATTATTGGGCTTCACTATGATGTAAACATGATGTTGTTTATTTATATTATTGTCAAAAAAGGTGATGTTTATTGCTTTGTTATTTATGACAAGATGGGAAATTGGAAATGTGGATATGAAATGTTAGTCTTCTATGAGGTTGCATTATGTTATTTTCTATCTTAGAATTGTGCGTTTTGGCTGTCACATATTAATATCTCTTACAACTCATCTAGTGTTTAAATATATGATTTAGTCTTCAACAATATGATAGCACCATGCCATCAGAGATTATATTGTGTTTTAAAAGGTTTATGATTTTTTTCTATCATTCTTATCAATTATCATTTCTACTTATGTTATGATGTAGTCTCTACAACTTTGAGGGCTAGAGGAAGGGAAAAAGTGAATTATGTTGGAACATTCTATAAGCATAAATCTCAAAGGTAGTGTACTATCACAATACGTCTTCGATTTCTACTTCTACTAGTCGTCTGATTTCTTATTCGATTTCGATTCGAACAAGAGGGTTCGATTTTCTGCTTCTACTGTTGGTGTGAATGCTTGTTACTAGTTACTGTTGTTTCAATTTCTGCTTCAATTTCATGCTTTATACTGCTCAATGTTCTACTTTAATTTCTTTTCTTTTTATCTGCTTCGATCAGATGACCGAAAGTTACTGATTTTCGATTTTTTGTTACTGATTATCGGTTTCTATAAACAAATTTATTGTCAACAGAAATGAGATAACTTGGTGCACAAACACTTGCTATATGTGTTCATTCAAATGGTTAATTACAATGAAAGTGATACCATCTTGTTATTACTGATTTATATATGGGTATTTGATGTGGCAACTTGAATGGTTTGGTTTATGGTTATATAAAAAAAAATTACAATTTTTTTGTTTATATATGATTTTATAAATGGTAATTCACATTTTTTTCCTCATTAAATGTAAATTTTTATTATTGTTTATAATTAAAAAATTATAAAAAATATCAAAGAAATGATATTTTTGTCATTTTTCATTATTTTATTCCAATTCCATTGCAAACAAAATAGACATTAGACATATTACATTCCATTCCTGTCAACCAAACACTTGGTCAAACCGGATAACATTCCAATTCCTTCCGGAGCCCAATTCAGAAATCGTTTTGCGAACCAAATGCCCCCTTAGATCTTGAGTATGTGATATAGTAGCCTTTTAAGTTTTTAGTTTCTTTCCAAGTACACCAAATTTGTTTCTACGATAATCTTGTTTTCAGTTCCATTTGTTTGTTATTGTGAACATGTTTTTCTGCTGTAGAGCCTACCTTGGGAGATAATGGCAAAATTCGAAAAGTGGTGGTCTATCGCATGATTTTTGTCGCCGGTATTTCTTCCGCATACCTCACATGTCAAGGAAAGTTTGAGAAAGATTCAAGATTCTCACCAAAGATTGATCCACTAAATGCATATTATGTAATGAATCAAGTTGTTTGTGACCTCGATGGGTTTACATGCCGAGCCCGTTGTATTGGTGTTGGACGACATTCAGGTAGTTTTTATGGGTCAACACCCATTTGATTAACATGTATATGACCTATGCTGCTTCGTTCTTCTAACCAAACGCCTAAAACAGAGCCTAGCTAGGCACTGTGTCCTCTAGCAGCTTAGATCTTGAGTAGATTGATATTGTGATATAATGGCCGTTTGAGCTCTATTTTAGTTTCGTTTCTATGATCTTCTTGTTTTCACCTCCATCCTCTCTTTGGTAATATGAGCATGTCTTTTTGCTGTAGATACTACCCAGGGAAAACCTCCTAAGTGTACTCACCAATTTAGGTATGATAAAAGAAATTAACTAGAAAATCTTATCGGTAGTTACTACAAATATAGAGAAATACTCATGTCAATTCATATGTTTATAGCTTTGCGTTTTAAAAAAAAACAATGTCACGGGTATTAAGTTATCGGGTTGTAATTAATATATTAAGTTATCTATATGGCACCCTGTTTGTTTATTACTTATATATAAATATATATATATATATATATAGAGAGAGAGAGAGAGAGATTCAAAGGAAAACACTAAAAAAAGAGAAAACTGAAGAACATTCTGGGATCCCTCCATCAGGACGGTATACACCAATGTATGTAATCGACTGGAGCTGGGTTTTTTTCTATGCACCAATACTTCTATAATTACATATGCATTGGTGCATATGCACAAATGCATGTTACAAATTACCGGTATGCATCCGTCCAGATGGAGGGCTCCCAGGATGTTCTTCGGTTTTCTCTTGTTTTGGCGGTTTTCCTTGAACCCGACCCTATATATATTATCTCATATCAATGAAGAATCTTCCAGGTTGATGTTAAGTACCAATACGATCTTGAATCTTCATGTTTTTTTATACAACCTCCAGTCCATCCTTTAAAAAAGTTTTTAAAGATGGTTGTAGCTAAAGCAAATACAGATTTCTATTAATGAGAACTTTTAATCCTGTTTAAGTTCTTGAATCAAAAACTTTGTACTAGGTTTATACATTTATAATCGTGTTACACCTGCCCCAAACTGACAATCTTGTACATGGCCAGGAAAATGCTATTTGGTTGGTGACGAAATTCTGAGAGCAAGTGATGTACTCTTGGAGTGCATATCCGTGTTAGTAAGCAGAAACACATTTAATCCAGATTCTTCGACTCCAACTATTGGTTGAGCTAATCGAGAAAAATATAGTTGGAGATGTGTTTGCAATTGAGCATGCAACGATCCTGTATGACATATGCGGGATTGCATTGAAAAGCTATTGTACAAGGTATTGCTAGACAACTACACATGTTATATTTGATTCTACTATATTGTTATTAGGAACTTCAATGTTTCTTAAACACACTATGTAGAATGTCTTTCCAAAAATGATGCCATCAATTTCTATGGCGGCTAAGCATTAGAAAGTGTCGAATGAGCGCAACACAATAAAATGCTTGACACTAATTCCGATTATAGTCCAGTTCAAGCTTACTAGTTGGCTTACCCATTCATTTGTCCTCCATCAAACCAAGATTTGATTCAAGCAATCAATAAAAGCACAAATAGGAAAAAACATATGTATTTTTTAGTCATACGTTTTTAACGGTAAACCATCCCTCGTTTCCTCCTCTTGCTATAAGTGAAACAAATAGGGGAACTCTTAACATGTTCATGTTACGAGTTCCAGCCTATCTTACTTAACTTGGATCGTAGAATACTTTTATGTCCATAATTGTATGTTTAAGGATGTATTTATGAACCATGAGCACTAACTCACTATGCCAGATGCATGCATGATCACGAGATACAATTATTTTTCAATTTGGTAAGCATGTGTATGACTAATATTTATGGGCAATCCTTTTGGGACATGTATGACTAATATTGACGATTAATCCTTTTGAGGTTTTCTTTTACTTGTACCGGAAAATAATTTCTTCTCATTTTGATGTGTGAAAGAGCTTTTTCTGATGAATCAAATAGTTTATTCGTATAAAGTGTTGCAAATGCCATTTGATTTTACTAATGCACCATCTCTTTTTGGTATATATGTTTTTTAGGAAAGATGAGAATGAGTGTCTTGCCATGCTGACAATTGTTTCTGAACTGAAGTTATGCTTCATACTGTCTCGTGAGATCCCCGAACTTTTCCAATAGTTTCTCACATCCATTATATTAATCTTTTTTTTTGAAAAAATAAATTGACATGAAATTTAGAAGATGTATTGGTTCATAAACCGACAATTAATAAATGCTTGTAAAAATACTTTGGTTATACTTGAACAATATAAAATATAATCATATGAAGTTAGGCCTGGCATACCTTGTTTCTCATATATTCCATCTTAAATGTTGACAATATGAACAAAAATTATGAGTTGTAATTTGATTTACTTGTTTATACATCAACTTCTATTGAGTATATATACACAATTTGAGAAATAAAAACACAAAATTAATTACTCTATCCTAGGGATTACAAAATTAATTACATAAGATGTGAATAGATAATAGATTATGGGATATGATTCGATGTATCTCTATCAGAGGATTGTGATACTAATGGAAGCTTACACTCTTCGACAATCCCCTTCAAAAGTTTATATGGGGATTAATCGACTTTTATCAACTTCTATCGACTATTACCAATCTTTTCTTGGTAAATTGTATCAATGAAACTTTACATATAACATAGTACCAAAGTTCTAATTCTCATTTGTTTTGTGTAATATAGGAGAAAATTGTATTTTATATATCTAAATCACCTTTTGCAATCCATCTGTTTAATCCCAACATATCACTTGATCGTCCAACTTTGCTTATTGTTTCTAATACACGTGACAAGAGACAAATAGATAACTCTAGCGTTAAATATTATTCTATACAGTAAAAAGCTGGAATATTTAACATGTCTCTTAATATGTGCTTAACAATCATAACATTCGAATTTTATCTTTTTTCCATATTTTGTATACTAGCATAAGAGGAATCGATATGTTTTTTTTCTCTATTCTACTACTAACTAGAGGCCTTTCGAGATAATTTCCTTTGATTTTATGCATGAGATTCATGAGTTATTATAATTCTCAATGGTTTGACCTGACAACAAACTACCTCGCTCGAATTTTTGTTTGATTCTTGGCTTTGATGACAACATCACAGCTTTCGCGGTTGCTTTCTATTTTGTACACACTTTCTCCATCAAACGAGGCATTTTCTGTGTTGTTGTCTTCTACCAGTGTTCTTTGTGGGCGTCGTATTTTCATCAAGCATCACTTGGAAGATTTCTCCAAAAAACCACGGATGTTGAAGTAAGTATTGGAACAATTACTGTTTTTCTAGCTTTTTAAAGCAACAACTAAATGCTCAAATGTCATTTTATTATTTATATTGATGTTACTCATCTATTGTGTAGGATATGTCTTTAGTTGGTCATTTAGCTTATAATTCTAGTTAACTTTGGACATGAACCTCTTCAATTTTGTTACTCTATATAACCACTTAACATGAGGCTTTCTTTCATTGAGTTATAGGTAGGGGTGGCAATTCTCGACACGACACGTAAATAAACGGTTTGGGTTGAATTTTCTAACCCGCCAACCCGATTATTATACGGGTCGTTTTCGGGTTAATCCGCCAACCCATTTAAAATTATAAGTTTTAAATTTTTTATTTTATCTAATATTATACTCTATTTTATTCTATATTTCTAATGACCCGCAAACCCGTATAGTTAAACGGGTTACGCAAGTCGTATACGGGTTAAGTGTATACATGTTAGGGTTGATAATACGACACGATTAGTTAAACGGGTCGTGTCCGGAGCACGACACGATTACCACTCCTAGTTATAGTTACAGAGCATCCTTCTAACTTTATTTTTTCATATCTACTTCTGTTGTCATCCTTCATGCGATGGAAGATATTTCTATTATTTTTCAACATTTATGTCACGATATGCTTGCCCTTGCATGCTCTTTAGCGTCTTGGGCATTTTGTGTCTTTATTGATAATTGTAACTATTCATTTTAACATAATTTAACAAGGATTCTTTTTGACATAGTTGTCATAATCATACGGTTGATGAAGCAAATAACATGAATCACATTACTCACTTCTTATTTATCTTTTTAATTTATACATACATTCTTACAGGAAATATGTAAATATCGTATGCAAGCTTGTGACCCCAAGGCCCTATCTTTGACATTTAATATGTAAATGTCATATGCAAAACCCAAACTTACACTCAAGGCGCACATCTTATTTATCTTTTTAGTTTATACATACATTCTTACAGGAAATTGAAGTGTGATTAACATATTTTGATATTTGATTCCACGATATATTCATAAGTTTAATATAGTGACCTTTCTCAATTTGATTTGTAAATGGCCAAACACTTTTTTCTTTCTTTAGACTATGCATATGATTTTGTGTCATATACTTTTGTTTTCAGGGTTGTTGCAGTTCCAGCTCATTGTTGCTTAGTTTGCCTAGGTATTTGTTGACTCTTTATACACATTGTACTGTAAAGCACTTTTGGTTTTACCATTTACAACTTTTACCATCACAGGAATCTATGGTGGCATATCAAGACACAGTTGGATGTACGCCTCTCTAATCTTCTTAGGTGAGGGTTGTGCACATTCTTTCTTTACACATGCAATAGAGAGGTCACACATGCTTTTACTGTCTACAACTTTTCTTATTTCGGAATCTTAGTTGGTTAGATATGAAAATAAAAGTTTCTTCTTTCCTCAGTGGCATGGAAGAGAAATTGTTTGGCCCATGGATACACTTACTTCTGGGCTGCAACCACATTGATTTTTCTATAGTAATGAAGCTTAAGGGGGATCTGAAATCAAAGTGCTCATTTGATGCGCATGAGAGCATTCTCAAATTAGCAATCCTAGTTGCTAAACATGCCTCTCAACGAATTGAATGTTCATCTGATCTACTTTTGAAGAAAGGATGCTACATCAGAAGTAATAATGTTCATGAACAAAGTTCTACGGGTTTACAAGTCTCCGATCTCATACTAGACGCAGTCAAAGAAAGTAAAGACCAGACATATTTTATACGAGCAGAGCCCGTTATATTCGTGTTGGACTTGGATATTCAGGTAGTTTCTATGCGGCAACACCCATTTAATTAACATGTATATGACCTATATTGCTTCGTACTTATAACCAAACGCCGATCTAATGGCCTTTTTATCTCTATTTTAGTTTTGTTCTATGATCTTTCTTGTTTTCATCTCCTTCCATCTTTTTGGTAATATGAGCATGTTTTCTTGCTGCAGATGTTGCCATGGGAAAACCTCCCATATTTACGGAAACAAGAGGTCTACCACATGCCTTCTGTTGTCGTTATTTCTTTGGCATAGCCAAATGCCGAGAGAAGTTTGGGAAAGATTCGTACAACATTGATCAAATGAATGCCTATTATCTACTAAATCCAGCCAAGGACCTTAAACGTTTAGAAGAAAGAATGGGTATATGGCTAAAAGATAAAGGAATTAAGGTAAGTATTATGTTTTTTTTCACTCAAGGCGCACATCTTATTTATCCTTTTAATTTATACATACATTCTTATATAAAATTGAAGTGTGATTAACATATTTTGATATTTGATTTGACGATATATTCATAAGTTTAATACAGTGACCATCCTCAACTCGATTTGCAAATGGCCAAACACTTTTTTCTTGCTTTAGACTATGCATATGATTGTGTCATATACTTTTGTATTCAGGGTTGTTGCAATTCCAGCTCAGTGTTGCTTAGTTTGCCTAGGTACGTGTTGTCTCTTCATAGACATTGTAAATGTAAAGCACTTTTGGTTTTCTATTCCCCATCAGGCTGGCACCTGAATCCGTTTCAATTCTTGAAGAATTCATATTGAAGTTTTTTCAAGGTCTTCCTTATGTCACAATTAGCATGCTTGGAGATGGATTTGTCGGCTTGTTGAGAGAACTATTCTCCTGTAATCCCTCCCTGTAGTCCTACCCAGGCATGGATTATGTTATCCAGATTGAACTCGGATTGTATCCATGTTGTCCTGCTACTGGCTATTGATTCCATCCTAGCAGGTCTCTTTCTCTCTCTCTCTCTCTCTCTCTCTCTTTCTCTCTCTCTCTCTCTCTCTCTCGATATATATACACACAAGATACATGGAACATTGCATGCCTTGTAGCGAAACATGTTTTACAACTATATCATAACATACACTTGCAACATGTTTTACACACACAAGATACATGGAACACAAGCTAATGTTTTCTTCATACTTTTAGTAAACTCGAAAGATAAGGAAGGTTCATGGACTTGTTATTGGGCCCACTCTATTATTGATGAAGTGGCACTGGAGTTCCGAAACATTTTATACTCAAATCAAGCAACCATGCAACAATTCAAGAAAAATGACGACTATCACATGAATTTATGGTGGCATATTAAGACACGATTGGATGTACGCCTCTCTAATCTTCAGAGGTGAGGGTTGCACACTTTTTTTTCTTTACACATGCAATTGAGAGGTCATACATGCATTTACTATCTACAACTTTTCTTATTTCGGAATATTAGTTGGTTAGTTATGATAATACAAGTTTCTCCTTTCCTCAGTGGCATGGAAGAGAAATGAAACCGAAGGTTGGTCTGAAATCAAAGTGTTCATTTCATGCGCATGAGAGCATTTTTACATTAGCAATTGTAGTTGCTAAGCATGCCTCCCAATGAATTGAATGTTCTTCTGATCTACTTTTGAAGAAAGGATGCTACATCGGAAGTAATAATGTTCATGAACAAAGTCCTACGGGTTTAAGAGTCTCCAGTCTCATACTAGACGCAGTCAAGGAAAGTAAAGACCAGGCAGATTTTATAGGAGCAGAGCCCGTTATATTCATGTTGGACTTGGACATTCAGGTAGGTTGACTAGTTTCTATGGGGCAACAACCATTTAATTAACATGTATATGACATATACTGTTTCGTTCTTATAACCAAACGCTGATATAATGGCCTGTTTATCTCTATTTTAGTTTTTTATATGATCTTTCTTGTTTTCATCTTTATCCATCTCTTTGGTAGTATGAGCATGTTTTCTTGCTGCAGATGTTGCCTTGGGAAAACCTCCCATATCTACGGAACCAGGAGGTCTACCGGATGCCTTCTGATGCCGGTATTTCTTTGGCATATGCCAAATGCCAAGAGAAGTTTGGGAATGATTCATCCAACATTGATCCAATGAGCGCTTATTATCTACTGAATCCAGCCAAGGACCTTTAAACGTTTAAAAGAAATAATGGGTATATGGCTAAAAGATAAAGGATTTATGCTAAGTACTATATTTCTTGTGAATACGACTAGAAAAATAACTTATATCATTCTCTAGTATGAATCTGGGACTTAAAAATAACTTGTATGCAGGAGGGGAAGGATGGTGTCGTACCTACGTTGGAGGAGCTGAAAGGGGCCTTAAAGACGCATGATCTTTTCTTGTATTTAGGCCACAGGTATGGGTCCTTTAAATTATGTAACTCCACGTAATTAATGATATTATTTGTGTAGTTTTGATATGATTTTGTTATATACGGTAATTTAGAGTTGAAATATATTCCGCGAAGGAGATCAGGTCGATTCAGTCGTGTGTAGCTGCAAGTTAAAAGTAGAGAGACCATATCGACCTAAAGGTGCCCCGCTAGAATATTTGGACGTCGATTCACCAATAATTGTTGGATATCTATGGGAAGTTATTGATTCCGAGATGAGGTAGTTTGCCAAACAACTAATTGGTGATTGTGTGACACAAAGATCAAGTTCAACAAGTCCAGACAAACCATCGCGTCTCTAATGGACAAGGCTTGAGATGAGTGTGAGTGTAAACTTAAACATATGATGGGAGCTGCAACGGTATGTTACGGTATCCCAATGTACATACTTAAAAAGAAAGATGTTTGATTTTGTTTTCAGTTTCGTTAACAAATAGGTTTTCATCTATAATTAATAGATGTTTCTTATGTTTTTTTTATTTTATATTTATTAAGGAAGAAGAAATTATGTATATTATCAACTGAGGTTGAAATCAGAATGAAAGATCAAAATCTAATGCAGGAAGTGTCAGGAAAAATCCTTCATGGAAGGATGGACTTGTTGTGGTGTTGAGTAAGAGTTCATTTTGTTGGTTTTCTAATATTTCACTCGATTTGTTATATTTTATTGTGGGTTCTCGTTATAAATTGTGCTCAAGTCTTTTCACTTATTATTAATCCTTGTGCAATTAGACTTCTAGAAACTGAATTCAAATAAGCCATTTTATCATTTTGACATGGGAAGGGAAGGTACTTTTAAGTAAATAATTGTTTTAATCTAAGTGGTTGATCTTGCTCTGAAAAGCTTCAATTCATGGTTCACTAACATGTAGGATGGGATGTATGAGAGTGAAGATTTTGGACTTTTTGTTGATGAAATGTAACTTTGATAGAGAAAGGGCCATCTGATATAGAGAGAGTTGCAATAGAAATTGAAGAACAAATTGATAAAATCAAACAGAGACCAAAGTGAGTACCACGCGGCTACATACCTGCATGAAAGGCACCTAAGCCACTGTTTCCCTGGAAGTTGCTTTTGTTTTTGGCGCCTACCATGCATACCTTTTCTCAAAATGGTTTCCTTATCACACACCGTCCCACCATACGTATTCCTTTCTTTAATTGTTTAATAATTATCTATTTTATTTTCTTTTCCTAGTTTGATAAGGTTATTGGTTTTTGTAATTATTATTAGTTTCCTTTAAAAAGAGTTTCCTAGTTAGATTAGAATTAGGATTTGCTAGTTTCCATATTATCTTATTTAGTTTAGCTATAAATAGGATTCATTGTTTTCATTATTATTAACATTATTATTCAATACAATTCTTCTCTTTGAGAGTTTTAGGAGTTTTTCTCTTAGTTTTTTGAGTTTTACTAAACGTAATTCTCAACCCTTTTGGATTTAGACGTTTGTCGATCCTTTCGCAAAACCCCGCTGCGTCACAATCCCAGGCTTTGGAATTAAAATCTAGTATATGTAGAAGGATCTATCGTTTGGAGGCTATAAATAATAATGCATTCTTGTTAGAATTCACTTTCTGTTAAAAGAATCAATCGGCTATTGTTAGCTTAGGCAAGAGGGTTCACCAACATGTGTTTATCCCTTTTTAATTATTCCTTTTGACTTGGTAATTTCACATGTATTCCTTGCCTTGGAATTTTATCATCCTATTAATTGGTTCCATTTCCATGAAACAAGAATCTACCTTTAAAATGGTTGTTCTGGTTTACTTAAGTGAGTGATATATAGTTGTTATATTGATCATCTCCTAAACCTAAATAGATTCAGGGATGCTGCCTTGGGTTTAGATTGTTATTTGGGTCTGTTCTGTTGGTTTGCATATATATATATATGTATATATATAGGACGATAATCAAGTAAAACCACAGAAATGTTACAAACTCGTAAAAACCGATATAAAAATATATTTTTTCATGATTTTTTTTTATCAAAACCTATAATTTAAGATATTGTTTCACATATATGTTTGTGTTCATCTTATGAATATAATTACATGTGGAAATTTTTTTTGATTCACCTAGTGAAACAAAAAATATGCATAAAAAAGATTCATATGGTGAAACATGTACATGTGAAAATTTCACCTTATAAAACAATTATATGTGAAATAATATCTTAAATCTTAACATTTGATAAAAAAATTCATGAAAAAAATTATTTTTATTCGGTTTTTACGAGTTTATAAATTTTATGTGGTTTTTATTTGATTAAGCCCCTATATATACACACACACATATATATATATATATATAGAAAGAGGTTCATGCGAGGACGGTAACAATTTACGAGAATACGAGGACAATTATGAGCCAATCATTTTGTACATGAAAAACTTCATGTACAAAATCACATATGATTCATGTACAAAATCACATATGATTCACATACAAAATCATATATGATTAGCTGAGACTTTTCCAGCAGCAAAACTCGTGCGTGTCATTTTTTATGCTAGTACAAAATCACATATGATTTTGTACATGAAAAATTTTTCATGTACAAAATCATTGGCTAAGGATTGTCCTCGCATTCTCGTAAGTTGTTACCGGTCTCGCATGAACCCGCCTCTATATATATGTATGTATATATATAGAGGGATGATCTTCTACACCCCACTTAAAAGTTACACCCCATGCCTCCTAATCTCATCCCTCCATTTCTTAATCTAACGGTTTCATTGAATGCGGTGGCATAATTGTAATTTTAGTTGACATCTTAGGGCATGATCGGTATGCAATTGAAAACATAAGGACACGGATGGAAATCTCAATTTGTATTTTTTAAATATGAAAATAAATCGAAAATCAATTTGTGAGAGAGAAGTGGGGTCGCTTCGAAGGGAATTGTGGGGGGGGGGGGCGCAATTCCTAAAAGCTCTCGCTGAACCAGGCTAGTGTTCATGACCATAACGAACACGACTACGAGGATATGAACTTGTTAGGAAGAATTCTACGTGAAACATATTGTCGTCTACACAAACGGCAGTTCAGTTCAAGGACATCGAGTCCACTAACAGCTTGGAGACTAAGTGTGTTTCACAAGAGAAGGTTCAAAGGATATCACCTACCTATCTTATATAGAATTCAACTATTGGAAATTTTGTTGAAATTTTCGAGTGCAAGAGATCGATCTCCATTCATGTGGGGGATTGTTGGAAATTTTTAGTTAAAATGTGGTTTTTAACTAACTTTGGACACGAGTAATTATATGTATATGCGTTATATATAATAATATTTTTATGGGTTCGTGTTCTCCTATATGAGTGCTTCGAAACAATCCAAAATGGAGATTGTGTGAATGAGATATCGATGCTCAAAGTAGAGCATTCAGTTAGAAAATGGTAGCAACTCTTGATGGATTTGGAAAGTGTCCCACACAGGAAGGAGGCATAAACTTGAAGTAGTTTATAAGTAAAAACCTCCAAAGGGCTTACAAGCTCTTTGATAGGTTTTTCCTCCAACACCTTACACGTACGCAGGGGGGGGGTGCGGTTTGGCGATTTTGTAGGCTAAACCGATCGAACTCATGTACGTGCGCATCTGCGGACACGAATGCAGTTCCAAATTCTCGGGCTCGCACGGACCGGTTTTGCTAAAATTTTCGAGATCAGTTTGAACGTTTGTAACTGAAATCCGTTTTTTTTTTAATAATTTCGGTTTCAGTTTTAAATGTAATTGTCGGTTTTGATCTTGAGAATTAATTAGCATTAATTACCGTCGGTTTCATGGAGCTAATCTGAGAGTATAAAAGAGGACCTTGGGGTCCATTCTCAGACACAGTTTTACACACCGCTTTCTCCTAAAAATCTCTCTGCACTTCGACTGCTCCGGCGACATTTTCAGGCAAGTTTCTCTCCGGCAGCTTCGATTGTTTTGTACCGTTGTACCCTGGGAACAGACCGAGAATCTGTTTAAGGGCATCGTGTCCAACTCGAGCCTCGGTTTTCTTTAACATACTGTTTGTTCTTCTTCTGCTTTTGTAATTTCTTTTTTATTTTACTGCTTCTGTATTTAAATTAAAATACTGTTCTAAGGAATTCGTTTCCAAAACAGTTTCTGCTTCTACCCCATTCCTAACAATCTTAAACAGACTCGAGTTTGTTTCGAATAATTAAAACAAATTATATAAATCAATTAATCTACTGTTTTAAGTAAACAGTTCAGTATTGTGGTGCTAATAATTCTTGAAAAATTTGTTTTTTCAGAATGGCGACTGTTAACAATTCGGTTAACAATCCTGCTACTGCAACAGTCAACCCCACTGCCACGGTTGCTACGCCACTGCCGAACACCATGGGAAATCATGCTGAAAAACCAGAGAAGTTCTCTGGTTTAAACTTCAAAAGGTGGCAACAGAAGATGTTCTTCTACCTCACCACTCTGAACTTGGCTCGGTTCCTTACCGAAACGGCTCCTCAAATAAGTGAAGGACAAGCCGACGCTCAATCTGTGAGCGCGGTTGACGCATGGAAACATTCCGAATTCCTGTGCCGTAACTACGTGTTGAACGGGCTTGCCGATCCTCTTTACAATGTTTATTGTAAAGTACCCACGACTAAGGAATTGTGGGAGTCTTTGGACCGGAAGTACAAGACTGAAGATGCCGAAACAAAGAAACATGTTGTTGCACGTTTCATGGAGTTCAAGATGATTGACTCAAAAACTGTTATGAGTCAAGTTCAAGACTTTCAACTGATCATGCATGATATTCTCTCCGAAGGGATGGTTTGTAGTGAAACTTTCCAAATCGCGGTAATGATTGAAAAACTTCCTCCCGGTTGGGTCGATTTCAAAAATTACCTTAAACACAAGCGAAAGGAGATGACCGTGGAAGAATTGGTGGTGCGTCTTCGTATTGAAGAAGACAACCGCATGGCTTTGAAGGGTAACTCCAACTCTTCAAAAGCTAGTGTGGTAGCTAATGTTGTGGAAGACGGTCAATCTTCCAAGGCCAAGGGAAAAAAGGTTGACAACAAAGTAAAAGGGAAAGCCAAGAGTTTTGGGCCACAAAAAGGAATTTTCAAAAGAAAGTTCAAATGCTATAATTGTGGCCAAACCGGTCATAAGGAAAATGAATGCAAGTTTCCTAAGAAGGAGCGAAATGCAAACATGGTGACCGAGGACTTGGTTGCTATGATCACGGAACTTTCGGCCATGGATATCACTACCATGGTTTCAGATGTTAATATGATCGGTTCAAATGCAAAGGAATGGTGGATCGACACGGGAGCTACTCGTCATGTGTGTCATGATAAAAGTAGCTTCCACTCCTACAAGGATGTGGAAAATGGCCAAAAGCTCTACATGGGGAATGCCGCTACCGCCAAGGTCAAGGGCGTTGGAGAAGTAATCCTGAAGATGACTTCGGGAAAAGAGCTCAAGCTTAAGGACGTTTTGTATGTCCCGGAGCTTCGTAAAAACCTTGTTTCCGGGTGGTTATTGAACAAGTTTGGTTTCAAACTAGTGTTTGAGTCGGACAAATTTGTGTTGTCCAAAGGTGGAATGTATGTTGGTAAAGGATATGCCATGAGTGGCATGTTCAAAATGAATGTAATTGTTTCAAAAGTGATGAATGAAGCTTCTACTAGTTTCGCTTATTTGCTTGAGTCTTCTATTTTTTGGCATGGCCGTTTAGGATATTTAAATTATAATTCTATTTGTCGCTTAATTAAATTAAATTGTTTACCAAAATTTAATATCGACTCAAATCATATGTGCCCCACTTGTGTAGAAGCCAAACTTACTAGATCATCATTTCAAACAATTGAAAGAAAAACTGAAACCCTTGATTTAATTCATACTGATGTGTGTGATTTAAAATCAATTCCTACTAGAGGTGGGAATAAATATCTTATCACGTTTATCGATGATAATACAAAATATTGCTACCACACTAGAGGTGGGAATAAATCAAGTAAAGATGAAGCAATAGAAAAGTTTGTCTTGTATAAAAATGAAGTTGAAAATCAAATCAACAAGAAAATCAAAGTTGTAAGAAGTGATAGGGGAGGTGAATATGTTTCACCATTTGCCGAATTTTGTTCACAAAATGGAATTCAACATGAATTCACGGCACCCTACTCCCCACAACAAAATGGTATTGCCGAAAGAAAGAATCGCACTTTAAAAGAAATGGTAAATGCCATGTTGATTAGTTCTGGTATAAATCAGAACATGTGGGGGAAGCCATTTTATCGGCTAATTATCTTTTAAATAAGATACCTCACAAGAAAAAGTACGAAACACCGTATGAACTTTGGATGGGTAGAAAACCATATTATAAGTTCTTACGAGTGTGGGGGTGTTTAGCTAAAACTCCAATTGATACAAGTCAACATCTATCTAAAAATATAGGAGATAGTGTTGCTGTTGGGTCACCGATGATTTGGTGATGAACCACCTTCCTTTGTATGATTGATTTTTTTATAGGTTCTTTTGAAGGTCTGAAATATGCTTCAAGTATTGGAAAGTCAAAGACTATCCAATCAAGGGTTGTACATCAAAAAGTGGAATTTTGGATGTACCAACTAACTTCAATATTCAGATGAAATTGCCAAAGTCAAGATTGGGTCACCAATATAGTGGGTCACCGATGGTACACATTTATGTCATCAAAGTATTGAGTCATCAATACAAGATGAGGTCATCAACTTAATACTAATGGTCACCGACACTATTATCTTGGTCACCGAAATTGCAGGTATCATTTCTAAGGCTGTGATATAAAGTCACAACTACAAGGGTGTACACTCTCAACACTTAGTGAAATTTGAAGTTCACTAAGTAATGTGTACACTTATCAATTCCAGCCTTACAAGGTATCCACCGGTGTGATACATAGGTTCATGTATCACTTAGCAGTTTTCAAAGAGATAAGTTCTTGACTCACAACAAATGCAAGACACGTAGACAGCAAGAACTTGGGCATTAAACCTTAAATAAACACATTCTCTTTTATTCTTATAAAAGGAATATTTGTCTTTTAGCTAAAAGGTTTGATGGGACTTCACAGAGCATGAAGAAAAGAAGATAAAGTTATCTGACATTACGTGCTACAAAGAATGGTTCATCCATTATTCTAGTACAAAGGGAGTGGTCTCTTCCTTTGTCCAGCAGATATACTTCCAGCTAATGAATCCTTGACAGCTGTCCACATGCATCCCATGCATGGGCACTATAAAAGGAGATGAAGTCCCTCCCATAAATCTCACGCTTTCAACAAATCTTCAAAGTGATTATTTGTTTGACTCCGACAATCCTGTGTGTTATAACAGTTTTGTTTTAACTTCCTTAGTGTATAAGTTAATTACTGTTATCTGTGTGTTTAGTTTGTTAGAATAGTGTGTCTATTCTTTTCCGTAACAAACTTTCTGTGTGGAAATTTTTAATATTTATATTAAAAAATTTAAAAAGAGTATATTCTGTATGTTTGTATTCAACCCCCCCCCCCCTTCTACAAAACCCTCACTTGCTTAGCCATCTCTCTTTGGGGACTAACAAGTGGTATCAAAGCAGTTGGTTTAATTCAATAAACCAGATCTGTGATGGCTACTACTTCAAATGTTGATGGTACTTTGCAGATCTCCTCCAGTAATACATATGATTTAGGATCCTTGGCCAAACTTCCAAGATTCAACCCAAGTAACTTTGGGTTATGGAAAAATCGTATGCTATTATTCTTGGAAGGGATCGATTGTAGGTATCCCAACATTCTTAGTGAGGGACCTATTGTTCCTAAAATGTGGGCTCGCTTTGGCCCACAAAAAGACGCTGAAGGAAAAGACATAGAGTTAGATGATGAAAGGAGTGATAAAACTGGTAGATATATCATAAAACCTTAAAACAAATTTAGTGAAGATGATAAACGCCTAGTTGCTCTAAACACTAGAGTCAAATCTGCTCTTGCTGTATCTCTTCCTGATGAAGTGTATCACTCTCTTCTTAACCTCCCCACTGCTAAAGAAATGTGGGACACTTTGAGTGTCTTATATGAAGGCACCAAAGAAGTCAAGAAATCTAACAGGATCTGTCTTGTTAGAAAATATGAACTATTCTCCCATGAAAAAGGAGAATCTCTCTCTACCTACTTTAATCGTTTTAACTGTCTTCTCAATGATCTCAAAGTTCTTGGACGAGTTTACGATAATGAAGTTATCTGCAAGTTCATGGATTGTCTCCCAGATTTCTGGGAAACCATATGTACTTGCATTAAGCAAACCAAGGACTTAGAAATAATGCCTTTAACTGCTCTCTATGGAACTCTTCTACATTATGAACGGACCAAGAACTGTAGCATACATAGATATATATATGTATACTCATCTTGAGAACAAGATTAGTTGTATGATAACAATTAATGATTTATATAGATATCACATGTATTCTCTATAATTCATACGAATCATATATTTAGCATCAATTAATATTAATTAATTGGGGGGTTACATAGCAGTTAATGGATTGACAGTTACCTTGGTTTGGTGATGGTGAGAACCGACTTCATTTCCTCTGCTATATATATATATATATATGTAACTTGGCGCCAAATCATTCATCTCTGTCAAGAACACAAAATTCCAATAAGTTACCAAGAACCATCAATGGTAAGGGGCTAAAGGTGGATCTTGAAACAGCATGGATGATGAACAAAACAACAATCAGGCTTCATCTTCTTCTATCGCACAAGGTATGCAATTCAAGTCTCAATTGATTTGCTGTAATTTCAATCTGATGTGTTAATTAAAATCTTCAGTATAAAATTAAGTCTAACAATTGGTATCAGAGCCAATTAACCCATCAAATTGAAATTGTGATTTGATCGATTCATATAAAGATTTATAATTTACACTTTATCAAGAGATTTTTGTATAAACGATTTACTTCAAAGAATTGCCCTGATTGTTTCCTGCCTTGTTTTCAAAGAAAACATGCAAATAATAAATTTTGTAATTAAGGCAGTAAATTAAATCTTCTGATCATCGTTCATAGAAATTTTTTAAAATTAAGAACACACAAGATCCACATATCACCCAAGTGATTTTGGAGTATTGTGATTCAAAGTACTATCGCAATAGTCAGGAATCACAACAAAAGGATACTACAAATTCCAGGAAGATTGTAGTTTAAAAAGTGGATGCTTTCTTTCATATACTGCCACAGTAGGTTGATTGAAACATACACTCAATTACATCAAAATTTTGGATTTGATATGCTTTCTCAAAAGGGAATCAAATTCGAAAATTGATGTTTTCATTTGTGATCAAAATAACTTAACTGTTAATCATAGTTAATCATCTTTATAAATCAGACATGACTGATTGAAAGTTGCATGATTGATAAGGAATGAATCTATTTTTATGATTCAGGATCACCAAGCAAGACAAATAGACAACAGTTTCTAACCCATACAGCCCACTACCCTATGAGTGCAGTCAACTTTGCACCTCTAAATGGTGTAAACTACAAAAAGTGGAAAGAGGACATTGAACTTATGTTAGGGATTCTAGACTTTGATCATGTCCTTAAAGAAGATCCACCACCAGAACCAGCAGCTAATGCAGCAATAGAAATTAAACTTAAACATCAAGAGTGGCATAAGCATAACAGAATAGCCCTAATATACATAAAGAAATGTATAACTGATGCTATGAAAGGAGGAATCCCAAAATCAGACCTTGCTAAGGTATACCTTGCCTCAATTGCTGACAAATACAAAGTTTCTGACAAAGCAGAAACAGGTTACCTTATGAATAAGTTGATCAGAATGAGTTTCAATGGACAAGGAAGTATAAGAGAATAATTTTGCAAGGAATTGATACTTCTTGCAAACTAAAGGTAATGAAAATCTCTATTGATGACTCATTTCTGGTTCATCTGCTCCTGAATTCCCTACCTGATCAGTACAGCCATCTAAGAAGCCTGTACAACACACAAAAGGAAAAATGGACTCTAGACGAACTGATCACTATCTGTGTTCAAGAGAAATCAGAAGTGAAGAATAAAGGAAAAGCAGTAACCATTAATCACATGTCTAAGGCTAACATCAAGATGAAGAAACATTCTAGTTTTCAAAAGGGAAGTTCCTCTACTTCTAATGTTCAAAATATTAAGAATAAGGGAAAATTCCTCAAAAGAAAAAGGGACCAAAAATGTTTCTTCTGCAAGAGGACAGGCCACTTTAAGAAGGACCGTGATGGATTCAAGGAATGGTTGAACAAGAAGGGTAACTTCAAACATTTTTTTTCCTTACAGACCACTGTATGTAATAATGATAATTCATGGTGGTTTGACACAGGTTCACCCATTCATATTGTCAATTCCATGCAGGGATTATCAAAGATAACGGTCCCAAGGTTGAATGAATCAAGGGCGTGTACAGCAGATGGACACACATTGAAGGTGGAAGCCATTGGTGAATGCAGATTGCTTTTTAAGAATAATTATGTTTTAACATTGAATGATGTATATTATATTCCTAAAATAAAAAGGAACCTGGTGTCAGGTTCCCAAGTTGTAATTGAAAATAATATTTCCTTCTATGCTGATAAGGATTGTATGACATTTTATTCAGATGATGTATGCTTTGGAAATGCATATTTAATAGATGGCTATTGGCATTTAAATTGCATTAATGAGACCATCAATAAAGGATATAAAAGACACATATGTTCTATAAATAAAGTAACAGGAACTAAAAAGAAACATAAACAAAATGTATCATCCTTTTTATGGCATAAGAGATTAGGGCACATATCAAAATCAAGAATGCAGGACCTGGTTAGACAAAAGATTTTACCAGAATTAAATTTTGATGATTTTGGAATCTGTATAGACTGTCTAAAGGGGAAAATGACAAATTCCAGAAATTTTCAATCCAAAAGAAGTCAATGCATTCTTGAATTAACACATACAGACATATGTGGGCCCTTTCCAGTTAAGACAATTTGTGATAGCAAATATTTTATTACATTCACTGATGACTTTTCTAGGTTCTGTCATGTGTTCTTAATGGCAGAAAAATCACAAGCTCTAGACTGTTTCATAAGCTTTAAAACAGAGGTTGAGAGACAATCTGAGAAAACAATTAAAACAGTAAGATCAGATAGAGGAGGAGAGTACTTTGGTAAATTCTCTGAAAAGGGACAACACAAGGGACCTTTTGCTACTTATTTGGAGCAAGTTGGAATTAAGGCTGAGTATATAACTCCATATACTCCTACACAAAATGGAGTATCAGAAAGAAAGAATAGGACATTAATGGACATGGTTAGGAGCATGTTTGCAAGATCTAGTTTGCCAAAGTTTCTTTGGGGAGAAGCCTTGAAAACAGCAAACTATATTTGCAATAGAACTCCAACAAAGGCAATTAAGGGCACACCTTTTGAATTGTGGAATGGATACAAACCTAGTTTAAATCATCTTCATGTATGGGGATGCAAGGCAGAAACTAGGGAGTATCATGTTGAAAGCTTAAGTAAACTAGATTCAAGATCACCTTCTGCTTTCTTCATTGGATATTCAGAAAAGTCCAAAGGTTATAAATTCTTCAAACCTGGGAGAGGACAAAGGATTTTTGAAACAAATAAAGTTGTGTTTTATGATGAAATGTTCAATGAAGATGATGATTTGGGAAATTCTTCTCAAACTCCAAATGATCTGGATAATTGGATGAGATACCATGAAGGAGAATTATCCTTGATCCCTGAAGATGGGAACTCAATCTCACAATTCATACCCATAGTGAGAAGCAGTATATCAGATAATACAGAAAATATAACTATAGACCAAACCGTAGAGTCAACACATGTGCCCTCACATGATCAAGGACATGTACTTGAAACTGAACCTGTAGTTGAACCAATACTGGAACAACCAACGGATTTAGCACCAAGCACTATAACTCTAAGAAGGTCAACAAGAGAAAGAAGGCCTGCAATATCTGATGATTACCATGTTTACCTTACAGAAATGGATCCTGATCTTGGAGATGCTGATGATCCAATCAGTTTTAAGGAAGCAATGGAATCACCAAATAAGGATAAATGGGTAAAGGCCATGGAGGAGGAATTGGTTAGTATGTCAATTAATAAAGTATGGAACCTGATTGATAAATCAAACCTCATAAAGCCTATAGGAAATAAATGGGTATTTAAAACTAAAAGGGATGCAAATGGAAAGGTTGAAAGATATAAAGCCAGATTAGTGGCTAAAGGGTATAATCAAAGGGAAGGCATCAACTATAATGAAACATTTTCACCTGTTTCAACCAAGGATGCATTTAGAGTTTTAATGGCCCTTGTAGCACATTTTGACCTAGAATTACATCAAATGGATGTAAAAACAGCATTCCTAAATGGAGATCTAGAAGAAGAAATCCATATGAAACAACCAGAGAGATTTGCATTGAATGACAATAAGGTTTGCAGATTGAACAAATCCATTTATGGCCTAAAACAGGCATCAAGACAGTGGTATAAGAAGTTTGATGCAATTATGACAAATTTTGGCTTTGAGGAAAACAAATTAGATGAATGCATATACTCATAGACCAGTGGGAGTAACTTCATATTTCTTATACTATATGTAGATGATATACTGCTAGCAACTAATAGCAAAAAATCTTTTACAATCTACAAAAGCTTTTCTTATGAAAAGTTTTGACATGAAAGACATGGGTGAAGCAAACTATGTATTGGGAATTGAGATCATCAGGAACAGACAAATAAGAAATCTGGGATTATCTCAAAAGGGTTACATTGAAAGGGTATTGAAAAGATTTGGTATGGAAAATTGCAAAAGAGGTGAAGCCCCAATTTCAAAAGGTGATAAATTGCACAAGGGACAATGTCCTAACAAGTTACTTGAAAGGAATGAAATGGACAAAATACCTTATGCAAGGCTAGTTGGAAGCTTGATGTATGCACAAGTATGCACTAGGCCTGACATAGCATTTGCAGTAAACATGTTGTCCAGATTTCAATCTAATGCAGGTCATGCACATTGGGTTGCAGGAAAGAAAGTATTGAGATATCTAAAGGGGACTATGAGCCACATGTTGACCTATGAAGGATCTGATAAGGATCTCAAGGTAGAATGCTATACGGATGCTTCGTATAAGCAAGATCATGATGACCTTAAGTCTACTTCTGGTTACATCTTTATGTTGGCTGGAGGAGCAATTTCATGGAAAGCTAGCAAACAATCGTTGACTGCTACTTCTACATTTCAAGCAGAATACGTAGCTATATATGATGCAACTTCTCATGCCATCTGGCTCAAAAACTTCATTGCTGGATTAAAAATCATAGACTCAATACAAAGACCTCTTATAATGCACTGTGATAATGTTGCTGCTGTATTTTTCACTAAGAATAACAAGAGAAGCAGTGGTTCTAGGAATATAGATGTAAAGTATTTTGCAGTGAGGGAGAATGTCAGAGACAAAGAAATTGAAGTTTTGAAAATAGGAACAAAGGAACAATTGGCAGATCCCTTCACAAAGGCACTACCAGTTGAAAGTTTCAAGAAGCATGTTAAAGCCATGGGAATAACAGATTCCCTCAATGATGAAGGTTAATATGATGAAAATCATAAATTGTATTTCCGGAAAATATGTATTTATACAAATGTATGATTATATATGTAATTAATATATAATGCTAACTGATTATGTGAAATTCATATTGTACAAATTAAGATGTTCACATATTCTTGTGGAAGTACTTTTATAAATTCAGGCAATTAAGATGTTAACAGAATCTTATTGGACTAAAAATTTTAGTTATAAGTATTTAAGGATAATAGAATATGGATAAGTTCATATTATGTTGAAATTGTATCATTGTAACCATGGAAGCCTGCACAATATTATTGATCAGTAAACTTCCATGATTCACTGTTCAATTTCAAATGTTCTGTATAATCAACTAATGTGATCATATAAATCCAGTGCACAATTTAGTTGATTGTTATCATCAAGTTATCATCTTGTTCAGTGGGAGATTCTAGCATACATAGATATATATATGTATACTCATCTTGAGAACAAGATTAGTTGTATGATAACAATTAATGATTTATATAGATATCACATGTATGCTCTATAATTCATACGAATCATATATTTAGCATCAATTAATATTAATTAATTGGGGGTTACATAGCAGTTAATGGATTGACAGTTACCTTGGTTTTGTGATGGTGAGAACCGACTTCATTTCCTCTGCTATATATATATATATATATATATGTAACTTGGCGCCAAATCATTCATCTCTGTCAAGAACACAAAATTCCAATAAGTTACCAAGAACCATCAATGGTAAGGGGCTAACGGTGGATCTTGAAACAGCATGGATGATGAACAAAACAACAATCAGGCTTCATCTTTTTCTATCGCACAAGGTATGCAATTCAAGTCTCAATTGATTTGCTGTAATTTCAATCTGATGTGTTAATTAAAATCTTCAGTATAAAATTAAGTCTAACAAGGTATGCAATTCAAGTCTCAATTGAAAAAGGAGAATCTCTCTCTACCTACTTTGATCGTTTTAACTGTCTTCTCAATGATCTCAAAGTTCTTGGACGAGTTTACGATAATGAAGAAGTTCTCTGCAAGTTCATGGATTGTCTCCCAGATTTCTGGGAAACCATATGTACTTGCATTAAGCAAACCAAGGACTTAAAAATAATGCCTTTAACTGCTCTCTATGGAACTCTTCTACATTATGAACGGACCAAGAACCAGAGAAAATCTCTTATAAAAGATATCAAATTTTCTTCTGTTGCTTTAATAGGTGATTCAAAATCTTCTTCTTGTGTTCCTAGAATCACCTATCCTTCTTCTGAGTCTGAAAACGATATTAAGGAAGACTCTTCTCATCTATCAGATGCATACTATAGTGCTGCTGGTGATGAAGGAGAAGAATCAGCCATTGATATACTTTCTGATAGTATGGCAATGATTGCTGGAAACCTTAAGAATAAAATATTTTCTTCAAACCGCTCTAAATTTAATAGAAAACTTTTTCTCAAAAACCCTTTTCTGACAAAGCAAATGAAGAATGCTTCAATTGCGGAAAGAAGGGTTATTTTGCTTCTGAGTGCAGATCAAAAGCTTCCTCTAACCTCAAATCTTCTTCTTCTTATGGCCATGACTTCTCCAAATCAGCTTCTAGGAAGCCTGAAGGGAGAAATAGCCACTCTTCTAAAGAAAATTCTAAATCAAAAGAAACCTCAAGATATAAAAAGTACAAAGCCAAAAATAAGAGGGAAAAAGAAAGAAACCAAAGTAAAGGTAAAACTTTGGTTGTTGAGGTTCATTGTTGGGAGGATGAGCAAACTTCTGAGAGTGAGAGTGAGTATGTCACAAAGTGCCTCATGGCCAAAATCGATGAGCTGGAAGACATGGAAAAGTCACTCTACACTACTCTTGTATCTACTGAGGGATCTGCTTCGGGAACAAAGCCCCAGGTACACCCCTTTACCTTTCTCTCTCATGATCAAAAGGTTGATGCCTTTGATTCTTTAACTATTGACGTTTTCAATTTAAAGGATCAAAAGAAAAAAGCTGACATGCACATTAAATGTTTAAATGATCAACTTCTATCCTGCTTTTCTAAACTCAAGGACTTTGACAAAATGAAAGCTGATCTAGAAAACCTAAGGTATTTAAATGACAGTCTTTCTGAAGTGAAAACAAAGATTTCAAATACTCTTGAAAAGGAATAGGAGGTTCTTTCTAAGTGGACTAAATCTTCAAAAAATATAGAAAAGATTCTTCTAGATCAAATCTCTTGTAAGGACAAGTCTGGACTTGGATATGGAAAAGATGATCCTCAACCTTCCGACCTTCCACTTCCATCATCCGAGTGTCAAGGCTTTCCTGCTGGTTTCTTCTCTGATGACGATGATGATCTTTTAGATTACTCATCTGAGGATTCTACTTTTGTCCACTCAATAGATTTGCAAGACATGCTAAAAGTAGAGTCCAATGCCAAAAAGTTTGGAGTCTTTGTTAAAGCTAAAGAACCCTCTCCTGAGTCTTCAAAAGTTTCAACTCTTCCAAGCTCCTCTTCTTCTTCTCCCAAACCTATTCAAAGACTTTTAAACTCTCTAAGTCTTCATGAGTCAAGATACTCCAAGGAGCAGCCATCAAATGTTCCTGAGTATCCCTCTCCAAAAAGATTTTCTCCTCAAAAGAAAAAAATTTCTAAATCAAAATTTTCATCTAAAAGGAAATCTCAAATAGTTACTGATCTTATTCCTCGATCAGTGAACTTGAAGAAATCAAGAAATCCTGGTAAAGGCATTCTTGGACCAAGACCATGCGTTGGTCACCCCTCCTCTTCTCAGTCATCAACTTCTGTTCAAAGTTTTGATGATATGGATTTTAAAAGGGCCTTTTCTTTAAAGAAGTGCTATAATTGTGGCAATAAAGATCACATATGGTACATGGACAGCGGGTGTTCAAGACACATGACCGGAAACAAACTTCTTCTCTCTAACTTCTCAAAAGAAAAGGGACCCACTGTTTCCTTTGGAGGAAATGGAAAAGGGATCGAAAGGATATGGTACCATATCAAATGGAACCATCACTTTCTCTAAAGTAGCTCATGTTGAAGGGCTAATGTACAATCTTCTAAGCATCAGCCAAATATGTGATTTGGGTTATAAGGTCATGTTTCAGCTGTGTGTGTGCTTGGTCTTTGATGTGCAGAATAAGATTGTACTGGCAGGAACCCGACTAAACGATGTATACATAATCAACATGAAGGAAAATGCAATTGGAGAAGTTGTGTGTCTCCTCTCTCAAGAACTAGCCAAACAAAGTTGGTTGTGGCATAAAAGGTTCTCTCATCTAAACTTTAAAACCTTGAACAAACTTTCCAACAAAGAGCTGGTTGTTGGAATGCCAAAAATAGTTTTTGAGAAAGAAAAGCTGTGTGGAGCATGTGAAAAAGGAAAACTCACCAGAACTTCCTTTAAAACAAAACAATGCTCATCTATCTCTCAACCTCTTCAAATGCTTCACATGGATCTGTGTGGTCCAGTAAGCACACCTAGTCTAGGTGGTAAAAAGTATATGCTAGTAATCGTCGATGAATTCTCTAGATATACTTGGGTGTTCTTTCTAAAACACAAGAGTGATGCTGCTGAAGAAATCATCAGGTTTACAAGAAAGATTGAAAATATGAATGGTAAACTGGTGAAGTCTATCAGAAGTGATAATGGCACATAATTCAAAAATGCTGCTCTGGAAGATTCTTTGACCTAAAAGGAATCTCTCAGAACTTCTCTGCTGTACGTACTCCTCAACAAAATGGTGTTGTTGAAAGAAAGAATCGGACGTTGTGTGAAGCTGCAAGATCAATGCTGAGTGAATCCAAGTTGCCAACCTATTTTTGGGCTGAAGCAGTTAACACCGCATGCTTTACTCAAAATAGGTCTATCATATTCAAAAGGCATGACAAGACTCCTTATGAAGTTTTCCATGGTAGGAAACCTGCAGCTGACTTCTTTCATGTATTTGGTTGTGCTTGTCACATGCTAAATGACAGGGAACAACTTGGAAAATTTGATCCAAAGTCTGATGATGGAATTTTCATGGGCTATTCTCTCTTCTCAAGAGCCTTCAGAATCTACAACCTAAGAAGACAATGCATAGATGAATCCATGCATGTGAAGTTTGATGAGTTTGAAACATCTTCATTATCTTGTAATGAAGAAGAACTAAATCTATGGATAAACTCATGTGTTGGTGAAATTCCATCTTCCTCTCAATCCAATCCTTCAGATCAACAGGATAACAACCCTTCTCAGCCTCCCATAAACACCACCTTATCTTCAGAACCCTCTCTTTCTTCTCCACCTCCTGAAACTAACTCTAGAGGAGACCTTACCCACCAAAACACCATATCTCCCACTAACCTACCCTCACCATCTCAAATTCCTACCTCATCCTCTTCTCTACCTCCTCCCTTGCCTCCTGCACTAAAGTGGACCATGGATCATCCAATAGATCAAATCATAGGTGATCCTCAAGTTGGTGTAAAAACAAGAAGAGGCATAAGCAACCTATGCTTATATGTCAACTTTGTTTCTATTGTTGAGCCTAAGTTGATAAATGAAGCCCTAGCTGATCCTAGCTGGGTAATTGCCATGCAAGAAGAACTCTCACAATTTGAGAGAAACAAAGTCTGGAAGTTAGTTCCTCGTCCATCCAACAAAACCATTATTGGAACAAAGTGGGTGTTTCGAAACAAGATGGATGAAGAAGGAACTGTCATAAGGAATAAAGCAAGGTTGGTTTGCTCAAGGATATCGGCAAGAGGAAGGAATTGATTACGATGAAACTTTTGCTCCTGTTGCCAGATTGGAAGCTATCCGAATATTTCTCGCCCATGCAGCTTACAAGAATTTTCGGGTATTCCAAATGAATGTCAAAAGTGCCTTCCTGAATGGTGAACTAGCTGAAGAAGTTTATGTCAAGCAACCACCTGGGTTTGAAGATCCAGTCCATCCATATCATGTGTATCGACTAGATAAAGCTCTGTATGGACTGAAGCAAGCTCCTCGTGCCTGGTATGATACTCTCTCATACTATCTTCTTAAAAACAAGTATATACGAGGCAAAGTTGACAACACTCTCTTCTTCAAGAAATCACAAGGTAATATCATTCTTGTTCAAATTTATGTTGATGATATTATTTTTGGAGCCACCGATGAATCCCTATGTGATGAGTTTAGCTCCCTCATGCAAAAAGAGTATGAAATGAGCATGATGGGGGAGTTAACCTTCTTTCTTGGTTTGCAAGTAAAACAGTCTCCAGAAGGTATTTTGATTAATCAAAGTAAATACATTAAAGATCTTCTGAAAAAGTTTCAACTTGATACTTGCTCTACCATGAAAACTCCTATGGCTCCTCCTCTTAGACTCTATTTTGATCCTGATGGTGTTTCTGTTAATATTACAAACTATAGAGGCATGATAGGATCTCTTCTTTATCTTACTGCAAGTATACCTGATATTATGTTTGCTACTTGTCTGTGTGCTCGGTACCAAGCAAATCCTAAAGAATCACATCTGGCTGCTGTGAAAAGGATTTTTCGGTATCTAAAGGGTACCATAAATCTGGGTCTTTGGTATCCCAAAGACTCAAGTTTCGATCTCATCGGGTACTCTGATTCTGATTTTGCAGGTTCAAAAATAGACAGAAAAAGTACAACTGGAAGTTGCCAGTTACTTGGTGGAAAGCTTGTGAGCTGGTCAAGTAAGAAAATAACATTCGGTGTCTACTTCTACAGCTGAAGCAGAATATGTGGCTGCTGGAAGTTGTTGTGCACAGATATTATGAATGAAAAATCAGCTATGTGATTATAATCAGATTTTCTCAAAGATCCCAATAATGTGTGACAACTCAAGTGCAATAGCCATTGCCAACAATCCTCTTCGACCTGCTATGATTGAGTTTGCAAGGAATGCAACTCTTTCATTGGGAGAAAATGAACCCAGACTTCAGAGACCTTCAGGTATGTCCTCTATCTCTACTGCACCCCGAGTAACTGATGTGCCCAAATCTCAAAAGAGATCCAAGGCGTCGGGCACATCTACCTCCGCACCCACTGATGCTACGAAGCCAAAAGAACCTTTGGCTTCTACCCAAGCACCAAAAACCCAAAAGCGGAGACACTCAAAAAGCCCCCCAAAGACTTCCTCAAAGAAGTCTAAGGATACCCAAAGGATCTTAACATAAAAGCCACCTACTAACTCCCAAAAGTTAGTAAGCGTTGAAAATATTCCTACTCGAACCAAGGAGCAGTTAACCCATCCAAGCTCCTCCATGCCCTTTCATTGGAAGTCTGATGTATCTTATGTGTTGCACAAGACCTGACTTAGCTTATGCAGTAAGTAGGCTAAGTAGGTACACTAGTAATCCCAGTTCTGAACATTGGAAGAGTATTACTAGATTACTCAGATATATAAGATACACACATGATTATGAACTTCATTATGAGAGTTATCCAGGTGTAATCGAAGGATACAGTGATGCAAACTGGATATCCGACATAAAAGATTCCAGATCTATAAGTGGATAAGTGTTTACACTTGGAGGTGCAGCTATATCTTGGAAATCATCCAAGCAAACTGTTATAGCTAGATCTACAATGGAATCCGAATTTATCGCCTTGGATAAATGTGGTGAAGAGGCAGAATGGTTGCGTCAATTTGTAGAGGATATTCCAAGATGGCCTAAACCGGTAGCGGCTATTTGTATACATTGTGATAGCCCATCGGCGATTGGTAGAGCTCAAAGTACAATATATAATGGGAAGTCTAGACATATTAGACGTTGACATAATACAATAAGGCAACTACTCTCTACTGGAGTTATTTCCATTGACTAAGTGAAGTCGAAGGATAACATTGCGGATCCGCTTACTAAAGGCCTTAGTAGAGATTTAGTTTATAAGTCCTCAAGAGGAATGGGACTTAAGCCCTTGAATTGATAATTCATGCAAAGGAAACCTTACTGTTACACTTTTGAAAGTATGAACCACAAGATGAAGAATATGACGTGGCACATACATCAAGGATGTCTACCTTTTGCAACTGACTAGTTTGTTACACGCTCCCATCTCGCACACGTGTCAGTTTGTAATATGTTAAGATGTTGACTTTTACTTTATTCTATTTGTATAAATAGATCTTTTCTCTATTGTAAAAGTGTTGATTGAAATCGTGATATTGAAGAACTTACTGTGCGTCATTCCATGTATCTGTAATCATCATTCAGGTTATAATATATTGTTAAAATGTTCCTCAATCTTTGATCGAATCTTATTACTGTTGATTAATCGATATAAATTGCTTCCGCTTATACTGTGTTTATAAATCAATCGATTAATCTGTGAAGAAGAGAATCTGGAACCAACAATTGGTATCAGAGCCTGATAATCAATCTATTGATTATTAGATCTCAATTTGGAAAATCTCTCTTCATTCATTCAGTAATCTCTTGTTTTAACTAGTGTTCATAATTCCACCCTGTTCTACGAAGATTTATAGCAATTCTGTCTAAAACAGTGGTAATTATAGTTAAAATTTTGAGGAATTAGTAAAATTTTGTCAAATCAATTGAAATTTACTTGTTCTAGATTTCAACTCAAATCTGTTACTACATACTTCTCGATCTTAAAAATGGCAAATTCAAATTTGAATGTTGTTTACACCTCTGGTTCTCTGACCAAACCTCCAACTCTTATTCGTGGTGAATATCCACAATGGAAGATTCGAATGATAAATTTCTATGAAGGATTGGACATTGAACTTTATCCTATTGTTCAAAATGGTCCCTTCATACCAATGACTACAGTTCCAAGAGTTCCTGCTACTATCAATACTGCTGAAATACCTGCACGCAAAGTTCCAAAGCTAAGGGAAAATTGGAATGTTGAGGAAAAGGCCAAAGTTGAACTTGCTAAAAAGGCAAAAACTCTTCTTATCATGGCTATTCCAAATGAGATTTTTCAATCTCTGGATTCCTGTGATATCGCTAAGGAATTATGGGATCAGTTAGAAAATCTTCTGGAAGGTGGTGCTAAAATGAAGAAAAATCGAAGGGCTCAAGCGCTGAATGAATACAACAGCTTCCAGGAAAATTCAGATGAATCTCTGGAACAGACTTTTCATAGATTTAATAATCTGATAAATCTATGTAAACGATGTGACATTGTTCGATCAAAAGAAGACAATAATGTCTTATTCTTAAAGAGATTAAATCCAGAATGGTCAAATCTATCCATGTCACTACAAGCTAATCAAGATCTTGAGCAATGGTCTCTACACGATGTATTTGGAACCCTTCAAGCTCATGAAAAGGAGGTTGTGCAAAAGAAAACAACCATAGGTGGACCTATGGCCTTGATTTCTGAAGCAAAAGGAGCTACCAGAAGAAAAAGTGAAGATAGAAGAGTGAAAAATAAGGCATTCATGTCAGAAACTGTTACAGAAGAAGATTCTGATTCTGATGATGAAATAAAGGCATTTGCTGATTCATTGGCTCTTATTACCAAACAGTTTACAAACCGTTTTGGAAATAGGGCATTTCAAGGAAACAGAAGGTCTGATCGCTCTAACTATGCTCCTAAACAAGAGGTTCAGAGACTTGAGAAGACAGAGGCAGAAAAGAAGGAAGAGGAAATGAAGAAAAAGAAAGATGTATGTTACAGATGTGGCAAACCAGGTCATTACTCGAAGGATTGCAGAGGGGCTCTGGAGAAAGACAAAACATATTACAAAAATAAATACAAGTATAATGCTACTGAAAGAGCCCACTATGCTGAGAAAGAAAACTGGATTGGAGATGAATCCAGCGGTGATGAGGCCATGTTCTGTGGAATGACAAGTACAAATGAATCAGAAGAACAGCCTTCTGAATCACTGGTTAGTAATCTTTCTGAATCTTCTGAACTTGAGAATATAATTGTGCTTTTATCAAACAATTTTGAAGAACTTAAGCAAAAGCTTACAATTGAAAAGAAGTTACGAAAAAATATTGAGAAAATTCTTTCCACAACACAAAGGGAAAGAGATATTTACAAAAGAGAGATGGATATCTTAACAGAAGAAAAACTAGAACTTGACATAGAAAAAGAAAAAATTTCTAAAACCTTGAAAGACACAAGTTTTGGTAAAAAAGGAGCAATTGAGTTATAAGAAACTTCTGGAAGAAAAGGATAAGGAAATTCAAGTTAAGGAGAGTGACAGATTAAATTCTGTAGCACTTAAAAACTATTTTCAAAAAGAAAGAGAATTTATGTACATTGAACTTCAAAACAAAACGCACCAGATTAAAACATATCTGGATGCTCAAAAAGTTCATGAGAAAATTAGTATACAAGTAGGAAGATCTGGAATCGGCTTTGAAGATTTAGATCCCTATATGTGTGAAAAGAAGTCTGGTTTAAACTCTGTTTTTTGTGTAGGACAACAACAGAAGCCTGTGTTTCCAATTATTTTTGAACAATCATGTTTTAAACGATCTAAAACTGAAAATGGTCATCATCAACGAAAACTCAAGTTTAAAAACATTAAATATTCTTCTGAAAAAACCAATATTAATCTAAATCAAATTCAAAAGAAGGATGATATTTTCAAGTTTGGTTCAAGTATTATTACCAAATTGAATCCAGAGGCTGATGCGTTTATTCCTATTCAAGCAGAGGAGGAATTAAGACTGAGTTTTGAAAAAGATCTTCTCTTGACTCTGGATAATTGTTTTAAAATTGAGAATGACAAACACAAGTTGGAGAATAATCCAGAGATATTTCCTTGTTCATTTATTGATTTAAATATTTCTGCAACTCAAGAGGATTTAGAAGAAATTACATATCCATGGGAGAATGATGATCAAAGTGAGGATTTTTTTGACAATTCTGACACATATCTCTCTCATCTTGAACATCAATCTTGCAATTATGCTAAAACTCCAGAGATCATAAAAAACAAAGACGCTCCTTTTCTCTTTACAAATGAATCTCTGGAGATAAGAGCTTCTGGAATGGATGCTAAAAACAATTCAAGTGACATTCCGATTTTCTCTGTTCCCTCTGAACAACGAAAACCTGTTTTTATACATCCAGATTTTATAGGAATGTGTCTGAAAGCTAAATCTTGTCTTGATCTTGAAAAGGAAGAAAAACTTAAAAAGAAAATTCCTATCCAACTTCCTAACTCTTATCCTCCAAAACTTTCTTATATTCAAAAAGGTAAATGGAAATCTAATCTATACATTCTGTTTCGAGAAATTCAAAAGCTTCTGAGAAGGTAAATCCGAGGAAATCTCCGCTGAAGAATACTTCAGATTCTAAACATACGTCTAGTCTAGATAGGAAGTTCTTTAGAACAACTGATACTAGAAAAGACAGATCTAAGAATAATTGTAATTATCATTGTCACAATGAAAGTTCAATAAAATCTTCTATGTTTCAGAATTCTGAATGTTTTTCTCTGTTCTTGAAATTACAGAAATTTTTCTCACGAACTTCAAATTCCTTCACTGAAAATCATTCGTACTTCAATAAAAATAAAACAAAACAAAATAGAAAAACAAAAAATCCAAAGAATACATCTTTACGTTCTGTCAAATCAAATCAAAAGCAAAAGGCTGATAAGTCAAAAACTAACGTTAAAGGACCCATAATGGTATGGGTACCTAAGAAACTCTGATCTTGATTGCAGAAACAGCGTGTGCATATCTGATATCTTGACTCTGGATGCTCGAGGCACATGACTGGTTCACAAAACTTACTCTCCCAATTTAAAGACAAAAGTGGTGGAGCTGTAACGTTTGGTGATAATTGTAAGGGTCAAATTAAGGGCTATGGTACTTTACAGGAAGGTAATATTACCTTATCTAAAGTAGCTCATGTTTCTGGTTTGAAACATAACCTCCTAAGTGTAAGTCAATTATGTGATTCTAAGATACTTGTCGTATTTGATGAAAAACATTGTTACTTATTTTCTAAGGCAGGTGAGGAACTTTGGAGAGCAGACAGAAAAGGTAATCTATACATGATGAATTTTACCTCCGAGGATGGTAAGGAAACCTTATGTCTTATTTCCAAAAAGAGTGAAGTTGCATAGCTCTGGCATCATAAAATGTCTCACTTAAACTTTGATAATCTTGAGATGCTTGTAAAACATAATTTGGTATCTGGACTTCCAGAAGTTCATTTTCAAAAAGATCACCTCTGTCCTGAATGTGAAATGGGAAAGATAAAACGAGCATCTCATAAAACAAAAAGTGATCACTCTTGCATAAGACCTCTGCAATTGCTACACGTCGATCTCCGTGGTCCAATTGCAATTCAGAGTCTTTCTGGTAAAAAATATATTCTGGTACTTATTGATGAATTTTCCAGGTATACTTGGCTTGCTTTTGTTCGACAAAAGTCAGAAGTTCCTATTGTCCTTCAAAATATGATGACCAGAATCCAAGTTCTTTTACACCAAAAGATTCAACAACTGAGAAGCGATAATGGTACTGAATTCAAGAATGCCAAACTTGAAGCATACTTTGTTACCAATGGAATTTCTCAGAACTTCTCTGCTGTACGTACTCCCCAACAGAATGGTGTCGTTGAACGTCGCAACAGAACCTTGGTCGAAGCAGCCAGAACAATGCTAGCGAACACGGACTCCCAATTCACTTCGGGTGGAAAGTTTGTCGCCACTGCTTGTTTCACTCAAAATCGTTCCATAATTGTCAAGAGGCATCTCAAAACCTTATATGAGCTTATTAACAAAAGAAAACCATCTGTCAAATTCTTTCATATTTTTGGCTGCAGGTGTTTTATCTTAAATGACAGAGACAAACTTGGCAAGTTTGATCCAAAATCAGATGAAGCAAAATTTTTAGGCTATTCTTTAAATTCCAGAGCCTTCCGTGTTTTTAATCTAAGAACTAAAACAGTTATGGAGAGCATTAACGTTGATTTTGATGATCAAACTCAAGTGACTTCTGAATATTCTTCTTCAGAACTCAAACTTAATACTATTACTTCTGACTTTCTTTTAGGATCCAGAGAATCCGAGATTGATGCCCTTTTTCAAGACTTTCTGGGCGAAGAAGTAATGTCAGAACCTAATAATCCTTCTTTCAGCATACCTGCAGTTCTTCATGCCTCCAGCATAACTTTATCTGCTCCTACCTCTTCTGAACCTAGCTCTTCAATTCCTTCTGTTCCTGTTTCATCCGATTGTCCGTGCTTCTTCTGTTCCATCATCTGAGGGGGAGACTTTAGAATCAAGAGGTTCAGATTCAATATTTCCGGATGAAGTTATCTCATCTTCTGACACCGAAGTTCAAGCTCAACCAATATCACAAACAAGGATGACGAAATGGACTAAATCCCATACTCCAGATCTCATAATTGGTGATCCTTCTAAAGGTGTCAAAACACGATCCGCCACAGCAAATGAAGCTTTCTATGTTAACTTTTTAAGTTTAATGGAACCAAAGAAAGTTCATGAAGCCTTAGCCGAACCTAGTTGGGTAGAAGCAATGCAGGAAGAATTACTTCAATTTGAGCGTAACAAAGTTTGGAACTTAGTACCATTACCAAAAGGTAAAGTTGCCATTGGTACTAAGTGGGTTTTCAGAAATAAAAAGGATGAGGACGGTATTGTGATCAGAAACAAGGCTCGTCTGGTGGCAAAAGGATATTGTCAAGAAGAAGGTATTGATTATGATGAAACCTTTGCTCCTGTTGCAAGACTGGAGGCGATAAGACTTTTCCTGGCATTCTCCGCTTACAAGAATTTTAAGGTCTATCAAATGGACGTTAAATGTGCATTTCTAAATGGAAATCTTAAAGAGGAAGTGTATGTTGAACAACCAGCTGGCTTTAAAGATTCAAGACATCCAAAATATGTTTTTCTTCTTGATAAAGCACTATATGGGTTAAAGCAAGCACCCAGAGCCTGGTATGAACGTTTATCCAAATTTCTGATCAGCAAAGGATATGAGAAAGGTAAAATTGATACCAACTTTTCATCAAAAGAGGAAAAGGTATGTTAACTATTGTTCAAATTTATGTGGACG
The DNA here is from genome assembly GCA_036898165.1 of Silybum marianum. Lineage (NCBI taxonomy): Eukaryota > Viridiplantae > Streptophyta > Magnoliopsida > Asterales > Asteraceae > Silybum > Silybum marianum. The sequence goes on along the minus strand of CM072533.1, from coordinate 32,691,314 downwards.
ACATAATTTTTGGCTCTACTCATCAAACAGAAGTTGATTTGTTTTCTAAGTTGATGGAAACCGAATTTGAAATGAGTATGATGAGAGAATTAACTTTCTTTCTTGGACTTCAGGTTAAACAAAGTACCTCTGGTATTTTTATTAATCAAGCAAAATATGTCTCTGACATGTTAAAGAAATTTCATTTTCAGAACTCATCAACTATGAAAACACCTATCTCTCCTAGTATGAAACTAGGTCCTGATCCCTCTGGAAAACCTGTAGATATCACAGGATACAGAGGTATGATAGGTTCTCTTCTGTATTTGACAGCAAGTAGACCTGATATTATGTTTGTCACTTGTCTTTGTGCTCGTTATCAAGCCAATCCTAAAGAATCTCATTTGGCTGCTATTAAAAGAATTTTTAGATACTTAAAGGGAACTCCTTCATTGGGTCTCTGGTATCCTAAAAATTCTGGGTTTGATTTAATGGCATACACAGATTCTGATCATGCAGGTTGTAAGTTGGACAGAAAAAGCACCTCTGGTAGCTGTCAACTTCTGGGTAATCGACTTATCAGCTGGACATTCAAGAAACAAAATTGTGTTTCAACATCTACTGCATAAGCTGAGTATGTTGCTGCTGCTAGCTGTTGTTCCCAAGTTATTTGGATGAAAACCCAACTCAGAGACTACGGTCTAATCTATGACAAGATTCCCATTCTCTGTGATTCTGAAAGTGCGATTGCCATTACAGAAAACTCTGTTCAGCACTCAAAAACGAAGCATATTGATGTTAGGTATCACTTTATCAAGGATCACGTAGAAAAGGGTACCATAGAAATGTATTTTGTTTCTACTGATTACCAACTGGCTGACATCTTTATAAATGCTCTGGATGAGAAACGTTTTAATTTTTTAATCAGCAAGTTGGGAATGCTAAACATGTAATCTTTATTCTTAGAAGTTATCAGAGATCTCTGATCGTCTTCTGAACTTCATCCAGAAGCACTCAGAGACCTCTGATCGCTTCTGGTTTAGGTTTTATTTTGTTGCATTTTATTCCTTTCCATCCAAGTTATATCAGAAAGGCGTCAATCTCGGAAGCAAAGAGGGAGCTTATTATTCAAGGGGGAGCTTATCATTCAAGGGGGAGCCTATTATGAAAAGGGAAGTATAACACTAAGTTAGCTGTTTCATGAATTTTTTCATCCATCTAAGTTTCTTCTGAATCTTCTTATTCTGTGTTTCTCTTGCCGCCAAGGTCTCTCAGAATGCCTATGATTCATTTCAAACTTATACTAGATGATGATTCAATATAGACATGTTTTTCAAAAAAAATTATGAATCAGAATATTCCAAAAAATTTATTGAATATCTACATTTTTATTAACTCTTGCCGTCAAGGTTATTTAAAATTTCTATATTCAATTTTAAAATTTTTCGTATTATTTTTCTCATAAAAAAAAAATTCAAACTTTCATTTGGATCAAATTTTTTTTACCAAATGACTGATTTTAAATCTAAATAAACAGATTTATATATTTCAATTTGTTTTTTAATTAATTTTCTTTAATTAATCAACAAATTGCTTTATATTTTCTTTTTATTTACTTTTGGGATAATCAACCGATTTTAGGTCAATAACCCTTCAGTCTTCGTTTCAAAAATCGTGTCTTACTCATCACTACTACTTTCCACGTGTCATTCATTGTGTGACTGCATGTATCCACGCCTGCGTGCTTACATCATCTTTCCTGAACCGTTTTCTACTACTCCCAATACACAAACCCCTTCCAATTCCAAATTGGTCTCATATAAAATCCCCAAATTTCAGATACCTATCTTCTTCCTCTCCACTGTTAGTGCTCTTACTCTTACGAACTTGCTTGCAATTCTCACCAACTTTCATCAATGGCTACTCACCTTGCAAATCCAGCTCTTAACGATGACGAAGGACGCCTCGTTGATTCCACTGCCGATAGTGCTCCGTTCGTCAAACTGCCATTGAAAGCAAACAATGTGCAGGTTCTTCTTGATCCAAATACCTACCAGTCCGAATTCAGAATAATGGTTGAATTTCTTCAACAGCATGTACTTAATCGAGCCCTAACTCTGACAAACCCAAACGTTCCTGAAATTTACGTTCAAGAAGTGTGGCAATCGATGTACATTCAAGATGATGAGACTCTGCTTGGAAATTTCAGTCACCCTGATCAACCTGATATTGCTGTGGAAATACCCATTACAAAGAAGAAATTAGCCAGGTATTTTCATTTATCCCCTTCACAGGTACTACTTCTTGGTGAATTTGTGCCAAATCCAGCCCTAGAATCGAACCCATTCGTTGAAGCATTGTTATCCTTCATCCTCTTTTTTGGTTACAATGAACCCATAAGCAAACTTTCTGAATTCAAGAGAAAACAGTTACCCCCAATGTGGAATCTCCTAGTTTCTATCCTGAACAAGAGTCTCACTTGTAAAATTGGGTCTCTCGATCAAGCAAGCAGGAACATTTTGACCATAATGTATGGCATGTTTTTTAATCGCCCCTTGGACTACGCAAGCCTTGTTTTTCAAGAGATTAAAGCTGCTGTACACACTAAGGTAACCCATCAAACCCAAGGAAAATCTCTTCCAGCTTTGATGTTTCCAAGATTTCTATCCCTGGTTACCTATCCTGCTATTGGTGCACTCAAGGCTCCACTCGTTCAACCATTTTGCAAAATTGCTTCAATGAGCACTCATCGTCCAACCATCGACCGCAACGGCTATCCTTCTCCCAGAGAGCTTTCAAGGTACATGCTAAACCTAATTCCATCTAGCTCTTCTTATCTTCAATCATATAGGAGCTCTATGACTTTCTCGGAACAGAGAATTTCTACCTCAGAGCACTTAGAGCCAGTTCTAGAAAGTGAGGGGTCCAGTGAGAATGAGTCTGAAAATAATTTGAGTGAACATCCGAGTGGTTCTACCCATGCTGACCTCTTGTTAAAAGAAGGTACTGAAGATGTACATCGTGACACAATTGAGCGAATCTCACCTACATCCCAGAGGGTAACTTCATTATCTGAGGTAGATGCCAACCCGTCTACTTTCATTGACCAAGGACAACCCAGTCCAAACCACCCAGAAACCATCCGATCAGAGGATACTTCTTCATCCTCTGCATCAAGCACAACCGGGGAAACCTCTTCATCATTCTCTCAACAGAATGATGATGAACATATAAGCGTTCATTTGCCCCAGAACTCGACACTATCCCCACACAATGTTGATGCCTCTGTGACCAACAAAGATTTAGGCGTCTTAGAAGATAAGTCCATATCTTCTGATAGTTTAGAGGCTCATGAAATCCCATCAGAGGGGTTACAGCCACAGGATGCACCACTTACCGGAGTGTTTACACTCCATCAAGGTAAGCACATTGTCTTCAACACCTCATCCTCTGATGATGAGGATTCTGTTAAGACAATCAAAACAACCGAAGAGGTGCCTGTTAATAACAGTCCTCAACGACAGGTTCGAAGTCCCTCCATACTCAACATCAAAACAGTGTTGGAGATACACCGGTTACCCATTCTGAATATGTCACCAATGCAGCGTTGCAGGCATTTGGTGATAAAATTCAGAGATCTGTGGAGGATCTAAAACTCTCTCTGGACTCTCACAATGCCATTCTTCTGGCTATTCAAGATGAACAAAAACAGCAAGCTCAAACTCTGGAAGCCCTCAAAGAACTCATTTCTACAACTGCTGCAACACATCAGAGCCAAGCTTTTGATCATTATTCTTCTCTGCATAAAGGAATCCAGGCTATTTCTGAGGCTATTTTCTGCATACCTGAGGCAATTCCAACTCCAGAAGTCACAATCTCTGTTGATGAATACAGTTCCTTAATGGCCGATCTTCACAAAATTATCAAGGCTATTCATCCCTCTGCAGACACTTCTGAGTCTTCTCTGGTCAAGAAATCTGATATGGCAGTCTTCCAGAAGGCCATGCTTGAACGCATTAATTCTCTCTCCTCCAAGTATGTTTCCAAAACAACTGCCTGCACTTCTAATGTGGATTTAAAGCTATCATCTATGGCAACCTCTCTGTCTCAGCTTACAGGTCTGGTAAGTTCTCTTTCTAATTCTTTTAATGAAAAGAAAAAGGCCAAGGAGGAGCGTGCTTGCAGAAAAGCAGAACTTAAGCGCAAAAGGTCTGAGGATCAGGACCCTGATTCTCAGAAGGGGGAGAAAGCTCCAGAATGAAAGAAAGTCAAACCCACAACCAATACTGAAAGCTCAAATCCAAATCCAATGCCATCTCCATCTACTTCAGACAAACACCAATCATCCTCCAAGCAGCAAACTCCTGCTCAAACTTCTTACACACAAACTCCTCTGACTCCAACTCCATTAGCCACTCACTCTGGCCCTCTTCCAAAAGATCCAGAAATCGCTAAATTCATTCTTGAGGTAGTCGGCAACACAAGACAAACACCATACTCCTCCTCAACTCAAGCTGCTATAGCCAAAGCCAGAGCTGAAGCATCAAAGGCTAAAGTTGAAGCTCTGAACAAACTAAGAGAAGAAGAACGAATTGAGGCTGAAATAAGAGCAAAAGCTGACGCAGAAAAAGCCTCTGCAGCTAAAATCAGAGCAAAAGCTGAAGCAGAAAGAGCCTCTGCAGAAGCATCAAAAGCTCAAGCAGAAATGGAAAGAGAAAGAGTTGTAGCTGCAAGAGTAAATGCTGAAGGATCATCAAGTCGAGCAGCAGATAATAGACAAAAAATGCAGAGACTTGGAAGAATTGATCTTCCAATTCTGGAAATCTCAAAAAGGTACATGTATGCTCCTATAGATCAGAAGATCTATCTCATGTTGCCCAACTTCTCAAACGCCTATAATGTAAGTGATGCTATTAAGGACAAATTCATGGCACACAGACAAGCGAGAAAGGATGTTCATACCTCTGTACCTATCAAACGAATCTATGGAATAAAACATTCACCATTTGAAGATACAGAAATATGGTATACAATATATGAGGTTATCAGAGAAGACAATAAGACTTATTACTTCTGTGGTAATGATCTACTGTCCATCTTTCCTTCTGATCTTATTTTTCTGGAGAATTTCATGAAGGCTCAAATGAATAGAAGAAGTGATGATCAAGATCAAATTGCTTATTCTCGAATTATTCAATGCATGAAGTCCTACATCAAGATCAAATTGTTTATTCTCAAATAGGAATCAATTACAATGTTGATAACCTAGCTATCTCCCAATGAAGATCTAGAAGGCATCAACAACATGAGAATCGGCAAAGTGCTAATAGACCCAGAGGAAGGGGTGATCTTCAGAAGGCCAGACAGAAAGAGCTTCTTCAGAATCAAAGAAGCACACAAATACTCATCAGAGGTCGTTTACATTGCAAAAAGCTTCATCTCTGTTGATGTTAACAATCACAATCCAGAGGTTATCGAGAATATGATCAAAAGACTTTCAACTTTATTATCAATCAGAGAGATCATAAATAAGATTGGAAAAATTGTATCTGAGGTCGCTCCGTTCTGAACAGACTTCATTCTTCTGGTTGCATACTTAGGGGGAGATTGTTACACTTTTGAAAGTATGAACCACAAGATGAAGAATATGACGTGGCACATACATCAAGGATGTCTACCTTTTGCAACCGACTAGTTTGTTACACGCTCCCATCTCTCACACGTGTCAGTCTGTAATAGGTTAAGATGTTGACTTTTACTTTATTCTATTTGTATAAATATATCTTTTCTCTATTGTAAAAGTGTTGATTGAAATCGTGATATTGAAGAACTTACTGTGCGTCATTCCATGTATCTGTAATCATCATTCAGGTTATAATACATTGTTAATCTGTTCCTCAATCTTTGATCGAATCTTATTACTGTTGATTAATCGATATAAATTGCTTCCGCTGATACTCTGTTTATAAATCAATCGATTAATCTGTGAAGAAGAGTATCTGGAACCAACACTTACCCAAAAGACTGGAGATCCCAAGATTTGGGTTCAAAAGGACAACCTAGTTGTATGAAGGAGTTGATGAACTTCTTAACCAATGAAAATGAGGATAAGTATATGACTTTTAATGATTATTGAAAATCACCTATATGTGAGAGAGAAGTGGGGTCGCTTCGAAGGGAATTGTGGGGTGGGGGCGCATTTCCTAAAAGCTCTCGCTGAACAAGGCGTTCATGACCATAACGAACACGACTATGAGGATATGAACTTGTTAGGAAGAATTCTACGTGAAATATATTGTCGTCTACACAAACGGCAGTTCAGTTCAAGGACATAGAGTCCACTGACAGCTAGGAGACTAAGTGTGTTTCACAAGAGAAGGTTCAAAGGATATCACCTACCTATCTTATATAGAATTCAACTATTGGAAATTTTGTTGAAATTTTCGAGTGCAAGAGATCGATCTCCATTCATGTGGGGGATTGTTGGAAATTTTTAGTTAAAATGTGGTTTTTAACTAACTTTGGACACAAGTAATTATATGTATATGCGTTATATATAATAATATTTGTATCGGTTCGTGTTCTCCTATATGAGAGCTTCGAAACCATCCAAAATGGAGATTGTGTGAATGAGATATCGATGCTCAAAGTAGAGCATTCGGTTAGAAAATGGTAGTAACTCTTGATGGATTTGGAAAGTGTCCCACATAGGAAGGAGGCATAAACTTGAAGTAGTTTATAAGTAAAAACCTCCAAAGGGCTTACAAGCTCTTTGATAGGTGTTTCCTCTAACACCTACACATGCGCGGGGGGGTGCGGTTTGGTGATTTTGTAGGCTAAACCGACCGAACTCATGTACGTGCGCGTCTGCGGACACGAATGCAGTTCCAAATTCTCGGGCTCGCACGAACCGGTTTTGCTAAACTTTTCGAGATCAGTTTGGACGTTTGTAACTGAAATCCGTTTTAAATTTTTTTTAATAATTTCGGTTTCAGTTTTAAATGTAATTGTCGGTTTTGATCTTGAGAATTAATTAGCATTAATTACCGTCGGTTTCATGGAGCTAATCTGAGAGTATAAAAGAGGACCTTGGGGTCCATTCTTAGACATAGTTTTACACACCGCTTTCTCCTAAAAATCTCTCTGCACTTCGACTGCTCCGGCGACATTTTCAGGCAAGTTTCTCTCCGGCAGCTTCGATTGTTTTGTACCGTTGTACCCTGGGAACAAACCGAGAATCTGTTTAAGGGCATCGTGTCCAACACGAGCCTCAGTTTTCTTTAACATACTGTTTGTTCTTCTTCTGCTTTTGTAATTTCTTTTTTATTTTACTGCTTGTGTATTTAAATTAAAATACTGTTCTAAGGAATTCGTATCCAAAACAGTTTCTGCTTCTACCCCATTTCTAACAATCTTATGCAGACTCGAGCTTGTTTCGAATAATTAAAACAAATTATATAAATCAATTAATCTACTGTTTTAAGTAAACAGTTCAGTATTCTGGTGCTAATAATTCTTGAAAAAATTGTTTTTTCAGAATGGCGACTGTTAACAACTCGGTTAACAATCCTACTACTGCAACAGTCAAGCCCACTACCACGGTTGCTACGCCACTGCCGAACACCATGGCAAATCATGCTGAAATACCATAGAAGTTCTCTGGTTTAAACTTCAAAAGGTGGCAACAGAAGATGTTCTTCTACCTCATCACTCTGAACTTGGCTCGGTTCCTTACCGAAACAGCTCTTCAAATCAGTGAAGGACAAGCCGACGCTCAATCTATGAGCGCGGTTGACGCATGGAAACATTCTGAATTCCTGTGCCGTAACTACGTGTTGAACGGGCTTTCCGATCCTCTTTACAATGTTTATTGTAAAGTATCCACGGCTAAGGAATTGTGGGAATCTTTGGACCGGAAGTACAAGACTAAAGATGCCGAAACAAAGAAATATGTTGTTGCATGTTTCATGGAGTTTAAGATGATTGACTCAAAAACTGTTATGAGTCAAGTTCAAGACTTTCAACTGATCATGCATGATATTCTCTCCGAAGGGATGGTTCTTAGTGAAACTTTCCAAATCGCGGTAATGATTGAAAAACTTCCTCCCGGTTGGGTCGATTTCAAAAATTACCTTAAACACAAGCGAAAGGAGATGACCGTGGAAGAATTGGTGGTGCGTCTTCGTATTGAAGAAGATAACCGCATGGCTTTGAAGGGTAACTCCGACTCTTCAAAAGCTAGTGTGGTAGCTAATGTTGTGGAAGACAATCAATATTCCAAGGCCAAGGGAAAGAAGGTTGACAACAAAGGAAAAGAGAAAGCCAAGAGTTTTGGGCCACAAAAAAGAATTTTCAAAAGAAAGTTCAAATGCTACAATTGTCGCCAAACCGGTCACAAGGCAAATGAATGCAAGTTTCCTAAGAAGGAGCGAAATGCAAACATGGTGACCGAGGACTTGGTTGCTATGATCACGGAACTTTCGGCCATGGATATCACTACCATGGTTTCGGAGGTTAATATGATCGGTTCAAATGCAAAGGAATGGTGGATCGACACGGGAGCTACTCGTCATGTGTGTCATGACAAAAGTAGCTTCCACTCCTACAAGGATGTGGAAAATGGCCAAAAGCTCTACATAGGGAATGCCGCTACCGCCGAGGTCAAGGGCGTTAGAGAAGTAATCCTGAAGATGACTTCGGGAAAAGAGCTCAAGCTTAAGGACGTTTTGCATGTCCCGGAGCTTCGTAAAAACCTTGTTTCCGGGTGGTTATTGAACAAGTTTGGTTTCAAACTAGTGTTTGAGTCGGACAAATTTGTGGTGTCCAAAGGAGGAATGTATGTTGGTAAAGAATATGCCATGAGTGGCATGTTCAAAATGAATGTAATTGTTTCAAAAGTGATGAATGAAGCTTCTACTAGTTTCGCTTATTTGCTTGAGTCTTCTGTTTTTTGGCATGGCCGTTTAAGACATTTAAATTATAATTCTATTCGTCGCTTAATTAAATTAAATTGTTTACCAAAATTTAATATCGACTCAAATCATAAGTGCCCCACTTGTGTAGAAGCCAAACTTACTAGATCATCATTTCAAACAATTGAAAGAAAAACTGAAACCCTTGATTTAATTCATACTGATGTGTGTGATTTTAGAGGTGGGAATAAATATTTTATCACGTTTATCGATGATAATACAAAATATTGCTATATATATTTACTTAAAAGTAAAGATGAAGCAATAGACAAGTTTGTCTTGTATAAAAATGAAGTTGAAAATCAAATCAACAAGAAAATCAAAGTTGTAAGAAGTGATAGGGGAGGTGAGTATGTTTCACCATTTGCCGAATTTTGTTCACAAAATGGAATTCGACATGAATTCACGGCACCCTACTCACCACAACAAAATGGTATTGCCGAAAGAAAGAATCGCACTTTAAAAGAAATGGTAAATGCCATGTTGATTAGTTCTGCTATAAATCAGAACATGTGGGGGAAGCCGTTTTATCGGCTATTTATCTTTTAAATAAGATACCTCACAAGAAAAAGGACGAAACACCGTATGAACTTTGGATGGGTAGAAAACCATTGTTGGGTCACCGATGATTTGGTGATGAACCACCTTCCTTTGTATGATTGATTTTTTATAGGTTCTTTTGAAGGTCTAAAATATGCTTCAAATATTGGAAAGTCAAAGACTATCCAATCAAGGGTTGTACATCAAAAATTGGAATTTTGGATGTACCAACTAACTTCAATATTCAGATCAAATTGCCAAAGTCAAGATTGGGTCACCAATATAATGGGTCACCGATGGTACACATTTATGTCATCAAAGTATTGAGTCATCAATACAAGATGAGGTCATCAAGTTAATACTCATGGTCACCGACACTATTATCTTGGTCACCGAAATTGCTGGTATCATTTCTAAGGTTGTGATATCAAGTCACAACTACAAGGGTGTACACTCTTAACACTTAGTGAAATTTGAAGTTCACTAAGTAATGTGTACACTTATCAATTCCAGCCTTACAAGGTATCCACCGATGTGATACATAGCTTCATGTATCACTTAGCAATTTTCAAAGAGATAAGTTCTTGACTCACAACAAATGCAAGACACGTGGGCAGCAAGAACTTGGGCATTAAACCTTAAATAAAGACATTATCTTTTATTCTTATAAAAGGAATATTTGTCTTTTAGCTAAAAGGTTTGATGGGACTTCACAGAGCATGAAGAAAAGAAGATAAAGTTATGTGACTTACGTGCTACAAAGAATGGTTCATCCATTATTCTAGTACAAAGGGAGTGGTCTCTTACTTTGTCCAGCAGATACACTTCCAGCTAATGAATCCTTGACAGCTGTCCACATGCATCCCATGCATGGGCACTATAAAAGGAGATGAAGTCCCTCCCATAAATCTCAGGCTTTCAACAAATCTTCAAAGTGATTATTTGTTTGACTCCGGAAATCCTGTGTGTTATAACAGTCTTGTTTTAACTTCCTTAGCGTATAAGTTAATTCTGTTATCTGTGTGTTTAGTTTGTTAGAATAGTGTGTCTATTCTTTTCCGCAACAAACTTTCTGTGTGTAAATTTTTAATATTTATATTAAAAAAATTTAAAAAGAGTATATTTTGTGTGTTTGTATTCAACCCCCCCCCCCTTCTACAAAACCCTCACTTGCTTAGCCATCTCTCTTTGGGGACTAACAAGTGGTATTTGAGCAGTTGGTTTAATTCAATAAACCAGATCTGTGATGGCTACTACTTCAAATGTTGATGGTACTTTGCAGACCTCCTCAAGTAATACATATGATTTAGGATCCTTGGTCAAACCTCCAAGGTTCAACCCAAGTAACTTTGGGTTATGGAAAAATCGTGTGCTATTATTCTTGGAAGGGATCGATTGCAGGTATCCCAACATTCTTAGTGAGGGACCTATTGTTCTTAAAATATGGGCTCGCTTTAGCCCACAAAAAGACGCTGAAGGAAAAGACATAGAGTCAGATGATGAAAGGAGTGATAAAACTGGTAGATATATCATAAAACCTTCATACAAATTTAGTGAAGATGATAAACTCCTAGTTGCTCTAGACACTAAAGTCAAATCTGCTCTTGCTGTATCTCTTCCTGATGAAGTGTATCAGTCTCTTTTTAACCTCCTCGCTGCTAAAGAAATGTGGGACACTTTGAGTGTCTTATATGAAGGCACCAAAGAAGTCAAGAAATCTAACAGGATCTGTCTTGTTAGAAAGTATGAACTCTTCTCCCATGAAAAAGGAGAATCTCTCTCTACCTACTTTAATCGTTTTAACTGTCTTCTCAATGATCTCAAAGTTCTTGGACGAGTTTACGATAATGAAGAAGTTCTCTGCAAGTTCATGGATTGTCTCCCAGATTTCTGGGAAACCATATGGACTTGCATTAAGAAAACAAGGACTTAGAAATAATTCCTTTAACTACTCTCTATGGAACTCTTCTACATTATGAACAGACCAAGAACCAGAGAAAATCTCTTATAAAAGATATCAAATCTTCTTCTGTTGCTTTAATAGGTAATTCAAAATCTTCTTCTTGTGTTCCTAGAATCACGTATCCTTCTTCTGAATCTGAAAACGATATTAAGGAAGACTCTTCTCATCTATCAGATGCATACTATAGTGCTGCTGATGATGAAGGAGAATAATCAGCCATTGACATACTTTCTGATATTATGGCAATAATTGCTGGAAACCTTAAGAATAAAAGATTTTCTTCAAACCGCTCTAAATTTAATAAAAAACTTTTTCTCAAAAACCCTTTTCTGACAAAGCAAATAAAGAATGCTTCAATTGCGGAAAGAAGGGTTATTTTGCTTCTGAGTGCAGATCAAAAGCTTCCTCTGACCTCAAATCTTCTTCTTCTTATGGCCATGACTTCTCCAAATCAGCTTCTAGGAAGCCTGAAGAGAGAAATAGCCACTCTTCTAAAGAAAATTCTGAATCAAAAGAAACCTCAAGATATAAAAAGTACAAAGCCAAATATAAGAGGGAAAAAGAAAGAAACCAAAGTAAAGGTAAAACTTTGGTTGCTGAGGCTCATTGTTTGGAGGATGAGCAAACTTCTGAGAGTGAGAGTGAGTATGTCACAAAGTGCCTCATGGCCAAAATCGATGAGCTGGAAGACATGGAAAAGTCACTCTACACTACTCTTGTATCTACTGAGGGATCTGCTTCGGGAACAAAGCCCCAGGTACATCCCTTTACCTTTCTCTCTAATGATCAAAAGGTTGATGCCTTTGATTCTTTAACTATTGACGTTTGCCAAAAATGTTTAAATGTTTAAATGATCAACTTCTATCCTGATTTTCTAAACTCAAGGACTTTGACAAAATGAAAGCTGATCTAGAAAACCTAAGGTATTTAAATGACAGTCTTTCTGAAGAGAAAACAAAGATTTCAAATACTCTTGAAAAGGAACAGGAGGTTCTTTCTAAGTGGACTAAATCTTCAAAAAATCTAGAAAAGATTCTTCTAGATCAAATCTCTTGTAAGGACAAGTCTGGACTTGGATATGGAAAAGATGATCCTCAACCTTCCGACCTTCCACTTCCATCATCCGAGTGTCAAGGCTTTCCTGCTGGTTTCTTCTCTGATGACGATGATGATCTTTTAGATTACTCATCTGAGGATTCTACTTCTGTCCACTTAATAGATTTGTTAGACATGCTAAAAGTAGAGTCCAATGCCAAAAAGTTTGGAGTCTTTGTTAAAGCTAAAGAACCCTCTCCTGAGTCTTCAGAAGTTTCAACTCTTCCAAGCTCCTCTTCTTCTTCTCCCAAACCTATTCAAAGACTTTTAAACTCTCTAAGTCTTCATGAGTCAAGATACTCCAAGGAGCCGCCATCAAATGTTACTGAGTATCCCTCTCCAAAAAGATTTTCTCCTCAAAAGATTTTTTTTTCTAAATCACACTTTTCATCTAAAAGGGAATCTCAAATAGTTATTGATCTTATTCCTCGATCAGTGAACTTGAAGAAATCAAGAAATCCTGGTAAAGGCATTCTTGGACCAAGACCAGGTGTCGGTTACCCCTCCTCTTCTCAGTAATCAACTTCTGTTCAAAGTTTTGATGATATGGATTTTAAAAGGGCCTTTTCTTTAAAGAAGTGCTATAATTGTGGCAATACTCTTCATCTTGCTAAAAATTGCCCAAAATATTTGGATCTTCGCAGAAATAAAATGCCTTCTAATCCCAAATGACCCACCTCAAAATGGGTACCAAAAGTTTAAATTTGTTTTTGGGTGCAGGTACCAAATAAAGATCACATATGGTACATGGACAGCGGGTGTTCAAGGCACATGACCGGAAACAAACATCTTCTCTCTAACTTCTCAAAAGAAAGGGGACCCACTGTTTCCTTTGGAGGAAATGGAAAAGGGATCACGAAAAGATATGGTACCATATCAAATGGAACCATCACTTTCTCTAAAGTAGCTCATGTTGAAGGGCTAATGTACAATCTTCTAAGCATCAGCCAAATATGTGATTTGGGTTATAAGGTCATGTTTCAGCTGTGTGTGCTTGGTCTTTGATGTGCAGAATAAGATTGTACTGGCAGGAACCCGACTAAACGATGTATACATAATCAACATGAAGGAAAGTGCAATTGGAGAAGCTGTGTGTCTCCTCTCTCAAGAACTAGCCAAACAAAGTTGGTTGTGGCATAAAAGGTTCTCTCATCTAAACTTTAAAACCTTGAACAAACTTTCCAGCAAAGAGCTGGTTGTTGGAATGCCAAAAATAGTTTTTAAGAAAGAAAAGTTGTGTGGAGCATGTGAAAAAGGAAAACTCACCAGAACTTCCTTTAAAAGAAAACAATGCTCATCTATCTCTCAACCTCTTCAAATGCTTCACATGGATCTGTGTGGTCCAGTAAGCACACCTAGTCTAGGTGGTAAAAAGTATATGCTAGTAATCGTCGATGAATTCTCTAGATATACTTGGGTGTTCTTTCTAAAACACAAGAGTGATGCTGCTGAAGAAATCATCAGGTTTACAAGAAAGATTGAAAATATGAATGGTAAACTGGTGAAGTCTATCAGAAGTGATAATGGCACAGAATTCAAAAATGCTGCTCTGGAGATTTCTTTGACCTAAAAAGAATCTCTAAGAACTTCTCTACTGTTCGTACTCCTCAACAAAATGGTGTTGTTGAAAGAAAGAATCGGACGTTGTGTAAAGCTGCAAGATCAATGCTGAGTGAATCCAAGTTGCCAGCCTATTTTTGGGCTGAAGTAGTTAACACCGCATGTTTTACTCAAAATAGGTCTATCATAGTCAAAAGGCATGACAAGACTCCTTAGACTCCTTACCCTTCTCAGCCTCCCATAAACACCACCTTATCTTCAGAACCCTCTCTTTCTTCTCCACCTCCTGAAACTAACTCTACAGGAGACCTTACCCACCAAAACACCATATCTCCCACTAACCTACCCTTACCATCTCAAATTCCTACCTCATCCTCTTCTCTACCTCCTCCCTTGCCTCCTACACTAAAGTGGACCATGGATCATCCAATAGATCAAATCATAGGTGATCCTCAAGTTAGTGTAAAAACAAGAAGAGGCATAAGCAACCTATGCTTATATGTCAACTTTGTTTCTATTGTTGAGCCTAAGCTGATAAATGAAGCCCTAGTTGATCCTAGCTGGGTAATTGCCATGCAAAAAGAACTCTCACAATTTGAGAGAAACAAAGTCTGGAAGTTAGTTCCTCGTCCATCCAACAAAACCATTATTGGAACAAAGTGGGTGTTTCGAAACAAGATGGATGAAGAAGGAACTGTCATAAGGAATAAAGCAAGGTTGGTTGCTCAAGGATATCGTCAAGAGGAAGGAATTGATTATGATGAAACTTTTGCTCCTGTTACCAGATTGGAAGCTATCCGAATATTTCTTGCCCATGCAGCTTACAAGAATTTTCAGGTATTCCAAATGGATGTCAAAAGTGCCTTCCTGAATGGTGAACTAGCTGAAGAAGTGTATGCTAAGCAACCACCTGGGTTTGAAGATATAGTCCATCCATATCATGTGTATCGGCTAAATAAAGCTCTGTATGGACTGAAGCAAGCTCCTCGTGCCTGGTATGATACTCTCTCAGACTATCTTCTTAAAAACAAGTATATACGAGGCAAAGTTGACAACACTCTCTTCTTCAAGAAATCACAAGGTAATATCATTCTTGTTCAAATTTATGTTGATGATATTATTTTTGGAGCCACCGATGAATCCCTGTGTGATGAGTTTAGCTCCCTCATGCAAAAAGAGTATGAAATGAGCATGATGGGGGAGTTAACCTTCTTTCTTGGTTTGCAAGTAAAACAGTCTCCAAAAGGTATTTTCATTAATCAAAGTAAATACATTAAAGATCTTCTGAAAAAGTTTCAACTTGATACTTGCTCTACCATGAAAACTTCTATGGCTCCTCCTCTTAGACTCTATTCTGATCCTGATGGTGTTTCTGTTAATATTACAAACTATAGAGGCATGATAGGATCTCTTCTTTATCTTACTGCAAGTAGACCTGATATTATGTTTGCTACTTGTCTGTGTGCTCGGTACCAAGCAAATCCTAAAGAATCACATCTGGCTGCTGTGAAAAGGATTTTTCGGTATCTAAAGGGTACCATAAATTTGGGTCTTTGGTATCCCAAAGACTCAGGTTTCGATCTCATCGGGTACTCTGATTCTGATTTTGCAGGTTCAAAAATAGACAGAAAAAGTACAACTGGAAGTTGCCAGTTACTTGGTGGAAAGCTTGTGAGCTGGTCAAGTAAGAAACAATATTCGGTGTCTACTTCTACAGCTGAAGCAGAATATGTGGCTGCTGGAAGTTGTTGTGCACAGATATTATGGATGAAAAATCAGCTGTGTGATTATAATCAGATTTTCTCAAAGATCCCAACACTGTGTGACAACTCAAGTGCAATAGCCATTGCCAACAATCCAGTGTTTCTTTCAAGATCTAAGCACATTGATATCAGGTATCACTTTATAAGAGATGATGTCTCTAAAGGTGATGTGGAACTTCACTTTATTCCCACTAAGTATTAATTAGCTGATCTATTCACAAAGCCCCTTGATGAAACAAGGTTCAAGTTTCTCATCGGTGAATTAGGTATGATAAATATAGACTAACATATATATATATATATATATATTTATTTATATATATTATGTGTATGTATATATGATATACATTTATGTATATTATATATATATGTGTTATATATTTATATAAATGTAAGTTTTATATATATTTATATATATTATATACATTTATGTATATTAAATATCTATATTATATATTTATATATATGTAAGTCATATATATAAAAAGTCGGTGAGTCACCGACGTGGTATCTCTCTCAAAACCATTTTCCCATTCTCACCTCTCTTATAAAACCCTAACCCTAAAAACACTAACCACCGTCGCCCTTTCTCTTTCTTCTCTCCCACCGACGTCGTCATCCACCGACGACGCCGAGACCAACCATTCACCGACGCTGACTCCTTCTCCCCATCCACCAACGACGACAACATCAAGCCATCGAGCCACCGACGCCGTCATCCTCTTCGCAAGCCACCGACGTCACTTACCGACGTCACCTTCCAACGTCACTTTCCGTCATCACCACCATCGACAAGCCACCGACGGTCACTATCCATCCACCATACATCAAGCCACCGACGCCGCATCCACCAAGAGCCACCCACCGACGCTGACATCATTCTTCTCCGCTGACGTCACTTTCCGACGATCGCACCCTCTCACGAGCCACCGACAGTCACTCTCTCCTAGCCACCGACGTCTCTCTCTCTCTCTCAGACACATCCACCGACGTTCAAACCAGTCACCGAGGTATCTCTAAAACCCTTCACATTCCTTAACCCCTTAAAGATAACCCTTGACTTACCATTCTTGGTGAGCAAGATTCTTTGAACTTATCCCTAATGACATCATCAACGTCATTAGTGTCAGAGAGCATGCGCCGAATTCAACCCTAAAACCCTTAGAATTCTGACCTTTCAATCACCTAAGGTCATCATTATTTTTGAAAATTGAAATTCCCTCTCATATCTAACCACTTCCCCCACTTCCTTCTCCTACTTTCTCGCCTTCTTCTTCCCAATATTTCTCTCTCAAATTTCAAGGAAAAACCTGCAACTCTCTCAACTCTTCAATGGCGTCTCCATCAAAATCCACAGAAGATCAAACTCTCACCTTTGGATCTCTCTCCTTCCCTGCATGCAACTACTTTGTACGTATTGGAACTGACAATACTCATCTTGAGTATAATGATGTTTGCTGGTTCCTTTAAAGATGCCCTCTTCAGTATGCAATCACTGCCAAACCAAAGATGAGTAAGTTTCTCCTAGGAAACTTTTGGTTAACCTGCACATTTGATGCTTCATCAGATCAAATCCTGGCATTTGTTCTTAGCAATGATGAACATGATGTGGTGTTTGACGTTGAAGATGTTCGTACGATTCTCAGGCTTCTATCTTATGATTCATATGAGACCTTCCCTCTTGGAAATGAACACCAAGAGGTAGTGTCTGTTATGAACTACATTGAAGAAAAGAGGGGCTCAAAATCAAAGGGTCCAGGTACTTTGCTCAGAAAGAATATGGGAAGCATTTGGAACATTCTATTTGCTCACCTTATTCTTTGCTTGAGCAAGAAGACAGGTGGTCCTGATCAGTCACCTTCTCAAGTAACAGAATTGGCTCATGCTCTGATCTTTCAAAGAAGAATAGACTTTGCAAGTTATTTCTTCAATGAAATGATATCATCCTTCTCCACTCTTCGACGTCCTTAGGTACCCTTCCAACGACTTTTCTCACTAATAATTAATGCAAAGTTGGCTGATAAACTTGAGAAAAGGGATGATATTATATATGATCTCCCTCTTCATCAAGTGGGTAATCAAATAATGAAAAAGGGAGTCTTGGCATCAGACAACCCTCTTCGACCTGCTATGATTGAGTTTGCAAGGAATGCAACTCTTTCATTGGGAGAAAATGAACCCAGACTTCAGAGACCTTCAGGTATGTCCTCTATCTCTACTGCATCCTGAGTAACTGATGTGCCCAAATCTCAAAAGAGATCCAAGGCGTCGGACACATCTACCTCCGCACCCACTGATGCTACGAAGCCAAAAGAACCTTTGGCTTCTACCCAAGCACCAAAAACCCAAAAGCGGAGACACTCAAAAAGCCCCCCAAAGGCTTCCTCAAAGAAGTCTAAGGGTACCCAAAGGATCTTAACACAAAAGCCACCTACTAACTCCCAAAAGTTAGTAAGCGTTGAAAATATTCCTACTCGACCCAAGGAGCATTTAACCCATCCAAGCTCCTCCATGCCCTCTCAAAAGGACATGGTTGTACAAAGGGGCATCCCTATTATTCCTTCATCAACTTTCTCCTTAGTTGATGAAGAAGACTTGGAGTCTCCCATTCAAGGTGCCTCTTCACCACCCCGTGAGCTCTCACAGCTCCTTTTCCACATTTCACATGAGAGTGCATCACAACCAGATGCACTTGATGGAGCATCCCATTTTACAGACTTTTTATTTTCCGATACTACACCATGGACACGTACGTCTCCCGTACAGGCCAAAGGTGTTGAGGAACCCATTACTGAGGAATCCCCTCATAGACACTCTCCTAAACGTGTCTCCCCCACATCTCCTAAATCCCCCCCCCCCCAAGAAAATCTACAGGTTTGGTGGATTATTCCTCTAGTGATGATGAAGATGATCAACCACCAAAGCCTCAACCATCTGCTCCCATGTCTTCTCAACAGGGAGATGATCTTATGAAAGCTTTCACCAGTTTCACTCCTGTTAGCCGGGTGGAAGTTTTGGAAGAACAAGCAGCTAAAGAAATGGAAAGAATGGCTTCTCTTTCTTCTACTATTAGATCTAGCATCGAGGAGTTGTCGGTGAGTCACCCAACTCTCATGACATGTTTAGATCTCCTGCATTTGGATATACTTGATCTTCAGCAAGGATTTCTCTCCAGTCAAGAGTCTGTGCTTTCTTCTATTCGGGAACTTAAAAGTACCTCTTCTCAGCAAGCTACCGAAATTACTTCTATCCTTGCCAATCAGAAGGAAATTCTGGAGTCTCTTGCCACTCTTCATACAAAAATTGACAAAATACCAACCTCTTCTTCCACAGTAGAGCTTGATGTGGGTGATACTTTCTTTCAAGATAAAGATAGATTTGTACTTCAAAGACTTGAAAGGAAGATTGATACTGGGAATTCTGATATGGAAAGGGTAAATGGGTTTCAAGGGTTCAACCACTGAGGGGGAGAAAAATAAGAAGGCTACTGCTATTGCTCATACAGTCGCCGATCCAGCCACCACCACCATTCCAGCCACCGATATTGTGGCAGCCACTGATGTGGTACCTCCAGCCACCGATGGTGGTGTGGTCACCATGGCCACGGTCACCGACGTGACCCCTCTGGTCACCGAGGTGACTCCTCACGTGGTCACCGCTGTCACTGACCCCCTGGTCACCGAGATATCTGAAGCAGCTGTTGAGGGGGAGAGTGTCAGTGCTCAATCCCTTGAAACTGAAGAAGAGAAGAAAAGAAGAGAAAAAGCCAAAGGAAAGAAGCCTCTCTCTTTTGAAGAACAGCAAGAAGAGAGAAAGAAAAAGAAGAAAATAAACAGATGTCCAGAAGCTGACACTCTAAGATTGCAGCCTGCTCCATTACTCTCCGACCCTCTTGGGGTAATATTGACTAAAGCAGAAAGGGAAGAAGCCATTAGAGCACAGCTTGAGTATGATCAGACGAATGTACTCAAGTTGGCTCAAGACGAAGCCACCCATGCAATGATAAAAGATGCACTTCAGGATCAAAAAGATGAGCTTGAAAACATAAAGAAAAAATCTGAAGCTGTGAAAATGGTTGATGAAGCTAAGAAGACTAAAGAGGTGGAGTGGTTCAAGAGAAGATTGAAAACAAGAAAGGATGAGTCAAAGATTATCAGTGCCACCATCCAACCTCCAACCAAAAATTCTCCCAAATTATTTGTCACCCTCAAGAGAGCCGACACTCTCTCAAAGGTTTATGAAGTACAATGGTTGGAAGTTCTTGGAGTAATAGAATGGATGGAGGTTGGTAAGTGTATCTCAAAGAGCAAAAGCAAGTACAAAGAGTTGGTACTCAATATTCTCAGAAGATTCTTCATTAAAATGCTCAACTTTCAAAAGGAGAATGATTTTCTTGTGACATGTCTTGAAGCACAACAAATGTACCTTATTCAACAAGGTCTCAAAGGAGAGGTCATCACTGCTCCTAAAAACAAAAAGAAGGGACATTTTGCCATGCTTCATGAAAGAGGCATCAAGATAAATGCTTCGGGTATAGATCTTTCCATTCCTACTCCTATTGCTTATCCGGAGCAAACTATGCTGACTACTCCTGAGCTTGGGGTTTTCTTTGAGGACATCTTTGGAAACATTGGTTTCTTCAGAGCCTCTGATATCCCAAGGGCTCACAGCTCCTTCCTCTCTGCTATTCTAGGAGTGCCTCCGGTTGAAGACCATGGAATCACAAGGCTTATCTTGGATGAGCTAAAAAGAAGAGAACCCACTCCTTGAAAAAATTTCATATAGTGTGAACCTTATTAATCATGTACTCTGTGTGTTGTACAATGCTGTGTGTTGATTAATAAAAGTTCATACTTTTCTTATTCAAAAGTTCTTGTTCATATCCTTATTTTTTTCTGCACATATTTATACCTATACTGTATATACTCATACTCAGTTAAAAAAAATAATAATAAATAAAAAAAATATAAATCTGAGTCAAAAGAACCTAAAAGAAATAGAAAGGGTCAAAAAGAATTCTTTTCTAACTTACACGTATCATAATCAAATAGGGGGAGATTGTTGGGTCACCGATGATTTGGTGATGAACCATCTTCCTTTGTATGATTGATTTTTTATAGGTTCTTTTGAAGGTCTGAAATATGCTTCAAGTATTGGAAATGCAAAGACTATCCAATCAAGGGTTGTACATCAAAAAGTGGAATTTCGGATGTACCAACTAACTTCAATATTCAGATCAAATTGCCAAAGTCAAGATTGGGTCACCAATATAGTGGGTCACCGATGGTACACATTTATGTCATCAAAGTATTGAGTCATAAATACAAGATGAGGTCATCAAGTTAATACTCATGGTAACCGACACTATTATCTTGGTCACCGAAATTGCAGGTATCATTTCTAAGGCTGTGATATCAAGTCATTACTACAAGGGTGTACACTCTCAACACTTAGTGAAATGTGAAGTTCACTAAGTAATGTGTACACTTATCAATTCCAGCCTTACAAGGTATCCACCGATGTGATACATAGCTTCATGTATCACTTAGCAATTTTCAAAGAGATAAGTTCTTGACTCACAACAAATGCAAGACACGTGGGCAGCAAGAACTTGGGTATTAAACCTTAAATAAAGACATTCTCTTTTATTCTTATAAAAGGAATATTTGTCTTTTAGCTAAAAGGTTTGATGGGACTTCACAGAGCATGAAGAAAAGAAGATAAAGTTATCTAACATTACGTGCTACAAAGAATGGTTCATCCATTATTCTAGTACAAAGGGAGTGGTCTCTTCCTTTGTCCAGCAGATACACTTCTAGCTAATGAATCCTTGACAGCTGTTCACATGCATCCCATGCATGGGCACTATAAAAGGAGATGAAGTCCCTCCCATAAATCTCACGCTTTCAACAAATCTTCAAAGTGATTATTTGTTTGACTCCGGCAATCCTGTGTGTTATAACAGTCTTGTTTTAACTTCCTTAGTGTATAAGTTAATTACTGTTATCTGTGTTTAGTTTGTTAGAATAGTGTGTCTATTCTTTTCCGCAACAAACTTTCTGCGTTTAAATTTTTAATATTTATATTAAAAATTTTAAAAAGAGTATATTCTGTGTGTTTGTATTCAACCCCCCCCCCCCCCTTTCTACAAAACCCTCACTTGCTTAGCCATCTCTCTTTGGGGACTAACAACCATCTTATAAGTTCTTACGAGTGTAGGGGTGTTTAGCTAAAGTAGTTGTACCACCACCTAAGGTACAAAAGCTAGGACCTAAAACAGTGGATTGTGTATTCATTGGATACGCACAAAATAGTAGTGCATATCGTTTTCTTGTGTATGATTCCAAAAATCCCGAGATACACAAGAATACAATTATGGAATCAAGAAATGCTTCATTTTTCGAAGATAAATTTCCTTATTTGAACAAGGAAAAGGAAATCACATCTTCTAAGGATAAAGAAATTATTCAAGAAGGTGAACAAGCTTTATCTGAAAAGGAAGAAGTAGAACCTAGAAGAAGTAAACGGGCTAGAGTCGAAAAATCATTTGGAAATGATTTCCTCACATACATGATAGAAAGTGAACCTAAAACCTATTGTGAGGCGGTTACTTCTTCCGAAGGTCTTCAATGGAAAGAAGCAATTAAAGGTGAGATAGATTCTATCTTACAAAACCATACATGGGAATTAGTGGATTTACCTCCGGGTTGTAAACCACAAGAGTACTGTTGGATCTTTAAGAGAAAGATGAAAACTGACGGTAGTATTGAAAAATACAAAGCAAGATTAGTGATCAAAGGATATAGACAAAAGGAAGGTCTAGATTACTTTGACACGTATTCTCCAGTAACACGAATAACATCCATTAGATAGGTACTGGCGATTGCAGCTATTACAAATCTGCAAATTCACCAAATGGATGTGAAAACTGCTTTTCTAAATGGAGATTTGGAAGAAGAAATTTATATGGAGCAACCTGAGGGATTTGTTGCCCCAGGACAAGAGAACAAGGTCTGTAAACTTGTTAAGTCCTTATATGGCCTTAAGCAAGCTCCAAAACAATGGCATCAAAAATTTGATCAAGGAATTCTTTGATAGTTAGAATAGATTCGTAGACCCGGCCGACTGATCCGTTTTAAATTTAAAAGAGTTTTGTATAAATGTATCGCCATGCTATTAAGTATTTTGATTTAAGTTCTTTTCTTTCTAAGAGGTGAGTAATAGCAATGAGATTCCCCAATATCATGCTAAGAATAGCTAGGATCGAGAGCGGTACCAAATCGAGGCAAACTCTGAATACTAGATATGACCTCTGGTAAATCAAAAGGTAATCGTTCACACTCGGCTAGGGAAGAAATTAGAAAAACGCTATGTGAAATATTCGGTTTTTTCCTCTTCCTACCGCCGAATCGGAAAAATTGGGTGCTATCATATAGCTTTGTATCGGCTCACCGTTTAAGAAGTAACCATAGAAACGATCAAATCCACTATTTCTTTACCCGTCAATTTAGGATCCAATTCGAGATTTTCCTTGAGAGGTATCGGGAAGGAATTGGAATGGAATAATTCAAGGGAAATATCCAAATACATGTCTTATTATTTTCAATAATCCATACTTGTAGCAGGGGGAAATATTGGGCCTTAAATTGCCTTCTTTTAGCGTACTAATGACCTTGCTTAAAAGTTCTGTCTTGGTCCGAGTGGGGATAGCATTTCTCTCCTACATGTCCATGGAGTCATGTTAGGAAGCGGTTTTAAAATAAACGAATGTGATAAATGTGTCTATACGAAAGACACTGCTCATGGTTACGTCATCTTATGTTTATATGTTGATGATATGCTTATCATCGGTAGTGATGACAAAATAATAAGATCCATGAAAGACATGTTAAAATCTAAGTTTGACATGAAAGATATGGGCTTAGCTGATGTGATTCTTGGGGTCAAGATCACAAGAACACAAAATGGTTTAGTATTAAACCAAACCCATTATGTGGACAAGATTCTTGAGAAATTTAATCAAGGAGATACTAGTATAGCTAGAACTCCAATTGATACAAGTCAACATCTATCTAAAAATATAGGAGATAGTGTTGCACGAGTGGAATACTCAAGAATCATTGGAAGTCTGATGTATCTTATGAGTTGCACAAGACCTGACTTAGCTTATGCGGTAAGTAGGCTAAGTAGGTACACTAGTAATCCCAGTTCTGAACACTGGAAGAGTATTACTAGATTACTCAGATATATAAGATACACACATGATTATGGACTTCATTATGAGAGTTATCCAGGTGTAATCGAAGGATGCAGTGATGCAAACTGGATATCCGACATAAAAGATTCCAGATCTACAAGTGGATATGTGTTTACACTTGGAGGTGCAACTATATCTTGAAAATCATCCAAGAAAACTGTTATAGCTAGATCTACAATGGAATCCGAATTTATCGCCTTGGATAAATGTGGTGAAGAGGCGGAATGGTTGCGTCAATTTGTAGAGGATATTCCAAGATGGCCTAAACCGGTAACGGCTATTTGTATACATTGTGATAGCCAATCAGCGATTGGTAGAGCTCAAAGTACAATGTATAATGGGAAGTCTAGACATATTAGACGTTGACATAATACAATAAGGCAACTACTCTCTACTGGAGTTATTTCCATTGACTATGTGAAGTCGAAGGATAACATTTCGGATCCGCTTACTAAAGGCCTTAGTAGAGATCTAGTTTATAAGTCCTCAAGAGGAATGGGACTTAAGCCCTTGAATTGATAATTCATGCAAAGGAAACCTTACCCAAAAGACTGGAGATCCCAAGATTTGGGTTCAAAAGGACAACCTAGTTGTATGAAGGAGTTGATGAACTTCTTAACCAATGAAAATGAGGATAAGTATATGACTTTTAATGATTATTGATAATCACCTCTATGTGAGAGAGAAGTGGGGTCGCTTCGAAGGGAATTGTGGGGGGGGGGGGGCAATTCCTAAAAGCTCTCGCTGAACCACGCTAGTGTTCATGACCATAACGAACACGACTATGAGGATATGAACTTGTTAGGAAGAATTCTACGTGAAACATATTGTCGTCTACACAAACGGCAGTTCAGTTCAAGGACATCGAGTCCACTGACAGCTAGGAAGTGTGTTTCACAAGAGAAGGTTCAAAGGATATCACCTACCTATCTTATATAGAATTCAACTATTGGAATTTTTGTTGAAATTTTCGAGTGCAAGAGATCGATCTCCATTCATGTGGGGGATTGTTGGAAATTTTTAGTTAAAATGTGGTTTTTAACTAACTTTGGACACAAGTAATTATATGTATATGTGTTATATATAATAATATTTTTATTGGTTCGTGTTCTCCTATATGAGAGCTTCGAAACCATCCAAAATGGAGATTGTGTGAATGAGATATCGATGCTCAAAGTAGAGCATTCGGTTAGAAAATGGTAGCAACTCTTGATGGATTTGGAAAGTGTCTCACATAGGAAGGAGGCATAAACTTGAAGTAGTTTATAAGTAAAAACCTCCAAAGGGCTTACAAGCTCTTTGATAGGTTTTTCCTCCAACACCTACACGTGCGCAGGGGGGGAGTGCGGTTTGGCGATTTTGTAGGCTAAACCGACCGAACTCATGTACGTACGCATCTGCGGACACGAATGCAGTTCCAAATTCTCGGGCTCGCACGGACCGGTTTTGCTAAAAATTTTGAGATCAGTTTGGACGTTTGTAACTGAAATCCGTTTAAATTTTTTTTTAATAATTTCGGTTTCAGTTTTAAATGTAATTGTCGGTTTTGATCTTGAGAATTAATTAGCATTAATTATCGTCGGTTTCATGGAGCTAATCTGAGAGTATAAAAGAGGACCTTGGGGTCCATTCTTAGACACAGTTTTACACACCGCTTTTTCCTAAAAATCTCTCTGCACTTCGACTGCTCCGGCGACATTTTCAGGCAAGTTTCTCTCCGGCAGCTTCGACTGTTTTGTACCGTTGTACCCTGGGAACAGACCGAGAATCTGTTTAAGGGAATCGTGTCCAACACGAGCCTCGGTTTTCTTTAACATACTGTTTGTTCTTCTTCTGCTTTTGTAATTTCTTTTTTATTTTACTGCTTCTGTATTTAAATTAAAATACTGTTCTAAGGAATTCGTTTCCAAAACAGTTTCTGCTTCTACCCCATTTCTAACAAAAAAAACAAGCAAATCAAATCCCAACTTAGATGCAAATCCTACAGGTTGTTCTAAAGCATACAGGTAACAGAATGAACAAAGTTGTTGAAAAAATATGGTTTTATACAACGAAAGAACAAATTGACGTGAGAAGAACAAAATTATGTATATGGTATGGGATTATGTGAGAAGTGAAGTTAAGGTAAGAAACATAAGAAGAGATATTGATCCTTGATCACTTTTAATCTCATGTGCGGCCATGAATCAGGCTTGATACGGCGATTGATCTGGTGTATCTCGGTATATCTCATCTCAGTGCAGCTCATCTATAACTTCACTCCTCAATGGAACCGAACCCTTATGTATATATTGCAACATAACGCTCCAAAACTTTACAACCCTCACATTTGCACAAAACTAAACTTCACAGAAACCTTAACTTAGACAAATTAAGTAATCTGAACATTGAGCACACTTACTTCACCTGTTGAAGCAATAAAAAAGCAGCCATGTCTTTTATAGCTTATCATATAGACGTTCAAGACAGCAAACAATGCATACCTAAATGACTATCTAACCTGAATCACAATCCACAAATCTTGAATTCATTGACTGTTGTTAACATGATGCTAGCATATACAATTGAAGTGTAATAATGTCTTCCAGCCAACAAATATGACTTTTCACAAAAACCTAATTGCATGCCTAAACAATAAAGCAAGTATGAATTTCTTTAAAACAACAAATTGAATGTATTGGGTTATTTCATCAAACAAAAAGCAACAAAAATAAAACAAAAGACAACTTCATTCCTTTGACCTAAAACTCAGTAACAAAGAAGGTGGTCATAAAGCAGCCATGTGCATCTTTGACAGCAGCTTGGTTGCTCTAACAAATATCAAACCATCTCTTGAAACTTCCTACAATAAATTATGGATCTGGTTCAAACCGTGTTCCAAGAAATTCTTGGACTTTCTACATCTTGATATCACTGAATGTCGACAGTACCTAAACATATTCAAGATAAAGCAAATATAAGAGCTCAAGAATTATGCTAGAAACTATATGAACCATAAACATCAAATATATATTTCCCCAAATGAACACAAATCAACTTTAACTAAAACATTTGGGTTAACCACAAGATCAAATTGAAGAAAAAAGATCATTTGTTGTACACAAAATTCTTCCCTGATATAATGCCAAACAATGGATGTTCCTTGAGGTTTTCAATCAATACCCCACAACCAAAATAATTAACCCTTTCAAATACTGGTACTAATGTCAAAAAGAACGATCTCGGATAAAGAAAAATAATATCTAAATACTATGAGGTTTCCGTTCTTGTAAAGTGTAACAAATTCACAAGAAATTCAAGAATCGATAAGAGTACCTGTATCACAAACTTGATTCAATGTACCAATCCAGAAATTCCAGAATCGAAGAGAATAAAATAGAAATAATGAAAATACCTGTTGAAAAGTTCTTACCTGAATGGAAGAGTTTCTCCAGTAATTTTTCAGAAACCATGATAATATCGAAAGTAAGTTTCCAAAAAGTATGAATCGAGATTGAAAACATGAAAATCGAAAACGTGAATACAATCCGATGATCAAAGAGAAAATGAATTAGTAAAAACAGAGGAGACGAACCAAGAGCGACGTCCAACATGAATACAATCTGATGATCAAAATCAACAATAAACATCAACAACCAAAAATGTAACTGAAAACAAACGTAATTTACCAGAAAAAAGAACATGAAGTAACGTATGAAGCTGCTTAAATATTGTCACAGGAAAAAATATTTCTTTAACCGATTAAAACAACTAATGCAAATAAAATCAACTAATTCAGTGGTTTATGTATTTGTAACTAATTAAGAAATGCAAAAGCTCCTGTTCATTCTTAGAGATACATTTAGGTAGCACCTAATAATCTAGCGTTTGAGGACTACTTATTTGAAAACCAAGCCACACAAACTAAACCACTAATAAAACCTCGAGCGAGTGCATAGAGCATTAAAATATTGAAATAAACCGAATCAGAGCAAGGGGGATTCTTTGGATTTCAACGTACCTCTCGAACGCTGCAAAAATTATAATTATATGCACGTTGTTGAAATCATATTTACTAATTCAATCGAATTGTATTCACGTTATTGATTTTCATGGTTTCAATCTCGATTCATACTTTTTGGAAACAAATCATACAAATTCTGATCTACAACTTTCTCTTCCCAAACGTAACTTTCTCATCTCACCAGCTTCATATTTACGTCATCTTCTGTGGCCTTGATGTTAAACTTAACACCGAATTTGTCGTCCAAAGTGTATTAGGAATTGAGAATCACAACAAAGGCACACATGGAGCCTCTTTATATATTCAGAGGATAACATAATGAATTATCTTGCATGTAGAAATATGGCAGATAGCAATGGTAAAAAAAAGTGGTATTGCAAGTTATTCAGTTACCTCGATGGATCGATTTGGGTAAGGACCAAATAAGTCGAGAACACAAATAAGAAAGTGCATTCGGAAGATAAAAATAGAACTTGATCTGCACATTTAACAACTAAGAATGTATTTTCCAGAGTATATAGACTAAAATGGAATCAATTTCAAGAAAACGACGAAAAAATCAATTCCAAGACGGAAAACTAAATACCTTGATGGATGGTTATGTTATGCGGAGACTAAAGCATGAAAGCAAATCTACAAGCGTCTTCTGCACATAAGCCAAGAACACAAATAAGAAAGCAGAGACTAACAAACAAGAGTGATACTAAATCACAAACAAAAATAAGAACTTTTCTATTGATTTAACAACTAATGTATGTGTCAATTCAAAGAAAGCAAACAAACAATGAGAACAAAAATTAAGCATACAGCAGGTTCAATAGCACTTATCATCGCTCTTACCGGGTAAGAATCTCGGTCATTGTCATGTTCATCCGGTAAGCATTTACAGAGTAAGAGTAAGCGTTTAGTAAACGACCCTTATATTTAATCATAGAGAGTTTGGTTTGAGTGAGTTATGCTTGTTAATCTATAGCAATAAATACTAATCTTGGAAGGTTGGCAGACATCATCAACGACGATTAACTTGCTTAAGTTAAAAAAAATGTTTACCGCCATTATCCATGTCTCCAGCCTCTTCAACATAAACAAAATTCCACCAAACCAACAACAAACTTGATCCATGAAGAAATAAATTGATGGGTCCTTTACATACAGATCCATGAAGAAATGAAATTGTTATACATACCAGCATAAAATCATTTTAGAAGATAAAACCTTCACCTCAGTTGAACCTCAACGCAGGCTAAATCCAGTGATGAAAGAGGTTGTTAAGAAAGAAATCCTGAAGTGGTTAGATGCTGGGATAATCTATCCTATTGCCAGTAGTACTTGTGTCAGCCCAGTACAGTGTGTACCCAAGAAAGGGGGAGTGACTGTAGTACCCAATGAAAAAAATGAACTTATCCCAACAAGGATAGTTACTGGTTGGAGGATTTGCATGGATTACAGGAGGCTTAACAAAGCCACCCAAAAAGACCATTTCCCTCTACCATTCATTGACCAAATGTTGGATAGGTTAGTCGGAAAAGAATTTTATTGTTTTCTGGATGGATACTCTGGGTACAATCAGATTGCTATAGCCCCAGATGACCAAGAGAAAACCACCTTTACATGTCCTTATGGAACGTTTGCTTTTAGAAGAATGCCTTTTGGACTATGCAATGCCCCAGCCACTTTTCAACGATGTATGATGTCCATCTTTTCCGACATGTTAGAAACTTCCATGGAAATATTCATGGATGACTTTTCTGTTTACGGATCATCATATGACATATGTTTAAAAAACTTGGAAAAAAGTCTTATAAGATGTGAAGAGACAGATTTAGTGTTAAACTGGGAAAAATGTCATTTCATGGTAAGGGAGGGCATAGTTCTAGGACATCTCATATCAAAAAGGGGAATCGAGGTTGACAAAGCCAAACTAGAAGTAATTGAAAAATTACCTGAACCAACCACGGTAAAGGGCATCAGAAGTTTTCTAGGACACGCTGGTTTTACAGGAGGTTCATAAAAGATTTCTCAAAAATTTCAAAACCTCTTTGTTCATTACTACAAAATGACCAAATTTTCAATTTTGATGAAAATTGCAGAAAGGCTTTTAATGTACTAAAAGAAGCTTTGGTCACAGCACCTGTAGTAGTGATTCCTGACTGGACTGTACCATTTGAGATAATGTGTGATGCAAGTGACTGGGCGGTAGGGGCAGTTTTGGGTCAGAAAAAGGGTAAGATTTTTCACCCTGTCTACTATGCAAGTAAAACTCTCAACGATGCCCAAGTCAATTACACCACTACTGAAAAGGAATTATTGGCAGTGGTTTTTGCTTTTGAAAAATTTAGGTCTTATTTGATCGGCACAAAAGTTGTTGTCCATACGGATCATGCGGCCATCAAATACTTGATTTCAAAAAAAGATGCAAAACCAAGGTTAATAAGGTGGGTCTTGCTTTTGCAAGAGTTTGACTTGGAAATCATTGACAGAAAAGGGACTGAGAATCAAGTGGCTGACCACCTATCCAGATTAGAGAAACAAGATAAACCCGACCCAACCAATGAGATTTGTGAGGTGTTTCCAGACGAGAAGATTTTGGCCGTACAAGACAATAGTCCTTGGTTTGCAGATTTAGTTAATTACTTGGCTTGTGGTATTATCCCCAAGGAGTTGAACAAACATGAGAGAAAAAAGCTAATTTTTGATTCCAAGAAATACTTGTGGGATGATCCATTTTTGTTCAAAATTTGTGCAGATCAGATGATTAGAAGGTGTGTACCCAAGTGTGATATAAATTAAATTCTGGAGCACTGTCATGCAGGACCGTGTGGAGGGCATTTCGGAGGCAGCAGAACTGCCGCAAAATTTTTACAGTCCGGCCTCTTTTGGCCAAGTGTGCACAAGGATGCATAGGACTTTGTAAAGAGATGTAATGAATGCCAACGAAGTGGGAACATTTCACAGCAAAACGAAATGCCTTTAAACGGAATTCTTGAGGTTGAATTATTCGATGTATGGGGAATTGACTTTATGGGACCTTTCCCTGTGTCAAATAACTGTACATATATTTTGGTAGCCGTAGACTACGTGTCAAAATGGGTGGAAGCAATAGCTTGCCACTCCAATGACGCCAAAACGGTTATTAAATTTTTGCACAGACACATCTTCACACGTTTCGGCACTCCACGTGCCTTAATTAGTGATGAGGGGACCCATTTCATCAATAACCTGTTAGAAGAGACTTTGGAAAAGTATAACATCAAGCATAAGGTAGCCACCGCATACCACCCTCAGACAAATGGTCTAGCCGAACTGTCTAATAGGGAAATTAAGGGAATTTTGGCCAAGGTAGTAAAACCCCATAGGAAGGACTGGGCATCTAAGCTAGATGATGCCCTTTGGGCTTACCGTACTGCCTACAAGACCCCAATTGGAATGTCCCCTTATAAACTGGTTTTTGGAAAGGCTTGTCATTTGCCACTAGAGTTGGAACACAAGGCCTATTGGGCCATTAAAGAGATTAATATGAGTATGGATGAGGCAGGAAAGAAGAGACTGTTACAACTCTGGGAGTTAGAAGAACATAGGAACCACTCCTATGAAAATGCCAAGTTGTACAAAGAAAATACAAAAAGATGGCACGATCAGAGAATTCATCCAAAAGAACTCTCAGAGGGACAACTTGTTCTCTTATTTAATTCCCGACTGAAATTATTCCGGGTAAGCTTAACTCTAGATGGACCGGCCCTTTTCAAATTTCTAAAGTTTACCTATACGGCGTAGTTGATCTCATTGATCCCGAAAAAGGAACCACATTCAAGGTTAATGGTCAAAGGGTTAAACCATTTTTTAAAGGAGAAGAAGTTATAGATCAACCCTTTGGGGTTGTCAATCTGATGAGTTGAAGGAGCAAAGTGGCACTCGTGTACAGTAGTAATTTTAATATTTTTTTTATAAACCATAGCAAAACGTTAATTTCACCATCGTTGAAAACCACTCATTTTTACCTTTCTAATAATTCTTAATTTAGAATTTTAGAAATCTTTAAAATTAGTGTTTTAAAAGTATGGAAAAATTAAAATTTTGCCATTTTCAAAATGTACAATTTTTACGATTATAAATACTATTTAATTAGAGTATTAGAATTTCAAAAATTGTGAATTTTATGGTTAGCTTTTAGGAAGCAAAAATTGATTTGGATTCCATCCATCAATTTTGATTTAATCTAGGAAAATAAAAACAAAATAAAAAAAAAGAGAAAAAGAAAAATGGGAATGTTTTTAAGGTTGTTTTTGGCCCAAGGTAAGAAAAGGACTAGTGGGCTGTACTACATCCCCCAAAAGGTGATTTTGGGTCTGGTAAAACAAAGATTGAGAGAGAGGGATTTTAGCAACAGTACAAATGTTTGTCTCCTGTTCAAAAATTAATAGCTGTTTTTTTGGATAATGTTGCCAACAAGGCAGGGCATTTAATGTGAATTGAAAGTCTGCACCATGCAGATACTCATGCAGATGAAGCTTCCAGACTTCATGCCTTCTGCCGGCGGCTGAGATCAGACTCTGCTACCTCGTATATCAAAAGATGAAGTCACTCCTAGATGCTGTGGAGATCTTTTCACTGTTCACTATGAGATCCTCATCCATTGGTGAAAATTTCTGGGTATATAACCCACTACCATCGCCACTTCATCTTCAAGATGAACCCACTGGAAAACCCCCTCCAAGACCGGCGAGTTACCCGAAGCCAAAAAAAACCCAAGCCAGTGGTTGAAACCAAACCACAACCTCTAAAAAAATCATTCCCACCAAAAAGAAAAATTACAAGATCAGGAAGAGAATCAAAGAAACCCCAAATCTTTGTTCCCTCGAGGTTCTTTCCCAACCCTTCGCATACCGCCCCATCATCATCACAGCCTAAAAATTCAAAGAACCCCCTCGATTTCCTCATATCTGTGATCTTCAATCATCTAGAAAACCCTCCCATTTCACCTAAACCCACCATCGCCATTTCACTCGACCGTTCGGAGAAAGCCCTGGTCGAAATAACTGAACAGTCGTCGCCGGTGGTCACCAAACCATCAAACGAAACACGATATGTTGTTCGTACTCTTCAATCATCAATGGAGCGGCAACAAAAAGAGGACTTCGATCTAAACTTGCCATCACCTAAAATCGAATCCTTGGAAATGTCGATCGGGAATCCACCGGCGATAATCTCGCGGACCCAGCAAATGCAGGCTGTACCACACTTCACTGTACTCGATATTGCATCTGAGGTTCAACCGATCGGAAGGGGGAAAAAGCTATCAAAGGTACTATGTTCATTCCCGCCTTACTTTCAAGGAGAGTCCGTCGCCGCCGGCTCACATGGTAGTCAGGCGATTTCTAGTGAGCAAAACCCTAGGTTTGAAAAGGAAAAGATAAAGCAGGCGTTGGAAATCAAGGGTGTTTCAAACAAAGCAGAAGTAGGAATTTTTGGTAAACCCATATCACCTGTGCTACCACCTGGTTACCCCACACCACTGTTGGTATCCCCAATCCGCAGTTGTCCACCACTGAAAGAGACCCCTGTGATAGTTCTCAATCCCCAAGGAAAACCGGCTACCATACAGCCTAAGCCTGATGTTACCCATGAGCAGTTGTACCTTCTCAACAAGCTAGCCAGACTGAACTACCCTGCACCTATAATACACCCCACCACTGTGATATTTCCCAAACCCCCATCAAAAACCAGTGTTCAGATAACCCAGCTGGATGAAGAAACTGAGAGACCACAGAAAAAGCTGAGGTTATCTGAAATATATGATAAAGGAAAGGCAACCGTTATACCTGATGATGCCCAGATGCATGAACTTGAAGAGGTGGAGGACCTCACACTGCTGTCCACTAAT
Source organism: Silybum marianum (assembly GCA_036898165.1). NCBI lineage: Eukaryota > Viridiplantae > Streptophyta > Magnoliopsida > Asterales > Asteraceae > Silybum > Silybum marianum. The sequence continues at coordinate 32,657,301 of CM072533.1, read as the reverse complement.
GCAACTGAACAAAGGGTGACCAAAAGACTGTGGGATCAGATTGATACTTTGAACAGGCAGGTTGCTGAAAACCATGGGACAATCCTAGACAGGGGATTGACCATTATCGAGCTTCAAGAAAAAATCCATAGGTTGGAGTGTACCTTAAGCCTGGTAACCAAAGGATTGCACCAACAAGCACAAGATGAACGAGGAGCAGAGGGTCCGAATGAGAGTTTGCAGGCGTTTGTGAACAACCTCTCTACTCACCTGGAGTAGGGCACTGGTATTTCTAATTTCCACTCTTTAGGTCTTTAGCAATAATGCGAAATTGTTGTTTATAGTTATAGATTATTTTCTACTTTTGATTTGCTGGTTTACTTGTTAGTTAAATAGTTTAGATATTGATAGGATTGAGTAAATCAGTTATCTTCACTCCCATGATGGTTACCTGATTTGAAAAATCCATTCATTTTTTTTAGTTATTTTGGGCAGTGAAACACTAATCTGCCTATTTTTAGTATAAAAAGGTCATAGGAGTCAAAGGGTCCTAACTTGTGTTTTGTCCCTTTTAGCAAAACTTTGACAAACTTGGCATTTATGTCTTTGTGATACTAACGGGATGTCAAACACTCCCTCAAAAGTCACATGTTCATTCTCGATCATGCACATTCTGAAAATAATGTTTTTCCAATAAAGCACATGTTCATGGCAAAAACGATATTTTTGTTCAGACTGGTCATTATTCAGAAGATTCAATGAGGGTATTGAATGGTTTAAGTTTGGAGTGTAGGGATTTGTATCTGTTTCATTAACAGAGTCCAAAAATAACACACGAAAAATCCACTTTCTCTATACACCAAAATGTACAAAACTTTAGAAACATGCGAAAACACGCTAAAAGAAGCACAGCTTCAGAAAAATTTGCATGCATGCCTCTCACTGATAGTTTCTGTTCCTACAAAAATATTTAATGGTAGAATATTCACCATTACAAGGAAGGAAACATACAAGGAAACACAAAACACGCTGATGAGTAAGAATGCAAGTGAAATTTTTTATTTCTTTGTTGCAAACATATGTTTTTGAAGTCACAAACATTGATTTTTGTGTCATACAAAGGATTGAACATTAACTTTTGAGTGAATGGCTGGTGTCTAGATTTGTATCTACAAAGACATACATCGCAAGTTTGTATTTTTCCCTTTTGTCTTTGAGTCGTAGTTTTCAATTTTTTTTTCTTCTTAGATTTATTGCTTGAGGACAAGCAATGATTTAAGTTTGGAGTTGTGATACGGTTGGTTTGTTAACCGTATTTTTACAGCTCACTTAGCATCTTTTAGTTTTTTTTTAAGAAAGTTTTTAGCTTTTTATGTAGTTTAGAGTCACTATAACGTCTAGTTATTATATATATACATAGTAGAAAAATATGAGTTTTTCAGGCACGGTAACATCACATTTTATGCCAACATTCATATTTTCAATTATGTCATTTTCAGATGACGGAAAAGAAAGAAAAGAAGTCCAGAGTTTGATCGTATGAAACAGAGATAAGCTTGAAGAACCGAAGGCCCATGAGTGTATGGGTTTATGCCATCTTTTTGTAAACATCTTAGGCTTTATTTTTGGATCAAAACTCTAAATCATTAGTTGGAACTTCTTTTATATATATGTATATATATGTATTTATAGTGGGCTTGGTTTTTTGGTTAAAATTCGGTCCATGGCAAGCCCATAACCGATTGTGGACATGGTCCATAGTTACCCAAGCCCATATATGTATTGATAAATAGGTACAAGAAGGAGGAGATTGAGAGCATCATCTATTATTCCATCATCGACACAATTATCTTTTGGAAAGCACCAGATGGAAGGAAAAGAGAGCACCACCTTTTGAGGCTAGTTGACTTTTCATGTTGTCATCTACCTTTAAAATAGTACAAGTTTCCTTTCTTGCTTTGTAGTAGCTCACGATTGTAGTACAAGGAGTGGAGTGGTTTTGAAGCTAAGTGGTACACTAAGTATATTATATATACTAGTCTTTCTCTTGGTATTAAAAGAGAATTCTCCCATGCACAATATATGAAAGTAATAGTTCTTGAAGAATTATCTCATCATCTTTGTTTTTATTTATTGTTAGATAAAATCCTCTTGATCTCCATTGGTTCACTAGTGGTCTCAACGTTCTACAAGTATCCATCCAACATCATCTCTTTGATATTAAGTTCATTTTCTTTTTAGTTTAATTGCATTCCTTATTAATCTATTACTAATCTCTTCATTTTTATTTTAGTGCAATCTTTTTATTAATTTGAGCTTCAAGATTTTCTACGGTATACTTGTCCTATTTTGTTAAATCAAGGTCACTAATGGTAACCTTGTCCTAAACATCTTCCTCAAGAATACCATTGAAAACCTTGTCCATTTAATTAGTCTCAAGCTTATTTACGATATACTTGTCCTCGTTTGTATCTCAAGATCACTAATGGTGAACTTGTCCAACAAATTCACTCAAGAATATAAATGATAAACTTGTCCGGTTCAATTTACTCAAGATTGTCAATGACAACCTTGTCTTTATTTTATGCTTTCTATTAATGCATTTTCTTTAATTGCTTTTATAATCATTAGTTATTTTCTCGTTTATAATTAGTTTTAATTATCATCTTAGTTAACTGTTTACATTATTTCGTGTCATCTTAGTTGTAATCTTCATAATACTTTATAAAAACCCATTTTAATGGAAGGCTAAAAACCTTAGTTTGGGGTGTAAGTTCATAAATTGAGATTTAACATTAGTGTTAAATAAAGAGGTGTATTTAACTTTATAATAATAGTTTATTAACTTGTCATTTTTAGATCTTTGATATTTCGTGAAATTACCCCTAAGGTTAACTAACAACTAACCATCGGTATATAAGCGGCTTAACCTCAATGAGGTTATAAAACGTATCAAAATTTTCTAAGACAATAATTATTATTATAAAATATCTCTTTATTTTATTATTAAGTTCGTCTCAATTTATCCTTACACCCTAAGCTTGCTTTTTATAATTGTATTCTCTCAACGTTACCAATCAACCAACCAATTAGTTAATCAACAAAAATCCTCTTGTTTTACTCTCTCACTGAAATCATTCTGCTAAAATTCAAGCTTTTTAATCCTAAGAACTTTTCAACCACGCCGTCTCTGTGGGAACGATACCCGGTACTTAAACCGGTATTACTTGTTAAATACGACAGTATTCCGAGGTGTATACTTGCGCCTAGGATTTTTTTTGTGTTGATTTTAAGGGTAGCGATATTCTTACAACAAAGATCTTCGTGGATGAACATGGTTTATATGAATCTTTAAAATATACATGAAGCTTACAAACTTGTAACATAAAATTCAACCATAACTATAAGTAAAAGATATAATATAGTATAGGTAGATTGATAACTGGAGTTTTCATGGGTAGTTCACTTCATAAAAATTCAACATTTGTACATATAAAATTTATATGTTGCAAATATTACACGAAGAATTAAAGTTACTCCAACGTAAATATGATTCCAAAAGACTTTAAAAAACCCACACCGTGACAGATAATATAGATAACTTTGCCAAAAATAACCACAACCGGATAGTTTGTGACACGGTTGTATGGATACCATAAACGGTTCATCTTCTGATTTAGATTGCTTTGCCAAAAAGTTCGAGTTTCTGTGTTAAGTAAGGAAGATGGAGTTTTTTCTCTAATGATTAAAAATGACCAAAGGAACACCGGCCCTTCCGGATCATGCTCAACTACGTCTTCAGTTTTAAACCTCAGCAGTTGTACAAAGAGTATATCAGTTGTAAACTCGACTGCCAACAACTGCCCCCCCGTGAAAAAGTAGCCTGTCCTCCCCTGCTCTTCTTCGATCTCTTCGAAAACTCCGGTAATCCTGAAATATTCAGCTTCTACAGACAGCTTAATGCAGACAACTTACTGCATATAGCTTGCTGCAGACAGCTTAATGCAAGACAACTTAGCTGCATATAGGTTGCTGCAGACAGCTTAATGCACCAGCTTAATGCAGACAGCGTACTGCATATAGCTTGCTGCAGACAACTTAATGCATATAGCTTGATGCAGACAGCAACTTGATACAAACCTGATTCGGTGCATGTTGGTGCATGAGGTGCACCAACATGCACCGAATCAATTCCCTTTTATAATGGAATTCATGGATGGCCATGAGATTAGAAGTGATCAAGGGTACAGGTCTTTTCTTACGCTTCTCATCTTAACTCTTCTCATCAGTCGATCCTATGCCATCAAAAGGAGGTGCAAAATCTATAAATTAATTACTACACAAGTAGGAGACTCCAAATATTGATATGCATGTCAAAACATATCCTTAAGCTAATAATAAGAACTGTAGGTTGCCATAAAGAGCATTTGAGTGTGCTCCACTTAGTATACTTTCTTAGTTTCTTATATATAAAGAAATCATTTATCTGCAAAAAAAGTGAAAATAAATTATTTATATGCAAGTAAGGTACCTTGATCACTTCATTGTATACCTCCACAATTGTAGATATTTCGTTCAATGACATTGTCAACGAACTCCAGTATAGGTGAAAATATTGTTTCTATGGTTGAGAAACTCGATTGAGTGTGATCATGCATTTAATCGAAACTACAATAAGTAAATTTGGAGAAACAAGACTGTTCCAAATACGATTGTCGTAAATCAAAACGATACCGTATGCAATAATTTTACACCGTAAGTGCTTACCCAAGTAGATTTCGTCACCCTCACTTACCGAGGTAAGACTCGATCCTAATCGTTGCTCTTAGTACTCAGTAAGCATTTATTGGCTAAACATTTAGTAAACAAACTCTTAGTCTTTTCTGGCAAACTTTGGAATTTTGAAAATTTTAAATCACTTCATACAAATGAATACAAATTATTGTCTTGAAGTAGCACGACAAGTTTTTACCTCTCTGTTTAAAAGCTTATTAGGTTAAAACAATGCAAGTGAGAGATTAGAAATTCAATTTCTAGTTGATGTTTAAGGGTCACAGAAAGTTTATTAGGTTCAGTGGTGACAAACCACCCAAGCCTCCATCCAGACGCTATCCATCTTTTTGACAATAAACCAAGATTAAGAATAGGAACCATGGGCACAAACGCCTATAAACTTCATCATCAACAATTAAATATCTTAAAGTAATGTTAACGAAGACAAACCAACGGGAAAAAAATGTTAACAATTGCCTATAAACTTCATCATCTACTTTGTATTTTGATGCAGTAGTAGAATCAAAAACTTCAAAAGACAAAGCAACAGAAAGAAATCGATAAAACAGTAACTTACCAGAATCGATCAACCAAAGGGCAACTAAAAGTAATCGAGAGAGTATGAACTTTTGTAGCATGTCTGTGATAATCAATAAATTAGAACTAGTGAGAATCGAAAAAATTAGAACACTTGAGAACCGATAAAATTAGAACACGTGAAAGTATACTAAAATGCTTCAAACAGAAGCTTTGATGGTGTTCCAAACCAAAAGAAAAACACACATTAAAGGATTTCATCCGGACATACTCGATTTGTAGTTATCAAATCAAAACAATAACTTACCAGAGTCGAGAGAGTATGAACCGTAAGTCTCATGTAAGAATCGATAAAATTAGAACAATAACTAAAATGCTTAAAAAAACGGTTTCATTTGAACAGTAACTTACCGGAATCGAGAGAGTATGAATCGTATGTTGCCTGTGAGAAACGATAAATCTAAAAAGATAAAATTAAAACCTGTGAGAATGGATAAACATTGTACCTGAATTGGGAGTATGAATCGTGAAAGTACGAATTTAGAGAGTATAAACCCTAGCATTGAGAGTACGAATGCTCATCCTGAGGCCTCAATCGTTGCCTTGGAAAACCCAACCTGCAATCGAGCGTGATAAATCGGGAGGAACCATAAACCCTGGGATTGAGAGTACGAATGGTCACCATGGAAAACCCGACCAGCAATTGAGCGTGAACGTGGGCTGTCAATGGAGTACCTATGAATGGATTACCTGGACTGGGTGAATCAATGGATCTTAATGGATTACTAAGTGAATCGATGGAGTCTTTGAAAGTAGAGAATTGGAATCGATGAAATCAACCGAATCGTCACTTTTCGAAGAGAGAGAGAGAGAGAGAGAGAGAGAGAGAGGATTCAGTCGTGCTTTGGGAATATAAGTTTTTTTGAATGTTTTGTATAGCATTGATATGTTGTACATAAGAGATCTCTTAAAATTTTAAGAGATTATGCATTGATAGGTTGTACAGTAGGCTTAAAAGAGTTGTTTTTAAGAAAAAAATATACTTGCTTTATTAAGTAGTATAGATATAGATGAATGGTTGGATTTCTTAAATTAGAGAATAAATGGTGCACCTCTTCATTTTTCTTGAATGGTTGGATTCTTAAATTAGAGAGTGAATGTTGGAAAATGAAAAGGGTATAGGAGATAAAACCAAAATCGGTTACTTGGAAGTGTAGGAGACAAATGGAAGGAAAAAGTAGAAGAAAGGAAAAAAAATAAAAAAGATGGTTAAAGGCTTTAGAAGAGGCCACGTCATGATGTGTGGTTTCTCCTTTATTATATATATATAGATACACAAAGACTAAGTGTTAATTATATCATCGTTAAATTCTTCTCTAACAAAACCACCAAAACTTCAAAATCATTTACATTTACAACTTATGTCGCATTGCGCGTGTACACAACTAGTATATATATCTATATATACTAGGGGTGGGTTCAAATGTGAACCTATCTTTGATTGTGAACATGAGGATGCATCTCAGCCATCCATTTAAAATCAGATCAAAAAACCAATGCATAAAACTCACGGTGGCATTTTTGTAAATAAGCGGAAAACTCGGGCCATGGCTTAAGCAATAATTAACGTGTAGGAGCAACATCGTAAATATAACATGACCGTTCAAATAACACACAGGCCATCATCATACTGAATACTGCTGCTGCAAAAGACGTCGCCTCCAAAACTATTCATCACCATCATTTAGAAAACACAAATTCGCTGTCAATTTCTTCATCTTCGTCGTCCCCAAACAACGATTTCGCCGTCAATCTCTTCATCGTCGTCGTCACCAAGCAACAATTTCGACATAAATCAGTTCATCGTCATCGTCACCAAGCAACTTATTTCCTACAGAGTATTTTGGTTTTATTTGAGAAGATTAAAATGGATTCAAACAACAGTGAACAAAGCAACGACGTTCCTCTTATTCAAGTATTTGAATAAGGTAAAAGTTTTTCTGCATAAATAAAAGTTTATTTTGAATATTTGGAGCTTATAATGTGGTTGTACTGAATATATAGTCTAAAATTATGTGTTTATATTCAGTGTGAATATAAGCTAAAATTATGTGTTTGAATAGTTGTAGTATATATTCAGTCTGATTATAAGAATAACATTATGATCACAATGTCATTTTATATTCAGTCTGAATATAAGCTAAAATTACGCGTTTGAAAAGTTGTAGTATATATTCAGATTGAATATAAGCATAACATTGTGATATCACAATGTAATGTTTATATTCACACTGAATATACGCTACAATTATGGGTTTGTATAATTGTAGCTTATATTCAGTCTGAATATAAGCTAAAATTATGTGTTTGAATAGTTGTAGTATATATTCAGTCTGAATATAAGCATAACATTGTGATATCACAATGTCATGTTTATATTCAGTCTGAATATAAGCTAAAATTATGTGTTTGTATACTTGTAGCTTATATTCAAACTGAATATAAACATTACTTTGTAATATTACATTGTTATCTTTATATTCAATCTGAATATAAGCTAAAATTATGTGTTTGTATAATTGTAGGTTATATTCGGTGTGAATACAATCTACAATTATGTGTTTGTATAGTTGTGTATATTCACTCTGAATGTAAGCATAACATTGGGATATCATTATGAAACTGTTGTATTTCATAACATGTCAATTTTCTAATTTTAACCACTGTTTAAATGTTAAGTTAAATAGGAGGAAAAAGAAAGAATATAAGAGGAGCTTCTTTATTAAGAATGAAAAAGAAAACAAAAAAGAACTGTTATAGTTGAAGAACAACAAGAAGAAGAGAAAGTCACAGTAGAACAGACAAGTGACGACCAAGTAAATAAATCGCTACCTATAAGAACTACGACAAAGAACTTAATGACAGCAATCAGACAGTTAAAAACACATCAAGCAAATTGTGTGAAGAAAATTGGATTTCAGAGCCTTCTTGGGATGAAGATTGATTCAATCCCATCAAAGTTGGCCTTTTATGTTGTTGACAACTTTGATACGAGAAGATGGTGTTAAGAATACCAGCTAGAGAAATACCGGTGAATGAGGACTCCGTTAGTCAAATTTTAGGACTTAAAAATGAAGGATTAGACATAATAGATGATATTCAGACGACAAAAAACTGGGGTGAACTGCTATTTACTTGGAAAAGCCAATTTGGGAACACTGCACATATCCGTCCAAGTGATGTTCTGGACAAACTCAAAGAATGCAATAATGCAAAATGGAAATTCCAGACAAATTTCATTGTTCTGTTTGTAAATGTTATGGCAATTTCAATGAAGATGGGTACATGCAACCTAGCCATTCTCTTCAAACTTGAAGAAACATTGGATTTCTCAAAAATAAATTGGTGTAGATACATCATCAAATGTGCAAAAGAAAGCAAACAAGGATGAAAGAAAGAAACTGATGAATGTGTTTACACAGGGCCAATCACATTTTTGACTGTATATATTTGATTTTAATCTCTGTTTTATTCAACCTTTATGATATTTTGACCGAATATAAACTGTTTTGAACAAAATCTCTTTTATATTCAGTCTGAATGTAGCAGTGATACACACCCATATGCTAGGTTATATTCAAACTTTATAATATTTGTAAATAAGTTTGTTACCAACCTTTATTCAGAGTGAATATAGAAATCAAATAAAACGATATGATGTTTTATATTCAGGGTGAATATAAACAGTTTACTTAAGTACATATTATTCAAACTGAATAGTAGTTGATATTCATTCTGAATATAAAGTTTGTTATCAACCTTTATTCAGCCTAATACCCTTTTAACTATTCACTTTATTATATGTGATGAGGGAGAGAAAAGAATTGAGCTTAGGAGGTTTTGGATTGGGAAAGCTGAAGGAACCATATGTTGAAGCAAAAGGAAACACAAACACATCGGAGGCAAAAAAGAATAAAGTGACGGTATTAACTATTATCCTATTCATTAAGGACATTGGTTATTACTTAAATACAATTATTCATAATGTATCATAAAGATCGAATTGTAGTACTTCCTCTACTAACTTACATAAAAATTGACAAACAGGACCATATAAAATCGCTGAATGATGGTTTGGAAGAACTTCTCGCAAACAAACATAATTTGGAATCCAACTTCAATCAAGCAATAGAGTTGCATCCAAACAGCAAACTTTTAAAGAAGTGAAAAAAAAACATATGAAAAAAATTTCAATTTGAAGAAGGGATTCTTTCACAGGAAAGAGTAAGAAAAGATGTTGATTTAGAGATTATTCAGATAGGAGAAGAAAGTCAAGAAAAAGAGGTGGAGGAAAAAGAGAAAGAGAATGAGAATGAAGAGAGAGAGAAGGAGGCAAAGGAGGAGGAGCATTCAGAGGAGAAGTTGGGGCTGGGGAAGTTAAAGCAGGGCGTCTGGTGTGAGGTCGTCCCTATGTATTACATATCCTACTCGGAAGACCATGGTAATACGAGTAGGAGAATGAACAAGTGGAGATGAATATGGAGCATGAATTCAAATCACCATATCACTTGAAACCAGTAGATCCAAGGACAGAAATGACAGAAACTGAGAAGAAGGTTGCCAATTGGATGTTCTCATTCAGAGGAGATAAAATGTAAGTTTTAAAATTAAACAAAATTTACATTTATGTATTCATTCTGCTTTACATATTGATATTCAGACCGAATATAAACATTACAGTGTTTTATTACACTGTGGTGTTTATATTCACACTGAATATAGTCTACAATCTGGGGTTTTTATGATTGTAGGTTATATTCAGACTGAATATAGTCTTCAATAATGTACTTCTTTAATTGTAGGTTATATTCAAACTGAATACAAACATAACATTGAAATACTACACTTTATGTTTATATTCAGTCTGAATATAGTCTACAATTAACTGTTTGCATCATTTTAGTTTATATTCAGAGTGAATATAAACCTATTTGTGTATTATTACAATGTTATCTTTGCTCTACAGTTTAGGATTTGTATAATTATAGGTTATATTCACTCTGAATATAAGCTACAATTCGATGGTTGTATAATTGTAGGTTATATTCAGACTGATGATAAATAGAACAGTTTAATAAAACTCTGTAATGTTTATATTCAATATAAATATAAGCTACAATTAGGTGTCTGTAATATTGTCAATATACAGACAACATATAAATTGATGTTTATATAATAGAACGAGGATCTTCAAGACAAACGAAACAAGCTAGACCAAAAATGTGTAAGAGTCTGAAGGAAAAACAGAGCCTAGGAAAAAACAGTAGAAGGGGAAAAAAAGTACAGGACAAACAAACAAAGAAAAAAGCAACAAGAAGAAATAAAAACAACAATGAAGGTGAAGAAAGTCCAACGAAAAAGAAAATAAAAAGAAATTCAAATGATGAGCAAAATGCAGAAACGTCAAAGGATAGAATGTACAACTGTCTACAACTAAGAACATCTCCAAAGAACCTAATGGCTATAAAGGGGAGTTTAAGCCCAATTCAAATCAAATGGATTAACGACATTGGTTTCGGACCAATCCTTGATATGAACATCGACACTATTCCGTCAAAACTAGCATATAGCGTTGTTGACAATTTTGAAGCAGCTAGCATGGTGATCAAAACATCCAAAGGAGATATAAAGATTACAATGGACTCTGTTACAGAGATCTTCAGACTAAATACTGAAGGAGATGATATTTATGAACTTCAATTTGATGCAGACCATGAAAGGGTTAGTAAGGAGTGGAAAGCCTAGTTTAAAGATGATAAAAAGGTTAGGCAGAAGCACCTTGTGAAACTAATCAATGAATCAAACATTGTGGATATGAACTTCAAGATGAACTTCATTATCCTTTTTATAAACACAATGGTTGAGACAATGAAGATGAGAATCTGCAATACTACCTTCCTGACAAAAGTCAGAGAAAATTTTGATTTTAAAAAGATAAACTGGTGCGACTACATCTATGATCAACTAATCATAAACAAACTTTTTTGGGACAACAGCTCCAAAATGAACTTCTATACAGGACCAACAACATTCCTTACATTATGTGTTTGTTTTTAATATTTCTGTTTTTTTAAATTTTATAACATGATCTAATTTTAATTACCAAAAATGCAGCTCATGTACGTAAATTCAACAAAGTGTACTGAAGTTAAACATAAACGAGTAAAACCTGCAATCCTTGAGTGGACTTCTAAGAAGTTGAAACAGAGAGAAAACTATGAGATCGAAAATGGTGGATTTGGGAGATTAGAGCTCAACACGGATGAGGTACAGGATTGCATGACCTCAAACAGAGAGAAAACAACAGCGGTATGAATAATATTCTGTCTATATACTCTGTTTTAGTATACTTTAACTTTTATTCAGATTGAATATAAACAATGTAGTTTAAATTCAAAATCTACATAAGATAGTTTGTATCCAGTCTGAATTTAGAATGTATTAACCTCTAATCACACTGAATATAAACAATGTAGTTTATATTCAAAATCAACATAAGCTAGTTTGTATTAAGTATGAATTTAGTATGTGTTAACATTTATTCAGATTGAATATAAACAGTATCGTTTTTACTCAGAGTCAACATAAGCTAGTTTGTATTCAGTTTGAATATATATGTGTTTTAGTATACGTAACATTTATTCAAACTGAATATAAACAGTGTAGTTGATAATAACATTAATTATAATTACCTTTTCTAATTATAAACATAAAAAAACAGGAATTCTTGAGAAGCCTTAATCATGATCTTGATGAACTGCTGATAATGAAAGTCGAGATTGAATTTAATATGACAGGAGCAATGATGCTATATCCAAGCGATCAACCGTTAAAAGAATGGAAGGCTGAATATGAAAAGGTATTTAACATTAACGAAAGCATGATCGTTACTATACTTAAACCACAAGAAGAGAACAAAGAAGAGAATAGAAGGAAGAATAGAGAAAAGAATGAAGGTTGTATGGATATGGATTTCTGTGACGAAAGAACTGTAGAAAAGAATGATGAAGAGAGTATGTTTGCTAGTGGACAACAACAACACAATGAAGGTGGAGCATCAACAATGTTGAATGCGGGATTGAACGTAGAAGAAAGGCAAAATCAAGACGATAACTCTGAAGCTACAATAGCAATTCAGTGAAGAGAAGGAAAAGAATATAGAACATGAGAAAGAAGAGAAGGAAAAGAAGAAAGAGACAGGTTCAGAACAGATTGTGATGGAGAAAGAAGGTGAAAGAGAGCAGGAAAAGAAAGAGCAAGAAATGAAGAGCGTAGGAAAAACAGAGCAGGGAATTAAAATTCAGGACGAAAACACAAGAATCAGAGAAACATAATGTTAGTCAAGAAACTCCACCAGATCATCCATGTTTCAAGCTTGGAATACCAGACATAGACTCACCTTACCCACCGAAAAGGGATCGAACAAACAAAGGTGCCCTTGTAGTTAGAATTAGTGCAAAGGACAAGCAGGTGGCAAAAGATATAGAGAAAGACGAAGGAAAAGATAAGAGAATAGAGAAGATTGGTCAATACCTAAAATCACCCTATGTAGAAAGGAGGGTTGATGTGAACAAGGCCTTATATACAATAGAGAAAAGGGTTGGAGATTGGGTATTTGCATTGAATGGAGATAAATTGTAAGTCTGAAATTTAGTATTATTAAGACTGAATAAAATAACACATTTTAAAAAAAAGCTTTAAATAACAAAACTTATGTTATTATTCAGTTGAAAAAGCATTTGAAAACAAGTAATTATTCAGTCTGAATATAACATGTTTTGTTATTATTCAGTCTGAATAATAACAGATTTGAGTATTAGAAACATGTTGATACTATAACAATGTCATGTTTAGGGTTGAAAATTCATCCGTGTCACGCTCAAAAGAGAACTCATGAAGTGGACAACAATAAACAATCACAAAGATTGTTCAATCTTTGTAATAAGACATATGGAGACCTTCATGGGAGGTCCCATAAAAAACTGGGATTGTGGACTACAAACAAATAAAGATGAGCAAAAGAAACAGTTGAGCAACCTAAGATTCAAGTATGTCACCAAGATACTATTGTCGGATATAAACATCAAAAGGCAATGGGTATTGGACCAGGCAAATGATTTTGCCAAAAAACCAAGGGAGGAAAGGAATGAGATTAAACGGTTAGCGCATAAGAACAAGGCAGAATGCCTGAAAGATTTATTTGATTGATGGTTTTAGTTTTTATGGGTATTGAACAATTGTTTTAAGCTTTTTGTATATATTTTTTATACATGATGTATGTATGAATATTGACAATCCTGAATGCATGAATTTAACTTAACACTTCATTCAGTTTCAATAATAGTCTTATTTTTGCAACGTTACGTTCATATTCAGTCTGAATATAGTCTACAAATTAGGTGTTTTTTTTGTATAATTGTAGCTTAAATTCACTCTGAATATAAGCTAAGATTTAGGGGTTTGTATACTTGTAGCTTATATTCAGACTGAATATAAACATGACAATGTAGCATTACAATGTTATGTTTATATTCAGTCTGAATATAGTCTACAAATTAGGTGTTTTTTGTATACTTGTAGCTTATATGCAGTCTGAATATAAGCTAAGATTTGGGTAGGTGTTTTTGTATACTTGTAGCTTATATGCAGTCTGAATATAAGCTAAGATTTTGGTAGGTGTTTTTGTATACTTATAGCTTATATGCAGTCTGAATATAAGCTAAGATTTGGGTAGGTGTTTTTATATAATTGTAGCTTATATTTAGTCTGAATATAAGCTAAGATTTGTTGGTTTGTGTACTTATATTCAGTCTGAATATAAGCCAAGATTTAGGTAGGTGTTTTTATATAATTGTAGCTTATATTCACTGAATATAAGCTAAGATTTGTTGGTTTGTATACTTATATTCAATCTTAATATAAGTTAAGATCTGGGTGTTTGTATACTTGTAGTTTATATGCAGTCTGAATATAAGTTAAGATTTGAGTAGGTATTTTTGCATAATCGTAGCTTATATTCAGTCTGAATATAGTCTACAAATTAGGTGTTTTTTTGTATAATTGTAGCTTACATTCACTCATAATATAAGCTAAGATTTGGTGGTTTGTATATCATTGTAGTTTATATTCAGACTGAATCTATACTACGTTATAAATGAAATTTGCTTAAAGTCTTAAAAAACAAGTTATTATGCATAAGGTACTACTCATTACTCCATAAAGTCTTAAAGTCAAACCCAATATTTTCAGCCCAAAATGCAACATATAAATGCATATACTCTCCCACGACTCCACTTATATAAATGCAACATATAAGTGCAACTTATCGTTGTCTTCGTGAATGGAGTCTTCTACCTGGATCGAAACGGGTTTATGATACAGGAGCTTCAAAGGGTATGTATTCTCACATTTCTGAGTTCCTTTTACAACATCGATATTGGTTTGCTGTCTTAGAATCGATTTCGATTTGTTATCATGGCTACTGAAATCGATTTCGATTTTTCTATCGATGGCTGTTGTCTGTTGAAATCGATTTCGGTTTTTGGTTTGCTTTCTCTAATTTTGTTTGATTTCTATCAATAGGCTACAAATCGATTTTTTGCAATGGATAGTAGCTTATCTAATTACGTTGTTGCTATAAAATAGGAAAAATTGGTTCCGGGTAATCTTCTGCTTCTATTCATTAGCTTTCAAACCTGTTTCTCCGACGATTCACAACCCCAAGCCCTCTCCGTCTCAATTGACGATTCAATTACGCTCCACCCTCATCGAGATGCAGGTTTTTTGACATTAAACCGTTTGTTTGTACTGGACTTTTTTCCAAATTGACTACTATTTCAATTTTTTTTATGTGTGTGTATGTATGTAAACTATATGCAGATTGAATTTAGTTTACTGTCCGATTGATTTGACTATTTCTGTTTGATTCTTTAGGAACTCCATTTGTTCGATCTTCTAATACGATTTCAGGTAAACCATCGACTATTTGATTTTTTTTTTGTTTGATTCAAATATATTACTTCCATGATGTAAGATTTTTACCATTATGAGCGTATCCGATTTGCTAATTCTAGTTTCCTTAACGTGTTGCAGGTGCTCGAGTATTGGGCAGTGCATGCTGCAAATCTGGTAAGCCCAACTTTCTTTTAGTTGTAAGTTATGCTTTAGCAGGATAAAATCAATAGTCTTATTAACCCTATCTACAATATTATAATATATGCATCCTAATATGGGTACTTGATATCATTTCCATCTGATGATAGTGCAAACTTGAGTCACATTCCAAGTGCTCACAGAAATGATTTTTGCAAAAAAAATTGTTGGCACACCTGAGAACTATAGATAACAGTTTCTTTCTCATTGGCCATAGAGGTTATTTTCTTATTAGTCGTTGACATGTTTTTGCTACTGTATGTGTTCTTTCTAAAACAAATTCTTACAAAAATTTTAAGGATATTGCTTCCTATGCATGCTTATTAGTATTATTATTATTTAACCCAAACTCAGTTTACAAACACAAACCATTACAAACCAAAAAGTGACAGCCCCCAAACATGCTTTAAACATAGTAGCTCCAGGAATTTCAGGGTTACTTCGGGGTCGTTTGCTTTAAACATAGTAGCTCCAGCCTTATTGGGTCAAATTCTCGGTCATCAAAATGGATCGTGGTAGAAGTATTTTACTCGATAGTCAGGTAAGAATCTTCTTGCTCACTTACTGGGGTAAGATACTTGGCCTTTATAATACGTCAATACCTCTTTGGTAAGATTTCACAAGGAAGATAAGTGTGTCGGATAAGTGTTTACCCTGTAAGAATTTGGTAAACGACCCCTTAATAATTTTGAAGACATCTTGTTGTTAGCTTATTGCTTTTGTTTTGCTTGTTGCTTCTTTTTGTTATTCTTTTATGTATTTGATGCTTTTTTGATGAAATAACCTAATTTACTCCTGTCTTTATGCCAAATATCATAGCGTCTTTTCTTTGTATTTACCAAGTTCAACTTTGTAATCAAAATATATATACTGATTAAAGGATAATGAGAGTAGAGTGTTCAAAAAGATCAGCAATTATGCTCCATCAAGGGTATTAACAGGGGCGTATTCCATGTCGAACTGTTCTTGATAATATGGGTATGGACATTCCGTCTGTGCAATGTCCGAGATGTGAAAAGGAAGTGGAATCGTTGGACCATGCGCTGGTTAAATGTAAGGAAGTTCAAAAGATGTGGAAAGGTGTCCTCCAGTGGTGGAAAATTGATAAAGAAAGTATCGAGTCAATCAATGATATTCTAGCGGTTTCCAGGTCGATGGGTGAAATAGAGAACCGAGCGAATTTGTGGATAGAGGTGGTCTGGTCGTTCTATATCTAACGTGGTCTCACCGTAATCGTATCGTATTCAAAGAGGATAAAAATAGTTTGAAAGATCTTTTCTTCGAATTCCATCGAAGGTGTTATGAATGGATCAAGAGAAGGCATCGGGGAGGACGAATCGAATGGAACCTATGGCTGATCGACCCGATGACCCTACTGTGATCAGCTGCTGCTGCTAGAGATAATCGACTTCGGCAACATGGACATTCAGAAGACTGTATTACCTGTGCAGGATGGAGGTTTGTTTCGAGGTAATGCAGAAAGTTGGTAGTTGCTGCTGTCATGAATAGGGGCTGGATGCATAAAGGGGTTGCTTGATTTGGTGTTGATGTTAGTTGCTGCTATCATGAATAGGTGGTGTCTGTTTAGTTGTGGATTTTGGTTTGTCCCTTGCAAACCTGCTCTCTAATTTGTGGTTAGGAACTCTTATGTAGTAGTTGTCTGTTTGTAATCTTGGTTTGCGTTTACCGGGTCATTTACCTTACTGGATGAACATAACGACCGTAAACATTACCCGACAAATAATAAGGAAGGAGAGTTTTACCTACCAGTAAGGTTGACGATTGTTACCCGATAAGTGGTTTTGTTGTATGTATAGGTTGTGAATGGTGTGCCATAACTAAAACTCTTCCAAGTCCTCTTAACAGTTAATGGACCTTACATTCTTTTTATCTTGAAATTAAAACGTTGATATTTTATTTTCTAGATTCGTAAGAAAATTTTGCATCCCGCTGCATTGCGGGAATACACAACTAGTAAAACATAACAATATATTATTACAATGTTATGTTTATATTCAGTGTGAATATAGTCTACAAATTAGGTGTTTTTTGTATAGTTGTAGCTTATATTCAGTCTGAATATAAGCTACAATTAGGTGTTTTTTGTACAAATTTAGCTTATATTCAGTCTGAATATAAGCTAAGATTTGGGGGTTTGTATAATGTGGTGTTTTTGTATATTTTTAGTTTATATTCACTCTAAATATAAAATTAATATTGAATTATTACAATGTTATGTTTGTATTCAGTTTGAATATAACCTATAATCTGGTGTTATTTTTATAATTGTAGCTTATATTTAGTGCGAATGTAAACATAATATTGCATTATTACAATTTGGTGTTTATAACATTGTTATTGGTTTAGGCCTTATATTCAGACAGAATAAAACAATTTTCTTTTAAATAATGAATAAAACATGTAACGGACGAGGTTGAACAAGAAGACTAAGTCACTTTATATTCATTCTGAATATTAACTTTTATTGATTGTCAATAAAAAAAATGAACTGATTATGAATATTGGTATTTCCAAAATACAAACAAAAAAATGAATCAACTATTATCATTTTTCGATGGGCAGTTACATGAGTCATGGTTACACATTTGTTTACACAACTTGCATAACCTCTTCGCCTTTTGAGCCTTAGCAATTGCTTTTTCTTTACTGGTCTTCAACCTCTTGCTAGTACGACAACCTTTGTTTCTTATGTCTTTTGGATTTTGAATATCAATAACGTTTGGTTTTGACACCCCAAGCAATGACTCCATCGTCTCTTCTGTATTACGACGAGGAACACTACAACCATTTGCCTCCAAGTTATACTTCAGCTCTTGCATTTTCAAAACAAAGTCTTGAAGCTTGTCCATATCATCAACAACCAGACCGATACAATGATCAAAGGCAGCTTGGACATCATTCTCCAGTTTCTCACGACGCTCATTTCTTTCTCCAACATAATGACGTTTCTTCAATAATTTAGAAGAAATCAGACCTTTTCTCCACTGCTTCACTATATACTTCAAAGGTATCTCTTCAACGCCTAAATTGCTCATTACGTAATGTATATGACGACACAATATACCATAATGATGAAAAAAATAAACAGCTACAATCAAATGAACCACTCCCCTTATTATGCACAACTTGAAAACAATTTAAAAGACTTCATTTATTCACAATGAATGATTATATATATATTCAGAGTGAATATAAAAGTATAACTAGTTATTTAAAATATTCAGTCTGAATGTAACATGTTCTGAAAAAATTAATAGGTTATATTGAGAGTGAATATAAGTTGTTAAAGTATAACTTGTTGGGTTATTATTCAGACTGAATATCTAAAGTATAAGTTAGTTCTAAATAAGTTGTGCTTTATTCAGAGTGAATATAAATGATTGAAGCAGCTCGCTCAATGCTCAGCGAATCTCATCTACCTACTCAATTCCGGGCTGAAGCAGTCAATACAGCTTGCTTTACTCAAAATCGATCTATTATAGTAAAGCGATTCAAGAAAACCTCCTATGAACTATTTCATGGAAGAAAACCCTCTCTAAAATATCTACACATCTTTGGATGTAAATGTTATATTCTGAATGACAGAGATCATTTGGGAAAGTTTGATCCAAAAGCTGATGATGGGATATTCCTTGGATACTCTTCTATATCCAAGTCTTTCAGAACCTTCAACAAGAGAAAACAGCACGTTGAAGAATCCATGCACGTCAACTTTGATGAGTCTCGTCAAATTAATTCTGCACCAATCCCTGAAGAAGATGAGGAGTTAAATGAATGGATGAGATCTCATTATGGGGAACCTGAAACTTATTTCAGCAATCAACCTAATGCTGAAACTAATGATTATGGAATCCCTGATCTTCCCACTTCAAGCAACGATCCATCAACATTAGGGATCAACGTCACTCCTCTCAATCAGATTCCTCTATCTGATACTTCTTTAGGAAATTCTTCAGAGAATAACCAAGCTTCATCTTCTACTGATCAACCCTCTGAATCTCATCCAGCATTGATCTTAAATGAAGTTCTGGTCGCTGAAACGATCAACGACATCCATGAAATAGAGTAAATCGTTGAATCTATTGTTGATCAATCTCCTCAAACTCCAGCTCAGCGATGGACTGCAAATCACCCAATAAATCAAATCATTGGTGATCCAAATGCAGGTATCAAGACTCGTAGAGGTACATGTAATATCCGTCTCTATGTTAATTTTATTTCTCTCTCTGAACCTAAGAAGATAGATCAAGCTATCTCTGATCCTAGCTGGGTCTCTGCCATGCAAGAAGAACTAACCGAGTTTCGTAGAAACAAAGTTTGGAATCTTGTTCCTCGTCCCGCTGATAAAACTGTAATAGGAACCAAATAGGTCTTTCGAAACAAGTTGGATGAAAATGGCACTGTAATTCGCAATAAGGCTAGACTTGTTGCTCAGGGATACAGACAGGAAGAAGGTATTGACTATGATGAGACCTTTGCTTCTTTTGCTAGACTAGAAGCCATAAGACTCTTTTTAGCTTATGCTGCCCATAAAGACTTTAAAGTTTTTCAAATGGATGTTAAAAGTGCTTTTCTAAATGGTAAACTCAGCGAGGAAGTTTATGTTGATCAACCTCCTGGTTTCGCTGACCCAAACCATCCTGGTTATGTCTTTAAACTCCAAAAAGCTCTTTACAGGTTAAAACAAGCTCCCAAAGCTTGGTATGATACTCTCTCTAAATTCCTTTTTAAAGAAAACTTTGTTCGTGGAAAAATTGACCAAACTCTATTTTTAAGAAAATATAAAGGTCATACAATTCTTGCTCAAGTATATGTTAATGACATTATTTTTGGCTCCACAAGATTCAAATTATGCACTCGTTTTGCAAACAAAATGAAGAAAGAATATAAAATGAGTATGATGGGTGGACTAACATATTTTCTAGGTTTGCAGATTAAGCAATCTGACAAAGGAATTTTCATTTGTCAAAGTAAATATGTTAAGGACATGCTGAACAAGTTTGATGTGAATCACTGCCTATCGTGGGATGATTGGCTCTCTACTATATCTTACAGCGAGTAGACCTGATATCATGTATTCTACATGTCTCTGTGCTCGGTATCAAGCAGAACCAAAAGAATCTCACCTCATCGCTGTAAAGCGAATCTTCAGATATTTGAAAGGAACTCCTAATCTGGGTCTTTGGTATCCCAAAGGCTCAGGGTTTGATTTACTCGGTTACTCTGATAGTGATTTTGTAGGATACAAGATTGATAGAAAGAGCACCACTAGCGGATGTCAGCTATTAGGTGGCAAGTTGATAAGCTGGACAAGTAAAAAGCAGAACTCTATGTCCACCTCTACCGCTGAAGCTGAATACGTAGCCGCTGGTTGCTGTTGTGCTCAAATCCTATGGATGAGAAATCAACTGAGAGATTATGATCTCAAACTTTCTAAAATCCCTATTTATTGTGATAGCACTTGTGCTATTGCAATTGCAAATAATCCTGTTCTTCACTCAAAAACCAAGCACATTGAGATCCGATATCACTTTATCAGAGATCATGTGATGAATGGAGAAGTAGAACTTCATTTCATACCAACTGAATATTAGCTCGCTGATCTTTTCACCAAACCTTTGGATGAAGCTAGATTTAATCTACTCATCAGCGAACTTGGTATGTTAAACGCTGAATAATTCTCCATTCTCTAAACTTTGATTCAACGATACTTGATCATTCTCACCCAAGTATTAACTTCTAAGGGCCTGTTTACTAACCTCTTAATACCTCTTACCAAACATCAGACTCTTATTTGGATAAGAGATGTTGTGTTTACTAAAACCAAAAAAAAAAAAGTTTGCTGCTGACCGAGCACTCCTTGTAGTCAGAGATGTGTATTACTCTGATTCTAGACAGCGACCTCCTAATTAAAATAGTATTTATCCATCATGGATTCCTCTTTTGTGAAGCACACCTGACGTGTTATCGTATCTGACATTGCGATGGATCCTTCCCTTAACCCACTTTCACATGAAAGCACTTTCCTCACTCTTTATTTTTAAATTATGATGCAATATGTACAATTTTATTTAACAATGGATACAAGTTTTTCATTATTCAACAAAAGGGTTTTTAAAGAATATAAAACCTATATTAAATATCAACATTTTTAAATTTATAATTCGTATTTAACATGTTAACAGAAATATATGATCAATCTGATTTTTGGTTGGTAAATGTTTTTGAGTTACAAGCTTTATTCTTAGAATTAGAGGTCTTTGGATCATTTTTTGTTTAATAGTAGAATATTTTAAACAGAATAATTTTTACGATATTTTGTTTAGTAGAGAAGATATTCTCAATCTAAAAAACAGAGGGGTATAACAGTCT
The DNA here is from genome assembly GCA_036898165.1 of Silybum marianum. NCBI lineage: Eukaryota > Viridiplantae > Streptophyta > Magnoliopsida > Asterales > Asteraceae > Silybum > Silybum marianum. The sequence goes on along the minus strand of CM072533.1, from coordinate 32,635,407 downwards.
TTTTCACTCAGTCAACGCTTAATACAGATCATTATGTAAACAATGATTTCTAGTCAACACTTATCAAGGTCATATCTCTTACCTTAGTCAGACCTCTTACATTGGTCAGCGCTTACCCAATTTTTTTGGTAAACAGCCCCTAAGTCCTTACATTCTTTGAATATTTGTTTTCAGGGAATGTCTTAAAACTAAAAAGCCACCACTGACAATCCTTTATTGTCTATTGATGAAGAATTTAAGGATAATGATTAACATTTTTTTAAATGATAATCATTTTCATTATTTTTCAAATAAGAAAAGGACACGTCAGACCTTTATCTGACACACGACGGACCACAATGTTTCCTTTCCTACTCTTTTCTAGGAACGTGCGCTAGGTCATCATTACTTTTTCAAAAAGCTAAAACCGTCATTTAGCTATCCTTTCTCTCTTCTCATGCTATTTAAGCAGCTCATTTCTTCATTTGATTCTTTACGCGCTCTTTACTCTCAAAGCAAGAATTCTCTTTGAATCTTCAAGCCTTCCTCAAGAACACCAAGAACACGCACTTGTGCGTTTTTCTTTATTTTAACATTTAAGGTTTGATCTAACCCTATTCTTTACTTAAAAAGCAAATGTCGTTTATCACATCTTTCACTTTCTAACTTTCTAAAATCAAATCCAGTTTTAAAGTCAAAATTAAATGTGATAAAAACCCTATTTCTTTTATCAAAAACCTGTTCTGGATTCATCTTAGAACAGGAGACCTTTTTTAGGTATCTTTTTCCAAGTTTCTTTTTCTAAAAATTGTGGTATTAACAAGTAGTTTGATCTTCGTTCATCAAAACACTTGTTTTTCTTCTACACTTTTTGGTAATCTTTGTACCAAAAACCTTTTCTGGTTTATTACACTTGTATTAAACCATGATTTTCCTATTTGGTGTTCCCATCTATGAAACAGACATGGCATCTTCAAGCAAGAACACTAAGGCTGCTGATCAAGTCGTCCTCACCAAAGCCCCTGTGTGCCAATTTGACTTAGAACAAGCTACTTTCAAGGCCTGCAACTACCTCGCCCTGGTGGATATACCTGCTGAACGATCTTACTTCAACGATGGTGCTACCTTCATCAAGGCTTGTCCTCTGATGTATGCCTTTGTGCACAATCCAGTTGGTATCACTGTGCATCTTCAGGCTCTCTGGTACACGGCTCACTGCAAACCCTCACCACTAATAAGGGTAGGAAGCTCCCTGCAATCCGTTTCACTATCCCCTCTCTCGCTGACTTTGCTTTCAACTCAGGCTTTCTGAGGAATGCCCTCCGCCTTTCTTCCAGAGGAAATAACGAGTCTTGGGCCCCTGAGCCCACCAAGGAACAAATAGAGGACTTCTTGAACTTTATTGGTTATGTCTGGAAAACCCTGAAGTCAAGACCGTGGGATCAAAGATGGAGAAGAAGCGCCTTCCTGGTCGCTGACAATACATCTTCACCCAAGTAATTCAGTGCTTGGGCTCCAAGTTTGTCTCTCATGATCAAGCCAGCAAGCACGTCCAGGACCTTGGCTTTGCTCTCTGCACCAACTACAAGCTGAACTATGCAGACTACATATTCAGCGATATGTATAACAAGGTCAAAGCTGCTAAGAGGAACCAATTCATTCCTTTCCCCAGGTTCTTTGCAACCATTTTGGAGGTTGCCTTCAAGGATGAATATCCAACGGTCACCAACCAAAGCTTCTCGCTGGTAGGAAAGAAGTCTCTGGACATTGATGTTCGTCCAGATGATGCTCCCTTCACTCCCTACATGCTGCAGCTCATCAAAGCAGCGAAACATGTGTCCATCTCACTGAACAGCCCATCAGTAAGTATCCCTGACACCTCCTCTCCCTCCAAACGAAAGGAACCAACCGATGGTCATAAAAAGACCATCGCTTATAAGCCAGCAACAAAGAAACCAAGGAAGGAAGTCTCTCAAAAAACTTCCCTTCCTGATTCGGTCGTACTACCAACGTCCTCTGTAGCCACTGCCACGACAACGGTCTCTGAAACCGTTTCCGTTTCTTCAGCACTACCACCACATTCAGCGACTACGGTCACTGAACGTGTTATAGCCAGCTCCGCTGAAGCTGGATCAGGTATTACATTCACAGCCTTCTCTTCCTCTTCCACCATCTCTTCTTTGGTCCTCACACAAGCATATGATTCAGAGATAGCTATCCCTATCTCTGATGATGTTGAAACGCACGCGGAGGTTCCCAAGATTGTTCTTCCTAGCCCCACATTCCCTGCAATTGACTTTCTGGTCAATGAATGTGCTCTAACCAGGGCTAGGTTAGAAAACCTTCAGAGGTCTGCTGAGTACATCTTCCAGACCGTTGCTGGTACTCCAGGGATGAAGGCCACCATCAACAATGTCTTCACTGACATTCAGGCGATCAAGGCTGATAATCTGGCTCATCAACAAGCTCTTGCTCGGCTGGAGAAGAAGGTCGAAGCACAAGACCACGTGCTATAGTCTATTCAAAAGACTCAGTCTGACATGATGCAGATGCAGACCAGAATCCTGAAGCTACCTCTTCCTTCAATGCTGCTGATCGGACTTCGCTGAACCAGGTTGCTCAGACTCAGGTTGTGCACACCAACTCTCTGAAGGACATTGGGTCCAACGTGCGTACTCTGATGGTGCAGTTCTACCTCCTGATAACATCGAGGGGGAGAGAGCGCCAAAGAAATCGCTGACGAGATCATCGGAGAGGCAAATGAAAGATTCCCTGAAACTTCGATATCTCCTTACATTCGGCGAGACCCTCTTTCCACTGTCGATGAAAAGGAGGTCGCAGAGGAAGATGACGAGGAAGAAGAAGACGATGAGAAAGACAACGATGATATCCCTCACTATGAGGAAAATGATGATGATGATGAAATAGTCTACAGGGAGCCCTTGGGGGACGGACCACCTCCTTCTCAGGATCCGTCCAGCCAATCAGGCAAAGGAAACCAGGTGGTAGATCTTGATGCCACCATTCCAGTATCTGAGGGGGAGACCGCTGTAGAGGTAACTCCTCCCCTTATCCCTCATACTCCCATCTCTGAACTTCCAACCTATCCTTCTTTCTCTACTCCAAATTTTTGTGCTCACCAACCTCTCTCTCCATCCCCCATTCTCAGCGAGTCTAGTCCCCCAAAGGACTCCACTTTTTGGAAAGAACCTTCATCTGAGGAGCAGTTTATGTACATATCTGACTTTGACTCTGAAGATGAAGAAGGCCTCATTCCCAGACGTCGCGCACAAAGACCCCTAATAAGCGAGCCTGAAGAGGAAGAAAGGCGAATAAACTTCTTAAAAGAACTCGAAGCCAAAAGAATAAAGATGCCCTCTGCTGAACCAGAATGTCCAATTCCTATCAGCGTGGTGGATGACTTCTATTTTCTATCAAAGCAGGAGAGAGCACAAGCACTTGAAGCTCAGAGAATAAGGTGAAAAGATGAAAAAAACAAAGAATGATCTAGAGCTTGCAAGAAGAATACTCAGGGAGGATGCTGCTAAAGACAAGGCGATTAAAGAGCAGATCGAGAAAAGTCAAAGAGTGGCTGAAGCTTTGGCACAAAGCAAACTAAATGAAGAAAATATCAAAGTGAATACCATCCTCGCTCAAGAGAAGATCCTCAATGCTTTAACCAATGAAGAACCAAGCCACAGAGAAAAAGAACTACGCTGGTGCACTGAAAATGTTCTTGTGAATTATGGCCAATACCGGGTATATAAGCAGTGATTTCAAATCCAGAGGTTAATCCTACAAAAATGGTGATATTGTTCCTCCATTGATCAAGAATTTCGATTTTTGGCAAGTCTCATGATCAAGATTCAATTTTCGGAGGTCTGACTCAAAAATCATTCGAGCAACGATCGAAGGACGTCCTTCCAAAAGGTATGGACTGAAGGTATTTGTTCGAATGTACAGGCATGCGAATGCTGAAAAAGAAGAAGCCAAGTTCTTGAAGTTCTATGGATACTCTGAATGGCTAGAAATCAGAGATGCCATTCAAGGTTCCAAATCAAAGTTTAAAGATGTGGTGGAAAGAGCATTGGATTAGCTTCTTCAGAGGATGTCACAACATGTGCAAGTTCCGCCTCTCCCTGAGCCTTCAAGAAAGAAAAGATCAAATGCTGAAGGAGGTTCATCTTCGAAAAGTGAACATGAAACCAAATTCAACTACGAAAGCATTCATCTGGAAATCCCTAACGTCTCTCTCCCTCAACATAGAAGATATGAAGAAAATGAAATCATCACCTTCCCTGAACCTGGTATGGTTTCCTTGGATAATGATGGTTTCCTAGGGCTCTTCAGAAATATAGAAGTCAGCAAGGCTCCATCAGCCTTTATAAAGATCATGCATCATTACCGCTGGTCAGATGATCCTCTTATGAATCGACAGAAGAGGTTCTATGAAAATGAAATACGAAGAAGACATGAAAATCTCTGATTAATATATAATTATCCCTTCCTTTGTAATTCTCTTCAGTGTATTGTACTCTTCTTACAAATTTGTAATTTCATATTTCTTGTAATGTCTCCAGATTATTGTTAATGAAATTTCAAATGAAGTACTCTACTCCAATTATGTACTGAAAAGATCCCTGTAAAACAGTAAACGGGACATTGAACATAAGAGTTCTAACTTCTTTACATACCTCCTTACTCACTGATATTTCTCTCTGAAATTTAAATCAGTAAATGTACTTAAGGCCTCTACTTGTAAAAATTGTGCTTTCATATCCTTATAAATGAAACTCAATGGCTATAATAGATTAGCTGAAAAAGATCTCACAGATTAGTATTTAGAAATTTTTACTTTAATATTTCTTAAGTCCCTGCTAATTCTTTCAAGCAATATTCCTATGTTGCTTAATCATAATCAAATAGAGGGAGATTGTTGATCATAACTCCTCTCAGTGATTTGAATATGATTCCTCTGTATACTTAGTGAAAATTCCATTTGTAAACTTATGCTTAAATCAGCGATAACATACGCTGAGTGTTATCAGTGATCGCTGATATTCAGAAGCATCAAGTCTACCCCTGAAGATCTGAAGATCAACCATCACACCAAACGAACATACAACGAAAGTCGAAGACCAAGCTAAAGAAAGAGATAGTCAGCTAATGATCTGAAGCGGTTCAGTGATAGCAATGAATATCAAAATCAGAGTTTGAAGTCTTGTTAACCCTCAGCAATACTATGAAAGTTCATCCTTGAAATTTCAAGTTCAGCGATCAAGTGAAGCTTCTCAAACAAGATTAAGATTGATCTTATCCTTGATGCACAAAAGTCAAAACCTTATACTATGTCAGAGAAGGACGTACGGATTATCTCATACGTCCCCCTCATATCTGATATGGTACTGTTCACACGCGGCCAAAAGCATGGTTACGTTCTGAACAAAGGACAAGCTTCTAATGGATGCTTGACACGTGGCATATACCTTTTGGCTTACATTAAATGCAAACGGGTATAAATTAGATGAAGATATCTTCTTCATCTTCATGCATGCTACTTTCTATTTCCTAAAACCTCTGTCTATTTCTTTTTATTTCTTTGTGCATCAATCTGTGTGATTTCTTAAGTTACAATAGAATAGGTTTACTTATTCTAATTCCGCTTGTAACTGTAAATTTGTTTATTCAATATAAACTCATTTAAAAACGAAAATCTAATTGTTTGTATTCAACCCCCCCCCCCTTCTACAAACTGTTTCTAAATCCTTGAACTCTTGTAGACTCCTTTGGGACCAACATAAAGTTCTTTACATCAATGATACAATTAACAGAGAATAATTCGATTTCTAGAGAAGAGTTCGATTGCCACAGAAGATTTTGATTAACAAAGGATGGGAGAAATAAGCGGGAGTGATATCAACGATAACAAGGATGGAATAAAGGGGAATCTGTTTAAAATATAAAATTTGCCTAATTTACCCCTCAAGCCACATTTAAAGAACGGCTTCAATTTGGCTCAGATCTAGGGCGGAGATCTGTCCTTAGGTTCACAACCAAAGATAGGTTCGCATTTGAACTTTCCTCTCTCTCTCTCTCTCTCTATATATATATATATATATATATATATATATGAGATACATGGAACATTGGATGCCTTGTAGCGAAACATGTCTTACAACTATATCATAACATACACTTGCATTAAGCTAATGTTTTCTTCATACTTTTAGTAAACTCGAAAGATAAGGAAGCTTCATGGACTTGTTATTGGGACCACTCTATTATTGATGAAGTGGCACCGTAGTTCCGAAACATTTTATACTCAAATCACGCAACCATGCAACACTTCGAGAAAAATGACAACTATTAGGAATTTATGGTGGCATATTAAGACACAGTTGGATGTACGCCTCTCTAATCTTCGAAAGTGAGGGTTGCACACTTTCTTTCTTTATACATGCAATAGATAGGTCACACATGCTTTTACTATCTACAACTTTTCTTATTTCAGAATCTTCATTGGTTAGATAGAACAATACAAGTTTCTTCTTTCCTCAGTGGCATGGAATAAAAATGGTTTGGCCCATGGATACACTTTATGGGGACTGCTACCACATTGATTCTTCTGTAGTACTGAAACTGAAGGTTGATCTGAAATCAAAGTGTTCATTTGATGCGCATGAGAGTATTCTCAAATAATCAATCGTAGTTGCTAAGCATGCCTCTCAACGAATTGATTGTTCATCTGATCTAGTTCTGAAGAAAGGATGCTACATCGGAAGTAATAATGTTCATGAAAAAAGTCCTACGGGTTTACGAGTCCCCGTTTTCATACTAGACGCAGTCAAGGAAAGTAAAGACCAAGCATATTTTCTACAAGCAGATCCCGTAATATTCATGTTGGACTTGGACATTCATGTAGTTTCAATGGGGCAACACCCATTTAATTAACATGTATATGACCTATACTACTTTGTTCTTATAACCAAACGCCTGATATAATAGCCTTTATATCTCTATTTTAGTCTTTTTCTATGATCATTCTTGTTTTCATCTCCATCCATCTCTTTGGTAATATGAACATGTTTTCTTGCTGCAGATGTTGCTTTGGGAAAACTCCCATATTTACGGAAATAGGAGATCTATCACATGCCTTTTGTTGCCGGTATTTCTTTGGCATATGCCAATGCCAAGAGAAGTTGGGGAAGGATTTAAGGTAAGTATTATGTTTTTTTTGCGAATGCGACTAGAAAAATAACTTATATCATTCTCTAGTGTGTCTCAGGGCATATTTTAACAAGACCTGGGACTGAAAATAACTTGTATGCAGGACGGGAAGGATGGGGTCGTACCTATGTCGGAGGAGCCGAAGGGGGCCTAAAGACGCATGATCGTTTCTTGTATTTTGGCCACAGAGATGGTATGGGTCATTTAAATTATGCATCTCTACGTAATTAATGATATTGTTTATGCAGTTTTGATACGATTTTGTTATATACGGTAATTTAGGGTTGAAATATATTCCCACGGAGGAGAACATGTTGATTCAGTCGTGTGGGGCTGCAATGTTATTTGGTTGTTGTAGCTGCCTGTAAAAGCAGAGGGCCCATATCGACCTAAACGTGCCCCGCTATAATATTTGGACATCGATTCACCAATAATTGTTTGATATCTATGGGTTTCTGATATGAGGAAGTTTGCCAAACAACTAATTGGTGATTGTAGTGATTGTCTGACACAAAGATCAAGTTCAAACGAGTCCAGACAAAGCATCGCTTCTTTAATGGACAAGGCCCAAGATGAGTGTGAGTGTAAACTTAAAACATATGACGGGAGATACAGCGGTATGTTATGGTATCCCAATGTACATAATTAAAAAGAAAGATGTTTGATTTTGTTTTCAGTTATGCTAACAAATAGGTTTTCATCTATAATTAATAGATGTTTCTTATGTATTTTTTATATTCTATCAAGGAAGAAGAAATTATATATGTTATCGACTGAGGTTGAAATCAGAATGAAAGATCAAAATCTAATTCAGGAAGTGTCAGGAAAAATCCTTAATGGAAGGATGGACTTGCTGTGGTGTTGAGTAAGAGTTCATTTTTGTTGGTTTTCTAATATTTCACTCGATTTGTTATATTTTATTGTGGGTTCTCGTTATAAATTGTGCTCAAGTATTTTCACTTTTTATTAAACCTTGTGCAATTAAGCTTCTTGAGACTGAATTCAAATAAGCCATTTTATCATTTTGACCTGGGAACAGAAGGTACTTATAAGTAAATAATTGTTTTAACCTAAGTGGTTGATCTCTCTTTGAAAGGCTTCAATTCATGGTTCAATAAAATGTAGGATGGGATGTATAAGAGTGAAAATTTTGTACCTTCTGTTGATGAAATGTAACTTTGGCAGAGAAAGGGCCATCCCAGGCCTTGGAATTAAAGTCTAGTATTTGTAGAAGGATCTATGCTTTCTTTTGGAAGGGATAGAAGGCTATAAATAATAATACATTTTTGTTTGAAGGGAACGAAGACTATTAATAATTGCATTAAAAAGTAATGTCCTTTGTTTTAATTCATATTTTGGGTAACCTACTTTAAAAACGCTTCTTTTGGTACTTCAAAAGTAAAAATCTCAAACATTTAGGTACCTGAGTTGGCTGTTACGAATGCTAATATGTCAAATGACATGGCATACAATTTAGTATTATTTGTAGACATGGCTGATGACTTGGAGTTTTTATATATAGAACTATTTTTTATTATAATTTTCATAATTTGTTAAAATTATAGATAATATATTTTACAAATCCAAGTTTAACAAAGAAAAACCATAAAACTATAAAGTTATATATATATATATGTAGAGGAAAGTTCAAATGTGAACTCATTTTTGGTTGTGAACGTGAGAACGAATCTCAGCCACTTATCCGGTCAATAAAGGCGGCTTTGACCTGGTTCCCCTCCTTTAATAATCTCCACCCTCCCATGAATCACGTCAATCCTCCGTGATCGCGTCCACCATAACCGAATATGTGTGGCTGAGATTCGTCCTCACGTTCACAACCAAAAATGAGTTCACATTTGAACGTAACCCTATATATGTATATATGTATTCTAAAAAGATAAACATAACTTTTTTATATACATTCTAATAACATGAATGTGAGGAACATATCCTTTAACTTAAAACAATCATTCCAGAATTTTTTTAGAAAAATCTCTAAAATATAGAAATTTCTCTATATCTGTAAAAGAATGAGAAAAAAAATATTATTTTAATAATTTTCAACCAATAACAACCTTTCTAATGTTAGAGATTTTTGAAATAATAAATTTATTGAATATTTTAATAATATAATTTTTTTTAATAGATTCTCTAAAATAGAGAAGTTGTTGGAGTTAGAAAGATAATAATTTTAGAGATTTTGACTTTATATTCTCTATTTTAAAGAAAATTTAGAGAAGCTGTTGGAGATGCTCTAACAACATATATAGATGTCGAGCTTGTGGACAGTTTGGCCATGTATTCTTCTGGATCTAAAGCATGTAGAAGCAGATGGTGGCGGTGGATTGAAAGCAAATGTGAAGAAGAAGAAGAAGAAGAAGAAGAAGAAGAAGAAGAAGAAGAAGAAGAAGAAGAAGAAGAAGAAGAAGAAGAAGAAGAAGAAGAAGAAGAAGAAGAAGAAGAAGAAGAAGAAGAAGAAGAAGAAGAAGAAGAAGAAGAAGAAGAAGAAGAAGAAGAAGAAGAAGAAGAAGAAGAAGAAGAAGAAGAAGAAGAAGAAGAAGAAGAAGAAGAAGAAGAAGAAGAAGAAGAAGAAGAAGAAGAAGAAGAAGAAGAAGAAGAAGAAGAAGAAGAAGAAGAAGAAGAAGAAGAAGAAGAAGAAGAAGAAGAAGAAGAAGAAGAAGAAGAAGAAGAAGAAGAAGAAGAAGAAGAAGAAGAAGAAGAAGAAGAAGAAGAAGAAGAAGAAGAAGAAGAAGAAGAAGAAGAAGAAGAAGAAGAAGAAGAAGAAGAAGAAGAAGAAGAAGAAGAAGAAGAAGAAGAAGAAGAAGAAGAAGAAGAAGAAGAAGAAGAAGAAGAAGAAGAAGAAGAAGAAGAAGAAGAAGAAGAAGAAGAAGAAGAAGAAGAAGAAGAAGAAGAAGAAGAAGAAGAAGAAGAAGAAGAAGAAGAAGAAGAAGAAGAAGAAGAAGAAGAAGAAGAAGAAGAAGAAGAAGAAGAAGAAGAAGAAGAAGAAGAAGAAGAAGAAGAAGAAGAAGAAGAAGAAGAAGAAGAAGAAGAAGAAGAAGAAGAAGAAGAAGAAGAAGAAGAAGAAGAAGAAGAAGAAGAAGAAGAAGAAGAAGAAGAAGAAGAAGAAGATGATGATGATGATGATGATGATGATGATGATGAATGAACGGAGGTCGTGGCTGGGAGGCTTAATTTTAAGGTTTTTGTTTAGTTTTTGTTAAGTTGTAAAGATTATAATATGCATTCCTTTTACTTTTAAAAAAAATTACTTTTATTTCAAACAAAAAAGTGACGTGTTCTTTTTTTCTTATGTGGAATTTCAAAAACAAAATATTAAAGTCATGTCGGTAAAAACTTAATCCAAATCAGCATTTCAAGTCATTAGGTAAAACAGGTACCTAAATGTTTGAGATATTACTTTTGAAGTACCAAAATAAATGTTTTTAAAGTACGTTACTCAAAATAGAAATTAGAACAAAGTACGTTATTTTTTAATGCAGTTTGCCATTTGTAGAAGGATATATGCTTTCTTTTGGAAGTGACAGAAGACTATAAATAATAATGCATTCTTGTTAGAAGGGATAGAAGATTATAAATAATAATAATGCATCCTTGTTAAAGGGAGGCATGACAAAATTCACTTTTTGTTAAAAGAATCAATAGACTATTGTTTGCTTGGGCAAGAGGGTTCACCAATATATGTTTATTCCTTTTTAATTATTCCTTTTGTCTTGGTAATTTCACGTGTATTCCTTGCCTTGGAATTTTATCATCCTATTAATTGGTTACATTGCCGTGAAACAAGAATCTACCTTTAAAATGGTTGTTCTGGTTTACTTAAGTGAGTGATATGTGGATGTTATATTGACCATCTCCTGAACCTAAATAGATTCAGGGCTACTGTCTTTGGTTCAGAATGTTATTTGGATATCTTCTGTTGGTTTGCACATATATATATATATATAGCCTTGGTTCTTATTCAGAATGTATCAGCTCAAGAATTTGATTTGGTATCAAATAGGGCTTAATGGATGGCTTAATGCTCATCCCAGAATCTGGTTTGGAATCCTCTTGATTAGGCCTTTTATTGCTACTGGTTTTGAATGCTAAGACTATTGATTTTGGGCTCTCTGTTCGTCTTTGATCAAAATGCTCCTTAAACCAGATTTTTGGTGGATTTTTATAAGAAGGAGCTTTGGAAGGATAACAACAGTTTATCCAAAGATTACTATTTTCAGTTTATACCAAATATGGTTTAATGCTACCCATCTTTGGCTACTTCATTTGATGCAACATACCATCTATTCCTATGCATCAATTGTGTCCCATTTGGTGTCATAAGGTGCAGTTGAAATTATCAGCCGAAGTCTATTGCATATGATCAAGTTGTGCAACCAAGCCAACCAGCTATTCATCAACTAGTTTTTTTTCCCGAGTTCAAGCTTTTTATCAAACAAGTAGAAAACTTTTCATTCGAATTCTGATTGGAGATCAAGTTGTAATGTCTCTGTCGTTGAGTTGGAATTTGGATTTTTTTAGATTGAATATAGGGGATATGGATTTTTTTAACGGTAAACTAAGCAATATTATAACGAAAAGGAGGTAAGAGCCATTACATCAAGAATATCCAAGGATAAAAATAACAAACCAATCGACTATAAGCCAAAAACAACTAAGGCCAACTAAAAAGAAAAGCAAGTAGAATAAGCAAGCCTTCGAGTCCCACCAAGCATATATCCAGAAAAACCAACCAAAACTGAGATTAAGCCAAAACCTCATCAATGATCAGCACTAATCTTCAATATGTTCTTCCGTGCCATTATTTTAAGCACCACATTTCGGATTTCAAGAGCTACCTCTAATTCAGTTCTGCTTCTACTTCCAAAAAGTCTGTTGTTTATTTCTTGCCAAATGAAGTAGATCGTGGCCGACAAGGCCAACTTGTGTATCACCTTTTTGGGGGCTCCATTATAGTCAACCTCTTGAAGAATGGCATTCGAATTATTAGGGAAGCCATATAGACCAACCTCCATTTTGATCCTATTCCACACTGTAATCGCAAAACTACATTCAAAAAAGAGATGGTTATGAGAGTCATCCCTAGTTTTGCAAAGAGAGCATTTTATGTCCAGCGGATCATGCTTCCAAGAGGCAATTTTGTCTTGGGTAGGTAACCTTTCAAGATATGCAAGCCACATGGAGAAAGCGTGTTTAGGGATGAAACCTCGAAACCAGATCACTTTATGTCGTGAACTTTTACTAGCATGGTTTTCCATGGACAGCAACACCTCCTTGATCGTGAAATCACACAAACCGTTGTTATGCCCTTTCCACAGTATAGTGTCTTGCTCTGAATCGTTCAGCACTAATATAGGGATGTTGATCAGATTTGGATGTCTTTGGAGCCATTCAATTGGCCACGAGCCATTAATATTTACAATAACCTCCATAACCAAGTTGGACGTATTGAAACCAGTTGCATGGATGATGCGATAAGAGATAAGATCAGAAAGTGGGCCACAACTTAACCAGCAATCCTCCCATGCATTTGTGTCTCTACCATTACCATCTTTAATAAAAATGAATTACCTCACCTGGTTTCTTATGTCAAGCAGCTTGCGAGTCACCCATGACCAATACAGCTTCTCTTGAATCATCCAAAAATAGTGGTTTTTGATGTAATGTTGGTAGACACAACATACCCATAGAGAATTCCTCTTTTGAACAATTTTTTAATGCCTAAGCCTCTACACGAGATAGGTTTACAAACTTCCTTCCATGCAATTTTGTACTTCCCTCGTGAATTTTACCCTTGGGCCTATAGAAAGTCACGAGAAATTGCCTCCAATTCATGAATTGTGCACGATGGAAATGTAAAAACCGACATCCAGTAAAGCTGCATAGACTGAAGAACAAATAAGATAAACTTTCTTCTTCCACCAAACGGGAAGAACTTGGACTTCTAGTTATGAATTCTTTGTTTCAGTTTGATCACTAGGGGATTGAATTCTGCCGGTTTCAAGAATAGTGGCGATAAAGGAACTCCTAACTATCGTGTCGGAAAGATCCCTGTTCTGAACAGTAGAGTTCCAAGTATAGCAACTTTCATATCTTCTGAGACATTTCTAAAGAAGATTTCGCTTTTCTCCAAGCTAGGGGCTAGACCGGATTTAACTTTAAAAATATCCAAAGCTTTCTTTAGAATTTCCACCGAAGCAACATCCCTACGAGTAAACACAAAGAGATCATCTACAAAACACAAATGGGTTAGTTCCAGATCTTGGCACCCATGATGGTAACCGAACGTGTTTGCTTCCTCAATACAGTGCTTGAGTATCATCGAGAAGCCCTCCATCACAATGGTAAATAAGTATGGCGAAATGGGGTCCCCTTGACGGATGCCCCGTTTCATAAAGAAGCCATTTGTTTCACCATTTAACGCCACTGAGAATGATGTAGAGTACAACATTTCACGAATCCATTTTATAAGCACCGGGCGAAAACCAAACCCATATAGCGTATTAAGCAAGAATTCCCAATCAACATTGTCAGCCTTCCTGATGTCTATTTTGAAAGCACTTCTAAGGGGACCAACTCCTCTTTGGCAATCGACACCTAATTCATGGGCCAATAGAATATTATATGAAATCCTCATCCCTACAAAAGCCGGTTGATTTGGGCTCACAAGCTGATCAAGAACGATTTTCATCCTTTCCGCAATGATTTTGCTAATTCACTTATAGAGGACTTTACAACATGCAATAGGCCGAAAGTCACTTACTTTGGTAGCATTCGATACCTTCGGGATAAAACAAAGGAGGGTATGGTTAATCTCCTTTAAAATGAGTCCCAAATAAAAAAAAAGTTGTGAATCGCTATCATTGTATCATTACCCACCACATTCCAAGCTTTCTTGAAAAGACGAGAAGAGAACCCATCCAAACCTGGAGCCTTGTCATTCCCAATTGTTGTTTGTGTGGAAGGTGGATAACCTTTATCCCTAGTTGGAATGATGTTAAATTGGATTATGCATGCCATTAATCAGGATCAATTCCTTGAAGCAAACTGTGAATGAAGTGCCCAAATCCAATATAGTTTCATAGGACCGGTAGTTGAAGAAGCTCTTCCAATACTCGCTTGAGCCAAATTGCTTTACTAATTCCTTCCTGTAGCACCAAATTTTGTTACACCACCAAATCATTTAATTTCCTTACACAAACAAGCAATATGCACAGACATAACTTTTATTAGTGACTGAATCTGCCTAATCAAGCATCAGTAAATACTTCGAGAGTTCTATGAGTTTTCCCCCTCAAAGAGTAGTTCTTTTCATAATTAGATTTTATCTGTATATCACTTTCATAAAGTAGTTATATATGTATTATTTTGGGTTGATAACTTCTATCGATATAATATATTTATACTTTGTTTATTTATATATTTGTATTGGATATTAAACTAAACTTAGTTTAAAGTATTATATGTAAATAGTATTTATATGTATGTATATAGGTAGTTACTATTGAAGAGGTGTGATGATTCACGAAGGGGTGTGATGGTTCACGAACCGACACCACCGTAACCACCTTAGAAGCGAACCATTGTGATGGTTCAATAATATCTCTTCACCGTCTATAAATAGGAATCATATGTAACAAATTTCAAGTGTGATTTCTCATAAATAAAACAAGTACTTTGGTTTATTATCTTTGTTGATTTCTTACTTTCGATCTAACAATTGGTATCAGAGCTTTGGACATAATTCAACCAAGGTTCTCATCATCTACCGAATACCATCAAGAGAAATCGAGATGGATAGAGAGAGTCACCAAAACCACTAGAGATTAACGATTAATCCACCATCATAGTTAATCATTTGGGGATAAATTAGAATCTCAAGGAGATACCTAGGGCGGCCAAACACCAGAAGGCGTTTTACCACCAACTGGCATCAAAATCTAAAAAGGAAGACTTACCTTAATCGAAACCGGACAAGACTACCGGAAAAACCCAATCGGTCAGAAAAACCGTCGATTGAAGGCACGAACGTAGGAAGCATCACTCCATAGAAAAATCGATAGGAGATCAATTGTTCAAGCATAATTGGACCAAAATCTGATCGGAACTCGGAATAAGAAGCCACCGATCGAAAACTATCAAGAAGAAGGTTGCGATTTTTGGCAAAATCAGAAACTACCATTGAACAAGCAGAGAAGCGGCACAAGCCAAAGGGGCGTATGTTTTTTTAATACCCTAATCCTTATAATCTTAAATATAAAAGTAAGTTTTTTATAATATATATATATATATCAACGTGAGTTATATATATAAATTTGTTTTTTTAATAAAACTTAAAAACTTTACTTGTTAAGTTAAATCTCTTTATATTCAAAACAAGAGAAGACAGTATTATTGTCCTGTGGAAAAAGAACCAGGGGACAGTTAGAGGCAGTTGGTTTGATTCACCCCGCAAAACAAGAGAAGACAGTAGTTTTGTCCGGTAAAAAAAAGAATAGGGGACTGTTAGAGGCAGTTGGTTTGATTTGCCCCTCAAAACAGGAGAAGACAGTAGTTTATCCGGTGAAAAAAGAATCAAGGGACTGTTAGAAACAGTTGTTTGATTCGTCCCGCAAACAAGAGAAAAAAAAGTAGTTTTTCACTCAAGAAGAAGATCTTTAAAGAAGCCGAAAAATTGGAAGAAAGAAGAAACGATCAATGCTTGAATCATCCAAAGAAAATAAAGGAGGGGTGGATTCCGGAACATCATAGAAATTGAAGGAGGGATGCCAATTACTTTCCAATGCTCGATTCTAAATTCCACGAATTATACTATTTGGGCCGTAAAGATTAAAGCACTATTTAATGTCTATGGAATATGGGAAGCACTCGAACCAAAAGGAGATGTGGATATATAGAAAAACACAATGGCTATTGCTTGTCTCTTTCAAGCTTTGCCCGAACAACTCGTTCTACAAGTTACTCCTCATACGTAAGCCTCAGTTATATGGGAAGACTTAAAAGTTCGATTCGTTGATGCTGACAGAGTCAAGGAGGCTAGACTACAAACATTAGAATCACAATTTGAATTTGAATCCTTGAAAATGAAGGACTCAGAATCACTCGATGAATTTACCGGAAAAATTAGTCAACTTGTGTCACAAGCAAACAATCTTGGATCTACAATAGAGAACAAAAGATTGGTTCGAAAACTTCTAGGTCTGCGCCAACAAAATTCATTCAAATTGTTGCTGCAATTGAACAATTTGCCGATCTTAATACCATGTCATTTCAAGAAGCTGTCGAAAGATTAAAGACCTATGAAGAACTGTTAGTCCCTGTTTAGAGATGGCTATGTAAGTGAGGGTTTGTAGAAGGGGGGGGGGGGTTGAATACAAACACACAAAATTTTACTCTTTTAAATTTTTTAATATAAATATTAAAAAATTACACATAGACGTTTGTTGCGGAAAAGAAGAGACACACTATTCAACAAACTAAGCACATGAAAAACATGATAACAGTATTTAACTTATGCACTAAGAAACCTAAAATAAAACTGTTAAAACACACAGGATTGTCGGAATCAAACAAATGATCACACAGAGGATTTGATGAAGGCGTGAGATTTATGAAAATGACTTTCTCTCCTTTTATAGTGCCCATGCATGGGATGCATGTGGACAACCGTCAATGATTCATTAGCTGGAAGTATATCTGGTGGAAAAGGAATATGCCACTCCCTTTGTACTAGGTTAATGGATGAACCATTCTTTGTAACACGCAATGTTAGATAACTTTATCTCTTTTTCTTCATGCTCTGTGAAGTCCCATCAAATCTTTTAGCTTAAAGACAAACATCCTTTTTAGGTGAGTAAAAAGAGAATGTCCCAATTTAAGGTTTGCTACCCAAGTTCTTGTTGCACACGTAGCTTGCATTTATTGTGTCATAAGAACGTATCTCTGAAAATTGTTGGGTGATACATGGAACCATGTATCACATCGGTTAGTGCCTTATAAGGTTGGTATTTATAAGTGTACACATTGCTTGGTGATCCTCATTTTTCACTAAGTGTTGGCAAGTGTACATCCTTGTATTGGTGACTTGTTATCACAACCTTAAGGAAAGGCAATTACAATTTTCGGTGACCATATATACATGTCGGTGACCTCCATACTCAATATCGGTGACCTCCATGTAAAGTGTCGGTGACCCAACCTTGGATCGGTGACCTCTGCAACATCGGTGACCTCTTGATTCGGCAAGTGGTCTGAATATTAATGTTAGTTGGTACATCAAAAATTCCATATTTTGATGTACAACCCTTGATTGGATAGTCTTCGATTTTCCAATACTTGAAGTATATTTCAGACCTTCAAAAGAACCTGTAAAAGATCAATCAAATAATAGAGAAAGTTCATCACCAAATCATCGGTGACCCAACAATCTCCCCCTATTTGATGATGATACCTGTATGTTAGAAAGAAATATTTTTTGACCCTTTCTATTTTTCTTTTGGGTTCTTTTTACTCAAATGTTTTTTTTAACTGAGTATGTACAGTATAAGTATAAGTATGTGCAAAGAAAATATTAAGGTATGAACAAGAATTAAGATGAAGAAAAGTATGAACTTTTGTTAATCAACACACAGGATAGTACATCATACAGAGTACATGATTAATGAAGTTCATACTATGAGTAGAATATTTAAGGATCGGTGGGTTATCTTCTTTTCAGCTCATCCAAGTTAAGTTTTGTCATTCCATGATCTTCAAGAGGAGGCACACCTAGAATAGCAGTGAGAAAGGTAGAGTGAGCCCTTGGAATGTCGGAAGCTCTGAAGAAACCTATGTTTCCAAAGACGTCTTCAAAGAACACTCCAAATTCGGGTTCAGTAAGCATGGTTTGCTCCGGGTACGCAACTGGAGTCGGAATGGTGAGATTTATACCTGAAGCATCTATCTTGATGTTCCTTTCGTGAAGCATGGCAAAATGCCCCTTTTTCTTGTTCCTTGGGGCTGGAATGACTTCTCCAGTAAGGCCTTGCTGAATGAAGTACATCTGTTGCCCTTCTAAGCTTGTAACCGCTATATCATGTTCCTTTTGGATTTTGACCATTTTGATGAAGAATTTTCGGAGAGTGTCAAGCACAATATCTTTGTACTTACTCCTACTTTTGGAAACATGATTACCGATCTCCAACCATTCGGTGATCCCCAGAACTTCCAACCATTCTATCTCATAAGTTTTGTTGAGAGACTCATCTCTTTTTATGGTAATAAGTAACTTAGGAGAATTTTTGGTTGTAGGGTGAATAGTGGCGCCGATGATCTTTGAGTCATCCTTTCGATTTTTGAGTCTCCTTTTGAACCAATCAACCTCTTTGGTTTTCCTGGCTTCGGCAACCGTCTTCACTGCTTCTGAATTTTTTTTATATTTTCAAGCACATCTTTTTGAGCTTGAAGGGCATCGGTGACCTTGGCTCGGGTAGCCTCATCTTGAGCCAACTTGAGTACATTCGTCTGATCAAACTCAAGTTGAACCCTTATTGCTTCCTCTCTTTCAGCTTCAGTAAGAATGACTCCAAGGGGATCGGTGAGTCTGGAGTTAGGTTGAAGTCGGAGAGAGTCGGCTTCTGGACATCTGGCCTTTTTCTTCTTTTCTGTTTTACGCTGCTCTTCATCAGAGATAGGCTTCTTTCCTTTAGCTTTTTCTTTTCTTTTCTTTTCTTTTCTTTCTCCTCTTCAATTTCGTCAAGGGATCGAGCACTGACATTCTCCCCCTCAATTGTTGCTCCAGTTACCTCGGTGACTTGGGGTTCGGTGACATTGGCGACCACGTGAGGAGTCACCTCGGTGACCAAAAGAGGGGTCACCTCGGTGACCACACCATCGGTGACTGGTGGTGCTTCATTGGTGACTGTAGGTGGTGGTGGTGGTGTTGCAACTACCTTCTTGTTTTTCTCCCCCTTAGTGGTTGATCCCTTGAAACCAACTGAAGTGAGAAACCTCTTTATCTGGTCGACATCAGAGCCCAATCCACCCAACTTCTTTTCAATCCGTTGAACCACGAATTTGTCTTTATTAGTGAAAATTTCATTACCAATATCGAGTTCAATGGTTGGAGGAGAGGTGGGTACTTTATCAACTTTAGAGAGAAGGGAAGCAAGTGACTCCAAAATTGCTTCCTGATTTTTGAGGATAGAAGCAATGTCGGAGGCTTGCTTCTTAGAATCTTATTGAAGTGCTTGGATTGAAGAAGTCACTGATTCTTGACTTGTAAGTAACCCATGCTGAAGACCAAGGATATCCAGATGCATGAGATCCAAACATGTCATAAGAGTTGGGTGAGTCACCGACAACTCTATGCTGGACCTTAGAGTAGTCGAGAGATTGGTGGTTGTATTTACAAGAGAAGCCATCCTTTCCATCTCTTTATTAGCATGATCTTCCAAAATTTCCACCCGACGAATGGTGGTACTAGTGAAACTATTGAAGGCTATGAGAAGATCATCTCCCTGTTGAGATGACATGGGGGCAGCTGGTTGAGGATTTGGTGGCTGATCATCATCATCACTTGAAGAGGAGTAATCTATCAAGCCTGTAGGTTTAGTTGGGGGGATCTCGGAGAGTGAGAAGATGTGGGGGAGACACATTTAGGAGAGTGTCGATGAGGGGAGTCCTCAGTAATGGGTTCCTCAACAACCTTGTCATGTACGGGAGATGTACGTGGCCAAGATGTAGTATCGGAAAAAAAAAGTCGGTAAAGTGGGATGCTCGATCAAGTGCACCTGGTTGTGATGCACTCTCATGTGGAGTGTGGAAAAGGAGTTGTGAGAACTCAAGGGGTGGTGAAGAGGCGTCTTGGATGGGAGACTCCAAGTCATCTTTATCAACTAATGAAAACGTTGATGAAGGCTGTAATTGGGTAACCCTTTTTACAACCATGTCCTTTTGGGAGGGCATGGAGGAGCTAGGATGGGTTGAGTGTTCCTTGGGTCTAGTAAGGATATTTTCAACACTCATCGACTTTTGGGAGTCGGTGGTGGCTTTTGTGTTATGACCCTTTGGGTACCCTTGGACTTCTTTGAGAAGTCCTCGGGGGGCTTTTCGAGTTTCTCCTGTTTTGGGATTTCGGTGTCTGGGTAGAAGCCAAAGGCTCTTTTGGCTTCGTGGAATCGGTGGGTGCGAAGGTGGATGTGCCCTACGCCTTGGATCTCTTTCGAGATTTGGACACATCGGTGACTCGAGGTGCAGAGGGGGTGGAATCAGTGACTGAAGGTCTCCGAAGTCTGGGTTCATTCTCACCCCAAGCAAGAGTTGCATTTCTTGCAAACTCAATCATGTTAGGTCTAAGGGGGTTGTCAGTGGCCAAGACTCCCTTTTGCATGAGTTGCTTGCCAACTTGATGAAGGGGGAAATCATATTTGATATCATCCCTCTTTTCAAGCATTTTAGCAAGCTTGGCATTAATAATAAGGGAGAAGAGGCGTTGGAAAGATACCTGTGGTCGCCGATAGGTAGAGAAGGATGAGATCATCTCATTGAAGAAATAACCTGCAAAGTCTATTCTTCGTTGAAATATCAATGCATGAGCCAGCTCGGTGACCTGAGATGGTGCCTGATCCGGACCTCCAGTCTTCTTACTCAGACACAAGATAAGATGAGCAAAAAAGAAATTTCAGACATTGCCCATATTTTTCCTTACCAAGGTTCCTAGACCCTTGGATTTTGGACCTTTTTTCTCTTCAAGGTAGTTCAGAGTTGACACTACCTGTTGGTGCTCATTCCCAAGGGGAAAGGTTTCATATGAATCATATGAAGGAAGGTGGAGAATGGTACGTACAACTTCAACATCGAAGACTACATCAGGTTTATCATCATTGAGGACAGAAGCTAATATTTGATCCGAGGAGGCATCAGAAGTGCAGGTAAACCAGAAGTTACCCAGGAGAAACTTACTTATCTTGGGTTTAGTAGTAAGAACGTACTATAAAGGACACCTTTGAAGGAACCAACAAACCTCGTTGTATTATGGGTGACTTTCATCAATGCCAATGCGACCATAATAGTTGAATGCAGGGAAGGAGAGTGATTCAAGAGTTAGGGTTTGTTCCTCAGAGACCATGGACGATTTTTATGGACTGTTGGTGGAAGACGCCGTGGATGAACTTGAGAGTTGCAGGTTTGAACTTGAGAGAATTGGATACGAAGAAGGCGATAAAGAAGGAGAAGGTAGTGGGGAACGGTTATTTATATGAGAGGATGGAAATTTTGATTTTCAAACCTAATGATGACTTGAGGTGATTGAAAGGTCAGAATTCTAAGGGTTTAGGCTGAAATCGGCACATGCTTCTGACATTAATGACGTTGATGATGTTATTATGGAGAGGTTCAACGAATCTTAGTCACCAAGATTGGTAACCTAAGGGTTATCTTTTAAGGGATAAGGAATATGAAGGGTTTTAGAGATGATGATGGTGGGTATCGGTGAGTGGTACGACGTCGGTGAGTGGGAGAGATAACGTTGGTGAGTGGGGGTGACGACGTCAGTGAGTGAGCGACGACGTCGATGAGTGGGAGACGATCGTCGGTAAGGTGGAAGTCGATCGTCGTTGAGGAAGTCGATCGTCGGAAAGGGTTTATAGGGAAAACGTCGGAAACTGTAATCGTCGGTAAGTGTATGGTTTAGGGTTTTGTCGGTGAGTGGTTTATATAGATAGAGAGAGCGACGGTGAGTGAGATAGAGAGAACACGTCGGTGAGTAACTCACCGACTATATATATATGTATATATATATATTAAAAAAATTTATTTATTTATTTATTTATTTATTTACTTATATATATACATATACTATTCTATATTAATCATACCTAATTCACCGATGAGGAACTTGAACCTTGCTTCATCAAGGGGCTTTGTGAATAGATCAGCTAATTGATAATTAGTGGGAATAAAGTGTAGTTCCACATCACCTTTAGAGACATGATCTCTTATAAAGTGATACCTGATATCAATATGCTTAGATCATGAATGAAGCACCGGATTGTTGGCAATGGCTATTGCACTGAGTTGTCACACAGTATTGAGATCTTTGAGAAAATCTGATTGTAATCACACAGCTGATTTTTCATCCACAATATTTGTGCACAACAACTTCCAGCAGCCACATATTCTGCTTCAGCCGTAGAAGTAGACACCGAGTGTTATTTCTTAGTTGACCAACTCACAAGCTTTCCACCAAGAAGTTGGCAACTTCCTGTTGTACTCTTTCTATCTATTTTTGATCCTGCAAAATCAGAATCAGAGTACCCGATGAGATCGAAACCTGAGTCTTTGGGATACCAAAGACCCAGATTTATGGTACCTTTCAGATACCTAAAAATCCTTTTCACAGCAGCTAGATGTGATTCCTTAGGATTTGCTTGATATCGAGCACACAAACAAGTAGCAAACATTATATCAGGTCTACTTGCTGTAAGATAAAGAAGAGATCCTATCATGCCTCTATAATTCGTTAACATTAATAAACACACCATCAGGATCAGAATAAAGTCTAAGAGGAGGAGCCATAGGAGTTTTCATGGTAGAGCAAATATCAAGTTGAAACTTTTTCAGAAGGTCTTTAATGTATTTACTTTGATTAATGAAAATACCTTCTGGAGATTGTTTTACTTGCAAACCAAGATAGAAGGTTAACTCCCACATCATGCTCATTTCATACTCTTTTTGCATGAGGGAGCTAAACTCATCACACAGGGATTCATCGGTGGCTCCAAAAATAATATCATCAACATAAATTTGAACAAGAATGATATTACCTTTTGATTTCTTGAAGAAAAGAGTGTTGTCAACTTTGCCTCATATATACTCATTTTTAAGAAGATAGTTTGAGAGAGTATCATACCAGGCACGAGGAGTTTGCTTCAGTCCATACAGAGCTTTATCTAGCCGATACATATGATATGGATGGACTGGATCTTCAAACCCAGGTGGTTGCTTCACATACACTTCTTCAGCTAGCTCACCATTTAGGAAGGCACTTTTGACATCCATTTGGAATACCCGAAAATTCTTGTAAGCTGCATGGGTAAGAAATATTCGGATAGCTTCCAATCTGGCAACAAGAGCAAAAGTTTCATCATAGTCAATTCCTTCCTCTTGCCGATATCCTTGAGCAACCAACCTTGCTTTATTTCTTATGACAGTTCCTTCTTCATCCATCTTGTTTCAGAACACCCACTTTGTTCCAATAATAGTTTTGTTAGATGGACGAGGAACTAACTACCAGAATTTGTTTCTCTCAAATTGTGAGGGTTCTTCTTCAATGGCAATTACCCAGCTAGGATCAACTAGGGCTTCATTAATCAGCTTAGGCTCAACAATAGAAACAAAGTTGACATATAAGCACATGTTGTTGATGCCTCTTCTTGTTTTTATACCAACTTGAGGATCACCTATGATTTGATCTATTGGATGATCCATGGTCCATTTTAGTGCAGGAGGCAAGGGAGGAGGTATAGAAGAAGATGCGGTAGGAATTTGAGATGGTGAAGGTAGGTTAGTAGAAGACATGGTATTTAGATGGGTATGTTCTCCTGAAGAGTCAGTTTCAGGAGGTGGAGAGGAAGGAGAGGGTTCTGGAGATAAGGTGGTGTTGATGGGAGGCTGAGAAGAGTTGTTATCTTGTTGATTTGAAAGATCAGGTTGAGAGGGAGATGGAATTTCACCAACACATGAGTTTATCATAGATTTAGTTCTTCTTCATTACAAGATAATGAAGATGTTTCAAACTCATCAAACTTCACATGCATAGATTCGTCTATGCATTGTCTTCTGAGGTTGTAGATTCTGAAGGCTCTTGAGGAGAGAGAGTAGCCCATGAAAATTCCATCATCAGACTTTGGATAAAATTTTCCAAGTTGTTCCCTATCATTTAGCATGTGACAAGCACATCCAAATACATGGAAGAAGTCGACTGCAGGTTTCCTACCATGGAAAACTTCATAAGGAGTCTTGTCATGCCTTTTGACTATGATAGACCTATTTTGAGTAAAGCATGCAGTGTTAACTGCTTCAGCCCAAAAATAGGTTGGCAACTTGGATTCACTCAGCATTGATCTTGCAGCTTCACACAGCGTCCGATTCTTTCTTTCAACAACACCATTTTGCTGAGGAGTGCGTACGGCAGAAAAGTTCTGAGAGATTCCTTTTAAGTCATAGAAATCTTCTAGAGCGGGATTTTTAAATTCTGTGTCATTATCACTTCTGAAAGACTTCACCAGTTGACTATTCTTATTTTCAATCTTTCTAGTAAACCTGATGATTTCTTCAGCAGCATCACTTTTGTGTTTTAGAAAGAACATCCAAGTATATCTAGAGAATTCATCAACAATTACTAGCATATACTTTTTACCACCTAGACTAGGTCTGCTTACTGGACCACACAGATCCATGTGAAGCATTTGAAGAGGTTGAGAGATAGACGAGCATTGTTTCGATTTAAAGGAAGTTTTGATGAGTTTTCCTTTTTTACATGCTCCACACAACTTTTCTTTCTCAAAAACTATTTTTGGCATTCCAACAACCAGATCTTTGTTGGAAAGTTTATTCAAGGTTTTAAAATTTAGATGAGAGAACATTTTATGCCACATCCAACTTTGTTTGGCTAGTTCTTGAGAAAGGAGACACATAGCTTCTCCAATGGCATTTTCCTTCATGTTGATTATGTATACATCGTTCATTCGGGTTCCTGCCAGTACAACTTTATTCTGCACATCAAAGACCAAGCAAACACACAGTTGAAACATGACCTTATATCCCAAATCACATATTTGGCTGATGCTCAGTAAGTTGTACATTTGCCCCTCAACATGAGCTACTTTAGAGAAAGTGATGGTTCCATTTGATATGGTACCATAACCTTTGGTGACACCTTTCCCATTTCCTCCAAAGGAAACAATGGGTCCTTTTTCTTTTGTGAAGTTAGAGAGAAGAGATTTGTTTCCGATCATGTGCCTTGAACAACCGCTGTCCATGTACCATATATGATCTTTGTTTGGTACCTGCAGTCATAAACAAATTTAGACTTTTGGTACCCATTTTGATGTGGGTCCTTTGGGATTAGAAGGCATTTTGTTTCTACGGAGATCAATATTTTTGGGGAATCTTTAGCAAGATGGAGAGTGTTGCCACAATTGTAGCATTTCTTTATGGTAAAGGCCCTTTTGAAATCCATACTATCAAAACTTTGAGCAGAGGTCAGTGACTGAGAAGAGGAGGGGTGACCGACACCTGGTCTTGGTCCAAGAATACCTTTACCAGGATTTTTTGATTTCTTCAAGTTCACTGATCGAGGAATGAAATCAGTAACTATTTGAGATTTCCTTTTGGATGAAAAATTTGATTTAGAAAAAAATTTCTTTTGAAAAGGGAAAAATCTTTTGTGGCAGGGTACTCAGGAACATTCGATGACTCATGAGAGTACCTTGACTCATGAAGACTTAGTGAGTTTAGAAGTCTTTGAATGGGTTTTGGAGAAGAAGAAGAAGAAGAAGAGCTTGGAAGAGTTGAAACTTTTGAAGGCTCAGGAGAGGATTCTTTAGCTTTTACAAAAACTCCAAACTTCTTGGCATTAGACTCTACTTTTAGCATATCTAACAAGTCTATTAAATGGACAGAAGTGGAATCCTTAGATAAGTAATCTAAAAGATCATCATCGTCATCGGAGAAGAAACCAACAGGAAAGCCTTGACATTCAGATGATGGGAGTGAAGGGTCAGAAGGTTGAAGATCATCTTTTCCATATCCAAGTCCAGACTTGTCTTTGCAAGAGATTTGATCTAGAAGAATCTTTTCAAGATTGTTAGAGGATTTAGTCCATTTAGAGAGAACCTCCTGTTGCTTTTCAAGAGTATTTGAGATCTTTGTTTTCTCTTCAGAAAGACTGTCATTTAAATACCTTAGGTTTTCTAGATCAGCTTTCATTTTATCAAAGTCTTTGAGTTTAGAAAAGCAAGATAGAAGTTGATCATTTAAAAACTTTATATGCATGCCAGCCTTTTTCTTTTGATCTTTTTAGTTACAAAAGTCAATAGTTAAATAATCAAAGGCATCAACTTTTTGATCATCAGAGAGAAAGGTAAAGGGGTGTACCTGAGCTTGGTTCCCGAAGTTGATCCCTCAGTAGAGACAAGAGCAGTGTAGAGTGATTTTTCCATATCTTCCAACTCATCAATTTTGGCCATAAGGCACTTTGTGACATATTCACTCTCACTTTCAGAAGTTTGCTCATCTTCCCAACAATGAGTCTCAGCAACCAAAGTTTTTCCTTTACTTTGGTTCTTTTCATTTTCCCTCTTTTACTTAGCTTTGTATTTCTTATATCCAGAGAAAAAGGTTTCTTTTGATTCAGGACTTTCCTTAGAAAAACGGCTATTTCTCTCTTCAGACTTCCTAGAAGCTGATTTGGAGAAGTCATGGCCAGAAGAAGAAGAAGAAGAAGACTTGAGTTTAGAGAGAACTTTGGATCTGCACTCAGAGGCAAAGTGACCCTTTGTTCCACAACTGAAGCATTCTTCATTTGCTTTGTCAGAAGAGGGTTTTTGAGAAAAAGGTTTTCTTTGGAATTTAGAGCGGTTGGAAGAAAATCTTTTATTTTTAAGGTTTCCAGCAATCATTGCCATACTATCAGACAATATGTCAATGGCGGATTCTTCTCCCTCATCATCAGCAGCACTGTAGTAAGCATCTGATAGATGAGAAGAATCTTCCTTAATATCACTTTCAGATTCAGAATAGGGGTAGGTGATTCAAGGAACAAATGAAGAAGATTTAGAATCACCTATTAAAGCAACAGAAAAAGACTTAATGTCCTTTATGAGTGATTTTCTTTGGTTCTTGGTTTGTTCATAATGAAGAAGAGTCCTATAAAGAGCAGTTAAAGGCATTATTTCAAGATCCTTGGTTTGCATAATGCAAGTGCATATGGTTTCCCAGAAGTCTGGGAGGCAGTCCATAAATTTGCACAGAACCTCTTCATTATCATAAAATTTTCCTAGAACCTTGAGGTCATTTAGAAGACAGTTAAAACGATTAAAATAGACACAGAGGGATTATCCCTTTTCATGAGAGAATAGTTCCTACTTTCTAACAAGACAAATCTTGTTGGATTTCTTAACTTCTTTAGTACCTTCATATAAGATACTCAAAGTGTCCCACATTTCTTTTGCAGTAGAAAGGTTTAGAAGAGAATGATATACTTCATCAGGAAGAGATAATGCTAGAGCTGATTTTACTTTGGTGTCTAATGCAACCAGACGTTTATCATCTTCATTATATTTGTTTGGTGGTTTGATGATATATCTGCCTGTTGCATCACTCCTACCGTCATCAGATTCTATATCTTTTCCCTCAGTATCTTTTAGCGGGCCAAAGCGAGCCCATATTTTTGGAATGATAGGTCCTTCACATAGAATTTTAGGATACCTACAATCAATCCCTTCTAAGAACAGTAACATACGACTTTTCTATAACCCAAAGTTATTTGGATTAAACCTTGGGGGTTTGGCTAAAGAGCCTAAGTCATATGTACCAGCGAAAGGATTTTGTAGAGCACCTTCAATAGATGGAGGAGTAGTAGCCATCACAGATCTAGTTTATTGATTTAAACTAACTACTCTGATACCACTTGTTAGTCCCTGTTTAGAGATGGCTATATAAGTGAGGGTTTGTAGAGGGTGGGGGGGGGGGGGGGGGGTTAATACAAACACACAAAATTTTACTCTTTTAAAATTTTTAATACAAATATTAAAAATTTACACACGGAAGTTTGTTGCGGAAAAGAATAGACACATTATTCTAACAAACTAAACACAGGAAACACATGATAACAGTATTTAACTTATGCACTAAGAAACCTAAAATAAAACTGTTAAATCACACAGGATTGTCGGAATCAAACAAATGATCACACAGAAGATTTGTTGAAGGCGTGAGATTTATGAAAAGGACTTCCTCTCCTTTTATAGTGCCCATGCATGGGATGCATGTGTACAGCTCTCAAGGATTCATTGCTGGAAGTATATATGATGGACAAAGGAATATGACACTCCCTTTGTACTAGGTTAATGGATGAGCCATTCTTTGCAGCACGCAATGTCAGATAACTTTATCTCTTTTTCTTCATGCTCTGTGAAGTCCCATCAAACCTTTTAGCTTAAAGACAAACATCCTTTTTAAGTGAGTAAAAAGAGAATGTCCCAATTTAAGGTTTGCTACCCAAGTTCTTGTTGCACACATATCTTGCATTTATTGTGTCATAAGAACTTATCTCTGAAAATTGTTGGGTGATACATGGAACCATGTATCACATCGATTAGTGCCTTATAAGGTTGGTATTTATAAGTGTACACATTGCTTGGTGATCCTCATTTTTCACTAAGTGTTGGCAAGTGTACATCCTTGTATTGGTGACTTGTTATCACAACCTTAAGGAAAGGCAACTACAATTTTCGGTGACCATATATACATGTCGGTGACCTCCATACTCAATATCGGTGACCTCCATGTAAAGTGTCGGTGACCCAACCTTGGATCGGTGACCTCTGCAACATCGATGACCTCTTGATTCGGCAAGTGGTCTGAATAATAATGTTAGTTGGTACATCAAAAATTCCACATTTTGATGTACAACCCTTGATTGGATAGTCTTCGATTTTCCAATACTTGAAGTATATTTCAGACCTTCAAAAGAACCTGTAAAAGATCAATCAAATAATAGAGAAGGTTCATCACCAAATCATCGGTGACCCAACAAGAACGCATTAAGAAGCCAAACACGGAAGAAGATACACATGATGGACTTCTATACGCCAAAACAGACGGAAAAGAAGAAGACAAAGAGCATAGCTGTGAACGTTGTGGTTATAGAAAATCTAATCAAGATATCAAAGAAAGAGGTTATGGTAGAAATTGGAAATCGTGGAGGAACAAAGTTGGTAAACAACACCAACAAGACAAGAGTCAGATAAAATGCTTCAAGTGCAACAAAATTTGGACATTTCAAATATGACTGTACAAAGAAGGAAGAGGAAGTTAACTTGACTGCATACATAGATGACGAACCAACAACTGGTCCAACACTACTGTAGACGAGCTTTGAAGAATGGAAGACCTCACTTAAACTATGTTTAGTTTAAGGGGGAGTATTGGATATCAAACTAAACTTAGTTTAAAGTATTATATGTAAATAGTATTTATATGTATGTATATAGGTAGTTACTATTGAAGAGGTGTGATGATTCACGAAGAGGTGTGATGGTTCACGAACCAACACCACCGTAACCACCTTAGGAGCGAACCATTGTGATGGTTCAATAATATCTCTTCACCGTCTATAAAGAGGAATCATATGTAACAGATTTCATGTAACATCCCCCGTCCGTAGGGTCTGGACGGGCGGTGTCACTAGCGGGACTTAACGTAAAGACACAAATTACAACCCAAAAATTATTACAGTTCGAAAATGCTTATAAAGTTAAAACATTAACATCTAAAGCGAGTCTGAAACTCCAAAAGTTGCACTCTCGATCTCAAGTCCCGCCCCACCGATCACTTGGAACCTGCCGTGTCAGAAAACAAAAACACGGCTGAGCAACAGGGCTCAGTGCACGGATTATAATATAAATTTGAAATAACAATTGTAACATCGATAACAAAGCGGAAGACTTATAAATCAATAAATATAAATTCATAGAAATTCCATACGGTTCGCAATTCTCGATTCAAGTCATCAAGTAAAGAGAATTTGTCAAATCACGTTCAATTGTTCGGTTCATAATTTTCGGTTCAAAATATAATATAAATAATGTCCGTCAATTCCTGTTGTGTTCGTGGGGTGGCCAAACCACACGAACTATCAGGCCGGCGTGCGGGCACACACCCCGAGTCCCCCATGAATTTAACCACGGTCACATGGTGGGTAAGTCTTAGGATCGATCCATCCACCCTGGAGCCAAGAAAATCGGCCTAGTCCACAAGGTGGGTTCACGTAAGCCACTATTAGGCTTAACCCTGTGGACCGAGTTCACGTGCAGGACGCTATGACAACAAAGCCGCCATAGAAGGCATCCCAACTAATGTGCCCATCAATTGGGTAATACTAAAAATCAAGAAAACTAACATATGCCACTACCCGGATGTCTTTCATAAAACGTCAAGTTTCAATATAATTCATAAAATTTACAATTACTTCAAACATGAGAATCAATAGATTAAACTTGAAAGGGTTCAAACATATAATTCAATGGACTAAAATGAAGTGTTAAAACAAATGTTCAACATATATATATATATAATTAAATGTTTTGTTGACCACTTTTAAGTAATCAATCACAAGGTGGTGAACCATCGTTATGAAAGGTCAACTAGAACAACTAGTAGCCCGAGAGTCAAAGGAAAGTGAAATCGTACCTTAGCCAAAATAAAGAAGCAACACACGATTAAACGAGATTTACTGTAAGGTTTTACTTGACTGCGTGCCTAACGAATACGTAAATCGATTACTACTTAAATGATGTAAAACATATCCTTGTTCTACTACTATTTTACTTAGATCCTACATTTTTATAAACAACTTAAACCCTCAAACGGGACAGCCAGATATGCATTAAGAACACTTGCGTATATGCAATTTCATTCCGACTTTTAACAGCTTCGATACCTCTTTTTCATGCGCATTTTTATCCCACTTAGAGTCCAATACAGAGAATACTATCTAAATGAAAGTTGTAGTATGTTATCTTATGAGTCGGTTTGTTTTGGAATCATCTCAATTGGATCATCCATCAGTTCTATTCGGATGCTAGAAAACTGCTATAAAATCTCGTATAAGTTGCAAACAGCCCTAAAACGGCACTATTTTGAGCCACTTAGGGCCAGAAATGGGTCTTAGACCCTTCTCGAGAGTTGTAGTATACATTAAGCTCTTTCTATCTTCAAAATTTGAGTTTAATCTGACATACCGTTTGTGAGTTATGCACGGTCAAAGTACGGACCTGCACTAGTCGGTAAGTCTGATTTTCACCGTTTTACCCAACTAACTTTTATAATCTCAACTTCATGAATTGCTACATTTAAAGCCTCAAAAATAACTTTTATAATCTCACGTACTAGACATAACAATAAGGCTTAATGGTCATTAAGCTAGACTTAATCATGCAATTCTATCCTTTTTCCGACATTTCATCAAACATTTGGGTGTGCGGTTAGACAAATACACCAAATCTAACCATATTAAAACCATAATCCAACCTTTTAATTTCTATAACAATATAAACCAATCATAATATACTAAACATGCAAGATAACTTAATTTTAACAATATCAAACCGTAAACTTAAGATAAACACTCGATTATAAACCGGTCCCTATAATCCTAATGAAACAAACTTAACAAAAATGAATGAAATTTATACTTTTACGAAGGGTTCGAAGAGTGGATTCCGAATATGCGATTGTTCCTTCGATTCCTTCATCGAGTTAATAGTAGTCTAGTATATAATATGTGCTTGCTAGTACGGACCTACTCTAGTAGTCTAGTATATAATATGTGCTTGCTAGTTGTTAGTAATCTAGTATATAATATGTGCTTGCTAGTTGTTAGTAGTCTAGTTGTTTCACGTGTCTCCTTGTAATTTTGTTTTGCAAGTTAAGGGTCTTAACGGAAACAACATCCCTACCCCCCCCCCTTTGGCGTAGAGGCAAGATCCTCCTCCCTCCCCACTCACTTTACTTTGTGCGATATATATCGTGTTCGCTTGGTTTGATTACATGTAATTTGCAATCCGATTTGTTTGTTTCGTATTGGGTTATTGAGTTGTCGGATATCACGTTAGTTTTAAATGGCACACAACTACTTGTTGATGGGTGGACGTAACTTTCCCCAGCACCTAACATGATGACAACCAGGGCCCGCCCTGGGGGTGTGGTGGTGGTGCCGCCACACAGGCCGGCCCTGGGGTGTGGTGGTGGTGCCGCCACACAGGGCCTCCGTTTGTTGCGGGGCCTCGGTATTTTTGTTATCTACACTATATTATAAAGCATTTGGGCAAAAACTCTTAAAAACAATTTTTTAAGTTTTAGTTACTGCTATTTAATGCTAATTACTTAATTTTCAAATTACAAGTTAATTGTGCTTAAGTACAACCTATTAAAGCTTTATCTTTAAATTCGTGTAACTAACTACAGATAACTATGATCAAATACAGGATAAATGTCTACTTTTAAATATAAAAAATCTAAAATATGATTAAGATAATCATTGACTTCTAACAAATAAAATAACTATATTATTAAACCAAAAATAAATTATTTGGTGATTAAACCTAAATTAAATTATGATAAAAAATTGAATTAAAGAAATTAAATAAAAAAATAGAACTTTTAATTGAAGTACTAAAATCTTTTTCTCAAAACCACATAAAACCATTAGAACATCGATAGAAACAAAAATTAAAATGACACTTAAAATCGAGATATATATCGCTGCATTGCGCGATTATACGTCTAATAGTTAATAATATAGTTAGAATATAAGTAAGAGAACCCATTAAGTTAGAGAAGTTACCTACTATCTCGGTTGGTTAGCTCGTCTAATAGAGTGTAAGGCATCCAGGTTTCAAATCTCAACAGCACCATATTTTTTTAATTTTTCTAAAGGAGTTTTCGTTTATTTTAACAATTTTCTTTTAATTTTTCTAAAGGAGTTTTCATTTATATTTTAACAATTTGTTAACCATATAAATTGTTTGTGATTTTTTTACTTTTAACATATCTTATTTATATATTCAAAACAGCTATTTGTTAATGCCAAAAAATGACTTAACGGTAGACTAACGATTTGGACCTTTATCAACTAAAGAAACAAAACCAATTCGAAAAACAAACAAACGGAATGTAAAGGACACAAAGAATTGTTGACGCGGAAAACTCCCTTCCGAGAGAAAAAACCGCGGACGACCGCAAGGGGTTCGTCGATGCACTAAGGAAAAAGGACGTCAAACAGGGACGCCGACCTTAAGAACAATAAACAAAGTTACATAAACAGTATGAATGATCGGTCGTAAGTCTGCGACTGTGGTCGTGACTTGCGGCGCTGTTGTCGTGAGTTTGGATGTTGATGTCGCAAGTTCCTCAAAGTGTACTCAGAGCTTTTCTTAGTATTTTGTTGTGTTTCACCGTGTGCTTCTTGTTGATTTGAGCTCTATTTTTATACTTGAACTTGGATGATGGCCTTAGTAACGGTCAAACGGTCATAACGGACGAGTCTTCATGATTCGTCTTCAATGTCGCCATAATGTATTCATAAAGCTTTTGACTCGTAACTGAAAATGACATAAATACATAGATAATGGTAGAACGGATATATCATTAACGATGTTAGGTCGCGAGGTTAGTACTTCATTAGTCAAGTTATAACATTCTCTAACAGAGTTAACGGCGGAATTCTAACGAAACCTAACGGAGTTAACGCTGTTAATTTTGGGTATAACAGTTTGTCCCTAAATTTTTGAAAGATTTTTAGAGGGAAATTATTTCAAGAATTTATTCTGTCACGCGACCAAATTTTTGGCAACTATATCGATCAATACGGTAACTGATTCAGTTTGGAATAGTAATCAGTTTAATCCCAGTTTGATTTGGGATAACGATGATGATGTCACCTGCATGATATACGGATGACATAGGTGAGAGACAGGTGTCAAGGATCTGGCGATTGCATGCGAGACTTTGATCGACTACTGTCGATTTGGGTAGAAATCAAATCGTCTTTTATTTTTGCATAAAAGGAAATGATTTGGCTTCCTAAATCCAGGCCTTCTTCTTCGTATTAAAAAACCTGCAATTCTCTGTATCAGAACAAACTTTTTCTTTTCCAAGAATGTCTAATTTACTAAGTATGATAATCTCGCCAGACGACCTTCTTGCTTTCAAAGACTTAGCATGGCTCCCTGACTATGTTCGGTTAGAGAGTCCTGGTAATCTCAGAGCGGAGGAATGTCCCGCCGATCGTTTCGTCCTTTACGAATACCCTTTTAAGATTTGTTTCACGTGGAGATTCTCTTCTTTGGTAAGGGATTTTCTCGGTCGATTCGAGATATCCCCGGGGCAGTTAATGCCCCAATTTTGGAGGATCGTTATGACTATAAAGCGATTGACGACTGATTAGATTTCCCCTTTCACCGTCCATGAGCTACTTTTGGCCTATACGCACAAAGCTGACGCTAATCGTCGATTCAGCCCTTATTCCAAGGATCGACGGGACCAGGCGCTGATACCTGGTACTGCAGTGAACGATCGCGACTAGAAGAGTCGCTGTGTGTTCTGTAGTTTGGCATCTTATGCCCCTGTCGAGAACTGGATTGTCTACGGGTGGCCTATGCAAGGTAAACGACGTTCTCTTTATTTTTGGTAGGAATAAGATTCCTATTTAACTCTTTTTTTCATCTTGGCTTTCAAACCTGACGTGCGAACTTGCACTCTTACCCAATTCGTCGGCCAAACATACACTCTTCCGGCAGATTCCTTATTGGGAGTTTCATGTCTACGATCCCAAAGAAGGCGTAGTTCCCATGGATGAGAGGGATGAGGGTGAGGATACTACGGATGAGGAGGATGAGAGTGTTACCTTCATCAGGGCATCTCATCTGACTTCAGAGCCAGAGGGAGAAGCAATAGGTATTAAACCGTCTTTTGGAACTTCTAATTCCAAGAAGGCGAAGACGTCGATGGTCGTTAAGCCATCGCACGTGACTGGTTCTTTTGCCCCATCAAGGGACAAAGGGAAGAAAACCTATGGAGGGAGGACCGTCTATTTTTGGCGATGAACCGGAGTTCCCTGTTCCTTTTTTTTTCAGGTAACTTAAGATTTTTATGCGTCGTACGTTTTTAATAATCGTGCGTCGTGCGTGTCAGGGGTCGTGTGTTATGTATCCTTGATGTTTTCAATCGGTGTGTTTTTCAGGCCCTTCAGGTGTCGATTGGCCAGGTTGTGACCATGGCTTCTGACCTGGAGACAAGAGTCCGTGATCGGGAGGAGGCTTTACAAGCGATAGAGGAGGATGCATCGGCTAAAGCCGAGGAGATCTTCTCCCGTTTCGAGGAGGTTCAAGAAGACCTTGTTCGAGAACAGAGCATTAGTTCTGATCTCAGATGACGCTTGGAGGTCGCCCTAGAGAGAATAGGGGTTTTGGAGGCCGAGTTGGAGACGGCCCTTATCGGGAAGGTTACTGAAGTCGGTGGTCTCCTCCTGCCCCTTGATTTTCCTTTTGTTTTTGTACTTTTGCTATGGGCGACATTTTGGGTCGGGCCATTTTTTTGTAAGGAATTTTAATTTATTTACCTTTTATTGCCTCGATGTTTGCCATGACTTGGGTTTTTGTTTATACATGTATTTTTATATCACTTCGTGGGTTCTTTTGACTTCCGGCGTACCTGCGATCGAAAGAAAACGTTAGAGGTGGTTGTTAGGTCCGATTCAACAAGATCAATAGAGGAATCATATGCAAATCATTAAGTCGAATGTTTTATTAATAAAAGCTTTAAGGAATTACAGACGCGAAAGTAATTTAGACGACTCTAATTAACGAATCCTCTACCCTAGACTCTTTTATATACTAGGTATCTATTACATGGTAAGCCCAAGCCCATAAGATATTTAACATAATAAAGAATATTACAATCAAATGTTTCCTTCTTTATAAAACCTTCTAAATTTGAACTTACGGTCCTAACAGTGGTCGTTGGTTTGACCAACGACCCTCCGACGCTCAAGTTAGTAATCATATATAGAAAAAATAAAGGGAATAAACATGCGATAAGAACTTGCAAATTTTAAAAGAAATACTTCCTGAGATGAGTGGCGTTCCAGCTCCGGGGATGTCCCGACCACTCTTATTTTGCAGGCGATAAGCCCCTTTCCCACGACTTGGGTAATTTCATAAGATCCTTCCCATTTGGGTGCTAATTTTCCTGCGTTAAGCTCTTGGGTATTTTGGAAGACACGTCATAAAACATAATCTTCCTCTTGGAAAGTTTTGACCCTTACATTCTTGTTAAAATGTCTGGCGACAGCCTGCTGTTGGGTAACCATTCGAATGAGTGCAACTTCCTTTAGTTCTTCCAATCCAGCAACGTCGTAACTAAGGTCGACCAAATTTTGTTCAACCGTCGTATGTCTAGCAACAGGTAATCTGATTGCGATAGGTAACACTTTTTTGTACCCATAGACCAGAGAAAAGGGTGTCTTTCCGGTGACGGATTGGGGTGTTGTTCAATTAGCCCATAGGTCCGTCGGGAGTTGCTCTACCCATTTTCCTTTTGCAGAACTAAGACGTCGCTTGATAGTATTGATAATTGTAACACCCGGAATTTTGATGATTAAGACGTTATGTATAAGCATCTTCGTATTAAGATCTTTGGTATTTGGTGTAATGGTAGGTAACTTTGAAACGGAGGAAAACGAACGAAGAACGGAAGAAAAACGGCCGAGACGTCTCCTGGGCTAGACTGTCAGGCGATACTGACATGGTAGCATCGCGGGTAGCATAGCCCGTTTCTGGCATGTGATACTGCCAGGCGATACTGACATGGCAACATCGCGGTGGCAGTATAGCCCGTGTCCTGAAATTGTGTTTCGGTTTGGAACCTAAGGTACACCTTACGCGATTGTGACAGGCAATGCTGCCATGTCACAATCACGGTGGCAGTATAGCCCGTGGAGTCTAGGAGCCCATTAAAACACGTTTTTCAGCTCAGACTTCTCATTTTATCAGATAGCAAAAAAACAGTGTCGGGAGAAAAACATTGAAGGCGATTTTTATGATTCCATACCTTCCTCTGCCTACCTCATCTTCCCTCATTTATTGCTCCGTTAAGAAGGGAGATTCAAGTGTTTAAAGCTCCATTGGTGGTGTTCTCCAAGCTCTCTTCAAGCCACTTCTCCATCTTCACCCTCTTGGGAGATTTTCTAGGGTTTTCCTAACCCTAGCTATGTGAGTTCAAATCCAAACTTTATAAACTCAAATACTTGTTATAAATGTGGTATTTTACTGACCATAAGCTTTGATTTCAAGTATTTATGTATTTGGGTAAGTTTGGAATTTTTAGGTCAAAATGAGAAGTTAAGTATGTTATTGTAGGTGATGAAATGAGTATCACAAGTGATTTAAAATACTTGGAAATGTTACAAGATGAAATAATATTGGGATTTGGCACCAAAATGGTTTGACTTAACTTTCAGTAAAAATTTGTATTTCAAATGAAATGGTTTATGAAGAAGTTTGATGAATTGGAAAACTATGATTATGTTACAAATAATATAGTTAGCTTAGAGAATTAATATGTAATGGATCCATAGGCATAGATAACTAAAAATATGTTTGACATTGGAATATGCTGGAAAGAAATCATTATATGGAATAGGTATTGGATATTTATGCATGAGGTGTGGGCAGTGGGGCCGGGCATCGGCTAAAGGCCATAAAATGTAATTACCATAATTTTCTTGTAGTTTGAAATAGGCATCGAGCCATGAGCCATAAGGTGTAAATCTTATGAATGATTCAAGTTGAATTGGACTCTCGTAACGTCCCGTTGTGGAGTACTCCCATGCTTATCACTATGGACGGTAAAGTCGGGCTTTTCCCCGATTGTTTTAATTGATCATTGCACCAAGAGTAAGCTTCAAATGAAGTTAAATGGGATAAACTGTACCGTTCCTTTGTTTTAAATATTTAACTGTTTTATCCATTTAACTGTTTGTTCTCATTAGGCGTAAGCCTAACACTTGATTTTAAATGTGGTATAGCAGGTGATCGGGTTGAAGGGGCTTCTTAGAAAGGAGCGGAGTGAAGTGCCAGTGAAGGCAGCTTTTGGGAAATACACTTAGAGTGTATATTTTTGGAGATACTAGATCAATTGTTTTGAGGATATTAGTAATACCCGAATGTAATCTATATTTCGAATTGTATAGATTAATAGGTTGTTATTTTAGTATCCATGTTTAGTTGTAAACTCCGATACCCATTTCCCCACTTAGTGGGTGATTTTTATATATTCCGCAGTTTATTATTTGGTTTAAATTCGCTCTAAATTTTAGGGTGTTACTAGTCTTGTTGCTTGACTCAGCTAGCCCATTCGACTGTGGATATCTAGGCGTCGAGGTTATGAGTTTAATGTGGCGATCTTCATTGAACTTTCTTGTTTTCTCACTTATGAATTGAGATCCGTTGTCGCATACGATTTCTGACGGGATCCCAAACCTACAGATTATATTAGTCTGGATAAAGGCAATAACTTCTTTATCTCGTACTTGGGAAAAAGCAGCGACTTCAATCCATTTAGAAAAATAGTCTGTAAGCACTAGGAGAAACACTTTTTGTCCGGGGGATGGTGGTAATTTCCCGACTATATCCATTCCCCAACGCATGAACGACCACGGAGTCAGCATTGAATGTAAATTTTTCGTAGGCTTATGAGTCGTGCTTGCATGTCTTTGGCATGAATCACAATTTTGTACGTACTTGAACGCGTTCTGCCGCAACGTCGGCCAGTTTATCCTTGTCGTGAGATTCGATTCGCCAGACTTCAACCTCCAGAATGATTCCCACACTCGCCTTCGTGCATTTCTCGGAGAATGTCTTCTACTTGGCCTTTATTTACACATCGTAGGTTTAGCCCGGTAGAAGATCTTCTGTAAAGACGATCGTGCATTATAACATACTTGGAAGATTAAAATCGTATTTTCCTGGCTTTCAGCTTGTCTTCTGGTAATCGACCATCTCTGAGGTAGTCTTTTATTTCTTTGAACCATTCATCCTCGCCGTTATTGGTTATGACTGCGACGTCATGCTTTTCGATCGATGGAGATTCCAAATGAATTATTGGTATATTGTCAAATTTGGATTTACTGAGGGCGGACCCCAAGTTAGCTAACGCGTCTGCCTGCATGTTTTGATCTCTTGGTACTTGCTGTATTGTACAAGATTCGAACTTTCTCATTTTTTCTTTTGCGACTTCAAAATAGTTTGTCATTCGTGCGTCTTTAGTCGCGAATTCCCCGTTCAGCTGATTGACGATCAGCAGGGAATCACTTTTAACCAAGAGATGTTTTGCCCCCACCTCGTGGGCCATTCCTAGTCCTGTGATCAATGCTTCATATTCTGCTTCGTTGTTCGTTGCTTTGAAGTTGCAAGATATCGAATATACCATTATGTCCCCCTGTGGTGATTTTAGGACGAGTCCCAAGCCGGTTCCACGTATGTTGGACGATCCGTCAACGTAGATCGTCCATTGGTTGTCGTCTAAATTCACCACAGATGAAATCTCTGCGATAGCTTCCTTCTCTAGGTCGGGTGTAAAATCTACGATAAAGTCAGTAATTGCTTGCGACTTTATTGTTGTTCGTGGAATAAATGAGATGTCGTAACCACTTAGATAAATACTCCACTTCGCGAGTCTTCCAGTTAATTCCGGCTTCCTCAAGATGGACTTGAGCGGATAGTTGGTGACGAAAACAACTGGATGAGTTTCGAAGTAGTGTTGTAACTTCTTTACAGAAGTTACTAATGACAGGAGTAACTTTTCCATCGACGAATATCTCGTTTCTGCATCGACGAGGGATTTACTCACATAATATATCGGTTTTTGCTGGCTTTCGTCCTCTCGAACCAGCACTGAACTTACGGAAGTGTTACTTACCGACAAGTATAGGTACAGGATTTCGTGATCTTTAGGTTTCGACAAAAGAGGTGGAGACATCATGTATTCCTTAAGCTCACCCAACTCTCTTTCGTGACTATCAGTCCAGTCAAAACCTTTATTTTTCCTGAGGACGTTGTAGAATAAATGACATATGCCCGAAGATTTCGAAATAAAACGATTTAAAGCTGCGACCCTCCCAGTCAAGCATTGTACTTCTTTCAGGTTCCTTGGTGATCGTAAGTCGAGGATTGCTTTGATTTGATCAGGACTAGCTTCAATGCCTCGTCGCGTCACCATGTGTCCCAAGAATCTTCCCGCGCAAACTCCAAATGAGCATTTGGTTAGATTCAGCTTCATATCGTATTTCCTTAGGACTTCAAAGGATTCTTTTAGATGCTCAATATGATCTATCGTGCGCTTTGACTTTACGAGCATATCGTCGATGTATACTTCCATTTTCTTGCCCAAAAAATCTTTAAAAATAAGGTTGACGAGTCGTTGGTACGTCGATCCGGTGTTCTTTAGAACCAGCGGCATTACTTTATAACAATAGATGCCCTTGTCTGTCATGAAGGCTGTCTTTTCTTGATCGTCCGGATGCATGAGTATTTGATTGTATCCAGAATACGCGTCCATGAAGGTTAAGAGTTCATGTCCGGCTGTGGCGTCGACCATGGCATCGATGTGTGGAAGAGGAAAAGGATCTTTGGGACATGGCTTGTTCAAGTCAGTAAAATCAATACAAATTCGCCACTTTCCGTTCTTTTTCTTGACTACGACAACGTTGGCCAGCCACTCTGGATACTTGACTTCTCTAATATTTCCAGATTTCAGCAAGTTGTCGACCTCTTCATTGATAATCTTGTTCCTTTCAGGTGCAAACTTCGTCCGCTTTTGCTTGATCGAAGGAAAGCTCGCGTCCAATTCCAACTTGTGTGATATGATACTCGGGTCTTTGCCGACCATATCTTCGTGAATCCAGGCGAAACAATCGGAGGGGTCCCTTAGGAATTGTATGAGATCATTCTTTATTTCTTCGTCCAAGGATGCCTCCAGGAATATTGTGCGTTCAGGTCTAGCTGGATCCAAGGCGATTTCCTGGAGTCCGTAGTCGTCAGGGGACTTGCCGTCCGCCTGGCTCACTAATTGCTAGATGCTCTGCTTTCGAGGTCTCATTGCGACTTTGTATCATTCTCTTGCGTCTTTTCGTTCGCTTCTTATTTCTTGCACCCCAGGGAGTAGGAAATTTTATCGTCTGATGGTACGTCGAGGGGATTGCCTTCATATCATGTATCTAGGGTCTTCCAAGGATAACGCTGTAAGCTGAGGAACACTCGACCACGTTAAAGCGAGTTGATTTATTGACTCCTTTCGCGAAGATGGGTAGCGTAATTTCGCACAATGTCGTGGATGCGTCGCCATTGAAGCCGACTAAGACTGTTGATCGTCGCACAACTTCTTCCTCGCTTATCCCCATGGCTTTGAGGGTATTGAGAAAGATGATGTTGGCTGAGCTTACTCCGTCGACGAGAATTCTTTTGGTCAGACAATTCCCGATGGTGAGTTGGACGACAAGGCCATCATGACGTATGCGTCTGGGGTGTCACCTAGATCCTCGTCGCTGAATATTACTGTCATGGAGTCGAGCTTTCTGTCGTCTCCTTTTTTATAATCAATGGGGATGCTGGACTCGTCAAATTTTTGCCCCGCGTGTCTTTTAGCGGTTGAGTATGTTAATCCACACACGTCGGATCCTCCTGTCACACAATTCACGACTTTAGTATGTGTAGGAGATGTGGGTCTACGGGTGTTACCTGTGGCCTGCGTCGAGACCAAATCGTTGAGATAGCCCTTTTGCAATAGCCATGCGATTTCCTTCCTGAGGACTAGACAATCTTGTGTGTCGTGCCCATGATCATTATGGAAATCGCACCATTTCGTCTTATCATTTTGGTCGTTCGGACGATCACTTTTCTTGGGCCATCGTACTGTAGCTTGGATATTTTTCATTGTTTCCACTAGTTCCTTCGAAGTACCTACAAAACCGTAAGTTGACAATTTCGGGTATTGGGTGAACTTGGGGTTTACCTCGGGTTCGACTTTTCTTTTTTCATATCTGACGTTAGAAATCACTTTTGGATTTTTGAATTCAGGTTTTTTGACTCCAAGCACCCGTTTATCGGAAGATCTTTGTTGTCGGAAGGCAGCGTCATCTTCGACTCTCATATGAGCCAAGGTCCGTGCTCTCACATCTTCAAATGTATCGGTCGAATATTTGGTAAGATCTAGGTATAGACCAGAGCTGTTGTCTAGCCCTCACTCATAAGCTTCGATCGCCATTTTGACGTCACAATTACGTATCCCGATCATCTCCATGTTGAATCGGTTGAAGTAATTCCTGACGGTTTCTCCTTTCTTCTGAATTATGTAGTAAAGGTCACTAGTTTGTTTCTCCATCTTGCGACTGCTGGCGAACTACTGGAAAAACTGGTTGATGAGGTCGGCGAACGAATTGATCGACTTGGGTTTGAGGTTGATCAACCACTATAGTGTTGCACCCATAAGGGACGCTCCGAAACTTTTGCACATGCAGACTTCTTGAAAATTATGAGGTATCGATGTCGTCCACATAAGTTGCTTATATTGCACGACATGCTCATTGGGATTCTGATACCGGAATACTTCGGCGTGAACGTAGGAATGTTGTACTTTTTGGGAACGTCTATCAGAGCGATCAAATCAGCGAAAGGCGAAGCTTGAAAACCTGTGGGAGGCTCTATGTCGACTGGCACTGCTGCTCCAGGTAGTTTTGCAAGTAATGACAACATTTTCTCATTTTGTTCTTCAAGTTGTTTGAATTTCCAAGTGACTGGGTCGTCGTAGGGGGTTTCATAAGTGTTGAATAGATGATTTGTATTCATCAAGGGGATTGACGTATGATTGGTCATAAATGGTATGCTCCGATAGGTGGAATCATGACTTTCGCCATTAGTGGTTGTGTATGGTGCATTAACATACGTATATATCGTGGTGGTTGGGATGGGTACGGATACGTATGCTTGCACAATATCGGAATTATTCGGTGGCTAAGAAAATGGTATAGATACGTACGTCGAATCCATGACGGAGCTGTTTAGTGGAAATGTTGTAGTATTTTGTAGAACTGATGGAGACACGTGTGGTTGTTCCTGAACGGAATGCTTGGTGATGCACCCGGAATTGATGCGTTGGCGGAGGCGGTGGCAGTCTTCCTGGAAACGAGGTAGGCACGGAACTGCGTGGCGGAAGCGGTGGCAGCGTACCCTGAGACCCTAATTCAAAGAGCGGGACTGAGAAAGAGGACGAGCCGACATTTGTGTTCCTTAGAGCATGGATCTCTTGGTTAGCTTTGCGATTTTGTTCCTCTAAAAAGTTCACTCGTTGTCGCAAGGCTTCCAATTCGTTTGTGGTTTGATTTCGTGCGTTTCCACTTTGGTTATCTTGTATCCTCACCATTCCTATTTCAAAGAAAGTTCTTAAACAAGTTAGTAGTAAAGGAAGTTTTTCGAAGAGATCTTT
Source organism: Silybum marianum (assembly GCA_036898165.1). NCBI lineage: Eukaryota > Viridiplantae > Streptophyta > Magnoliopsida > Asterales > Asteraceae > Silybum > Silybum marianum. The sequence continues at coordinate 32,591,880 of CM072533.1, read as the reverse complement.
TCTCTAGTTGGGTCCCACGGATGGCGCCAAACTGTTAATGCCAAAAAAATGACTTAATGGTAGACTAACGATTCGGATCTTTATCAACTAAAGAAAGAAAACCAATTCGAAAAACAAACAAACGGAATGTAAATGACACAAAGAATTGTTGACGCGAAAAACTCCCTTCCGAGAGAAAAAACGGCCAGACGACCGTAAGGGGATCGTCGATGCACTAAGGAAAAAGGACGTCAAACAGGGACGCTGGCCTTAAGAACAATAAACAAAGTTATAGAAACAGTATGAATGATCGGTCGTAAATCTGCGACTGTTGTCGTGACTTGCGGCGTTGTTGTCGTGAGTTTGGATGGTGATGTCGTAAGTTCGTCAAAGTGTACTCAGAGCTTTTCTTAGTATTTCGTTGTGTTTCACCGTGTGTTTCTTGTTGATTTGAGCTCTCTTTTTATACTTGAACTTGGATGATGGCCTTGGTAACGGTCTAACGGTCATAACGAACGAGTCTTCATGATTCGTCTTCAATGTCGCCATAATGTCTTCATAAAGCTTTTGACTCGTAACTGAAAATGACATAAATACATAGATAACGATGTTAGGTCGCGAGGTTAGTACTTCATTAGTCAAGTTATAACATTCTCTAACAGAGTTGACGGCAGAATTCTAACGAAACTTAACGGGATTAACGGTGTTAATTTTGGGTATAACACTGTATTTAAATTTCGTGAGTTTTATAATAATTTAATTGTATACATTTTTTAATTATTTCTTCAGTTTTCAATTTTATATTTATCGATTGATATGAAAATACCAAATTCTTTCATTTTATTTTCAAAAAAAATTATGCAATTTTATAATATTTGTTAAAGGAAAAGCTCAATAGAATAACAAGAAATAGAAAGAAGAAAGTGTAATTCTCGGTAATCATAAATCCTTTAGATAAGGATGAGTTTACAAGACATATCATATCTAATCTATCTCTATAATGTTTATCGCTATCCATATTGTCATATCCTTTAGACGATAACACATTTATCCTACAACAATATTTTAATGTTATACATTTTTTAATTATTTCTTCAGTTTTTAATTATATATTTATCGATTGATATGAAAATATCAACTTCTTTCATTTTATTTTGGGCAAAATGCATCAAAATGTAACGAAGTTTGGTTTAGTTCCTATTTGGTGTAACGAACTTTAATTTTTCTCAATTAATGTAACGAACTTTTATTTTTTTCCTATTTTGTACACATTTTTGACTTGCAACTTATTTATCTGGTAACATTTTATGACTTGGATGCCATGTCATCCATTATAAATATGAAATTGATCACAGGGATTTTCCATCTTGTCAATTTTTAATATATATTTTTCTTCTAAAAAATCAAGAGTTTTAGGATTATCAAATATTTACCACCTCAATTTTTACCAATCCTTCACCTCTTCTTCTTCCCTACGTCTCCTTTTCTTCTTCTTTTCTTCCGTTGTTCCTCTCTCGTTCGTTATCCATCATTACAATCACAAGTAAGTTTAAATCTCTCCTTAATCACCTTGTTTATAGAATCGATTTTAGGGTGTTTTTTTTCTTGCTGTCGATTGAAAACCATAGGAGCACAAAAGAATTAGTAGCAATTGATTGTGGTTCATGATTCACTTAGCAAAACGAGAATCAGATGAGAATATGGATGCTTATTTCCACCAAAAGCACAATTGAATATTTAACATAAAGAATGATATTATGGATTTTTTCCCTCCAAAAGTATGAGCACACAATCCTCAATAATGAAACATGTAATGCAATTTACTAAATAGAAAAACAAGGGTTCTAGAAATGATTCAAATATAGGGAATACAAAAAACACACTACTAAAACATAGACGACTTCCATTTAATATGCATATATGAATATACACAAATACAGTAACATCATCTTCTAATGCTTAACTAAAAAGCAAATAAACATAGGCATGGGACATGTTAGCAGAGCATTCACAGAATTAGGAGGACGACACAATTGAATATTTTTTGTTGGCAATGAAATATTTGTGTATAACTTTGAAGTTTGATTATCAATTTGTTGCTTTGTTCCTTACTGGTTTTGTTGTACATTTTTTCTATAACTTTGTTATTTTGATTGATTTAACTTTTGGTTTTGAAGTGAAAAAATTCATCCAGCCAAAATTTTATCCAAGAGGTGGTTGGTAATTGTTAAAACGGGTGATGATGTAAAAGAAAATAAAGAAAATTGTTGACTTGGAATTATAAAAAGAAAAAAGAAAATACCATGTCAATAAAATTGATGTCACATAAGCTTATGACCTCTTCAATAGGTAAAATATATACAAAATAGGAAAAAAATAAAAGTTTGTTACATTAATTGAGAAAAAGAAAGTTCGTTACACTAAATAGGAACTAAACCAAATTTCGTTATATTTTGACGCATTTAGCCCTTTTATTTTCACAAAAAATATGCAATTAACTTTGTTTGACTTTCTAATAAAATTTAGAACTTCTCTATTGTTATCGATTATTTTTATGTATTTCTTAATCGTTCTCCCAAACTTTTACGATTTTATGAGCAATCGACTATGTCTAAAAAGAGATTAAATATTTTGCGTTTCCTGGTCAAAAATATCTAGCAGATCTTGATTATAAAAGTATCATTAGATGATTTTGCTTATAAAAATCATAAATACATGTTTACAATATAGTAGAGCCTAGTTGTGTGTCCTTTTTAGGAAAAAAAATGTACGTCATAATGTCAATTTGTTATTGAAAATGAAGAACTTTTATGTCACTACTAATAAACTATGTTTAATTTCGTTACTACTTTACTTTTCATCGTTCTCAATAGATTAATCATATAAGATTTATGATCATTAATTTAACGGTATATATAAAGATAAGTTTGATTTTTATTTTAGTCTTGTTTATATTTAAGAATACATTTCCACATATTTGTTAAATAAAAAGATATAATTTTGAATTATAATATAGCTGGATAAAAATATAGCGCCAGTTTAAGTTTTTGCACAGGGCCTCCAAAATGTCAGGACCGGCCCTAATGAGAACATTAAAATGGGATTCTAGAAGATATCCAGAGGGGACACACACACATATAATCATTTTTTATATTAACCCAATATATATAGACATATATACACATAGGGACGAGTTCAAATGAGAACTCAAATTTGGTTGCGAACGTGAGGACAAATGAGAGCGTGACATGTGTCATATTCAGACTGAATAATACTGCATTCAGACTCAATAACACTACATTCAATTTGAATAACGCTATATTTAATCTGAATATTTTTCTTCATTATTCATTCTAATATCTAGAGCTTTGGATGTGCATTCTTCATGATGGGTTGCAGTGATTATAAGAGAGTAAGAATGAAAACTTTGTTTCTGAATGATGTATCTTTTGCTTGATAGTCTTTTACATCCATAGAATAGGAGCAACTCTTTAACATATTTTTATTGCAATTATCTTGTTATGAAACATAGATATTTGTTGGATTTGGAAAAGATTATAAAAGTTTATTTTCATAATCCTTTGAACATTTTCCTCGTGGAGCCCATTGAAAATGATTAAGGATTACTGTTGTAAACGGGCTTCTAAACCGGTCGGGGAATGTGGATTGACCGCAAGGGGATTTATTCCCTGCACTCACCGGGGATCATTACTGAAAACCGGCGGTCGGGGATTTTATTCCTTGTACTCGTCGGGGATCATTACTGAAAACCGTCCCGTTGTCATGCCCACTTACAGACACATACATATGTACAAATAGATGTGTGTATGTACATATATGCAGATAGACGTGTTTACATGCATCTATATGTTTCTTCATTTTGGGGTCAAACCTCTCTTTCATAGTGAAAAAGTTATAATTTTCAACAATTTTTTCTGTTAATGTGGTTATCAAGATTTTCTATTATTTAAAACCTTAGGCCATATAGCATTTGCATTTTGTGGGTCTTAATATGATGCAAGGAAAATTAAAATGTCTTGGGTTCAATTTACCTGCCATGAGGAGAAATGAAACGAGACCCACAAATTCTGAACTAAATATGGAATAAACGGTTAGCAAATAAATAATCATAAAATAGACTTGGAAGTTGAGGATTTCATTTACCTTAAATGTTAGAAGTGAATTCATTTGTGCAGCGTGAAGGATATTTTGGATTCAAAGTTGCTAATGACATGATTTTGTAGTTGTGCCATTCTATTTGGTCTCCAATTCCATTTCTTCAAATTCGCATGAGACTATTAGATCTTTGACGGACTTCAAAGCTTTGTAAATGTAACATCTAGATTTTTAAAAGTGGCCTAAAAATCTAGAAGATAGTCAAAATAAAATATAGTGTAAAGTCAAAGGGGTTTTATGTATTTATATAAACTTAATTATAATTGGTGAATCAAATCCTAACCTACAAGGACCTGTTCTGTAAATTTATATTAGAGATAAATTATACATGTGTGTGTCAAATTAATGATGATACGTTGCCAAAATCCCTCTTAAACGTGGCTGAATCTAGGGGTGAGCATAGATGGGTATCCGACCTAATATCATGGAACCGGTCTCGGAACCGGAACCGGCGGTTCTTGGAATGAAGGAACCGGAACCGCTTACATCAGTTCTCTATTTTTTTAGAACCAGTCCTGGAACCGTTGGGACCGGTTCCGGGTACCCGGTGTAATTTTTTTTCTAATTTTAACATTTCATATAAGAATTTTGTTGGAACGGGGTAGGCAAACAAGGGTAAATCGATCACTGGATTGATTTGAGAATCGTGTGAGACACTTTCCGAATTGATATTTCGACCCTATGCCTAGATTTCACGAAATTCAATCTAGGATAAGACTCAAAACACTTTCGAATTTAGGCACAAAATCGAAAGCCAATTTTCTGGAGAGTATATGGGAGTGTTCCAAAAACCGTGTCTAAAAACCGTCTCAAACTCATGAGTATAAATTCTTATTTATACTCAAAATAACGTAACTGAAATTATAATCATGGTTGAAATTTAGGAGTAGTGGTCAGTTACACAAATCTAGTAACTGCTCAATAACTGCACCGTTAATGCATTGTAACCATTCAAAAATAACTGATCAGGGTCGAGACCAGAGCTTCTGGTCTTTCATTCAGAAAATCTAAGTCTAGAAGACGAGACCAGAGCTTCTGTATAAACCATACAGAGCTTCTGGTCTTTCATGCAAAACCAAGTCCAGAGCACGACTGGCTCGACCGGCCCAGTCAAGTATTCCAGAAGACCAGACCAGAACTTCTGATTTTCATACAAAAGCTTCTATATAAGCAACTTATGAATCCCAATACAGAAGCTTCTGAGAGTTTCTGTATAAGCAACTTCTGTATCCCAATACAGAAGCTTCTTAGAGCTTCTGTATAAGCAACCTTCTGAACCTTATTTCCCACATTTACTCCAAGTCCAATTACAGCTCGAGCGACTCGACTGGCCCAGTCGAGTCTTCCAGAGGATATAAGCATCGAAACCAGTATAGACTCGATTGGCTCTACTGGCCCCGTCGAGTATTCCAGAGGATGCCAATCCCTAGTTCACAAAGGTTGAATGGAACCAGTCGAGTTTGACTGGGTTCCAATCGAACCTTGTTGTATTCAGTTGTTACCGAGTTCATACTCGTCTTATAACAAGCGTGCACTCCGCACCACCTAACTTGAATTAGATCACAGTATAAAACCCATATAGACATCATGTTATTTCCAATCACATAAATAGAACGGTAACACTAAAATCACCAACAAATTTCACCATGAAATTGAATCAAATAAGCTTTTGAAACAAATAAGTTGTTTGTAGGTTGGTGAATGCAACAGAAACATATATGATATACCTCTTTTATCCGGATTCCATTTCATTTGCAACAGCAAACATATATGATATACCTCTTTAATTTCTTTGCATTGTAATCAAATCCAAATAGTATACTATTGTTTGCAACTTTGCATTGTAATCAAATACAAATATAATATCCACTCTAATTTCTAAGCCATATTTAATAGAATCCAAATACTACATTTCGTGAAAGAATCCAAAAACAATGTATACCATATACTACTATTAAGCCATCTTTAATTGAATCCAAATACTACTATTAAGCCATCTTTAATCGAATCCGAAAACAATGTTTGGTACTAAGTAAGCAAGTATGGAGTGTCAAACGTGAAAAATCGATGTCGGGAACAACTAAAAAACAGATAAAAAAAGAGAATGCGTTCAATTCGTGAAGAAAGCATACCGGCGGGTACCCAGCAGGTAACGGTTCCAAAAAAATTGAGAACCGGAACCGGTCCCAATCGGTTCCGTATGTTAGGAACCAGAACCAATCACATCGGTTCCAGTTCCGGAACCGGCAGTTCCGAGGCGGTTCCGATTCCAAAGACAGGTATCTGGTTCCGATGCTCACCCCTAGTTGAATCCACAACTTCTCTTGAGTTAAGAAATATAAATCGTTTATGCCAATGTCGTGTAGCTCAGTTGGTTAAGGGGCGAGGAGATGTTTGCTCCAATATGTCGTTGGTCTTGGGTCCGATCCCAGGCCTCCTCGCAATCGCCGCTGAGTGAGTCATGTATGCCCCTCATATTGGGAATTGGCAGCCTGTGTGGGCCGGTTTGCGTGTCCGAGAAATACACATTTTGCTCCAATAAATCGTTTATATATAAACATGATCCTTACTTAAACAAATCAGATGTAGTGGTTGAATTGAAATATAAGGGGGAAACAAGAAGGAAAGCGATGATTGAAAATGAACGGTTCAAGCTTCGATTTGAGGTATGAATCTATATCTTTTCTTGAGGTTTTTACAAGATTTTGATCGATTTTAAGTTATTAAGGTCATGATACTTTCGAATTTCAGTTTGATTAAATTTTAAGTGGTAGATTTTGAGTTCTCAGGTGAAAGAAGAATATGAACCCAAAAACCCTAGTTTTGTAATGATAAATTAGAGCTCAAATTTTGATAGTTTTTAGAGATATTGGTGTCAAAAGTTCGAGAATAATAATAATATGCTACTTGTATGAAAATCCCCATGAAATGAAAACCAAGTTACTATGATTCGCTTTGCGTCTGTTCAAGAATAAAAGAAAGCAACCAGGCCTAGGTTGGCTTGTGGAGGAGAAATCTGGTCCATCTAATTTTGGATATAAGTTGTCTCTGTTGGACCAAATTTTCTTGGGCCTAATACTCTTTTAATGTTATGATATATGAATTATCAACTATAAATTTTGATTTACGGCCCAAATAATTATCTCAATATATATTGGACTATACTTTTACTGAACTAAATAAAATAAAATATGGATTGTGAAAATTACCAATTGTATAAAATGGGTTTACTTTTATTACCAAGAGTTCTAAAGTAAAGTTTTCCACAAATAATTGGCAATCTATTAATATTTTATTAAATTAAATATTATTTTGTCTTAACTTTTATGGTGTAAAATGTTATGGTAAAATCATTTTGGAACATTTGATATTTATGTAAATCGTGTGATTATACACGATTTATTAATAGGATTGAACTTCTAAAAGTGTTTAAATTGTTTCAATAGAGTTTCGAGTAAGTTAAAACGTGTCATCTTGTATTTTTTTTGAAAGGCCATTAGATTTTATTTCACCAAGAAAAACCAAATTACACAGCAAGGGGGTAAAACCCACCCCTCAGTAGACAGCAACCATATGCAAAACAGAAAAGGCAGAAGCAGAAAAAACAAATATCAGATCGCTTTCAGCCCCCCACCATATTTTCAGAAAATTATGCCAAACGAAGCGAGTGCAGATCTTCAATGGTGTTTTGCGAGCTGTAAAACAGTCCGCAACTGCAGTTTGTTGACGATTTTGCGACCCAACCGATTCCACGATCCACCGCCTTCTGTTTACATACCTCGTAACGGGTCATCGATCTAGTTTTGGGTTTCTATCGCAACCTTTTTCCCTCTGTTTTTTAACCATTCTCCGATTGTCATCTTGAGTTCGTATAGTTGGTCGCCCAGTTTTCTTTTTTCGTTTTTGAATATCACTTTATTTCGATGTGACCATATCCAATATAGAGTCGTCCAAACCACCCCTTCCCATAAATGTTCCTTCTGATTTACAGATTCCGTATTGTTGTCTTCATGACGCAGGTCTCCTATCGATTCTACCTCCCCCAAGTCTTTATGCCACCAGTTTCCTATTGCCCCCCATAGATGCCTTACCTCCGGACACGTTATCAGTGTGTGATCGATTGTCTCCGGAACATTTTCACACCTTGGGCATAAGGTCGAGTGTAGATCTATGCCCATTTTATCTAAATTCACCCTACTTGGATCCTTCCTTTGTGAACTCTCCAAATAAAAATACAAACTTTTTTGGGGACGACTGTTTTCCACCTTGTTTAGGTATCTCTTGTGACTATCCGTCTTTCCTCCATCAATTCTTCTTGGTGCTAAACTTATGTGAATCGTCTAAGATTCCATTCCACTTTATCCTTGTTGCTCCGGTCAAGTTTGATTTCTTCAAGTTTGTTTTGAAGATTTTCTAATTCTCCAAGTTCTCTTACTCTCGGAGGTCTTCTCCAACTCCATTTCCGTTCCCATTCGTCTTCCTTCCATTCCCCTCTATCCGCTACTTTTGTTTCTTGATCCAACTCTAGGCGAAAGAGCCTCGCGAAGTATTCTTTTAGTGTCTTCGAACCCACCCATGTCTCGTTCCAAAAGCTTGTGTCTTTTCCGTCTCCGACTCTCTTACGAAATGAGCTCAAGCACGCAATGCCAAGACTATCCACCTCTCTTCCGATCTGTATTATGTTATTCCATATTGAACAGGGGCGTAGCCAGAATTTTAATTTAGGGGGGCTTAAGATCGCAAGGTTTAGCTTGTCGATTGATGTTATTCAAACAAAAGGTTAGTGTGTGATATGCGATTAATGTTAGTTCTTATAAGTTTCATGGGATTTTGAGAGGAAAATTTGAGTCACGTGTATAGATAAAAAATAATGAAAAAAAACCCAGAATATTGTGACTTTTTTTATCTATAAAATGTTAGAAAATAGCTGAATATTTTATATTACAATGTTAATTGAAATCAAAAAAACATTTTTACCATTAAGTGAGTTGTTACCTCATGAATACATCGTAGATGACTTCATTATAAATTTATTTATTATATGGACAAAAACATATTTAATTATTTGGAAGAGGAAAAGTAAGAATATGAAAATCTATAGTTCAAAAAGTAATAATATAAAAACTTTGATTTATATATTCCTGATTTTTGTATAAAGATATCAATATTGATTTAACTTATTATAAGTTTTGTTGTAATAAAGTTCTATTAAAATGTTTGACACAAAAAATAATAATAATGAAAAAGAAAATACTTAATAAATATAACTAATAAAAACCAAATATTGACATTTAAAAAAAAATTAAAAGAAAAAACTAAATTTAACTAAGGGGATCCAACCTGAGATAGACATTTAAACAAAAAATTTAAAAGAAAAACCTAATTTAAACCTGAGATTGAGATTTAAATAAGAAAATTTAAAAGAAATAAAAAAAAAAATTAAAAGAAAAATATAAATTTAAAACACAAGGCTCGAACTTGGTTCTTCAGTGACATAACACGTAGCTTAAACCATCTCCTCCACTAAAGCTCATATGTTTTATTTCCTATATATATATATATATATATATATTATATATAACAGAATAGTTAGGGGGGGCTCCACACCATTCAGTCCCCCCTTGTCTCCGCCTAATGTAATATAAAGAATGTAAATTATCGTGATTGAAGCATTAGTTTAATAATGTTAACTATTTAGACTATTTTAAGGTTACTGATAAGTATGATATCCCAGCAATTAGAAATGACCTATGGTTATAGACAAATGGACTCGGGTAAATCGGGACGCAAACTATTAAATAGAGGTTATGAAATAAGTATAAACAAATATTGATGATTGATTGTTTGATAGGGGTTGTTGAATATTATAGGATAACTCCGATGGTTGAAAGAAAAACAAGGCTATCAAGGTGGGTTCAAGTAGTCTTAAAACTGGGCACACGTCAAACGTATGCATTTTACATAACTGATTCATGTTGCTTGTATTTAAATGGGCATCGTAGAAAAATGAATGATTTAAATGGTTTTATGAAAAGTGTTTATTTATGTTCTGTCCAAAGTAATTTGAAGATAAAATGAGCATGCTAAAATATTTAGAAAAACTAAACAAAATGCACTCTGATGCATTTAAACTTGATGTTTATTTGTGTTGGTCCCAATAAGGGTCTACAAGAGTTAAATATTAAGTAAACAGTTTGTAGAAGGGGGGGGGGGGTTGAATACAAACACACAGATTTTGGTTTTTAAATGAGTTTATAGATAATAAACAAATTTACAGTTACAAGCGGAATTAGAACAAGTTTAAAACCTATTCTATTGTAACTTAAGAAACACACAGTTTGATGCACAAGAGGAAGGAAGAAAGAATACAGAAGGTATAGGCTAGAAAGAAGCATACATTAGATGAAGAGGATATCTCCATCTTATTTATACCCGTTTGCATTTAATGCAAGACAAAAGGTACATGCCACGTGTCAAGCTTGGATAGGAAGCTTGTCCTTGTTAATAAGACAGCCATGCTTTTGGCCGAATATGAACAGTACCGTATCAGATATGATGGGGACATAAGAGACCAATCGTACGTCCTTTTCTGACATGGTTCTAGGTTTGACTTTTGTGCATCGAAGATAAAATCAATCTTTAGTCTTGCAGAGGAAGCTTCATTTGATCGCTGACACTGAATTTTCAAGGATGAACTTCAGTGTTGCTAAGGCTTCACAAGACTTCACACTTTGAGTAGATAATCGCTGCTATCGCTGAATCGCTTCAGGTCACTTAGCTGATTATCTCTTTCTTCAGCTTTGGTCTTCGACTTTCGCTGAATGGTCTTTTGGTGTGATAGCTGATCTTCAGGTCTTCAGAGATAAGCTTGTTGTTCCTAGATCTTCAGTGAGCGCTGATGGCAATCAGCGTATGCTGTCGCTGAATTTGAACAGAAGCCTAACTAAGGAATTTCACTAAGTATATTAAAGAAATTATATTCAAATCATTGAGAGGAGTTATGATCAACAATCTCCCCCTATTTGATTATGATTAAGCAACATAGGAAAATTGCTTTTAAAAGATTAGCAGGGACTTATAAAATTTGAAATAAATTTTCTAAGTACTAATCTGTAAGATCTTTTTCAGCTAATCTATTATCTGAATTGAGTTTCATTTATAAGGATATGAAATCACAATTTTACAAGTAGAAAAGCTTAAAGTACATTCACTGATTGAACTTTCAGAGTGAAAGTTCAGTGAGCTAAGAAAAGTTAAGAAAATAGAACTCTTATGTTCATTGTCCCTTTTACTTTTTTAGGGATCTTTTCAGTACGAGATGGAGTAAAGTACTCGAGTGTATTTCATTAATTATAATCTGAAGATATTACATAGAAATGAAATTACAATAATTAAAGTGAAAGTACATTTACACTGAAGAAAATATTACAAAGGAATAAAAAGCTACTACCAATCAGAGAGGCTCACATTTCTTATTTGTAACTCATGTTCAAAAAGCATCTTCTGTCTGATTACCAGAGGGTCATTAGACCAGCAGTAACAGTATAAGATTTTTATGAAACGAGTAGGGGCCTTATGAATTTCCTTGTTTCTGAAGAGACGAAACTGTCTTTCATTATCCAAGAAAATCATGCCAGATTCAGGGAGCAAGATGACTTCATTTTCTTCATATATTCGATCTGTAGGAAGAGAGGTGTTCAGCATTGAGATATCAGGGAGCGTCATATGACTAATGATGCTTTCAAGATCAAATTTGACACTATGTTCATTTCTTGAGCTTGGGCCTTCTTCAGATGTTGATCTTCTTTTCTTAGATGATTCAGGGAGAGAGGGAACTTGTACATGTTGTGACATTCTCTGCAGCAACTGATTCAACTCATCTTCTACCACATTCTTGAACTTGGATTTGGAACCCTGAATGGCATCTCTGATTTCGAGCCATTCAGTGTATCCATATAATCTTAAGAATTTTGCTTCTTCTCTCTCTATTCTGGATGGCCTTGTCATTCTTACATATACCTTTGGCCCACCTCTGTTGGAGTGTCGCCCTTGGATAGTTGCGTGAATGATTTTGGCCTCAGATCTTCGAAAGTTCAGCATCTATGTGCACCAATCCAGTTCTTTGTCTTTCTGAGTTGTGGCTTCAGTGGTTAGTGCAGTGAGTATCTTCTGTTGAGCGAGAATGGGATCTACATTCAGGTTTTCTTGTGCAAGTTCTTTCTGAGCAAAAGCTGCAGTGAGCCGTTCACTCTTTTCCAATTGTTCTTTGGCCGCTTTGTCTCTTGCTGAGTCTTCCCTGAGAATCTTCCTTGCTAAAGCAAGATCATTCTCGGTTTGCTTTATATTTTCATCTCTGATCCTCTGAGCTTCCAATGCTTGTTCTCTCTTCTCTTTGGATAGAAAGTAGAATTCATCTACCATCCTGACTGGTACAACGTTTATTGGGTCTTCATGGGGTACCCTTATTCTTTTGGATTTGAATTCCCTTAGGAATTTTATTCGCCTTTCTTCCTCTTCAGGCTCGCTTATGATCTGCTTCTGAATGCGACGTCTGGGAATGAGGCATTCTTCTTCCTCAGAGTCAGTTTCCACTATGTACATAAACTGCTCTTCAGAAGAAGGTTCCCTTCTTGTGGATGAGTCCTTTGGGGGACGGGGATCACTGAGGGAAGGAGATAAAGAAGGAGATTTATCAGAGAGAGGGTTTGAAAGAGGAGAGGTTATAGAGGGGGTTTTAGAGAGAGGAGTAATATAAGGGATAAGCTGAAGAGATACCTTGTCAGCGGTCTCCCCCTCTGTTTGTGGGATTGGGGCATCAAGATCAACCACTTTATGTGATCCTTTGCCTGAGGGACCAGATCCATCCCCCAAGGGCTCTAGCTGAGATGTGCCTGGCCTGGACATTCTGAAATGTTCCATTGCAAATCCCATGTCATCATCATCATCATCATCTCCAAAGTGAGGTATGAGTTCCTCTTCTTCTTCTTCATCATCATCCTCTTCTTCATCATCATCATCACCAAACCTTACAGCGAAGGAAGGTTATGCTCTTTGAATGTAAGGAGAGATCCTTTCATCAGGGAACCTCCGGTTGTGCTCGCCGATTATTTCGTCAACGAACTCTTTGGCTGCCTTCTCCCCCTCAATGTTATCATGGGGCAGAACGTGGAACATCACAGTGCGAACATTCGTTTGCACGTCCTGAAGCATGGTCCGATCAACAACAGCAAATGAGGGACCAGCCCCACCGAGCCTTGAGAGAGCCTGCATCACTTTGGACTGAGTCTTTTGAATAGACTCGAGGACAGCGGCCTGAACATTGACCTTTTGCTCAATGTTGATGAGGGATTGGCGAAGGTCCTTATAATCCTCCTATAGACACTGAACGTCAAACACTAGGTTGCTGACGTTCGTCTTCATTCCAGGAGTACCAGCGACCTGCCAGAAGATTAACTCAGTTGAAGTTTGCAGTGTGTCCACCCTTGCCCTGGTGAGAGCACATTCATTGACAAAATAGTCAATGGCAGGGAATGTGGGACCAGGTAGAGACACAGGAGGTAACTCAGTGACCCTGGGAGGAAGCTTGGGGGCTTGATTCTATCTTGACATCCCTGAGCTTTTTAGCACTGGGAGGGCGCTAAGGAGACTTCATCGCCGTCTTCGAAGTGGTGGTGGTGTTGGTGGTGGTTGCTGTCGCTGAGTAGACAGGAGCAGTGGAAGCAGCTGATGACATTAACAAAGAGTCAAGAAATGAATCTGGATCAGATGATGGATGAAATGTACCATTATTTTCCTTGAGAATATCATGAGGATTACTCTCAGGGACTACTTTTGCAGAGGTAGTGTCTTGAGGATCACTGACCAGTGTCTTAGAGTATCTGAAAGAGACACTCTGAGGTCCTTTGATATTGGCTTTCCAAAACTTAGGTTGCCTAAACAATATTGAGGTTTGGACTGCATGCATTTCAGCATCATCAGGGATAGGGACAACTATCGCTGAGTCACTTGCTGATGTGAGGACCAAAGAAGTAGAGATGGAAGAGGTAGAGAAGGCAGTGAGATTAGTACCCGATCCATCTTCAGCAGAGCTGGCTATAACACCTTCAGAGACCTTAGTCATTGATGGTGGTGGTAGTGCTGATGAAGCTTCAACGGCAGCAGAAACCGTTGGAGTGGCTATGGATGAGGGTGGTGTTTGTAGTACACCAAAATCAGAGAGGATGGTCTGTTGAGAGACCACCTTCTTGGGCTTCTTTGAGGCGATGGTCTTCTTATGACCATCAGTTGGGGTTTTCCTCTTACAAGCAGCAGCAGTGCCTTGGGTACTCACTGGGGGGATGGGCAGCGAGGAGGTCACTGAAAGAGGTGCTCATATTACTTGCAGCATGTAGGGAGTGAGAGGAGCATCACCTGGACGTTCCTCAAGATCCAGGGACTTCTTCCCTACCATTGAGAAGGCAAAGTCACTGACTTTCGGGTAGCTCTCCCCGAAAGCCTCTTCAAGGATGGTGGAGAAGAAACGAGGGTAAGGGATAACGGTATGTCTAGCGGTGGCGTTGAGGCGGCTACACATATCGCTGAAGATGTAGTCAGCGTAGTTCAAAGGATGACCCGTGCAGAGAGAATAGGCAAGGTCTTGAAAGTGCTTGCTCGCCTGATCATGGGAGCCAACTTTGGACCCCAGGCACTGAATGACCTGGGTGAAAATGTACTGCCATTGAGCAGGGAGTCGCTTCTTTTCCAGCTTTGAACCCACCATCTTCACTGAGGGTTTCTCCCATTTGTAGCTAATGGAGTTCAAGAAAACATCTATCTGCTGCTTAGTTGGTTCAGCACCCCATTGCACACCCTTCTTGCGCTGAGGGAGTCTTAGCGCCTTGCGTACGAACCCCGCTGAGAACGAGAAGAAGCCAAGTTCAGGGATTGTGAAGGCAATAGCAGGGAGGACAGTGCGCTTGTCCGTTTTCAGAGTGGTACATTGCGCCGTGTACCAGAGAGCCTGAAGGTGAGAGGTAATGCCTACTGGGTTGTGGACGAAGGCATACATCAGAGGGCATGCCTTGAGGAAGGTTGCAGCGTCCTTGAACTGAGGGCGTTCAGAGGGAATGTCCACTAATGCAATGTAATTGCATGGCTTGAAGGTTGATTTTTCCAGCTCGAATTGGCAGTTTGGTGCAGCGACCAACTGGTTTTCAGCAGCAGTAATTTCAGCGATGTTGGAAGCAGAGGCCATTTCTGTAGGAAAAATGGCAACACCAAAGAGATAAATCATGGTTTTAATACATGAATGTATAAACCAGAGTTTTGGTATAAAAAGTACCAAATGTAAGATCAAAGAAACAAGTATTTTGATGAACAATATCAAAATGCTTGTTGGTGATAAAAAAGAAATAAATTTTTTTTTAGAAAGAAATAAATTAGAAAAAGGATAAAATTTTGAAGAAAAAAAAAATCTTCTGTTCTAAGAACAGGGTTTTGAAAGTATAGAATTTATTTTTCACTCTAAAAGCAAGATTTTATCGATTTTTAAGAATGAAATAGGTAAGAAAGGTGAAACAAGTTGTTTCCAGTTCTTAACTTTAGGTTTAGATCAAACCTTAGTCGAGTGAAGGAGAAAAACGCACAAGTGCGTGTTCTTGGTGTTCTTGGAGAAAACTTGAAGATTCGAAGGTTTCTTTTGTCTTTAGGAAAGTTATGAAAGCGGAAGGAAGCAAGTAAGGCAAAAGAAGTGCTTAAATAGCAAGAGGAGAGAGAAAGGAGGCTAAACGACGGTTTTAGCTTTTTGAAAAAGAAATGATGACCTGGCGCACGTTCCAAGAAAGGAGTTGGAATGGAAACGTCATGGTCCGTCGTGTGTCAGAAAAAGGTCTGACGTGTCCTTTTCTTAGTTTTTAAAAGATTTTAATGATAGTTATCCACAAGGAATGAATATCATTAATATTTTTTAAAACACTTCATCAAAAACAATAAAGGATTATCAGTGATGGGTTTTCTTTAAGAATCAGAGACGTCACTGATTCAGAGTACACAGATATCACTGAATCAGAGTACACAGATATCACTGAATCAGAGTTCAGCGAATGGAGAGATTGAAGGCTTTTCTTTGTATCACTGAATTTTTTGTTCACTGAATAAATACTTTATTCAACGTTCAACATACCAACTTCGCTGATAAGTAGATTGAATCTAGTCTCATCAAGAGGCTTGGTGAAAAGATCAGCGAGCTGATATTCAGTAGGAACAAAATGAAGTTCAACTTCACCATTCATCACATGATCTCTGGTAAAATGATATCGGATCTCAATGTGCTTGGTTTTTGAATGAAGTACAGGGTTGTTAGCGATTGCAATAGCACTAGTGCTATCACAATATATAGGAATCTTAGAGAGCTTTAGATCGTAGTCTCTGAGTTGATTTCTCATACAAAGGATTTGAGCACAACAACTACCAGCGGCTACGTATTCAGCTTCAGCGGTGGAATTGGACACTGAGTTTTGCTTTTTACTTGTCCAACTTATTAACTTACCACCTAGTAGCTGACACCCACCAGTGGTGCTTTTCCTATCAATTTTACAACCTGCAAAATCACTGCCAGAGTAACCAATGAGATCAAATCCTGAACCCTTGGGATATACCAAAGGCCTAGATTTGGAGTTCCTTTCAGGTATCTAAAGATTCGCTTTACAGCGATAAGATGGGATTCCTTAGGTTCAGCTTGATACCGAGCGCAGAGACATGTACAGTACATGATGTCGGGTCTACTTGCTGTAAGATACAGCAGAGATCCAATCATCCCTCAATAGGCAGTGACATTGACTGGTTTCCCATTAGGGTCCTTGTTCAGAGTCAGAGGAGGTGCCATGGGGGTCTTCATTGCTGAGCATTGATTCATGTCAAAATTGTTCAGCATGTCTTTAACATATTTGCTTTGACTAATAAAGATACCTTTATCAGATTGCTTTATCTGCAAACCTAGAAAATATGTTAGTTCACCCATCATACTCATTTTATATTGTTTCTTCATTCTTGCAGCGAAACGAGTACACAGCTTGGGTCTTGTGGAACCAAAGATAATGTCATCGACATATATCTGAGCGAGTATGGTATGACCTTTATATTTTCTTAAAAACAGGGTTTGGTCAATTTTTCCACGAACAAATTTTTCTTTTAGAAGGAATTTAGAGAGGGTATCATACCAAGCTCTAGAAGCTTGTTTTAACCCGTAAAGAGCTTTTTCGAGTTTAAAAACATAACCAGGGTGGTTAGGGTCTGAAAAACCAGGGGGTTGTTATACATAAACATCCTTGCTGAGTTTCCCATTTAGAAAAGCACTTTTAACATTCATTTGAAAAACTTTGAAGTCCTTATGGGCAGCATAAGCTAAGAAGAGTCTTATGGCTTCTAAACGAGCTACAGGGGCAAAGGTTTCATCATAGTCGATTCCTTCTTCCTGTCTATAACCTTGAGCAACAAGTCTAGCCTTATTGCGAATTACAATCCCGTTTTCATCTAGCTTATTTCTGAAAACCCATTTGGTTCCTATGATAGTTTTGTCAGAGGGTCTAGGAACAAGATTCCAAACTTTATTTCTACGAAATTCAGTCAGTTCTTCTTGCATTGCTGAGATCCAGTTAGGATCAGAGATAGCTTCATCTATCTTCTTAGGTTCAGAGAGAGAGATGAAATTAACATAAAGACAGATATTACCTGTGCCTCTACGTGTTTTGATACCTGCAGTGGGATCACCAATAATTTGATTTATTGGATGGTTTGCAGTCCATCGCTGAGCTGGTGGTTGAGGAGAGAGATCAACGGCAGATTCAGCGACTTGTTCTCCAGTTTCTGGATTAGGACCTGTTTTAGCGACTGGTTCTTCATTCAAAATCAAATCAGGAGATTGATTTTCAGAGATAGTTTGGTTGTTCACAGAGGAATTTCCAAGAGAGATATCAGCAGCAGGAATCTGATTGAGAGGAGTAATATTCATCCCTGAAGATGGTTGATCATTACTTGTTGGGTTTACAGGGATCTCATCATCACAAGCTTCAGTAGGAGGTTGATTGCTGAAATATGTTTCAGGTTCCCCATAATGAGATTTCATCCAAGCATTCAATTCTTCATCATCATCAAGATTATGAGAAGGATGAATGGGACGAGATTCATCAAAGTTGACATGCATAGATTCTTCAACATGTTGTCTTCTTTTGTTGAATACTCTGAAAGACTTAGATACAGAGGAGTATCCAAGAAATATATCATCATCAGCCTTGGGATCGAATTTACCCAAATGATCTCTGTCATTCAGAATGTAACATATACATCCAAAAATGTGAAGATATTTCAGAGTCGGTCTTCTCCCATGAAATAATTCATAGGAAGTCTTCTTGAATCGCCTAACAATCAGGGATCGATTCTGAGTAAAGCACGCTGTATTGACAGCTTCAGCCCAGAATTGAGTTGGAAGACGCGATTCGCTGAGCATTGAGCGAGCTGCTTCGATTATAGTTCGATTTCTTCTTTCAGCAACACCGTTTTGCTGAGGAGTTCTCACTGACGAGAAGTTGTGAGAGATGCCTTTTTCTTCAAAGAAATTAACCAAGGTACTGTTTTTTAATTCAGTACCATGATCACTTCTTATGGAGCGAACAAGTAAGTTGTTCAGAACTTCCATCCTTTTGATAAAAGAGATTATCATTTCAAGGATATCACTTTTGGATCGTAAGAAAAATACCCAGGTATATCTGGAGTATTCATCAACAATAACTAAAGTGTATTTCTTTCCGGATATAGATTGGACATTGACAGGTCCAAAGAGATCCATGTGGAGTAGCTGAAGAGGAGCGGTCACTAAAGAAATTTGCTTTGACCTGAAGGAGGCCTTAGTCAGCTTTCCCTTTTCACACGCTGAACAAAGAGATTCCTTTGTAAAGGTATGATTTGGGAGGTCTCTGACTAGATCTTTTTGAGACAATTCATTTATTGTCTTAAAGTTGAGATGAGAGAGTCTTTTATGCCATAACCAGTTTACATCTGAGGATGCTCGAGAGATAAAGCACATGTTCTCAGAGTGAGAGTTATTCATATTAATAACATAAACGTTTTCAACTCTTTTGCCAGAGAGGGCAAACTTATCATAGAAGTCAGTGACAGCACATATGTTCTTTAGAAATAGAACTTTGAAGTCTTTGTCACATAAATGACTAACACTTAAGAGATTGTGTTTCAGTCCTTCAACGTAGGAAACACGATTAAACGAGGTAGCTTCGTTGGACAGAATTCCATAACCTTTAGTGTATCCTTTGCCATTTCCACCAAAGGTCACTGAAGGACCAGCTTCTTCCTTGTAGTCAGAGATCAGAGATTTTCTGCCTGTCATATGCCTTGAGCATCCGCTATCGAGATACCAGATACCTTTGGCACTCTACATACAACAAAATGATTAATTGTTTGAAGGTACCCATATTACTATGGGTCCTGCTTTGTTAGTGGAAGAAGTGGCGGATGAGCTATTAGCTGAAGAACTCTCTTCAGTGGATATCTTCACCTTTGGTTTTGCATCCTTGGTGGATTTCACTCTCGCTGATTTATCAGCTTGAGCTACTTTCTTTCCATGAGCTAGTTTATCAGCTCTAATAGCATTAGGACACTTACTTGCAATGTGGGTTGTTTCACCACAGTGAAAGCACTTCCTATATTTATAAGGTTTAGAATTCAGAGAGGAAACAGAAGAGAAAGGAACCTTTTCAGGGATAGGACCAAGAATTCCTTTTTCCATAGTCCTTGGAGGTATTACTACCTTTTCAGGGATAGGAGTGAGATCAATCTTAATTCTGGGAGTTGGTCTCTGAGAGAATCAGAGACCTTCTTCCTAGATTTAGAATTGTTCTCTGAGACTTTCTTGCTCTTATTCAGAGCGATCTTATTCTTAGGAACTTGGTCAAGAAACTTGTTCTCGATCACTTTCTTAGAATTAAACAAAGGAACCTTCTCTTTTAAAAGAGAGGAAGAAGTTGAAGAAGAAGGATCAGGGATAGAAAAGACAAGCATTCCAAATTTGAGCATGGAACGGTCACTCCCTGATTCCTCTTTTTCAGAGTTAAAGCCTAACCCACTTCTTGTTTTCATAGGGATTTGGGCATTGATGATCTTGTTGACTTCTTCAGAAGCCTTATACCATCCTTCAATGGTTGCATTTTCAGATATAAGATCAGCAGTGGCCTTTTCCCTATCAGCAATAGCTTGCTGCTTCTCGATGCTAATAGTTTGGTTTGCAAAGACTTGGTCTTTCAGGGATTCTTCAATCTTAGAAAGTTCTTTGATTTTAAGATGACAATTTTTTAATTGTTCAGATAAATCAGTATTTATTTTTTCAACTTTAATCTTTCCATTTAAAGCATTGTAGAAGTCAACAGTCATAGCATCAAGGGCTGACAAGTTATCATTTTCAAAGATAACAGTAGTAGAGGGGAAAAATACCTGAGTGGAAGGAGACTCAGAGGAAGAAGTTTCAGTAGCTTCTTCAGCGTCCTCGATTCTTGCCATTAGACATAGGAAGGCAAGATCTTCTTGATCAGACCCAGACTCTTCAGAGGTCTTAGCCCAATCGTCTTCAGCATCCCAGTCTACTTCTTCAGCGATTAGACCTTTGCTTTTATGCTGGTTCTTCTTCAGATCTTGGTATTTGTTTTTGAGTTTCAAATACTTCTCCTTTTTATCAGAGGTCTGGGAGGTGGTAGGTGCAGCAACTTTCTTTGATCGACATTCGCTGGCGAACTGACCCTTTCGCTGACAGTTAAAGCAAATAGTTGAAGCTTTCTCAGCTAGAGCAGTTTTGGGCTTTTCAGAGTCAGAGAGAGTGGAGGGTTTTCGAAAGTTACTCTTTCTAGCAAATCTTCTAAAGTTGTTGGTTAGAAGAGCCAGAGAGTTATCAAACTTAGAGATGTCAGCATCAGTGAGTGTGTCTTCTGAATTAGTTTGAGTTAATTCAGTTATGGAGGTGATAGAAGAAGAAGGAAAGTTTTTAGGAGTATTTGCCTCTAAAGTCACAAGTGCCAAAGAAGTACTTTTGGCACCTTTGAGTTCATTAATAAGGTTCTTCCTTAAAAGTAGAGATCGTTCCTCATTTAAGAGCATTCCATATAAAGCACTTAAAGATAAGGTTTCAAGATTCTTTGACAGCTTTAGACATGTAGTGTACACTGCCCATTGATCGGGTAGTGCCTCCATGAATTTTGTCAGAATTTCAGCGTTTGAATATATTCTGTCGACTGATTAGAGATCAATCAGCAGGCAATTGAAACGCTGGTGAATTTGAGAGAGAGATTCACCTTTGTGATGCATAAAACTCTCATATTGTCTTACGAGGTTTATACATCTCGTTACTTGAACCTCAGAGGTTCCTTCATATTGGATACATAGGGTATCCCACATAGCTTTCGAAGTTCTCATTTTCATTACTGAATGATATACTTCATCAGGCAAAGACATTGCTATTATAGATCGTGCTTTCGCATCAACTTCTTTCTTGTCTTCCTCAGTCCATCGATCTGGAGTTTTTACAATACTCCTTTCAGCGACGGCTGGGGTGGTAGTAGTGGCAGGAACACTTGCTACTATGGTTGTAGGAACGAAAGGTCCGTTTCCTACATAGTATGGGATCTTAGGATCAGATCCCTCTAGAAAAAGTGACATTCTTTCTTTCCATAATGGGAAATTATCATGGCTGAACCTTGGAGGTTTAACTAAAGATCCATTATCGTTGTAGTTCGTATTAGGGTTTGTCATTTTAAAATATGATATAAAGAAAAATATTTTAAAAAGAAAGATAACAACACTGCTCTGATACCACTTGTTGGTCCCAATAAGGGTCTACAAGAGTTAAATATTAAGTAAACAGTTTGTAGAAGGGGGGAGGTTGAATACAAACACACAGATTTTGGTTTTTAAACGAGTTTATAGATAATAAACAAATTTACAGTTACAAGCGGAATTAGAACAAGTTTAAAACCTATTCTATTGTAACTTAAGAAACACACAGTTTGATGCACAAGAGGAAGGAAGAAAGAATACAGAAGGTATAGGCTAGAAAAAAGAATGCATTAGATGAAGAGGATATCTCCATCTTATTTATACCCGTTTGCATTTAATGCAAGACAAAAGATACATGCCACGTGTCAAGCTTGGATAGGAAGCTTGTCCTTGTTAATAAGACAGCCATGCTTTTGGCCGAATATGAACAGTACCGTATCAGATATGATGGGGACATAAGAGACCAATCGTACGTCCTTTTCTGACATGGTTCTAGGTTTGACTTTTGTGCATCGAGGATAAAATCAATCTTTAGTCTTGCAGAGGAAGCTTCATTTGATCGCTGACACTGAATTTTCAAGGATGAACTTCATTGTTGCTGAGACTTCACAAGACTTCACACTTTGAGTAGATAATCGCTGCTATCGCTGAACCGCTTCAAGTCAGTTAGCTGATTATCTCTTTCTTCAGCTTTGGTCTTCGACTTTTGCTGAATGGTATTTTGGTGTGATAGTTGATCTTCAGGTCTTTAGAGATAAGCTTGTTGTTCCTTGATCTTCAGCGATCGCTGATGGCAATCAACGTATGCTGTCGCTGAATTTGAACAGAAGCCTAACTAAGGAATTTCACTAAGTATATTAAAGGAATCATATTCAAATCATTGAGAGGAGTTATGATCAACAATTTGGCATGTTATTGATTTAACCCATCGAATGTACTATTGGTGGGGTTTTTTCGATGATGTATTAGATCCGGATCTGGCGACTTAGGGTCACCCCCTTTGTTGCGTTTGTATTGGGGTCACTCCCTTTACAGTTAGACGGGGTGCTCCCATTTGGTGTTTATGGAGTACCATGCACTTATCGTGCCAGATAATCGACTAATAGGCATAGTGTTTATAATACACAACGTGCACATGGTGATTATGCCGAAACTAGCCTAACGAATAAGTGGATTGCTGGGTAGGGCTCCTTTACTGATTTCGATTCTTGGTGTTGGTCTCCCCTACGTATGTGTATGTATGTATATATATATATATAGTGAATAGTAATGTATTGGTTTGCATATTACCAATGATTATAAATCATGCATTCTTTTGGAGTTTTTGGATCGATTTGATTTTTGGTGTAGCATTTTATTATATAAACTCGTGGACTCACCAGGCATAAAGCCTGATTTGTTTTTACTTTCGACGTGTATCCTAGGATCAAGATAAGAGAGTATAGTGACAGGTGTAACCATTGATAGGTAATCATATTGGTTGATACAACGTTTTTGTTACCGTATCGCTCGGGACCAAAGATTAGTTCAAAATAGTTTACAATAGATTTAATATTTGTACATTTGGTGTATAGTTATAATCAATAGTTAATGTATGTGGTGCTAATGCAGGCTTTTGGTTTTGTTAGTTGATTAGTGTATATATGTAAATATGATTAATAGGTTATAAAACAGGCAAATGACGAGTTTCGAATGGGTTATGCTGAATTTTTTGGGTATATTTGCTAATATAAAAGTAGGGTATTACAGTCAACAAGATACGATTGTGACAAAATGTATTTGTGTGTACCCTTGTAGTAAGATTCAAATCCCTATCATGTTCACCGGATAAGATTTATGACACTCGGTAGATGCTTACCGACAAGCATTTAGTAATTAGCCCTTAACATTGATATTTGTATGTTATCAACTTAATTAGTTCATCGGATCAGTTTGGTTTATCTCATAAATCATAATTGTACTCGACATCATCGCTTATATTTCTTCGCTTTTTACATCCCGCCGCATTGCATAGGTACAAACAGGGACGAAACACAGGTCTTTAGAACCTAGGGGGCCAAATGAGCTCATTGATTTTTTTTTTTAGTTTTGTACTTAATAATGGTTAAGATCGATTAACTTGAAGAGTCAAAGATTCGTAATACCAGTAAGTACTCAGCTCATTCAAAAGCTCGATTTTAAATTTTCCGACATGAAGTGATGAACCAAGCCGTTGGAGGATAAACATTTCAAGTAAAACATGTTGATATGTTGAAAAATCATATGATCAAATGATAAAAAAGTATTGAGCTTGAACCGGATAAGAGCTCGAACATTAAACAAATATTCAAACTCAAACCCTACAAGAAAAAGTCATTTGAGCTCGACTTGTTAACACCCCTGGTATAGTGGTAGTAGGGGATGATTTCCCTGATAGTTTTATATCAGTTTTAAAAAAAACTAAATAAAACCTAATATGTGACGAAATTGCTACTAAGATGATACGTTGCCAAAGTAGAGAGATTTCTGGAAATTTAGAAAAACATATCAAACACAATTTGAAACAATCCTTTCTTGAAAATTTACAAGATCTATTGTGTCTCACAATTAGCTATCAGTAGACCAGCAAATGATGAGATCCATCTTGTCTCAAAAGTAGCTAAGAGCATCTCCAAGAGCTTCCTCAAAATGGGGAAAATGGATAAAATGATGATTTTAATTCAAAAATTTGCTCCAAGAGATTCCCCAAAACTATCTCCAAAATGGAGAAACCAAGAGACAAAGTGAGTTTTTCTCCAAATATGGAGATCACTCCAAAAATGATTACAATGTGAAAGAACCAATAGAAAATCTTGAAAATAAATATTTAGATAGAAAAAAATATATTTTAATAGATATTTATAATATTTTAATATTATAATCAATGATGGGTTCTCTAAAATAGGGATTTGTTGGAGATGGATGTAAATATTTTTGAAAATTTTAAATTTTGATTCTCGTTTTAGAGAAATTTTAAGGATTCTCTTGAAAATGCTCTAACAGTAGAGTTGCAAATTATTAATTGATTTAATGATATTTCATACCTAATAAAGGCTAAACGTCAGTTGGGTCCATTATAGTAGAACTTTTTCTTAATTCAAAATTTTAGTAAAAGACGAGTAAAAAGGTAAACTGATAAAAAAAAAAAGAGGCTTTATTGCTATTTTGGTGAAAGAAAGTTGATAACTTAAATTGGGATCATGTTTTAATGTAGAAAAAGCTTTGGCATTTCAATTTTGGATGAATAGGTCCATTTTGGTTATTTTAAAAATACAACGATTTCTGGAAAATAAAATAAGAATGATTATTGTATTATTATTTCTGGAAAATACAACAATTTTGGATGAATAGGTCCAATTGTGTTCTTGATACTATTATTGTATTAAAAATGTCTTGTATAAAAATGATTATTTTTATGTTGATATTCTTATATTAAAGTTTTGTTTCATGTTATGTTAAAACATGCCTAATATGGAAAATGGAAAGTGGAAAATGAAAAGTGATAGAAAATGCACAACCAAACGTATTTTCTAATTTTCTAAAAATGGAAAATAAAAATTCCACTATTTCAACCAAACGTGTTTTCTAAAATTTCTATAGAAATCTGAGAATAAAAACTCAACTCCATTTTCTAAAAACGTTTTCTAGAAGAATGAAAACAGTTTTCCGGAAACAAACACTCCCTTAAAATCCATATTTGCTCTATTTTAAAGAAAACATTGGAGATGCTCTAAGGAGTTACCATACTTCTCTCTTGCGACCTATATTTGTCATTCAATGACATTTAAACCAATTTTTAATTATATCACCCAAGAGATCACTATTATCTTTCCTTATTATTGGTTTATGTTTCTTTCCGTTTTTTATTTGATAGCTATATTTTTTACTCCAGCCACTCGTGATCTCACCTCCCATTTGTCCAACCAAACTCCTATTTTCTTCTTCCGGTTTGTCTTCTTCAATTGCACTCTTCTTGCTATGGGACACCATTAACTCATGATCATTTATCTTTTTTGTGGCCTTGTGAGTTTTTAGTTCTACATCTAATACATATACTCACATATAAAGATATCTATAGTCTATAGATATACATTTGGTTTTTAAGTTAGTTATTCGATTCCCCATTTATTTGATCCTTTAGTAAACCATATAGCCTTTATAAATTCATTGGTATGGCACCAAACACGTATGTATCTTGAAACATGTCGATACTCGCTAATATCATTCTTGAAACTTTTTATTAATTTATGCAAAGGCTTCAAACCAAAAGATCCATTTATAGAGGTACTATATAACCAAATAACTAATTATAGTTCACGTATGATCTAAAGTACACATCTTAAGGTTTCCAACACAACATGGACTTGGAAAACATCAAAGTTATATAATGGTTGGTTCCGAAGACTTTAAATACTCATTCATATGTGTGACACCTCAAAATGAGATAAATAAATAAATATGGAAAAGAAAAAAAAGAATAAAATAAAATGGGTCTTTTATTTTATTGGACCAAGAATGTGAAGAAAAACGTGAAAATGGACCAATCGTGTCATTAAATGAAAGTGAGAAGTGAAGAAAATAGTTTATGTTTGATCGGACCAAAAACGAAGGAAAATGTTAGAATGGGGTGAAAAGTGTAAGTTTGACAAAAAGGAATGAAACCAGGGGGCGAAGGTAATTTCCTGATAGTTAAGGGGTTGTGTCAGTTGTTAACAGGTCCAAAGCATAGGGACCTGTTTTGTAAATATATCAGACCTGCAACTTTTCCGATTTGAAAATGACGGGTGATCTTTGAGGCTTGTTATTGGCTTGTTTAGTCAACTAATGCGCTAAACGTTTTAGGGATATATGCAGAGGGCATTCCCAGCTACATGTTGAGTTCAAGAAATTTCAGAAAACGCTGAGAAACGGGAGAGAAATCCGAGCTCAAAATCTCTACCCGAAATCTGTGTTTATCGTCTTTTTGAGGTAAAATACCTAACCAAATTTCGAGTTCTTTATATGGTTAGCTTTATTTTTAAGTCCTCTATCGAACCTTAGTAGCCTTATGTCTCAGATTTTAGTTTAGAAGGTTCGATTTTAAGCTTTTTATTTGATGTAAAAACTGAGACTTTAAATGAGAAAATGGGGCTTAATATTTGATGGTTCTTGTTGATTCTCGTTCATATGGTTGAGAAAAATGATTTTCTAGAGTTTTATATAAAGAATCAATGAAAACGGTTAGAAAACAAAGGAAACGAATGTTTTTTTCAGTTTTCCGGCGAAATGTCGTCGAAATGAGGCCGGCGACGGTTGTTCTTCTATTTAGTTCACGAGTTACGTGGGATGACTTTTTGAAGTTTGAATGTTTGGCAGATTTAGCCCCTGGACCTTTAAGTATTATGTTTAGACCACAACTTTGAGTTATAAATCAATCCTTCAACTTTAGGTTATTTTGAAATGACCTCAAGTTATTGTTTTTATAGGAATCATTAACATTTTTAAAAGTTGCATTTATGATATTAAGTATTTATACCAACTACTTAATTTACTTTGGACTTAAGCTATTTAAGGCTATTATGTAGAATATTTAATTAATTAATATAGTTTCTAAATTAATTAATATATTGGTTAAATTATTATTTAATTGATATATTAATTTATTTTAGGACATTATATTATAATAAGATTAAAGCGTCGTAATTTAAGATAAGTATTCATGGGGGCGTTTTAATTAAAGACATGGATTTATAAGTTTATAAATGATTATTTCGACGTTTTGGGACGTCGTCAAGTTTTAGACTTGGGTTTGACCAAAGTTAGTCGAGGTTGACCGAGTTGACCAAGGGCTGACTTTTATCTCGTTTGACCCACAAGTATTTTTAACTATGAGATCAAATGGAGATATTGAGACATTAAGAGACTTGGTTTTTGAGTTAAACTTTAGACCGAGCCGAGTTTGACCATAGTCGACTCTTGTTGACTTTTGGAGATTTAGCCATTAATTGGATATTATGATATGAAATGTGTAGGTCTTCAGTCAAGAGCTATCAGTAGTGATCTACACGGACAGGTGAGTCTTCATGAGATTTCACTGGGATGCATACCTACGTACAAATTTATTTTCAGCATTATATAATTTGTATGGTAATGTTTACGTATGCATGATGTTTCAGTTTACATACATGATCTAGTATATTTTACATGTATGTTATTTTATGATCAGTTGCATGCTATGTGTTTATTTTGTTTTCAAATAACTCTAGCATGCTAAAATATAGAAGTTTATGATGGTTTTTAGTGGATGGACATTTGACCAAGAAGTCACGACAAGTGGCACAACCCGTACTGGGCGTCTAGACAAGTGCAGGTCGGACAACCTAGGGAGTGCCAGTGACTAAATGATCCATGCCCCAGCAGACAGTTTACGAGATCTCTTTTTCTTTCAGTTTTGCGTGTTTTCAGAAAATGCATAGTATTTGGCACAAAGTTTACATGTTGATATGTATGATGTGAAATGATTTTATACACGCAAACCATGAACTCACTGAGCTTTATAAGCTGACTATAGTATGCATCTCAGGGACAGAAGGTTTCAGGTTGGACAAGGGAAAAAGAGCACATAAAGATTTGTTTAGTCCATTTAAGTTCAATATTAATATTCAGATAATTATAATGGATAAATTTGTAACGCAATCCGGTATGGGACGGATTAGCATGTACGGATTAGCATGTAAGTTACATATTTATTGTTTTAAGTCTTCCGCTGTAAAAGGTTTGAATTTAGTCGTCATTTTGAAGTATTATTGGAGAATTTATTTCAGAATACGTAACATCATACAAGTATATAATATTTATATATGACAAATGAAACAAATAAATCAGACACCTTGAACCTTCTATGAGGCCAAATGATCACATATCGCTAGACCAAAAACCCTGTGGTCTCATTCATATGATTGATAGGATGGTGCATACAAGTTTTTCAACAAGGATGAATTTCATTAAGTTGACAATTTTCTTTGAACGTCTAATGGATTTGTAACTTATGAATCAAAGCATTACACAACTCTTGATTTTGGTTAATATCTAAACAATATTTAATCTTAATAACACACCATACAAGTATGGTGTAATTTAAGAGAAATAAAATTAAATGAAAAAATCAAAGGAGTATGTGATTGATAGACTACTTATGAAATTCTAACATATCTGATCGAGTAATAATCAAATACCAAATATCTTATCTCTTTTCCTTCTATTTTAGATTTTTTAGTTTTTTGAATGTTGACCTGTTCTTAAAAGATTGTTTGTGTGTGAGACCCTTGTGTTGATTAGGTTCTATTATTGGACTATACTATGATGCAAACATCATATTGTTTATTTATATTGTTGTAAAAAAAGGTGATGTTTATTGTTTTATTATTTTTGACAAGATAGGAAATTGGAAATGTATAGGTATGAAATATTAGTCTTCTAGAGGTGTCTTATTTTGTGAGCCACCACAATGTTGTAAAATGTATAAACCAATCTCAACCGTTCATCAAGTCTAACAAATATCCAATTCCATAAATAAATCGATTGCTTCGCGTTAATCATAATTAATAAACTGTAATCATATTTCTTAAATATTCAAATTTATACAACATTATAAAACATTTGTACCAAAACTCATACAACCAAGCCATCAAACAAAAAGTACCATCATTTTATGTAAGAAATTCAAAAAATTCTGAATTACATATTTGGAAACATAATGTACAAGTTGTTGATAGCATTAGCATTATTCTTTTAAGGTTAATTTTCAGACTACTTTTATAAAAGTAAACTTTACAGGTTTCCTTTTTCATGTTTGTGTTTTTGAATCTGTTTTCCACCCTGCCTACCAATAACAGTATAACACCGTCCTAGTTTTAAGGTCCCACTGCCACGCCTCTTCTCGGTCCAAGAATGGCTTCCTCTTTTCTTCAACCGTGAGCACCGTCTCGTTTCTTCACAATCTCGACGGCCACTGGTAGATTGAAATCGAAGGTAACGCCATCGTTAGGTTAGGGTTCAAGGCTCGTGAACTCGTTAGGTTAGGGTTCTAGGTTAGCTAAAAGTCATTGTTACCATTTCGATTGTATCTCTTTTGATTTCAACAGATCTATATCTTCTGCTTCCATTTCTTTTTCTATTACCAGTTGGTTTTTGTTGCTGATTTTGGATTCATTTGAACAATGGTTCGTTAATTTCATGTTTTTAGAGGTCTATTTGGTAGTTTTGTTCTGATTTGGGTTTTGTATTTGTGTTGCATCAATTAATTTACAACAAGTTGGTGATTTAAAGGGTGAAATCGTCCCCCAAAATGTTAAACAGTTCTGGGTAAAACCGTAAAAGCTATAATACTATCTACTTATTTTTTCGATTCAAACAGAAATATTATTATTTAACCATGCTTGTAGGAAAGTAACTAACATGCGGATATCAAAGCATTACTTTACAAGATATTCCTCGATTTATCTTCTTAGATGTTTGATACATCTTGCTTATTTGTTCGATTGCACTTTTTTAGGTGTTGTTTTAGCTTCTATTCATTTGCAATTTTCATTTAATGGTTTGTTTTATATGTTTTTGTTTTGCCTCTTTTCAAATGTTATATTTAGATACAATGAGTTGCCTGTAAATTCACGTCTACATATTTTTCCCACAAATTCTTTCCAGTTTATGACGATTACAACATTCATAGCATCTGTCATTTTATATTTTTAGTTACAGTATTGCAGAAATTGACATCTCTCCCAATTTTTGTGGACATTCAGTTGAGTTACTGTACTTGATTTATTTGTTGTTTTCTTAAATTAAACAGATCCATAGCCTTCTTTGCCTTCCTTCTTTTGTAAAAAGAGAGTGAGTTGTCTTTGGGGTTTGAGATTTTGTTGTGTGAGCAAACCTGTTACATTAAGTGTGTACCTATGTTAGAGATATGTCCTATATTGAAATTGTCAGGGTTTGATTGTTTGTCTTAGCTTCATGTTCATCCTTCAATGAATGTTAATCTGGCAATCAATCCGTATCTGGTATGCCCTTATAATGTATCTGGTACGCCCTTATAATGTTGCTTGTTCTAAGCCTTAAATGGGAATTTTATTAATTTCATTTTTTTGCTACGGGATGATGAATAGCATAAATCTTATTCTATTTTAGTTTGTACCTATGCTTCTTATTTTATCGTGATAAATCATCTGATGGTAAGGACACTAAAATGTTTACCATGTGCCTTTTTACCATTTGCTATTATAAAGATTCTTTTATTTCTTTCAATTTCTCTTTGTTTAGTACACAATTATAAATCAAATAAATATTTGTGATGACCGTACGTTTGTTTTTATGGTAGTTGTCACTATTTTAATTCTTTTGCTGCTCGTTTGCAATTTTTTTCAC
This sequence comes from Silybum marianum, assembly GCA_036898165.1. NCBI lineage: Eukaryota > Viridiplantae > Streptophyta > Magnoliopsida > Asterales > Asteraceae > Silybum > Silybum marianum. The sequence goes on along the minus strand of CM072533.1, from coordinate 32,560,497 downwards.
GATACAACATGACTCTAGGGGTTTAGGAGGGGAAGGTTGAGTAAGAATGTTGAGCGTGATGATCCAAGGAAGTGGACAAATGGTGATAAGCTATTCATACCTTGCTATTTGGAAGACCTGTGGTGACTACAAACTGTTTTCTATGTCTCCTACCAGGTAAGATTCCCAAATTGGCTTGATGTTTAAGCGTATCTTTATTTCGTGCGTATGCACAACTACTTTTGAATTCTTGTTATATCTTAAATCTAAAAATAAATAGATGACTTGAGATTTGCTAGTGTATAAGTTCCTTTTGCTTATAAACGACAGAATCGCCATAGCCATTGCTTGTGATGTCGATGGAATCTATCTTGGCAATCTAACAAGTATACAACTTGGTTACCTCATGTCATTTGTTTTGATGATTTGTTTAATATAAGTATTTGTCTTTTGTTAGTCAAATATCTATAATAGCTCTCGGTATAAGAAAAAATAGGGCAATCTTGTGAACCAACATAAATGCTATAAAGTCCTGCACTGATGGCTAATGTGCATAGTGGTCATATGGGAACTTTGCTGATATATATATGAATTTTGCATTTATGTTGTAGTAAATGGTTTAAGTGGTGTTTTTTATCAGATATAAGCAAGGTTCAAAAAGGCATGAGGCGTGGCGTGGCGGCAAGGTCAAGGCTTAAGCCTTACCCGCCATGACGAGGACACGACCTTTTTAAGACGTAACATAAGGCGGCAAATTTGTAAGTCATATATAGAATTATGAGTAAATTACATCATTGGTCCATGTGGTTTACACAAAATAACACTGTGCGTCCCTATATCAAAATAATTATTGAATTGGTCCCCGTGGTTTACATTTTTACACGTCCTTGGTCCCTAAAAACTAACACCGTTAAAAAATTCTGTTAATTAGATTAATTGAAAGGGTATTTTAGTCATTTAATTAATTTCATATAAGGGACTGTCCAAGGGACTGCACTTCCACAGATGCTATCAAAAATGACCAATCGGACACACTTGGAAAAAAGGAATCATCAGCTACTAATACTAATACAGCTGAATCAGAGGGTTTCAACTAGACTACGGGTTGTTATTCTAGTAGACATAACCCGCTTTTAGTTTTCTATTAAAAACTTTCTTTTTTATTTAAAAATCAAGTGGACCAAGAATCTAACACACCATCACCATCTCCTACCACCCACCATTACACCACACCCTCTCTTGCTCCATCACGGGCAGCTATCTCCCTCTTGTTCTTCCCTAAAGACCCATATTCAAATTAGCAGAGAGATTCATCTAAAATCTCCAAAATCCCTTAATTCATCTAAAACATATAAATCATTAACATTCAAATTTTATGACCTTGTGAACAAAACCTTAAATAAAGCATAATCAACAAATAAACCCTAAATTATACAATGATTTATGAACAAAATCTTATACAAAGCCTGATTGAAACACAAATTTATGAAGAAAAACATAATAAAAAAACCCTAATCTATGACATTTATGAACTGCTTATCATAGTCTAGAACCACAAAACATAAAAAACATAAAAAACATAAAAAACATAAAAAACACAAGAACTTGAAACCCACTGAATCCCACTGAAACCTTTCCCTTCAAGAACACATTGTACAATTGGAGGACCAATTTCTCACAGCTCTAAATCGAAGTGTACATTTGATACAATTCTATCTAATTACATAAACTAATAAAGCCATAAATCGAAGATGAAACAGGAAAACAAAGAAATATCTTAAATAAAGAAATCATCCATGAACATCATCTAACATAAAAAACGAAGATGAAACAGTTCGAGATGAAGCAACAGCAAATCGAGAGATCTCTGAAACAACATATCTGGATGAAACTGAAGATCTTGTCCGTGATCGAAGGACAGAAGAGGGCGATGGTTGACGGTGATTATGACGAGGACGGTGTGGTTTATATTGCACGTGCGCTTCGCCGAAGAAGGAGTAGGAGAGGAGGCATCAGTCTTTGGTGAGGCAGCGTTGGTCGTCTCTTCAGTTTCAGTAATGGGTTGAGGACCAGTTGTCGGAGATGGTGTGATGGGGCAGGGTGAAACCGAGTAAGTTCACAACCAAATCTGGTACTCTAGTCACTTCACCGACGAGCGAGTGAAACCGAGGATGGTCGTGGTTTCACCGGTCAATAGTCGAGTTGGTGACCCAGATGGCCAGATCCAGAGAAAACTCCATGTAAATCAAAACCCATCGGCCATGGTGGTGGTGAGGGGAGCAGTCGGTAGTGCACGAAAGGCCGAGGGGAGGGGGAGGATGCGACGCTGGGGGGTCACGGTGGTTGTGTAGGAAAGGTGACGGACTGTGGACGGTGGCGGCGGAGGTTGCCAGCGGAGTATGCCGGCGGAGGTTGCCGGAAGATTGAGTTCAAGATAATGAGGTATGTTCATGGGTAGGGGGATATGTCGGCGGAGGTTGCCGGAAGATTGAGTTCAAGATAATGAGGTATGTTCATGGGTAGGGGGATATGTCGGCGGTTCAATTTGGGTTGCTATACATCTACATAAAACATAGAAAACTAAAATCAAAATAACAATAATAATAATAATAAAATCAAAATAACAATAATATAATAATAATATGTGAAAAGCAAAATCAAAGTTAAAATAAATAATAATAATAATATATTGTTATTTTTAATAAAAAATTGGAATATGAGTAAAATGACTAAAGTACCCTCTCATTTAATATACTTAACGGACCTTTTTAATGCTGTTAGTTTTTAGGGACCAAGGACGTGTGAAAATGTAAACCACAGGGACCAATTCCATAATTATTTTGATTTAGAGACGCACGATGTTATTTTGTGTAAACTACAGGGACCAATCATGTAATTTACTCTAGAATTATATATAAAGATATATTTTCTATATATTATCTAATATGATAATGATATTAAAAAATGTATATTCAATTATTCATATTAGAAGAAGAAATCATATAGATTATTATTATAAAAATAGTTTTTCATTAAATATTTAAAATAAAACTTAGAAATGTAATTTAACAACTTCATTTTAGTCGTGAAACTGTAAGTGATGTGATTAAATAAATCTGCAAAAGTGTGAAATTTAAAGTTAAAAGTGTAAAAATACAATTTTTTTAAAAAAAAATCACGCTGTACAAAAGAACGTGCTCCGCGGCGCGCCTCAAGGCGCCATGGCGTGAGCCACGCCTTATAGAAATACTATGTGCTATTTCGTAAAGGCAAGGACGTGCCTCTTTGAACATTGGATATAAAAAAACCACATGCCTTTAGTGTCTTTTCTATGTCTTGGGTGTTGATTTAAGATGTTTTTTGAGTAAATAAAAACATGTGCATGGTTTAGAAATTTGTAGTGGATTAAAATCTTTTACTTGAATATTTCAAGTTGAAACATAAGTTTCAAAATTTTTAAATCAATAGCTGTATTTATTTTTTATTTCTGATTTGGAAGTAAATTTTTACCCCTGTAGCCAAGGTTTTAAAAGAACGAAAACGAGCCTCAAGGCGTTTTCCTCCTAGGTACGTGAGGTGTAAGACTCAAGGCGGTTGAGGCGTAAGCCCCAAAAAATTAAAACAAACAAAATTTATAAATACATAGTAACATTTAAAAAGCAAACATACTCCTATAAATACACTAATACGTGACATCATAATACGTCAAAAGAAAAATAAATAATATAATTATATATTTTTAATACATATATAATATAATATTTAGAAAGCATTGTTGTTAATAATCTTTAAGTATTTTAATCTATGTAATTAATAGTTAAAGATTTTATTTTTTACAAAATAAAAATTAAATTTACACACATAAAGAGAAACATTAAAAGTCTTGCACATAAAAAGAAACATAGAAAGACATCCCACTTTAAAAGTAACATTAATAGTGACTCAAGAATCAAAGAGTCTCCTCTCAACTCTCGTCCCCAATATCAATCATTATATAAAAACCAAAAGTCTTAACTAACATAAAGTTTAATCTTTTTCAAAAGACTCTTATTACTCCTTCCAACTATCATCTCCAATATGCAGTGCCAGTCTTTTATTATATAAAAAACAAAAAATCTCAACTATTTGAACTTTCTTCAATGGCCAAGACACGATGACGAAGCAAGGAGCAGAGCTTTCATTTGAATGGGTATCCATTTGGTCAAAACGCTAAGCATATTTATTTTGATTGACCCTAATTTTTAACCCTAAAGCCTTAGTCCCGCCTCAACCTTGCCTCACCGCCTCAGACCCGCCTTGGTGGTTTGAGGCGTACTACCCAACCAACCCAGCAGAGGCGCCGTCTCAAGGCGTACGCCTCAACCGTTTTTTAAAACCATGCCTGTAGCATTGCGCGGGTACACAAATATTAATAATAAATGAACCTTCATCATTTTCATAAATACCTTAATTATTTGGTTTACACGGTTTATAGCCTTTTAGTGGTTTACAAAAGAAGACACCTCTAGTCTTTCTATGGGTTGCATTATGTTATTTTCTATCTTAGAATTGTGTGTTTTCACTGCCACGTATTAATATCTCTTACAATTCATCTAATGTTTAAATATATGATTTAGTCTTCAATAAGATGATAACACCATGCCATCACAGATTATCTTGTGTTTTAAAAGTTTTATCATTTCCTTCTGTCATTCTTATCATTTCTACTTCTGATATGATGTAGTATCTACAACTTTTAGGGCTTGAGGAAGGCAAAAAGGGCATTATTGTTGTAACACTCTCTAAGCATATGAACCTCAAACCTACCATTCTTAGTGAGTATTCAAAAGAGGTATAAATTGTGATGGTTATCGGTGCTCATCTTCTGTTTCGTGTTTCATATCACAGACTTTAGCTTATAACACTTTGTCATTTTCTTTCATAAAGAGGTATGCTGCCCCACTTGTAAGCCCTTATAATTTTCTGCAACCAGGTGATAATTTTGTTGTTGAAGATGAGTGGCAGAGTAAATCTCAAAGGTAATGTACTATCGCAGGTAACATCCCTAATCTCTGTTAGTTCTTTAACTTTCAATGTTGCTTCTTGAGTTTCTCGTGCATATGATTATATACTTCGCATGTTGTGATACGTAAAGCACTACACCAAACACCATTTTTAGAACCTTTTTTATGAGTTGAATTTGTGTTTTCTGATTGAATAGTAACTTATCTCAAGAATTTTACTCATGTCATTTGAAGCATAAGCATAAGTGCATAACAGATGGCTTGTGTTAAATATACCAAAGACCATCTTTTAGAACCTTTTGGCCTCTTTAATGTTCTTGAGTTTTTCATGCATGACCATATGTTATTTTGATGGTATTTGTGTAATTTTGTTGGGTTAGCAGAACTCCGATGTCAAATAAAATGCAGTCAAGGAAACTAAAGAGGTAGATTTTGTAGGCCTAGAATCTGTTATATCGGTGCTAGACTTGGACAATAAGGTAGTTAAATGAACTTGTTGCTAAAAACTCATAATTTTTACGGGGTAGAACGCTACCCATTCAATTAATTTGTATGTGACTTATGCCGCTTTTTTTTAATAAACCAAATGCCTAAAACACGTCACCTTTTAACAACTTAGATCTTGAGTATGTCGACATGGTTGACATTGTGATATAATTGTCTTTTAAGTTTTTAGTTTCTAAGTCCACCAAATTTGTTTCTACGATAATCTTGTTTTCAGTCCCATCTCTTTGTTATTGAGAGCATGTTTTTTTTGCTGTAGACTGTCGCCGGTGTTTCTTTTGCATACCTCACATGTCAAGGAAAGTTTGGGAAAGATTCAACATTCTCATCAAAGATTGATCCACTAAATGCATATTATGTTATGAATCAAGATGTCTGTGACCTTGAGGGTTTACTTGGAGGGCTTAATACATGGCTTGAAAACAATAATTTCCAGGCAAGTATTCTAATTCTTTTTTGTCCATTATGAAAATAATTTGTATCATTATCTTGTGTTACTTAGAGTGAACTTGAGCTCCCCTGGGCCAAGAGTGGTTCCAACAATGGTTCAAACAAAATGCTTACTAAATGCAACGAACCGAAACAGTAGCATAAACACCTTCCATTTTGAAATTGGATTGAGAAAAAGTTCCAAATGAATATTTTCTTCTTGAGTTTTGTTCTAATGAACAAATGTGACCTAAAATAAAATTCGAATGATACTCATACACAACTTCTTCTGAGCAAAAAAGTCTCATAGACTGCTCTCTTGGTCTTCTAAATCTCTTGTCCAATCCCTAAGCAATACAACCTCACAACTCACAAATCTCATAGACTGATCGCTTGGTCGCATATACAAGCTGCAAAAGATCCATGTGACTTGCCTGTACGGCTTTGGAATGTCCTAAAATATGTACCAACTTGGCAACTTGCAAAGCGATTTTACAAGTCACATGAATGTGCAAGTTAGTACCACAAAATTTGAAAGTTGCTAATTGCAGTTTTCTAACAACTTTCTTTTTAGTAGTTATAATTATTAAGATTTGTAGATTTTTTGTTCAGGAACTTAATGTATATGAGGAAATGAAATTTCGTAATCCAAGATTAATAGTGAATAATAGATCAACATATGTATAGTACATTTTTAGATATAATCATAAGAATTATGCTACCGAATAATCATTCAAGTATCATACATATATTGTTAAGGAGATATTAAGGAACAAGCTTGACATCATCGATTAAAAAATGTGGTTTGGTAGCATGAGAGGAAAGAGTAGACATGATCATAAAACTTTGCTCAAATCCAAATCCAACGAACGATTATGATCTTCTCATGCAACCTTTTAAAAAGCTCAAAGGCTCGGACGAATTACAATGTTTTGACAATGTCCTTATGAATGCAACGTTCACAGGGAACTGTAAAAACGGATTACTATTACCAAAGCATGGTTAAGCTGTATGGTTAAGCTTTCTTCCAAAAGAAACATTATATATGTCTGAATAATAGTCTGTGTCAAGAGAATGTTATCTATAGTAATGCAATGTAACAAATAAACTGTCGATATAAACCAAGAACAACAAGAAATTGAACCTTGATTGATAAAAAATGTGCAAACTAACACATCAAATTAATAACATTCAATGGCAATATATGCATAGTACATTGAAATCTTGTTAGAATCGACCATATCTTTACAGCCTCATCAATATAATGAAAAAAAATCCTATTTGTTAACACAACAAAAGTAAATAGGAGATTTAATCACATGATATAAATATATATGAAGAAAAATTACAACATGTATTTGATAAATTATTTTGTAAGTACGACCTTAGATAGTGGTTCACTTTTTCGTGCACACAATGCTAGAAGGCAGTAAGCCTCGGCTAATAGATGATGAAGTGGTGCATGACCGTCATTGCACTTATAGTCGATCTAAATCGGTAATAACAAAAAATTTAAAATGAAGAAGAAAGGGAGAAAGTTAGAAGGTTAATAGAAGTTGTTGAATCAAACAAGATATAAGATATAAACTAATCACTTTATCTTTTATATCTTGTTCGATTAAACAACTTTCCTTAATGTTCTCACTTTTACCCTTTTCGTCATTTCAATTTTTTTGTTATTATCGATCTAGCTTGACTATAAGTGCAATGACCGTCATGCGCCTATTCATCATCTATTAGCTGAGGCTTACTGTCTTCTAGCGTTATGTGCACGAAAAACTAAACCATATCCAGGTAGTACTTACAAAATTATTTATGAAATTCACGATTTAAATTTTCTTCTTATATATTTATATAATATGATTAAATCTTCTATTTTACTTTTGCTATGCAAGCAAAATGGATTTTGTTCATTGTATTGACGAGGTTTTAAAGATATAGTCGATTTCAATCTACTGCGTACATGGTGTTGTCGAATGTTAATAATTTGATGTGTTATATTGCAAACGTTTTATCAATCAAGGTCAATTTTCTTGTTGCTATTGGTTTATATTGACAGTTTGTTTGGTTACATTTCATCATTGTAAATAATGTTTCCCTTATTACAAGCCTATCATTCAGACATATATGACACAATGATTCTATCCTTTTTATGACATAGAAGAATGTTTCTTTAGAGGAATGCTTTGGCAATCAACAAGCATTAGTCATCCATTTTGCCGTTTGTCGTGAATGATGCGTTCATAAGGACATTGTTAAAACGTCGTAATTCGTCCGAGCCTTTGGACTATGTAAAAGATTGCATGAAGAGCTCTTAATCATTGGTTGGATTTGAGCAAAATTTTCTGATCATGTCTACTCTTACCTCTAATGCTACCCGCCACATTTTCCAATCAATCAATGATGTCAAGCACGTTGCTTCATGTCTTCTTAATAATGCATGATACTTATTGATTATTTGTTAGCATAGTTCTTATGATTATATCTTGAAATGTACTATACATATGTTGATTTATTATTTATGATCATTTCTTACTTAGGAATTTGACTCCAACAATATATCGTTTATTATTGCTCGTCTCTATTATGAGTTGGGTGAAAGAATGATAGCATATACAAGCTGTAATGATCCATGTTACTTGCCTGTGAATGTCAAACATGTACCAACTTGGCAACTTGCAAAGCAATTTTACAAGTCACATTATTGTGCAAGTTAGTACCTCAAAATTTGGAAGTTGCTAATGGCAGTTTTCTAATAACTTTCTTTTTATTATTTATAATTATTAAGATTTCTAGATTTTTTGTCCAGGAACTTAATTTATATGAGGAGATGAAATTTCGTAATCCAAGATTAACGGTGAATAATAGATCAACATATGTATTGTACATTTTTAAATATAATCATAAGAAGTATGCTACCGAATAATCAAGCGAGTATCATATATTGTTAAGGAGACATCAAGGGATATGCTTGACGTCATTGATTAAAAAATGTGGTTTGGTAACATGTGACGAAATAGTCGACTTGATCAGAAAACTTTGCTCAAATTCAAATCCAAATCCAACCAACAATTATGATCTTCTAATCCAACCTTTTAAAGAGTTCAAAGGCTCGTACGAATTACAATGTTTTTAGAATGTCCTTATGAATGCAACGTTCCTAGGCGAACTGTAAAATGGATGACCATTGCCAAAGCATGGTTAAACATTCTTCCAAAAGAAACATTATTCCATGAAAAGGATCAAATCATCGTGTCATATATGTCTGAATGATAGTCTGTGTCAAGAGAGAATGTTATCTACAGTAATGCAATGTAACAATTAAACTGTCGATATTAACCAAGAACAACAAGAAAGTGAACCTTGATTGATAAAAAGTGTGCAAACTAACACATCAAATTAATAACATTCAACGGCAATATATGCATAGTAGATTGAAATCTTGTTAGAATCGACCATATCTTTACAGCCTCATCAATATAATGAAAAAAAAATCCTATTTGTTTACCCAACAAAAGTAAATAGGAGATTTAATCACATGATATAAATATATATGAAGAAAATTTACAATATGTATTTGATAAATTATTTTGTAAGTACGACCTTAGATAGTGGTTCACTTTTTCGTGCATACAATGCTAGAAGGCAGTAAGCCTCGGCTAATAGATGATGAAGTGGTGCATGACCGTCATTGCACTTATAGTTAATCTGAGTCGGTAATAACAAAAAATTTAAAATGACGAAAAGGGAGAAAGTTAGAAGGTTAATAGTAGTTGTTGAATCAAACAAGATATAAGATGTAAACTAATCACTTTATCTTTTATATCTTGTTCGATTAAACAACTTTCCTTCATGTTCTCACTTTTACCCTTTTCGTCATTTCAATTTTTTTGTTATTATCGATCCAGCTTGACTATAAGTGCAATGACCGACATGCGCGATCATCTATTTGCCGATGCTTACTGTCTTCTAGCATTGTGTGCACGAAAAACTGAACCATATACAGGTAGTACATGCAAAATTATTTATGAAATTCACGATTTAAATTTTCTTCTTATATATTTATATAATATGATTAAATCTTCTATTTTACTTTTGCTATGCAAGCAAAAAGGATTTTGTTCATTGTATTGACGAGGTTTTAAAGATATAGTCGATTTCAATCTACTGCGTACATGGTGTTGTCGAATGTTAAAAATTTGATTTATTATATTGCAGACTTTTTATCAATCAAGGTTCAATTTTGTTTTGTGCTATTGGTTTATATTGACAGTATATTTGTTACATTTCATCATTGCAAATAATGTTCCTTATTACAAGCCTATCATTCAGACATATATGACGCAATGATTCGATCATTTTTTTGACATGGAAGAATGTTTCTTTAGAGGAATACTTTGGCAATCAACAAGCATTGCTCATTGTTGTAAGAATATCGGTACCTTTAAAATCAATACATAAAATAGACCTCGGTGCAAGTATACACCTCGTAATACTGTTGTATTTAACATGTAATAATAGTACAAAGTATCGGATTTATCGTTCCCACAGAGATGGTGTTAAAGCTTATACGGATGAAAAACTTTGACTTTTTCAAAGACTGATTTCAGAGGATGAAAAACCAGAGGATTTTTGATTAACTAATTTGGTTGGTTGATTGGTAACATTAAGAAAATACAATTATAAAAAGCAAGCCTGGGGAGTAAGGATAATTTCAGATTTGGTTAATAATTTCATAAAAAGATATTTTATAATAGTAATTGTTGTCTTAGAAATATAATACTTTTTATAACCTCATTAAGGTTAAGACGTTTAAATATCAATAGTTAGTTGTCAATTAACTTTAGGGATATTACCACGAAAAATTATAGATCCAATTATGACAAGTCGTTCAACTACTCTTACATATTTGATACACCTCTTAACTTTATTACTTACGTTAAATCTCAAGTTATCGACTTACACCCCAAACTTAAGGGTTTTAGCCTTCCATTCAGAATGGGTTTTTATAAGGTATTTTATACAAATAATAAAGATGACAAATATTGGCTAAAAACGCAAACGGGATAAGATCAATTGATTATAAAAACAATTAAATAACACTGTAAATTGCAGAAAAGTAAAGGTAGGCCAAGTTTGCGTTGACAAACTTGAATAAGAAAACTAGGACAAGATTACCATTAGTACTTTTGAATGAGAATTCTAGGACAAGTATGCTACTAACAATCTTGATACAATGAACGTGGACAAGTTTCTAGGTAATGATCTTAAGATGAATGCTTGGGACAAGTTTACTATTAGTATTCTTGATGCATACTTTAGGACAAGAATACCGTAATAAACTTGATGTTCAAGAAAGAGATAAAGTGCAATAATTAAGATTGAAATAATAAAAAGCTATAAAAATACGAAATAATATTAACTAAAACCCTCTTGTAATACAAGGTAAACACTAAGTATAAAACTAAATACTTAGTGAGTTCCTTATGAACAAGATGAAGTTCATACTTACAACAAAACTTATACTACTAATGGCACTTGGACATATCCCAAAAACTTCCTAAAGTGGCTACAATCCAAAACAAAGTGGTACCTTGGAATCTTCTATTATGATTAGAGAATGACCTTGGAATCTTCTATTATGATTAGAGAATGAGAGAGAGAGCAAAATGAATTTGTCTCCCTGGATGAGTGTTTTTTCAATATGCCAACTACCTACTATTTATAAGGGTCATCCATCATTTATGGCTTATTGAATAAGCCGTTCATTAAGCACCTAACAAAAGCCCATGGATCATGGGGTGTGATGGAAGCCCAACCAAACTATTTACAACATACAATAATATGAGTTCCAAGAAAAACAAGAGTATTGGACCAAAAATTAATTTTAGACAAATCATTTTTAACCCAAACATAATTGGATCTTCTTTCTTTCTTTCTTTCTTCCAACATGCGTCCATCTCTTTTTTTCTTCTTCTTGGACTCCAACCTTCTTTCTTTCCTACAACAAGGTTATAAAAAACATGAATATAGGTGTTGGATTAATTCATTTTTATGACCTATAATTTAATATTTTTGTAATGATTAAAACTACCGTTAAAAACTAAAAATAATAATTATATTCTAAAACAGCATAGAAAAGTTAAAAAAAGGAAATAAAAACTAAACAAAATGAGACGAAAATACGGGTAATAAAATACTCGTATTAAACATCTCCAAACTTAAATCATTGCTTGTCCTCACGCAATAAATCTAAGAAAAATTAAAAAAAAATCACGACAATACAGGGGCACCTAAGTTTCATGTATTAACCCACACATTCTTGTTTCCCATTCATGCAATATAAAAACTTGGCATAAACCACTTAACCATATTCCCATGTTCATTCCATCATCAATTGCACATTTCAAAGTTGATTGTTCTAAAACCAAATGTTTGTACCACACGAATGACAACTTTTCTTTTCGAAGATGGTGACTCTTTTGTATTTGTGTTTCCCATTTTCTTTTGAAGACGGTGACTTTTCTACAATCCAATTCATATATAATTTCGTAGGAAATCTCTGTAAGAGCTTTATGAATGACATCCATACATTCTTTGTTTTTGAAGCTATGTTTCTTTGAATGTTTATGTATGCTTTTATGTTTATGCACCAACAAAATTTTTGACGTTTTGAACTTTTAGTGCAAAAAACATTTTCTGAGAATGAGATCAACATGTTTTGTATATATCTTATCTGTATCTATGTAGTGAACAAGATACAAATTCTTCCTCCAACATCTCCAAACTTGAAAAATTCAATGTCCTCATTGAAATCTTAAAATAGACAACCATTTTGTGAAGATATTTGAAAAAGAAATCACTAACGTGTTACCTTACTTGGAACATAATCAAATGCTTCGAGACAAATTTTTGTGTCTAATGATTTGTTGTACAAAAATGTGTATGAATGTATGAAGCAAATGTGGTCCCCAAAAACCTAAAAAGCAGAACATTGAAATTTTTCAAAAGTTCATGACAACACCACATAGCTAACACATAACATAGGCACACATACTATACAAACATATCAAAGAGTAGGGGTTGGAAATACCAGACACCTACTCCCATGGAGCAGGTGGCAGATCACCATCTTCAAAGTTTCCAAATGGCCATGTATCGACCTGCACTTCCTCTTCCTCTATCCGCTCTTCATTCAATGCCCAACCTTCATTTTGCAACCAGTTTTGCTCCATCTCTTGCACACATACCATGCTAGCCTCTGCCATTCCCATTGCTATTTCAAGAGCTATTTCCAGCCTCGAAATAATGTCATCCTTTTCAATTAAACTCACCCCCATTTCCATGATTCGGGCACTGTCGTCTGCTGTTTGTTTTTGCAGAGAACAGATGCTCGGCCAAAATTTGGCAACCATCTTCTTTTCAACATTTTTGACTGCTTGCTCTTTCACTTTGTTTTGGTGGGTTTTCCATTCCCTATATTCGGTGAGGGTGACTGATTTTTCTTTCTTTTTTACTCTGACTTCTCTGTCCTTAAAAACTGGGTCTATCTGAGTTTCTTCTATTGGTTGAATCACAAGACCACCACCTCTAACCTCCCTTTTTCTCTTTTCACCTATGTTGTACTGACCATGTATATTTACAACTTGTGGGGTTGTAATACCAGGAGCTGTGAGTTTAGGAAATTGTCCTAGAAGACGTCGCTGCGTCGGAGTTATTTCATGCATAGGTCTAGGAAGGTTTGAATTTGTGGGGGCTGTTAACAAGGGTTGTGTTGGCCGAAAACTCACTACTCCCATCCCTCGACTAACCAAATCTGGTCTAATGTTGGTATTGTGGTCCCTAGACTGAATATTGACCCCGAAGGGACCATGAGGTCTGGACATTGGTCTTGTCATTCGGCTTCGGAACAACTCGATGGTTCGAGGGTGGTGTCGTTCACCGGTGCTCCGATAGTTAGGTTCTGGAATGACCGATAACCCTAAAAGCTTCTTCTTTTCATCCAAAGACATGGTAGTGGGAAGAAGGTCTACTAAGGATAAGGGAATAGGCTTTGTACCTGACGTCGATCCAACTTCAAATTGAGAAACGTGATGGTCTTCGATGGCTTCTTCTGGCAGCACATTTAGGTCAAAACGCATCACCGGTGATGGAGTTATTCGACCGGCTGTTTGACTAGGGCTTTCGATTCCTCTGGGCTCCGTCAATCCGTTGTTGAGGCGAATGGCAACTCAGCGATGGCGATGAGCAGTGGTTCGTGGGTACCAGTGACAGCGAGCGGCGGCGCTAGGGTTTCAGGCACGAGGAGCGACGTCTCATTTGTAACGTTGACATTCATTGCACTTTCTGACAAAATCATGTGCATCTTTGTGTACATCGGGCCAAAAAAATCCGGACTGTAGTATTTCTGCGGCTGTTCGGCTTCCTCCAAAGTGACCTCCACACTGTCCCGAATGACAGTGTTCCAAGATGGAACTGATATCTTCTTTTAGTATACATCGCCGTGTCAGTCTTCATTAAAATTGAAGACTTGGTCATTTTGTAGAAGTACACAAAGAGGTTTTGATATTTTCGAAAAATCCTTGATGAATCGTCTATAAAAACCTGTATGCCCCAGAAAACTCCTTATTCCTTTTACAGTGGTTGGTTTAGGTAATTTTTCAATCACCTCGAGTTTGGCCTTATCAACCTCGATGCCTCTTTTAAATATGAGATGCTGACATTTTTCCTAGTTTAAAACTAAATCTGTCTCTTCACATCTTATAAGACTTTTTTTTCAGGTTTTTTAAACATATGTCATATGATGATCCGTAAACAGAAAAGTCATCCATGAATATTTCCTTGGAAGTTTCTAACATGTCGGAAAAGATGGACATCATACATCGTTGGAATGTGGCAGGGGCATTGCATAGTCCAAAAGGCATTCTTCTAAAAGCAAAGGTTCCATAGGGACATGTAAAGGTGGTCTTTTCTTGGTCATCAGGGGCTATGGCAATCTGATTGTACCCTTAGTATCCATCTAGAAAACAATAATTTTTTTCCAGCTAACCTATCCAACATTTGGTCAATAAATGTTAGAGGGAAATGATATTTTAGGGTGGCTTTGTTAAGCTTCCTATAGTCCATACAAATCCTCCAACCTGTCACTGTCCTAGTTGGGATAACTCATTTTTCTCATTGGGTACTACAGTAACTCCCCCCTTCTTTGGTACACACCGTACTGGGCTGACACAAGTACTACTGGCAATAGGATAGATTATCCCGACATCTAACCATTTCAGAATTTCTTTCTTGACAACCTCTTTCATCACAGGATTGAGCCTTCGTTGAGGTTCAACTAAGGTGAAAGTTTTATCCTCTAAAATGATTTTATGCTGGCAAATTGTAGGGCTTATGCCCTTCAAATCTGCAATGGTCCATCCTAAAGCTTTGGTATGAGATTTCAGCATGGTGACTAATTTCTCCTCCTGATCTTTCTCTAGTGATGATGAGATAATGACTGGTAACTTCCCTGATTCTCCTAAAAAGGCATACTTTAAGTGGGAGGGAAGTTGTTTCAACTCTAGCTCTGGTGCTTGTTCTAAAGATGGGACAAGGGTAGGTCTGTCCTTAGGATCTAATGCCTCAAATGCAGCTACTTCCTGGATTTGTTCTAACTCCTCAAAGCTGGTTTCTTCTGCTGCCTTACTATCAGATTCTTTTTTTCTCAACATCATCTCCAAACTTTGTTCTTGGCACGAAACCTCAATCAAACTTATAGTAGAACATTCTTCTTTGTCATCCGAATACCTGAGAGAGTCAAAAACACTAAAGGTTACCGTTTGGTCATGCACTCTCATGGTTATTTCTCCTTTTTGAACATCTATCAGGGTTATTCCAGTTGCCAAGAAGGGTCTTCCTAAAATGATGGGGATTTCATGATCTACTTCACAATCTAAGATTATGAAATTTGCAGGGAAAATAAATTTCTCTACTTGGACCAAGACATCCTCAATTTTACCCTTTGGGTAGGCAATGGATTTATCTGCTAGAGTGAGCGTGACAGTGGTAGGTCTTGCTTCACCTATGCCTAAGGTTTGAAATATTGACAATGGCATAAGATTAACATTGGCACCTAGATCACATAAAGCTCTACCTATCATCTTACCTCCTATGGAACAAGGGACAGTAAAACTACCTGGGTCCTTCAACTTAGGTGGTATTTTGTTAGATATCAAAGCACTACATCCCTCAGTAATGGCCACGGTCTCATACTCTGTCAGTTTCTTTTTCTTGCTCAAACTATCTTTTAAAATTTTTGCATATGCTGGCATCTGTTCAATAGTCTCAACTAGTGGTATGTTGATATGCAATTGTTTGAAAACATCTAAAAACTTTTTAAGTTCATTTTGCTCCTTTTGGTTCCTTAACCTTTGAGGATAAGGAATGTAAGGAGGAACAGGTATGGTGGCTGTGCTTTCCTGAGGTGGAGGTGTAGTGGGTTTAACCATAGGTTTAACTTGAGTTTGATTTCCAAGAATTACAGTTTGATTGCCACCAGGATGTGACAAATCCACAGTAACCTTCTCTTGGGGTTTTTAAACAGGTGGTGATTCTTTTGATACAGGGGGGTCTGACTCTTTGGGGACACTTGAGGTGGTAATTGGCTCACTTGCGGTTGTGGGCCTAGTGACATTAGAAGTGGACGATGGAATTTCAGAGTTCAAAGCAGTGGGATTCTTTTTAGTGTCTGCTTTGATTGGAATTTCTGAAACTTTTTGCTTAACCTCAGGCAATATCTTTTCGCTTCTCAAGATGATCGAGTTAACATGTTTCTTTCCTTCTTTATGTGGTATTTCAGTGTCACTTGGAAGAGTTCCAACAAGCCCTTTTCTTACTTCTAACGATATCTGTCCTACCTGTGTCTCTAGATTTTTTATGGCCGCCTGAGTTTGGGTCATAAACCCCTTCATCATTGTTTCAAAAGAAACAAATGACTCGGCATTTTGCTTTGGCCTGTTTTGGTAGTTAGATTGATTGTTTTGAAAATGACCCTGTTGGTTGTTACGGTTTCCTTGGTTTGGTTGTGAGTTGAAATTGGACTGTCTTTGATTTTGAAAACTGGGTTGGCCCTGGTTTTGAAATTTAGACTGTCCTTGTGCGTTTTGTGCGATGGGTTTAAAGCGGGACTGTGCCATGAAAAGTTCAGATGTTGTCTCCATCCGGGATTATAAGTTTGAGAAAATGGTCCCGTTTTATTTACAAAATTGGCTTGCTCCGGATTTCCAGGACAGTTTTCGAACGAATATCCTTCACCACAATATACACATTGAACTGATTGGCAATTGGATTGCAGAGACAAAACATCAGACCTCTCTTGTTGTCCAATGGATAGGTTTGAAATCAGTTTAGTGAGTTGTGCTGTCAATGCTGTGACATCATCAATCTCTGTCCTTCCAAATGCCTTTTTCAATGGTACAGCTCGTGGGTCAGACCATTGTCCGTTGTTGTTGGAAAATTTTTCAAGAATTTCAATCCCCTCGTTATAGGTACAAGTAGTAAATGCTCCGCCTGCAGTAGCATCTAGCATAGATTTTGTAGTGGCATTTAAGCCACCGTAAAAGGTTTCTAGCTATATGCAGTACGGAATGCCATGATGAGGGCATTTTCTCAAAAGCTCCTTGTACCTATCCCAAGCATCAGGGACCGCTTCATCGTCCATTTGTTTAAAAGTGCAAATCTCATTTCTGGACTTAGCGTTCCTTGTGGGTGGAAAATATTTTTTTAAAAACTTTTCTGCCATCTGGTTCCAAGTGATCATAGAATCTGGTTTTAAAGAATTATACCATGCTCTCGCTCTATCCCTTAATGAAAATGGAAAAAGGTTTAATCTCAAAGCATCGTCTGAGACCATAGGGATAAGGAAAGAGTCCGTAATTTCCATAAATGACCGTAGGTGCGAATGAGGATCTTCTGATGGTAGTCCCGCGAACTGACCATTTGCTTGTAACATTGTAAACATTATTGGTTTTAAAGAAAAATGAGTGGCACCAATGTTTGGCCTACGTATTCCAGTATGTAACTGTGTTAGATTGGGAATAGCGTAGGACATGATGGCACCGTCTCTTACGTTTGCAAGTCTAAAAATATTTTGTTCCTCATCATCACCGTAATCTCTTTGTGGAATATCATGGTATGGTTGATTGTTACCAGGCTGATTATTTCTCTAAGGAATAGCTCCACCATTTCCTGTGGATTATTTCTTGGGGGAACAACTCTATTATGAACTGGCGGATTGTTTCTTTGAGAAATAGCTCCACCATGAACTGGCGGATTGTTCAATGGGGGAATAATTCCTTCGTTTCTTGGTGGCCTATTTATTGGTGGAACAGGGCCACCATTTTGTTGTGGTATGACCCCTTGGTTTCTGAGAATACCTTGTAGGCATTGTTGTTGATATTGTTCCTAACATCGTTAGCGGGATTTCCGTTAGCGTTGTTACGATCAACTGCATTCATTCTGTTATTGAGGATTGCTGATATTCTCAAGATTATTTCGAAAATTATTATTGGGATTGCCATTTATATTGTTAACAAATTCATTGAAGGGGCCACCTTCATTATTGGTGCCAGCACCATAGTTGCGAAAATAGTGATTGACGGGTTGTCCAACAACTATATTCGGAACATCTAGAATGTTGGCATTAATAAAAATGCCCTCTTCCTCGTAATTTTCAAGACCTGGAAGTTCATTCATGAATTGTTCATACAAGGGTCCAGCATTTCCTTCAGGGTGATCCTCAGTATCCGTGACATACTCTTCGTCAGACATCGTGGAACAGGGCAAAGATGTCGATCTTTGTTTCGATTTCTTCTACGTTACCGGTGGTTTTGGTTAGTTCTGGAGTCTGAAGCAAATAACCGACGGGACAATCTGAGCATGAACTATTTTTTTCCGTGTTTTTCTTAAAATGGTGGTAAAAATACTATTTTTTGGTTTTTCTTCAAAAAGGTGGAAGAAAAATCAAACTTATAAAAATCGAGTATTTCAAAAGCTTTAATCTTTAGCTTACCGTTCCCGGCAGCGACGCTAAAAACTTGTTGTAAGAATATCGCTACCATTAAAATCAATACATAAAATAGACCTCGGCGCAAGTATACACCTCGGAATACTGTCATATTTAACAAGTAATAATGGTACAAAGTACCGGATTTATCGTTCCCACAGAGATGGTGTTAAAGCTTATAGGGATGAAAAACTTTGACTTTTACAAAGACTGATTTCAGAGGATGAAAAACCAGATGATTTTTTATTAACTAATTTGGTTGGTTGATTGGTAACGTTAAGAAAATACAATTATAAAAAGCAAGCCTGGGGTGTAAGATTAAGTTTAGGGGTGGGAGATATCCAACAAAGCCATACAAAAAGAAAAATAGCAAAACTTATACAAACTGCCTTGTGTGGATCTGTTATAAAAAGCACATAAATGTTTCATAGGAACAAGTGCTAAGCTTCAAGCAAAAAGAGCACAAAAGTGACAAAAATTTGAAAATTCAGTTGTGAAGCAAAAGAGAGGAAAAAGGCAATTCAAGACCTATTCATCCTAGATTGACTTAGTGTTTGAACTTAACAAAAAGAACATTGGTGCTAGCTTATGGTCCACACACACTTCTAAATCATGGATGGCTATCTAGGAATTTATAAAAGGCTATGAATAACATTGTTGATATACTTTTCATCATGTATGCACTTAATGCAATTATCCTACATAGATTTTCGATTTGAGTCATTTTATTTTCTTTCCTTTAGTTGTTTGGGGACAAACAACATCTTAAGTTTGGGGGTGTGATAACCATTGAGAAATCAATGTTTAAGCACTCATTTTATACCTTTAGGATAACTTATTTTACTTCTATGTCCCTACTTTGAGTCTTTTATTCTCTTGTTTTCCATTTGTTGTGTCATGAAGCTAAAAGTTGTGATTTATCTGTTTTAGTACCATTTGTAGGCTAATTTTGGTGTTTTGGACAACACAGTGTTACATAGCATTCATGCAGCATTACTGGCTATTGGTTTTTGGCTTTTTGACGGGCTTAATGGATTCAGCTGTGGAAACAGGAGCTTAACCAGACTTGTTGTAATCTGAAGAGGAAAGCCTTAGAAGACTTTTTGAAGACCTTTATGTCTTGTAATATTAATTCTTGCTAGTTAAGTTAAGAAATGTACTTTGTTGACTTTTTGGCAAACTTGGTGGCCAAGTTTGTTGGAAGCTTCCTTCTTATGCCCTTTTATTTGTAGTATAAATAGAGGTAGTTAGTATCATTGTAATCAATTTGGGTGAGAGCCAAGTAAATCTCTAAAACGTTTGGTACTTGAACATCTCAAGTACCATGGTTGATTTATATAATTCAAGTATTTAATCTTCATTTATTTCTTTGCACCTTTAATTTCTTGTCTTTATTTTATGCACTTTAAATTCTGTTATTTATTTTCTGCAATTTACTTTAAGTCATTTAAATTCCACTATTTAATTTCTGTCATTTAAATTCCGTCATTTATTTTATGTCATTCAATTTTATGCAATTAATTTCCGCACTTAAATTCATGCAATTACTTTCAGTTATTTACATTTCCTTGCACTTACTTTTCAGTATGAGTAGCTAATTTTCTCAAGTGTGGGTGTGAGGTAGATGGTGAGATTATAATCTAAAGGATGGTGGACATTGTTTCTTAATAACAATGTTCCATCATTTCATTTCAAGTTTTATAACTCCAAATAACATTTCTTGACAAGTTGATCACTTTGAAAAGTGTTAAAGTGCCATGGACTCTGAGAGGAGCCATTGAATGCACATCAATTTGGATGACTTAGGAAGTAATTTGTGACAGTTACTAACAACGACAGTTGTAAACTATTTTATTTAAATTGATTAATTCTCGACGGGTTGGTCGCTTATCAAAGTGTTAAAGTGTAGTCGGACTCTGAGAGGAGCCACTTGGAACACACCAACTTGAATGATATGGGAATCTGCTCGACAAAGTAATTTTAAACAACGACAGTTTTTATCCATATATTTTGAGGACTCTACTCTGCACTGCCACTAGTACTGATACTGCATAGAAATATGGGTTGAATCTAAACATCAGTGCAGGTATTGAAGTCCGAGAGGAATACCCTCAAAATAGATGGTGGAACTTTTTATTTTTAAACTACAATACTGAGAGGTATTGGTCCACTTGAATTTGTGTTTATGTCTCACCGGAAGTCTTACACCCATGCTACTTTCTTTATTCTGCCAAATCAATCACCACAAATCCAAATCAAATCAATCATAATCTTCAAATTCGCCATCTGAAGTTAGTCTTTCAACTCAAGATCTTGCAACTTAAGATACCTATCCCTGTGGAATACGATACTTGGTTCTTACCATTTTATTATTTGAAAGACGACATTAGGATTAGAAGTATACTTGCTTTTGATCTTAATTGCCCTGTCTGTAGGTGTGTTAATACCCCTATCAAAGTACTACCTTAGATAGTGGTTCGCTTTTTCGTCACACGATGCTAGAAGGCAGTAAGTCTCGGCTAATAGATGATGAAGTGGTGCATGACCGTCATTGCACTTATAGTCAATCTGAATCGGTAATAACAAAATTTTTAAAATGACGAAAAAGGAGAAAGTAAGAAGGTTAATAGAAATTGTTGAATTAAACAAGATATAAGATATAAACTAATCACTTTATTTTTTGGGAAAAGTCCATTTTAACTCAACCCTCTTTTGTGTTTTGAATGGTTAAGTCACTGGACAATTTTTTTGAACAAAAAAGTCCTTGGACTTTACAAAACCTGTTATTTAAGTCCTTATGACCTGTGAAATTGGTTAATATAGTATAATAAGTGGAAAAATTCATTTAAACCCAACCCTCTTTTGTGTTTTGAATGGTTAAGTCACTCGACAATTTTTTAGCAATTGTGATTCCATTAATTTTATTTTATTTTGCGCATCAAACAAATCTTTTATAAATGAATACCAAATTTTACAAAAAGTTTACCACCACTAGGACTATTACCTTTACAATCAGCTTTCACCAAAGGAAAGCCAAAAACCAACAGACCCTTTCAAGCACTCTCAACAAGAAAAAGCCAAAACCAATAGATCCTTTCTAAATTGATACATAGCAGAATCATAACATAATGAAAACCATTCACCTGCATAATTTCGACCAAGACCACCAAACAACCAAATTAAACAAATGCAGCAAAAGAACCCACAAAAGCATATTGAATGTTTAGAAAAACAGGGCCTAAAAGAACCCACAAAAAAGCACGAACCTTAATATCTCAGAATCTGCAAAATGTAGAATAAAGCCATTATCGTCCACAGATATGAAAGCCCCAATACAAGTAACTGGGTCGCCCCCTGGGACTAAACAAAAAGAATGGGATTTCCTCTCGCGCGGGATATAGGACGACCCCTTATTCCCTAGTCGGCTTTTTTCTTCCTTTTCCCATGCTTTGTGGCGGCTAAACATGTCATCTATTTCTTTGTTCGTTCGTCCTCACTCATGTAACTTGGCTAGCAGTTGTAAGAGCAGGATGTGTTATAGAATCTTCAAAATTCTATGTTGTGAGTCAGACCGGCAACGGAGGGCTGCGTTGGGCGTCGGCGACGTAGGGCTGCGTCGGACGCCGACGACGAAGGGTTGCTGTGGACGTCAAGGGTTGGATTTGCAGCGCTGTTTCGGTTTATTCATTATCTAAAATCGTACCCAAAATAGGGAAACTCTCTGCCGTGATGAATGTCGAAAGTTTGAGGCAGGAGGGTTTGATGATCTGGGTTTTGTTTTTGGTTCAGTTGATTTCAAGTTACTTGCAGCAGTCTTTGCTTTGGGAGGCGTCGCTTCTCTCGGTGTATAAGATTGGGGTTTGTGTGTTTGAAAGGGTTTTGCAGAGAGATTTAGGGTTTTTTGAAGGTGGTTCTGGAAATTCTGTGGGTGATATTTCCTATAGGATTACTGCGGAAGCTTCAGATTTAGCTAATACCATTTACGCTCTACTGAATGTGGGTATTTATTTCATTTCTGTTTTTTTTTGTTTTTTAATTTTTTTTTCTTTACCGGTTAAACAGGTTAAAGGTAACCTTAATGACTTATATAATATGTTTTAGAAAGTCCAAGGACTTTTTTGTTAAAAAAAATTGTCTAGTGACTTAACCATTCAAAACACAAAAGAGGGTTGGGTTAAAATGGACTTTTCCCTTATTTTTATATCTTGTTTGATTAAACAACTTTCCTTAATGTTCTCACTTTTACCCTTTTCGTCATTCAATTTTTTTTTATTATCGATTCAGCTTGGTTATAAGTGTAATGATCGCCATCCGCTAGTTCATAATCTATTAGCCGAGGCTTACTGCCTTCTAGCATTGTGTGCATGAAAAACTTAACCAAACCTATGGTAGTACTTACAGAATTATTTATGAAATTCATGATGTAAATTTTCGTCTTATATATTTATATAATATGATTAATCTTATATTTTACTTTTGCTATGCAAGCAAAAAGGATTTTGTTCATTGTATTGACGAGGTTTTAAAGATATAGTCGATTTCAATCTACTGCGCACATGGTGTCGTCGAATGTTTATTAATTTGATGTGTTATATTGCAGATTTTTTATCAATCAAGGTTCAATTTTCTTGTTGCTATTGGTTTATATTGACAGTTTGTTGGTTACATTTCATCATTGTAAATAATGTTATCTTATTACAAGCCTATCATTCAGACATATATGACACAATGATTTGATCCTTTTTATGACATGGAAGAATGTTTATTTAGAGGAATGCTTTGGCAATCAACAAGCATTGGTCATCCATTTTGCCGTTTGTCGGTGAATGATGCATTCATAAGGACATTGTTGAAACGTCGTAATTCGTCCGAGCCTTTGGACTTCGTAAAAGGTTGCAAGAAGAGCCCTTAATCGTTGGTTGGATTTGAGCAAAATTTTCTGATCATGTCTAATCTTTCCTCTAATACTACCCGACCATATTTTCCAATCAATGATGTCAAGCAGGTTGCTTCATGTCTTCTTAATAATGTATGTTACTTATTGTTTATTTGGTAGTATAATTCTTATGATTATACCTAGAAATATGCTATACATACGTTGATTTATTATTTACGATCATTTTTTACTTTAGGATCCTGACTCTAACAATATATGGTTTGTTATTGCCCATCTCTATTATGATTTTGGTGAAAGAATGATTCCATATGCAAGCTTCAAAGATCCACGTGACTTGCTTGTACGGCTTTGGAATGTCCTAAAACATGTACCAAATTGATAATTTGCAAAGCGATTTTACAAGTCACATGAATGTGCAAGTTAGTGAATAATAGATCAACATATGTATAGTACATTTTTAGATATAATCATAACAATTATGCTACCGAATAATCATTCAAGTATCATACATATATTGTTAAGGAGACATTAAGGAACAAGCTTGACATCATCGATTAAAAAATGTGGTTTGGTAGCATGAGAGGAAAGAGTCGACAAGATCAGAAAACTTTGCTCAAATCCAAATCCCACGAATGATTATGATCTTCTCATGCAACCTTTTAAAAAGCTCAAAGGCTCGGACGAATTACAATGTTTTGACAATGTCCTTATAAATGCAACGTTCACAGGGAACTGTAAAACAGATGACTATTGCCGAAGCATGGTTAAGCATTTTTCCAAAAGAAACATTATTCCATGAAAAGGATCGAATCATCGTGTTATATATGTGTGAATGATAGTCTGTGTCAAGAGAATGTTATCTACAGTGATGCAATGTAACAAATAAAATGTCGATATAAACCAAAAACAACAAGAACTTGAACTTGAACATTGATTGATAAAACGTGTGCAACCTAACACATGAAATTAATAACATTCAACGTCAATATATGCATAGTAGATTGAAATCTTGTTAGAATCGACCATATCTTTACAGCCTCATCAATATAATGAAAAAAAAAAATCCTATTTGTTTACACAACAAAAGTAAATAGGAGATTTAATCACATGATATAAATATATATGAAGAAAATTTACAACATGTATTTGATAAATTATTTTGTAAGTACGACCTTAGATAGTGGTTCACTTTTTCGTGCACACAATGTTAGAAGGCAGTAAGTCTCGGCTAATAGATGATGAAGTGGTGCATGACCGTCATTGCACTTATAGTCAATCTGAATCAGTAATAACAAAATTTTTAAAATGACGAAAAAGGAGAACGTAAGAAGGTTAATAGAAGTTGTTGAATTAAACAAGATATAAGCTATAAACTAATCACTTTATTTTTTATATCTTGTTCGATTAAACAACTTTCCTTAATGTTCTCACTTTTACCCTTTTCGTCATTTCAATTTTTTTTATTATCGATTCAGCTTGGTTATAAGTGTAATGATCGCCATCCGCCAGTTCATCATCTATTAGCCGAGGCTTACAGCCTTCTAGCATTGTGTGCATAAAAACTTAACCATATCTATGGTAGTACTTACAGAATTATTTATGAAATTCATGATTTAAATTTTCTTCTTATATATTTATATAATATGATTAATCTTCTATTTTGATTTTGCTATGCAAGCAAAAAGGATTTTGTTCATTGTATTGACGAGGTTTTAAAGATATAGTCGATTTCAATCTATTGCGCACAGGGTGTCGTCGAATGTTTATTAATTTGATGTGTAATATTGCAGATTTTTAATCATTCAAGGTTCAATTTTCTTGTTGCTATTGGTTTATATTGACAGTTTGTTGGTTACATTTCATCATTGTAAATAATTTGATCTTATAACAAACCTATCATTCACACATATATGACACAATGATTCGATCCTTTTTATGACAAGGAAGAATGTTTCTTTAGAGGAATGCTTTGTCAATCAACAAGCATTGGTCATCCATTTTGCCATTTGTTGGTGAATGATGCATTCATAAGGACATTGTTGAAACGTCGTAATTCGTCCGAGCCTTTGGACTTCGTAAAAGGTTGCAAGAAGAGCCCTTAATCGTTGGTTGGATTTGAGCAAAATTTTCTGATCATGTCTAATCTTTCCTCTAATGCTACCCGACCACGTTTTCCAATCAATGATGTTGTTGCTTCATGTCTTCTTAATAATGTATGTTACTTATTGTTTATTTGGTAGTATAGTTCTTATGATTATACCTAGAAATGTACTATACATATGTTGATTTATTATTTACGATCATTTTTTACTTTAGGATCCAGACTCCAACAATATATGGTTTATTATTGCCCATCTTTATTATGATTTTGGTGAAAGAATGGTCACAAGTGAATTAATGGTCGGGGTACTTGCTTTGTTTTCAAAACTTTATTTCATAGATGTTTCTAATGAACCTCTTTTATAAAACTGGGAATATATCACTTGTTGTATATCAAGTAAAATATTGTTACGAAAACAGAGGTCCACAGCATGCCTTCTGTTGACGGTATTTCTTCGGCCTATGTCAAATGCCAAGAGAAATTTGGAAAGGATTCGTCGAAGATTGATCTAATGAGCGCTTACTATCTAGTGAATCCGACCTGGGACCTTGTGGGTTTAGAAAAAAGAATGGATACATGGCTTAAAGACAAAGGATTTATGGTAAGTATTATGTTTCTCCTTTTTGTCCACTGCTAGAAAAATAACTTACTTTATTCTCTAGCGTGACTTGTGCATATTTTAACAAGACCACTTGTATGTAAGGGAAGACTGGGGTCATACCAAGGGGTGGCAATGAGTCAGGTTGGGTTCGGGTTCAACACATTTATTAAATAGGTTGAAACTTTCAACCCTACCCAATCCAAACCATTTAATAAAACGGGTTGTGATTTTCAACCCAACCCAACCTGTAATTTAATGGGTTGATTTGTTTTTTATTTTTTCAACCCAATCTGTTAAATAAATGGGTTGAACATGTGTTGACCTATTTAATTTTAAAATTTTAAATAAAATACACATGATTAGACTATTTTATTTTATGAATAAAACACAATCACAACATCAAATAAAAATAAATTGTTCAAAGTTTGAATAAAACACAACCATAGATAATATTAGACATTATAATTTAAGTTACTTTATTTAATTTAAGTTACTTTAATTTAAGTTACTTTAGTTTATGTTAGAGTTTTGGAGACAGACGACAGGAAGAGAAAGAGTCGAGAGGGAGACTTTGAGGTGGGTCACACTTGACAAAACTGAGAGAGTTTCAAATTTCAATGTTTCATAGATAATTTTAGACATTATAGTTAAAACTAAAACTCAAATTTTCAATGTTTCATAGATAATATTTGACGCTAAAACTTTGAGGTTGGTCACTTTTTGCCACCCCTAGTCATACCTACGGTGGAAACATTTTATGTGTCATCGTCTTCTAGCGGTGTTCTTTCTGTAAGTCGGTGGGCGTCGTATTTTTATCAAGCATCACTTGGAAGTTATATCCGTAAAACCACAGATGTTGAGGCAAGTATTTGGAACAATAATTGTTTTTCTAGCTTTTTAAAGCAACAAATAAAAGCTCAAACGTTGGTGCCTCGTTATATTTCTTTATAATGATTTTACTCATAGTCATTTACCTTTTAATTCTAGTTAACTTTGGGCATGAATCTCTTCAATATAGTTACTTTATATAACAAGACCCTTTTTCACCGAGTGATAAGGCATCCTTCTAATTTTATTTTTATCGCAATCGACTTCTGTTTTTATCCTTCATGCGATGGAAGATACTTCTATCATTAGCTTAGATCCTTGGTACATTAACATTGTAATATACTGGTGTTTTGAGCTCTATTTTAGTTTTTTTCTATATCTTTCTTGTTTTTGTCTCCATCCATCGCTTTGGTAATATGTGCTTGTTTTCTTGTTGCAGATGCTGCCTCGAGAAAACCTCCCATATTTACGAAAACCGGAGGTGTACCGCATGCCTTTTGTTATTGCTATTTGATATTTCTTCGGCATATGTCAAATGCCAAGAGAAGTTTGGGAAGGATTCATACAAGATTGATTTAATGAGCGCTTACTATCTATTGAATCCAGCCCGGGACCTTATGGTTTAGAAAAAAGAATGGATGCATGGCTTAAAGACAAATGATTTTAGGTAAGTATTATGATTCTCTTTTATGTTCACTGCTAGAAAAATCACTGTTTTTCTAGCTTTCTAAAGCAACAACTAAATGCTCAAACATTGGTGCGTCATTATTCTAACTAGTATTCGGCACCACGCGTTGCGTGGTGATGATAAATTCTTTAAAAATATTGAAGTTGAATTGGTCGATAATCATATATCAGATATTAAACTAATAAGAGTAGATATTACATTTGATATGAAGTCATCCCAATATCCTCGGTTGTTCTTTTAACAGATATCATTACGTTATAATATAATATACAAATATATTACACATGAATATCCTAATTGATTCGGTTGCATTGGTAGTACAAATGTAACGGGTTGTGTTTGAAATGTCCTTTATATATGTATATTAATATTTCTGTATATTAAACTTTGTAATTGAATCAAAATGATAGAAAAAACAAATGTGACACTATTTATTATAATGATGAGATGTATAATATGATTGTTTTGTCATAAATATATCAATTTATTTCTTACATATATTTCCATATATTTCCATAAAATATGTATATGCATCGTACAAACGCGGTATTATTACCTAGTTTTCATATATAATTGCATTTATTTTTTTAATTTGCTTAATTACATTGTTGTATTGCACTCATTTGCAACTTTGTCCAGAAGTCCTCTTGTCAAAAACCCCAATTCTCAACCTACATTGCACAAAAAGTAATAGTGGTCGCCAGTACTGTGACCATTTCGGCTATAGGCGGATCCGATTTATTTGTTTAATTTTTCATTTGACTTGTTTGAGTTTTTTCGATGTGCGTAAGACATATATTTCTTAGTTTGGTTTCTTGTTAAAGAATAATGTGTAAAATCAACATGTATTATATACTAAAGAAAATGATTGAAACTCATGTAAGTGATTATTTAGTACATATATTATTCTCTAAATAATATATATAAGGAGTGTTATGTAAATAATAACAACCGAAATAGTCATTTAGTAATATTTTTTTAATATTAAAAATTATACAATGAGTCTTATATATGTAAATAATAATTATTAATAATGGTTATTTATAATATGTATTCAATCAATTATCATAAGTATAACATTTATGTATATTGATTGCAAAAAGGGTTTTTTATTGTTATATTGACCTGATTAATCATTATCCTCATTTTATTTATTTATATTCATCCTCATTTTATTTATTTATATTCATTATTACCAGTTTATTATTATGTAAATGAAAAGTATATAGATAATTGTATTCAATATTATTACATAATTAAAAATTTACATATTAAGAGCAATTTCATTTATATAATGACTTTTTTAACATATTGATTACTTATATTATTAACTGTCATGTAAATAGAAAAACAGAGTCCTGTAAATAATAGAAATAAAGAACATTGTTTTTTGTTCATCTTTTAATATACAACAAATTTACTATGATGTCCCATTTTTCTAACAACAAACCTTCTCATTTTCCCCCACTCAATTAACATCAACCACGTCCCCCCAAATAATAGTCATAACCAAAGTCATATAATTGGATGCTTATATGTGCAAGTATAAACATGATATATAGTAACTAAGGATAACAACATCAAATACTATTTATTTTATTGCAAAGGTCTTTATCCCCGACTTTGTAATTTGGGGCTTCTTAGATTTTCCACATGCACCTAAGATATTATTATGCGTTCATATACGAGGACAATATAATCATAGATAATAATAACTAAAATCTATTAGTAGAATAATTCTTTAATAATAATAAAAATGCTCAATTTAATCCGTAATTCTACAACTTCAGTAATCAAATTATAACTACATAATAGAAAACAATTTCATATCTAAAAAACTCAAATAAGTAATTCAACATTGATAAAAAAACGTAACCATAAACTTCCACAAATAGTGGTATATATTGTTGAAATCTTTCATTTTATAAGTGAAAAAATATAACATTATGACGTTTATTTATACTCCTTTATATATATATATATATATCAACAACTTTAATCAATCACATTGGAATAATATATAACAAAAAGATTAAATGAACTTCTACATAACAAAAAATTACATAAACTTCTACATAACAAAAACATTATGAACTTCTTGGCTCCAATAGAAGAATCTTACATTCTTTGAAGAAGATAATAGTGCATACATATTCGGATGTTAGCGATTGAAGATATTCTTCTTCTTGATTTGTGATTCTTTGATCCGCCTACTTCTTAAAGCACTTCTTCCATGTCTATTCCTCAAGTTCCTCTTGCACCATCCTCATCCATATAAAGTGAATTTTAAGGGTTACAATAAAGTGAGAATTAAAGATTACATGACCAACTTTAATCAACAACTACATGAACCACAACTTGAACCACAACTTTAATCAATCACATTCAAATAGTATATAACAAAAAGTTACATGTACTTCTACATAACAAAAACATTTCATGAACTTCAACATAACAAAAACATTATGAACTTCTTGGCTCCAATAGAAGAATCTTACCTTCTTTGAAGGAGATAACAGTGCATACATATTCAGGATGTTAGCGATTGTAGATATTCTTTTTCTTGATTGGGGATTCTTTGATCCACCTACTTCTTAAAGCACTTCTTCCATGTCTATTCCTCAAGTGCTTCTTGCCCCCATCCTCATCCATATAAAGTGAATTTTAAGGCTTACAATAAAGTGAGAATTAAAAAGCATTTAAATGAATGGACAAATGAATAGTCATAGGTTATACATATCAATTGGAAATTACAAAAAAACCAAGTCTAATAATGAAACACACATATTTCATTTAGGGGTAGAGAAGTCATTTATATATTAAACATTTTAGAAAATCAAAAATTTGAGAAAATTCATAGTCACAGTTCCTATCATACCATTGTGCCATATCATTGGATGTGGTTTCTCTTTTGATATATACTAGTGTGTGGCACCGCGCATGCGCGGTGGCGAGAAATTATTGTTATAAAATATGTAAGTAGGTTAAGAAAAAACATAATTTATTACTCGATGATGAATGAAATGCAATAATACTTAATGAGTGGAAATAATTACAGAAATTAAAAGACAAAATATTATAAAAAAATTGTAATTTTAAACTAAAATTAACCATTTAATACAAAATGAATAAAAATTATCATAAATGAACATTCATGTAAAAAAAATTGGCCATTTTCTCCTCATATATCAACATATCACCTTTTTATAAGCTGGCTTCTTTATCATTGAATGATCACCAACATGTTACAACATAAAACAATTATATCAATTTGAGATAGACAAAGTTAACCACAATTCAATATCTAGAAATTATCAATCACATAGTGTCATGTCATTTTTCTTGGTTTTTACTCTTTATATATAAAAATATAAACAACATGAAATGAAATGAAATATGTGTATATAAAGTCATGTTTTATATGGGATAAACAAACTTAACCACGTTTCATTCTTTCAAATTTCTTCTTTCACCAATGTGGGATAAACAAAATATATATATACTTATCACACTCTCTCAATGTATCAATTTTTCATCAATGTGGGATCTCCAAAAACCAATCACAATCAAAATTTTAAAACACACAACTCTCAATATGTCATCTCAATATTTTAAAGCCATCTTTTATATGGGACAAACAAAATTAACCACATTTCAAGATTTGAAAAATACTCAACTATCATAATGAGAATTGCAAATGGAAGTGATTTGAATCAACAACATAACTTGCATAAAAAAATTCCCATCCACCTCACACACACACACACATATATATATGTCATTTCATTCCTCCAACTTTCTTCTTTCCACCAACGTGGGATAGACAAAATATATATAGTTATCACATTTTATCAATGTATCCAATTTTCATCAATGTGGGATCTCCAAAACCAACCATATTGCAAGATTTTAAAACACACAACTCTTAATATGTCATCTCAATATTTTAAAGTCATCTTTTATATGAGATAAATAAAGTTAACCACATTTCAAGACTTCAACAATACTCAACTATCAAAATCAGAATTGTAAATGGAAGTGTTCGCTAATTTGAATCAACAACATGACTTGCATCAATATATATATATACACACACCACTTCATTACTTCAACTTTCTTCTTTCCACCAATGTCACTACTACAAAAAAGGGCATTTCCGACGGATTTTACCGACGGAAAAAATCCGTCGGAAATTTGCGACGGATATTTGACGTATTTCCGACGGATATTTGACGTATTTCCGACGGATCCGATTAAAAAAAATTAAAAATTAAAAATTAAAATTTCCGTCGGAAATCCCTCGAAAATTTCCGACGGATTGAAATCCCTCGGAAATTTCCGACGGATTTTTTTAATTAAAAAAATTAAAAATAAAAATAAAAAAAATCCGTCGGAAATCCCTCGGAAATCCCTCGGAAAATTTCAATGAATTTTTTTAATTAAAAAAATTAAAAATTAAAAATTAAAAATTAAAAAATCCGTCGGAACTTTCCGAGTGATTTCAATCCGCCGGAAATTTCCGACGGATTTCCGACGGATTTTTTAATTTTAATTTTTAATTTTTAATTTTTTTTATAAAAATCCGCCGGATTGTATTTTTTTCAAGTTTTTCTTATTTGTATGACTTTTAACTTGATTTATTTTGTATAATTCGTTATATGTACATTTATTACGTATACGTATATATATATATATGTATATGTTGGAAGTAGTATGTATATACATGTGTATACATATATGTATACTATGTATGTCTATATATGTATGTATGTGTCTGTATGTATCTATATGTACGTATATGTGTACTATACCACCCATCAAGGCCCAATTAGGTTCGTTAAGTCTCATCAAGTTCCATTTTAGTTCATTAAGAGTCATTAAGTCCCATCAAAGCCCATTTTAGTTCATTAAGAGTGGTTAAAGCCCATTAAGACACATTATAGTTCATTAAGAGTCGTTAAGCCCCATCAAGCCCATTGTAGTTTCTTAAGAGTCGCTAAAGCCCATCAAAGTCCATTGTAGTTGATTAAGAGTCGTTAAAGCCCATCAAGCCCATTGTAGTTCATTAAGTTGTTAAAGGCCACGAAGTCCCATTGTAGCTCACTAGGAGTAGTTAAAGCCCATCAAAGTCCATTGTAGTTCATTAAGAGTTGTTAAAGTCCATCAAGCCCCATTGTAGTTCACTAGGAGTCGTTAAAGCCCATCAAAGTCCATTGTAGTTCATTAAGAGTTGTTAAAGTCCATCAAGCCCCATTGTAGTTCACTAGGAGTCGTTAAAGCCCATCAAAGTCCATTGTAGCTCATTAAGAGTCGTTAAAGTCCATCAAGCCCCATTGTAGTTCACTAGGAGTCGTTAAAGCCCATCAAAGTCCATTATAGTTGATTAAGCCCCATGGTAGTTCACTAAGAGTCGTTAAAGTCCATCAAGCCTCATGGTAGTTCATTAAGAGTCGTTAAAGCTCATTAAGGCCCATTGTAGTCCATTAAGAGTATGTAAAGACCAGCAAGGCCCATTGTTGTTTACTAGGAGTCGTTAAAGTCCATTAAGACCCATTGTAGTTCATTAAGAGTATGTAAAGCCCATCAGGCTCATTGTAGTTCATTAAAACACGTCAAGACCTATTGTAGTTCCTTAAGGGTCGTTAAAACCCGTCAAGGCCTATTGTAGTTCATTAGGAGTTAAAGCCCGTCAAGACCTATTGTAGTTCGTTAGGAGTTAAAGCCCGTCAAGACCTATTGTAGTTCGTTAGGAGTTAAAGCCCGTCAAGTAATTAATTAATTATTAAAATTGTAAAATAATATTTAATATTAAAATTGTAAAATAAGATTTAACGGTTTAGTTAGGCTTTAACAGTTCTTAATGAGTAAGATACGACCCACTAAAGTCAATTACAGTTTATTAAGAGCCATTGAAGCTCGATGATTAGTTAAATGTGTTTGTACAATTTGTAAGAAGATGTTGGTTCATTTATCCAAGTTTCTATAGTTTTTTACCCTTCGTTTAGTTTCTAAATGAACCAACCTCTATATAAGAATTGATTAGTTTGTAACGGAAATCAAACCTATATATAAGTTTTCATTTGAATTTCTTCTATATGTCTAAAAATAATATATGAACTTCACCTTTATGCTCGTATTGGAAATAAAAAATAAGTTTTTACTTGAATTTATTCTATATATTTTAAATCTATTATTATTATTATTATTATTATTATTATTATTATTATTATTATTATTATTATTATTATTATTATTATTATAAAAAACTAAAAAATAAATCTCAAAATTTTAATAAGGGTTCCCCCCTTTTCCCCCTCCCGCCCTCCCCTTCCCCCCTTTTTTTTCATCTCCATTTAGATAGGTTATAAAATGTGAAGGGATTTTATTCATCTCCCTTTGGCTAGGTTAAAAAATGTGTGGCGGCTTATTGCATTAAAGCTTCATATATGTTGTCCAAAAATTGAATCATCCTGATTCTCCATTGATGGTATTCTCCCAAGAAAAAAGAGTTGGTGGTTTCGTTTCAGATCCGATTGAGACTATTTCTTTAGACATCTTTGATTGTTAGAAGATCGAGAATTCACCTGATTTGAATTTGAAATTTATCGATCAAGAACACCAAGAACTGTCAGATTTGACAATTCTTTCACAAATCTTCAAAAACAGATAAATTGGCTCTGATACCAATTGTTAGGACCCAAACAATCAAGATATCAATATATAGAAATATTAGAACAGAAATATGATAGCCAAATGTCGTATGTATTGATTGGATGAACAGTATTACAAAATATGTCTTTACAAGGCTTATGGAAACGTTAGTTCTAACTATCTAACAAACTATCTATTTATACATGAAATAAAAAGACTAAAGTAAGAGTACATTAATAACAGACAAGTTCAGAACAGGTTCTGAACTCCTTCAGATCTTCTTCAGAAGTGTGTTCAGAAATTCTTCAGAACCTCTTCAGAATATCTTCAGAACTTCTGAAGTTGGCACTTCAGAAGTTATGCCTTAGGCTTTTCTTTATCTTTTCTTCAGATCTTTATATTTCTATCAGGATCAAATGAAGTTTTCCCAACAAATTCATCCTCCTTAGGTAGAAAATGGATACTTCTGATGTCTTCAACAGAAATGCAGACTCTGTAGCCATGAACATAGAAAGAAATATCATCTGCTTCTTCATCAACCTCTGTGTGAAACCACCATTGTTGTAGATAAGAGGCAGGGACCAAAAATTTCCTGGATAACTACATGTTTCTTCAGAATTTCAATCAGGATCATTTGATCTTCATTGAAATCAGTAGACTTGAGATTTAGAGCACAGTTGTTCTCCTTTATTTCAAGGATCTTCTCTTCAGGGACATATAACTTGGAAAAATCAGGATCGTCACTACTTTGTGCACGAGATTGAGAGTCAGCAACACCAACATTTGATTCAGAGGCCACATCTATAGGCTCGATCTGAGTTTCCCCAATTTTGTTAGTTCACGGGTTAGGGTTAGGGTTTGATTCGGGATTTGAAGGTCCAGCTTCAGAAATCACAGTAGTAGCAGTGTCTTTTAAAATCAGTTCATCATCGAGATTGATCTCCATTGATCCAACCATTATCTTTTTATGCACTATTTTGAATGAATCATTGCTTGATGATCCATTACTGTCACTGAAATGGGATTTGGCAGATTGAACATTGGAAGTCGACATAGTTGAGAATGAAGAAAAGCTTGAGTTTGAATGTAGATCAATGAACAAGGAAAGATTTAGGAGGGAAAGATTGCTAGAAAGTGAAGACGAAGACGAAGATGAAAACATGGAAAGATTTAGGAGGGAAAGATTCCATTCAGAAATGCACAATTAACATCTATTTGAAAAACTTTCATGTTTTTGTGAGCTGCATATGCAAGAAAGATTCTGATAGCTTCTAGTCTTGCAACAGGAGCAAAAGTTTCATCATAATCAATGCCCTCATGTTGACAATACCCCTTAGAAACAAGTCTTGCTTTATTTCTCACAACAATCCCATGTTCATCCTTTTTATTTCTGAAAACCCTATTTGGTGCCAATTATTGATTTACCTTTTGGTTTAGGAATTAATCTCCAGACTTTATTTCTTTCAAATTGATTTAGCTCATCTTGCATGGCTAAAATCCAGTCTGGATCTTGAAGTGCTTCACATGGCTTTTTGGGTTCCATACTACTTAAGAAATTCACAAACAGACATTCATTTGTTGTGGTTGATCTTGTTTGTACACCTTTTGATGCATCACCAATAATCTGATGAATTGGATGACTTGATGTCCATTTGTTCACATTTGGCAATGGTTGAACAGATGAAACATTGTTGAATGAATCATAATCATCAATGATTGCTTGTGTTTCAGTATCATGATTAATAGCTGAATGTAGATCTGAAGTCTCCCCTTCAAATTGAACATTCTGTACTGGTTCAGAAATGATCTACACAGGTTCAAAAACAGGAATAATAGGTTTAGAAATAACTTGCACTGTTTCTGAAATAATTTGTACAGGTTCAGAAATTTGAAATTCTGAATTTGAGGTTGAGAGTGGTGGTCCAGAAGTATTTGATACTGTAGGTTCTGTTGTTTCTTGTTGTGGAATACTTCTGAGTAAAGAAGGATTTTGATAATCTGCAGAAATATTCACAGAAATATCAAATAAGTCTTGACACAAGGTATCTAAATTTGTTTTAAGAAAAGTTTTAGAGTCAGAAGTGAGATTTATCTTGTTGCATTCTGAATCCAAAACTTCAGAAACTTGTTTAAGTTTGAGTTCTGAACCGTCTTGTTCAGAAGTCGTTGATGGCTCATGAAATCTAATGTTTGAAGTCTCAATGATTCTTTGTGTTCCTTTGGTTAGTACTCTGTATGCTTTGGATATTTGAGAATAGCCAACAAAGATACTAGCTGTACCCTTAGGTGCAAATTTATCTAGATATTGTGTACCATTCAGAAGGAAACACCTACAACCAAAAACTTTAAAATAATCAATAGAGTGTTTTCTTTGTTTGATAATTTCATAAGGAGTTTTAAGGAGTTTTATATTCAGATTCCAAAAAATTCTAAAGTGTAGAATTAGTAAATTCTGTGCCATTATCACTTCGGATCTTTTGAACTGGTAGTTGAAGAAGAACTTGAATTTTCTTCAGAAAAGGAATAAGTCTTTCTGAGATATCAGATTTGAATCTTAAGAATTCAACCCAAGTATATCTTGAATATTCATCTACAATCACAAGAATATACTTCTTTCCACCCATGCTTGGAGTCTTCATTGGTCCACATAAATCCATGTGTAACATCTCAAGTGGAGCTTTACAAGAAGATAGCATTTTCAGAGGATGGGAGCTTCTTTTGATTTTCCCTAGTTCACATGCAGAGCATAAAGAATTCTTTTCAAATCTGATATTTGGTAGTCCTCTTACAGAGTTGTGTCTTTCTAGTTCAGAAATGGCTTTGAAGTTCAGATGTGACATTCTTCTATGCCAAAGCCAACTATCATTTCTCATTGTTGTCGAAATATAGCACACTCCTTGTAATTGACCATTTGCAGTAAAAGTTGCAGTGTAGATATCTCTATCTCTATAAGCAATTAACTCATTTTGGTTTGATGAACTCAGAACATGACAATAGTCTATATCAAAATTTACCTTGCAATACTTGTCATAGATATGACTTATACTGAATAGATTATGTTTAAGACCTTCCACATAGAAAACTTTCATCACCTTAACATCTCCTTTGAAAAAAGTACCATCCTTTCACATAACCTTTTGCATTATTTCCAAAGCTAACTGTTCCTCCATATCTTTCATGATAATCAGTTAAAAGTTCTTTGAAAGGTGTCATGTGTCTTGAACATCCAGAATTTAAGACCCACACATGACATATCTGCAAATATGATTATTGAGATTCAGGTACCCATTTAAGAATGGGTCTTGTGAGATTAGTCAAAAATTTTGAATCTCTGAATTTTGACTTAATCTTCTGAATTTCAAAAGTTAATTCAGACTTTTTGAATTTGTCAATTTTAGTATTACTTTGAGGTTTCTTTTTATTTTTGTATTTGTTTGCCAATGTAGCTGAAAATTTCTGAATTGATTTCTCAAGACTAGTCTTATTTGTTTTGGAGTTTGGATGAAAATCATATTATGATGACCACAGTTAATGCAGTGAATATGATTTTTCAAAATATTTAATAAAGCAATAGATGAACTAGAATCAACATTGTTTGATTTGTCAACATAATTTATTTTATTCACTTTATTAACTCTTGGTACATCACTTCTCTTTGAATTTGAAAAACTATCTAATTTGTCTTTCTTTGATAGTCTTTCTCCAAACCAAAGTGGATAGCTCTGTAAAAGATAAGAAATGAGGATTAGTATAAGAAATTCTTTTACTTACTTTAGATGTAACTTCAGATTTAGGATTTGAATTCTGAACTTTAGAAGTTGATGAAGATTGTCCTTTTTCAAACCTTTTAATTCTGGTTGCAAAATCAGATGATGATATTGAAGATATAGGTGTTTTTGTGAATATAGGAGTATCCTTTGATGAAGTAAAAAAAGTTGCAGTTTTCAGAAATTCAGGTTTCAGAAAAACAGTATTAAACTTGTCAGAAGAAACTTTTGGTGCTTCTGATTTTAAAATTTCTCCT
Source organism: Silybum marianum (assembly GCA_036898165.1). NCBI lineage: Eukaryota > Viridiplantae > Streptophyta > Magnoliopsida > Asterales > Asteraceae > Silybum > Silybum marianum. Next base: position 32,521,747 of record CM072533.1, on the reverse strand, counting down.
TCAGTCATATTTGATTGTAATTTATATATCAAATATCTATCTTTATCAATAACTTGAACCATAGAATCATCATCATCTTCTGAATCTGGAGCATTCATTAAATCTGAGAACTTATTTTGAGTCATGCTAGATGCAAAAGATTTTTGATTTAAAATATTTTCAGACTCATCATCAGAACTATTAAAAATAATTTCTGAATTCTCATTATTATCTTGTGAATATTCAACATCTGAGAATTCATCATATTTTTCTTCATGTTCTGATTTATTGTCAGAATTATCTTATTTTATAACTTCATATGAACTTTCAGAAATAGGTTCAGAAGATAATTCAGAAATTTTCTCAAGTTTAATAGATGGTTCAGATATTTCTTCAGAAAAAATTTATGATTCGGAAGTAAGTTCAGAAATGTTTATAATATTTTTATGCATTACTTCTACTCTAGAAATTGTCTCTGTTTTACCAGAATTGAGAGATGTTTCATCAGAAAATAGAGTCTCTGATTTTACAAAAGGAACTCTTTCAGGCAAAGAGAGATTAACAGGTTTGGATACGACACCTGTATTAATTTCATTTTTTGAATAGTCATAAAGATTTGCAGGTGTCTTTTTTCAGAATTTGACTTTCATTATATCCCAAACCTGCCTTGATATTGTAAAATTTTGAATTCTGAGTCTAATTTGTTAAAATATTCAGAGTCTGTTCTGTTTGTCCTCTTTTAAAGTTCAGATCTTCCAATTCCTTAAACTTTTTGTAAAGATCAAGTATTTCTTGATTCAGGAAGTTCATTTTAACATTCAGAATTTCTTTTTCAGATTTTTCATTTATGATATCTTTTTGTAAACTTTCCATCTTTTCTTTTAACAATGATTTTTCTTCAGAAATTTTCTCAAGAGATTGTTCAGGTTCTTGGTAATTTTGTTTTTAGATTTGACTTTCAGCTCTGAGTTGATTTACCAATATTCTTTCACCTTTAATTCTGTTTCTGAGATTTTCAAATTCAGAATACATATTTTGGACTTGATTTTGCATTTCAAAATCTCTAGAATGTTGTTCAGAATTTAGTTCAGAATTTGGTTCAGAAGAGTAATCTATTTCAGGATTTAATTCAGAAGATGAAGAAATTACCTCAGAATTATGTGCATGTTTGTCTTTTGGATCCATTTGGCACATATAGCAGTTTGAGGCATAGTGAGCTACTTCTTCATTGTATTCCCCATCACTCCAGTTTAACCAATCTTCTTCATATTTGGTTACCATAGCTGGATTAAGCTCCTTCTTCTTAGCAAGAAGATGCTTTTTCTCATAGTAGCCTGAGTTTTTTACTTTGGGCATTTTGCACTGTCTTGCATAATGACCAGGCTTACCACAATTAAAGCATCTTGCTGGTTCAGATGTCTCAGTTTGACCAGCATCTTGGCTTTTCTTGAGTCCAATTTCAGACTTTGGTTTATTATGATATTTTTGATTATATTTTTGAGTGAATTGCCTTGTCATAAAAGCAATATTATCAGAAATTCTCTTAAGTTCTTCATCTGATTCATCTCCATCACACAAATTTGTTTCTGGGATCTCACAGATTTTGCTTTTAGCAGAAATGGTCATAGAATTATTATACTTCTTGCTTAACAAGGCTACTGTTTCATTTGCCTTCTTTTGTTCATTCTGTCTAGTTTTGATTTTGTCTTCTTGTTGAAACAAAATACCATAGACATCATGAATGGATTTTCTAGATAAGTTTCTAGTAACCATGTTATCAGAGAAGGTTGACCATTCATTACCCAAGTTGTTCAGAAATTTGTTGTTTATCTCAGAATTTGATTTCTGAACACCACTTCTTCTCAGATCATTCAGGATGTTGTTGAATCTATGATAAGTCTCTGTAATAGATTTATTCTCTTTATACCTAAAGTTCTCATAATTACCCACACAGATATTCAATCTTTGTGCTTGGGCTTTTATACTACCCTGCATTTGAGCTTCAACCTCATCCCACATGGCTTTAGCAGATGTTAAGCTATCTACTCTATTGAATATCTCATTAGGAATAGCTATTGTAAGAAGACTTAATGCCCTTTTGTCAACTTTTGCTTGAGCTTTCTACATACCTGGGCTTTTCTTGATTTTTGATGAAGGTATTTCAGGAGTAGATTCGGATCTTGGTACTGATGGAATTTCCACATAAACCTCTATAGGGCCATTTACGATTGATTGCATTAAAGCTTCATCAATATTATCCAAGAATTGAATCATCCTGATTCGCATTGATGATATTCACCCAAAAACAGAGTTGGTGGTTTAGTTTCTGATCCGATGGAGACGATTTCTTTCGACAACTTTGATTTTGAAATAGATCGAGAATTCACCTGAAATTGAATCTTGAATTTATCAATCAAGAATATCAAGAACTGTCAGATCTGACAAGTTCTTCTCTGAATGTCAAGAACAGATGAATTGGCTCTAATACCAATTGTTAGATCCCAAATAATCAAGATTGTAGAAAGATTAAAGAACAAGAAAAACAATTGGATCACTAAAGTTGTATGTTGTATTGATTACTCAACTGTATTATAATGTATGTATCTTTACCAGCTCTATCTATCAACATTAGTTATAACAAACAATTAAACTATCTATTTATATACAATTAAAAAGACTAAAGTTATAGTACAAAGATGACAGACATGTTCATAACTACTTATGAACATCTTCATAACTTCTTCAGAAGTGTCTTCAAAAACCTCTTCAGAACTTCTTCAGAATCTTCAGAACTTCTGAAGTAGCCACTTCAGAAGTTATGCCTTATACTTTCCTCCTTTTATCTTCAGACTTCTGAATCTTTCTTTTCAGAACCTAGTCTTCTTTTGAAGCTACTTCTGATATCTAACAAAGGATATATGTCCCCCTTCACAGTCTTGAGCACATTGAGTCTGAGAGTCCACTCAACATTGGGACTTCTGAACCACCAAATGTGGATTTGCTTCACACTAGCACACATCTTTCAGATGTAAACAAGCAAAGTGTTAGTCACATTGCCAAAACAACCATAGATATATACCTATTGCAGGATATCAAGGATTGGTTGGAAGTCCTGGTGGAGTGAACATCATTAAAGCTCCATTTACAGAATCATATGTGGTTCATGATGCTGTGGCATCTACACACCAGCCTTCTTCTAAAGGACTGCAAACAAGACCATTTGTTGGTCTTGGACCTTTTCCCACATCTTCTGAATTCTCAGAATTCAAAGATTTCTGTACTTCTGAATTTGCAAAGATTCAGAAGGACATAAAAGATTTGACGGATAACTATTCTAAGGTGTTGGGGGATCGGTTGGATAAGCAGGAGGTAACAGTGGTAAATAAGTTGAATGATTTTCAGCTATCAACTTCAAATGATCTACAATCTTTCAAGCAGGCAATTCTGAGTGCTTTTTCTGAGGTTGTTTCTATAGTGGCTTCTCTGAAAACTTCTATGCCTTCTACTTCTTCTACTCAGCCAGACTCTTCCCAGTTTGCCACAAAGGAAGATATCTCTCAGATTCTGAATCAACTATCTTCAATTCAGAATTCTCAGTCACCTTTGAATAATAGACTCTCTGTCTTAGAGTGTAGGCCTCAAGTAGATACTTGCAAAAGGAGTCTTGATGATCAGGATCCTGATAATCAAGAGGGGGAGAAGAAACAAAAAGTATCTAAAGATGTTGAGATACTACAAAACCAATCTTCTGAAAAATCTTCTAAAGAAACTCAGAATGTTATTGGTGAAGATGTTAACAGAGTTTCTGAAGCTATTGATGACATTTTACATGCTGAAACAGAAGGTCAAGAGGCTGAACATATTACTTCTGAAGAACTGGTTGAAGAAGGATATGAGACTGAAAAGGTGTCTCATGATTCTGAAAAGAATATAAGCTCAGAAGACACAGACATTATTCCAGATTCTAATGAAGAGATGCTGAATGAATATTTGGCATTTGAAGAAACACTTGGAGAACCTGGTGATCTTTCAGATGTGATAATGTTTGAAGATGATGAAGAGATGGAGGAGTATGTTGATGAAGAAGCAAATGTACATAGAGAAGTGGTAATTTGGAAACCACAAATTACGAGCAGTTGGATAGTGATGAAGTTTACGAAAAGCTTTGGTGGTTAATATGCCAATTCTCGGGTATATCTAATTACGAACAATCCAAGAAATCTGGAGTGTAGATTCTTGGATGACAAATTGGCTGTTTTCAAAGAATTTATAAATCAACCATCTGATTATTTTGACATAGAGATAGACTTATGTCATATGCATGATGTGGAAGTCTCAAATGAGATCTTGATGGCATTTTCTGAGAAGTTGGAAGTAAGATTCAGATCCTGCATTAGTATACCTTTGATCAATTTGCCTTTACTTGAAGAACCTGTCATTGATCAAGTGTATGAAAAGGAAAATTTGTATGATTTTTCTGAAGCCAGCCAACTCATCTTTCCAGAAGATTCTTATAGCAATCTGTTCAAAAGAAGTTTGAAGCATGCAACTCTTGAAGATTTTCTTAATGATGAATGGTCTGAAGATTATATTTCAGAGGTGAAGGAGTTTGTTAAAAAGTATGGAATTCAAGACCTACATGATTCTACTTTGATTAAGAAGATCAAAAGCCTTTCAAAAACTTTTATAGATGATCTTTATATTGTGAAGTCTGGAGCTGAAAGAAGAGATGACACTCTAACTGAGTTCTCTCTGTTTGACTTTTATAAGTTGAGATTACAAGACAAACTTGCAGTTCTGGCTTCTATGTAAAAAGAGAAGATTCTGAACTTGTTTCAGAAATTAGAAGAATCTTGGGAATTTACATCAGAAATCTGATCAAGCATGATTTTCAGTTAGCCTTGGAATTCAGATTACATAAAGTGAATCTTTCAGAGCAGTTAGTATTGAAAGAACTAGGCAGACTAAGATATTTACAGAACCATATATAGGTTTCAGGTTTGAAGTAGAAGGAACCTATAGAACTTTTATTGTATCTGATATACCAAAGTACTCAACTTCTACTCTGAATTGGCTTCTGAAATATGCTGAATGGTTTGTTCCTGCATCTGATATAAAAGAAGAGATTTTCTATCTGATCAAGGAAAGAATAAATTTCAGAGAATTTATCATAAAAAGTTATCTTGCTAGGCACAGAAAAGTAAATCAAATTAAAGGAGCTGACTATATTTTGACCAATGTATATGATTTTCAGATTCACACCAAGAAACAAGATATAGAAGAAATCTTGAAGATTCAGAAGATTGTAAGTTCAGAAGAAAGTCTTAACGAGAGAGAGAAAGGAAAAGAAAAGGTTTCTGAACATATATCTAAAGAAATAGCTCATGTTACACAAATTTCTGAATCTGAACATATGCAAGAACACAGAATTGAAGAAAGTGCTTTCACAATGTTTCTTGAGTACTTTCATCCAGAAATGTTCATGGAGTATGAACAGAAATTCAATTATATTGATTGTTTGATCAAGAAATCTTTTGGATGGAAGCAATGGTACTCAGATATTATAAGGATGATCAGAATTCCTATAAATGAAGCTAGAAAAGAAAGTCCAATTATGAAAGTGATTACGGCAGATTTAAAAACAAGAACAAATTACAAGTATGCCTTCTTCACTGTGGAAAGAAAGAATGGTGAGATTTCCACATTCTCAGGAGCTGATTTTCAGAATGTTCACCTTAGAGACTTACTCAGAGTATACAGAAGTCTCGATCCTTTTCATGACTCCATTGCTAAATTCAGAAAATATTTCCCAGTTCTCAGAGATAGCCTCTATAGAGAATTTATTTGGTCTGCAAAGACTGATTTTCAAGTTGCATATGTTCTAAATCAAGAGAAAGTTCATCTAATCAGACCAAACTTCAAGTTGCCAAATGTAGATAATCTCAAAAGAAGTACACCGGTTATTCAACCTCCAGGATTTGTTTGCAAATGTTTTGAAGAGTAGTTGTTTATCAGATTTGAAGAACTTCACAAATGCTGTAATGGAACTTTAATGGCTATAAGAGATAGAATGGTAAAAAGGCAAAATAAAAGGCAGAAGATTCTAAGTGATGAAGAATGTGAAAAATACAGAAAACTTGCTTAGGAGATGCTCAGAATCATTGAATCCTTACTTGAATACAAAAGTCTTATTCTGAAGAATGTAACTCATCTTTCCAGAAGATTCTTATAGCAATCTGTTCAAAAGAAGTTTGAAGCATGCAACTCTTGAAGATTTTCTTAATGATGAATGGTCTGAAGATTATATTTCAGAGGTGAAAGAGTTTGTTTAAAAGTATGGAATTCAAGACCTACATGATTCTACTTTGATTAAGAAGATCAGAAGCCTTTCAAAAACTTTTATAGATGATCTTTATATTGTGAAGTCTGGAGTTGAAAGAAGACATGACACTCTAACTGAGTTCTCTCTGTTTGACTTTTATAAGTTGAGATTACAAGACAAACTTGCAGTTCTGGCTTTCTATGTAAAAAGATAAGATTCTGAACTTGTTTCAGAAATTAGAAGAATCTTGGGAATTTACATCAGAAATCTGATCAAGCATGATTTTCAGTTAGCCTTGGAATTCAGATTACATAAAGTGAATCTTTTAGAGCAGTTAGTATTGAAAGAACTAGGCACTCAGGTTTGAAGTAGAAGGAACCTATAAAACTTTTATTGTATCTGATATACCAAAGTACTCAACTTCTACTCGGAATTGGCTTCTGAAATATGCTGAATGGTTTGTTCCTGCATCTGATATAAAAGAAGAGATTTTCTATCTGATCAAGGAAAGAATAAATTTCAGAGAATTTATCATAAAAAGTTATCTTGCTAGGCACAGAAAAGTAAATCAAATTAAAGGAGCTGACTATATTTTGAGCAATGTATATGACTTTCAGATTCACACCAAGAAACAAGATATAGAAGAAATCTTGAAGATTTAGAAGGTTGTAAGTTCAGAAGAAAGCCTTAAAGAGAAAGAGAAAGGAAAAGAAAAAGGTTTCTGAACATATATCTGAAGAAATAGCTCCTGTTACACAAGTTTATGAATCTAAACATATACAAGAACAAAGAATTGAAGAGAGTGCTTTCACTATGTTTATTGAGTACTCTCATCCAGAAATGTTCATGGACTATGAATAGAAATTCAATTATATTGATTGTTGGGTCAAGAAATCTTTTGGATGGATGCAATGGTACTCAGATATTCTAAGGAAGATCAGAATTCCTATAAATGAAGCTAGAAAAGAAAGTCCAATTGTGAAAGTGATTACAGCAGATTTAAAGACAAGAACAAATTACAAGTATGCCTTCTTCACTGTGGAAAGAAAGAATGGTGAGATCTCCACATTCTCAGAAACAGATTTTCAGAATGTTCACCTTAGAGACTTACTCAGAGTCTATAGAAGTCTTTATCCTTTTCATGACTCCATTGCTAAATTCAGAAAATCTTTCCCAGTTCTCAGAGATGGCTTCTATAGAGAATTTATTTGGGCTGCAAAGAGTGATTTCCAAGTTGCATATGTTCTAAATCAAGAGAAAGTTCATCTAAGCAGGCCAAACTTCAAGTTGCCAAATATAGATAATCTCAAAAGAAGCACACTGGTTATTCAGCCTCTAGGATTTATTTGCAAATGTTTTGAAGAGTTGATGTTTATAAGGTTTGAAGAACTTCATAAGTGTTGTAATGGAACTTTAATGGCCATAAGAGACAGGTTGGTAAAGAGACAAAATAAAAGACAGAAAAAATTAAGTGATGAAGAATGGGAGAAATACAGAAAGCTTGCTCAGGAGATGCTTAGAATCATTGAATCCTTGCTTGAATACATAAATATTATTCTGAAGGATGTGAGACAAATCTTAAACTTCTGGAGTTATGATTTGAACTTTTGAAGCTAAGGGGGAGATTGATAGATATCAGAAGTAGCTTCAAAAGAAGACTGGGTTCTGAAGATAAAGGTTCAAAACTCAAAAGACAAGTGAAGTAAAGCCTAAGGTATAACTTCTTTAGTGGTTACTTTAGAAGTTCTAAAGAAGTTCAGAAGTAGTTCTGAACTTGTCTGTCACTTTTATACTGTATCTTTAGCATTTCCATTTGTATATAAATAGGTAGTTTGTTAGACTGTTATGTAGATCCTAGAAAAAGTAAGCACAATGATATAATTAAGAACGTGATTAAAGCATTACGAACAAAGTGATTTTAGAGAATTTTCGTAGTCGTATATCTTACTTTAATATCGATTACAATGAAAGTATAATCTGAATTTAGCTCTATGTTAATCGACACTTAACAATGATAACCCTAGACTCCTATTTATATTGAAAGATCTAATCTAATTAAGGAAGGAAATAGTTTAAGGAATTACAAACTTCCTTTTACAATTAAAGCATATGCTTTCCTTATTTTGTCACGGTTAAAATAATAGACCTAACAATCTCCCCCTTTGTGGAAAAATGAGTCTTTACTTTTTCAGCTCGAACATGCCTTCAAATCTTCTCAATGTTGGACGAAACATTATCCTTTCATCAATTAATCTGATAGCTTCCAAGAGAGAATTTCTTCTGGTTGAGTTCATCCTTGTTGTCTTCTTCTTGTCGGTATAAATCTCCGAAGCTAGTCTGTTTTGAATTCCCCATAATGTTCCATCAGAGTATGCAACAACTTCATCAAATCTCAGAAATCTCTTTTCGCCTTTCATGTGCATCCATACAACTCCGTGTGTTGGGTATGACAAAACAGTTGTAACATCATATTTATCCAACTAAGGAATTGTTTGATTAGGCTTGGAGATATGAATCTTCTTTTGTTCACTTTCAATTCCTCTTTGCAAATCATGAAGATAGTTGTATCTGAGTTCTTTTTTAATGTGACGCACCACCGCTCTAGGTGCTCTTTGTTCATCCTCATTTCTTCGCTTCTTGTCTCTTAGGTCGTGATACAACGTTTCAAAATCCAAGATATCAAGGTTAGAAAAATCATCTTCAGAAAAGGAATATACTTTACCATCTTCTCTTCGGACTTTGAAGGTTGGATACTCGACTTGAAAGACTCTATCAGAACCAATCTGCATAATCCCAATGATTCAGTGTCGTGAGATTACATCGGAAGGCTTTAGAGCTCTCATTTTCAGGATGTGCACATATTCCCTAACTTGAGCTGGATCCATCTCCATTACCAAGTAGATGTGCGCCAAGTCTTTAGGTTTCTTATTCTTTCTAAATATCCGTTCCATAGTTTCTTCAAGATACGGCACCCGGATTTGTTGATTTACCCATTTAGACCTGCGCTCAGTTAGCATCCTTTGCCACCGAATGTGATGAGGTAATAGTGTTGGTTCATTTTGATCTTCGGAAGTGTAATTCTTTATCGTGTGCTTCAGGTTCACATAATCTTGTGCTTGGAGAACCGGTTCATATGGTTCTTTAAACCAGTCCTTCACGAAGTTTCTTAGGTTTTGAACATCAACTGTTGCTTCATTTGTTTTCAGTTCAACATTAACTGACTCTTCATTTGATTCCGGATCGGCAACTGCAGATGTGCTCTCGAATTCAATATCTACCGTAGGCTTTTCAACCGTTGGTGTATTAATTTCTTGAGTCGTTGGCGTATGTTGTCTTTGATGGGATGATGGCGCACATGGTGCAATTGAAGTTGTAGCAGATGGTCTAGAACAAATTCTTGAGACTCGCCGTGTCTCCCCCTTAGGGCGATTTGGAGCAGAGCTCGGATCGTTCTCATCAGATCGAGGTCGAGAAACAGAAACAGCTGGTCGACAAGATTCTTGAATTTCGGCGTGTAGAGCGGTGATGGCACCCAGAAGTTCATCATGATGTTGTTGCTGAGACGTGTGCAGATCACTTAACTGTTGTTTCATTTCAGCTTTGAACAGTTCAAATTCATATTTGGTGAGGTAGGATTTCCAGATTGCCCCGCAGTAGACCCATTAAAGAATCTTCCGGTTGACCCCAAGCAGTGGCTTCCGCAAGCAGATTAGCATATAGCATCGACATGAGCTCATCATTGTTGTACTCATTTCGATGTGGTGATGGAGGGAGATTGTTGGGGTCCGGTGTTGGATCTGGAGGGGTGCGACTGCTGCTGGGTCGGGAGGAACTAGCCTGATTCGTATCAAGTTGACCGGAGCGAGCAGCGACACGTATTTCTCTAACAAAAGCTTCTCTTTTAGCAGTCATCAATGCAGCATGTTCGTTCAAAGTGGCTCTAGCTCGTTGTAACTGAGCGTCTATAAGTGCTTGAGCCATGGGGGGAATAGTAAAAGCTGGATTCGAGGTACCTGTTTGGGAAACACCGGGATCATTTATATTACCCGTTGACATAACAGTTGAAAAAACTGTATGACCTACGTTCAGTGGTAGCGTAGATGTAGCACTGGTAGGATTTCCTTCCAATCCTTGTGAAATGTCCGGAATGGACATCACTATAGGAGTTCCGACTGGGCCATGAAGGCTCTCAGTGAGTGTAGACACGTGTTCCCTATTTGGCTCTAGACTCGAAGTGCATACAACCGAAGTCGAAGCAGGTGAGCTACTGCCTCTTGTTTCAATAGCTGTGCCTCCAGAATGGAGGGGAGCTAGATAAGGAGCTAGACTCACAAGTATATGTGAAACTGTTGGCTGTTGGGAGCCTTCAGAGTGGCTAGGGGGGCGTGCATGTGCGCTGCTAGGTCCACAGCGTCTAGTCGACTAGACATACCCAACGAATGAGTAGGGCTAGTTGACTCGGTTACCTGGATGGGGAAATTTGGTCTCGCACTCACTATAGTTTTTCTCGTCCCATCGCTCACGCTCACGCTTTCTTTTTCAACTAATACTCCCTCCTCTCTCCTTATCTCTCTAGTAAAAGGGTCGGTGAAGATGTCAGACATTGATCCAGAGACCTGATCTGCTTCAAAGTCGAAGGGTTCATTCGGCTCATCATGTTCTTGATCTGCTACAAAGTTGAATGGTTCAATCGGCTCATCATTTGTTGCAGTAGGTTGTTCATCGGTGTCCGATGTAGAATCGGATATAGGTGGTTGTGGACCAATGCGACTAAGCGCTTATTCTTCGATGGCAGCAGTTCTTGGACGGCAGGAAAGGGGTTGAGTATCAGATTCATCTGCATCGAATAATGAAGGTCGTGGGTGAACACGGTTACGGCTAACGAACATCTTGAAACGGGGAGTAGATCGGGAAGTAGACGCCGCTCGTGGGTTAGTGGGTGGTGGTATTGGGATGGGTGGGGCAGCAGTTGTCGGGATTTGCTGATCAGATGCACCACCCTCGTCATATCCCCTTACAATACGCTCATCACCCTGTTTAGGATCCCCATGATCCTGAACCTGCTCATCTATTCTAGGACCCTCTCCTTGCACAAGATGTTCCTCGCGGATTGGCTCTTTGGCAGGCACAACCGGAGGTGGTTGAGCCATTAAGCCGTGTCTCACCCTATAGGTTATCACACTCGGTGCAGTCTGATCAGCATAGGCAAGTAGTGCTTCAGGGATTGGCATGATGAAGTTGATCTGGCGATCATTGAGCGTGAGGAACTTGAGTGAGTTGGTTGATCCCAACGATGATCCTGTTCGGCGAGGAATATCCGGTTTGGATGACATTATGGCATGAATAAATAACTGAAGGAATCGTTGAAATGGTACGAAGGCACGATCGCGATAGTTTGACTTGTCTTCAACTAGCTCCGCGAAGTCCGTCCAGATGAGCATCGCGTAATCATAGTGACGGTTGAAAGCTATGCCATGAAATATTCGTAAGGCCACAGTACTGGTCTTGTCCATGCCTGTGTATTTGCTAGGCAGACATCGATTGACGATGGTGAATAGCGAACACCAGATTTGAGGTAGATACATTCTCTTGAACTGGTCGGGCTTGTGAGAGGTTCGGGTGAGTTGTACCCAAGGGCTCAGATATCAGCATATAGCTGTTGTTCGGTTGCAAAGGCATCATACAGGTGTTCGTCGGTGGCGACAGGCAGGCGGAGGATGCGACGAATCCGAGAAGGTGTTAAGCGGGTGACAAAATCGTCGATTTTGGCAGTAAAGTGGTGGTCACCGTCATCCGGATGGTATGTTAACGTATACTAGAATCGCTGGAGATAGGACAGGGGTACCCGATGGTCTAAAGCAAAGGCATATCAAAGTGGATGGCATTGAAGGGTATCGATGATGACTTGGTGTTCGATTGTGATGCCAAAATCAAGACGGTGATTGTTTGGTTTGAGTGATCGTAATTTGTCTCGGGGCGTCAGAAGGTCGTCTCGGTTGACCGCGTTGGTCCTGGGTTTGGTGGATCGTTCAGAAGGCATAGGATGTTCATCGTCGGAAAGGTTTGGATCATTGATGGCCGCCATTAGAACTGAAATGAAACAGTTAGCAAATCATAGGAAAATTCTGGATGACGAGTCCTAAGGAATCGATAAGCTCGAATATCGAGTCCATTGGAGTCGATAAACAGTTTTATCAACTGCTATAAGATCGATGAAAAGATGAATGTCGAATCAAGCTGGGTCGACATAAAGACGGTAAAAAATGTTAGAGAACATACCTGTGAGTCGACAAGAAGAAAGTCAAGTCGATAAACAAAGTTTATCGGGTCAAATACTCGATAAAAACTCAGATAATTTGAAGACGATCTTTATCGATCCTTTGATACTCGACAAAAAACTATGTCGGGTCCTAAGGAGTCGATAAAAATACTTCGACAATAGAAGAAAGGTTATCGATCCTATGAGACTCGATAAACATTTATGTCGGGTCATTAATGAGATGATAAGAATACTTGAAACATTTTATGATGAGTTTCATCTATCCTTGGAGACTCGACAACAAATAAGTCGGGTCCTAAGGGGTCGATAACATCACTTAGATAATCTAAGATTAGTTTCATCAAGCCTTTGATATTCGATAAAAAATAAGTCGGGTCTTAAGGGATCGATAATATCACTTAGATAGTCTAAGATGATTTTCATCGAGCCTTTGAGACTCGACAAAAGATTAAGACGGGTCTAAAGGGATCGACAAAAAGTACTTAGAGTTTAAGAAGTTGTTCTTATCTATCATTATGACTCGATAAAAACATAAAGTATGTCTTAAGGAGTCGATAATAGTTCAAAGCATATCTGAAAAAAAAATCTTAAGTGACAGATGCGAAAGCCTAAAACTCAAAGAAAACCCTTTATCTAGGTGCGATTAGTGACTTCTATTACATCTATACTTAAACATAAGTCCATAGAAGTGAAAAACACACCTAAAAGTCTACTGAAAGATCAAAAATCGGAAACCACAAGGGTTTTCGGAATTTGAACAGTTAAAAGCCCTAATCACAGTCATGCAATGATTAACTGAAAAAATGACATGAATTAAAGTTGATCAGGGGAGAATTGCGAACATGGTGATGTTTTCTGATTCCTTAAACTCGATGATTTGAAAAAAAAATTCTGGAACTCAGGTATTCAAAGGGTTTTAGAGAGAGAGGGAAAATCAAAACTTGTTTGAAAAGTAAGGGAATGAGAGTGGGGCCCGAGATTTAAATAGTGGGTCATCGGGTGATGAAACGTGGTAAGCTTTCATTTGGCCGAGAAAGTTGATGACATCAGCAAGATGTCGAACGAGGTTTTTGTTGGGCCAACCTTGGTCGACAAAAAAAATTAGTCGGGCCAAGAGGGGCCGAGAACTTTGACTTTGATTTTCAAACTAAGTGTGATTCGATTTAAAGGTTAAATTTGTGCTCTCCTGGGAAATAAGAAAACTTTGCTCCCCCTATAATTGTGAGATAGTAAAAACGTACCTTGCCGCTCCCCCTCAAAAACTGAACTGGTTAGGCAAAAACATAGTCGAAAAGAAAGAAAGAAAGGAAAAATGATGAAAATACAGAACTGTAAAGTAATTTCAAAAGCCAACAAATGAGAATCCAAGAGTGATGCAGATTCACAGTTTTTAGAGAATGGGAATGTGCATAAAACTTGGATAGACGTTTTGTGTATTTTGAAAGGGCTGATTTAGAAAATCAGGTTTTAAGATTCAGCATGCCCAACTTGGACACTAGGAACTGGAAGCGTTTCTCATCCAAGGCCTTGGTGAACAGGTCGGCAAGCTGTAGTTCTGTATTGACAAAGTATAATTCAATCGTACCTCTTTCGACATGGTCTTTGATGAAATGATACCGAACGTCGATATGTTTAGTCTTCGTATGTTGGACAGGATTGCTTGAGATGGCGATGGCGCTTTTGGAGTCACAATAGATAGGAATCTTATCAAACCAGAATCCATAGTCCTTGAGTTATGTGTGCATCCACAGTACTTGAGAACAACAACTTGCGGCAGCTATGTATTCGGCTTCCACGGTAGAAATGGAGACGCATGCTTGTTTTTTCGAGGACCAACTTACCAGTTTATCGCCTAAGAATTGAATGTGGCCCGACGTGCTTTTACGATCAAGCATGCATCTGGCATGATCAGAATCTGAAAAGGCAGTTAGCTCGAAACCCGTATCCTTGGGATACCATAGGCCAAGATCAGTAGTACCTCTTAAATACCGAAAAATACATTTGATAGCACTAAGGTGAGATTCTTTTGGAGATGCTTGATATCTAGCGCATAAACATGTGGCAAACATTATGTCCGGTCGACTAGCCGTTAGATACGTTTAGGAACCAACCATGCACCGGTAGTGTTTAGAATCTACCGCTTTTCCAAAGGGATCAACGTGTAATTTTGAAACCGGAGACATGGGTGTATCAATCGGTGTACATGACGTCATGTTATATTTTCGTAACATGTCCGAGATGTATTTCGATTGGTTGATGAATATTCCCGTTGAAAATTGTTTTATTTGAAGGCCGAGGAAAAAATTCATCATTCCCATCATGCTCATATTGAATTTTGCAATCATGAGTTCGGAGAACTCCTTGCATTGTTGAGGGTTAGTTGAACCGAAGATAATGTCGTCCACATAGATCTGAATAAGCATAATATCATCGTCTTCCTTTTTAATGAAAAGAGTTGGATCGATTTTACCTTTGGAGTATCCATTTTTCACTAAATAGGCAGATTGGCTGTCGTACCATGCGCGCGGTGCTTGTTTTAAGCCATAAAGAGCCTTGTCGAGAATGTACACATGATTTGGCTTTGAAGGAGCGACAAACCCGTCCGGTTGGGATACGTAGACTTCTTCGCACAGAACCCCATTCAAGAAGGCCGTTTTGACGTCCATTTGAAAAACCACAAAATTCTTGTGAGCCGCGTATGCTAAGAACATTCGAATTGCCTCAATACGGGCCACAGGCGCAAATGTCTCGTCATAATCAATCCCTTCTTGTTGGCGGTATCCTTTTGCTACAATTCGGGCTTTGTTGCGTATGACAACCCCATCTTCATCTTGTTTATTTTTGAAAATCCATTTGGTACCGATGATGGTTTTGTGTTGTGGACGAGGAACGAGACGCCACACTTTCAAGCTTTCAAATTGATTGAGTTCGTCTTGCATGGCCATAATCCAATCATGATCATTCATTGCTTCTTGAATGGATGTGGGTTCGATCTTGCTTAGAAAGGAAGAGAACAAACAATCATTGGCCGAGGCGCAACCCGTTGTGACTGGTCTGGTTGGATCCTCAATAATCTGATTTTCTGGATGAGATCGGACCCATTTGGTGGTATGCGGAAGCGGTTGAAATGCATTTGGGTCTGGGTAGGATCAGCATAGGTACGGCAAAGGTTCTTGAGGAACTTGAGACATCCTTGGGGGATGAAGTTGATGGTGGGGGAGAGGATGTCGGTGTAGTAGGGAGCGAATTGGAACTCGGTTGATCACTTGTAGGAGCAGCAGTTTGAGCAGGAAGAGCATCAGATTGAGCGATAGGAGCGGATGTAGATGAGCTTGGAGCTGCAGCAGTTGTGACGGCGTCCGAAGAAACTGGCGGTTCAGTAAGATTGGTAGTCTCGGAAACCTTCAAGATAGGCGGAGTGATTTGATTCGGGATATCAGTGTGAGAATCAAAGTAATTCGAGTAAAAGTACTCGAATAAATCATCCAGATCGGAAGTAGTAGCTTTAGATGTAGAAGGTCGTGCAGGGTTTGGTGCAGGTTCCGAACGGAAATGATCGGAAGCTAAAATACCGGTAAGTGCGGGTCCAGAACTGTCGTGTTCAGGAGCCATTTCGGCTTTAGGATCAAACTGAATATTGATGCTTTGTGTGACACAACGAGAAAGTTTCATGTAGACCCGATAAGCTGAGGCATTGGAGAGTAGCCAAGAAAGTAAGCTTCATCGAACTTTGGCTTAAGTGACCATGATCTTCTTTTTCATTGAGAACAAAGCAGCGAACACCAAAGGTTTAGAGATTATCGATGGAAGGAATACGATTGTAGACTAACTGATATGGTGTCTTGTTGAAGCGCTTGTTGATGATGGAACAATTTTGAGTGTAGCAGGCGGTATTGACTGTTTCGGCCCAGAGGTAGAGTGGCACTTTGGAAAAAGTGAGCATAGTGCGGGCTGCTTCAACAAGTGTACGATTCCGGCGTTTGACGACACCGTTTTGTTGCGGAGTACGAGCCGCAGAGAATGTGTGTGAAATTCCCACTAATTCGAGATAACCGTCAAACGAACGATTTTTGAATTCGGTTCCATTATCAGTGCGGATGGTTTGAGCGGTAAGTTCTAGTTTAACTTGAATAGATTTCAGGAATGTGATAATGGTTTCGGGAGTCTCATCTTTGGAGCGAAGAAATTTAACCCACGTAAAGCGAGAAAAATCATCAACCATAACTAGAACATACTTCTTACCATGAATACTTTGAGTACGCATCGGGCCACAAAAATCCATATGGATGAGTTGAAGGGGTCGAGTTGTGCTATGAATCACCTTGGGTTTGTGAGAAACCTTCTTCATCTTTCCCATCTCGCAGGCGTCGCATAAGTGTGGTTTTCAAATTTCATCGAAGGTAGGCCGGTGACTAATCCGTTAATGGAGAGGCGATTGATGTTCTTGAAGTTTAAATGAGAAAGCCTTCGGTGCCATAACCAAGTCTTCGGATAAGAGACATTTGAGATCAGACAAAAGTTGGAAGAAGCGGTCTCTTGTGAAAGATCAATGGCGTAGAGATTGGATTTGCGTGTGCCGGCCAATATCTCCTTTCCGTCAAAGGTTCGCACGAATGAAGTCTTCCCCTTGAGACAATTGTCTGTCTTATCATGCTCGAAGATAATTTTGTCAGGTTGTTGAGAGAACTATAGTATTGTTGTCTTTATTATAGTATTGTTGTCCTTGTCCAAGAACTATTGTACTTCTCATAGTATTGTTGTACTTTTAATAATATTGCTTTTGATTCCATCTTAGCATGTAAATCTCTCTCTCTCTCTCTCTCTCTCTATATATATATATATATATTAGGGATTAATAAAATAAAACCACATAAATTTTGCATACTTTAAAAACCAATCTCGGCCCTTGATTTTGTTTATTTTGAAATCTTTACCTAGTTATGAAATTAGTTGCTGATAAGGTTGAGAGGAAATTTCGGAACATATTTATCTTCATTGTGGATATTGATTGGTAATCTGCACGGATGGTTAAGATTGGTATATAAGATGTGCAACATTTACATGGGTTGTATTTGTAGTGACTTCTATTTATCTTTACAATATATATGAACATTGGATTTCTTATAGAAAAAAATGTTTACAATTGTATAATAACTAGCACTTTCACTTGCACTAAGATGATGTTTTCTTAATATTTTAAATAAACTCCAAAAAGAAAGAAGGCTCGTGGACTTGTTATTAGGACTACTCTATTATTGATGCAGTGGCACCGAAGTTTTGAAACATTCTACAATCAAATCATACAACCATGCAACACTTCGAGAAAAATACCACAAAGAAGCAGTAATCATGGTTACATAAAGCTGGATGTAAGCCTCTCTAATCTTCTGACGTGAGGGTTGTGTGCCTTCTTTCTTTATACTTCAACTATTTACAACTTTTCTTACTACGAAATCTTAGTTGGCTGAATATAACAATATAAGTTTCTCCTTTCCTTACTGACATGGAAGAGAAATGGTTTATCCCTGGATAAATTTGCTTCTGGGGACTGCAACCACGTTGATTCTTCCGTAGTAATGCAACTGAAAGCTGATCTGGAATCCAAGTGTTCATTTGCTGTGCATGAGAGCATTTAAAGTATCAATCTTAGTTGCTATGCATGCCTCTGATTGAATTTGATGTTCATCTAATATAGTTCTGAAGAAAGGATGCTACATCATGAACAAAGTCCTTCAGGGTTAAGAGTCTCGGGTCTCGTACTAGATGAAGTCAAGGAAACTGAAGAACAAAGATATTTTCTACGTGCAAAGTCGGTTATCTATACTACATTAATAACCATTTACACCAAATGTCTTAAAGACAAGTTTTTATGCGTTGAGTACAAGCTTTTTTTAAAGCACAAATCTTGAAAAACTCTTAATTACAACATATTAAACATAGTGTACAAGTATTATACGCAACTTTTGTATTCCCAAGAACCTTTTGAACATTTGTCTTCCAAGTCATGGTAAATATCCTATTTCCAATATTTATGTCAGCCTTTTGTTATGATAGTCCATACCATTCACTGACGTTTTCTTCTTTTGTTTGGTTTTTAAATTTTCAGTTTCATTTTCAAATTCAAATTCAAATTCAAATTCAAATTCAAATTCTAAAAATCTCAACACTCATCTCTCTCAGGAGTCACGATTAATCAATTCTTGGTTCAAAGCTTCATTTCATCAGCTCCCTAAAAGAAGAGGAAACAATGGGATGTATTTTCGGTTATTCACTGCCACACCTTCCAACCATTTTCACTCTCTGGTGGTGATGCTTTCCATCTTCAAATCGGTATGCATCAGGTAAGGTTTAGAGTTTTTTTAACGTGTTAAGCTTATAATCAGTTTGAGAGTTGATTCATGTTCCACCTGTTAGCGATAATCACTCCATCAGATCACCACAAAGCTATGGTGATTCTTTAAAATAGGAAATCATATCATTGTGTATATCTCTTTGTTTTCATGTATATCTTTTCCTTTTATTGCTCCCAATTTGTATTATATATATTGTATGAAATACATCTTCCTCCTTCAAGGAGTGATTTACATAAATCTCATATGGTATCAGCCTAATCCCGATCATCTTTCACCCTTCTTCCATTCTTCTACCACCACTTTTAATGGCTGCCCAAACTTCTGATTCTTCCCTCCCCCTTGCCACTCTTCTTCACATGTTGACCATTAAGCTATCCTCTTCCAATTACCTATTATGGAGAGATCAAATTCTTCCCCTCCTCTCATACCAAAAGCTTCTCGGACATATTGATGGTACCCTTAAACAACCCTCACCAACCATCACAACTAACGACACCGAATCTCCCAATCCAGCCTTTGCTACTTGGCGAGAGGTTGACCAACGGGTCCTTATTTTGATACAGTCCTCTCTTACTGAAGAAGCCATGGCCGAAACCCTCGGTTTTACCAGTGCCCAAGCTGTCTGGAGTGCTCTTGAGGCGGCCTACAGTCATGACTCGGTGGAACGAATGCATATTCTTCGTGATTCTCTCCGGAAACTTCAGAAAGGTACATCTTCCGTTCAGATTACGGTCGAAAATTTAAATCTCTTTGTGACCAACTATCAGCTATCGGGGAACCTGTTGATGACATTGAAAAGTCTCACTGGTTCCTTTGCGGTCTTGGGCCCTCTTTTGAGACTTTTTCCATTGCACAGCGGGCGGTTAAACCTCGTCCTATGTTTCGCGATCTTCTTTCTCAAGCCGAAAGCCATGAACTATTTCTCAAATCTGTTCATGGTTCATCTGTTCCGACTGCCGCTTTCAATGCTCAACATCAGCGTTCTTCATCCCATCGTGGTTCTTATAGTCGTGGGCGTAGTTCTCAGTCTCGGGGTGCCCATTTTAGTCGTGGTCGTGGTTCTTATAGTCGTGGCCGACGCCCCCCTTATTGCCAACTATGCCGCAAAGATGGTCACTACGCTCACCAGTGTCCAGATCTCTCTACTTTTGCCTCTCGTGGACCTTCAGTTGATGCTAATCTTGCTCATGCTTTTCACTCTCATTGTCACGTTAATGATAGCTCACCAGACTGATACGTAGACTCTGGAGCAACCGCTCATATGACACCATCGCTCACATCTCTTGATTCCTCTACTCCTTATACGGGTCAAGACACGGTCACCTTCGGCAATGGTAATTCTTTAAATATTTCTCGTATTGGTACATCGTCTTTCTCTACATCACTTAAGTTATTGGATGTTTTGGTTGTTCCTCATCTCACCAAGAATTTTCTTTCTATCAGCAAGTTAACCAAGGATCATCCTGTTGACGTTATCTTCTCTGACAATTTCTTTGCTATTCAGAATCGTCAAACAAAGGAAATTCTTGCACGGGGCAGCGTTAAGCAAGGTCTTTATGTGTTAGAGAGAAGCCATAAGGCTTTTTTGGCAGCCGTTCTATCCAAGCGACTTCGTGCCTCCTACGAACTCTGGCACAATCGTCTAGGCCACGTTGCATTTAATACTATTACTTTATTAGCTAAGTTGGGACATTTATCGGTTACGTCTCTTTTGCCAAAACCATGTATTTGTTCCCCTTGTCAATTATCCAAAAGCAAACATTTGCCATTTGATCTTAATCCTAAACGCTCTAGTCATGTTTTAGATATGATACATTGTGATTTATGGGGACCGGCCCCTATATCCTCTACAAATGGTTTTCTATATTATGCGATCTTTGTTGACGACTTTTCATGTTTTACTTGGTTTTACCCTCTTAAGGCAAAATCCGAGTTTTATAATGTGATGACAGCTTTCTTTAGTTTTGTGCAAACGCAATTTACATGTAAAGTTAAAATCTTTCAAAGCGATGGTGGCTCTGTGTTTCGAAATCACCTTGTCACTACCTTCCTTATGACAAATGGTACTCTTCACCGTATCTCTTGCCCACACACTCCCCAATAAAATGGTCGAGCCGAACGCAAGCATTGTCATATCACCGAAACGGGGTTGGCCATGTTATTCAATGCGCATTGTCCCGCATCATTATGGGCCGATGCTTTTGCTTCGGCTACCTACATTATTAAATGTTTGCCCTCTAAAGTCTTACAACACAAGTCCCCGTTTGAATTACTTTTCGATCATGCGCCGACTTACGACATCTTTCGCACCTTTGGATGTCGAGTATTTCCTTACTTACGAGACTACTCAGCACATAAGCTTGCTCCTCGGAGTGTTTCATGCGTTTTTATTGGCTACAACAGCCAATACAAGGGATATCGATGTCTGGATCCCTCCACTTCACGAGTTTATACTACTCGACATGCTCAGTTCGATGAGACCACTTTTCCATATTCTGGACAGTTACCTTTTGTGGATCTTGCCGAATTATATTTCTCTAATTTTGATGAGCTTGCTCCATCAAAACCAATGTCGGCCCAATCAAAGTCGAGTGGTGGTCCTTCTCAGGCTTCGGGGCCTCTGTCCCAAATTCCCGGCCCGTGTTCGCTATGTCCCGAGTCGGCTCCCCCAATTTCCAGGCCCATTCAACCACCTTCGCCACCAGCTCAAACCGCTCCTATGCCCTCACCTACACCATCAATACCGGCTCAATCTATATCCACTCCAACCTCCACCGTCTCGACTCACCCTATGATCACAAGAGCACGAGCCGGTATCTTTAAACCACGACACGTTGTTGATCTTGCGCATCTTCAACAAAATGGCCTTCATCTCGCTCTTTTTGCCATGGCAGATCCTAAAGGCTTCAAATCTGCTGCCAAAAATCCTCGATGGCTTAAGGCTATGGAAGAAGAAATGAATGCCTTACATGCCAAAGACACATGGACTCTCGTTCCACGCCCTCACTCTACAAATGTGGTTGGTTCCAAATGGGTGTTTCGCACCAAATATCACTCCGATGGTACTGTTGACCGGTTTAAAGCTTGCTTAGTTGCACAGGGGTTCACACAAATTCCCGGGTTGGACTATTCTCATACATTCAGCCCCGTTGTCAAAGCATCTACGGTTCGCATTGTCCTTTCGCTCACTGTAATGCACAAATGGCATCTTCATCAACTAGATGTCAAAAATGCCTTCCTGAATGGGCACCTAATGGAAACTGTATTCATGGAGCAACCTCCAGGTTTTATTGATCCGCGTCTTCCCCATCACGTTTGTTGCCTCAAAAAGGCATTATACGGTCTTAAACAAGCCCCGCGTGCTTGGTTCAAACGGCTCAGTGACTTTCTTAGTCATCTTGGTTTCTCATGTAGTAGAGCCGACCCATCATTGTTCGTTTTTAAACGAGGTACTTGCCTGCTTTATCTGTTGGTTTATGTTGATGACATAATTCTCATCGGGAATAGTGAACCTCTTATTCGAAAATTCACATCGCAACTTCATCGTGAGTTTGCAATCAAGGATCTTGGTCAACTGAGTTACTTCTTGGGTCTAGAGGTTTCTTACACCAATACCGGGCTATTACTAAGCCAAGCCAAGTATGCTCATGATATTCTTGCTCGGGCCAAGTTATTGGAATCCAAGTCTATGCCTACACCGCTTTCTACTTCGGAGATGCTTTCTAGTACTGGCTCCCCGTTTTCGGATCCTACTATGTATCGATCTCTTGTGGGGGCACTTCAGTATCTAACAATCACTCGACCAGACCTGTCTTATGTGGTAAATCAGGTTAGTCAATTTCTCCATGCACCCATCGAGGATCACTTCAAAGCCGTAAAACGCATTCTTCGATATGTGAAAGGTACTCTTACATATGGGCTCTTCTTTCAACAGCCTCCAACCACCTCTCTTGTTGGGTATTCGGATGCGGATTGGGCACGTTGCATTGAGACTAGACGCTCTACCTATGGCTACTCCATCTTCCTTGGCAGA
Organism: Silybum marianum; assembly: GCA_036898165.1. Taxonomy (NCBI): domain Eukaryota; kingdom Viridiplantae; phylum Streptophyta; class Magnoliopsida; order Asterales; family Asteraceae; genus Silybum; species Silybum marianum. The sequence continues at coordinate 32,498,780 of CM072533.1, read as the reverse complement.
AATTTGATCTCTGGAGTGCCAAAAAGCAGCCCACCGTGTCTCGCTCAAGCTGTGAATCCGAATATCGAGCTATGGCAAACACAGCTGCTGAGATTGTATGGGTCACACATCTCCTTCGCGAGCTACATGCTTTACCACCCGATCGTCCTACCATTCTATGTGACAACCGAAGTGCGATTTTCTTAAGTCAAAATCCGGTATCTCATAAGCGAGCGAAACACATCGACATTGATTATCATTTTGTCAGAGAGCTTGTTTCCTCCGGTCGTCTATACACTCGGTTTGTTCCTTCAACGCTTCAATTGGCGGATATTTTCACCAAAAGCCTTCCACGTCCTCTTTTTGAACATTTTCGAGCCAAGCTTCGTGTCGGTCCACCACCACTTTGCTTGAGGGGGGGGGGTGTTAGCGATAATCACTCCATCAGATCACCACAAAGCTATGGTGATTCTTTAAAATAGGAAATCATATCATTGTGTATATCTCTTTGTTTTCATGTATATCTTTTCCTTTTATTGCTCCCAATTTGTATTATATATATTGTATGAAATATATCTTCCTCCTTCAAGGAGTGATTTACATAAATCTCATACCACCGATTCATGATTCAAAAACAATATCTCCTTCATCTCCATCTTCTCTTCACCTCTTTGATGTAGATTTTTATCAGTATATATATCTACCTTTTGATGTTTTTGTACAGAAAATCGGTTTGAGATACAATCTTTTATGAAATACGGCAAAGACTTATTTCCGTGCAAATTCTTTTACTGTGATCGTACATGATTTGGCTTGTGAGAATGTGAATGATTTATGTTTTTTCTAATTTGTACCTGCAGGAAATATATATGAAGTTCAAGAATTTAGTGATGTAGGTTTAAACTATCTAGGAAAAGGTGTCTTGAAGGTTTGTAAAACGCTTCCTAATAAAGTTTATTTATGTTAACCACATGGTTTTGATAATTCCTAAAACTCTAAAACATGTGTATTTTGTCTATCTCGGTGCTCCAAATGGAGGTAGGTGGCTAATTGGCCTTTGAGTGATGTAAGGTTTTATTTGCTCATAACTAGAGCTACAAATGTATTATGTTGCTTTGAACTTGGTATAATCATTGGTTATTCTTAAGTCAAAATTTATTTCTGTTGAAAGTTTGGTGTTCAAATCAACATGCCGCCAACATTTGTGAAATCAAGCTGAATTATTGAAGGAAAATCAATGCAATCGTGGGTCTTCGGCTAATCTGTTATATTTTTTTGTGTTGTATTTTGACCTGTTGTTCCATTTTTGTCTTCTGATATGTAATTTGGTCTGTTGTTGTATTAAGCAAACAGGGAAGACCGTCATCAGTTATCTCAGCTGCAAAAGCAATCAGTCGAGATAGGTTGGGTTTCATTTAGGAAACATAAATCTGTTTTTGTGTTTTTGTTGTTTTGATTGGGGCTGTTTGGTTGGTTTTCATTCAGCACATAAATTTGTTTGTGTGGATTAATCTGTTGTATGAATTGGAATTTTTTTTTGTTTAGGAGGGTTGTTCTATAGATGGAAGGAGCTTGTTTTATAATCAGGAGGGCTAGGTTTCGAAAAAATTTGGCTTTCTGTATAAATCTCCTCTCTAGAAGCGTACTAATAATCCATCTTCTATATTATCAAGCCGCTACCAAACAGTCATTATAGTTGACCGGAAATCAAATTATGTACCATTTTTATGTGGACAAGGTTACAACGTCGGCTGCCAGTAACATGACTGTTTGGGACCTAAACTATCCTTCTTTTGGTCTCTCGGCTTAACAACCAGACAACACCGTTCGAACATTCAGTACAATGGCCAATTCAAGGTATCATGCCAATGTGATTGCACCATCAGGGGCTGGTGGTGAAGGTTTGCCCGATGAGTTTTTGTGAAATTTACATGTATGGAGTTTCTTATACTTTTGTGGATTACACGTATAAAGTTTCTAATATTTATGTGAATTACATGTATATCATAGTAAACTTCTAAAAATTTCATTATCTTCGATTTCTTCATATATGTTTTCTTAAGCTATTGGTAAACATTGCATGTTAGGAAAAATTGAACTCACTAATCACGAAATAGGTTCACGTAAGGTCATGTGAATCTATGATAATTTTAAGCTTTGGGCAACGTGATTTACCGTTTTCTTCTTATAGGTTCTCTTGTAAGGCCAAAGGTTGTTAAAGCGTTCATTTTTGCTTTTCAACCGGGCAATTCACAACTCATGAGTATCGTGATAATACTTCTACACTGGGTTTTGCTATAGGTTCTGTGTATCGATTCGACCCGGCCGCCCGGGTAGTACCAACTTCTCTATAATATGCCATATTTCACAAGTATAATAATATATAGTATTTGATTCATATTTATTTGTTGCATGATGACAATGGAAATGGAAATTTGTTAGTAACTGAGCATGGGTTGTGTCAATACAAAGACCATCAAACATTATCAATTCAAGAAGTGCCTGAGAGAGAACTTTGCTACTGATCAACTACCAATAACTGTTGATGGCCCTTTTTAATTTTTTTTAATCTATATTAAGTGTTTCTTTTCTATATTAAGTGTTTCAGGTAGATGTTTACCTTTTCATCGATTCATGCTCTATATCAATTTTTGCTTCTTTGTTTTTACTTATTATGTATCTATTCTTTATGGTTTTTTTATTTGATTTTTTGTGGGTTTAGGCTTACTTTTCCCAGAGCTCAATTGTTTCTCATCCCCAAATCTCGATTGCTTCTCTTTCAAGGTAAGCTTCAACCTTATGGGCTTCTGATTACTTGATTGATTTATGGTTTGTACCGATTTAAACTCTAACATCAAGCACCTTCAGTTCAATGCATAGGTTTTATGAATTACTGCCTTTTAATATCGATATTAATAAAATCATTTATTGATTTTGCATTCACTTTTATAGATCGTTGTTTCTTGAATCCCTGTTATATTCACTTTTATAGATTTTTGTTTCTGATTCCTTCTTGAATCCCTAATTGTGTTTTATACAATTTCTTTGGATCACTCCACTTGGAATACGTTGTTATCACTTTTCTATAATCGGGTTTATATTTTATCTGTAAATGTATTTATAATATGTTTTCTGCATTTTTATATTTAATTTAACTGTATTGTTTCTTTGAGAAAGGGAACATATTGAAATAGGTATTTGGTTTCATCTGGTTTATATGAGACACACCATTAGAAAAGATTACAGGAAACATTGTTTGTTGCCATCAACATGACAACATTCATTGATGACTTATTGCTTAAGACATTAGGTTGAGTAAATAATTGCTTTGTTGCTTTTCATTATAATTAGCTTCCTTGTAGTCTGATTAAGGGGACATTTACTAAACGCTTACCAGGTATATTTTCTCACTGAATGAACATGCCAAGTGCCGAGAATCTTATCCGGTAAGAGCAATGACAAGAATGGAGAGTCTTACTCGGTAAGTAAGGGTGATGACTCTTACCCGGGTAAAAGCTTACTGGGTAAAATATTGAATATTACGGTACCATTATGATGTACTACAATCTTATCCGATAAAATAAATTGTAGTGTTGACTCCTATAAGTAAGTGCTTAATCATATGGTTATGAATTTTAAGTCTGGTTGATCAAGCAAACAACATGAATCAGAGTAGTCGGAAACATTGTTTTAAAAAACGTGATAGGCGTGCGCCCCAAGGTGCCTTTTGATATGAAGCGTCAAAATTCCGTTTCTGAGGATGCGTTCATTTCTCCAAAGAGGGGACGTGTGCCTTAAATATGTGAGGTTGTGATTAAAATCTGAGGCGGTGGAACGGCTACCAGGCGGTTGGTTTTACTGAGTGGAGTGCAATAAGATTATTCTTCATTTATTTAAGTTGATAGTGGGCGGTGCTATTTTATAATAATATTTCTCATTCGCCCACTTAATGCTGGAACCAGAAGTTATATATTTATATACTTCTTTTTTTCTTTTTCCCACTCAATGGAATCCAAAAGTGCACATAGGTTGCATTCAAGACTTAATATTGATGAATAAAATTTTTTAGTATTATTATTATATAAAATATAATATACTAATAAAAAAATATATGTACTAAACTGCTAATATATATATATATACATATATATATATATGAATTCTGAGCTAATTATACTTCATATATATAAATATATATTTCTTTGTTAGTATATTATATTTATAATTAGACATAATATTAGTTTGTGAACTTGCTTCCTACTACTCTTTACTCACGTTTTATACATTTATATATAGTGCGTGTGTATATATTATGGTTTTGTATATTATGCTATCAATACAAGCATATATGTTAATATGTATTTTATTTATGTGTATGCTGTCACATAGAACTGTGTATGTATATATATATATATATTCTATTTCGCATAGAAGTGTGTATGTACATATATATATATATATATTCTATTTTTGGTGTATTATCCCGCCACATACTAGTGTATATATAGAATTATGTTTGTTTTGTTAAGTGTTATGCGTTTATGATTTTTGTTGTTTCATTTTTTGGGGCTTACACCTCAACCGTCTGGAGGCTTACGCCTCAAATACCTAAGGGTAAAGTGCCTCGAAGCTCGTTTCCGTTCTTTAATACCTTGGTCGCAAGTATACCCACTTCCGCCACGCTTTTACGAGAACAATACCACCTCTCGTTCAAGCTTTGAGACACCACGACCCTATCTTTGACATTTAATACTTAACTGTCAATTCCAAAACTCAGGCACACACCTAAAGGTTCACGTCTTATTTATGTTTTTAATTAATACATTATATATACATTCTTACAGTAACTTTAAGTATGATTCACATGATTTGATATTTGATTTCATAATTAATGAGTTTAATAAAGTGATCATTCTCGATTCGATTTGAAAACGGCCAAACATTTTTTTATTATGGACTACGCACATTATTCCATGTCGTATATTTCAGGGTTCTTATCGTTCCACCTCAACTTTGCTCAGCGTGCCTATGTATATGTTGTGATTTAACACTTATATTGTAATGTAAAGCATACTTGGTTTTCTAATCCCTAATCCCCCTCAGGCCGACACTGGAATCAGTTTCGGATCTTGAAGAAATTCATATTGTTCTTTTTTTGAAGTCTTTCCCATGAGAAAATTGTCTGTATTAGCATGCTCGGAGATGGTTTTGTCAGGTTGTTGAGAGAATTATTGCCCTATAATTCTCCTCCCGAAGCATGGATTATGTTTTCAAGATTTAACTCAGATAATATCTGTGTTGGACTTATCATTAGTACATAGATGTGCTTGTCATAGTACTACCGTCCTTGTTGTCGTCCTTGTTATAGTACTGTTGTCCTTGTTATAGTATTATTGTCCTTATCGTGGTACTATTGTACTTCTCATAGTATTGTTGTACTTATAAGAGTACTACTTTTGATTCCATCCTGGCATGGAAATCTTTGTTTGTATATATATTGAGGACGAATCAAATACAAACTAGAAAAATGTTGCATACATTAAAAACCAATATCGGCCCTTGATTTTGTTTAATTTGAAATATTTAGCTTGTTATGAAATTAGTCGTGGATAAGGTTGAGAGGAAATTTTGGAACCTATTTTATCTTCATTGTTGATATCTATTTGGTAATGTGCACGGATGATTAAGATTGGTTTGTAAGGTGTGCAACATCTACATGGGTTGTCTTTGAAGTGACTTATATTTATCTTTACAAGATACATGGAACATTAGATTCATTATAGCAAAAAATCTGTTCAAGTGTACAATAACTAGGACTAGCACTTGCACTAATAATTTCAGAAGAGAAAGAAGATTCGTGGATTTGTTATTGGGATCACTCTATTATTGATGAAGTGGCACCGAAGTTCAGATACCTCTACAATCAAATCATACTACCATGCAACACTTTGAGGAAAATACCACAAAGAACCGATAATTATGGTCACATAATAAGAGAAAGCTGGATTTACACCTCTCTAATCTTCTAAGGTGTGGGTTGTGTGCCTTCTTTCTAAAAAGAGAGGTAACACATACTTTTAGTATCTACAACTTTTCTTATTCTGAAATCATAGTTGGTTGTATGTAACAATATAAGAGCATCTCCAACAGAATTTCTATAAGCTTTTCTAAAATAGAAAACTAAACGTAAAACTTACGACATTTACCCCTCGTTATTCCCAGTCTAATGGACTTGCAGAATCAAGCAATAAAACGATTATAAATTTAACCAAGAAGAGACTCAAAGCCACAAAAGGACGATTCTGTGAGAACAAAAAATAAAACCTACGAAATCTACCCCTCGTTATCCCCAATCTAATGGACTTGTAGAATCAAGCAATAAAACGATTATTAACTTAATCAAGAAGAGACTTAAAGCCACAAAAGAACGTTGGGTCAAAGAGTTACCTTCCGTTTTATGGGCCAATCGTATGACTCCTCGCACCTCGACAGAACAAACGCCTTTTTCATTGGTATAAGGATGTGAAGCTGTACTGCCAGTCGAAACCAACATTCCTACCGCTCGACACATTTCTGTCAAACATAATTTGGTGGATCTCGGTTACAGTATAGATGCAGTTGAAGAACTAAGAGATTCCGCTTATATTCGAATGGCATCACAACGGCAGTCTGTCGAACGTCATTTCAACAAGAATGTCAAGACGAAAGTCTTTCAAATAGGAGATTATGTCTTCCAACATGTCTTCCAAAATACCCAAAAACGGAACGCAAGTAAGTTAACAGTCAAGTAGGAAGGACCTTATCGAATAACTGCAGTCGTTGGAAAAGGTGCTTATCGATTACAAACCTTAGACGATCGAGATGTTCCACGTAGCTGGAATGCAGTACATTTGAAAAAGTATTTCTTTTAATTATTTTACTTATGCTTTTTTTCTAAGATGTAACTAACTTGAGCATCGGAGGGTCGTTGGTCAAGCCAACGACCACCCCTAACGTTATCTTCGTCGCATGAACGCACGATCACAAGAACGCACGATTTACCTTATGCAAATTAAAAGACTTAAAGCGTCTGGGACTTCGAATTCGGTTTCTAAATCTCGATCGAAGGAGATAGTTTATTGACAAAATAAACGATCCCAAGTTTATTAATTTAAGGCTTCATCGCCAGAAAAATTCATTTTCTAAGTCTTAGTTGACAATGACTTATGATTAAGTTCATACCAGTCATACGTTCGTATTGTTATTATAGATATTTGTCTAGACAAATGATGTACAATCAGTCAAAACATTTGACAAGAGACGGTTGAAAAACAAACATTGCATTATTGTAAGGGCGTTACAAAAAAAGGCACGACTGTGATAAGTCGCCTTAGGAAATAGCCCTAAGAACCTAAGTAAAAAGGAACTAAGGTATAGGAGGGTCAAGCATCGCCAGTCGCTTGTTAAGGTCGATAATATTTCCTTGGGCCTCGCCCAGCTGAGATTTCCGACCCTCGACCTCATTGGCTCTCTCTGCAAAAGCCACCTTGTATTCCTCTGATTCGGCTTCTAAAGCCCTTATTTTATCCAGGGCCTCCTCCAAACGACCCCTGAGGTCGGAGCTAATACCCTTTTCACGCTCGAAGTCATCTTGAGCTTTCTCAAAATGGAGGCGAAGTTCATCGGCCCTGGCCGATGCTTCCTCCTCCTTCGTCAGCAAGGCAGCCTCGCGCTCATTCTCCTTTTTCTCAGCATTGGAGGCTATGGTGACGACCTGGCCAAGAGACACCTGAAGGGCCTGAAAACAAAGTCCATATGACGTTAGTATTACAAGAACGCATGAACGCACGACGCACGAAACAAAAATAGGATTCATGACCCCACAAAAATCAACGACGTATCAAAATCCCTACATGGAATGGGTGCTAAGTAAGCTCGTCGAACATTTCCACTCGATTTGTCGACCCGTCCCATAGAAAATCAGGAGGAATCTTGGATCCAGTGGCGGATGCTCCCGTCATGGGTCTTTTCCCCTTGTCTTGCGATGAGAGGGGAAAGCCAATTACGTTCGACGGCATAACTACCATCAACGTCTTCGCCTTCTTGGTACCAACGGTTCCGAAAGACGATTCCCTAAGGATCGGTCCAAGCGACCTCTTCCTTCCCAGACCCCGTCGAGCGGGGAGAATCCGACGACAAGCTAAGGAATCCCCAGTTTTCCCTTAAACGTAGGGGTGAGCAAAACCCGATCATAACCGAAAACCCCGAAAAACCGATCCGAAAAAACCCCGATCAACCCGACCCTAACCACCCGATCGTACCCGATAGCCGAAGTCCGAAATTTAGGTCGGGTATATAGGTTCCGGTAGGGTCTTAATCTTCGGCACCCGATCCGACCGAAACCCGAATTTTTAATTACCAAATATAAATTCTATTCTTTCATTACTTTTCCTAAAATATTTAATCGTATTTTTTTAGCATCTATTTTGTAATTTGTATTGCTATTATCTTTATATATGATAAATAGGGAAAACTTAAATTTCATTTTGGATTTACCCGAAATCCGAACCGATCCTACCCGAAACCCGACTAGACCCGACACTGAAAACCCGATTAACCCGATTACAAATTTCGGGGCTTCCATATCCTACCCGAACCCCGATCGGGTCTTCCATTTTCTCCCCCGATCCGATCCGACCCGACCCATGCTCACCCCTACTTAAACGGATCACAAAAAAGGGGGATTAGAAGAGAGAAATTAAAAGGAAGCAATACTAAGACGACCGAAAGCACTTACCCATCCTTTCTTCTTCCTCCTCTAAAATGAGAGAAGGCCTTGAAGCTCCGACAAAGGTCACACCTTCTTCCTCCTCGTCCTCAGCACCCTCATCCTTCTCATCCACAGGGACGTAAACATTGAACGACTGATCAGGGATTTGCCGAAGGGATCGATTTTGGCCCCCGAGTCAGGAGAAGGCTGAACTTCGTCACAGCTCACCACTATGTAAAAACAATAAAACATTTAGTGAGGGACTTTCCAGTGAAAACTATAAAAAAAGCGGTTACCTTGTACGGGCCAACCACAGGCAAGCCATTGATCATCCTCGGCAGGAGCTAGTAGCCGACTAAATACGTACCGCTCCTTCCAACCACGGTCGTTCACCGTCGTTCCCTGGATCAGTTTCTGATCCCGCCGACCCCAGGTATAGAGACTATACCGATTGTTAGCGTCAGCCTTCACTGCATAAGCTAGTAAAAGCTCGTGTATGGTGAAGGGAGAATCCCAATAATACGACAGTCGGTCGATCATCATTACGATTCTCCAGAACTGGAGCATCATTTGCCCCGGGGATATACCAAACCGGCCCAAGAATTCCCTAACCAAACGAGGGAATGGCCATTTGAGGCCAATTTTAAAAGGATATTCTTATAGAATGAAAAACTCTTCAGGACATTTATCCAGCGCAAATTCCCCGGACTTTCTAGATAAACGCCGTCTGGAATCCACGCTAAGTCTTTGAATTCCCGAAGATCGTCCACAATAACGATCGTACTCAAGGGATTCAACATCTTTTTGTTAATAGTCTGAGAAACTAAGTTCTCTCCTTGAAAGATAAGAAGAAAAGTTGCAGGTTTTGGTGGGGATTTCCTTGCCTAAAAACTCAAGGAAACCGGGAAAAATGAAAAGGAAAACAATCGTTTCCTTTTATCCCCGTGGATTTGCGTCTCCCTGTGGCGACACCTGCCCCACACCTTTTGGGTTTCCATCGCCGATGGACGACACCTGTCCTTGACAGCTATCCACACATGATCATACCCACGCATGACATCATCATGGCTTATCATTTTTTAACGGATTAAGCTCGGCACGTCAGCATGACTCAACAAGTCTTATCGTTTACTAACTGATTCCGTTTCAACCGAAACGATTCAGTTACCTAAAGATTGTATTCATGGAAACGACAACACATGTCTCTTTAAATTCAAAATTTAAACGTACCATTTAAAATTTGAACTTGGTGCAAATTGTATGGGTAAAAAACGTCGAAAGCCACGACCGTTGACCAAAACATGCGACCAAAGATGTTTTATGACTTATAAATATTGGCTATGAGTTCGGAGTCAATGGTCGAACGATGCTCATGACTAGTACCAATGACGTACGACGAATAGATGACGATCACCCGTTCGACTCACGACTTCGACATAAGGTATGTCGGCTTAAATTAACAAACTAACCGTTGATCGACTGTTATGTTCCACACATGACCGTTCGACAGTTACAGTCAACTCCATTAAAGACATTTATGGAGACCATTGATGACAAACGATAGTTATAGACGACCCCGACTATAAAATCAACACCGGATCAACAAAGAAACTCCCCAATTAACAACCATTGCACTCTCGAATCAAGAAGAATACAACATCTTTTCAAGATTTCATACGATATTATTTTTTTATTTTTAGCATTATTGTTTCTGTAATCGTACGATCATGGTTCTAAATGACGGCGTTTCTGTTTGACGTCACTTTTCCAAAGTGCAACGTCGATACGCCCCATTGTCCGCGGTTTTTTCCCTCGTCAAAGGGTTTTTCCGCGTCACCAAGTCTTTTGTCTTTAATTTTCTTTACCAAAATTGTATTTGTTGCGAGAATACTGCCTTTGACCGATCAACTCCACAAACTCCTTAACTTGAGTTTTGATAAGTTAATTTTTGGCATTAACAGTTTGGCGCCCACCGTGGGGCCCAATCCAAGGAATTCTCCGACAAACGCAGTAGTTACTAACGATTTTCTCTTTGTTTTTCTTAATGGCGTATCATGGAGCTAATCTTGCAGAAGCAGCACTAGGGACCGAGTTGCATGTCGCACAATTACAAATTCAACAATTGGAAGCACAAAGAATGCCTTTTGGGAATTCCAATCCATCACCGCGACCATCGCCCGGTCCAATACCACCAGGAGCTCAGTATATCAATCCTCGACCACAGTTCAATAATCCTCAAAACCAGAATGCCAACTCCCAATTCCAGTACCACCATCCTGGAGCGTGGACACAGCCTAACAATCAATACCAAAACTTCGCTCAAACTTATACTGGAAGACCTCAACAAACCATGTACGTGCAAAATCCGTCCGCTGATAATACGTCAGATCCGAGGGTCGAACGACAAAGCACGTTTAGCATTCCTGTCGTGGAACATGTCGCACGACGCGTAAAACTTCTGGAGGAACAAAACGAGAAAGTATTAGCCTTATTATCCAAGCTATCCGTAGCAGCCGTACCCGTAGAAATCTTTGAAGATGTACGAGCACGAACGCTAGCTTATATGAGGGTCGAAGACGGATGTTTCCTTCTGACGGAAACACACCAATGAAAAACGACCTCTTGGCGTTAAGAAAGCAGACTTCAAAAACCAATCGACATCCAGATCGTATCTACCAAAACAAATATCGAACGTTCGATTCGACAAAAAGAAAGACATGTCGTCCTCCCGATATCCCCAGCTTCCTAAGATTTCGTCTTACGAATTCAAGGGGACGACTGGCAATCTGATTAAAGCTTTGAAAGAAGTCCCGACGACGATGCGATGGCCAAAGAAAAACGATCGACCAGCTGAGAAAAAAGACACAACGAAATGGTGTGATTTCCATCACGACCATGGTCACATGACAGACGATTGCATCGCGCTAAAAAAGAAGACGCATGGGTCATATCTAAAGGACACCTTCAAGATCTCTTGTCTAACGACAAACCATATAATATCCCTAAACCCCCATCTCCGAATACTACTAAAACCGTGAATTGTGTTACAGGTGGATCGGAAGTCTGTGGACTTACTTATTCAACACAAAAAGACATGCTATGCAACAACATGATAATACCGCGATCCCCCAGGCGCACAGGATGAAATCAGACGTTGATTTGGAAAATATGCCGATCACATTCGATAGTAAGGATCTAGAGGATCTATATCCTAAACATCACGATGGTCTTATGGTTTAGCTAATGATCGGGAACTGTTCCACAAAGCGGGTGCTCATCGAAGGAGTTAGTTCAACCAACATAATTTTCCTCAATACACTCAGAGCAATGGGAATAAGCGAGACTGAGATCGTACGACGCTCAACGATCTTGGTAGGCTTCAACGGAGATGCTGCTCATACCATTGGGGAACTTTTTCTTCCTATTTAAGCAAAAGGAATCAACAAGTCAACCAGATTCAAACTTTATCGACTGTTCGTCTGCACATGACGTAATCCTCGGAAGACCGTGGATCCACGACATGAAAGTTGTCCCCTTAACGTATTATCAGGTGCTTAAATTTCCCACTCCGTAGGGGATTCAAGAAATAAAAAGTGAACAAAAAGTGGCTCGCTTATGTTATAAGACAGTGATGAAACCACGAAAAGAGCACATCTAGCAATTATAGAGCCAGGAGGGTTCAGTCGACAACCTGCAACTACAAGAGGTCGTACTCGACCCGAATCATCCTGGTCGAAAAGCCTACGTGGGAACATCACTCGATCCGGCTGTCAAACAAGAATTGATCGAGTTCCTTGACAGAACGCTAATTGTTTCGCCTGGTCGCATGAAGATATGGTTGGAATAAACCTAGAAATCATATTGCCTCAGCTAGCCATTGATCCAACATTTAAACCGGTGAAACAAAAATGTCGCAAGTTCGTACCAGAGCAGAACAAAGTAATCAACTAAGAAGTCGATAACTTGCTAAAGACCAGGAAAATTCGGGAAGTGAAATACCCGGATTGGTTGGAAAAAGTCGTGGTTGTCAAGAAGAAAAATGGAAAATGGCGAGTTTGCATAGACTTCACCGATCTTAACAAAGCTTGCCCGAAGGATCCATTTCCACTCCCTCATATAGACGCCATGGTCGACATGACAGCAGGCCATGAATTGCTAACTTTCATGGACGCATACTTCGGATATAATCAGATTCTTATGCATCCGAAGAACCAGGAGAAAACGGTCTTTATGACTGACAAAGGTATTAATTATTACAAAGTAATGTCTTTTGATCTTAAAAATGCAGGTTCAACATACCAACGACTCGTCAACCGAATGTTCAAACAATATCTTGGAGATACGATGGAAGTATACGTCGATGACATGTTAATCAAATCTAAACGAGCAATTGATCATGTAGAACACATACGGCAATCATTCGATGTGCTCAGAAAATATCAAATGAAGCTAAACCCAACAAAGTGTTCTTTCGGAGTACGTGAAGGAAAATTCCTAGGACACATGGTGACTCAGCGAGGGATCGAAGCTAGCCCTGATCAAATCAAAGTGATCAGCGAAATAAAATCGCCTCGAAATTTCAAAGAGGTCCATAGACTTACCGGACGAGTAGCCGCACTCAACAGGTTCATTTCTAAATCCTCCGATAAATGTCATTTATTTTATAATGTTCTCAGGAAAAATAAAGGTTTTGATTGGTCGGACGACCATGAAAAAGCCTTACAAGCATTAAAAGATATATGGCGTCACCACCTCTATTATCCAAATCCGAAGACAGAGAAGAACTTCAATTATATCTTGCGGTGAGTTCAAATTCAGTAAGTGATGTTCTCGTTCGGAAAGAGAATAAACAACAACTCCGATTTATTACATAAGTAAATCTTTACTCGACGCAGAAAAAATGCATACGTCTATGGAAAAATTGCTCTTGCCGCTAGTTACAGCAGCTAAAAAGCTTCGACATTACTTTGAATCACATGTTATCAATGATATTACTAACTTCCCACCGAAATCTGTGTTGAGAAAACCCGAGCTAACAGGTCGACTGGAAAAATGGAGCATTTACCTCAGCAACTACGATGTAAATTTCAAACCCCGAACCGTGATCAAGTCGCAAGTTCTGGCTGACTTTATCGCAAATTTCAGTCCTGAACTGGAAAAGTTAACAATCGAAGAAACACTTGCTGTGGTGACTCAAGACAAGCGACCATTGGTACTACATGTCGATGGATCCTCTAACATACGAGGATCGGGATTAGGCGTCATCTTGAAATCACCACAGGGGGCATGACGGTCTATTCTGTATCATGTGACTTCAAAGCTACCAACAACGAGATGGAGTATGAAGGCTTAATCATAGGCATGGATATGGCATAAGATATGAAAGAAAAATCTACAAATCAGAAGCGACTCTATGCTCGTTGTCAATTAGATGAACGGGGAATTCGCGACAAAGGATTCAAAGATGACATCATATTGGTAGATCGCTAAAGATTAGGTGAAAAAAATTCAAATCCTTCGATGTTCAGCAAATCCCGAGAGATCAGAATGCCCACGCAGACGCTGTTTGGTTAAAAATCTCAGAAACGCACGACCGTTGACTTATATATTCAACTGAGCATATTTTATGACTTGTAAATATCTATTATGGCTTCAGAATGAATGGTCGCACGAAACTTGCAGTGAACGATCATGACGTACGACACGCAGACAATTAATACCTGCTCGATGCGCGACTTCCGCGTAAGGTGTGTTAATGAACTAACCGATAATCATCCGTTACATGTTGCACAGTTTCGTTGGGCAGTTACGGTCAATTCCATCAAAGACACTTATGGAGACCATTAATGACGAACAACTGTTACACCCGGCATGAACTATAAAATCCAAGCTCAACCTAATTAAGAACCCCCGATCAATCATCTTCACGCTCTAGATTCGAGAATCATACAATAGCTGTTAGAACTTATTAAAGTATGAACCAGAAGTAGTAAGTCTCAAACATCAGAAGACATCTGATCTTTCTCATCACAGAGGCGCCTAGAGACTTGAAGACCCTCTGGATTTCAATGGTTATTTCACACGCGCCTGTGATAACGTGGCAGTCACTTTTTTCGTACGTAACAAATTATGTTAGTCGTACAAGTGAGTGTCATTCAGTGATAGGCTAGCCCATTGACTTTTCTCTTTGTACTAGTATATGTAGAGTTAGTTATCACTGTATGTTAAGTCGATCATCGTTGAGAGAGAAAGAGTATTTCATTCTGTGTATTGTAATCGTTCTTCAGATTATTAATACGAATTCTCATTTGATCTTCATATATTGTTCTTACTGATTTAATTACTATTCTAGTGTTAATCATAGATTTATATTTCTTCCGCTCCTATATTTCTATTAGATCTATTGATTAATTGAGTAAAATAGGGATATGGGTTCAAACAATTGGTATCAGAGCAAAATAATCAATCTATTGATTATTCGATCTCGTCCAATTTGGAGAAATCCCCACTCAACTAGCAGTTAATTTCAAGCTTTAAACTACTGTTATTCATTCTACCTTGTTTCTCGAGATTTTGTTCATTTCATACAATTTTCTGCAAAAATGGCGAATCAAAATCTAAACGACATATACACTTCTGGATCCTTAACAAAACCCCCCACTCTAATTCGTGACGAATATCCTCAATGGAAGATTCATATGATAAATTTTTAAGAAGGACTAGATGCAAATCTATACCCTACCATTTTAAATGGCCCCTTCGTACCCATGACAACCATTCCAAGAGTTCCACCCACAGCTACAACTGAATAAATTCCTTCTCGACAAGTTCCCAAAGATAAGGGAGATTGGACTGATGATGATAGGGCCAGAGTGGAAATTACCAAAAAGGAAAAAACTCTACTAATCATGGCAATTCCCAATGAAATTTTTCAATCTCTAGACTCCAGCGAGACGTCCAAGGAACTTTGGGATCAACTTGCATATCAATTGAAAGGAGGTGCTTAAATGAAGAAAAACAGAAGGGCTCAAGCCTTGAACGAATAAAACAGTTTTCAGGCAATCTCCAGAAGAAACTCTGGAACAGACTTATCACAGATTCAACACTCTGATAAATCTATGCAAGAAGTATGACATCGTCAGATCAAAGGAGGATAATAATGTTTTATTTCTCAAACGCTTGAATCCAGAATGGTCAAATCTCTCCATGTCCCTTCAAGCCAATCAAGATTTGGAAATATGGTATTTGCATGATGTGTTTGGTACCTTGCAAGCACATGAGAAAGAGGTCATTCAAAAGAAGATAAGTGTTGGTGGACCTCTGGCCCTCATCTCTGAATCAAAGAGGATCTGGTAGAAGAAGTAAAGCGACAGAGAAGAAAGGGAAGAGCAAGGCCTTCATATCAGAGACTGGTACAGAAGATTTCTCTGATACAGAAGATGATGAAATCAGTTCTTTTGGTGAATCCTTGGCTCTGATTACCAAACAGTTCACAAAGAAGTTTGGTAATCGTTCATTTCAAGGCAGAAGGTTTGACAACAAAAATAAACGCCCTACTCCGCCTTATGTTCAAAGACAGGAAGTACAGAAGGTGGAAAAGTCAGAAGCTGAGAAGAAAGAAGAAGATTTGAACAAAAAGAAAGATGTTTGTTACAGATGTGGGAAGCCGGGTCATTATTCAAAGGACTGTAAAAGTGTTCTTGTCAAAGACAAACAATACTACAAGAACAAATACAAATACAACAAAGTTGAAAGAGCACACTATGCTAAAAGAGAGAACCGGCTAGATGATCAATCAAGTGAAGATGAAGCAATGTTATGTGAAATGGCAATGACAGATGATTCAGAAGATCAACCTTCTAAAACACCGGTGTGTACAATCTCTAATTCTTCTAAACTTGAGCAAACAATTTTAAATCTAACTATTGATTTTGAAAATCTAAAACAGAAGCTCTTTGTTGAAAAGAAATTAAGGGAAAACATTGAACTATCTGTTTCTACCATCCAAAAGGAAAGGGATATTTTCAAAAGAAAAATGGAGATTTTAACTAATGAGAAACTTGAACTGACTGTTGAGAATGAGAAGATTTCAAAACTTCTAAAATCAATAGAAGTTAAACTCAGAAAAGAAAACCAAAACTTTGATAAACTTCTGAAAATTAAGGATAAGGAGATAATTGCTAAATAGAGTGGCAGACTAAACTCTGTAGCACTTAAAAATTATTTTCAAAAAGAAAGACAATTTCTACACATTGAGCTTCAAACAATATCTGGATGCTCAGAAGGTGCATGAAAAGATAAATACACAAGTAGGGAAAAAAGACCTTAGTTTCGAGGATCTGGATCCTTACACGTGTAAAAAGAGGTCTACTCTTGATTCTATGTTCTGTATGGGTAAAGAACAAAAACCTAGTTTTCCCATTCTATATGAACAATCTGTTTTTAAAAAACCAAAATATGAGAATGGACAACAAGTTAGAAAACTAAAATACAAAAACATTAAATATTCCTCAGAAAAAGCAATTCAAGTTGATCTTAAGCTTATTAAGAAGAAGAAGGGTGTTTTTAATTTCGGTTCATTCACTCATATACCTTTAAATCCAGAAGCTGGTGAGTTTATACCCGTACAAGCAGAAGAAGAGCTTAGACTCATGTTTCAAAAAGACATTGTCACAACTCTGGATGAGTGTTTTAAATCAAAACAAACAAATTTCAAACAACAAATCTCTGAAAACCATCCAAAGATTTTTCCTTGTTCCTTTGTAGATTTGAATTCCTAAGGAGTTGAAGATAAGGATGAGTTTGTTGCTTATCCCTAGGAAAATGATAATCAAATTGTTGATGAATTTTTTGAATGTTCTGAAAACTATTTTTCAAATCTTGGAGATCTATTGCCTCTAAATTTTATAAAGGTCCCAAAGGTTATCAAGGATGCAAATGCTCCATTTATGTATACCAATGAACCTATGGAAATTAGAGCAGCTGACTCAAGTGTTGCTAAACTTTCAAATGGAATACCACTAATCTCTATTCCTCCAAAAGAAAGAATAAAAGAGGTTCTTATTCATCCAGATTTCCTTGGGATGTGTTTACAAGCTAAAACTTGTTTTGAATTAGAAAAGGAGGCAAATCTCAAAGAGAAAGCAGATCTTAAGCATCAATCTCTGAAATCTTAATCACAGAAGTTTACTTGCTTTGAAAAACGAAAATGGAAAGCTAACTCTTATACTTCTATTTCAATAAAACCAAAAGTTCCAGAGAAGTCTCCATAGAAGATGCCCCCACTGAAGAATTCACATGTTCCAAAGCATAAGTCTAGACTAGATAAGAAGTTCAATACAACAACTGATGCTAGAATAGACAGAAATAAGAACAATTGTAATTATCATTCTAGTAATGAAAATTCAATGAATTCTTTTATGTTTCAGAACTCTGAATGCTTCTCTTTGTTCTTAAAACTTAAACAATTTTTCTCAAGACCTTCTAGTTACTTCTCTGACAATCGTAAACACTTAAAGAATCAAAACCAGAGAAATAATTCAAACAAAACAGGCAAACCAGTAGTCTCTGGAAAACCTGTGCATCCTTCTTCTCAAAAGGAAAAGATGAATCAAAAACCTAAACCTAACAACAAATGACCCATTATGAAATGGGAACCTAAATCTCTTCGATTTTGATTGCAGAAGCAGCGTGTGCATATATGGTATCTTAACTCTGGATGCTCGAGGAACATGACTGGAACAAAAAACTTACTCTCCAAATAAAAAGATAAAATTGGCGGAGTAGTAACGTTTGGTGATGACGGTAAGGGTCAAATAAAAGGCTACGGTACACTTCAAGATGGTAATATTACCTTATCCAAAGTCGCTCATGCTTCTGGGTTAAAACATAACTTTCTAAGTGTAAGTCAATTCTGTGATTCTAAATGGCTAGTTGTATTTGATGAAAAGAATCGTTACTTATTCTCTAAGGCATGTAAAGAATTATGGAGAGATGACAGAAAAGGTAATCTTTATATGATGAACTTTACATCCAAGGATGGTAAGGAAACTCTCTGTCTTATCTCTGAGGAGTGAAATTGCATGGCTATGGCATCATAAACTCACATTTGAATTTTGAAAATCTTGAGCTTCTTGTAAAACATAACCTGGTTAGGGTCTCCCAGAGGTACACTTCCAGAAGGATCACCTCTGTCCCGCATGTGAAATGGACAAAATAAAAAGGGCTTCTCACAAAACCAAAAGTGATCACTCATGCACAAGGCCTCTGCAAATGTTACATGTTGACCTTTGTGGTCCCATTGCAATTCAGAGCCTTTCTGGAAAAAAGTATATCTTGGTACTAATAGATGAATTTTCTAGGTATACATAGCTTGCTTTTGTGAGACTAAAGTCAGAAGTTCCAATAGTGTTAAAGAATATGATAACAAGAATACACGTTCTTTTGCAACAAAAAATAAAGCAACTCAGTAGTGACAATGGTACTGAATTCAAGAATATCTTGTTGATACCGGCATTACTCAGAAGTAACGTTTGGTGATGATGGTAAGGGTAAAAAAAAAGGCTACGGTATACTTCAAGAAGGTAATATTACCTTATACAAAGTAGCTCATGTTTCTGGGTTAAAACATAACTTGCTAAGTGTAAGCCAATTCTATGATTCTAAATGGCTAGTTGTATTTGATGAAAAGCATTGTTACTTATTCTCTAAGGCATGTGAAGAATTATGGAGAGCTGACAGAAAAGGTAATCTATATATGATGAAATTTACATCCAAGGATGGTAAGGAAACTCTCTGTCTTATCTCTGAGGAGTGAAATTGCATGGCTATGGCATCATAAACTCACATTTGAATTTTGAAAATCTTGAGCTTCTTGTAAAACATAACCTGGTTAAGGATCTCCCAGAGGTACACTTCCAGAAGGATCACCTCTATCCCGCATGTGAAATGGGCAAAATAAAAAGGGCTTCTCACAAAACCAAAAGTGATCACTCATGCACAAGGCCTCTGCAAATGTTACATGTTGACCTTTGTGGTCCCACTGCAATTCAGAGCCTTTCTGGCAAAAAGTATATCTTGGTACTAATAGATGAATTTTCTAGGTATACATAGCTTGCTTTTGTGAGACTAAAGTCAGAAGTTCCAATAGTGTTAAAGAATATGATAACAAGAATACACGTTCTTTTGCAACAAAAAATACAGCAACTCACAAGTGACAATGGTACTGAATTCAAGAATGCCAAACTTGAAGAATATCTTGTTGATACCGGCATTACTCAAAACTTCTATGTTGTACGCACGCCTCAGCAAAATGGTGTTGTAGAAAGACGAAACAGAACATTGGTTGAAGCAGCAAGAACAATGCTTGCAGCCTCTGGATTACCCACCAATTTCCGGGCAGAAGCTGTTGCCAGGACGTGTTTTACTCAAAATAGATCAATTATAATCAAGAGGCATTTTAAAACTTCCTATGAGCTGATAAATAACAGAATACCCTCTGTTAAAATTTTCCATATTTTTGACTGTAGGTGTTTTATTCTGAATGATCGAGAAAAACTTGGCAATAAATTCAAAATCTTTTAGGATTTTTAATTTAAGAACTAAGACTATAATGGAGAGTATAAACATTGATTTTGATGATCAAACTCAATTGACTTCTGATTATTCTGATTCAGAACTCAAACTTAATACTGTCACCTCCGATTAACTTTCAGGCACCAGAGAATCCGAGATTGACGCCTTATTTGAAGATTTTCTGGGCGAAGAAATACATTCAGAGAGAATACCCATTAATCCACCCTTGAATATTCCTGAAGTACTTCAAACTTCTGGGCTAACTCCTTCTAGTCCTTCTGAATCACCAAATGACAGTCCAGAGATAACCTATGTGCCTTTATTTAAGGGGATTAGGTGCTCATCCAGATCCAGAACCAATCCCAATAACAGAAGATGTCATCCAACCCTCGGACACAGAAGTCCAAGCTCAGCAAATACCTCAACAAGGATGAAAAGATGGACAAAGTCTCATACCCCAGATCTGGTAATTGGAGATCCATCTGAAGGAATCAAAACCAGATCTGCAACTTCAAATGAAGCCTCTTTTGTAAACTTTCGAAGCATGATTGAGCCCAAGAAAGTTCATGAAGCTTTACAAGAACCAAGCTGGGTGGATGCAATGCAAGAAGAGTTGCTTCAATTCGACAGAAACAAGGTGTGGAAACTAGTACCTCTGCCTAAAGATAAGGTTGCCATTGGTACTAAGCGGGTATTCAGAAACAAAAAGGACGAAGATGGAATTATGATCAGAAACAAGGCAAGGTTGGTGGCCAAGGGATACTGTCAAGAAGAAGGAATTGACTACGATGGAACTTTTGCTCCAGTTGCAAGACTTGAAATAATAAGACTCTTTCTGGCCTTCTCAGCATACAAATATTTCAAGGTGTATCAAATGGACGTTAAATGTGCATTTTTAAATGGAGATCTCAAAGAAGAAGTGCATGTTCAACAACCTCCTGGCTTTGAAGACCCAAGACCCTAGATCACGTCTATCTTCTGGACAAAGCTCTATATGGCTTAAAGCAAGCTCCCAGAGCTTGGTATGAACGTCTGTCAAAATATTTGATTAAGCACTCGAAT
This sequence comes from Silybum marianum, assembly GCA_036898165.1. Lineage (NCBI taxonomy): Eukaryota > Viridiplantae > Streptophyta > Magnoliopsida > Asterales > Asteraceae > Silybum > Silybum marianum. Next base: position 32,477,416 of record CM072533.1, on the reverse strand, counting down.
GAAAAAGGTAAAATTGATACAACTCTGTTCATCAAAAGAGGCAAAGGTATGTTAACTGTTGTTCAAATTTACGTGGATGACATTATATTTGGTTCTACTGATCAAACATAAGTTGATTTGTTTGCTAAGTTAATGGAGAGTGAATTTGAAATGAGTTTGATGGGAGATAACATTCTTCTTAGGACTCCAAGTCAAAAAAAATTACCTCTGGCATCTTTATAAATCAAGCCAAGTATGTTTCTGACATGTTACACAAATTCAAACTCCAAAATTCCACTCCTATGAAAACACCTATCTCTCCTAGTACGAAACTTGATCCTGATCTCTCTGGGAAATCAGTTGATGTTACGAACTATAGAGGTATGATTGGATCTCTTCTGTATTTGACTTCTATATGTTACGGCTGGACGTTTCTTAGTTCCTCGATCAGGTCTTTCATTGTTCCCACAAAACCATACGAAGAAATTTTTGGGTAATCTGAGAAACGTGACTAGCTGTTTGTTTCTTTTTTCTTGTCGGATCTGAAGTTCGAGACTTGTTTTGCTGACCATGCTCTGGACATTTCTTTGGTTTTGAACTCCGACTTTGTCGCACTTAGCATGCGTTTATCGTTGGTCGGTCTGAGTCTGGCGTTATCTTCTGCGTGCATGTACGCCAGGGTTCTTGTTCGTACATCTTCGAGGGTTCCCGCGGGACATTTCGTTAGGTCTGCATAAAACCCGGACGGAGTGTCGAGTCCTTGTTTATAGGCCTCGATTGTCGTCCATATGTCGTAACTTCGTATATTTTGCAGGTTTTCTAATCGTGCAAGGTGCCGATGAGCAGTTTCGAGTTCATCCATTAATAGTGGGATTGTGATTGGACCAGTCATCCTGAATAAATCTCAATAGAAAACGTTAGTAACCAAGAGGTTTATCGAAGAATTTCCTTTAGACGATGTCCCATGGATGGCGCCAAACTGTTTATGCCAAAAATTGGTTTAATAAAATTAATTTGAGGTCAATGTGGAATTTATCCGACTAAAGAGAGAATTCAACAACAAACATGACAAAGATGAAAATAAACAAATAACAAAAAGATTTGGTGAAACGGAAAAACCCTTGGTCGAGGGAAAAAACCGCGGACGATGGATGATATCGTCGATGCACTAGTGAATGTGACGCCAAAAAGGGACGTCGCCCTTTACAATATAATGACCGTATCTAACGTGTAAATTAAAATACTGAGAGAGGTTAATTATGCTCCGAGTCGTGAGTATTCTTGGGATGTTCTCTGTGTGTCCTTCTGTCTTTCATGCCCCTTTCATTATATTGGTTGAGATCATAATGGTTGAGGCAATAATGGGGTCCTTAATTGCGTCTGTTATGTCTGTTGTCTTCAATGATAATGATCCTGTAATAAATAACACACCTGAAACGTATGTTATATCGTTAGTCAAGCAAAATGTTTGATGCCCCATTCGACGGTTGAAAGACAGACGCGACGACGCGGGACCATGTCATTGGTCGATCCTTTACTTCTTCCATCGTGTGATAGGCGTTTAGTTATCTGATGCAATCACCGGTAGACTCGACGCTTCTTATCTATACCACGAGTCGTTAATCCTTTGTACCTTGGTATCTAAGGTCGAGTGATTTCATTCGATCATCTTTAGTCAAAGATTTTGGTCCCAACAGGCGTTTGATGTGTAACACCGAGGTTACTAATCCAACACTTACTGAACCAACATTAAATTGATTCAGTTTCAAAAACCTCAAAATACGGGATAACAATTTACAACCCATAATACATAATTTAAGGCTTAACAATTTTATAACAAACCATGACATAATCATCGGGGACATGTCTACCCGGAAAGTTCAAACTATATACAACCCAAAAGCATAACATATACTATACCAAAAGTAGGCTTCACACGTCAATTCCCTAATCGATCACCCAACCTTGTTCTTACATTTGCCAACTTGCCCTGAAAAGTTGAAAACACTAAAAGGTAAGCTATAAAGCTTAGTGAATTAATGTGGATATATGTGGTTACAATCAATTAATGAAAGTACGTACTAGAAACAGAAAAGGAGTCGAGAGAAAGTTCGTATAACGATACAACAACTTATTTATAGCATACGATGTCATATATAGCAATGTACTTTCAATGTGGGAATCACAAAGGAATTTTCAATATAGAATGACATCAATACAATCAAAAGCATACTCAATATAATGCAAGGTCAAATATCAATTAACTTCATACACAAGCATAAGACTTGGCACCGAATCTGCCCTCCGTTTTCCGGATTGTGCCAAAATCCTATACTCACCCCCTAACTCCCACTGGCAATGAGTACGGCAGCCCCTCCGATTGTCTCACCCGAATCCATGAGATGTCGACAATCGGCGCCCAAAACGTACCATAAGATCATACAAGCAATAATACATTTTCAGTGGATACTCAAGAATTAACATGAATCATGGATGAAATAGAAATCACACAAACATCCATAATCACAAAGTACACGCATATGTCCACATAAACTCACAATGTTGCTTAATTTATTCGGTGGATCCAAACCGAAAGCCTCCATACAACTCCGAGTTTCCAAAGTGAAAATACTTGTCACAAGCTCCCAATGTGATTTATATAACCCCTGGAGTACACATACCAAGTATCATAAGCAAATATTACCATTTACTCAATCTAATCTCTTTACAATAAGACAATTACACTTTAAAATCTCATGTACAACTCTGTTTTCAAGCATTGATTTACCCTACAAAAACTCAGAATCACAGAGTAGTGTTCAAATACAATTTGTAGTACTCTTTCTCATCTTTCCAATGCCATTGATCTCATATTTTTGTGATTTTTCTATGATTTTATACGAATTTTGTAAAACAGAGCTGCAACATGACTTTCAAACTCGAAAAAAAAACTATATTTCACAATTTCAAGATAAATCTCAAACCATCTTGTACCAAATTCATATATTAGTCTTATATGACCATAACTTATACAAAATCATCATGAATCCACCATTAATTTACCAAGCATCCACCTATTTCATCATTATACAATGTTGACTATCAAAAGTCAAACTTTCTCAAACTAAACTTGTATAAATATCTATTTCTACAATATTTGTCATCTATCGTACATAATATCAAGATTTCAACTCATAATCCTCAATATGCAACCCTAATTTCAAAGTTTGAAGAACTCCATAAAAACATATAATCAAGAATGGAGATATACCTTTGAAATCTTCAATAAACATCAAGAATTCATCAAGTCAAGCTTTGATTCTTCAAGAATTGAGTGTGGTTGGGCTTAAGGCATTATTTGGCAAAAATAAGCTAGCTTATAAGCTGACTTATAATCTAGCTTATTTTCTGAATAATCGTTTGGATGCACATAAGCTAGCTTATAAGTCAACTTATAAGCTAGCTTATCGATAAGCTACTTGGAGTAGCTTATGAGGAGCTTTTTGACATTTTTTTCAATTATACCCCTAACTAATATTATTTATTTACTTTCAACATGCCCTTTTTGGTCATTTCACATGCTCATAAGGTAGTTTTTGCCAAACATAACTTATTCATCAGCTAGCTTATCAGCTACCAGCTAGCTTATAAGTCATCAGCTACCTTATAAGTCATACGCTAGCTTATCAGTCATAAGCTATCTTATCAGCTAGTTTGCCAAACATAGCCTAAGTGTGTGAAAATGAGCATATTTTCGCATTTTTACCCATTAAAACCGAGTTGGGTCGGGTTTGATCCGATTTTGACCCATTTGACCATCAAACACTAAAAATGTCATAACTTTTCGCTCGGACCTCCGTTTTCGATGAGGTTTTCGCCTACGCGTCCGTAATAAGATAATATATAACTTCCAATAAAGAAATTCCAGAAAAGATCTCCCAAAAAAAGCAGTTTTTATATTTGTACGCGTTATGCTTTCCTTTGCAATTTTGTCGTTTTTTATTTTGGGCTCGGAATCTCGTGAAACTTTTCCGACACCTCCAACAACTCCTAATAGGTCTAAAACTTAGTTCCAAAGCTTAACATCCCATAAAACACCCACCGTTTGAGTTTCGTGCTCGTGAGATACCGAAATAGCAACGTACTTTGTAATACGTGGATAAAATGCAATCTACACGACTTATTCGACTTCCAACACTTCATATTAACTTATTCAAAGGTGTTCCAACCATTAAATCACCATTTAGATCATTCGTTCAAGTTTTGGGTAAATCTTTCCCATTTAGGCATTCTAGTTACCTACCCAATTTCCAATTAAGCAATGCACTTTGTATTTTGAACCCTCACATCATCTAATTAAGTCATTTATGAGGTATTAGAACCAACCTTACCTTCTACATCTCATTCCAAATATGAGTTCAACTTATAGCTCACTAGAACTCTTAGCATTTTAGCAAAACTCTCCTTTTCTTTTTAAAACATAATTAACACATAAAGCATGCTTTAACATATAATGCATATTTAGAATTACAAGGTAAGCATATTCAGGAGAGTGGATGTTACATGATGCCCCTGTCTAGGACATACCTGTAGGTGCGTCCATCAAGCGATCCACATTTGGTGGATCAGCTGAGAAGGTCGTGCGATTTTCATCGCACGACGCCCTCCCTGCCGCTGCTGCTACGACTGCCGCTCCTTCTCAGTCAAAGAAGGAGAAGAAGGACATGCTATTTCAGAAGGGCATGGCGATGACTAGGCCGATGGCGGCGGTAGAAGGTGCCCAAAGAAGAAACCTCAGTTCGTCTTGAGGGAACCGTCAACTCATTCCAGTAATCCTCAGAAAACCACTAGAACCGAGAAGGCAAAGACACCTTTGCATGGTTTGCAAGGTGTAATAAGTGTTGATCCAGTGCACGTGGCCGCTCCTTCCCCTTCGTCAACCCAAAAACCATCTGGGTCGAATGCAAATAAGAGGAAGTCTCCTACGACGGGTGAATCCCACGTCGAAGTTCCCCCAGACTTCCTGGCACTGGGGACATCATTAAAAAGGCAGCAAGTCTTTTCCGTCCTCAAGGGTTTCAACGTCCTTGGGGATAGGTACGCCCAGCATCGCATGGGGGAGCTCGAGGCGGTTTTGGTCGAGCAACTCTTCAAGGTATGTCGAACACTCCTTTAGAATTTCTTTTGTATTTTGTCGTTGACGTTTGATTATCTTTCAGACTTTCCAGGTCGCTCTTACCTTTCATACTAAGGTAGAGCAGGGACAAAGGCTTGTCCCTGTCGCACTGGCGAAGGAGGAAGCTGCTCTAACCAGGGAGAAATAGTTACTGACGAAGAACTAGGAGCTCGTCATCCATCTAGAGGACGCTCGTAACGAGCTTGAGGTTGAGAGGCGAGCTAACGATGAACTCTGAAGCAGCCTCAAGGAAGCCTTGAGTCATGTGACAGCGGCAGAGCAGGTGGTTGTCTCAACTAAGGACTTCTTAACCGTGACTAAAAAAGAGGCTGCTTTGTACGCGTTATGCTTTCCTTTGCAATTTTGTCGTTTTTTATTTTGGGCTCGGAATCTCGTGAAACTTTTCCGACACCTCCAACAACTCCTAATAGGTCTAAAACTTAGTTCCAAAGCTTAACATCCCATAAAACACCCACCGTTTGAGTTTCGTGCGCGTGAGATATCGAAATAGCAACGTACTTTGTAATACGTGGATAGAATGCAATCTACACGACTTATTCGACTTCCGACACTTCATATTAACTTATTCAAAGGTGTTCCAACCATTAAATCACCATTTAGATCATTCGTTCAAGTTTTGGGTAGATCTTTCCCATTTAGGCATTCTAGTTACCTACCCAATTTCCAATTAAGCAATGCACTTTGTATTTTGAACCCTCACATCATCTAATTAAGTCATTTATGAGGTGTTAGAACCAACCTTACCTTCTACATCTCATTCAAAATATGAGTTCAACTTATAGCTCACTAGAACTCTTAGCATTTTAGCAAAACTCTCGTTTTCTTTTTAAAACATAATTAACACATAAAACATGCTTTAACATATAATGCATATTTAGAATTACAAGGTAAGCATATTTAGGAGAGTGGATGTTACATGATGCCCCTGTCAAGGACATACCTATAGGTGCGTCCATCGAGCGATCCACATTTGGTGGATCAGCTGAGAAGGTCATGCGATATTCATCGCACAACGCCCTCCCTGCCGCTGCTGCTGCGACTGCCGCTCCTTCATAGTCGAAGAAGGAGAAGAAGGCCAAGCTATTTCAGAAGGGCATGGCGATGACTAGGCCGACGGTTAGGGTGGAAGGTGCCCAAAGAAGAAACCTGAGTTCGTCTTGAGGGAACCGTCAACTCATTCCAGTAATCCTCAGAAAACCACTGGAACCGAGAAGGCAAAGACACCTTTGCATGGTTTGCAAGGTGTAATAAGTTTTGATCCAGTGCACGTGGCCGCTCCTTCCCCTTCGTCAACCCAAAAACCATCTGGGTCGACCGCTAATAAGAGGAAGTCGCCTAAGACGGGTGAATCCCACGTCGAAGTTCCCCCAGACTTCCTGGCACCGGGGACATCATTAAAAAGGCCGCAAGTCTTTTCCGTCCTCAAGGGTTTCAGCGTCCTTGGGGATAGGTACGCCCAGCATCGCATGGGGGAACTCGAGGCCGTTTTGGTCGAGCAACTCTTCAAGGTATGTCGAACACTCCTTTAGAATTTCTTTTGTATTTTGTCGTTGACGTTTGATTATCTTTCAGACTTTCTAGGTCGCTCTTACCTTTCATACCAAGGTAGAGCATGGACAAAGGCTTGTCCCTGTCGCACTGGCGAAGGAGGAAGCTACTCTAACCAGGGAGAAATAGTTACTGACGAAGAACTAGGAGCTCGTCATCCATCTAGAGGACGCTCGTAACGAGCTTGAGGTTGAGAGGCGAGCTAACGACGAACTCTGAAGCAGCCTCAAGGAAGCCTTGAGTCATGTGACAGCGGCAGAGCAGGTGGTTGTCTCAACTAAGGACTCCTTAACCGTGACTAAAAAAGAGGCTGCTTTGTACGCGTTATGCTTTCCTTTGCAATTTTGTCGTTTTTTATTTTGGGCTCGGAATCTCGTGAAACTTTTCCGACACCTCCAACAACTCCTAATAGGTCTAAAACTTAGTTCCAAAGCTTAACATCCCATAAAACACCCACCGTTTGAGTTTCGTGCGCGTGAGATACCGAAATAGCAACGTACTTTGTAATACGTGGATAAAATGCAATCTACACGACTTATTCGACTTCCGACACTTCATATTAACTTATTCAAAGGTGTTCCAACCATTAAATCACCATTTAGATCATTCGTTCAAGTTTTGGGTAGATCTTTCCCATTTAGGCATTCTAGTTACCTATCCAATTTCCAATTAAGCAATGCTCTTTGTATTTTGAACCCTCACATCATCTAATTAAGATATTTATGAGGTGTTAGAACCAACCTTACCTTCTACATCTCATTCCAAATATGAGTTCAACTTATAGCTCACTAGAACTCTTAGCATTTTAGCAAAACTCTCGTTTTCTTTTTAAAACATAATTAACACATAAAGCATGCTTTAACATATAATGAATATTTAGAATTACAAGGTAAGCATATTTAGGAGAGTGGATGTTACATGATGCCCCTGTCTAGTACATACCTGTAGGTGCGTCCATCGAGCGATCCACATTTGGTGGATCAGCTGAGAAGGTCGTGCGATATTCATCGCACGACGCCCTCCCTGCCGCTGCTGCTGCGACTGCCGCTCCTTCTCAGTCGAAGAAGGAGAAGAAGGCCATGCTCTTTCAGAAGGGCATGGCGATGACAAGGCCGACGGCGGCGGTCGAAGGTGCCCAAAGAAGAAACCTGAGTTCGTCTTGAGGGAACCGTCAACTCATTCCAGTAATCCTCAGAAAACCACTGGAACCGAGAAGGCAAAGACACCTTTGCATGGTTTGCAAGGTGTAATAAGTGTTGATCCAGTGCACGTGGCCGCTCCTTCCCCTTCGGCAACCCAAAAACCATCTGGGTCGACCGCTAATAAGAGGAAGTCGCCTACGACGGGTGAATCCCACGTCGAAGTTCTCCCAGACTTCCTGGCGCCGGGGACATCATTAAAAAGGCAGCAAGTCTTTTCCGTCCTCAAGGGTTTCAACGTCCTTGGGGATAGGTACGCCCAACATCGCATGGGGGAGCTCGAGGCGGTTTTGGTCGAGCAACTCTTCAAGGTATGTCGAACACTCCTTTAGAATTTCTTTTGTATTTTGTCGTTGACATTTGATTATCTTTCAGACTTTCCAGGTCGCTCTTACCTTTCATACCAAGGTAGAGCAGGGACAAAGGCTTGTCCCTGTCGCACTGGCGAAGGAGAAAGCTGCTCTAACCAGGGAGAAATAGTTACTGACGAAGAACTAGGAGCTCGTCATCCATCTAGAGGATGCTCGTAACGAACTTGAGGTTGAGAGGCGAGCTAACGATGAACTCTGAAGCAGCCTCAAGGAAGCCTTGAGTCATGTGACAGCGGCAGAGCAGGTGGTTGTCTCAACTAAGGACTCCTTAACCGTGACTAAAAAAGAGGCTGCTTTGTACGCGTTATGCTTTCCTTTGTAATTTTGTCGTTTTTTATTTTGGGCTCGGAATCTCGTGAAACTTTTCCGACACCTCCAACAACTCCTAATAGGTCTAAAACTTAGTTCCAAAGCTTAACATCCCATAAAACACCCACCGTTTGAGTTTCGTGCGCGTGAGATACCGAAATAGCAACGTACTTTGTAATACGTGGATAAAATGCAATCTACACGACTTATTCGACTTCCGACACTTCATATTAACTTATTCAAAGGTGTTCCAACCATTAAATCACCATTTAGATCATTCGTTCAAGTTTTGGGTAGATCTTTCCCATTTAGGCATTCTAGTTACCTATCCAATTTCCAATTAAGCAATGCTCTTTGTATTTTGAACCCTCACATCATCTAATTAAGATATTTATGAGGTGTTAGAACCAACCTTACCTTCTACATCTCATTCCAAATATGAGTTCAACTTATAGCTCACTAGAACTCTTAGCATTTTAGCAAAACTCTCGTTTTCTTTTTAAAACATAATTAACACATAAAGCATGCTTTAACATATAATGAATATTTAGAATTACAAGGTAAGCATATTTAGGAGAGTGGATGTTACATGATGCCCCTGTCTAGTACATACCTGTAGGTGCGTCCATCGAGCGATCCACATTTGGTGGATCGGTGAGAAGGTCGTGCGATATTCATCGCACGACGCCCTCCCCGCCGCCGGCTTCGCGATCGCCGCTCCTTCTCGGTCGAAGAAGGAGAAGAAGGCCATGCTCTTTCAGAAGGGCATGGCGATGACAAGGCCGACGGCGGCGGTCGAAGGTGCCCAAAGAAGAAACCCGAGTTCGTCTTGAGGGAACCGTCAACTCATTCCGATAATCCTCGAAAACCACCGGAACCGAGAAGGCAAAGACACCTTTGCATGGTTTGCAAGGTGTAATAAGTGTTGATCCGGTGCACGTGGCCGCTCCTTCCCCTTCGGCAACCCAAAACCATCCGGGTCGACCGGCCCAATAAGAGGAAGTCGCCTACGACGGGTGAATCCCACGTCGAAGTTCTCCCCGGACTTCGGCGCCGGGGACATCATTAAAAAGGCAGCAAGTCTTTTCCGTCCTCAAGGGTTTCAACGTCCTTGGGGATAGGTACGCCCAACATCGCATGGGGGAGCTCGAGGCGGTTTTGGTCGAGCAACTCTTCAAGGTATGTCGAACACTCCTTTAGAATTTCTTTTGTATTTTGTCGTTGACATTTGATTATCTTTCAGACTTTCCAGGTCGCTCTTACCTTTCATACCAAGGTAGAGCAGGGACAAAGGCTTGTCCCTGTCGCACTGGCGAAGGAGAAAGCTGCTCTAACCAGGGAGAAATAGTTACTGACGAAGAACTAGGAGCTCGTCATCCATCTAGAGGATGCTCGTAACGAACTTGAGGTTGAGAGGCGAGCTAACGATGAACTCTGAAGCAGCCTCAAGGAAGCCTTGAGTCATGTGACAGCGGCAGAGCAGGTGGTTGTCTCAACTAAGGACTCCTTAACCGTGACTAAAAAAGAGGCTGCTTTGTACGCGTTATGCTTTCCTTTGTAATTTTGTCGTTTTTTATTTTGGGCTCGGAATCTCGTGAAACTTTTCCGACACCTCCAACAACTCCTAATAGGTCTAAAACTTAGTTCCAAAGCTTAACATCCCATAAAACACCCACCGTTTGAGTTTCGTGCGCGTGAGATACCGAAATAGCAACGTACTTTGTAATACGTGGATAAAATGCAATCTACACGACTTATTCGACTTCCGACACTTCATATTAACTTATTCAAAGGTGTTCCAACCATTAAATCACCATTTAGATCATTCATTCAAGTTTTGGGTAGATCTTTCCCATTTAGGCATTCTAGTTACCTACCCAATTTCCAATTAAGCAATGCACTTTGTATTTTGAACCCTCACATCATCTAATTAAGTCATTTATGAGGTGTTAGAACCAACCTTACCTTCTACATCTCATTCCAAATATGAGTTCAACTTATAGCTCACTAGAACTCTTAGCATTTTAGCAAAACTCTCCTTCTCTTTTTAAAACATAATTAACACATAAAGCATGCTTTAACATATAATGCATATTTAGAATTACAAGGTAAGCATATTTAGGAGAGTGGATGTTACATGATGCCCCTGTCTAGGACATACCTGTAGGTGCGTCCATCGAGCGATCCAGATTTGGTGGATCAGCTGAGAAGGTCGTGCGATTTTCATCGCACGACGCCCTCCCTGCCGCTGCTGCTACGACTGCCGCTCCTTCTCAGTCAAAGAAGGAGAAGAAGGACATGCTATTTCAGAAGGGCATGGCGATGACTAGGCCGACGGCGGCGGTGGAAGGTGCCCAAAGAAGAAACCTCAGTTCGTCTTGAGGGAACCGTCAACTCATTCCAGTAATCCTCAGAAAACCACTAGAACCGAGAAGGCAAAGACACCTTTGCATGGTTTGCAAGGTGTAATAAGTGTTGATCCAGTGCACTTGGCCGCTCCTTCCCCTTCGTCAACCCAAAAACCATCTGGGTCGACCGCTAATAAGAGGAAGTCGCCTACGACGGGTGAATCCCACGTCGAAGTTCTCCCAGACTTCCTGGCGCCGGGGACATCATTAAAAAGGCAGCAAGTCTTTTCTGTCCTTAAGGGTTTCAACGTCCTTGGGGATAGGTACGCCCAGCATTGTATGGGGGAGGTCGAGGCGGTTTTGGTCGAGCAACTCTTCAAGGTATGTCGAACACTCCTTTAGAATTTCTTTTGTATTTTGTCGTTGACGTTTGATTATCTTTCAGACTTTCCAGGTCGCTCTTACCTTTCATACCAAGGTAGAGCAAGGACAAAGGCTTGTCCTTGTCGCACTGGCGAAGGAGGAAGCTGCTCTAACCAGGGAGAAATAGTTACTGACGAAGAACTAGGAGCTCGTCATCCATCTAGAGGACGCTCGTAACGAGCTTGAGGTTGAGAGGCGAGCTAAGGAAGAACTGTGAAGCAGCCTCAAGGAAGCCTTGAGTCATGTGACAGCGGCAGAGCAGGTGGTTGTCTCAACTAAGGACTCCTTAACCGTGACTAAAAACGAGGTTAAGGACCTTAAGTTGAGGGTCGAGGGGGCTGAAGCTGTGAATGTCGAGCTTCAGAAGCAACTGGAGATCATCGAGTGCACCACTCGAGAACGTGTCAAGGCGACGATCGCACGTTGCCATGTCGCAGGCAAGGATCCGATGAAGGATGCCCAAAAGACGTTTGATGCTTATTTCAACATCTATCAGGGGACTTCAGAGTTTCTCGATGTTGAGGATGCGGAGGACGTCGAGAGTCCAACCAATGAAATCGCCGATGACCCTCCAGCCGACCAATCAGCCCCTTAGAATTTTTGAACTTTTGTTTTCTTGTTTCCTTTTCCAAGGGTGGTCGTTGGTGGTCGTGCCTTTCACTTGTAATCTTTGAGAATTGTTGCACGCGTCGTTAAATGCACAACAAGGTTTAATTTTATAAACCGAACTTAAATCAGTAAAGAGGTAAGTCGGGTGTCGATCTTATCAGGGAGTCAGTGGTCAAGCCGATTGATTGTGCTAAACCGAATGCACGTGTATCACGTATATATGAACTCATTACTAAACAAATAAAAATCGGAATTTTATAGTAAGAATTAACTAACAAGAACTAAAAGACATCAATTTGAAGAAGGAATTTTATCGAACACTTGGTGTGCGATCCAAAAAATCAGAAGTTTACTTTCAAAACCAAAGATCAATACCCCAAAAATTAACTATGAACAACTACCCAAAATCCAATCCAACAATTTCAAAATCAATAATACCAAGATAATCAAACAAATCCAACTTTATACTAAACTAAAACTGAAACTAACAAGTCTGTCTACTTAGTTAAAACTTACCAGAATGAACCATAAGACAAAAATTGAACGAAGTAACCTGTTGAGTCCCTATTGTGGCTGTTGTCCAGAATCATCGAGAGTAAAAAAAAACGAAATCAGTAGCTGTCTATGGACAACTTTTAAACTCAGAAATAGGGGCCGTCCGTGCAGCCCTTTGTGTGCGAAAAACTCCCTCCAAAGATTATCGATTGAAAACCACCAGCATCCCCTATTGATCGCACTCCTCCTCTCTCGATTTTTGCTCTCGTGAGTGTTCGATTGCTCCCCAAAACAGCCCCTAAACCCTTTGTGATTTTCTGCGTGCTCCCCTCCAACAACAGCCGTGAATCACCTAAATAGGTGTTCTTGAGTTGATCCAATCCTCCAAGAAAAGGATGTCGATCCCTTCCTTTTTTCCCGCGATATGGTTTCCTTCTCTCGTTGAATCACACTGATCTCTATCTCTTTCTGTTTTCCAGCGATGTAAAAACCCAAGAACTAGTAGCCTTTTTTTCTCAATATGAAAGCCTGACCCAAGAAAAACCAAGTCCATCCTTCTAATTTTCTTTTCCCACGTGGACTATGCATCCATGATCCAACACTCTTATTTATTTATCATTAAGCTACCTTTTCTTAGAATTTGATTTAATTCTATTTTTTTTCTTTACTTTTGATGTTGTAACAACTTGTACCATGGATATTGACTTGTACCTCGAACATTTCTTTTTCATCCTTTTCTGTCCAGCTTCCATATCCAGATTTCGATGTCTGTTTTGGCCTAGATTCAGGTTGAATTTACAGAAACTCGAAGCTACAAAGTTGTAGGTCTGTTTGTTGGCTTTCCGGAACATCTTGAATCGTCTGAATCGGAGCTCGGATGAGTGAGATATGCTTGAAACTCCACAGCCTCGCAAAGATGTCAAAAATCCACTTTTATTCCTTTTTCGCTCCAAAGTGTTCCGAACCTATGAAAACATAAAAACACATTAATATTGTTCGATATCACCATTTTAATGCATTAAATAGGGATGTTTGACGATTAAATAACACTAGAATTAACAACAGATCAAGAATTAATACAAGTGACTTTTGAGTTTTTAATTGTATTGTCGTATAAATTAATTCTTTTGAAAATTACCAAGTAACTCGTGAGAATCGAACATGAAATGGTTCGACTAACAAGTGTTCTTAGCCAGAGTTATTCACAAATTCTACGTCTATCGGATAAACGATCAGACTTGCGACAGAGGCAAACTTTAATGTTAAGTAACTTGCGACAAAGGAAAATTTTAACAATAAGTGACTTGCGACAAAGGCAAACTTTTATCGATAAGTAGTTCGCAACAAACGCATAATTTTATCAATAAGTAACTTGCGACAAAAGCATATTTTTATCGATAAGTAACTTGTGATAAAGGCAGACTTAATGAGACTATCGAATGATAGTGTTTAGACGACTGATTATATTTCTGTCATAGGAATATTCTTGATGACTTGTGGCAATCATACTCGATCGACAAGGGTCTTTGAATGACGTTTGTTTGACAAGGATTTGTTTTAAACGATGGAGTAACTTATGGTTGGACTTGCAATTTGTATAAGTTACATTTGACGTTACTGATAGATCATTCGATCTATATATTTTCTAGCGATCTTGCAGAAGATAAATGTTAAGGTGGTCGTTGGTTTGACCGACGACCCTCCGATGCTTAAGTCAGTAATGTTCGATGTATAAATCAAAAGAAAAGAAAAGACCTAGAAAATGTATTTCTTTAAACGTACTGCATTCCAGCTACGTGGGATATCTTGTTCGTCGAGCGTCTGGAGACGATAAGCTCCTTTGCCGACTACTTCCGATATTCGATAGGGACCTTCCACTTAGTGGATAATTTACTTGCATTCAATTCCTTGGTGTTTTGAAAGACTCGTCGTAAGACATAATCGCCTTCTTGGAAGACTTTAATTTTGACATTCTTGTTGAGATGATGAGCGACCTCTTGTTGTTGCGATGCTATCCATATGTATGCTCGATCTCTCAATTCTTCGAGAGCATCTACGTCATAGCTTAAGTCAACCAAGGTATGATCGACAGACGAATGTTGTGCGATCGGTAGACTTGCTTCAATTGGTAAGACTGGTTCACAACCTTAGACCAAGGAGAATGGGGTTTGACCCGTCAAGGTCCTTGGCGTCGTACGATTTGCCCATAGAACAAAAGGAAATTCTTCGACCCACCTCCTTTGGCATCCTTGAGTCTTTTCTTGATCAAATTTATGATCGCTTTGTTACTTGACTCAGCCAATCCGTTAGACTGTGGATATCTTGGAGTCGACATCGTGAGTTTGATCCCTCGATCTTCACATTATCGCCTGGTTTTGTCGCTGATGAACTGTGATCCGTTGTCACATACGATCTCCGAGGAAATTCCAAATCTGCAAACAATGTTAGCCTGGACGAAAGATATGACCTCTTTGTCTCGAATTTGATAGAAAGCGGTCGTTTCTATCCATTTTGAAAAATAATATGTGAAAACTAAAAGATAAACTTTTTGACTGGCGCAGGTGGTAGCTTACCATCGATGTCCATCCCCCATCGCATGAAAGGCCATGGAATGAGTGTCGAGTGTAGTCATTCGGAGAATTGGTGAGTCATACCTGACTGTCGTTGACATGCGTCACAATTACCTACATATTCTGAGGCGTCTTGTCGCAATGTATGCCAATAATAGCCTTGTCGTGAGATACGATTGGCAAGACTGCGTCCACCAATATGGTTCCCGCATTCTCCATCGTGCATCTCTTGTAAGATTTTTGGCACGTCATGCTTGTCGACGAGCGTTTGTAAAGTTGTCATGAGATGATGACGTATCTAGAGGATTTGAATCTAACTCGTCGAGCTTTTAGTTTTTCATTGGGCTGCTGATTACTTATCAGGTAATCTTTGATTTCTTTCATCCAATCATCTTCGTCGTTGCTTGTTTCAGTAGTCAAGACTGATTCGTCATTATCTATCGACGGGGCCATCAGATGGATTATAGGAACTGTATTGAAGGATGATTTTCCCAATGCTGATCCCATGTTTGCTAATGCGCCGGCTTGAGAATTTTAATTTCTGGGAATTTCTCTGATGTCGAACAACCGGAATCGTTCGATTTCATCTTTGGGTATATGGAAATAGGCCGTCATCTTGGAATCCTTTGTCGCGAATTATTCGTTTATTTTATTAACAATCAAGAGAGAATCGCTTTTAGAATTCAAGTGCTTGATTCCTAGGTCGTGCGCCAATTTCATCCCTGTTATCAAAGCTTCGTATTCTGCTTCGTAATTTGTTGCCTTGAAGTTACATGATATGGAATACACCATTATGCCCTCTTGTGGTGACTTCAAGACAACACCAAGTCCTGTCCCCTGTATGTTAGAGGAACCGTCGACAAATAACGTCCAAGGTCGTTCGTCTTGAGTCGCCACAACGAGAGTTTCTTCCAAAGTGAGAGTTTCTTCCAAAGCAAGATTTTCTTCCAAAGCGAGAGTTTCTTCCAAAGCTATCTTTTCTAGTTCTGGACTGAAATCTGCAATGAAGTCTGTGAGGACCTGCGATTTAATGGTTGTCCTGGGTTTGTATACGATGTCGTAGACGCTAAGGTAAATACTCCATTTTGCTAGTCGACCTGTTAATTCTGGTTTCGTGAAACAGACTTCAATGGATAATTAGTAACAACAATGATAGGAAGTGATTCAAAATAATGTCGAATCTTTTTAGCGGCGACGACCAAGGCTAATAACAGTTTCTCAATTTGAAGAATACCTTTTTTCTGCGTCCAACATAGACTTACATACATAGTATATTGGCAATTGTTGTTTGTCGTCTTCTCGTACTAAGACGACACACACGGATGTTGTGCTTACCGATAGATAAAGTTGCAATTCTTCTCCATCTTCGGCTTTTGACAGTAACGGAGGTGATGACATGTATTTCTTAAGATTTTTCAATGCATGTTCATGGTCGCTTGACCAATCGAACCCTTTGTTCTTTCGCAAGACATTATAAAATAAATTACATTTGTCGGAGGAACGAGAAATGAACCTGTTTAGCGCGGCGACCAGGCCTATCAGTCGTTGGACTTCTTTGAAATTTCGAGGCGACTGTATGTTTTTGATCACCTTTATCTGATCTGGCTCGCCTCTATGCCTCGTCATGTGACCATATGGCCTAGAAATTTTCCAGCACATACTCCAAATGAGCATTTTGTTGGATTTAACTTCATCGCATATTTTCGGAGAATGTCGAACGACTGCCTCAAGTGATTGATATGGTCTTCCGCCTTTTTAGATTTGACAAGTATGTCTTCGATATAAACTTCCATCGTGTCTCCTAAATGTTCTTTGAACATTCGATTGACTAATCGCTGCTATGTCGAACCTGCATTTTTCAAACCAAAAAGCATGACTTTATAATAGTAAATACCTTTGTCGGTCATGAAGGCCGTTTTCTCTTGGTTGTGTGGATGCATCAAGATTTGGTTATAGCCCGAGTATGCGTCCATGAATGTCAACAACTCATGACCAGCTGTTGCGTCGACCATGGCGTCGATATGGGGTAAAGGAAAAGGATCATTTGGACAAGCTTTATTGAGGTATGTGAAGTCGATACATATTCGGCATTTTTCATTATTTTTCTTCACGACCACGACGTTTGCAAGCCAATATGGATATTTCACTTCTTGTATTTTGCTTGTTTTTAGCAAATTGTCGACCTCGTCGTTGATTACTTTATTCCGTTCAGGAGAAACTCACGACGCTTTTGCTTAATAGGTTTGAACGTTGGATTGATGTTGAGTTTATGCGATATTATTTATGGGTCTATGCCAATCATATCTTCGTGTGACCAGGCAAAACAATATGCGTTGTTTTTTAGAAAATTCAGGATTTCCTTCTTAATAACAAGGTCAATCGATGCCCCCACGAAGATTGAGCGTCAGGCCGACTCACGTCTAATGTAACTTATTCAAGTTGTAGATGGTTGACAAAGTCTTCCTGGCTCTGTTCTTGCTATACTTGCTCCTTTTTGGGTTTCATCGTTGTCTTATAACATTCCCTAGCCATTTTTTGCTCACTTTGAATTTCTTGGATGCCCCATGGAGTTGGAAATTTGATCGTTTGAAAATAAGTTGAAGGCACAGCCTTCATGTCGTGGATCCATGGACGTCCTAAGATAACGTTCTAGGTTGACGAGCAATTGATGACATTGAATCGTGTTTGCTTGTTGATTCCTTTGGCGTATACGTGTAGTATGATTTCCCCGATTGTATTTGTTGCGTCACCATTGAAACCGACCAGGACGGTCGACTGTTGAACAATTTCAGCCTCATCAATTCCCATGAATTTTAGAGTATCTAGGAAAATGATGTTTGTTGAACTCCTACCATCAATGAGAACCCTCTTGGTCGAGAAATTCCCGATTGGTCATTGTACGATCAAGCCATCATGATGTTTTTGCCGTATGTCGTGAATATCTTAATCGTCGAAGACGATGGGCATCGCGTCCAGCTCTTCATCTACTTTGGTTCGACAAGGAATTTGAGGATCGAGCTTTCGCTGGGACACGTATCCTTTAGCCACTGAGTAGGTGAGTCTACAGATGTCGGATCCACCTGTAATACAATTCACAACTTTAGTAGTTGTCGGAGACGGGGGCCTAGGTAGTTTACCTGCGTCATTGGACATCATGTCTTTTAGGTGTCCTTTAGGGATCAACCATGCGACCTCTTTCCTTAGAGCAAGGCAATCATCGGTCTGATGGCCATAATCGTCGTGAAAGTCGCACCATTTGGATTTATCTTTTTCGTCATTGGGTTTATCGCTTTTTTTCGGCCACCGGATGTTTGACTGAACGCCTTTCAATGCGTCTATCAGATCTTTCATTGTTCCTTTGAAACCATACGAAGAAATTTTCGGACGACTTGGGAATTGTGACGAGTTGTTCGTTTCTTTCTTTTTGTCGAACCTGACGTTCGAGATTTGTTTCGTCGATTCTGCTTCGGACGTTGTTTTGACTTTGAACTCCGACTTTTTCACATTTAAATCGCGCTTATCGTTGGTTTGTTTGCGTCTGAAGATGGCGTCATCTTCTACGTGCATGCATGCCAAAGTTCTCGCTCGTACGTAAGATTTATGCGGGATATTTTGTCAGGTCGAGGTACAATTCGAATGTAGTGTCGAGTCCTCGTTTATAAGCTTCAATTGTCGTCCGCATGTCGCCATTTCATATACCTATCATTTTAGAGTTGAAACGGTTAAAATAGTTTCGAATGGATTCACCAGACTTTTGAATAATATAATATAAATCTCCCGTTTGTTTTTCCATTTTGCGGCTGCAGGCGAGTTGTTGGAAGAATTGGTTGACGAGTTTGGCAAAAACGTAGTATGACTTGGGTTTTAAGTTTATCAGTCAGTGTAATGCGGCTCCTGTCAACGTCGCACCAAAGATTTTGCACATGCATACTTCTTGGTAATGTTGTGGAGATGAGACTGTCCACATCAATTGCTTATATTGCGCGACATGCTCGTTCAAATCTGATAACCCAGCGTATTTAGGAGTCATCGTCGGGATCATGTATTTTTTTGGTATATCGACCAAGGCTATTGAGTTTGAGAAGGGTGACACTTGATATCCTGTCGGTGGCTCGACATCGACAGGCATTCTTGCGCCTGGTAGTTTCGACAATAGAGACAAGATCTTCTCATTTTGTTCCTCCAATAGTTTCAGGCTTCATGAGACTAGGTCGTGCGAAATATCTCCAGATCATTGGCCTACAAAAGGATTAGTGTAAAGCATTGATCCAGGACTATCACTATTGAAATTATTTCAAAAAAGATGGTTATGAAAGTTATTGAGCGTGGTTCTCGGAGAATGCGTTCTGAAATTGGTAATTCTGAGAGGAAGTATGGGAGCTTTGGCCGTTGGATGTATTTTTAAATTGAAAACGGGCTGCACCGTTTCCCATGTTCAATCCATTGAACCCATTTTGTACACCTGATACATTCATGTGGCTAGGTCCTGCACCATTAGTGTTTACATTCGATACTGGCACTACAGTTGTTGGTTGAAACGTTCCTTGTTGATGTTGAGACGTCTGCACTCTAGTCGACGGTGGTAGAGGTGGAGGATCTAGAATGAGCAGTGGGGGCATCGGGATGAACGGTGGTTGTCCCGGGATGAACGGTGGTGGGCCTGGTAAAGTAGTAGATCCCGTTTAACTCCGAAATCTTGTATTATTGAAAGGAACATAGGGTTGTTCGAATCCTGGAGGTCCTTGCTGGTTTTCCAATTGAGTAATGCGTTGACGAGCGTTTTCAAGTTCATCTACTAACTGTTCGATTGTTGGTTGATTCAACATCTTAACAATTCTCAACAACAAATATTAGTAACAGAGAGGTTTGTCGAAGAATTTACTTTAGGCGGGGCCCCACGGTGGGCGCCAAACTGTTTATGCCAAAAATCAGTTTAATAAAATCAATTTAAGGTTGATGTGGAGCTTATCCGACTAAAGAAAGAATCCTAACGACAAACACCACAGAAATGTAAATAAACAATTGACAAAGAGATTTGGTGACGCGGAAAAAACCTTGGTCGAGGGAAAAAACCCGCGGACGATGGATACTATCGTCGATGTACTGATGAAAATGACGCCAATAAGGGACGTCGTTCTTTATTACAACGGTCGTATGTGAATCACAGTAAATCGAATTAAAAAGATCGAATGTATTATGTGTCGTAAAAATTGCCTCGAGCGTTCTCAGATGCCCCTTCCCGTCCCCTCCAGTCCTTGGTTTATATCGATCAAGATTGTAACGGTTGAGGTAATGATTGAGCCTTTAATTTCGTCTGTTATATCCGATGGCTTTAATGATAACGGTCCTGTAATTAAAAACACAATCGAAACGCAGGTTATGTCATTAGTAAAATAAATGTCTAATGATTCATTCGACGGTCACGAGATAAGCGCGACGACGCTCGATTATGTCATTGGTTGATCCTTTGTGTCTTTCGTCGTATGATAGCAGCTTGGTCGTATGACATAATCATCATTAGATTCGACGTCTAATAATAAAATCATAAGTCGTTAGTTCCTTACGTCTAGGTATTGATGGTCGTGTGATTCTGTTCGATGATCGTTAGTCGAGGATTTTGGTCCAAACACACAATACCACCTCTTGATCAAGTTTGCAGACCCCATGGCCTGATCTTTGACATTTAATACGTAAATGTCATTTGTAAATCCCAAGCACGCACTCAAGGCTCACATCTTATTTATGTTTTTATTTTATACATAATATATACATTCTTACATGAAATTGAAGTGTGATTCAAATGACTTGATATTGATTTCATGATTCATGAGTTTAAGATAGTGATGATCATGGATTCGGTTTGCAAATGGTCAAACACCTTTTTGTTGATTTGGACTATGCATATGATTTTGTGTCATATATTTTTTAGAAGTATATAATATTTATATACGGAAAATGGAAAAAATATTCACACACAACCTCCTCACCTTTGGTGAGGTTTGAACCTCTCTCCTCCAGAGACTCTCACACCGCTAGGCCAAAGGCCTTTTGGTTTGTGTCATATATTTTTTGTTTTTAGGGTTGAGGTCGTCCCAGCTCAACTTTGTTCAGTTTTTCTAAGTATGTGTTGTGACTCTCCATAGACATCGTAATGTAAAGATACTTGGTTTTCTAATCCCCATCCATCCTTTCGGATCTTGCAGAATTCATATAGAAGTTTCTTCAAGGTCTTCCCTATCTGACAATGTTATGCTTGGAGAAGGTTTTGTCAGCTTTTTGTGAGAATTATTGTCCTATAATACTCAAACCCAAGCATGGATTATGTTATGTATATTGAACTCATGCTGCCATAGTACTTGTTGTCATTGTACTTGTTGAATTCCTTATAGCGAAATATGTTTACAAGTGTATCATAACATGCACTTGCACTAATATATATGGTGTTTTAATAATACTTTTAGTAAGCTCAACACACAAGGAAGATTAAGATTCATGAACTTGTTATTGGGACCACTCAACAATTGATGAAGTGGCACCGGAGTTCTGAAACATTCTACAGTCAAGTCGTACGACCATGTAACACTTCGAGGAAAATAGCAAAATAACTGGCAATGATGGTGGCAAAATAAAAGAAAGCTAGACCTACACCTCTACAATCTTTTGTGGTGAGGTTTGTGCGCCTTCTTTCTTTATACATTAAATAGAGAGGTCACACATACTATTACTATCTACCACTTTTCTTACTCTGAGTTCTTAGTTGGTTGGATATGACGATATAAGTTTCTAATTTCCTTGGTGACATGGAAGAGAAATAGGTTGGCCGATGGATAAACTTGCTTCTAGGAACTGCAACCATGTGGATTCTTTTTTAGTAATAAAACTAAAGGCTGATCTGGAATCTGAGCGTTCATTTGATGCGAATGAGAGCATTCTCAAATTAGCAATATTAGTTGCTAATCATGCCTCTGAACAAAATGAATGTTCATCCAATCTAGTTATGAAGAAATAATCATACATCGAAGTAATAAGGATCATGAACAAAGTCCTTTAGTTTTAAGAGTCTCATGTCTCATATTCCATGTAGTCAAGGAAAGTGAAGACCAAGAAGATTATGTAGATAAAGCCTGAATGACTTTCTATGGAACAATAACTATTTTTCTATGTTTTAAGGCAGCCATTAAATGATCAAACGTTGGTGTCATTTTACTAATTATATTGATATTACTTACCTATCGTGCAATATATCATGTCTATAGTTAGTCTTTAACTTATAATTCTAATTAACTTTGAGCATTAACCTCTTTAATATTATTACTTTGTATAACTATTTAACATGACTTTTTCTTTGATTGAGGTATAAGGCATCCTTCGAATTTTATTTTTGTCAATATCAACTTTTGTTTTTGTCCATCATACGAATGAAGATACTTTCAAATTAAGTATGCTTGCCCAAGCATGCTCTTATGTGTCTGAGCATTTTGTGTCTTTATTGAGACTGGTAAATATTCATCTTAACATAATTCAATAAGAATCCTTTGTGGCATAAGTATCATAATCATACTGTTGTAAACTTTGGGTCTAGTTAATGATGCATACAATGACAATCACATTTGTCACTTGTAACCCACTTTTGCCACTATTTTGCTAGCACAATACCACCTCTCGATCAACCTTTGAGACCCCAATGCCCTATCTTTGACATTTAATACATAAATGTCATTTCAAAGCCCAAGCACACACTTAAGGCTCACATATTATTTTTGTTTTTACTCCATACATAATACATACATTCTTATAGTGATCATCCTCGACTAGTTTGAAAATGATCATACACTTTTTTATGGATTTGGAGTATGCATATGATTTTGTGTCATATATTTTTGTTTTCAGGATTGTTGTCATTCTAACTCGACTTTCCTCAATTTGCCTAGGTATATGTTGTGACTCTCGATAAACATGGTGATGTAAAGCACACCTGGGTTTATAATCCCCATCCATCCCTACAGGCCGGCCTGAATCTGATTTGGATCTTGTAGAATTCATGTTGAAGTTTTTTCAAGGTCTTCCCTATGTGACAATTGTCTGTACTAGCATGCTTGGAAATGGTTTTCCCAACTTGTTTGAGAGAATTATTACTCTATAGTCCTCCTACCCAAGCATGCATTACGTTATCTAGATTGAACTCAGATAGTATCCTTGTTGTCATGGTACTTGTTATTGATTCCAGAAAATATATATATATATATATATATATCTAAAATAGCATAAAGGGTAAATTGGTATCACATTCGGTAAAACAATGGTATCACTGTGGTTATCACAATGAATCTTATATGTATTTGTATATCACACTGAGGGTATCATAATGGTATCATAGTGTGTATCACATAATTGTATCACGATAGACTGTGGATGTAGAGAGAATAGAGTAGAGTTTAAAATACCTAAAATCTCATTTTATTAAAAATTTAATCAAAAATTATCAAATTATAAGTTTTTGTAACATCCCCCGTCCGCATGATCCGGGATGGGTGGTGTCACTAACGGGACTTAATATAAAGACACAAATAATTCAAATCTACTAATAAATTCCAAACATATATTACATCTTTCTAAGTATAATTTACAACCCAAAAAGATTACATCCCGAAATGTATTTATAAACTTAGAATATTAATATCTAAAAGAGAGTTTGAAAACTCCACAAGTTACACCCTCGATCTCGAGTCTTGTCCTATCGGTCACTTGGAACCTGCCATGTCAGAAAACAAAAACACGGCTGAGCAATATGCTCAGTGAATGGAAAACAAAAGTAATAGCAATTTCAAGAATAAACCAGTGAAATTAAGTGCAGCAGAAATAATTATTAACCATTGAAATCAAGTCATGTGGAATATATATTCAATTAATAAATAATCAGAAATCATAAAGAACAATCCAAGTCCAAATCAACAAAAGTTAACAACAAAGCCTTATAAGAACAAAACCAAGTCTAAGATCATTTAAATTTGCATTTCGTGCCAAAGATACGTTGTCCGATGGTTGGCCAAACCATTGGGACGGTTGGGAAATAGGGGTACGGGCACACACCGCCTAAAGTCCCATCGTAAATTTAACCACGACCTCAAGTTCTAGAACTAGTTCTAGGATCGATCCATAGCCCTCAGTTGGTTTGTTCCGTAAAGACCGGGTACAAAGTACCATTCATTGAAGACGCCATAGTCTTTGAAGCCACTATGGTAGCATCCCAGACAAAGGTGCCCCAAAGTCCGGTGTTCGGTAAACAAAGTCAAAGTCATGAAGTCCAATGCCATAAAATCAAATCATAAATCCAAAAGGGGTTTCTAATTTCTCAACATATGTCAGTTTTAGAAAATCACATAAAAGTTCATAAAATGAATAATTGGATTAAGAGACTTAGAAGTCAAACCCGATAGAAGTCCAATTCCAAAAAGATAAAGGATATCTCGATAATCCATAATAGACATCACAAACAAGTCGTAAAACTATTTTAATAACCATAACACAACGACTAAAACAAAGTGATCAATGATTAAGAATAATGCCCGGATAACCAACAAACATACCCACTTTTGGGGGTATTGGGATTCAATATTGAATCTTGTAGATGAAATGAACACTTCATTAGGTCATTCCCGTATCAAAGAAAGTTAAATCCATACCTGAGTTTATATCTTTCCTCTCTTTTTGATCTCCTGTAAATCCGACAAGAATTCTTTGAATTTTCGGTAACGAATTTTGGAAGTTTAAGCTCACACGGGCCACAAGGGTCCTAAGGTTGCCAACGAAGTATGAACCTTCCAAAGTGCTAATAAATATCCTTAGAGAACTTTAAACCTAGAAAACTCAATATATATATGCCTCTTGGAACATTGGATTTCATTTTGAAAGAAAAACACATTTCGAAAATGAAACAATGAGTTATCAGCTTTCTAATGCCTCAAGTTTCTGACTTTTTATCATACTTAGAAGCCAATCCAGATATTATCATCCAAATAAAAGTTGTATATTGGTCTTCTAAAAGTATAGTCATTCTGAGACACTGTGATCATTCACAAAAACTTACTGTTTTAAGCTAATTAGATTTGAAATCAGCTCTCGATGTAAACTACAAAGTTGTATTAGACACTTATACCTTTCCAACAATGTATTATACACCCCACTTGGATCAGCTATGCAATTTATATGAGGATCTGAACTTACTTGACAGAAGCTGATTATATAAGTAAAATTCATCTAGATATTTTATCAAACACATGGAAGACACAACTACAAATTAGAGTTTAAAATCATATCAATAGTTCCAAATACTAACCTTTGAACATTTCAAACCAATATAGCATATATCAATCATTACATAAACATAAAACCTCATGCAAATCCTAATTTAAGAGTAAAAACCCAAATCAAATTATTATTTCAACTTATGAAAGATTTTATGTTACACTAAATGAATTCATCCACCTTTAATCACCTAAATTACCTAAACAAAGAAAATACACATACTTAGTATGTGTTCTAACATAAAAACCGAAAAATTGTAATTAACAAGAGATTACCTTAGTGTTGTAGACTCTAAAACTTCAAAATTGCACTTAAACTCCTTCAATGCTTCAAGCAAGTTGATGATTTTATTGTTTTCTCTCTAGGGCTCTCTTCTATTTCTCTCTATACTATTAGAATGAACCAAAATGTAAACAATTTTTTTTGTATTTTTAGAAAATAGAAAGTTTTGTATTTAATATTAAATCGGAAATGATTTAATATTATGTGGGACCCACATCATATGTGGTCCACAAATTGTTCATTTGTTCCTTTAAAGATTGGTGGTTTTCGTATGATCCCTTTCCTATATATATATATATATATATATATATATATAGAGAGAGAGAGAGAGAGAGAGAGAGATCCCTTCTTGTGTTAACCATAGAATTTGTGTTAACTATGTTAACCAAAACCAACCAATAGGATAATTCCGTAAATTATTGGATTAAATAAATTTATTATTTTTAACAGGGGTAATTTCGTATTTTAGTAATTGACGTTTTTAATGTTTATTTAATTAATTTATTATATAATTAATGCATTCCTTAAATGTAGCATAGTTAAGTATGGAAACATATCTCTAATTATTCATCCTGACAAAATCATTCGAAACAATTTTCCAATTCTGTAGAATTCATGAACGAATTTTGAATTCGACATAATAGTCCAGAGCAACACTGATCTTCCTAATCAACAAAGCCAAGATGAAGAAGTTTGTTATACGTTTCCGTCGTCCAACGAAATATATGTTTTTGAAGTAGTCGATGATGTTCAGAACCCCGTCAATGAAGGCATAAAAGAGCAATTTAACGATGATGAAAGCCAAGAACATTTTCAAGGTAATTGAAACAACGTGCACACTTTTATATTGTTGAACAGTTACACAATAAAGATACGAGGATTATTTATGAAATTTGTTCAAATGTGAGAGAAACATGAATTTTGTATCCAGGGTTTTGGTTGTGTTTGAAGTTTGTTCACCTATGAAACTTGTTTCAAATGCGAGAGAAACATGATTTTATATCCAGGTTTTATGTTTTGTTTCATTTTATTAACAACAATTGGTGAAATTCATAAATAAATAAAATACGAATCAAACTAATATGGGCCAAATTAATTACGAGTCCTGTTCATTTATGAATTTTGATAGTGTATTAATTTCAGTTATGAGCAATGACAAAAAAGAAACGCGTAGTTACGTATGAACCTTGTTCATTGATGAAATTTATTTAAATATAATAGAAAAATGTTAATATTTGAGGGAATAATAGTGAGTTTCATTTTTATCCATATTAATAGTAAACCTTAAACAGAAAACAAACAAAACAATTAAATATGATGTTTTAATATTGATATTAATACTCATATTAGGTTTTTCATTTTATTGTAGATGTTAACTATGAGAACGAAGTAAGTGAATCCTACGATGCATCAAAGTATTTGGTACCGATAGTACCGGATGATATAAAACCGAAGGTGCATGATAAGTTTTCATCTATAGAGGAGGTTGAAGCAATGTACAAGAATTATGCATATAATGCCGGTTTTGTGTTCGTAAGAGTGCGAAGAAGGAAAACAACGAAGGGCAAATTCAAACACGTTGGTTTGTTTGTAGTAGGCAGGGGTTCCCAAAAAAGAAGCAATTTGACACACTTGAAGTTGGTCCCGGAGATTGGACTCATCGAAATTCTAATTCCAGGCGTTCCGGTTGTCAAGCCGGTATAAAAGTTCATTTGATGAAAGATAGGGCACGATATGAGATTTTTGAGGTTGTTGAAAAGAATAATCATGTTTTAATGAACAACAACGATCGTAGGTTTTCCAAAGGTAATGGAAAGATGCAATACATTGATTACAGACATGTATTGAATAGTTCTAGCTATAAACTAGGACCTACTAGAACACACAGATTGATGTCTGCATTGAATGGAGGGTTTGAACATGATAGGTCAACTGTTGTTGATTTCCAGAACTTTAGGAGAGATGTTGCTGCAATTGTTGGTAACAAGGACGCGAAAATGTTGGTTGACTTGATGTCGAAGAGGAGGGAGGTTGCCCCAGATTATTATTTTGAATACATTGGTAAGACGCGAGTTGCAAGCAGTTTTTTAGGCTGACGAAATTGCACGTATTAACTACAAAGAGTTTGGGGATTGTATATCCTTCGATGGCACATACCTAACACAGAGGTGATTATTTTGTTACATTTTTTTCAATACAACTTTATTTTTGTTTGAATAATATAAATAATTTTTTATAGGCACGAGATGGTTTTTGTACCCTTTTTGTCCGTTGACAACCACAAGAAATCTGTAGTTGTTGGATCTGCATTGATAAGTGGAGAAAAAATCGAGAACTACACTTGGGTGCTTAGAGCGTTTCTTCGGTGTCATGTGAAGCAACCGGTTTTGTTATTTCTGACCAGTGTTCATCGATAAACAAGTTGTACCACTTGTGTTCACTGAAACGAAACGTTTATGTATTTGGCACATCATGAAAAAGGACAAGGTATATTTGAATGAATAGTAACATCATTTCGCATATCGAACCGCTAATATTTTTTTAATTTTTTTTGTTCATATAGGTGAGTACTGCGTTGAAGCTAAACCATGAATTTAATCAAGTTCTTAATAAGCTGGTGTGGAATGTTCGTATCGGTCTTGAGGAATTTGAACGTGAATGGGAGGAGATGATAGTAAAATTTAATCTACAGGGTGATCCATGGTTCACCGAGATGTATCTTATACGAAAGTCATGGATTCCGGCCTATTACAAGGACACACCCATGTCATGCCTTATGAAAACCACTTCATGGTTTGAGAGTTCTAATTCCTATTTTAACCTACTTTTGGGATGTCACTTCTACTGAAAATTCGGCATGACCTATTCGTAAAGTGGACATGTCCCCCCCCCGTTTTTTACCAAAACAAAAACAATCATACCTCATATATCCAAAATCAAAAGCGGTATTTACACCGCATACACTAACTAATATTTACCAATGACCTATATATATAAATAAAAGGTACAACAAAAATTCGACTACCATTTCACTAATCTTTTGCTTCACACGATACGAACATCAAAGCTACCGTGTGAACTACCTGTAACGTTTACCTTCACAAGCATTATCATTACTTCCATTAGCACTGCCAATAATACCAAATTGAAACCCTGGAATACACATCGACAAACAATATAAAGAATCAGGCTCCAAGCCCGGTGAGTTCAAGAGTTTATATCATAAAACATACAATCTACGCCCGATCGATTCATATAACCTGTTCAAATTTTCAAGAAAATGCATGATTTGTAAATAAGAGTAATATGAAAAGCGTCATATTTATTCTCTCCAAAAGTTGATAAAAACGATGTGGTTATCTTGTCATATTTGTGAAATACAACTTGACACGTATGTTTATTAAGTTCACCCGTTCGGATATAAATATCCCAAAAATTTAGCCTTAATATTCATGTCTCACGTAAAGTCACTCCTTCAAGCTATATTCAACTCATATGATTCCTCATAACAATTATATTCGCATTAATCACATTATTGATATCTAGGTAGGGAATCCTACCATAACCGATCGATGAAGGAGCACAAAACAGTCCATCAATACCGTTAGCTACATTAGGTATGTCATATGACCTCCCAGGTCTATGTACATATGCAAGTGTGGCCTCCCAGGTCCGTGTACATATATAAGTATGACCTCCCAAGTCTGTGTACATACATGTATCTAACCTCCCAGGTCTATGTATGTATTTGGCCCCCCGGGCCACATGCCTAATAGTCGCGCAACTGGGCTCCCAACCCCTCCAACTTCAGACATCATCTTTTAGTGAACGTCTCACGTCCTATGTCTTTAATTAATATGCATCAAAAACGCTCAACATATCTATCATTTATCAATCCCTAACTTTGGACATCTCATTGTGAACATCCAATATTCCATGTCTTTCTATCAAAATGTATTAAGCCAACATATCACATATGTTGTTAAAACAAATCGAGCATGCTTTAGTAAACTTCAAGTTTCTTCATTTTAAAGTATATTTCACACAGTTCTTTATGATCATTAAGCATACTCGTTTCACATTCAAATTTCCTTTTTCACAAAAGCATTTAGTAACCACAATTTATATCACTTTTTAAATCACACATTTTCCACAACATGCATTTGAACACAAACAACATAAATCACTTATGTCAAAATACATAGGTTTGATGTGTATCCGTTTAGAATATATTAAACTCACCTCGTTGGACGGATGACGACTCGACCCCTTTATCGGCTTCTAACATATTGGTCCTCGACCTATAAAACATCTCACCATAAGAGTCTATTACCAACTCCAATAATAGATTATTTCAATTCCCTTTAAACATATTTCAAAAACACCAACTTATAACCAAGATTCAAACATCAAATTCATCAAAACGAAAAGTAACCTCATTAGCTTCATCATTCTTGAATATTTAAACAATTTTAACCTTATATTTATCATATGAGATTTGCATACCCATAAATCCTTCGATCATATACCGACTTAATGTACATATACATATCAAAATAAATCTAAAACTTCCAATATTTGCTCCAAACCAAAGGATATATTGCATACATAACAATCTTTCTTGATTTCAATACATACCTTCGATTATACAAGTAAACCGTCGTCAACTCCTTTGATTTTCGAGTATGTTGTTCTCTTTAATGACATGAATAAGTCCTGTGAAGAAGCCAAAAGGTAAACCCTAAGAAATCTTGACCTAAAGAGAAGTTCTCTTTGATTTTGTACCCAAAAACCCCATAAACAAATGTGACTGTAATTGGTCCGAAAAACGCCTCTAAACTATTCAAAATCCAATCCCACCGTTCAGATTAAAGATTAATGAGTTAAGAAGCTACCTGTAAAATTTCAGCTCGATCTGACCATGTTTGCTTGACGATCAGTTCCAATAATCACAGGTGCGCTATGCTTTCCCCTTTTTTTGGCTCTTCTCCTCTTGATTCTTCCTTTTCCGTTTCACTTTCCCTCAACTCCTCTTCTCTTTTCTTTTTTATTTGATATAACACATAAAACTAAATGGAGATATAACTAAATCATTTACCCACTTTATTTCACCTTAATGTATTTTCAAATACCATTATGGTATATAACTTTAAAATTTCAAATTTTCTCAAAATACTCTAATATTACACTCGTATATGGACGTCATCAAATCCTTATCTTATTAAAATATAAATTACACTTGATAATTTTAGGGGTGTTACAGATGAGGACGTGGATATATTACTGCCAACTGGACTTAGAAATAAAGGTTGTGGTATCGGTAAGCGTTTGGTTAGTAAATCAGAAAGAATACAAGGACGAAGCAAACGGCAGAAATGAAAATGCAACAGTTATGGCCAGCGAACTGGACACGATTCGCGCAACTGTCCAAATATCATCGGTTAATCATTACCGTGTCCTATGCAGTTCTCAATTTTTTTTATTTAAGGTAATTTTAAAGCATTTGGCTTATTGTTCAACCAACGATAATTATCGAAGTTAATTTTGTTTATACCAAGTTTGGTTTAGATTCATCATTAATAATAGTATTTTGGGTTACCGTGTATGTGATATGGATGTTCACTAGTAAACAATCAACGAAATCATATACCATATATTTTATAAACAATGATTTCTCATACCCTATTTAATTCAGATGTATTGATGTTCACTATTATTGTTTCTCATACCCAAAACATATATGTTTCATGACTATATTCATTATTTAACATAAGTTATTTTAATTTTAGGTACATAAATATATAGAATATTTCACATATGAACAATTTTGTTTTATAAGTCAAACACTTTGTTTATAAGGGAAGAGAAGTTATTTCATATAGTTAACTTGATATTTTTTGTTAATATTTTGAACAAATGTCTGTTTTACTAAATAGATGAACTGTTAACCAGTTATTTCAAGAATTGTATAAAGACATTTAAATAAACCTGATATTGTTAATTAAATAATAGGAAACCATTAATGTTCATTAAAGTTTGGTAGATGGAGCGAATATGGGTGGATACGAGCCTTATTCTATTTAATGTCACCTACCACAAATCCAATACAAATTTCATTTATATACCATGCATTTGTTTACCAAAACATAACAATTTTTCATACACGCTTTTGTCAATAAGATATCAGATTATCTTACTCTATCAAAACATTATTCTGAAATGGCCCAACAGATCCCAAATGGTAAGTTCCTTACTACCAAAATGGAAATCTTGTCGATACACTTATTGCTGATAATACCGGGCTAACGAACGAATACGCTAGAAGTGAGAGGGAGAAGGCAGAGCTTGTGGAGGAGTTGCGTCGTACACGCTTACAGAGCGAAGAATATTTCTCGTTGTGGCAATCTTACGAACAAAAGGCAAGAAATGAATCGGAGCTGCGAGAAAGCATTGAGAACAAGAACATCGAACTTGGTGGGAAGTACTATGATGCCATAGTGAGTAAGGGTTCTATTTTGCATGCATTTGAACAGTTCAAGGAAAGATGTACATGTCAACCTCGTAACTAGGGATTTCCATGCAAATGCACAATACAAGGTTATTGGTGAACACTATTTTGTTTTGCTTTATTGTGGTTCGCCAGATATGTATGCGGGATTTTTATTTTGATCTATGGTGTAATAATAAACCCGTTATAAATAAATGCTTTTCTTGTTCATCAATTTGTTCTTTGTGTTAACAATAGTTATGAAATGTTTAAATGTAAATCCAAACAGTCGAGATGACAAGTCTAAGTCATTATGTTTCAAAAATCATATTGTATATCACATATGTCGTATTTCACTGGTGAACACATTATTTATAAATAGTTTCACCATCGAACGTTTCATAAAAATACTGCATGGGAAAAATAAATTCCCTTAATTATTTTCCATCCATTATGTTTTAAAAGATTCACCTATGAACTTTAAAAAAACGATTTAAAAAATCGAACCACTAATATTCGTATTTCAGGAATGAACATATTTAGTTTTTGTTTTATTTTGTCGCATGAAGTTTTTTAAAACAACTACAGGGGAAAAAATCCTTGTAATAAATGTGTCACAGATTTCCCATTAAAGACTTTTGAATGTAACATCACAGTATGCACAAAATCAACAACCATACTAATTTCCTATTAAAGACTTTATAAATGATTCAAAACAAAAAAGTCAACATTTTATGAAATAGATCCATAAAGTAAGCAACAATACTGATTCCTAAAAGAAAAACCAACATATAAATAAAAAACACTAAAATACGGTCATAATGTATAAAGTTTCATCCAATCAACATTTATTCTTCCCGACCTTTGCCTTCATTGCCAAATACCGTTCGATCTCTGTTTTCACTGTTACCTTTTTCATGTTGTTCACAGTTGAGTATTTTAGTCACATACTTCGTTCGCAGTTCTTTCATTTGCTTTTTTTGCTTGGTCCCTTCTTTGTATAGTCCATTGTCCCAATGATGCACATCCTCTCCCATATAAGTTTCCATATTTCTCATCAGAACCACCCCAGCATTGATTTTGTTTTCAACAGTTTTCCATCTCAATTCCACTTTCTTTGGAAATAACCTTATTACAGCAGACCACGCGTAATGTTTCACTTCCCTCAAGTGCTTCACCATTAAACCATGTTGTTTAATAAAGATTGATTGTAAGTAACTTATAAATAGTAATGAAAATGCTAAACAAGATCATGTTTCCGTTTTAACATTGTGTAGTACGTTCACATATGCACATAAAGTAAAGGTTCATTAATGCACATATGTATTACTTACCAGAACAGTAATTTTGTTATCATACAGTTCATCAATAGTGCCATCTCGAATCTCACTGTCTATTACTTCAATGGATGCTTGTTTTAGATTGAAGACTACCAGGTAGTAGAACAACGGTGGTTCAACCACCGGGAATTATGACCTTAACATGGACCGACAAATTGGTTAACCTATATTTAATAATCAATTTATAACTTATGTATAAAAGGTTTACATGTTTTTATCACTTACAAGGTCCAAATTTTTCATCCCGATAATGTGTTTTTCCTTGCTTGCCGCAAGCTCCATGTTTCTACAGAAGCTATCATATCTCATTTTTTCGCTGTATCTTGTGTCGAAAATCATATCATCATTCTGTAACAAATTTGCCAAATATTCAATCTATTTGTTTCACCTAATGTAACAACAACCACTAATTAAAGTAAATAAAGGTACAATTATATTACCATGATCACGGTTGGGAAGAAGAATCTACGTGGAGAGTCCACACTTCGGTACCGTTCTTCAAAATTGAGAACGGTCGACCAACAGTCTATAACATGCATGTGGACCTGTTTCATGTCAGCCAAGCTTTGTATTTCTGCCCTTGACATCGATTCAGCGTTTGATGTTAAAAAAAAGTAACTCCCTAAAGTGACAAAAAAATATCATTAACACCAAAAACAATATTTTTGATGTATAATACTTAAAATAAAAATTACGTGCTAATCTCGCTCCCCTTAATCACCCATTCTTGAAATCTCAGTTCTTCCGGAGTTACCTCAAAACTTACCCGTCGGTCCATATAAGGTGATCGTAGTTAGTCACTAACCCTTGTATCTCTTTTGACAACTGTGAGTGGTTTTACATCAAAAGGATCTGTAAAAGAAACCCTTGCAGTAGAATCAAAACTTTTATTTAAGTTTTGGCCTTCTCGTATCGGAGCTCTGTCACCACTTATTTCCTTTTCCTTCCCCTTGCAACGTTCTTGTGTCTTATCCGGGCTTATGCCCAAATTGTAGCTCGGTGCCGCATTGTTTTTTGAAGTTACGGGTGTTCGTTCGATTGTACATTGTTTGTCTTTCACTTAAACGAATTCTTTTTGTGATTCAATAACGTTGGTTATTGGTGACTCTGTATTGAAATAACAAATAAAAGAATTCACGAGTTAATTTATTTACAGAATCAATAATTCAACCCAGATTCACATAACAAATCTAATTGTAAAAAATTATTAATAAGTGAACATATTCACATATCAACTTATTCAAGAGTTGAAATAATTTTCAATGGTGAACATATTTAATAATTTAAAACATATTCATAAATGAACAGATTCACTTATGATCAGATTCATGAAATTTAATCATATTCACAAATGAACAGTTCCATTTATGAACAGGTTCACTTATGAACAGGTTCACTTATGAACAGGTTCACTTATGAACAGATTCATGAAACGAAATCATATTCACATATGGACAGATTCACTTATTATGTACAGATTCACTTATGAACATATGCATAAAATTAAATCACATTCAAAGACACTTATCATGTACAGATTCACTTATTAACACCTTCACTTATGAACAGATTCATTAAGTTAAATCAGATTCTCATATGAACAGCTTCACTTATTATGAAACATATTCACTTATGAACAACTTCACTTATGAACAACTTCACTTATGAACAGATTCATTAAATTAAATCAGTCAGTGTTCACAAATGCAAACAACCTTTTTAAATCGAAACTTACTTTTCGACGTCAAAGTTGGTGTTACACCCACATTGGTTGTCTCTGTTGCACCGACCGATACAACAACACAATCTGCTGACATGTTAGCACCAGTTTCACAAACATCTTCATGTAAGGATTTCTCCCACTTGCTATTTTTGAACAAGCTCGCAAGTTCTTTTTTCACTATGTCAAAGTCTTTTTCTCCGAGGAATTTTTTCAAGCATTCTTCCAATTCAGTATCCGTCTCCCAGATTGATGCAACATACTCCATGATCTCGTTGTCGAACATAGCAAGATATTCCTGCAAATAAGGTACAAACGTAAGTTGTTGAAAAAAGTGGTGTCCGTTATTGGCAGAATACATCAAATTGTTTTAAAAACTGTGTTAACCTCCTTTGTCATCTCCCTTGATTGTTCTTAGTTTCTTTGTTCTTCTATAGAACCGCTTGATCCCGCATCCTTTGTTGTTCGTAACGTTACCATCCTAAGTCCTCCATTTTGTATCTCAAGATCATGTCGTTGTCGTAACATGTCCGACGTCCACTTTTTAATTGGGTTGGTGCTTCTTGCAATACACATTCCCTTGCACACTGTGGACTCCACATAAAGAAGCTGCAAAGTTGATACAATTATACATTTTTCCCACATAACTATAGTGAACAAGTTTTAATATAATAATTTTAATCAAAACAAAAATGAACTCTTTACCGTTAGATAAGTGATCGGCCCACAGTAGTACGTTGTGGAACTGTCTCTTTTCCACTTACTTTTGGTTCTTCCCAAACAATCGTAGATATACTTGCACCAATCAACCTTTTGTTATCATATCTACACTTCTTATCTGAGAAAGAAATCCTACATCAAAACATCCTACCCTACTACACTCCCCCAGGGAGTTCATAACCATAACCAAAAAATTTAGTTTAAACAAAACTTCATGATCTCCCCTATCCTTAATCAGATGCATTATATCTTGCAGTCTCACCCTATCCTTATTAAACTGTTTTTTCCATATATCTGTTATCACTTCACCGTCTTGTGCCGATTCAATTTTCATTAAATCTAAACCTCCCGTTGGTAACCCAGTCATAGCATGAATTGAGTCAACCAATGTAGGTATGCTATCATTTCTAAGTATTATTATCATATTTTTTGGTCAAAGTTATCTACGACATAGTACCCTATCTTGGTTGGAATCCCACCCGTAGTCATACCTAGCAAGCATTCTAAACCCATATCTATCACTGACTTTCGTTGTTTTTGTTCAAACCATTTAACGTCTTGCACAGTGTTGTGTTTTAGGTGAAGTTTTTGTCTTCAAACTGGTCGGTTCTTTTTTAGTTTCCTTACTTACTGATTTGGATGATTCACTGGACGTCCCTTTCACCTTTTCCGGGAATTTCCTGACTTGTTGGGGCTAGAAATCGCTGTCGGAACTCATCCCTGTGTAAAACCAAAGATTGTTTTATAATTAGGTGTATATAAACAAACAAATATTATATTTTAAGTTAGAATACTAATATTTAAACGTACAATTATCTTCTTCAACAATTTCATTGCACGTATCCTCAATGTTCATTTCATCATTTACTTTACCTAGTTATATACATTCAACAATTTAGGGTAAAAACCCAATAATTCCGATTAAAACTTTTATCATATTCAATAAACTTTACTATTTTTTTCTGTTTTGTTCAATACCTTTACCCTTTAAGCAAGCTTTGCCGGACCCTCTAACTTTTTGCCTTTTTGTTCTTGGTTCATGAACCTTTACTTTTTCCGGAACACATTTACTTGATCTTTTCTCTTTACCTGAATAAGAAACCATTAACAACGTGTTCCGTATTTGTACAAATTGCTAATAACGTTCATATAAGTAACATACTTACACACATGGACAAGTTTAATTACCCCTGTCACGTTTGAGGAATGGTGTCCCCCCTAGTTAAATTGTCTCTTTAATCACCATTTGAATTGTATTAGCAACTGAAAACATTGTAACACATAACCAAAGTTAAAATATATTCTAGTAGCAAATTATTTATAAGTAGCCAAAATTAACCTACATACCTTCTTGAGTTGTTGTTATCTCAATAGGCCTGTGTACTCCTTGTTCAGCAACATAACCGTCGGTGTAAACTGTATCTTGCATCACTTCACATGGCATAACACAAAAATAAGAAGGTATAACACGTTTGCCAAAAATAATAAGGTATAAAATAAACTAATGAGCTATTCATATAATCAATGAGCCAAACATATTACCCTTATTATACACAAAAAACTTGTTCATTAGTCAATCAAACACGTATTACCCCATCATAAGGACAATAATTGTTCACTAGTGACCGAAACATTTTTTACAGTCGTCATAAACTCAAATTTGGTTCAACAGTTTAATATCAACATGTTAGACTTTTTGTAAACTCGTTAGTTGTTCATTAGTGCGCAATTCAAAAAAAATAGCCCTTTAAGTTCATCAATGAACATGTCACATATCACACTCAATATAAAGATAATAATTGTTCACTATTGAACGAAACACATTTTTTCATCATCAAAAACTCATACTTTGTTCAATAGTGCACTATGAACATAATAGACTTTTTGTAAACACATAATTTGTTCATTAGTGCAATATTCAATAACAATAACCATTTAATTCCATCATTCAATAGTGAAACGCATACATTTTACACTATGTATACACAGAAATTGTTCAATAGTGAACAAGGACATATTACACACTTGACAATTACATGAGTTGTTCACTCGTGAAATCTTCAATAACACTCAATTTTTTTATAATACGAACAGAAGTAACGTTAATACTATTAACACATACGACTTCAATCAAAATCACATATGCAAAAATACCTTCATCAGTATTGTGCTTATCCTTCAATAGACTTTCGTCAACGCCACTTACCTTTTCGTGCGCAACTGAACCCAAATAAAACAAATCAGAGAGTACCATACTCTATTTTTTTTTACAAACACAGACATTTCAGGGATGAACATTGAATACCTTTCAACTTGATCTTCAGTTTCAATTCTTTATCTTTCTTCGTTTTTTCAACTCTATAGTCTTCGGCCTCAACATCCAAAGCTGTTTCCATGGTGTTTTTGTAGTTCGACAAAGCTTTTTTGGTGATTCTCTTGCTTGGTTTCCGAACTATGATGTACATAACAGAACCCCTATATACCAATCGATTCTAACAAACTAAACCCTAGAATGTTTTTGAAATCTCCCGTTATCAATAGGATGAAAAAGTTCGAAAACTTACCTCGTTGTCTCAAATTCGCGTCGAGATTTTCCTCATTGTCATTCATTTTCGTCAAGATCAACAAAATCCCCCCAAAATCACTTGTTTATGGCGATGAAATCGGCACTCCGATATCTCAGTTTCCAAATAGCACTAATCTGAATAGTTTCTCGAAATATCTATCGATGGAAAATGATCATTTAACCCTTTGTTCACTAGTGTTGTGTGTTTCTTTATTTTTTAGCACGTTTTATACTATTTCATTATTTACAATTATGCCACCTTGTTTATACACCGTTGATATGTTGAATGGATGGTCTAGATTGGGTTAACATAGTTAACACAACTTCTTGGGTTAACACAAGAAGGTGCCTCTCTATATATATATATAGGAAGAGGTTCAAATGAGAACTTTGTAAATTTAAAGGAACAAAGGGACTCATTTAGAACCACATATGATGTGGGTCCCACCAATAAAAAAATCATATATGATTTTCAATGGTAGGCCCCATTGAATCATATATGATTTTTTATTGTTGGGACCCACATCATATGCGATCCCAAATAGGTCCCTTTGTTCCTTTAAATTGGAGGTGTTCTCATTTGAACCCTCCCCTATATATATATATATATAAATCGTACAACGAACTTACGGGGTATTATAGCTTCCTAATTTAACTATTTTATTCGTGGTTAAGACTAGTTTTTAGAGTTTTCACAAACTAATCAGTTCTTCCTCGAATTGCTCCCTATATATATATATATATGTCGAGAGAGAGAGAGAGAGAGGAAGGTTCAAATGAGAACTTTGTAAATTTAAAGGAATAAAGGAACACCTTGTGGAGCACATATGATGTGGGTCTCACATAATATTAAATCATTTCTGATTTAATATGATTTAATATTAAATCAGAAATGATTTAATATTATGTGGGACCCACATCATATATGGTTCACAAAGTGTTCCTTTATTCCTTTAAAAAAGGGTGGTTCTCGTATGATCCCTCACCTATATATATATATATATATTACAAGGTACATGGAACATTGAATTTGTTGCAGCAAAACATGTTTACAACTGTATCGAAACATGCACTTAGGGGTGTTCATATAAATCGCACGAACCGCCCATGCCGCCGCAAAACACTGTTTAGAACATTTGCAGTGCGGTTTGCGGTTTGCATTTTCATCAAACCGCACTTTATGGTGCGCTTTGCAGTTTTGAGTCATTAAAATACTGTTCAAACCTCACTGCACCATATATCTTTTTTAAATTTATATATATACATATATATGTTGATACATATATAATTTATCAAATGAAAATAAGTAATACATTATTATTATTTATTACTTTTTTATTTTTTCCTTTTATGTTTTACTTTACAAATTCATTTTTTGAGTTATTTGCATTTGTCTTTTATTAAAAATCGTGGTTGAAATTATTTATAAGTTAACTTTTATAAGATATATTTGGATTAATTACAAACTATTGCGTTTGCATTATGCCTTTTTGAATTATGCATTTAGTAAGTATTGAAAGTTTTTATTTTATGGAATATAGGAGCATCATCGTCGAGCTGGTTATGAAATTGTGATTGTATAATTATTGAATTAAATTGCATTAGGCTCTAACTGCATAAACCGCACCGCATTTTGCGGTGCGGTTTTTTGCGGTATAAGGAATGTGCGGTGCGGTTTGGGAAACTCCTCAAACCGCATATGCGGTTTGCGGTTTGACGCTAAACCGCACCACGAATACCGGTACATGCACTAGCACTAATCTAGTGTTTTCTAAATACTTTTAGTAAACTCAGAAGAGCGTATATCGGTGTTGAACTTGGACATTCAGGTAGTTAAATGAGTTTCTATGAGGCAACACCCATTTGATTAAAATGTATATAATATGCACTACCTCGTTCTTATAACTAAACGCCTAAAATAGAGCCTGGCTAGGTTACTCGCAACTTAGATCTTGAGTAGATTGACATTGTGATATAATGACCTTTTGAGCTCTATTTTAGTTTTGTTTCTATGATCTTCTTGTTTTCACCTCTATCCATCTCTTTGGCAATATGAGCATGTTTTCTTGCTGCAGATTTTGCCTTAGAAAACCACCCAAATTTACGGAAACAGTGGGTCTATGGTATGCCTTCTGTTGCCGATATGTCTTCGGCATATTTCAAATGCCATGACAAACTTGACAAGAATTCGTCCAAGATTTATCCAATAAGCTCTTACTATCCAGTGAATCCAGCCCATTACCTCGTGGGTTTAGAAAAAGAATGGATATATGGCTTAAAGACAAAGCATTTAAGGTAAGTGTTATGTTTCTTTTTTATGAATACGACTAGAAAAATAGCATATATCATTCTCTAGTGTGACTTGAGCATATTTTAACAAGAACTGGTACCAAAAATAACTTGTATGAAGAGGAAGGTTGGAGTAACTAATGATATTATTTATGTGGTTTTGACGATTTTGTTGTATACGGTAATTTAGGACTGATATATATATATTTATATATATATATATATATATATATATATAGAGAGAGAGAGAGAGAGAGAGAGAGAGGCCTCTTCAAGTGTTAGCTCATTAAATTGTGTTAACTTTGTTAACTAATCTAGACCGTTGAAAATCAAAATCGATGGATGAGATGAACCAGTGGAAGTGTTGTAATTATAGAGAAATTGAAGCGTGTCTTCCAAATAAAATCGTCAGTGAACACAGATGAACAAAGGTAAGAAGGTAAATTGGAATCAAGCAACAAATTAGGAAGAAATCTATATTCCCTGAATAGTCTCAATCAAAGATGTGTGATTCATGCAAACAGTTAAAGGACCGGCTAGTGCCTTTCTGAAACAGGTAAACCACTCACAATTATGCCATGAAATCGAGTCTTGAAGGAGAAGAAGCAGCGCCGATTTGCAGATACAAGCAGAAGAAGTAGTGCCAATTTTTCGATTAGTAGATACAAAATCAAATCTTGATGGAGAAAACGATGCAAGAAGACGATTTCTAGAAGAACACGATGGAGGAAGATGATGTTGTGGGTTTGTCTTGACGGAGAAGACATCTTGAGGAAGACGATGTTCTCAGGGACAATTTGCAGGGAAATCAGTGAGAAATCGAGAGAAATTGATGGCTATGGAGGAATCGCTTTGATGAATCGGTTGGCATGGAGGAATCGATCAGAGGAATCAATTGGGCATGGAGGAATCGATCTAATGAATTGGACGTGAAAAAGGTGAACATGGTGCTCGTTCACTCATGAACACGATGCTCATTCACTCATGAACACGATGTTATTTCAGTGAAAATAATGGCGAAGAAGGTGAACAATGGTGCTCGTTCCCTTATGAACATGGTGCTTGTTCCCTTATGAACATGGTGCTCTTCTACTTATTAACAATGTTATCACTTGTGAACATCATATGCACAAGTGAACAATAACATACAGAACATCATGTCTAACATGTGTTCACAAATGAACACCATTTGTTCACTTCACAACCATCAGTTATTGTAGAACTCGAAAGTATGCGACTACCGGTTAAGAATTGAACAAAATCAACTAAAAAATGATTAAAAAATAATTAATTAAAAAATAACCTCCAAACTTAACTTGAAATCTTTAATAACTATAACATATTATAAAAATTAAAAATTAAAGAATTTATAAAAGACAAAACTACCCTTCCTTAAATATTGTAGCGCCAACTAATTCTAAATCGAATGAATGATTCTGATTGATTGAAATCGATTAACAAAGTTAACACAATTAATTGAGTTAACACTTGAAGGGCCTCTATATATATATATATATACATATATATAGGGGCAGGTTCAAATGAAAACGCTACCTATTTAAGAAAACAAGAAAACTTTTTTCATGTACAAAATCATATATGATTCACATCCAAAATCGTATATGATTAGCCGTGACTTTTCCTGCAACTTAACTCGCGGCAAAAGTCGGCCGTGTCCATTTTTTCATGTTAGTACAAAATCATATGTGATTTTGTACAAGAAAAAAGGTTTTCTTGTTTTCTTAAATATTTAGTGTTTTCGTTTGAACCTCCTTCTATATATATATATATATGTATATATATATATGTATATATATATATATATCCTCGTGGAGGAGATCATATCGATTCGATCATGTGGGGATGCAATGTTATTTGGCTGGTGTAGCGCCTTGTTAAAAGTAGAGGGACAGTATCGACCTAAAGGTGCCCCGCTAGAATATTTGCATGTCCATTAACCAATGATTGTTGCATATCTGTGAGAAGTTCTTGATTCCGAGATCGAGAAGTTTGCTAAACAACTAATTGGTGATTGTCTGACACAACGATCAAGTTCATACGAGTTTGGACAAGGCATCATGTCTTTAGTGGACAGACCCAAGATGACAGTAAACTTAAACATATAAAGGGAGTTGCAGTCGTATGTTACGATATCCCATTGTACATTGTTAAAAAGAAAGATGTTTGATTTTCTTTTCAAAATTGTAAATGTTACACATATAGAAATGAATAGAAATGTTACACAAAGATGTAAATGATACAAAGGCGTATAGCTAGAAATGTTGCACCAAATTGGCAAATAATACAGAGTCTTTTAATTTTCATGGTATGTGATTCCTTACTCAAACTCTTTCCCTAAACCCTCTCTTCCAATTTATCAACAATCATCTAACCAGAGATTTCTTCGAAAAAGGAAGATTTTTAAACATGTCATTGTAACAATAGTTTATTATATCTATTATTAAGTGCTTCTATTCCGGTAACAAATAGGCTTTCATCTATTAATAGATGCTTCTTATGTTTTCTTAAAAGGTTAGAAATCACAATGAATAATTTGGAACCCATTATATAGCAAAATGACGAAGGTGAATCTTAAATCGGTAATGATCTTAATTTAGATTAGACATTAATTTATAATTTCAAATAAGACAACTTTTATTATATATTTATTTGCTAAAAACCTAATGACTACAACATAGAAATAAGATTTGATTTTAGAAATAGATAAATTGTGTTGCTTATTTATTTGATCGACCTTATGGCAAAATAGGAATATTTGAACTTTTTTTCTTAATGTCCTACACCCATTTGAACATAACCTGGTCTTTCAAAAAAAATGTGTAGGTGGAGGAGGATCGATTTGTTGCACCCACCGAGTGATGCACTTTGAATTAACGGATAAATTTAACGGTGTTAGTTAGAAGGATCAGGACAAAGACAAATAAAATATCATATGGACCAAATCCAATAATAAACATACCATAGGACCTACCGAGAAAAAACATAAAACAAAAGAACCAAAATCATAATTCAATCTTCTAATAATAACATACAAAAAGATTGACATACAACATTTACGTTTTGTAATACGATTTTGAAGATAGTGCCGATACGCCGGAAGAAATTTCATGAAATTAATGAAAATGGATCACATCAACAATGACCAAAGAATAAAAGAAACATAGGACAAGTCAACTTTAAGAACTTCAAAAAAAAGAATGATAAAATTTTAACCTGTTGTATTATTATTTGTTATAATATTAATATTAATAAACTTTCAGTTCTTAAAAATAGTTAAAATATAATAATTTGACGGCTTGTAATTTAAAAAATAGAATATCATATAAATATTAAAAAAATTTATTTATATGGACCATTAAACATGTTGCACATCATAAAAAAAGAATAATGTGATATTTACAATTAGATAAAACAATTTTTTATCAAGTAATTATGTCCGATAACTTCTCATATAAGCTTGTCATGACAGTA
The DNA here is from genome assembly GCA_036898165.1 of Silybum marianum. Classification (NCBI taxonomy): domain Eukaryota; kingdom Viridiplantae; phylum Streptophyta; class Magnoliopsida; order Asterales; family Asteraceae; genus Silybum; species Silybum marianum. Next base: position 32,433,167 of record CM072533.1, on the reverse strand, counting down.
ATAATTATTGATATGACATTAACAATGCATCAGATATATTGTAATTACCATTTGTAATTCATTAGTTTTATCAATCATATAATAATTGGTGTCATATAAGGCACGTTTGCTTAAATGTCACTTTAGCAAATCCCTTTACAATTATCATAGTCGATTAAGTAACCAAGATTATTGGTCTAAAATTTAAACTATATATTTAAAATCTTCAATATTTATTACTAATTTGCCAGTTTTATGAATTTTGATGCATCTTATTTAATTTATATCTATTAATATACTTACCCTATTATAAATCTAAATGGATTTTTATGTTCTCGTTTTTATCTACATTTTGACATATAAATGTCAAAATATATTTTACACCCACTTAATTAATTATCATGTTTCAACCCGGAACTTTAGTAATATTGTTTAAATAACTTTCCACACTAGTATACTTAGGGGTCGTTTAGTAGACGCATACTGGTAGACGCTTTACACCATCGCTTACCTTATCAGGTAAGAGTCTTTTCCCTCATTTACTCGGTAAGCGCTTACCAGGTGTCACTTACCTTATCGAATATGCATGACAAATACCGAGAATCACACGCAATAGAGCATAACAAGGATTGAAAATCTTACCCGGTAAGTGAGGAAAAAGACTCTTACCTCGTAAGCGCTTACCGGGTAAAACACACTTACCAACATCCATTTTTATGGATGGAAATGCTACCCAATAACGTAAGTTACATAACTGAGAGTGGTAATTTTGACGGTAAACGCTTACCAAGTAAGTTAAAGCGTTTGGTAAATGACCCCTTACTTTGACTTGGTATATTTTAGGATAATAATGTAACCTAATTAAGTCTGTTATTAAACTACTTTCATCGTGTTCAAGTAATATAATATATGGGGAATTGTATCTTGTGAGAAATCACAAGTACTCGTATAAAGAATATGTGATCGCGTAAAAGAGCTATTTCCTTAAGAAATATATCGACCCTCAATATGCCCGGTTACACGAAATTTGTCCAATACATACTAATGATTTTGGTAGAAATCATAAGCCATAAGATTAGAGAAAATCATAACGTTCCTACGTTAAAACCGATGATGAATTGTAATCACTCAAATAAGATGATTAGGTTCTCATTTCATTCCTTAAGGACATAACAAACTATATACAAGGTTAAGATACCTAAATATGGAAATACTAAACTACTAACAAGAAAGGAGAGTCCTACTTTACTGTATTAAACACTCCTCCTCAAGTTGGAGCAAATATGTTAATCATGCCCAACTTGTTACATATAAAATCAATTTGTGTTTTTCGCAACGACTTCGTGAGAATGTCTGCAACTGGTGCTCGGTTCTGATGTGTACTGGTTGGATCGATGGAGGGTCCGTCCGTGTTCCCACAACACGATCTCTAATGAGATGACAATCAACTTCAATGTTCTTGGTTCTCTTATGGAATACTTGATTCTTGGCTATGTGAATGGCTGATGGTTATCACAATATAGCCTCATCAAGTCGTTTGTAACAACACCAAACTCTCTTAAGAGTCTCCTTACCCATGTCATTTCGCATGATACATCTGCCATGGCTCTGTATTCTGACTCAGCACTTGACCGGGATATGATATGTTGTTTCTTGCTTTTCCAAGAAACTAGATTTCCTCCAACGAATACACAATATCCTATAGTTGGTCTTCTGGAAACGGGACAACCAACCCAATCTGCATCTGAAAAACCATATATCTTTCCATCTCCTTCTTCAGTGTATGCACCAACTCGATAGTGGCCCTGATCTGAATAGAGTACTCTAAGCCTGGTGTGGCCTTGAGATACCTCAAGAAGCGAAGTGTTGCATCCCAGTGACCCGTATAAGAAGCAGACATGAACTGGCTCAAGACACTAATTGGGAATGATATATCTGGTCGGGTAACTGTTAATTAGTTTAACTTTCCAACCAGTCTCCTATATCTTTCAGGATCTTTCATAGGATTTCCATCATCTGGAAGGAGTTTTCCTGTAGTGAGCATGTGGCTGTCTACTGGTTTACACCTTAATAAACCACACTCGGTAAGTATATCAAGAACATATTTTCGTTTGGGATAGAAGAATCCCTTGTGGAGATTGAGCTACTTCTATCCCAATAAAGTAACGAAGTCGTCCAAGATCAGTAACTTGAAACTGAGTCTGTAGAAACTGTTTTAGCTCGGAAATTTCGGTGCTATCATCTCCGGTGATGATAATATCATCTACATAGACCACTAGTATGACCCGTCGATTGTCATGGTGTCTAAAAAATACAGAACAATCCTGGGAACTACGAGTCATACCAAACTCCTGGAAAACATCTGAAAAATGTCCAAACCATGCTCTAGCGAACTGTTTGCGACCATATAATGAATGTCGCAGTCGACATACCTTTGTGGCCTCCTCCTCAATAACAAACCCAGGTGGTTGTTCCATGTACACCTCCTCCTCAAGAACGCCATTAAGAAAAGCGTTCTTGACATCCAACTGATGAAGCGGCCAATGATTAACGGCAGCCAAATCTATACAAATACAAACTGATGGCATTTTAGCCACCGGGGAAAACATTTCGTCATAGTCAACCCCTTGTGCTTGAGAATAACCCTTTGCAACTAATCGGGCTTTCAAGCGGTGCAGTGAGCCATCAGGATGAACTTTCAATGTGAAAACCCACTTACAACCCACTTTCCGCTTTCCACGAGGAAGTTCTTCTAAATCCCAAGTATGATTTTTCTTCAGGGCATCCATCTCTTCCTACATTGCCTTAAACCATCCCGGATGATCAAGAGCCTCAGTCACATTTCTAGGAACATTATGGCAATCAATGACGGTGGTGTAGGCACGTGACTTTGAAGAAAGATGAGAATAGGCAAGATAATCATGAATAGGATATCGAGTGCGAGACTGTGTGCCTTTTTGGAAAGGCAATAGGAATATCGGGGAGATGGGCACCGGGTGGGTCATAAAGCTCGGTATGTGGTGGTATAGGTGTATCAGGTACGGGGTCGGGGACAATGTCAATAGGCGAGGATATGTGTGTATCAGGTGGAATGGGGGACGTACCAGAATCATCATGTACAGGTAGGCACTCTTGGGTCTCAGGCACTTGTCTTTGGCGTTGTCGAGCATACACATTTGTGAAACGGGTATCAATGGGTCCGGCGGAATAGCAACATTTGGTGTCATTACTGGAATATGCAAGACTGGAGGATCAATAGAACTAAAAGGATCAGGAACAAGATTTGTTGACTCAGAAGTACTTGTGATAGGTTTAGGGATGAGCATACGGACCGAAATCCCGAAACCGAATCGGTCCCATACCGAACCGGTACCGAATGTCATTACCGGTTCGGTATCCGGTACCGATATTTTTCATATTCGGGATTCGGTATTTTCGGTTCGGTACCGGTACTAGTACCCATAAATCCCGAACCGAACTGGGTATATTAAAGGACACTTTCAAATTAAAAAAAAAAACTTTTCCTTTTTGAATTGGTAAAAAAACCCTTTCTTTTTCCCAACATTATATCTTCCATTTTTATACCAAATCCACCAAAATATTTTAAAAATTTTGGTTCTTGTAATATTCCATCCAAATATCAATTTTTCTTCATACGTGTGTGTGTGTGTATATATATATACGAATCCCAATTTCTTACCATTACATATTTTGGATGTCAACTTGTAGAATTAAAAAATCATTTTTTACCGGTATTTTTTAATCTTTTTTATTCCAATTTAAGTTGAATGACTTCCTCCCCACATTTTACTCCACAATTATAAAAACCATTTTGAGCTCTAAAAAACTTTTAAAAATGAATATAAACATGTCATGGATGTATATTAAGAATGGGATCATTAATACTTAGACTTAATTTAAATAATGTTGACAGAACGGTGAAAAAGTTAGTCGTCCCAAAAAAAAACGGTACCAAACGGTGTTAGTCCCGAAAATCCCGGTACCGAACCGGTACCGGTACCGGTACCGAATTTCTATTACCGGTTCGGTATTCAGTACCGATATTTTTTGATATTCGGGATTCGGTATTTTCGGTTCGGTACCGGTCCGGTACCAAGCTCATCCCTAGATAGGTTTACCATAGAAAGGACTCAACTCATTGAATGTGACGTCGGCAGAAGTAAAATACCTACGTAGGGAAGGACTATAACAACGATAGCATTTTTGGACACGAGAATACCCAAGGAACACACACTTGATAGCACGTGCAGGCAATTTATTATTCCCCGGACGATATTCATGGACATAAGAAATATAACCAAATATTTTAGGAGCTAGGGGAAAATAGGTGCCTTTTGGGAAAAGGATGGAAAAGGGTGTCTTCCCTTTAAGGACAGAAGAGGGCTTGCGATTAATCAGATAAATAGCTTTAAGAACTGAATCGCCCCAAAAACTTTGTGGAACATTATAATGAATCATCATAGTGTGTGCCATGTCCAACAAATGGCGGTTCTTCGTTCGGCAATGCCATTCTGTTGGGGTGTATATGAAAATGACGATTCATGTATAATACCATTCTTAGATAGATAGCTTGTAAAATCATGAGAGAAATATTCTTTTGCATTATCATATCGCAATGTTTTAATGGAAACATCAAACTGGTTCTGACATAGGCATGAAATTCACGAAAGATAGAAAATATTTCACTACGAGATTTAAGTAGGTAAACCCATGTTGCACGAGAAAAATCATCAACAAACGTAATGAAATATTTAAAACCATTTATAGAAATAATAGGACACGGTCCCCATACATCCGAGTGAATGAGTCCAAACAAGGGGTTTACCTGACTAGACTGGCTAGGGGGATAGGAACAACGGGTGTGTTTACCCAACTGACATGACTCACATGTTAACTCATGAACAGATGAAAGATCAGGTCTTAGTTGTTTAAGAACAGGCAAAGAAGGGTGACCTAACCGACAATGCACCTCCCTAATACTGGAATCACAAAGATGTGTAGCTAGAGATTGCAACATAGACATGCGATAAAGACCTTGAGATTCAAAGCCTGTGTCAGTCAACTGGTTCATTCCCAATTCCTGAAATATACAATGTGTAGGAAAAAAAGGTTACAGAACAATTAAGTTTTCTGGTAATTTGGCTAACAGATATTAGACTTTTAGGGAAGCTAGGAACGTAAAGAACAGATGATAGGTTTAGGTTTGACATATTGCTAGTGGATTCAATGCCCATAATTTGACAAGAAGATCCATTGGCAACCCGAACTGGATTATAGGGTATATTAGTCTGAAGATTGGATAAAAGGTCTCTATTTCCGGTCATGTGATATGTGGCTCCAGAATCAATAATCCAAGATGGTGAGCTTGTAGAAAAACAGTAGACGTGATACCCGATTGTGCTGTACCAGCACAAAAAGTAGATGGAACTTGGCCTTGAGGATGACCCAAAACTGTAAGTTCCTTGGACGGAAATTGTTCCACTTGAATTTTGTCTCCCATTGTAAGTAATAAATTCAGAAGGTTGGATCTCAAAAGGGACAGTTCGACGAGCAACAATGGCTAAGTTTTAGGCAGATTTCGGTTATACCGGCAAATTTTAACGTTTTTCGACAGATACCAACAAGTTCCGGCTTGTTCTAGCAGGTTCAGATGAGTTCAAACAGGTTTCGGCCAAGTTTTGAAGGATTCCGACAGCCTCTGGGGATTTCGGACAGGTTCTGGAGGATTCCGGCTGTTCTAGATGGCTCTGGCAGGTTCTGGAGGATTCCAGACATGTTTTGGATGATCCCGACAGCGTCTGAGGGATTCCGGGCAGGTTCAGGAGAATTTCGGTAGGGTCTGGGGTACTCCGGCGATGTTTGGAAGGTTCCGGCGAGGTCTGAATGGTTCCGAGAGGGTCTGGTAAGTTCCGGCGACAGTCTGGAGGGTTCCGGCGACAGTTTCGTGAGTTCCGGAGAAGTCTGAAGGATTCCGGCGACGATCTAGAGGTCCGGCGACGGCAATTGGAGGTCCGACGATGGCAACTGAAGGTCCGGTAGGGTTCCGGCAGCGGCGGCTGGAGTTCCGGTAGGGTTCCGGCGAAGTCGGCTAGGTCCGGCGAGATTTTCAAGCATGGCTCTGATACCATGGAATCACTCAAATAAGATGATTAGGTTCTCATTTCATTCCCTAAGGACATAACCAACTATATACAAGGTTAAGATACCTAAATATTGAAATACTAAACTACTAACAAGAAAGGAGAGTCCTACTTTACTATATTTAACACCCTATAAATGGGAAATGATTACTAGAACTGTTAAGCAATTGTTGGATGGGTACGAGAAGTTATACATCAGTTCTGATTCTGAAATGGTGGTAGTGTACCCACTCAATGTTAACCTCAGTTGCCAACCATTGTTAGAAAGTAGGGTAGTAGAGGAAGAATAATTGCAGCGAATGAAATGATTAGGACGTGAAAATCATTGTTCTTAAGATATTAATATCCCCCACTAGTAAGGTTGTTTGGGTTATAGGTTATAATACCCCAGGATTCCCTAATCAAATGAGATATACTCAGAAACATAATATACCTCCCATGAAGATTTGTACGACATTCTATTGAAGAGTAAGGAGAGGAAAGATAGTTAAAATGATGAAGTGATTATACACACACACACACACACATATATATATATATATATATACACACACACATAGGTTTTTGTTTACAACTTATTATGGATTAGAAATAACCAACATTTGACTTATCCAAATCAGAAAATCATGAACAAACTGTCAAAAACGGTCAGAAAATACATACTCCAGACGCTACCATGACTTTCCAAGTGAGTTAAAAGTCACGTAGAAACTAGCGTGAGACACTGTTTCCAAATATAAAAATCTTATCATTTTGAATTCATACACAAGTAATGTGCTAGTGCTATTTTTTGACTATTTAATATATGTGTAAAATTCACACAAGGCATACCATCCTAAGCTACTTGCTTTCTTAAACAACTCTACAATTTGTTTAAAGGTTATAAACTTAGGAAGAGTTTATCATTCTACCTACGTGGGACAAATGATATGCCTAAAATTCATATATATATATATATATATAGCTCATCAATACAAGTAATATTCTACTAATTATCCTATGTGGGACAAAATCTTACTATGAATCTCATTATGAAGACTATATATACAACAAACACTAAACAACATTGGGTTGTGGTAAATCTACCCATAAGCGCCACTATTGGTTAGCATATTCATGAGTGTCAACTCTGCTTCATGGACTCTGTGAGAGTCGTTTCTCCTAGGGTCTCACAATGGGCTAAACCTCATTGACCTTGCCATATGGCGACGTCATGTTGGACTTGGATAATATACCACATTTAAATGAACTTGTTGATCTACTCGTAGTGTCAAAAGGGGAAACACCCATTCAATTAATTTGTATTTGACTTTTAATGCTTCGTTCTTATCACCAAATGCCTAAAGTTGGGTTTTTAACTAGGTTTAACTTAACCTGACAAATAATGTTTCAAGTTATTTTGTGAAAAAAATTGTAACCATATATGTCCATTTTGTAGTCTTTAGTGTTTCCTTTGAGATTTATCAAATGGTGTTTAATTGATGAAATTGCATATTTGGTACATTTGACTTTATAAAACCTTGAAAAATGTTCATGTTTGGGGTTTTTGGACATTTTGATGATCAAAAAAATAAAAGTGTGGTTTTTTGATGATTTATTACATACGATGGTTAGTATTTGATGTTATTGCATTTTGTGTAATTTTATTGTACAAACCTTTGGGGAAATTTATATCATTGATTCGTTGAATATTTTGAGATACAAATCATATCATTTGTGTCAAATGATGATTTATTACAACCAATAATGAGTTTTGAACTCATTCTTACTTTTGTTGTATGAACTGGGTAAAATGTATTTTATTGAGTAAAGTAAGTTGTGGAGTTATTGATTTGATATGGGCCCAAATGAGTTTTTAGGACCTTGACCAGTTTGAATAACTCAATGTCGATCTTTGGAAATAATTTGCATATTCCATATTTATCGGAACTTACATGTTTTGTGTATGTTTATCATACAAGTGTGGAGTCATGTAATTTGCAATTGCAATGCATTTGATCCAAAGACAAACGAGTTAGTTGTATTTACAAGTGAGAAGTTTTGATGTCATCACTTTATAACTAGATGAGTAGTCACAAAACAAGTCAATTGGAGGCACTATGGTGGGTACTCCTGTGGTGGGTACTCGTGTGGAGTCATGTAATTCATCTAGGTTGGGAGAGTAGGCACTGAGTTATCAGGGGCATTGCGGTGGGTACTTGTTTAGAGTCAAGACACCGGGGCCATTGATTGTTATGGTGTAACTCCTCTAGGGAACAAGTAGGCACTAAGATCATTGAGGATCCTGGTGGAACTTACAAGAGTCATATACAAAAACCATTGATATGAGGAGAAACTCGATAACGTTCTTACATGGCTTACTCTGTGTTTATGCCACATTAAATGGAAACTGGCCCCTCCCCTATCACTAAAAGGTGTTCTGGATATGGAGTTTTATCCATGTTTTCGGTTTTTGAATTTTAAATTTTGTCGACGTTTTGAGTGAGTATTAGATTATTGGTTTTATATTAAAATGAGTGTTTTGGGTATTGTTTTTTCATCATGAAAATGGTGAGTTTTCACATAAAGGTCTTTTTTTGGTAAATACATGTTCATTTGGGGAAGTTATGATTTAGGTATCTCTTTTACTTTTACCGTTTTATATTTGAGATAAAAATTGTTTGAACTTACCAAGCTTTAAGCCCAACACTTGTTCTTTTCAACATTTGCAATAGGTCCTCGTAGGGGCATTTTTTTGGAAAGGGTATCCTAGGCATTTACCTAGACTAATCCCTGGTAATTTTAAGACTGCTAAAGCATGCAGCCCTAAGATAATTCCTCAGTGGCCACAAGTTGTTTGTGTCTGGATTCGAACCTGGGGTAGATGGGTTATCTAGCATCATCCCCCACAAGACTTAACCAGTACGCCACAAGCCTTGTGGTTGTAGGGGCAGTTTTAGCAACACTTGGGAAGCGTTGAGTGCTAGATAGAGCTTTGAGCACGACTTAGCATTTTGGGACGTCTATAGTGCTTTGTAGATAATGATTGTTAATTAGTCTTAGTAACAACCACTCCTAACCTATACCTTCTATAAGGATTGATCTTGGAAGTTGTCGAATTTTAACTTGGTTTTGCCTTGTAATTAATCGCAAAGATCCTTGTTGAAAATAAATTTGGAGTAATTTCAGTGTTTAAATAAAGTTTTAAATTAGTTGATTTTTTTCAAATTTTGGGATGTGACATTCAACAAGGAGTGTGCTAATCGGCTTTGTACCATCAATATTAAACCATCAGAATAATTTCTGGATGTACTCACACTGTGTCAATCTTAAGAGTTGTTCAATTTCTGTCCTACACAATCTCCGTGCCTAATTTTTTCGAGCCTCTCCAAAGTCCTTTATTTCAAACTCAAATTTTGTTTTTTTTGCCCTTCTTGATGGGATGTATATTGTAACACCCGGAATTTTTTAGAAAGTTAATTTATTTTTAGTGAAACCGTATTTTAAAAGTTTAATATTGGTTGATTTAATTTCGGGAATAATTTGACTAATTAAGGGGAAAATTAGTATTGGAAATTATATTCTATAAAGATGGTTGATTGAAGCAACTTATATAATATTAATAACGAATCCATTGGGAAAAATCGAGTTACATCTGATGCGGAATCGATGTCCAAGTTGATCAAAGAAAGTTAAATGAGAAAGAAGGAATAAAAGAATTATTGGTGATGTTATAACACAAACCAGCGAGGTAGCCTAGTGGTAAGCATGCCCTATAGCGTATTGGAGGTCGGGGTTTCGAATCCCGGTTGAGCTGATAAATTAGCCAAATCGGGTTTCATTTTCTTTATACCATATCTTCCTCATTCGAACTCTGTTTTTGGCGATTTTTCTTCCTACATTCTCGATTTTTGGAGCTCTTCAAGCCTAGATTGATGGTTGATCTTATAAGGTTTCATCTTCATCTTCTCCATCTCTTCTCCACCATTGTTGAACAAGTTTGGGATTTTTCTCCAAATCGAGTTTGTCAATCATTATAACTCTTCTAAAAATTATTTCTTCTCAAAACCTTCCTATTTAGTTCTTTAGAACTTTTATTTTGAAGCATCTCTCTTGTTTTAGGGTTTTAACCATTTTAAGAGATTTGAGGTTTTGACTAGGGTTTTCATGGATCTTATTATTGGGAGTTGTTCTTGATATATTTAGGTTTGTTGATCATAACTCCTCTCAGTGATTTGAATATGATTCCTTTACTATACTTAGTGAAATTCCATAGTTAAGCTCCTGTTCAAATTCAGCGATAGCACACGCTGATTGCTATCAGCGATCGCTGAAGGTCAAGGAACTACGGGCTTATCACTGAAGACCTGAAGATCAGTTATCACACCAGAAGACCATTCAGCGACAGTCGAAGACTCTAGCTGAAGAAAGAGATAATCAGCTAAGTGAACTGAAGCGGTTCAGCGATAGCAGTGATTGTCTACTCAAAGTGTGAAGTCTTGTGAAGCCTCAGCGACACTGAAGATTCATCCTTAAAAATTCAGTATCAGCGATCAAATGAAGCTTCCTTGGCAAGATTAAAGATTGATCTTATCCTCGATGCACAAAAGTCAAACCTAGAACCATGTCAGAAAAGGACGTACGACCTGTCTCTTATGTCCCCATCATATCTGATATGGTACTGTTCATATTCGGCCAAAAGCATGGTTGTCTTATTAACAAGGACAAGCTTCCTATCCAAGCTTGACACGTGGCATGTACCTTTTGTCTTGTTTTAAGGACAAACGGGTATAAATAAGATGAAGATATCTTCTTTATCTTAATGCATGCTTCTATCCAACTTATACCCTCTTTATTCTTTCTTTCATCTTCTTGTGCATCATACTTCGTGTTTCTTAGTTACAATAGAATAGGTTTTAAACTTGTTCTAATTCCACTTGTAACTATAAATTTGTTTATTTTAATAAACTTATTTAAAAACCAAAAATCTGTGTGTTTGTATTAAACCCCCCCCCCCCTTCTACAAACTGTTCTCTCTTGATTGAACTCTTGTAGACCCTTATTGGGACCAACAAGTGGTATCAGAGCAGTTTTTGCCTCTTAACTCTTTAAAATATTTTTTAAATTATTTTAAAATGTCAAACCCTAATACAAACTATAATGATAATGGATCTTTAGCTAAACCACCTAGATTTAGCCATGATAACTTTCCATTATGGAAGGAAATAATGTCTCTATTTCTGGAGGGATTTGACTCCAAGATTCCTTACTATCTGGAAAATGGACCATTTGTTCCTACAACTATAGTAGCTAGTGTTCCTGCCACCACTACTACTCCAGCCATTCCTAAGAGGAGTATTGTTAAGACTCCTAACAGATGGACTGAAGAAGACAAGAAAGAAATTGCTATTGACTCTAAATCTAGATCAATAATAGCAATGGCTTTACCTGATGAGGTCTATCATTCTGTCATAAAAATGAGGACTTCAAAAGCCATGTGGGATACATTATGTATCCACTATGAAGGAACTTCTGAAGTAAAAGTAACTAGATGCATAAACCTCGTAAGAAAATATGAGAGTTTTATGTATCAAAAGGGTGAATCTCTTTCTCAAATTCACCAGCGATTTAACTGTCTGCTGATTGATCTTAAATCAGTCAATAGAATTTATTCAAAACGCTGAAATTCTGACAAAGTTCATAGAGGCATTGCCCGATCAATGGGCAGTGTACACTACATGTATAAAACTGTCAAAGAGTCTTGAAACCTTGTCCTTAAGTGCATTATATGGTATGCTGTTAAATGAGGAACAATCCCAGCTTCTAAGGAAGAACCTAATTAATGAACTCAAAGGTGCTAAAAGTACTTCTTTAGCACTTGTAACTTCCGAGGGAACTTCTTCAAAAAATGCTCCTTCTTCTACTATCACCTCCATTACTGAATTAGGTCAAACTGATTCAGAAGATCAACTCACTGATGCAGACATCTCTGAGTTTGATAACTCTCTAGCCCTTTTAACTAATAACTTTAAAAGATTTGCTAGAAAGAGCAATTTTCGAAAACCTTCCAACCTCTCTGACTCTGAAAAGCAGAAATCGTTGCCTGCTGAGAAAGCCTCAGCGATTTGCTTCAACTGTCAGCAAAAGGGTCATTTCGCAAGTGAATGCAGGTCGAAGAAAGTTGCTGCTCCCACTACCTCCCATACCGATAAAAGGAGACGTATTTGAAACTGAAAAACAAATACAAAGATATGAAGAAAAACCAGCAAAAAGGCAAAGGCCTTGTAGCTGAAGAAGTTGACTGGGATGCTGAAGATGACTGGGCCAAGACCTCTAAAGTGTCTGGTTCAGATGAAGAAGATCTTGCCTTCCTCTGTCTGATGGCAAGAATTGAAGACGCTGAAGAAGTCACTGAGCCTTCCTCCTCTAAGTCTCCTTCTACTCAGGTAACTATTCCCTCTGTCTCTTTACCTTCTGAAAGTGATAACTTGTCAGCTCTCGATGCAATGACTGTTGATTTCTATGATGCTTTAAATGGAAAAATTAAGGCCGAGAGAATTAACACTGACTTATCTGAACAATTAAAAAATTGCCATATAAGAATCAAAGAACTTTCTAAAATTGAGGAATCTCTCAAAGACCAAGTCTTTGCAAATCAAACAATAAGCATCGAGAAACAACAAGCTATCGCTGATAGGGAAAAGGCCATCGCTGATCTCAAGTCTGAAAAGGCAACCATCGAAGGATGGTGTAAGGCTTCTGATAAAGTCAATGAGATCATCAATGCTCAAATACCTATGAAAGTAAGAAGTGGGTTAGGCTATAACCATGAAAAGGAAGAATCAGAGAATGATCGTTCCATGCTAAAATTCGGAATGTTTGTTTCTTCTATCCCTGATCCTTCCTCTTCAATCTCTTCTTCCTCCTCTTCTAAAGAGAAACGTTCTATTCTTAATTCTAAGAAAGTGATCAAGAACGAGTTTCTTAATCAAGTTCCTAAGAATAAGAAAACTCAAGATAGGAACAAGAAATCCTCAGAGAAAGTTTCTAAAATTGGGAAGAAGGTCCCTGACTTTTCTCAGAGACCAACCCCCAGAATTAAAATCGATCTCACTCCTACTCCTGAAAAGGTTGTTATACCTCCAAGGACCATGGATAAAGGAATTCTTGGACCTATCCCTGAGAAATTTCCTGCTCCCTCTCTGATTTCCAAACCCTTTAAATATAGGAAATGCTATCACTGTGGTGAAACTACCCACATTGCAAGCAAATGTCCTAATGCTACTAGAGGTGATAAACTAGCTCATGGAAAGAAAGTAGCTCAAACTGATAAATCAGCGAGAGTGAAATCCACCAAGGTTGCAAAACCATCAAAGGTGAAGATATCCACTGAAGAGAGTTCTTTAGCTAGTAGCTCCTCCGCCAATCCTCTATCTAACCAAGCAGGACCCATAGTAGTATGGGTACCTTTAAACAACTAATCTTTTGTTGTATGCAGAGTGCCAAAGGTATCTGGTATCTTGATAGCGGATGCTCAAGGCACATGACAGGCAGAAAATCTCTGCTCTCTGACTACAAAGAAGAAGCTGGTCCATCAGTGACCTTTGGTGGAAATGGCAAAGGATACACTAAAGGTTATGGAATTCTGTCCAACGGAGCCACATATTTCTCTCGTGTTGCTTATGTTGAGGGACTAAAGCACAATCTCTTAAGTGTTAGTCAGTTATGTGACAAAGACTTCAAAGTTCTATTCTTGAAAAATAGGTGTGCTGTCACTGACGGAAATGATAAGCTTGCCCTTACAGGAAAAGAGTGGAAAATGTATATGTCATAAATATGAATAGTTCTCACTCTGAGAACATGTGCTTTATCTCTAAAGCATCCACTGACATAAACTGGTTATGGCACAAAAGACTCTCAAATGAATTGTCTCAAAAAGATTTAGTCAGAGACCTCCCAAATCATAACTTTACAAAGGAATCTCTTTGTTCAGCGTGTGAGAAGGGAAAGCTGACAAAAGCCTCCTTCAGGTCAAAGCAAGTTTCTTCAGTGACCACTCCTCTTCAGCTACTTCACATGGATCTATTCGGACCTGTTAATGTCCAATCGATCTCTGGGAAGAAATACACTTTAGTAATTGTTGATGAATACTCCAGATACACATGGGTATTCTTTCTTTGATCCAAAAGTGATACCCCTGATATGATAATCTCTTTTATCAAAAAGATGGAAGTTTTGAACAATCTAATTGTTCGTTCCATAAGAAGTGATCATGGCACTGAATTCAAAAACAGTACTCTGGATAACTTCCTTGAAGAAAAAGGCATCTCTCACAACTTCTCCTCTGTAAGAACTCCTCAGCAAAATGGTGTTGCTGAAAGAAGAAATCGTACTATCATTGAAGCGGCTCGCTCAATGCTTAGTGAATCGCATCTTCCAACTCAATTCTGGGCTGAAGTAGTTAATACAGCATGCTTCACTCAAAATCGATCCCTGATAGTTAAACGATTTAAGAAGACCTCCTATGAATTATTTAATGGAAGAAGACCTACTCTGAAATATTTCCACATTTTTGGATGTAGATGTTACATTCTGAATGATAGAGATCATTTAGGTAAATTTGATCCAAAAGCTGACGATGGTATATTTCTTGGATACTCCTCTATATCTAAATCCTTCAGAGTCTTCAACAAAAGAAGACAACATGTTGAAGAATCTATGCACGTTAACTTTGATGAATCTCGTCCCATTCATACTTCTCACTCTCATGATGATGATGAAGAATTGAATGCCTGGATGAGATCTCATTATGGGGAACCTGAAACATACTTCAGCAATCAGACTCAAGCTGAAGCAAGTGATGATGAAATCCCTGTAAACCCAACAAGTAATAATCATCCATCTTCAGGGATGAATGTTACTCCTCTAAATCAGATTCCTGTTGCTGATTCCTCTCTTGGAAATTCCTCTATGAACAACCAAACAACTAATGAAAATTAATCCCCTGAATTGATTCTAAATGAGGTACCTGTTGCTGAAACAAGTCCTTTTCCAGAATCTAAAGAACAGGTCGCTGAATCTATTGTTGATCTCTCTCCTCAACCTCCAGCTCAGCGATGGACTGCAAATCATCCAATAAATCAGATTATCGGTGATCCCACTGCAGGTATCAAAACACGTAGAGGTACAGATAATATCTATCTTTATGTTAACTTCATATCTCTCTCTGAACCTAAGAAGATAGATCAAGCTATCTCTGATCCTAGCTGGGTATCAGCTATGCAAGAAGAACTGACTGAATTTCGTAGAAATAAAGTCTGGAATCTTGTTCCTAGACCCTCTGGTAAAACTGTCATAGGAACCAAATGGGTTTTCAGAAATACGCTAGATGAAAACGGGACTATAATTCACAATAAGGCTAGACTTGTTGCTCAAGGTTATAGACAGGAAGAAGGGATTGACTATGATGAAACCTATGCACCTGTTGCTCGTTTAGAAGCCATAAGACTCTTTTTAGCTTATGCTGCCCATAAAGACTTCAAAGTTTTTCAAATGGATGTTAAAAGTGCTTTTCTAAATGGAAAACTCAGCAAGGAAGTTTATGTTGAACAACCCCCTGGTTTCTCAGACCCTAACCATCCTAGTTATGTTTTTAAACTTGAAAAAGCTCTTTACGGGTTAAAACAAGCTCCTAGAGCTTGGTATGATACCCTTTCTAAATTCTTTCTTAAAGAAAAATTTGTTCGTGGAAAAATTGACCAAACTCTGTTTTTAAGAAAATACAAAGGTCATACTATTCTCACTCAGATATATGTTGATGACATTATCTTTGGTTCCACAAGACCCAAACTTTGCACTCGTTTCGCTGCAAGAATGCAAAAACAATATAAAATGAGTATGATGGGTGAACTAACATATTTTCTAGGTTTGCAAATTAAGCAATCTGACAAAGGAATTTTTATTTGTCAAAGCAAATATGTTAAAGACATGTTGAATAAATTCGACATGAATCAATGCTCATCTATGAAGACTCCTATGGCGCCTCCTCTGACATTAAACAAGGATCCCAATGAGAAACCTGTAAATGTCACTGCCTATCGAGGAATGATTGGGTCTCTGCTATATCTTACAACGAGTAGACCAGACATCATGTACGCTACCTGTCTCTATGCTCGGTATCAAGCTGAACCGAAGGAATCCCATCTAATCGCTGTAAAGCGAATCTTCAGATACCTTAAAGGAACTCCCAATCTTGGTCTCTGGTATCCCAAAGGCTCAGGATTTGATCTTATTGGTTACTCTGACAGTGACATTGTAGGTTGTAAGATAGACAGAAAGAGCACCACTAGTGGGTGTCAACTGCTAGGTGGAAAATTAATAAGTTGGACAAGTAAAAAGCAAAACTCAGTGTCCACTTCCACCGCTGAAGCTGAGTATGTAGCTGCTGGTAGTTGTTGTGCTCATATCCTTTGGATGAGAAATCAACTAAGAGACTACAATCTCAAGCTCTCTAAAATTCCTATCTATTGTGATAGTACAAGTGCTATTGCAATTGCCAACAACCCTGTACTTCACTCCAAAACCAAGCACATTGAGATCCGATATCACTTTATCAGAGATCATGTGATGAATGGTGAAGTTGAGCTCCATTTTGTTCCTACTGAATATCAGCTCGCTGATCTTTTCACCAAGCCTCTTGATGAAACTAGATTCAATCTACTCATCAGCGAACTTGGTATGTTGAACGTTGAATAATTTATTAATCAGTGACCAAGAAAGGATTACAAATAAAGCTTTCAAACTTTCCATTCTCTGAACTCTGATTCAGCGATATCTAGGCCATCTCCTCAGGTATTATCTTCTAATCTTTAACACTCTTTGATATCTTTTCTCATCAAAGAATGTCTCTCTTAAAATTAAAACTCCTCACTGACAATCCTTTATTATTAGTGATGAAGATTTTTCTAAAATTATCAATGATAAACCTTTCTTATGGATAATTATCATTATAATCTTTTAAAAATAAAGAAAAGGACACGTCAGACCTTTTTCTGACACACGACGGACCGCGACGTTTCCTTTCCAACTCCTTTCTTGGAACGTGCGCCAGGAATCTGGATCAAATTAAAAAGTTTTTTTCTCCTCTATAAAAACCCTGTTCTAAGTTCTTCCCTTAGAACAGAAGATTTTTTTTTTCTTAAAATTTTTAATCCATTTACCTTAGCTTTTTATTATTATAACAAACATTTTGATATTGTTCATCAAAATATGTGTTTTCTTTGATCTTACATTTGGTATTCTTTATACCAAACTCTGGTTTATACATTTATGTATAAAACCATGATTTACCTCTTTGGTGTTCCTATCTTTCCCACAGCAATGGCATCTGCAAGTAAAACTGCTGCAACCTCCTCTGCTGCTGAAGACACGACTCTGGTCGCTGCACCAACTTGTCACTTCCCTCTGGAAAAAGCAGTCTTCAAATCCTGCAACTACATCGCCTTGGTAAAAATTCCTGCAGATCGCCCCCAATTCTCTGAAGGAGCTGCTTTCATCAAGGCATGCCCTCTGATGCATGCATTTGTTCACAACCCGGTCGGCATCACTTCCCATCTTCAAGCCTTGTGGTACACGGCTCACTGTACCATGCTGACAACTGACAAAGGAACTCAACTCCCTGCTATTGAGTTCAAAATTCCAGAACTAGGGTCCTTCTCCTTCACCGCTGGATTTCTTAGGAAGGCTCTACGTCTCCCTGTACGCACCAAGCACCAACAGTGGGGCGCTGAACCGACTAAGATGCAAATTGATGCATTTGTAGACTCCATTGGCTACTCTTGGGAGAATCCCTCGCTGAAGACCGTGGGATCTAAGTTAGAGAAGAAAAGGCTTCCTGCTCGCTGGCAGTATATCTTCACTCAGGTGATCCAGTGCCTGGGGTCGAAGATTGGCTCTCATGATCAGGCAAGCAAGCACTTTCAAGACCTTGCTTACTCTCTCTGCACCGGCCACAACCTGAACTACGCGGATTACTTCTTCAGCGATATGGTCAGTCGCATCAATGCCGCCACCAGACACCCCGTCATCCCCTACCCTCGCTTCTTCGCAACTATTATGGAAGTTGCCTTCGGGGAAGAATACCCGAAGGTCGGCGATCACTCCGGTCCGTTGTTGCTTCTTCAGCTCTACCTACATCAACAGTGACTCCGGTCACTGAAGGTGTCTTAGCCAGCTCTGCTGAAGCTGGATCAGGTACTACTTCCACAGCCTTCTATTCTACTTCTATCTCCTCTTCTTTGATCCTCACCTCAGCAAGTGACTCAGCGATAGTTGTCCCTATCTCTGATAATGCTGAAATGCACGCAGTCCAAACCTCATTATTGTTTAGGCAATCTGAGTTTTGGAAGGACAAATTTAAAGGACCTCGGAGTGTCTCTCTCAGATACTCTAAGACACTGGTTAGTGATCCTCAAGACACTACCTTTGCAAAAGTAGTCCCTAAGAGTAATCCTCAAGATACTCTCAGAGAGTCAAATAAATTTTTTCATCCTTCTTCTAATCCGGATATCTTTTTGGCATCTTTATCTATGTCATCATCAGGTGTCACTTCTGTTCCTACTTCCGCGACAACAACCACCACCACCAGCGCTCCTCCCATCAGCAAGGAGAAGGGAAAATCTCCTCAGGGCCATCCTACTGCTGCAAAGCTCAGGGAGATTAAGCAAGAGATGGCTGCTCCCAAGCTTCCTACAGTCGTCGACCTGCCTCCTATTGTCCTTTCCAACCCCACATTCCCTGCAATTGACTATCTGGTCAAAGAATGTGCTCTC
Source organism: Silybum marianum (assembly GCA_036898165.1). Classification (NCBI taxonomy): domain Eukaryota; kingdom Viridiplantae; phylum Streptophyta; class Magnoliopsida; order Asterales; family Asteraceae; genus Silybum; species Silybum marianum. The sequence goes on along the minus strand of CM072533.1, from coordinate 32,414,218 downwards.
ACAAGGGCTAGGGTGGACAATCTTCAGACATCTGCGGAGCTGATCTTCAGACGGATCATTGGTACCCCAGCGATCAAGACAAATGTCAGCAACCTGATCTCTGACGTTTTCAGTCTCAAGGAAGATAACAGGGCCTTCCATCAGACCCTGACAAGCTTGGAGAACAAGGTCAATGCTCAACCAACCGTCCTTGAGTCTATTCAAAAGACTCAGTCCGACATGATGCAGATGCTTACAAAGCTCTCTGAGGCAAGTTCCTCTTCTTTCAACGCTGCTGATCGGACCGTGCTTCAAGGTGCTGACGAGAACCTGAAGGACGTTCAGACAAACGTTCGCACTCTGATGGTGCATTGTCTACCTCCTGATAACATTGAGGGGGAGAGATGTGCCAAAGAGTTCGTTGATGAGCTAATCTCCGAGCATAACAAGAGGTTCCCTGAAGAGAGAATCTCTCCTTACATTCAGCGGCCTGAAGGTGAGGCTGCTGATGAAGATGATGAAGAAGAAGAAGATGAGGATGATGAATAAGATGATGAACCTATCCCTCACTATGGGGGGATGGATGATGATGAAGATGATGACGACATCGGAAGTGCACTAGAGCACTTCAGACTGTCAAGACCTGGTGTCGCTCATCAAGAGCCCTTAGGGGACGGACCGCAACCTTCTCAGGAACAATTTGGTCCCTCAGGCAAAGAAAAGGAAGTGGTAGATCTGGATGCCACTATTCCTATATCTGAGGGGGAGACCACAATTGAGGTATCTCTTCCTCTTATCCCTTTCTCTGCACCTCTCCCTGAAACTCCCATAATCTCCTCATCACCCACAAAAATTCCCTCTGACAATACTTTTTCCTCCTCTCTTTCCCTCAGTGATCCCCGTCCCCTAAAGGACTCAACTTCAAGGAAGGAACCTTCCTCTGAAGAGCAGTTTATGTACATAATTGAAACTGACTCTGAAGAAGAAGAAGGCCTCATTCCTAGGCATCGGGTTCAAAATCCGAATATAAGCGATCCTGAAGAAGAAGAAAGGCGAATAAAGTTCCTTAGGGAATTCGAAGCAAGAAGAATAAGAGTGCCTAAAGATGAACCCATTGAAGCCGTACCAATAAGGATGGTAGATGAATTCTACTTTCTGTCAAGAGAAGAGAGAGAACAAGCTTTGGAAGCACAAAGAATCAGGGACGACGAAATCAAGCAAACTGAGAATGATCTTGCCTTAGCAAGAAAGTTACTCAGAGAAGACTCTGCGAAAGACAAAGCGGCTCAAGAATAATTGAAAAAGAGTGAAAGGGTCGCTGAAGCTCTCGTTCAGAGAGAACTAGCACAAGAGCACATAAATGTAGATCCAATTCTAGCTCAACAGAAGATCCTAAGTGCACTAACCTCTGAAGCCACTCAGCAGAAAGATAAAGAGCTTGATTGGTGCACTGACAGGCTGAAATTTCGAAGATCTGAAGCCAAAATCATTCATGCAACTATCCAAGGGCGACACTCCAACAGAGGTGGTCCAAAGGTATATGTAAGATTGACAAGGACGAACAGGACAGAGAGAGAAGAAGCCAAATTCTTAGGAATTTATGGATACACTGAATGGCTAGAAATCAGAGACGCCACTCAGGGTTCTAAATCCAAATTCAAGGACGTGGTGGACAGTGTGCTGAATCAGTTGCTGCAAAGAATGTCACAACATGTGCAAGTTCCCCCTCTCCCTGAATCTTCCAAAAAGAAAAGATCAAACGCTGAAGGAAGTTCAAGTACCAGAAATGAGCATGAAACTAAGTTTGAATATCAAAGCATTCTTGGTCACCTTGAGCTCCCTGATATATCAATGATTTGTACCTCTCTCCCTCAAGACCGAGATATGAAGAAGACGAAATCATCTCACTGCCTGAACCTGGTATGATATTCTTGGATAATGAAGGATTCTTAGGACTTTTCAGAAACCAAGAAATTCATAAGGCCCCATCCTCTCTCATAAAGATTATGCTTTGGCGCTGTTGGTCAGATACTCCTCTGATGAATCGACAGAAGACGCTTTATAAGAATGAGCTACAAAGAAGAAATGAGAACATCTCTGACTAGTCATAGTTTTCTACTTCCTTTGTAAAATTTCTTCAGTGTACAAGTACTTTACCTTTATAATTGTAATTTCATTTCGCTGTAATTCTTCAGATTATAATTAATGAAATTCAAAGTACTTTACTCCATCCTAGTACTGAAAAGATCCCTGAAAAAAGGTAAAAGGGACAATGAACATAAGAGTTCTACTTTCGTTACACTATCTTTTACTCACTGATCTTTCACTCTGAAAATTCAATCAGTGAATGTACTTTAAGCTTATCTACTTGTAAAAATTGTGCTTTCATATCCTTATAAATGAAACTCAATTCAGATAATAGACTAGCTGAAAAAGACTTTACAGATTAGCACTTAGAAAATTTTTTCTTTAATATTTCGTAAGTCCTTTACTGGTCTCTTAAAGCAATTTTCCTATGTTGCTTAATCATAATCAAATAGGGGGAGATTGTTGATCATAACTCCTCTCAGTGATTTGAATATGATTCCTTTACTATACTTAGTGAAATTCCATAGTTAAGCTCCTGTTCAAATTCAGCGATAGCACACGCTGATTGCTATCAGCGATCGCTGAAGGTCAAGAAACTACGGGCTTATCACTGAAGACCTGAAGATCAGTTATCACACCAGAAGACCATTCAGCGACAGTCGAAGACTCTAGCTGAAGAAAGAGATAATCAGCTAAGTGAACTGAAGCGGTTCAGCGATAGCAGCGATTGTCTACTCAAAGTGTGAAGTCTTGTGAAGCCTCAGCGACACTGAAGATTCATCCTTGAAGATTCAGTATCAGCGATCAAATGAAGCTTCCTTGGCAAGATTAAAGATTGATCTTATCCTCGATGCACAAAAGTCAAACCTAGAACCATGTCAGAAAAGGACGTACGACTTGTCTCTTATGTCCCCATCATATCTGATATGGTACTGTTCATATTCGGCCAAAAGCATGGTTGTCTTATTAACAAGGACAAGCTTCCTATCCAAGCTTGACACGTGGCATGTACCTTTTGTCTTGTTTTAAGGACAAACGAGTATAAATAAGATGAAGATATCTTCTTTATCTTAATGCATGCTTCTATCCAACCTATACCCTCTTTATTCTTTCTTTCATCTTCTTGTGCATCATACTTCGTGTTTCTTAGTTACAATAGAATAGGTTTTAAACTTGTTCTAATTCCGCTTGTAACTATAAATTTGTTTATTTTAATAAACTTATTTAAAAACCAAAAATCTGTGTGTTTGTATTAACCCCCCCCCCCCCTTCTACAAACTGTTCTCTCTTGATTGAACTCTTGTAGACCCTTATTGGGACCAACAAGGTTGCTTATGAACTAGAGATGGTTTCTAGTGATGAAATATTGCAGATCTGGACATTTCTTCAAAGGAAGCTTTTGGAGTAAACCTAGATTTAGCCTAAATCTAGCAAGGTGAGTTCAAGATACTTTGTGAAAACTTTGTACATGCCAAAAACGTCCATTTTGAAGTATTAACATGTTTTACTTGTTATTTATCAAATATGTGAGTATTTGGTTAAGTTTACATATTTGGTATAAAAGAGTTTATAAATCATGTAAGGGGCTTATACTTGAGTTTTACACATTTTGATAAATAAAGTATAAGTGTGAGTTGTTTGAGTGCATTATCTTTTAAACGGAAAACCATTTGGTTGTAATTGCATCTTTAGAGTATTTGATTTATAAATCGTTGGAAAATACATGTTATTGCATTATGAGTCATTTTGGGAAACACATGAATATGATTTCATTGGGAAAATGGTTTGTCTCAACCAATGTTTTGGGTAATAACATAAGTGTTGAGTTATAGAGCTTTTACTCGGTTTTGACTAAATGAGTCTCATGGACATTTCCGATTTAAACGACTATATATTTTGGGTGTGTTGGTCATTCGTGTAGCGTCGTGTAACTTTATGATTTCCTAACTTTGAGAAATAATTGATTACCGGGAAATAATATTTTGAGCAAAGTATTGGTGTTGGGAAATTATTAATACGTCTTGGTTGAGGTATTAAATCTTATGACTAGAATGTAATGGATCCATAGGCATATAAGTCGGTCTTAAAGTCGGGATTGTCGTCCCCTTTCGGTCAACATATAGGGTCATCGGTGGCCATACTCGGTTGTATGTTTGGTCGGAGCCAATCAAGCCATTGATCCTTATGTGAGCGCTACTTGGAAATCATCTTAGGTCATACTCGGTTGTATGATTGGTCGTCACCATTAAGCCATTAATCCTTAGCGCGAGTTCTTGTCTAAGACCTTCGGAGTTCATACTCGGTTGTGTGATGGGCGGTACCTACATCCCTTGGTCCTAGAAAGAACTCTTAACATTTAAAAGCGGTTCACTTAGGTGTTCCGTCACTATGAATGGTAAAGCGGGTCTCCCTCGTTATTTTCGGATATTTTACACCCTTTCAAGGGTAAGCATGAGTTAATAGTTTACAAAACTTGGTTAAAGCTATGTTTTCTACCTTCACGTTTATAACTTTATCTATGGTCGCATGAGTATTGGGTTTCATATCACGTTCAATGAGTATTTGTATTTAAAGCTTTCATTTCTAATGTCATTTTGGTCTAAAGCTTTTATTATGGAAATAATGAGTTTGGGAAAGATGTTGCTTTTATAATGAAGTGGTTTCATTTGAGAAATTATCTTTTATCAAACAAATTTTTTGATTTCAAATCAATTATAAATATGTTATAAACTCTTGAGCTCACTAGGCGTTAAGGCTAACCCTTTTTCTTTGTCGGCCGTTGGGGTTGGTACTAGCAACACATATAGACTTGAGTGCTAGAAGTAGCACGTTAAGGACCTAGCTTTTGGTGACGTATTCCACTTTCGGAGATAGTGACTCTTTTGGGTTTAGGAGCACGCGACCGTAATCAAGTCTTAGTAGAAGACTTATTATACATCTTTCAAAGATGTTTTATAGAATAGTTGTTCAAGGTACTCCAAGTATTGAATTATAGGAAGTGATTTATCTTTCAATTGATGTATTATTGGAAATTTTAAATTAGTAGCTCTTTCCAAATTTGAGGGTGTTACATATATTGCTTGAGCTCTTAAAACTACCAAATGAAGGTCCTAAATTGTTTGAAAAACTAATATTTCACATTTTTACAACGACTGTTTCATGTGCAGGTCAAAACTATTACTACATGATTAACAGGAACCAAGATTTAAAATGGCGTGAGGCGTGGCAGCAAGGCCAAGCCTTAAGCCTTAGGAGCCACGACGAGGCCGAGGCGTTTTTCAAGGTGTGACTTATGGCGGCAGATCTTTATATCATATAAATTATTCTACACGTAAACATATATTTTCTACTATTACCCAATTATTTAATGATTTAAATTAGGTTATACATTGGAAACTAACAAATAAAATATCAAAGAGAGTAATAAAAACCAAATATTGCGTTACAAAAACCGCACATTAGGTCATAGTGTGCCACAGACATAACGTGGCGTGAAACATAAGCCTTAAGCCACGACGCGTCATGACGGCTATTGCGCCGAACTTTTTTGAACACTGACAGGAACTCATTGTTTCATTTCTTCTTATTACTTTAAGGAACTGTGCCCCCAAAAACACTTTGAAAATCTTTATTCATTGTCGTTATTAATTGATTTAGAAGACACCAAAATTGTTTTGTATTTGATCATTGCAAGAGCTTGAAAGTGGAAAAGTACTCCTTAGTTTGGATCACGTTAACAAGGTTTTAAATTTTAATTGATTGGTCAACTTTAACATGTTTATGTGAATTATAGCTATTTTATAATAATTCTCATGCAACATATGTCATGATATTCTTTTGAAAGGTATTAATTTATTGTAAACGAGGTAAAAACAACGAAAGAACAAAAAACTTGATCTACAAGACATAGAACGGGTCAGAACAGAAACACAGGCATAACAAAAAAACAAAAACATTACCCCAATGATAACTACCCGAAGGGCATATAAGAAAAGACAAAGAGGGCCACCCTCCACACCAGCAAGCAAGAACTCGAGCAGTCGGGATGGAGCACCATGCAGATCAAGAGGTTGGACAAGCATTCCTCTTAGAGATCTAGAGGAACCAAGCTAGTTGTGTTGCAAACAAAATTTCAATCGAGAGGGGTGAACGATCTTCAAAAAAGCTACCTAATTTTGAGAACTCTAGATCGTGTATAAAGAAACCCAAACAACCGCTTGCCATCTATTTTGATATTTAAAGGGTGTTTTTGTATATGAACTCAAAGGTGGGGAGGATGAATAGTAATTCGTAATGGTAATTGTTTTTTAATAGGAATATACTTATGAGATATATGTCTATTTGGTTGAGTTATCCATTTATTGTACTTTTTTCTAGATAAGCAAGGTGAGCAGGGAGTGTACCGGCTATCGATCAATCATCTTTTCGTAATGGAAAAAATGTCGAGGCGCACCCAATCAATTTTGAAGGATGCCTTTGAATGTTACAAAACCAAACTCATAACAAAAATCCGAAATGGCTAGGATTGCCGGGTTAATGCTTGCCTTTTGACAATCCAATTTTCACCTTTTAAATTTCCAAATTTATTACGTTTGCATTTTTTTAAGGAAAGTAGCAAGAAGGTTGGACCGGCGCCCTTCCCTAACAAAAAGAGTAACATATCAACTATTCTACCTTGATATTTAGAAAAAATGTCTAGTTTTCATTTTTATGGTTTAACATGTGCCTGTTTGAAAATATATTTTGTTACATTAATATTTGCTTAATTACCATTTTTAATAAAATCATATTTTTATTAAAAAAATCATTTTTTATCCAAAAAAATATCATTCTTTTCTATAATTATAGTATTTTTTGGTGCACCTATTGAGCAAAAACCTTTGGGTCCAACTTTCGAAAGAGGCGAGAAGGTGAGGAAGAGACTAGCTTGGAAAATGAAAGATTCATCATGGGAGGTGCTATTTTAGTTCTTTGATGCCAAGTGTTAACGCAACCAAGTAGTAGCGATATCAAGGAATTAATGATATGATTCAACATTGTTATGATAGTTGTCTTATCATTTATAGTGTATAAATGATGTGTCGGAAATAATGCTTGTTGAGAAATATTAACCCCTTTTTTTAACGGTGAAGATTTTATAAAAAAACTATTAACCATTTTTACTTCCAAATTTTCAACAAATTTATATTAGTTCATTCCAAACCAAATTATAAATTAAATGAAAACTTGTGTTCATAGCTTGAAAAATACATAAGTAGGGATGATGTGCATAAAGTCATCTGATTCACTTGAATCCGACAGATCTAATTAAAAATGACCGGCCATAAATCAGATATCTAATTGTAATTGAATCAAATTGGACCCAAATTTTCAACATCCAAATTAGATTGGTCGGTTCTTGGATGACAATCTAGCATTAAATAAAATTGAACCAATCTGATCCAACAACCATCCAAATATCCAATTATCATCGAACTATCATCCAATTATCATCAAGTTAGTAACTATGTATAATTATTATCATATTATGACATTGTTTTTCAGTTGATATGCATATATATGTAATGTTTTTTAATAACTTAAGAAAATGTATGAATAATTGGTTGAAATGGTCAATTAATTGGATCAAATTATTCCAAGAAGTTAATCCGACCCCGTGGATAACAAATAGTTGAGACCAATCAAATCATTCAATAGATTTGATCAGATGAGATAACCAATATTAGTTGAATTAGATTAGATAACAAAATCTAACATCAAATAGACGATTGGAGCAGATAAAATCCACCAAAGTTCATTATATTTCAACCGATGAACACCCTATATTATTAGTAAGATTAACAAATACTCTAAACCTCAAAAGGTAAATATGTTTTTCAGGAATAAAAAAATCTTGAAACTCTCAAACCAAATATGAGCTCGTGTCCAAATTATAACCCAATTAAAAATTATAACCCGAATTCGAGTAAGATTTAAATTTTCGACTTCAAGGGTGTCTGGGATTGCTTAGTAAAAACAACTTTTATTGACTTATGCGAGCGTGGAAACTGGAACTGGTAATAAGCAATTTCAGTGGCGGATCCAGAAATTCTGGTGATAGGGGTCAGAGTTTAAGTAAGGATTACCTGCTCACATGGTTGACAATATGCTCTACTTAAATATTTTTGTTTTATTTATCTCTTTGATTAGGGTGATACTCTGTAAAAAAAATATTTCGAATGGATTCAAAGAAGATCATTTAAATTAACAATCAGACATTAACTCATAAACCCCAACCTAAAAATTAACAACAAAAAATTGATAATTTGACGCCAAATAACAAACCCTAACAATTAATAAGTAATAAAAAATTAATAATTATACATTACTTAACAAATTCTAGCCCTAACAATTTACGATTTAATTGAAAAAAAAACAAGTTATATAAAAAATTAACAATGAATATTAACTAAAAAAATTGATGGAGTCAAACCTTATCTTTCTTGGGGTCAAAACACATCTATATTTATAAAAAATTAAAATTTTATAATATAAAAACCAATTTTTGGAAACTTTATTACCCCAACTCCACAATGTAAATCCGCCCCTCAGCACTTTTGAGTACTTAAATGAGAAAAAAGAAAGAAAAGGCTTATATCAGTTCCCAGTTTTTAAGAAGTTAAATACTTCTATATCATTGAAAACAACTTATGACTTTTAGCATTTTTTTTAATCTTTTTTACATGTATAAGCAATCAGATACAATCGTTAAAAAACAATTTGATATGCTACAAGCTAATCTAAATATTTCTTGTAAAATTTATAAAAGCTAATTTAACACTAAGGGGCCGTTTACCAAATCTTACCCGGGTAAGTGCTTACCGGCGAAATTCAACATTATCACTTACTTACCCAGTAAGATTTTAGTCCACAAAAACGGCATCGTATGCAACAATTTCCCCGGTAAGCGCTTACCGTGGTAAGAGTCGTCGCAATCACTTATCCGGGTAAGACTCTTGATCATTGCTTTCCTTGTCTTCGTTCTTACCGGATAAGATTTTTGGTACTTGTTATATTCCTTCGATAAGGTAATATGACTTGGTAAGCACTTACCCGGGTAAGCGTTTGGTAAACGGCCCTAAATAAGTTAATAAACACTTGAAAGACCTACATTGTTTTAAATAAGCAATCCCAAACAGATTGAACAAACTTGCGTCTAGGGTTTATAAGAGGAGGGACTAAATTGGAGGGAAAATGAACATGTGATGTGTGAAGTAGAGTATATATAGAATCATAAATTAGAAAAGATGAAAGTATTTCGGTTTTCACACACGCCCATTACAAATCTAAAATCCCTCGATGCAAACAGGGTTGGCTAATCAAAATCTTTCGATCCACGATTAGCGCTTGAAATCGACTGAGTTTCAGGTGAAAAGGAATCGGCTTTCTCTACACTTTCGATTTCGTAGATTTATTTTGTTTGCGGTATTCTTTTCTTTTCAAAAATTGAAACCTAATTTGGTTGTTCTTGCTATGTGGGTTTTGATGGAATTATATCGGCATTTAGGGTTTCTTTAATCTCGATTAGATGACAGAGATGGGGGGATCTGAGCATTCAGGATGTTTGATTATTAAAAAGAAGGCATCACATGGAGTAGAAGGGGTTTTAGGGTTTAGTGATTCATCTCCAAGGAAGTTATTCAATTCAAATAAGGAGAGAAAGAGACCCCGAGTTGTTTTGAGTGACTCTGAGTCAGGTGACGAGTTATCCGACCCTCTTCACCAGAAAATCGATACAATCCATACTGAATCAGTTGCTTATAAAAAAGATCCAATAGAAAATAAAGATTTTCAAACTGAGAAAAGGGTTAAAAATGGATTAGATATCTTAAAGTTTGATGAGTATGATGAAAGGAGGATTAAGAAAGATATTGTGCAAAATGATAACAAAAGGGATCTTTATTCTGATGATGAATTCAACCTACCATTATCAGTATCAAATGAGACTGATGAAGAAGCTCTTGATGAGCCTGTCAGGTTTCGACGGGAAAATGGTGTTTTGAAGGTAATGGTAAATAAACACAAACATAAAGTTTCACATAGGGGTAATGGTGATTCAGAAGCTGGAGTTATTGGCAGAAAAAAGCTGAGCTTGTCCCATAACATTCGTGATCAACGGGAAGCTAATAAGAAGAGGCAAAGAATTGCGAATGTTAATTCAGTGAAAGGCAAAGAAAGCAAGATTAAGCGTGCTAGTTACACAGAAAAGCAATTATTGCGTGAAAAGATTAAGAATATGCTTTTTGGTGCTGGGTGGACGATTGATTATAGACCAAGACGGAATAGAGATTATTTGGATTCTGTATATATTAGTCCAGCTGGAACTGCTTATTGGTCTATAACTAAGGCTTATGACGCACTCCAAAAGAAAGATAAAGATAGTTTGAAAGCCGGTGTGGAGTTTACTCCTTTACCCAATGAGATACTTAGTAAATTAACAAGGCAAACACGAAAGAAAATGGAAAGGGAAATGCAAAAGAATAGAAGACATGAAGGCAATAGTAAAAAGTCTAAAAAGGCTAGATTGAAAAAGTCTGCACTTCAAGTAGCCAGTAATCAGCACAAAAAGAAACTTGGTTCGTATATGAGGCAAAGCCGTAAGTCATCAGAAAGCGGTGATTATGATTACTCAAGTGACAATTCTGATAAAGATGGTGCCAAAAGTAGAACTATTCGTAATAATTCTTATTCTGTAAATGGAAGAAAAAACAGAAAAATTGGCCGAACTTTGTTGGGTCGTGGTTCTGAAAAGAGGGTAAATTTGGAAAATAATGGGTTTGTTCCATTTTCAGGAAAGCGAACCCTGCTTTCCTGGTTAATTGATTCTGGAACGGTTTCTGTGGGTGAAAAGGTGCAATATATGAACCTTAGAAAGACACGGGTAATGCAAGATGGCTGGATAACTAGAGACGGAATCCATTGTGGTTGTTGCAGCAAAATAGTAACGATTATAAGATTTGAGCTTCATGCAGGAAGCAAACTTGGGAAGCCGTTTGAAAACATTTTTATAGAGTCTGGTGAGTCCTTGATGCAGTGCCAGATTGATGCTTGGAATAAGCAAGAAGAGTCAGAAAGCAAGGGGTTTCATGCTGTAGATATTGATGGTGATGATCCTAATGATGATACGTGTTGCTTATGTGGGGATGGTGGAGATTTGATCTGCTGTGATGGCTGTCCATCGACTTTTCATCTGAGCTGCTTAAATATGCAGGTACCATAGGCAGGTTGATATTGCAGATTCTCGTCTAATCTTTATTTCATTATTGCGAAATAATTCATCTATTATGGAACTTTAACATTTTTATAATCTTGTTCCTTGTTCATCCCCCTAACTATCTGATACAGCGTATAAAATCAATACAACAAACCACCACATTGATTCTGAGAATGCCTGTGGATAATCTCTTCTAAGATTCGACGAATACCAAATCCCAGGCTTCAAAAATCGAATTCATAGAACTCAAAATTTGGGAAAAGATCAAAATCTTTCAAAATCCCGTCTGACCATCCAGATCTCCTAAGAAACATATACATAGGATGCCCAAAACAAAACGGGCCTGAAAAAGAGTATGGGCCAAACACAAAATGCCCAACAAAGAAGCCCAAATAGACTAAAACTTATGAAAATGTCTAAAAAATACGCTTAAACAGTGTTTTTGGGGTTCAAAAGTTCGTTAGACCCCTACGGGACCTAACCATGGCGTGGTCCTTGCTCCGGGCTTCGAATCGACTGGTTGTGGGCCTGAAACGGACACCCGGATCGAAAGTTATGGCCATTTAAATGCGCCCTGTTTGGTAGCCCGATCATGGGCCTCCAAGAACATTAGGGTCCAATCCTCTACGCTCAAGCCCGCATCACTACCACTCCATGACCCTACTTTCGAGTGGGCTATTTTGTGGTTTGGTTTCTTTGTACTTTTTTGGGTACATGGTTGTTATGTATATGTCTAAATGGCCTCATGAAAACTACTATTAGGTAGTGTTTGTTTTTTAAGAGGTGCTGAAGAAGTCTGAAGTCTGATTTCACTTTTGATTTATAAGAGGTGCTGCTGAAGTCTGAAATCCGAATCAGTTAGACACTTAGACTGTTTGTTTTTACGTCTGAAATCTGAATCAGAAATTGATTTATAAATCCCTAACAACGTGGGTGTACACGAATAAGAGGAATTAAGTGGTGTGGTTACCACTTTTTTTTTCCAGATGATTTTCAGACTTAAAGAGGGTCTGAAAAAATGAAAAAAACAAACGGTCTCAATTTAAAAACGTCTGAATGAATAAATGATAAGTGGTCATTAAGAGGTAAAACTGAAAAAACAAACAGGGCCTTAGTCTGATGATCGGGTGGTTAGGGGGCTGAACAAGGTGCTCCATAATCCAGATACATATTGAAAAAACTCAAAGCATCTGGTTAAGAAAACGTTACCTCATTGTAATATATAGACCGATTCTATCTATGTAACTTTTTTAACAGGTGGATTGGTTTCTCGTATCTTCTCTTATTTCAGATGCTTCCTCAAGGTGATTGGCACTGTCCAAATTGTGCCTGCAAATATTGTCAAGTAATTGGTGATAAAACTGAAAGTTCACTTCTTACATGCCGCCTTTGTGAGAAAAAATGTAATAGTTCTTCTCTTCCAAAGGACATTTTAGTCTTTATGTATACTTATAAGCTTGTTACCTTGTATTGTTTGAAATACAACTTACTGCTCTTGCAGATCATAAGTCATGCAGCCCTGAGATGGATGACAAGCTTGTTGATTCAGATGATCTGAACTTTTCTTTCTGTGGGCAGAAGTGCCGTGAGGTATTAAAGTTTTCTATCTTATGATCTGAATATAAGTAAAATGATACAAGTATTGTGATGAGCCTGACTTGGAATTAAGACTTTAAATGCTGAAAGCTAGAGTTGTGAAAGATTATTTTAAGGTAAGGGGATGGAAAGGTATGATTTTGATGTAAAAATATCTTCGATTGATTATAAATTCTTCAAAGTAGAGATTCAAAACTTATAATCTCTAAAAAGAATTACATTCAATTTCAACAACTTCTCTATTTTGGAGATTCCAACATTAATTATATCATTAAAATATTCAATATATTTAATTCCCAACAAAATTATATATTTTTTCTGTATATTGATTGACCATTATTCTAGGAGTGTAGGTTGTGCCCATGAGAAGCTTTGCTCCCCAGAACTCACTCATGGAATGGTTCTTGTCACTTAGGTTGGACCCATGTAATTTCAACACACATCTTAATGGGTGGTGGCTAATTGTTTGGTAGAGAAGTTATTAATGCCAACGAGTAGTTTTATGTGCAAAAACCTATGATTTGTTAACCATAAAATTGAGAGCCCTTGAGATTTTGGTAGTCATCTGATAAAATCCTTGAGAATTTGGTAGTTCTTGGCATATATAAGAAATATAAGATATTAATATTCAAGGCATTATATGAAATGTGCAAGGAAAACACTCAAATACGATAAATTATATATAAGAAATATAAGATATTAATGCTTGCAACAATGAGAATATATAATTTGAAAATCTAGTGCTAGGCTCATATGGCTAGGTTGGTGCTTTGATCATCACAATTTACAACACGGTCCTCTGGTACCAAGTCATGTACTCTTTAGTAGAGATGTACAGGGTCGGGATAAAAAAAGCCTGGGCCTGAAAAGCCAGGTCGGGCTTTTGGAACTGAAATAAGGTCCGATTGGGCCTGACAGTCAGGCCATGCTTTTCAGGCTGGGCTTTGGGCCTCAACTTTTTTTTTGATTAACCTGGATATCCAACCCGCTATGCGAGTTGACTTAATCCCAGGATGACCACGCGCTTCGCGGGTAGCCTGGAGTCACCGCATTTGAACCTGCGTGACCACAACGGGATTTTTACTCCTCCTTGGAAGAGGTACTTTTGACTTTTGGAGCCTAAGTTCAAACCAATGAGGCGCCACCGTTGTGTTTTACTAGTAAACTACTTTTTTAAGTGCTAAGTAATTTTACAACTACAACTCTAATGTAACTTTAAGTTTAAAATTTTAACTTTAACTAAAATATTTATGACTTCAAATTATAGAAACAAATTCCATGCACTTAAAGAAAATGTCGATTCCGAAGCTACCATACTAGCTTGGGTTGTTAGTAATTTATGACTTTGAAAAATATAAAAAGATAGAATAGAATCGGTATCAAATTAAAATCATTTGAACTTAAATAAAATAAAATTGTATCTAATGAATTAGAATCGTTTGGGTTTTGAAATTTGTGCTCTTTGTCTTTTATTCTTGAGTAGTCCTTAACCTTCGGTCTTCATTTCTTCAGTTATTTGTTTCTTTGGGATCAATATTCTTGGGTTTCATACTCTTCATCTTCCAGAGTAATTTCTAGCACTTCATCAGCGGTGTCGTTGGGAGTTGTGAATGTGTTTTGCTCTTCCTCCAATAAGTCATCTTCGATTTTAACAAGTTCGCTCTCCCATGATTCTTTATCTTGAATTCTTTCGTTCTATCCTAGTAGTCCTTCAAACATACACACATCTCCATTGATTCTTCCAAAAGACGCGACCTCTGGTCATTTAGAATCCTGCCACTTAAAGAAAATGTCGATTCCGAAGCTAGCATACTAGCTTGGGTTGTTAGTAAGTCATGGGCCATGCTAGGGAAATTGTGTTTGGTGTTCCCTCCACCATTGCAAAACATCAATTTCTATAAATTGCGTTTCACTCGTACACATAAAACAATTACTACCCGTGTACAAAAAAATTCATCTAAATTTGAACTTACTCTTTTAATTTTATTTGCTTTATCAGCAATAAAGTTATAAAGAAAGTTCCCTCCTCGACTAGAACTTGTACATACTCTTTGTCATTTGAGCTCTTACTTCCGTAAATATCATCATATTTTATGAATAGTTGCTTAAACACGGAGTTAAACTTCAATTTAGCATTAGCGGCATGATTCTTGTCTAAATCTTTACAACTTAATGCAAATCAGATATTCCATCTATTAAACTTTCAACACCTAGATAGCTTTAGTGGAGGATTAAAAGCCGAGGCACATGTGAAAACTTGAGGCAATTTCGTAAAATATTATAATAATTTACTTCTCATGTCACGTGCTACATGCGACAAGACTTGTATATGATTCGGTCATTGTTTTACCCCCTTTTAAAAACATATTCTAACATTCTTCTAAAGTTTTGTAGGGGCAATTCAAAGCTTTTTAAACCATCTTTTACCACTAAATTGATGATATGACATACACAACGGGTGTGAAGTAATTTAGAGTAGTCTTTAAGTTAGCAAAACAAACATCATTATTACTAGCATTATCATACGAAATACTAATTTCTTTTATCTTGTATGTAAAAAATTTATAAGAAAGAAGCTAATAATAAAGTTTTAAACCTGAGAGTGGGTGAGGGAATGCCTCAAACGCGATTGTTCTTTTGATCTATTTCAAGTCATTGGATCAATCCAATGGCAGGTAATGCATAAGTATGTAGAAGCTTGATGATTGGCACTCCAAACGTCGCATGGTAAGGCCACACGATGATGTAGGTTATGAAAAGTCTTTTGCATGTCTTGTTTGGCCATGTCCAACATTTGCAGTGCATCACATTGATTTTAGTGTAGTACGACTTACCGGTTTGTATTTTGGTTAGATGGTGTTTTGTATCCACGTGATTAGTTGATTGTCCAAATGGTGAAATTGTAGGCCTTCTTGCGTCACCCATCTTTGTAGCCCAACTCTGACAACTTTCGTCATTGAATATCCAATTGGACAAGTTAGGACCAATTTGCATTTGATCCGCTTTCGTCCCATGTTTTTTTCGCATTGGAACAATAACAAGCTCTTTCTGTATGCCGTTTTAAAGTGGAATTCCTGAAGTCGTTAATAGACCCCCACATCTCTTGCATCAGGATTTCTTAACCCCTTCAACCAATACAAGATCAAAATGTTCCCAAATTGGGGCTTTTTGGTTGAGGTTGGTGATAATGGTATAGGTTTGGGTCGTGGTAGATTAGATGGGGTGGAAGAAGTACCAACCTTGCTAGCACTTTTGTGTGAAGACACTTTTAAAATTAAAAAAAAATGATACAAAAGAAGTGAGATTATAAAGATTACCATGGAACATGTGAATTGAATATTGTAATTTCAAATTGAGAGAGGTTGAGACTTGTGAATATAGAGAGATGTTGAGAGCTTTGGTGTGAAGAAATAGCATGCTTGGACTCTTTCATTGGAATTAACTTTCCCAAAAATACCCATTCAATGACTAGTTTTTTAGGCTAAATTGGACAATTTATTAAAAAGAAACAAAAATAAAAATAAAACCAAATGGCTCTTTTTTTTGGTTTGGGAAATGCCATGTTTTTTGAAAATTTAATTGATATAATATTATAAACTATAATAGCCTTAATTAAAAGATATTTGAGAATCTTGTTTTTAGAAAAATATATATTTGAAAATGATTTTTTGAAAAATTTAGAAACTGATTTTAGTTAAAAAAACCTTGTTATATCTAAAAAATGGCTTTTAAAAAGACAAGCTTTTCCAGAACCTAAGTTTTTCAGGCCTCTTAACAACTTTGACCGGGCATTAATGGGTTTTTACAGGCTTTGGCCCAGACCGGGCTTGAGACAAAGAACAGGGCTTTATTTGGGCTTTTAGAGGCCAGGCTTAGGCCCAGGCGTGGGTATAATATTCTGTCTAAACAGGCTTTAAGGCCTTGCCTATCCCTAGGGTTTGGGCCCACTAGGCTCGCTCGGGCTTCGAGCTCGGATTATGTGCATCTCTACTCTTTAGTAGAACACACTTACAAATAGTCCAATCCAACAACTTTGATGCATATTCCTTTGTCTTTGTTTCAAATGGGGTAAAACTCAAATGAGTTCATCACAATAAAAGCTATTAGCTTTCTCTATATTCCTTAAACTTCACTCAATACTTAACTTCACAGATGTGGATGAAAGGTATCCTACATAACTTCATTTGTTTTTAGGGATATGCTATGTTGTGCTTAGGGATCTAATCGTAGAATTTGGCACATTGTCGTTGCTTCATATGGTGAAATTGCGTGATTCTTGTAACTGAGCATGGTAAAGCACATTGTGGTGATGGCGATCGCATTTACAAGGTCTATGTTTATTTTCCTTGACGTAGCTTTACAAACGAGTCTCTTATTGCCTCACATAGACACTTATATATAATCGTGGGAAAATGTAAACAATCTGTATTTAGTTAAGAGATGGGGATCGTATATAATCCCATTGAATCAATGATTATGCATGATTCAATAAAATCAGGGATTTCATATCGTTTCCTTATATTAAGGCTTAGCCTCTTGTATATATTTTGTACAATTTCTATAAAATCAGGGATTTCATGGGATAATTTCCTTATATTAAGGCTTAGCCTCTTGTATATATTTTGTACAATTTCTATAAAATCAGGGATTTCATGGATCATTTCCTTATATTAAGGCTTAGCCTCTTGTATGTATTTTGTACAATTTCTATAAAATCAGGGATTTCATGGGATAAATCCTTATATTAAGGCTTAACCTCTTGTATATATTATGTATTATCTCTATCAGTAATCAACTCATTGGAAACCCTAAATCTGTTATAGTATCAGAGCAAAACTTGAGAATCCTTTTGGCCTTCATTGCTTGTTCTTCTGAAAAAAGTTTGAACTTCATTACCTGTTTCCCTTCCCTGAAAGTTGTTTTTTGGCCTTTATTGCCGAATATTCATAAGTCTCCTGTACCTACACCTCACGATCAACAACCAAAAGAATGACCGAGACTAAGGGGCCGTTTACCAAATCTTACTCGGGTAAGTGCTTACCGACAAAATTTAACACTACCACTGACTTACCGGGTAAGATTTTAGTCCACCAAAACGGCATCGTATGCAACAATTTACTCGGTAAGCGCTTACCGTGGTAAGAGTCGTCGCCATCACTTACCGGGGTAAGACTCTTGGTCCTTGATTTTCTTGTCTTCGCTCTTACCGGGTAAGATTTTTGGTACTTGTCATGTTACTCCGAGAAGGTAATATGACTTGGTAAGCACTTACTCGGGTAAGCGTTTGGTGAACGGCCCCTAAGTTTTTCTCCACCTCTCATTCTCAACCAGTAACTCACATTCAACAATTGAGAGTATTACAGCACATCCGGGCATCATACATGGATGGCAAGAACTATCTCATGTGGTCCCAAACTCCCAGTTGGTTCGAACCATCCTGAAAGGGAACGGAAAAATCAGTCATCTCACCTAAACCGGACCAAAACCAGAAGATTCTCAATTTGACGCTTGGGACGAGGAAGATTCTATGATCATGGCATGGTTATGAATTCTATGGTTCCTGAAATAAGGGATAAATGACGTTCATCGCTAATGCCAAGGATATCTGGAATACAATTCATGAAACTTATTCCAAAGCAAAAGATGTGGCTCAGATGTACGAGGTGAAGGTTAAGACTTATGGTAGCAAAACAAGGAAGCAAATTTGTAACCTCTATGGTAGGAGGTCGATCATTATAGGGTAATTAAAACCTAATGTCATGAAGATGCTACAATACTCAAAGACTTCATTGAACAAGACAGGGTGTATGATTTCCTCGTAGGATTAAACTCTGAGTTTGATCAAGTATCCAAATCCTTGGAAAACTGATAGTTTCATATTTAATGAAGTGGTGGCCATTAAGCGAGGAGAGTAGAACAACTTTGATGCTTGAGTCCCTTCGGCTAACGACTCGGTTACGATGGTTGAAAGTATCAAGATCGGAGCAGGGAGCATTGTAAGACTAACCTGCCCACGGCTCGGTGGCTCGGGATCGAGATGGACTATAGTGCACTTATTGCAAAAACGTACGTCACCCCCAAGCCTCCAAGTCACAAGTGGAGGCACAAAAGTGCATCAATAAGGGACAAAGGACAAGTTCATGTTGATTCAGCATAAGAAGGCAAACACGAACCAGCTAGCCTTAACCAAGAAGAAGCGGAGAAGTTAAGATCATCTTTTAGTGGAAAAGCCTTCTGTGTTCTAGGAGTGTTCATGAACTTGATCAACCCAACGCGAAATAACTCAACCCGAAGCAACTTGATGTCTAATCGAGTAGTAAAATCTTCAAACCATAGGTATTGGGTTTATATTGGGTTACTTTTATTTGAACCCAACCCAACCCGATGAACCCAATATCCTTTTATTTCTTGGATTTAATATGATTGTTGAGTCTCTATTAACACGTACATTAGGCAATTACACCATCATATATCCTCTTCATATACATATATTTTTAATCTATTCTCTATCTCTATATAACTTCTTTCTAATATGTTCAGTAGCTGTGAACACACACACACACACATATATATATATATATAGAGAGAGAGAGGGAGGTTCAAGGGAAAACACTAAAAAAGAGAAAACTGAAGAACACCCTGGGAGCGCTCCATCCGGACGGTATGCACTAATGCATACAAGCGTTTTTTGTTCCTATGCACTAATGCATACAAGCGTTTTTTGTTCCTATGCACCAATTCTTCTATCATTACATATGCATTGATTAATATTCACAAATTGAATGTTACAAGTTACCGGTATGCATTAGTGCATACCGTCCAGATGGAAGGCTCCCACGGTGTTCTTCAGTTTTCTCTTTTTTTTGGCGTTTTCCCTTGAACCTGACCCTATATATATATATATATATATACACACAGAGAGAGAGAGGCGTTCAAATACAACCCCTCTAAGTTATACAACCCATGCAAACCACCTATCCACCATCCATTTTTTTAATTTTCTTATTTTTTAATTTCTTGAATTTGAACAAGTTCTAAAATCTAACACATGTCCTTTAAATCAGTTTCTGACTCCTTACCCTTACAAAATGAAACTGAATCTTAGATAGGTGACCAAGACCTCCCCATTGCCTTCAGAAAGGGAATGAGAGAATTCACAAAAAGACCATATACCCTTTATCATCTACCTATCCTTCCAAAAAGTCTCTCCTACCTACAAAGCCTTGTTAACCTTAACTCCATCACCACTGCCACTACTATATATGAAGCATTATCCAATTAAAAATGGAAGCAAGCCATGAATCTTGAAATGCAGGCACTCGAGAAGAACAAAACTTGGGATCAGGTAAAATTGCGAGAAGGGAAAAGCCTGGTAGGCGCAAATGGGTCTATATTGTGAAGTATGCGGCTGATGGGTCGATCAACAGGTATAAAGCGAGGTTGGTAGCCAAGGGATATACACGGACTTTTGGTATTGATTACTTGAAGACATTCCGTTAACAATACTTTTGTCCTTAGCTGCTAACCTTGGTTGGGAATTACATCAATTTGATGTAAAGAACGCATTCTTGCATGGAGAGCTTGAGGAGGAGATTTACATGGAAGTTCAGAATGGTTATGAAAAAAAGAACGGGTACCAATATAGTTGTGGAAATTAAAGAAGGCATTTTATGGTTTGAAACAATCTCCTTGGACATGGTTTGGAGAATCTCCTAAAATATGGTAGCCCTAGGATAGGATCAAAGTCAAGGGGATCACACTTAGTTCATCAAGCTTAGGAGGATAACGGTCCTACTAGTATATATGGGGCTGATATCAAGAACAACAAGCCTTAAGTCGATGTCTGGCCAAAGAATTTGAGATCGAGACGTTGGGAAGACCGAAGTATGTCCATGGAATTGAAGTTGCTCATTCTAGAAATAGGATTTTTATATCTCAAAACAAGTACTTATTTCTCATAGAAACAGGACAAGGTGCATGCAAACCAACATATACTTCTATAGACCCAAATCATAAAGCGGGAAATGCAGAAGAATATGCCATTGTGAACAAAGAAATGTAGCAGCGTCTTGTAGGAAGACTCATATACTTGTCTCATACGGATATATCGTATGCTGTAAGCATGATTAGTCAGTACATGCATAATCCTAAGGAAACTCACTTGCGAGCTTCACACCAAATTTTACAGTACCTCAAGGAACACCCGGGAAAGGAATCTTATTTGAAAGAAACAACAGAGTTTGACTCTTGAAGCCTATACTGATGCAAGCTTTTATACGTCACCGGTTGACAATAGATCAACAACAGGGTACTGCACCTTTCTTGGAGGAAACCTTGTGACATGGAGAAGCAAGAAACAAAGTGTCATAGCATGGTCTAGTGGGATTTGAAGATTAACAGAGAAGGGCCAATGAAACTCTATTGCGATAATAAGTGAGCAATAAACATAGCTTACAATTCTGTTCAACACGATGGCTGACATTTCATCAAGGAGAAGCTAGACAGTGGCCTAATATGCACCCCATTTGTGCCAACTCATGAGTAACTTATGGACATTTTCACTAAGAGGCTAAGTAGACAATGTTTGAGAAGATTATATCCAAGTTGGGAATGGGAAATTCCCACTCACCGGCTTGAGGGGAATGTGGGAAAATGTAAATGGTTTTATATTTAATTAAGACATAGGGGATCGTATGTAATCGCAACAGAATCAATGATTGTGTATAATCCCATAAAATCAGGGATTTATTAGGATAGTTTCCTTATACTAAGGCTTAGCCTCTTGTATATATTTTGTACGATTTCTATCAGTAATCAACTCAATGGAAACCCTAATCTGAATATCAAAATTTAAAGAATTCATGTTCTTGATTTATTTAACAATTAGCATCAAGGAAAAAAATATCAGAATCTGTAGTTTCCCATCAATAATTCGGTACAACCATCTCCTTCTATATGTAGCTTTGTATAATTCCATAGATAAGTAACCAAGCATGGTCACTCTTTAGATCCTCAAGAATCTCATATACTTTGCATGCATGGTTAGTCGTGGTTTACATATACATATCCGTAAGTATTTATTGCTTCTAAAGCTAGAACATTTATCTCTGAGATATGCATAGCTTGGATATATGAAGCCTCCAAAGCTGATTTCTGCCATTGGCCACTTACACTTCAAGCATCTCGTTAATGCTTCTTTTAACAACTAATGGCTGCATTAAGCATTTCTAAGAAGTGACAAGAATGGGTTTAAGAGACAAGAATTAATTGGTTTAATTTTTGGATCAAATAATCAAACCAAGTGGCTAGTTAAGAAGTCAATAGTGCAAGTAAAAAAATTCCCCCAAATTATTTTACACCTCTATGTTTAGCAACTTAATCACTTTGAGCACTATTTAGAACAATCAAGTACAACTAGAGTCGGGTTCATTAGAGAATGCTACCTATTTAAGAAAATAAGAAAATGGCTGAATCACATGTGATTTTACACTAACATCATGTACAAAATCACATACGATTCAGGTGATCTTGCCATGTGGCCATAGGGTCGCTCGCACATTTTCTTGGCCGTTAATGTAAAATCACATGTGATTTTGTACATAATTTGGCTATTTTCTTATCTTCTTAAATAAGTACCATTCTTGTATGAACCTCCCTCAGTACAACTATATGCCTTAATGCAAATTGGGTCACTTTCCAACCTTCTTTTGAGATGACTAATCTTATGACATTGAGATTAAAAAATCTTTTGAATTGATTTATCATCCCATTTTACTTGTGCTCATCAATTAACTTTTCTACCTTGGAGGTAATGTCATTCTAACTTGGAGGTAATGTCTCTATTCCTTTTTGAGTGTTACAAGAAAAGTCCTAATCTTGGTCAACTTAATCATCTTTTTTTTGCAGCTATACTGCAGCTTGCAGAAACTTCTTTGGATCAAGCATGAATTGGATTCAGGATTTTCATGGTCGCTTATCCATCGATCCGACCCATTACCAGATGTGTCATCTGTAGGTTTTTCTCAAAGAGCAGAATGCAATTCTAAGCTAGCTATTGCCCAGTTGGTCATGGATGAGTGTTTTCTGCCTATCATTGACATAAGAAGTGGCATCAGTCTAATTCATAATGTCGTGTATAATTGTGGGTAAGTTGTACACATTGAAATTGTAGAAAGTTTTTTTTTTAGAATGACCATATCAATCTAATTTTTTCATGAAATTTTTAAACGGAATTTTCTTCTTTGCCCACATGGTTATAAATGCATAAGTATCTGCAATTTGGTCATCAGGATTTAGTCGATATGAAGATTTAAGATTTAATTTAGAACACCTTTATATTTTTGTTAAGATGGAAGGAGTTTACACATTTGACTAGTTTTAATGTGTAAGGTCAATTGTTGAATTTTCTTTACTTTATGTACATGTAAGTAGTTAAATTTTACAAGATTAAGGCACGTTGACATGGGTATGTCAAATGTTTTTTTTCTGTCAATTTTGTTGGTACGTTGTAGCTTTGGGTGATTAAAAACAAACCAAACGAACCCAGTGTATCCCACACAGAGGTAGGTCTAGGAAGGGTAGGATATACTCCGAGTGGCAAGTTCAAATGAGAACCATAAATATTTTGCAAACCAGGGAACCACCTATATTTCATGTAGTATTCATGATGCATATCCCTCAATAATCATGAATATCGGTCACGACATTTATCATGAATGCCACATGAAATAGGTGGTTCCCCGGTTCTCAAAATATTTAGGTTTCTCATTTGAAATTGCCCCTATACTTCGATATTTACCCTACAAAATTACCAATGGGGATCTTTTCCTTATGTGCATTGGATACTTGTTCTATTGTATTTTTTTTTAAATCTCCATATTTTGTGTAGATCAAACTTTAGTCGGTTAAACTATAGCGGATTTTTCACAGCCATTTTGGAGAGGGGTGATGAAATGATTTGTGCTGCATCAATCAGGTAGGATACATTTACAATTATCGTTAAAGAAGTTTGCTATGTTTGTTGTTATTGGAACTTCTGACTTTATATTTAATCATATTCCCAGGATCCATGGAACTCAACTAGCTGAGATGCCATTTATTGGAACCCGTGATATGTATAGACGCCAAGGAATGTGTCGTCGCTTATTGCACGCTATTGAATCAGTAAGGAGATTATGTATATTGCATTGCTTGTGATGTACATCTTCAAGACAGTTTCTTTTACCAAACTAAACGAACTCGTTATGTCCTAACTAGAGGTGGGGTCCTGAGGTATGATGTACACGGACCTAAACTTTACCCCAAAGAGTAAAATGTTAAGGGTTGTGGCGTACTGGTTGAGGTCTTGGGGGATGTGGTGGAATATCCCATCTGTCCAGGTTCGATTCCAGGTACGCAACAATTGTGGCCGCTGAGTTTATCAGGGCTGATTTCTTGCAGTCACAATTTGTCAGGATTAGTCCGGGCTATGCCAAGAGGACAACCTCAGAAAAGAAAAAAAAAACAAGGCATAGCTTGGGACACCCTTCCAGAAAAAGAAAAAAAAAACAAGGCATAGCCTAGGACACCTTTCCAAAAAAAGGAGTAAAATGTTTTTTTTGGAAGGGTGTCCTAGTCATAGCTGAGACTAATCCCGGCAAATTGTAACTGCAAGAAATCAGCCCTGATAAACTCAGTGGCCACAATTGTTGTGTATGCCTGGAATCGAACCCTGGACAAATCGGATATTCCACCACATCCCCCGGGACCTCAACCACAATGCCACAATCCTTGTGAAGACCCCTAGCGTATAAAAAGTGTCATTTCTTTTGCTTACTTATATCGATCTTCTCTAAATTTAAGCATACCTACTTTTCTCCCTCTCGCACACTTTTCACAAGTCAGCGGTCTTCATGGAAACAACTACTCTACTATTTGAGGTAGAGGTCAGGTCTGCATACATCTAACCCTCCCCATACCCCACCTCCAGGTGGGATAAGATCGGATCGTTTGGTTTGGTTTTTTTAAGTCGGTGAATTACTTTGTAATGTCTCTCTTTTCAGGCTCTCTCCTCCCTCAAAGTTGAGAAGTTTGTTATTCCCGCTATCGAAGAACATATGCATACATGGACTAATGCTTTTGGCTTCAGCCGACTTGACGATTCATGCAAACAAGAAATGTCTTCAGTTAATATGTTGGTGTTTCCTGGAACAGATATGTTACAAAAACCGCTAATGAAGCAAAATATAACTTCAGTCCAAGGTTTTTTTTTTTTTTTTTTTTTTTTTTTTTTTAATATCCATATTAATTACTCTTTCGAATTTAGTAAAAAACTTAGTTTTTTCTTTATGGGTGCTGTAGGCAAGAAAGGTGTTGAAGTAGAAGATTACAATAAATCAGAATTGAAAGATACAGCCATGGAGGATGGAAACCATTCTGAACCTGAAATCTGGTTATCTGGAAAGAAATCTGATTCCAATGTTCTAAAAAATGTGGTGGAGGATGGAAATGCTGGTACTGATTCCGGTTCCGTGGTAGAAACAATTGATTTGCGGAATGGGAATGGGACGGCAATCGGAATTACTGATGCCAATTCACTTCAATCCCAAGTTCCTGATACCATTTCCACAGATATTTCCCATGAACCTCAACTTCAAGTTACAACAAAGGACTCTGTTTCCATTGATGAAGATTCTGATTCCATTCCTGCACAGAATGGGGATCAGAATGTGACTGATTTACTTTCACCTACTGATATTTCATTCCCAAGAAAGGAATCTGCTTCTATAGATTTACATTCTGTTTCCATGGAAAAAGAGATTGATGTGCAGGGTGGATGCAACAGGAGTGTCTGATTCCATTGTTGCTCATTGTACAAGAAAATGAAGAAAACAATAGAAAGGAAATTATCATATTCATATAGACATGATCTTGTGTAGATTCCTAGTGGTTTTTTAAATGAGTTGCTTTGCAGTTTTTCAAATATTTCAGGCAAGCAAGTATACCATAAATATCGAACATGGAACGAAAAAAATCATTTGTGATCATAAAATGAATTCTTTTTACCATCGATGTGAACTATGAACTATAACGAGTGGCTTTTCATTTGTACATTTTGCAAACCCCTTTTATTCAAACAATAACAAGAAGGTTACTAAAGGGCCTTTGGCCTAGTGGTATCGTAACTCTTGTCCTTCTAGAAGGTTAGGGGTTCAAATCTCATCAAAGGTTTTGAGTTTATTTATTTGTTACATTTACTGTATATAAATTATATAATTGAAAAAAAAAAATAAGAAGGTTGTGCTTTATTGGAGTTTTGAATTAAATGCAAATTTTGTCCTTGTGATTTACATAAACTAATGACTACTATCCCTAAAAATGATTTACCAAAATTAAAAAGTATTTGTAGGGACGGTAGTCGTTAATGGATGAAATTTGCATTTAACGAAATTTACATGTATGAAATTTGCAGCAGATATTAAAAGTTAAAACAGTGGTGGATTTAGGAGTTTTATAAGTGGTAACATCATTTTAATATAAAAAAAATAAAGATATAGATATTTTCATAAAAATTATCACTAGTTTGTTAGTTAATTCTTTGTGTTCTTTCATATCCGTGTTTGAATCTTTTAATGCAATTTTTTCAGAAACACAATTAATCTGAAGTTAAAACCTAAAAACTAAGAAAATGACATAAAAATGAGTCGAACCTACGTCTAGGGTGGGAGAATAGCCATGAAACCAACTATACCATGGGAAATTTATATCACTATTGTAGTTGTAGTGTATATGGTTGAGGATCAAAAAGCATCAAGTTAATGTCAAATAAAAAGGCATTGTTTGACAAACATAAACTAGCTTATTTTTTTAGTATATGTTTGGATGGACATAAACTAACTTATTAAAATATTAATTGGAGTAGTGTTTTAGGAGCATTTTGATATTTTTTCAGTTATAACTTTGATTAATATTAATTGTTATTTATTATTATTAATCATAAATAAATATCAATAAACACTAATTACTAATATTAATAAAAATTAACTATTAGTAGCTAATATTAATTTAAAGTTATCAATTAATTATAATCAAACATTCATATTAATTATCTGTTATTTAAAATATCAAATCAATAATCAAATCAATTATTTAATATTATTATTTCTTTAATTATTATTCAATATATTTAGTTATAAGAAAAATATAAAAATCTTAAAAATATATTTTCTTTACTTAAAAACTAGTTGTGTACCTCCATAATGCGGCGGGATGTATAATTCAAATAAAGCATGCAAGAATGCGAAAGAAAAAAAAGAACAAATTAGCACTATTGGTATGAAATACATAAATCCTTAGGTGAAAAACAGTTACGGGTCTTTTACCAAATGATTACCGGAAAGATATTGGCACCCTCATTTACCTTAATGGTCAACATTCTTGGTCTCAAAATAGATTGTTGATAAATATATTTTAGCATGTAAGCACAGAGTGATAGTTTTATTTTTCACTCTTTGTTATGTTTTAGCCATTAAGGTGATGGATTTCAAATAATGTTAGAAAAAAGATTAGGGAAAATTATTATTATAATCATTAGAGAAAATTGTATATCCAAAATGATCAAAATCTCTTCCAACTTACCAAAATAATCAAAAATTTCAATGAAACATTTAGTATGATACGAAATCAAAAGTGATTTCGTATAACACACAAATTCTATTTAGTATGATACGAAATGAAATGATATTGTAACACACATATGTATTTCCTATTACATGAGACAACACAGACACACACACACATAAGAAATGCATTCTAAGAAACAAGACGCTTTTGTAAATTTATAGTTTAAGCCCCTATTATTAATTAGTTGATTTACTTTAGGTCATTTACTTTTTAATTTTTTGTTTTACATCCTTATCACATTAACATACATAGAGGGTGTTTGGGATTGCTTATTTGAAACAACTTATAACTTTTCTACAAAAGTGCTTTTCAGCTTTTGATAAGTTAGAAGAGACTTATTTCTTAAAAATCTCCTTTATCACCGGTTTGGCACCGGTACAAGGTGTTTTCCCAAACACTTAAAAGTGCTTATTACCGGTGCCACACCGGAATAAGTCAATAAGTTATTTTTATAAGCAATCCCAAACACCCCCATAATCGTATATCAATTAAAATAAATTTAAAAAATATGTTTTTATTTTAACAAGTTACACCATTATAATCGTTTCGTCAATACCTTCGAAATGAGCCCAATATTGAATATTTTTTGATTTAATTATATTATTATATATTATATGTACTACAATTTATACTCTTATATTTATTTATTTAATTTGTGGTACATTTTTTGATTTTTAATTGTCGTGTTATACCTTTATCC
Organism: Silybum marianum; assembly: GCA_036898165.1. Classification (NCBI taxonomy): domain Eukaryota; kingdom Viridiplantae; phylum Streptophyta; class Magnoliopsida; order Asterales; family Asteraceae; genus Silybum; species Silybum marianum. The sequence goes on along the minus strand of CM072533.1, from coordinate 32,385,941 downwards.
AATGTTTTAAAACCCAGGTTTCAAGTTGACCCGGTGTGATGACCGGGTTCCGGGTTAACTGGTTCAACCGGTTCAACCATCGGTTCAACCAGTTTCAATAATTTTGTTGTTTTTTTTTCATTTTCCTGTGTACATACATATATAAAAACAAGTTCCATCTTTAATTAAACTTTCTAATAAGTTGAAAATCAATAATCTTGGCAATTTGGCATCAATTTCTATCCATATAAATATACAATATTTCTGTTTTGGCATCAAATACAAGAGTTTGTAAACCACATTCTTGAAGGAAATAAAGTACTTCTTTATGATTACTAGACATAACAATTTTAGTTGATGAATTATGTTTTGGCATCAAATACAAGAGTTTGTAAACCACATTCTTGAAGGAAATAAAGTACTTCTTTATGATTACTAGACATAACAATTTTAGTTGATGAATTATGTTTTGGAGTTATTTGAGCATCACAAAGATAAATTCGAGAGCAACACAAGACATAAATTCGATTATATTCATGATTTTCCAAAACATATATTAGTTTTCTACACATTTACACAAGATTTTCCAAACAAAGTTACCTGTGGAGAACTAGAGATCGAGAGTTGAGGGAGATGAGATGAGATAGATGGTTGAGCAAGATCGATTTCTTGAGATGGCTGAGCAAGATCGATGGGAGCAGATGAGTCACGAGATCGATTTCTTGAGTTTTTTTGGTTGGCTCGTTTCTTAGCGTTTTAGGATTTGGGTCTTTGGGAGTAGACGTCGATTAGGATTTAGGAGCAGAAAGAGAACTTTTTTTGTTTTTAAGTTTTTTAAGTTTTTTAAATTTTAGTAAAAACCGGGTTTTGAAAACGGGTTTGAGACCGGTTCAACCGGGAAAATCGAGAAACCTGGCGGGGTTGTACCAGGCCGGTTAGAGGCTTTAACCCGGGGATTATTAACCCGGTGAGTAGACCGGTTCGACCGACCGGGTTGACTCGAGTTTTAAAACACTGCCTTTATCACATTAAAATACATAATCATATATTAACAAAGTTAGCTTTACACTTTCGCAGGCTCCACTCCACATCAAGCATGTACATGTACATGTACATGTACTCCACTACACCTCTCTCCGCAACAGTGACTCAACCCGATTCAGCCTCTTGGACACGATCTGAGTAGCTTGGTGCCCCAAACTGTCTTGATGGAAAATCGTCAGCGGATGAAACGTAATGCTTGTGGTAACAACGACTGAAAATAAAATTGCATTGCATATAGTAACAATAAACCTCACTGTAAGTTGTATTTCACCCTTTTTTTCACACACCAAATGGCTGTAAAACGATCAACGGATACACACGTAAACGACTCGATCGGTTTCAAGTGTCTCGATAGCCAGATTCTTATCTTCCCGATTCTTGAATGATCACCCATATCATATGACTCCATTATACCACAAACAAGAAATTTCAAACATGTTTATGAAATTACTGTGTTAAAGCCTACTTATCTGAATGTTCAAACCTGTATAAAAACCCATTGTGTTCAATGTTTTTTATGAATCTATTTATCATAAGTTTCAATTGCCATGTTTATAATGTCGATTTGATCATGGAACTTGGAGTAAAAAGGCAGAAATAAAGAAACCTTTAAATTTATTTTAATTGATATACGATTATGTATGTTAATGTGATAAGGGTGTAAAATGAAAAATTAAAAAGTAAGGGAACTAAAGTAAATCAACTAATTAATAATAGGGGCTTAAACTGTAAATTTACAAAGGGTTCTTGTTTCTTTGAATGCATTTTCGTATGTGTGTGATGTAATACGAAATACATGTGTGTGTTGCAATTTCATTTCATTTCGTATCATACTAAATGAAATTTGAGTGTTATACGAAATCACTTTTGATTTCGTATCATACTAAATGCTTTATTGAAAATTTTGGTTATTTTGGTAAGTTGGAAGAGATTTTGGTTATTTTGGGTATACAATTTTCTGAAATGGTTATAATAATAATTTTCCCAAAAGATTATATCTAAATGAATTCAAAATGTTATTAAGGGTTGCATAAATAATATAAACAAAAATAGCAATTTTATAAGAGCCATTCCTTATTTTCATACTTTGTTACTTCAAGAACTCCCAAAACCCAACACCAAAGCAAAAACAAATGGATTCAAAATCCCATAATCCAATTAAACTTAAAATCTAATGATAATCCAAATCCCGATCGATCACAAGCAAGTAAAACAACATTGTGCTCAAGATCATTTGCGGGTATACAACAAGAACCACGGACAAAACGTGAACCGTTAGAGACGAGATTTAACCATTTGAAGAACGAAATAAGGCTCGAAAAAACCTCGATGTTCCTGCAATAGTTAGCTTTACACTTTCGCAGGCTCCACTGCACATCAAGCATGTACATGTACATGTACTCCACTACACCTCTCTCTGCAACAGTGACTCAACCCGATTCAGCCTTTTGGACACGATCTGAGTGGCTTGGTGCCACAAACTGTCTTGATGGAAAATCGTCAGCAGATGAAACGTAATGCTTGTGGTAACAACGACTTAAAATAAAATTGCATTGCATATAGTAACAATAAACCTCACTGCAAGTTGTATTTCACCCTTTTTTTCACACACCGGATGGCTGTAAAACGATCAACGGATACACACGTAAACGACTCGATCGGTTTCAAGTGTCTCGATAGTCAGATTCTTATCTTCCTAATTCTTGAATGATCACCCATATCATATGACTCTATTATAACACAAACAAGAAATTTCAAACATGTTTATGCAATTACGGTGTTAAAACCTACTTATCTGAAAGTTCAAACCTATATAAAAACCCACTGTGTTCAATATTTTTTATGAATCTATTTATCATAAGTTTCAATTGCCATGTTTATAATATCGATTTGATCATGGAACCTGGAGTAAAAAGGCAGAAATAAAGAAACTTTCAAATCTCAAGCATAACTTTCTTCAAATAAACATGGCTTATCCTTAGCAGAGTATGAGCGATGATTTCTTGGGGTCGGAGCCGGAATCGACGTCGAAGATGGAGAAAGGTCATATCAAAATCCAAACATAGGGACAACTTATCAGCGATTTCTGGAAAGGATACAAGGGGATATATGTGGGCCAATACACCCCTTTTTTTGAAGATGGAGAAAGAATCATATAGGCAGAGTGTGAGCGATGATTTCTTGGGAGTCGGAATCGACGTAAGAGTGAGAATAGTTTCTTGGTGAGAGGATGATTTCTTGGGAGCGGCAATAGCACCAGCTGCCAGCTTAGGAAGGGGTGATGGCAACTGGATGGACAAGTTGTACTTTGTGTATGGATGCTTGTAATTATAAGATTTTTGAAATCGTATGCTTAAAAGTGCAAGTACTTTGTGCTTTATATGTTGTGTTTAACACTTTTAAGACTTTTACCAAATTTGGTTTATAAAGTAGTGTAGATTAAAGGTATGCTTATTTTCTTTCACATAAATTAAAATTGTACTAAATAAATTTAATAAAATATTTAATATGATTATTTATTATATTTTATGAAAAATATTAATAAATTCGGATATGTGAGGTTGACCAATTTTATTTGTATTCATATAATATGTAATGGTCAATTGAAATCATAAATTAATTTATATTTTCGTAAAATTTGTTTTAGAAAATCCAAAAAAATTATAATATAGGTGTGTCACATGTTTACAAGTAAAGGTCGAACACCAAAGCCATATGGAAGTTTAGAGCCTCTTGATATACCTGCTTGGAAATGGGAGGAATTCACTATGGATTTTGTAACTAAACTTCCAAAAACCTCTCGATAGCATGACAACATCTGGGTTAGCACGACCGACTGACTAAGAGTGCTCAGTTTCTTCCTGTTGGGGAATCTTATTCTATAGATCACTGGTCACAGTTGTATATCGATGAAATCATTGCCCGTCACGATGTACCTCAAAAGATTATCTCTGACCGTGACTCTTGATTCACTTCCAAATTCTAGACCGGTCTACAACATGAATTGGGAATGCGCTCAGCACCGCTTATCATCCTCAAACCGACGATCAACCAGAACGCACGATACAAACTCTAGAAGATATGTTGCATGTTTGTGCTATTGAGTTTGGTGGGAACAAACTCTAGAATATAGGTGTGTCACATGTTTACAAGTAAAGGTCGAACATCAAAAGCCATATGGAAGTTTAGAGCCTCTTGATATACCTGCTTGGAAATGGGAGGAATTCACTATGGATTTTGTAACTAAACTTCCAAAGACCTCTCGATAGCATGACAACATCTGGGTTAGCACGACCGACTGACTAAGAGTGCTCAGTTTCTTCCTGTTGGGGAATCTTATTCTATGGATCACTGGTCACAGTTGTATATCGATGAAATCATTGCCCGTCACGATGTACCTCAAAAGATTATCTCTGACCGTGACTCTTGATTCACTTCCAAATTCTAGACCGGTCTACAGCATGAATTGGTGGAATGCGCTCAGCACCGCTTATCATCCTCAAACCGACGATCAACCAGAACGCACGATACAAACTCTAGAAGATATGTTGCATGTTTATGCTATTGAGTTTGGTGGGAGCTGGGATACTCATTTACCCTTGTGGAGTTCTATTACAATAATAGCTATTATTCGACGATTGGAATGACACCATTTGAGGCTTTGTATGGATGTAAGTGTCGTACGCCTCTATGTTGGCGAGAAACAGGAGAAAAGAAGCTTGTCGGTCCTGAATTAGTACAGATCACCCACGACAAGATTCAAGTTATACGGAATAGAATGAAACCTGCTCAGCATCGATAGAAATCTTATGCGGATTGTCGCGGAAGACGAATCGAGTTCTCAGTCGGGGATCTAGTAATGCTGAATGTTTCTCCATGGCGTGGTGTAATCCGATTCAGAAAGCAGGGTAAACCTATCCCTCGTTTCATTGGGCCATTCAAGATATTGGAACGTGTTGGAAAGCAAGCATATCGACTTGAGTTTCTAGAAGAACTCACAGATATCCATGATGTTTTTCATGTTGGTTATCTAAAGAAATGTCTCGGTAAACATGAGGAGGTGGTTCCATTAGCAGAAGTCAAGGTAGACGAGAAGTTGAGATACATTGAAGAACCTGAGGCTATCTTACATGAACGAACGGTGAATCTGCACAACAAGGTTGTGAAACTGGTTTTGGTTAAGTGGAAGCATCACCGAGGGCCAAATTGGACTTGGGAGAATAAAGAAGAAATGATTGCGAAGTACCCAACCCTGTTTGAACAACGATGATTCCGGGGACGGAATCTTCAAAAGGAGGAGGTACTTGTCACATCCACCCTCATAAATATGCTTAGCTAGTGATTATAAACATGTATTATATGTTAAAGCATGTTTTAATGTGTTAATTGTGTATTAAAAAAAGAACTTGCTAAATGCTTAGTGTATTGATGATCTATAAGTTGAACCCATAGTTGGAGTGAGATGTAGGAGGTAAGTTGGTGCTAACATCTTACAAATGACTTAATTAGAAGATGTGAGGTTCACGACACAAAGTACATTGTCTAAATGGAAATCGGGTAGGTAACTAGAGTGCCTAAATGGGAAAAATCTACTCAAAAATTGAACGGGTGGTCTAAATAGTGATGTAAATGTTGGCACACCTTTGAATAAGTTAATATGAAGTGTTAGAAGTGACTGAGTCGAAATAGTGGCGTAAATTTTATTGTATGCAAGTTTTAAAAAGTACGTTGTTATTTCGGTAAACTATGCGCACAACACTCAAATGGTAGGTGTTTGATGAGATGTTAAGCTTTGAAACTAGGTTTTGAACCTATTAGGATTAGGAGTTGTTGGAGGTGTCGGGAAAAAAAACATGATTTTTTACCCCATTTTACTTCTACAAACTTCTAGAGTTATGGAGGTGTGATTTCACACACATAGAAGATGATCTAATATCATTCTTGGTGAATCAAACAAGAAATTGAAGGTATAAAGCTCCTATCTTTATCTAGTTCATGTGTTGTATCATTTGATGGAGATTAGGGTTAGAGTTTGATGAGAAATTGATAATATCTTGGTATTTTGAGTATATTAAGGTATATATTTTGTTAATTAGTAAAAAGGACGGATAAAGTTACAAGAATTAGTTGAAGTTGTTGGATAGTATCCCGTACAAAGCACTTAAAATAAAAGAGTTTCAATGTTCTTTGACAATTTAAGACATGTAGTAAATGTGTCCCTGATAGCTAAAATCGTTCGTGTTCACACAATGGGCACAAGGTCCCCACAGTGGCGGTGCAAGTACACGCCGACATTATGATCGCTGGCAAGTAATAAAGTGGTAAAGTACCAGTATCGTTTCTACAGGGATTGGAACTACTGAGAATCAGAGACGTTCATGAACTTCTTAATAAAGTTTCGGGTTTGTTTTAAAATGGTTTGTAGAGTTGGTGAAAAATTGTAAGTAACAAGATAAACTGATAATAAAACTATGGGTACAGGTGCAAGTATCCCTTAAGATAAATACAATAATAATATGGTCAAAAATTCATAAGAAACCTAAAGAACTCCCGATCTCTCGAAAGTGAAGTTTTAGAGACGGCTTATAAATTTCCATAAAGTTCCCCTTTTTAGTACTTTAAAGTTTGTTGATTGAGGTTCAGATTATATTGGGCAAACGGAATATATCAAAATCTTTTTGTGATATAAAGTGTGACAACCAAATAAACCCTAGCTAAATACGTACAAAGTCCGTATCTCTACGTGACTATTCAATGACTCTCTCAAATCTTTGTGCATCACTTAAACCGTATTTCGGACCCGTTCATCTCTGGGTCTAGAATCTAATATTAACACTTCAAAGTGACCGGCTTATCCGCGTTGAGTTTAAGTCCCAATTTTAGTGACCAAACATTTAAAATACTAAAAATGAGAACACCCACATATTATATAAAATAGTTAAACTCACACCCACACCCATAGCGATATTTAGCTCATAATAATTACGGAAAGCATAATAAAGACAATGAAATAAATATTAAACATAACTTTCATTAATAATAGATAAGATTTCAACAATACATAAGTGAAATAAATTACAGTTAAATACAAGGAAATTAAATAGTAAACTAAAAACTTAAAGTTAAAAGATAGAAATTTCAACTAGAAGGTGAGACTTTCAGTTGAGAATGGTGTGTTGCAAATGAGCCCAATGGCTCCTTTTATAGGGGGGAAAATTGGATAAGAGCCACACACAAATATCCAAAGGATCCACACATGTTAAAGCACCATGGTTAAAGAGACCATCCTCTCTTCTTGTTATCCAAAAACGTCCAGCTTTCCAGGTATTTTCCAGCTATAAACAACTTGACATTCCAAGCAATTTCCCACCGAAAAGTTAATCTTTAACTATGAAGTTTGCAGCACATCCCACAGTGGTACCACTGTGGGCAGAATCCAAGAATAAAAGGATGCAAAGAACGAAAATAAACCCTTGGTATGTTATCATCACTTAAAAACAATTTTATGAGAAAAGAAAGCAAAAGATGCTAATAGAAATAAAAATAAGAATATAAAAAGGAAGAAAAGAACAAGAAATAACTCACAAAAATGAGAGTTATCACACCCTCAAACTTGAACCATTACTTGTCCTCAAGTAAAAAAAATTGAACTTACGGGAGAAGTGTCGAATTCTAGCTTGACAGACGTACAACTTGCTTACATGATCATTGAAGTGCTGAAGTTAATTGGTAGGACTTTTTGGGCTTGTGTATGGACTAAAACAACGGGTTTTTCCTACCCTCAAACTGTCTAATTCCACAAAAGGGATTGAGAATTTTCACGAAGATCACTTTTGTTTTGTGTTTGACAATCGTTGAGACCCAAAAAAAAATGTCTTTATGTTTAAAATCATTGATTGTTTTTCTTTCTTCCGATTTTTTGGTAGAACAAATAAATGCTCTAAATTTATTTAAACGACTAAACCAGTACACTTACATACCGGTTTCCCTCACCCTCAAACTTTCAAAAGAAACAATGTCCTCATTGTTGAGAATGACGGTCCAAAAGGGCAAGGGTTGGGTATCAACGGGAAGGTGTTTGGCCATATGTGAACAATGGCCTACGTCAGTTTAACCAAAACATTTCGCGTGATCATGCAAAGCTATTGTACCTGAAAAAATTATGAGCAAAGCCAGAAAAAGAAAAGGACAGCATATCATTATATCATCGACCTTAGTCAGTAGATACATCAACTTTGCAAGACAAATACCGAAAGGCAAAGTTGGTAATTTAAGAACAAAACAACCCGAAATGATTCAAATGGAAAAGGAAGCATATAAGTTGTTCAAAAGACGATGATAAAGTGCCAAAGGGGTAATTAATTCATTGCATCCCAGTCTTCGGGATCACGACTGGAGAATGGTGCGGTTAGTGTGACTGAAGAAGCTGGAACATAGGAGAGTTGGACGACGGTGGGGAGGTCGAACTTGTGGTTAACACAACGTGACTCTAGCGAGGATGATGGTGGTCAGCAATGATGAAGTGTAGATGGTCGGCGGACCATCAGCAATGACAAGATGGTTGAGGTAGCCATGGTGGCACTGGTGATGCGATGGTGGTTGCCATCTGGACTGGTGGTGCTTTGATGGTTATCGGGGCGACGGTGTTCGTCGATTGAGAAGGATTGCCTGTCTCGTTAAGTTCGTCGGTGATTGCAACACCGCTAGTAGTGACGGCGATGGTGGTCCGACGACGGCAACGGAGAGAGGGGTTAGGGTTTATCACCTTCTGCTTGGGTCTTGCCATTGAGGACCGATGGAAATGGGTTTGCTTTTTGTTTCTTTTTTACTTTGGAAAAGGGAGGAGGAAACTTAATTTCAATATCTAAAAAATAAAGTTTTACTTTTTTTAAAAATAAATATATATAAGAAACTCTCTGTCCGGTTGTACAAAGGAAGTACAACTAGTTTCTAAAAGAAAAACTATTGAAGAAAATCCAATATTACTTTTTGAAAACTCCCTACTAACTAGTTGCACAAGGATAAACCTTTAATCCAAAAAGAAGTACAAAACATTTTTTAAATCTTTTGCATAAAACCTTATCTAACTTATTGGTAGAACATCCAAAAGGAAATCCCTTTTTTCATGCAAAAAAAAAAATACCAGCCAATGAACCCTCTTTTATGTTATGCCTTGTAATATCCAGATACAACAATATGCTTATACAACCATATTTATTTATTTATTTTTATATATTCTTTTTTTGTCTTGTTTTTTTTTAAGATCACTCAAAGTAATCTGTAAAATTACTGAGTTGATATCAAGGTTATGTAGGATGCGATTCACCACCCCCACATATGCATCTTCAAAAAGTGGAGTGGTTTCATGATAATAAACACATCCACCGTACCAAATGAGAAAGTGTTTCATTTTTAGTGCACATGAAACTTTCGTACTGTCTCACCAGATGGATTTTTCGAGTTATCTGAACCTCATTTATTTCTTCATGTCGAATACAAAGAGTATCCCACATGGATTTAGAGGTTCTCATTTTCATGACAGAGTGATACACATCATATGACATAGATATAACAATAATAGACCTAGCTTTTGAGTCAACAACTAGTTCTTTCTTATATTCCTCACTCCATTGATGTGGAGTTTTAGGAATACGTCTCTCAGAAATGACTGGAGTAGTCGTAGTCGCTGGGACTAGAGAGTGAATGATCCATTTTCTATATAATAGGGGATCTTAGGATCTAACCCTTCTAGAAATAAAGTCATTCTTTTTTTCCAGACAAAGAAATTATCTTTGCTAAATTTAGGAGGTTTAGCAAGTGACCCATTGTCGTGGTAGTTTGTACTTTGATTAGCCTTTTTAAAAGCAAAAATTAGTTTTTAAAGAGTAAAAGCAATAAACATTGCTCTGATACCACTTGTTGGTCCCAAAGGATTCTACAAGAATGTATAAGTATAGAAACAATTTGTAGAATCGGGGAGGGGGATGAATACAAACACATTTTTTTGGGTTTTTAAATAAGTTTATTGAGATAAAAGAATTTACAAGTTATAAGTGGAATAAGAACAATTATTAAACCTATTCTATTACAACCTTATAATCACAAAGTAATTTTGATGCACAAGATAAGAGAGAAATAAGATCAGAGGTTAAAGGAGAGAGTTTAAGCATGCATGAAGATGAAGATATGGGTCTTCATCTATTTATACCCAATGCATTAAATGCAAGTCAGAGGGTACATGCCACGTGTCAAGTTTCCATAGGAAGCTTGTACTTTGTTCATAAAGCAACTATGCTTTTAACCGAATATGAACAATGACCTAGTCAGAGTTGGTAAGGACGTGGGAGACAATCAAGTAACTCCGTACATACTTTCCAACAAGGGTATCGGGGTTTGACATTTGTGTATCGAGGATAAGATCAACTTTTATCTTGCTGAGTAGACTTAATTTGATAACTGATACTTGAGGCTTCAAGGAAGAATACTTCAGGTATCACTAAGTCATATGCAAGATCTCACACTTTTTATAGACGAACGTTGCTATCACTGAACCGCTTCAGATCACGAGCTATTTGTCTCTATCTTCAGTTAGCCTTCGACTTTCACTGAAGGTTCTTTTGGTGTGAGTGTTGTTCTTAAGATCTTCTAAGTTCATATAGCATTCCTGAGTTTTAACGATCACTTGGTGCAATCAGTGTTTACCTGAACAGTAACATGAACTTGGATTTTCACTAAGTACAAGAGGAATCATATTCAAATCACAGAAAGAGTTTTGGATCAACAATTTATGTATCTAAACAAATCTGTCTGATGTACTTTCTTTTGGGAAACTTCTAAAACTTTTTGGACATGTTATTTTGGTATGTACGCTTGGTACTTTATGTATGTAATGGTTTCCACTTCCAATTGATAGGTTTGGTATAAAATGGTTTGGTTATGGTATGAAATGGTTTAGGCATGTTTGATTATGTAATGACATTGTTTGATTATGTTTTGACATAGTTTGATTATGTTTTGAAATGGTACCCGGGACTAGCTGAAATTAATGAATTCTCATGGTTTCTGCCGGCTAATAGGGCGAGAATGGGCGGCTAGGGCGATTTAGGGTTTGTTGATTCGGTTTCGTGGGATTTTGGCTGGATCTGAGGTGGTTTGCTGTGGTGATCGTGGTTTTCGTGTCGCAATCTCTTCTAGTTTTCTTTTCGTGATCGTTTTTATTGGTTGTTCGTGGGTGGCTGTCGTTTGGTGTGCTAGGGTGTCGGTTTTGGCCGATTTGTTGAGTTTGACTCGATTAGGGTTTGAAGGTGATACGGTTTGATCGATTGAGTGATCTGGTGGAATTGTGTTTCCTTAGACTTGATCTGAGGCTTCAATCTCCATTGGATCGCTTGGTTGGATCGTTTTTGCATCATGACTGTAGGTGAAGCGGCATCGGGTAATGGTTTGCTTGTGCATGGCGACGGAAAGAAAGGAGGTGACGTCAGCCCTGGGGCAGACGTAAGCAATGTCGCAAGCGGTGATGACGTAGGAGATAACGGAACGGGTGTAGGAGGTGACATCAGCCCTAGGGCTGACGTAAGCATCTTGAGCGATAGGGATGACGTCACGATGACATCAGCGAGTGGCGACAGCAAAAAGACAGATGCGAAGGCTGACGTAAACCCTAATGTTGACGGTAAGTCGCATTGGGAGATTAAGGAGCGTGTTTCAGTGTGGGACAGGCTCAATCCGAAGGTCTTTAATGGTGATGGAAAGAAATCTTTTGCTGCTATCGTGGGATGTGTTCCACAGCCGGAGCTGGAGTTTTTCCCGGTTGATAAAAAGATAGATCCACGGGTTCGTATTCCGATGGCAATGACAAAAGGTATGGCACATGAATTTAGTACGGTTCTCATGGGTTATTTTTTAGGTCCGCGTATCCCTTTCTCAAGTGTACTTAGAGCTGTTAAAAATGCTTGGGGTAAATTTGGTTTCCGTGATGCTATGGTTAATGACCATGGCTACTTTTTCTTTCGGTTTAATGATCAAGGGGGTTGTATGCATGTGGCTGATTCTTCTCCATTAATGATTAATGGAGTTCCCCTTTTTGTCACTAAATGGGACCCATCGAAGGGTCTGTCCAAACCGATACACACCACATGTCCGTTATGGGTTAAGCTATATAATGTCCCTCTTGTTGCTTTCAACAAGGAGGGTATTGCCAGAATTGCTAATGCAATTGGAGTCCCATTGAGGCTGGATGCGTGTACAGCTAGTACTTGTGACAATCTTTGGGGTAGAACTTCATTTGCAAAGGTTATGGTTAACGTTTGGGCTACAGGAAAATTGGAAAAGGAAATAGAGGTAGTTATACCTCGGCTTTCAGGTGTTGGCGAAGATGTGGTAAAAGTGGTGGTGGAATACGATTGGGAACCATCCCAATGTTCACTCTGCAAAATTTTTGGACATAGGGATTCGGTTTGTAGTAAAAGGGTGGTCCAGGATGAGAAAAAGGAAACCACGGTCCAGGTTGATAGAGATGGTTTTCAAAGACCTAAAAGAAAGCAATGGAGACCGAAAAATACAAAGTCTACACCTATCACTCATAAAGCCGAAACTTCAAATGTTAATAAAGAAACTCTAGCCTCGGATACTATGATTGGTGTGGGAAGCATAAAGCAGGTGAACGTGGAACCTAAGCAACAAGAGAAGGTTCATCAAGAGGCACCTGGTGTGACTCCTAATACGAAACCAATTAACTAGACGGGAGAAGGTGAGTTCTGTACGGTTAATGCGGGAAGGACACCTAGGGGTAAGGATGGTGTTGGGCAAATTTCGCAAGTGAAGGAATCGGGTCCGGAATTGGTAAAATCGATTGTCCAATCGTTTAAGCAGCATTTGAAGCCAAGAGGAGGAGTGGTACTTTCTGAATCTTCTAATCGCTTCTCTCCTTTAACTAGTGAGGAAGCAAGCGATGACGATGATATGACGATTATTGATACATCGAGGTTTCATGCGCGAGGGGACTTGGAAAATAATGGCTCTTTGGATACATTGGACTTGGGGGCTGCCCCTACTTCTTTATCTCAATGATAAAAGTAGCCGCATGGAATATTAGAGGCTTAAATGCCCTAATAAAGCAGCGGGAGGCACGTGAGTTTTTACATGTAAATAGCATTTCTTTGTGTTGTGTTATTGAGTCGAAAACTATAGATAGTAGTATGGATGAAGTGTGTGGCCGTGTGTTTGGAAGGTGGAATTGGGTTTCTAATGCTTCAGTGAGTGATCAAGGTGCACGCCTTATATGTGCATGGGATCCGAATATTCTCTCTTTAATGGTTATTGATTCACACCCTCAGTATCTAAATTGTGAAATTCGATTTATTGGTGTTCCGGAGCCGATTTTTATTACCTTTGTCTATGGTAGAAATAAGGGGGTGGAAAGGCGTGATCTTTGGAGTGGTTTACGAAAATTCAAGGTTTTTGTTCATAATAAACCTTGGATTGTTCTTGGTGACTTTAATTCTATGCTATTCCCGCATGATAGGATAGGGGGTTCATCAAGAAGGAATATTGATATGGAAGACTTTCACTTGTGCTTGGAAGACGTGGAATTATTTGATGTCTCCTATCAGGGATGTCAGTTCACGTAGACCCAAAAGCCAACAGGTGAGGGTGGAATCATGAGGAAACTGGATCGAATTTTGGCAAATTCGGAATTCTTGAATCGATTTGGGGAGGCTTCGGTTTTCTTTCATCCTAGGGGTGTCTCGGACCATTCACCGGGTGTCCTTTCTTTTAAGGTGGGAATTAAGAAAAGAAAGCGTGGTTTCAAATTCGACAACTTCTTGACTAATCATGATGATTTTAATCGAGTGGTTGAAGAAGTGTGGCAAAAACGGAAGCAAGGTTCTTACATGAAAAAAGTCTTATTAAGACTTAAAGATCTTAAATTTCCATTTCGTAAATTAAGAAATTCGTACGATAACTTAGATAAGAGAGTTACTAGTTTGAAGCGGGAACTTGATGAGGCTCAATTAGCATGTGATTTGGATCCGTTCAATGTAAGCATCAAGGAAGATATTGCACATCTTTTGCTTGCTTACCAACAGGCGAGAAATGATCAACTTGAAGCGATAAGACAGAAAGCAAAGGTCAATTGGTTGAATGAAGGAGATAGCAATACAAAAATTTTCTTTCATTCTGTGAGAGAAAACCGAAATAGGAACCATATTGCTGTTATCACCGACTCATCAGGTATGGTGTTTGATCAAGAGAATGTTGCAAAAACTTTTATTGATCATTTTTCAGGTATTTTGGGGATGCATGATGCGACGGTTAATCCATCTATGGTGGATTTTGCTTTTGACCGAAAGTTAACACTTTCGGAATCACTTCACCTAATCCGTCCTATTACTGATAAGGAGATCACAGATGCAATGTTCTCTATGTTCTGATGGTTTTTCTTCCAAATTTTTTAAATCGGCTTGGAAGGTGGTTGAAAAGTGATGCCAAGATTGCAGTACACAACTTCTTTTATTCGGGAAAGATAGAATATGAATTGAACCATACGCTATTATGTCTTATTCCGAAAGTCCCAAATGCCACATGTGTTACTGAATTTCGACCCATCTCTTGTTATAATGTCCTTCTAAAATGTATCAGTAAGATTGTTGCTGATCGGATGAAAGGCTCGTTGGATAGCCTTGTCAGCAAGGCACAATCAGCTTTTATTTCTGGAAGGCAGATCACTGATAATATTATGATGGCACATGAATTGGTGGCCGGATATCAGAAGCAAGAGGGAGAACAAAGATGCGCTTTTAAAATTGACATCCGGAAGGCGTATGATACTGTCGATTGGAGGTATCTTATTGAAATGCTTCAAGGAATGGGTTTCCACCCGGTTATGGTCAATTGGATAAAGTCGTTGGTTACAACGGCTACGTTCTCTATTTGCATTAATGGGGAATCGGAAGGTTATTTCCATGGTAGGACAGGGCTACGGCAGGGAGATCCCATCTCCCCTTATTTATTCACGGTAGTGATGGAAGGTTTATCGTTGATCTTAAAGAAATGTATAGAGGAGGAGGCGTATTTTGCATATCATCAAGGGTGTGAAGGTATTCGTCTTACTCATTTATGCTTTGCTGACGATTTATTTATCTTTTCAAGGGGTGATGTTAAATCGGTTGAAGTGATAAAGAGAGCCTTGCAACTTTTTCAAGAAAGATCCGGGGGGTTATCGCCAAGTCTTGAAAAAAGTGAAGTATTTTTTGGGAATGTGGAAATGGATGTGAAAGAAGCTATCAGGAATTGTCTGCCATTCCGTGCGGGTGTTTTTCCAATTCGCTATTTAGGGGTACCACTCTCACCGGTGCGATTAAAGGTCAGTGATTTTAACCCTATAGTGGTTAGAATTAAAAATCGTTTAATGAACTGGAAAAACAAATTTTTATCGTATGGAGGAAGACGGCAGTTGATTATTTCAGTCCTCCAATCTATGCAAACTTTTTGGATGTCAGTTTTCATAATCCCAGCCACAATTATTCATGAAATTGAACAATTGTGTCAGAATTTTCTTTGGGATAAAACTGAGGGAAAAATGGGAAAGTGTCGCATCTCTTGGGATATGGTTTGTTCACCGTTGAAATGTGGGGGACTTGGTATGAGAAAGTTAGCTTTATGGAACCGATGCATGCTTTTCAAACACATTTGGGATATCCTCACGAAAAGGAACTTAATGTGGGTGAATTGGATACATTCTAATTGCATTCGGGGGAGGAACTTCTGGATTATTAAAAAGAGGAATGAATGGTCATGGTTGATCCGTAACCTCTTAAACTTGAGATCGCATTGTAGACGTTATTTCATTTCCAATGTGGGCAAACGTGATTTGACACATGCTTGGGAAGACACTTGGAATGAGAATGGGCTGCTTATCAATATTATCTCATACCGTTTTATAAATGGGCATGGTTTTCGAAACAATTCTACAGTTTCGGAGATTATGCAAAATTTCGGAAATGCATGGCCGGATGAGTGGGTCCATCGATATCCTCAATGGCAAAGCATTCAGATTCCAAATCCTTCGGATGAGGAGGATGTATTCTTGTGGTTGGGTGCGAATCAAGTTAAACAATACTTTTCTGTCAAAGTAGCCTGGAAAACTATGGAAGACGTGGGTCCTTTGTTTCATTGGCATAAGGTTGTGTGGAATAAGGCGTACATTCCAAAACATGCTCTATGTTTGTGGATGGCATGTCACAACCGATTGCCCACCCAAGATCGGCTTATACAGTGGAAATCGGAACCGCCGGATATAAAGTGTGTATTCTGTAACCAAATGGTGGAAACTCATAACCACTTGTTCTTTTAGTGTTGCTTTTCTGGAAATATTAGGAACGCGGTCAAAGGTGATATTGGTCTCCAAAAATGCCCGAATAAATGGGAGGATATTCTTAATTTGTGGGCTTCGGGAGATTGGAGGCGTTGGTCTACGGCTCATAGAGTGGCAATTGCTGCCACGGTGTACCATGTGTGGAGAGAAAGAAATCGGAAATACTTTGATAATCATAATCAAGATGCGGCTAGAGTGGTGGCGGAAATAAAAAGGGAGATCCTCTTGCGGATTGCTTGGAAGTCTAAGAGAAAATTACAGCAGATTAATGACACGTGATTGTGTTGCTTCGGTTTGGGCTTGGTTTTGGAAGACTTCGGCGTTTTACACTTATGCTCTTTTTGTTGTTTGTTTACTTCGTTGGTGTATTTCGCTTTGTTTGTTTTGGCTGCTTGTGGCTTGGTTTGTGAGCCATAGCTGCCGTAGTGGCTCAGACTGACTTTGTTTTGGCGCTTTTCTTTGCCTTTTTCTGCTTATAATATTGCCTGGAGTACTATCTCCTTTCAGTACTAGGGCGAGAAGCGTAATGGAGTCCCCGGGGGCGGACGACCTGAGTGAGAGCCATAACTTATTTTCTGTCGGTCTATATGGATTGATCACAAGTCGAATCGAATGCACTCTTGTATATTTTTAGAATTCTTACTTTAGGAGATTAGATTGCCCCGCTGCATCGGCTGGTCAAAGATCACCCCAAAATTGATTAAACTGTTTTAAGATGGTTTGAACGGAGATATAGAAGTCGATGTTTGGAAGAGAGGATGAAACGATTGGGGAAATAAGAAAGATAAATAGGAGGAAAGAGAGGGAAAAGGTAGAAAGACTAAAATGCCACTCACGTAAGAGGTAAATGGCAGCCCTAACGGCTCCTTCTTGGACGAAGTCAGTGAGAGGCACCAACTTGGGCTAAAAAAACTCGATTTTGGACCACCAATATACTTTTATCTTTCGAGGGACGAAAAACAAAAGGGGGTATTCACGAGGGACCAAATTTGTTATTTACTATGAGATTAAATATGTTAATAATGCTTCATTAACTTAGGGGCGTTTTGGTCTTTTTTCTTTTTTGGTTTATTAAAAAGTTTTGTTTTTTTTTTTGTATTTTTGTTTTTGATTTAATAAAAATATAATATAATTAAACAAAAGAGAAAAAGAAGGAAAAAAGAATTAATATGATTTATATTAATCAAAATCTAATACAAATATATTTAAATAACAAAAAAGAAGAAGTTAATGATGACATAGAGGTTAGCGGTGTCTTTAACAATGGTTTAATAAAGAGAATTTTTCTCAAATAGCCATTCTAGGAACTCAATTTGCTCAAATAGCCATTTTTCATATTCAGTACACCAAATTTCAGTAAGCCATGACGTACTCCTACTTTTTTCGAATTTTTTTGCAATTTAGTCTTTCAGTACGCCACATCGAGGTACGTCGTGGCGTACCAGGTCCCTCAACTTTCAAAATTAGCAACTTTGATCCCTAGATTTGAGAGCTTCCAAAGAAAGAATCAAAAAATGTCACTTTTGGCCCCTAGACTTCAGTACGCCATAGCGTACTGAAATTTGGCGCAATGTCAGCTTTGGTTTCTAGAATTGAGATGATCCCAAAAAAAGAGTAAAAAAATCGCATTATTGGTCCTTGAACTATCAGTACGCCACGGCGTACTCCAATAAATTAAAATAATTTGATGATTTAATAAAATACTTAAATAGTTAAAATAATTAAGATATTTTTTTATATAAATAAAAAAGATTACCCAATAAAAATCATATATTTTTTCATACATAAAATAAAATTAAGATATTTTTTTCATTAAGATTGTTTTACAATTATTAAAAGACAAAAAATATTACCCAATAAAATTCATATATTGACGATTTTTTAAAAATTACCTTTTGATAGAACTATTAAGAAAATAAACAAATCCACGTTTCTTTTTTTTATATTAAGGATTGAAAACTCAAAAAGTAATTTAATAGGTTAATTTACTTTGACACATTTAAATACTACAAACACACATTTAAATACTACAAACAATAATTGAAACACACATTTAAATACTACAAACACACATTTAAATACTACAAACAATAATTGAAACATACATTTAAATACTACAAACAATAATTGAAACATACATTTAAATACAACAAACAATAATTGAAACACACTTTAAATACTACAAACAATAATTGAAACTGAAAATCTAGTGCGGATAGATATGCTGACAGGAGATGATCCAGTCAGCCTTCTTGTTGATTTCCGCCTCTAGATATGTGTAGGTTTCTTTGATGTCATTAATCTCTGCCTCATCTTGACGTATTTCATATTGTAGGACTCTTAGTTCGCGTTTTTTTTCATCGACTAGTGCCTGTTTTTCTAGTTGAATCTTCCGATTATCTTTCCACAACTCTGCTAACCTTTCAATTTCTTCGTCTGCCTCTTTACACGATGCTCTGAGCTTTGAAGGCATGACTTGAGTTGCCGAAGGGTTTGAGTCTCGATTGAACAAAAGGCTCTCGTCATAGGTTGACGGCGTATCGCCGTTATGTGAACTCCTATAGTTTTGCCATGTGACACCATATTCTAGCTCTTCATCATCTGTTATTGCATGATGGGCCCTAGTTTTGCCAATCTGTCTCCACTCCTCGTCCGTTTCAGGCGCTTTCCAGCTAAGCCTGAACCTTCTATCATTCTGCAGTTTTTTATTGCCTGAGCCTGAAGAAGTTCCAGACTCATGAACCGATTGCTTGCCGGAGCGGCGGTTTCCAGACATTGGTTAAATGTAGTAAGTTAGAGATTGCAAGTTACCACTTCAACATACCACGTATTTATAGTCACGATATTCGTCATGATATAGCCAGACATATTGGTAACGATATCAAGACAAACATCTGTCAATACGTTTCAGGCGAATCTTGACTACTTTTTCAGACGAATATGTCATAACTTTTCAGGCAAATCTTGACTACTTTTTTAGACGAATATCGTGAGAATTGAGATTTGTGGATGAGCTTCCGACAGGTACGCCGAAGGCAAGTACGCCATCGCGTACCTAAATTTCGGGGACCATTTTCGTCAATTTAGAATTTCTTCTTCAAGAGGCCTTAAAGTTGGGGACTAAATGTGACAGCTTTTTAAAGTTCAGGTGCTAGTATTTTTTTTAAAAGTTCACCGCTATAAATAAATGGTCCTTAAGAAGTACCAACACACAAACTTGCTATCTACCATTTCATTCATTTTATAACACTTCGTAAATTTAGCTAACCTTCAAGAAACCACGTCTGGAAACAACCGATCTGGCAAGAAGAAATCAGCTTCCAAGGCTGGAAGTTCTCGATCTGCACCGAAACAACCCTTACCTGGACTGTGCTCGCAACAGAAGAGAAGTGGGTAATGCATGGGAGAACTTTGACCGACCAACCAATAACCGAAGAAGAGCGTGACGATTGGGAAGACGCATTGTATAGCTACATGGAGACATCTCCATACAATGAACCACAAATATTTTCTTGCAGGGTTTTAAATCCTGACCCAAACCCTTCGAGAGACGAACCGGGAGATCATAGCGCTTGGGGAGAAATGGAATAAGAACAGGGAAATACAACTTCAAAAAGAGGCGGTGATTAATGAAAGTAAAGTAGAGCTTGCAGTCCTAGAGCAAACAATCAGTATGGAGGAGATGTTGGTAAGGGAAATCAAAGAAGAATACGACGTTCTAGAGGACACGATCAACGAAAAGGCTCAGTGGATCATCCAATGCCAAGATATCTATCCTTACTAAATGTCTCCATGTTGAAATGTTTGTTTAAGATGTTTGCACTGTAACATTTTCCATTGTTTAAGATGTTTTTTAAGATGTTTGCACTATCCTTACTATATCAATTTATGGTTTAGCAAACAATAACGTTAACTTTATTAAAAACATTATAATAGTTAACAAACACTTGAAACAATCAACTAAAAATCAGGAGCAAACTTTGGTAGCTAAAAATCAACATTAAGGTGAATACTATTATAGTCTAAAGTTCCATGTGGTTCCAACGACGTTGATGACCGAGACTGCCTTTTTTGGCTACCTGAAGACCTTCTTGTAGGCTCGCTTGATGGGACAGGAGTTGGGCAGTTTGTACGATTATGACCGGTTTGGCCACACCTGCTACACTTTCTCTGTATCCGACCTTCACCGCGAGATAGCCTTCGATCGTTGTTACGGGGTCTGCCCACTGGGTTCCTTGTTATTAGGGGTGGATAGACTGGTGGTAGAGGGGTATCTGGAGACAACCATGTTTAAGTAGGTCCAACAAGAAGAATTACACCTTCATATGTTTCCCGGTATACCGAGGTATAAAAGAAGGCTGAAGCCAAATGGCTACAATTTGTATATCCAAGATGTTTCGCAATGGTGATGGCATGACCGCAAGGTAACCCAGATACTTGCCATTTTCTACATGTACATTCATTTGTATGCATATCGACCTTTGCATCCCTATGACCATCTCGAACCTCATACCAACCATTTACAATGTCGTGTACGTTCCATCTTGCAGACTTACCCATCCTCCTTTGGATCTTGGCTTGCGCCCACGGTGTTAGATTGTTTTATAAAAAAGTATGAATTCTGTTAGGATTATCAAAAGAAAAATATTTATATTTATATATTTAAAACATTGTCATCTTAGGAACCTCCTTTTTTGTCGGTGTAGAAAGTACCACCGTTGTTGAAAATATCTGAAGTAATCCATAAGCATGACGATTGGTAATCTGCGGGCAAAACGGGACAACGCATTCACCGATTCTGCACTATTGGAGGTCATAATATTGAACCGAACGCAAGGAAAATATGCCCTTGACCACTTCTCCGGGCTAAGC
Organism: Silybum marianum; assembly: GCA_036898165.1. Lineage (NCBI taxonomy): Eukaryota > Viridiplantae > Streptophyta > Magnoliopsida > Asterales > Asteraceae > Silybum > Silybum marianum. The sequence continues at coordinate 32,364,667 of CM072533.1, read as the reverse complement.
TCATCCATTAATCGAGCTCCTGCAGCTACATGGAGTCGTAGAGTATTCATTCTTCGGGTGAACTCATATTCCGTATAGGCTTCGCATGCCTTCCAGAATTGATTTTTATAGTGTTTTATGTTTGCATCCCTCGTTTTGACGTTCATCTTGAGATGCCAACAACATAGAGCGTGATGGGTCGTTGGGAACGTGGCTATAATACTGGCCCTTATTGCCGCAGCCCGATCGGACATAAACACCAAACCAGGCAGATCACCAATACATTCCCTCAACATTGCCAGAAACCAGGTCCACTCGTCCGTTATCTCAGATCTAGCTACTCCGAAAGCAATTGGCACAATGTTGTTATTTCCATCCATGGCAACGGTCAGGTACATTGTACCCAAGAATCGTCCCTTTAGATGTGCAGCGTCTATTATAAGGACACGCAACAACTTTATCGTGAAAGACACGATCTGGAAATCATAATGCGGTTAATGTATGCAAATTATTTTGTTTATAATATGTAAAAAAGTGACAGAGTTACGCGCACCGCGGGGCGAAGGGCAGCAATACACTTGCGACAAGTGCTAGGATTGCAATTGCCGACATGTTTCCTTTGGCAATGAACACACCACTTAGCTTCCCGCCCGTGGTTGCCCCCACGATTATTGTTGACTGGACCCCATCTTTTGGGTGGCATAGAGTTTCCTTCCCATTTCCTCTTCTCTTCCACAACTCCTTTCTCTTGTCTCCCTTGAGCATAAACTCTTTCCATTACCTTTTCCTCTTCAATCGTCTCCCTCAAATTAGTAGCCTTAGAATTGCGTACCATCGCCCTCATGTCCGCCGTTAAACCTCTCAAGTAAGCCTTTACCTTATCCTTCTCCGTAGGGGCCGCATGCCCCACCAAGTTCAACTTCTCCATTAAGAGACGAGTGTATTCCCTTATTGAAGAATTCCCTTTCTTGAGGGATCAAAACTCTTCTTCAATTAAATCCATCTCTTGCTCGGTGCAATATTCTTCCAAAATCTTCTTTTTGAATGAGGCCCAACTTATCTTGGCTAGAACCGTCGTATTGATAGTTGAGATAATGATGTTCCACCAAGTGAGGGTCGTCCCTGTAAGTAGTTGAGACGTAAACTTGACCTTTCGATTATCTTCACAGTCACACGATCGAAAGGCTTGTTCAATTTCCCAAAGCCATATGATGCATGCCACGGGATCATCAGAACCGGCAAACTCCGGTGGCTTGCAACAAAGAAAGGTCTTATAGGAGTAAACTCTACCCCCTGTTTCGCCTCAGTGATCAGAAGATCATTAGTTGGGATTTCATTCTCTTCTCCAGATCTCGTAATAATAATATTCTCGGCAACCGCTTCATTTTTACGGTTGCTTGCATCTCCGTCCTCCGTGACAATATACCCAAAATAGCATTAGCTACGTGATATTTTGTATATATCATACAGAAAAGAATTCTTATTACCAAAGTCATATTTCATGATAAGCCCATTTCCGTCGACTCTAAAGCTTTCCTTTCTCAAGTGTGTCTACCCATATCTCACAAATCAACACTTAAAGTCTCAGCTTAAGTCTAGGCATCTTAAGTTCATACCTAGTTCGCTTAAACTAGAGCTCTGATACCAACTTATAACACCCTAAAAATTTGATAAAATTTAAACCGAAATTTAAATGCGGAAATTAACTAAATATAAAGGATCGCCCATAAGATGGGGAAAGGTAACGGAGTTTACATCAAAATACGAATATTAAATGACAACCTATTAATCTATAAAAAAATCGAATTATAGATTATGTTCGAGTGTCTTTAATATCCTCGAAATAAACTTTGCTAGTATCTCCAATAATTACACTCGAAGGCGTAATCCCAAAAAGGTGCCTCTACCAGCACAATGCTCCTCTTCGCTCTAATGAGTCCCATTAACATGATCACCTGCTAAACATGACATTTAAAAACATGTATTAGGCTTACGCCTAGTAAGAACAAACAGTTAATTGGATAAAGCCATAAAATATTTAATTGAAACGTGCAACACTTTATCCCATTTAACTTAATCTTGAAAGCTTACTCTTGGTGAGCAAGGTTCTTTTAAAAGTTATCGGGGAGACCCGATCATACCATCTTGGGTGGCGGTTATATAATAAGTCACCTCTCGATGTTGGCTTAACAAAGGAACTGATAGCAGTTGGAAACAACCAACAACACAAACGTGTTAGGCCCTCAATGATTCCAATAAAAGCCCGTGCTAGGGTCAATGGCAGTTGAAAACCATCAACAACACAATAAGTGTCAGGCCCTCGATGACCCTAATTTAGCACGTACGTAAGAGTCAGTAGCAGTTGGTAATAACGAACAACACAAACGTGCCAGCCCTTCGATGACTCAAACGTGACCAAAAAGGAACAATAATCCCGCCTTAAAACCGACTAAATGCCTATAGATCCATGTCTGTAAATCAACTACATCAATCAAGACATAGTGATAGTTTTCCATTTACCCAAAAAAAAACTTTATATAAATGTTTCCCTTTGAAATATGAACGTTATCAAAAATTAGGTCAAATAATTTTAGTTTCATAATCAAATATTTGCTCATCTAGAGATATTTCCAAGAGAGATAATACTATATAAACTACTCATTTCATATCCAAGAACAAAATCCCCAAATTCCTCATTTTGACCTAAAATCCTCAAACTTAACTAAATGCATAAATACTTGAAATGATAAGTTAAAAAAAGTAAATAATAGCATTTAGAACAAGTATTAGGTTTGTAAAGGGTTGGAAATGAACTCACAAAGCTAGAGTTTGAGAAACCCTAGAAACCCCCAAAAATGGTGGAAGGGATGAAGAACACTTGAACTTGAACACCAACTTATATACTTAAAGTTTCAATAAATGAGACCCTTAAATTCTTTAAGGCAAACCCACCATAAATGATTTTCTTGATGAGAATGAATGGAAAATATCAAAAGGAAAGTGAGAGTCATGAATGAGCTGAGGGTGAGAAAGAGGGAAATTAAGAATTGGAAAACTTTCTTTCAAGGAAAGTGGGTATAATAAGGGAATTAATGTAAAAGGGTCCAAACAATACGAGCGGCTTGTATGTGGCCAAAGCCACATTGCCACCCGCCTTACCCTCTGTTGTTTGACCCTGCTGAAACCATATAACCAACCATCAAAATCCTTTTCTTTCATTTCTTCATTATAACTACGTGACATGCACACATACACTCTATATAATAACATAATAGTTAATAATTAATTTGTAATTATTATGTAGGAATAACTTGGAAGTCCCATCAATTATCATATATATATATATATATATATTTGTACGTATTATATATATATATATATTTATGTATCTTATATATACTTATATAGTGTGACAACTGTCAAATTTGAGCTACCAAGTTAGCTCTTATTAAGTTTATATTAGTGTTATTTTAGATAAGTTATAAGAATAGGAGTTAGTTGGTTTAGAATGGCCGAAAAATCCCTAGCATTTCTGGTAGTCGCTTAAAATGTCCGGTTCCGACCCGTAACTGTCTGAAACGTCCAATACAGTGCCAAATGCTCTAATTTATACCTAATTTATATAAAATATATAGTTTAGAATGCTAAATATAAAAAATTTATTATTTATATAATTTAAACACTTTTGGGCTAATATTTGAAGGAAAAAGACCAAAAATTGAGAAAATGGACTTCTAATTTCATATTTTTGGGCTTAAATTAATTTTAAAAAAATAAATAAATTGTTGGGTTTGGGTGGGGACAATCTCTATGGCTGGCACCCCTTTGATTTCACATATAAATATTGTTTTGTTTTTAGTTTCCCTCATTTGCAACTCTCAAAATTCAAACCTCTCTCTCTCTAGAACTAAAGAGGCATAATCACTCTCTCTTCTCCCTCTCTTTTCTCTCCAAAAATTCCAGCCCTTTTCTTCATCAAAAACTCATCATAGTGCAAGATTATTGAAGATATTCAACACATTTCATCATCCAAGTAAGTGCAAACTTCATCTTCTTCAGTTTTCTTAACATTTTTGGGGAAAACCCCACTTTTTCATGCATTTTAAGTGTTTTCTTCTAACTTCTGTAAATTTTGAGTTTTATGGAAAGATTATACACCCAAAAACATATAAAAATGTTTACATAATGGTGATAATCAATGACCCAAACAATAAAACTCAAGAAATAGGTGAAAAATCATGACTTTATGTGTTTTTGAGTAAAAATGGTGATTTTTGGTGCTGACAGATTTATTGCATGTGCATAAATCGTCCATTTCTTGCAAATAATATGTTCAAATATCATGAATCTTCTTTCTAAAAGTTTATTTAGTGAGTTGGGTTTCTAATCCAAGTGGTCTCACTAAAAAACACTGAGTTTTGACACCCCAAATGCTCATAAGAAATCACGTGTGCAACTGGAAGTTCAACAGTAGGAAAACCCTAATTTGAACGACCATAACTCTTTGAATATTCTTCCAAATCACTTGATTTTTCTTCTGAAAGTTAATTTAATGAGTTACCTTTCAAATGCCACTGAGTTCATTAAAAAATATGGTGATTTGAGATTCCAATTAATTGAAACAAAATGAGTGTGCAAACTGTCAACCAATGACAGATTTGTGCATGCATGATCAAATGGCCATATCTCTTTCAAAACGCAATGATAAACGATGATTTTTTATTTGAGAGTTAGTTTTATGAGTTATATTCTGTTTGCAAGTGGAATTACTTAAAAATATGGAGTTTTGACCCTCCAAACACTTAAAATACTTTAGGTATGCAATCTGTGAAACCACCAGCAGCTAAACTCTATTTTGTGTGTTAGTATCTCCTTTGTGATTTGTCTTCAACGCATGATTCTTCTTCTAAAACTTTCGTTTATGAGCTAGGATTCATATGAATCCAGTTTTATTCAAAAATATGAAGTTTTGAGGCATTAACCAATTTATTAAAGTTAAATATGCAATCTGTCAGCTAATGACAGAATTGTGCATGCATCTTCGTAGTGCCATATCTCCTTCATAACTTCTTCAAAATCAGTTATTCTTATCTCAAAAGTTTCCTTTATGAGTTATGATTCCAATCCAACTGGAAATTCTAGAAAACACTAAGTAGAACTCCTCAAATGAGTGATTTACTAACATGGTGCAATCTGCCATGCCAGTTGTGACCCTTTGCATTGCATAAATTATTTGAATCATTTTTACATGTCCAAAATACATCAAATTTGGTCATAATCACCACAACCCAGTACTATATCATATATAAAAATATGGGAAGCTATGTCATATTGGAAGTCTCTACATTTTGATCATTTTGAGTACTACAAGTTTCTGTCCAGAAGTGAAATTCTGGAATTTCTTGATTTTAGCAATTATTGATCATTTGATGGTTTATAACACAACTTACGGTATAAATGACTATATTAACGAGCATATGTGCATTATGTATAATTGGATTATAGACAATCAAGTCGGATGTATGTGGACATTTATAAGCTTAAGACTTATCCACCTCCATAAGTAGTTTTAGACCCATAAGTGATGGTTTTGAGCATTTCTCTTTGTTAGGGAATCGTTAGGCCTTTGGGTGGGGATCGGATTGTGCTTTTGACTAGAGGAGCTTGCAAAGGTGAGTATTCACAGCCCCATTTTCAAAGTATTTTATACGTTTTGGGGTGAAATCATGATTAAATGAAATATTTGAGCTATTTGCATTATCGAATGTGAAATATTATGAAAATTGTTGTTTTGGGGCATTAAGGCATGTACACTAATAGATTGTATTGAGTAAAATGTTCCCTAAAAGTTTGTACACTACTATTAACTCAAGTGAGAAGCCGAGGGTATATGTGGATAGCGCTATTTGGACGGACAATCCCACCTAAAAACCGACAAGTAAGGGTGTGGATTGCAATCCCACCTTGAAACTATAGGTAGGGGTGCACTATACTTAAAAGGAAGATTCTACACATGTGGACTTTTGGTTCACCGCTGAGGTAGAAAGGTTCTACACATGTGGACTTTAGGTCCACCGCTGAGGTAGAACTAAAAAGAAGGTTCTACACATGTGGACTTTAGGTCCACCGCTGAGGTAGAACTAAAAAGATTTTTGTGGTCGAAGGTTTAGTGGTGGCTCATTACTTACTATTAATTAGGGTACAAAAAATGCCTTGAATGTTTTAAGATGAAAAGTTATCAAGTGTCATAAAAGTTATTTTGCTCAATATTCATTGACGCAAAAGATGTTTATAATATTGAAAACCTGTGAACTCACCAACTCTTTGTAGTTGACCTTGTTTTATTCATGCTTTTCAGGGGTAAGAAAGGGTAAGTGAAAATGCTTGTGTTTGGGGCGCATCAACATCAACCACGTTTAAATTTGAAATCATTTTGTAGAACATCTTATTTCTTTTATTTTGTTAAAACTTGAACTTGTATGATGTAATGTTTAGTTTTATTTTGTTATGTATTTGATTGGACAATTGGTGTTGTTATCGCTCTATCGCTATGAAATCTTGAACTATCACTCCCTGTGTTTCCGCTTTAGCGGGGTGTGACAGAGTTGGTATCAGAGCCATAGGTTATAGAGAACACCGGTTTTTCTATAAAACCAAATACTATAACCAAAAGTTTTCGAAAACTATTTTTCTAAACTAACTGTAATTTTAAAAGCTTACTACTTGTATAATTGGAATAAGTGTCGACTTAACATATTATAATTAGGCAAAGACTGATCACCTATGTCTAATTTAATATGTATAAGGGAGACATGAAACAATTATATTGGGAACTTCTTGCCCAAATGAAAAGCATGGTCATAAGTGTGAGTTTGCATAAGCATTTTATAAATTGTTATTTACTATAGTACATTTAGTAATTAAGTTTGTTTCTATCGCAGTTCCCTATGTCTCACTCATCCACTTCAACTAAGTACTCTGCTGACTCCTCAGGCTATGTGACTAGTCAACCTAAGAGAGAACTTTTTGACTACTTTGTTGGCTAAACTAGGAAACTTATTTTGGTGACATGTAGCTCACTATTTAGAACTCTAAGACACTTGATGTCTTTTGGGAATTATTTTTGCCGGATATTGAAGTTATGTGATTCTAAACCTATGATTTGATGAATCGAGTGTTTTATATGCATAACTTAGTTAAGTAGACTTAGCGCAAAATAGTAATAGTTATATGACCCAACCTCAATATAAACCTATGTCTAAAGAAAATTCTTCCAAGGAGAGAAGATCCCGAAATCGCACGACTTGTATCTGAACAACTCGTGGCAGCACTTCCTAACATCGTTAGTCAAGTGGCAGCGGGTCTAAATGCTAATTCGGGAAACAACTGAGGAACTGGAGCAAGTGAGGATAGGGAATGCATATACAAAGCTTTTAGGACCTACAACCCGAAGGAATTCTATGGAACTGAGGGAGCTGTTGGATTACTGAGATAGATTAAGAATATGGAGTCCGTTCTCCACATCAACAAGTGCACTGAAGGAAATAAAATGGAGTTTGCCACCTGTCAGCTACAAGGACGAGCATTGACCTGGTGGAACACCTAAGTGCAAACCCGAGGCCGAAAAGCAGCCAACAGTCTTACTTGGGAGGAATTCAAAAAGATGCTCAAAGAGGAATACTGCCAAGGAGCAAAATCCAGAAGTTAGAAAGCGAAGCTATGGAAACATGAAATGCAGGGAAATAACATAGACTCTAACACTGCCCGTTTCCATAAGCTGGCAAAGATGTACCACATTTGGTGACGCCTGATAAAAATCGAGTCGACAGGTACGTCTGGGGTTTATCTCCTGAAATACATGGAAACGTTACTTCGGCAAACCCAAAAACCCTTCAAGATGCGGTGAATTTGGCAACCAGGCTCACCAACAATACTAATCGTTCGGGGATATTTTCAAGAGACAAAGCTCAAGATAAGAGAAAGATGGAGGAACTTTAGCATAGACATAATCCCAATCATGTTAGGAAGCTTTGATATAATTGTGGGTATGGATTGGTTGTCTAAAAACCAAGCTGAAATTTGTTGTTCTGAGAAGATCGTTCGAGTTCCACTATCCGACGGAGGAGTACTCGAAGTACATGGAGAGAAACCCAAGAGGAGTATTAAAATGGTGACATGTATGAAGATGCGAAAATAATTGAGAAATGACTGCACTGCATTTTTAGCTCATGTTATGGATAAGAAGGTCGAAGAGAAACGTATTCAAGATATCCCTATAGTTTGGGATTTTCCCAAAGAATTCCCAGACGAATTTCCTGGAATACCCCCGCCAAGACAAGTTGAGTTTCACATCGATTTAATTCCTGGAGATGCGCCTGTGGCAAAATCACCATACCGGTTAGCACCATCAGAAATGCAGGAACTGTCATAACAACTTCAGGAGTTACTCAATAACGAATTCATCAGACCCAGCTCTTCACCTTAGGGAGCTCTAGTTTTGTTTGTTAAAAAGAAGGATGGATCCTTCCGAATGTGTATTGATTATAGGGAACTCAATAAGTTAACTATCAAGAACCGATACCCCCTTCCTCGAATAGATGACTTATTCGATCAACTTCAAGGTGCTACGTATTTCTCAAAGATCGATCTTCGATCGGGATATCATCATATGAGAGTTCGTGAAGAAGATATTCCTAAGACAACGTTTAGAACTCGTTATGGTCATTACGAGTTCCTAGTTATGCCTTTCGGGCTAACAAACGCACCGGCAGTCTTCATGGATTTAATGAATAAAGTATGTCGATCGTACCTAGACAAGTTCGTGATCGTGTTTACAGATGATATACTCATTTATTCTCGAGACAAGAAGGAGCATGAGCAACATTATAAGTTGATACTAGAATTGCTCAGAAACGAAAAGCTGTACGCCAAATTCTCTAAATGCGAATTCTGGATTCGCGAAGTACATTTCCTTGGCCACGTAGTAAATGAAAAAGGGATACATGTTGATCCAGCTAAGATCGAGGCCATTAAGAAATGGGAAGCCCCGAAGACACCAACTGAGATCCGCCAATTTCTGGGATTGGCAGGTTACTATTAGCGATTTATCGAAATTTTTTCCAAGATCGCACAACCACTAACGACTCTAACCCAAAAAAAAATAAGAAGTTTATTTGGAAAGAGAAACAAGAGGAAGCATTCCAGACTCTCAAACATAAGTTATGCAACGCACCTATTTTGGCTTTGCCAGAAGGAGTGGATAATTTTGTAGTGTACTGTGATGCCTCACATCAAGGGATGGGATGTGTACTAATGCAAAAAGATAAAGTCATTGCATATGCGTCGAGGCAATTTAAGGTTCACGAGAAGAATTTCACCACCCATGATTTGGAGTTAGGAGCGGTGGTGTTCACACTCAAAATATGGAGACACACGTTTTACGTCACGATTTTGGCAGTCTCTTCAAAAGGCATTGGGTACACGTTTGGATTATAGCACTGCATATCATCCTCAAACAGATGGACAGTCAGAAAGAACTATCTAAACGCTAGAGGATATGTTACGGGCATGTGCAATAGATTTCGGTGGGAGTTGGGATACCCACCTGCCACTCGTTGAATTCTCCTACAATAACAGCTATCACACCAGCATACAATGTGCACCGTACGAAGCTCTATACGGACGTAAATGTAGATCGCCGCTTAGCTGGGTAGAAATTGGTGATAGACAATTAACTACACCCGACATTATTCAAGAAACCACTGACAAAATCTCAACCATCAAAGAAAGACTTAAGACAGCAAGAGATCGTCAGAAGAATTATGCAGATAATCGGAGAAAGCCGTTGGAGTTTCTAGTGGGAGATAAAGTACTTCTGAAAGTGACGCCATGGAAAGGACTGGTACGTTTCAGGTAGAAAGGCAAACTGGGTCCCAGATACATTGTTCCATTCGAAATACTCGAAAGAACTGGACCTGTGACGTACAAATTGAAGTTACCACAGAATTTAAGCGCCATCCACAACACGTTCCATGAGTTGAATCTGAAGAAATTCTTAATGGATGAAACATTGGTTTTACTCCAGGACGACGTTCAGATTAACGATCTGTTACACCTCGTCGAAGAACCAATCGAAATACTAGACCGAGAAGTTAAACGGCTGAGGCGTAGTAAAATCCCTATTTTTTTAAAGTTTACTGGAATGCAAAGCATGGCCCAGAGTATACTTGGCAAAGAGAATATTTCATGAAGGACAAATATCCGCATTTGTTTGCAAAGAAGTCTATTGACAGTAGCAGTCATTAAATTTCGGGACGAAATTTCTTTAACTGGGGGAGACTGTGACAACTGTCAAATTTGAGCTACCAAGTTAGCTCTTATTAAGTTTATATTAGTGTTATTTTAGATAAGTTATAAGAATCGGAGTTAGTTGGTTTAGAATGGCCGAAAAATCCCTAGCATTTCCGGTAGTCGCTTAAAATGTCCGGTTCCGACCCATAACTGTCTGAAACGTCCAATACAGTGCCAAATGCTCTAATTTATACCTAATTTATATAAAATATATAGTTTAGAATGCTAAATATAAAACTTTTATTATTTATATAATTTAAACACTTTTGGGCTAATATTTGAAAGGAAAAAGACCAAAAATTGAGAAAATGGACTTCTAATTTCATATTTTTGGGCTTAAATTAATTTTAAAAAAATAAATAAATTGTTGGGTTTGGGTGGGCCCCATCTCCATGGCTGGCACCCCTTTGATTTCACATATAAATATTGTTTTTTTTTAGTTTCCCTCATTTGCAACTCTCAAAATACAAACCTCTCTCTCTCTAGAACTAAAGAGGCATAATCACTCTCTCTTCTCCCTCTCTTTTCTCTCCAAAAATTCCAGCCCTTTTCTTCATCCAAAACTCATCATAGTGCAAGATTATTGAAGATATTCAACACATTTCATCATCCAAGTAAGTGCAAACTTCATCTTCTTCATTTTTCTTAACATTTTTGGGGAAAAACCCACTTTTTCATGCATTTTAAGTGTTTTCTTCTAACTTCTGTAAATTTTGAGTTTTATGGAAAGATTAAACACCCAAAAACATATAAAAATGTTTACATAATAGTGATAATCAATGACCCAAACAATAAAACTCAAGAAATAGGTGAAAAATCATGATTTTATGTGTTTTTGAGTAAAAATGGTGATTTTTGGTGCTGACAGATTTATTGCATGTGCATAAATCGTCCATTTCTTGCAAATAATATGTTCAAATATCATGAATTTTCTTTCTACAAGTTTATTTAGTGAGTTGGGGTTCTAATCCAAGTGGTCTCACTAAAAAACACTGAGTTTTGACACCCCAAATGGTCATAACAAATCATGTGTGCAACTGGAAGTTCAACAGTAGGAAAACCCTACTTTGAACGACCATAACTCTTTGAATATTCTTCCAAATCACTTCATTTTTCTTCTGAAAGTTAATTTAATGAGTTTCCTTTCAAATGCCACTAACTTCATTAAAAAATATGGTGATTTGAGGTTCCAATTAATTGAAACAAAATGAGTGTGCAAACTGTCAACCAATGACAGATTTGTGCATGCATGATCAAATGGCCATATCTCTTTCAAAACTCAATGATAAAGGATGATTTTTCTTTTGAGAATTAGTTTTATGAGTTATATTCAGTTTGCAAGTGGAATCACTTAAAAATATGGAGTTTTGACCCTCCAAACACTTAAAATACTTTAGGTATGCAATATGTGAAACCACCAGCAGCTAAACTCTATTTTATGTGTTAGTATCTCCTTTGGAAGTCTCTACATTTTGAGTACTACAAGTTTCTGTCCAGAAGTGAAATTCTGGAATTTCTTTATTTTAGCAATTATTGATCATTTGATGGTTTATAACACAACTTACGATATAAATTACTATATTAAAGAGCATATGTGCATTATGTATAATTGGACTATAGACAATCAAGTTGGATGTATGTGGACATTTATAAGCTTAAGACTTATTCACCTCCATAAGTAGTTTTAGACCCATAAGTGATGGTTTTGAGCATTTCTCTTTGTTAGGGAATCGTTAGGCCTTTGGGTGGGGATCGGATCGTGCTTTTGAGTAGCGGAGCTTGCAAAGGTGAGTATTCACAGCCCCATTTTCAAAGTATTTTATACGTTTTGGGGTGAAAAGCATGATTAAATGAAATATTTGAGCTATTTGCATTATCGAATGTGAAATATTATGAAAATTGTTGTTTTGGGGCATTAAGGCATGTACACTAATAGATTGTATTGAGTAAAATGTTCCCTAAAAGTTTGTACACTACTATTAACTCAAGTGAGGAGCCGAGGGTATATGTGGATAGCGCTATTTGGACGGACAATCCCACTTAAAAACCGACAAGTAGGGGTGTGGATTGCAATCCCACCTGGAAACTATAGGTAGGGGTGCACTATACTTAAAAGGAAGATTCTACACATGTGGACTTTAGGTCCACCACTGAGGTAGAAAGGTTCTACACATGTGGACTTTAGGTCCACCACTGAGGTAGAACTAAAAAGAAGGTTCTACACATGTGGACTTTAGGTCCACCGCTAAGGTAGAACTAAAAAGAAGGTTCTACACATGTGGACTTTAGGTCCACCGCTGAGGTAGAACTAAAAAGATTTTTGTGGTCGAAGGTTTAGTAGTGGCTCATTACTTACTATTAATTAGGGTACAAAAAATGCCTTGAATGTTTTAAGATGAAAAGTTATCAAGTGCCATAAAAGTTATTTTGCTCAATATTCATTGACGCAAAAGATATTTATAATATTGAAAACCTGTGAACTCACCAATTCTTTGTAGTTAACCTTGTTTTATTCATGCTTTTCAGGGGTAAGAAAGGGTAAGTGAAAATGCTTGTGTTTGGGGCGCATCAACATCAACCACGTTTAAATTTGAAATCATTTTGTAGAACATCTTATTTCTTTTATTTTGTTAAAACTTGAACTTGTATGATGTAATGTTCAGTTTTATTTTGTTATGTATTTGATTGGACAATTGGTGTTGTTATCGCTCTATCGCTATGAAATCTTGAACTATCACTCCCAGTGTTTCCGCTTTAGCGGGGTGTGACATATAGAGGCGGGTTCATGCGAAAATGGTAACAATTTTCGAGAATGCGAGGACAATTCTCAGTCAATCATTTTGTACATGAAATTTTTTTTATGTACAAAATCATATGTGATTTTGTACTAGCATCAAAAATGACACGCGTGACTTTTACTGCCGGAAAAGTCTCGGCTAATCATATATGATTTTGTATGTGAATCATATGTGATTTTGTACATGAAAAATTTCATGTACAAAATGATTGGTTGAGGATTGTCCTCGCATTCTCGTAAATTGTTACCGTCCTCGCATGAACCTTTTTCTACTTATATATTCATATATCTTTTATATATATTACATATATATACAACTTTATATATATATTCATAAATATAAACACACTAAAATCCATCAATGCTTTCTAAAAGAATATATATATATATATATATATATATTTCCTTACCAAAATTCCAGGTGTTACAATTTTCCCCCAACATGAAAAGAAATGATGGGAATTGAAAAATTGGAACATCAGGGAATTGAAAAAAACACACGCTCCCTCTCGTCGATCTCTCTCCACCGGCGAACTCTTCTCTGGCGATTGGTAAGTTATGTCTCTCTCTCTCTCTCTCTCTTTCTGTCTCGCTCTCTCTCTCTCTCTCTCTCTCGTCGCTCTCTTCAATCGTCACTCCCTCTCTCTCCACCTGCGAACTCTTCTCCGGCGAATGGTAAGTCTCTCTTTGTCTCTCCCTCGAATAAAACCCCGATTAGAAAGGTCTTCAAGTTTCTCCTTAAGTTCTTTCATCTCGGTTGGAGCCATACGATACGGAGCCTTTGAGATTGGGGCAGCCCCCGGAACAATTAGAGGGTGTATGGATCGATCCTAGGAACATTATTGGATAATAATTATGGCCGTGGTTAAATCCACGGAGAGGATTGCTTGTGTTGTGCTCACACCCCTTTCCTCACTGACGCCCGAATGGACTGATCATCCTTTGGGAACAACGTATCCTTGTGATACGGTTTGGTCTTCGGACTCTTGATATACCTTCACGTCATTTGTTGCTTAACTTTATTTTGGATTGTCAATTAACGTTATGAAATTCGGTTGAACTTGTCATGTCATTTAATTATTGAATTATTATTATCCGTTCACTGAGCGTTAAGCTCAGCCGAGTTTTCTTTTTCCTCGGCAGGTACTTGATTTAGCTGGGACTTTGGGCAGAGTGCTGTGAAGATAACATGACTGGACTTATCTACTTTTGTTAAACTTCAAGGACTAATGTAGATATTATATACTCGTACCTTGTGACCGTATTTTGTTATACGATGTTATCTCCGTTTATGGTTATGTAAATATTTTGTTGGCTAATTATGTTAGTTGCTCTGTTTTAAACAGGTGTTTGTCTTATAATTGTCCTAAAACCAATTGTGGCATCTTCCGTCCTTGAACCACGCGGGACAGGGGTGTTACAAGTTGTGGTATCAGAGCTATAGGTTATGATTCTGTAGTACAAAGTAAGTTTGATCTGTGAGGAATGGGTAGAACTAAGATAGGATTATCTTAGATCTTATATATGTTAACTATTTGTAATCTTGTATGATTCGTTTCTTATTGAATCTAACCGAGCAAATGGTTTCCATGTTGTTTGTGTTAGTTCTAAATGCCGCCAAGAAGAATACCGACAATAACAGGTGGACCCGGAAGAAATCAAACAGGGTCTGAAAATGAAGCAAATGCTCCGCCAACAACTCAAATTGATCCTAATTTGATGGAAGTTGTGTACCAAACAGTTAATGGGATGTTACCAGGGATTATAGCACAGACGGTGGAAGCATTACGTCAGACAGGGGAAAACCCGACTCCCAATGCCGGTAATTATGGGCCAGAAAGAAGGGATCAGGAAACTAACACCGGTAATCAACTAGCCGATATCCACCAATGGTTAGAGAGATTTCACAAACAAAAGCCTCGTACTTTTATTTCAGTGACCACTCCGATTGAAGCCGAAGATTGGATATCACATCTTAAAAAGATATTTCGAGTCTTGGGTTGTTCTGATAGAATACGAGTGGAGTTGGCTACTTATAAACTTAAAGGTGATGCAAATCGTTGGTGGCAAGCTTGGAAACAATCTTACGGAGGTGAGATAGTTGTTGAAAGTTTAACATGGTCGGGGTTCAAAAATGTTTTCTATCAGCAATACTTTACTGCAGCAGACAAAGATGCATATGTTCAAGAGTATTCCAATCTGAGACAGAAAGAAGATGAATCGATATCTGAATATGTAGCCAGATTTCTACGGTTGGCTAGTTTTGTGGGTGCTATGGCAGGTACGGTGGAAAACCAAGTTAGTAAGTTCAAGTGGACCCTCAATAGCAAATTCAGACCTGAACTTATCAATCAACACTTTACAAGCGTTGCTCAAGTTGCTGATGCTGCAAGAAACATTGAAAGGGAGCGACTAGATTTTATACGTTTCCGAGGTGATAGTGGTACTAAATGGAACAGAGATGTGTTTCAAGGGAGTTCTTTCGGGCGAGGGAACTTCTAACAAAAGCTTTTCGAAGGCAACTTCTCAGATACGGTGCAAAGATTGTGTTTTCAGACATCGCCCTGGTCCATGTTCTCAAATGACCGGCGCCTGTTTTAAGTGCGGTCAACGAGGTCATTTTCAACGTGATTGTAAGCAAGGGTCGAAATATAATTCCAAAGACAAAGAGAAGCAATCTACTGCTGATGGTCGAGTGTTTAGCCTATCTGCTGACAAATCTACTGCGGGTATGGTTTCTAGTACTCTTTCTATTGACAATAGAGATGTATATGCTTTATTTGATACAGGTGCTACTCACTCGATTGTTTCTACAAGTTTTTAAAACAATCTTAAACCATATGAACAATCCATCGAGTTTCTGTTGCATATTACTACTCCTATGGGTAATTCAGTGTGCATACTTGCTGAATTTCTAAACTATCATCTATTCATTGGCGATCGAATTCGGGAAGTTACTTTACTTCCGATGAAAATGAATCACTTCGATGTCATCCTTGGCATGGATTGGTTGTCTAAACATCGAGTGACCATCGATTGCAAAGCCAAAAAAATCATCTTCGGTGACGTCAATGAACCTGAATATGTATTCCAAGGTGTTTCACCTGAGAAAGGGACCCGGGTTATCTCGTCAATGAAAGTTAAGGCGATGATCTGGCAAAGATGTGAAGGATTCCTAGCTGCACTACAAGATCCAGGAGAGGTATGCCTTAAACTTGAAAATATTCCCATTGTTAATCAGTTTCAGGATGTCTTTCCGGATGAACTTCCCGGAGTTCCTCCAAAAAGGGAAGCTGAATTTACAATTAATCTTGTTCCGGGGGCTGCCCCAATCTCAAAGGCTCCGCATCGTATGGCTCCAACCGAGATGAAAGAACTTAAGGAGCAACTTGAAGACCTTTCTAATCGGTGTTTTATTCGACCCAGTGTATCTCCATGGGGTGCATCTGTCTTATTCTTTAAAAAGAAATACGGATCGATGCGGTTGTGTATTGACTATCGTGAGCTAAACCAGGTCACAGTGCGTAATAAATACCCTTTACCCCGTATTGACGATCTCTTCGATCAACTCCAGGGAGCAAAGTATTTTTCTAAGATCGATTTAAGATCTGGGTATCACCAACTCCGGATCAGAGATCAAGATATTCCTAAGACTGCTTTCCGTACTCGATATGGCCATTATGGGTTTATTGTTATTCCATTCGGTCTTACCAATGCTCCAGCGGTCTTTATGGATCTTATGAACCGAGCTTTCAAGGATTATTTGGACGACTTTATCATCGTTTTTATTGACGATATTCTCATATATTCAAAGTCGAAGAAAGATCACGAAAGTCACTTGCGTATTACTTTAGAAACTCTCCGAAATAAGAAGTTATACGCAAAGTTTTCTAAATGTGAGTTTTGGTTGGAACAAGTAGCATTTCTAGGTCACATTATCTCTGCTGAAGGCATTAAAGTCGATCCTTCAAAGGTTGAAGCCATCACTAATTGGCCAAAACCTACAAATGTCTCTGAAGTCCGAAGTTTCTTAGGCTTGGTAGGTTACTACCGAAGGTTTGTCGAAAACTTTTCCCGAATCGCGCTCTCTATGACTAAACTTCTTCGAAAAGGGATTAAATTTGTTTGGGGTGCAGAACAGGAAAAGAGTTTTGAAGAACTGAGAAAGAGATTGATTACAGCGCCCATTCTTACATTGCCATCTGGATCAGGAGGTTTCCAAGTATACAGTGATGCTTCTAAAAGTGGTCTTGGTTGTGTTCTAATGCAACATGGCAAAGTGATTGCTTATGCCTTTCGCCAGCTCAAACCTTATGAAGTAAACTACCCTACTCATGATTTGGAGTTCGCAGTAGTCATTTTTGCTCTCAAGATATGGCGTCACTACTTGTACGGAGAGACTTGTGATATATTTACGGATCACAAAATCTTAAAGTACATCTTCACACAGAAAGAGTTGAATATGCGACAACGACGGTGGCTCGAACTTCTTAAGGATTACGACTTCTGAATTCAGTATCATCCAGGCAAAGCAAATGTAGTTGCCGATGCCCTTAGCCGTAAAAGCATTGGTAATGCATCGTCTTTAATCATTCAACCCCATATTGCTTCAGATCTGGAACATATGGGTATCTCTTTGTGTTGTCGTGGTGGTGATGAAGTTCTTGCTAGTCTCACAGTTGAATCAACTCTCATATCTCGAATCAAAGAGGCTCAACAAGAAGATGGAGAACTTTGGGCTATCTTACAAAAGGCTGAAGATGATCCACAGTCAGATTTTCGAGTTGACAATAAAGGTACTATCTGGTTCGGTAATCGACTTTGTATACCTAACAATTCTGAACTCAAGGAAGCAGTTTTGAATGAAGGTCATAATTCACCATTCTCGATACATCCTGGATCCACTAAAATGTACCGAGATCTAAAACAATATTATTGGTGGAATGGTATGAAACGAGATATAGCTTAATACGTGGCGAAGTGTCTTACTTGCCAGCAATTGAAGATTGAACATCGGCGGGCTAGTGGATTATTACAACCATTAGAGATTCCGGTGTGGAAATGGGAGCATATTTCTATGGATTTTGTGACAGGATTTCCGAAAACTCAGAGACAACATGATGCTATCTGGGTTGTAGTTGACCGTTTGACAAAGTCGGCTCATTTCCTACCCATACAGGAAACGTACCCAGTTAGTAAATTTTCTGATATATTCCAACGGGAAATTGTGAGGTTGCATGGCACGCCTATTTCTATCACATCAGACCGAGATCCGCGATTTACTTCTCATTTTTGGAAAAGTCTTCTTCAAGCATGGGATACAAGATTGACTATGAGTCCAGCTTTTCATCCACAGACAGATGGTCAGACTGAACGAACTATTCAGACTCTGGAAGATATGTTATGGGCTTGTGCTCTTAAGTGGTCTAGTAGTTGGGACGAATCTCTATGCCTCGTAGAGTTTGCATATAACAATAGCTGGCAAGCCAGTATCGGTATGGCTCCGTACGAAGCTTTATACGGTCGAAAATGTAGAACACCAATATGTTAGAATGAGGTTGGGGAACGAGCTATTGAAGGACCCGAACTTGTTCAAATTGCTAATGAACAAGTTGAGATCGCAAGGCAGAAAATGAAAGAGGCTCAATCTCGACAGAAAAGTTATGTGGACAAGCATCGAAGACATGTAGAGTTTCAACCGGGTGATCATGCCTTTCTGAAAGTTTCACCGTCACGGAATATTCGCAGATTCGGTATTAAAGGTAAACTAAGTCCGAGATATATTGGACCCTTCGAAATACTTGAACGAGTTGGAGAGGTGGCGTATCGCCTAGCGTTACCTCCTCAACTATCTCACATCCACGATGTTTTCCATATTTCGTCGCCCCACGGATATCATTATCACCCTCTTCATGTGATTGATTATCCATTAGAGAAATTTGAAAAGGATCTCTCTTATATTGAAGAACCGGAGGCGATAATTGGTCGAGAAGTGAGACAAATGCGACGAAGAACAATACCGTTCGTAAAAGTCTTATGGAGAAATCATTCCGAGCGAGAAGCCACATGGGAGACGGAGGAATCTATGCGAAAGGAGTACCCGTACCTCTTCGACTAATGTAAGTCTTCTAACTTATCTTCATTTCGAGGACGAAATGTTCTTTTTAGGAGGGGAGGATTATAATATCCGTGTTCTGTTAAACCGTACAAATCGTGCGCAATGTGTTTGTACCTTATGCTCACCTGACTTGAACCTCGGACTAGATTGTGAGGTAATATCATATGAGGGGTCATATATGTACAAAATGAAACTTAACTTAACCTAAAATGTTAAGTTTATGCCTACTAGGGCATAAAATTGATGGTTTAGACTTGAGGGGTTAAAACCGCCAAATCTTTAAACCTTCAATAATTATAAAAAGGAAGTAATATTAGAATTTTAGAGAAAAATTTTCATTTCTATCATCTTCTACATAATCACACCACCGTCTCATTCATCTACTTCTCTAAAGCTCTTGATTTCCAAAATTCTCTCAAATTACTAAGGGAATCAAAGAAATAATCATATATTCGGAATCCTCTCGTCAAATCCTTCTTAGAGGTATATTTTTCTTCCATTTTTTATTAAGTGTGTTTATGTTAGGATTTAAGAGATTGGTTGATAATTGTTTAAGATGTTTGTTTAGATGTTTATATAAGATTATGTATTGAAATTTATGGTTAAATACATGTTTTGGATGGTGGGAATTGATAAAATTGATTTAGAAAAAAAGGGGTTAAACTATGTTTTCAATATGGTTAGAATTGGTGTTTATGTTTAACCGCACACCAAGTGTTCGGTTAAATGTTTAAAAGGAGCAAAATTGTGTCATTAAGCTTAAGGTCTTAACCATTAAGCTCCTTTGTAGTTTTTAGTATGTTATATATGATTTGAATCATTTAAGTGTTGCAAAATATGAGGATTGGATCATTAAAGTGAATTGGAGAAAAATGTGGAAATTGGTAATTTGGACAGCCCCAAGTCCAGTAATTTGGCGATGCGTAACTCTCAAACTGCACGTCCAAATATGCTCATATTTTTTCCAGATTTAAAGGTCTTGCCATAGACTACAACTGTTATGAAGAGTCGAGAACCCAATTGCGACTCCAAGTGGCTCAAAACAGTAGGTATACAGGGCTGTTTAGGCTGTTTGTGTACATGCGGCCCAATAGCTGCTGTTTTGGTTAAGCCGTATCTCATATATGGAGCATCCAAATGAGTTGATTCCAAAGCCATTAGACTCATAAGAGTTCATTCTACAACTTTTGTTAAGATTGTAAAAGCTGGATGGACATCTAGATTGGGTGGAAATGGTCAACAAGTAGGGGGCAGAAGCTGTCGGAAAGGAACCTTATAAGGCTGAAAATTATGTTTAAGTTTTTGATGTGTATAGGGCTGTCTTTCTTAAAGTATAAGTTGTTTAGGGTTATTAAGACTTAAGTAATTTGATTAAGAACATGTATTTTATGGTTTTTATGTTTTGCAAATAATGACCCGTTTATATATTCGTTAGGCACACGAGCAAGGAAAACTTGATCGTGAATCCTTATAATCGTGCGTTAATTGTCGAATTCGGTTAAGGTACGGATATCATACTTTACTTGACGCCAGGGATAGCCATTTGTAAAAGGCTTCCTAATCCGAATACGTTAATTCCAAATTCCCTTTATATTTGGTAATATTATGGAACTTTGTTCTCTCCGTAATTTGATGTTCACTATTATTTGATTATTGGTCACTTGACTTGTGAAATGGTATCGTTTGTGAACTTTTTCCTATAGACTCAATATTGGGAGCACCGTTATTGAGATGCTTCCATGGTGGCTACAACTATCATGGCGTCCTCATGGTACATTAACTTGACTTGGTACTGGTCAATTAGAGGGCGTATGGATCGATCCTAGGAACATTATTGGATAATAATTATGGCCGTGGTTAAATCCACGGAGAGGATTGCTTGTGTTGTGCTCACACCCTTTTCCTCACTGACGCCTGAATGGACTGATCATCCTTTCGGAACAACATATCCTTGTGATACGGTTTGGTCTTCGGAGTCTTGCTTCACGTCATTTGTTGCTTAACTTTATTTTGGATTGTCAATTAACGTTATGAAATTAGGTTAAACTTGTCATATCATTTAATTGTTGAATTATTATTATCCGTTCACTGAGTGTTAAGCTCAGCCGAGTTTTCTTTTTCCTCGGCAGGTACTTGATTTAGCTGGGACTTTGGGCAGAGTGTTGTGGAGATAACATGACTGGACTTATCTACTTTTGTTAAACTTCAAGGACTAATGTAGATATTATATACTCGTACCTTGTGACCGTATTTTGTTATACGATGTTATCTCCGTTTATGGTTATGTAAATATTATGTTGGCTAATTATGTTAGTTGCTCTGTTTTAAACAGGTGTTTGTATTATAA
Source organism: Silybum marianum (assembly GCA_036898165.1). Lineage (NCBI taxonomy): Eukaryota > Viridiplantae > Streptophyta > Magnoliopsida > Asterales > Asteraceae > Silybum > Silybum marianum. Next base: position 32,343,076 of record CM072533.1, on the reverse strand, counting down.
TTGTCCTAAAACCAATTGTGGCATCTTCCGTCCTTGAACCACGCGGGACGGGGGTGTTACACCAGACCAATTCCCTTTCTCTGCAATTCCATTCTCTACTACCATTTCTCTGTAATTTCGTTCTCTATACCAAACGGACCCTAAAGAGAAGATAGAGAAATGAGTTTTTTTATTCATTCCACCAATGAGAGTTAAATTAATATCATTTTATATATCTCTATATAGGGTTGGGTTCATTTGTTAACCAAACATTATGTGTTCACCTTACTAACCAATTATGTTTGTTGGATATCAAGATGAACGGGTGAGATTTAAATTGGAATTCATTGTCATTTAAAGTAAAAAATTTCATAACAACATAGGTGAACATTTATTAAACGAGGGTATTTAGGTTAAAGATATAAGTACGTGTGAAACTTAATGCGAAATATGTAATCGCAGTGAGGTTAGCAACTCAGTCCATAGTGGACAACGCAAGTATACACTGGTCACTATGATCGTTTACCAAGTAATAAAGTGGTAAGAACCAAATATCGTATCCTCAAAGACTGGAACTTAATCAAGACACTATTGTTTTATGAACTTCCTTTTACAAGTTTCAATTAGAGAGGAAGCAATATTTTGAGTTGGTTTGTTGAAAATAATTAACAAAGTTCTAATAATTAAAGGGAGAGATGTAGTTGTGATTTTCCGCGGATTTCATATTAAATAGTTGACTTATAAAAATGGTCATTGCATTGGAGCAGTGGTCACTCTTTGTCCAGAATGTCGGCTCATCTAGCACTCGCATATTTTCTAACTAAAGCTTTATATATATAGTTAACTTTCTTTGATTTGTTAGTAAGTTTCCTGAACTTGGTCGAGTTTCGATGGTGTCTATGCAGTAAGCAAAAAGCCATAAGTATTTTTAATGCCTAAATGGTTGCTCCTACTCCATATGGTGAAAACTTACTATGTAAAGAATTCTTTCAAATTCCCTAGCATCATCCAAGCTCGTGCCACTACGTTTCGCCCAGGTCTGGGTCTCGAACTAGACAGTAAACACTTTCAAGTTATTAGCTTGTCCGCATCATTGGCATGATCGAACAATGAATGACCAAATCAAAAAGGGGTAAAAATATGTATAAAAACTACTCAAGAATTTTACATAAAGTCCGGGTACTTCTCATTTTCTACAACTCAAAAAGAGTTTAGTTCATGACTAGAAAAGAGTAGAAAATGGAAGTTAAAATACTGCAGGAATCCATGCTAAAAAAGATTTGAAATTAAACTGGAGGGTTGCAGTGCCCACTCTCGTCGACACTGCTATGCAACGCTGGAAATTAAGTTACTGCAGTTAATATTAATTACTGAAGGTAAAATTACACTAGTTGCTGGAAATTAAAGACAGAAAATTAAAAGATTACTTGCTAGAAAGTAAACGCTAAACTACTTCTCTCTCTAAAAATATATCTACCAATGTCTAGGAAAGTGAATGTGTTTGCATTGAATGCCTTGAAGCATTTATATAGGAGGTCAATGGCAAGTAAAAGGATTTGCACAAAAGTCATTGTACAAAGAAGAAGCACAAAAAACCATGGGGTAAAGCACCTTTTACCAAAAAGGTTACTTTAGAATAAAATATCATTTTTGGTATGTTTTTTTGTCTCCTCTTGAACATCCAGCAGAAAGTAGGACTTGTGAGCCACCTTTCCAGCTTTTATGTCTCCCATACAACACCTAGAAGGCCTCCAGCAGTTGGCTTAATCGAATGGCTGAATCTGAATGGCGGAGTGGTCACTCCGAGTACCAGTTCCGATGAAAATACGATTTTTGAAGTAAAATCGCCATAAATGGTTCCAAGACATGAAAGTACTCACAAATAGCTCAAACAATTATTTTAGACCAAAAAAAGAGGTTTAGAGGGCAAAATGGCCGCTAATGACTAAATAAAATGGGAATAAAAGACATGTAATAACTCTAAAATATAGAGTTATCGCACCCCCAAACTTAAATCATTACTTGTCCCCAAGTAATAAAAATGACAAATAGAAAAGACTCAATGAAATAAAAAAGAAAATGCATTAGGCTTGAAGGAACTTACCAAAGTTGTTGTAGATGAATGAACCTTGATATCACCAAAGATGCATTTTTGAATTCATGAGCGAAGTGGCCACTTTCCTAATATTCCAAAATCATCACATATTTGCCAAGATTTGATCAAAAGGACTTTGAATGGGTTTTTGAAGTCCCTTCTCATTGCTATGCAATGTTTTTCCCCTACCTTGTTTTGAACTTAGATCATGCAATTTTATTTGAGAGAAAGAAATTTTTTCTCTTATTATTATTTTTTTTTTTTTGAGAAGTTTGTCACTTTTGTGAACTTCTGGGTTTTATTTGAAAATTTTCTTTTTGTGGAGTGGACACTCTGAAGTGTTTACTCAGGGTTTTCTATGTATTTTTTTCATTTTTTTTTGTGGACTGTCACTCGGATAGTACTGGAGTGGACAATCTAATTTTCTTGATAGGAAGGCCATGATCAAGTCACCCCCCCAAACTTAGATTTCACAAAGTGCTCGTTGTGATGATGAAAACACAACACAAAAGGTAAGTGTTTAGGCTTTGTGTATAGCGAAAAGGGCCTACGTCATTTCAAAGTGACAAAATTGGACTTTTTGGAATCTTTTGAAAAAGTGGGTCCTTTTGCTATGAAATCCAAAACGGTGGGCATCAAAATTGTTAGTGACATCAAACAACATTCAAACAACAAAAAGGTTAGTACCAAACGCACTTACCAATCATATGGTAAGGCAGCCATGCATTAAAGGTTATAGACAAAAGGAAGCAAGTGTCAAATGGCCAAAGAGTTAAAACAACAAATAAACGCAGAAAATAAAAATGTTCAGAAGCCACAATGGGCAGAACCATGTCCTTTACGAACCAGATACGTTTTCATCGACTTGGTCATCAAGTAAGTCATCTTCAGCTAGATCTTCATCAGCAAGATCATCAGACGAATCTTCGCCATAAGTGGGACAAACACCAGCAGGGAACTCGGGGAATTGTGCATATACATTGGGGTCTCTCACAGCAAAGTAACTTTTGAGCACCAAATCAAGCTCACATTCGTAACTCCAAACAGCTTCAATCGACTTCTCCATCAGCTTCATTCTATCTTGTATAGACTTCAAAAGATCATTGTTTTCCTTCAACAGCCTCAATATCTCGGCCATGGCATCATAGTGGGCACTGGATGATGTTTCACCGGGTGTGACAGAGGGTGAACGCTTCATGCGCTTGATTGTCATGCTACTACTGGAAGTAGCAGTGTTCATCAGTAGCCACTCCTGCATCAACTATTAGTGTCATGATAAGGCAAGGAAAAGGAATGTTTACCTTCTTTCGCTTACGGACTTGGAAAATAGCCAAGCTCATTAGATGACCAAGATCGACAGGGAAATTCTTCACAACACAATATAGCAAGCAACATTTGTCCACAGAAAGTGTAGTGTCGTGGGATGTGGGCCAAAGGTTGTGACGGAGAAAGTTGAACCAAATGGCAGCCTCAATAATGAGATGGCCATCTGGTATAAAAATACGTCCCTTATTCTTTACCCAAGATTGTCCTTGGACACAAAGGGTGTCACTAATGTCCAACCTATCTTCATCACTAAGACCTTCCATGAGGGTAGTAAGTGAACACGAGTCCGACCGTTTGAGGCCAAGGACTCGGTTGATAGTGAGACCGTCATAATGGACCATAATACCACGAACACTAACCTTCTTAGTTGGGCGACCGGCTGCCTCCGCAAAGAACTCTCAAATAACCGAGGCGTTAGCCTTACGGGATGCACATGCAATAGTGGTCCACGAATGCTCAACGATCCTTTCCTTGACAAATGCATGCTGCTTCAAAAACTCCTCATCAAAACCCTTCTCCATATTAAGTTTTCTACCCATGAGTATCGCGTACTGCTTCGCTGGTGCTGCTGTTGTGAAACTTCTCGGCTTTCCGATCACCATGTTTTTCTTGGGGGTTTGGGTACTGCTCTCACTACCTTCTGCTTTAGAATCATGCAAAAGACTATCAGAACCTTGGGAAGGGGAGTTACCTTGTGCTTCAAAGGGTGCACCAGAGGCACGAGACACTGTTGAACGCGGAGTGCTTACTCCAGAACTACTTCCAGGACCCTTTCCTTTCTTCTTCTTCGAAGGCATTTCTTCTTCTGCAAACTCTCCTCTCTCCTTCTGTTTCTGCTTTCCCTTACCTTTCTTCTTTTTGTCATCTTCCTTCCTTTGATCTTCAAGAATCTTAGGGCCCTCATCATTTTTCTTTTTCTCCATTTCGGCCCTCTTTTCTAAAGTCTCTTTTCTCTTCTGATCCAACTCTTTTTTCTTCTCCTCTAGTTGTTTCCTTTCCCATTCCTCTTGTCTTTTCTTCTCCCTCTCTTCCTCTTCCTTTTTCCGTTTCTCTTCTTCCTCCTTTCGAATCCTTTCCTCTTCTTCCTTCTGTTTTCTCTCGGCCTCCATCCTCAATCTTTTCTCCTCCTTCTGTTTTCTTTTATCTTCTTCTCTCTGTTTTCTTTCAGCCTCCTCCTTCAATCTTTTCAATTCCTCTTTTTCTTTCGAACAATCTCAGCCTTTCTTTCCTCCAGCACCCTCATCCTTTCAGCAAGATCGACCTTCATCTTGGCCATTTCAGCCTTTGTTTCGAGTCTCATTTTCTCAAGAGTGTCGACCTCCGACGTGGTGGTCTCTGCTCCGGCGGTTTCCTTGGGCTCCGACAACACCTCATCGGTGTTTATGGGGTCTTCTTGAGTAATTTCTGTATTGGCAGGGAGTTGGTTGAGATCTTTGGTCATAATACGAGCAACACGCACGCCGGCTTCATCGTTCTCCATCTCCGGCGAAGATTCCGGTGGTGTATCGGTGATGGGAATCAACCTCCGGCGAGTGGATCGAGTGTTTGGGTGAGGAGATGCAAGGGTTCTCTTTGTTGTTGCCATTGAACAAAATGAAGGTTTAAAGGTAAAAAGGTTTCTGAGAGAAAATGATCCTTTGGAAAATAGAAAGAGGTGGAAGAAAATGGTGGGTAATGGAGAAGTATGGAAGATTAAAGGGTTTTGCATGGAGGTTAAGGGTTTTGATCTTAGGAGGGAACGGTTATCAAGGAAGTTTTGGGAAAAGATTTGAATTTTAAAAGAAAAGTTAATTTTATATTTGAAAAATAAAAAGAAAATTAATTTTAAATCCCAAAAAGTAAAAACCAACCGGGTTATAAAAATAACCGGTTAATAAATAAAATGAGGGGACCAAAAAGTTTTCTCTATATTTTAAAAATAATAAAAATTAAAATTCTTTGGATAAAACCAAAATCCGATTAAAGAAATTTGGAGGGAAAGAGATAACCATCGGTTTTAATCTCTTGAAAATACAAGTACTTGAGTACCCTTCTTTTTGCAACAAAAGGTGACTAAAGGTGAAAGGCTGGAGGCTTATAGGTAGTAGGGGTTGACTATTGGGGCTCCTTGGCCGGTAGCTGTCACATCGAAAGTCACCCAACAGGTACAGACAACAGAGTGGACACTCTCATTCAGATCTGAGAAATTCGAAGCTTTTACCTAAATTACCTACAAAAGATGAAATAAAAGACCAAAAATAATAATTAAGGGTGAAAAATAAAGGAAATAAAATATTTACTTGCACCTTATCATGGATATGTCTCATTCGGGTTGAACAGGGACAGAGTGGGCACTCTCGCTGAGAAAGTGTTTTACTCTATGCCCATTAACCTTAAAGATTTCTCCAGAGTCAGGTGCCATGAGATCGATGGTTCCAAAAGGGCTTACCTTGACCACAATATATGGTCCCGTCCAACGAGATTTTAGCTTACCCGGGAAGAGTTTGAGTCGAGAATTAAATAGTAGCACTTGTTGTCCTTCCTCAAACTTTCTATGGTTTATTCTCCGATCATACCACATCTTAGTCTTTTCCTTGTAGTGCTTTGAGTTTTCGTAAGAATGGTAACGAAGCTCATCTAATTCGTGCAATTGCAAAAACCTTTTGGTTCCCGCCGCATCTTCACTCATATTAAGCTCCTTTAAGGCCCAAAAGGTTTTTTGCTCCAAATCGATTGGTAAATGGCAAGCTTTGCCAAAAACCATATTAAATGGAGACATACCTAAAGGAGTTTTGTATGTCGTTCTATAGGCCCAAAGAGCGTCATCGAGCTTTGTTGACCAATCCTTACGGTGAGGTTTAACAACTTTCTCTAAAATGCCTTTAATCTCTCGATTTGAGAGTTCGGCCAACCCATTAGTCTGCGGATGATAAGCATTACTCTGTGATGTATATCATACTTCGCGAGTACCGAGCTCATTAGCTTATTTACGAAATGGGTACCTTCGTCACTTATCAAAGCCCGTGGTGTTCCAAAATGAGTGAAAATATTTTTGTGTAAAAATTTCACCACGGTATTTGCATCGTTAGAAGAGCATGCAATGGCTTCGACCCGTTTCGAAACGTAATCAACCGCGACTAATATGTATTGGTTGTTGTTGGAGTTTGGGAATGGACCCATAAAGTCTATTCCCCACACATCAAAGAGTTCCACTTCTAAGATGTTATTAAGCGCGGCATTTCGTTCTTTTGAGAAATATTTCCGGTTCTTTGGCATTGTTCACATTGTTTTACAAATTCATTTGAATCTTTGAAAATTGTGGGCTAATAAAATCCGCATTGCAATACTTTAGCACCAGTACGCTGTCCATCGAAGTGGCCACCGTACTGGGCTGTGTGGCAACCTTGTAGAGTTTGGTGTATCTCCTTTCTGTGAACACACATTCTCAATATTTGGTCAGTCCCCACTCTGTATAAGTATGGGTCGTCCCAAACATATTGTCTACAATCTTTTAAAAAATTCTTAAAAGGTTGACCATGCATGCCCGTGAGGTTTAAGTTCACATGCCAAAAAACTAGCTATATCGGCATACCAAGGAGCACTTGGGTCATGATGATGAATAGCTAGCAATTGTTCATCGGGAAATCTTTCTTGAACCGGAATGGGTTCCTGAGTGGTCACTATCTTCTCAAGTCGGGATAAATGATCTGAGATTTGATTGTTGATCCCTTTTCTATCAACAATTTCAAGGTCGAATTCTTGCAACAAAAGTACCCAACGGATTAGTCTAGGCTTAGAATCAGCCTTGCTTATAAGTTACTTAATTGCTGCATGGTCAGTGTGCACTATGACTTTCGTGCCTATGAAATAGGATCTAAAGCGATCAAAAGCAAACACCACCGCAAGCAACTCTTTTTCCGTGACGGTATAATTAATTTGGGCTTCAGTTAGAGTCTTGCTTGCATAGTATATGGGATGAAATACTTTATCTTTTCGATGTCCTAAAACAGCCTCAACAGCCCACTCACTAGCATCGCACATAATTTCGAATGGTAGAGTCCAGTCTGGAGTGGTCACTATGGGTGCAATAACAAGAGATTTCTTTATGGTTTCAAACGCCTTTCTACAGTCTTGGGTGAACTCAAACTTCTGGTCATGTTGTAAAAGGGTGCACAAAGGTTTGGTTATTTTAGAAAAATCCTTAATGAATCTCCTATAGAACCCGGTATGTCCTAAAAAGCTACGAATACCCTTAACGGTAGTAGGCTCGGGGAGTTGTTCAATTACTTCTAACTTGGCTCGATCTACTTCCAATCCTCTCTTAGACACAAGATGACCTAAGACTATACCTTCTTGGACCATGAAATGACACTTTCCCAAATTTAGGATAAGGTCATGCATCTCACATCTCTCTAGGCTTTTCTCCAAATTCTTAAGGCATTCCTCAAATGAAGGTCCTATCACCGAAAAGTCATCCATAAACACCTCTATAGTGTCCTCTATCATATCAGAAAAGATTGCCATCATGCAACGTTGGAATGTTGCGGGGGCATTGCACAACCCAAAAGGCATCCTTCGGAAAGCAAAGGTACCATAAGGACAAGTGAAGGTGGTCTTCTCTTGGTCCTCGGGGGCTATATGGATTTGGTTATAACCGGAATATCCATCCAAAAAGCAATAGAATTCATTTTCGGCTAGCCTATCAAGCATTTGGTCGATAAAAGGCAAGGGAAAATGGTCCTTTTTGGTGGCTAGGTTAAGTTGCCTATAATCCATGCAAATACGCCACCCGGTCACAGTCCTTGTTGGATCCAAAACTAGCAACAATTGAGAAAACTCCATAAAATGTAGAGAAGAGATAGAGAATTAAAGAACAGTAATCACAAAATCATCAATACATATTCATGTATTCATCATTATGGAGGGGAATTGTGAAGAACACCACATATTAGAATGAACCGACTCTCATAAGTCTGTATGTGTGCAAAGTGTGTTTTCTCCCAAAACTTACTTACAAATGAAGCTAAGACACCATATTTATAGGTGTCCAATACATGTGTTAAGCCCAAGCCCATAAAACACTAAAAAGCCCAAAATACAATTCTTTATAAAACTTTCTATCTAATTGGGGCTAATTACATCTAACAATCTCCCCATAATGTTTTATAAAGAAAGCATCACCAGATAAACTCCCCCTTGATTTCTTTAGAAGCTTTTATGTGTCATTCTTCAAGTCTTCAAGGCGTTACAAGCTCCCCCTCAAATGTAGGCTCATATTCTTGAAAAACCGAGACATTTACATGTTCTGTCCAGCTTTCATGACTTAACTTTATCGCTATTTTTGACCATTAAGGAGAATTGTTGGATTCAAAACTAGCAACAATTGAGAAAACTCCATAAACTATAGAGAAGAGATCGAGAATTAAAGAACATTAATCACAAAATCATCAACTCATATTCATGTATTCATCATCATTATGGAGGGAAATTGTGAAGAATGCCATAAAGTGTGTTTTCTCCCAAAACTTACTTACAAATTAAGCTAAGACACCATATTTATAGGTGTCCAATACATGTGTTAAACCCAAGCCCATAAAACACTAAAAAGCCCAAAATACAATTCTTTATAAAACTTTCTATCTAATTGGGGCTAATTACATCTAACAGTCCTAGTGGGAATGAGCTCATTCTTCTCGTTTGTGATAACGGTGGTGCCTCCATTTTTGGGGACACGTTGAACGAGACTCACCCAACTGCTACTTGCAATGGGGTATATGATTCCTGCGTCTAACCATTTCAATATCTCTTTCTTAGCCACCTCCTTCATGATTGGGTTCAACCTTCTTTGAGGCTGTACCTTTCCAGAGTGGTCACTCTCAAGGTTAATCTTATGTTGGCACAAAGAGGGACTAATTCCCTTGATATCAGTTATAGTCCAACCTAATGCCTTTTTATGCCTAGATAGAAGATCTACCAATTGTTTCTCTTGTTCCTCACTCAACTTAGAAGAAATAATGACGGGAAGTTTGTCATTTTTGGCAAGATAGGCATATTTTAAGTGGGAAGGCAAAGGTTTTAGCTCTAAATCAGGGGGTTGCTCTATGGATGGTTTCTGGATATTCCTATCGGTGAAATCTAACTGCTCAAAAGCTGCTAGAACAGGGTTACACTCATCCTCAAAAATTTCCTCATTCTCAGAATCAGAGTGGTCACTCTCAATGCTCACTGTCTCCTTCACACAATCAACGCTTAAACAACTAATGGACGAACACTCTTCGGTTTCAATGTACTTAAGGGATTTGAAGACGTTGAAGGTGACTTCTTGGTCATGGACTCTCATAGTAAGTTCCCCTTTTTGCACATCAATTAAAGTTTGTCCGGTCGCAAGGAATGGACGTCCTAAAATGAGTGGTACTTTTTTGTCCGCTTCATAATCCAAAATTATAAAATCAGCGGGGAAAACTAGTTTGTCCACTTTAACAAGCACATCTTCTATCTTACCTTTTGGATAAGCTATGGATCGGTCCACTAGTTGTAAAATCACGGTTGTGGGTCTAACCTCTCCAATACCAAGTTTATTAAACATGGACGAAGGCATCAAATTAATACTTGCCTCTAAGTCACAAAGAGCATGACCAACTTCTTGACCTCCAGTAATGCAAGGGATAGTAAAACTACCGGATCTTTCATCTTAGGTGGAATATTATTGGTAAGAATAGCACTACATTCCTTGGTTAACGCCGCGGTCTCATACTCTTCCAATCTCCTTTTTTTGTTCAAAATATCTTTCAAAAATTTCACATAACTTGGCATTTTCTCTAAAGCCTCTACCAATGGAATGTTGATATGGAGTTGTTTGAAAATGTCCAAAAACTTTTTAAATTGATTATCGGCATTTTTGTTTCTCAATATTTCCAGAAATGGAAGATGTCTTGGATCGATTGGTGGTGTAACCTTGGGATGTGAAGTACTAGTGGTCTTGACTTTGCTGGATGAGTATTTTGGAACCTCAGAAGTAGGTGAAATAGGAGTGCTTACTTTAATGAGAGGAGTAGTCACAGTACTGCTTACTGGTGTGGACACTCTGGTTTAGGCAAAGTTGTTGCTATGGTCTCCGGACTATCTAACTTTGGGTCAGACTGGATCGTAGTATCTCTACCACTCCTAAGTGATATGGCATTAACCTGCTCCTTTGGTACCCCCTTAGGATGCTCGGTATCACTAGGTAAATCACCTTGTGGTCGATTCTTAACCTCAGCGGCTAATTGTCCTAATTGGGTCTCAAAATTCCTCTTTGCGGCTTGGGTTTGGTTCATGAAACCTTTGAGCATAGACTCAAGTGAAGGTTGGGTATCGGACATGTGTTGTTGTTGCCTAGGTTGATAATTCTGTGGAGGTTGACTCGTGTGAAAATTCTGTGGAGCGTGTCCACTTTGGAAATTTTGTGAAGACTGCCCACCATGAAAGTTATGTGGGGAGTGTCCACTTTGAAAATTAGGCTGACTGTTTTGAAACTGAGTTTGATTAAATCTAGGAGGATTTTGTGCACGTGTAGGTCCTTGACTCGCCCCAGGGGGTTGGAGTCCTTGATTCGCAGTCCAAGAGAAATTCGGGTGATTTCTCCAATTAGGATTGTAAGTCTGCGAAAATGGGTTGTTTCTAGACTGAGTTCCTATGGCATTGACAGCTTCGGGGTTACCAGGACAAAAGTCATAACTATGCTCTTCTCTGCAGAAAGAACAGTTTTCTGGGAGTTGTGGAGTGGTCACTACATAATTCACCTGATTTTTGTTTCCATTTAAAACTAGTTTAGTTAAAGCAACTAATTGTGCATTCATAGCTTTAAGTGCATCCGAATCGACAGGAGAGCTCTTAGCTGGAAGTGCTCTTGGATCTGACCATTCGGTGTTATTATTAGTGACTTTTTCCAAAATTTGGTGAGCTTCATTATAAGTTTTAGTCGTAAAGGCTCCACCTGCTGTTGCATCTAGGATGATTTTGGCAGCATTGGAGATACCATTGTAAAAGGTTTCCAATTGGATGCAATGTGGGATACCGTGATGTGGGCACTTCCGCAGAAGTTCCTTAAAACGTTCCCATGCATCCGAGACTGCCTCATCCTTCTCTTGTCTAAACAACAAAATATCATTTCGCAATTTAACATTTCTTGCGGGAGGAAAGTATTTTTGTAAAAACTTTTCCGCAATATCTTTCCAAGTAGTGATTGAGTTGGGTGCTTGTGAATTTAGCCAAGCTTTGGCTCTATCCCTTAATGAAAAAGGGAAGAGTTTTAGCCTTAAGGCTTCTTCGGGTACACCATTAAATGAAAAAGCATTCGCAATCTCCAAAAATGACTTTAAGTGAGAATGTGGATCTTCAGACGGTAGACCTCCAAACTGACCAATGGTTTGGATCATTTGGAACATCATCGGTTTAAGTTAAAAATGCATTGCGGTAATGTTGGAGGAGTAATTCCAGAAAGTAATTGATTTAATCCCGGAGTTGCATAATCTCGTATTTTACGATTTTTGTCATCGGCAACATGTACCGTGTTCTCCGGAGGTGTAGGAGGATTTGCATCCGCCATGGTCTCGATTGGAGTTTGAGGTATTTGAGTTGGCCGATTAACGTTAACACCTTTACGCCTTCTCCTAAAAGTTTGTTCAATTTCGGGATCGGGTGTAAAAAGAGGTCCGTGTTGCAGCCTTGGCATACAACACGCAAATAAAAAGCTAAGAAAAACAAGTTACTCGGGCTCGGATGAAAACTAATGTCTTGAGATAAAAATCACGCCAGTCCCCGACAGTGGCGCCAAAAACTTGGTACGTGTGAAACGTAATGCAAAATATGTAATCGCAGTGAGGTTAGCAACTCGGTCCATAGTGGACAGCGCAAGTATACACTGGTCACTATGATCGTTTACCAATTAATAAAGTGATAAGAACCAAATATCGTATCCTCAAGGACTGGAACTTAATCAAGACACTATTGTTTCATGAACTTCCTTTTACAATTTTTCGATTAGAGAGGAAGCAATATTCTGAGTTGGTTTGTTGAAAATAATTAACAAAGTTCTAATAATTAAAGGGAGAGATGTAGTTGTGATTTTCCCCGGATTTCATATTAAATACTTGATCTTATAAGCTAGCGGATGACTGATAAGGTAGCTGGTAGCTGATAAGCTAGCGGATGACTGATAAGCTAGCTGGTAGCTGATAAACTAGCTAATGAAAAAAATCACGTTTGGCAAAACTAGCGTATAAGAATGTATAATGACCAAAAAATGCATATTGAAAAACAAAAATAATAATTAATATCAATGAGGGTTATAATTCGAAAAAATGACAATAAGATTCCAAAACGCTACTTCAAGTAGCGTTTCAATAAGCTAGCTTATAAGCTTACTTATAAGCTAGCTTATGGTTTGCCACACGTGTACATTGAAAATAAGCCAACTTACAAGTCAGCTTATAAGATAGCTTATTTTTGCCAAACGTAGCCTAAATGTATTGAGATTAGGGTTGCTCATCGGTTGAGTTGGCCGGGTTGAATACATTTGAACAACCCAACCCAATGTTTGCGGTTTGTAAATCTCAACCCAACTCAACCAAGTAAAACTACAACCCAACCCAACCCAACCCGTCCAGGTTGGTCGGATTGATCGGGTTGAAATTTTGGTACATCATTTACAGTTTTACTAAATGTTTTATTTAAACGAAGTAAAATTAAAACGAAAACATAGTTGAAAATTCAGCAAATAAGAAAGTAAATTATGGTTGGAATTATAATATAATTTTCAATATACTTAATTACGGGTTGGTTTAATATACATATATTAATCAAAGACTTAACAATCGTAATAAATTCGTAGTATATAAAGACATCGGATTCATCGGTTAGGTTGGATTGGGTTCAAATTACCCCGATCCGATTCCAACCCAATAAATGCGGTTTGTCCTATTTTTGTATCTATTATCTGTCGGGTTATCTCGGTTTGAGTTTTTTGATGGGTTGATTAGGTCGGATTGGTCGAGATTTTAAGTACCCCTAATTATAATCATAAAATTATAACATATTTAAATAATATAATGAAAATTGAAATCTCTAAAATAGAGACTTTATTGAAATTGATTATAGTTTATTTTAAAGATTTTAATATTTAATTCTATATATTAAAAAATTGTTGGAGATGGTTAGCGTTATAGGAACAAAATTACAATATTTTACATAGAGGGAGTGCTAATGACTTCCTTAACTTCCTTAACATAGGGTGAGTACCGAATATAATATATTTTATATATGTGTGAATGAAATTTAATATATTTATGTGAAGATGATTCTAAGTGGTCTCATAATCACATCTTAGGTGTGTCACTTTACACACGATGACGAAAATCGTAGTTTACTCTTTGATTAATTTCCCTAATTTTAAATACCTCTAATTTAAATTAAGTCAACGCGATGTCAGTAGATTAAGCGTGGGAAGAATCTTCTGGAACCATCATGTAAAGCTACATTTCGTGTTGCTTTTCCCTTAAAAACTGCAAATACCCAAGAAACTGAACATCAACCTTTCTTCGCTCTTGGAAATCCAACGTCTTCTTCGAGGCTTGAAATTCGCAATGGATCAATGTAACAACGATCGTGGGGGTTACGATGGCCGTGGCCGTGGTGGAGGCAGAGGAGTTGATTTTTCCGGCCGAGGAAGAGGTGGAGGCCGAGGTGGCGACTCATTCGCTCGCGGACGTGGCGGAGGAAGAGGAGGTGACTTTTCTGGCCGTGGACGTGGTGGTTACGGTGGTGGTGGAAGAGGCGGAGGCTACCAGCAACCACCGCAACACCATCCGTATCCGTACGGAGGAGGTAGGGTTTCGGAAGGCGGCGATGATAGAAGCCATCAGCGCAATCCATCGGCGATGATAGAAGCCATCAGCCCTCAGACTCTCACTCAGAGTCTCACTCAAATGCTTAGCAACATTCCTGGTATGTAACTTTTTGGACTTTTAGGTGATATATCTGCTGATCATTTTTTTCTTCAAAACCAAGAACATCTTGATGTTAACGTTTGCCACTAGTTTTTTTTATACTAGTAGATCAGCCTCTGTTTAAGAACATCTTTTGATATTATGAGGTGTAAGCGAGATCAAAATCACTTTTAATATATCCTACAATTCACACACACACATCTATATATATATATATTGATATATAGATGTATAGACTTGAGAATAGCGGTGAGAGTATGTGAATGTTAACCTATACCTTTATATATATATATATATATCATACATTTCTGATGAAAAAAATGCATTTCATGTGAATGATACATTTCTGATGAAAAAAATGCATTTCTGGCTGGAACGAGACAATGGTTAAAATAAGAGAACTTGAGAAGGCCTATATCACATGTGATTTTAGAGGTAGTGTGACCGAACTTGAATCACATGTGATATTTAGTGTAAAAACACATAAGAAATAGGCATTCTCTTGTATCGACCATGCTCTCGTTTGAACTTGGTGTGAATACCAAGAATCTTATTATGAGTTTGGATGTACTTCCTTGAAAACATTAAGCAAAATGAAATAAAACAGGAAGGTAAAACTGATACTAATGCTTAAGAAATCTATAGAGCAAGAGAGTAAAAATATTTAGTACCATTTTGGTATTATGAGGTGTAATATTAAGTACCATTTTGAAAGTAGATACTTTCTTTAAAGAATTATTAAGAAGATCTTTGATATTATCAAGCAAAATCAATATGTTAAATACATCCCACAACTCTAGAATTTTATTTAGTCGTCAAGAACCCCAGTATATTATTAGTTCGTATTTAGTAACAATTAACATATAAACAGAAAGGATTAAAAATTGAAAATCAAAATTGATGATAAGTGAAGAAATTTAACTAGATCTTCTTCAATAGTCTAGTTGTGTTTGTGCTTTGTTCTTTCATTTATTTATTATTTTAAAAGAAATCTAATTTGAATAGCATTTGTATCCATAGAGTAATATTTGTGACATGGAGTCTAGTCCATTTCAGTAACTTGTTTTTGAATCCTAAAGGCTTGCACATTGCACATATCTTTTATTTCTTCTGATATAAGAATTGTGACCTGATACTAAAACCAACTTTTTTCTTTTACCAGCATCAGATCTTCAAATTCAAGAAGCTCCAAAAGCCCGTCAACCTTCAAAGGGTAGCATTGAAAATGCATTTACTCCGGTTAAACGCCCAGATCGCGGTGGTACACTTTCATTGAGAACAGTAAAGCTTCTCGTCAACCATTTTCCCGTTTCATTCAATCCATCAAACACCATACTTCACTATGATATAGAAGTCAAACGAGAAGGATCTAATGACAATCAGTCGGTCAAAAGATCCATAACAAAAGACGATCTCCGTTTAATCAGGGAGAAATTATCTTCCGATAAACCTGATTTATTCCCGTTACTGAAAACTGCCTACGATGGTGAAAAGAACATATTCAGTGCAGTTCGTTTGCCAGTTGGAACATATAAAGTCCAATTATTTGATGGTGGTGATACTAACGGCCAATCATATGAATTCACTATCAAATTTGTGAACGAAGTAAGGCTATCGAAGCTAAAAGATTACTTAAGTGGGAATCTTTTGCAAATCCCTCGTGTTGTTTTACAGGGAATGGATTTAGTAATGAAAGAAAATCTTTATTCCGATAAGATCTCGATTGGGAAAGGTGGTAGGGGGTTTTATCCACGAGTGTTTGAAAAAAGGGATGATCTTTATTGTGGAGTTGCGGCATTTAAAGGTTTCCAGCAGAGTTTAAAACCAACTTCCAATGGGTTAGCAATGTGTTTGGATTACTCGGTTTTGGCATTTCGAAAACGAATTGCGGTTATCGACTACCTTAAAGAGCGTATTCCTAACTTTCAAGGAGTTGGTGACGTTTGTAGGCTACGGAGGGAAGTTACACATCAATTAAAGGGATTGAAAGTAACTGTGACTCATCGTCGTACCAAACAAAAATACACGATTGCTGGATTGAGCGATGAAATCACAAGGAATATCAAATTTGAGCTAGAAGATCTCGAGGGCAAAGAAGAACCAAAAACCGTCACGCTTTTGGCTTATTTTCAGGAGAAATGGGGTAAGGAGATACAATATAAAGATATTCCGTGTTTGCAGTTGGGAAGGGGTAAAAAGCCGAACAGTGTTCCAATGGAGTTCTGCGTGTTGGTTGAAGGTCAAAGATGTTCTAAGGAGGAACTGAGTAACGAAGCCGATAAGAAACTAAGGGGGTTGTCGCTTATTCCTCCAAGGCAGAGAAGGACCGAGATACAAAGAATGGTTCAAGAAGAGTATGGACCTCATGCCTCTAGGTATGTAGTATCTTATCGCTGATGCTATATTTTATATTTGTTATAAGTAAATACTTAAATAGAAGCAGTGTTTAGAAACAAAACATACGACACACATGCTTTAACCGGCTAATTAAGATGAGTGAAATTCGACTAGATAAGTGAGCAAATGAGAACTTAGGGGTTGTTTGGTTGGTTTTCAATTAAGGGTCTGTTTGTTAGCAGCTTAATGAGCTTAATGGGACTTGAAGCTTATTCGGTTAGCTATACATGATTGTTTTGGTAGTGGCTTAATGGTATAGAAAATGGCTTATTCAGTAAGCTTCTAGGGGGAGCTTTATGCGGAAAGTCTAGTTTTTTATTTCTAAACCTGTTGTTCCCGATTAAAGAACACACTCCTTCCATCTGTGAAAAAACTTCCCCAAATAAAAACCTTCCCAATCTATACAGACAGATTAATCCATACAGGACTTAGATGAAAAATGAATCAAACAACCCCTAAGTCCTGTATAGATAATGCTGACTGTGTTTATTAATTGGGAAGGGCAGGTTTGGAAGGAAAAAACTTGGCTTTCTATATAAAGCTCTCCCTAGGATCTTACTGTAAGCCATCTTCTATATCAGTAAACAATTAGCAAACAGTCATGTTTAGCTGATCGAATAAGTTGTTAGTTCCATTAAGCTGCTAACAAACAGACCCTTGGTTAAGAAAGCTGGAGTCATTTTGTTCTAAGAAAATCCCAATAAGCATGGTTGAAGTCAATTATGTTCATATTAATTAATTAATAGCATCTTGTTTCTGATTTGTATTATGTGTTTATTTAACAGGGATGGCGTCATTCAGAACTTTGAATTTGGGATTGGCATGAGTATGACAGAAGTTTCCGGAAGAGTAATGCCACCGCCTAATTTGAAGGTTGGTTCCTTAAACGGTAGGATGCAGTCTATGGAAGTTGATAAGCTTAAATGTCAATGGAATCTCCTTGGAGGGAAAACCGTAGTCGAAGGAAAAGCAGCGGAGCGTTGGGCCGTAATCGATTTCAGCTCCGGCAAATGTCATACAGATAATTTTATTGGCAAATTGATAAATCGATGCAGAACCCTTGGTATCGGCATGGAGGATCCTCTAGTGGTCCGTTTCTCTAATATGAGAGAACTCTCTAGTGTCGATCGGCTTTTCCGTCTTCTTTCAGACATAGTCGAAGAGGCTGAACGGAGATCCAAAGGGAAACTGCAAATTATCATTTGCGTGATGGCTTCTAAGGATGAAGGTTATAAGTCGTTGAAATGGGTTTCCGAGACCAGGATTGGAGTGGTGACTCAGTGCTGTCTGTCTACAGCCATCAATAAAGCCAACGATCAGTACTTTGCGAACCTCGGTTTGAAAATTAACGCTAAACTCGGTGGTAGTAACGTCGAGCTCGTTAAACGATTCAGCTGTTTCTCAAACGACGATCACGTTATGTTCATCGGTGCTGACGTAAATCATCCAGCTGCATCCAATAAGACATCCCCGTCCATAGCGGCTGTCGTAGGTTCCGTTAACTGGCCGGCTGCCACCCGCTATGCCGCCCGTGTCTCCCCGCAGTGCCACCGTCAAGAAGAGATTGAAAACTTCGGGAAAATGTGTTTAGATCTGATCAAGACTTACGAACAGCTGAATCGACGAAAACCGAATAAGATCATCGTGTTCCGTGATGGAGTAAGTGACGGCCAGTTCTACATGGTTCTGAATAACGAACTAGCTGATCTGAAATCAATCATTTGCAATGAGCATTACGAGCCATCGATCACGCTCGTTGTTGCACAGAAACGACACATGACTCGTATATTTCCGAAAAACGAAAGCGATGGGGTCCACCCGGGGAATATACCTCCAGGGACGGTTGTAGATGAAGGGATCATTCATCCATTGGAGTTTGATTTCTATCTAAACAGCCATTTTGGAGGGCTGGGTACGAGTAAGCCAACTCATTACTCGGTGCTGTGGGATGAGAACGGGTTTTCGTCTGATTGGATGCAGGAGCTGATTTACTATCTGTGTTATACGTATGCACGGTGTACCAAACCGGTGTCACTTGTGACTCCGGTTTACTATGCGGATCGGGTGGCTTATAGAGGTCGTATATTTCAGGAAGTGGCGGCACAGCTTCCGGCATTAGCGGCGGCGGCATCTGGTGGTGGTGGTGGTGGTGGTTCGTATATTAATCAGGTGTTTTATAATCTGGAACCGGGGCTGAAGGATTGTATGTTCTTTGTGTGAAGATGGGCTGAATATGGAAGGAATGAGTTTGTGCGGGAATCTAATGCGTGTTTTTGTGTCTTCATTTATCACTCCCTTCCTTTTGTTTTGTTAAAACAGTGAGAGATATTGTGTGTTATGTTTTGTGGAACATATTATCTAATGTATGATATGAGTTTTCGCAACTCAATATTGCATCTAGCCAAAATCTTTCAGTTTAAATGGCCATTTATCAAATACTTTAGCGAAAAGTGTTTATTAATTAGCAAGACCCATTAAAATTGATACTTTAGCAAAAAGTGTTTATTAATTAGCAAGACCCATTAAAATGGAAGTTCTGATTTGGGGGTAAGATTTCCGTTGTTATGTGTTTTTTTAGGTAAGATTTACGGTTTTTGTCGTCTTGTCTTTACTTATTTATTGGATAAGATTTTTGTTGCTATACTTTTTATCAATCAGAAAAGATTCATAATTTTTGTCATGTGTTTATCAAATAAGAGTTTGATAAATGGTTCCTTGGCATTTTTTTTATGCATTATGCAGGGCCGTTCCTAGGTTTTTTGATGCCCTGTACGAAAATGCTAAAAGAATGTTCGATGCCTATTTTTTAAGGAAATGAAACGACAAAATATGCAATTTTTTGAAGGGTTTGGAACCTATTGAAACTAATGTCTCATTCCCATGCAAATTTTTATTAATTATAAAAAAAATACAAACGGGAGAAATAAAAACCAAAACCGAGAATTACAAAATATAGAATGATAAGCGAATAAAACTTGGATTAATTAAGACCGTGCTTCCTTCTTTTCTATTATTTTAGAATAATAGAACATATTACTTCAATATATAGAACTTAAGAGACAAGAAAAACTATAATTAATTTTTTTACTAAAGTAGTAAATTACATTGAAGTTTAGTGTCATAGTAAGCAAAAAGCAAAACTCAGAAAATTATAGGTATAAAAACTAAAGTCGCTTCAATGCCAAACCTCAAAGTAAACAAAAGTCAAAAAAACAATGATAAAATTGTAAAATTCATAACCTATGCTACTGTGGATTGCAAATAACAAGTGTCCAATAAGACAATATCACAAAATACGTTGTTATTGTTACACAACATGCTCCAACGGTGTTGATACAATGATGTGCTCATTTTGCATTGCAAATTCTAATTTTCAAATTTCAATATGCAAGAGCAAGACTTATCATCAAAATGAGAAAAACCCCCAAGCCTTAGCCTAGTAAGTCAGTAACCCACACGACAACACACATGACACAATTTTACAATAATTAGTTAAAAATTTAGATTTTTTTTGCAAAAAAAATTAAAGATTCATAAATCATAATATGACTCACACGACAACTCATCAAATTCATTCAACAATAAAAATCAGTCATTCGCGATTTTTATGTATGATTTTTTTAATCTGGCTTCATGACCGTTAATCGGCTGGAAACGAAACGGCGTGCCTTGAAAATCGGAACATTCAAACTTTGAAGAACAATAAAATTGGATTGAGTGGTTGGAATGTTGGGCGTTCACAATGTGTATTCAATATCCATCATAGTTAAAATCCAATTGTTCAATTCTCAAATTATTAAACCTAAAACTAGTAATAGATGACAATTTGATGCCCCCTTGGCATTGATGCCCCGTGCGGTCGCACGAGCTGCACGTGGCCAGGGCCGGCTCTGGCATTATGTAGAAGTGCCTTAATATTACACGCGTTTTTTTAGTGCAATAATAAAAACTTTAGGGGTGACAATGGGTCATGTTGGGTTTGGGTTCAACCCATTTTTTAATCAGGTCGAAAATCTCAATCCAACCCATTTAATTAAATGGGTTGAAAATTTTCAACGCAATCCAACCTGCTACTTAAATGGGTTGATAGCGGGCTGGCCTGTTTATGATTTTTTTAATCCAACCTGTTAAATAAGTGAGTTGAACCTGACTTGACCTATTTAATTTTAAATAAAATAAAAATGATTTAGACTGTTTAATTTTATGAATAAAACATAACCATAGATAAAAATAAATTGTTAAAAGTTTGAATAAAACACAACCACAAATGTAGTAAGTTGTTCAGATATCTAAACATTTACGTAAGTTACTTTAATTTATGTTGAAGCCTTGAAGGCGGATGACGGGAAGAGAGAGAGCCGAGAGGGAGACTTGGAGGTGAGTTAAATATTACTTTATTAGGGTTTCACACTTGAGAAATGTTAGAGGGATTCAAATTTTCAATATTTCATAGATAATATTAGACATTATAATTAAAAATAAAATAAAAATGTATAATATTTTAATTGAGTTGTAAATGAGTTGAAAACGGGTTGAACCCATTTATTTAAGATGATTTGATGGATTGATTCATTTAACTTAAATGGAGTTAAAAATCTCAAACCTAACATATTAATTATGGATTGGGTTCGCGATTTTTCCCATTATTTTCATATCCGTAATAGTGCGAAAACGAAAAGAAGGCCAGGCCCCAAGGTGCAGTTGAGGTCAGTTTTTGCCTACAAATCCACTAATAATAATGAAACCCAACTTCATATATATATATATATATATATATAGGGTTAGGTTCAAATGTGAACTCATTTTTGGTTGTGAACGTGAGGACGAATCTCAGCCACACATTTTCGGTTATGGTGGACGCGATCACGGAGGATTGACGCGATTCATGGGAGGGTGGAGATTATTAAAGGAAGGGAACCAGGTCAAAGCCGCCTTTATTGACCGGATAAGTGGCTGAGATTCGTCCTCACGTTCACAACCAAAAATGAGTTCACATTTAAACTTTCCTATATATATATATATATATATATATATATTATCTTTATTGCTATTTTTTTTTCTTATTGTTGATACACAAATGATTAAATAACTTTTGCTTAAATTGGAGTTAACGTTGTCAAGTAAAGTAGCTATATATTGTGTTTGTGCTTTTCATCTTACTATTTTTAATTTTTAATCTGTTTGCATAACCCAATAAGTTTTATTGTATTTATCTTGTTTTAAAAAATCAGAAAATTTGTTTATGGTTAATTGACTCATTCAGGGTAAAAAACCTCTCTTTGGTAAATTGAAGAATTCTTTATATTTTAATTTTGAAGAATAATGTTGTTCTATCACAATTGGTTGATGAACAAAATTCTTTAAAATTTAAAATTTAAAATATCATCACAAAAAAGGTAGGACTAACATATGTGTGTGGCTAAGTAGCCTTTTATTGTATGGTTTGATTTGGCCTCTTCAGTCTTCAATATCAAATTAATAGGTTTTCTTTTCATCTTATTAATTCAATTACACCCTCCACTTGACCACTTACTAATTAATCTCTTTTACCAATCATTTAATTGGTATTTTAAAATTAGTTAATCTATTCTCTCATTTGGTACCTTTTTTTGGTGATTTTCTACTTTCAAAAATATATGTTAGGATTACATATACTGATTGAAATCGTCATCTTCTTTTCAGTTTTTGTGAAGTAAGTAGAAGAAAAGCTTTCAGGAAAGCCAAATACATGGCACTGATTCATGCTTTCTATGAATTCAAATGATTTATTATTTGATGCATGATCTGAAGATTGTCCATTGTTAATATGAAAGTTTATTTATGCATTCTATCTTTATAATGTTATGTCATCATGTGTATTTGTTTTCGTGTAAGCCAAGACTGAATGGGGTGAATTACAACTTTCTAGCTGATGCAACAACCTTGGTTCAACAACTAGAGAATGAAATAAACTCGACTTCATTTTTTAAATATAGATATAAGATATCTGATTTTATTTTGTGTAAAGAGAACATTCTATATTATATTGGATTGCGAAAGAATCTTTAAAACATGATATGATGTTAAAGGTGACCCAGTCAATTGGGCTAAAGAGTTAAAGTTGGTGATGAGAATTTTAAAAAATCAATTGGAGTCCCATTTAGTAGACTTTTTGCATTTGGATATACTTTGTGAGAGTTTGTGCTTTATTTGCCTTTGGTGTACTTCTTATGCAGGAATATTATTGGCTATCTATATTTCTTTGAGTTAACAATATGTCAATATATAAAAAATACTATTGTTGATATAACTTTTATACACTTAAAAAATAATTACAAACGGTATCATTATAGTTGTTAATTTTTGGTTGAGTGGTTTGTAGTTTAATGCTAAAATCATTTCTTTTTGTGACAGATAAAATAGTTTACCAAGTTATAAAATTTTATATCCATTACATGGTGTGACACATCACTAATGGTATTATTACCGTTAGGCTCTAACTTTAAGATTTCTTTTGCACATTTTATGTTATGTGAAAAAATGGGTTGATTCATATACTTAGTAGGTGGTTTGGAATTTCTTAAAAAATACACTTCTTTCTTTGACCGATAATTCTATATAGCATTAGGTTCCACTAGAAAATCAAAATTTCATGAGAAATAGGAAACACTTTGTTAACAGAGGCTTACATTAGTTAACACACCTTAACATATGTTAACATTTCATTATAAGGTATGTTAATATATTTTAATTTATGTTAACGTATGTTCTCCATGTTTAACGTATGTTGGGATGTTAACGTATGTTTTCAATAAACTAGTGGTTAAGATACAAAATTTTATGTATATATACATGTGAACATATGTATCCTTTTTCCGTATGCATACATTGTCCCATAAAAAATGTATATCTAGATACACTGACATACACACATAAATACATATACAGTCTGAAAGTTATTCCCACGTATGCATACAATCTGGTCTTATTAAATGATTATGATTATACTGATGGCACCACGTGGTTCAGTCCCTTGAGGCCTCGTCCCAGTAGTAATAAAAAAACTTGCTCTTTAACTGGTTGTATTCTTGTTCTAACGAGTCTAACCAGTCTTGAACAAGCTTTTTTTTGTTCTCAAGTTAACTATTGCTTTCATGAAAGCAACACCATACATTCTAACCTTCATAAAGTGGGTTTTGATCCACGATTGTGGACTAGGTATGATATTCTTAACCAGTCATTTTTAATCGATCTTTATTTGATATTATGCTTAAAATTCTTAACTTATCAATCAAATCCAAAGACTTCAACCGACAGGTCCTTGATGGTCCAATCCTTAGAACTTTTATGCATCTCTTATAGTATGTAATAGATGCTATCTTGATATGAGTAATAAAAGTTTTTGACTTCAAAGATTACACACAGATTTAGGGTCCAGAACTTGATTCGGGTTGGCCTTAATCGATGTTGATAATGAAGTTTGGACCCAAACTGATTATTTGGTCCTTAACCAATCTCATTTAATCTTCTAACTACAGAATATACACACACACACACACACACACACTGATGCAGCAGGAAAGTGCGGTTAGGTCGACAGACGTCAAACCCTAGGAAAACGAGTCTTCACAATGAAAGAACTCAAGACTTAGATAAAACACTCAAGAAAAGTTTATTGATGAATTGAATGCCTAATAATGAAACCAAAGGGGTCCTTAAATAAGGATGAAAAAACATATCATAAATAAACTAGGAAACTAAGAAAAGGAAACTTATCTAAGAAAATAAACTAGGAAACCCAATAAAAGGAAACAAACTAAATTAGGAAACTATTATAAAAAAAGGAAACTAATAATAAACTAAGAATCCTCCTTTAGCCAGGTTTATTATTCATTGTTTCCGGTCCTTGCGACACTGATCGATCAGCTCTTCAAAGTGGGTAGCTAAGTCCTCTATATCACACACACACACACACACACACACACACACACACACATATATATATATAGAAGAAAGTTTAAATGCGAACTCCAATTTGGTTGTGAACGTGATGACAAATGAGAGCGCGACACGTGTCTGAATGTAGATTATTCAAACTGAATATAATATTTATTTAGTCTGAATAAGCATTATTTAGTTTGAGAAAGCATTATTCAGTCTGACAAAGTATTATTCAGTCTGAATATGACACGTGTCGCACTCTCATTTGTCCTCAAATTCACAACCAAATTTTAGTTCTCATTTGAACCCTCCCTGTATATATTTATTTATATATATATATATATGTATATTCTTTTTATAAGTAAAAACCTAAAACTTAACAAATTATATTGTTATGTCTCTCAAACTAACCGTGGTGAAAGCCAAAATATTTCTACAAGTTCAAAACTCAAAAAGAAAAAAAAAAAACTACAAAAATAATAGTCGGTTTTTTTATTTTACATTTTTGAGCAACCGTTCAA
Source organism: Silybum marianum (assembly GCA_036898165.1). NCBI lineage: Eukaryota > Viridiplantae > Streptophyta > Magnoliopsida > Asterales > Asteraceae > Silybum > Silybum marianum. The sequence continues at coordinate 32,317,874 of CM072533.1, read as the reverse complement.
TTGAGCCTAATAATCGGGTTTGGAGTTTGGACTAGGGAACGTGATCTTGCGATAATTATAGGATTGATAGGCTTTTAGCCTTGCTTAAGGCCCAATCATGATTCTTCTTAACCGATCCTACTCGAGCTAAGAGATGGATCCAAAAAAAAAAAATTATGGCCACACCATATAATATATAACAAAAAATAATTACGAAAAATACAGTTTTTTTTTGTAGTGTCTTTATGTTTTTACTAACGTTCAATACTGTTACTATGTTTTTAGTCTCATTTCATCGTTTCGAGAGATTTTTAAACTTCTGTTTGATCTCGAGGAATTTTTTACTTTTTTTTTTATCGATTTCGAGGGACTTTTTCGGTTCCTTTGGTAGATTCCAAGAGTTCTATCAGGGTTTTTGGTTGATTCCAAAAGTTTTTTTTTTTGATTTTTTGGTTGATTACGAGATACGGTTGCACCTTCTTGAACTTCTGAATATCATACAGTGGCACCTTCGAAAACGTACGGTTGCACCGTTCACAAATTCATATTTTTTTTATCCTTCGACGAAGAGATATGGCCCATGCCACCCACCGTATGAACCTCTTAAGGTCCGTCCCTGCTCGAGTTGGTCTAAATCGGTCTTGATCATCGACTCATTGATACATCCCTACATTACATACAACAACAAAATAAAGAAATTTCTTAGTAGACCGATCAAAAAATCATTTTTGTTCCATAATCTGAAAGTCAAAAAACTGAAAACCATGAATCTAAATGTACGTTATATTAGATGTCCTTTTCTAGAAAGATTCCAAAAATCACGTCCGAAAGTCCAAAAACGTTATTGTATATAGTTATAAAAGAATTTATTTTGTGTGGATATGAGTATTAATTGCATGACAAAAAAAGCTCAACAACTTATTTTGAACATAGAAAAATGAATGCTTGGAAGTAGAAATGGAAAATGAAATGATATGATTGATAAAGAAAAAGTCCAAATACACACCACAAGATGTCCCTTTTGGCTTTAAATTATGACAACCTCATCACCGTTTTCTCATAGCCACAAAGTTAAACAAAAAACATTGCTGTATTTTTATTATTATCACTCATACTCTATATATATATATATGGGATAATTAAATGAAAATCTTATATAAGTGAGAACGTTAAAAACTTTTATCCTAAGGGGATGAGTTGACGACAAAAAGTGTAAAATCATTTCAATGAGGTTTTTATAAGAATCTCTTTTTTTGTATTTTTATTGCCAACTTATCTCTACCTTATTAAATTAAGAACTCCCTTAAAAGTCCACAATGATAATTTTTATAAGAACTTTATTTTCGTGGTTTCATTAAAAAAGTTATATTAATACGTATTAATCAAGAAAAAAAAGAAATATGTCATTTATCATAAACTTTATGTTAAGAACCAAAGTAATTGTTTAAACACTTAGGAGCCATTAGGTTCTTATAAGAACATTTTCCTAATGGTAGTTCTCATAAATCACTACCCTTTTTTGCTAATAAGAACATTGCTTTGGAGATGCCGAGGTTTTTATAAGAACATTTATTGAATATCCTCCAAATGAATCTTACACTGTGTTCTCGAAACTCATTTTACAAAGGAAAGGAAAGGAAATGGAGGAAAAACTGAGGAAAATGAAAAAAACTCGTGTTCTTGGAACTTTTTTAAGGAGAGAAACGGAAGGAAATGGAGGCTTATTTTCCTTCCAAAACTTTCCTCCCAAATGTGAGAAGGGAAGGAAAGAAAGTAAAATAAATAAATTTAAGTCATTTAAGAAATTAATAAAATTACAAAATTACTCAATCTTTCATTCTAAATTATATTATTTTAAAGGACATATTACTAAAAATGACATTTTTCCTTTCTTTTCTTTCCTCTTCAATAACATGAAAATTATTTTCTTTCATTTCTTTCCATCTACTTCACTTTCGAAAACACAAATAAAAAATTTCTTTTTCTCTCCTTTCTTTTCTTTCCCTTTCTTTTTCTTTCTTTCCCTTTCTTTTCTCTCCAAATTCGAGAACACAACATTAGGTGTAGGATTGTGTGAGAAGTTAGAGCATCTCCAATAGCTTCCCCAAAATGGGGAAAACATAGAAAATGAGGATTTTGAGCAAGTATTTGGCTCCAATAGCTTCCACATAATCATCTCCAAAATGGAGAAAGTAGGAGAAAGAGTGAGTTTTTCTCCAAATATGGAGTTCATTCCAAAAATGATTACCAAATGAAATGACTAATAGGAAATGTTGAAAAATAAATATTTAAAAAGAGAAATAATATTTTAATAAATGATGCAATATTTTAATATTATTTTGGAGAAATTATAGGGAATTTGTTGGAGATAAATGCAATTTTTTTGGAGATTTTGTCTTTTGATTCTCCATTTTGAAAAAATTATAGGGAATTTGTTGGAGATGCTAAGGGTGCGTTTGGTACAGAGAATGAAATTGCAGAGAAATGGTTGCAAAGAATGGAATTACAGAGAAAGGGAATTGGTCTGGAGAAAATGAATTGATTCTTCTGTTTGGTAGCACAGAGAGAATTCAACCGAGAAATGTAACTGAGAATCATTTCTCTTGTTTGGTACGACAGAAAATTTAACAGAGAATTGTACCCAATTAAGCCAAAACATACCCTATTAAGCCAAATAGACCAGTACAACAACATACCAAACAAACCCTATTAAGCCAAAACATACCCTATTAAGCCAAAGCATACCCTATTAAGCCAAACATATCCTATTAAGCCAAACATACCCTATTAAGCCAAAGAGGCCCTATTAAGCCAAAACAAACCCTATTAAGCCAAAACAGACCCTATTAAGCCAAAATAGCAGCTTAACCAAACAAACCAGCACAACAACATACCAAACAAATCCTATTAAGCCAAAACAGACCCTATTAAGCCGAAACAGACACTATTAAACCAAAACAGACCCTATTAAGCCAAAATAGCAGCTTAACCAAACAGACCAGCACAACAACATACCAAACAAACCCTATTAAGCCAAAACAGACCCTATTAAGCCGAAACAGACACTATTAAACCAAAACAATAGCTTAACCAAACAACGAGGGTCAATTGAAATATTTCAATTCTCAAAGAGAAACCAAATTTTCAATTCTCCCATTTTCTTTTCATGTGGGAGGGAAATGAAAATAGAGAAAAGGAATTGTTTCTTTTCTCGTTCCTTCTTTTCTTTGGTGTCAACAAATTAAGGAATTGTTTCTTTTCTTGTTCCTTCTTTTCTTTGGTGTCAACAAACTAAGGAGGCGTTTGGTTCACGGAATGGAATTCGATGGAATTGGAATCCATCAAAGGAATTTGACTTTGAAGGAATTGGAATGGAATTTGATGGAATTTGACCATGCGTTTGGTTGACAGGAATTGGAATGGAATCTCGTAAAAGAATAGAAATATGCATCTATCGGGAGTGGGGGTGACAATTGTGATGAGGACATTAGTGGTGGGTGGTGGGTGGGGTAGGGTGTGGGGGTGGGTGGCGACTACGAGTATGCCGGCAAAAAATAGTGATGTGGTGGGTGGTGGGTGGGGGTGACGGTAGCGGTACCGGTGGTGGAATGATAATATTAATTGATGGTGGTAGTGGTGGTGGCAGCGGTGGCGGTGTCGGCAGTGGTGGCAGATATGTTGCCGATGAGGGTGGGGCGGGGAGAGGGTGGTGGTTAAATTTATTTTTGTCTTTCTAAAAGAAATTTATAAATTATGTTGCATTTGATACGAAATGGAATTCAAAATCCTTCACATATGTTAAGGAATGATCAAATCCATCAACCGTGGAATTCGGTGGAATCCGATGGAATCCGATCTATTCATTCCGCGAACCAAACAGCATTAAGGAATTCGGTCAATGGATTTGGCCATTCCAATTCCTTCCAATTCCAACGGATTCCGTGAATCAAACAGCCCCTAAGGGATTGTTTCCAATTCCCTTTCTTTACTACCAACTCTCTCTACCAAACACACCCTTAGAGTTAATGGTGAGAAATGGATATGAACCAATAATAACTTTTAATTTTTTATCCTTCTATGAATTGGGCTTTGTAAGTGAATTGATCCGGTGAATCTAATCATAATGTGCGTCTATTTCTCATCCAACGGTGAATAACCATTTCTTGCTATATGTAACACTTCTCACCGGAATTCAACCCATAAACCTTATTGATTATATATAAAGAAATAAAACACAATTTTTATTTATTAAAATGATAGTTAATTATTTTTTGAGATCATAAAACTTACTAAATTATTTCCATATCATTTTGTATTGTACGGCTACATATCATTATGTACTATGTCGGGTGTTATACAACTTATATACTTTACTATCGTATCATTCTAATTTGTGTCATTTTATACTGGAATATTCTTTATGGTTTTGTCTTGTTACCCTATTGTAAGATTTCATACTATTTATATAGTTTCGTACCAATTTACTTTGTAAATATAATTATATTATGGTAAAAAGTTTACTTTGTAAATGTAACTATATTATGGTCAAAATTATAATACGAAGTTTGTCTTGTTTCTTATTTGGTGCAATAATTTTTTTCTCGATCAGTTAGTGAATATCTTTTTATTTCATACATGATGTGAATACCAAAAGTGAAATGTTGAAAACAACAAATATCATAGTATGAAAACCTGTTTATTGAGTCAAATGATTATGAAATAGAAAAAATAGAACTTTCTTTACACCAACTAGAGAGAAAAACTAATTGTTGCATTAAATAAGAACTAAGGGGCTTTTTACCAAACGCTTACCTTGGTAAGCGCTTACCAAGTCTCATTACCTTATTAAATGAATATGGTAAGGATCAATAAACTTACCCAGTAATAGCAAGACAAAGACCACGAATCTTATCCGGTAAGTAAGGGCGACAAGAAGCTGTAGGCAGAAGCTAGTGCCACTAATGGGCCGGGGCTTCTAACTAGTGAATGATTTGAAATTCGAGTTATTCACATAAAATAGAAATAGGGCCAACTCTTTTAGTTGCGCCTCTAACCAGTGCAAGTTCTTGCTCGTTATAAATTGTTTCATTTTGAGTGGGCTTGGCCCACGCCTTGACAAGGTTGTTGCCCCTCCTTCCGGTTGTTATCACGGTTAGTGCTTACCGAATAAATTATTGCATATGATGTCGTTTTGGTGGACTAAGATCTTATGGTCCTAGGGATGGTGATAAACGGCCCCTAAGACACACTTTGTATATTTTGATACATTTTACCCTTACATTATCTTGTAAAGTTGAAATAAAGTGATTTTTCCTGTCCCTTGGGGAACCCGGTTCACCCTCCCCGTTCGGGGACAGGGATTCCCCGTAAAAACAGGTATCGGGGCCGGGGATCCCCTACAGGTTGAAACTCGGGGCCAGGCTAGGTAATGTATTTCCCAACACGCCCCGTCCTCCATATATATATATATTAACTAAAGATATATACATTTTAAACCAATTTTTACCCATTTTTAAACTGTTTATTGTTACACCGAAGATTGCCCAGGGATAAGCAAGACAAAAAACGAAGATAGGATTGGATTTCCGAACTTGCCAGAGACCGAGGCCGAGGATGAGATAGTGAAACAGGTGCTAGGGCCGAGGATTGCATTTCCCGCTCCATCCCCATGCCTAATTGGTCCTAGGCATGGCTGGATAGAAGTAAGGTACACATCAAACTACATAATATATCCTATTGTGGTTTACTTTATTTTTGGTTTTTGTGGATTGTTACTAGGATGAATCTAGGAATTTTTGGGAGTGGTATCATAAAATTGTATAGTAATAGATAAAAGTTAATTAATATTTGAGGTCAATTAATGTAATTAAACAGTTAAGTTATTAAAGATAGAGACACTAGTTTTTCTTCCAATAAAAATCTTTTAAAATTTTAAAACTAATTGATTGTTGGAGCATTTTCAGTTTTTCACTTCATGATTTATATGCTCGGATCGAGATATGTAACAGCCCGTATAAACCAAAAGCCCAAAATACATAGATTTCATAAACACAACGAGTTCCAAGGTATTACAACTTATTTATAATACAAGTACATCATAAAGCTTAGCATAACAAGTTACATCTTGTTCTTGCGCTTCCCTTCCGACAGATGCTGCCCTGTAAAAATTATTTTTAAAAGATAGAGGGTTAGACCGAAAGGTCTAGTGAGTCATTTCCCTCGTGTTTAAACCACGAACTAAGGAAAACTAAAAATCATTTTATGACAATTTGTTTTATCGCAACACCTAGACCCGACAACAAAAGTTATCGAATCCAGGGTCCGATATCTAAGGTTCTCGAGTCTAATAGATCCGACAAACAAGAAAATCGAATCATATAGATCCGACAAACTTGCTCCTCGGGCTATATAGGTTCGACAACATTTTCCTCGGGTCCCATAGGGTCGACATGGTGTTTCGTCGGGTCATATAGAGCCGACAAACCCACTTGTCGAGCCAAATAGATCCGACAAGATTTCTTGTCGGGCCATAAAGAGCCGATAAGATTTCTTGTCGGGTCCTATGGGGCCGATAAAAACCATTCTCAAAGTCAAAGGACTCGACAAGTCCAGTTCTCGCATCAAAGGGAATCGATAACCATTTTCCTCGAGTCAAACGGACCCGATAAAAATCCTTAACAACTCAGGAATCAGATTCCAAACAAACCCAGGTCTAGAGGCATCACATCCTCTTAATATTCTCAACCGGTATTACTCTCACCAGGTTCATTCTCTCGTTCTTTCCAAACCATTGCCTGCTTCACGAGCAAATGGTCCGGTTCACGCCATTCCAAATGGCTAATTTATTTTGATTATACCACCCACAATCATTTATACGTTTTCTCCGTCCACTCCTCGCGGATTCACCGCCACAATTCTCGTGACCCAAATACTTTGGTGAACCTCTTTACTTGTTAGTTTCACAAATTACTAACAATCAAAAACATAAAATCTGATTTATATAAAATAAATCACGTGTAACGGAAAAACACGTATATTACAAAAAGCTTTGTAACCACTCACCTCGAACGATAACAATCGATAACTCCAAAACTTCTAACCGGTAACGATCAAGTACGACGTAAAACTATAATAAACGATTCTACCGGTTAAACCTCGATATAAACCCAAAGCTTAATGAATTATAAACTTATAATCAAAATATAATCCTTACCTTAATTTCCTTCACTTTTTACTTCCTGTTCTTAACCAACGAAAACCACAGAGACCAAAAGTTTATTTTCTAAAGTAAATGAAAGAAACTTTGTGATGAAGCAAAGAGAAGGAAAGAGGCGGTGGTAGTCTCGCATGACATACCACAAAGTCAAACACATGCATGCACACATGCAAGTGCATGTTTATTCATAATTGGGAGCAAAGGCTGGTGACCACGTGTTGGTAAATTCATTTACCAAATCAACCCTTGAGTTTCAAACAACAAAACAATTACATCCCTTAACTTCCAATCAATATTTATTTCAAAACCCGATCATTACAATATCCCCTCCTTAGAAGAATTCCGTCCCGGAATTCCACTAAGTAAACAAGTGAGGGTACTTCATTCTCATCTCAGACTCGGGTTCCCATGTAGCTTCTGGTCCTTTGTGATAACGCCACTAGACTTTCACAAGTCGAATCTCTTTATTCCTTAAAGATTTAACTTTGAAGTCTAAAATGGCTTCAGGGGTTTCTTCAAAACACAACTTTTCATCAACCTTGATTTCTGGTAGTGGCACCACTTCTTTTGGATCAGCTAAACACTTCCTTAAGTTTGACACATGAAAAGTGTCATGAATAGCGCTCAGCTCTATTGGAAGTTCTAGTCGATAAGCCACTTCTCCAACTCGTTCAGCAATTGTAAAAGGTCCAACATACCTTGGACTTAGCTTACCCCTCTTTCCGAATCTAACGATTCCTTTCCAAGGTGATACTTTTAACATCACCTTATCTCCTATTTGAAATTCAATCGGCTTACGACGCTTATCAGCGTAACTCTTCTGCCGATCTTGGGCTGTTTTCATTCTCTCACGAATCTGGTTGATCTTATCAGCCGTAAGCTGAACTATATCAGGTCCAGCTAATTGTTTCTCGCCCACTTCATTCCAACATAGCGGTGTTCGACACTTCCGTCCGTAAAGAACTTCAAAAGGTGCCGCTTGAATACTTGAATGATAACTATTGTTATAGGCGAACTCGATCAATGGTAAATGACTATCCCATGATCCACCAAAGTCAATAATACATGCCCGTAGCATATCTTCCAAAGTTTGGATTGTACGTTCGCTTTGGCCATCTGTTTGCGGATGATAAGCCGTACTTAATTTTACTTGTGAACCCATTTCTCTTTGGAAACTTCTCCAAAACATAGAAGTAAAATGAGTATCACGATCAGAAACAATTGATAAAGGGACACCATGACGTGTTACCACTTCATTAATATATAATGTTGCTAACCGCTCTGTTGAGTACGACCCTTTCATCGGCAAGAAGTGCGCAGACTTCGATAAACGATCTATAATTACCCAAATAGCATCAAAACCCTTTGGCGTTCTAGGCAACTTTGTTATGAAATCCATGGTGATATGATCCCACTTCCAAACTGGAATTTCTAACGGTTGCAATTTTCCATAGGGTCTTTGATGTTATATTTTTAACTTGTGAACAAGTCATACATTTTTCCACATACTGCGCTACATCCTTCTTCATTCCCGGCCACCAATAAAACTGCTTCATATCATGATACATTTTATTAGTACCCGGGTGTATAGAGAAACGAGATTTGTGAGCTTCACTCAAAACTCTTTCTCTTATATCGCCAAATCGTGGCACCCAAACTCTATTTCGGAAACACATCAAATTACGACTATCTTTTACTACTTCAGACAGTAAACCTCCAAGTCGTTCTCGTTTGATGTTTTCTTCCTTGATGGCCTCACCTTGACTTCTTTGCAATTCTTCATGAATACTTGGCAACTGTTAGTCCCCAAAGAGAGACGGCTAACTAAGAGAGGGTTTTGTAGAAGGGGGGGTTGAATATAAAACACACAGAATATACTCTTTTTAAATTTTTTAATATGAATATTAAAAATTTACACACAGATAGTTTGATGCGGAAAAGAACAGGCAGACTATTCTATCAAACTAAACACACAGATAACAGTAATTAACTATTACACTAAGCAAGTTAAAACAATACTGTTATAGCACACAGCTTTGCCACAGTCAAACAAATAATCACTCTGAAGATTTGTTGAAAGCGTGAGATTTCTGGGAAGGACTTCATCTCCTTTTATAGTGTCCATGCATGGGATGCAAGTGGACGGTACATCCAAGGTTTCATTAGCCGGAAGATTATACGATGGACAAAGGAAGAGACCACTTCCTTTGTACTAGAATAATGGATGAACCATTCCTTGTAGCACGTAATGTCGATAACTTTATCTTCTTTTCTTCATGCTCGTGAAGTCCCATCAAGCCTTTTAGCTAAAAGACAACTATTCCTTTTATAAGAATAAAAGAGAATGTCTTTAATTAAGGCTTGGTGCCCAAGTTCTTGCAGGCTCACGTGTCTTGCAATTGATGTGAGTCAAGAACTTATCTCTTTGAAATTGCTAAGTTGATACATCTCACTATGTATCACATCGGTGGATACCTTATAAGGCTGGAGTTGATAAGTGTACACTTTGCTTGATAACTTCTTCTTTTACTAAGTGACAAAAGTGTATACCCTTGTGAGTTGATATCACAGCCTTAGAAAATATACCTGCAATTTCGGTGACCAAGATCATAGTGTCGGTGACCATGACATCAAACTTGATGACCTCATCTTATTTGATGTCCTTAGTACTTTTGATGACTTTTGAGTGTACCATCGGTGACCCACTACATTGGTGACCCAATCTTGACTTGGCAAGATGGTCTGAATATTGAAGTTGATTGATACATCCAAAATTCCACTTTTTGATGTACAACCCCTTGATTGAATAGTCTTTGACTCTTCAATACTTGAAGCATATTTCAGACCTTCAAAAGAACCTGTAAAAATTCATTCATATAAAGGAAGGTGGTTCATCACCAAATCATCGGTGACCCAACAATCTCCCCCTATTTGATGATGATACCTGTAGGTTAGAAAAGAATTCTTTTTGACCCTTTCTATTTTTCTTTTGGGTTCTTTTGACTCAGATTTTTTTTTTTCATTTTTTTTTTAATTTTTTTTTTGATTTTTTTTTTAACTGAGTATGTACAGTATAAGAGTATAAAATAAATGAAAGAATAAGTATAAGTTTAAATATGTGCAAAGCTTGTAAAAATATTAACAAGAGATAGGATGGAAGAAAAGTATGAACTTTTATTAATCAACACATAAGATTGATCAGAGTACATGATTAATAAAGTTCATACTGTACTATACGTTTGCAGGATCAAGGATCTGAAGAGGGTTCTCTTCTTTTAAGTTCATCCAGGATCATTCTTGTGATGCCATGGTCTTCAATAGGAGGCACTCCAAGAATAGCAGACAAAAAGGAGTTGTGAGCCCTTGGAATGTCAGATGCTCTGAAGAAATCGATGTTTCCAAAGATGTCTTCAAAGAAAACCCCAAGCTCTGGAGTAGTCAGCATGGTTTGCTCCGGGTAAGCAATAGAAGTAGGAATGAAAAGATCTATACCCGAAGCATTTATCTAGATGCCCCTCTCATGAAGCATAACAAAATGTCCCTTCTTCTTGTTTTTAGGAGCAGTGATGACCTCTCCTTTAAGACCCTGTTGAATGAAGTACATTTGTTGTGCTTCAAGGTATGTCACAAGAATATCATTCTCCTTTTGGATGTTGAGCATCTTGATGAAGAGTTCTCTGAGAATATTAAGTACCAGCTCCTTGTACTTGCTTTTGCTCTTGGAGATGCATTTACCAACTTCCATCCACTCAGTCATCCCAAGAACTTCCAACCATTCAGCTTCATATACTTTTGATAAAGTATCAGCTCTCTTAAGGGTGATAAGTAACTTGGGAGAATTCTTGGTTGGAGGTTGGATGGTAGCATTGATAATCTTGGAATCATCCTTCCTGTTCTTCAATCTTCTTTTAAACCACTCTACTTCCTTTGCCTTCTTGGCCTCATCAACCAATTTTGCAGCTTCAGATTTCTTCTTTATATTTTCAAGCTCATCTTTTTGAGCTTGAATTGCATCGGTGACTTTGGCATGAACAGCTTCATCATGAGCTAGCTTGAGTACATTTGTCTGATCATACTCAAGCTGAGCCTTGATAGCTTCTTCTCTTTCAGCCTCAGAGAGAATTACCCCAAGAGGATCGGTGAGTGCTGGGGCAGGCTGAAGTCTGAGAGTGTCTGCATGAGGATCTCTCATTTTCTTCTTTCTCTTCATTTCTTCCTTCTGCTCTTCAAAAGAAAGAGGCTTCTTTCCTTTGGCTTTTTCTTTTCTCCTCTTTTCTTCTTCAGTTTCAAGGGGTTGAGCACTGACACTCTCCCCCTCAACAGCTGCTTCGGGTACCAAAGGAACAGGGACCACCTCTGTGACCACACCACCATCGGTGGCTGTAGGGGCCACATCGGTGGTTGCCACGTCGGTGGCCATATTTGTGATGTCGGCGGCTGGCATGCTGACGTCGGCGGCTGGCATGCTGACGTCGGCGGCTTTGGCTGCTGTTGTAGAGGTCTTCACATTTTTCTCCCCCTCAGTGGTTGAACCCTTGAAACCCACTGAAGAGAGAAACTCTTTTACCCGTTCCATATCAGAGCAGAGACCCCCAAGTTTCTTCTCTACCCTTTGAAGGACAAACCTGTCAGTGTCCTTGAAGAATGACTCACCAATATCAAGTTCAACCGTTGGAGAAGAGGTTGGAACTTTATCAATTTTGGTGTGTAGATTTGAGAGAGACTCCATTATTGCCTGTTGATTTGCAATAAGAGTAGAGATATCGGTGGCTTGCTGAGAAGAGGTGCTTCGAAGATCCTGAATGGATGAAAGCACAGATGCTTGACTTGAAGAAAATCCTTGTTGAAGATCAAGGATATCCAAATGTAGAAGATCTAAACATGTCATTAGAGTTGGGTGACTCACCGACAACTCCTCTATGTTAGATCTGAGAGATGAGGAAAGTGAAGCCATTCTTTCCATTTCCTTTGTTGCATGTTCTTCTAAAACTTCCACCCTTCTGATAGTATCACTGGTAAAGGTGGTGAAAGCCTGTAGAAGGTCATTCCCTTGCTTTGAAGACATGGGAGCAGAGGGATGAGGCTTTGGTGGTTGATCAGTATCATCATCATCACTGGAAGAATAATCCACCAAACCTGTAGATTTTCGTGGGGGGGATTTAGGAGATGAGGGGGAGATACTCTTAGGAGAGTGTCTTTGAGGGGATTCCTCAGTAATGGGCCTCCACACCCTTGTCATGTACGGGAGACGTACCTGTCCAAGGGTAGTGTCGGACATTAGAAAATCAGTAAAGTGGGTTGCTCCATCAAATGCACCTGGTTGTGATGCACTTTCACGTGGAGTGTGGAAAAGGAGCTGTGAGAGCTCAGGGGGTGGAGAAGAGGTACCTTGGATGGGATGCTCCAAGTCATCTTCATCAACTAGTGAGAAAGTTGATGAAGGAATAGTAAGGGTGTCCCTTTTTACAACTAAGTCCTTTTGAGAGGGCCTGGAGGAGCTAGGTATGGATGAGTGTTCCTTGGGTTTTGTGAGGATCTTTTCAACATCTACTGGCTTTTGGGAGCCAGTAGATGGATCATGCGTTTTAACCCTTTGGGTTCCCTTAGACTTCTTTGAGGAAGTCTTTGGGGGGCTTTTAGAGTTTCTCCGCTTATGGGACTTGGATGCTTGGGTGGAAGCCAAAGGCTCTTTTGGCTTCGTAGCATCGGTGGGTGCGGAGGTAGATGTGCCCGACGCTTTGGATCTCTTAAGAGATTTGGGCACACCAGTGACTCTAGGTACAGAGGGGGTAGAAGACATACCTGAAGTTCTCTGAAGACGCGGTTCATTCTCTCCCCAAGCAAGAATTGCATTCCTTGCAAACTCAACCATAGAAGGTCTGAGAGGGTTGTCTGATGCTAAGACAGCCTTTTTCATGATCTGGTTACCCACTTGGTGGAGAGGGAGATCATATACGATATCATCTCTTTTCTCTAATTTATCTGCCAACTTTGCGTGAATGATAAGAGAGAAAAGTCGTTGGAAGGGTACCTGAGGACGTCGGAGAGTAGAGAACGAGGAGATCATTTCATTAAAGAAATAGCTGGCATAATCTATTTTTCTCTGAAAAATAAGAGCATGTGCGCTCGATACTTGAGAAGGTGACCGATCCGGACCACTGTCTTCTTGCTCGTGCACGAATCGGATGAGCAAAGAAGAAGTTCCAAATACTTCCCATGTTTTTGCGCAATAAAGTACCTGGACCCTTTGACTTTGATCCCTTCTTCTCTTCCAAGTAGTTCAACACATCAACCACCATTTGATGTTCATTACCAAGAGGGAATGGTTCATAGGAATCATAAATAGGAAGCTTGAGAATGCTTCTAACATCTTCCACATTGAAGATCACATCATGTTCATCATTACTTAGAACAGATGCAAGAATTTGATCCGAAGAGGCATCAAATGTGCAAGTCAACCAAAAGTTTCCAAGAAGAAACTTACTCATTTTGGGTTTTGCTGTGATTGCATATTGAAGAGGGCATCTCGGAAGAAACCAGCAAACATCATTGTATTCTGGATGAGCATTGTCAACTCCTATTCTTCCAAAATAATTGCATGTAGGAAAGGATAGGGATCCAAAAGTCATGGTCTGTTCTTCAGAAGAGGTCTTTGAAGGAGAAGCCATTGAAGAAGATGGGAGTTGCAGGTTTGTAGGTTTTTGCTTTTGAAGGTGAGGAGAAGATGGGTGCGAGAAAGGTGGTGAAGTAGTGGGATGAGTGGTTATATATGAGAGGGAAATTTCAACTTTCAAAAGTAATGATTTCTTTTGGTGATTGAAAGGTCAGAATTCTAAGGGTTTTAGGGTTGAATTCGGCGCATGGTCTGACATTGATGATGTCATTAGGGATAAGAACAAACAATCTTGCTTATCAAGAGTGGTAAGTCAAGAGTTATCTTTAAGGGGTTAAGAAGGTGAAGGGTTTGTAACGGTTACCTCGGTGAGTGGACAACGTCGGTGGATGTATGAGAGAGAGACGTAAACGTCGGTGGCTTGATGAGGTTAAAAACGTCGGTGGATGATCACGATGGTGTGGAACGACGTCGGTGGCTGACGTCAAGAAATGACGTCGGTGGCTTATGAAGAGACAATATCGGTGGCTTGGTAGTGACGTGACGTCGGCGTCAGAGAGCAAACATCAGTGGCCGAGGGTGGACTGTCGGCGGCTTGACGGCGTCGGTGGTTGGTGATTTGTTTGGTGGATGAACAGCGTCGGAAAGTGACGCAATGGAGTAGAGAGGTGATGTCGACGTCGGAAAGAAGTAGCAGCGGTGGTGAATGGACGGTGTCGGTGGGCTATCGTCGGTGGCTCTCGACGTCGGTGGGTGGTGGCAAGGAGCGACGTCGGTGGATGGTGGGTCGATGGTGGTTCCGTCGGCGGTTGGTGGCGAAGAGGTGGTGCTTGGAAGGATGGTGTGTATGGTTTTAGGGTTTAGGTTAGAATACGGAGAAGAGAGAGAGAACGCGTCGGTGACCTAGTCACCGACATTTAAGTATATATATATATATATTTTTTTTTTCTTTGTTTATTTATTTATTTACTTATATATATATATATAACATATATAATATATATATAAGTTATAAAGTATATAGATGTATTTTTATATGACTTATATAAAAATATAGTATATATAAATATATAATATTCATAAATGAATATAATATATATACATATAATATATAAATATATATAAACATGTAAATATATAAATATATATCATATATATATATATAACATACATAAATGTATATCATATATATATACACATAGTATATAAATATATATGTATATGTTAGTCTATATTTATCATACCTAATTCGCCAATGAGGAACTTGAACCTTGCTTCATCAAGGGGCTTTGTGAACAAATCAGCTAATTGATAATCAGTGGGAATAAAGTGAAGCTCCACATCACCTTTAGAGACATGATCTCTTATAAAGTGATACCTGATATCAATGTGCTTAGATCTTGAATGAAGCACAGGGTTGTTGGCAATGGCTATTGCACTTGAGTTGTCACACATTATTGGGATTTTTGAGAAAAATTGATTATAATCACACAACTGATTTTTCATCCACAATATCTGTGCACAACAACTTCCAGCAGCCACATATTCTGCTTCAGCAGTAGAGGTAGACACCGAATGTTGTTTCTTACTTGACCAGCTCACAAGCTTTCCACCAAGTAATCGACAACTTCCGGTTGTACTCTTCTCGTCTATTTTTGAACTCGCAAAATCGTAATCGAGTACCCGATGAGATCGAAACCTGAGTCTTTGGGATACCAAAGACCCAGATTTATGGTACCTTTCAGATACCGAAAAATCCTTTTCACAGCAGCCAGATGTGATTCTTTAGGATTTGCTTGGTATCGGGCACACGTAGACAAGTAGCAAACATAATGTCGTGTCTACTTGCGAGTTAGATAGAGAAGGGATCCTATCATGGCTCTATAATTTGTAATATTAACGTAAATGCCATCGGGATCGGAAAAGAGTCTAAGAGGAGGAGCCATAGGAGTTTTCATGGTAGAGCAAGTATCAACCGAAACTTTTTCAAGGTCTTTAATGTATTTACTTTGATTTATGAAAATACCTTCTGAAGACTGTTTTACTTGCAAACCAAGAAAGAAAGTTAACTCCCCCATCATGCTCATTTCATATTCTTTTTGCATGAGGGAGCTAAACTCATCACACAAGGATTCATCGGTGGCTCCAAAAATAATATCATCAACATAGATTTGAACAAGAATGATATTACCTTGTGATTTCTTGAAGAAGAGAGTGTTGTCAACCTTGCCTCGTATGTACTTATTTCTAAGTAGATATTCTGAGAGAGTGTCATACCAGGCCCGTGGAGCTTGCTTCAGTCCATATAGAGCTTTATCCAGCCTATACACATGATATGGATGGACTGGATCTTCAAACCCAGGAGGTTGCTTCACATACACTTCTTCAGCTAATTCACCATTCAGGAAGGCACTTTTGACATCCATTTGGAATACCCGAAAATTCTTGTAAGCTGCATGGGCAAGAAATATTCGGATAGCTTCCAATCTGGCAACAGGAGCAAAGGTTTCATCATAATCAATTCCTTCCTCTTGCCGATATCCTTGAGCAACCAACCTTGCCTTGTTCCTTATGAGAGTTCCTTCTTCGTCCATCTTGTTTCGAAACACCCATTTTGTTCCAATAATTGTTTTGTTGGATGGACGAGGAACTAACTTCCAGACTTTGTTTCTCTCAAATTGTGAGAGCTCTTCTTGCATGGCAATTACCCAGCTTGGATCAGCTAGGGCTTCATTTATCAGCTTAGGCTCAATAAGGGAAACAAAGTTGACATATAAGCACAGATTGCTTATGCCTCTTCTGGTTTTTACACCAACTTGTGGATCACCTATGATTTGATCTATTGGATGATCCATGGTCCACTTTAGTGCAGGAGGTAAGGAGGGAGGTAGAGAAGAGGATGAGGTAGGAATTTGAGATGGTGAAGAAGGGTTTAAGGGAGATATGGTGTTTTGGTGGGTAAGGTCTTCTGAAGAGTTAGTTTCAGGAGGTGGAAAAGAAAGAGAAGGTTCTGAAGGTAAGGTGGTGTTTATGGGAAGCTGAGAAGAGTTGCTATCTGGAGGATTGGTTTGAGAGGAGGATGGAATTTCACCAACACATGAATTTATCCATAGGTTTAATTCTTCTTCATCACAAGATAATGAAGAAGTTTCAAACTCATCAAACTTTACATGCATGGATTCATCTATGCATTGTCTTCTTAGATTGAAGATTCTAAAGGCTCTTGAGGAGAGAAAATAGCCCATGAAAATTCCATCATCAGACTTCGGATCAAACTTTCCAAGTTGTTCCCTGTCATTTAGCATGTGACAAGCACAACCAAACACATGGAAGAAGTCAACTGCAGGTTTTCTACCATGGAAAACTTCATCCGGAGTCTTGTCATGCCTTTTGACTATGATAGACCTATTTTGAGTAAAGCATGCGGTTAATCGCTTTCCGCCCAAAAATAGGTTGGCAACTTGGATTCACTCAGCATAGACCTTGCAGCTTCACATAGTGTTCTATTCTTTCTCTCAACGACACCATTTTGCTGAGGAGTGCGTACGGCAGAGAAGTTCTGAGAGATTCCTTTTAGGTCAAAGAAATCTTCCAGAGCAGCATTCTTGAATTCCGTGCCATTATCACTTCTGAAAGACTTCACCAGTTTACCATTCAAATTTTCAATCTTTCTTGTAAACCTGATGATTTCTTCAGCAGTATCACTCTTGTGTTTCAGAAAGAACACCCAAGTATATCTAGAGAATTCATCGACGATTACTAGCATATACTTTTTACTACCCAGACTGTGTGTACTGACTGGACCGCATAGATCCATGTGAAGCATTTGAAGAGGTTGAGAGATAGAAGAGCATTGTTTTGTTTTAAAGGAAATTCTGGTGAGTTTTCCTTTTTCACATGCCCCACACAGCTTTTCTTTTTGAAAAGCTATTTTTGGCATTCCAACAACCAGCTCCTTGTTGGAGAGTTTGTTCAAGGTTTTAAAGTTTAGATGAGAGAACCTTTTATGCCACAGCCAACTTTGTTTGGCTAGTTCTTGAGAGGAGACACACAGCTTCTCCTATTGCACTTTCCTTCATGTTGATTATGTACACGTCATTCAGTCGGGTTCCTGCTAGTACAATCTTGTTCTGTACATCAAAGACCAAGCATACACACAGCTGGAACATGACCTTATGGCCCAAATCATATATTTGGCTGATGCTTAGAAGATTGTACATTAGCCTTTCAACATGAGCAACTTTGGAGAAAGTGATGGTTCCATTTGAAATGGTACCATATCCTTTGGTGACCCCTTTTCCATTTCCTCCAAAGGAAACAGTGGGTCCCTTTTCTTTTGAGAAGTTAGAGAGAAGAAGTTTGTTTCCAGTCATGTGTCTTGAACACCCACTATCCATGTACCATATGTGATCTTTATTTGGTACCTGTACCCAGAAACAAATTTAGACTTTTGGTACCCATTTTGAGGTGGGTCCTTTGGGATTAGAAGGCATTTTAGTTTTGCAAGAAACCAAGTCTTTTGGGCAATTTTTAGCAAGATGAAGAGTGTTGCCACAGTTATAGCACTTCTTTAAAGGAAAGGCCTTTTTAAAATCCCTATCATCAAAACTTTGGACAGAGGTTGAGGAATGAGAAGAAGAGGGGTGTCCAACACCTGGTCTTGGTCCAAGAATACCTTTACCAGGATTTCTTGATTTCTTCAAGTTTACTGACCGAGGAATAAAGTCAGTAGCTATTTGAGATTTTCTTTTAGATGAAAAATTTGATTTAGAAATTTTTTTCTTTTGAGGAGAAAATCTTTTTGAAGAAGGATACTCAGCAACTTCAGAAGGCTGCTCCTGGGAGTACCTTGACTCATGCAGACTTAAAGAATTTAAAAGTCTTTGGATAGGTTTGGGAGAAGAAGAAGAGCTTGGAAAAGTTGAAACCATTGAAGACTCAGAAGAGATTTCTTTAGCTTTAACAAAGACTCCAAACTTTTTAGAACCAGATTCTACTTTGAGCATGTCAAGTAAATCTATAGAGTGAACGGAGGTAGAATCCTCAGATGAGTAACCGAAGAGATCATCATCGTCATCGGAAAGGAAACCAGCAGGAAAACCTTGATACTCAGAAGAAGGAAGTGGAAGGTCAAAAGGTTGAGGAATATCCTTTCCATAACCAAGGCCAGACTTATCCTTGCTGGTGATTTGATCTTGAAGGATCCTTTCAAGATTCTTAGAGGATTTAGTCCATTTAGACAGAACCTCTTGTTCCTTTTCAAGAGTGGAAGAGATCTTTGATTTTTCCTCAGAAAGACTGTCGTTTAAGTACCGAAGGTTTTCCAGATCAGCTTTCATTTTGTCAAAATCTTTTAGTTTAGAAAAACAAGAGAGGAGTTGATCATTTAGACATTTTATGTGCATATCAGCCTTTTTCTTTTGAATCTTTAAGTCACAGAAGTCAACAGTTAAAGAATCAAAGGCATCAGCCTTTTGATCATCAGAGAGAAAGGTAAAAGGATGTACCTAAGGTTTTGTCCCTGAAGTGGATCCCTCAGCAGATACAAGAGTGGTGTAGAGTGATTTCTCCATGTCTTCTATCTCATCAATTTTGGCCATGAGGCACTTAGTGACATACTCACTCTCACTCTCAGAGGTTTGCTCATCTTCCCAGCAATGAGCCTCAGCAACTAAGGTTTTATTTTTACCTTGGTTTCTCTCCTTTTCTCTCTTGTATTTGGCTTTGTATTTCTTGTACCTTGAGGTTTCTTTTGATTCAGAGTTTTCTTTAGAGGATTGGCTATTTCTCTCTTCATGCTTCCTAGAAGCTGATTTTGAGAAGTCATGGCCATAAGAAGAAGAAGGTTTAGAAGAAAAAGCTTTTGATCTGCATTCAGAAGCAAAATGACCTTTCTTTCCACAATTGAAGCATTCTTCATTTGCTTTATCAGAAGAGGATTTTTGAGAAAAGATTTTCTATTAAATTTGGAGCGGTTTGAAGAAAATCTTTTGTTCTTAAGGTTTCCGACAAGCATTGCCATACTATCGTAAAGTATGTCAATGGTCGATTCTTCTCCTTCATCATCAAGAAGACTATAGTATGCATCTGACAGATGAGAAGAGTCTTCCTTAATATCTTTTCAGAATTAGAAGAAGGATAGGTGATTCTAGGAATACAAGAAGAAGGTTTTGAATCACCTATCAAAGCAATAGAGGAGGATTTGATATCCTTTATAAGAGACTTTCTCTGATTCTTAGTTTGTTCATAGTGAAGAAGAGTTCCATAGAGAGCAGTTAAAGGCATTATTTCTAAGTCCTTGGTTTGCTTGATGCAAGTACAGATAGTTTCCCAGAAATCTGGAAGACAATCCATGAACTTGCAGAGGACTTCTTCATTATCATAAACTCGGCCAAGAACTTTGAGATCGTTGAGAAGACAGTTAAAACGATTAAAGTAGGTAGAAAGAGATTCTCCCTTTTCATGGGAGAAGAGTTCATACTTTCTAACAAGACAGATCCTGTTAGATTTCTTTACTTCTTTGGTGCCTTCATATAAGACACTCAAAGTATCCCACATCTCTTTAGCAGTGGGAAGGTTAAGAAGAGAATGATACACATCATCAGGAAGGGAAACAGCAAGAGCAGATTTGACTTTAGTATCTAAAGCGACTAGGCGTTTATCATCTTCACTAAATTTGTTAGAAGGTTTGATGATATATCTACCAGTTTTCTCACTTCTTTCGTCATCTGACTCTATGTCCTTTCCTTCAGTGTTCTTTTGAGGGCCAAAGCGAGCCCATATTTTAGGAACAATAGGTCCCTCACTGAGAATGTTGGGAAACCTGCAATCGATCCCTTCCAAGAATAATAACATGCGATTTTTCCATAACCCAAAGTTGTTTGGGTTGAATCTTGGGGGTTTAGCCAAAGATCCTAAATCATATGTATTACCGGGAAGAGGTCCGCAAGGTACCATCAACATTTGAGGTAGTAGCCATCACGTATCCGGTTTATGAGATTAAACCAATCGCTCCGATACCAATTGTTAGTCCCCAAAGAGAGATGGCTAACTAAGAGAGGGTTTTGTAGAAGGGGGTTGAATATAAAACACAGAATATACTCTTTTTAAATTTTTTAATATAAATATTAAAAATTTATACACAGATAGTTTGATGCGGAAAAGAACAGGCAGACTATTCTATCAAACTAAACACACAGATAACAGTAATTAACTATTACACTAAGCAAGTTACAACAATACTGTTATAGCACACAGCTTTGCCACAGTCAAACAAATAATCACTCTGAAGATTTGTTGAAAGCGTGAGATTTCTGGGAAGGACTTCATCTCCTTTTATAGTGTCCATGCATGGGATGCAAGTGGACAGCTGTCAAGGTTTCATTAGCTGGAAGATTATCTGATGGACAAAGGAAGAGACCACTTCCTTTGTACTAGAATAATGGATGAACCATTCCTTGTAGCACGTAATGTCAGATAACTTTATCTTCTTTTCTTCATGCTCTGTGAAGTCCCATCAAGCCTTTTAGCTAAAAGACAAATATTCCTTTTATAAGAATAAAAGAGAATGATTTAATTAAGGCTTGGTGCCCAAGTTCTTGCTGGCTCACGTGTCTTGCAATTGATGTGAGTCAAGAACTTATCTCTTTGAAATTGCTAAGTGATACAGCTCACTATGTATCACATCGGTGGATACCTTATAAGGCTGGAGTTGATAAGTGTACACTTTGCTTGATAACTTCTTCTTTTACTAAGTGACAAAAGTGTATACCCTTGTGAGTTGATATCACAGCCTTAGAAAATATACCTGCAATTTCGGTGACCAAGATCATAGTGTCGGTGACCATGACATCAAACTTGATGACCTCATCTTATTTGATGTCCTTAGTACTTTTGATGACTTTTGAGTGTACCATCGGTGACCCACTACATTGGTGACCCAATCTTGACTTGGCAAGATGGTCTGAATATTGAAGTTGATTGATACATCCAAAATTCCACTTTTTGATGTACAACCCCTTGATTGAATAGTCTTTGACTCTTCAATACTTGAAGCATATTTCAGACCTTCAAAAGAACCTGTAAAAATTCATTCATATAAAGGAAGGTGGTTCATCACCAAATCATCGGTGACCCAACAGCAACAATTCAGCTCGTAAAGCGATAGCTTTAATCGTCCCACTCTTCTCTTTGCGGCTCAGTGCGTCGGCCACAACATTTGCCTTTCCCGGATGGTATAGAATTTCACAATCATAATCGCTTACTAATTCTAACCATCGTCTTTGCCGCTTATTCAGATCTCGTTGATGGAACAAATGTTGCAAACTTTTATGATCTGTAAAAATTTGGCATTTTGTTCCATATAAGTAATGTCTCCAGATCTTTAGTGCAAAGACCACAGCTGCCAGTTCCATATCGTGAGTAGGGTATTGCTTTTCATGCTCCTTCAACTGTCTTGAATCATAAGCGATAACTTTTCCACGCTGCATTAACACACAACCTAAACCCAGCTTCGAGGCGTCGCTGTAGACCACGAAATCTTCCGAACCATCAGGTAAGGATAGAATTGGCGCGCTGCACAACTTGTCTTTTAACATCTGAAAGGCTTCAGCTTGTGCTCCTTTCCATTCGAAATTTACATTCTTTTTCGTAAGTCCCGTTAACGGGGTAGCAATACGAGAAAAATCTTGTATAAACTTTCGATAATAACCGGCCAATCCAAGAAAACTTCGGATTTCTGTCGGTGTTCTCGGTGCTTCCCACTTCTCGATGGCTTCAATCTTAAGTGGATCTACTTGAATACCTGCCTCAGAAATAATATGACCCAAAAATTGAACTTCACGGAGCCAAAACTCACACTTTGACATCTTGGCATACAATTTCTCCCGCTTCAATAATTCCATAATCAATCGAAGATGATTTGCGTGCTCTTCTTCAGACTTAGAATATATCAATATATCATCGATAAATACAATGACAAACTTATCGAGATATGAATGACATATTCTATTCATCATATCCATAAAGGCTGCTGGCGCATTCGTAAGTCCGAACGGCATCACCAAAAATTCATGATGTCCGTAACGTGTACGAAAGGCTGTTTTTGGCACATCTTCTTCACGTATCTTTAACTGATGATAACCGGACCGCAAGTCAATCTTTGAAAAGTAACTCGCCCCAATCAATTGATCAAATAAATCGTCAATTCTTGGAAGCGGATACTTATTCTTAACTGTCAATTTATTTAATTCACGGTAATCAATGCACATTCTCATTGATCCGTCTTTCTTCTTTACAAACAACACCGGTGCACCCCAAGGAGATATACTCGGTCGGATGAAACCTTTGTCGAGAAATTCCTTTAACTGAGTCATTAACTCTTTTAATTCAGAAGGAGCTAACCGATAAGGTGACCGTGCTACTGGTGCAGCTCCTGGTATTAACTCGATCTGAAACTCTATCGATCGATCAGGTGGTAAACTGGTCAAGTCTTTCGGAAATACTTCCGGAAAGTCACATACTACCGGAATATTATCCATCTTGGTCTTTTCTTTCTTACTATCAATTATGTAAGCAAGAAAGCATACACACCCTTTATGCACAAATTTCCGAGCCTTTAAAACAGAAACAAGACTGGAACAATGGTTTCGCCGATCGCCATAAATCACCACTGGCCCTTTTTCCGGTAAATCGATATGAATCATCTTCTTTTCACAGATTATACTGGCTTGATTCTTAGCTAACCAATCCATACCCACTATAACATCAAATTCTCTTAATGGCATAGGGAACAGTTGTATAGGTACGTCACACCCATCCACAACTATAACACAATTATCAAAGACTTCCTTAACCGAAACTTCCCCATCGTTCGCTGTTTCTACTACTAAGACATCATCTAACATCTTAGACTTAACATACGAACAACCAATAAACGAGGGTGACGCAAAGGAACAATTTGCACCGGAATCAAATAACACTTTGGCACTGACTGAATTAACAAGAAAAGTACCTGTCACGACTTCCGGGTTCTCTTCAGCCTCACCTTTTGTCATCTGGAAGGCACGTCCCCTTGTCGCAGCTCCCCCTCTTTTCATCTCCCCACGACCACTTTGATAATTCCTGTTATAAGTCGATCCTCGGTTGGATTGATTTCCCCCAGCATAACCTGTTACTTGACCCCTCAACTGTGGGCAATTTGGTTGGATATGGTCAGGAGATTTACATGTGAAACAACGTAACGTCGCCTTGCAATCCCTGGCGAAATGACCCGGTTCAAAACATTTGTAACACTTTCGTGGATCAGAGTTACATTCTCCCTGATGTACCTTATGGCAACGGGTACATACTTTATTAGAAATATTTTGAATCGGACGGTTGGTAGACCCAACGAATCTCGGTGTACGAAATTCTACCGTCGACTCTTCTCCTTTCCTTTTCTCACCCACTTTCTCTTTTGCTTCCCTGATACAATCTTGCTCGATGGTTTCTGCCGCATCTATTGCAGCAATATAAGTAACAGGGTTTCTGACGATCACACTCCTCCTGATTTCGGCATCTAATCCCCATATATATCTTTTCACTTTCTTACGTTCAGTATTAACATAAGATTCAGCAAATCTGCACTTCTCAGAAAATTCCTCGGTATACACACGTACCGGTCTACCTTTCTGCACCAATTCCAAGAATTCGTCTTCCAACTGTCTTATTGCAGCTTCTGGACAATATTGTTCTGTGAATTTTGCAGAAAAATTCTCCCAAGACATTGTCTCTAGAATATCTGGGTCTGAAGTCATCAAGGCTTCCCACCAATATAGAGCACTTGACTGTAACCTCGAAGTTGCAAACATAACTTTGTCTTCTTTTGAGGTCTTACTGGTCCTTAGCATCATTTCCGTCTCCTTTAGCCAACACATGACTTTCACAGGATCCCGCTCGCCAAAATACGTAGGAGGTTTGCATGCTAAAAACATTTTGATGTCACCTCTTTTAGCCATAGACGAAGAGGTTGGTGGTGCCGATGCCACAGTCACGGGGGTACTTGCTTCCACTTCTTCATGAGTTTCAGGAATTACCGTCTCTACTGGCCCTGGCTGAGAGTGATGCCCAAGGTGAGAGAGCAAAGTATCCTGAAATTTAGCTAGCTGAGCTTCTAACATTTCTGGAGTAACATAACCAGGGTTTTGTGCTCGACCTCTTCCCCGTGATCTTCCCCTTCCAAGGCCCGTTGCCGAGCTTTCTTGGGCTGATATTTCATGTTCAGGATCAACTTCTTGTTGTATCCCCCTAGCCCTTCCTCGGCCTCGGCCTCGGCCTCTAGTGGTGGTAGTAGTTTCGGGATGTTCAGTACCCACAGTTCCTCTTCCTCGGCCTCTACCACGGCCTATAGATAATTCTTCTGGAATAACCCTTACAGATGGGTTTTCTCTTTCGGGATTCTCAGAACCAATCCTAACAGATCGTCTAGAATTTCCAGCCATCTTATCTTAACTCGATCTAACTACAACAATAACATGTATACAATTAATCACATATTTAAATATAATAGGATGTTCAAGTTCAAACAAGTACTTGTAAATTTATGATTACATTGGCCATATGTAATTTAAATATACCGCACTTGCCGTTCTTTTAACCCAATTATATTCAATCACATTCCCCGGGCTCTAACCATGAGTGAAAATACTTGTCTACCACATCTAGTTTAAGTCTAAGTATCAGAAAGATACCTAAATCTCTTAAACTAAGGCTCTGATACCAACTGTAACAGCCCGTATAAACCAAAAGCCCAAAATACATAGATTTCATAAATACAACGAGTTCCAAGGTATTACAACTTATTTATAATACAAGTACATCATAAAGCTTAACATAACAAGTTACATCTTGTTCTTGCGCTTCCATTCCGACAGATGCTGCCCTGTAAAAATTATTTTTAAAAGATAGAGGGTTAGACCGAAAGGTCTAGTGAGTCATTTCCCTCGTGTTTAAACCACGAACTAAGGAAAACTAAAAATCATTTTATGACAATTTGTTTTATCGCAACACCTAGACCCGACAACAAAAGTTATCGAATCCAGGGTCCGATATCTAAGGTTCTCGAGTCTAATAGATCCGACAAACAAGAAAATCGAATCATATAGATCCAACAAACTTGCTCCTTGGGCTATATAGGTTCGACAACATTTTCCTCGGGTCCCATAGGGTCGACATGGTGTTTCGTCGGGTCATATAGACCCGACAAACCCACTTGTCGAGCCAAATAGATCCGACAAGATTTCTTGTCGGACCATAAAGAGCCGATAAGATTTCTTGTCGGGTCCTATGGGGCCGATAAAAACCATTCTCAAAGTCAAAGGACTCGACAAGTCCAGTTCTCGCATCAAAGGGAATCGATAACCATTTTCCTCGAGTCAAACGGACCCGGTAAAAATCCTTAACAACTCAGGAATCAGATTCCAAACAAACCCAGGTCTAGAGGCATCACATCCTCTTAATATTCTCAACCGGTATTACTCTCACCAGGTTCATTTTCTCGTTCTTTCCAAACCATTGCCTGCTTCACGAGCAAATGGTCCGGTTCACGCCATTCCAAATGGCTAATTTATTTTGATTATACCACCCACAATCATTTATACGTTTTCTCCGTCCACTCCTCGCGGATTCACCGCCACAATTCTCGTGACCCAAATACTTTGGTCAACCTCTTTACTTGTTAGTTTCACAAATTACTAACAATCAAAAACATAAAATCTGATTTATATAAAATAAATCACGTGTAACGGAAAAACACGTATATTACAAAAAGCTTTGTAACCACTCACCTCGAACGATAACAATCGATAACTCCAAAACTTCTAACCGGTAACGATCAAGTACGACGTAAAACTATAATAAACGATTCTACCGGTTAAACCTCGATATAAACCCAAAGCTTAATGAATTATAAACTTATAATCAAAATATAATCCTTACCTTAATTTCCTTCACTTTTTACTTCCTGTTCTTAACCAACGAAAACCACAGAGACCAAAAGTTTATTTTCTAAAGTAAATGAAAGAAACTTTGTGATGAAGCAAAGAGAAGGAAAGAGGCGGTGGTAGTCTCGCATGACATACCACAAAGTCAAACACATGCATGCACACATGCAAGTGCATGTTTATTCATAATTGGGAGCAAAGGCTGGTGACCACGTGTTGGTAAATTCATTTACCAAATCAACCCTTGAGTTTCAAACAACAAAACAATTACAACCCTTAACTTCCAATCAATATTTATTTCAAAACCCGATCATTACAAGATACAACATATTAACCTCAAATATAAATAAATAAACTCTACAGTTTAAAGATTTAACACCAAATATAAACAAACTAACATACTGAGTTAATTTAAATTAGCAAATAAACTCTGAAGTAAAAAAATTATCCCTAAATTAACTCTATACAAATAAACCTAAAGTTCACGTTGAATTTATTAGAAAAATTCAAGAATAATCAATAACAAATATCCCTTTAAAGGTGTACATAGAATTATCCTTTTAAAGATATAACTTGTAAAAGAAAATATTCGTTTTTAGTGTATTAGCTATTAATTAATATGATAAAGTACATTACAAAATAAATCATTTTCGTCATTTTTTTCGCTCGGCTCGCAGCGGACTTGTTCTAGTAGAAAGAATTTTTTATCTGGGAAAAAGACATAAGATTTGTTCGCTAGAGCTCATGACTTCTTTGTTGTCGAAACGAAGGGCTAAATAGCACCAGTGATTCTCTGAGCCGGTCTGGATTTCCAACGCCTCGGGATTTTCACCCACAAAAATTATCCAGATAAATTTTCGTCGGTAATTACCCACGGATCACCCAGAAAACACTAGTGGTTCGGTAAAATCCGATATTTTTTTCGAGAAAATACCAACGGATCATCCAGAAAATCCATGGGTAATCTGTCACTAATTTGAATTACCACCATCAATATACCCACCAAATTTTGTAAGGAATCATCCTCTAGTAACAGACTTCCCAAGAAAAAACTCGTAGGTAAAAATCTTTAATTTAGTAGTGGTAAAAAAAAGGGAAGCAAATTAAAAACACTGAAGTATTTAAAGGTTAAAAATGACTCATTTCCAACCATTATCCTCAAGTTTGGTGATGGATGGTTTGTGTCTCAATTTTTCATTTAAACTTTTTAAAGGTTCTAATGTCTATGATTTCACCCTAAAAATTTATAACTTCACACTTATATATCTTTGAAAAAAATTACACTTAAACCTTATATTTTTATAATTTCACAAACAACAATACTTAAAAAATAGGTCCGCCCATAATAATTGTTAAAAGGAGAACAAATCTATCAATAAGAACCCACTAGATATTGGGGCTCATGTTTCACGTGTTCGATGACCAAAAATGATAAAGATTTGGTCAAAAATCAAATTAAATGGAATATATGCTAGTGCTATTTTAGTAATTAATTTATACTTATTATTGACTTTTAATATATAATTCAATTTAGGTGTTTGGGATTGCGTATTTAAACTTTTTATTGACTTATTTCAATATTGTATCGACAATAAGTCGTTTTTAGGGTGCGTTTGGTATAAAGAATGGAATTGCAGATAAAGGGAATTGGTCTGGAGAAAAGAAATTGCCTCTTCTGTTTGGTAGCAAAGAGAGTTCAACCGAGAAATGTAACAGATAATCATTTCTCTTGTTTGGTACGACAGAAAATTCAATAGAGAATTGTACCCTATTAAGACAAAACAACAGCTTAACATAACATACCAGCACAACAACATACCAAATAGACGCTATTAAGTCAAAACAGACCCTATTAAGCCAAAACAGACCCTATTAAACCAAAACAACATCTTAACCAAACAAACCAGCACAACAACATATCAAACAGACCCTATTAAGCCAAAGCAGACTCTTTTAAGCAAAAGCAGACCCTATTAAGCCAAACAGACCCAATTAAGCCAAAATAGACACTATTAAGCCAAACAGACCCTATTAAGCCAAAACAAAACCTATCAAGCCAAAACAACAACTTAACCAAACATACCAGCACAACAACATACCAAACAGACCCTATTAAGCCAAATCAGACCCTATTAAGCCAAAACAGACCCTATTAAACCAAAACAGACCCTATTAAGCCAAAACAGACACTATTAAGCCAAACCAAATCCAAACAGACTCTGTTAAGCCAAAACATACCCAAACAGATCCTATTAAGACAAAACAGACCCTATTAAGCCAAAACCGACCCTATTAAGCCAAAACAGTCCCTATTAAGCCAAAACAACAGCTTAACCAAACAGACCAGCACAACAACATAACAAAAAGACCCTATTAAGCCAAAACAAGCCCTATTAAGACAAAGCAGACCCTATTAAGCAAAAACATACCCTATTAAGCCAAAACAGACCCTATTAAGCCAAATAGGCCCTATTAAGCCAAAACAGACCCTATTAAGCCAAAACAGACCCTATTAAGCTAAAACAGGCCCTCTTAAGCCAAAACAACAGCTTAACCATACAACGATCATCAATTGAATTATTTCATTCTAAAAAAGAAACCAAATTTTCAATTCTCTCATTTTCTTTTCATGTGGGAGTGAAATGAAAATAGAGAAAATGAATTGTTTCTTTTCTCATTTCTTCTTCTTTTCTTTGGTGTCAACAAACAAGAGAATTGTTTCCAATTCCCTTTCTCTACTACCAACTCTCTCTACCAAACACATCCTTAGTGTTTGAATAGGGAAAAAAATAAAATGTTTATATCGGTGCTAAACTAGTAATAAGACGTTTTTTATAAGATAGAACTTTTTGACTTGTTAACTTATTTGAAACAACTTATCAGATTTTTTGTTATTTTACATGTGTAAGTAATCTCAAACACCCCTGAAAAACAATTTGTTAACTTATTACGTTTTGATACCATCATAAGCTAATCCAAACACTTTTTATAAAACTCCAATTTAACATAACATAAGTTAATAATCACTTACCTAAAAGTGTAAGTTATTTTAAATAAGCACTCCCAGACACCCCCTAAAAAAAACTAGGGGTGAGCATAACCGGGTACCCGGCCAATTTTCATTGAACCGAAACCGCTAACACCGTTTTCTTATATTTTGGAACCTGAACCGGAACCGCTGGAAACCGGTTCCGGTACCGGGTACCCGGTTTCAAATTTGTTTACATTGCATATGATAAAAATTTAATTATAAACTACAAAACTAATCCGATAAAAATTTACTGACTTAAAATAACAAATGCAACAAATAGGCAAAACTAATCCGGTAAAAACTAATTATTACATAAATAAATTTGAAAGTTTGTGTCTTGATATAGCAACAAAACGACTTCCATAATACTTCACATCAAGTCATGAACACCTATCAAATAACATAAAAGTCTAGCCTAAAAGGAAATATAGTTTTATTAATATATATATATATATATATATAGAGAGAGAGGGAGGTTATTCTACACCCCGTGCACCCCAATCAAAACCTCCCACTATATATTGAATTTCATAACATTCTCCATTTCAAATAGATTTCATATCATTTAGGATCAAATGGAACAAGCTCGTTATGAAAAAAATGGATAAAAAGTTGTGAAAATCAGAAAATATAAAATATTATAAAATCCACTGTAATATTTCATAACATTTTATATTTTGTGATTTTCACAACTTTTTATCCATTTTTTTTTTCATAACGAGCTTGTTCCATTTGATCCTAAATGATATGAAATATATTATGAAATGGAGAATGTTATGAAATGGATCATGAAATGGACGGTTTTGATTGGGGTGCACGGGGTGTAACTTTAAACTGGGGTGTAGAAGAACCGGACTCTATATATATAAACTATTTAAAATTACTGGAGCGTAAAGAATAGAAAGAAGCTGAAACTACCTTTTATGAGTAGATGAGAGAGAAAGAGAAGAGAGAAGGATACTAAACGACGGTTTCTACTTTTTGAGAAAAGGTAATTATGACCTTTGCACATCCCTAAGGTTTGAGTGGATAGGGAAACATTATGGCCGACGTGTGTCAGAAAAAGCTTGACACGTCCTTTTTCATAAATAATAAGATTATCATTTAAATTAATAAATGATAATCATTTTCATTAAAAGCCTCTTATCATTGAGAATAAATGCATCCTCAGTGATGAGTTTTCCTTTTTAAGAAGCATTCTCTGAATAAGAAGACATTCAGAGAGTGTAAGGAAGAAAATTCATACCTTAGTAAGATTTTCATATCACATACATGAGGTCAGGAAATGAACTAACGAATTTGATTTTTCAAATTGTTAATACTGAGACATGTTTATCACTAAGAGTTTTCACTCTTCAGCGTTGAACATGCCAAGCTCACTGATTAATAGATTGAATCTTGTTTCATCAAGAGGTTTTGTAAAAAGATCAATGAGTTGATATTCAGTAGGTATAAAATGAAGTTCAATTTCACCATTCATAACATGATCTATGATAAAATGATATATGATCTCAATATGTTTGGTCTTAGAGTGAAGTACAGGATTATTAGCTATTGCAATAGATTAGTGCTATCACAGTAAATAGGAATTTTTGATAGCTGAACATCATAGTCACTGAGTTGGTTTCTCATCCAAAGAATTTGGGCACAACAACTTCCATCGGCTACATACTCAACTTCAACAGTTGAGGTGGATACTGAGTTTTGTTTTTTGCTTGTCCAATTTACCAACTTTCCTCCTAGAAGCTGACAGCCTCCAGTGGTGCTTTTCCTTATCAATTTTGCATCCTGCAAAATCACTATTTGATTAACCAATTAGATCGAACCCTGAGTCTTTGGATACCAAAGACCAAGATTAGGAGTTCCTTTCAGATATCTGAAAATTCGCTTTACAGCGATCAGATGGGATTCTTGGGTTCAGATTGATATCTAGCACAAAAGCAAATTGAGTACATGATATTTGGTCGACTAGCTGTAAGATACATCAGTGAGCCAATCATTCCTCTATAGGAAGTGACATTAACAGGTTTCCCATCAGGGTCCTTATTCAATGTCAGAGGAGGTGCCATAGGAGTTTTCATTGAAGAACTTTGAGTAAGATCAAATTTCTTCAGCATATCTTTAACATACTTACTCTGACATATGAAAATGCCTTTCTCAGATTTCTTTATCTGAAGACCAAGAAAATATGTTAGTCCACCCATCATACTCATTTTATACTCCTTTTTCATGTGATTAGAAAAACGAGTACAAAGCTTAGGTTTAGTGGAGCCAAATATGATGTCATCGACATATACTTGAGCAAGAATGGTATGACCCTTAGTTTCCTCAGAAATAAGGTTTGATCAATCTTTCCATGTACAAACTTCTCTTTTAAGAGATATTTAGACAGGGTATCATACCAATATCTGCGAGCTTGTTTTAACGCATAGAGAGTCTTTGTCCAGTTTATAAACATATCCTGGATGGTTAGGATCAGATAAGCCTAGAGGTTGTTCAACATAAACTTCTTCATTCAGCTTGCCATTCAAGAAGGCACTCTTTACATCCATCTGAAAGACTCTAAAGTCATTATGGGCTGCATACGCTAGGAAAACTCTAATTTCTTCTAGTCTGCAACAGGGGCAAAGGTTTCGTCATAATCGATACCTTCTTTATGTCTATATCCCTAAGCAACAAGTCGAGCCTTGTTTCGGATAACAGTGTCATTTTCATCTAACTTATT
This sequence comes from Silybum marianum, assembly GCA_036898165.1. Lineage (NCBI taxonomy): Eukaryota > Viridiplantae > Streptophyta > Magnoliopsida > Asterales > Asteraceae > Silybum > Silybum marianum. The sequence goes on along the minus strand of CM072533.1, from coordinate 32,285,330 downwards.
ATGGAACACCCATTTGGTGCCTATAGCAGTTTGTCAGATGGAAGAGGGACAAGATTCCAGATTTTGTTTCTCTGAAACTCAGTTAGTTCTTCTTGCATAACACTGATCCAACTGGGATCCGTGATAGCTTCATCGATCTTTTTAGAAAGATATAGAAATAAAATTAACAAGGAGACAGATATTACGTATATCCCGTCGGGTTTTAATACTTGTACCTGGATCACCTATTATCTGATCGATGGGATGATCTCGAGTCCGTCGATGAGCTGGTAGTTGAGGAGTTTGATCAACATTAGATTCAGCAACTTGTTCAGGGTTTAAGGGAGACGCTTCAGTAACGGCTTCTTCAACATTTCTTAATATCCCTGGTTGAGATCCAGAATGGTTGTCATTCTCTGGAGTAGAGTTTGATACTTGATTATTCACTAATGAATCGTTGTTTGAAGTTTTAGAGGGAGGAATATGATTAATAGGAGTAACACTTATTCCAGAAGAGAAGGCATTGTTACTATAATTATAGTAGGAAATATATGAGGTCCTTCATCATCATTTGGTTCAGTGTAGGGAAGAGCACTAAAGTACGATTCAGGTTCCCTATAATGAGACTTCATCCAGTTGTTCAAATCTTCATCATCTTCAGGGACAGGAATGGAGTTTGTTGAACGTGATTCATCAAAGTTGACATTTATGGTTTCTTCAACATGTTGTTTTCTTTTGTTGAAGACTCTGAATGCCTTGAATACTGAAGAGTACCCAAGAAATATACCGTCATCAGCCTTTGGATCGAATTTTTCAAGATGATCTCTGTCATTCAGTATATAACACTTACATTCGAAGATGTGTAGAAAACTCAGAGATGGCTTTTTTCCATGAAAGAGTTCATAGGTTGTTTTCTTGAATATCTTTACTATAACACTTACATCCGAATATAGTCTTTTATACCAAAGCTAATTTACATCTCGAGAGGCTTTGGAAAGAAAGCAGATGTTCTGAGAATGAGAATTGTCCATATTGATAATATAGACATTTTCAGATCGTTTGCCTTTGAGAGCAAGTTTGTCATTTTTATCAGTGACAACACATTTTGTCTTTGTGAACAAGACTTTAAAGTCCTTATCACAGAGTTGACTTTAAAATGATTGTTCTTTAACCCTTCAACATAAGCAACACGGTTAAAAGAAGTTGCCCCATTGGTCAGAACACCATAACCTTTGGTGTATCCTTTCACACTTCCACCAAAGGTCACTAAGGGACCTTTTTCTACCTTATAATCAGCGAGCAGGGTTTTTGTTCCAGTCATATGTCTTGAGCATCAGCTATCGAGATATCAAATACCTTTAGCATCCTACATAAGATAAGGGAATTAATTTTTCATAGGTACCCATAGAACTATGGGTCCTGCAGTGTTAGTGGAACGGTTAGAGGAATCTAATTTCTCAATCTCTAAAGATCTTTCTTCAGTGGACTTAGTCACCTTAGTTGTTTTACCAACTTTGTTGGATTTCGCTTTCACTAATTTCTCAGTTTTAGCTACTTTCTTTCCGTGAGATATCTTCTCAGCCTTGGTGGCATTAAGGCACTTGCTTGCAATGTGAGTAGTTTCCCCACAATGATAGCACTTCCTATATCTGAAGGAAGGTTTAGAGCTAGACGCATGAACCATAGAGAGCTGAATATTTTCAGGACCAGGACCAAGAATTCCTTTCTCCATAGACCTTGAAGGAACCACTGGTTTCTCATATTTAGAGGGAGTGACATCTATCTTGATTCGAGGAGTTGATCTCTGAATATATCCAAGGATCTTCTTCCCAGAAGTTGAAAGATGACTAACTGAAGGTGTTGAAGGAACTTTCTTCAGTTTAGGAGATTTCTTGACATTGGGAATATAAATAATGGACTTGCCTTTAGTCACGTTCTTTGAGTCCTTAGATAGGGTTCAGAAAGGTTTAGACTCAAGTGTAGTGGAACACTGAGTGGAAGTGTCAGGGATAGAGGATACAAAGGTTCTGAACTTAAGCATGGAACGATCCTTAATCTTGACCACTTTTAACCTTTTTGGGGATCTGAGCATTGATGATCTCACTAGCCTTTACAGAGGTTTTACACCGTCCTTCAATGGTGGCCTTTTCAGCTTTGAGATCAACGATGGCCTTCTCGCGCTTAGTGATAACTTGTTGTTTCTCAATGTTTATTGTTTGATTTACAAAGACTTGATCTTTAAGACCTTCTTTGACCTTAGCTAGTTCTTTGATTTTTAGACGGCAAATTTTAAGCTATTCAGTTAAGTTGGAGTTAATTTGTTTATCTTTGGTTTTACCATTTAAAGCATTGTAAAGATCAATAGTTAAAGTGTCGAAAACTTACAAGCTATCTTGTTTAGGGATAGGGGAGTTTTTCAGATTTAATACCCGAGAAAACGAAGATGAAGGATTTGATGTTGAAGAAGCTTCAGCGGCTTCTCAGCTTCTTCAAATCTTTCCATATGGCAAATAAAAGCTATTTCTTCTTCATCTGACCCTGATTAGTCAGTGGTGTCGGCCGAATCAACTTCTTCAGCGACGAGACTTTTGCCTTTTTGCTGGGTTTATTCATCTTCATATATTTGTCTTTCAATTTAAGATATTTATCATCTTTAGGTTTGAAGGATATCTGAGAGGTTGTTGGAACAACATCTTTGATCTGCATTCGCTAGCAAAGTGACCTTTGCATTAACAATTGAAATATATTGCTGATGCTTTATCAGTAAGAGATATCTTTGACTTGTCAGAGTTAGAGATAGAGGGATTTCTTCTGAAGTTGCTCTTTCTGGGAAAACTTCTAAATGAGTTGGTTAGAAGGGCCAGAGAGTCATCAAGTTCTGACAGATCAGCGTCAAAGATGTCTTCTGAGTTAGAATTGTCTAGCTCAGTGATTGAAGTAATAGAAGAAGAATTAGTTCTCGTAGGATCAATCTCTAATGACACTAAAGCCAAAGAAGAGCTTTTAGCACTTTTAGTGTCCTTTAAAAGATTTTTCTTTAAAGTCTGAGATTGCTTCTGATTTAGCAATATTTCATAAAGAGCACTTAAAGTAAGAGTTTCAGTGTTCTTTGATAGTCTGAAATGTGTCCTATTGTTCAGGAAGAGATTCCATGAACTTTGTCAGTACTTCTAAGTTAGAATATTCTCGACCAACTATTTTCAGATCAATGATCAGACGGTTGAATCTTTGGTGAAGTTGAGAAAGTGTTTCATTTTTACCATGAATGAAACTTTCATACTGTCTCACTAGATTAACTTTTCGAGATATCTGAACCTCACTAGTTCCTTTCTGTTGAATACAGAAAGCATCCCACATGGATTTAGAAGTTCTCATTTTCATGACCGAATGAAACACATCATCTGATAGAGACATTGCATGTAACATCCTGATTTTTTTCTCCTAGTTGAAGAAAGTGTTGAACCGAGCGACCTAATAAAGAAGGATTAATTTCAAAGTTTGAGGAGTGGTGCCATGAGATAGTGACATCTGTCACAATAGCATCGATGGTACTAAAAGTATGGTCGTCTTGGCTATTGTGCCATGTCGTAGTGACATCTATCAAAATAGCACCGGTGTCACCTAATGGTTGGTGGTCCCGATAATTGTGTCATGCATATGTGACAATGGCACAATGGATCAACCAAATCTTTATTAAAGTGGAATCCCGAGTCCTCTATGTGGTTCACCCTTAGAATAGTTTAAATACGTAAATTGAAGTTGGATTATATCAGGCATCATATTTTAGGCTCAAAACGGGTGAAAAGTAGGAAAAACACCTCGGTACAGCTCATGCTATAGTGTCATGCTATAGTGACAGTGTCACAATAGCCGGTCAAGGTGGCCTAAAGGAGAAAGCCCTCTCGGTACATAGCGGGCGACTGTGCCATGCTTTAGTGACATGCACAATCGCATGTCACAATTGCGGATGACATCCAGTGCATAACATCGAGATTTTCTTCATTTGGCCATAACTTGTTCATGACAGCTCCGTTTTGAGCAATTCAAGTTGCTACCGTTTTTGAGCGATTCAAAAGCTCTTCGAGATGAAAGAAATGAGGATTGGAGATTCCTCAAAGATATGTGGTTCTCATAAGTCGAAAAGTGAGATTTTAGGGTTTTTGCACCATATCTAGGGTTTGGTTCTATGATTTTTGATTTGGGTTTGATTTTTGTGTATGTTGGGTTTGTTTATAATCTAGATAAAGGTTTTGTAGATGGAAAGTTGTAGATCTAAAGTCTTCATCAAATGGAGCTCAAGTTTGGAGTAAAACTTAGATTTAGCCTAAATCTAGCAAAGTGACTTCAAGTTGCTTTGTGAAAAGTATGTACAAGCCAAAAATGTCCATTTTGAAGTAGTAACATATTTTACTTGTTATTTATCAAATGTGTGAGTATTTGGGTAAGTTTTGCTTATTTGGTATAAAAGAGTTTATAAATCATGTAAGAGGCTTATACTTGAGTTTTAGATATTTTGACAAATAAAGTATAAGTGTGAGTTATTTGGATGCATTATCTTTTAAATGAAAACCAGTTGGTTGTATTTTCATCTTTAGAGTATTTGATTTATAAATCGTTGGAAAGTTCATGTTATTGAATTATGAGGTATTTCAGAAAAATGGTTTGTCTCAACCATGTTTATAGAGCTTTTGCTCGGTATTTTACTAAAAGAGTCTTGGGGACATTTGTCCGATTTAAATTGTCTTATGTCAAGCTTTTAGAGTTAGATGCAATTAAAGCACATTTAATTGATTTATTACATGATTTAGGTGTATTGGTCATTCATTTTGGAGTCATGTAAATTAGACCGAGTTGCATTTGGAGTCATGGCATATGAGTCGAGTTGTTATTTGAAAATTGGGATCATAATTCCTTGTTTTGAGGTCGATACCTAAAATGGGCAAAAGACATAGTGGTGTTAAGCCCGGTACCCTTATAAGTGAAAGACATAGTGGTGATGAGCTTGGTACCCATGTAAGCAAAAGACATAGTGGTGTTGAGCTTGGTACCCATATAAGCGAAAAACATAGTGGTATGGAGCTTGGTACCCATATAAGCGAAAGACATAGTGGTGTTGAGCTTGGTACTCGTATAAACGAAAGACATAGTGTTTTTGAGCTTGTTAACTCCTCGAACTAAAAGATCTAGGGGAGTTGGACCAAATAAATAAACACAGTTAGGTGGCTTACCATTTATTTCGTCATATCTAACGAAAACGGGTCTCCCCCGTCACTGAAAGGCGTTGTTTTGGGTATAGAGTCTTATTCATTATTTTTGGTTACGTTGTTAAACTATGAAGTATTATCCATAATTTATATTATTGGATCTTTGAGACTTGTCCATATTTTGGTATTTGAAGTATTTAAACGTATTTGCATTTTGAGTGAGTAAAATGTGTAGAGTTCGTGTTTGAACGGGTATTTCTTTTTAAATCTTTCATTTTTACGGTATTTGATTTAAAACTTTTATTACGGAAATAATGAATTTGGGAAAGATGTTTCTTTTATAATGAAATCGTTTTATTTGAGAAATTATTATTTCTTCAAGCAGTCTTTCGATTTCAAATGATTATGAATATGATATAAACTATTGAGCTCACTTGGCGTTAAGCGTAACCTTTTTCTTTGTCGGCATGTGCATCCGGTTCTTGTTGGGGTTGGTACTAGCGACACGTTTGGAGATGAGTGCTAGGGAGTAGCACGTTAAAGATCTAGCTTTTGTTGACGTTTTCCGCATTCGGAGATAGTGACACTTTTGGGTCTAGTAATACCCGACCGTAATGATGTCTTAGTATAAGACTAAACCTATCTTTTGTACATGTTTTTATATATATGTCATTTGAAGAATTTCAAATATTGATTTATAGGAAGTGATTTATCTTTAATTTGATGTAATATTGAAAATTTTAAATTAGTCGCTATTTCCAAATTCGAGGGTGTTACAAGTTGGTATCAGAGCATAAGTTTGAGAGATTTAGGTACTGAATTTAGATGCCTAGACTCTAACTAGTGTATTGATAAGTAATCGGATGTGAGATATCACAATTACACACGTTAAGATAGGATGTTTGGAGGTTAATAAATGCACTAGAATCGAGAATTATGATAATGGTAACAAGGATCCACATGTGAGGTAAATTTGTATTATCATTCGGCCGGTGATAATATGAATTTACAGTTACGTGTGTGTTCTTGAGTCACATTGTCGTGATGACCGATGGGGTAGTGAATGAGTTTCACGAGTTAACCGTTGAAAGAATTGGTGTTTGTAGCTTTGTCAGTTTGGGTGACAACTGAGTACAACGAATGTTATTAGACATTATTTGTATGTAAAAGTATGGATCAGAATCACTCTTGAAGAACAAATTAAAACTCTCCAGAAGATGACTATTCCAGAAGATAGTGTCTTCCAGAAGATCTATCTAAAAGACAGCAAGATACTCCAAAAGATGAAGTTTCTTCTGGATACAATACAAGAGCCTACACGCGTGCTTTATGACGTTGCAAGTCATGCTTTCCATGCGTAACTAATTCTGTTCGGGAACTTGCTTACGTGTCAATATGTGATAGGTTAGTTGATTGATTTTCTCATTTGTAATCATATAAATAGAGTGAGCTACCCTTGTATTAGATGTCGATTGATCTGGAGAGAATCTAAGAGAGTAAATTGTATTTTCGTATTGTAATGTTTGGCACACTGATTGAAATACAATTTATCCTTGATATGAATATGAATATGTTCATCCATTTCAGTTTACTTGTTCTAGCTTGATTGTTGATTGATATTGCTTCCGCTTACTTTTTATATCTTTCGTGATCGACATTCTGTGAGTTTTGTGGGATCTGGGTTCCAATAATTGGTATCAGGGCCTTATAATCAATCTATTGATTATTTGATCTAATCAACTGTGGAGAAATCCCTACTCAGCTAGAATTTCTCAATTTTAAACTATTGTTTTCATTCTACCATGTTTTACGGTTTTTGTTAATCAATACAAATTTTCTCAAAATTCAGTGGTAATTCTAGTTTAAATTTGAGATCTGTTATTCATCGATTAATTGTTTCAAATTCAGCGAGATAAATCACATCCAATTCTCTATTTCTTCTCAAAATTTTCGATACTTTGTTTTCCTACAAAAAATGGAAAATTCAAACCTAAACGCCATGTACAGATCAGGTTCTCTGACTAAGCCTCCCACTTTACTCAGGGATGAATATCCCTAGTGGAAGATTCGTATGATTAACTTCTGTGAAGGTATAGATCTCGATCTATACTCTTATGTGCTCAATGGACCCTATGTTCCAGTAACTACTATTCCTCGTATACCTGCCACTACCGGTACTGAAGAAATTCCAGCACAACAAGTCCCAAAGGAGAGGAAAGACTGGAATGAAGAGGACAAGAAGAAAAACGAAGTTGATCAAAAGGCAGACTTCTTATCATGGCCATTCCAAATGATATTTTTTAGTCTCTAGGTCAATGTGATTCCGCAAAAGAGTTGTGGGATCAATTAGCAAATCAACTTGAAGGTGGAGCTAAGATGAATAAGAATAGAAGAGCTCAGGCTCTAAATACTTACAATAGTTTTCAATCTCTATCTGAAGAGACTCTAGAACAAACCTATCACGGGTTCAACACGTTGATCAATCAGTGCAAAAGATGTGATATCATAAGATCACAGGAATACAACAATGTCTTATTCCTAAAGTGACTAAATCCTGAATGGTCAAATCTATCCATGTCTCTTCAAGCGAATCAAGATCTGGAGCAGTGGTCTTTACATGATGTATTTGGAACGTTGCAAGCCCATGAGAAGGAGATACAACAGAAGAAGGTTAATGTTGGTGGTCAAACAGAAGGACGAGAAATACAGAGAAGAAGGGGAAGAGCAAGGCTCTAATGACAGAAGCCGATACAGAAGCTGGTCTTTCTGGATCAGAAGATGACGAGATCAGTGTTTTCGTTGAGTCTCTAGCTCTTATTACTAAACAATTCACAAGAAAGTTTGGTAATCGTTCATTTCAGAATAGAGGAAAGTATGACAACAGAAGTGAACGCTCAAATCAAACCTATGTGCCCAGACAAGAAGGTCCTTGGGTAGAGAAGACAGAGGCAGAGAAGAAGAAGAAGAAGAAGAAGAAGAAGAAGAAGAAGAAGAAGAAGAAGAAGAAGAAGAAGAAGAAGAAGAAGAAGAAGAAGAAGGATATCTGCTATAAATGTGGCAAACCGGGTCATTATTCTAAAGACTGAAAAGGAGCTCTAATCAAAGATGACTTGTACTACAAAAATAAATACAAGTACAATAGATACGAAAGAGCCAAGTATGCTGAACATTAGAACTGGTGTTCAGACCAGTTAAGTGATGCATAAGCCATATTTTGTGGAATGGCTAAGAAAAATGATGCAAAAGATCAAATCTCTGAAACCCCGGTTTGCACTACTTCTGAACCTTCTGAACTTGAACAAACCATTTTAAATATGACTTGTTATTTTGAAAATCTGAAACGGAAGCTTCAAAATTAAAAGAAAATAAGAAAAGATCTTGAAATATCCTTCACTCTTATTGAAAAAGAAATAAACATTTTCAAAAGAGAAATGGAGATTCTTACTGAAGAAAAGCAAGAACTCTTTGTGGAAAATCAAAATCTTTCTGAACTTAAGAAATCCACAGAAATTTTATTAAAAGGTAAAATTGATGATCTTAATAAACTTCTGAAGGCAAACGACAACGAGCTTGAAGCAAAAGAAAGTGACAGATTAAACTCTGTAGCACTCAAAAACTATTTTCAAAAGGAAAGAGAGTTTCTGCACATCGCTCTTCAGAAGAAGGAGCTCTTGATTAAAAATTATCAAGACGCTCAGAAACTGCCTGAACAGATAAACAACAAGTTGGAAAAACAGGTCTCGGATTTGATGATCTGGATCCTTATACATGTAAAAAGAGATCTACCTTAGATTCTGTCTTCTATATGGGAAAAGAACAAAAATCTGACTTTCCTGTTTTATATGAACAATCTGTTTTCAAAAGGTCAAAATATGAGAATGGCCATCGAGTAAGAAAACTCAAATATAAAAACATAAAATATTCTTCTAAAGGAAAGAATTGAAAACCAAATCAAGTTGATTTAAAACAAATCCAGAAGAAGGGCAAATTTTTTTAACTTTGGCTCATTTACTCATATTACATTCAATCCAGAAGCAGATGAGTTCATCCCCAAAAATCCAGAAGAAGAACTGAGACTTCAGATTGAAAAGGATCTTATTAGAGCTCTGGATGAATGTATTATTCAAAATAGTACAGAACTTAAAAATTTATCTCTTCAAAAGAAAAAAATAAGAAAAATCTATGTCTTTTGAAAACTATCCAGAGATCACTCCCTGTTCTTTTATTGATTTAAATCTTTGTCAAGAAAAAGATAATGACGAGTTTGATGTTTATCCCTGGAAAATGAAGATCAAAATTATGATGATTTCTTTGATATGTCAGATAAATTACTCACTAAATTTGAAAATCATATGCCTCCTACTTATGTTCCGGTCAAAACCTGGATAAAGAATAGTTCGGCTACTTTCTTTTACACTAACGAAGCACCAGAAATAAGGGTTGCTGGACCAGAAGTTGACAGACTTCCAAATGGTATACGTCTGAACTTAGTTCCTACAAAGGAACCGAGAAAAGAAGTTCCCATTCATCCAGATTTGTTGGATATTGCATCCAAGCTAAGTCTTGTCTTGATCTATAAAAGAAGGTTGCACTCAAACAAAAAGAAAAACTTGTGCAACAACCTCAAAAGCCACATCCTCAGAAGCACACTAAGTTCACACGTGAACAAAAAGCAAAATGGAAGTTTAACGAAAATATTCATCCTTTTGTTTCAGTGGGATCCCCAAAAGGTCAAAAGAAGTGGATTATCAAGAAGAAGCCTTCAGAAAAGAATGCACATGTTCCAGAAAATAAGTCTAGGCTAAATAAGAAGTTCAATCGAACAATTGATGCTAGAATAGACAGAAATATGAAATCTTTTAATTATCGTTCAAGAAATGAAAATTCAATGAAATCTTTTATGTCTCAGAACTCTAAATGCTTCTCTCTTTTACTCAAATTAAAACAACTCTTCTCTAGTCCACACTGTTTTCCTTCTGACTTCAAGAAACGTACAAATTTTAGAAGTCAGAAGAAACAGAAACCACCAACTAAGTCAGGTAAACCAGAAGCCTCTGGACAACCTGTAATTTCACATAAGCTAAAATAAAAATCTATTTTGAATCCCAAGCGTAACTACAAAGGACCCATTATGAAATGGGTACTTAAATCTATTTAATTCTAATTGCAGAAACAGCGTGTTCACATCTGGTATCTTGACTCTGGATGCTCGAGGCACATGACTGGCACAAGGAACTTACTCTCCATGTTCAAAGATAAATTTGGTGGAGTAGTAACGTTTGGAGTTGATGGCAAGGGTCATATAAAAGGTTATGGCACTCTACAAGAAGAAAACATCACTCTATCCAAAGTGGCTCATGTTTTTGGTCTAAAACATAACCTTCTGAGTGTAAGTCAACTCTGTGATGCTGACATGTTTGTTCTTTTCGACAAAAGGCATTGTTACTTACTCGCAGAAATAGGAAAAGAGTTACTCAGAGCGAACATAAAAGGTAACCTGTACATGATGAACTTCACTTCTAAAGATGGAACAGAAGCCCTCAATCTTATCTCCAAGAAGAGTGAAGTAGCTTGGCTCTGGCATCATAAGCTTTCTCATTTTAACTTTCATAATCTTTGTCCAACTTGTGAAATGGGTAAAATCAAAAGAGTCTCCCATAAAACATAGAGTGATCATTCCTGCCTCATACCCTTGCACCTGCTACATGTTGACCACTGTGATCCGATAGATGTGCAAAGTCTTTCTGGAAATGTATATTCTTGTGCTAATTGATGAAATTTCCAGATATACTTGGCTTGCCTTTGTAAGACAGAAGTCAGAAGTCCAATAGTCTTAATCAACATGAAGAAGAGGATTCAAGTGCTTCTGCAAAGCGAAATTCCGAAGCTAAGAAGTGACAACGGTACTAAATTCAAGAATGTCAAACTTGATGAGTATCTAAACAACGAAGAAATCTCACAAAATTTCTCAGCTGCACGAACTCCTCAACAAAATGGTGTGGTGGAAAGACGAAATCGTACTTTAGTTGAAGCCACAAGAACGATGCTTGCAGCTTCTGGACTACCCACACACTCCGCAATGTAGACTTTGATGATCAGGCATAATTGACTTCTGATTATTCTGATTCAGAACTCAAGCTTAATAATGTTACTTCTGATTATCTCTCCAATGCCAGAGAATCTGAAATCGATGCTATATTTGAAGACTTTCTTGGAGAAGAAATACCCTCTACAGAAATAGACAGATGTACACCACTCAATCCATCAGAGGTACTTCAATCTTCTGGAATTACCATTTCAGGTTCCTCTGTCTCACATACAGTTTCTAGTGAGGAACCTTCCACAATGCACATACAGCCTGCCTCGAGTTCAAATGCAAGTTTAGAGGAACCTCTGCCTCATCCTGATGCAGAGAGTTCTATCCGTGATTCACTTTCCTCTGTGCCTTCATTTGAGGAGAGATTGGGTTCCTCTCCTATTCAGAATACTGAACCAGAAGTTGAACAAGTAATCCCAGAAGAAGCTATACCAGAACCAGAAATTGCAATTGAACCCCCACAAATCTCCCAAACTCGCATGAAAAGATGGGCAAAAGATCATACAGTTGATCAAATAATTGATGATCCTTCTGAAGGTGTCAAAACCAGATCTGCCACTACAAATGAAGCTTTCTTTGTCAACTTCTTAAGCATGGTAGAACCAAAACGAGTTATGAAGCATTACATGACCCAGTTGGATTGATGCTATGTGGGAGGAACTTCTTCAATTTGACATAAATAAGGTATGGAAGCTTGTACCTTTACCAAAAGATAAAACAGCAATTGGTACAAAGTGGATCTTCGGAAATAAGGAGGATGAAGACGGAATTGTTGTCAGAAACAAAGTCAGACTAGTTGCAAAGGGATATTGTCAAGAAAAAGGCATTGATTATGATGAAACCTTTGCTCCAGTAGCAAGGCTAGCAATTCTATTGTTCCTAGCTTTCTCTACATACAAGGATTTCAAAGTCTATCAAATGGATGTCAAATGTGCCTTTCTGAATGGAAAACTGAAAAAAGAAGTATATGTCCAGCAACCCCCTGGTTTTGAAAGTGCAAATCATCCAGAATATGTCTATCTTCTAGACAAAGCTCTATATGGATTAAAACAAGCTCCTCGAGCCTGGTATGATCGTTTATCAAAATTTCTGATCGACGATGAGTATGAAAAGGGTAAATTGATACCACCCTGTTTATCAAGCGTTGCAAAGGTGAGTTATTGTTCAAATTTATGTGGATGACATTATATTTGATTCTACAAATCAAGCAGAAGTTGAGTTGTTTTCAAAATTCATGGAAAGTGAATTTGAAATGAGCATGATGGGAGAACTAACCTTCTTCCTAGGGCTCCAAGTCAAACAGATTACCACTGGCATTTTCATAAATCAAGTCAAGTATGTCTCTGACATTTTAAAGAAATACAAACTCCATAATTCCACAACCATGAAAACCCCAATCTCACCTAGTACTAAACTTGACTCTGATCCCTCTGGGAAGCAAGTAGATGTCAAGAATTACAGAGGTATGATTGGATCTCTTCTGTATTTAACTGCAAGTAGACCAAATAAAATGTTTGCTACATGTCTTTGTGCAAGGTATCAAGCCAATCTCAAAGAATCTCATTTGGCTGATGTGAAGAGAATCTTAGGAACACCTTCATTGGGTCTTTTGTATCCAAAGCATTCTGGCATTGATTTAATTGCTTATACTGACTCAGATCATGCAGAATGTAAGTTAGACAGGAAAAGCACCTCTGGAAGCTGTCAACTTCTTGTCAATAGACTAATCAGTTGGACAACCAAAAAGCAAAATTGTGTGTCAACTTCCACAGGAGAAACATAATATGTTGTTGCTGCTAGTTATTGTTCACAAGTAATCTGGATGAAAACCCAACTCAAAGATTATGGCCTTCTGTATGATAAGATATCCATTCTGTGTGATTCAGAAAGTGCAATAGCCATCACAGAAAATCCAGTGCAACACTCAAAAACCAAACACATTGATGTCAGGTATCATTTCATAAAGGATCATGTGGAAAAAGGTACAATCGAAATGTATTTTGTTTCCACTGATTACCAACTTGCTGATATTTTTACCAAAGCATTGGATGAAAACATATTTAATTTTCTAATCAGCAAGTTGGGCATGATTAATATGTAACAAGAAATCAGAATCTATTTTTCAATAGGTATTATGTATCCTTTCATTAAGCATATCTCAGTCGAAACCATTTCCATATCATTCTCTAGATTCATATTTGCACCACAAGCATATCAGAAGCTTCTGCCTATTCTAACGATGCCTCTGCACCTCAAAATGTATATTTTTCACGATTTTCTGATCCAAGCACAGTAAGGGGGAGCAGAGCAACAGATGCACATGTCAAGGGAAATCAAACACTCATGCATACTTCAAGGGGGAGCAATTTTCTGATTGTATATGAAAAAGAATTCTTTTTAAAAATAAACATCCACAACCTCTGGTTTAACTCTTGCCGCCAAGGTTAACCAAAAGTCTCTGGTATATGTCTATCCTTCTTTCTGGGTTACTATTTTTGCAAGTTCAAGTACCATCCATAACTTCTGTACTAACTCGTCTTCAAGGTTATACAGAAGCCTCTGGGTCGTCTTTGTAACCTGCTGAATGAATCTTTCTTTGAAAATTTATACATGTCACTCCCTTCTGTACTAACTCTTGCCATCAAGGTTATACAAAAGCTTCTGTCATGTCTACAATTTTCTCTGTAAAGATTCTCAAAAATTTCAAACTTTCTACTGGTCACAAAATGTTTTCACTCGACCAATTGATTGATTTTAAAGGTTTCTTCTGGTGATCTATAAACTTCTGGATCATACAAAGCACAAATTACATCTGTAGTAATGCTTCAGAAAACTTTCCAAAAGTATCATAGTCATACAGAACTTATGTACTAACTCTTGCCTCCAAGGTTATATACAAACCTCTGGTATGTCTATGAAACTTTATGCAAAGACATATTTTCTAAGAACATAAGTAGTAATAACCTATGAATAACTCTTGCCGCCAAGTTTATACAGAAGATTCTTTTCTTACTTATTTCTTCTTCTGAAATATGTTCTTCACAAAACTATCTTTTGGTCCTAAAACGATTTTCATAAGACCAGTTAGATTGATTTCCAAATATTTTCTGGGATGATCTTACAAAGTTTCAAGGGTGATACATCGAAGATGACAGCCTGTTATTCACGTTATTCACGTTTATCTCACAAAAATGGTTTCTCTTCCTGATACATTGCCACGTGTCCAAATCTTAAATGATCAAACATTGAACTGTCAGACACGCGTCAAAACCCTATGGACCGCATGCTGACTCGTTTCATAGCCCATGTCATCCTCGTCGATTCATTACTATTCCCACACAAGTACATTTTCAAATCCGATTATTTAAACTCGATCTTCATCTTCATTATTCTTTTTACCATCCCTGATATCTGAGTTGCTCATGCTACCAAAATTCCCAAAAGCTAGATACCTGTAAGTTGAAACCCTAACTCTCTCAAATGGTTGGTTCAAACGAAAACCTTGTAAATGTGCACAAACAAGATCAAATGGTGGACTATATGACGGCTGAAAGTGCACCGATAGTGTTCTTATATATCAAACCAAACAACTTTCAGGTATTGCTCAAGCCCTCAACCTACAGTGAAGACTATCGAATCATGATCGAGTTCCTCCAATCCCACATTCTGAACGAAGCCCTGACTGTTTCAAACCCAAATGTTCTTGAGCAATTTGTTCAAGAGGTTTGGCAATCACTGTACATCAAGAACGACTTCACTCTATCTGGCAGCTTCGATCTTCCAATCTCCACAAAACATGACGTAGAAGTGCTTATTACAAGACAAAAGATTGCAAAAATCTTCCATCTCCTTGACCTATAAACATTGCACATTGATTCACTTGAGCCAAATCCAACATCTGATGTCCTGGTTGATTTCTTGAAATTTCTAGGGTACAACCAAGATATAATTAGGGTCTCTGAGTTTAAAGACAGTTCTTGCCCCCGATGTGGAATGTTTTTGTTTCCATTTTGAACAAAAGTCTTACCTGCAAAATCGGCTCGATGGATCAAGCAAGCACCAACATTCTCACAATCATGTATGGAATGTTCTTTAATCATCCCCTGGATTTTGCTGATCTCCTGTTTCGAGAAAGCTACAACGCTGTTCATAACAAGTGTCTTCTTCAACAAAAGGGCAAAACTCTCCCTGCTCTCATGTTCCCACGATTTCTTGCCCTATTCATTCAAGGAGCTATCAAAAAGTGGAATATTCCATGCGCTCAACCATTCTGCAAAATCCATGTCATGAAAACACATCGCCCAACAATTTACAAGGATGGTTATCAGAAAAATTGAGAACTATCTAGGTACATGTTTAATCTTATTCCTCTCACCTCTCCTATCCTCCAAAACTATAGGGACTCTCTGGTGATTTTAGAATAGAGATCACCTACCCAGAGTATCTAGAATCCATAATAGTCAGTGAGGAGTCGAGTGAGCATGAGAATGAAAATAATCAGAGTGACACCGAGAGTGTTTCTACCCAACCTGAGAGACCAGAAAAAGTGAGCAATGAAAATGCCCAAATAGGCACAAATGTGGGAATCTAGCCGAGTCCATCCAGAGCAACCACATCTGCTAGGGTTGATGCCAACACATCAACACCTATTGAAAAAGGACGTATGCTCAGTCCAAACCCAAACCCAGAAACCAACCGATCAGAAGCCATCTCAAATGCTTCTGAATCAAGCACCATAGGGGAAACAAGTTCATCTTCTTCCTTTCAACAGAAAGAAGACTTTGATATAAGAGTTCCATTGCCCCAGAACTCGCCATCATCCACAAAAAACATTGATGTCTCTGTGACCAATGAAGTATACTGGATGGAGGTCGCCACGTCCATGGCACCTTCTAATCCAACTGGATGCACCACGTACCTCTATATTTAATATGTTCCAAGGTACGCACGTCATTATTGACTCTCCAACCTCTGATGTTGGAGACGAAGTCGATATGATTAGAACATCTAAAGATGAAGCTTCTAGGAGCCCTCAATGTCAGGATGGAAGTCTCTCTGTACTCAAAGCCAAAACAGGTACAAATGAGGGCCTCTCTGAACGCGAGAGACAAGCGGCCCCATGTGTTGGGGATACAGCGGTTACCCCCCCCCCCCCCTCTCCTGAATTTGTCACGAATGCTACATTTCAAGCATTTGCTGATCAAATAAAGGGATCCTTTAATGATCTTAAACTTACAATTCAGACTACAGAGGAAAATCTCAATGGTGAGCTCAGAGCAGTAAATTTTTCTCTCTATGATATCCGCTCAACGCAGAAAGAGCACACGGATAAGTTGGCTCAGTTCCATAACTTTCTCATTTTTGCTCATGATGCCCAAAGAAATTTAGCCCTCGAACAGTTTCAGAAGTTAGAAAGTGAGTTGAAAGCCAATACTGAAGCCATTTCCAAACTCCCTTCAGAACTACCATCTACCTCAACTACTACTTCTACAATCCCTTTTGAAGAACTTCAAGCATTTGCTACAAATATGAAAAAGTTGTTAGATATAGTTGTCCCTCCAGAAGGCTCTACCTCCTCTGGACTGGTATCTAAAGCTGACTTGGCCAGCTTTCAGAAAGTTATGCTCGAAAAATTCACAGATATAAATGCCAAGGTCGTCTCCAAAGCTACCTCTTCTACCAAGGATCTTACTAACATTCCGAGTAAACCCCTTCAAGTTACGGATCCAACTCTCACTCAGAAGGTTACTGCTATTGGAGATTCTATTAAGGAAACCAGAGCTTCTGTTCAAATTATCCAGGATTTCCAAACCAAGAGGTCACAGGTAAAATAGGCCAAAGCCTGTAAAAAGGCTGAATTGAAAAAAGAGAGATCTGAGGACCATGATCCAGATGTTTCTGATCCTTAGAAGGGGAAAATAATGCAAAAAGACAGAAGACTGGTCCATCTTCTGAACCGACATTAACGTCAAATCAAGCTAACTCTCAACCAGAAGCAAACCCACCAGCACAAAAGCAAGCCTTTGTTTCTACCTCTCCAACTCCTCAAATCCAAATTCCCTCTGAATCGCAATCCGAACCACCTTTCATAGTGAAACCTATCGCTATGATGACTCAAGCTGGAACATACTTGGTCCCTGGAAATCCCTCTGCTACTATCCCCACAACCTCTACTCCTCTACCCTCTGATCCAGAAATGGCTGGATTGGTACAAAAGTTTATCCAAGAGTTAGAAGGAAACAAAAGGCCAATTCCTAGAATACCAAGAAATACAACCACAAGACCTAGAGATCATGGTCAGGCATCCACATCTACCCCTACTGTTCAAATCACTGCTACTAATGTTACAAAGGTACATACTTCAGAAGTCCCATCCTCTGCAATTCCAGAAGCTCTAACCTCTTAAACTTATAAAGCTCCTATCTCTGCAACTCAAGAAACCCAAGTTGTTGGTTCAACAAGTATGCCAAATCCTAAAGCCTCATCTAGCCAACAAATTCAAACTCCTACTGATCAAAGGATGAAAGCTCCAATGGTTGATTAATCCGATGATCAAACCATTGTTGAACAAACCCACGCAAATAGAGGTAATCTAGTATGGAGTGCTATGGAACCTAAACAACATGAACAAGTTGCTAGTGCTCGAATTTCTGGAAGCAGAGAGATACATTTCAGTTACCTATATGCAGAGAGAGAAAGAGAGAGGAAAGGGCTATTTTGGTGACATCTAACTTTGCTATAGGCGCAGATGAGCAAACTAAGGCTAGATTTGCAAGATTCAGACATCCCAGAAGAAATGTTTTTGCCTCATCTCCTATCAGAAGAATAGTTGAGTTAAGAACAAGGTATTTTGAAAATACAAACATCATGTACACTGCTTATAAAGTTGAGAGAGCAGATGGATAAACCCATACCTTTTGTGACAATGATTTGTTGTCCCTAAATCCATCTTATCTAATACCTCTTGGGAGATACATGAAGCGGAGAAGAACCAGAAGTTCAGATGATAATGTTGCTTATCTACGAATTCTGAGCTGCATGGAAGCTTTCGTCGATTACAGAGCCAAAGTAGACTTTCAAATCGGCTTCGAAAGACATGTGGAACTGTAGATCCCAGATAATCAGGTAATTGTATGAATGTATGCATGAACACGAAGAACACTTCTAATTTATGAAGATCCGATGTCGGATATCTCACTTGTATTGAATATTGGTTACAATGATATTATCTAATATGCTCTCTCTAGAATGATATGAATTAACGTTCTTTTTAATTTCTAGCCCTAACCCTCTATTTATATGTAGAACAATTATTGTAATAAGGAAACTATGAGATAAGGCATTATACACTTGCCTTATTTACAATAAAGCAACGTTTCCATATATTAAACCTTCCTAATTATTGACTTTGTTGACTTGCACTTTTGGTCCTTCATGTCTTCAATAGTTGTCATCTCAGATGCAATAATTTCAGACCTAACAATCTCCCCTTTTGTATTCGAGATTACAATTCAGCAAATCAACACTCTTCTTTTGAAGATCATGAAACTTTTGTCAACAAATCTTTCTTCTTGATTCTTTTGCTCCCCCATCGAAAAATGATCTCTTGTAAGCTCCGTAGCTCCATCTTAACATTAGCATGAAAAGAAAATCGAATGAGCCTCGATGTCGTAGGGTATAAAACTTGTCGGGTCAAAAAGCATGTCGGGTTAGGTGATATCGATGAAAAAAGATCTCGGGCCAAGTAGATTCGACAAGAATTGATGTCGGGCCAAGATGAGTCGATGAAAATTTATGTCGGGTCTTAAGTACTCGATAAGTCTTCCACACAAAATGATCTCGGGTCAAGTTGAATCGATGAAAATTTATGTCGGGTCTTAAGCACTCGATAAGTCTTCAACTTTATCTTCAGCAGTCGACAAAATCATTTTACTTCAAAAATCAAGTAAGGAAACTCGACAAAAATCAGTATTCAACAAATCAGCATTTGTCATCTTCCTTTTCTCAGTATTCAACAAATCTGCATTTGTCATCTTCCTTTTCTCATGTCGTGTCTTTGATATACAATCTCTCCCCCTCAGAATGATATGGAGAATCCGAATCATTATGAATAACCAAAGTAAAACAAAAATAGTTAACCAATGAAGCGTGTAAAACTAACATACAGAAGCACGTGAAGCAACTGTTATCACTTAATCAAAATAAATTTTAATTAAGTGGCCTATATGCAGTGTTGGCAGCGGGTTGGCACTGATAGGACTTCCAGTTATCACAGAAGTAAGTTATAAAACTAACTTCTCAAACTGTTCCGGCATGTGAATCACAAAGACTCGTGCAATGTTTAGAAAGAATTTATGCATTAAATGCTAATTTTAAGGCTCAAAATGTGAAAATACATTTCACATACTCAATGTGCATTGAATGTGAAGTTCGGAGACCGGATGTGTGTCTTCCTTTTTCAATATCTTAATCTTCTGAGTGAAGAAAAGATAGCAGATATGCTCATTCTCCGTGATATATGAAACAAATATCTTTTTGTGAGATACTTGAGTAGCTGGGTGGGGTGACACGAGTTATCGACATTGGGTCCATGTCTATTTTCAATATTCATCTCCAAAGAATCGAGAATGAATAGATTATGTGGCTACCCGGATAACTGTTTAGGTTTGGTGAAGACCAAATATTTTCTTTTAAGTCTTGTCACACCCTCACATTTTTCTTTTATCTCACAAGCACTCAATTTTATATCAATTATTCCCGTTCAGGATATCTAACCTAGGGATGTGTTTCATGTGTAGGTCCTTCCGGCTCTGGATTGACCATAGAAACTTCTAATTCCTAACACACAAAGAGTTAAAACATTAAAGTCCGAGTTCTAATCTGAAGTATTCAGAAGTCATAATGTTAAAAAAAATGGGTTAAGAGCAGGTCCATAGCTGAGATACTATGAAGCTAATTAAATGGAAAAATGTGGTACTCCCTCAAATGTAGCATAACCTTTTTGAAAGATTGTCATGTGATGTGAATATTCAGAATTTAGCACACACATGACGTACCTACAAAAACAGATTAAAAAGATTTTGGTACCCAAGCTTTGTTGGGTCCTTGGAGGTTAGCTTTTAATGCAATAAATGGGGAAGTGGGGATATTGTGTGTACCATACCATTTATGATAAAACATTTGATTGACATAATGAGAACTGTAAGAATTATGCATGTTAGGAAAACAACCATAATCATAAGAGAAAGAATTTAATTACATAAAGTCATCAACACCGCAATTCGAGCAACAAATTTTATTCCGAGAAAAATGAATTAAATCTTTAACAGAACGAATCGTGCAAGGAAATTGAAAATTTCGATTGGTTCTTTTAACATTAGGAAATTTTGAATAATAAGAGTTGTCGTTTTTGCGAGATGATGACTTTGGAGCACTTTTGCCTTTTTCGACCCAAACTTGCTTTAAATTTTGAAAAACTGAACCACGTTTAGCATTTTTCACATAATGAGAATTGATGGGTTTGGAAAAGTGAGTTTAATCCTTTTGGTTAGAATGAGTGTAATGCATTTGACTTGTGGAACACTCATTCGGATCCGTTGGAAGTAAAACTGATTCGATTGGCTTTTTGCCTTTGTCCAAAAACTCCGTATGATTTGGAAGTGTAGGATTGAAGTCAAAATCGGCATTTATGTCATCTAACTGTTCCGTGGATTTAAGGATTGATGAGGAATCAGTGTACTCGTCAAAACAAGGCATTTCCTCAAGAAAGTCTAAGTCATCATCAATTTGGTCGAAAGAATAGGAACATTTTTGTTTAGGAGAAATATAGTTTGGATCTAAATTAAACAATTCCTCGCAATCATCTAAGTAATTGCTAACGAAAGCTTTACACGATGAAATATTGGAAATAGAATCATTTTCGTGATTGTTGTTTAAATGTAAAGCCTCGTTTTCCAATTTCTGAATTTTTAAAATAAATGCCTCTTTTTCCTTTTCTGATGAAGAACGTTCATGTTCCAACACTTTTTCAAGTTGAATAATTTTCTTTTCTAAGAATAAAGTGGGAATGTAGGGTTTATTTTCAGGAATTTTAGTTTGAAGTTCTTCGTCAGTATAAGAAGGAAAATAATCATTTGGAAGAGTTGCTTCTGAAGATTCCTTTTCTACTATTTAAGGATAGCAGAAAGGAATTTGATGAAAATCTTTGTTTTTCCTATTCAAATCTTCCCTTTCTTCGACGTTGGAATCAGACTTCATAAATTGAATTTTGTAATCCGGACCAAGGTTCATATATTAAAATTTATAGAGAGTCGGAGTATTGTAGATGGTCTTTTCTAAATGTTTCGGATTATCAAATCCTAATCCAGCTTTAGAACATAAATCTTTTGGAGCGTTTAAATGAATTGTGTGCTTAGTTTGACCAAGTTTGTACACCTTAGTTCCAAATCTTTGAGTTTATCTAATAGATCTTGTCTTTGAAAACTGACAAAGTCAAACTTTGATGAAAATTTGGCAGTCTCATTCCAAGATGCGTGAAGTTGAAGTGTGAGATCAGATATTTGTTGTCTAAAAAGATCATTTTCTTCTTTTAAAACCATTTTCTCCGTTTCGAGATTGTGCGCTATACTTTGAGAATTGACAAGGTCGGTTTGCATAAGAAGCAATTGATTATGATTATTTTCTAAGCGTGTTTCTAAGTTGGAAACCAAGAGTTTCTCGGTTTTCAATTTAGATTTGAAGTTCTTGTAATTTTATCATCATGTCATTCATTTGAATCATAAAGTGATCATAGTCTGAAAGACTTACCTCGAGGGGTTTTGTGTCTGAACCGATTTCCATGGCTTCACGGGTAGTCATTGTACTTACTAGTTGACCTCGATCGGTGAGTTTTTAAAAAATTTCTGAGTAGCCTCGTGAAACAGTAGGTTTTTTTTTATCGATTGACAAAAGAAAAAAATTTGTTATCGAGTGAAAAGGTGCTCGATAAAATTTATTATCGATTGAAAGATGCTCGATAAAAATTACTGTCGATTGAGAGATGCTCGATAAAAATTATTGTCGAGTGAAAGAGGCTCGAAAAAGAATGAATTTGGCTCGATGAAATTTGCTTGATATAAAATTTTATCGAGTGAAAGAGGCTCGATAAAACCTGTTGTCGAATGAAATTGACTCGATATAAATTGTTATCGAGTGAACGAGGCTCGATAAAAAATGTTGTCGAATTAAATAGACTCGATATAAATTGTTATCGAGTGAACGAGGCTCGATAATAAGTTATTGTCGAATGAAATTGGCTCGATAACAACTCGATATAATTTTGATTTAAAATTTTTTTATCGAATACTGACCACTCGATCAAACTTCTTCTCGATTCAATAAGAAGTTTTATCGGGTAAGGCGTGACACAGTATGACTCGACAAAAATTCAATGAACAGTAGAACTTGCAGAAATCGAAAAAAATACCTTTTGTTTCGTGGTTTGCTCAGAAAATCGTAAAAACTCTTGATCTTAGGCTCTGATACCACCTGTAGATCCTAGATAATCAGGTAATTGTATGAATGTATGCATGAACACGAACAACACTTCTAATTTATGAAGATCCGATGTCGGATATCTCACTTGTATTGAATATTGGTTACAATGATATTATCTAATATGCTCTCTCTAGAATGATATGAATTAACGTTCTTTTTAATTTCTAGCCCTAACCCTCTATTTATATGTAGAACAATTATTGTAATAAGGAAACTATGAGATAAGGCATTATACACTTGCCTTATTTACAATAAAGCAACGTTTCCTTATATTAAACCTTCCTAATTATTGACTTTGTTGACTTGCACTTTTGATCCTTCATGTCTTCAATAGTTGTCATCTCGGATACAATAATTTCAGACCTAACAGGAACGCTTATGTATAACTATTCCAAATGAAGAATTAGAAGGAATAGAAACAAAGAAGGTTGGTGATCTCATAATTGAACCAGAAAGAGAACGGGGAATTGTCTCCAAAAGACCTCTGGGCAAAAGATTTTTTAGACTAACAGAAGCGTTTAAATATTCTAAAGATATGTTGAACCTCACCACGGGATTGATAGCTGCGAAGAAGGAGGATGTGAACATAACCATCAGAAGAGCTGCTTTTGATATGGAAATGTATATAAAAGGGGTGTTCAAGCTGAGAGAGATTACTAATCAATTCTTGAAAGTAATCAGTGGGCATCCAGAAGCCCCATTTTAAGTCATTACTGTACTTTAACTTCTGTAATTCATTTTTTGTAATGTAATGAAATTTCAAACTTTGTTGTTCTCTTTTTGTTTTGCTATAGTTCTGATTCATACTTAGGGGGAGATTGTTAGACATAATTTATAAGTAAAAGTATGGATCAGAACCACTCTTGAAGAACAAAGTAAAACTCTCCAGAAGATGACTATTCCAGAAGATAGTTTCTTCAGAAAATCTGTCCAGAAGACAGCAAGATACTCCAAAAGATGAAGTTTCTTCTGGATACAATAAAGAGCCTACACGCGTGCTTTATGACGTTGCAAGTCATGCTTTCCGTGCGTAACTAATTCTGTTAGGGAACTTGCTTACGTGTCAATACGTGATAGGCTAGCTGATTGACTTTCTCATTTGTAATCATATAAATAGAGTGAGCTGCCCTTGTATTAGATGTCGATTGATCTGGAGAGAATCTTAGAGAGTAAATTGTATTTTCGTATTGTAATATTTGGCACACTGAGTGAAATACAATTTATCCTTGATATGAATATGAATATGTTCATCCATTTCAGTTTACTTGTTCTAGTTTGATTGTTGATCTATATTGCTTCTGCTTACTATTTTATATCTTTCATGATCGACATTCTGTTAGTATTGTGGGATCTGGGTTCCAACAAATGCGTAATTTCGATCGTTTAGGAGCCGGAATTAATGGTTAGTTGTAAACCATAAGCTTGTGGAATCAACTTTATTCCAAGGAGAAATTGTAAATCGATGGATTTAGTTGTGGATGATAGTCTGAAAATATGAACCTTTCTAATGTCAGTCTTGTGGTAGACTTCACGAGCGTGGTTCTAAGACTTCGGGTTCCGACCGGATGCATGAACGACATTTACTTTAGAAAATAAATTGCAAAATTATTTCGTGTTGTCAAAAGAATTTATACTTGGCAAGTTAATATTTTTGGAAAAGGTTTTGGGCACACACAAGGGTGTAGCCATGTATCGAAAATTGTTAAATTGTTTTAGTTGCATGAGAAATGCATACATATTTACTAAGAATTCATTTTGTACTGTTTTGCTAGAATTGCAAATTTTGAGGTATATATTTTAAGAGAATTTAAACTTTAAATTCATTTTGTACTGTTTTGCTAGAATTCATTTTGTACTGTTAAATTGTTTCATTTGTTTCCCAAGAACGTACAAATATCGTTTTACGAATCTTGAGAAATTATTTGGTGTACGTAAGTTTTGGGTCGAGTTGAAATGCATGAACAACCGTACTTCCTACGGTTGTTTACAAGTTTCAATGGAATTTTGAGTGTGTAATGTTCATAATTCAATTATGAAATTTTGGAGTTTTATAGATTCGCTTTATTGTCGAGGTTGCTAATGAGAGTTTATTGAGAATTTTATTTCGCGTCATTTATTTTGGCATAAGATTTTTATGGTCTCCAAATATAAAGTTTCCCTCATTTGTATTTTAGTTTTTAGGTGATCGTTTGTTGCATAGAGTTTGCATATATTTTCGCCGTAGGATTCTTTATAAGGTGTAGCCACATTTTAGAAAGACACAAATATATTGCTATTTGGCTTTAAGTTTACATCCAAACTAAATCAGTTGTCGGTATGATCAAAGCGCATACATTTATCAATCACTGTT
This sequence comes from Silybum marianum, assembly GCA_036898165.1. Classification (NCBI taxonomy): domain Eukaryota; kingdom Viridiplantae; phylum Streptophyta; class Magnoliopsida; order Asterales; family Asteraceae; genus Silybum; species Silybum marianum. The sequence continues at coordinate 32,260,165 of CM072533.1, read as the reverse complement.
TTGAGAAGAAAAATAGATGCATGCTATTCTTATTGGAGAATTTTACTCCATGACGTTTATGGCTAAAAGTGGGACTTTTGGAAAATCTGGTACAAACATCTTGTTGCATGCTATTTTAGTGCATAAATTTATTTACATACATGACGTCAATAAACCTGTGTTAAGATTATAACGGTCCTTTTTTTTAAAGTTTACTAATCGTATACTCATTACTGTCGTTATTAGTTTGAATAATGATCATGTAGCTTTCAAGCTGATTTTATATGCATGTCGTTTGTGGCCACTTTTCACGATTTACTAGTTATGGTAAAAATCTTTAGGCATGCGTAAAATTGATTATAAAGATTTTATGTTTGTTAAATCTTTGATAAAATGAAATTGGCATATTTACTTAGCCCTATACTTGTAAAACCTTGAACTCATTAGGAAACCTTGGATGTAAATGTCATTTTATGGTAAGTATTGCAATGAAAACCAGGTGAGTCACTGTGAACGGGTATTTCTTTTTAAAACTTTCATTTCTACGGGTATTTGATTTAAAACTTTTATTACGGAAATAATGAATTTGGTAAAGATGTTGCTTTTATAATGAAAACGTTTTATTTGAGAAATTATTATTTCATCAATCAATCTTTCGATTTCAAATGATTATGAATATGATATAAACTCTTGAGCTCACTTGGCGTTAAGTCTAACATTTTTCTTTGTCGGCATGTGCATCAGGTTCTTGTTGGGGTTGGTATTAGCGTCACGTGTGGAGATGAGTGCTAGGGAATAGCATGTTAAAGATCTAGCTTTTGTTGACGTTTTCCGCATTCGAAGATAGCGACACTTTTGGGTTTAGTAACACCCAGCCGTAATGATGTCTTAGTATAAGACTAGACCTATCTTTTGTAGATGTTTTTATATAATTGTCATTTGAAGAATTTCAAGTATTGATTTATAGGAAGTGATTTATCTTTCATTTGATGTAATGTTGAAATTTTAAATTAGTCGCTCTTTCCAAATTCGAGGGTGTTACATTGCAATAATAGACCTAGCTTTTGAATCAACAGATAGTTCTTTATTGTCTTCCTCACTCCATTGATGTGGAGCTTTGGGAATATGTCTCTCAGGAATAGCTGGAGTGGTTGTAGTCTCAGGGACTGCAGGAACTAGAATTGTAGGAGTGAATCGTCCATTTTCTATATAGTAAGGGATCTTAGGATCTGACCCTTCTAGAAATAGAGTCATTCTTTCCTTCCAGTTAAGGAAATTATCTTTGCTAAGGTTTAGCAAGTGATCCATTGTCGTTATAGTTTGTATTTTGATGAGCCATTTTAAAACAAGATATTAGTTTTAAAGAGTAAAAGCAATAAACGATGTTCTGATACCACTTGTTGGTCCCTAAGGAGTCTACAAGAATGTATAAGTATAGAAATAGTTTGTAGAAGGGGGGGATGAATACAAACACAACTTTTAAGCGTTTTTAAATAAGTTTATTGAGATAAACAAATTACAGGTTATAAAAACAAGTACTAAATCTATTCTATTACAACCTTAGAATCACAAAGTAATTTTGATGCATTAGATATGGAAGAAATAAGATCAGAGGTTAAATGAGAGAATTAAGCATGCATGAAGATGAAGATGGGGGTTCTTCATCTATTTATACCCAACGCATTAAATGCAAGTCAGAGGGTACATGTCACGTGTCAAGTTTTCGTGGGAAGCTTGTCCTTTGTTCATAAAGCAACTATGCTTTTAGCCGAAATCTGAACAATAACCTAGTCAGAGTTGGTAAGCACGTGGGAGACAATCAAGTAACTCCGTACGTGCTTTCTGACAAGGGTATGGGGATTTGACATTTGTGCATCGAGGATAAGATCAACTTTGATCTTACTGAGTAGGCTTCATTTGATCACTGATACTTGAGACTTCAAGAAGGAATTCTTCCGATATCACTGAGGCATACGCAAGATCTCACACTTCTTTTAGACGAACATTGATATCACTGAACCGCTTCAGATCGCGAGATATTTGTCTCTATCTTCAATTAGGTCTTCGACTGTCGCTGAAGGATCTTTTGGTGTGAGTCTTGTTCTTCATATCTTCTAAGCTCAGATAGTGTTCCTGAGTTTCAGCGATCACCGAGTGCAATCAGTGTTTGTTATCGCTGAGTGTGAATAGTAACATGAACTTGGATTTTCACTAAGTATATAGAGGAATCATATTCAAATCACTGAAGGAGTTTGGATCAACAACTTGAAATTAGAAATATTCGTATTATGGGGGGGTTTGGGCATGCGAAGACCTCAATATCATGTTTTGTCGGAAACTATTAAAAGTATGGAGACTCTTGCCAATGTTATCCGACATCTAAGTATGGAGAGGGACATGTGTCACTATGTTGATCAATGATTGGATTTTTAGTAGGTGAGTTAGTAGTATCGACAACTATATGGGAATCCTACAACCTTCTGGCATCCTTGTATAGAAACGTAATCATGTTATGATGAACTTTATAGCGAAATTCCAAGACCTCCAAAGATTTTTATTGCTAACTGGGTAATCATTGGTCGAAAGTAGATTGACCCAGTTGGTAAAATAAAAATCCTTATCCGATAGAAGAATCCATCGGATTAGGATTGGATGAATGTTTAGATGAAATCCATCTACATATAGACATATTCAATGGGTGATATATCTGAAATCTAAAATAACAGGATCAAATGATATTTGATGGGATATTATCCGATGTAATATAGTACATCAGATTTGTAACAAAAGGTAAACAATAATACTTTCTTTTCTAAGTGTGTAATCGAATGTTTGTGAGTATTATTAAAAGATTCGATGGATGAGACCAACCTGTGTAAATGAAGATGTCTTTATATATATTATACATAATTATTTATCTAATGAAAAAAGTTAATTCATTTTTTATTAATTTTTTAATTCTTCGGTTTTCCTTTTAAATTTTACATTATGGGTTATTTATTTGAATTATTTTCTTGTCTTTTGTCAAACTTTATGATCAAATTTAGAAGTTAACTTATCAAAGGTATTTAGATTTATTACTAAACTCCTTAGTTTGCGGCACACTATTTTTAATTACGTATTACATATGCATTTTAACTTCATATTAAATGGAATGCGAAAGAGAAAGCGTCCTCGTCGAGTTTACTTTAAAGTTATGATTTTATATTTATTAGAAGGAAGTGCGATACATACAACCGTATAAACCACACTACACCACATTTCGAGGTGTGGTCTTTTGTGGTTTGAGATATATATAGGGTACAGTTTACAGTTTAACTCTAAATTGCACAAAATTATACCTCAAACACTCCTAATATCATCCGATAAAAGAAGAAAGAAAAACCAAATGCTTAGAACATTTTGTGGAAGATATTTTTATAATTTAAAGTTTTTATATTAATTTTAATCTATTAATTTAAAACCATTTGGAAATAAATTAAAATATAAACATAACTTTTGTATTGTACATATAATCATGATTGGACCAATTAAAATATACGCATAACCAATTGAAAATAAATTAGAGATATAAATTACTCGTAATCATGATTGAACCAATGCTTTTCTAATGTGTTTCTAATTTATGATTCATCATAACTTTGCATTACAAAAATATAAAAGTTACACTTATATTAACATATTAATTTAGAATATTAGATGTATTTGTGATAGAACGAGATGAATGTGTATTTAAATTATTATTTATTAAAGTAAATTACATGCTCAGTCCCTATGGGTTACATGGTATATCGTCTCAATTATTGCTTTTGAAATAGTTTAGGATACGAGTCCTATGATATGCGTTTTATAGTGGTGGCAGATCTTTTCTTTGGTGGTCGATGGTGAATGAAATATAGGTGGCAGCCAAAAGAGATAGTGGTGTGTGGTGGTTGAAATTCGGGTAGCGATTGAAGGAGGTAGCTAGACTAGATACATAAAGGGAAGAGAAGGAATTAATCATATGGTTCCTTGTCACTGGTTGAAACTAAACTGGAATATCTAAAAAAAATTTAAATGTATGAAACCCAAAAACACAAAAACGTCCCTCACATGAGGAGCAAATGATTGATTTAACGAAGTCTTTAATAAGAGTGTTAACTCATGAGACTAGTTTGACTTCCAAATATGAAATAAAGATCATTTTTATATTTAACAATTTTGGGGATCAAATAAAAAGAAGTCATAAGATAAGGGTCCAATACCAAAAATGCAACAATAGGAAGGGACCAAAAATGTAATTCGCTCTTTATTATAATTTTGAACTTAAAAGAAAAGAAAATAAATTTGTGCAAAAACAAACAAAAAGGTATATCTATACTATTATATAAAGCATGTTATTCGGTTATGTTTACAATTTTAATAGGTACAAACTTTTATGCATAAGGTACAATATTTAAAGCACCAAAAACATTCACAAACCTCCCACTACTCATATAATTTTATAAATTAAATTATTTTTAAAGTTTAAGTTACACTTCACACTCTTATAATTAGTAATGTAATTTATTTTATGTCCCTTAATTTTTTATTTTTTATTTTATACCTTATCATGTTAACTTGAATAATCGTAAATGAATCATAAGACAATTAAAACATAAGTTTCTATTTTTACAAATTATATCATTATAATCATGTCGTTGATATATTTAAAATGAGCTCAATATTGAATATTTTCCGATTTAATCATATTATTATACACATAAATACGCAACGAGTTACTTTTTTAAAGATTTACATTTTATGCCCTATAGTTATTTATTTAGTTTTATTATCTTTTCATTTTACACCTTTATCTATGTTATAATTAATTTATAAATTTCATTCATATCCTTTATTATTTTATTTTCCATTTTACACCCCTATAATATCAACTTACATTAAATAAATATGTTTTTTATACAAATTATACGGTTATAATCGGTCTTGTTAATATTTTCGAAATGAACCAAGTATTGAATATTTTTTAACTTAACCATATTATCAATAACATAAACACGCAGTGAATTATTTCTCAAACTTACAGTTTATACATTATAGTTATTTAATTAAGTTTGATATATTTTACTTTTTCATTTAATGTCATTTTCATATTAACAGATAATCGTATATTAACTAAAACATATTAAGGAAAAACGTTATTTTTATAAATTATACGGTTATAGTTGTTTTTTCAATACCTTCATAAGAGTTCAATATGGATATTTTTGTATTTAATAATAATATTAAAAATGATAAATACACTGAGCTGTTTATTGAAACTTAGCATCTTAAATTTTCATTTTTAGTTTTTCATTTTACACCGTTATATATTTATATCTATACTGTATTATAAAAAGTGGTTATTGTTTAAATTTTTAAGACTTACAAATGTTTAAAATGCTTGTTTCGTAAAAATCAATTAATAATAAAATTAAATTTTATTCCAAATCTTACAAACCAAACATACCAAAAACTCCAAATCTTTCCATAAAATCCAGATTATTAAAAAAAATCGTCAAATCAAGTAGGTACTAAATGTGCTACTTTGTTCCTATTAAATTAGGATTGTATTTGAGTTTTGTAAAAATAATGGATGTCGATTTGACGATTTGATATTTTCAAAGAATTCCAGACTTTTAAAGTTTATGTTGATGAAATATTTAAATTTCATTACGTTGTAGCGGATACGACTTCTAGTATATTTAATAACTATTTATTTACACTGTTAACAATAATTTTAATTTGTACAATTTTATTGACATATTTTAAAACTTATTCAAACAATATACAATAGAAAAACAGCTACGAAACAAAAGAAACGACACAAAAACCATGATTTTCTTGAACAAGTTTAGTGTTGTTTGGTAAAAATAAGTTATCTTATATTTAAGGTATAATTTTTTCTTTAATTATTATTTAATATATTTATTTATGAAAAAATAAATATAATAATTATAAAAATGCTTATGTAACATAAAAATTAAATTTATATTTATTTAATAAATAATAAAATTATGTTAAATGATTTTAGTAAAGTATTTAATTTAATTATTAAGTATATTTTTTTAAAATTATTAATTAATTATATGTATAGTTGACCAATTTTTTATTCATATTATATGTAGGCATATGATAGTATAAGAAGAAAAGTTATGGTGAGATATCGGCACATCTAATGGTGGGTATTCCTTCTTACGCATCTCACATTAACTTTCTTTTTCACTGGAACCCAACCCATTATATGTAATGGTTATTTAAAATTATAAATAATAGATTTATTTCTAAAATTTGTTTTAACAAATCCAAATATTGTAATATATCTAATAATCTATTTGAAATTCTTTTAATTCCTATATTATATTTTTTTTTTCTACCATCTTCTTTATAATAATCTATTTGAAATTGTTTTAATTAGTATTTTATATTTTTAATTTTTCTATCATCTTGTTTGTATTAATTAAGATATTATATTAATAAAGATTTATTTTTAAATATGTTTTTAAATATATTTTAAAATATTATAATTGATTAGTTTTCAATATGCCCTTTAAAATCATTTTACGGTCTTATAAGCTGGTTTTGTCAAACATGATTTTTTTTCAATCAGCTAGCTTATTAGCTACTAGCTAGTTTATTAGCTACTAGTTAACTTATCAACTAGTTTGTCAAGCATAATCTTAGAGTTTTTATAAGAATATGTGATATTAAAGAATTTGTAGTCGCGAGATATTTTTATCAATACCTGTTTAAAAACCTCAAAAAGTTTACCATTGGAGATTTCTGAAGAAAAAAATGGTGAATTACATATAAAAACAAATTTTATACTATTTTTGTCCTAAAATAAGTGTCCATCAAGAAGGAATAAAAATCCCTTTGTGGCCACGGATGTTCAAATGCGGTGACTCTGGGCTACTTGTGAAGCGGATGGTCGTCATGGTATTAGTCGGCTCGTATAACGAGTTGGATATCCGGACTAATAAAAAAATAAGTTTCCACCAAACAAATGACTTTAGACATGTATATTTGTTACATTTCTTAATCAAACAATTGACAACTTATTTTTCGGTAATTTATCTATCTTATCAACTTTTAAATATTTATGCATTTATTAAAGGTAGGTTCAAAATTTTGTGTAATTTTTTAAGCTAGAGATTGATTTATAGGGCAAAGATAAATAAAAATATGAATATTTATTTTGAAACGGATAAAATATTAAAATTTTATTTTGAACAAGATACTTTTACAAACACATTTCATTTAAAATATTCATTTCATATCCAATATTGATATAACACTTGTATATGTTTTCTTTTTCTTTAACAGCAGAATTTTATTAAGACTAGCAAGGCGCTAGAGAAACAATTACATGTTAGAAATAGCTAAAAGTGGGTTTTGCAACCATCCTACCCAATTAATTTTTAATTTCTTACTCCTATTGTGCACCCAGAAATAAGATTGAGTGACAATACTATCCCACAACACCGTCTTTTTAGGTTTCTTTGTGTCGAATATAGTCTCATTCCAAAATTTCCAGAGTGACCAAAAAGCTGTATATGCAACCGCTTCCACACAGTCTTTTCCCCCTTTTTTCAGTCTCATATCCTGTGTCCAGTCCTTCCAGTCTGTGACGTTGTTGAAAATAGGGACGTCTAAGTTCCACCAACGCCCTAAATTCCTCCAGATATCTCAAGCCAAATAACATTCGAAGCAAAAGTGATTCACGGATTCAACCTTATCATCGCATAAGGAGCATAGAATGGAATGGACGTCGATTCCCTTTTGGCAATGTTATCCCTGGTAGGAATTTTGTTCAGATCTAACCTCCACATTAGAAGATTAACTTTAATAGGCACCAACTTGTTCCAATTCGTTAATCTCTGATCAATCTCCAAAGTTTTAGAATCAATGTACTTCCGGACGGATGACACCAAAAACTCACCCTCTCCATCCATGGTCCAGCGTCACCTGCCTTGTTGGTTGGATAGATTTGTATTTTCGAGAAGACCTTTCAACCTCTCCATCTGGTCTTCTTCTATCCATCTCTTGGCGGTCTGCGAAGAGCCAAGTCCCAATTTTCCAGACTCACCCTATCACTAACAATAACTTTTTTATCCGTATCCAACATGTAAATCCTAGGGAATTGCGCTTTTAGAGTGCCATCATCCAGCCGCGACTCCTCCCAGAAAAGAGTTGCTCTTCCACCTACTGCCTTTTTCTTGCACATATCCATCAAGTTTAAACCCATGTCAGCTAATTGTCTAACAGGCTTAAGAATCCCAATCCAAGTTGTGTTTGCTTCTTTGTGTGTAAGACATTCCCCAATCATCTCATTTTGTCCATAGATATCTTTTATTACTTTAACCCACAAAGCATTTTTCTCCTTCTAAAATCGTCAAATTCATTTAAATAAAAGCGTTTTATTATTAAATAATACACTTTTAAATAGATAAAATTTATGGTTTCTTAAAACATGTTTTTCGAATTAAACGTTTCAAGTAATACACTTTTAAATAGATAAAATTTAAGTATAGGTTATTAGAAATTGAAAGTATATATGTTTTTATGCATTTTTATCTTAGAAAATAAATGAAAGAGAATGTTTACTTTTTGCTTTGTCCAAAAACAATCTTTTTATTTCTATAAAACAATATTATTTTCAGAATTAAAAAAACAAATAATGATAAATATAAATGTAAAGAAAAGGGAAAATGCATGTAAGTAAAGACTAGTCAAGTAATTGAGGAGTCCCTTTGGCTTTAACGAGACCCAAGACGACCGTGATGTACCTAATGGGTCCCACTTGATAACAACCCCTGAAAAATGGATGACCAAACACCCATTCAACTTATACGACATCTGTCAATACTCAATACACCTCTTCTTTCTTATTTTTTATTTTTTATTTTTTATTTAACGACTTTTGTATTTAATTATTTTTTATTTTTAAAGATTTTGAAGTTAACGGTTAAATATACCTTGTTAGAGCATCTCCAATGGCTTCCTTAAATTAAGAAAAATGGTAAAAATGGGGATTTTGAGTCAAAATTTGTTCCAACAAATTTCCTAAAACCATCTCCAAAATGGAGAAACTAGAAGAGAGAAGATGATTTTCTCCAAATATGAAGATTACTCCAAAAATGATTAAACCATGAAACCACCAATGAAATTTTTTGAAAATAAATATAGAAAGATAGAAATAATATTTTAATAATTGCAATATTTTAATACCCTTAATAAAGAATTTAATTATTTTGACCATTTAGAAAAATCATTTATCAAAATAATCATTTTCTTTCTGAGTTGACCAAAAGCTAATCGAAATACATACCGATGATCGAGTTGCCCAAAACCTCCGCCCCAAATACTATAAAACCTCCGCCACACCTCCAAATCTTCCGCCAAATTAATATACCAAATATTATTTTTATTTTCTACCCTTAGAAGTTAGTTAATAAATCACTTTAGGTACCTTACTTTTTAAATTTTCATTTTACACCCTTATCACATTAACACATACTCGTATATCAATTAAAATAAGTCTAAAAATTATAGTGAATTTGTACTAGTTTTGTGTTCTTCTTATTGCTCATTTCTATTACAAAAAAAACGTAATTTTTAGACTTATTTTAATTGATATACGAGTATGTGTGTTAATGTGATAAGGGTGTAAAATGAAAATTTAAAAAGTAAGGTACCTAAAGTGATTTATTAACTAACTTCTAAGGGTAGAAAATGTAAATAATATTTGGTAAATTAATTTGGCGGAAGATTTGGAGGTGTGGCGGAGGTTTTGGAGGTGTGGCGGAGGTTTTGGAGTATTTGGGGCGGAGGTTTTGGATAACTTGATCATCGGTATGTATTTCGATTAGCTTTTGGTCATTTTGGTCAACTCAGAAAGAAAATGGTTATTTTGATAAATGATTTTTCTAAAATGGTCAAAATAATTAAATTCCCTATTTTAATATTATTATCAATATTTGGTTCTCCAAAATGGAGAATTTGTTGAAGATGGGTGTGATTTTTTTTTTTGGAGATTTTAGCTTTAATTTTTTCATTTTGGAAATTTTTTGAGAATTCTGTTGGAGATGCTCTTAGAAAATTAGTTATCCAATGTTTGATCTAACATATATAAATAAAAGTAACAAAGAATGATAATGTTTTTATATTACGTTACTTATATTCAGACGTATATTATTGTATGTATAAAAATTCATATAGTAGATACGTAATAGATCATATTTAAATGAAGATAATCATATGTGATTCAAAATGTGAATCCAAGAAATTAGAGAACAAATGTAAAAAAGATAATGAATTGATTGTGGATATCACATGTGATGTTTGATGAAAATTATGATTTTTTTATATCAAAAGTTTATTTAGAAAAATATTTAATTAAAATTTGATAAATTTTTTTATGAAATAACTGTAATTAAAAAAAATATATAATTATTTTTAAGTATTTATTCCATTCAAAATGATAATTATTTCTATTTCTAAATCAATTTCTATTTTTTATTTATGGTATCTTTTAATTAATAAATTACGTGGTTCATATTATTTCTTGCCTTCTCAGAAAATTGACCAATTTTCCGTTTGAATCTACCCACATATATATATATATATCTTAATATAATTTATAATATAAATAATCGAAAAATCATCAATTACATCAAGGCTATGTTTAGCAAAAGTAAATTAGCTTATAAGTTATCTTATTTTCAAGGTACATGTTTGAATGCGTATAAGTTAGTTTATTGAAAAGGTACTTGGAATAGTGTTTTGAGAGTTTATTGTCATTTTTTTCAATTATAACACTCATTAATTATTGATATGCATTTTTTTATCATTTTACTTTCTTATAAGCTAGTTTTTGTCATACATGGTTTTTTTCACCAGATATCTTATCAGTTATCTGTTAGCTTATCAGCCACTCACTAATTTATCCGTTACTTTACCAAACAATGCCTAATTAAATTAAGTTTCTATTATGATAAGTATTACATATAGTTGATATGACAAAACAACATTGAACAACACTTTAATGGATAAAATAATTATTTATAATTGATATTAAAAGGACAAATTGTGTCAAAATAAAGTGTACTTTGTGCCGGTTTTTATTTTATACAATATATTTTTAAGACTTGTGAACATATTATAATAGTGATACTATTACGAAACTTTATATTGTATTTTTATGTAATTAAAAGGACATAAAAACTATAGCTACGTGAATAAAAACAAAAATCAATGTAGAAAATAAATTATTATACTCTCCTGTTTGAAATGTCTTGGCATGAACATTTAAAAGGAAACTTTCGAAAATAGGTTCCTAAAAGAAAAAATATTTTCAATTTTAAACCTAAAAATAAAAAAAACTATGAATCATTTTTAGAAATAATTACAGAGTCTAAATAAAAACAAAAATATTTCTTTTTCTCATATCAATCCATGCAAAGCCCACACATTTATTATGCTACAAAACAAACATTAATTCCTACTTTAATAAGTTTCAATATCCCTCACCTAAAATTGGGAAGGACTATATAATAAATATCTCTCTTACACACACAACACACTTACACTTTACATTTTTATAACAAATGAGTTATGCATGTATGCACACATAAAAATCTAGCAACTTTTTTAATGCAAAATAGATATATGATCCACAACATAAGTCGATGGTATCGAACTAAATCTAATTCAATATTTTTCGATCTATGAGAAAATTACTTGAACTGTATGTTGTTTGAAAAGTTGTTGCCATCCAAATTCTAGTTATCTTGTTAGAAGAAGAACAAACCTTGATAATGACACTAGTAAGAACCCCAGATTATGAGGTGGACGAACGACATACAATGTACCCTTTGATCCTCCAAACTTGAGGTTGTCCAGATGGTGGTGTCTTCAATGTATTTGAATATGAATGAACTTGTTGAGTAAAGTGAGAACTAAATGACCATGAGTCCAGACTCTCTTAAACATATGGAATTTGAAAGAACACACAACACTGATCAAGAGATGCGTATATGAAGCATTCAAGAGATACGAAACATAAAGACCATCAAGTACCATGGCACATAATAGAATCAAGGACAAAACACGGGAGACGCTTGAGAGATGCAAAACATAAGACCATATCTAAAATGCCAGCTGAAAAGCGTAGAGAAAGACACATGGCCAATACATGACAACATAGACTAGGACCACACCCAAAAACAGGCAAAAGGTACCTAGTGAATCATCCAAAATACTGAATACGAGCATGCATTTGACCAAACTATAGACATAACCATATTTAGATTCAAAACATTTCACTATAACACCAGGGATAAAAGACCACTCAATGTGCATGGGTTTTGCATTAAGGAGTGGATTGGTATTTACCGGTATATTTGTAGGCAAAGTAATTACAAACAACATTTTTATTTATGATACCCGTTTATGAATCAAAAACTCATAAATGGATAAGATCGTGGACATACATGACTACAAACCTTGAAAAAAACATCTTTTGTAATCACATCAACTTGTTCAAACTAACTCATCACCAGAAGAAGAAAATATATTTTATCACGATCCATCAAGAAAATGGTCTCAAATACCAACAAGTTAAATAAGTATTCATTTATTAATACTTATATTTTCTGCTTTCTATTTACATTTTTTATAATGTAATTAGAGTTATATTATTTAACAATTTTTGGGAAGATTGTTTATTTTCCAGAATAATAAGATAAAATTTTCAAATAGATATACAAGGTGAATGGGTCTTAATATTCAATCTTATGATGATTAAATAGTTAGCATTTTTTTTAAATAATTTTACAAAGCTAGAAAGAGGAAACTCAAGTTTATAACTTATATAACTATCGTTGTCCGTTGACACTATTTTTATAAAAGGACTTTGATTTTCTACAAATACAAATATTATGTTAAATGGTTTTTATCAAGGCTTTTGGAAAATTGGATTATCTTGGATGTTTATCAACCTTTTTATAAATTGAGTAACAAAATTTTAATCAAAGTAATAATATGTTGTTATTTATTAGTTATTACAATTTGAAGAGAAACTTATAAAAATCTGTATTATTATGTACGTTAAAAAATTAACATATTATATGAAAATACAAACATATTGTGCTTCGACTGTATTTTCATAACCTTTGTTTTGATGAGGGAAAAAAATATCTTGTTACCCACTTCCTGTTATCTCCATGTACGTTTAGTAAGACCGCTAAGACGTTGACACCATCTTTTCTCTTTTCCACTACCCCTGCATTTACATAACCATCTCATACAACTACGTAAGGTCACCATACCTTTACACATGTCGGAATTTGATTGAATGAACTTGGATAGAAACAGGGAAACATTAAGAGGAAAGGGAACATGAAAGAAATACATGTATGGAAAAGAAAATCTTGTGTTACCCCTTTCCCATTCTCTGCATGTAACACCCTAAAATCTGAAAAGATTGACTAATTTAAAATTTTCAATAATACATCGAATAAAGGGTAAATCCTCTTTTTACAAGTTCATACTTGAGTTACCTCGAATAACAATATCTAAAATCAACATCAATAAATGATAGACAAAGTCTTAGGTAAAACTAAGTTAAGATCGGGTTTTATTATAACCCAATATTGTCGCTATCTCCAATTGCGGAAAACCTCAACAATTAGCTAAGTCTTTCTCGTGCATCTATCTAGCCCTCATCATCACGGTGTCGCTATTACCAACCCTAACGAGGACCTGATGCACATGTCGAAAAATAAAAATGTTAGGCGTAACGGCTAACGCCTAGTGAGCTCACAAGTTTTCATCATTAATATAAAACGGTAAACTAGAAAATGCTATTTGAATCACAAATTCCAAAATGAAATGTATTAAATATGAAAACAACATCTTTTTCATAGCCCACCATTTTCGTGATGAAATAATTTTAACCAAAACACTCATTTAACGTGAGGCCAAAACTCAATACTCACACGACCAATAATAAAGTTATAAACATAAAAATAGAAAACATAGCTTTAATCAAATTTTACAAACAATTTACTCACGCTTACCCCGGAGGGGGGGGGGGTATAAAATATCCGGAGATGAAGGGAAAGACCCGAGTTACCATTCGTTGTGACGAAAGCATACAGAAGCCACAAGTTAATGTTGTTAGATGCACCAATTTAGGTATAAAACCATTGACATTAACCAAAACCAATCATTTAATCAATTTTGGTCGAAAGCTCGTACACTTGGAAATTATATAATAACCACAATGCTTATTTCCAAGCTACAGTAAGGGATGAATTGGAAATTACATAATAATCATGATGTCTATTTCCAAACTACAATAAAGGATGAACTGGAAATTACATAATAATCAAAATGCATATTCCCAATAAAACAAAAGGCAAACTCAAGTTAACCTCGTTCACCTAGAAATTACATAATAAGCACAATGCCTATTTCTAGGTTACGACTTGAGAATCTCATCCCTTATATACACCATTAAACTGACTCATATGTCGTGGATTCATTGCATTACAGTATAAAGTTACACGACACTAACCAAATGACCAACACACTCAAAAGGTGTAATTTTCATAATAAATATGCCTTAAATGCATATAACGTCCAAAAGCCTGACATAGAGTAATTTAAACCAGACAATGTGTCCTCAAGACTCATTTTAGTCAAAACTGAGCAAAAGCTCAACAACTCAACACTTATGTGATTACTCGAAATAAACAACATTGGTTGAGACAACATTTTCCAAATGAAATCATACTCACATATTTCCAAAACGCCTCACAATGCAATAACTTGTATTTTTCAACGGTTTATAAATCAAATACATCAAAAACGCATTATCACTAAGTAGTATCCAATCTTGAGCTTCCTTTGGTGAGGAACTTAGATCTACAAGTAGATCTTCCAAATCCTAACTCCAGGTCTTCTCATGAGATCTACTCCACCACAAAAGAAAATGAGTGGAGATGAAGAACACACTAAACGCTAGTTTAAAAAGGAAGGATATGCGGAGGTTACCTTTCACAAGTTCTCTATAATATTCCAAAAACGTTTACTTATCTTCATTTCATCTTGAATAGCTTCAAAAAACGAGACCATAGCAAAAAGAATAACCCAAATCGGAGTTTAGATGAGAAAGTTATGGTGAAATGAAGAAAAATCACGAAATCTCGATTTTATGCTGATTTAGTGACTTGTGCGACCTTCCTCGCGGCCTAAGGCTAGGGATAGCCGTGCGCCTCAAAGTTACATTAAAATAGGGACTTGCTTGACCTGGTCTGCGGCTTGGACCGCGACCTGTGCCGCCCAAACTCCATTTTTCATGTTTTTCATCCGATTTCTGCACTCGATTCCATCCTTGATAAACCCAGCATTATAAATACATAAAACCTTATTAAATTTCCATTTTAATGGTCCAAAGTCCATTATAATCATTGACACAAGCCTCTAAAATCTTGGGTGTTACAGTCAGGTTGCAGGAAGCCATTTCCCTCTCTTTTTTGCCATTTTTCGATCCCGATTTGAATCATAGACTTTCCAACATGTTTTCTATATGAGAATCTTCACCTATTAAAACTTAATTACACTTAGATGAATAACTTATCATAATAATAAGTCTGAAATTACAGGTGCTACACTCCATATTCCTCTAATAACATATCATCTTTTTCTCTTTATTGCTCTCATTCAATTTATACATACATCCCTACATTTACAAACCATTTCATACAACTATGTAGGTCACTATACCTTTACACATATCGAAACTTGATTGAAAGAACTTGGAAGGAAACAGGGAAACGGTAAGAGGGAAGAAAACAAAAGAAATACATATCCAGAAATAAATCCGTATCACCCCTTTCCGACTCTCATTCAATTTATATATATACACCCCTACATTTACAAACCGTTTCATACAATAACATAAGATCACCACACCTTTACACATGTCGAAATTTAATTGAATGAACTTAGAAGGAAACAGAGAAACTGTAAGACAGAAGGAAACATGAAAGAAATACATATTCCCGTAACCGATTTTCTGTTCTCCGCATTCATGTCTATCTAATAAAACGTCAATACATCATATTTTTCTCTTTCTAACCCCCATTCAATTTATATATACACCCCTTAAACTTACATAATCATCATATTCCCATTATGATTAGGGAATAAATACAATATACCCTTTTTATGATTGTCCATTATCTATAATTTGCTTTTTTTTTTTACTTTGGTTGGAAAAGGAAAACCAAATGGCCACCCTATTTTGTTGGTGATCCCATTGAGCGAGCGGGCAGCTGTTTCCGGTCAGTTGACCCGGTTGTCCCCACCACCGGCCTGCTGCTGGGGTCATATGGGTTTGGGTTTGGGTTCACTTTATTCCATTCAAAATTCATCGATGCTTTTGCTGCTACGAAGAACGAGGGCGTGTCTGGAGAAAGAAAGAAACCCTCTCACTTTAATGTTTGCCTCGGAATCTAACTAATCTCACTTCCACGCATTAAAGGGGATTGTCTCTCTTTGATCCTCGTGCCCTTAATTCTTCTGGGTTTTTTCCTTCTTTATTACATATAAATGTTCCATATCAACACACGCCATAGCTGTTAAGGGATCAACATTGTCTTCATTTACCCACAACTATACACTTTTTAATCAAACTGGGTTCAACTTAATTGCGAACAAGAAGAAGAAGAAGCAATGAGAGATGGAAATTCTAAAAGCAATAAGGTTTAATTTTTTTTTTTTACTTTGATTGTTGATTGATAGCTCATTCTGTTTGATTACTGTATGGGTAATGGGTTTGGTGAGTGATGGTTCTTTTTTTCTGGTTTTTTTGAATGAAGTTCTCTTGGTCAAGGAAACTGGTGCGAAAGTGGTTCAATATCAAGAGTAAAACTGAGGAATCTGAAGCGGATAATGTTGTTTCTGGAGGTGGGTATCTGATAATAATATATTTTGGGGGTTTTGAATCAAAGTTATTTATGATATCCTTTGTTTTTGTTTTGGTTAACGTCACCAATTTTGTTGTTTCTCTATCTGCACACCAACTGTTTGTTTTTATTTCTAAACCAATTTTTTCATGAACTTGGTAACTGATGATGCTTGATATGCTATATTCTCATAGGTGGTGATGGAGGATGGATGAGTAGCTTCTGTGAAAGAGAACCACCTGCGATCAAGAAGACCAAAACTGGTACAATTCTGGACTCTTTTAACTTTTTTATCAGAGTTGAGTAGTTAAACCATCATCTGTTTGATTGGTGAAATGATCAACTTATGCTATATATAATATATATCACTTCAATGAACAGAGAAATCCAGCAAGAGTACAGAGTCTCGTAGGTGGGGAAGGGTTGATCTTGACCACCCTCAGGTTATAAATGTGCAGAACTACAGGTATGTTGTGTTAATAAAATCTCTCATAATTGTTTCCCCTTTTTGACTTTCTATCTTCTTAATGATAAAGTACTAATTACATTATTTTCCAATCTTGAAACCAGCATATTTTCAGCTACATGGAATGTAGGAGGAAAATCCCCTTCTAGTAAAATGAATCTTGATGATTGGTTACATGCTGCACCTCCTGCTGACATATATGTTCTTGGGTATATGATAATTTCACTTTCTAATCCAATTTTCAAATGGGTTTTCGATTCCATCTTCCCAATTTGATAATAAATGTTTCTTGTTTCAGATTCCAAGAAATAGTTCCTCTGAATGCTGCTAATATTCTAGGTGCAGAAGACAACGGCCCTGCAAAACGATGGTTGGCTTTAATCCGTAGAACACTAAACAATCGGCCTGGCACCAGTGGCAGTAACGGAAATGGGTGTTACACACCATCTCCAGTTCCCGATCCGGTGGCCGAATACGATGCTGATTTCGAAGGTTCAACAAGAAACAAAAACTCATCTTTCTTTCATCGCCGGTCTTTTCAGGCATCATCTCATAGTTGGAGAAATGAAAATGATTCATCAATGCAGCAACCCCATCTTGATCGTCGTTATAGTGTATGTGATCGAGCCATTTTTGGTCATAGGCCAAGTGACTGTTCTTCGAGTCACAGACCAAGTGACTATTCTTCTTCTAGTCATAGACCTAGTGACTACTCGAATTATAGGCCAAGTGATTACTCAAATTATAGGCCAAGTGACTATTCTTCTGGTCATAGGCCGAGTAATTACTCATTTGGTCAAAGACCAAGTGATTATTCAAGATGGGGTTCATCGGATGATGATTATGGTCCAATGGATGATTCACAAAACACCAATTCGTTCTCACCAATGTCTAATTGGGGATCGAATAGTATGGAAGATGGGTATAGAATGCCGGGCCAATCAAGTTACTGTTTGGTTGCAAGTAAGCAAATGGTTGGTGTTTTTTTGACGGTTTGGGTGAGGAGTGAATTAAGGGAACATGTTCGTAACTTGAAAGTGTCGTGTGTTGGAAGAGGATTGATGGGTTATCTTGGAAATAAGGTAATTGGTTAATTCTTAGTTACTATCTTTAACTTTTTTATTTAATTTTTTTGTATTGAAAAGATTGAAATGAAATGGATATTTGGTTTTGTATTTGCAGGGATCGGTATCCGTTAGTATGTTGTTGCATCAAACGAGTTTTTGCTTTGTTTGTACTCATTTGACTTCTGGAGAGAAAGAGGGAGATGAATTAAGACGGAATTCTGATTTCATGGAAATCGTTAAGAAAACAAGATTTCCACCTGTTCAAGGCATCAAAGACGAAAAATCCCCAGAGACGATACTTGAACACGAGTAAGATCATATAAATTAGCTTCCTTTTCTCATTTTTATAACTTCTGTTAACTTGATTCATATAAAATATTCGAATTGGCGTCTTATAAATCAGTCTTTTATCTTATCTTTTAGTTATTTTTGCTGAAAATAGTAGGAATCTCAGAACAAGTGAAAGTTAGTTTGTTAAGATTCTGATATTCTGTATATTGGTTCAGTCGAATCATATGGCTTGGGGATCTGAATTACCGAATTGCCCTTTCTTACCGATCAGCAAAGGCACTTGTTGAGATGCAAAACTGGAGGGCATTATTGGAAAAAGATCAAGTATGGTGTATGCTTCTCTTGCTTTTATCTTAACCTGTCTTAATGATGTTTCTTTTCTTCCTAACGAATGTCTTATTCTTTCAGCTGCGAATTGAACAACGAAGGGGTCGAGTCTTCCAAGGATGGAATGAAGGGAGGATATATTTTCCTCCAACTTACAAGTATTTAACTAATTCAGATAGATATACAGGCGATAATTTACACCATAAGGAGAAAAGAAGAACACCCGCATGGTAAGTATTTTAATATACATGATATTAAAATATTCACATGTGAAGGTTAGAACTTAGAAGCAACCTTTATTGATTAATGGTTAATATTCACATGTGAAGGTGTGATCGTATCTTGTGGTATGGAAGGGGTCTTCATCAGTTATCGTATGTCCGTGGTGAATCTAGGTTTTCAGACCATAGGCCAGTATACAGCTTATTCTGGGCAGAGGTTGAGTTAGTACACAGCCGATTTAGAAGAAGCATGAGCTGTTCCAGCTCTAGGATTGAGGTCGAGGAGCTGTTGCCATACGCCAATGGCTATACCGAACTCTGCTTTTTCTAATTAATCATTGGTAAGCTTCAATTCATGTTCATTTTTAACAAGAAAATCTTGAGGTTTTTTCCCCATAAATACATTGGTAAGCTGTTCCATTAAGAGGCAACCTTTGAATCACTAAGAGGTGAATTCTGTTTGGCAAAAAATAAGTCTGTCTCTTAATGGTTCCAAAACCCTCTG
Source organism: Silybum marianum (assembly GCA_036898165.1). Lineage (NCBI taxonomy): Eukaryota > Viridiplantae > Streptophyta > Magnoliopsida > Asterales > Asteraceae > Silybum > Silybum marianum. The sequence continues at coordinate 32,240,315 of CM072533.1, read as the reverse complement.
GATCATTTTGTATCCTGGACCTCCCTAATTAAGAGCTCTAACTACATCCTGAATAGTTATCAAACAACTATATTTCATTTTGCACTATATCGTAAGACCCTCTTAATCATTCCGACCACTTAATCATCCTGCACCAAACCATTCAGCAACTGTCAAAGAGCTAGACAATTATACCTTTAATCATAAAAGGAGTAATGAATTTATGTCTCTCATAATTAAGGGTAGAATTTGGATACTTATTTTATTTTGTGACAAACTTATATCAAACTATCCTAATCGAGTAAATATTCCATTCTTTTTCTTGCTTAAACAGGATTGGAAGCTGGATTTTGATTCTCATGAACAGAGAAAGGCGAACGACACCGTGGATCTTGGTGGGCCCGTCCGTTTTGGTGTTGAATGTAGATATAGTTGCAAATTACAATTGGCTGAACTAACCATAAGAGGTGTGGATTTGCTGGTAGAATATTTTTAGGTGAAATTACAGTTTTGAAGAAAAACAGAAATGATGTCTAACAAAATTGAGTATGTTTTTAGAGTTATAATAGAATGAAAGAAATGCCCAAATGGGGAAAAATGCAGATTGTTATTTATTATTATTATTATTCTTGTTTTTATTTTTAATTCTCAAGATTCTTTACTTCTTGTTAAGGAGGTACAAAATCTGCAATACAGATGAGATGAAATGAGATGAGATGAGATGTTGGAAATAATGATTCAATTGGTTTTTTTTTGTCTTTCTCTTTGTGTTTGATTAAAGAATATGCAGTCAGTATAGTAAGGCAGGCAGGCAACAAAGAAAAGAAAAGAAAATTACTACTGAAAAAGTGTGGTTTCTGTTATCTACTTTGCTTTTTCTTGTCTGGAATGGAAAAGGACACTAAAGTTGAATTGGGTGGGAGGGAAACCTTATTTATGTTTTCTTTTTTCATTTATTAATTAATAATTGATATTATAATGCAAAATAATACTGACATTCTTTTTAAAGTTTTTTGTTTTTTGTTTTTTTTCCAATTGTTTAGTAATGAATCCTTGTTCAAAAGTGGTAACTTTGATATTTGGTCAAAAGACTCTCTATTTGTTTGTATATAGAATATAGAATATATTTAAGTAAATATAATTAAAGGGTTGTTTGTTTAAAACATAATAGTTTTAATGGTATGTGAGTTTATTTGCTTGTTTGTTTGTTTTAAATAGATGATTAATGGTTTGTTTTTATTATAGAGTTGATCAAATATTGTAAAGTGAGAGATTCAAGTTCAAACTATTTGAACCATTTTTGAGTTAATTCATAACATTTTAAATATATATAAAAAGTTTTGATATGATGTAGTTGGTAATAAATTAGTAGAAAGATTCAAGTAGAGTTTCTTTAAGAATCGTTCATCAAACGTATTATTTATTGCATCATTTAATTTACTGGATGAGAATGAAAATAATTGAGAATCTTATAGTTAAGAAGTGAAACGAAAATGAAAAATCTTAACCGGTTAAGTAAACAAAGATTTTGAATTTTTTTTTCCATGGGAAAGAGTGTAAGGAAGGTAATCATTTGGTGCTTTCCATCTTTTAGGAATTCATGTTTTTAGTTCATTCCCAAATGAATGTTGAGTAAAACAAAAGTTAGATTTGATTCCTAATTTAATAAGAATATTTAAATATTCAAAGATATTCTTTTAAGAAAATAAAATAAAAAAGTTATGACCAGAAATCCTTTGAATAATGATATAATATCTATAAAGCTTTTTAATTAGTAAATTAGTTAAGTTAAACTCTAAAATAATTAAAAGAGGAAATGTTAAGAGATTTCTTTGAATAATCTAAAAATAAAAATTGTGGTATTGGAAAATAGTTCTTATTTTTTACGCGTCTCAAAATAAAGAGATAACATCAGTATTTTGAAGTCACGTCATGATGACAATTATAACGCAAGATTAGTATCCGACACCACGTTAAACCTCGTGGCAAGGTCATGACCTGATACACATTTTTTTTGTAAAACCTTATCTGATCTTTTTTAATATATGTAAATGTAATCAATATATTGTTTTGGCCTTCTTACATGAATTTAAATAGTTGAATATTACTGACTTATTGAGTAATTATTGATAACATGTGTGTATAATTACATATTAAGAGAGCCTTATCGTCATACATTATATGACCCGGAACATGTTGTGGTCTTTCTTCTATGCGGTTCCTTTAGAGCATCTCCAATGCAAGGTTCTTATAAGCAAAAATTGCATTAACTTATAAGAACTATTATTGTGGAGAAGTTCTTATAAGAACCTAACAAGATATAGATACCCCAACAAGAACTTTGGTTCTTATCATGATTTTTGTAAAAAATGTCATTTCATTCATTTTTATTTATTTCTTTGACTTATTTAATTATTAAAATATAACTTATTTAAATTATTGATGTTAAAAAAATCAATGGGACCCACAAAAATAAGGTTCTAATAAGAACCTCCATTATGAAATTTTTTATGACTTCTTAATTTCATGAGATGACATTGATGTGACAAAAAAATGTATAAAAAAGAGGTTATTATAAAAACCCCATTGGAGATGCTCTAAGTCTTAAACCTTGAAAAATATTAAAATTCTGGAGAAAATATATTGGAAGTGTTTATATATAAAGAGTTAAATTCAAATTTGGTCCCTGTGGTTTACAAATTATAACGGATATGGTCCCTCAATGATTTTTTTAACGAATAACGTCCCTGTGGTTTCCATTTTATAACACATAAGGTCCCTCCATATAACTTTTCTGTTAAATATAACATTTTTAACATATTTTCTTTATTTTTCATTTTTCAAACCACATGGACCAAATCTGTAATTTACTCAAAACTACATACATATATTTATATTTTATGTATTGTATTGTATAATTATATTTTTATTTCATTAATTATATAAATTGCCTATTTTATTAATTATATAATTTTCATATTTTATAAATTATATTACATTTATATTTTATAAATTATTTTTATTTTGTATATTCATATAAATATAATATATTACATTTATATTTTATAAAATGTTAATAATTTAATAAAATATATGAAAGGTCCAATTTATACTATAAACATTAAATCATGTCAATATACAAATTGCATACATGAAATATTTAAATGCATAAAATATATAAATATATAAAAATATAAAATATAAAAATAATTTTTTTATAAAATATAGATGTAATATAATTTTAAATATACAAATAATTAATAATTCATAGATATACATATATGAAGTGAATAGAGATGGTAACGAAGGTTAGACGGTAGATTTTCAGGAGAATCATCTTGATGACATCGATGTTGTACGTGTTTGAATTTAATTTTTATATTATATTTACTGTATATATTTATATCTATATATTAATAATTTTTTATATATTTAAGATTATCTATACTATATTATAAAGCATTTGGCCAAAAACTCTTAAAAACAACTTTTTAAGCGTTAGGTACTGCTAATTAATACTAATTACTTAATTTTCAAGATTACAAGTAGATGATGCGTAAGTACAACTTATTAAAACTGCATTTTTGAATTCGTGTAACTAACTACAGATAATTATGATCAAATACAGGATAAACATCTAATTTTAAAGATAAAAAATTTAAAATATAATTAAGATAATTATCAAGTTTAATTATTGTCTTTATCAAAAGTTATATTATCAAAACAAAAATAAATTACTTTGTTATTAAACCCAAAATAAAGTACGATAAAAAAATTGAATTAAAGAAATTACATAAAAAATAGAACTTTTAAATAAAACATTAAAATATATTTTCTTAAAACCATTAGAACATCGATAGAGACAAAAATTAAAATGAAACCTAAAATTCAGATGTATTCTCGCTGCATTGCGCGAGTACCCTTCTAGTATTATATTATAGATCTCAGTTCATTTACAAACTGGATAAAGGATACAAACTCACAAACCAATATAAAATAATTTATTTCATTATTTTTTCTCATCAAATGCTATGATTTAAGATGTTATTATACATATGTTTGTTTCAACTTATTAAAAAGTTACATGTGAAAAATGCATGTAGAACTTTTACATTATGAAACAAATATATGATAAACTTTTAACTTATGAAAATAAATAAATGTGAAACTTTACATTATGAAACAAACATGTGTAATAACATCTTAAATCATAGCATATGATGAAAAAAAAATTATTTTTACATTGCCTTGTACGAGTTTGTATTCTTCATCCAGTTTGTAAATGAACCAACATCTTATATTATATTTATATTTTATAGAATTTGCTTTGTACTTGTATTTATATTTTATATTTTATATTTGTATTTATTTTATTTATTTGAATCTTCCATATATGTATATAATTTGTATAATGAACTGATTTAGTGCTTTTAACATAAACTGAACATTCGATACATTTTATAAAATTATGCATATAATTTATATAATGAACTGATTTAGTATTTTTAACATAAACTGAACATTCGATACATTTTATAAAATTATTTATATTTTATATATAAATATAAAAATAAAAATAAAATAAATTTTATAAAAGATCAATGTAATATATCACAAATATATAAAGTATAAATATTTTTTAAATAAAATTATAAGGTGCCTATAAATATGTAGTATAATTTATAAAATAAGAAAATTTTACAATTAAAAAAATATATAATTTATATAATTAATAAAATGCAAATATACTTATACAATATATAAAATATAAATATATGTATATAGTTTAGAGTAAATTACAGATTTGGTCCATATGGTTTAAAAAATGAAAAATTAAAGAAATTATGTTAAAAATGTTATATTTAACGAAAAAATTAGATGGAGGGACCTTACGTGTTATAAAATAGAAACCACAGGGACGTTATTCGTTATAAAAATCATTCAGGGACCTTATCCGTTTTAATTTGTAAACTACAGGGACCAAATTTGAATTTAACTCATATATAAATTTTCACAACTAAAATAGACAATTTTACTAATTATAGGGTCAAATCTTAACTAGAAAGTCACAAAAATATCAAAATAATGGCCAACACATAATTTCATAAAGTCCGGGTGTTGTTTTCGTGATTCTCATAAACTAAAATATATGAAAATAGTTATCTAAATACCAATTTATAAATTCTAAGAATCTGTAAACTTACAGAAATTAAATGATTGTAGTTGTACCAAAAAGTTCTTTAAAAATTTAAAGTGCAGGAGCCAAATAGTAATTTTCATAAACATAAAATAAATAGTAAACTACAAATTTGGTTTATGTGGTTTGTTGATCATAGCACTTTTCGTCCCTATAAGAGGGGTGGTAATTGGGTCGTGTTTGGGTTGGTGGGTCGCAAGTTGGCGAGTCAGGAAGGATCAACCTAGACACAACTCGTTTAGTTAATCGTGTCGAGATATGCAATCCTAACCCGCACACGCTCGGGTTGGCGGGTTATAAACGGGTTAACGGGTCATAAACAGGTTGACGGGTCATAAACGGGTTGGCGGGTTACCTAATAATACAACCAAATTCAACAAAAAGTCCAAACACAAGTTTCAAACAAATAAAAAGTCCAAACACAAGCAAATTCATCTAATAATACAACCAAATTCACCTAGTAATACAACCAAATTTAAACAATCAAGTTTCAAACAACTAAAAAAGTCCAAACACAACCAAATTGAAACATATACAAAGTCCAAACACAAAAAAATTCAAACAAATTTATTTTAACTATTTGAGACTTTTAAGTAAAATATAAAATATTTTTTAAAAAAAATTATTTTTCGGCGGGTTGGCTGGTCAACCCGTGACCCGTTTGGGTCAACTCGAACACAACCTGTTTATTTAACGGGTTAATAGATCAGAAACTTCCCTAACCCATTTATTTTTATGTTGGATTCATGTCGTGTTGATAATTACCATCCCTATCTACGACTTCAAAAATATAAATCAAACATCATGGGCTGTAAAAGTATTTGAATTTGGACCCTCTCACTAGCCGACTTTAGAAAACCCCCATTAAGTTAGAAGCATTTTAGACTTTTACTATTTGTCTTTAAAAATAAACAAAATAAATAAACACTTTTGTTAGAAAACATGCACCGAATTTGTAGATATTTTTAGGGAAAATTGTATTAAAATGTAACCAACTTTGGTCTAATTCCTATTTTAGGGAATCAACTTTCAAAACATTCATTTTGGAAAGTTCACATATATTTAAGGTCCCATTCACCTGTTCAACCGGTAACCGGTTACCTTTAACAAAAAAAAAAAACTTATCTAATATCCATGTCATTTATTGATATTACATGTCATCAAATAAAATAATATGGCCAAAATTGTGGACCCAAATAGAAATCCAAACGTTCCTTTCTTCTTCCCCATCTCCAGCCACCCAGCTTCCTCCAAGCTTCCAGCCACCTCCCCACCCACAGCCTCATCGGCTTCCTCCAAGCTTCCATCCACCACCGGTCGACTTCTTCCAAGCTTCTACTAACCTCCCCATCAGCGTCCTCCAAGCTCCCATCCACTGCCATGGGCGTTCTCCAAGCTTCCATTGATAGATAAAGTTTAAGACGTGAAACAGAAGAGTGCAGTATGAGCAGAGAAAACCCTAAAAATCATACGAAAACCTAATTTGGAGCTTATTTACATGACGATTGAAGAAAACCCTAAAAATCTCCCGATTTGAAGATTGGTTCTTGGTTAGGGTTCACCTGAAGACCAATTGGAAGCTTATTTATCTACAGGGTACCATTGATAAAGATTATTCTGCAATGCTATTGATCTAAATGATCGAAATGAGAATTTGAAACTGAAATTCTAATAAAAAAACAAATCTTGACTAAAAAAGTAGTTTCCAGGTGAAGTTAGTTACGTCAACGCTCAAAAAGTGCAAAGAGCTACAATGGGAGGGTAAGAAAAGTGATGGTAGCCAAAGGAAGAGGATTGTATTTATTATCTTTTAACTCATGAAATGAAATTATAGTTGGCACTAAAAAAAGAAAAACAAATGCCAAGTCAGATTTTATCAGTTCCACATCAGCATTTATAGGTTATCAGGTTACCAAGACCCTAAAATATTTATAAAGTTTGGTTTAGACCCCAAAATGAATGTTCTGAAAGTTGGTTCCCCAAAATAGAAATCAGACCAAAGTTTGTTCCATTTAGATGCAATTTACCCTATTCTTTATATGTAACTTATTATTGTACTAGTTAGGATTTGATTAACTTTTCTCATGAATAGTTACGCCTACTCTTGTATAAATAGTTGTGCATAAATGAATGAGAGGCAAGGATTCCAATTGATTTTATGGTATCAGAGTTACCCTAAAATCCCTCCTCTCTCTCCATACCAAAATTCTCGGACGTACCCTAAATCAAACAACCCCCATCATGATCGTTCCCGATGACAAAATCTGGCAACTCTCCATCATCTGGTCACTCCTCCTTCCATCATTCCTTAGCCGTTTCCAATATTAAGAACCTTATATAGATGGAAAACGTCCAATATGCGACATGGGCATAATTGTTCAATATTTATTCCTGGTCTCACTGTGTTATTCAGTACATCATTCCACCTTTAACGGGCTCACCATAGACTACCTCAAAAGTTGAAGATCTCGAGTTATGGTCCACACTTGACGCAACCGTTCTCCAATGGATTTACGCCACCATCTCTAGTGATCTCTCACTATTCTGAAATCGGACTCAACGAGCATTAAAGCATGGAATTGGCTATGAGACATCTTTCAAGACAATAAAAAATTCCCATGCGGTCACACTCGAACAGGAATTCTCCCACACCATCATGGAAGACTTTCCCAATGCTCCGCCTATTGTCAAAAGCTTAAGGTATTATCTAATCAAATCAAGAATGTTGGCGCCCTGGTCTCTAACAACTGCCCCGTTCCTCAAATGGTAGGGTCTCAGCGAGGCCTACAAACAATGTCGAAACTTGTATCCGTCAAAGTGATCCTCTACCTTTTTTTCTCTAGTAAACCACATCCATGTTAATGCTTGAGAAAGCCGATGTAATCAAGAAAGCCTCTCGTGCTGCCATTTCCAACTTTTTCATGCTCAACACGTCCTTCAAGGACCTTGAATACTTGCCTTACAACAAATACACTCCTCAACCCTACTCCTCGGGTGATGGACGAGGAAACCGACGAGGGTAGAAAACTTACAGCAGTGGGCCAGGTCGTGACAACTAGGGGTGAGCATCGGGCGGGTTTTCGGGTTTCGGGTTTTCGGGTGGAGAAAATAGGCCCCGAAACCGTCCGATGATATTCGGGTTATTCTCGGTTTCGGGTTTTCGGGTTTTAAATTTATATATATATATATATATATAAAGTTTTAGGCTAAAAATTATGTTTTATATATATTATTATATAAAAATATATATATATATATATATATTATATTTAAATTCTTAATCGGGTTAATCGGTTCGGTTCGGGTGGCGTAGGACAAACCCAACCCGATCCTACTATAGCCGATTAACATCTCGGGTTCGGGTTTTCGGGTTTTCACACTTGGGTGCTTATTCGGTTCGGGTCGGGTTCGGGTTTTCGGGTTTGTCGGGTTTTGCTCACCCCTAGTGACAACCAGGCCCGTTCCTGACATATTATGGGCCTTGGGAGAACGATAAAAAATGGGTCCTCAATTTAAGCAAAGTCACAGAAAAATCTCAAACAAATGTTTTTTTTATCATCAAAAGTAAAATTGCATACAATACGTAATGGTACTTCATGCAAAACAACTTCTTCAGGCATTTTTAGCTGTAAAAGCGTCAATAATAGTATCTAAATCAATAATGTCTAACATATCTTTTTCAATACATAGTATGGCTAATTTGTTCAACCTTTCTTGTGACATTGATGACCTCAAATATGTCATAGGCACTGTCAACATAATTCGATAAGAAGCTGAAACATTCGGGTAACAATCTGCAACTTTAACAAACTCAAGAATGTCAAGTGCCGACATTGATTGATATGGCAAAGTTACATGCAACAATTTTAATTCGAAAAAAAACCTTTTAAATCCACATCCGCCACATTATTATGAGAAAATGTATCAACAAAATTAACACAACATTTTATTAGTTCATTCTCATCCAATGACTTTAGCTTATTTGAATCAAATAAGAATCCAAAAACACTTTCAAATTTCTTCAATTGTTCGAATCTATTATTCAATGAAGAAATTTTCATATCCACAATGGCTAGAAAATAATTAATTCTAAAATATTCCTCTTCTGATGCTTGCATTTCCCCTTCATTATTATTTTCATCAAATTGTTTTTTCCTAACAATACAACGCTTAATTTGAAATGTAGGATCTACATTCATTTCACATGCTATTTTTTTAGCGGTGTCTATACTTGATGCAAACCCTTCATTCCTATATTTTTCAAAGTGCTTCATTACACCTTCAAATTGTTGCATGGCAGCATTAATGCACATAGATTTAAATTGCAACTTTTTACTAACCATGTTTATTGCAAATAAAATATCATACCAAATAATCATACTAACTAAAAACTCAAAATATTCAATAGCACTTACCTAACTGTCTGCTTCACTTTTCGACTTGGCATCATCACATGATTTAGATAATTCAGGTAAAGTCGATCGTATTTGAGGAGCTTGAAATCTAATGGCCTTAACACTTTTTACTCTACTCTCCCAACGTGTGTTGTATAAAGATTTTACAGTTATGTTTGAAACATCATCAAACAACACCTTCCATCTTTTTGTAGAACAAGAATGTGCCATATCACTAAGACTAAGATTAAGACTATGACAAACACATGACATATATAATGCTTTTGGATCAATTTCAAGTAATCGATGTTGTACCCCTTGGTGTTTTCCTTTCATGTTAGAACCATTGTTGCAACCTTGGCCCCTCATATCATCAACATTATCAAGAGATTTAAGCACATCTAACAATTCACTGAACAATCCCATACCGGACGACGAACGTATCATCAACCTTTAAAAATTCTATAAAATACTCTTCTATTTTTATTTTATTACCAGACATATTCACACATCGGATTATCAAACTCATTTGCTCTTGATGGATCACATCCGGTGTACAGTCAAGAATTACTAAAAAATATTTAGCATCTTTGATAATTTTGATGATAGAACTTTTAACACTATGAGCTAAAAGAGAAATTAACTCATTTTGAATTTTGGAACCAAGATAACGATACTGAATTTCCCGATTTTGAAAGCGTCAAATATAATCTTGAATAATCACATCAAATTCCCCAATCATTTCAATTAGTCCACGAAAATTACCATTACTATATTGATACAACTTGTCATTAGATCCCCTAAAAGGCAAATAATATTTAACAAGATATTTGACAACGATAATTATTTTGACCAAAACTTGTCTCCAACGTTCTTTCTCTTTTAAAATTTGTTGGTGAAATCTTTATCAATTGTTTGATTTATGTTTAGTCTTACTCTTAGTTCATTCCAAGATAGCAAGTTACTCATATGATCAGTAGTGTTTTCATGCTCTTTGAGTCTCTCACTGATAATACTAAAATATGATAAATCTCTATGAATTTCTATGAAAAGCTTAAGAATGCAACAATGGGGTCTTAGAGAGAAAAAGTCAACCAATATGAGAAAGTCAATATGTCATATATCTATTTCAAATCTTACAATGACTTACTACATTGAGATGGGTATTTATACCCTTACAAAGTAAGCATAAAATGAACATTAACCTTGAATATAATACATGAAATTATATTCCTAACGTTCTCCCCCTTTGGATTCAACCTTTAAAGAATGAAAATCTTTTACGTCTAAGTCTCATCCCAAGTTCTTCTTCCAAATCCCTTGCTGTCATTCTGAGCACTAGACGATTCACCAAATCCAACCCTCTACTAACCATTGATCTTGATCTTTCATTAAATCTTCTGTCAATTGGTCATCTTTCCTCAGCTTATCCTCTAACTGAGCTCTGTCCATCTTTAGAGTTCCATCAAAATACTTGGCTACTTCGAAAAATCTGAGATACCTTTCTTGACCCTCCTGATCCCTGTACGTAATTCCAAGTTCTGGTTCTTCAAGAAGAAAGAACGGTGGACATCCTTCAACATTCTCACTCATTGGAATAGGCTTCAGCAAATTAACTTTCTTCATGTTGTTCTCTAAGCCAAGCTGAAAGTCTATTACCACCAAATACTTCAAGTAATGCCTTAGGAATCTCTTAAGCGTCTGATAAGCAAAATCAGTATGTCTCCGTCGTATTGCCATATTCTAAAAGTACTCATACAGATACCTCATATCCAGTAGGTTCATCTGCGGGAAATCAACTTCAGTGAAACTGTATACAGACATATTATTTCTTCTGACTTTCAATGTAGGATACTCAAACTCCAAAATCTTGTTAGTAGAGACCTCCATTACGTCAAAAATCTCACTCTTTGAATATACGTATTCAACACCTTGAGCTTTGACTAACATACAACTATAGAGGAATTTAACTCTTGTACTTGCTTTCTTAATACCCCACATTTTCTTCTTGCCAAGATCTCTTAGGGTGTGAACAAATCTTTTTCTGTATACATCCTCTAGATATGGCAGTTTCAGCTGTAGTCTTGCATATCGGGCTAATCTCAACCTTTCTTGATATGATAGAACTGGCTTTTGGACACCAGAACTTTCACTGGTTTAGGGTTCAGATTGAGTAGATCGAGGTTGACTAGTTTGAACCGAGCTTGGTGCGAATCTGGGAACAGACATGCTCGGAACATTGGTAGAATGAACTTAAGGTTGAGTAGAAGCTGCGATTACTTCAACTTCTAGGGCTTGAAAGGCTGAAGAACTCACATCCATATCATCTTCTTCAGTAAGCTTATTCAGGTTGTCATGTGAGCTCTCTTCATATTCAAATGTGTAGCCCATAAAACCATCATACAAAATATCCATTATCCTTGCAACCATGTTTTGCTTCATTATGAGATCCTCCAGCTTTTCAACCATCGGTGCGTACAAAACAATATGCCAGTCATTAACATCTACTTGCTCTTTAACATTTTTAGCAGCAAATTCCATCTCTTACTCAACATGTTGTTTAATATTTACTTCTTCATTCTGCTGAACATCTTCCTCTATATTTTGCTTAGCTTGCATATGTTGTTCATCAGGTTCATCTTGAGCATCATCTAAATCAAAAGTCTCAACCACTCTCTGTCTCTTATCCTCCCCCTCATGGTGATCATGATCATCCTGGTCATCATGCCTTCTTTTACGAGACGTGGCTTGAGTGCGGAAAGTAGATTCTAGTACACTAATGCACTCATTCACTAAATTAAGGGATTCCTAAAGTGCCTTTGCAGAGGTGCTGATGGTTTGTGTGCACGACTTCCAGCATGGTCCGATCAGCAGCAGCAAAGGAGGGACCAGTCCCACTGAGCCTTGAGAGAGCCTGCAGAATGTCAGACTGAGTCTTTTGAATAGACTCGAGGACAGTGGCCTGAGCATCAACATTCTGCTCAATGTTGAGGAGGGATTGGTGAAGGTCCTTGTGATCGTCCTTCAGAGTCTGAACATCAGACACCAAGTTGCTGACATTCGTCTTCATCCCTGGAGTGCCAGCGACCTGCCAGAAGATCAACTCCGTAGAAGTCTGCAGAGTGTCCAGCCGGGCTCTGGTGAGAGCACACTCATTGACCAGATGGTCAATGGCAGGGAATGTGGGAGCTGGCAGTGACACAGGAGGCAACTCAGTGATCCTGGGAGGAAGCTTGGGGGCAAGGTGCTCCATCTTGACATCCCTGAGCTTTCTGGCACTGGGAGGGCGCTGAGGAGATCTCATTGCTGGCTTCGAAGAGGTGGTGGTGGTTGTTGTTGTTGCTGAGTAGATTGGAGTAGTGGCAGCAGCTGATGACATTGACAAAGAGGCAAGAAAAGAATCCGGATCAGAAGACGGATGTAAATTAGAACTATTTTCCTTGAGAGTATCGTGAGGATTACTCTCAGGGATTAGTTTTGCAGAGGCAGTGTCCTGAGGATCACTGACCAGTGTCTTAGAGTATCTGAAAGAGATACTCTGAGGTCCTTTTAAATTGGCTTTCCAAAACTCAGATTGCCTAAACAATTTTGAGGTTTGGACTGCGTGCATTTCAGCATTATCGAGAGATAGGGACAACTATCACTGAGTCATTTACTGATCTGAGGACCAAAGAAGTAGAGATGGAAGAGGTAGAGAGGGCAGTGAAAGTAATACCTGATCCAGCTTCAGCGAAGCTGGCTATAACACCCTCAGAGACCTTAGTCACTGATGGTGGTGGTAGTGCTGATGAAGCTTCAACGGCAGCAGAAACCGTTGGAGTGGCTGTGGATTAGGGTGGTGATTTAAGTGCACCATAATAAGAGAGGATGGTCTGTTGAGAGACCACCTTCTTGGGTTTCTTTGATGCGATGGTCTTCTTATGACCATCAGCGGTGGTTTTCCTCTTTGTAGCAGCAGTGCCTTGGGTACTCGCTGAGGGGATGGGCAGCGAGGAGGACACTGAAAGAGGTGCTCCTATGATTTGGAGCATATAGGGAGTGAGGGGAGCGTCATATGGACGTTCTTCCAGGTCCAGGGACTTCTTCCCTACCATGGAGAAGGCGAAGTCACCAACCTTCGGGTAGCTTTCCCCGAAAGCTTCTTCAAGGATGATTGAGAAGAAACGTGGGTAAGGGATAACGTGATGTCTGGTAGAGGCGTTGAGGCGGCTGCACATATCGCTGAAAATGTAATCAACATAGTTCAGAGGGTGACCAGTGCAGAGAGAGAAGACAAGATCCTGAAAATGCTTGCTCGCCTGATCGTGGGAGCCAACTTTTGACCCCAGGCACTGAATGACCTGGGTGAGAACATATTGGCAGCGAGCAGGGAGTCGCTTCTTCTCCAGCATATAGGGAGTGAGGGGAGCCAACTTTATTTCTACGAAATTCAGTCAGTTCTTCTTGCATAGCTGAAACCCAGCTAGGGTCAGAGATAGCTTGATCTATTTTCTTAGGTTGAGAGAGAGAAATGAAGTTTACATAAAGACAAATATTACCTGTACCTCTACGTGTTTTGATACCTGCAGTGGGATCGCCAATAATCTGATTTATTGGATGATTTGCAGTCCATCGCTGAGCTGGTGGTTGAGGAGAAAGATCAACAGCAGATTCGGCGACACATTCTTCGCATTCGGAATAGGACTTGTTTCAGCAACAGGTACTTCATTTAGAATCAATTCAGGGGATTGATTTTCAGAGGAGGTTTGGTTATTCACAGAGGAATTTCCAAGAGATGAATCAGTAGCAGGAATCTGGTTTAAAGGAGTAACATTTATCCCTAAGGATGGATTATTGTTACTTGTTGAGTTTACAGGGATTTCATCATCACATACATCAGCTGGAGTTTGATTGCTGAAGTATGTTTCAGGTTCCCTATAATGAGATTCCATCCAAGCATTCAATTCTTCATCATCATCAAGATTATGAGAAGAATGAATGGGACGAGATTCATCAAAGTTGACATGCATAGATTCTTCAACGTGTTGTCTTCTTTTGTTGAATACTCTGAAAGACTTGGATACAGAGGAGTATCCAAGAAATATACCATCATCAGCTTTGGGATCGAATTTACCCAAATGATCTCTGTCATTCAGAATGTAACACGTACATCCAAAAATGTGAAGATATTTCAGAGTGGGTCTTCTCCCATAAAATAATTCATAGGAAGTTTTCTTGAATCGCTTAACAATCAGGGATCGATTCTGAGTAAAGCATGCTGTATTGACAGCCTCAACCCAAAATTGAGTAGGAAGACGTGATTCACTGAGCATTGAGCGAGCTGCTTCGATTATAGTTCGATTTCTTCTTTCAGCAACACCGTTTTGCTGAGGAGTTCTTACTGATGAGAAGTTGTGAGATATGCCTTTTTTTCAAAGAAATTAGCCAAAGTACTATTTTTGAATTCAGTACCATGATCACTTCTTATGGAGCGAACTAGTAAGGATTTTAACACTTCCATTCTTTTGATAAAAGAGATTATCATTTCAGGGGAATCACTTTTGGATCGAAGGAAGAACACCCATGTGTATCTGGAGTATTCATCAACAATCACTAAAGTGTATTTCTTTCCAGAGATTGATTGGACATTGACAGGTCCAAATAGATCCATGTGAAGTAGCTGAAGAGGAGTGGTCACTGAAGAAACTTGCTTTGACCTAAAGGAGGCTTTTGTCAGCTTTCCCTTTTCACAAGCTGAACAAAGAGATTCCTTTGTAAAGGTATGATTAGGGAGGTCTCTGACTAAGTCTTTTTGAGACAATTCATTTATTGTCTTAAAGTTGAGATGAGAAAGCCTTTTATGCCATAACCAGTTTATGTCAGTGGATGCTTTAGAGATAAAGCACATGTTCTCAGAGTGAGAACTATTCATGTTTATGACGTATACATTTTCAACTCTTTGCTAGAGAGGGCAAGCTTATCATTTCCGTCAGTGACAGCACATCTATTCTTGAGGAATAGAACCTTGAAGTCTTTGTCACACAACTGACTAACGCTCAAGAGATTGTGCTTTAGTCCCTCAACGTAAGCAACACGAGAAAAAGATGTGGCTCCGTTGGACAGAATTCCATAACCTTTAGTGTATCCTTTGCCATTTCCACCAAAGGTCACTAATGGACCAGCTTCTTCTTTGTAGTCAGAGAGCAGAGATTTTCTGCCAGTCATATGCCTCGAGCATCCGCTATCAAGATACCAGATACCTTTGGCACTCTGCATATAACAAAAGATTAATTGTTTAAAGGTACCCATATTACTATGGGTCCTGCTTGGTTAGATACAGGATTGGCGGAAGTACTACTAGCTGAAGAACTCTCTTCAGTGTATATCTTCACCTTAGTTGGTTTAGCAACTTTGGTGGATTTCGCTCTCGCTAATTTATCAGCTTGAGCTACTTTCTTTCCATGAGCTAGTTTATCAGTTCTAGTAGCATTAGGACACTTGCTTGCAATGTGGGTTGTTTCACCACAGTGAAAACATTTCCTATACTTAAAAGGTTTGGAGATAAGAGAGGGAACAGGAAGTTTCTCAGGGATAGGTCCAAGAATTCCATTATCCATGGTCCTTGGAGGTATTACAACCTTTTCAGGGGTAGGAGTGAGATCGATTTTAATCTTGGGAGTTGGTCTTTGAGAATAATCAGGGACCTTCTTCCTAGATTTAGAAATCTTCTCTGAGGACTTCTTGTTCTTATCTAGAGATTTCTTATTCTTAGGAACATGGTCAAGAACCTTGTTCTTGATCATCTTCTTAGAATGATCCTCATGAAGCTTCTCTTTAGAGGAAATGGAAGAAGAGGTTGAAGAGGAAGGACCAGGGATAGAAGAGATAAACATTCCAAATTTGAGCATGGAACGATCATTCTTTGATTCTTCCTTTTCAGGGTTATAGCCTAACCCACTTCTCACTTTCATAGGTATTTGGGCATTGATAATCTCATTGACTTTATCAGAAGCCTTATACCATCCTTCGATGGTTGCTTTTTCAGACTTGAGATCAGCAATAGCCTTTTCCCTATCAGCGATAGCTTGTTGTTTCTCAATGCTTATTGTTTGATTTGCAAAAACTTGGTCTTTGAGAGAATCCTCAAGTTTGGAAAGTTCTTTGATTCTTAAGTGGTAATTTTTTAATTGTTCAGATAAGTCAGTGTTAATTTTCTCAGCTTTTATCTTTCCATTCAAAGCATTGTAGAAGTCAACAGTCATTGCATCGAGAGCCGACAAGTTATCTTTTTCAGAGAGTAAGGAGTCAGAGAGAATGTTTATCTGAGTAGAAGGAGACTCAGAGGAAGAGGTTTCAGAGACTTCTTCAGCATCCTCTATTCTTGCCATTAGACAGAGAAAGGCAAGATCTTCTTCATCTGAACCAGACTCTTCAGAGGTCTTGGCCCAGTCATCTTCAGCATCCCAGTCAACTTCTTCAGCGACAAGGCCTTTGCCTTTTTGCTGGTTTTTCTTCATATCTCTGTATTTGTTTTTCATTTTCAAATACTTCTCCTGTTTATCAGAGGTATGGGAGGTAGTGGGAGCAGCAACTTTCTTCGACCTGCATTCACTTGCAAAATGGCCCTTTCTCTGACAATTGAAATAGATTGCTGAGGCTTTTTCAGCAGGCAACATTTTCTGTTTTTCAGAGTCAGAGAGTTATCAAACTCAGAGATGTCAGCATCAGTGAGTTGATCTTCTGAA
Organism: Silybum marianum; assembly: GCA_036898165.1. Classification (NCBI taxonomy): domain Eukaryota; kingdom Viridiplantae; phylum Streptophyta; class Magnoliopsida; order Asterales; family Asteraceae; genus Silybum; species Silybum marianum. The sequence continues at coordinate 32,223,021 of CM072533.1, read as the reverse complement.
TCAGTTTGACCTAATTCAGTTATGGAGGTGATAGTAGAAGAAGAACCATTTTTAGAAGAAGTTCCTTCAGAAGTCACAAGTGCTAAAGAAGTACTTTTAGCACCCTTGAGTTCATTAAGAAGATTTTTCCTTAATAGCTGGGATTGTTCCTCATTTAAGAGCATACCATATAATGCACTTAAAGACAAGGTTTCAAGATTCTTTGACAGTTTTATACATGTAGTGTACACTGCCCATTGATCAGGGAGTGCCTCCATGAACTTTGTCAGAATTTCAGCGTTTGAATACACTCTGTCAACTGATTTGAGATCGATCAGTAGACAGTTGAACCGCTGGTGAATTTTAGAAAGAGATTCACCCTTTTGATACATAAAGCTTTCGTATTTTCTTACGATGTTTATGCATCTAGTAACTTTAACCTCAGAAGTTCCTTCATATTGGATACATAAAGTATCCCACATGGCTTTTGAAGTCCTCATTTTCATAACGGAATGATAGACTTCATCAGGTAAAGCCATTGCTATTATAGATCTAGCTTTAGAATCAATAGAAATTTCTTTCTTGTCTTCTTCAGTCCATCTGTTAGGAGTTTTAACAATACTCCTTTCAGGGATGGCTGCAGTAGTAGTGGTGGCAGGAACACTAGCTACTATAGTTGTTGGGACGAATGGTCCATATTCCAGATAGTAGGGAATCTTTGGATCAGATCCCTCTAGAAATAGAGACATTCTTTCCTTCCATAATGGAAAGTTATCATGGCTGAACCTTGGAGGTTTAGCTAAAGATCCATTATCGTTGTAGTTTGTATTAGGGTTTGTCATTTTAAAAATATTATATTAAGAAAAATATTTTAAAGAAGAAGAAAACAACACTGCTCTGATACCACTTGTTGGTCCCAAAAAGGATCTACAAGAGTTAAATACTAAGTAAACAATTTGTAGAAGGGGGGGGGGGGGTTGAATACAAACACACAAATTTTGGTTTTTAAATGAGTTTATTTGAAATAAACAAATTTACAGTTACAAGCGGAATTAGAACAAGTTAAAAACCTATTCTATTGTAACTAAGGAAACACACAGTTTGATGCACAAGAAGATGAAAGAAAGAAATGCAGAAGGTAGAGGCTAGAAGGAAGCATGCATGAAGATGAAGAAGACATCTTCATCTATTTATACCCGCTTGCATTTAATATAAGACAAAAGGTACATGCCATGTGTCAAGCTTGGATAGGAAGCTTGTCCTTGTAAATAAGACAGCCATGCTTTTGGCCGAATATGAACAGTACCGTATCAGATATGATGGGGACATAAGAGACAAGTCGTACGTCCTTTTCTGACATGGTTCTAGGTTTGACTTTTGTGCATCGAGGATAAGATCAAACTTTAATCTTGCAGAGGAAGCTTCATTTGATCGCTGACACTGAATGTTCAAGGATGAACTTCAGTGTTGCTGAGGCTTCACAAGACTTCACACTTTTGAGTAGATAATCGCTGCTATCGCTGAACCGCTTCAGGTCACTTAGCTGATTATCTCTTTCTTCAGCTTTGGTCTTCGACTTTCGCTGAATGGTCTTCTGGTGTGATAGCTGATCTTCAGGTCTTCAGAGACAAGCTTGTTGATCCTTGATCTTCAGCGATCGCTGATAGCAATCAGCGTATGCTATCGCTGAATTTGAACAGAAGCTTATCTAAGGAATTTCACTAAGTATAGTAAAGGAATCATATTCAAATCACCGAGAGGAGTTATGATCAACAGTTGCCCTACCACTTCAATTTACATAGTGTTTGTCACAATAGATGTTCCTATTATGGATATTCAAGGATTTGATGGAAGACTTGGTGGGGTGAATATCACAAAAGCCTCATTCAATGAATCATTCGTGGTTCATGATGTGGTGACATCAATAGGCCAGTCTACTTTTGTGGGACTGCAAACAGGACCATCTGTTGGTCTTGGTACTTTTACCCAATCTTCTGAATTCACTGAATTCAAGGATTTTTGTACTTCTGAATTTGCAAAGATTCAGAAGGACATCAAGGAATTGACGACAAATAATCAAAAGGTGATAGAGGATAGGGTGGATGCTGAAGGGAATAAAATTGTTGACAGTCTTAGTGAATTGCAAAAAGTATTTGTGTCAACTCAAGATTTCAAATTTTTTGAGGAATCTATTCTGAAGTCTTTCTCAGAAGTAATTTCATCTGTCTCAAGTTTAAAGACCTCTCTGCCTACAACTTCTGAACAATTTGTCTTATAGAATTTGGCTACAAAGGATGATATCAAGTTAATTCTTGACAAGTTGACAACTGTGCAAACTACACAAGTTGCCCTTGATCAAAGAATTAAAGCATTGGAATGCAGGCCTCAAGCTGAAACCCTCAAAAGAAAACATGATGATCAGGGTCCTGATGATCATGAGGGGGAGAAAAGGAGAAGAGTTTCAACTTCTGAAGATGTACAAAACATTATAGCTCAATCTTCTGAAATATCTTCTTAAGATGTTCAGAAAGATTCTGGTGCTGAAAAGCCTTCAGAAGCAATTGAAGACTTGTCAATTTCTGAACCTGAATTATCAAAAGTCCCAGTTTCTGGAAATGTTATTATTACTAAGGTACCAAAGGTGGTTAGTTCTGAGGTTTTTGTTCCAGAAGTTGCAAGTTCCGAAGTGCTTGCAGATTCAAATATTTTTATTTCTGATGAAGAAGATGTAGGTTATGAAATAGAGAAGATAAGTTTATCTGGTTCAGATGATGGAATTGATTCAGATAAAACTGATGTGCTTCCAGATTCAAGTGACGATTGTTACACATTTGAAAGTATGAATCATAAGATGAAGAATATGACGTGGCACACACGTGTCAGTTTGTAATAGGTTAGGATGTTGACTTTTACTTTATTCTATTTGTATAAATAGATCTTTTCTCTACTGTAAAAGTTGTCGATCTAATTGCTATATTGAAGAACTCACTGTGCGTCATTCCATGTATATGTAATCGTCATTCAGGTTATAATACAAAGTTAATCTGTTCTTCAATCTTTGATCGATTCTTATTACTGTTGATTAATCGATATTAATTGCTTCTGCTTATACTCTGTTGTATGAATCAATCGATTAATCTTTGAAGAAGAGAATCTGGAACCAACAATTGGTATCAGAGCTTGATAATCAATCTATTGATTATTAGATCTCCTCAATTTGGAAATTTCTCTCTTCATTCATTCAGTAATCTCCTGTTTTAACTTCTGTTCATAATTCCACCCTGTTCTACGAAGATTTACAGCAATTCTGTCTAAAACAGTGGTAATTATAGTTAAATTTTGAAGAATTAGTAAAATTTTGTTGTTCAATTCAATTGAAATTTACTTGTTCTAGATTTCAACTCAAATCTGTCATTACATTCTTCTTGATTTTAAAAAAAATGGCAAATTCAAATTTGAATGCTGTTTACACCTCTGGTACTCTGACCAAACCTCCAACTCTTATTCGTGGTGAATATCCACAACGGAAGATTCGAATGATAAATTTCTATGAAGGATTGGACATTGAACTTTATCCTATTGTTCAAAATGGTCCCTTCGTACCAATGACTACAGTTCCAAGAGTTCTTGCCACTACCAATACTGCTGAAATACCTGCCCGAAAAGTTCCAAAGCTAAGGGAAAATTGGAATGATGAGGAAAAGGCCAAAGTTGAACTTGCTAAAAAGGCAAAAACTCTTCTTATCATGGCTATTCCGAATGAGTTTTTCAATCTCTGGATTCCTGTGATACTGCTAAGTAATTATGGGATCAGTTAGAAAATCTTCTGGAAGGTGGTGCTAAAATGAAGAAAAATCGAAGAGCTCAAGCTCTGAACGAATACAACAGCTTCCAGGCCATTGCGGATGAATCTCTGGAACAGACTTTTCATAGATTTAATAATCTGATAAATCTATGCAAACGATGTGATATTGTTCGATCAAAGGAAGACAATAATGTCTTATTCTTAAAGAGATTAAATCCAGAATGGTCAAATCTATCCATGTCTTTACAAGCTAATCAAGATCTTGAGCAATGGTCTCTACACGATGTATTTGGAACTCTTCAAGCTCATGAAAAGGAGGTTGTGCAAAAGAAAACAACTATAGGTGGACCTCTGGCCTTGATTTCTGAAACAAAGGGAGCTACCAGAAGAAAAAGTGAAGATAGAAGAGTGAAAAACAAGGCATTCATGTCAGAAACTGTTCAAGAAGAAGATTCTGATTCTGATGATGAAATAAAGGCATTTGCTGATTCCTTGGCTCTTATTACCAAACAGTTTACAAACCGTTTTGGAAATAGGGCATTTCAAGGAAATAGAAGGTCTGATCGCTCTAACTATACTCCTAAACAAGAGGTTCAGAGACCTGAGAAGACTGAGACAGAAAAGAAGAAAGAGGAAATGAAGAAAAAGAAAGATGTATGTTACAGATGTGTCAAGCCGGGTCATTACTCGAAGGATTGCAGAGGGGCTCTGGATAAAGACAAAACATATTACAAAAATAAATACAAGTATAATGTTACTGAAAGAGCCCACTATGCTGAGAAAGAAAATTGTATCGGAGATGAGTCCAGCGGTGATGAGGCCATGTTCTGTGGAATGGCAAGTACAAATGAATCAGAAGAACAGCCTTCTGAATCACCGGTTAGTACTCTTTCTGAATCTTCTGAACTTGAGAATACAATTGTGCTTTTATCAAACAATTTTGAGGAACTTAAGCAAAAGCTTACAATTGAAAAGAAGTTACGAAAAAATATTGAGAAAACTCTTTCCACAATACAAAGGGAAAGAGATATTTACAAAAGAGAGATGGATATCTTAACAGAAGAAAAACTGGAACTTGACACAGAAAAAGAAAAAATTTATAAAACCTTGAAAGACACAGAAGTTTTGGTAAAAAAGGAGCACTTGAGTTATAAGAAACTTCTGGAAGAAAAGGATAAGGAAATTCAAGTTAAGGAAAGTGACAGATTAAATTCTGTAGCACTTAAAAACTATTTTAAAAAAGAAAGAGAATTTCTGTACCTTGAACTTCAAAACAAAACGCACCAGATCAAAACATATCTGGATGCTCAAAAAGTTCATGAGAAAATAAGTACACAAGTAGGAAGATCTGGAATCGGCTTTGAAGATTTAGATCCCTATACGTGTGAAAAGAAGTCTGGTTTAAACTCTGTTTTTTGTATAGGACAACAACAGAAGCCTGTGTTTCCAATTATTTTTGAACAATCATGTTTTAAACGATCTAAAACTGAAAATGGTCATCATCAACGGAAACTCAAGTTTAAAAACATTACATATTCTTCTGAAAAGACCAATATTAATCTAAATCAAATTCATAAGAAGGATGATATTTTCAAGTTTGGTTCAAGTGTTCTTACAAAATTGAATCCAGAGGCTGATGCGTTTATTCCTATTCAAGCAGAGGAGGAATTAAGACTTAGTTTTGAAAAAGATCTTCTCTTGACTCTGGATAATTGTTTTAAACTTGAGAATGACAAACAAAAGTTAGAAAATAATCCAGAGATATTTCCTTGTTCATTTATTGATTTAAATCTTTCTGAAACTCAAGAGGATTTAGAAGAAATCACATATCCATGGGAAAATGATGATCAAAGTGAGGATTTCTTTGACAATTCAGACACATATCTCTCTCATCTTGAACATCAATCTCCTATTTATGCTAAAACTCCAGAGATCATGAAAAACAAAGACGCCCCTTTTCTCTTTACAAATGAATCTCTGGAGATAAGAGCTTCTGGAATGAATGCTAAAAAAAATTCAAGTGAAATTCCGATTTTCTCTATTCCTTCTGAACAACGAAAACCTGTTTTTATACATCCAAATTTTATAGGAATGTGTCTGAAAGCTAAATCTTGTCTTGATCTTGGAAAGGAAGAAAAACTTAAAAAGAAGATCCCTATCCAACTTCCTAACTCTTATCCTCCAAAAATTTCTTTTGTTCAGAAAGATAAATGGAAATCTAATCTTTCTGTTCCTGTTTCAGTAAATACAAAAGCTTCTGAGAAGGTAAATCCGAGGAAATCTCCGCTGAAGAATATTTCAGATTCTAAACATACGTCTAGTCTAGATAGGAAGTTCTTTAGAACAACTGATACTAGAAAAGACATATTTAAGAATAATTGTAATTATCATTGTCGCAATGAAAATTCAATAAAATCTTCTATGTTTCAGAATTCTGAATGTTTTTCTCTATTCTTAAAATTACAGAAATTTTTCTCACAAACTTCAAATTCCTTCACTGCAAACCATTCGTACTTCAATAAAAATAAAACAAAGAAAAATAGAAAAACAAAAAATCCAAAGAATTCGTCTTTACCTTCTGTCAAATCAAATCAAAAGAAAATACAAAAGGCTGATAAGACAAAAACTAACTTTAAAGGACCCATAATGGTATGGTACCTAAGAAACTCTGATCTTGATTGCAGAAACAGCGTGTGCATATCTGGTATCTTGACTCTGGATGCTCGAGGCACATGACTGGTTCACGAAACTTACTCTCCCAATTTAAAGACAAAAGTGGTGGAGCTGTAACGTTTGGTGATAATGGTAAGGGTCAAATTAAGGGCTATGGTACTTTACAGGAAGGTAATATTACCTTATCTAAAGTAGCTCATGTTTCTGGTTTGAAACATAACCTCCTAAGTGTAAGTCAACTATGTGATTCTAAGATACTTGTCGTCTTTGATGAAAAACATTGTTACTTATTTTCTAAGGCAGGTGAGGAACTTTGGAGAGCAGACAGAAAAGGTAATCTCTACATGATGAATTTTACCTCCAAGGATGGTAAGGAGACCTTATGTCTTACTTCCAAAAAGAGTGAAGCTGCATGGCTCTGGCATCATAAAATGTCTCACTTAAACTTTGATAATCTTGAGATGCTTGTAAAACGTAATTTGGTATCTGGACTTCCAGAAGTTCATTTTCAAAAAGATCACCTCTGCCCTGCATGTGAAATGGGAAAGATAAAACGAGCATCTCATAAAACAAAAAGTGATCACTCTTGCATAAGACCTCTGCAATTGCTACACGTCGATCTCTGTGGTCCCATTGCAATTCAGAGTCTTTCTGGTATATATTCTGGTACTTATCGATGAATTTTCCAGGTATACTTGGCTTGCTTTTGTTCGACAAAAGTCAGAAGTTCCTATTGTACTTCAAAATATGATGACCAGAATTCAAGTTCTTTTACACCAAAAGATTCAACAGCTGAGAAGCGACAATGGTACTGAATTCAAGAATGCCAAACTTGAAGCATACTTTGTTGCAAATGGAATTTCTCAGAACTTCTCTGCTGTACGCACTCCCAACAGAATGGTGTCGTTGAACGTCGCAACAGAACCTTGGTCGAAGCAGCCCGAACAATGCTTGCAGCTTTTGGACTCCCAATTCACTTCTGGGCGGAAGCTGTAGCCACTGCTTGTTTTACTCAGAATCGTTCCATTATTGTCAAAAGGCATCTCAAAACATCATATGAGCTTATTAACAAAAGAAAACCATCTGTCAAATTCTTTCATATCTTTGGTTGCAGGTGTTTCATCTTAAATGACAGGGACAAACTTGGCAAGTTTGATCCAAAATCAGATGAAGCAAAATTCTTAGGCTATTCTTTAAATTCCAGAGCTTTTCGTGTTTTTAATCTAAGAACTGAAACAGTTATGGAGAGCATTAACGTTGATTTTGATGACCAAACTCAATTGATACTGTTACTTCTGACTTTCTTTCAGGATCCAGAGAATCCGAGATTGATGCTATTTTTCAAGACTTTCTGGGCGAAGAAATACTATCAGAACCTGTTGTACCTAACTCTTCTTTTAGTATACCTGAAGTTCTTCATGCCTCTGGCATAACTTTATCTGGTCCTATCTCTTCTGAACCTAGCTCTTCAATACCTTATGTTCCTATTTCATCTGATTGTCCAGAAGATTCTTCTGTTCCATCATCTGAGGGGGAGACTTTAGGATCAAGAGGTTCAGAATCAATATTTCCGGATGAAGTTATCTCATCTTCTGACACCGAAGTTCAAGCTCAACCAATATCACAAACAAGGATGACGAAATGGACTAAATCACATACTCCAGATCTCATAATTGGTAATCCTTCTGAGGGTGTCAAAACACGATCCGCCACAGCAAATGAAGCTTTCTATGTTAACTTTCTAAGTATAATTGAACCCAAGAAAGTTCATGAAGCCTTAGCCGAACCTAGTTGGGTAGAAGCAATTCAGGAGGAGTTACTTCAATTTGAACGTAACAAAGTTTGGAACTTAGTACCATTACCAAAAGGCAAAGTTGCCATTGGTACTAAGTGGGTTTTAAGAAATAAAAAGGATGAGGACGGAATTGTGATCAGAAACAAGGCTCGTCTGGTGGCAAAAGGATATTGTCAAGAAGAAGGTATTGATTATGATGAAACCTTTGCTCCTATTGCGAGACTGGAGGCGATAAGACTTTTTCTGGCATTCTCTGCTTACAATAACTTTAAAGTCTATCAAATGGATGTTAAATGTGCATTTCTAAATGGAAATCTCAAAGAGGAAGTGTATGTTGAACAACCAGCTGGCTTTAAAGATTCAAGACATCCAAAATATGTTTTTCTTCTTGACAAAGCTCTGTATGGCTTAAAGCAAGCACCCAGAGCCTGGTATGAACGTTTATCCAAATTTTTGATCAGCAAAGGATATGAGAAAGGTAAAGTTGATACCACACTTTTCATCAAAAGAGGCAAAGGTATGTTAACTATTGTTCAAATTTATGTGGACGACATAATTTTTGGCTCTACTCATCAAACATAAGTTGATTTGTTTTCTAAGTTGATGGAAACTGAATTTGAAATGAGTATGATGGGAGAATTAACTTTCTTTCTCGGACTTCAGGTTAAACAAAGTACCTCTGTTATTTTTATTAATCAAGAAAAATATGTCTCTGACATGTTAAAGAAATTCCATTTTCAGAACTCATCAACTATGAAAACACCTATCTCTCCTAGCATGAAACTAGGTCCTGATCCCTCTGGAAAACCTGTCGATATCACGGGCTACAGAGGTATGATAGGTTCTCTTCTATATTTGACAGCAAGTAGGCCTGATATTATGTTTGCCACTTGTCTTTGTGCTCGTTATCAAGCTAATCCTAAAGAATCTCATTTGGCTGCTGTCAAAAGAATTTTTAGATACTTAAAGGGAACTCCTTCATTGGGTCTCTGGTACCCTAAAAATTATGGGTTTGATTTAATGGCATATACAGGTTCTGATCATGCAGGATGTAAGTTGGATAGAAAAAGCACCTCTGGTAGCTGTCAACTTCTAGGTAATCGACTTATCAGCTGGACATCCAAGAAACAAAATTGTGTTTCAACATCTACTGCAGAAGCTGAGTATGTTGCTGCTGCTAGCTGTTGTTCCCAAGTTATTTGGATGAAAACCCAACTCAGAGACTACGGTCTGATCTATGATAAGATTCCCATACTCTGTGATTCTGAAAGTGCAATTGCCATTACGGAAAACCCAGTTCAACACTAAAAAACGAAGCATATTGATGTCAGTTATCACTTTATCAAAGATCATGTAGAAAAGGGTACCATAGAAATGTATTTTGTCTCTACTGATTATCAACTGGCTGATATTTTTACAAAAGCTCTGGATGAGAAGCATTTTAATTTTTTAATCAGCAAGTTGGGAATGCTAAACATGTAAATCTTATTCTTAGAAGTTATCAGAGATCTATGATCGTTGTCTGAACTTCATCCAGAAGCACTCAGAGTCCTCTGATCGCCTCTGGTATAAGTTTTATTTTGTTGCGTTTTATTCCTTTTCATCCAAGTTATATTAGAAAGGCGCCAATTCCTGAAGCGAAGGGGGAGCTTATCATTCAAGGGGGAGTTTATCATTCAAAGGGGAGTTTATCACTTAAGTTCAAAGTCTAACACTAGGTTAGCTGTCTTATGAATTTTTCCATCCACCTGAGTTTTTTCTGAATCTTCTTATTCTGGGTTTCTCTTGCCGTCAAGGTCTCTCAGAATGCCTATGATTCATTTTAAACTTATCCTAGATGGTGATTCAAAATTGACATGTTTTTCAAAATATTTTTCTATGAATCAAAATATTCCAAAATTTTTATTGAATATATACATTTTATTAACTCTTGCCGTCAAGGTTATTTAAAATTTCTATATTCAATTTTAATTTTTCTTATTATTTTATTTTCATGAAAAATCAAACTTTCATTTGGTTCAACTTTTTTTTTCACCAAATGACTGATTTTAAATCTAAATAAACAGATTTATATATTTCATATTGTTCTTTAATCAATTTTCTTTGATTACTTAACAATTTGTTTTATATTTTCTTTTTATTTACTTTTGGGATAATCAACCGATTTTAGGCCGATAACCCTTCAGTTTTTAAAAAAAAATCGTGTCTTACTCATCACTCCAACTTTCCACGTGTCATTCATTGTGTGACTGCATGTATCCATGCCTGCGTGCTTACATCATCTTTCCTGAACCGTTTTCTCCTACTTCCAATACATAAACCTCTTCTAATTCCAAATCGGTCTCATATAAAATCCCCAAATTTCAGAAACCCATCTTCTTCCTCCCCACTGTTACTGCTCACACTCTCCTACTCACGAACTTGCTTGCAAATCTCACCAACTCTCATCAATGGCTTCTCATCTCGCAAATCCAGCTCTTAACGATGACGAAGGACGTCTCGTCGATTCCACTGCCGATAGTGCTCCGTTTGTCAAGCTGCCATTGAAAGCAAACAATGTGCAGGTTCTTCTTGATCCTAATACCTACCAGTCCGAATTCAGAATCATGGTTGAATTTCTCCAACAACATGAACTAAACCGAGCCCTAACTCTGATAAACCCAAATGTTCCTGAAATTTACGTTCAAGAAGTGTGGCAGTCGATGTATATTCGTGATGACGACACTTTGCTTGGAAATTTCAGTCATCCTGATCAAACTGATACTGCTGTGGAAATTCCCATTACCAAGAAAAAATTAGCCAAGTATTTTCATCTATCCCCTTCACAGGTACTAATTGATGGTGAATTTGTACCAAATCCAGCCCTAGAATCGAACCCATCTGCTGAAGCCTTGTTATCCTTCATCCTCTTTCTTAGTTACAATGAACCCCTAAGCAAACTATCTGAATTTAAGAGAAAGCAGTTACCCCCAATGTGGAATCTCCTCGTTTCTATCCTGAACAAGAGTCTCACTTGTAAAATTTGGTCTCTCGATCAAGCAAGCAGGAACATTCTGACCATCATGTATGGCATGTTTTTTAATCGCCCCTTGGATTACGCAAGCCTTCTTTTCCAAGAGATTAAAGCTGCTGTGCACACCAAGGTAACCCATCAAACCCAAGGAAAATCTCTTCCAGCTTTGATGTTTCCAAGATTTTTATCCCTGGTTACCTATCCTGCAATTGGTGCACTCAAGGCTCCATTAGTTCAACCATTTTGCAAAATTGCTTCTATGAGCTCTCATCGTCCAAACATCAATCGCAACGGATATCCCTCTCCCAGAGAGCTTTCAAGGTACATGCTAAACCTAATTCCATCTAGCTCTTCTTATCTCCAATCTTATAGGAGCTCTATGATTTTCCCAGAACAGAGAATTTCTACCCCAGAGCACTTAGAGCCAGTTCTAGAAAGTGAGGGGTCAAGTGAGAATGAGGCTGAAAATAATTTGAGTGATCATCCGAGTGGTTCTACCCATGCTGACCTCTTGTTAAAAGAAGGTACTGAAGATGTCCATCGTGACACAATTGAGCGAATCTCACCTACATCCCAAAGGGTAACTTCATTAACTGAGGTAGATGTCAACACATCTACTTTCATTGACCAAGGACAACCCAATCCAAACCACCCAGAAACCATCCGATCAGAGGATACTTCTTCATCCTCTGCATCAAGCACAACCGGGGAAACCTCTTCATCATTCTCTCAACAGAATGATGATGAACATATAAGCATTCATTTGCCCCAGAACTCACCACTCTCCCCACACAATGTTGATGTCTCCGTGACCAACAAAGGTTTTGGAATCTCAGAAGATAAGTCCATATCTTCTGATAGTTTAGAGACTAATGAAATTCTATCAGAGGGGTTACAGCCATAGGATGCACCACTTACCGGAGTGTTTACACTTCATCAAGGTAAGCACATTGTCTTCAACACCTCATCCTCTGATGATGAGGATTCTGTTGAGACAATCAGAACAACCGAAGAGGTGCCTGTTAATCACAGTCCTCGAAGACAGGTTGGAAGTCCCTCCACACTCAACGTCAAAACAGGTGTGAATGAGGGCCTCTCTGCACGCGAGAGTAAAGGGGCTCCATGTGTTGGAGATACACCGGTTACCCATTCTGAATATGTCACCAATGCAGCGTTGCAGGCATTTGGTGATAAAATTCAGAGATCTGTGGAGGATCTAAAACTTTCTCTAAACTCTCAAAATGCCATTCTTCTGGCTATTCAGAACGAACAAAGACAGCAGTCGCAAACTCTGGAGGCCCTCAGAGAACTCATTTCTACAACTGCTGAAACACACCAGAGCCAAGCTTCTGATCATTACTCCTCTCTGCATAAAGGCATCCAGGCTAATTCTGAGGCTATTTTCTGCATACCTGAGGCAATTCCAACTCCAGCAGTCACAATCTCAGTTGATGAATATAGTTCCTTAGTGGCCGATCTTCACAAAATTATCAAGGCTATTCATCCCTCTGAAGACACTTCTGAGTCTTCTCTGGTAAAGAAATCATACATGGCTGTCTTCCAGAAGGCCATGCTTGAACGAATTAATTCTCTCTCCTCCAAGTATGTCTCCAAAACAACTGCATGCACTTCAAATGTGGATTTAAAGCTATCATCTATGGAAACCTCTCTGTCTTAACTTACAGGTCTAGTAAGTTCTCTTTCTGATTCTTTTAATGAAAGAAAAAAGGCCAAGGAGGAGCGTGCTTGCAGAAAAGCAGAACTTAAACGCAAAAGGTTTGAGGATCAGGACCCTGATTCTCAGAAGGGGGAGAAAGCTCCAGCACCCACGATAGCCAAACCCACTACCAATACTGAAAGCTCAAATCCAATGCCGTCTCCATCTACTTCTGACAAACACCAATCATCCTCCAAGCAGCAAACTCCTGCTCAACCTTCACACACACAAACCCCTCTGACTCCAACTCCATTAGCCACTCACTCTGGGCCTCTTCCAAAAGATCCAGAAATAGCTAAATTCATTCTTGAGGTTGTCGGCAACTCAAGACAAACACCATACTCCTCATCAACTCAAGCAACAATAGCCAAAGAAAAGGAAGCCAGAGCCATAGCTGAGGCATCAAAGGCTAAAGTTGAAGCCCTGAACAAACGAAGAGAAGAAGAACGAATTGAAGCTGAAATAAGAGCAAAAGCTGAAGCAGAAAAAGCCTTTGCAGAAGCATCAAGAGCTCAAGCAGAAATGGAAAGAGGAAAAGATGCAAAAGCAAATGCTGAAGGATCATCAAGTCGAGCAGCTGAGAATAGAGAAAAACTGCAGAGACTTGGAAGAATTGATCTTCCAATTCTGGAAACCGCAAAAAGGTACATGTATGCTCCTATAGACAAGAAGATCTATCTCATGTTGCCCAACTTCTCAAACGCCTACAATGTAAGTGATGCTGTAAAAGACAAATTCATGGCACACAGACAAGCAAGAAAGGACGTTCATACTTCTGTACCTATCAAACGGATCTCTGCAATAAAACATTCACCATTTGAAGATACAGAAATATGGTACACAATTTATGAAGTTATCAGGGAAGACAATAAGACTTATTACTTCTGTGATAATGATCTATTGTCCATCTTTCCCTCTGATCTTATCTTTCTGGAGAAATTCATGAAGGCTCAAATGACTAAAAGAAGTGACGATCAAGATCAAATTGCTTATTCTCGAATAATTCAATGCATGAAGTCCTACATCCGGTACAAGAGACAGGTAGATTTTCAAATAGGAATCAATTACAATGTTGATAACCTAGCTATCTCTACACCCAATGAAGATCTAGAAGGCATCAACAATATGAGAATCGGCAAAGTACTGATAAACCCAGAGGAAGGGGTGATTTTCAAAAGGCCAGACAGAAAGAGCTTCTTCAGAATCAAAGAAGCAGACAAATACTCCTCAGAGGTCGTTTACATTGCAAAAAGCTTCATCTCTGTTGATAGTAACAATCACAATCCAGAGGTTATTGAGAAGATGATCAACAGGCTTTCAACTTTATTATCAATCAGAGAGATCATAAATAAGATTGGAAAGATTGTATCTGAGGTCGCTCCTTTCTGAACAGACTTCACTCTTCTGGTTACATACTTAGGGGGAGATTGTTACACATTTGAAAGTATGAACCATAAGATGAAGAATATGACGTGGCACACACATCCAGCATGTCTACCTTTTGCAACTGATTAGTTTGTTACACGCTCCCATCTCACACGTGTCAGTTTGTAATAGGTTAGGATGTTGACTTTTACTTTATTCTATTTGTATAAATAGATCTTTTCTCTACTGTAAAAGTCGTCGATCTAATTGCTATATTGAAGAACTCACTGTGCGTCATTCCATGTATTTGTAATCGTCATTCAGGTTATAATACAAAGTTAATCTATTCTTCAATCTTTGATCGATTCTTATTACTGTTGATTAATCGATATTAATTGCTTGCGCTTATACTCTGTTGTATGAATTAATTGATTAATCTTTGAAGAAGAGAATCTGGAACCAACAAAATGGTTAATGAATATTTGGCCTTTGAAGAGGAAGTTGGTGAACCTGGTGACTTATCAGATGTTATCAGATTTGATGATGAAGAAGAGGTGAATGAGATCAGAGATCTTATTGTTTGGAGACCAAATGTTGTACAGAATGTTATCAGAAGAGAAGAAGGAGATCTTCTGAATATTTTCAACTAGTAAATGAATTTAGTTATTCTAAATTCTGATTTTCTGAATTCTACAAGGAATCTGGAGTGTAGATTCTGTATGAAAGCTTATCTGTGTTTAAAGACTTCTACAATCAGCCATCGAAAGAAGCTTACATTCAAGTTGATCTAAGTCATATGGATGATATTGAATTTAATAATGACTTGCTAATGGAGTTTATAAAATAAGTTGTGGTAAAATATATGGAATTTATTTTAATACCAAGAATTTCTCTGCCAATTCTTGAAGAACCTATTGTAGATCAAGTCTATATAAAGGAAACTTTATTCAATCAAAACTCTCATGAAAGAATAATTTTTTCTAGAAGAAGCCTATTTGTTCATGTATAAAGATAGCTTGAGAAGTGCTACTTTAGAAAGCTTCATTAATGATGAATGGTCTGAAGAGTATGCCTTAGAAGTTAAAGCTTATCATCAAAGGCATGGAATTCCAGATATGCATGATTCCACATTAATAAACAGTTTAGAAGTATCAGCAGACAGATAGAAGAAGATTTGAAAGTTATCAGAATTGGAGCAGAAAGAAGGGATGGTACTCTTATTGAGTTTACTCAATTTGATATTTACAATTTAAGGCTTCAAGACAAATTATCATTGCTGAATTTTTTTTGTCAAAAGAGATGATATGGAGCTTGTACCTGAAGTCAGAAGGAAATACTTGGTATCTACCTCAGAAACCTTGTAAAACATGATTTCCAGCTTGCCTTGGAAAGAAGGATGAAGAAAGTGAACTTATTGGAACCAGTTTATGTTCAACTTGCTGGCATTACAAAAGTATTTACAAATCCAGAGCTTGGTTTTCTATATGCACTGGATGAATCAAGTGAACACACCTTCATAATTTCTGACATCCCAAAGTTTTCTACTTCAACTCTAAAATGGCTTGCTGATTATGTGATATGGCTTCCTGGTGCTAAAGAGATAAAAGATGAAATTGTTTATCTGATCAATGAAAGAATTCATTTCAGAGAACGTATCAAAAGAAGCTTATCTGCTGGGTATTCAAGGGTAAATACTGTAAAGGGTGTTGACTACTTGCTAAGTAATTGTTATGACTTTCATATTCATCCAAATGAGCAGAACACTGAATTTGAAGTTTTGGAAAAAGTTCAGAGTGTAGAAGGTGTTGCTTCTGAAAAGATTGGTGAAGGCTCTATTAAAGGAAAACAAAAGGTTGAAATACCTGAAAAAGAAGAAAGAGTTATTGAAGGGCAAGTACAAGAAAGGAAAATATCTGAGATAGAACAACTTCAACAAAAAAGACTCCAAGAGCATGCTTATACTATGTTCCTTGAATATTTTCATCCTAAAATGTTCATGGAACATGAACAGAGGTTTAATTACATTGATTGCTGGCTCAACAAGATTTTCACATGGAAACAATGGTACAACATAATTGTTAATAGTCTAAAGCTACCTATTTCTGAAGCCAGAAGAGATAGTCCAATTGTTAAAGTGATTGATGCTGATCAAAAGAGCAAAATGGGATACAAGTATGCATTTTTCAAGGTGGAAGGTCAAATGGAGAAATAAGTACTATTTCTGAAGTTGATTTTCAAAATGTACATCTAAGAGATATGGTTAAGGTATACAACAGAGTTAATCCATTTCATGATCGGATTTCTAATTCAGAACAGTGTTCCTAGTCTAGAAAGATGGCATCTACAGAGAATTTATTTGGGCTGCTAAAACAGATTTTCAAGTAGCTTATGTACTTGGAAAGGAGAAAGTGAATTTGTGCAGGCCTAATTTAAAGCTAAATGGTCTGAACAACATGAAGAAAGGAACTTTAATTGTTCATCCTCCTGGTTTTGTATGTAAAACAGAAGGAAAAAGGTATTTGTTAGATATGAAGAGATACACAAATGTTGTAGTGGCACTCTACTTGCCATTAGTGAAAGATTGTGTTAGGATAAAATATCCTAAGTTAGGAAAGTTTTATAAAGAAAGGAAACGATTTATTGTGATATTCTATATTGTGTTAAAGATCTTATGGGCTTGGGCTTTTATTGTAATAGACACCTACTATTAAAGGAGTCTAGGGTAGAGAATTCGTTAATGAGAGTCGTCTAAACAATTTCGCGTTTGTAGTTCTTTAAAGCTTTCAATAATAAAACTAACTACTCAATGATTTGCATATGATTCCTCGTTGATCTTCTTTGAATCGGACCTAACAGATTGGTAAAAAGACAGAAGAGAAGGTCAAAGAACTTAAGTGATGAAGATTGGTCTGGGTATAAAAAGCTTGCAAAGAACATGTATCAAAGAATTGAAAAACTTCTGGAGTACAGAAAGCTTATCTTGGGAGAAGTTTTCAAATATTAAACTACTGGAGCTATAACTTAATCTTTTGAAGCAAAGAGGGAGATTGTTGAGTATCCAAAGATTGCTTCAAAAGAGACTGGGTTTAGAAGTTAAACAGTTCATAACTTCTGAATTGGTGATGTACAGAGAAACACTTAAGTAAAGATCAGAAGTCTAAAAGACAGAAGTCTGAAGAAGAGTTTTTAAAGTAAAACTTTGAAGAAAAGCCTAAGGCATAACTTCTGAAGTGGCAACTTCAGAAGTTTTGAAGATTCCTAAGAAGTTCTGAAGTGGTTCTGAAGAACTTCTAAAGTAAGTTCTGAAGACAAGTTCAGAAGCAGTTCTAAAGTGAAGGCTTACACGTGTATAGATACTATAGGTCTGTCTTGTAACTACCTGGTAGTTTAGTATCTCTCCTTTTCTATATATAGGAAGTCAGTTAGTTTGTTATACGTGATCATACTTTGTACTTTCATGACATATACAGTTTGTAATACTTGTTCATATCAATAATACATCCGACTTCGTTGCTCCAATCTAATTCTTTGTCTAGTATTCTTGTTATATCTTGATCTACGGGAACTATCAATTGACAATAAGGAAAGCCTTCGCACCATAGTTGTGCGAAGGTTTACTGTTCAAGTCCTTTGAGATCCGAAAGCAATGAATATACACAATCCAAAGGTTATGAGCTTTTCAATATTCGAAAGATATGAATATTCACTATCCAAAAGATATGAATATGTTCGATCTGAAGGCTATGAAGATGTGTTGTCCAAAGGCTATGAATGTCGAACAAGATCAGTTTTTGACAAAGTCCGAAAATGTCAAAATCCACTCAAACTATATCTTAAACACCTCCAAATTGATCCAAAATTGGTTGGATTCTTCACGAACACATTCTGAACACAATTCTTTTAATCACCAAGACCTAATTCAGCCTCTAACCACATATTCTAGATCAAAACAGTAGCCTTTTTCTCAAAACCCAAAAACTTCAAATATCCATTCAAATCAATTCTAGTTGTTTTCCAAAATCAAACTCCTTCACTAGGATGATTATACAACTAAAAACGAACCTAAAGCACCCAGTCCTTATCCATAACATCCATAAATTTGATCCAAAATTATCAAAATATCAAGAAAATGTAACAACACAAAAATACAAGATTTTCTTACCAAAATGTGATGATTTCTTCTTGAAACCTGCCTGTTCTGATACCAATCGTTAACCAAATGAGTAGCAAATTACAAGAAAACAATTAGAACACCAATAAGATCAAACACAATTTGCACCAAATTCTCTCTATGTTATATATCTCTTTAAAGTCAAAGTGTTACAAATGAGAGTTCTAAACTAAAATGAAAGACAAGAAAACTATTTATACCAAAGACAAAAGTTACAATTTCAGCCGTTCTACTTTCAACAATTATAAATCTAACAGATAGTGAGAAAGGGATTGATGTTCGCCACCATTATAGGAGTATAAAATTTTAATTGATTTCTCAAAGAACTTTTCTACGAATGCTTTGAACCTTATGAAAACTTATTTGGTATCAAATTTTTGTATGAGTGGATAAAGAACCGAATTTATAGAGTGAAATGATCTATAAAGATGATGTAATTTTTGAAACCATCAATAGAATAAATGGGAGAAGTACATAGATCGGTATAAATAACATCAAGAGGCGAAACCGAAGATAAGGTATTTTGATTAAAGGGGAGCTTGTGACTGTTATTACATTGGCAAACATTGCAATTAAAAGAAAAGTTATTGGTGATTTCGAGATTAAAGGTAGAAACAAGCGACTAGAAGACTGCTAAAGTTGGATTTCCTAATCGATGGTGCCAATTGATAGTGAACTGAGGACGGTGGGACAACAAGCATGTGCTAGGATTGGATAGTAAGCTCTATGTTGATTAGTTTTTCATGTAACTTGGTAAAAGAGATGGAAGCATTGTGTGCGTTCACGACATAAATAACTTCTTAATAAGAGGGGTCAAGTCCTTCAAGGATCTTATCAATAATGTCGTCATTTTTAATAGGATCCCCAAGTACAGCCAATTGGTTAGTGCATGCCTTGAAAACATTTATGAACTCGGTGATTGATCTCAGACCTTTAGTTGTAGCTTTGAACTAAGCCTTGACTTGCTTGATATGACCTTGAGAGGAGCTAGCAAAAGTTGTGGTAAGAGCGTGTTAGAACTAACTTTGTTAGTTGAAAAGAAGTTCAAGGGATCATATTGTAAATACCTATGTGGTATAAATAACTATTGTTTTCTAGGGTTGACTAGAGAGAGAGAGATAGAAAGCTTTAGAAAAGTCGTACATTATAACATGGATCTCTCACAAGGATTAATCAAGCCGACGATTGTGTTTCACTCAATTCTTTATCGATTGTGTTTGATTATTCATATTTGGCACTTGTATTGGACTAACAGTTGGTATCAGAGCAAAGAGATAGAGATTTGATCCATCCAAGTAATCCTATTTTCTCATTCTGTTGACTTTTGTGGTATACGCAATGTATTCTTGATCGATTTCTTGATTTGCTGAAATTTGTGTCAATTACTTGCTTTCGTTGCTCCTATTGCTAAATTAATTGAGTTATGTATAGATTTTAAGCATAAAAATCGAGTTTTTAATTGAAATTTCAAGTTTCTAGGTTGTTCAGCGTTCATCATGTTCTTCAAGAAATTTGTATTTTTGTTAAAACTGATCGTCTTTTTAGTATAAATAGATTAGGGTTTGTGCTATTATTCATCATATTCGTATATCGATACCCATAACTGATCAAAATCAAATTTGGTTGATTTTTGAATATGGGTTATCGATACCCATACGCACAGTGTTCATCGAAACCGGAAGATACCACTTCCGATTACCGGAAATACATATTATCGGAACTTTCATTACCGATAGTCCTATAACCAGAAGTTCTCCTTACCGATAGTCTCAATATTGGAAGTCCTCTTACCGATAAGTCTTTTACCGGCAGTCCCTATTACCGGAAATCCAATTACCGGCAGTCCATTACCGGTTTTTTTTTCCCAAATATTGGATACCGGTTTTTCCCCAAATACCGGATACCGGTTTCTCCCCTAATATTGGATACCTGTTTTATTCCTGATTTCTTGATTACCGGATTTTCTCACATACCGGATATCCTCATCCGGACCCCCATGCTAAGTCGCAGAAAAGAGTCACAATACATCAGAGATATCTTTCACCCAGATAGGAAATCCCAAAACTCGGATAAGTCATATCTAAGAACACCCACAACCCAGACAACTCTGTCCGGGATTTCTTTATTTCTTTTTTTATGTTTCATTCTGCTTAAGGTCACTTCCTGTTCGGTTCGCTGTGTTTGTTTCCTTTAAGAACAAATTCAGTCGTACCTTTGGATTATTTCTGAACTGTCTCACGATCACACAAGTGCTTTCAAGATGAATACACACTCTAAAAAAGAATGTCAGATACGTGCTCCAACTCATAATTAGACTTTAATTGATCAGATGCAAACCATGATGCTCAAACTGCAAGACTTAAATGAAAACTTAAAAGCCAAAAAGAATCGTGTCACTACTTTAAAAGCCCGACTAGATAACAACTATCAGGAGCTAATTTAAGTAAATGGTGAAATGCTGAAAATTTTAGTTGGGCTAAAAGCTTAAAAAAGGACAAGGAGCGACTTGTTGATGCTAACACTTCTTTCAAAAATTAGTTATCTGAAATGTCAACTAAACTAGCAAAGTTCGAGAGAAATAGTGAGGAACTTGTGAATAAATTTGACTTTCTTCAAATACAAAAGAATGTTTTGCTCGAAAAGTCAAAAGAACTTGAATTACGGTTTATAAAAGAGAGCAGAGTGATCAGACCATTCATTTAAACAAACCTAAAGAATTCAATGTCTATCATTCAAAAGAAAGTTTAGGTTATGACAATCCCAGATATCTTGAAAAAGCTATCTCTCACACTTCTATTCTTTACGAATTTGAATATCTAGACCTAGGTTCGGATTTTCAAATTCAATTTATGGAATCATAGTTGCTCCCAGATACCATGTTATCACCTGACCAGGTTAACGAACAAGACTTAAAACATTCCAGAAGTGATAAGGGCTAAATTCCTTTTGTTGACAAAGAACTCAATGCAAGTTATCGTAAGAAGGAACCTAAACCTACTCTTTCGAATGATTACTTTCATAAATATTCAAACGATAAAATGAACTCCAAACTAGCTGAGTTCAAATTGTACATTCCACTACTGATTTTAGAAAACCATATAGTCCAGCTGGAAACAGAGTATGAAATAGCTATGAACGCATTCGAACTTGAAAAGAGTTGTGTTAATGTCCACCTTCATGGAGAGTCATCCCCAACGTCTTTTCAAACTTCTCCATGTTCATGCAAGATCGATGCACTTCCTGATATGAAAGGGAGATGCTTCAGACAGAGATTCATAAGCTAACTAGCAAGCTCGCTGATCTAGCTACGAATTTTCTACAAGAACAAGTCTCAAAGTCCAACTTGCTAAAGAAATATGATCTTCTTCTTGACAACAAGATTTCTTTGTCTGAACCGTCTCCCACGAACTCGGATATATCATCTTGTAAAGCTTTAATTGGAAATCTCTTGGAAAATGATCAAGAAAGCTTTGCCAAAAGGAACCTTGATTCTGCATTGAAAAGTGTGGGTTAGAAAGATTCCATGAAAAGGACTAAATCCACCTGTTCCATAACCACGCCAAGTGATACCATAAAATCTGATGAGGAACGTGACTTTTCAGCTTTCATGAATTCTGGTGCATGTCTTACCGATGATCTCATGATATTTGACTTTTCACCAAATCTTTCGACTCATTTAGATTTTCTTCAAAAAAATGAAAGCCGTAGATGAATCAGTGCAATCGCATGCGGGAGAATGTTCCACATCTGCCTTATCACAAGTTTTTGTGAAAAATTCTTTTTCTAAACCTAAACAAACAAACCGCTCACAGAAACCAATATACACTTGGTACATCTACTGTAACACCCGGAAATTTTAGTTAAGTTTATGAAACTTTGGAAAAGACTGGTACAAGAATTCTGGTATTTCAGGCCTATTTTCAAGTATTTATATCATATTTGGTTGGAGAATTAAAGAAGGAGTCCAACGATATTTTTCGGAGTCAATTTGGAGCTAAGACGAAGCAAATATGGGTAAAACATCGTCTAAGGCTAGTTTTCATGTAGGTTAGGATGGAAGCTGGTTACGAGGTGAGTTTCAGAGTTGAAACTAGCTTGATAACTAGCCTAGGCACTTTTGCACTCAATTATGCTTAGCGTGAGTTACAAAGCCAGTTAGCAAATCGTAACTAACTTCACAAGTACCCCTAAGCTCTTTTTACTTGATTTGTGCTTAGCGTGAGTTACAATGCCAGTTACGAAAACGTAACTAACTTCACAACTAGCGTCAGGGTCTGTTTGGTCAAGAAGGAGCCGCGTGAGTTACCAATGCCAGTTACGAAACGTAACTGGCTTCCATATCTGGCGTCAGCCTCTGTCAGCGTTTTAAAGACCGAAAATCGGGATCTTTCTCATTTGAACCATATCTCTCTCAATAATGCTCCGATTTGGGTGATTCAAGCTGCTATGGATTCGTCTCTTGAAGCTCTACAACATGGAAACAAGTATGGCTAGAGGCTATTGGTTGATTTTGGAGTTCATAGAAGTGAAGGTAAGATCTTAATCCTTGAATCTTGAATCTAGGGTTTGGGTTCTTCCACCAACAACTCTCATTATCTCTTGGGTTCATTCTTGTGTATGTTTTGGAGGTTATGTAGGTGTTCATGAAAGACTTACACCATGGATCTAGAGGTGTATCTCGAGGATCTAAAGTCTTTACCGAATGGAACTCGGCATTGGGGTAAAACCTAGATTTAGCTTAAATCTAGCAAGGTGAGTTCAAGATACTTTGTGAAAACTTTGTACATGCCAAAAACGTTCTTTTTGAAATATTAACATGTTTTACTTGGTATTTATCAAATGTGTGAGTATTTGGGTAAGTTTGTATATTTGGTATAAAAGAGTTTATAAATCATATAAAAGACTTATACTTGAGTTTTGGGGATTTTGGTAAATGAAGTATAAGTGTAAGTTATTAGGATGCATTATCTTTTAAATGAAAACCATTGGGTTGCATTTGCATCTGTAAAGTATTGGAATTTATAAATCGTTGAAAAATACAGGTTATTGCATTATGGGTCGTTTTGTAAATGCATAAGTGTGAGTTCAAATCTAAACTTATAAACTCAAATACTTGTTGTAAATGTAGTATTTTACTGATTCCTAAACTTAATTTCAAGTAGTTGTGTATTTGGGTAAGTTTGGAGGTTTGGGTCAAAATGAGGATTTTGAGTATTTTGTTGTAGATGATGAGTTGAGCATCATTAATGGTTTAAAATACTTGGAAAGGTTATAAAATGAAATAATCTTTGGTTTTGAAATTCAAAATGATTTGACCTAGTTTTTGGTAAAACTTGGAGTTGGAAGGAAATGGTTTATTGAAAGGGGTTTTCAAGGTTGGAAAACTAGTAATACGTCTCGTTGATGTATTCGGTAGTAGGACTAGTATGTAATGGATCCATAGGCATATAGTCGGTTTAAAGGCGGGATTGTTGTCCCTTTTTGGTCGCATAGAAGTCATAGGGGGCCTCTTACCGTTGGGTATAATGCCGGATCATTACCGGATGCCATTGACTCTATGCATGCGCAATTTGGGGTCATCAGGGGGCCGTGTACTAAGGTGCATAATCGGTTATAGACCGGTTGCCAGTGACCATTGCGCGGGCTTTCGTAGGAGCCATCGGGGGCCGTGTACTAAGGTGCATAATCGGTTAGTGACCGATTGCCATTGACTCCTGTAATTGCTCAACATCGAGTAGTGACCTACTTTTGTATCCGTCACCAAAGATGGTATGATCGGGAATCCTCCGTGAACTTCGGATATTTCTATCCCTTTAAAGGTCCGCGTGAGTTAACGTTTTATAAAACACGGTTAAAGGTATGTTTTCTATCTCCACGTTTGTAAACTCAATCATGGTCGTGTGAGTATTGGAATTGGTATTACATTAATAGAATATTTCTATTTAAAGTTTTCTCTTCTAATGTCATTTTGGTCTAAAGTTTTTATTATGGGACTATTGAATTGGGGAAAGACGTTGCTATTATAATAAGGTCATTTCCTTTGATAATTATAATTTATCAATCAAATCTTTTGGTTTCAAATCAATCATAAATATGTTATAAAACTCTTGAGCTCACTAGGAGTTAAGCCTAACCCTTTTTCTTTGTCGGCATGTGCATCAGGTTATCGTTGGGGTTGGTACTAGCGACACGTGTGGACTTGAATGCTAGGAAGTGGCACGATAAAGATTAGACTATTGGTGACGTTTTCCGCATTCGGAGATAGCGACTCTTATTAGTTTAGTAACACCCAACCATATGTAGGTCTTGTATAAGACTTGATTTATTTGTTGTAGAGGTTTATTACTAATTGTGGTTTGAGGAAAGTTATATATTGATGTAATATAAGAAATTTTAAATTAGTCGCTATTTCCAGATTTGAGGGTGTTACATCTACTGGTCATCATACCTACTACTCCAGTTCTTCTGATTGCGAAGTTAATGACGTTAAAGATACAGTTTTCAACAAAGAAAATGTGTCAAACAAGTCTGGGTAGAAAAGAAGTTTATGCAGGCATCCGAGAAGACAAAGTCATTTAATTATCTTTTGCATGTTAGAACAAACAATATTGATCATGACGTTACTCAATCTAGTACTTCTTCTACACAAAGTTTAGTGCTTCAGTTAAAAGTTTACTCAATTCAGCAGTTGCTTCATCTCTCTCATGATTATATACGTTGTTTTGCAAGTGTTTGAATGATTTTGTTGATCAAAAATCTATATCTGATTGGTTTGACACATACCATATCCATAAGTCTCATCTTGACTCTCTAATGATGATATCGATAGTTAGAACATCTAATGGAAACAAATGGTTTAGAAGTTATAGCATTCCACAGACCAAAGCTAACTTTCAAGGACCCAGGATGGTGAGGATACCAAAATCTGCTTAATTTGTCTTGCAGGTTTATCATGTGTCATGTAGAACTCAGATTATTTAAATACATGATCAGAGAAATGCTTGGATTGAGGGCGAGTAAGTACTTTATATATTTAAGGAGTAAGTTCATTCTATCTTTGAGGGAAAAATATTATTTTTACTTATTCTACATTTGTTTGACTTCTGAACATATTAGTTCAGGACTTGTACTTCAGATATTTTATTTCTGAAAATTTTCTATGCTTCAAAGCATTGTATCTTTGAATCATGATAGGAAATGTTTTCACTAAAACAGTATGTGAGATTACATAAACTTTTATGGACTACCAGAACCGATAGTTCTACCTAAGAAATAATTCTTAAGTGATTGAGAAGTGAGGGGTATTCATCATCGAGTGGGGGAGATAACTCATATGGTTGAGTAATCTTATTGTGCTGAGTGGTACCATGGATATGAGAGTTTGGTTAGAAGTGAGAACTTTATTAAAAGATAGAGGGTGTGAGAACAGAGTTAAAAGAAAAATAAAACTCTGCACCAACCACTTCTAAGATGGGAAACAACATCTACTGATTGGTTCATAATTCTTTGATGACCATCATTGAAACATGCAGTTAGCCCATGCCAACTCTTGATTTAACCCCACTGCCACTCATTTCTTTCTTAACAAAGAGATGCTTCAATTTTTCATGGGGACGCAACATATAATTTATTCGTTCTTTATTTGAAAGGCTTGAATATTGATAAAGAAGGAAATTTGTCCCGCCTTCGCACCTCAATCATGCACATTGAGTCTGTGGAATATATTTCATATTTTGAGCCTTAAATAACATAAATTGCTTAATTATTTCTACACATTCACGAGTCTTTGTGATTCAAAATGCATATCTTTGTGTTTATGTTGCAACATTCTGAGAAGTTAGTTCTATAACTTTACTTCAGTGATGACTGGAAGTCCTATCAGTGTTACCCCGAAGCCAACACTGAACATAGGCCACTCAATTGAATTTATTTCGATTGTAGTGATAACAGTTGCTAAACGTGCTTCTGTATGTTAGTTGATTACCCATTGTTTAAAGAGGAGATACTTGTTCGATAAAGATTAATTTTTAGGGGGGGGGGGAATGGTTCTAAAAGAGATATCTTTTTCAGGGGGAACTAACATTTGTGGTTGATACAACTGCTTTGATTTAGTCTTTGATGGTTAACGATGCTCAGGATTCTCCTAATCATCATGAGGGAGATAAAGTATATCAAAGATACATAAAGAAGACAATGTGCAAAGACAAGAAGAAGCAAGAAAAGATACTTAAAAGACACAATGCTGACATTGAGGGGGAGTGGTCAGAACTTAAAGAAAATATATTCAAAGACATGATGCCATGTTGAGGGGGCGCGGTTAGAACCTAAGGAAAAGATATTCAAAGATATGATGCTGATGTTGAGGGGGAGCGGTCAGAACTTGAAAGGTTTGAATCTAAATCTGTTGATTCTGAGGTTGAAAGGTCGTTAGATTCAAAGATTGTAGATGTGATGTAGAGCTTGCTGCTTAGTTGTTGAGATTTACTGATTACAAAGCTATTTGAAGAAGCTTGGTATTTAAAATGGATTTTTTCACGATATATATGTGACGAGCTCAGTACACTTAAAGCTTCGAGCCTTATTGTTTAAAGTTTAGTTGTTGACTTTTGAAGTTTCAAATGTTTTCCGAAGATTCTAGAGATTAATTCAAGATGAAGATTTTGATCTGAAGATTTTATTATGATAAATGGGGAGATTGTTATTCTTCGGATTTTGTGCTTCAAAGTTTAATCGTCTTCAAAGAAAAGATTGTTTTTGTCAAAAGTTTGTTGAAGTGATGATAGACTTATTTGCTATTTGAAGATGTTACGTTCCAGAGTGGAATTTTTGAACTTCAATTCAAAGGGGGAGATTGTTAGAGCTAACTATGTTAGTTGAATAGAAATTCAAGGGCTCATAATGTGAATATCTATATGGTATAAATAGATATTGTTTTCTAGGGTTGAGGAAAGAGAGAGAGAGAGAGAGAGAGTTTTAGAAAATTCGTACATTGTAACCTGATTCTCTCTCAAGGATTAATCAAGACGGCGACTGTGTTTCACTCAATTCTTTATCGTTTGTGTTTGATTATTCATATTATTGCACTTGTATTGGACTCACATGGTGTCCTACAAGGCTTTAGAGATCTTGTATTAGACTCACATAGTGTCCTACAAGGCTTTAGAGGTGCTGGTGAGACAAACTAAAGGAACACTGACAGGTCAGGGTGCCAATTAGAGCACCATATAGAAGGTGATCAACCATGTCATATTACGGTTTGGAACTTAATTGGTTGTCGTTAACGATGATTGGAGTTGGAGATAGATGTCTGCCATTTAGAAAAGTGAATAGGCCGAGACCAACAAGTGTGGTCTCTATTTGAAGTTTCCACGACATATAATTTATCGAGGAAAACTTGATGATATTGGTGAGATTGACGACAATGAGTGGTTTTGTTGGATCAATTTCATTGAATAGGGTGTTTGTCACCATTGTGTAGCTACATAAGAGAAAAAATGGTAAGGAAAGGATCACGTAATGTACTCTGATACCATATAATAGCTCAAAAAAGTGATTTATATTACTTAAAGGATGGACTATATATACACAAGGAGATCGTATCTTGAGGATATGATAAAATACTGAAGATCATACAAGTATATGATATGATACACTATTCTAAATTTAGGAGATATAATACATCACAATAGATATGACTTGATACACTATTCTACACTTAGGAGATATGGCATATCAAGTAGATATGATATGATACACACAAATATATACAATTAGGATATGATTTTATCCTGGATGCACATTTCTACCAGTCCGGGGGTGGGGGGGATGTCACACCCCGCTAAAGCGGAAACACGGGGTAAGACAGTTCAAGTTCACAGCAGTAGGAATATAAACACCAACCATACATTTATAAATATAACATCAATGTTTACAGTTTAAAAGTTTATAATTCGACAACTTTGTCTTAACAACAAATTACATCAAACTAAAAAGATACATATAAAATCTTGATTGGTGTTCCACAAAAATAAACTAAGCTGGATCGGTTACCTTCTTATCTTCCTGTAAAGCATGTTAAAACAAAGTGTCAACTACAAAGAGTTGGTGAGTTCACAGGTTTTTCATATGCACAAAACATTTTATATGCAAGGTATAGAAATAGCGAAGCAAAAGTCCGCATCAACTTTAAAGTTTTAAAAATTCATGAGCAAAAATACAAATTTACCATTACAATGATATATAAATATTGAGCCACTACTAAGCCTACTCGACATTCTACGCCCCACGAACTACCTCAGCGGTGGACCTAAAGTCCACATGTGTAGAGCATTCTTAATTGATAAAGTGCACCCCTACTTGCCAGTTAGGTGGGTATGTCAACCAAATAGCGCTATCCACAAATATCATCGGCTCATTTAGAGTTAAATAGTAGTGTGCCACGGGGACTTTACATAACTCAACATATCATTTTGTGTAATAAAAAGTTGCTCATCACAATGATTATATACTTTTCATTAAATCAATATAAATCAATTCAATTTCCATTAAAACAACATGCTTTACACCCCAAACGTATAAACATCTAAAAAGAGGGGCCGTGAATACTCACCTTTGTGCAAAGCTCCGCTACTCCGAAACACGATCCGATCCCACCCAAAGGCCTAACGATTCCCTAACAAAGAGAAAATGCTCAAAACCATCACTTATGGGTCTAAAACTACTTATGGAGGTGAATAAGTCTTAAGCTTATAAATGTCCACATGCATCCAACTTGATTGTCTATAGTCCAATTATACATAATGCACCTATGCTCGTTAATACAATAATTTATACCGTAAATTGTGTTATAAAGCATCAAATGATCAATAATTGTTAAAATCAAGAAATTCCAGAATTTCACTTCTGGACAGAAACTTATAGTACTCAAAATGATCAAAATATAGATACTTCCAAAATGACATAGCTTCCCATATTTTTATATGTGATATAGTACTGGGTTATGGTGATTGTGACCAAATTTGATGCATTTTGGACATGTAAAAATGATTCAAATAATTTATGCAATGCAAAGGGTCACAACTGGCATGGCAGATTACACCATCACTACTACAAATATGACTTTTATACACACCTAATTATACACGCTTTTTATCTTTTTTACAAAAACCGTGTATAAAAGATAGATCTCGACCCTTTTTACACGGTTGAAATGGAACCGTTGCTAAAAATAAGGTTTTATACACGGTTCTGGAATAAAAACCGTGTAAACAGGATACGTGACAATTACAAACGGTTGCAGCGAAGAAACCGTATACAATTATCACCTTTTATACACGGTTGTGTATAAGAAACCGTGTATAAAGGTGTGTTACTTTTATACACGGTTGTGTATAAAAAACCGTGTGTAAAGACAACTTTTATACACGGTTGTATATAAGAAACCGTGTATAAAATGTGACATTTGTACACGGTTTTTTTATCCACCAACTGTGTATAAAAGTAATTTATATACACGGTTTTTTATACACTACCGTTTATGAAAGGTATTACTTATATTATACATATGTGTTGTTTTTTCTACCCAATACGGTTCATTCTCAAAGTTTGACGTATTTTTGGGGTTTTTTTGATTGTTTTTAGCATTATTATTACAAAAGGTAAGGTATGATCGTAGTTTTAAATAAATTGTTCAATAATCACTAATTTTTTATTCATTAACATCATGTTTTTAATTCGTATAGACGTACCAATTGGATTGGACGGATAAATTGATGATAAAATTATAATTATAATTATAATTATAATCTTAATCTTAATAATAATAATAATAATAATTTTAATAATTATAATTATAATCCTAATAATAATAAAATATACAAAAAGCCGTAATATTTTATGTTTTGGCGGCTATCTCAAAATTCCCAAATCCCTGCCTCCAAAATTGCCGCATAGCTTCCTCCAAAATTCACAAATCGGTTCCAATCATCGACTTTGCCTTTATTACAAAAGGTAAGGTATGATCGTAGTTTTAAATAAATTGTTCAATAATCACTAATTTTTTATTCATTAACATCATGTTTTTAATTCGTATAGACGTACCAATTGGATTGGACGGATAAATTGATGATAAAATTATAATTATAATTATAATTATAATCTTAATCTTAATAATAATAATAATTATTATTTTAATAATTATAATTATAATCCTAATAATAATAAAATATACAAAAACCCCTAATATTTTATGTTTTGGCGGCTATCTCAAAATTCCCAAATCCCTGCCTCCAAAATTGCCGCATAGCTTCCTCCAAAATTCACAAATCGGTTCCAATCATCGACTTTGCCTTGAGCGGAGGGGATGACGAACGAAGGGGATCACAGGGATTTCAGCATCCCGGCGATGAGTCCGGTGAAGTTGTGGACGTAACTCAAACCACCACATCGATTCCAGGTTCGAATCTTCTTAAAACCCTAGTTAAACCTTGGCAGAATTTCACGTACATTGAAGAAATTTTAGGATTGTTCTTATCTGCTACTTGAAATCAATCTAATAGAATCTTAGGATTGTTTTTTCTGTGTGATTGCAACCATGTACAGTAACCTAATTATTGTTATTAATCCTGTTTATTATATGGTTTGAGTTTACAACTTTTATGAATTTTCTGGTTATTTCACATCTACAAGTGAAGTAATATATTATGTTGATTGCTTAGTTGCTGGATATGCACCCCAAAATCTACATATTATGTTAGTATTAATGCTTGATTCTTAAGTCGATTTACTCGAACTAAGGTTTTGCTTGTTTGGTGACTTCTCAGATTAAGTTAATCGAGTAAAACCAGGTTTTCTTTCAATTGGTTTTTAGCAATTCGATCTTATTCATAGTTTATTGTCAACAATATGGTTATAATTTTGGCATTCAATGGTTCATGTCTTGAATTGGTTTAAGCTAGTGCCATGACAGACAAATGATATCAATTTTCAACTACATTACTCAAAATCTCAATACAACATCTTGGAACAAGCAAAGAAAGATTTTTAAATATAAACAACATCACATACGTATAAAGCTTTTAGATGGTTCCTTTACATGAAATTGAAGCATGTGATTATTTCTTCTATTTTTTTTAAACATCTGGATGGAAATGAACCAATTGAAAATAGGGACCTCCATTTTCCTACACCAAACCAAAAACTTTGCTATCTTTTATCTTTGCTATAATCATGTCATATATATATATGCCTAATAACGTTAGTTTGCAGATTCGATATTCCAAATATCATAAATTATTTAGTTAAATGGTGCCCTGTGCACTTGAATAAGTAATATGATTTCCTTAATTTCATGACTATATACTACATCGAATGGAGATGATTCTTTATGACTCATGGAACTTCAAGTTTCATAGCATGTGAAGGAAACTCTTCTTTAGGAGTAATTGCATGAGTGAGAAGATACATTTATACGCAAGTAACTAAATTAAGTTCCGTAAGTGATGGAATGTTTTGATAGCTTTTAACAGTAGTTGAATGTTGATCGGATCCTAATTATTTAACGTTATTTTCTTTTCGGGTTTATTTCTACATTAATGTTACTTGAACATAATTCTTCATGGCCAAAATGATATTCTTTCAAATCCCACACAAGTTGCAACGATTACACATTTGGTTTGTGCATCCTTTTGTTTTGAAAAAGAAAATCAATAACCAAAGTTCATCCTTTTGTTTAAGTGATTCCACTTGCAAACTGAATATAACTCATAAAACTAACTCTCAAAAGAAAAATCATCCTTTTTCATTGAGTTTTGAGAGAAATATGGTCATTTGAACATGCATGCACAAATTTGTCATTGGTTGACAGTTTGCACACTCATTTTGTTTCAATTAGTTGAAACCTCAAATCACCATATTTTTGAATGAAATCAGTGGCATATGAAAGGTAACACATTAAATTAACTTCCAGAAGAAGAATCAAGTGATTTGGAAGAATATTCAAAGAGTTATGGTCGTTCAAAGTAGGGTTTACCTACTGTTGAACTTCCAGATGCACATGCATCTTGTTATGAGCATTTGGGGGGTCAAAACTTAATTTTTTTGAGTGAGACCACTTGGATTAAAACCCCAACTCACTAAATAAACTTGTAGAAAGAAGATTCATGATATTTGAACATAAAAATTGTAAGAAATTGACGATTTACACACATGCATGAATCTGTCAGCACCAAAAATCACCATTTTTGTTCAAAAACACATAAAATCATGATTTTCCCCTATTTTCTTGAGTTTTATTGTGTGGATCATAGATTATCACCATTTTATAAACATTTTACATGTTTTGGTGTAAAAAATCTCCACGAACTCAGAATTTTTGGATATTAGAAGAAAGTAACTTAGAAATGCAAGAAAAGTGGGTTTTTTCACCCAAAATTTGCAAGAAAATGAAGAACATGAAGTTTTGTACTTACTTGGATGGTTATGGAATCCTTTTTCTTCAATATTTCTTGCTCCCAATATGATTTTGATGAAGAGAAGTGGCTGAGTTTTTAGAGAGAATAGGGTGAAATGGGGATGGGCCCCACCCAAACCCAACAATTTAAAAAAAAAAAATATTTTAGGCCCAAATTTACCAAATTTGAAGTCCAATTTCTCAATTTTTGCCTTTTCTCAAAATTGTTAGTCCATTTTGGTTAAAACCTTAATAAAATAAAAGTTTTATAATTAAAATACTAAAACTATATATTTTATATAAATTGGGTATAAACTAGAGCATTTGGCACTGTATTGGATGTTTCGGACAGTTACGGGTCGGAACCGGACATTTTAAGCGACTACCGGAAATGCTAGGGATTTTTCGGCCATTCTAAACCAACTAACTTCTATTATTAAAATTAAACTATATAAACACTAATGAACTTAATAGAAGCTAACCTGAAAGCTCGAATTTGACAAATGTCACAGGGGAGTGCACCGTTTCTCATATGGGTCTAATGGTTCACTTCATTTATCAAGTCACCAAGAATATATGCTACATCCATGAAAGGTTGATTCATATGTATGCTATCTTATAAATAATTTGGTAAAAACTATTAATCCATAATACCTTAAAATTCAAGTCCACAACATATTATTATATACATGAAACTTGTTGATGAATACTAACAAATACATGACAAACACTGAACCATACTAATATAACAAAATACTGCATAATTTTTAACAACTAATTATATTAGTTTTCCCTTTTTAGTTTATAATAAAATTTTAAATCCCCTGTAAATTGTATAGATAGATGATACACAACAAATTCATTTAAAATGTATTTATTTATTATTTTGATTACCTATGTATAGGATTTTTTTTTTAATTTGTTATGAATTCTCATATTATCATGGAAGCCAATTTATTTAATTTGTTAAATTTTGAGGAAATTATTTTTTTCGTAAGTGGTTTGTGGAAGTTGTTATTTTTATCTATCTATTTTTGAATTTATGATTTTATATCTATGCTTTATAATTTATTATTAATTTTTTTCCAGTGATTTATAATTTATTATTATTTAAAAGGAGTTAGCGTCGGAGACCAAAGTAACAATAAATTGCATCATTTTTCTCCATATGGCGATAATTTAATACAAGGGTTCGGCACCGTGCGTTGTGCGGTGTCAAATTTTGTTTCTTTAAAAGTAATGTAACAAAATTAAGATGAAATGTAATTCATTAATTTACTTGTAATGAAATGCAAAGTAGAATAATTCGTGTATTCCGTTTAGAGGATGGGCCAAAAAACCCAAACCCATATAATCACGCCATTCCACTTTATCATACTCTCACCAATGTGTATAACCAAATCCAATACAAATAGAATAATTATGAATACTCAAATCTCACAATACCATATGATCACCCTTAGGTGGCGTTTGGTTCGCAGAATGCTTTTGGATGGAATGGGATCTGTCAAAAGAATGACTTTGAAGAAATTGGAATGAAATGTTATCAGGTTTGACCACGTGTTTGGTTGACAGAATTGGAATGAAATCTGTTAAAGGAGTTGGAATCTGTCTGTTTGGTTTACAGAATATAGCATTGGAATTGGAATAAAATTCTGGTAAATGACTAAAATACCCATTTTGGTAAATTTAATTTTTCAAAACTAAAATTACTTTAATAAAATAATTATCAATGTTTATAAGTTGTCAGGGAGAAATCGAGCAAAATAAACAAAGAGATAGATGGGACTTTGAGTAGATGGAAATCATCACAGATTGAGATTGTTATAATCGACCAGATGGAAATCGACTAGATGGAAAACCAGTATATAACCCGACAGATGGAAAACACCAAGAAAACCATCATATAGACTAGAGAAAAATCTATGAGAGACATGCAACAAATACAATAAAGAAATCGAGCACAAAGAGAGAGACGCACACAACAAATAAGTTTAACCAAAACCGAGCACAAACACACACACATAGATACATCAAAAGTTTGACCGAAATCGAACCAGTGTTGTTGTTCGTGTTCGAGCAGAGAGAGATGAACAAACATCGACAGGGAGAAATCCACGAAAATCATACATATGTTGATGTTCATGTTCGGTGGAGAAAAAGGTGGAGAAAGGTTGATGTTGTTGATGTTGTTCGTGTTCGTGTTCGATGGAGAAGAATATGGAGAAAGGTTGTTGTTCGTGTTCGATGGAGATGAAGATGGATAAAGGGTGTTGTTGTTTATGTGTGTAGGGTACGATGGGTTTTATGAGATTAGGTATGTTAGATCAGGAATATAATGGGTACTATGAAAATATGAGATTCCATTCCATCAAAATACCACATATTTGCCAAGGAAAGTTAAGATCGTTTACTAGTGGAATTCATAGTAATTTGAAGGTTCTTTTCGTGAAAAAGAACGAACTAAACGAATGAATGGAATTTGGTCAAAGGAATTCAACATACCAATTTCACCAGAATCTGCGAACCAAACTCCCCTTAGTTCTTCTTCTATTAAATTGATGATATTTGATATTGATATATACTGGTATAATATATGCTTCATTTTATTTATTTAATTAGCTTTTTTAGACGGGTTGGCCAAAATGAACCAACTCCATGAGTTCGGAGGATCGGTCAAAATGAACGAATAACATGAGTTTAGAGGAGTAGTTAAAAGAAGCCAACCCCATGAGTTGTCACAAAGGCATCTCAACCTCTTTTCATATACATATCATTCATTATCAATTTTTTCATCTCTCCATCAATGTGGGATAACCAAAACTCGACCATAATTCAATTAACGAAGATTACTCAATTATTCGGGTGCAACACCAATGTTGGTGGTTTTTTACCTTTATATTTCAATTTGTTTTTAACTTTGTGTTTTGCAATGTATGCACACTATGTGTTTTTCACTATAATTTTACCATTTGGTTGGTTTTGATTCCAACCATGATTATGGATTTTAAAGCATCCATCATTCCTTTATACTTCATCTTCTTCCAAACTGTCATCTTTCAGCCAATGTAGGATGACGGAACTCAACCTTATTTCAAGATGATTGATACTTTGTGAAATAAATAGTTTGTTTTTCACTTTGTGTTTTGCATGATATGTTAATTACGTTTTGCACAATAATTTTACCAATTGGTTGGTTTTGATTTCAACTATGGTTATATATTTCAAAACATCCATCATACTTTTATACATCCATCATCTTCTTCCAGACTATCACCTTTCCACCATTCTAAGATGATGAAATTCAACCTTATTTCACGATTTGAGGAACACTCAAACCTCATGTTGCCAAGTCATCATCCTTGGTTTCACTTTTAATTTTTGAATATAATGTTTACCATTTGGTTGGTTTTGATTCCAACTATGGTCAAATATAGATCTCAAAGAGGGTTATCCAAAATAAGATAACCTATGTCGCAAACCCCATGAATTGACACAAAGGCATCCAATCCAACTTTCTATACACACCACTTTGTTCAAATCTTTCAACTCTTCACCACTATGGGATAATTAAAACTCAACCACAATTCACCATTTGACAATACTCAATTCTCATGGTTCCACCTCAATACCCAAGATTTTCCTTTTATATATATAAAGATAAAGATTTGGTTGGTTTTTATTCCAACGATGGTTATAGATTTCATAAAGGGTCATCCGAAATAAGACAATCCTATGAGGCAAACCCTATGATTGACAGAAAGACATCTACTTCACCTTTATTATACACACATCACTTTGTTCAAATCTTTAAACTATACACCAATGTGGGAAACCTAAAACGCAACCACAATTCACCATTTGAGAATACTCAATTCTCTTATTGCCACCTCAATACCCTAGGTTTTGTACTATGATTTTACCATTTGGATGCTTTTGATTCCAACCATGGTTATATATTTCAAAGCATCCATAACTCTATTGTATAACCTCTATATTCTTCCAAATTATCCTCTTTCAACCAACGTGAATTGATGAAACTCGGCCTTATTTCAAGATGATTGCTATTTGGAGAAATGAATAGTTTGTTTTATCTTTGTGTTTTGCATGATATTTTAATTGTGTATTTTGCACTATAAATTTACCAATTGGTTGAATTTGATTACAATCATGGTTATAGATTTCAAAGTACCCATCACGCTTTTGTACATCCATCATTTTCTACCAAACTATCATCTTTCCACCAATGTGAGATGATAAATGGCAACCTTATTTCAAGATTTGAGGTACACTTATAAGTCATGTTGCCAAGTCTTCATCCTTGATTTTACTTTTAATTTTAGCACTATAATTTTTACCATTTGGTTGGTTTTGATTCCAACCATGGTTATAGATTTCACCTAGGATCATCGAAAATAAGACAATCATGTGAGATAAATCCCATGAATTGACATAAAGGCATCCAATCCACATTTCTTACACACTTCACTTTGTTCAAATCTTTCAACTCATCACCAATGTGGGACAACTAAAGCTCAACCACAATTCACCATTTAAGAATACTCAATTCTCATGGTGTTATATCAATACTCCAAGGTTTTCCTTTTATATATGTAAAGATAAAGATAAAGATAAATATTACCAACTAGTTGGTTTTGATTTCAACCATGGTTTAGATTTCAAAGCATCCATCACGCTTTTATATATCCATCACGTTCTTCCAAACTATCAACTTTCCACCAATATAAGATGATAAAAGTCAACCTTATTTCAAGATTTGAGGAACACTCAAACTTTATGTGGCCAAGTCATCATCCTTGGTTTCACTTTTAAATTTGAACTATAGTTTTTACCATTTGGTTGGTTTTGATTCCAACCATGGTTATAAATTTCAAAGAGGGTCATTTAAATAATACAATGTAACACCCAGATTTTCGGTATGTTTGTTTTTGAGTTTCCATATTTATATTTCAACCCTTAGAATAACTCTTGGTATGTAATTTAAGTTTGTATATTATTTTGGGTGAAAATCAAGCACATTTATTTTCTGGAGCAGTTTCACACCCGTGAAATTTTCTTCATGCCTGTGAAAGTTGGGCATAAAATTTTGAGCTGCTAGTTTTTTTCTTAAAAACGAGATTTTGGTCCTCATTCTCATTTCCCACTTCATTTACTCCCTTCCACTTGCATTTTCTTGGAACTAAAAACCTAGGGCAACGATTTTTGAAAGCTCCTTCATCATTTATGAGACTTGATTCCTCCTACAATGCAAGGTTATGATTCAAGCTTTTCACCATCTTAATGTCCACCATTGATGCTCACACCTACTTCCTATATCTTTCATTTAAACTCGATTTGAAGACCTAGTAGTGTATTTATTATTGTTCTCCGAGTTCTTACAAGCTTCCAAACATCAAGATTCCAGGT
Source organism: Silybum marianum (assembly GCA_036898165.1). NCBI lineage: Eukaryota > Viridiplantae > Streptophyta > Magnoliopsida > Asterales > Asteraceae > Silybum > Silybum marianum. Next base: position 32,184,627 of record CM072533.1, on the reverse strand, counting down.
GCTGATCAAGATTCAAGTTTATCATCTTCATCTTCTCCAACTATCGCCACCACCATGAAGCTAGATTTAGGGTTTTTCCCTAAAATCGAATTGTAAGTCTATCTCAACCATCTAAACCTTTATTCTTGTGATAAAATTACATTTTAACCTCCTAGAACTTTGATTTTTAGGTATCCTCCATATTTTGGAGTATTGTCAATTTTTGAGTATTTTGGATGATTAGAGGTTTTGACTAGAATTTGTTACGAAACTGAGTTTGGGATTATTTGTGGTACATATATAGGATTTGTTGTGACTCAGATAAAGTTTCAAGAGATGTATGTTGTTAGATCTAAAGCCTTCACCGAAGGAAGCTCAAGATTGTGGTAAAACCTAGATTTAACCTAAATCTGGCAAGGTGAGTTCAAGTTGTTTTGTGAAAACTATGTACATGCCAAAAATGTTTATTTTGAAGTATTGAATGTTTCCTTGATGTTTATCAAATGTGTTCATTATTTGATGAGGTTTACCTTTTTGTATAATGGGTTTATAAAACTTGAGACATACCCGTATTTGGGATTTTTAAACATTTTAATGAGTAAAATCATAAATGTGGGTTGTTTTGATGATTTATCTTATATATGGAGGTTATTTTGGTATTAATGCCTTATGGTGTATTTGGTTTTATAAACTGTTCAGAAAATGCATGTTATTATGTTATAAGGCATTTTGGAAATGTGAAAGTATGATTTCATTTGGAAAATGGTTCGCCTTGACCAATGATGAGTTTTGACTTAATCATACCCTTGAGGTATATGTTTGCATAAACATCGCTAAAATACATTTTATGGACTTATATTGGATTTTATTGAGTAATCACATATGTGTTGAGTTGTTGAGCTTTTGACTCAGATGAGTCTTGGGGATATTTGTCCAATTTAAATTACTCTAAGTTGAGCTTAATTTTAGAGTATATGCATATATGACATATTTATTTCTAAAATTACATATTTTGGGTGTGTTGGTCATCCATTTAGAGTCATGTAATTTAGACTATAGTGCATTGGATCCATACCCTAGAACTCTTGCTCGCGACTTAAAACTCTTCAAGTAGGCACTAGGAGGGTTGGGCCTTGAGATGGAATTCGCAAGAATAGACATTAGGGACAACTGATTCTTGAGGTGAAACTTGCTTTGAGGGTTTTAAGCTTTTCAAGTAGGCACTCGGAGGGTTGTGTTGGTCCCAAAGGAGTCCACAATAGTGTATAAGTACCACACAGTTTGTAGAAGAGGGGGGATGAATACAAACACAAACTTATTTTAAATGAGTTTACTAGAAATAAACAAATTTACAGATTGTTTGCGGGAATAAGAACATGTTGATTATAACTCCTTTCAGTGATTTGAATATGATTCCTCTTTACACTTAGTGAAATTCCTAGTTTAAGCTTAAGTTCAAATTCAGCGATAAGCATACGCTGACTGCCATCAGCGATCACTGAAGATCAAGGAACCTTAAGCTTATCTCTGAAGATCCGAAGATCAGCGATTGCACCAAATAACCATTCAGCGAAAGTCAAAGACCAAGCTGAAGAAAGAGATAATTAGCTACGTAACCTGAAGCGGTTCAACGATAGCAAAGATCATCTATCCAAAGTGTGAAGTCTTGTGAAGCCTCAACGATACTGAAAGTTCATCTTTGAAGATTCAGTCTCAGCGATCAAGTGAAGCTTCTCATACAAGATTAACGTTGACCTTATCCTCGATGCACAAAAGACAAACCCTATACTATGTCAGAGAAGGACGTACAAATTGTCTCTTATGTCCCCATCATATCTGATATGGTATTGTTCATATGTGGCCAAAAACATGGCTGTATTCTGAGCAAAGGACAAGTCTCCTATGGATTCTTGCCACGTTGCACATACCTTTTGTCTTGCATTAAATGCAAACGGGTATAAATAAGATGAAGATATCTTCTTCATCTTTGTGCATGCAACCTTTTGTATTCCTTCTTACTTCTTTCTTGTGCATCATTCTTAGTGATTTCTTAAGTTACAATAGAATAGGTTTAAACTTGTTCTAATTTTCGCTTGTAACTGTAAATTTGTTTATGCAATATAAACTAATTTAAAAACCAAAAATCTGTGTGTTTGTATTCAACCCCCCTTCTACAAACTGTTTCTATATCCAAGAACTCTTGTAAACTCCTAAGGGACCAACAAGTGGTATTAAAGCGGTGTGTTCTTTATCTTTAAAATATTTTCTCTCTAAAACTATTTTAAAAATATGTCAAATCCTAATACAAACTATAATGATAATGGATCTTTAGCTAAACCTCCAAGATTTAGCCATGATAATTTCCCATTGTGGAAGGAAAGAATGTCTCTGTTTCTAGAAGGATCAGACCCAAAGATCCCTTACTATCTAGAAAACGGACCATTTGTTCCTACAACTATTGTAGCTGGTGTTCCTGCCAGCACTACCACTCCAGCCATCCCTGAAAGGAGTATCATTAAAACTCCTAATCGATGGACTGAAGAAGATAAGAAAGAAATTGCTATTGACTCAAAAGCTAGATCCATAATAGCAATGTCACTCCCTGATGAGGTCTATCATTCAGTAATGAAAATGAGAACCTCTAAATCCATGTGGGATACTCTATGTATTCAATATGAAGGAACATCTGAGGTGCAAATAACTAGAAGTATTAATCTAGTTAGACAGTATGAAAGCTTAATGCATCATAAAGGTGAAACTCTCTCAACTTCACTAGCGCTTTAACTGTTTGTTGATTGATTTAAAAACAGTCAACAGACACTATTCCAACGCTGAAATTCTGACAAAATTCATGGAGGCACTACCTGAACAATGGGCAGTGTACACTACATGTCTGAAATTATCAAAGAATCTTGAAACTCTTTCTTTAAGTGCTTTGTATGGAATGCTCTTAAATGAAAAGCAATACCAAGTTTTGAGGAAAAACCTCATCAATGAACTCAAGGGTGTCAAAAGTACTTCTTTGGCACTCGTGTCTTCAGAGGCAAGTCCATTAAAAAATGCTTCCTCCTCTACTATTACTTCTATCACTGAATTAGGTCAAACTGATTCAGAAGATCAACTCACTGATGCTGACATCTCTGAGTTTGATAACTCTCTGGCTTTGTTAACTAATAACTTCAAAAGATTCGCCAGAAAAAGCAACTTTAGAAGAACACCGACTCTCGTTGACTCTGACAAATTGAAGACTATGCCCGTTGAGAAAGCCTCGGCCATATGCTACAATTGTCAGCGAAAGGGTCACTTCGCTAGTGAATGTAGATCCAAGAAAGTTGCAGCCCCCACTACCTCGCTGAACTCTGATAAGAAAGAGAAGTATTTGAAATTAAAAAACAAATACAAAGATCTGAAGAAAAACCAGCCAAAAGGCAAAGGTCTTGTAGCTGAAGAAGTTGATTGGGATGATGAAGGTGACTGGGCTAAAACCTCTGATGAGTCAGGCACAGATGAAGAAGATCTTGCCTTCTTATGTCTGAGGCAAGAATAGAAGACGCTGAAGAAATATCTGAAACTTCTTCCTCTGAGTCTCCTTCTACTCAGGTATCCATCCCTTCTATCTCCTTAATATCTGAAAATGATAACTTATCTGCCCTTGATGCTATGACTGTTGATTTTTACAATGCCTTAAATGGAAAAATCAAAGCTGAGAAAATTAATACTTATTTATCTGAACAATTAAAAAATTGTCATCTAAAAATTAAAGAACTCTCAAAGATTGAGGAAACCTTAAAGGACCAAATCTTTGTAAATCAAACAATTAGCATAGAGAAGCAGCAGGCTATCACTGAAAGAGAAAAGGCCATCGCTGATCTCAAATCTGAAAAGGCTACCATCGAAGGATGGTGCAAAGCCTCTGACAAGGTAAATGAGATCATCAATGTCCAGATCCCTATGAAAGTAAGAGTGGGTTAGGTTTTAACTTCGAAAAGGAAGAATCAGAGAAAGACCGTTCCATGCTTAAATTTGGAATGTTTGTCTCCTCTATCCCTGATCCCTCCTCTATGTCTCAGAGACCTCAATCTAATAAGAAGACTCCTGTGCTAAAACCTTTCAACTCTAAGAAAGTGGTCAAAAACAAGATTCTTGACCAAGTTCCTAGAAATAGAAATGTTCAGAAGAACAAGAAATCCTCTACCCCTTCAGAGAGCAATCCTAAACCTGTGAGAAAGATCTCTGAATTTTCTCAGAAATCAACCCTCAGAATTAAGATTGATCTCACTCCTGTTCCTGAAAAGGTTGTTATACCTCCAAGAACAATGGATAAAGGAATTCTTGGCGCCTTTCCTGACAAAATCCCTTCTATCTCTCTGAAATCTTTAAATTCCAAACCTTACAAATATAGGAAGTGCTATCACTGTGGTGAAACTACCCACATTGCAAGTAAGTGTCCTAATGCTACTAAAGCTGATAAACTAGCTCATGGAAAGAAAGTAGCTCAAGCTGATAAATCAGTAAGAGTGAAATCCACCAAGGTTGTAAAACCATCAAAGGTGAAAATATCCACTGAAGAAAGTTCTTCAGCAAGTAGCTCCTCTACCACTCCTTCCACTAACAAAGCAGGACCCATAGTAATATGGGTACCTTCAAACATTTAATCTCTTTGTTGAATGCAGAGTGCTGAAGGTATCTGGTATCTCGATAGCGGATGCTCAAGGCACATGACTGGCATAAAATCTCTGCTCTCTGACTACAAAGAAAAAGCTGGTCCATCAGTGACCTTTGGTGGAAATGGCAAAGGATACACTAAAGGCTATGGAATATTATCCAACGGAGCCATCTCGTTTAGTCGAGTTGCCTACGTTGAAGGACTAAAGCACAATCTCTTAAGCGTTAGTCAACTATGTGACAAAGATTTCAAAGTTCTATTCCTAAGGAATAGATGTGCTGTCACTGACTGCAATGATAAGCTTGCCTTAACAGGCAAAAGAGTTAAAAATGTATACATAATAAATATGAATAGTTCTCACTCTAAGAACGTGTGATTTATCTCTAAAGCATCCTCAGATGTAAATTGGTTATGGCATAAAAGACTCTCTCATCTAAACCTTAAGACAATTAATGAATTGTCTCAAAAGGAACTCGTCAGAGATCTCCCAAATCATTGCTTTGCAAAGGAATCTCTTTGCTCAGCATGTGAAAAGGGAAAGCTGACAAAAGCTTTTTTCAGATCTAAACAAGTCTCTTCAGTAACCTCTCCTCTTCAACTACTCCATATGGATTTCTTTGGACCTGTCAATGTCCAATCTATATCTGGAAAGAAATACACTTTGGTGATTGTCGATGAATATTCCAGATACACATGGGTATTCTTTCTTCGATCCAAAAGTGACACCCCTGATATGATAATCTCATTTATCAAAAGGATGGAAGTTCTGAACAATCTGACTGTTCGTTCCATGAGAATTGATCATGGTACTAAATTCAAGAACAGTACCCTGATAAATTTCTTTGATGAGAAAGATACCTCTCACAACTTCTCTTCAATGAGAACTCCTCAGCAAAACGGTGTTGCTGAAAGAAGAAACCGAACTATCATTGAAGCAGCTCGCTTAATGCTAAGTGAATCTCGCCTTCCAACTCAATTCTGGGCCGAAGCGGTCAATACAGCATGCTTTACTCAGAATCGATCCCTGATTGTGAAGCGATTCAAGAAAACCCCTTATGAATTATTTCATGGAAGAAGACCTACTCTGAAGTATCTTCACATCTCTGGATGCAAATGCTACATTCTGAATGACAGAGATCATTTGGGAAAGTTCGATCCAAAAGCTGATGAAGGAATCTTTCTTGTATACTCCTCTATATCTAAGTCCTTCAGAATCTTCAACAAACGAAGACAACATGTTGAAGAATCCATGCATGTCAATTTTGATGAATCTCGTAATATACCCTCTTCTCCTATCCCTGAAGAAGATGAAGAATTGAATGCTTGGATGAAGTCTCACTACGGGGAACCAGAAACTTATTTCAACAATCAACCTCAAGCTGAATTAAGTGATGATGAAGTCCCTGTAATACCTACTAATAGTGATCCATCTTCAGGAATCAATGTTACTCCTCTTAACCAGATTCCTCCTTCTGATGCATCTTCTGAAAGCAAAATTTTGTGTCCACCTCCACCGCTGAAGCTGAATATGTAGCCGCTGGAAGTTGTTGTGCTCAAATTCTTTGGATGAGAAATCAACTCAGAGACTATGATCTCATGCTCTCCAAGATCCCTATTTATTGTGATAGTACAAGTGCTATTGCAATTGCCAACAACCCTGTTCTTCACTTGAAAACCAAGCACATTGAGATTAGATATCACTTTATCAGAGATCATGTTATGAATGGTGAAATTGAACTTTATTTTGTACCCACTGAATATCAGCTCGCTGATCTTTTCACCAAGCCTCTTGATGAAACTAGATTCAATCTACTCATCAGCGAACTTGGTATGTTGAACGCTGAATAATTCTTACTCGGCGAACAACAAACGGTGTTACAAATAAAAGTCCTCTATTACCATTCACTGAACTCTGATTCAGCAATATCTGTCCTATCTCACTCAGGTATTAACTTCTACCTTTTCACTCCCTGATGTATGTTTCTTTAATCAGGGAATGAATCTGAAAACATAAAACTCATCACTGACAATCATTTATTGTCTTTAATGAACATTTTCAAAGATAATGATTAATATTTCCATTTGGATAATTATCATTATATTTTTATAAATAAGAAAAGGACACGTCAGACCTTTTTCTGACACAAGACGGACCACGACGTTTCCCTTCCAATTCCTTTCTAGGGACGTGCGCGATGTCATCATTGCTTTTTCAAAAAGCTAAAACCGTCGACTAGCTATCCGTTTCTCTCTCCTCATGCTATTTAAGCAAATCCTTGCCTTATTAATCTCTTTACGCTCTCAACGTTTCAAAAAGGCAAGAATTCTCTAAGCATCATCAAGCTTTCTCAAGAACACGCACTTGTGCATTTTTCTTCTCGAACTCAACTAAGGTTTGATCTAAACCTTACACTTTAAACAGGAAACATCTTGTTTCTACTCTCTTTTCTTTTCTTTATATCAAAACAAAATCTAGGGTAAATAAAATGAAAATATGGATTAAACTTTAAAAACCTTTCAAAACCCTGTTCTAAGTCTTTTCCTTAAGAACAGAAGATTTTCTTTAATCCATCTTTTATTCTATACCTATTTGTTTAAATATACCAACTTTTTAAAAAACACTTTTGGTATTTTTTTTGTTTTGTTTTGCTTTGCTATCACAAGTTGTTTGATCTTGTTCATCAAAACACTTGTGTCTTTTCCTTGTATTTGGTATTCTTTATACCAAAATCTGGTTTATACATTTTGTACTAAACCATGATTTTTCTATTTGGTGTTCCTATCTATGCTACAGCAATGGCCTCTTCAAGCAAGGTTGCTGAAACCTCTCTCGTCTCTGACACATTGGTTGTTGCTGCGGTTTGTCACTTCCCTCTGGAACAATCAACGTTCAAGCCCTGCAACTACCTTGCACTCGTGGACATCCTTGCTGAACGTCCACAATTCACTGAAGGTGCTACTTTCATCAAGGCTTTCCCCCTGATGTTTGCCTTTGTTCACAACCCCATTGGCATCTCCTCTCATCTTCAGGCCCTATGGTACACGGCTCATTGTACCACTTGCACAATTGACAAGGGCAAAGAACTCCGTGCCATTGGTTTCACCATTCCCACTCTGGGCCACTTTCACCTCTGGCTTCTTGAGGCAAGCTCTTCGCCTCCCTGCTCGTGGCAAAAATGAGAGATGGGCCACTGAACCAACTAAACAGCAGATCGACTCCTTCCTCGACTCCATTGGCTACGCTTGGGAAAACGCCTCTCTGAAGACCGTTGGATCCAATCTGAAAAAGAAGAGGTTACCTGCTCGCTGGCAGTATATCTTCACCCAGGTCATTCAGTGCCTGGGTTCCAAGACTGGCTCTCATGATCAAGTCAGTAAGCATTTTCAGGATATGGCCTTCGCTCTCTGCACAGGATACAAGCTAAACTTCGCTGATTACATATTCAGTGATATGTACAACCGGGTGAAAGCTGCAAACAGGCACTCTGTCATCCCCTAACCTAGATTCTTCGCAACAATCATGGAGCATGCTTTCGGGGATGAGTACCCCAAGACAGCCAATCACTCTTTCTCTATGGTGGGAAAGAAGTCCCTAGACATTAAGGAACGTCCAGGTGATGCTCCCTTTACACCTTACATGCTGACAATCATTGGAGCTCCTGCCTCCGTGTCGAGCTTACTGAAAAGCCCATCAGTGAGTATCCCTGACACTTCAGCCCCCAAAAGGAAACTCCCAACTGATGGTCACAAAAAGACCATCGCAACCAAGCTAAAGAAGCCAAGGGTGGTGATCTCTCAACAGACCACTCACTCTCATTCTGGTGTATCACCAACACCATCAACAGCCCCAGCTACTTAAACGGTTTTCTCCTCCGTTGTTTCTTCTTCAGCACTACCACCGCATTCAGCGACCACGGTCACTGAAAGCGTATTAGTCAGCTCCGCCGGCCGTCTCGTGTAATACATTCACAGCCTTCTACTCTTCTTCTATCCCCTCTTCTTTGGTCCTCACATCAACATATGATTCAGAGATAGTTTTCCCTACCTCTGATGATGTTGAAACGCACGCAGTCCAGGCCTCAGTGGTGTTTAGGTACTCTGAGTTTTGGAAAGCCAGTATCACAGGACCTCAGAATGTCTCTCACAGGCATTCTAAGACACTGGCTAGTGATCCTCATGACACTACCTCTGCACCAGTGGTCCCTGAGAGTAATCCTCATGATGCTCTCAAGGGTTATAACATGCATACTCATCCGTCATCTAACCCAGAGCTCTTCTTGGCTGCTCTGTCTATGTTATCAACAGGTTACCCTCCTCTCTTCGCCTCAGCGACGACGACCACCACCACCAAGGCTGCTACTGCTCCTCTCAGCAAGGACAAAGGGAAATCCCCTCAGCAACCATGATCTTCTGCCAGGCTAATGGAGGTCAAGACTGAAAAGGTTGCTCCTAAGCTTCCTCCCTTCCCAGCTGAACTTCCACCAATTGTTCTTCCTAACCCAACATTCCCTGCAATTGATTTTTTAGTCAAGGAATGTGCTCACACCAGGGCAAAGGTTGAGCATCTATAGAAGTCTGCTGAGTTCATCTTCCGGACAGTGGTTGGAACTCTAGGGATTAAGACCGTTGTCAACAACATTCTCAGCGACATCCAGTCCCTGAAGGAAGACAATCGGGCACATGGTCAGTCCATTTCCCGTCTGGAGAAGAAGATGGATGACCAAGATCTGGTTCTTGAGTCTATTTAGAAGACTCAATCTGATATGATGCAGTTGCTGACAAAGCTCTCTGAGAGCAGCTCCTGTTTCTCCACTGCTGATCGGACATCCCTAAATTCAATCCTTGCGCATCAAGAGCGCCATGAAGAAAAGCTGAAGGACGTTCAGGGGAATGTACGTCTGCTGATGGTGCACTGTCTCCCTGCTGACAACATCGATGGGGAGAGATGCGCCAAAGAATTCGCTGACGACATCATCACGGATCACAATGCGACCTTCCCTAATGTGGCAGAAGTTGATGCCACCATCTCTTTAACCGAGGGGGAGACCACTGTCGAGGTATCTCTTCCTCTCATTCTCTTCTCTGCTCCAATCTCTGAACCTCCCACATATCCCTCTTTCTCTCCACCAAATTTTGGCTCTGATAAAACTCCTTCTACCTCTCCTTCTCTCAATGAGCCCAGTCCCCCAAAGGACTCCACTTTTTGGAAGGAAACTTCATCTGAAGAGCAGTTTATGTACATATTTGACTCTGACTCTGAAGATGAAGAAGGCCTCATTCCTAGACGCTGCGCTCAGAGACCACTAATAAGCGAGCCTAAAGAGGAAGAAAGGCGAATAAACTTCTTAAATGAACTCGAAGCCAAGAAAATAAAACTGCTCTCTGCTGAAATAGAGTGTCCAATTCCAATCAGCATGGTAGATAACTTATATTTCCTATCAAATGAGGAGAGAGCTCAAGCACTTGAAGCACAAAGAATAAGGGATGAAAAGATGAAACAAACAGAGAATGACCTAGAACTTGCAAGAAGGCTTCTTAGAGAGGATGCTGCTAAAGACAAAGCGAAGAAAGCAATGATCGATAAAAGCCAAAGAGTCGCTGAGGCTTTGGCACAAAAGGAACTAGCTGAAGAAAATATCCAAGTGAATCCCATCCTCGCTCAAGAAAAGATCCTGAATGCTCTGACCAAGATAAATGAAAAACCAAGCCTCAGAGAAAAAGAACTACGCTGGTGCACTGAAAGATTCAACTTTCGAAGGTCTGATTCAAAAATCATTCGAGCAACGATCGAAGGACGTCCCTCCAAAAGGTACGGACTGAAGGTGTTTGTTCGTATGTACAGACATACAAGAGTTGAAAAAGAAGAAGCCAAGTTTTTAAAGTTCTATGGATACTCTGAATGGCTAGAAATCAGAGATGCCATTCAGGGTTCCAATCAGAGATGTAGTGGAAAGAGCACTGGATCAACTTCTTTAGAGGATGTCACAACATTTACAAGTTCCACCTCTTCCTGAGCCTACGCGAAAGAAAAGATCAATTGCTGAAGGAGGTTCATCATCCAAAAGTGATCATGAAACCAAATTCAACTACGAAAGCATTCTCGGTCATCTGGAAATCCCTAACATCTCAATGCTCAGAGTCTCTCTCCCTCAAGACAGAAAATATGAAGAAAATGAAATCATCACCTTCCCTGAACCAGGCATGGTCTTCCTGGATAATGATGGTTTCCTAGGGCTCTTCAGAAACAGCGAGATTAGCAAAGCTCCATCAGGCTTCATCAAAATCATGCATCGCTACTGCTGGTCAGAGGAACCGCTGATGAACAGACAGAAGAGACTCTATGAAAATGAAATGCAAAGAAGACACGAAAAGCTCTCTGACTAATTTTTTTCCTTCCTTTGTATTTCTCTTCAGTGTATTGTACTTCCCTTTAATTTCAAATTTGTAATTTCATTTTTCATGTAATATCTTCAGATTATTAATAAAATTTCAAATGAAGTACTCTACTCCAACTGTGTACTGAAAAGATCCCTGAAAATAGTAAATGGGACAATGAACATAAGAGTTCTAACTTATTTACTCATCTCCCTGCTCACTGATATTTCTCTCTGAAATTTAAATCGGTGAATGAACTTAAGGCATCTAGTTGTAAAAATTGTGTTTTCATATACTTATAAATTAAATGAAAATAGATAAAATAGATTAGCTGAAAAAGTTCATACAGATTAGTACTTAGGAATTTTTCTTAATTATTTCTAAAGTCCTTACTAATCCCTTCAAGTAACTTTCTCATATTACTTAATCATAATCAAATAGGGGGAGATTGTTGATCATAACTCCTCTCAGTGATTTGAATATGATTCCTCTTTACACTTAGTGAAATTCCTAGTTTAAGCTTAAGTTCAAATTCAGCGATAAGTATACGTTGACTGCCATCAGCGATCACTGAAGATCAAGGAACCTTAAACTTATCTCTGAAGATACGAAGATCAGCGATCGCACCAAATAACCATTCAGGGAAAGTCAAAGACCAAGCTGAAGAAATAGATAATCAGCTACGTGACCTGAAGCGGTTCATCGATAGCAAAGATCATCTATCCAAAGTGTGAAGTCTTGTGAAGCCTCAGCGATACTGAAAGTTCATCCTTGAAGATTCAGTCTCAGCGATCAAGTGAAGCTTCTCATACAAGATTAACGTTAACCTTATCCTCGATGCACAAAAGACAAACCCTATACTATGTCAAAGAAGGACGTACGATATTACCATTAGTTGTGACGGAACACAAGGTAGGCCACGAACCAATATTATGGAGCGGCACATAAAGGTCTGGTAGCCATTGACATCAACTACAATACAGTCTTTAGTCATTTTTACACATAAGCTCGAGCCTCAAGAATTGCACGCTAACCACAATGCATATTCCGAGAGAGTGAAAAGATAGATTGGAAATTACACAATTTATCGCAATGCCTATTTCCAATTAAAAGTGGGTTCATTCTATCCTTCACGACATTACATACCGACTCTTATGCCTATGGATCCATATCATACTAGTCTAATAATCAACTACATCAAACGAGACGTATTGATAGTGTTCCAAACACTGAAAACCTTTATATAAATGATTTCCTTGAAAAGCAAGTTTTACCAAAAATTAGGTCAAACTATTTTAGTTCCAAAATCAGATATTTTCTTATCAAGAGACATTTACAAGTAATATGATACCATCTAAAATGCCCATTTTAAATCCAAGATCAAAATCCCCAAATTTCTCATTTTGACCTAAAACCTCCAAACTTAACCAAACACATAAATACTTGAGTTTATAACCAAGAAAGAGTAAATAAGAACATTTATGACAAGTATTATGGTTGTAAAAGGTTGGATTTGAACTCACAAAGCTAGGGTTAGGAAAACCCTAGAAATCTCCCTAAGAGGATGAAGATGGTGATGAAGCTTGGTGAAGGACACGATTCCTTGAAACTCTAGCCTTAAATCTTCCAGCTTGAAGTGCAATAAACGATTTGGAATGAGTAGGTTTAAGGAGTTAAGACCCTCCAAAATGGTCTTGAGAGAGAAGAAGAAGAGAAAATAAGTTTGGGTGAGAAATGAGTGTGAAAGACAAGAAAAAACGGAGGTTTTAATGTAGATCAGGAGCTGGACGCCAGTTGTCCCGCCAGTTATAACTGGCGTACTAACTGGCCCTGACCAAAACAGAGGCTAACGCCACTTGTGGCGTGGGTTAGTTTTTGTAACTGGCGCTGTAACTGGCCCCAGCCAAACAGAGGCTAATGCCACTTAGTGGCGTGGGTTAGTTTTTGTAACTGGCGCCGTAACTGGCCCCAGCCATTTAAGTCAACCCGAAACTCACAAACTTGATTTCCGACGCATAACTTCGATCTTTTTCATTAACCAACCCATAACACTTTTAAAACACCTCTTTTCTAGAATATTTTTATTCATCAAAAATTTCGGGGTGTTACAATCCTCCCACCCTTGAAATTAATTTCGTCCTTGAAATTAATTTCGTCCTCGAAATTTTACAAATTAAGTGAACAAATGAGGATATCTTCTCTTCATGTCCTCTTCCGCTTCCCATGTCACATTTGATTCACGATGATGCTTCCATTGGACTTTAACCATGACAATTTCTTTATGGCGGAGCATTTTTGATTTTCTTTCTAAGATCATTTCCGGCTCCTCCACACAACGACTATTATCAACATGGACTTCCGAGAGAGGTATTACACTCTCTTCTTCCGCTAGACATTTCCTTAAGTAACATATGTGGAACGTAGGGTGTATGCCGGCCATTTCGGGTGGCAATTCCAATTTATACGCTTGTCGACCTACTCTTTCCAAAATTTTAAACGGTCCTAGGAAACGAGGACTAAGCTTCCCACGCTTCCCAAACCTTATAATACCCTTCCAAGGGGATACTTTTAGCATGACTCGCTCCCCTACTTGGAATTCAATGGGTCTTCTCTTCTTATCGGCGTAACTCTTTTGACGATCTTGAGCCGCCTTTAGCCTCTCACGGATACATTTCACTTTGTCGGCCGTCTCTTGTATAATTTCGGGACCGGTAAATTGTTTCTCACCCGCTTCCAACCAACACACCGGTGTTCTACATTTCCTTCCATATAAGGCTTCAAACGGTGCCATCCCAATACTAGAATGACCCTTACAATCTCGAGAGTATCTTACAACATTAATTACCCCACTTCATTATTGTTGCTCGTAGATGGATTCCTTCTTAAATATTTTCCAACGATCTCGATTGACCAAAATGCTCTTCCTCTCTTGCATTAAACCCTCCGATAGTTTCGCAATAGCTCAGCCGGCTATAGCCATACATATTCCCTTCGATTTAGGTTACTCCCTAACATGCCGACTTTACCTGGGTGGTAAGGTAATCCCTCACAATTGGTCCTAAAAAAACGAGTACCGCGTTAAGGTTTTGACTTCAACTAGTCAACGTATCTCTAAGATTTACAATTTCTTCCTACGGTCTACCTTAACACTCACACTCAAATTCTCCAATAATCCGCACAACGTAAAACTTATCATCTCTTCCATGATGAAACCTTAATCACTAATTAGGTCCGGCTCAACGAAAACGTGAAATTAAGATCTAAACTTTCACCGAGCCCAACAACTCCAAGAATTTTCAAACTTTCTGAGTAGTACAAATGATTACCATCATTCATCAATGACCACTAAAGTCCATTCTCAACAAGCCCACCACATAATGCCTCCAAACCTTACTTGGAATTCAACGAAACACTCCAAGTACTCTAGTGATACTTGACCTCAAGAACACCAAGATTGACACCGATACCAACCAGCTCTTTAAGGCACACGATCACATGAATTCTAACCGAATATTGATGAAACGAGAGGGTCATCACGTAAATAGCTCGTTATGACCCGAAAATCCCGTATAACTCAATAATCTGATCAATCATGATCTTTCTTGATCTATCTACATGAGATAAAATCTTACCAACATAACTTTTCAATAAGGCTAACCAAGCTCTCTAGCCCAAACTTTCTCATTTCCAAACAAACACGGACGTGTGACTATCATGATATGTATACAAAATACACTTTGAGCCATTATGGTAATTACTTGAAATTTGAATGCAAATACTACACTGTTAATTCCCAATCATCTATCTGATTAACGTTCTCACGTCCTTGCAACTAACCTAACGCATAGGCAATAAACTTGCCTCAATACATAAATACCAGGTCTAATTCAGACCTTGAAGGTCGTTGAAAATATAACCCTCCTAGCCTTCAAGCAACCATCAAATTTACGCTTAACTTCACCTTTGCTTTCAATAGCTGAGAGACATGTTCTAACTGGCTTCGAGCTAACTCACGGTGCTTCTGGATTAATGCTGACATTAAACTCCGCAATATAGGGAACCCTTAATGAACTTTTAACCACACTTCAGTATCCCAATTAAGCTTCTATCTATGTCACTAATCTCGGTTGCTTTAAATTAGACACAACCTTTGAGCTTATTGGATTTTACTCAGATGTCCTTCTTGTCAACTTTGTGACCAAGAAAACTAAAATCTTGCATCTACGCTCATATTGAGTTTTCTGCCTTTACAACTTCTCTTCTTCAATGGTCGTGGGACCGACCCTTGTTGTTATGCACTCTTGTTCTTATCTAACAAACAATTGAATCCCCTGCAATTAACCACTATAGCAGCTTCTCTAAGTATGGTCCACATACCATGCCCACCGGGTGCATAACATTATTGTCGTGTTTATCAACCCATGTGGCATTACTGAGAGCCGCAAATTTTAACCCAATTTTGGATGCGCAAATGTTACATCAAGGTATGTAACGTTTATGTTGATTTGAAACAATGAATCTAATGTCCAAAAGCCTCGAACAACTTGTATTTAAACAAAACATGTAGCAGTCGTCTTCGGGATCTTGATTCCCATGGTGTTGTGCGAGGTCATTCACCTAAACTGATCCATCACGTGAAGTGACCACAATATGCACTTGATGCATATCCAAACTAAGTAAATATGCGTATTTAAATACCCTTGTCGTACCTGTACCTTTTTCGCACATTCGTAGTGTTTTGCCTGAATTATCAGTATTCCGATACATGACTTTTCACACACATAGCCAACTGAACGTGCATAACTGACACTAATTGAGGCTGAAATTGTCAGCTACATAGGATACATAAACCAATTCGAGTTCTGGCTGAAAAGCACTGGTGCTATCAAAATCAGATTTTTCTTGACGTTTCTAAATTTGCACAATGCATGACTTAGTCTCAGGCCTAAGCCCATACTCCCCATTCTGCCATACGTTGCACTAGCTTACTTTCAAGCCCCCTTCACTCATTCTTAAAACCGATCTTATCTAAAAGATTAGATCAATTCCAACCACACATAAGCTTACTACATCGTAGCACAATGCTATACTGATCTTACACCATGTTATGTTGAACCAAACATGTGTTATGCTAGTAGAGATCTATGCAGGGTGCATATCTTGATTCACATCTAAAGTTGTAACATCATCCTCTCAGCACATCAACACTTCCTATTTCCATAGGTATGAGGTTCGAAAATTGCTTTTCTTCCATTTCCAGAGTACAATTTCTAAGAACATCCCGATCCAACACCGTTCTACCATTTTACTTAAACCGTTTTACTCAAGAGACTAATCTTGGCATTTGTCAACTTGCTAACAACTTAAGCTTGATCTCCGACATGAAAAAGGGCAACCGCCCACAAGAAGACTTTTCCACAAAACCCATTAATCTCCAATATTCTTAAGAACATGCTACCATCAATGACCTTTCTCAATGAATCTAAGCATCAACAAACTCATCAATAGACTTGGATAAAAAAAAAACGATCCCTTGTTGATCTACATAGATCCATGCTTAAAACTTTCCAAAACCCAAATGATACAAGATGTTTAAGGTATTTAAAACTTTTACAAGGGTTACTTCCTTGCTAAATCCCATATGCCACAATATCTATAAGCTTTAACACAAGATTACATCTTTTCAAGACTCCAATCATAACCAAAATCTTAACTATTAAGATCGAGTGCTAATAACTTAAACAACTTAAAAGATAGCGAGTAAAGTTTCCACAACATACCTGACTCAAGTCCACAAGTGCTCTTGGTCTAAATTCAACTGAAATCAAAGACCCTCCTTGGTCCTTAGGCAATGTTTTCGGGTGTGACCTGGGTCTCCGCATTCATAGCATGAAATTCCATTAACGGTGCAAACGTGAATTGAGTGACCTCGCTTTCCACACCTACAGCACTCTAGAGACTTGGGTGCGTATGCTCCATGACGTTTACTTCAACAAGTGGTACACCAACCAATGTCTTCACTAGACCTGGTCATTTGCTTCTTGGGGTCATTTGTATCCTCTTCAGTTAAGTCCATTTCCTGCTCGTTGCGAGATTCCTTCAAAACCTTCTTCTTGAATAAGACTCATCTTAGTCGAACAAAAGTATAGAATAGGAGTAAGACAAAGCTAACATAAATACGTATAACACATTCACCATTCACCGCAACAATAGTAAGTAAGCATACTTACATAACAATATACCCAAAATAGCATTAGCTACGTGATATCTTGAATATATCATACCAGTAAGAATTCCCATTACCAAAGTCACATTTCATGATTAGTGCATTTCCGTCGACTCTAAAGCTCTCCTATCTCAATGGTGTCTACCCATATCTCACAAATCCACACTTAAAGTCTCAGCTTAAGTCTAGGCATCTTAAATTCACACCTAGTTTGCTTAAACTAGAGCTCTGATACCAACTTGTAACACCCTAAAAATTTGAACAAATTTAAACCGAAAAGTAAATGCAGTATTAAATAAAATCGCCCAATAAGTGGGGAATGAGTATGGGAGTTTACAACACAAAATGGATACTAAAACAACAACCTATTAATCTACATAAACAGGAACATAGATTATGTTCGGGTGTTGCTAATATCTCCAAAATTTCAATTTTAACATCTCCAATAATTACACTCTAAAGTGCATTTCCCAAAAAGAGTGCCTTCACCGGCACTTCACTCCGCTCCACTCTAAGGAGCCCCATCAAACCCGATCACCTGCTAAACAACATTTAAAATCAAGTGTTAGGCTTACGCCTAGTGAGAACAAACAGTTAAATGGATAAGGTAGTAAAATATTTAATAAAATAAAGGTGATGTATACTTTATCCCATTTAACTTAACTTGAAAGCTTACTCTTGGTGAGCAAGGATCTTTTAAAACAATCGGGGGAGACCCGATATTACCATTAGTTGTGACGGAACACAAGGTAAGCCACGAACCAATATTATGGAGCGGCACATAAAGGTCTGGTAGCCATTGACATCAACCACAATACAGTCTTTAGTCATTTGTACACATAAGCTCGAGCCTCAAGAATTGCACGCTAACCACAATGCATATTCCGAGAGAGTGAAAAGATAGATTGGAAATTACACAATTTATCGCAATGCCTATTTCCAATTAAAAGTGGGTTCATTCTATCCTTCACGACATTACATATCGACTCTTATGCCTATGGATCCATATCATACTAGTCTAATAATCAACTACATCAAACGAGACGTATTGATAGTGTTCCAAACACTGAAAACCTTTATATAAATGATTTCCTTGAAAAGCAAGTTTTACCAAAAATTAGGTCAAACTATTTTAGTTCCAAAATCAGATATTTTCTTATCAAGAGACATTTACAAGTAATATGATACCATCTAAAATGCCCATTTTAAATCCAAGATCAAAATCCCCAAATTTCTCATTTTGACCTAAAACCTCCAAACTTAACCAAACACATAAATACTTGAGTTTATAACCTAGAAAGAGTAAATAAGAACATTTATGACAAGTATTATGGTTGTAAAAGGTTGGATTTGAACTCACAAAGCTAGGGTTAGGAAAGCCCTAGAAATCTCCCTAAGAGGATGAAGATGGTGATGAAGCTTAGTGAAGGACACGAATCCTTGAAACTCTAGCCTTAAATCTTCCAGCTTGAAGTGCAATAAACGATTTGGAATGAGTAGGTTTAAGGAGTTAAGACCCTCCAAAATGGTCTTAAGAGAGAAGAAGAAGAGAAAATAAGTTTGGGTGAGAAATGAGTGTGAAAGACAAGAAAAAACGGAGGTTTTAAAGTAGATCAGGAGTTGGACGCCAGTTGTCCCGCCAGTTATAACTGGCGTACTAACTGGCCCTGACCAAAACAGAGGCTAACGCCACTTGTGGCGTGGGTTAGTTTTTGTAACTGGCGCAGTAATCGGCGGCCCAAACGAGGCTAATGCCACTTAGTGGCGTGGGTTAGTTTTTGTAACTGGCGCCGTAACTGGCCCCAGCCATTTAAGTCAACCCGAAACTCACAAACTTGATTTCCGACGCATAACTTCGATCTTTTTCATTAACCAACCCATAACACTTTTAAAACACGTCTTTTCTAGAATATTTTTATTCATCAAAAATTTCGGGGTGTTACATGTTCATATGCGGCCAAAAACATGGTTGTATTCTGAGCAAAGTACAAGTCTCCTATGGATGCTTGCCACGTTGCACATACATTTTGTCTTGCATTAAATGCAAACGGGTATAAATAAGATAAAGATTGTGCTTTAGTCCCTCAACGTAGGCAACACGAGAAAACGATGTGGCTCCGTTGGATAGAATTCCATAACCTTTAGTGTATCATTTGCCATTTCCACCAAAGGTCAATGATGGACCAGCTTCTTCTTTATAATTAGAGAGCAGAGATTTTCTGCCAGTCATATGCCTTGAGCATCCGCTATCAAGATACCAGATACCTTTGGCACTCTGCATACAACAAAAGATTAATTGTTTAAAGGTACCCATACTACTATGGGTCCTGCTTGGTTAGATAAAGGATTGGCGGTGGAGCTACTAGCTGAAGAACTCTCTTCAGTGGATATCTTTACCTTTGGTGGTTTTGCAACCTTGGTGGATTTCACTCTCGCTGATTTATCAGCTTGAGCTACTTTCTTTCCATGAGCTAGTTTATCAGCTCTAGTAGCGTTAGGACATTTACTTGCAATGTGGATAGTTTCACCACAGTAATAGCACTTCCTATATTTAAAGGGTTTGGAATTCAGAGAGAAAGCAGGAACTTTTTCAGGGATAGGACCAAGAATTCCTTTATCCATAGTCCTTGGAGGTATAACAACCTTTTTATGGGTAGGAGTGAGATCGATCTTAATTCTGGGGGTTGGTCTCTAAGAAAAGTCAGAGCCCTTCTTCCCAGATTTAGACTTTCTTTCTGAGGATTTCTTGTTCCTATTCTGAGCGATCTTATTCTTAGGAACTTGGTCAAGAAACTCGTTCTTGATCATTTTCTTAGAATTTATCACCGGCAACTTTTCTTTAATAGAAGAGGAAGAAGTTGAAGAAGAAGGATCAGGGATAGAAGAGACAAACATTCCAAATTTGAGCATGGAACGATCATTCTCTGATTCTTCCTTTTCAGGGTTATAGCCTAACCCACTTCTTATTTTCATAGGTATTTGGGCATTGATGATCTTATTGACTTTATCAGAAGCCTTACACCATCCTTCGATGGTTGCTTTTTCAGACTTGAGATCAGCGATGGCCTTTTCCCTATCAGCGATGGCTTGCTGCTTCTCGATGCTTATGTTTTGATTTGCAAAGACTTGGTCCTTGAGAGTTTCCTCAATTTTAGAAAGTTCTTTGATTCTTATATGGCAATTTTTTAATTGCTCTCAGATAAATCAGTGTTAATTTTTTCGGCCTTAATCTTTCCATTTAAAGCATTATAAAAATCAACAGTCATAGCATCGAGAGCTGACAAGTTATCACTTTCAGAGAGTAAAGAGATAGAAGGAATAGTTACCTGAGTAGAAGGGGACTCAGAGGAAGAAGTTTCAGTAGCTTCTTCAGCGTCCTCTATTCTTGCCCTTAGACAGAGGAAGGCAAGATCTTCTTCATCAGAGCCAGACTCTTCAGAGGTCTTGGCCCAGTCATCTTCAGCGTCCCAATCAACTTCTTCAGCGATAAGGCCTTTTCCTTTTTGCTGGTATTTCTTCAGATCCTTGTATTTGTTCTTCAATTTCAAATACTTCTCCTTTTTATCAGAGGTCTGGGAGGTAGTAGGAGCTGCAACTTTCTTTGATCTACATTCACTAGCAAAGTGACCCTTCCGCTGACAGTTGAAGCATATAGTTGAGGCTTTCTCAGTGGGCAATGGCTTTTGCTTTTCAGAGTCAGAGAGATTTGAAGGTTTTCGAAAGTTTCTCTTTCTAGTGAATCTTTTAAAATTATTTGTTAAGAGAGCTAGAGAGTTATCAAACTCAGAGATGTCAGCATCAGTGAGTTGATCTTCTGAATCAGTTTGACCTAATTCAGTGATGGAGGTAATAGTGGAAGAAGAAACATTTTTAGGAGGAGTTGCCTCTGAAGTCACAAGTGCCAAAGAAGTACTTTTGGCACCTTTGAGTTCATTTATGAGGTTCTTCCTCAGAAGTTGAGATTGTTCCTCATTTAAGAGCATTCCATATAACGCACTTAAGGACAGAGTTTCAAGATTCTTTGACAGCTTTAGACATGTAGTGTACACTGCCCATTGATCGGGTAATGCCTCCATGAATTTGGTTAGTATTTCAGCATTAGAGTACACTCTGTTTACTGATTTAAGATCAATCAATAAACAGTTGAAACGCTGATGAATTTGAGAAAGAGATTCACCTTTATGATACATAAAACTCTCATATTGTCTTACAAGGTTTATGCACCTGGTGACTTGTACTTCAGAGGTTCCTTCATATTGGATACATAGAGTATCCCACATGGCTTTAGAAGTTCTCATTTTCATAACAGAATGATAAACTTCATCTGGTAGAGACATTGCTATTATAGATCTAGCTTTTGAGTCAATAGCAATTTCTTTCTTATCTTCTTCAGTCCATCGATTAGGAGTTTTAATGATACTCCTTTCAGGGATGGCTGGAGTAGTAGTGGTGGCAGGAACACCAGCTATAATAGTTGTAGGAACGAATAGTCCGTTTTCTAGATAGTAGGGGATCTTTGGGTCAGATCCTTCTAGAAACAGAGACATTCTTTCCTTCCATAATGGAAAATTATCATGGCTAAATCTTGGAGGTTTAGCTAAAGATCCATTATCATTGTAGTTCGTATTAGAATTTTTCATTTTAAAATAGTTTATAAGAAAAATATTTTAAAGATAAAAGAAGCAAACACTGCTCTGATACCACTTGTTGGTCCCTAAAGGGTCTACAAGTGTTCAATAAATAGTAAACAGTTTGTAGAGGGGGGGTTGAATACAAACACACAGATTTTGGTTTTTAAATGAGTTCATATATCATAAACAAATTTACAGTTAGAAGCGGAATAAGAACAAGTTTAAAACCTATTCTATTGTAACTAAGAAACACTAAGTTTGATGCACAAGAAGAAGGAAGAAAGAATAAAGATGGTTTAGGCTAGAAATACGCATGCATTTGGATGAAGAAGATATCTTCATCTTATTTATACTCGTTTGCATTTAATGCAAGACAAAAGGTACATGCCACGTGTTAAGCTTGGATAGGAAGCTTGTCCTTGCTAATAAGACAGCCATGTTTTTGGCCGAATATGAACAGTACCATATCAGATATGATGGGGACATAAGAGACAATTCGTACGTCCTTTTCTGACAAGGTATTAGGTTTGACTTTTGTGCATCGAGGATAAGATCAATCTTTAATCTTATAAAGGAAGCTTCATTTGATCGCTGACTCTGAATCTTCAAGGATGAATCTTCAGTATCGCTGAGGCTTCACAAGACTTCACACTTTTGATTAGATAATCGCTGCTATCGCTGAACCGCTTAAGTTCACTTAGCTGATTATCTCTTTCTTCAGCTAGGGTCTTCGACTTTCGCTGAATGGTCTTCTGGTGTGATAGCTGATCTTCAGGGCTTCAGAGATAAGCTTGTTGTTCCTTGATCTTCAGCGATCGCTGATGATAATCAGCGTATGCTATCGCTGAATATTGACAGAAGCTTATGCAATGGAATTTCACCAAGTATACAAAAGGAATCATATTCAAATCATCAAGAGGAGTTATGATCAACAGGGTACAATTGTCTGTTGAATTTTCTGTCGTACCAAACAAGAGAAATGATTCTCTGTTACATTTCTCGGTTGAACTCTTTATGCTACCAAACAGAAGAGTCAATTCCAAGCCCAATTCCCTTTTTCCAAGCCCAATTCCCTTTCTCTGCAATTCCATTCTCTGCAACCATTTCTCTGCAATTTCATTCTCTGTATCAAACGCACCCTAAGGTTTTGAATAAAATAGTTATATCCGTATCTTTGGTATTTAGACTTTTATCCTATTTGTAATTCGTGTGAGTATTAGGTATTTATTAACGTCTTCCACAATTAGAGTTAGCGACAATTATTAGGTTATAGTAACACCAGACCTCGACTTAGTCTTTATCTAAGGCTTGACCTATCTTTTATTGATGTTGTTTTTAGATTTGTTATTCTAGGTATTTCAAATAATGATTAATAGAAAAGAGATTTACACTTTATTTGTTGTGTTAATGAATTTTTTTTATTAGTCGCTCTTTTTAGATTTACGGGTGTTATAGACAACCCTATGAATTGACACAAAGACATCCAATCCATCTTTCTTATACACTTCATTTTGTTCTCTTCACCAACGTGGAACAACTAAAACTCAACCATAATTCACCATTTGAAAATACTCAATTCTCATGGTGCCATATCAATACCCCGATGTTTTCCTTTTATATATACAAAGATCATTTGGAGTCATACAAACAAGAATCATGGTTTTAATTAAATCATAAAGACAAAAAAAAACCATAATTTACGGTTTAGATTTCTCAGCTTCTTGAAAATAGTAAAAAAAATATGAGTTATTAGTTTTTTGGAAATAGACAAAAAAATTTGTTTTCTAAAATGCTCCAACAACTTTTCTGTCTTGTTATCTAAATAGATAATTACATAAAAATTCTTAAATATAGAGAATTCTTTAAAAGTTGATGTTAGAAGAAAGAAATGATTATTTTATTCAATTTCACAAATAAGATTGAGTTATTAGTTTTTATAAAAAAATTAAAAATATATTAAAATGATAAATTAAAAAATATCTATAACTTCTAATAAATAAGTAACATAAGTGGATATGTGTCACTTCCTGGTGAGCCGTTTTTTTCATTTTTTCATTTTCCTGCCCAACTTTTAGTCTTTTTCCGTCTAAAATCTGCAGGAAAAAAAACCATTTTCTTAATTTAATTTTTTTTTCGGTTATTATTTTGAGAAAATAATGGCAAGTCTAAATTCATAAGGTATAAATTCGAAAATTCTAAATTCAGTAATTCTAAATTCGGAAGTTCTAAATTCGGAAGGTCTAGATTTGGAAGACATAAATTCGGAAGTTATAAAATCGGCATATTTAAATTTGGCAGGTATAAAATCGGCATGTCTAAATTCGGAAGGTATAAAATCGGCATATCTAAATTCGGAAGGTCTAAATTTTAAATTCGGCAAATTTAAATTCGGAAGGTCTAAATTCGACAATTCTAAATTTGAAAGGTTTAAATTTTTCTGGTATAAATTCGGAAGATCTAAATTCGGGAATTCTAAATTTGAAATGTTTAAATTCGTCAGGTATAAATTCGGAAGGTCTAAATTCGGGAATTCTAAATTCGAAATGTCTAAATTCGGGAATTCTAAATTCTAAATTCGTCAGGTATAAATTCGGAAGGGTATAAAATCCGAATGTCTAAATTCGACAGACATAAATTCGGAAGGTATAAAATCCGCATGTCTAAATTGGGCAGGCATAAAATCGGCAGACATAAATTAGTTAGACATAAATTCGACAGGTATAAAATCGGAAGGTCTAAATTGGGCATATAAATTCGGCAGACATAAAATCGGCAGATCTAAATTTTGCAAGCATAAAATCGGCATGTATAAATTCTGCATGTCTAAATTTGGCAGACATAAATTCGGCAGACATAAAATCCGGAGGTTTAAATTTGACAAGCATAAAATCGAGAGGGAAAAAAACCATTTTTTAAATTTTATTTTTCTTTTCAGTCATTGTTTTGAGAAAATAAATAGATTGAAATCTAAAATCGGCAGAAAAAAACTATTTCCTTCATTTTTTTTATTTCAGTTATTATTTTGAGAAAGTAATAGATTGAAGTCTAAACTCGGCAGATATAAAATCGGCAAATGTAAAATCGGCAGAAAAAAAACCATTTTCTGAATTTAATTTTTTTCAGTCGTTATTTTAAGAAAATAAATAGATTGAAGTCTAAAATCGGCAGGCATAAAATCGACAGAAAAAAAACCATTTTCTTAATTTAGTTATTTGTTTCAGTCATTATTTTGAGAAAATAAATAGATTGAATTCTAAAAATCGGCAGAAAAAAATCATTATCTTAATTTAATTTTTTTTCAGTCATTATTTTGAGAAAATAAATAGATTGAAGTCTAAAATCGGTAGAAAAAAAACATTTTCTTAATTTAACTTTTTTTATTTCAGTCATTATTTTGAGAAAGTAATAGAGTGAATCCTAAATTCGGCAGAAATAAAATCGGCAAAAAAAAACCATTTTCTTAATTTTCCCGGTCATTATTTTGATAAAATAAATTAGTTGCGGTGTAAATTCGGCAAACATAAAATCGGTTAATTTATGAAAAGTTTTAAAATTTCAAATTTTATTATCGGTTAATTTAAGTCTTCTGACATGATTTAATTATTGTAACATTATGTTCAGGGGCGGAACACCATGGTGGCTTTTGGGGTCATAGCCACCCCGGTTTTTTCTTAAATACCATTAATGACCAATTAAAAACATAATTCATGGGATCGAATCCCATTTACTGCATTTTTACACCTCTATTAATTTTTTCCATGTATTATGTATTAAATCTCTATTAAATTTTTCCCATCTATTCTATATTAAATTAGGTTTTTCTTCCGAACTGATATATATTAAAATAAAATAATATAAAAATAATATTCAAGTTAATTATATAAGATTAATGGCTAATCTAAATTAAAACAATAAAAAATAAATAATGTTTAAGTTAATATATATAAGGTTATATTACTAATCTAAAAGTTTTTTTTAGTAGTTTAGAACATCTCCAAGAGGATCTTTAAATTTTTTCTAAAATAGAGATTTAAATGTTAAAATCTCTAAAAAAAATTCATTAATCTCCAACAGCTTCTATATTTTGGAGATCTAAATATTAATTATATTATTAAAATATTCAATATATTTAAAAAAAAGTAAACCGAGATTTATATTATTGGTGGAGGAGTAAAATATGAATAAAATATTAATTTCTCTTACTTGGTAATCATTTTAGGGGTAATCTCCAAATATGGAGAAAAAAACACTCTTTTTCATGTTTTCTTCATTTTGGAGAAAGTTTTAGAGATGCTCTTGGAACACAATTTTAATCTAAAATATCCATTTTACTCATTTTTTCTAGTTTAGAGATGCTGTTGGAGATGCTCTTATAATAGTCTAAAAACATAATAAGTTGATCACTATAACAAAATTTGAGTTTTGGACCCAATCAATTTTCTAAAGTTCTTAATAGATTATTTTATAAAACCAAAAAATATAATATTCTATTTAAAGGCGTAATAAATTTATAAACCATTCAAAAGTATTATATAAACTTATCTTTTTATATGACATTTTTTAAGTTCTATAAAATTGCTAATTCGACTCTTTGTGTTAAAAAATGTCGTAAAAAATTTGTTAAGACGTCCAAGTATCATATAAACTTATTACATCTTTTTAGATAGAACACTTTTATTTTTTGGTTCTATAAATTAAGTCTTAAAAAATTGTCTATTAGGACGCTCTTAATTTTTTTTGGCTTCATACAAACCCGTTTTCGTTACAGTGTATATTACTATTTATCAATTAACAGCTTGAAGGTTCTATGTTTTTTATCTATATTAACCAATCTTTTTTCTAAAATTTAGTAATAGATTATAGCAACAAAAAAAGTTGCGTATGCATTATTTGGGTCTTGAAAATTTTATAACCTTATATTCCGGCCCCTTAGACCATAATGGCCGTGTTCCGTCCCTGATTATGTTGTTGGTGATAATCGTTTTATTTTAAATTACGTCCTATATAGGAAACTAAACTAGTTATAATAATATATATGTTAAAATATTTAAGATAGAAAATCTATTTTAGTTAAATGTAATTTTTTTTAAATGATTCTGTATTTTAGGATAATCATAGAAACCTGTCGGAGATTTGTTTGTTTATTGGTAAAAAAAATTAGCAACAATGGTAAGGGTCGTTGATGGGCCGGGTTGGTGTTCGGGTTCGGGTTCGGGTTCGGGTTCGGGTTGAACCAAAAACCTGCTTCGAAATGGTAAAATTGGTCAAAAGGATTACAAGTGACGCGTCGATTAGATGAAGCTAGACCTTGGTGCCACCCAATCCAATCGTAAGGCAAAGTCTCCGTGGTTTCTACAATCAGGTAAAAGAGGTTTTTCATTTTTCTTTCAGATTTCTCTTTCGAAAAGAAACCCTAAAATTCATCAACTGATTTAAGATTTGGAGTATTATGTTGCTAATTGCTCTCTGAAGTCCCTTAAACGGATAACATCTCGTGATTCGATCGGATAATCTTGTAATAGTTTCTCCTTTTTTCTATAGGATGTTACCAAAATCTTCAGATTTGTTTATTTTTGATGGTTGAGTCGCTGCAGCTAATCTGATAATTTGTTTATTACTGACTAGCAGCTTGAAGTCTTGATTTTGTATTAAATGGACAACAGACGGTACAATGGCAGACAAGACATACGTAGAAGGCAACAGAAAACAGCTGAGGTCATATGCTTTGCAAGTTCTTGTTGTGTTATTTGATTGAAGATTAATCATACATGTTATGCTGTAACATCTTAGTGTATTGATGTGGGTTTTGTATTGTAAGCGGTGCAGGAAGATGAGGTTTCTGTTCTTGAGGAATTTGCAGAGGAATTTCGCCTTCCAATTCATCACAGACCAACAGAAAACGTAGATCTTGATAATGTCGAACAAGCATCATTGGACACGCAATTAACATCTTCAAATGTTGGTTTCCGGCTTCTTCAAAAGATGGGGTGGAAAGGGAAAGGTCTTGGGAAGGATGAGCAAGGTATGCAGATAACTTTACTGCTTAAGTGCTTGCACTCTGTTGTTTTACTGCATATGTAGTTTTACCAGATATTCTATGTGTGTTATTTTGCCTTGTTATAAAGCCTTTGCTTTTCATATTGAATGCTAATGTAGATTTGTTAATGCTGCTGCTGTTGGACTATAATAAAGACTCTCATTAAGGTTACACAAGATGGTGAAGGATGAAAAACATAGTACTATCTTGGGACTTGATATGTTGCCTCAGTTTTCTTAAGGATTGATTTGCTATATGGGTATGGGTGCATGTTATGGTAGTTACTAGTATGTGGTTCGTTGGCAGTATTCTCATTCTATATCTTATTTGAATAAGGGTTACATATAGTCTGCACTCAGTTATAGATATATCTAATTATCTATTATATGTTCTTGTGTAATTATATATACCATAAATGTTATGAAAATATTAAAAAGTTAATCTGAATATGAAAGAAGATAATTATGTTGGACTAGAGAGTCAATTTTGATTATGTTAATAATGGAAAAGAAGTATTGACTGCTAAGATATCATGGTTATGATAAGGTAATTGATGTTGCTAAAATTTTAACATTTTTAGATGTTGTCTCATAAATTCTATGGAGTTTATATTTATATGTATTCCTTTAAGGTGAGGATGCATCTCTTAGGGCAATTAAGACCTCATTAAGTATGGGCTTGTGAGTGATGAGGATTAGGTAATTCGTCCGCCTAATGGACTATTTGGAGTCTAAACATGTACACCGTGCTTGACTCCAAGTTTGGGTCGTCTCTAGACTTGATGGGCACAGCCCAATAGAAACTTTATCATGGAAACTTTATGTTTTGATTTTGAGACTTTATCATGGAAACTTTATGTTTTGATGTTGAAACTTTATGCTTTATTGAATAATTACTACTAGATATGTATTGCATATATTAAGTATTGCAAACATATATCATTTATTTATTAAATGAACAGCTGTTTTATTCTTCTCTTTAAGCGTACGGATTAGGTGTTGCCATTTGTCTGATGAGTGTCTTGATCAATAATAAGAACATGATGCTAGTTTGAGCTTCTTTAGGATCCATGGAGGTATTAGTATATAAGCTTCTATCTCTATCTTGTTGGAAACATAGTTGTAAAAGCATGCTTGAGGCACACCTAGGCTCTGAGGCTCATAAGGCTCTAGGTCTTGGGCTTTTTTAAAGTCGAGGCTAGGCGTATTCATGAGGCTCACTAAGGCCCTGCGCCTTGGCTGAGCGCCTTATGGGCCTAGGTGCCTCATAAAGAGTTATTAAATACCAAGTCAAACCCCAATATTAAATAAGTTCTCATCTTCTTACCTTCTAGACGTCTTAAAAAAGAGTTGTTATATAGATGACATAAGTCAAATAAATCCTAATACTTAATACCCGGTTATTATAAATAGAAGCCTCTTTCTCTATAAATACCCGGCCCTTAAAACTTCTCCCTCATGGCTTATACTTTAAACCCTTCTCCATTACGCCTCTATCGAATTATTGTTGGTTGTTGCACTGGAGTCTTGTACTTGCTAGTTGCTACATATTTCTAGTTGTGTGTAGCTGTAAGTATGACTGTGTGTGTGTGTGTATATATAATTCTTTTTATAAGATGCGCCTCAGATTCCTAAGGCATGCGCCTCAGATTCTTGAGGCACGCGCCTCACGCCTCATGCCTAGGCCCCGGGACCCCTTTGCGCTTAAGTGCGCCTTGAGCCTTTAACAACTTTGGTTGGAATCAAGATTATGGGTGACACTTACAGGCTTATTGTATAGACTGGTCCTGGGAAGATACTGTATAGGTCAATTTATCCTGTTCCTTGTTGTTGAGGGAGAGGAGAACAAGGTCTTTGCTTGGTTGTCCCCTTTTTTCCCTCACATATCTAATCTTCAGGGGTCTATTGGGAAGGTTTGTAATGTGAGTTGCTTGTTGGTCTGGCTTTCTTTTTGAGTGCTTCTGACTTGGATGGTTGCACCGTATCGAGTTATGGTCTATGGAGGTGGTGTCATGTAAGGAAATGAGTAGTTTCTCGTTGGATGACATGTGGATGATGCTGGTAGAAATCTGGTGGCACCTATGTTGCCTGTTTAAACGGGAACTCGTTGGAAGTTAACAATTTTCAATCGGGGCTGTTTGTTTACCTCTTAACAGGTCCATTAAGAGGCAGCATCTGAATCACTAAGAGGTGAATCCTGTTTGGCAAAAAATAAGTTTGTCTCTTAATGGTTCCAAAACCCTCTGAATCATTTTGTATCCTGTATCTCCCTTAACCATTAAAATCCTTGATTACATCCTGAATAATTACCAAACAATTGTATTTCGTTTTGCACTATATTATAAGAGCCTCTTAATCATTCTGCACCAAACCATTCAGTAACTGGCAAACAGCCCCCAAGTGACTGATGTGGATAGGAAAAAGGATAAAATATCTTCGAGGTAAAAAATTTCTTTATAAACTTGTGTATGGGAATTTATCTGGGTGGAGTGGAAGAGGTCCATGTACTTATTACTTTCCCTAAGTTCCCAAGTTGGAGTAGGATTTGAACTCTTTTTCGACCAGATCGTTGAAATGTAGAGTTTGAGACTCATTATAATTGTGGGGTTTATGATATCTTTATTGTCAAAGTTGTGGTGGGACTTCTAGGATTGGTGGGGCTCAATAGGTGTGGCCTGATGAGGATGAGATGAGTTTATCCAATTGCACTTTTGGGATGGGTGTGGTGGCTAGTGGGGGCCATCTCTTAACTTTATGGTGATGTGAGGATGTGTTCCTGTCATTTCTTTTGAGATGGAGTTAAATAAGGCAACCAAATTGGTTACACTATTGATTTATTTCTTATGGACTTGGAATTTTTTACTTTTTTTATACTGATAAATATAATTAAAGAAGTACAATATATTAGCTTATCTGTGAAAAACTCCAGATAGTTTATAGTCAAGTGAAGAATTTTTTATTTAGTGAAAGCTTAATTAGGTTAAGCAAGAATAAAATAGTATTAAAAAGTAAGAAAAATAAGCTAGTTGAGAGAAGGAACTTAAATATTAAGAAGTCATGTACTCTAAGTATCTTCTTGCTTTCTTCTTTTTCTTCATCAATGTTTCCAATTTTCTTTATGTGTGCATCTTCTGATTTATATTTATGCATAACTAACTCTCATCGACTTGCTTGTGATGATGAATTTTTTCTGGGATAATAGGATGTACCCAAAAAGGAGGGGGGGCGGGGTGCTACACACTATCACTATCCTTATAAGTAAAAATTAGGTGGTCTAATTGAATTAATAGGATTAATGACTTCTCGAGCCCTAATTCGATACATCATTTCTACCCAAATCAAATCAATTTAATACAAGTAAAGGCTCCAGTTATTGTTTATAAACTAATGCAATTGAAGATACGTGGTGAAACCCAATGACTTGCATCTGCTTTAATAATTCATCAATTTTATAATAAACACAAAAATAGTTGTAATTTTTATTGCAATGTAAAAGAGTATAATCAAAGTTGCATCACTTATTGTGTTTGCACAAGCATTTGCATAAGATGTTGAGCACCAGAAGTTCCATGGCTGCATAACTCCCATTACCACTTTTCAAAACCATGTTTTTCTTCCATTTATTTGTATTGTGTCTTGAATGTTGGCTTTATATTTGATCTCTTCTTTAATGCATCATCACTAGAATTTTTTGAGCTTATTTACCTTTTTTTTCCTTCATCCTTGAGTCCCAATGAAGACTGAAGATCATCATCACTTAGGGGCTGTTTGTGTACCTCTTAACAGTTCCATTAAGATGCAGCATCTGAATTGCTAAGAGGTGAATCCTGTTTTGCAAAAAATAAGTCTGCCTCTTAATGGTTCCAAAACCCTCTGAATCATTTTGTATCCTGGACCTCCCTTAACCATTCAGAGGCCTAATTTCATTTTGAACAAATTACCAAACAATTATATTTTATTTTGCACTATATCATAAAGGCCTCTTAATCATTCTGACTACTTAATCATTATGCACCAAATCACTCAGCAACTGCCAAACAACCCCTTACTCTTGTACAAATGGTTGGTCATTCTTCCTGCCAAGTTTTGGTCTAAGCTTGAAGGGTGTACTTTTATTTGTTTTGTGGTGGGAGATTGTGAATTGATGCAAAATTTATCACTGAAACTTACCTCCTTTCCATATATTTATTAGTTGTGAGGTTTTGTATTTTTGTTTTAGTTTGTAGTTTGTTTCAATCAAGTTCATTTTGGCATTGATTAAAGTTGATAGATATTTGTGCTTTTCCTTTGCTTATTTTATAGTTTTCTCATAGTTGACAGAATTATATTAAGTTTATAAATCGTAACTATATGGGTTTTTGCCATCATATATGATTTATCAGGAATAACCGAGCCCATCAAATCTGGAATACGAGATTCAAAGCTAGGGGTTGGAAAACAAGAGCAAGATGATTTCTTTACCGCAGAAGAAAATATCCAGCGGAAGAAACTCGACATTGAACTTGAGGAAACCGAGGAAATTGCCAAGAAACGAGAGGTACATCTTTTATTAGCTTTAAAAAAATTGATAGTAACAAATAATAAATATAATATAATATAATAGCGGTCAAATAAACCTTTGAGGTTGATGAGTTTTTCTGAAACCTACATATCTAAATCTAATAGCAGAAGGCAGCATATAGCATATATGTATGTATGTCTTTTGATGGGGTGGAGCTCTTGAGAATTTCGTTGCAGTTTTTATTACCTGGTGGCTTCTTCTTCTGCCCCCCTTCCTGCACATTATGAAAATCCAGGTTATGGCAGATCGAGAGCACAAAATTCAAACTGAGGTCAAGGAAATACGAAAAGTCTTCTATTGTGAGCTTTGCAACAAGCAGTACAAGTTAGCCGTTGAGTTTGAAGGTCATCTTAGCTCCTATGATCACAATCACAGAAAGGTAAATTACATTAAGCTGATTCCACTCATGGATTTAATTACAATTGTGTTATAATTTAGGGGTCAGCATCGGAACCGGGTACCCGCCTTTGGAACCGGAACAGCTCAGGAACTGCCGGTTCTGGTTCTCATTTTTTTGGAACTGTTACCCGCTAGCCCGGTCCCGGCGGGTACCCAGAACCGGAACCTACGGGTACCCGTTACTTTTAAATAAAAATTATTCTACATATTTATTAATAAAGTTATATTACCTTTTAGGTTAAAGTTAAACGAGTTATGTGTGTTTATGCTAGACTTAAAATTACATTTTTATCATATTAATTTTGACAATGTGTTACATTTATTACTTTAAGTTGAAAATTTGTAGTTTATAGTAAACTTAAAATTACATTTTTATCTTATGCAATGTAAAAAAAAGTTAAAAATTTAAACCGGGTACCCAGTACCGGAACCGGTTCCCAATGGTTCCAAAATATAAAGAACCATTGTTAGCGGTTCCGGTTTCGGAATTCCAGAAACCGCAGGTTCCGGTT
The DNA here is from genome assembly GCA_036898165.1 of Silybum marianum. Taxonomy (NCBI): domain Eukaryota; kingdom Viridiplantae; phylum Streptophyta; class Magnoliopsida; order Asterales; family Asteraceae; genus Silybum; species Silybum marianum. Next base: position 32,151,242 of record CM072533.1, on the reverse strand, counting down.
CCATGAAATTTGGTTGGGTACCCGGTTATGCTCACTCCTATTATAATTTGTGTCATAACTTGGTTTTTACTTTTACAGCGGTTTAAAGAGATGAGAGAAATGCATGGAACCAGCAGTCGCGATGACAGGCAAAAACGTGAACAGTTACGTCAGGAGAGGGAGATGGCTAAGTTTGCTCAAATGTATGTTTCTATTCTATCACACATTATATTATTCCAATTTACTTCTTTTTTTGGCTATCTAGTATGCTTCATTAATCACCTATATTATATATACCTAACAATTCAATATTTTACATATTATCATTTAGGGCCGATGCCCACAAGCAGCAGCAGCAGCAACAACAACAACAACAACAACAACAACAAGATGAATCTGGAAAAACCAATAATCCGGTGAAGGATGCTACTGTTCTTGCTGATCAGGATCAGCGGAAGGCGTTAAAGTTTGGATTTTCATCTAAAGTTGGTGCATCAAAGGTGCTAACAGTTTTCGATGAATCTTCATCCTTAAGGCCCTGTTTGTTAGCAGCTTTATGAGCTTAATGAGACTCACAACTTATTCACTCACCCATACATGGCTGTTTGGTAGTGGCTTAATGATATAGAAAGTGGTTTATTCATTAAGCTTCTAGGTGGAGCTTTATGCAGAAAGCCAAGTTTTTTTTTTCCAAATTTGTCCCTCCCAATTAAAAAGCACACTCCTTCCATCTATGAAAAATCCTCCCTAACAAAAACCTTCCTGACCTATATGGACAGATTAATTCATACAGACAGCTTTATCCATACAGTCATACAGGACTTAACGGAAAACCAACCAAACAGCCCCTAAATGTTCTATGAACCGTTGATGTAGCATTTTTTAAATCATGCCCATAAGATTTTGAGTTACACTTGAATTTAAATAATTCCCGCTCTGGCCTTCCACGAGCTATTCCAGTTAATTTTAGTTGGGTGTCATGGGTTCACTCATGCCCTTTAATAACTGGTATATAACTATTCGGTTGGAAAACAAAATTTCGTTAGAAAATGTAGGAAGCACTTGTTAGCGGAGTCTCACATAAGTTAGCATATGTTAAAGTAGGAACAGGTTCAAATGCGAACTCAAATTTGGCTGTGAATGTGAGGACAAAGGAAAGCACGACACGTGTCCCATTCAGTCTGAATATATTCAGACTGAATATTGTGTTATTCACTCTGAATGCGTATGAACTTCACTTTCGTTACCGAATACCCTTCATTATTCTGACTGAATGGACACGTGTCGTGTTCTCCTTTTGCCCTCGTGTTCACAAACCAAATTTGAGTTTGCATTTAAACTTCCCTCTGTTAAAAGTATGTTAACATTTCATCATAAGGTATGTAAGTATGTTAATGTGTTTTAACTTATGTAACCTAAGTTAGGTTATTAACTTATATGAACACCCACTAATAAAGTTCCCTCAGAAATTTTGTTTTCCAACACGATTCCAATTTTATAGGTAATTATACAATTCTCAAGTGCTGCAATTTGTGAAATTTTAAACCCGAGATGATCATGGTTTTTTTTGTTCTTGTTTGATACAGAGTTCAGGCATGAGTGGTGCAAAGAAGCCGAAAGTACCGATTGCATCGGTTTTTGGCAATGATAGCGATGAAGAGTAGTATTGATCTAAAAAAGAAGAATACAAAAGTTGTACCCTTAAACTAACTTCTTACTTGATGTGCTTGTTATCTTTTGTGTTTGCCATACTAATTATGTTATATTTTAATGATAGACTAAGGTAAAGGGTGTGTGTTTGTGTTTGTGTTTGTGTTTGTGTGTATATTTTGATGTCACCAAATTCCTCATGCCAAAATCATAACTACATGACACACTTGTCAAAAATTATATAATTTTGAAATCTTACGAAAAACCTGGCGTCAAAAGTCTGATTGAAACCCCTTTTTTTCTCATTGGAAACGGGCTTGTTTGCCGAGGTCCGGGCTTTGGTTCGAAAAAGCTCGGACCTTGTGTATCTCTAAGGTGACGTTTGTTTTTTACCAGGTGCTGAAGTCTGATTTCAGTTCTGAAATGGTTATGAAACGTCTAAACGAATCAGACATAAGTGGTGAGTAAGAGCTTAAAATGAAAAAAAAAAAACAAACAAGGCCTAAGCCTCTAAGGTAGAAATTAGGCTATTTGCTTTCTTTTTCCACAATTCTTTCTTCAAAACCAGTTTTTATTTCTTGCAAATATGTGGCTTATAGTTGTGCTTTCTTGAATTTTTTTTACTTGGTATTAATTCACAAATCGATGGTCTTTGGAAATAACAGTCTTTTGAAACAGAGGTAAAGTTTGTATATATTATACTTTTGGCTGGGATATATTAGTTTTTATTGGTTTGTGTTATGGTTTCTGAAAATGTTTCACAAATAATCTTTTCTTGGTTTCATTCGATGTTTCTAGAACAATTTTGTAAGTTGATCATTTGGTCTAATATCTCTTAACCAAACTATTGCTTCATGACTCGTGAGGCCCTTTTCAACCGCATGCGGTAAGATTGTAAATGAACCAAACTATTATAAATGGGGCGTACTTGTTTGGGTTCGTTTGTTTAATGTTAACCTAATAAATGAATAAACACATAAATGAATATAATTTCTTGTTCGTTTATTAAAAAAAAAATCATTAAGATGTAAAATAGACAACAATTATTAGTAATCATTATTCCTCTTTGAAAACATAAAAAAAAATTATCATCAAGTATTAAACACAATCATATGTTGTTCCTAGTAAACGTACAAAATGTTTGACAGTAAGGAATTAGTGAATTGAATACTATAAAAAATAGAGAATGGATTATGTAAGCGTTATTTTAAATTAATTAAATAATTTATATGTAGAATATATAAATGTAGGGATGGGTTCAAATGAGAACTCAAATTTGGCTGTGAACGTGAGGACAAATAAGAATGTGATACGTGTATTATTTAAAGAAATATTCAGACTGAATAATGCTTATCTGAATATTTCTTTGTATATTCAGTCTGAATAATCTACATTCAGATACGTATCGCGCTCTCATTTGTCCTAACATTCACAACCAAATTTAAGTTCTCATTTGAACTTTCCTCTATAAACGTAATATCAACTAAAGAATATAAACAAACAAATATAATTTAACTAAGAAGGTCATTGTTCGTGTCAAAAATATTGTTCTTGTTTGTTTACTTAAATAAATGAATATAAATAAACTTCCAGCCAAATGGTTCATGAATAGTTTACCAAATGTTTTATTCGTTTACAGCCTTATGTATGTGCAGGTTGGTTCGTATTTGATATATACTCTTTCCATGTCAAAATAACTGTCCATATTTTGATTTAAGTTTATCGTAAAATAAATGTTCACTTTCAAAAATAGATTGTTATAAGGGGGTGTTTGATTCACAGAATGGAGTTTGGTGGAATTGGAGTCCATCAAAGAAATTTGACTTTAAAGGAATTGGAATTGAATTTGATGGAATTTGACCACACATTGGGCTTGATGGAAAGAGATGAAATTCCATTCCTTCACTTATGTCAAGGAATGGGGTATTCTTTAACCTTAAGGAATCCATTGGCCCACCACTATGTCAGTAGAAGGTTATCCAGTCGATCTTTATAAGTAAGTAACACTATCGATGATTACTCTAATCCTCTAAAGGCTTAGAAGGGAGTTGAACCGTTTATTTCTATGAAATTCTTTGGCAGAGGGACTATAAAGTGGCCAAGAATTCCATGTATTTAATTTATGTTAACCGAACATGACAAAGGAGTTTGGTCAATGGATTTGGCCATTTCAGTTCCATCAGATTCAATGAATCAAACAGCTCCTTAAGTTTTGGTCAATGGATTTGGCCATTTGAAAGTTGGATATACAATTGTCTTTAAAAAGTGTAACAACCAAAATTATCGTTCAACTAATTGAAAAGTACAATAATTATGCATTTTTACAACTATATTTTTTTATAGTGCACATTTATTTTGAAACTGAGGTGTTTGATGAAGGCCTATGTGAGTCATTGGGATATGCGTCTAGCCTTCCACTCAACATTATGTACGCTGACTTTTGTCCCTACTTGATGGATAGGTCTCGTACTCAAGTTTCGGTTATGCATCTACACTTGAATACAATCTACTTCGAGCAGGTTTCCTGCTATCGTGATTGATAAAATTGCTATCAGAAACGAGGAAAGAGCAATGTCCCAATTGACATCCGATTTTAAAAGATCATTAAGATGTTTTTAAAAAGATCACATAATTTATCACTTGATCTCTACATTATTATTATTATTATTATTATTATTATTATTATTATTATTATTATTATTATTATTATAGTTTCTAGCTTTAAACTTTATAACAACACTCTTAAGGCCGGTTTGGTTTAACAGAATGTTTATGAAAGGATTTTGATTTTGTGAAAGGAGTTGGAATTTTGATGTATTTGGTTTGTAGGATCTGGAATGGAATTGAATTCCATTCTTTTATAAATCTTGTTTGATTTGTAGGACTTGAAATGAAATTTAAACATTATGGTCATACCTATTATGCTTGGTTTCAAGAGAATCGAGAAGACAAGACCTGGATGCCATAGAGAGATTATGGTAGATTGATGAAAGCGGTAGGTTAGAGATGCGATGGAGAAACAATTGAATTCCATGAAATTTGGATTTTAAATGATAGTCGTCTTCAAAGGATTCTAAACCTGTCGATTGTGTGATTTAGTTTCATTGAAATCTTGAAATTTCAAACCTAAAATTTCCTTCGTGTCCAACACAGGATTGGAATGTAATACAATTCCAAATCCCTCAATGTATTTCACTATTTTACTCTATATTATAAAGAGTAAAATAGAGAATGTATCATGTTTTCTCTAATGCATTTCTCTATTTTACTCTCTAAAGGAAAATATTCCAACTTTCTAAGTATATTCTCTTTTATTTTGATTACATTGATTTTCAATAATACCCTGATATTTATTAACTTTATAAATTATATCCTTATATTTTTTTATTTTTACAATAACCTTATATTTAGTAATTTTATCATATGTTATTTTAACGACGTTATAATTCATATTTAATTCAACTAAATTATCAAAAACCAAATTTCATTAAATAAAAATGTTAACACACATCTAAAGTTAAAATACATATTTTTCCCATAATGATCAACTAACGTATTCCAAAGTGCAAAGTGAACGTCTATATCCTTAATGTGTTAATGACGCGTTTTAATTAAATATGTTATGTTGTAAATTGTTAAACGTTAGTTGGATAAATTTAAATTAAATTTAAAACTTAAAGATAAATATAATTATAGTTTATTAAAATTGGTATTAGACAACAAATAAAATAAAATAAAACAACCTAAGAATTGAAGTGTCATTTTGTAATTATCAAAAGTTTAGAAAAAATAGTGAATAGTGAATAGTAACTCTCTATGTTGAGCGAGTTACTATTCATTTCTCTATTATAGAAAGTAAAATAAAGAGTTTATTGGAGATTATTTAGAAAATAAAACAGAGATAGAGTAAGAGATGTTCTAAATCTTACCAAATCTCAAAAAGAAATGGGTCCTTAAAGTTTTTAACTATTATTCTTATGCAATTTCTTTTGAATTTTTGTTTATTTGTGATTGTTAGTCGTATCAGTACTGACTTTTGAAATACAGGCTCTATAAATTTATTTGAAAAATCAAGACAAATTTTTAAAACACATACATAGTCCTTGATGCATTAATGCAAAAAGTAATTTTCTTTTATTATTATTATTATTATTTTAGAAACCTGTATAAGTTTCTATTTATAGAATGTACTATGTCTTTAATGCAATTAATGAAACATACTATAACTTTATGAGTAAAAAAAAGAATGTATCATAACTTCATAAATTAAAAAATATACTTTATGGTTTGAGCTATTAGCCACCAAAATAAAGTTTTTGAAAATAGGTTTACCAAAATAAGATCCAAACAAATCACATATCATTTTAATGTAATTGAACTCTTTAACTCAACTACTAAGGTGTCTCAAAGCTTCACTTGGTCTCAATGTACATTTCCCATTAAAGAATGATCTAACCCTTTGTGCCTACTTGAACAATTATCATGGTACTTGTTATATTGCCACAAGATATACAACTGGTTATTGCCTAATTCTAGGGGAAGCGAGGGACGAATCTACTCTTTGCTCGGTAGGTTTCCATGTCACCACAAAACAGTTTGTATTGTAATTTTTTTGATCGTTGACATCATTTTATTTTGCCGTGTGCTACTTGATGAGATTTCTGGATCTGCCTTTAAGAAAGTCATGGTGTCTGGAAATCAAAGAAACACTATGATATACAAGGTCTTTGTTGAAGCAGGTTACCATCGAACAATGAAATATGTTACTTTAGAAGTCACATGGTTCATTGGTTTACTGGGAATTATGACGATAAGAGTTTTCTTTCCAACAAATCTCTACATATATATGTTCATGGTCATATCAATTTTTCCCTTTAAAAAAAACTTGTGGAATTAGATTGTCATTTCATAGATGAAAATATTTGCAAGAAAGAAATTAATCCACTATGTCCTGACAATTATTCAATTATCAGATATTCGTTTTGGACAAAAAAATAGACAACAAATTCTTATGCAAGTTGGGAGAGGTAAATCGTTCTCCATCAACTTGTGTGGGATGGGGGGTTGAGTGATTGATACAAGTATTTTCAAACAATTTTAAGTTTATAATTTATATCTTTAAAATCAATATTTTCACGTCAATTTTTCATTCACATAAATATAATTTTGATCATCTTTCAAATGTATCACATCAGCTTTGAAATTATTCATATACCAATACAATATCATTTTTCAATGATCCTCACTACAACATCAAAAACTATTTTATAATTTATATCAATACATATTTTATCATTTATAAATTAATTAATATTCATTATACATAAACTTCTATAAAATTACTGATAGTTTAATGATTAAAAATAGAAAATTTAGTTAAATCTTTAAAAAAAATTTAAGGGAATTTAATTCTTTTGGCCAACCTTCAAATCTGATTTACCAAAATGACCAAAATCTTTCTCATTTTACTGAAGTGACCAAAATATATTCGAAATACATACCGATACACACATCAGATCGAGTAGAAATGAAATACAACCCAAACGACGTCGTTTTGGCTCAATTCCTCCGCCAAATACTTAAAACCTCCGCCAAATTTGGCGAAGGTTCCAAAACGACGTCGTTTTGGTGCTTGTGTAGCCGGATACAGACCGTATAAAATACCCTCACCAAACAAACCAAAACGACGTCGTTTTGGCTCAATTCTTCCGCCAAATACTTAAAACCTCCGCCAAATTTGACGAAAGTTCCAAAACGACGTCGTTTTGGTGCTTGTGTAGCCGGATACAGACCGTATAAAATACCTTCACCAAACAGTATGAATACCTCCGCCAAATTTGGCGGAGGGGACCAAAACGACGTCGTTTTGGGCCGTTTTTATTCCTGAAACCCTAAACATTGTAAGAGAATATAACAATTACCTATATCTTGACTTGTTTTTTCCTATATAGTCTGTCAGTGAAATAGGACCCAAGACATCCCCCACAATTTCCTTATAAATCCCCACACATCCACCCTTCCTTATAAACCCCACACATCCACCCTTTATTTTATAACAACAAGTTGTTCTCTGACTAGATTTTACATCTTAAGAGCAACATTCCAAATTGTATTTTATTTGACACTTTGTTATACATTACGTTCGAAAAAAATACGCTTCAAGACATTGAATTTGGCAACTTTTAGAAATGGCTAACGCTCGTCAAGTAAGTTTTTCTGTTGTACGTTTTATTGCTTAAAAGTATTAATATATATTGTTACGTGTTTGTTGTTATATGTATACATTTGTAGCAATGTATTTAAAGTTCATAATTTTTTCGTTACATACCCGTAAAATTTAAGGTAGTTTTGCCTAGTATTATGTTTGTCCCATTCGTGTGTTTTCATGTAAATATAAAATACTTAGAACACGTGTATTTTGAAACAAAGAAAAATTATTTGTCCTCATTTGTATAAGAGTCATAATATATAAATTTTTAAGTTTCTTCTTGTTACTAATTGTTATATGTTATACGTGGTTGTATCTGTTGTATGTTTGTAATATGTTTTAAAGTTGTTGTAATTTTCTAAGCTTCTGGTGGTAAAATTAAGATACTTTAAAAAAAACAAAATAACAATTAGTAGGAAAAAAAGTTCTATAAAAATAACTCCAACTTTTACCCTTTTTTTTAAATTATATAAACATCTACGTTTTAATTTTAAATGGAAATTTTTTTTATAAAAAAATTAAAATTATTACGTTTAAAATTATATAACGAGACTTTGTAAAGAAAGTTAACAAAAACGTTAACCCTAACGGAGTTAACAGAACTAACGGAAAAAGGACTAGAATTGTAAAAAACCTTAACGGAAGTAACCGTAACTATCAATATCTAAAACTTCAAAGTCCAGGTACTAAAGCTATCAAAACAGAAAGTTATAAAACTAACTGGTCTGACCAAAAAGGACTAACCTTGTAAAGAAACTTAACAAAAAAGTTAACCCTAACGGAGATAACAGAACTAATGGAAAAAAGGACTAAAAAGGTAATAAGCCTTAACGAAAGTAACCGAAGCTGTCTATATGTGTTACAATGTAGGAGGATTTTACGTACTCCTCCTTGGCGTTCAAAAGTCGTCTTACCATGATAAAAGATATTAGGACGGTTTTGAGCTTCGATGATGGCAAACAATTGGCGTTCAGACGTACACCTTTTGGTCCATGGTTGGACCTTGCCATGACTGCCCATGATCCGTTGTTAGTCAACATGTTTCTGCAGATGGAGGTTTCTGCTACAAACGCAGAACCCGACGAGCTATATTTTGACGTGTATGGGCACTCATTATGTTTCGGGCGACGGGAGTTCTGCCTTATTACAGGACTTCGTTTCAGACCCACATCCTCCCTTACTTCCATACCAACAGAAAGTTTCGTTAGTAGGGTATTTACCGATGAGGACCCAAAAACCTTAAAGACTTCAACTGTTTATAACCGGATGATGTTGAATTACATGAGTGACCCACCACAAGACGATGTTATTCGTGTGTGCTTAGTGGTGATGGTGGAACTTGTATTCATGGGGTGTGAGCTAAGATAGTTTGTTAGCCAAACCGTTCTTAGGGCCGTCGAGGACTTACAAGTATTTTGCAATTATCCATGAACATATCTGGGGCCATACATTCAAACAAATGCATAAGGCTTACAGTAGACGAGTGAAAAAAAATGATCCGTCAGCATGGACGATGTCTGGTTTTACATACGCTTTCAAGGTTAGACAAGTAGTATAAATGATTTTTTAATAACGGTTGCTTTCCTAATTTTAACTCTACGTACTTATTTATGGTGTGTAATTTTAGATTTAGATCTTGGAGATGTTTCCTGTCACCCTCCACCATTTCCATAAGCAAAATGACAGGTATCCTAGAGAACTTTCCTGGAGTCGGACTACTACTAGTTAGACGCTGGGTAGGTCGATTTGCCTTCAGTTCTTCAAGTCAGTTGGGGTGGTGGGGGGGGGGGGGGGGGGTAAGTTATTTGACTATCTTTCGAATTTGACAGAAAAACAATAATCACTCAATGCAATGCGTTTATTAATATATTTAGCAAAGGTCGGGGCCATCGTCACGACTTACGAGTACGTCTGTCGAGGAACAGATGGAGTGGTATATAGAAAGTTGTACCCATTTCCGGCCTAAGTCTCGCGACCAATATCAAGACAAGTGGGACGAGCTGGTGGAACTCCGGACCAAGACCGATTTCAACACCCGACGCATTAATGAGATGGACGAGCTTGTGCGGTCTGTCGGCGCATATCAGGTTAGTGTTGAACTTAATTTACCGTCCTCTTTATTTTACACCGTGTATTGATACTACCGTACATGGTTTTGTTAGATGTTTGACGTCCCTGCACCAACGACTTACTTCAATCAGTTTGAGGTAGAAAATACTTACTTCGATCAGTTTGAGATACCGAGGCGGTCGTACGAGATGCCGACCTCGTCGTACGAGATGGCTAGGTCGTTGTGCGTCATACGGCCTACGTACATGCAAGAGGTAAGTTGTTTATGTTAGTCCCCAAGGAGAGATGGCTAACCAAGAGAGGGTTTTGTAGAAGGGGGGGTTGAATATAAAACACACAGAATATACTCTTTTTAAATTTTTTAATATAAATATCAAAAATTTACACACAGGTAGTTTGATGCGGAAAAGAACAGGCACACTATTCTATCAAACTAAACACACAGATAACAGTAATTAACTTATACACTAAGGAAGTTAAAACAATACTGTTATAGCACACAGCTTTGCCACAGTCAAACAAATAATCACTTTGAAGATTTGTTGAAAGCGTGAGATTTCTGGGAAGGACTTCATCTCCTTTTATAGTGCCCATGCATGGGATGCATGTGGACAGCTGTCAAGGTTTCATTAGCTGAAAGTTTATCTGCTGGACAAAGGGAGATGCCACTCCCTTTGTACTAGAATAATGGATGAACCATTCCTTGTAGCACGTAATGTCAGATAACTTTATCTTCTTTTCTTCATGCTCTGTGAAGTCCCATCAAACCTTTTAGCTAAAAGACAAATATTCCTTTTATAAGAATAAAAGAGAATGTCTTTATTTAAGGCTTGATGCCCAAGTTCTTGCTGCTCACGTGTCTTGCATTTGATGTGAGTCAAGAACTTATCTCTTTGAAATTACTAAGTGATACATCAAACTATGTATCACATCGGTGGATACCTTGTAAGGCTGGAAATGATAAGTGTACACTTTGCTTGATAAACTTCATCTTTCACTAAATGTTGAAGTGTACACCCTTGAACTTGTGACTTGATATCACAGCCTTAAAAAATATACCTGTAATTTCGGTGACCAAGATTATAGTGTCGGTGACCATGACTTCAAACTTGATGACCTCATCTTGTTTGATGTCCTTAGTACTTTTGATGACTTTTGAGTGTACCATCGGTGACCCACTATATTGGTGACCCAATCTTGACTTTGGCAAAATGATCTGAATATTGAAGTTAGTTGGTACATCCAAAATTCCACTTTTTGATGTACAACCCTTGATTAAATAGTCTTTGACTTTTCAATACTTGAAGCATATTTTAGACCTTCAAAAGAACCTGTAAAAATTCAATCATATAAAGGAAGGTGGTTCATCACCAAATCATCGGTGACCCAACAGTTTATATATTTGTTTCTTTAAGTACGATCATGATCAATATGTAGTAAAAGTAAGAAAGGATTAATAATTACATAAAGTTTGGGACGTCGTACATCACACAGCCACCCTATACCCAAGATATAAGTATGTTTTTGTTGTTGTTTAAATGCGAGCATGAAGAATAGCAACTAAAAATTAACCTTTCGCAGTCTAACAGTTTGGGACGTCGGGCTACGTACCACATATGACGTCTCGTTCCGCGTTCGAAACCGTCGAACAGTCTGTAAGTAGTCTGTGTGTATGTGTTATAATAATGGTATTTAGAAAATATGTTACTTATTTTGCTACAATGACAATATCCAGGGCAGCATGGCTTATACCGATTACGGCAGTTTAGAACAGGTCATCCACCAGGAGTTTGGTACCCGAGCTTGGGCGTTCAACGACCTCTTGGGCACTACGATTACCCACCAGTCCATTATAGTTCCCGGTTTCGAGTCCATGCGATGTTATAATTACCGAAGAACATTTTCCAACCATCGACCAAAACACGTTTCCCTGAATATGGTCGCCCTGTTATGGAATAACTTATTTTTGATATCTTGCATGAGGGATATCTTTACCCTCACATTCAACGAAGCTACACTGTCGTCAGCAGCCTGCATAAAGGTTTTTAAAATTCTAATTAGTACATTTTGAATTTGTAACTTAATTTTCTCTTTGTATTAACATTTGTTTTCGTCATTTCGGTTTGTTACAATTTTAATCTTTTTTTTCGTTAGTTCTGTTAACTCCGTTACAATTTTAGTCCTTTTTAAGTGATTAATAACGATAAAACTGATTTAAGTTTTGTTTTTCAGTTTAAAACTTTCCAAGTTGATTTCCAATATTTTTTTGGGGTTAAAAGAATGTAAGCAACTAATTTTAAAGTTTGAAGGTTTATTTTTTTGAAAACAATGTTTAAGAACTTAATCATTCAAAATGAGAAAGTTTAATGGGTTTTCATTCAAAAAAATAGTTTAAAGACTTATTCATTTTTCCCTAATAATAAAGTTCTTTAAAAAAAGGTTGCAATAATAAAATTTAGTTAGTAATTGCTAATTAGTCTATAATTAATACTTTGAATTTTTATAACTTGAAACAAATTTAGTCTATGTGACGTTAGTAATTACTAATTAGTGCTATAATATAAAAAATTCAAACTATAAAATAAAGTTTAGGCGTTTGCGATGTTACCTATTTTAATAAAAGATTCTACGTTAATAATCAAGTAGGTGTAATTTGCAAATAATTTTGAAAGGCTAAAAAGGTTGCTTAGTAAAAAATATATATTAAAAATGGTTAATAACCAAATATTTGTGTAAAGAAAATTGAAAGCCTAAAAAAATAGATTAAAGTTTGCTACTAATTTTCACACACTTTTCTAATACAAAAACTTGTTACAATTTTAGTCATTTTTTCGTTAGTTCTGTTAACTCCGTTAGGGTTAACTTTTTTGTTAACTTTCTTTACAAAGTTAGTCCTTTTTTTTCAAACAAATTAGTTTTACAACTTTCTGTTTTGACGACTTTAGTACCTGGACTTTGAAGTTTTAGATAATAACAGTTTCAGGCCCTTCTGTTAGGGTTTGTTACAATTTTAGTCCTTTTTCCGTTAGTGCTGTTAACTCCGTTAGGGTTAACTTTTTTGTTAACTTTCTTTACAAAGTTAGTCCATTTTTGTCAGACAAGTTAGTTTTACAACTTTCTGTTTTGACGGCTTTAATACCTGGACTTTGAAGTTTTAGATAATGACAGTTTCGGCCCCTTCTGTTATGGGTTTGTTACAATTTTAGTCCTTTTTTCGCTAGTTCTGTTAACTCCGTTGGGTTAACTTTTTTGTTAACTTTCTTTACAAAGTTAGTCCTTTTTTGTTAACTGTTTTGACGGATCTTTATATAACTTTAATTTTAGGGTAATCTTAATTTTTAAAGTTATAAATATTTCGTTTAATATATAACTTTTAATTTTTATAATTTTAAACGTAATAATTTTAATTTTTATAGTTATAAATTTTTCGTTTAATATATAACTTTTAATTTAATTTTAAACGTAATAATTTTAATTTTTATAAAAATTAATTTTTCGTTTAATATATAACTTTTAATTTTTATAACTTTTAAAAAAAGGGTAAAAGTTGGAGTTATTTTTTATAGAACTTTTTTTTCCTACTAATTGTTATTTTGGGTTTTTATAGTATCTTAATTTTACCACCAGAAACTTAGAAAATTACAACAACCTTAAAACATATTACAAACATACAACAGATACAACCACGTATAACATACAACAGTTAGTAACACGAAGAAGCTTAAAAATTTATATATTATGACTGTTATACAAATGTGGACAAATAATTTTTCTTTGTTTCAAAATACACGTGTTCTAAATATTTTATATTTACATGCAAACACACGAATGGGCAAACATAATACTAAGCAAAACTAACTTAAATAATATACATGTAAATTGTAAAAATTAACATAAAGTGCGTGTTTCAAACTAACCATTTCGTACACGTGTTTAATTATTCGCTGTCACAAACACGTGGTGGTCCTCAAATGTTGAAAAAAACCTCCGTCAAATAAAGAAGTTTGAAGGAGATGATATTGAAGTTAGGCTGTCTTGTTGGCTCCTTTCTCTTTTTTGATAGCAGCAATGTGGTCCTCTTTTATGGATGAAAGAAATATGTCAAGAAAAAATTATACCAAGAAATTGCTTGAGGTAGCATCAAGAAAAAAGAAGGAAGGAAATTGAGGTAAAGGTTTAGGCGCAAGAATGATGCAAGTGGGGGCGGTCTTCTTTTTGTAGAAAAAGTTTAGGGTTTTTTTAGGGTTTCAGGAATAAAAAACGGTCCAAAACGACGTCGTTTTGGGCCCCTCCCCCAAATTTGGCGGAGGTATTCATACTGTTTGACGAAAGTATTTTATACGGTCTGTATCCGAGTACACAAGCACCAAATCGACGTCGTTTTGGAACCTTCGCCAAATTTGACGGAGGTTTTAAGTATTTGGTGGAGGAATTGAGCCAAAACGACATCGTTTTGGTTGTATTTCATTTTTACTCGATCTGATGTGTGTATCGGTATGTATTTCAAAGACATTTTAGTCACTTCAGTAAAATGAGAAAGGTTGTGTTCATTTTGGTGAATCAGATTTGAAGGTTGGTGAAAATAATTAAATTCCCAAATTTTAATCAGTTATAATTTATCAAAAAATACTAAAGAATTTATTTTTATAATCAAGATATTGTTGTTGTAAAGAAAATTCAAGTATGTGTTTTTGGTTGTTGCATCTCGCTGCTGCATCAACCCCTAACTATGTGTTTTTTTTGCGCCTTTTTATTTATAATTTGTTGCTTTTCAAAAAAAATTTAATAAGGCTTCACATGACCTTGCAACCAAACTTTTTAAATTTATTTTGTGTATTAGTTTTACGTATTAAAAGAATATAAATACTTTAATTATATATTTATTTATTATATTTAAATATAATTGGCTTAGTTATATAATAGATAAAAATTAATTAAATACAAAACTTATTACGACAAATGGTACACTTAATTAGACAGTTACAACATAACCTCTCACGAAAATCTCTCATAAATCTTGTAAAATTGTGAACGCTATTAACTTAGGTGGCGATGGCTTGAAAGCCCAATGTTAATAAGCTGTTTTTACTTCTTCTTTTCAATTGTTTTCGAAATTATACTAATTTAAAACTTAGTTTTTCTATCAAAATTCAAAAATAACAGTTTCAATTCTCAAGTTGATTTCATTTTCTATATATTTTTTAGAAATCAACTCGTTATTTCTTTTTCCCGCATAAAAACATTTTTAACAATCTTCAGTGCTACACCTATTGTCTTCAAAAAAAAATCTTACACATAAGTTATAATCCATTAAACACTTTTCTTTTATTTCTTTATTTATTTCATTATGGATCCCAAAAAACTCATTTTTGTTAAACTCGGGGATTTTGAGGAACTAGAATAAAAAATAAATTAAGGTTACAATATCTCTTAAATAAAAAGTTCTGAATCATGGTTTGTTCTTCTAATTAATGATTAATGATTTTCCCAAAAAACAAATTTTGTATCATTTTGATAAACAAAGCCTGCGCATTTAAATTGCAACAAAAACATGACCAACCTAACAAAAAGAATTCTTTTCAAAATAAATATATATATATATATATATATATATATATATATAATAAATTTCACCAAAAATAACCAATTTCATTTTTGAAGCATTTCCTGTTGTTGATACATCCTTATAGAGATGGTCAAGTTAACCGAGTCCAGACCAGTTACGGTTAAAACAAGACAATAAATAAATAAAAAAACCAATGCAGCTATTCTATTCAAGAGACGGGAAGAACAGAAAAACGAAACAAATATCTGAAAACCGAAACATATTTGCAAAGAGACTTTTAAATTGTAATATTGCATTCATTTGAAGTTCTGTAAAAGGGTAAAATAACAAAGAGCTCTAAAGACGGATAAATAAGATCACGATGAACCAACATAACCGTTAGAACATGTTTCTAATCTATATATGAAAAGATACATTCAGACCCGATTGTATGCAACTGACTTGCTGAACAGCCGCCGTATGTAAACCACTTGGAGTCCACTTGCAAGGGCCAGCAATATGTATTCACCAATCGTGTAAAAGATTACACGTTTATGTGTGCTTTCATTTGCTACATAAATAAATATTAATATCAGTAATCATCATATAATAATAAGCTTCTACTTTCCTATTCTACCCTTGATTATGAAATGGACAAACTTTCTCACTCTTATTAATTAAAAACTGTAATAATTACACATTCCTAACACCTTATTGGGGGTTGTGATTGTTAAGTTTGTTTTGGAAGGTATACTTCTCTCTTGTGTATTGTTGTTATCTATGACCATAATAATACTCCACACGTCCCATTAAGGCTTTGTTTGTTTTTTCAATTTTACCTCTTAACGACCACCTATCACTTATACTTTCAGACGTTTCTAAATTCAGACCGTTTGTTTTTTTCTTTTTTTCAGACCCTATTAAGTCTGAAAAATAAGTGGTAACCTCACCACTTAATTCCTCTTATTTGTGTACACCCACATTGTTAGGGGTTTATAAATCAAAGATTGGTTCAGATTTCAGACGTAAAAACAAACAGTCTAAACTGATTCAGATTTCAGACTTCAGCACCACCTCTTATAAGTCAGAAGTGTAATAAGAGTTCAGCAACTCTTAAAAAACAAACGCTACCTAGCTCTTTCCATTTAGGATTGTTGCAAAAAGAAAAGAAAAAGTAACATTCCCTTTTCTGGCTTGGCAAATTTATCTATTCGTCCATAAGTAACCACTAAAATGTGTTGGTGAGATTGATTCCGTTATCTCCACTTGTTATTAAAGGGTGTTTTAGGTATTTGATCACCAGTCGAAAGCTCTTAAGTCTGTATTTTTTAAAGGGAAATTAAACATATTTCAAAATTAAAAGCAAATCATACAATTGCCACCAAAAACATACGTACAAGTACACCAATCAACTTAAGCAGTAAAGAGGTAAGTTACCAAAAGTGCCTATAAGAATGTGATGTGTATTGTTGATGGTAGTTTAGTTTACAGTGATTTCATAAAATAACAAGTCATGATTCATTATGTTTTAACATATGACATTTGACACATACTAAATGTTAACTTTGATCTCCATTAAGTATTTCATGTTGTCGCCATTTAGTTTTCCAATTGTTACATATATATATATATATATATATAGAGGAAAGTTCAAATGTGAACTCATTTTTGGTTGTGAACGTGAGAACGAATCTCAGCCACTTATCCGGTCAATAAAGGCGGCTTTGACCTGGTTCCCCTCCTTTAATAATCTCCACCCTCCCATGAATCGCGTCAATCCTCCGTGATCGCGTCCACCATAACCGAAGATGTGTGGCTGAGATTCGTCCTCACGTTCACAGCCAAAATTGAGTTCACATTTGAACCTAACCCTATATATATATATATATATCCCACTGACATAAACAAATTTTGTTTCATGTGAAGTTGAATTTTACCATTAGAATAGGGATACTTATTTATTTCTATAGTTTTTTGGATAAAAGATAATATGACGAACCAAAGGGCCTTTGGTATCATAGCAATTGCCCTCCTAGGGGTTCAAACCTCACCAAAGGTGTGGAGGGTGTGTGAGTTTAATTGTTGCATTTTCCGTATATAAATATTATATACTTGAAAAATAAAGATAATATAACGAGACTTACTATGGCGATGTCGAGCATCGCGTGCTTTCAAGTATTTTTGTTCAGCTGTAACAGATTCCAATGCCTCCCTCAATTCAGCAATTTTCACATTCACAGGGTCCAAATGCTCTGGCAAAATGTAACTCTAAGTAACAAAAAAAGCAAAAACATATGGATGATGTTATTTAAATATACAAAATAATAAGGGAGTTTTTACAAACCATCTTTTGCTAGATCGTGCTCATTGGGAATATGACCAACATGAATGTAGAAAGAAACGGTCTCTGGAGTGGAGTAAGGATTATGAAAACAGAATTGGTACATTCCACTTCTTGGAGCCTTAAACTCAAATTTTTCACCAGATGTTCCTTTCATCGTTTGAACCACATTCCCTCCAGGAGAAGACACCTGAAACAAACCCAAACCTCAATACATTCACACACCAATAAGTCACACACATACTAAATATCGTTCTTAATAATTTCATTATTATAGAAATGAATTGACAGTTAGCTTAAAAAGCACCATTTATCTCCTTATAACCTAATCATTTCACCAATATCCAAAGTAGAAAACATTTTAAAAGTAGAAGATACTAGTACTTGAAGGTACAAAGTCAAGATACAAGTCATAAGCAGGATGTAAAAGGAAAGTAAACCATGTGATTTCCCAAACTAAGGTTCAGTATTTCTTTACATTTTATAGTTGCATCCTCTTATTCATGCTATATTTCGAAAAATGTGTTATGTATGAAGAAATCTTGGCTAAAAGTATTGGGATGCCGATGGAGATAGATAGGTACATGTATTACTTAGTGTCTTAAAATATAAGCAACAAACACGTAGCACGGTCATTCTACTTGGTAGATTCAAATGCATATGTTCATACTACATGCTTTAATTTAAACATATGTTCCAAAACATGTATTGATAATTAAAAACCATCAACTTACTGTAAGAAAATTGACTACCTCAGGGTCAGATAAAGTGGAAAGAGAAAATGTACTTCTCTGTTCCACCGAACCTTACTTTTTATAAACCCTAGTAAATATTGTTGGCTTAGTATACTACAAGCCAAGTGTTTCGTGGTTCAAATATGCAGAATCTCGTCTCAATCATCATTTATCAGGACTAGATTGATCCAATACTTTTAGTATCTAAAATTCAAATATAGGTATCATGTTGTTACTTTTGTAAGTATGTTGGCTGTAATTGGTTAGTAGTATGTTGATGCTAATGCTATTATTATTCAGATTTCATGAAGAATGTCAAAACGTCATAGCCTGGGAACTAATATCAGGTCATCATAAAGCATGTAAGTAGATCGTAAATTCAGTACATATCATCACAAAGCCTGTTTCATTAGTCCTATATTTTCCCTTTAGCTTAGTTATCATTTCATTTTCATTTTTTATTGGTTCAAGCTTGTAAAGTATCATATGTGTATCTGCAGTTTGTATTTCCTGCCAAGTGTTTTTGGATGATCAAGCAAGAAACCAAATACACACACAAGTCAATGCCATTGATTTCCCTATAAATGTCTCTATAAACATAATGGTAAAATATTTACATGGACTACAAATTAAGATTTTAAATGTGCTGAACCTAGTTTTAAGTAGAAAAGATATAATCCCTCAAATTCTCAAAAAGATATTTTCAATTTCAAATTTCATATGGATGTTTTTAATGTTTAAAGAAAATATTTGTAACTACATTAAACAATATATGAAATCTGAAAACAGCAAAAACTATAAACTATGGAGAATGTAAATATTTAAGGTGCTAGACCTGGCAATGGCATTTAATTATCCAACTACAACACTTATCAACAAAAGAGGGTTATGGCTTGTAGTCTTCCACTTCAGAAAGGATGACTGACTAACGGCTCAAGAAATATACCTTTACCAACACAACAAGAGAGCCACAAACATCTCTTGAGTTCCAAGCTAAGAGTATAAGACTGAACTCATCAAATGAAAACCATACCTTTTTTTTCTTTATGAATTTGGATCTATAATTAATCTCATATGAATGCTTCTTATTGAAGAAAATATACATACAACTTCTTTGCGAAGCAAAAGGAATTCTTGCTTAGGATTCAATGTTCAGTGTGGTCTACAAAGGCACCCTGCTATCTATGTTATGCATCACCTCCACCGCCTCTATTTATGAACAAACGTCCATACATGAGTTTACCTGAATATAAAGACACTTCCAAGTTCCAACCTAATCTAAAAAATGGAGGTTGTAAACTTGTAATGAGTAGGATGCGCATACTTTTTTAATGCAAATCCTAAAATTAAGTGCAGCTCTTATTTTTCACTATAACTTCAGGCCTGTAATGGTTTCAAAACACCCTTAATGATGGCCTAAATAGTTTTCGTACAACCTATCCACAAGAGAGATAACAAAGATCCATATAAACCTTTAAATTTCATAAGGTCTGTTGGCTAATTTATATTGGGGCATCTTCAAAATCGAAACCAAATATACATGAAAATTAAGAAAAAATCATATAAGATCCAACTTCTATTCATAAAACAAAAGGGAAAGAAAATAAAGAAACCACAGAAAAACACAGAGTAGCTATAATAAACGACCAGTCAGTGAAATTCGTTTGAATTCAGAATTTCGAACAATAAATCAAGAAAATTTACTCCCATCTAAAATTTTAAAACGTAACGGAAGCAGTCAAGCAGATCAACGAAGACATCAGATAATTGAAAATAACAAAAGCCCTAAATTTCACTCCCAATCTAGCATTTTGTAACCAACAGAATCACAACCCCCTTGAACTTAACGATTAGGTCAACTCGGTTCCAATTCATACAAATTCACCAGAACAATAAATTAAAAAAAAAACATGATCTGAACTATAAAGATCTAGAGACTCACGATGAAGTCGATGCCGGGGTGATCGGAGCTCCAGAAAATATCATGATCGACGACAACAAAGTTACCTGAAACCGTATCGCCTTCATAGAGTACATACTCGTATACACATTCGACGTCGTTCACCGTCACCGAGAGAGCCGATACGTCACCGGCAAAAGTCGAAAGAAGAAGCAGCCCCAAAATCGCATACACTTTCATTGTTCTCTCTCTTCTCTCCATCTACAAATTTCTCTTCTCATTCACAAAAAAAGGTGCACCCACTCGCCTTTTCAGGGCTTCTTCCTGACTAATTGCTACATTTTACAATTTTACCCCTATATTATATCTATTTTACCAATTCACCCCTATATTGTATCTATTTTACCAATTCACCCCTATACCATGCCACATTTTACTTATTCACCCCTTATACTATTATTATGTCCATTGTACTAATTTACCCCTAATACCATGGCGTTTTTTTTTTGTTACCAAATCAACCCTATACAAAAGATGGCCAAAAATTGGGCTGAAACTAGTTCCAAATCTATCCCCTTCAAAATCAGATAGGACAAGATTTCTATCCCGATAAAAAATATTCGCCCTCTAACTGGTCGTGGTCCTGTTGGAGTAGTCTCAAATCAACTAATTGTTAAAGAGACTCCTATGTTCCAATAGCATTGCCCTTCGAGCATCCATCATCACCGGAGGCGGAGGTAGGCAAGAAGACGAAGCAGCTGCAATTTGTTGTTGTAACTTTACAGGTTCTTCTGATGTCTGTTTATGGACTATTCAATTCCATCTAATTTATGAAATGTATACGTATTAGGCTTTGCTTTCTTTTTTGTCTTTCTGCGATTTACCAATCACGAATTGTTAGGTTAAGAGGCATAATTTTTTGATAATCTTTCCTACCTTTCTTGTGGCTTGTTGTTCATGAATTGATCACCCCCTAATCCTGTTACGCCCACAGTGTACATAGAATCATTAAGATAGCATGGGTTAGTGCACTTACCAATTACCACTAGTTTAGAGTTACAACTCTTTTGATTGTGCTCAAGGCATCCTGCTTCAGGATTGATTGAAAAAATTATGTTTTTAGTGTAGCAGATTAGAATCAGTCTCTCTTCTAATTCTAAGAATGTCAAGAACCTTGTAGAAGGTATAAGTTTTTCCAACCATATCTTATTAGTTTTATTTGCAACTGAATATTTATGTCATATGTTCTTGTTATGCTTGTTTCTTTTAACTACAGTGGTCATTCTTGTTAACTATTTAATGCTCTAGTGCATTTGGGATTTAATGTTGTAAATAATGCAACATCCCTGTAACTTTATGTTTTATGCAATTGATGAATTGTATATGAAAATTTGTTTTATATTAGCTCTCATTGTCATAAATTGAATAATTGGATAATATATTTTGATCCAAGTCCTATCACAAATTTAGCTTGAAAAATGAGGCAATTTCTTTGTTCTTTCCAACCTTGTCTTTGGTGAGAGCATTTCTCATTTTCCTTCTCTTATTATTACTTTTGAGGATGACATTGAAGCAAGCTTAAATTTGAAAACTTTGGATTTTAATAGTTCAGTAATGGTAGAATGTTGATCATTATTATCTGAACAAATAGCAGGGTGACATGTTGTAGATATGGTATTGGTACCATATAATGCCAATCTTCTTCGTGTGTTATTTAGGGGGCGTTTGGTTCGTAGAATGGAATTGGATGGAATGTTGTCAGGTTTGACCAGCTGTTTGGTTGATAGAATTGGAATGGAATCTGTTGAAGAAATTGGAATCTGTCTGTTTGATTCACAGAATGTAGCTTTGGAATTGGAATGAAATTCCGGTAAATGACTAAAATACCATTTTTATTAAAAAAACACATTAGATCTAAAATTACTATAATAAAATAATTATCAATTACTTATTTTTTTTAAACTAAAAGGATATAGGGAAGCCTTTTGTGTTAGTGGTTAATTTTAAGCTTTTTGAATTGAAATTAATGGTGGTTCATCCATTTCTTCTTTAATCTATTAAGTCTAATTAAGAAGTGTCGTCCATGAAATTAAACACAACCAAATTAAAACAAGTCCAAACTTCAAACAAATAAAAAGTTCAAAAGTCAACTTAAAGAAGGACCAAATAAAGCAAATTTATTTTGACTATTTGAGACTTTTAAATAAAATATTTACAAAAAAAATTAAAATTATTTTTGGCGGATTGGTGGGTGCGACCCGTTTGGGTCAACCCGAATGCGACCTGTTTATTTGGCGGGTTGACGGGTTGGCGAGTCAGAAACTTCAACCCTAACCCGTTTATTTTTGTGTCGGGTTCGTGTCGTGTCGAGAATTGTCACCCTTAGATATTTTGTGTTTTATGAGATTAGGTTAATTTGGATGAGGGTATAATAGGTATTATGAAAAAAGGGAATTCCATTCCATCAAAATTTCACCTATTGTCCAAGGAATGTTAAAATCCTATACTTGTGGAATTCAGAGGAATTTGGAGATTCTTTTCCTGCAAAAGAACGAACCAAACGAAGGAATGGAATCTGGTCAAAGGAATTCACATTCCAATTCCACCAGATTCTATTCAATTCCACCAAACCAAACGCGGCCTTAATCTTTTGATGGGATTTTCACATTTTATTGTGATTCTCCAGAAAATTGAAGTCGGCGGGCACACCATCATTGGACACAAAATCGCCGGAGAAAATTCCCGACTATGGAGGCGATTGGTTGTCATCTCCGACCGTTGTTACGGCCTTTAATATCTTCACCGTCTTCTTCTCGAATCCAACTTCAAGCTTGCAGCCTTTTCTCTACATTCTCCGACGAACCGAGCTGCTGGAATCGGTCCTTGTTCTTCAATGAACGAGTCACTGGGAGTCTCGTCTACCGACACACTCTCAAAACATAACGTCCTTCAACAATTCGGTGGCAAAAGGATCTAAGAAATTCCGTCAGCTTTATCGGCAGAGTCAATTCCCCAATTAAATCGTCCACCATGAGAGACGGTAAACTCGTTGCGTACACTTTACTAAGAGTGGATTCTCCAAAGAAATTTCTTACATGAGAATCCGTTACTTTTTTATAATTACTCTCGATGCATCTTATAAGATCTTTGGTTTTGTGTCTTTCATTGGTTGCAATTGTTCAATTTTGTTCTCCTTACTCAATTGTAGCCTGCAAATGAGAGTTGTATTTCACAACTGGAAATCAATTCATGTTGCCAAAGTATGCAAAACTAAATTATACATGTTATTTTGGGAGGTAGAATTGGGCATATGTTTTGTCATTTTTGCGGTTTTCACTAAGCAAAACGATAGTAAGTGAGTTTTTTTTGGTTTGCATGTGTGTTGTGCAGGATATTATTGAACATGTGGGGAGATATGGCAGAGTTATCTATCCAACATCTAAAACAAAATGACTATATATATGTTTCAGGTATCTCGGATCATACACAAAAGCTTGTGACAATGGAAACATCATATTAAGACACAAGGTTGGTATCCTATCTTTTATGCTTATCTTAAGCCTCACTAAAAAAAACAAGTTATACAAAATCTTTGAATGTACTTAGGAGCTATAACGGTTTCACAATCACTTAATATTTGAACCATAATAGAGATGAGGCACTTGGAATATATGTCACATTTTGAAGAATGCTAATACTGCAAATGAATGCTTAAACATATAATCACCCACTCGCATCTCTCAAGAAAATACATCTACTTAAATAGATATCAGATCACAAAGAACATAATATATTATATATGCATGTATATATCCGTCTGCCCATTTGAACATTGTGTTTTGGTGAAATATAATTGCCTTTTTTCGTCTTCAAATCTTTTCTTTGTAGGTCATTGTAAAAGAAATCGACTATGTTGCAAATAATAATCAAACGACTAGTAAGAATAAAGAAGGTAAATTTCATATCTTGATGTATACTATTTAAACATTCGAGTTGAGATATATTGTGTCAATTTGGTTAGTTCTTAACGCATATCCAGAAGAATCATCTCTAGAAAAACAAAGAAAGCGACTTTACTTGTGGCAAGTGTTCTTTGTCAGCCCACATGAATGGAAGGATTTAAGAAAGCGAAAGACAAACCCAAAACAACCTAATTTTATGAACAATGGTACCGAAGAAGCTCTTTGGCTTAACCCATTTGATCCACCATGGATTATGAGACAGCTACAGCTGCAGGATTCTAGAATGAATCTTGGAGCACATCTAAATTATTGTTCAAGTCTTTCCCCAATGAGTTATGAAGCAGATTAAAGAAACAAAGATCAAATTGCTTCAAACGTGCTAGAAATTTGAAAAAAGTTGGCAGGTATGTAAAACCCTCAAATTTGGAGAGAGCGACTAATTTAAAATTTCCATCAATACAACAAATAAGGAATAAATTCTTCTCTTATAAATCAAAACTAGAATTGCCTCCACAAATATTCTAATTAAACTTCAACAAAGTTAGGCCAAGTCTTATACAAAGACCTACAAGTGGTCGGGTGTTACTAAACCAATATGCGTCACTATCTCCAAATGCGGAAGACGTCAACAAAGATAGGTCTTTAACGTGCTACTCTCTAGTACTCAAGTCGCATGTCGCTAGTACCAACCCCGCGAGAACCTAATGCACATGCCGACAAAGAAAAAGGTTAGGCTTAACGCCTAGTGAGCTCAAGAGTTTTATAACACATTTATAATCGATTGAAAGTGAAACATTTGCTTGATAAGGTAATAAGTTCTCAAATAACATACTCCATTATAAAAGCAACATCTTCCCAAAATTCATCATTTTCACAATAAAAGCTTTAGACCAAAATATCATTAGTAACGAAAGCTTTAAATACAATATTCGTTCAAACGTGAAGTCTACACCTTTTACTCACCCGAAACGTGAATGCATTTAAATGTCTCAAATACCAAATTATGGATAAAGCTCCATTTCTCTAATACCAAAATATGGTCAAGTCTCGAAGATCCACTAAAACAAAACGTGGATAATACTTTATACTCCAAAATACGTCACCGAAAACAATGGATAAGACTCAATACCCAAAACAACACCTTTCGGTGACGGGGGAGACCCGTATCCGTCGACAATGGCGTACACGAAGTAAACCATATTTTCAACGTTGCTAGTAGCGCCCGAAGATCGCGGTCCCGGTGTATGACCCATCAACGAGTACCCACCGCAATACCTAAGGTCCCGGAGCCCGACCCATACGGATTCATCTCCGAAAATACCCACGATCCAAGACCTACTGTAGAAACATGGGTTCCGACAGCATGCTCATTGTCGTAAAACCCAGGGTAGCAGAGGCATTCCCATTTGGGGCCATCTCTGAAATACCCACGGTCGCAGAGGCATTCCCATTTGGGGCCATCTCTGGAATACCGACAACCAAAGCTCAAAGGATTAAGTCCCAATCAAGGGACCCGAAAGTCTCGCAATGACCAATGACTGACTCATATGCCTATGGATCCAAAAGCTACTCAGTCTACTTTACATGACTTCAACATGAATGAACAACGCCCCCAATGCATGTACTAAAACATAAATTATGCTATGAATGCACATAACTCCAAAAGCTTGCCATGTAGTCATTTAAGTCGGACAAAGTCCATGAGACTCATTTTAGTCAAAAACTGAGCAAAAGCTCAATAACTCAATGCTTATGCGATTACCCCAAACGTTACCCAAACGTTAGTTGAGACTAACCATTTTTCCAATTGAAATCATATTCATATATTTTCCAAAATGTCTCATAATACCATAACATGTAATTTCCAAGGGTTTATAAATCCAATATTCCCAAAATACCATTGACACCAAATAATCATCATTTATAAAATAAAACATCAAGACATCTCATGAAATATGTATTATTTATCAAAGTGTCAAAAATCCAAATATAACATTTTGTAAGATTTATAAAACCTTTTATACCAAATAATTGCATATTATCAAAATACTCGAATAATTGACAAATAGCACGTAAAACATGTTAATATATCAAAATGGACATTTTTGGCATGTACACCGTTTTCACAAAGCAACTTGAACTCACCTTGCTAGATTTAGACTAAATCTAGGTTTTACCCCAAAAGCTCCATATGAAGAAATGTCCAGATCTGCAATATTTCTTTACTAGAAATCATCTCTAGTTCATAAGCAACCTAAATATATCAAGAACAACTTCCAACAATAAGATCCATGAAAACCCTAGTCAAAAAAACCTAAACTCTTCCAAAATAGTTAAAACTCTAAAATACCGAAATAACTTCAAGAACAAAGTTCTAGAGAACTAAACATAAAGGTTTTGACAAGAAATAAGATCTAAATGGGTGGGATAACTTACAAATCTTGATTTGGAGCAAAACCCCCAAAATCGCCAACAATGGAGGAAAAGAGGTTAGAGAAGATGAAGTGGTAGCTTGTTAGAATAGACTTAATTCTATTAACTTAATTCTCAATTAACACATCAGATTGAATACTCACAATTGAATACATGAAGTCGATTTACATACCTGGTTGAATAGGGGTATCTGTATTTGTGTTGTTATTTGTATCATCGTCCATGCTCTCCCAAGATCCACCCTTTATATCCTTACCATTTGATGGTTTTGGTTACTGATGGATTCTGTAGTGTTCTTGTTAGGGCTGAACAGATTTGGCACCAAAAGAGTATATATATAGACAGAGGAAGAGAGTGAAACGGTGTGTCCCATCAATGAACCGTTGCCTCTCTTCATACCAACTGCCAATAACTGTCAAACAGGTAAGCATACATATATTCTGATGTATATATATAAATCAATTAACTGTTATTAACAATGAATCTTGTTCTAAATAGGGGCACATCGAAAAATACTTACAATCTCCCACTGAACAAGATATCAATTGAATAATAACAGTCAACTAAAGTGTGCGCACGATTTATGTAATCACATCAATTCCTTCATTATTAAAATTGTATAATGGATCATGGAAGTTTACTGATCAATGACATTGTCCAGGTTTCCATGGTCACAATTTATTCAATTTCAATATAATTATTCATGCCTTACCTTCTGTAAATCTCTATAATTCAAACTGTAACTTAGAAATCTTACATCAATGTCACAATTATTTGAATTCAGAAAAGTGCTTTAAAGATATACATGTGAGTATCTAAATTTGTACAATTTTAACTTCACATAGTTTAGCTAGCATTATATAGAAGGCACATATACACTATGTTCATAAAAATGAATACTAGTTACAAGGAAATACAATGATTGGTCTTCAATTGTTGAGGGAATCTTTTATTCCCATGGCCTTAACATGCTTCTTGAAACTCTCAACTGGAAGTGCCTTTGTGAAGGGGTCTGCCAATTGTTCCTTCGTTCCTATCTTCAACACTTCAATCTCCTTGTCTCTGACATATTCTCTTACTGCAAAGTACTTAACGTCTATATTCCTTGAACCACTGCTTCTTTTGTTATTTTTAGTGAAGAACACAGCAGCAGCGTTATCACAGTACATTGTAAGAGGCCTTTGTATTGAACTTATTATCTTCAATCCAGCAATGAATTTTTTAAGCCAGATAGCAAGAGATGTGGCATCATAGATAGCTATGTATTCTGCCTGGAATGTAGAAGTAGCGGTTAATGATTGCTTGTTTGCTTTCCATGAAATTGCACCTCCTGCCAACATAAAAACGCAGCCAGAAGTGGATTTAAGATCATCTTGATCCTGCTTATATGAGGCATCTGTATAGCATTCTACTTCCAGCTCTTTATCATTTCCTTCATATGTCAACATGTGGCTCATAGTCCCTTTTAGATATCTTAATACCTTCTTACCTGCAACCCAATGTGCATGGCCTGCATTAGATTGGAATCTGGACAACATGTTTACTGCAAAGGCTATGTCAGGCCTGGTGCATACTTGTGCATACATCAGGCTTCCAACCAGCCTTGCATAGGGTATTTTGTCCATTTCATTCCTTTCAAGTGGATTATTAGGACACTGACCTTTATGTAATTTATCACCCTTTGAGATTGGGGCTTCACCTTTCCTGCAATTTTCCATACCAAACCTTTTCAATACTTTTTCAAAGTAAGCCTTTTGAGATAATCCAAGAGTTCTCATTTGTCTGTTTCTGATTATCTCAATTCCCAACACATAGTTTGCTTCACCCATATCCTTCATATCAAAGCTTTTCATAAGAAAAGCTTTTGTAGAAGTAAAAGGTTTTTGCTATTAGTAGCCAATAGTATATCATCTACATATAGTATAAGAAATATGAAACCACTCCCACTGGTCTTTGAGTATATACATTCATCCAACTTGTTTTCCTCAAAGCCAAAATTGGTCATGTTGCATCAAATTTCTTATACCATTGTCTTGATGCTGTTTTAGACCGTAAATGGATTTATTCAATCTACAAACTTTGTTGTCGTCCAATGCAAATCCTTGGTTGAGTCATGTGGATTTCCTCTTCCAAATCTCCATTTAGGAATCTTTGTTTTTACATCCATTTGATGCAATTCCAAGTCAAAATGTGCTACAATGGCCATTATGATTCTGAATGCATCTTTGGTAGAGACTGGTGAGAAAGTCTCATTATAATTGATGCCTTCTCTTTGGTTGTAGCCCTTAGCCACTAATCTTGCCTTATATCTTTCAACCTTTTCCTTTTGCATCCCTTTTTGTTTTAAACACCCATTTACAGCCTATGGGTTTTATAGATTTTGATCTATCAATAAGGTCCCATACTTCATTAGTTGACATGCTGGCCAATTCATCCTCCATGGCCTTCATCCATTTGTCCTTATTTGGTGATCCCATGGCTTCCTTAAAATTAATTGGGTCATCAGCATCTCCTATGTCAAATTCCATTTCTGTAAAGTAGACATGATAGTCATCAGGTATTGTAGATCTTCTTTCCCTTGTGGATCTTCTTAAAGTTGTAGTACTTGGCATTGAATCAGTAGTTTGTTCAATTATTGGTTCAAGTACAGGTTCAGCCTCAGATACATGTTCTTGATCATGTACAGGCTGTGGTGTAGGCTCTAAGGATTGATCCACAATTGTGTCATTAGTGTTATCTGAAATACTGCTGTTTACTATGGGTATGGAATGTGAAATGAAGTTCTCATATTCAGTAGTTGAAGGTGATTCCTCCTCATGAAGTGTCATCCAGTACTCATGTCCAGTTTGAGATGAATTTCCCAAATCATCATCTTCATTGAACATCTCATCATAAAATACTGCTTTGTTTGTCTCAAAAATTCTTTGTCCTCTACTGGGATTATAAAATTTATAGCCTTTGGATTTTTCTGAATATCCAATGAAAAAGGCAGAAAGTGATCTAGAATCCAATTTACTTAAGTTTTCAATATGGTATTCCCTAGTTTCTGCTTTACATCCCCACACATGAAGATGATTTAGACTAGGTTTGTATCCATTCCAAAGTTCAAAGGGTGTGCCCTTAATTGCCTTAGTTGGAGTTCTATTGCAGATATAATTTGCTGTCTTCAGTGCTTCTCCCCAAAGAAACTTAGGCAGATTAGATCTTGCAAACATACTCCTAACCATATCCATTAAGGTCTTGTTCTTCCTTTCTGATACTCCGTTTTGAGTGGGAGTATATGGAGTTGTATACTCAGCCTTAATGCCAACTTGTTCTAAATAAATAGCAAAAGGTCCCTTGTGTTGTCCCTTTTTCAGAGTATCTACCAAAATACTCTCCTCCTCTATCTGATCTTACTACTTTGATTGTTTTCTCAGACTGCCTTTCAACCTCTGTTTTGAAGCTTATAAAACAGTCTAATGCTTGTGATTTTTCTGTCATTAAGTATACATGACAGAATCTTGAAAAGTCATCAATGAATGTAATGAAATACTTATTATTACAGATTGTTTTAAATGGAAAAGGCCCACATATGTCCGTATGTATTAACTCAAGAATACATTGGCTCCTTTTAGAATGAAAGGATCTAGAATTTGTCATTTTTCCTTTTAGACAATCCACACACGTACCAAAATCATCAAAGTTTAATTCTGGTAAGATCCTTTGTCTAATTAGGTCCTGCATTCTTGATTTTGATATATGTCCTAGTCTTTTATGCCAAAGAAAAGATGAAACATTTTGTTTATGTTTCTTCTTAGTTCCTGTTACTTTATTTATAGAACATATCTGCCTTTTGTAACCTCTATTGATGGTGTCATTTATACAATTCATATGCCAATAACCTTCTATCAAATGCGCATTTCCAAAATATACATCATCTATATAAAATGCCATGCAATCTTTATTAGCATAGAAGGATACATCATTGTTATTTACAATCTGAGAACCTGACAGTAGGTTCCTTTTAATTCTAGGAATATAATATACATTTTTCAATGTTAAAACATAATTGTTTTTAAAAAGTAGTCTACATTCACCAATGGCTTCCACTTTTAATTCGTGCCCATCTGCTGTACAAGCTCTTGATTCATCCAGCCTTGGGACTGTTATTTTTGACAATCCCTGCATGGAATTAACAATATGAATAGGTGAACCAGTGTCAAACCACCATGAATGATCATTTTTGCATGTAGTGATTTCCAAAGAAAAGAAATGTTTGAATGTACCTTTCTTGTTCAACCATTCCTTGAAACCATCACAGTCCTTTTTAAAATGACCTGCCTTTTTACAAAAGAAACATTTTTGGTCTCCTTTCCTTTTAGGGAACTTTCCTTTGTATTTGTTGTTGTGAACATTGGAAGTAGAGGAACTTCCCTTTTGGAAACCAGGATGTTTCTTTATTTTCATCTTACCTTTAGACATATGATTGATGATCACTGCTTTTCCCTTGTTCTTTACTTCTGACTCTTCTTGAACACAAATGGTGATTAATTCATCCAGAGTCCATTTCTCCTTTTGTGTGTTGTATAAGCTTCTTAGATGGCTGTACTGATCAGGCAGAGAATTCAAAAGAAGGTGCACCAAAAATGAGTCATCAATGGATATTTTCATTTCTTTAAGTTTGCAGGAAGTGTCTATACCCTGTAGGATGTATTCTCTAATACTTCCCTGTCCATTGAAGCTCATCCTAATCAACTTATTCATAAGGTAGCCTGTTTCTGCTTTGTCAGAGACCTTATATTTGTCAGTGATTGATGCAAAGTATACCTTAGCAAGGTCTGATTCTGGAATTCCACCCTTGACTGCATCAGTCATGCATTTCTTTATATATATTAGGGCTATTCGATTATGCTTATGCCACTCTTGGTGTTTTATTACAACTTCTTTTGTTGCATCATTTGCGGGTTCCGGTGGTGGATCCTCCTTAAGAACATGATCGAAGTCTAGGATCCCCAACATTAGTTCAATATCTTCCTTCCACTTTTTATAGTTTACACCATTTAGAGGTGCAAAATTGACTGTACTCATTGGGTAGTGGGCTGTATGGGATAAGAATTGTCTGTTTGTATTGTTTGGTGATCCTGGTCATGAAAAGAATACTTGTTTTATCAAACAAATATAACCTTTAAATTTAATCAATTACTTAGCAATCGATGTCATTTGATCACATAATAAAACATCAATTTTGAGTCTGATTCCCTTTTGAGAAAGCATATCAGAGTCAAAACTTTGATGTTTTTGTGTGTTTGTTTCTATCAAACTGCTGTGGCAGTATGTGAAAGAAATCAAACACGTTTAATCTGTAAATTTAATAAATTTGTTGTCCCTATGTTACGATTCTTTGACTATTATGATAGTACTTTCAGATCGCACATATCCATAATCACTTGTGTGACATGTGGATTCTTAAGTAATTTTGATTTTCAAAACTTGTTTACAGAAATCGTAAGGGTTGTATTTAGTGTTTCTGAACAAAATAATCGTTCATTATTCTGATTAGAAATCATACAATCTTTCAGTAGTCTAATTGATTAATCAAATTCTTATTAAGCATGAATTTGATTAATTGATCAGACCATATCTTGTTGATGATGTTAAACAATCACAATTAATAATTAAACAAAATTCAAATCGATGGGTTAATTGGCTCTGATACCAATTGTTAGAATAGACTTAATTCTATTAACTTAATTCTCAATTAACACATCAGATTGAATACTCACAATTGAATACATGAAGTCGATTTACATACCTGGTTGAATAGGGGTATCTGTATTTGTGTTGTTATTTGTATCATCGTCCATGCCCTCCCAAGATCCACCCTTTATATCCTTACCATTTGATGGTTTTGGTTACTGATGGATTCTGTAGTGTTCTTGTTAGGGCTGAACAGATTTGGCACCAAAAGAGTATATATATAGACAGAGGAAGAGAGTGAAACGGTGTGTCCCATCAATGAACCGTTGCCTCTCTTCATACCAACTGCCAATAACTGTCAAACAGGTAAGCATACATATATTCTGATGTATATATATATAAATCAATTAACTGTTATTAACAATGAATCTTGTTCTAAATAGGGGCACATCGAAAAATACTTACATAGCTTTGATCTTGGATCTTGAAGATGAACAAACACATTGGAATGGTTGGGGAAGATGGAGTATGGCTCCAAAAATCGGAGCTATGGAGAAGAGATGGGAGAAAAACGAGTGAAGATGAAGTAGATATGAGAAATGGGGTGAAAATCCCGTTTTTATGAAGAACCATGACCAAACAGCCGCTTAGGCGGGTTTCAGGCGGGTAAAAGCCGCCCCAAAAGTCACCCGAGCACACCAGGACTTCGGGGGGTTTCAAGTGGGTTAAAGTCGCGCAGAACCCACTTTCTTTACTGATCCAATAACTAGCACCCCTTTACCCCACCATCGACCACCGATGCTTTCCCAAACTTAATCACATGGTTTCTATATGAAAACCCATACTAAGCAACTTGATTGCTCTCAAATAAAGAACCTGATCTAATAAGGAGTCTGAAACTACGGGTGTTACACGGTAAGTTTTTTTTACAAAGGTTTTAATTATAAAATAGTTTGCACGCTCGTTAGTCAGATAACCTGCTTCATCTTCCATAACTGGAGATCTGTATTCCATTATTGAGTCATGATATAAAACGAATAATATTCGTCTTTAAATCCGAAACCCATGTAGAATTTAGGATTGTGTTTGGGATTGCTTATTAAAACTCCTTATTGACTTATTCCGGTGTGGTACCGGTAATAAGCCGTTTTGAGTGTTTGGATGAGGTGAAAACAATTTATATACCGGTGCCAAACCGGTAATAAGGAGTTTTTGATAACTTACTCATTTCTAACTTATTAGTCTGAATGCCAATTTACGTTTTTAACCTCTCTTTAACCCTAAATCATGGTTTCTTTCACGTTAACATCCTAAACCCATCAGACCATGACACCCATAGACGCGATTGTTGACCTGCAACAATTTCTTTTTTCTTCTATTTGTTCTTCATTGCTACCATCTTCAATCGCAAAACCCTTCAACCTCTACAAAGCTCTTCGTTTTGACGATTTGATGCCATGAGTAATCAGATCGCCAATTGTCGGAGAAAAAAACCTTGTCCGTATACTAGCGAAAATGGTGATTGGATTTTGGCACGATTGAGGCAAAATCAAAATTGAAATCAAGCACAATTGAGGCAAAATCGATGGAGGCAAAATGGAAGGGAGAACTGGTGTGGTCCTGTTAGATCTTGATCTGTTAGGGTTAGAAGGGAGAATTGATATGATATAGGTTTTTTTTGTCATTTTACAATTATAAGCAAAATTTGCCAAACACTAAAAAAACAAATTATCAACTTATTACGTTTTGGTATCTTTATAAGCTAATCCAAACACTTTTTATAGTACATCAGTTTGGCACCGGATAAGTTGATAAACACTTTTGTAGGAAAGCATAAGTTGTTTCCAATAAGAATCTCAAACACCCCCTTAAGGTATTGGATTTATGATTTAAGATTTAGGGGCGGTTTGTTTACTTCTTAAAAGTTCCATTAAGAGGCAAACTCTGAATCGCTAAGAGGTGAATCTTGTTTGGCAAAAAAAATAAGTCTGCCTTTTAATGGTTCCAAAATTCTCTGAATCATTTTGTGTCCTGGACATTCCTTAACCATTAAGAGCTCTAATTAAATATGAAAACTCACCAAACAATTTTTTTTCTTCATTTTGCAATATATCTAGCTTTTTAATTATTCGGACCACTTCATCATTCTACATCAAACCATTTAACAACCGCCAAACAACATTTAGAGTCATTTTGGTACACAAACTTCAAAGGAACTGAAGTTGGTTCATTATCTATATCTATACTATATTAAAAATCGACAGTTTCGGTTACTTGTTGAATTTTAAGAGGTACCACATGTAATGCCTTGTGTACAACTTGTTAAGCTATGTCCTGATTCTCTCCTTAACCTACAACCACGTCCAAGACCATCATCAGTAGATTTATGCTTTGTTCAATTCATGTTCTCAACTTCACGTCCAAAACCATCTACCTTCCTTATTCTACCCCGTTTCATCAAAGCGTAGGTTTTGCAAATTTTGGTATGAAGATGTTATTTGTTTGCCCCATCTAGACAATTTAGTAGGCTTGGCTTTCTATTAATTGATTTAGCCATCAACAATCGATTTGACTCAACCAAAGGTGTTGTGGGCTTCTGGCAAGTGTGTATGCGATTTTATTTCAGGAAACAATCTCAAACCCTAGCTTACATTGTTCTAATTTGATTCAACCAAAGTTTAAAGATCAGTTATATTTTGATTTTTTTGTGTGGAACATGATGCTCAGTGGACAGAGATATGCAACAGGATGGATGGATCGTTTTGATCGGATACTAGAAGGGATGGATGTTGTGGCAATGTGCAAATCAATCAACCCCTTGTTGTGCATTATGGGTTTTGATCAAATTTTGTGTAACACCCGAAAATTTGGCACGAAAGGTTATGTAACATAGCATTGTAATATTATTATTTATGGCCAAATGGAAGGTTTCAAGTGTATAAGGATGGGTCGCAATGGATTGGAGGAAAGGAACGAACGCCAGAAAGAAATCGTCACACTGTGCACTTTCGACGATAATGACAGGCTACAATTCCCATGTCATTGTCGCAGTGCATTGTCGCCCCAACTCTCAGATTCCAAAAAATACATCAGACTTTCGGTACACTTTCGGTGACATTGACTGGCGACTATGGCAGGTCAATGTCGCAAGGCATAGTCGCATATGGAAGGAAATCAGATGAATTTTGGATGCACGGTACACCCTCGGCGAGAATTACATGCGACAATGGCATTATCGCCGGGCATAGTCGCCCGTTTTGGGCAGGGATTTGCATTTAAGGTGTTTCAGATCATCTTCCTCATTTTTATCAGATATCATTTTGGATATTGAGAGCAATCAGCTGAGGGCGA
Source organism: Silybum marianum (assembly GCA_036898165.1). Taxonomy (NCBI): domain Eukaryota; kingdom Viridiplantae; phylum Streptophyta; class Magnoliopsida; order Asterales; family Asteraceae; genus Silybum; species Silybum marianum. The sequence goes on along the minus strand of CM072533.1, from coordinate 32,115,390 downwards.
TTTTCTAGGGTTTGCTTCTTCCACCTACCTCTCTCAAGCGCATTTATTGTTGCATTAAAGAGGAAGATTCAAGTCAAGTCTTGAGATTAAAAGCTTCAAGTGGTGGTGTTCTTCATCTTTTCAGCTAGTTCCACCATCTTCATCATCTCAGAGATTTTCTAGGGTTTTGTCAAACTCTAGCTTGTGAGTTCATTCTTACCTTCTAAAACTTTATACATGTTAAAATGATGTATTTTACCATAATATGATGTTTAAATTAAGTATTTCTATACTTGGATGATTTTGGTAAAACTAGGTCAAAATGTAACATTTGGGGCTTCTATTTGAAATAATATTTTGAATGCAAGGAAGGGTTTTAAAATACTCTCATGAGTATAATGTTAAGAAAAATGAAGTATAAACCTAAATATTATTTTGACCTAATTTTGGGAAGGAAGGTTTTGGAAGCATGAGGTTATACTTCACAAAGATTTTGTAAAGGGAAGTTAATACATTGGAAACAATTGTATTAGGAAATTAGACTAGTGTAAATTGATCCATAAGCATGTATAGTCAGAAGTATTTGAGGATGGAACTTGTAATATATCCCGGTTTGGGGCTGAACATGTTCGGAAGAATAATCGAAGTGATGACGGGTCATTCCCGTGGAAGTTTCTCTAAAAGGAAGTAAAGCGTATCTTTTAGGTGTAAATCGCGGAAGAAAAGAAAAAGAGATGTTTTGGAAAAGCTTTTGGTTAAATATTTATTTACCGCTTTCGAAGTTTAAATGGTTTTTCTATATTTAAACTGTTTGTTCTCACTAGGCTTTAAGCCTAACACTTTTTCTTAAAATGACATGTATATCAAGTGATGGTGCTAGTGGGGTCTTGAAGGGTTGAGCGAAGCGAGATGCCGGTAGAGGCATCCTTTTTGAAGTACACTTCCGTGTATAGATGGAGTTACATAGAAGTATATTTTGAGGATTTAGAGACACCCGAACCTAATCTGTATTTTTGTATTGTATAGATTAATAGGTTGTCATCTAATATCTATTGAAAGTTGTAAACTCTGAGCAATATTTACTTCATAGAAGTTGTTCCGCATTTTATTTGATTTAAATTAACCCCCAATTTGAGGGGTGTTACATTTTGTGTTACTTTTAGTCACATGGCTTTTAACACTCGATACAAGTTAAGCGTAAATCTAAATCGGTTATTGACTGATTTTTAGTTGTCTTTTCTTTCTTTCTTTCTTAACTTTTTCAATTTGATGAGAAGCATGATTATGTATATATGAATAGTGACCTAACCATTGAAAATATCCTAGCAAGCAAAGATAGGAAGGATGTAGACACTAACATCTTGGTAAGTTATAAAACAAATAGTTGCTATCATTTTATTTAAAGGATATTTGTTTTGATGCTTCAGGTGGCTCCAATCCTTTCAAATGATATATCTCAATTTTTTTTCCTGAGATTTTGACTAGAATGGTAATCAAGTCATCTGATATCATGTTTTTTAAGGGAGGCTAATGACATCCCTATGGCACCCCTCCTAAGACTATATTCATCATTGTTTCTTTTTTATTTTTTGTCTTTTTAGTTGTCCTTTAGTTGTCTTTTCTTTTTCTATTTTTGTTATTAAATATTTGTATTAAATTTAATTAATACAAATTACTAAGAACATCTCCAACAAATTCTCTAAAATGGAGCATCAAAAGACAAAATCTTCAAAAATATTGCATTCATTTCCAACAAATTCCTTATAATTTCTCCAAAATAATATTAAAATATTATATCACTATTAAAATATTATTTTTCTTTTTAAATATTTATTTTTCAAAGTTTCTTATTGATCATTTCATTTGGTAATTATTTTTGGAGTGAACTTCATATTCAGAGAAAAACCCACACTACTACAGAATTACTAATGCACCCTGGTTACAAAACCATATGGTACCCGGTCATACACCCGGGGTCTATTCAGGCGGGTACAATTGGAGCATATAATACTACCTGGTTGTAACAACCGGGTGCGATTGGTGTAATACACGGGAAGGGAAAAGCAAATAGAACCCGGTTCGGTTTATGAAACCGGGTACAATTTGTATATTTTTTTAGTTTTAACGTATAATGGCATATCCAAATGCTTTTAGAAAACTAAACGTAAAGATGGATTCGGTAACAATACAATGATAAAATCCAGTAGTCCAATTTATATGGAGCAAAATGAAGAGTAAAAAAATTGATAACACAATCAAAATGGTCATTAATATAAGCCAAGAGTGTCTTAATGACTACCAAAAGCAACACAAAAGGTACCAAAAGCAACACAAAAGGCTGAATTTTTTTTACAAGAGTGACATCGCAAAAACTTGTCTATCCATACTACTTCGTTATTCTAAATGTAACTTCAAGAGGTGCTAAAAATGGTGAAATGGTAGACCGGTATCCACATCATTGTTTGAACCAAGCGATCTTCCATAGCAATGCCATACAAACATCGAAATGCCTGTAAAAGTAATTCTATCACACAGTTATTAACCACATATAAATTAATATCAATTGCAAACCTGACCATTGCAATAGAACCCAAACACCCAATTCAAAAAAAATGACAACATTGAAAACAAGGCAACATAAACCTTGCAAAAAAGAAATAAAGAAGTTGGAGGCTAAGGCCAAAGAAGAAACAAACCCATATTAATTCTTCAAAATTTTCAGGTAAGTACTAGAAAAGTGTTTAGCCCACGTCACAGCTATATTGTCCAACATTCTTTCTGTCAAGGGAGTCATGTCATACCACGGTACCTAGATGCACATTAAAACCAAAATTGTCATTTGGTGACAAGGTTGTGTGCAATAGGCATAATGAAAACAAATTTAACAAATACGTACTTTCTTTGGGAATTCTGATTGTTGATACATCACAAAATTGAACATGAAGTGCATTATATAGTATCCACACTCCCAAGTTGATACTTGTTGATTGCACTAAATTGACAAATGTATTTATTAGATAAAACCATCAACGCAAGTAGGTTGTGTGGATGTATAGTGAGATGAATTACCTTTGAGAGCTCCCATCTAAATGGCATCTATTTATTAGTAATGCATGGTCCTCCATCTTCATGATATCTTGTAACAGCGCTACAAGAAACATAAGCAATAGTAGTGTTAGAAATTATAGAAAGATAGATCAATTTTATAAAATTTAAAAATTGCTTACGCTTCCACATGCTCTTTGACATTGTAGAAATCCACAGACTTTTCTTTAGACGTCATCGAATCCAATATATACGCAGTGCGACGACGAGGAAAGATCAGAAATAGGCTCCAATGGCCGCTAGTAATGTTTATAACCATTAGTAGAAATAAGGAACAAATAAACCATAAGCACTAAAATAAAAATGATGTTAGCATATGGTACCTCTGTAGGTATGGTGCGAGAAAAAACCATAATTCTCTATTATGAGACATCACACTAGCCATTTTACTTATAACACCATCCTTGTTTGATATGCATTCTTCGACATGAATCCAATTTGGAAATATGAAACCACATCGGTTCTTCTCATTTTTTTGCATAATCCCATGTAAAAACCTAAAAACACAACAAGATGATAAAGTAGAGTATTGGGAACATAAGATTAAATATGCACTAATGATTGACTTACTTCTGGAACCAAGCAATCATGGTATGATCTATCCAAGAATTGTTAACTAATGAATGTATGTCCTCACGAAATATCATAAACTCAAGTGATTGAGATCCAAAAACCCCGGGCTCGGCCTCAATAGAAACCCCATGTTGCGGATTCGGGAGAGACTCGTAACGCCTATATAGCAATTGTAACTCTTTCGGCCTCTTGTTCAAAGTTTGTGTGGGGATCAAACTCTTCAACGACAAGGTTTTCTTTTTAGGGGTCGTCTTTTTTCTCCTTCCCTCCAACGATTGTGAACTCTTGGCCAACACTGAATTATTGATGGGCGCACTTTTTGCTAACATATGTGGTTGTCCGGAATTTCCTTCATCGATTACCACATGTTTACTTTTTGGGACCTATTAACAAGTAGTTAAGAAAATATATAACCAAATTTTAGTGTATTAAAGAAAGAGAAGATTAATGCATACATACCTGACTAAGAACAATTGCGTCACGTGGCCATTGAATAAAGGAGTTTTGTGCTTCACCTAGCTCCCCCATCTCTTCATTTGGCACAGGAAGAGGATACTTTGCAAAATAACTTTTCACTTGGTCTATGTGTACCTTCACGTAATTCTCCTTGACAGGGACCGAATGACATAGTCCATTCCCTATAGAATGGACCATCCCTTTTGCACATGGGAACTTGTAGTTACCGTCTACCGCCAACAATTCACAAGGAGCTGGTAATTGCAAATAATTATGTATGTAAGTATGTATGTTGTATACATGTAAGTATGTAAGAATATAAGTATATATTTATGTGTATGAATGAGCTCAATTACTTGTACGCCATCAAGTTCGTCAAAACAGGCCACGGAGCCACAACTACTTTTCCTCATCCCTGGGCTTGGGCTTCCATCATGTATGTCATTCAGCTTGGACGTCAGTTGCATGACCTTTTCCATCTTAGCATCAAGCAACCTATTTTTTTCCTCCATCTCGGCAAGATAGGTTCTTCGTGTCTCTTGTAACTCGGCATTCATTGTCATTTTTTTTTCCTCACACTCGGCAATGAAGTTCACTCTCTTCTCCTCACATTCGGTCTCAAAGTTTGCTTTTTTCTCTTCCCAGTCGGTATCCATAGGGGTTCAGACTTTTCTCTTTTTTTCCGTAATCCTCGAAATGGTTTTCCTCAAGCCCACTGTGTGGCTAACTCCCCTGGTGCGACCTGGGTGCTCAGGTCCTAGAACCGCTATAAGGACATCCTCTCCTTACCATACGCATCATAGACTTGGACTCCTGAACTCCATAATTCTTTCAAGTCATCAATTAACGGAGCCAAATACACATCAATGTCGTTACCGGGTTGTTTGGGACCTTGAATTAACAATGACATCATGATGTACTTCCGTTTCATGCATAGCCAAGGCGGAAGATTATAGATGCATAACAGGACCGGCCAGGTGCTGTGACGACTACTCATGTTCCCAAACGGATTAATTCCGTCTGAACTAAGCCCGAATCGAATATTTCTAATTTCCACACCAAATTCTTCAAAATCAGAATCAATATTTCTCCACTGAGGAGAATCAGCCACATGTCTTATTTTCCCGTCTCTTTTACGCTCTTCGGCATGCCAACGCAACAATTTTGCATCTTTAGCGTTTGCAAATAAACGTTTCAACCTTGGAACGATGGGAAAATACCACAATAATTTAGCAGGGGGGCCATTTTTCGTCTCATCGTTGTTTTCTTTCACATTTTTTTCCGCTTATACCGAGATGTACCACATCTAATACACTCATGGAGATTTTCGTACTCATTTCTATACAACATACAATCATTTGGACATGCGTGTATCCTTTCAATTTCCAATCCCATTGGACACATTAATTTTTTTGCTTGGTATAAGGAAACAGGCAACTCATTATCTTCGGGAAGCATTTCATGTAAAATTTCTAATAGACTAGTGAAACTTTTATCACTCCAACCATTGCTTGCTTTTAGGTTAAATAATTTCAAAGACGGATTTGAAAGTTTGGTAAATTTTGTACAACCAAGATATAACGGTTTTTCAGAATCGACAAACAATTGTTTAAAAATTTTCATAATATATATCAGCAACATCATGTTCCACATCATGTAACATATCATCTATATTATCACGACTACTATTGTCCGAATCATCATTAAAATCGTTATCATCGACATTATAGTCACCGCCCACGTTACGATCATCAAATGTTTCACCATGTCGTGACCAAACCGTATACCCGTCCATAAACCCACGACATATCAGATGTCCTTGAATTACATGATAATCACTAAACTTGTGCAAATTACAACAATCTTTACAAGGGCACCAAATGTAACTTCCTCTATTGTTCACCCGATTATCCTCCGCAGCTTTAACAAACTCTTCCAAACAAGTCAAATATTCAACGGTAGCACGTGGGATTTTGTACATCCAAGTATCACGATCCATCTGTAATGTAGAAAATAAAAATTAATGCACAAATAGGACAAATGGCAGGTGGTCAATCCTAACCCACTTTCTGAATAATTTGTCTCATATGTGAATACGTTTTAGCAAATTAAGTATTTAAGAAAAATTCGACAGCATTTTCCTTTGGCTCCCCAAATATGTGTGTAAAACACATACTCATAGGAGCAATAGGAAATGTCTATCGAATTTTCTTAAATACTTAATCGACCAATACATATTCACATCCTAAACGAGACAAATTATTCAAAAAGCAGTCCCAAAACGGGGACTATCCGAACGTAATCTCTATTAGATTATTTCGGACGGGTATAAAACCTAAGGTCGTATACAATATCCTTACCAAGTTAGATATAGAAAATTATATATGCTCACACAATAGTAAAAACCTAAAATTTAAAATGATAAAATATTTACCTTGTTCCGATTGATTCGAATTATTCAAACACCAAAATAAGTACTCTTCGTAATTCGATTACTCAAATGGTCCTATAAAATTTAAACAACACATCATTAATTATATAAACAAGAAAGTTAAATATATAAATATATTGCATATACATGTATTCGTTCGAAATATGCATACATTTATAAATATACTCACAAGGATATGTACTTATAAGTATAGATTTTTAAATATATATGAGGAAGAAATATCTTATTTTATGTATATATATATATATAATTAATGTGTGTAAGGTAGAAAGATGAAACAATTAATAAATATACCTTTAAAGTACTAATTGTATTAATGATGAAGGAGATATGGAAAATTAAATAAGAATGGAAGGTTTGGATACTGCAGCAGCCGTCGTAGGATTTGAATGAGAAGACTAATTGGAAAATGAGGAAGAATTAAATAAGGGTATTCTGTTAGAGGTAAATGCTACCCGGTTATCACCAAGGAACCGGGTACTATTGTTTACGTAAAATGTATTATCAGATCCGTCTTTTTTTAATAAATCAAATCTACCCGGTTATCACAAAAAACCGGGTATAATTGTTTCTCCGTGCGGTTGACAAATATATTTTAGTAAATGGAACCCGGTTGCCCATAAAGAACCGGGTACTATTTACATTTCCTATATTCCACTTAAATACACCTCGGTTTATTATAGTGAACCGGGTGTAAATGTTACGACTAGACATAGCACCCGGTTGTTTGGTTAACCGGGTTATATTTAGGGGGTTATATTAAACCTTCTGTAGTAGTGCCACTCTCTCTCCTACTTTCTCCATTTTGAAGATAATTATGGGGAAGCTATTGGAGCAAAATATTTGCTCAAAATCCCCAATTCCTTATCTTCAATAGCTTCCCCAAAATAGGGAAAATGATGAAAATGAGGATTTTGAGCCATGATTTTGCTCCAACAGATTCCCAAAACTATCTCGAAAATGGAAAAAGTAGGAGATAGAAGATATTTTTCTCCAAACATGGAGATCACTCCAAAAATGATTACCACATGAAACTACCAATGAAAATCTTTGAAAATTAATATAAATAGAGAGGGATAATATTTTAATAGATGATTGCAATGTTTTAATATTATTATCAATGATTATTTCTCTAAAATATGGAATTTGTTGGAGATGAATGTAATATCTTTTAAAGATTTTGGCTTTTGACTCTCCATTTTAGAGAAATTTTGGGGATTCTTTTGGAGATGCTCTAATTAACTTATTTTATTACTTTTAATTAATATAGATTATTAATTACTTTTTTCTCCTTTATTACTTTTTTTAATTGTAATAGAAATTAATTTATATAAATATATTCTAAGAAACATTTCATCTATATCCTTTAAAACTTGTTATATTTTGTATATATTTTGTAAAATTTGATTTTACGTATATATCTTTTTAAACCTCTAAAACTCACATATATATGTTTCTCCCTGATTTAAATATTATTAAAATATTTAAAAATATAAATTTACTTAACTACCCTTATGAACTGAACTAATTTAATTATTTTCTAAACTACCATAATTTATTTATATTTCTAATCTGATCGATCAAAAGGGCCCACGGAGAATTTCTAATCTGAACCATGCCAGAAGAACAGAAGTACAAAGAGGTCAAAATTAGAAGGCTATTTGAATTAGGGAGAAGGATATATATATATATAGTGAGTTTTAGAGGTTTAGAATTTATATATACATAAATTCAAACTTTACAAGGATATATACGTAATATAACGAGTTGAAAGGATATAGATGAAATTTTATGTATATTCTATATATGTCTCGTTGGTTCATTTCATTCAAGTCAACAAAGTTGATGTGTTCGAACAACTACTTCTAACCGTCTAAGGAGGTTTTCAGTTGTAAAAGACGAATCAACGTGAGCTGTAAAAGACGAATATTATATTTTTATTATTATATTATATTTCAATATTTATTTTATAACATTTCACTTTATTTTTTTTTATATATGTTGATCTCTTTTGTTTAATTGTATTTAAGAATAAATAAAGTTTTATTTATTCTATTAATTATATAATTATAAAATAAAACATAAACATTGAAATTTGCCATATAAATAGAAAATAGAAAGCGAAAATTGTATACAAATAAAACATAAAACGACATTATTTGTATTACAGATAACACGTAAATATTATGTGTACTTATTCAATCCCTTAGAATATAATCATTCAACAACACTTGTAGAGAAGATGATCATAGATTTTCAATCCAAACCTTGTACAATAGAAAATTAACACAAAAACATTTAGACTTTTTCGATTCTGAAACTAAATAACGTAAGGTGTGTTACAAATGGTGAAAAATGATATATATAACACTAATATATATATACAATTAAAAAAAATTATCCGCAGGTAATATCATGATATGTAATAACATTATTTTTTAAGACATTATAATATATATAGGTTATATGTATTAATTAATAAATATAAATTATATAATAAAAATAATATATATAAAGGAAATATATATATATATATATATATAGAGGAATGTTCAAATGAGAACTTTGGATTTCTAAAGAAACAAAGGGACACTTGTAGACCACATATGATGTGAGTCACACGTAATATTAAATCATTTCTGATTTAATATGATTTAATATTAAATCGGAAATGATTTAATATTAAATCGGAAATGATTTAATATTAAATCGGAAATGATTTAATATTATATGAGACTCACATCATATGTGGTTCACAAATTGTTCATTTGTTCCATAACATTTAGAAACTATATAAAGAATAGAAACTTTGGAAATCAATATAAAATAAAAAAATTCATAATTTTTTTTTCATCAAAAATTATGATTTAAGATATTGTTTCACATATGTTTGTGTTCATAGGAAAAAAATTTATATATGAATAAAAAAACAATGATTTACTTATTTGTTTTATCCTATTAATTTTGTTTCATATGTGAAAGTAAACCAACGTTTTTTATTCTCATATAATGTTTTTTTCCTATGAACATAAACATATGTGAAACTATATATCTTAAATCATGACATTGATTAAAAAAAATTATGAAGAAAATTGTTTTATATTGGTTTTTCTCTTAGTTTAGAAAATTTTTACTTTTCGTGGAGGTTCTAAATGAAGAAACCTCTATATATATGTATGTATATTTAAACTTAAAATAATAATAAAGATAGATAATAAATAATAATATTTATATATTTAATAAAAATCGTAATATATATAGGATGTATTAATTTGGAGATGGAACCCCATAAAGACTTTTGGGAGCCATGGCCTTCCCGCTTTTTGACTTATATACTATGTATGCCATTAAGAAAATATATTGGATTGGTAGCTCCAATGGTTAACGTTCTTTACCTACTACATCCATAAGGTCTCCAGATCAAATCCCATGAGCCTTATTTTTTAAGTTCTAATTTTGCTTTCATACACTACAACTTTAATATCAATATATATAAAAATCAGTTTAAAAATATAAAAAAAATCCACACTACAATTTTAATTATTAAATATATATAATTTAGTTTTTTTAAAATAATAATAATGTCTAAGTTGGTATATAGGCTATGTTTGGCAAACTAGCTGATTATCTAGCTTATGACTGATAAGCTAGCGTATGACTTATAAGGTAGCTGATGACTTATAAGCTAGCTGGTAGCTGATAAGAGAGCTGATGAATAAATTATGTTTGGCGAAAACTAACTTATGAGCATGTGAAATGACCAAAAAAGGTATGTTGAAAATAAATAAATAATATTAGTTAAGGATATAATTGGAAAAAGTGTCAAAAAGCTCCTCATAAGCTACTCCAAGTAGCTTATCGATAAACTAGCTTATAAGCTGACTTATAAGCTAGCTTATGTGCATCTAAACGATTACTCAAAAAATAAGCTAGCTTACAAGTCAGCTTATAAGCTAGCTTATTTTTGCCAAACGATACCATAGTATTATATTAATAAGCTAAAGGTTTTGTCTTATTAGTTTATAATAGTACAAAAAATTTAACATGTTTGTATTACTATTTTTCAATTAATAGTTTAAAGGTTTTGGGTTTTAGAGGTTGCTTATCCAAATACTTACTCGATAAGTGCTTACCAGTAAAATTTGATACTATCATTTACCTTGTTCGGTAAGATTTTTACTCCATCAAAATGAAATCGTATGCAACAATTTTCCTGGTAAACACTAATCGAATAAGAGTCGTCACATTTACTTACAAGGTAAGACTCTTAAGTCTTAATTCTTACAATCGTTCTTATTAGGTAAAATTATCGGTCCTTGGCATGTCAATCCGATAAGGTAATATGACTTGATAAATGAATATTGGGTATACGTTTGGGAAACGAGCCCTTAGTCTTTCATTAACAAATTTTCTCTAAAATTTAATATTAAATCATAGAAAAAAAAGAATAAAAAAAGTTACCTAATTACTATTTGGATCTCTAAAATTTTGTAACAATATATTTTCGGCCCCCGAGATTACAACAGTCGTGTTCCGTCCCTGTATTAATTTAATAAAAATTAATTGAATTATATATATAATAATAATAAAATATAATATATTTTATAGTTAATTATTGATAACTTATTGACATGTTGCTTTTCAATTTCCAAAACAATTACACTCCTATTAAAGAGGTGTCATTAGCACTCATTTTTTTTACCTAATTGGGTTGGACTTCTAACGGAAATTGTTATCTAGGTGACAAATTAAGAATCTAAAATTAATTTTCTACAAATTGAAAGAATGTGAATCTTAACAAATGACTATCTAAATTAAAATATTCTACAAATAGGAGTGTGTACACTTCAAAATATGTGGTTAGTAAATCGAGAGTTACTCCCCGCTTTTCCCCATAATTTTACATCTTTGCAAGTTCATTATTGTAACTATTAATTGAGAAAGATTGAAAACCACCTTCTTCTTCTTTAGCACTTGAGTTGGTTTGGTTTTTTATGCCCATATGAAGTTTTAAAAAAAAGGTCACTTGAGCAAAAGTTGATTCTTCAACATACTTTTAAGCATGCGGCTTTACATGCATTTTTGGGATATTATGGGGCCATTTGGTTCACAGAAATAAAATGAATTTGGGGGGATTTAGATTTCAAATCCATTCCAATCCTATGTTTGGTTTGTTGGATTGTCCGGATTTGAAATCCTACAAACATAGGATTTTGAAGTCCTTCGGAAATGTTCGGGATTTCATGGGATTTCATAGGATTGTATGAAATAAGATTTTAAAAAAATTTGTTTTGTGATAATTGATTAATAAAAATGTAATATAATTATTTTCATAATTATTTATAACTTTTTTATAAATTATTTATAAATAATAGAATCCAATCCCATTCCAATTCCTACAAACCAAACACATAAAAGGATTTCAAAATCATTCCAATCCAAATCCTTCCAAATCCATATCTCTTAAAAACAATCCCGCAAACCAAACGCACCCTATATATATGTTTGCTCATGATTCTTATTAGGATAGTTTTTCCAACTACATGATACCCAATATTTTATTTAGTTCTCCTTGCTGTGTTTTTGACATAGGATTTGGATTTCGTACAAGGATTTAAAATCGGAGGGATTAGGAATCTTTGGTATGTTTGATTTGTAGGATTTGAAATGGAATTCTATTATTTGTAAAAAAATTATAAATAAGTTCAGGTTACCTTTCTCATGTTAAAGAGTAGAATATCTTTAGTTGAAATTATTTATTAGTCACGAATATATCAAGTGGACTGTATGTTTATTTAACAGATTTAAAAAAATAATTGTCACGAATATTTTATTTTAAAGTACAAAATAACCAGATTTTAAAAAATAAAATATTATTGTGTAAAATATTAGGGTAACCCACAAAATCAACTAATTATATATTTAGTTGATTGAATAATTATTCAATTTTAATTCCTTTTCAAAATCAAGTCACTGTTGAGCTTGGCGGAAGATTCACACACACACATTCACAGACATACACACTTTCTAATTTGAAAAAAATGAAAAATAAAAAGTGGTAGAAAATGTGTTTGGTTGTGCAATTTCTATCACTTTTTATAGTAGAAAGTGTGTGTCTGAATATGTGTGTGCATGTGAAAGTGTAAGTTTGTGTGAAAATAAAAGTGTGTGTGAAAATGAAAGTGTGTGTACCCATAAGTACAATGATGTTCTATTGGCTTCTTCCCTATTGTAAGACCCTTTCTCTAGGGCACTGAGAGAGACCATATACATGAAATAACCATATTATGTATGCCACATCTATTTTGTTTAAGATGGAATGGAGTACGACACTAGCTTCTGCTGTTAGTGACTTATATTTCATCAGTTAAAGATAATTGTATGTTCTTGTGAGAAGAAAGAACAAAACAGGCAGAAATATAGGGTAATAACACGAATTTCAGATTGAAATGAGAATATTGTACTAATTTGCAGGATAAAAGGTTGAGTTTTCTTGAAATTGTCATAGCAATTTTATGGTTTTACAACCTACACCTATGCTTGTTTCTAGCAATACTAATTATTCAGACTATAATATGTATTCAGTAGACAGCTGAAAGGGGAAAAAAATATAAACATATTTCATGCCAAGGGATGTACCGTATTATTGCAGAGAATTCAGTCTTTTGCATCTGCAATTCCTCCTGGTGTTATCTGAAATATGTGATATTTTGTCAAGGAGAACATAAAAGGGTTAGTTAATATGTGCATATAAAATGGTGTGTGTAAGGATATTGCTTCAGACTCTGGGAGATTTGGTGCGTCAAAGACTTTGCAGACACGCTGTTCACCTTTGCCCTTTCTAAACATCAATCTAACTGTGGCTGCATGAGCAAGAACATGCCCACCTGCTGGTTTCTTTGGATCTGATATGAATACTCCTCCACCTGGATCAGCTATTACTGCAACATATATATATATATATATACAAAATTGACCATCTAAGATTTTCATCATTAATTAAATAAATAATAAGGTTTATTGGAAGGCCAAATTGTTTCCAAATTTATTAGTGCAGTAGAACTAGAACCTTGGTTTGTCATGTACACTGCTACGTTGAATTCCTCTGCAATCTTTGTCAACCGGGAGAGCATCTGAGCCAGCTTTTGCTGTAAAAGTTGACATATGCATGAATTATGTTAGTTTTGAACATAGATATAAGAATAACAATAAGGAGCAAGTTTTGTGAAAACTTTTCGAAAATGAGATGGGCAGTTAAACCTGGCGCTCTGCAAGTTCTCCTCTTCCTGTGAAATCTACTCGGAACAGAGCAATGACCGAGTCAACAATCTAGGAAATGATTAATTTCAGATTAGTTTCAGGAAAAAGGTAAATATTTGATTTATGAGGAATATTAGGCTCAAGAAAGACCCACCAGAAGTCTGAAAGGTTCTTCGGACATTTTTGCTGCCAACCCAAGGAGCAGGTTGTATTGATGCTCGTATGTGTATGCACGTGCATATATTATCTTCAATATATGTGGGAGAAGAAGCAATCAGTTAGCATGCAAAATAGCAAATATAGATTGAGAAAGAAACATCATTACGTTATCGAGTACAGCTCCAGCATCCATTCCAAACCTCTCAGCAATGGGTACAATACGATCAGGTCGGCTGCAAGCACATTTCGTTAAGGAATGACAAGCAGAGAGGATCATATTTGTCTCAGGGCTCATTGACGAAGTTAAAGTAACAAAGGTAAAAAAAACAACTGGATTGAAATAGGAGGAATTGAGGAACAACAAGGATACAAAGTTCCCTCTGTGTCTATATAAGCAACCTTTCCATTCCCCCCTTTCATGTTAGTAGGAAGCTGCATCGATAAAAAGAGGATTAGTCAAGCACAAAACAAGAGAGAACGAGTACCAGTCGCAAAAAGTTCTAAATACTAAACAAGAGAGAACGAGCACTAAACAATTTCTATTGTCGAGGATGGCCCTTGAAATAAAGTGAAGGTAAATATGTAATAGAAGTTTTTAAGTAACCTATAGCAAATTACGAGTTGAACAGTTCTCCTTAAAAAGGAGAAAACCAGAAGCAGTAACATGCCTATTCCATCATTTGTGACATTGAAGTCTAACAAACCCAAGTTATCACAACTTAAGTAACCTCAAGATAAGAGAGAGAACCTGTGTAGAAACGCAGAGAGTATGCGCCAGCTGTGTCTTTCCAGACCTGGATTGTAGCATTGATGATAAGGGTATTTAAGGAGAGATCATGAATATTCATACAAATTACAGATTACAGTATGTTCGATCTCACCTGAACTCCCCAAAAGCTTCTGTAATCTGTAGAGTTTCAATACCACCTTTTACCAAGTTCATATAAAATAGTTAATGTCATTACATCTTTTATATTTCCATGAATGAAAATCGAGTTAGTTAATATATAAGACACAAGAACTCAAAGCTCTACCTCCTAACAGTTCATCAAGAGCTTGACTTCCAGTAGTGATCCGGACAACAGCCTTCCTCTGTTTTAACAAAGGATGACAGAGTACCATGCAATTTATAAGATAACTCAGGTATTTAGAAAGTCAACACAGAACGTTATAAGCATTTGCGGATAGAAATTAAACAAACGAGTATCTTACTCGAAGCAGAGCATCACTTCCAGTGATATAGCCAAAATTCTGAATAAGAAAAGGTGTCAAAAACACTTGCACAGTATAAGAATAAGATCTAACAAATTGAAACTTATAATATATAAACAAAGCACTCACCACTATCTTCTCGGCAGCTTCACATATTTTATCAACTTTAGCCTCAGATAGACCTTTTATACCAGTCAAGCTCTGTAACATAAAATGATTTAGAGCCAAAAACTACCTACTACTAGTCAATGATAATCCAAGCGAGTGCAGATTCTAATCACCTTCTTCGTGTGCATCATCAAACCATTGCATGTATATATTCCTGCATCTTGGAGCTTCTTGACATCTCCAGCATTTATTCCATGAGAAGTGACTGAATAGACATATATACAATATCCTTTCACACTTGACACCAAATGTTCAGCCTAATTCTAGCTCTCTATCCATGAAGGAATGTAAAACAAAGTACGTGTACAGACTTAACTAAGAATCAATCATGCAAGTTAAAACTGGATAGACATTTGAACATTTGAAACGATGCTTAGACCATAGATCATTTACACACACCCACACACCGATTTCAATTCACTTGAGACAATCAAATCGAATTAGTACGAGTTCGGTTCAGTAAATTTGATCAAATCCATAACGATTGCAATATTTGATAGAGAAATAAAATCTATACGAACGAAGTCCTTGTTTGGATAACAAATAGCAACAATACGAATAACAGTCAGAATTGTAGTGTAACTCCAAAAAACGAAGAGAAATCCAGAAAAAACTGAAATAGAAATTATATAAGTATGGAATTACGCTTATCAATGGCTTCAAATAGATCTTCATCGTCCTCAATCTCTTCACGCTCCACGAGCTGCAATTGGCTCTGTTCTTCGGATCTGGAACAGAAAACGTAAGCAAAATCATCAGCTAATCACTTACAATACGATATCAAAAACATCCTTCCAGATTCAGTAGCGTGTATAAATCAACTTAGAAGAGTAGAGATTGACTTGAATGCTAGCATTTTTTAATCGAATGCAAACTGCAACTGCAAACTGAGAGAATGTGGTTGAGAGAAATGAAGAGGGAAACCCCGTTTTTGCCTTAGAAATTTTAGGAGGGGAAATGTAAACGACCGAATTGATTGTTCTTATATAAGTGGAAGTGTGGAACTTTTTTTTTTCTTTTTTTCTTTTTTTTTTTCTTTTCTTCTTCTTCTTGTGGAACTTTTTTTTTTTTTTTCTTTTTTTTTTCTTTTCTTCTTCTTCTTCTTTTGGGCAAAGCAAAAAATAATAACTTACTTTCATAAGTTTCTTTATTATAACATTGTGCTTTCAGTTTTACTTATTACAGCAATGTACTTTCAAATTATTTTTTATTAAGGCATTGTACTTCAAAAAATTTACCCGTTATAGCAGTTGGTAACTTGTTACATTTTAAACAAGTTAACCGTACTTTTTTTTGCTTACATGCTTAAATACGATGACATGGATAATATGTCATATGATTACATGACATTAATAAAAAAAAAATCTTGTAATTTTTATTAAAAAAAATTCCCACTTTCTCTTCTGATTATTCATATCTCATCCGGTTTATATTATTCTTAATTATCTAAAAAAAAATTAGTAATTTTTTTAAGTCTATCACTTTTAAAAAAAAATCACTTTTACTAAATTGTATGCAAATTAAATATTTTAAAGTTACATTTTTTTGACAAATATGATATTTTGAGGCTGGGCCGGGTTAGATGACCTAACAGCATTCTTTGAAAAGAAAATCTAATTTATAAATATTTTCATGTAATAAGTGTAAATGTAATTACAAATTTATATTATCAAGACTAGAATTGTGTCTAAGAAATTCAGTAAACATCTCAATTTAACATATATCATCTGTAAATCTGTAAGGGAGCGTTTGGTACGATGAACAGAATGAAACAGAACAGAACAGAACAAGCTTGTCCCATGTTTGGTGTGATAAAATGTTGGACTAAGTGGAACTAAGTGGAACACATGTGGAACAAGGTTGTTCTATCCTACCCCCCTAGAACTAAGTGGAACAAGGATTAAATGACCATTTTACCCTCTAACCAAACACACACACACACACACTCTCTCTCCCCCCCCCTCTCTCTCTCTCTCATCTCTCTCTCTCTCCTCTCTCTCCCTCCTCTTTCTCTCTTTCTCTCTCTCTCTCTCCTATCTCTCCAATTCTCTCTCTCTCTCTCTCTCTCCCTCCTATCTCTCCCATTCTCTCTCTCTCTCCTATCTCTCCTCTCCCATTCTCCCTCTCTCTCTCGTCCCTCTCTCTCTCGTCCCTCTCTCTCCCCTTCTCTCCCCTCTCTCTCGTCCCTCTCTCTCTCTCTCTCTCTCTCGTCCCTCTCTCTCTCTCTCTCTCTCTCTCTCTCTCTCTCCTCTCTCTCTCTCTCTCTCTCTCTCTCGTCTCTCTCTCTCTCTCTCTCTCTCTCTCTCTCTCTCTCTCTCTCTCCTCTCTCTCTCTCCTCCCTCTCTCTCTCCTCTCTCTCTCTCTCTCTCTCTCTCCCCCCTTCTTTCTCTCGTCCCTCTCTCTCTCTCCTCTCTCTCCCCTTCTCTCTCCTCTCTCTCTTCTACCCCTCTCTCATCTCTCTCTTCTCTCTCTCTCCCCTTGTCTCTCCTCTCTCTCTCTCGTCCCTCTCTCTCGCCTTCTCTCTCCTACCTCTCTCTCTCATCTCTCTCTCCTCTCTCTCCCCCGTTGTCTCTCCTCCCTCTCTCTCTCTCTCTCCCCTTCTCTCGTCCCTCTCTCATCTCTCTCTCCCCTTCTCTCTCTCTCTCTCTCTCTCCTCTCTCTCTCTCTCTCATCTCTCTCTCCCCTTCTCTCTCCTCTCTCTCTCTCTCCTCTCTCTCTCCTCTATATATATATATTTATATATATAGAGGAAAGTTCAAATGTGAACTCATTTTTGGTTGTGAACGTGAGGACGAATCTCAGCCACTTTTTATCCGGTCAATAAAGACGGCTTTGACCTGGTTCCCCTCCTTTAATAATCTCCACCCTCCCATGAATCGCGTCAATCCTCCGTGATCGCGTCTACCATAACCGAAGATGTGTGGCTGAGATTCGTCCTCACGTTCACAACCAAAAATGAGTTCACATTTGAACCTAACCCTATATATATATATATATATATATATATATGTGTGTGTGTGTGTGGGGGGGGGGGTTATATGATAAAAAAACACTAAGCAACTCACTGGGGGTAAATTGGTCATTTTGTTATGTTCTGTCCTGTCCTGTTCCGTCATATCATGTTTTACCAAACGTGTAACAGCTGTTCCATCCTGTTTTGTTCTGTTCTGTTCTGTTCCGTTCTGTTCTGTTATGTTCTATCCTGACTGCGTACCAAACGCACCCTAAAGGATTCTCTAATATAAAGGAAATGAAAATATAAGGGTGCGTTTAGTTAGCGAAAACTATTTTCATTTTTCAAGAAAACGTTTAAAGAAAATGGAGTTCAATTTTCATTCTCAGTTTTCTATGAAAATTTTAGAAAACGCATTTAGTTGAAATGATGAAGTTTTCATTTTTCATTTTAGAAAATTAGAAAACGCGTTTGGTTGTGCATTTCTACCACTTTTCATTTTCCATTTTCCTTTTTTTTTCAAATTAGAATGTGTGTGTGTGTGTGTGAAAATGTGTGTCTGTGCGTGAATGTATGTGTGTGTGAAAGTGTGTGTGTATGTGAATGTGTGTGTATGTGTGTGTGTGTGTGTGAATGTGTGTGTGTCTGTGTGAAAGTGTGTGTGTCTATGTGAAAGTGTGTATGTGTAAATGAAAGTGTGTCTGTGTGTGTGTGCGTGTCTATGAAAGTGTGTATGCCTGTGAATGTGTGTGTGTGTGTGCGAAAGTGGGTGTGTGTGAAAGTGTGTATGTGGAAAAGTTTTTAGAAAACAAAAAATTGGAAAGTGATAAAAATAGTTTTCTTGGAAAAAAATTTGAAAATTGGACGAACTAAACGCGTTTTCCAAATTTTCATTTTCTCTAGAAATGTTTTCCAGAAAACACACACACACACACATGTTCACACACACACACACACATATTCACACACACACTTTCACACACACACACACACATATTCACACACACACACTTTCACACACACACACACCCACTTTCGTTTTCACACACACACATTCGCGCACGCGCGCGCGCACACACACACACACTCTTTCGTTTTCACACACACATTCGCGCGCGCGCACACACACATTCGCGCGCGCGCACACACACATTCGCGCGCGCACACACACACATACACTTTCACAAACACAAACACACATACACACAATTTCACACACACACACACACTCTTTCACTTCACTTTCACACACACACATTCACAGACACACACACACTTTCATAGAGACACACACACACACTTTCACAGACACACACACACACATTCACAGACTCACACACACACACTTTCACAGAGACACACACACTTTCACAGACACACACACACACATTCACACTTTCACACACACACACTTTCACACATACATATTCACACACACACACACACACATATTCACACACACACTTTCACACACACACACACACACCCACTTTCGTTTTCACACACACACATTCGGGCACGCGCACACACACACACACACACACTCTTTCGTTTTCACACACACACACACACACATTCGCGCGCGCGCACACACACACACACACACATACACTTTCACAAACACAAACACACATACACACAATTTCACACACACACACACACACTCTTTCACTTCACTTTCACACACACACATTCACAGACACACACACACTTTCACAGAGACACACACACACACACTTTCACAGACACACACACACACACACACTTTCACAGACACACACACACACACACATTCACACTTTCACACACACACACACACTTTTTAATTTGAAAAAAATGAAAAATGGAAAATGAAAAGTGGTAGAAAATGCACAACCAAACACCTTTTCTAATTTTCTAAAAATAAAAAATGAAAATTCCACCATTTCAACTAAACGCGTTTTCTAAATTTTTCATAGAAAACTGAGAATGAAAACTCAACTCCATTTTCTGAAAACGTTTTCTAGGAAAATAAAAACAGTTTTTAGTGACTAAATGCATCCTAAAAGATTTCCAGAAAAGCATTCAAGGAATCAGTTTGTCTCTATCTATGTTCCTTCCATTTGAAAACGAAAGGATCTCAAAGAATTGATCATTCTTTGAATTGTTGTTGGAAGTTCCAACTACAAAAAACGAATACGAAAAAGAAAAATTCATTAACATAATTGAAAGAGTCTCCATTAAGAAAAATAGTTGAAAAACTAAAATTCACAGTAACCAATATTTTCCCAAGTCTACCTGATTATGTTGTAAAGACTCTCGAGTCTTGACCAATACCATTGAACAAAAGCAAATGTGTAAAGGGAACAAAATGAACCCAACACACCTTTCACAAATTTATTTATCAAAAAATAGAGGATGTACACAGATATTTCCTCTATCCCAGTAACAGATTTTCATGAATATATTTTTTTTTTGGAAAGGTATCCTAGGATTTGTCTAGACTAATCCTTGACAATTTTAAGACTGCTAAAACATGCAGCCCTGAGATAATTCTCCGGTGGCCACAAGTTGTTTGCGTCTGGATTCAAACATGGGGTAGATGGGTTATCTAGCCTCATCCCCCACAAGTCTAATTGTTGAAACAATGAACTACCATTTCCATGAATATATTCATGGCTTACAAGTCAACTTTAAAAGAAAACACGTGAAAAGAGTAGGAAAAAACAAACATCCAACATCCCTACTGGCATCACATTGCAAACATACACACAACACAACTAATCCAACCATTGAATGATGGATCATACAACAACAAATAATAATAATAATAATAATAATAATGATAAAGAGCTAAACTAGCTTACCCTCTAAGACAAACAACCATTAAATTTAACTGTTCAAACAAACCCCCCAAAAAAAAAACAAAAAGATCGTGGTACGTGATAACAAAACCAAGTCATATAGAAAATTCCATAAAACCTCAAAAACACTCCATACAAAAAAGAAACAAACAAAGAGATTGTTTTAAGAAACATTGGATTCATGAGTACGGCCATGAACCCTCACCCGATATATGCAAGTATGAGTCGGGCTTCCATGATTCGACGTGAATTCTAGCCTGATTGTATCAATAACCACCACTTTTGGGTTCACATTGAAAGTCTGTGCGTTACTCTTTTCAAGATCGTATGTGAACTCAGTCAACAAATGCTTCTTTTCTGTAGTAGTATCATCTCGGTTATTCAACCATCCCAAAATCTTACAGTCTTTAGGAGCACTTGATCTATCAAATGCCACACTCTGTACATAAAACAACATTAAGTCATCAAATGTATGTATGTTTAAAGCATACTACTTGTAAAAGAGATGGATAATGTAAGTATGTAAAAAGCACACCACTTTCTTAAAAAAAGCTTAAAACTTGTTTGATATGTTGTTATCGTGAGCCATTGATGTGTTGGTTAGGATTGCTTAATTTACCTACAAGAACTTAACATGGAGTAGCTAAGAGAGCAAAACATTTGAACCTTTAAAGAGGGGGATGACGATTTCTAGAACATATGGATCTTTATAGAGAGAGACACCTTCTTAGCTTTTTAAAGAGTTTGGAAGGGCTTTAGACCATTCAGTGATTCTTGAGCCTTCAAATCCACCTCATATAGATTTAGGTAGAAGATGAATAATGGCATATGAGTTTTAAAGCAAAGCACTGTGAAGTTTCATCTTGTCACCACACCACCTAAGAAAAGTAATACCAGGACTTCAATTTGCAACACAAATAGGGCCTTCTGTGAGGGTCAGAACTTAACTCGACAAGGTTTGTAATTGCTATGTAATGTAGCTCCAGCCGACCATTTGACCCCTGATTATTTTTTCAATCATTTTTATCCCTTTTGTGGAAAATATTACTTTTCTTTTCAAGTACATATCCATCATCGCTCTCTCTCTCTCTCTCTATTGGTTAAATATCAAGAATATTTCTTTCTCAATGGTTATCTTAAATACATGGATTAGCCATCGAGTTTTTCTGTTAAAGAAAGTTCTCCGAGAGCTTGGGCATTTTTTTCCATGTTTTCAAGTTATATCTGTCTCTGAGAATGAAATGATAATAATGTTTTACGTTCATAAATGCTTATGGCTTATCAGTCTTGTTGTGTATATATATGGGCCAGTATACGACTAGTAACAAAACTCGACTATGGGACTGTTACATATCGCAAATATTGTGATTAAGTTTCTATCTCATAAATTGGGCATAATATATACATGTGCTCCAACTTGAGGAGACATGTTAATAAATACTAGTTTCTTTCATACCTCAGTGCATTATTTTGTTATTCTCGACCCAAAAGTCTATTTTATATGGGCATTTGTTAGTAATAAAGTATCATTTCAGATCGTCAATCCGTACATGTTAAAAGAACATAAGCGTGTCTCAAAGCATAAAAAATTTACAGGCTAAAGATGAGCATCTCTTTTTTCAAAGCATGTATTGTTATATATGAAAGAGAAGCTGGACAGGGTATACTAAGCAACATTTGATAAGGTAAAATGGACCTATCAAATTAGTTGCTAAGAGACTTGACAATTGAAAAGAATTGTTGCTAGCAAGTGGACATGGTTTATTCAGGTATTTGTATGCTTTATGCTTTCTGTGTTTTTATTTCTTGAAAAGTGAATTTCATTCATAGAATGTTCCTATTTGTCTGTAGGGTCAATTTATTCTACAAAGCATGCTATAGCAAATTGCCAAATTCACGTATCATGTGCTACGGCCTGTAGTTCCTTGACTTTGACCTTATTTCTTAACTCTTGACCACAAAAATAGAGCAAAACGGAATCAAAAAGCATGGTCTTGGCATCTAAAGATGAATGGAACTTCAAAGACAGCAACAGAAATGAGAGAATGATCAAAGAAGAAGCAAGACCATGTAACATGTACTTTTTATCTCTTTCATACAAAACTATCTTCTTGTATGTAATTCTATGTGTGATGTGTTCATCATATGTATCTAAGTGTTATATATGACGTATTGACGTGTTAAAGCACATTGTTACCATCATTTTTTCACAAGTTTCTACTGTTCTAACATTTTTATGTATGAACTATGACGACAGCTGGTTATTTTGTTGGTTAATTTTAGACTAGTATATATGTATATATACACATACATACGAGAGGTTGGGTTTCAGTGAAAATGGAAGTTATGGTGAGAAGGGATCTTCACCCTTAGATTGAAGATAAACACTAATGAGATGCATTGGATCAAGCGCAATTCATGGGGTGAGGGTGAGATTAAAAGCAATCAAGGGTCTAGATCCCTACTTAATCTTAAGTATAACTCACACGATCCTTTGTCTACATATGACTATGTAAAATGTAAACCTTATCTAATCCATATTCTCAGCATGTGAGAGGAATATTTTACAAAACCACATATAAAGCTTGTACCCCTAGAATGGTTTGAATTTTCTTGTTGAGTGTCATCACTCATTGTTTGTTTCTAGGCCATACTACACATGAAAAAGGAAGCAACAGGTAAAGAAAGAAGAAAGTGAGCATGTAGTTGCTATTTGTGAGACCTAAAAGCAGGTGATCCTTGACACTAGCTAATAGCTATTAATGTATCATGCTTAGTTATAAAGCATGATGTTGACAGGCTTTTTAGCAGATA
The DNA here is from genome assembly GCA_036898165.1 of Silybum marianum. Classification (NCBI taxonomy): domain Eukaryota; kingdom Viridiplantae; phylum Streptophyta; class Magnoliopsida; order Asterales; family Asteraceae; genus Silybum; species Silybum marianum. The sequence goes on along the minus strand of CM072533.1, from coordinate 32,091,416 downwards.
GCCTTTATGGCAGATGTTATATGTTTTTATAGAAGTTAAGAGTTAGTTGTTAATGTGTTAAATTTTATAACTTCTACCAGATTTCACCTTTTCATAGTTTCTTTTGAATTTACTTACAACCCATAGTAGGATTGTGCAATTAACTCCAGAATATTTGTTAATTGTAACATTAAGCTTGAGTTGTTGTGCAAAGCTAAAAATTTAATTCATATACTAAACCAAGCACAACAAGAAGCTTGGTTGAGATTTAAAGTAGTTCTAAGGACCTTCAAAATTGCAAGTTGCTTTTAGATGTGCTTCATCTTGGTTAATATATCATTAAATCTTGGTGTCATCTCCTATCTCTCTTTACCTAATTATATTGCTTATTAAAAAAACTCATGTTTGATGATTAAATGAGGACTTGGTTTAATTTCCACATCGAAATCAATCTTGAATTCATTGAAATTGATCATTTAAGTAGGTTTTGAAGTTAAATAAGAATTAAACATTAACACAACTCAGAGTGAACCAGAATTAAACAAGAAAGAAACTATAATAAAAAGATTAGAATAAACCTTGGAAACATGTTCAAGAGTAATAGCCTCTGGAACAATGGCAGTCCTAAGCTTGATCTCAACAAAACCATTGTTTCCTTTTAAAGGGAAACATTCACCAGGCTGCCCAAAACTTGGTTGCAACATCTTCACAGCATCACTTCTTACGCCCCCAGTGAACCAATTACTAACCCTGTTAGAACCAAGAAAAGCCTCAGAGTGCTTCAACACCATTGCGCCCCCGGTTGCCACTGCGTAATCAACCCTACCAAGCCCATCAGCAGCATGTTTTCCTATTTCTTTCTCAACAATTTCTCTAGCAAAAGCCCTAATTTCATCCAGTTTTAACTCCCCAATATCATCAACCCCTTTTTTCCCTTTGAATTCCTCCACAAATTTATCAAACTCATCTTTCGATAACCACTCAGTAGCAGCCATTGATTTCTCCATGCTTTCAACCCTTCCATCTAACTCACTAAACCGACTAGAAAACTCAGCACCTTCATCATCAATTCTTTTACTTAATTCACTTTTCAATCCAGCAATCTCGTTCTCAATCTTCCGATCCACAACTTCAACCTGAACTTGCATCATCTTGGTTGTAGTCTTCAAGAAGGCCTCCACTTCCGCAATCCTTCTTTCGTAATCAGAAGAAGGAATAAGAATGGAATCGTAACCGCCGCCTCCTTGATTGAACGCAAGTCTACGAATCATCTGAGCCAAAAGCAACAGTACAAGTAGAAGAGCAAAATTCTTGACAATCACACTGACAGCCGTCTTCCATGGAGGCCTCGAAGAAGAAGAAGAAGAAGGGACGCTTCCTTTCTTAACAACGGTTCGCTTCTTCAATTTGGTAGTTGAATTGGTGGGTAAGGTATTCTTAGATCTTTCAAGGACGGTTTCTGCTCCTACTCTTGCTCTAATTGAATGAGACTGATCTTTTCCTCTGCTGTTCTCGCCGCCGCTGACCGGAGAAGCATCAATTCCATCACTTCCGGCCAAATCTAAGCCTGATTTCTTCTCACCGGTGACTAGAGGTCTACGCAAGGAAGCAGCAGAAGGGTTTGCGGTAATTGATACAGTGGACGATGACATTTGAGGATTTGAACGCAGATTCGAATGGGTATTTGGAAATGGGAAGAACAACTAAGAGGAGACGGAAATCTCTAGGTTTAGAAACGAAATTTAGGAGGGAATTGCTTCAAGTTTTCGATGGAGAGAGAGAGAGAGAGGGTGAAGAATCACGTACACATCAAAAGACTAACAAAACCGAAGGGGGAAGTGGATGGCAACGCCTCTTCGATGAGCGGTTCCACGTTCAAAAATAACATTCACTGTTAATTATGTGATTTTGCTAAGTTTTCTTTTATTTAGATCCCTGAATTTTAATAAATATACACGAGACTTGTATGTTATTTTGTCGGTTAAATATGATTGTTAAATGGTGGTTTCATGAATAAAGTTAAAATTTAATGTCTATATCATTTCATTTCACCTTTACAACCCCCCTCCTCAAAAAAAAAATTATACTCGCAGAATACCACATCCACCACCGTCATCATCGTCCAGTTCCCGACGACCCTCCCCCTTCTATGTTTCCGATGGATTTGGTGCCCCAAACAAGTCGATTACACCAAATAAGTTCAATGAATCAAGATCTTGGGATTTTTCTTTATTTCACCATAACTTTCTCATTTCAACTCCGATTTGGATGATTCTTTTTGTTATGGTCTCGATTTTTGAAGCTCTTCAAGATGAGATGAAGATAAGTAAATGTTTTTTTGGAAGATTATAAAGCATTTGAGAAAGATAACCTCTTCATCTCCTTTCCTTTTATGTTAGGGTTTGGTGTGTTCTTCATCCCCACTCCTTTTCTTCCATCTTTGTCTTAGATTTTGGGTTCTTTGTGATGGAGAAGATATTTTGGAAAGATTTGGAGTTAGGATCCGGAAGATCTACTTGTAGATCTTAGCTCTTCACCAAAGGAAGTTCAAGATTGGGGTAAAACCTAGATTTAACCTAAATCTAGCAAGGTGAGTTCAAGTTACTTTGTGAAAACTATGTACTTGCCAAGATGTATATTTTAAAGTATTATTGGATTTTACTTTATACTTATCAAATGTGTTAAGTATTTGATGAAATTTGCCTATTTGGTATATTTGGTTATAAATCTTATGAAAGACAAATATTTGAGACTTTTAGACATTTTGTCAACCAAATACATATGTGGAATTATTTTGATGATTTATATTATAAATGGAGATTATTTTAGTGTTAATGCATATTAGTGTATTTGGATTGATAAATGCATATTGATATATTATGAGACATTTTGGAAATATAAATGGTTTGAAAAATGGAGTTCATTTGAAAAATAAATGGAGTTCATTGGAAATATAAATGGTTTGAGACATTTACATTTTGGAAATATAAATGGAGTTCATTTGAAAAATGGTTTGTCCCAAAATGAGGGTTTGAGTAAATCACACTTTTAGAGTATGTGTTTACATAAAGATGGGTTAAATGTGTTTTATTGCTTTTGGCGACCTTTATTTATTAGTCAACTGAATTGTCGAGCCTTTGGATTGATTATGACTTAAATGAGTCTTGAGGACACTTGTCCGATTTAAATTACTTTATATTGAACTTTTGGAATTATATGTAATTAAGACATATTTATTATGAAAAACACATGTATATATTTACTATAAATGTATAATATATTATTATATATATTTTCCAAATTTGAAAGTAATATTAAAGATAGATAAAAGACAAAATTATTCCTCACTTAACACATTGTTTAACGAAGTTAGTGACTAGGGATCACTTTTAGATCAAAATGAGAACCACAAGGATGCTTTTTAGACTTGTTCCGCTTTCATACTTTTTACCAAACCTTGGTGACCAAGATTAGAGTTTACTCGAATTTAACCAGTTTCTTCCATCTATGAAAAACTTTCTCAATTATACAGATATATCAGTTCAACCAGATAGTTCTATTCATACAACACTTAATGAAAAACCAACCAAACAACCCCTTATGTGTCGTTTGGTTTGTAGAATGTTTTTGGATGAAATGGAATCTACCAAAGAAATTTGACTATGCAACTTTGTAGTGCCATATCTCCTTCATAACTTCTTCAAAATCAGTGACTCTTATCTCAAAAGTTTCCTTTATGAGTTATGATTTCAATCCAACTGGAAATTCTGGAAAACACTTAGTAGAACTCCTCAAATGAGTGTTCTACTAACATGGTGTAATCTGCCATACTGGTTGTGACACATTGTATTGCATAAATTATTTGACCCCTTTTTACAACTCCTTAAAGCTTTAAATTTGGTCACAATGACCTTAACTCAGTAAGGTACCACAAATAAAACAATAGGGATTTTGTCATTCTTTAAAGTAGTTTATTTTGATCCTCTTTATACCCTAAAGTTTCTGCCAGAATAAGAAATTCTGGAAAGTTTGGGTTCTTAAACTTAAATCATTTAATGACCATTATTGGCACAAATATATGTATAGATGGTAAAAATCAAGGGTTTGAACTAATAAAAAGGGCATAAGTGCATTATATATATGACGGAGAAAATGGTTAACCGAGTTGGACAACTATGGACATCTATAGACATAAGACGTATTCACCCCCATAAGTAACTTTTTAGACACATAAGTGACCGGTTTGGGTATTTCTCTTTGATAGGGAAACGTTAGGCCGACGAGTAGGTGCGGATCGTGTTTTGTTAATTGGAGCTTTTGCTATAAGGTGAGTATGCACAACCCCATTTTTAAAGTATTTTTTACATTTTGGGGTGAAAAGCATGATTAAATGAAATATTTGAGCTATTTGCATTATCGAATGTGAAATATTATGAAAATTGTTGTTTTTGGGCATTAAGGCATGTACACTAATAGATTGTATTGAGTAAAATGTTTCATAAAAGTTTGTAGACTACTATTAACTCAAGTGAGGAGCCGAGGGTAAATGTGGATAACGCTATTTGGACGAACAATCCGACCTAAAAACCGACAAGTAGGGGTGTGGATAGCAATCCCACCTGGAAACTACAGGTAGGGGTGCACTATACTTAAAAGGAAGATTCTACACATGTGGACTTTAGGTCCACCGCTGAGGTAGAAAGGTTCTACACATGTGGACTTTAGGTCCACCGCTGAGGTAGAACTAAAAAGAAGGTTCTACACATGTGGACTTTAGGTCCACCGCTGAGGTAGAACTAAAAAGAAGATTCTACACATGTGGACTTTAGGTCCACCGCTAAGGTAGAACTAAAAATATTTTTGTGGTCGAAGGTTTAGTGGTGGCTCATTACTTACTATTAATTAGGGTACAAAAATGCCTTGAATGTTTTAAGATGAAAAGTTATCAAGTGCCATAAAAGTTATTTTGCTCAATATTCATTTACGCAAAAGATTTTTATAATATTGAAAACCTGTGAACTCACCAACTCTTTGTAGTTGACCTTGTTTTATTCATGCTTTTCAGGGGTAAGAAAGGATAAGTGAAAATGCTTGTGTTTGGGGCGCATCAACATCAACCACGTTTAAATTTGAAATCATTTTGAAGAACATCTTATTTCTTTTATTTTGTTAAAACTTGAACTTGTATGATGTAATGTTCAGTTTTATTTTGTTATGTATTTGATTGGACAATTGGTGTTGTTATCGCTCTATCGCTATGAAATCTTGAACTATCACTCCCTGTGTTTCCGCTTTAGCGGGGTGTGACAGAGATTGAGACAATGAACTTATGACCCCAAAATACGCAACATCATGTGCAAATAAAATACGAAATCAAATGATGTCAAATATGTTTGAATCCCGCGCACTTGATATACACTTATACTATTCTCGCAATCATCTTCAATATATTGAAGCACCACTGTTGGGTCACCGATGATTTGGTGATGAACCACCTTCCTTTATATGATTTATTTTTTATAGGTTCTTTTGAAGGTCTGAAATATGCTTCAAGGTTTGGAAAATCAAAGACTATCCAATCAAGGGTTGTACATCAAAAATTGGAATTTTGGATGTACCAACTAACTTCAATATTCAGATCAAATTGCCAAAGTCAAGATTGGGTCACCAATATAGTGGGTCACCGATGGTACACTTTTATGTCATGAAAGTGTTGGGTCATCAATACAAGATAAGGTCATCAAGTTTGTACTCATGGTCACCGACACTATTATCTTGGTCACCGAAATTGCAGGTATCATTTTTAAGGCTGTGATATCAAGTCACAAATATAAGGATGTACACTTTCAACACTTAGTGAAAAATGAAGTTCACCAAGCAATGTGTACACTTATCAATTCCAGCCTTACAAGGTAGCCACCGATGTGATACATAGTTTCATGTATCACTTAGCAATTTTAAAGAGATAAATTCTTGACTCACAACAAATGCAAGATACGTGGGCAGCAAGAACTTGGGCACCAAACCTTAAATTCAGACATTCTCTTTTATTCTTATAAAAGGGATGTTTGTCTTTTAGCTAAAAGGTTTGATGGGACTTCACAGAGCATGAAGAAAAAGAGATAAAGTTATCTGACATTACGTGTTACAAAGAATGGTTCATCCATTATTCTAGTACAAAAGAAGTGGTCTCTTCCTTTGTCCATCAGATATACTTCCAGCTAATGAATCCTTGACAGCTGTCCACATGCATCCCATGCATGGGCACTATAAAAGGAGATGAAGCCCTTCCCATATATCTCACGCTTTCAACAAATCTTCGAAGTGATTATTTGTTTGACTCCGGCAATCCTGTGTGTTCTAACAGTCTTGTTTTAACTTCCTTAGTGTATAAGTTAATTACTGTTATCTGTGTGTTTAGTTTGTTATAATAGTGTGTCTATTCTTTTCCGCAACAAAATTCTGTGTGTAAATTTTTAATATTTATATTAAAAAATTTAAAAAGAGTATATTCTGTGTGTTTGTATTCAACCCCCCCCCTTCTACAAACCCTCACTTGCTTAGCCATCTCCCTTTAGGGACTAACAAGTGGTATCAGAGCAGTTGGTTTAATTCAATAAACTAGATCTGTGATGGCTACTACTTCAAATGTTGATGGTACTTTGCAGACCTCCTCCAGTAGTACATATGATTTAGGATCCTTGGCCAAACCTCCAAGGTTCAACCCAAGTAACTTTGGGTTATGGAAAAATCGTATGCTACTATTCTTGGAAGGGATCAATTGCAGGTATCTCAACATTCTCAGTGAGGGACCTATTGTTCCTAAAATATGGGCTCGCTTTGGCCCACAAAAAGACGCTGAAGGAAAAGACAGAGTCAGATGATGAAAGGAGTGATAAAACTGGCAGATATATCATCAAACCTTCAAACAAATTTAGTGAAGATGATAAACGCCTAGTTGCTCTAGACACTAAAGTCAAATCTGCTCTTGCTGTATCTCTTTCTAATGAAGTGTATCACTCTCTTCTTAACCTCTCCACTGCAAAAGAAATGTGGGACACTTTGAGTGTCTTATATGAAGGCACCAAAGAAGTCAAGAAATCTAACAGGATCTGTCTTGTTAGAAAGTATGAACTTTTTTCCCATGAAAAAGGAGAATTTCTCTCTACCTACTTTAATCGTTTTAACTGTCTTCTCAATGATCTTAAAGTTATTGGACGAGTTTATAATAATGAAGAAGTTCTCTGCAAGTTCATGGATTGCCTCCCAGACTTCTGGGAAACCATATGTACTTGCATCAAGCAAACCAAGGACTTAGAAATAATGCCTTTAACTGCTCTTTATGGAACTATTCTCCATTATGAACAAACCAAGAACCAGAGATATCAAATCTTATAAAAGATATCAAATCTTCTTCTGTTGCTTTAATAGGTGATTCAAAATCTTCTTCTTGTGTTCCTAGAATCACCTATCCTTTTTCTGAATCTGAAAACGATATTAAGGAAGATTCTTCTCATCTATCAGATGCGTACTATAGTGCTGCTGATAATGAAGGAGATGAATCAGCCATTGACATACTTTCTGATAGTATGGCAATGATTGCTGGAAACCTTAAGAATAAAAGATTTTTTTCAAACCGTTCTAAATTTCATAGAAAACCTTTTTCTCAAAAACCCTCTTCTGACAAAGCAAATGAAGAATGCTTCAATTGTGGAAAGAAGGGTCACTTTGCTTCTGAGTGCAGATCAAAAGCTTCCTCTAATCTCAAATCTTCTTCTTCTTATGGCCATGACTTCTCCAAATCAGCTTCTAGGAAGCCTGAAGAGAGAAATAGCCACTCTTCTAAAGAAAATCCTGAATCAAAAGAAACCTCTAGATATAAGAAATACAAAGCTAAATATAAGAGGGAAAAAGAAAGAAACCAAAGTAAAGGTAAAACTTTGGTTGCTGAGGCTCATTGCTGGGAGGATGAGCAAACTTCTGAGAGTGAGAGTGAGTATGTCACAAAGTGCCTCATGGCCAAAATCGATGAGTTGGAAGACATGGAAAAGTCACTCTACACTGCTCTTGTCTCTGCTGAGGGATCTGCTTCAGGAACAAAGCCCCAGGTACATCCCTTTACCTTTCTCTCTGCTGATCAAAAGGTTGATGCCTTTGATTCTTTAACTATTGACTTTTGCAATTTAAAGGATCAAAAGAAAAAAGCTGACATACACATTAAATGTTTAAATGATCAACTTCTATCCTGCTTTTCTAAACTCAAGGACTTTGACAAAATGAAAGCTGATCTAGAAAACCTAAGTTATTTAAATGATAGCCTTTCTTAAGAGAAAAATAAAGATATCCAATACTCTTGAAAAAGAACAGGAGGTTCTTTCTAAGTGGACTAAATCTTCAAAAAATCTAGAAAAGATTCTTCTAGATCAAATCTCTTGTAAGGACAAGTCTGGACTTGGATATGGAAAAGATGATCCTCAACCTTCCGACTTTCCAATTCCATCATCTGAGTGTCAAGGCTTTCCTGCTGGTTTCTTCTCCGATGACGATGATGATCTTTTAGATTACTCATCTAAGGATTCTACTTCTGTCCATTCAATAGATTTGCTAGACATGCTAAAAGTAGAGTCCAATGCCAAAAAGTTTGGAGTCTTTGTTAAAGCTAAAGAATCCTCTCCTGAGTCTTCAAAAGTTTCAACTCTTCCAAGCTCCTCTTCTTCTCCCAAACCTATTCAAAGACTTTTAAATGCTCTAAGGCTTCATGAGTCAAAGTACTCCCATGAGCCGTTAAATGTTCCTGAGTATCCTTCTCTAAAAAGATTTTCTCCTCAAAAGAAAAATTTTCTAAATCAAAATTTTCATCTAAAAGGAAATCTCAAATAGTTACTGATCTTATTCCTCGATCAGTGAACTTGAAGAAATCAAGAAATCCTGGTAAAGGCATTCTTGGGCCAAGACCAGGTGTCGGTCACCCCTCCTCTTCTCAGTCATCAACTTCTGTTCAAAGTTTTTATGATATGGACTTTAAAAGGGCTTTTTCTTTAAAGAAGTGCTACAATTGTGGCAATACTCTTCATCTTGCTAAAATTTGCCTAAAAGATTTGGATCTTCGCAGAAATAAAATGCCTTCTAATCTCAAAGGACCCACCTCAAAATGGGTACCAAAAGTCTAAATTTGTTTTTGGGTGCAGGTACCAAACAAAGATCATATATGGTACATGGACAGCGGTAGTTCAAGACACATGACCGTAAACAAACTTCTTCTCTCTAACTTCTCAAAAGAAAAGGGACCCACTGTTTCCTTTGGAGGAAATGGAAAAGGGGTCACCAAAGGATATGGTACCATATCAAATGGAACCATCACTTTCTCTAAAGTAGCTCATGTTGAAGGGCTAATGTACAATCTTCTAAGCATCAACCAAATATGTGATTTGGGTTATACGGTCATGTTTCAGCTGTGTGTATGCTTGGTCTTTGATGTGCAGAATAAGATTGTACTAGCAGGAACCCGACTGAACGATGTATACATAATCAACATGAAGGAAAGTGCAATTGGAGAAGCTGTGTGTCTCCTCTCTCAAGAACTAGCCAAACAAAGTTGGCTGTGTCATAAAAGGTTCTCTCATCTAAAATTTAAAACCTTGAATAAACTTTCCAACAAAGAGCTGGTTGTTGGAATACCAAAAATATTTTTTGAGAAAGAAAAGCTGTGTGAAGCATGTGAAAAAGGAAAACTCACCAGAACTTCCTTTAAAACAAAACAATGCTCATCTCTCTCTCAACCTCTTCAAATGCTTCACATGGATCTGTGTGGTCCAGTAAGCACACCTAGTCTAGGTGGTAAAAAGTATATGCTAGTAATCGTCGATGAATTTTCTAGATATACTTGGGTGTTCTTTCTAAAACACAAAAGTGATGCTGCTGAAGAAATCATCAGGTTTACAAGAAAGATTGAAAATATGAATGGTAAACTGGTGAAGTCTATCAGAAGTGATAATGGCACATAATTCAAAAATGCTGCTCTAGAAGATTTGTTTGACCTAAAAGGAATCTCTCAGAACTTCTCTGCTGTACGTACTTCTCAACAAAATGGTGTTGTTGAAAGAAAGAATCGGATGATGTGTGAAGCTGCAAGATCAATGCTGAGTGAATCCAAGTTGCCAACCTATTTTTGGGCTGAAGCAGTTAACACCGCATGTTTTACTCAAAATAGGTCAATCATAGTCAAAAGGCATGGCAAGACTCCTTATGAGGTTTTCCATGGTAGAAAACCTGTAGTTGACTTCTTCCATGTATTTGGCTGTGCTTGTCACATGCTAAATGACAGGGAACAACTTGGAAAATTTGATCCAAAGTCTGATGATGGAATTTTCATGGGCGATTCTCTCTCCTCAAGAGCCTTCAGAATCTACAACCTGAGAAGACAATGCATAGGTGAATCCATGCATGTGAAGTTTGATGAGTTTGAAACATCTTCATTATCTTGTAATGAAGAAGAACTAAATCTATGGATAAACTCATGTGTTGGTGAAATTCCATTTTCCTCTCAACTCAATTCTTCAGATCAACAAGATAACAACCCTTCTCAGCCTCCCATAAACACCACCTTATCTACAAAAGGCTCTCTTTCTTCTCCACCTCCTGAAACTAACTCTACAAGAGATCTTATCCACCAGAACACCATATCTCCCACTAAAGTGGACCATGGATCATCCAATAAATCAAATCATAGGTGATCCTCAAGTTGGTGTAAATACAAGAAGAGGCATAAGCAACCTGTGCTTATTTTTTTTTTGAGCGGGAAACCCAGGCACTTCCATTAAAAACTATAAAAAAGGTACAGAATAGAACTGGTTACATCAAGAAAAAATAAGAAAGCAGCCCGACCTGGAAAGGATAAACCAAGCCACAAGTAACCAGAACAAACACAGACTAATAGTAAAGACCAAGCAACAAGCAAGGGAACCATTGCAACCCCAAAAGGAAACCTCCGCAACCTCTTTAACTTGTATCTCCATTTGCAATTCTGCTCCTGCACTTCCTCTTCCAAGCCATTCTCTGGATAATAACTCCTCTAGCTTCATTGAACAGCTTCTCAATATTCCTGTTGCAGTTTTCAAAAAGCCTCTTATTCCGTTCCTGCCAAATATAATAGACAGTTGCAGAGAAAGCAACTTTTTGCACAGTCGACCAAGCAGTATATTGACCATTGTTGATACGGTCCATAATATCAGCCCATGATTCAGGAATATGCTGCAGAGAAACTTCCCTTTTCATCAAGTTCCACACCCCTTTTGAAAAGTCACACTGGAAAAATAAGTGATTATGAGTTTCCAGGCACTGGTGACACAAGAGACATTTCATGTCCGGGGGGTTTTGCTTCCAGTTTAAAATACAATCCTGAGTTGGAAGCCGCATCCTACAAGCCAACCAAGTACATAAAGCATGTTTGGGGATGTAGGCTTTATTCCATACCATCTTTGGCCACAATAGAGTATCATATTCTGGAACCATAGAGGCCCAAGCATTATGAATAGAGAACTCCAGAAGCTTATTATTCCGGTCACTCCACATCATATTATCATCCCCATCCGAGAGGACAGGAACAGGAATATTAGCCAGAAGCGGGATCCTGTTGATAAATTCATTTGGCCAGGCATTACCAATCTTCTGAATGAGCTCACTAACAGAGTCATGAGCATGAAAACCCAGGGCATGGATTTGCCGATATGAAAGAAGCGAGCTCAAATGGCCAACAGGAAGCCATTTATCCTCCCAGGCATTTGTGGACAACCCATCACCAATTTGAACGATGAAGAAACGCCTTATGTGGTCCCGGAACCTTAGCATACTGCGGAAAATCCACGACCACCAGTCCTTTTTCTTCAGGTTCCAGAAATTAATTCCCTGGATGTAATGGGTACTTACCCATTTTACCCAAAGAGAGTTCCTCTTCCTCAGAATGTCCCAGACATGCTTCGTGACCAGGCACCGATTCCATAATTTAAGATTTTTGAGCCCGAGGCCTCCATTCCTTTCCGGTTTGCAGATCTCCTCCCAAGACACTTTGCATTTGCCACGAGAGCTATCGCCTTGGGCCCATAAGAAATCCCTAAAAAGAGATTCAAGAGCATAAATGATTCCAGCAGGGAGAACAAAGACCGACGTCCAATAAACCTGAAGCAACTGAAGAACAGATAAAATAAGTTGCTTCTTCCACCATATGACAGGAATTTGTTCTTCCAGTTATTCAATCGGCCTTTAACCCGTTCCACAAGACCATTAAAATCAGCCGTAGGCAACCGAACTGGAGATAGAGGCACTCCGAGATACCGGATAGGAAACACCCCTTGCCGAAACGGCAGGGTATTACGAATCGTCACCTTGACATCTTCCGGAACATTACCAAAAAATACATCGCTCTTTTCGAGATTGGGTGCCAGACCAGACCTCAACTGGAATAAGTGGAGAGCCCTCTTAACGACTTCAACTGACAGAAGATCTCCATTTGTGAAGACAAAAAGGTCATCAGCAAAGCATAAATGAGAAATTTGGAATTCCGCACATCCTGTATGATACCGAAAATCAGCAGCTTCTTCTATGCACCGCTTAAGAATAAGAGAGAAACCTTCCATAATGATCGTGAAGAGGTACGGAGAAATAGGATCCCCTTGTCTTATTCCACGCTTTCCAGAAAAAAACCCATGTGTCTCTCCTTGAAAAGCAACCGAGTAAGAGGGAGTAGCAATCATTACCTGAATCCATTTAACCAACGCCGGATGGAACCCAAGACCATTCAGCATGCAAATAACGAACTCCCAATTCACCATGTCATAGGCTTTCCGGATGTCTATTTTGAAAGCACATCTTGGCTCACCCGAGTTCAGATGGTATCCAGCCACAAGCTCATGGGCCATTAGAATATCATCCGAAATCCTTCTCCCAGGGATAAAGGCCGACTGTGCAGGATTTATCAAGAAGTTCAGTTTTGGTTTCATACGATCAGATATAATCTTACTGATGCACTTGTACAAAACCGAGCAGCAAGCAATCGGTCGGAAATCCGAAACCCTGCTGGCATTTGGTGTCTTTGGAATAAGACATAGAAGAGTATGGTTTAGTTTCCTGTCAAGACGACCAGAGTAGAAAAAGTTATGGATTGCCCTCATAACCTCATTTCCGATCACAGGCCAGGCCTCTTTATAGAACTTGGACGAAAACCCATCAGATCCAGGAGCTTTATCATTCCCAATCTGTTTGAACGCATCCAGAATATCCCCATCTTCAATAGGCCGAATCATAAATAAGGATTCAGATAAAGTAAGCTTACGCTCAAAGAACTCCTTCTCTAAATGTGGTTGCAGGCCGGTGTCCTCTTCCCCAAGGATCGAGGCAAAGTAATCGATGAACGTTTTTGGCACCTCATCATCAAAAGTACTAATCCCTTGAGCATTAATTACCATGGATACTCTAGACGAAGCCTTCCATTCCCGGACTGCATGATGAAAGAATTTAGAATTACCGTCCCCTTCATTCAACCATTTTACCTTGGCTCGCTGCCTCAGAAGCTCTTCCTCCAACTGGAGGGCTTTTTGATAAGCCAGATGAATATGCGCTAGGTCCTCGTGAAGATCGGAATTAGAAGGATCCGATTCACAAGCCACTTGAAGTAAGTCTAATTCATCCTTCAGAGCCTTCGAATGCTTTCCTAGGTCACCCATCGTAGAACGCAGCTTTCTGAGTCTCGGTTTTAACTTCTTCTGCTTTGACAGGACCTGATACATAAAAGAACCCTGGACTGGAGGAAGCCAAGAATCGGCCACCACCTGGAGGAAAGAGGGATGGCTGGCCACAACATTGTCAAACTTGAACCCCTTTGATTGCCTCTTCCTACCCCCTTTGAAACTTATAACACCTGGAGAGTGATCAGAAAGTCCTCTAGGAAGAAAGATAGCAGAAGAATCCTGAAATCCGTTTGTAAAGACATTGTTTACAAGAATACGGTCCAGTTTACGCATAATGCCACCTTCACCCTTTGGTTTTTGATGCCAAGTATATTGGCATCCCGTATAAGGCAGGTCATATAGATCAACATCCTCAATGCAAGAATAAAAATAATCCATTTCTCCATTCCGTCTAGAAGCCCCTCCATACCCATCATGCGGGAATAACATAGAGTTAAAATCCCCCATTAATATCCAAGGCTTGTCTCCCATAAGGATCTTGAACTTACGGATACCCGACCACAGCTCTTTCCTTCCAGACCCGCTGGTGGCCCCATAAGCAATAGTAAGAAAAATTGGGGCACTTTCGCCCCGAATAAGCATCTCACAATGCATAAACTGGAAGTGAGATTCAATGACCATAACATTCATAATATTAGGGTCCCAAGCACACACAATTCTTGTGACATTGTCACAATTGTTATTGTTAGACACCCAATCCCAGCGCCCAAAGACTTTAGAACAAACGTCGGAAACGTTTTTCCGAATTAGATGGGTTTCAAGAAGAGAGCAAAAACTTAAACCATTAGTATGTACCATAGATTTTACCTCCCGTTGTTTTCCCGAGGCATTAAGGCCCCGGACATTCCAACAAGCCAACTTAATCATGGGATACAGAAATCACGCCCCCTGCAAGCTTCGTACTTCCTTTCTTTGGACCTGAAACAGACACTCCATGACCCTTACTACCAACAGGACCTTCCTCTCCACCTGCCTTTTCATTAGTCAGAGCAGAGAATCTGTTTGAATTAGGATTCTTTAGAATCCCCCTAATAGGTTTAGTAGGATTGGTGGGATTCAGAGACGAACTTTGGTTTGGCTTTTTTCCTTGATCTGAACCCCCTGTATTATTCTTTATAGCTTGTACCACTGGGTCAATTAATCCTACTTGAGGTGACCTTTGACTGTCTTCCTTGTCAGGCTGGTTCTCAACCACCTTAGGATCCTCCACAGTGTCAGTAGCAATCGGCCCAGTTCCCTGATCGTGTTCCTCAGGCTCAGCTGGCTGAGCTTCAACTACCTCTTCCGCACGATCCTCCTTATTAACCACCTGTTCTTGATTCTGGGGTTGGGGTTGATGCGAGCTCTGCCCCGGATCCTTGGTACTTGTGATATTTGGATACCCCTTTCCCTGCCCCTTTGGCTTCCATTGTTTCCTCTCTACCCTAATCCAACCCCCTTCATCCACCTTTCTCTTCTCCTTCTGATTCGAATTTCTTTCCATCAACGCCTTGGGACAAGCAGAGATTTTGTGACCAAAAATTTTGCATTTTTCGCACTGAGTTGGCTCCCATAGGTATTCAATCTGAACCTTCACAGCTTCAGCCTTACCCCTCGTCAGACTCGGAATTCTTACTTCAATCTCCCTTTTCAGCTTACCTACCGCCCACACATCCACAAGCACCTTAGCAAAGCTGGGTCTGCCCCAAGCTTTTTCGCACATATCAGCTGTGCAAGCATCCATCCGTTTTGGAACCCCCAAGACACTAGCAATCCTGCTAACTCCTTCTTTATTAAAAGCCACAAGAGGGATGTTGTGGATTTTTACCCATAGGGGGCATGAGGAATGTTCCGGTTTGTTGAAACCCTTGGTAGGGTCCCAAGGTTTCACGAACATCGGAACCCCTCTCACCATTAGTGGACCAGCTTCCACAACATTAGAGCATCCTTCTTCATCATTGAACTGGAAAAAATAGAGCCCATTGTTGTGCACCATAGCATCCTTGAATCCAAATTTCCCCCTGGCTTGGGATACAGTACGATGCACAATCGGAAAGTGCACCCGAGGGCCTAGAAAATACCCACACAACGTGGTCTTATATGTTTGCACCATAGGCTCAATAACAGATAATGGCAGATCAAGTTCCAATAGCTCCTTGTTTTCCAAAGGGAAGAAATCCAACTCCGGAGTGGATGTCTTTCCAACTACTGAGGCCCAGTTTTTCTTACCCGGCTCAACCACCTGAGGTTGTAAATTCAAGGGCGAACTGACCATAGTCGCATCTGCTTGAGGGCTGATATCAGCCCCTGGGTCACTGACGTCAGCAGGCGCACCAACCCCATGCACATGTATAGCTAAGTGCCACCCGACAAAAACACGAGACGCCCGAGAAAAAAGCCGACGAAAACACCCGATAAAAAGAATCAAGGAACACTCGACAAAAAGGGTATCCGAGAACCACCCAAGGATGACCCAAGAAAACCCCCTCTAGGCAGGCCCGACAAAACCTAGACCCGAGAAAAAATACCCGATAACCCAGCACCCACTAACCCGATCAAAAACAGCAATACCACCCGATAAAAAAGAAATCGAGAACACCCTACGATGGGACCCGAGAAAAGAGACCTGATAACCTACGATGGGACCCGAGAGAAGAGACCCGAGGAAAACCACGCGAGGGGGAGACCCGATAACCCACCCTCCGCCACCCGATAAAACCGACGGGGAGGGCCCGATAAAACCGACGGGGAGGGCCCGATAAAATACCAAAAAACCCTAGGAGCCGACACAGATTCGAAAAAACCCTAGAACCACGATCACAAGGCAACGAAGCTTCGGATCTGCACTACAAATCGTTTCCAAGAGTCCCTACAGACCGTAGGGTTGACAACGAAGTTCTTGCGAACAAGAAGCTGAAGCCACGTAGGAAACGATCCGCCTTACAAGTCCAAAGAAACACGAAGCCCTAGTGATCACGAAAAGGGATAAAACGAAAAGAAAGAAGGGAAAAAAACCCTGGAATCGACGAACGCAACACCCACAAGCAACAATCACGTAAACGAAGACGAATCCAATCATCCACGGCGATCAAAATCAAACCATAGATCGAAACACCAAAAAAACGCCACAAAACGCCAAAACCTAGAGAGAAAACGCTCTCTCCCCGGTACGGTACGTAGGATAACCTGTGCTTATACGTCAACTTTGTTTCTATTGTTGAGCCTAAGCTGATAAATGAAGCCCTAGCTGATCCTAGCTGGGTAATTGCCATGCAAGAAGAACTCTCACAATTTGAGAGAAACAAAGTCTGGAAGTTAGTTCCTCGTCCATCCAACAAAACCATTATTGGAACAAAGTGGGTGTTTCGAAACAAGATGGATGAAGAAGGAACTGTCATAAGGAATAAAGCAAGGTTGGTTGCTCAAGGATATCGGCAAGAGGAAGGAATTGATTATGATGAAACTTTTGCTCCTGTTGCCAGATTGGAAGCTATCCGAATATTCCTTGCCCATGCAGCTTACAAGAATTTTCGGGTATTCCAAATGGATGTCAAAAGTGCCTTCCTGAATAGTGAACTAGCTGAAGAAGTGTATGTGAAGCAACCACCTGGGTTTGAAGATCGGTTCCATCCATATCATGTGTATCGGCTAGATAAAGCTTTGTATGGACTGAAGCAAGCTCCTCGTGCCTGGTATGATACTCTCTCAGACTATCTTCTTAAAAATGAGTATATACGAGGCAAAGTTGACAACACTCTCTTCTTCAAGAAATCACAAGGTAATATCATTCTTGTTCAAATTTATGTTGATGATATTATTTTTGGAGCCACCGATGAATCCTTGTGTGATGAGTTTAGCTCCCTCATGCAAAAAGAGTATGAAATGAGCACGATGGGGGAGTTAACTTTCTTTCTTGGTTTGCAAGTAAAACAGTCTCCAGAAGGTATTTTCATTAATCAAAGTAAATACATTAAAGACCTTCTGAAAAAGTTTCAACTTGATACTTGCTCTACCATGAAAACTCCTATGGCTCCTCCTCTTAGACTTTATTCTGATCCTGATGGTGTCTCTGTTAATATCACGAATTATAGAGGCATGATAGGATCTCTTCTCTATCTTACTGCAAGTAGACCTGATATTACGTTTGCTACTTGTCTGTGTGCTCGATACCAAGCAAATTCTAAAGAATCACATCTAGCTGCTGTGAAAAGGATTTTTCGGTATCTAAAGGGTACCATAAATCTGGATCTTTGGTATCCCAAAGACTCAGGTTTTGATCTCATAGGGTACTCTGATTCTGATTTTGCAGGCTCAAAAATAGACAGAAAAAGTACAACTGGAAGCTGTCAATTACTTGGCGGAAAGCTTGTCAGCTGGTCAAGTAAGAAACAACATTCGGTGTCTACTTCTACAGCTGAAGCAGAATATGTGGCTGCTGGAAGTTGTTGTGCACAGATATTGTGGATGAAAAATCAGCTGTGTGATTATAATCAGATTTTCTCAAAGATCCCAATACTGTGTGACAACTCAAGTGCAATAACCATTGCCAACAATCCAGTGCTTCATTCAAGATCTAAGCACATTGATATCAGGTATCACTTTATAAGAGATCATGTCTCTAAAGGTGATGTGGAACTTCACTTTATTCCCACTGAGTATCAATTAGCTGATCTGTTCACAAAGCCTCTTGATGAAGCAAGGTTCAAGTTCCTCATCGGTGAATTAGGTATGATAAATATATACTAATATATTATATATAATATATATATTTATATATATGTATATTTATATTTATATATATTATATGTATATATATTATATACATTTATATATGTTATATATATTATATAATATTTATATATATATATATAAATAAATATATTTAAAAAATATATATATATATACATAATGTCGGTGACTCACTCACCGACGTCTTCTCTCTCTCTCTCTCTCTCTCTCTATAAACCCTAATCTACCCTATCTCTCTCTATATAAACCTTTCACCGATAAATCCCTAACCCTAAACCAGTCACCAAAGCCACCGAAATCATCCACCAACGTCATCCACCTCTCATCCACTCACCTTCGAAACCCTAACCCTAAACCATCCATCCATCCACCGACGGTCACGCATAAGCCACCGACACCACCCATAGCCACCGACGGTCTTCAACCACCCATCGACGTCATCCATCCATCCACCGACGGTCTTCAACCACCCACCGACGTCATCCATCCACCGACGGTAACAAGTCACCGACGTCGGCATCTCACCCACCGACGAAACTCACCATCGATCGCACCATCACCGCCACTGACGTCACCGACAAGCCGCCGACGATCTCATCGAGCCACCGACGGTTGTCTCCCTTCCCTTAGCCACCGACGTTTACCCTCACTTTCTGACGAAGAACCACCGTCGCCTTAGCCACCGACGTTGTCTCTCTCTCAAGCCACCGACGTCGTACACCTAGCCACCGACGTCATACATTCACCAAGGTTACCTCTAAAACTCTTCAAATTCTTTAACCCTTTAAAGATAACCCTTGGTTTACCAATCTTGGTGACTAAGATTCATTGAAATTATCCATAATGACATCATCAACGTCATTAGTGTCAGAAGCATGCGCCGATTTCAGCCTAAACCCTTAGAATTCTGACCTTTCAATCACCTAAGGTCATCATTAATTTTTGAAAATTGGAATTCCCTCTCATATATAACCTCCTTCACCTATAACTTCTCCTTCTTTCTCGCATCCTCTTTTTCTCTCGAATACAAGAACAAAACCTGCAACTTCTACATTTCTTCAATGGCTTCTCCATCAAAATCCTCAGAAGACCAAACTCTCACCTTTGGATCTCTCTCATTTTCTGCATGCAACTATTTTGGACGTATTGGAACTGACAATGCTCATCCTGAGTATAATGATGTTTGCTGGTTCCTCCAAAGATGTCCTCTCCAATATGCACTCACTGCCAAACCAAAGATGAGTAAGTTTCTCCTAGGAAACTTTTGGTTAACTTGCACATTTGATGCTTCATCAGATCAGATTTTGGCATCTGTTTTTAGCAATGATGAACATGATGTAGTCTTCGATGTTGAAGACGTTCGTAAAATTCTCAGGCTTCCATCTTATAATTCTTATGAAACATTTCCTCTTGGAAATGAACACCAAGAGGTGGTGTCTGTTATGAATTACTTTGAAGAAAAGAGGGGATCAAAATCAAAGGGTCCAGGTACTTTGCTCAGAAAGAATATGGGAAGTATTTGGAACTTTCTATTTGCTCACCTTATTCTTTGCTTGAGCAAGAAGACAGGTGGTCCTGATCAGTCACCTTCATAAGTAACAGAATTGGCTCATGCTCTGATCTTTCAAAGAAGAATAGACTTTGCAAGTTATTTCTTCAATGAAATGATATCATCCTTCTCCACTCTTCGACGTCCTCACTCACTAATTATTAATGCAAAGGTGGCTGACAAACTTGAGAAAATGGATGATATTATATATGATCTCCCTCTTCATCAAGTGGGAAATCAAATAATGAAAAAGGGAGTCTTGGCATCAGACAATCCTCTTACACCATCTATGGTTGAGTTTGCAAGGAATGCAACTCTCACTTGGGGTGAAAATGAACCCCGACTCCAGAGACCCTCAGGTATGACTTCTACTCCTACTGCACCCCGAGTAACAGATGTGCCCAAATCTCAAAAGAGATCCAAGGCGTCGGGCACATCTACCTCCGCACCCACTGATGCTACGAAGCCAAAAGAACCTTTGGCTTCTACCCAAGCACCAAAATCCCAAAAGCGGACACACTCAAAAAGCCCCCCAAAGACTTCCTCAAAGAAGTCTAAGGGTACCTAAAGGGTCTTAACACACATGCCACCTGCTGACTCCCAAAAGTCAGTAAGTGTTGAAAATATTCCTACTAGACCCAATGATCAGTTAACCCATCCCAGCTCCTCCATGCCCTCTCAAAAGGATATGGTTGTACAAAGGGACATCCCTATTATTCCTTCATCAACTTTTTCCTTAGTTGATGAAGAAGACTTGGAGTCTCCCATCCAAGGTACCTCTTCTCCACCCCCTGAGCTCTCACAGCTCCTTTTCCACATTCCACATGAGAGTGCATCACAACCAGGTTCATTTGATGGAGCATCCCACTTTACCGATTTTCTACTTTCCGACACTACACCTTGGCCACGTACGTCTCCCGTACATGACAAGGTTGTGGAGGAACCCATTATTGAGGAATCCCCTCATAGACACTCTTCTACACGTGTCTCCCCCACATCTACTAAATCCCCCCCAAGAAAATCTACAGGTTTGGTTGATTATTTCTCAAGTGATGATGAAGATGATCAACCACCAAAGCCTCAACCATCTGCTCCCATGTCTTCTCAACAGGGAGATGATCTTATCAACGGTTTCACCAGTTTCACTCGTGACACTATCCGCAGGGTGGAAGCTCTGGAAGCTCAAGCAACTAAAGAAATGGAAAGAATGGCCTCTCTTTCTTCTAATCTTAGATCTAGCATCGAGGAGTTGTCGGTGACTCACCCAACTCTCATGACATGTTTGGATCTCCTGCACTTGGATATCCTTGGTCTTCAGCAAGGGTTTATCTCCAGCCAAGATTCTGTGCTTTCTTCTATTAGAGATCTTCAAAGTGCCTCCACTCAGCAAGCCACCGATATTTCTTCTATCCTTAACAATCAGAAGGCAATCCTGGAGTCTCTTGTCACTCTTCACACAAAGGTTGACAAGATTCCAACCTCTTCTCCAACGGTTGAACTTGATGTTGGTGATTCCTTCTTTCAGGATAAGGATAGATTTGTTATTCAAAGGGTTGAAAGGAAGATAGGTGCTGTGAGTTCCGATGTTGAAAGAATCAAGAACTTTCTCTCTTTAGTGGGTTTCAAGGGCTCAACCACTAAGGGGGAGAAAAATAAGAAGACTACTGCTACTGCTCATACAGCCGCCGACGCCACTACTGATCCAGCCACCGATGCTCCCACCACCACTCCAGCCACCGATGTTGTGGCAGCCACCGACGTGGCACCTCCAGCCACCGATGGCTGGTATGGTCACCGTGGCCACGGTCACCGACGTGACCCCTCTGGTCACCGAGGTGACTCCTCACGTGGTCACCGCTGTCACTGACCTCCTGGTCACTGAGATACCTGAAGCAGCTGTTGAGGGGGAGAGTGTCAGTGCTCGATCCGTTGAAGCTAAAGAGGAGAAAGAAAAGAAAAGAAGAGAAAAAGCCAAAGGAAAGAAGCCTCTCTCTTTTGAAGAACAACAAGAAGAGAGAAAGGAAAAAAAGAGAATAAACAGAGGTCCAGAAGCTGACACTCTGAGATTGCAGCCTGCTCCATTACTCACCGACCCTCTTGGGGTAATCTTGACTGAAGCAGAAAGGGAAGAAGCTATTAGAGCTCAGCTTGAGTATGATCAGACGAATGTACTAAAGTTGGCTCAAGACGAGGCCACCCCTGCCATGGTAACAGATGCACTTCAAGCTCAGAAAAATGAGCTTGAGAACATAAAGAAAAAAAATCTGAAGCTGCAAAAATGGTTGATGAAGCCAAGAAAACTAAAGAGGTGGAGTGGTTCAAAAGAAGATTGAAAACAAGAAAGGATGAGTCAAAAATTATTAGTGCCACCATCCAACCTCCAACCAAAAATTCTCCCAAGTTACTTGTCACCCTCAAGAGAGCCGACACTCTCTCAAAGGTTTATGAAGTTGAATGGTTGGAAGTTCTTGGAGTAGCAGAATGGATGGAGGTTGGTAAGTGTATCTCA
This sequence comes from Silybum marianum, assembly GCA_036898165.1. Taxonomy (NCBI): domain Eukaryota; kingdom Viridiplantae; phylum Streptophyta; class Magnoliopsida; order Asterales; family Asteraceae; genus Silybum; species Silybum marianum. The sequence continues at coordinate 32,068,909 of CM072533.1, read as the reverse complement.
AAGAGCAAGAGCAAGTACAAAGAGCTGGTACTCAACATTCTCATAAAATTCTTCATTAAAATGCTCAACATTCAAAAGGAGAATGATATTCTTGTGACATGTATTGAAGCACAGCAAATGTACCTTATTCAACAAGGTCTTAAAGGAGAGGTCATCACAGCTCCTAAAAACAAAAAGAAGGGACATTTTGCCATGCTTCATGAAAGAGGCATCAAGATAAATGCTTCGGGTATAGATCTTTCCATTCCGACTCCTATTGCTTACCTGGAGCAAACTATGCTGACTACACCTGAGCTTGGGGTTTTCTTTGAGGACATCTTTGGAAACATTGGTTTCTTCAGAGCCTCTGACATCCCAAGGGCTCACAACTCGTTTCTCTCTGCAATTCTTGGTGTACCTCCGATTGATGATCATGGGATTACAAGACTCATTTTGGATGAACTCAAAAGAAGAGAACCCTCCGATACTTGATTGATTACACTTGATAGTATGAACTTTCTTAATCATGTACTCTGTGTGTTGATTAATAAAAGTTCATACTTTTCTTCTTCAAAAATTCTTGTTCATATTCTTATTTTTTCTTGCACATATTTATACTTATACTGTATATACTCATACTCAGTTAAAATATATATATATATATATATATATATATCTGAGTCAAAAGAACCCAAAAGAAATAGAAAGGGTCAAAAAGTATTCTTTTCTAACATGTAGGTATCATCATCAAATAGGGGGAGATTGTTGGGTCACCGATCATTTGGTGATGAACCACCTTCCTTTATATGATTGATTTTTTATAGGTTCTTTTGAAGGTCTGAAATATGCTTCAAGGTTTGGAAAATCAAAGACTATCTAATCAAGGGTTGTACATCAAAAAGTGGAATTTTGGATGTACCAACTAACTTCAATATTCAGATCAAATTGCCAAAGTCAAGATTGGGTCATCAATATAGTGGGTCACCGATGGTACACTTTTATGTCATCAAAGTGTTGGGTCATCAATACAAGATGAGGTCATCAAGTTTGTACTCATGGTTACCGACACTATTATCTTGGTCACCGAAATTGCAGGTATCATTTTTAAGGCTGTGATATCAAGTCACAAATACAAGGATGTACACTTTCAACACTTAGTGAAAAATGAAATTCACCAAGCAATGTGTACACTTATCAATTTCAGCCTTACAAGGTACCCACCGATGTGATACATAGTTTAATGTATCACATAGCAATTTTTAAGAGATAAGTTCTTGACTCACAACAAATGCAAGATACGTGGGCAACAAGAACTTAGGCACCAAACCTTAAAATTAGACATTCTCTTTTATTCTTATAAAAGGGATGTTTGTCTTTTAGCTAAAAGGTTTGATGGGACTTCACAGAGCATGAAGAAAAAGAGATAAAGTTATCTGACATTACGTGCTACAAAGAATGGTTTATCCATTATTCTAGTACAAAGGAAGTGGTCTCTTCCTTTGCCCATCAGATATACTTCCAGCTAATGAATCCTTGACAGCTGTCCACATGCATCCCATGCATGGGCACTATAAAAGGAGATGAAGCCCTTCCTATAAATCTCACGCTTTCAACAAATCTTCAAAGTGATTATTTGTTTGACCCCGGCAATCCTGTGTGTTCTAACAGTCTTGTTTTAACTTCCTTAGTGTATAAGTTAATTTCTGTTATCTGTGTGTTTAGTTTGTTAGAATAGTGTGTCTATTTTTTTCCGCAACAAACTTTTGTGTGTAAATTTTTAATATTTATATTAAAAAATTTAAAAAGAGTATATTCTGTGTGTTTGTATTCACCCCCCCCCCCTTCTACAAACCCTCACTTGCTTAGCCATCTCCCTTTAGGGAATAACAACCACAATAACACAAGGGAACAAATCAACTAAACGAAAAAGTGTTTTGTAATGAGATCCCCAACGTGTATCTCCAACTCTTGCAAGAGAAAGCTCTTGATTTAATCCACTTTCGGTTTCAACTTAACCACTACCGATGAGTTTTTCCAAGTTTTCTTTCTGACTTTCTCTGAGCATATCACTTCTTTTGCATGAAGCACAAACCACATTCATCATAACACCAATCATTTCTAAAAAATTCACTGCACCAAGATGTTATCTTGCAACCGCAACAACAACTAACTAAAGTTAGTGTGCAAAACAATAACATAATATGCTGAAATCATTCATGATCAAAGTTTTCAAACCATTAAACCTACCTCACATATTGCTTGCTCCATCATAACCTTGACCTTTGACCTTTTTTAAACTCAATCCATATTAAAAAAATAGAGATTCAATAGCAGATTTAAGATGCAAAGAAGAAGTCAGTCTTTTTCACGTGAACAAGTCCAACAAATCTTTCCCTAACAATTCCACAAGTAACATATCGCAAAACGACAACCATTTGTTCCTTTTTAGATACATCACTAGACTCATCAACTAACAATGCGAATACATCATCACCAATTTTTTCAAAAATGGATTTGAGTATTTCTTGCCCAAAACAATAAGCAATGTCTTTTTGAATATCTGGAGCCACCATTTTATTATCCCCCGGAGCATTTTGTAATGTAACATTACGAACAGTCTCATCACTACGAACTAACTTTATTGTTTCCAAGAAGTGTTCTCTATTAAAAGACTTTTCCGACTCATCATGACCGCGAAAAGGTAATTCACCATTCAACAAATGTCTAGCAACATCAATTGAAACATTTAATATTTGATGCTCAATCTTTGCAATATCGGTTTTCTTATGAAAGGCAATAACAATAGATTCATTTTGTCTCATTAAACCTCACTTTTTTAAGTGCTTTATTGTGGAAACTATTAATGTCACCCCACATGAACACTAAGGCTCTCATTTTTACTCCAACCATTAAGGTCTTCTGTTACAAAAGCATCATTCCCACCTTGTCCCCCAAACTGATCTCTAAACAAGTAACAACATAAGCAAAAAACTTTATCGGCTTTTACACCGTACTCTAACCAGTTACCGAATTGATCAAACCAAGTCGGAGAAAAACGTCTTCCATTAGTTTTTTTTTTGGAAAAACACGACCACGTGCTTGACAAGGTCCTCTAATCAAATATTTTCGCCTTATTTTATCTCTTTGATTAGAATGATACTCTAAAATTCTTTTCCTTTCCGATGGATCCCAGGGAAGATCATTCAAATCAATTTCTGTTGGAATTGAAGGAGGATAGCTAGGTTAAGGATTACCACCACTATTAGGTTCAGATGTTGATGCTTTCCTTTTTTAAAATAAATTTCTCCATTGTTTCTAGTGAAATAATAAACCAAGTTATGTATTAACAATTTAGAATTTAGCACCAAACCCTAACTAAAAAGTTACTTAATAAATTATAAATACATTTATAAAACAAAAACCCCAAAACAACATAAGTTTAGAAATATAAAAACAATTACCAAATAACATTAACATTTAAAAAATAAAAATAAAATACCTTAAAAGTTCAAACCAAATTGTTAGAGACTTGGAGGAGGCGTTGAAAGTGATGGTATAAAGGAATCTTCAAAACGCATCCAATAATCCAAGGTGAGAGGGACAAAGGAAGAGATGGTTGTAAATAAAGCTTCACCTGCCGGCTGACAGAAAATTGTCGCTCACCTTCACCGAAGGGATGAGGTTAAAAGTCAAGATGAGAGAGACAAAGGAAAGGTAAAAGTTTTAGGACCATATGTCCTAAGTTTAGAAAGTTTTATAAATAAAGAAAAGATTTAATGTAATATTCTATAGTGTTAGGATCTTATGGGTTTGGGCTTACATTGTAATAGACACCAACTATATAAATGAGTCTAGGGTTAGAGGATTCGTTAATGAGAGTCGACTAATTAGTTTCGTGTTTGTAGTTCTTTAGAAAACTTTAAATAAAACATTCGACTCAATGATTTGCATATGAATTCCTCGTTGATCTTGTTGAATCGGACCTAACATAACGTGAGTGGGGTGTCAACTAGAAAACCAGTGGGGTCTCAATAGGTAAAAGAAAATTAAAAAAAAATTAAACTAAATCTCTCAATTTTTTGGGGGTTGACTGGGGTCAACAGACCCCACATGGCTGGTAGGGCTGTAAACGAACCGAACGTTCATCGAACCGTTCGTGAATCGTTTGGCGGGAAGTTCGTTTTTTTAATAAACGAACGAACATGAACACATTTTTTTGTTCGTTTAGTTAAATGAACGAACATGAACAATGGTCTCGTTCGTTCATTTACGTTCGTGAACGTTCATTTACATTCGTTCGTTTATGTTCGTTTACGTTTGTTTATACATATAAAGATATTTATATATTATGACATTAATATGTAAAATCAATAATTAAATTAATATTTTAGAATTTCTTTTTTATGGCTCCTAAGTTTATCCGGTTTTTTATTTTTTTATGTTACTTATTATGAACAAAATAATAAGTAATGGTGGTTTTATTATATATTTGTGTTTGTTCGTTTATGTTCATTTATGTTCGTTTATCTTCATTCACGTTGATTTATGTTTGTTCGTTTACGTTCGTTTAACAGCTTAACAAACGAACATGAACAAACAAATTTTCTTAATGAACACAAAAAATTTCGTTCGTTTACCGTTCATGTTTGTTCGTTTGTTCGGTTAAGTTAAATGAACGAACACGAACAAGCCTCCGTTCGTGTTCGTTCGGTTCGTTTACAGCCCTAATGGCTGGTTGTACCTCCGCCACTGCTTGTGAATCAATGCATGACATTTATGATAATAATTTTGTAATAACTAATAATATAATACGTTACCATCTAAGATGAACATACATGAACAAGGGTATTATTGGAAAAAAAATCATAAAGATGTGAATGTTTTGTAACCGCCCATTTGTGTATAATGTTTTGTAACTTGCCAAATTTTGTAATCGTCCATGTCTATATTAATCCATTTTCCTTAGTAAAAAAATATCCATCATTATGAACATTAAATATACACATGAACATCTCCCTTTCCATATGAGCATGAGTTCACTTATGAACAATGTGATTATGTTTAAATATTCCAAGTGTGTTTGGATGTTCATATTTTGTTCACGTGTGTTATCTGCATTGCTTGTATGTTCCCAAAAGTCCATTTGGTTCATATATAATCTACTTCAAAAATAGTTTTACTTAAAACAACAAGAATCAAGGATTATCTTGATTTTTAACTTCTATCATAAATGAAAAAGGGGTTTTAAAAATGAATGAGAGTGTTTTTGAAAAATAAAATTACATTTTTAGCCTTTACATTAATTATCCGGTAATATTTAAACATAACATCAATGTGTTTTTCTATTTGGTATCATTTTGATCATAACGTAATGACAAGTGTAAATATTGTTTTGGGTTCGTAAAATAATACATGAAGGTTTATTGATTTGATTGAGGGTTGAATCTCTCTATGGATGGTTTACCATTCTTGACCTTCTATTTCTTCATCTTGGATCTTCATCGATCAAGTTAGCTTTCAAATAGATGATTATATATAAAAGATAAATAGGAAAATAACTTTTATGACATGTGAGAAACTAAGAAGTTATTTTCCTTGAAAATTTATGGTGAAGGATAATTCCCATTTCTTAATTATTTGAGCCACAAAGTTACGTTGGAGTTGTTATATAGTTAAATTGTTGGATGAATCTTCAAAAAGGGTGAAAAGACATATTTTCAGTTTTTAATATTAAATGATTAAGTTGTGATGATGATAGTTATAAAGTGACCTTAATTTTGGTTGTTCAAAACCTTTAAACAAGAGAATTAGTTTTAGTTTTGAGATATGTTGAACTTATTTACACACAAAGAGGTGTAAATTCAAGTTTTCCTCCAGTTTATGTGATGGAGTGAATGTTTATGTTCAACTTCGATTAAGGTCAGAATTAGAAGAATGTTGTTGGGTCATCTATTTTTTTTTTTCCTGAAAACCGATCTACTTCGATTCAATGTAAAAGATATTCGTTTGTTCAATATTGGTCTATTGAAAAAAAAAGTATGAGATTTAATTTATACAAGTTTTGATAAATTTTGAGAAGTTGGGATTTGGTTTAAGTTTTAAAATTGATCCAATTTTCTCTGGAAACCACATTTTTCTTAATTGACGGTGTTATCAAATTTCAGAGATTGAAATGGCGAAACTGCGAATAGTTCCACGTAAAGAAGTCATGTAAGAAGATCTCGGGACCAAGTCCTCGGGACAACTGGTTTCTTAACCCGAGAAACAAGAATATCATGACAAAAGTGGTACTGATAGATCGTCGTTGATTAAGGGTTATCGACATGGGAACCGTAATACTAAGACTCTCCATTGGGAAGACCTTAACATTGAAAGAGGTGCTTCATGTTCCCAACATATCCAAAAGTCTTGTATCCATCGGAAGACTGACTACTGAAGGATATATGATGGGATTCCATTCTCGAGCCGTGATATTTGGGTGAGGTGCTAAATTGGGCTATGGCAAGAAGGTAGATAATATATTCTGGTTGGAGCTCAACGATGTTATTGAGATATCAGATAGTGAGGGTTCTGTAGCCATCAACTCTGTTATGTTTATCTTTAATGTATCTTGTTTTGACAATATTTATAAAATTATGGTGTTGAGGTTTTCTTTGATTACCAAGTATAACTATGTTATTGCAAAACTAATGTTTTCAACAAATGTGTAAACTTATTTATAATTAAAAATACATCTAGGAAGATAAACATGACATCTTATAACATACCATGTCTTAAAAATATGATATTAATCATGTTGGGAATGAATTCTACATGAGGTAAAATAAGAAGTTGGATACTCGTTTATGGATCCCAAGCAGCAAAAAAAACTCATGCTCAAGTTTAAATTCATATTGCATTAAATGTTTGCATTACGAATTGGTCGGTGAAGTTTATCTTGTAACTCTTTATGCCTAAGCAATGATGTAAAGTATGCCTTATACATCGATTAATGAATTAATGGATGGAAGTGTAAACACCTTGATTGATGTAGATTGGTTTTAATATGGATAGTCGTCATGTGTGGCGATACAAACTAAATTGACTTTCATTCAGTGATTTCAATCCTACATAAAGGGAAAATAAATTGATAAGGAGGAGTCTTTGACCTCTTTTAATGGTGCTCATAAGTGTGGGGGTATTCTGTAAATGGAAATTAGTCAATGTTGGCAAAATGTGATCCATTTACCATTCTATAAGTACACGACAAAAGAATAAAGAATGTGTCATTCTTTAAGAAAAATGTTAGTGGCACAACTACAAGAAAATGAAATCATTTAGTTGATTGGAATGTGGGGGTGTCCACTTTGATAAAACCTTTTAATCGATACACCATATTTAAACGGAAGAAAAGGAAACGTTGAACTCAAATAGATTCATTGATTATCTATGGAAAACCTACGGGAAAGAGATTATGAAAACTCTTGTATGGTATGTTCATAGATACATCTGGCCAATGTATTTGTGAATCCATTGATACATACAATATATCTTATCGATTGATGAATGGAGTGATGACCAAAGTAAGTATGGAGCCAACATATCCATTCATGATAGAAAATAAAGATGTAAAAGCTTGTCGAAAGCCTAACCAAAATCAGTTATGATGTAAGCGAAGTGAGGAGATGCTCATGCAATATAAGATGCAAGATATCTAAGACAATCTTGTTTTATCGTAGATATCTAACGATTTATGGAGAGTAATAATGAATTTCAGATAATAAGGACTCCAAGCAACCGGTTGGTATGTGATCATACTTGGAAGTAAAGTTATAATATGGAAATCCCTAAACTACTCAATTATCTTCTAGATAGCCATGGAGTATGCTCTCATAGCTATGGGGATTTTTTTTGACAAGAATATGAATGACTACATTATAAAACGACCCGAAACAAAAATAATAAAATTGGTGAAATACAAAGTCTGGACATACGTCAAAGACTTAAAACCATTAGACGAATACTCACAACTAATATTACAAATTTGAACTCAATCAACAGGTAACATTGCGAATCCGCTAATTAAAATAATTAGTTGGTGAGTGTAATCAGGAATTATATTATTGCTTTTAACTTGTGCATTAGAATGAAAGAATACAAGGATATATATAGACAGAAAACGTAGACAAAGAGAAACCCTAAGGGCCGACGGGCTAACGGGCCTAAGCAAACGTATTTACTTTCTAACGCTCCCCCTCATGCTGGAGCGTAGATGTTAATCATGCTCAATTTGTTACAAATAAAATAGATTCACGAACTAGGTAAAGCTTTGGTAAAGACATCAACAAGTTGATTTCCTGTTCGAACAAAGGAAGTTGAGATGGTTCCATCTTCTAGCTTTTCACGAGTGAAATGGCAATCAACCTCGATGTGTTTTGTTCTTTCATGAAACACAGGATTGTTTGCAATGTGGATAGCTGCCTCATTATCACAATATAGGTTCATTGGTTTAGATTAAGTAAACCCAATTTCACCTAGCAGATTACGCAACCATACCGGCTCACAAGTAGTTTGAGGCATAGCCCTGTATTCAGATTCAACACTTGACTAGGAACCGACATTCTGTTTCTTGCTTTTCCACGAAACTAGATTCCCTCCAAACAACACACAATAGCCTGTCGTAGACCGCCTATTGGTAGGATCCCCATTATAGTCGGCATCTGTGAATCCTTCTATGATATGATGACCGTGATTTTGATAGAGGATACCCAGGCCAGGAGCACCCTTTAGGTACTTCATTATCTGCCTAACAACGTCCCAATGTGGAGTTCTCGGGGACGACATAAACTGATTCACTACACTTACTGGAAAGGCGATGTTAGGACGGGTAATCGTCAGGTAGTTTAGCTTTCCCACAATTCTTCTGTACTTTTCTGGATCCTCAAGTAGATCTCCATCATCAGCTTTCAATTTCATATTTGGAATCATTGGGGTCTCACAAGGTTTTGTTTCAATCATCCTAGAGTCTTTTAATATATCCAAACAATATTTCCGTTGAGACAGACATATCCTTTTCCGAGAACGAGACACTTCAATTCCCAGGAAGTATTTTAAACGACTTAGGTCCTTTGTTTGAAACCGAGACATGAGGAATTTTTTAGCTTCTTGATCCCAGTCTGATCACTCCCAGTAATCACAATGTCATCAACATATACCACTAGTAAAATACATCCAGAAGATGATGAATTGTAGAACACAGAATGATCATAAGAGCTCATCCGTAAGCCAAATTCAGTCACTACGGCATTAAACCGTCCAAACCAGGCACGAGGGGATTGCTTTAAACCATACAATGATTTACGCAATTTACAGACTTTACTAGGCTCCCCCTGAGCAACAAACCCAGGTGGTTGCTCCATATAAACTTCCTCATGTAAATCACCATGTAAGAAGGCATTTTTAACATCTAGTTGGTGGAGTACCCAGTCGTAAGTAGCTACTAATGAAATAAACAGGAAAAAGAGGGTACCTTAGCAACAGGTGAAAATATCTCGTGGTAGTCGGACCCATAAGTCTGAGCATATCCTTTAGCTACCAATCGGTCTTTCAAACGAGCCACAAATCCATCTGGATTAACTTTTACAGTGAATACCCATTTACAGCCAATTGCCTTTTTGTCAGCAGGTAGCTCTACCAAATCCCATGTACCATTATGGTCGAGAGCATTAATCTCGTCAATCATAGCATCCCGCCATCCAGGATGGCCAAAGCTTCACCAACAGTTTTAGGAACAGATAAAGAATCAAGTGTAGAGATCATAGAACGAGAATGTGAAGAAAGTTTATCATAGGAAACAACAGAAGAAATAGGGTTAGTACATGAGCGTTTACCTTTCCGAAGAGCAATGAGAACATCAAGATCAGGAACCTGTGTGTTGGAGGGTGATGGATCACTCGAAGCAAGAGGATCATCATTAGGCGGATCTGTAGACGATGATGAAGATGGTGTTGGGTCGGAATCTGATGTAGGCCGTGGCCGCCAATTATATACGTGAACGACTGGGGGTCTAGTAGGCTCTTTAGGCTGTGTCGAGTCAGATGGGGTAGTAGACGCAGGAACAGGTATGGTATATACCAACAAATCATCACTATCTCGTGGGTTGCAAGGAGTAGACAAGGGAAAGAAGGTATATGCTCATGGAATGTAATGTCCCGAGATAGAATGTATCGATTGAGCGTGGGGGAAAAATACCTGTACCCTTTTTGAGTCGAGAGTAACCAAGAAAGACACATTTCAGAGACTTTGGATCCAACTTAGTTATGTGCGGTCGGGTATCACGGACAAAACAGGAATTACCAAAGATTTTTGGGTCGATAGGAAACAAAGATTTTGTAGGGACCAGAACTGAGAAAGGACTTCTACCATCCAAAACAACTGGGGGCATTCGGTTGATAAGAAAATAAGCGGTAGCAACCGCATCAGCCCAAAAGACTTTAGGAACGGTCATGTGAAATAATAGTACCTGAGCCACCTCAAGAAGATGACGATTCTTTCGTTCTGCAACTCCATGTTGGGCTGGTGTGTCAACATAGGAAGACTCATGAAGAATGCCATTTTGAAGCATATATGACTGAAAAGTTTGAGACAAATATTCTTTTGCATTATCACTAAGAAGAGTTTGAATGGAGACTTGAAACTGAGTTTTAATCTCAGCATAAAGTGAACAAAAGTGTGTAAACACCTCAGAGCGATTTTTCATAAAGTAAATCCAAGTAGTATGAGAGTAATCATCAACAAATGTAACGAAATACTTAAACCCAAGTTTTAAAGTAACAGGACATGGTCCCCAAACATCAGAATGGACCAACTCAAATGGGGATGAAACACGCTTATTACTGACTCTAGGACTTAAATGAATACACTGCTGTTTGGCAAATTGACAAGACTCACACTGTAGGGAAGATAAATAAGAGAACTCGGGACACAACTTCTTCAGATTCTGTAAAGATGGATGACCTAATCGACAATGAACATCAAGTGGAGACGATGAGCTAGAACAAGTTAATGAGGAAGGTACTTGAGGTTCAAATATTCCCGCCCTTACCAATAATCCTCTTTGTCGACAACTTCTGAAAGACGCGGAAATCAGGAAAGAATGAGACACAACAATTTAAAGCACGGGTAATTCTGCTGACTGATAACAAATTGAACGAGAAATTAGGTAGGCCCAGTACGGAAGATAACGAAACAGATGGGGTAAGATCGATGGTTCCAGAACCAAGGACAGGTGTGGTAGACTTGTTAGCAATTGTGACGTGTAATGGGGATTTGTGTTTATTGAAATTAGAGAAGATGGTGGGATTACCTGTCATGTGATCTGAAGCATCTGAACTAATGACCCATTTGGAGGCCGAAGATAATAGGCATGTACTAGAGTTACCTGAGGTAGAGGCAAACTGTGCTGATGAAGTTCTCGGATATCTGGCCAAAAGCTTATCAGGTACACATACCCCACTGTTGTTGTTGGATGTTTTGTTTTCTCCAACCATCTTCCAATAAGCCACGAACCAGAAAAGAAAACGTAGATCTTAGGACAAATAACAACAAACCAGAAATCGAACAACGCACTCACAAGGTGCCAAATAAGCCAACAAACAGAGATGCACTCACAGGGTGCCAAAGAAACCGACGAACATAGATGCACTCATAGGGTGCCAAAGAAACCGACAAACATAGAGGCACTCACAGGGTGCCAAAGAAAACGACGAACATAGATGACTTCAGACCCAAGAAAACTTTTCGATCAAGAAAAAACGGTGAACAAAAAACGAATCGAAAAAAAAGTTACTATTCACGCCGGAGTTACTGTTCATGCCAAAGTTACTGTTCACCGACGGAGTTACTGTTCACCGAAGGAGTTACTGTTCGAGCTCTGAAACCATGTAATCGGGAATTATATTATTGCTTTTAACTTGTGCATTAGAGTGAAAGAATACAAGGATATATATAGACAGAAAACCTAGCAAAGAGAAAGGGCCAGCTAACGTGCCTAAGCAAACGTATTTACTTTCTAACAGTGAGTATATTTTATAAGCAGAATGGTATTGAAGCCCATGAGAAATTTGTGCAAAGGAAATCGAACGTAGTTGACTAAAGATCCCAAGATCTAGGTTCAATGGGACAACCTAATTGTACGAACTACGTTAGATCACTATGGGGTAGCCTCTATCCATTCCTTTAATAAAAAGGTGATGTTGATGTTAGGATACGCTTATGGCTTTTAATGATTTGAGTGAGATCACCCATGTAAGAGAGTAGTGGGGTCGCTTTGAAGGGAGTAGTTGGGGGGCTCAACTCCCTAAGAGCTCTTACAGAACCAGAAGAATGTCCATGACCATAAAGGACATAACAATGAGGACTTAAATTTGTTAGGAAAAATCCTGTGTGATGTGTACGATCTTCTACCTAAACGATAGAACAATTCAAAGACATCATTTCTACTGGCCAGTCAGTAGAATAAGTACACGTCACAAGAGAAGGTTCAAAGGTAAGTCCTACCTATCCTTTGCAGGATTCGACCATTGTGGTTTGTATTATTTTTCTTACGTTTTAGACCGATTCTCATCCATGTGGGGGATTGTTGGAAAATATGTGTTTTCCAGTTTTGGACTAGAATATTTAATTGACCTGTCGTTATCTATTGGTTAAGTATTTAATTAGATTATGTTCTAATTAGTGAGAGCTTTATAACGATGTTAAGAGTGTCCAAAACCGACATTTGATGAATGGGAAATCAAGTCTTAAAGTAGTACCATTGAGATGGTATCAAAGAGGTTATTATGTGGGAAATGATTTTCCGACATTGGTAGGATCTGGAACTAGTTACTTGTTTATATACAACAGTTCTAGAGGAAGAAGTGAGTGGTGTATTGAGAAATTGGAAAGCGGTTCGATATTCAGTTTTAAAATGTTTGTGATTTGTTTTCTACTCTCTTTTACATCGACAGAAGATTTTTACCCTCTAATTTCATAATTGTTTTTCCAATTTAAATTTGAGTTTAATTTCATGATTAAATTCGTATTTAATTTTTCAAATTAACTTGGAATTTAATTTCATGATTAATACTATTAATTTCATCATTAGTTTTGAGTTTTAAACCTTTTCTTTTGCCCCTTTCTCTATCTCTCTCTCTCTGACACACACACACACACACATGTATAGGCAGACTTTCCGTTGCAAACTAATTGATTTTTACAAATTGTACGAACGCGCATAAACCAATTATATAGCGCCAAGTGGAAATTAAGGTTTTTTTAGTTCATATAATTAAGGAGGGCAGAATTGTAAACTTGTAATTATATTAGTTTTATTTTTTTAATTCAGATATTATCTTTAGTAGTAGGCGATTTTTATGGGAGGTATGTAGCTGAATTGATTCACTTTTTCTAAGAATAATTTGCAGTTGCCTATTATCAGTCTGAAATTCGTATGCGGTTGCCGATTCTCTTTCTGAAATTCGTAATTTTCAGTTTCTGAGAATAATTTTTTTTTCGGTGTGTGTCATCGGAAGGCAAATTCCGAACATAGACAAAGTTCCGGTGACGGTTTCCCTTTGTAGTTCCAACATAATGACTATATGTCGCCCGTTGGTGGTGGTGCCGATTGGTGGTGGCCACCGGTGAAGATTTAGAGGAAGCGATGATGATTTGTAATACAATGAATAACAATATTTCGGAAAACCATGATGACCAGTTTCTTAAAATTTGGTTTCCTCATTGATGATTAGCATGGAGTCCGGTTTCTTATGCCACCGAGGTTTATGGTGGGGGTGGTTCATCTGCTTATTCATACTGGTTAACAGTGGTGGTTCCTATTGGTTAACAGTGGTGGTGGTTAACGGTTTTTTACTAACGGTGGTGGTTCCTATTGGTTAACAGTGGTGGTGGTTAACGGTTTCTTACGCCGTCGTGGTTTCTTACGCCGCAGTGGATTCTTACTGGCGGAGTTGCTCCAGGTTTATTTTTTCTGCTTCTTCCTACTGGTTAATGGTGGTTGTTCCTATTGGTTAATAGTGGTGGTGGTTAACGGTTTATTACGCCGCCATGGTTTCTCATTGAAGGGTACTGGTGGTGGTGGTACTTGGCAGTGGTGTGTGGTTGATGGTAGTGGGTGACGGTGATTGGTGGCAGTGGTGGGTGGTTGATGGCGAAAGTGTATTCATGAATGACGAATTTGTATTCACGAATGGCGAAAGTGTATTCACGAATGGCGAAACTTGCCGGAAAACTCGCCGGAGAAGATGAAGTCATCGGAAAGTGTATCCATCGGTAGTAAATTAATAAATATTAATTCCATATTAATTACTAATTACTATATATAACGATTTAATTAAATAATAATTAAATTTGATTAAATTGTAAAATGACGATGATACCCTCAATGAATTAATAAACTATTAAAAAATTAATAAAATATTAAAACAATATTATCCACATGGATTATTTCTATTGGATAATGGTGAGTTTGCAAGTTTGCAAATATTGAATAGTTTGCAACGGATACCACCCCTATATATATATATACTTGTGTGTGTGTGTGTTCATTCTTAGAGGAGATAGTTAGGGATTGTTTGTTTTTTAGGCTTTCAACTTTTATTGGGAACCTTTATCTGAATCGGTCAGACATTATGGGTTTCAGACTTGATTTTATTTTAAGTTTTAGAGGCTCTTATGTCTAAATGACCTCTAAAAAATTGGTGCCCTAAACTCTAAATCGCTTAGACGTGCATCTCCCTCCTTCTCATCCCTTTTCTCTAAATCGTCTGCAATGACTGGACATCAATTTACGGATGAGCTACTTGAGGGTAACGATCAACAATGTATTGCTTTCTTACGAATGTCCCGTGATGCTTTTGTTCAACTATGTGACCACTTTAAAGCAAAAGTTAGTTAACGGATAACAACGATATATTGCTCCAAGAAATAATGACTATTTTGTTGATGATTACATGTCACAATCAACGTTATAGAGTGCTGTAAAGCAGGTTCCAACATTGAACACAAACCATCCATAATTTTTTTCATGAAGTGTTGGATAAAATGTTCGTGTTTACTAAATAAATCATAGTTCCTACATCATTCAATCCTAATCCAGACATCCCACGGAATAATAGAAGATTATGACAAATATTTAAGAAATTGACGCCCTTGATGGAACTTTGATACACGCTATTGTCCCTATTCAAAAACAGCAATATATAGAGGACGAGGAAGGGTGAATGTTATCAAAATGTTATGGCAATTTGTGACTTCAACATGATTTTTACATTTGTTGTTGCCGGTGGGAAGGGTTTGCACATGATTCTAGAGTTTTATCCGAAGCTTTAACAAATGGTGCTACTGGATTTCCATTTCCTCCTCAAGGTATATTAACGCTTTAAAGGTAATACATTTACTATATTCATATCAATAATTATTTTGTTCGTTTTTTAGATAAATATTATCTATATGATGCTGCATATATGAATACTCGAGGGTTTATGGCACCGTATTGCAATGCTAGATATTAGCTTGGAGATTTCCGTTGTCGGCGTGCAATGAACAAGAACGACAAGTTTAATCATTCTCATGCAAAACTTAGAAATGTTATTGAATGTGCTTAGACTACTCACATTTACAATCTCAATTAAAATATTACTTTTTCTCTCATCCACCTACATAATATTCAACTCCAATCCAATCTCAAATTTTTCATATTCCAACCACAATCTCCTACAATTCAATCTAATCTAAAATATAATTTTATAAAAATTATATATTTCATTTTTTATACATATAATTTTATTTTAATTCTAAGTATAAAAAATAGATAAAACGAACGAACAATTACCTATTTTGAAACATAATTATAATTATAAAAAAACTTACCATATAACTGAAAATAAATAAAACAAGTCATAAAAATAAGTACGAAATTACATATTAGAAATACCTAAATAACTATACTTAATTATTTTGACCTAATGCTTGCCATATATGCTCAATCAAATTATTTTTAGGGCGTTATGAGCTTCCCTATTGCGAAGTTGTTCCCTGTTAGCCATATAACGGGATAGGTTTGCAATCCGTTTAGTAGAAAATTCAGTTGATTTACCATCATCTTCTGTAGAGCTTCTTTGTTGTCGATTTGTGTGCATGTCATTAATAAACTCAATAGGATCATAATAATCTTGGTATGTACCTCGTTCATCTTCAACTATCATATTATTCATGATGATACAAACAATTATAATTCGTCCCATTTGATGTCTGTCCCAAAAAAGAAATGGTCGTCGAATAAATGCAAAACGAGCTTATAAAACTCCAAATGCTCCTTCAACATATTTTCTACATGCCTTTTGAACTTGAGCAAACAACTTGTGCTTCTGCATTTGGGGAGATGTAATGGACTTGATAAATGCAACCCACGAAGGATATATGCCATCAGTGAGGTAATATGCCCTATCATATTCGTGACCATTCACGACATAACTAATTTTTGGTGAACGACCTGCCAATACATCATCAAAAATAGGAGGTCGGTGGAGTACATTAATATCATTAAGCGAACTTGGGGTTCCAAAGAAAGCATGCCATATCCATAAATCGTATGATGCAACGACTTCTAGAATGATTGTTGGCTTTCCACTTCTTCCAGCATATTCTCCGGCCCATGCACTTAGACAATTTTTCCATTCCTAATGCATGTAGTCAATTCTACTTATCATACCCGAGAATCCACGTTG
Organism: Silybum marianum; assembly: GCA_036898165.1. NCBI lineage: Eukaryota > Viridiplantae > Streptophyta > Magnoliopsida > Asterales > Asteraceae > Silybum > Silybum marianum. The sequence continues at coordinate 32,052,167 of CM072533.1, read as the reverse complement.
ATCTCCAACGTAGAGTAGTCTTGCCAAATTCGTTTCGTTCGGCTTTCTAAGTTACTCGTCACCGAAATATGAGATGACCCCACTTATGAAGTCCATTAGAGATTCCCTTGTTGTGGATGCCCACTCTCAAATATTAGTCAACTGCATCAGCTGATGCCCCATATGCCAACACCCTTATGGCCGTAGTACATTTTTGCAACAGTGAAAGAGCTTGTCTACCTATGGCATCAGGTGTTTGTGGAAAATATGCGTCATTAGCACTAACAACATCAACTATACGGAGGAATAAATATCTTCGCATTTGAAATCTTCTTCGGAAGATAACCTCGTCAAATGTCGGATTGTCGATAAAATAGTCTTCCATAAAACGCACTTCGCCTCTCTCACGTTGCCTATCTCGGTACCCCCTTCTTGCTCTTGGAGGTTGATCTCCTATGAACAGATTGGATGAGTTTATGACTATATCGTCGATGATTCGATCAAGTTGTTGGTTTTAGTGAACAACTCGTGATTGCCATTCATCATATTCGTCACCTGATTCTAGTGATGAGTTTTCATTTAAAGACATTTTAGTGGGTGCGTAAGTCTTTGTTGAAAAACTTTATGTACAAGTCTTTGCTGAAAGGCGACTAGTATATAGAGGAAATTTATAATAATCGGGAGACATTGGCATGCGAACCTGACTGAAAGAGACAACACATAATTGAGATACATTGACATGCAAACCAGACTGAAAGTGACAACACATAATTGAGAGACATTGGCATGTGAACCTGACTGAAAGAGACAACACATAATTGATAACACACTTGAAAAACAATTTACAAACATTTCAGATAACACACTTGAAAAACAAATTACAAACATTTCATATAACACACTTGAAAAACAATATACAAAAAAATACACGAAATAGTAAAATACATATAGATAATTCTAAAATGAAAACAAACCACTATCCATAGAACTTTTGCAAAAGACGTTCTTTCAACGCCTCCTCTCTTGGTGACATGTGTTCTTTTGCCAACAATATATGTAGAGTGTTGTAGTGTGCTTTCTCCTTTTCAAATTCAAGTTTTTTGCTCATCATTTCAACCTCACTATCTCTTGTGATGTTCAATGCATGAAATTCTTCAGAGTAGTCAGGAGCTAAAGAAGATTGTGATGCGTTACCTTTACCTTTTCTTTTTGTCGCATCTCTAACCATAGGACGTTGAACTTTTGAACCAACAACATTTGGCGATTCTTGGTTGGTTTCCACAGAATAATCTCCTTCTTCTGAAGTTCTTGATCTTTTTGTGCTTCCACCACCTTTTTCATTATCCACTTCATATTCTGGGTGAGAACGTGTTGTGGTACGTTCTAACCGTAAATCCCACTTGGGATGTTTACACATAACTTCGTTAAAAACAAGCAAGTCATTAAACTTGCTCCCACCCATCTCAAAAATTGCATGAGTCTCTTTCTCAACATATTTCGTACTCATTCTGCTCCTTTTTTGCCAATATGCCTCTCTATACGCATCAATCCATTTGTTTGCAGCTTCATTGAGTCGTGCATACGACTTTTCATTTGATTTTCGTTCCTGATGCTCAGTCCTTCTGGATTTTCAGCACGAGTTTCGTCATAGTATTCTTTCTCTCGTGACCAAAATGCCTGTTTCTTCTAGTTTTTTCCTCGAGTAGGTTCTTCACTAACGTAGATCCATCCTGACATTAACACCATATCTTCTTTGATTTCCCATTTAGCGGCCTTTGAATTCTTTTATGGGGTTTGGGTATTTTCAGGGATAGAAACTTGATTATTATACATGAAAAACTCAGAGTTTTCATACTGTGTGTTTGGGTAATACTGAGAGCTATCAGGATGTTGAGAATTCGAAAAAAGATTTGGAACGTTTGGATCAATAAGAGATAATTGAAAGTAACAAGAGCATTGAAATGAAGAGAAAAATTGGTGTGATGAAAATATATCAATATTGGTCTCTATTTATAGGGAAATGAAAACCATGAATTTTGGTATATATTTTAATTTTTTTTGTAAAAGTCTATTTTTAATCAAATATGTTTTATCCTAAAAATATAAAACCAACCAATTAGATTGTGATACTTGTCACTTAAATAGAAAAACCTTATCAACAATCTTGGATTATTGAGTTATGAGTTCGTCCGCCATATTTTAATTTTTTCCTTTTTTTTCAACCTTTTTTTTCAACCTTCTTTTTGTCTTCTTCTACTTTAGGATTGGTTTGGATTGCTATTGTGGATGGTCTTATGGTGTACTGAAATGACACCTTTTTCACTTGAGGTTCAGAGAGATGTTGTTATTGCATGCTTTACAGTTCACAACTTCATACGAAAGTAAGGTTTAAGTGATGAGTTATTTTCTGAATACGACCCAACCAATTAGCAAGGGGACGGTGGCGATGATTAGGTTGAAGAGGTTCAACCGCATGGGAGTACCGTTGACCAATCATATATAGCCACTTTAAGAGAAGAAATTGCAACACTATTAATAAAAAATGGCGATTGATTTTAGTTTTTATAAGACTTTGTTCATGTTTTCTATTCTATTTGAAGCAACTAACGTATTTAAGTTGAATCTTTGAATGTCTTAACAAGGGATGGTAGCATAATTTAATTAAAATGAATTGATGTTTTTATAATCCAACAGTATAACATTTGAGGGATAAAAAACACAATTATACATATTCAGATGCTTTTCAACATACAAAAACAGACAATCTAACTGATTCAGATTTCGGATTTCAGCATCACTTCTTAAAGATCAGAGGGGTGAAATTAGACTTTAGATTTTAGCACCTCTTAAAAAACAAATGCCACGTTAGAGAGTTTTGAGAGGAAATACGAGTTTAAAACAAAACGAGATTTTTGATATACAAGGAAAAATACACACACTTTAAAGCCGGAACCTCTCAAGGTTCAGTTCACCCACCATTAACGAGAAACGTACTCAAACCTCAAGCAAGTAGTTTAAGTCCGACAATACATCTGCTTAGGCCGTTGTACCCTGGGAAACAGACGTTGGGCGGCAAATCAGTTTTAAGGGAACTGTGTCCAACGCAAGTCTCAGTCACTTCCGTTATTGTTGTTTATTTCCTGTTAAGGTTCTGTTATCTTTTCTAACCATTATTTATTTTCTCCGTTGATATTTTCTAACAGTTTCCAATCCCAAAAGGAGGACAAATGCAAGGTTCGTCTATATTTAAACAAACTAGATTAATTGGGTTACTAAAATCATCGAAGTTTATTATCTTCAAAATTGATGACTTCATAAAGTCATCCTCTCTAGAGCACCTACTTAACATTATACTAGATCATGTCTCCTTAGAATCTCTTATACATGTCAACAAGGAAAAACATTAGCCTTAAAATCTATTAAGTAGTTTATGATGTGAATATTAAATTAGTAAAACTAAAAGAATGTTGGAAATGGATATTTTCCAATTGAAAGTATGCTTACAATATGAAATTGATATCTTTTCAGAATATATCATTTTCAAAATACCACACATCTTCCAATAATGAGGAAAACCAATTTTCATTGTATATGGCAAAACAGTATGTCTATTTCAATGTTACCGCACTTAGGATTAGTGGCCTCCATATTTTACCCTTTTGGATAGCACCGCAAGCCCCCTAGTAATGCTAGTGTACATTCGTGCTCTAAATGGCACACACCATATGACTTGTGGTTCCCGTATTTTACTATGTCGGCTTACACTGGCTTTTAGGGATGCTCAAATAACCGACCAACCCGACCCGAAACCCCCCAAAAAACTCAACCCGAGCTAACCTGACAAATAATCGATACAAAATTAGGACAAACCGAATCTATTGGGTTGAAATTGGATTAGGCCCAAAATAGCTCGACTAATCCGATAAAATATTTAGCAACTTCTCTAAAATTATTTATATTTCTCTTTAATATGTATAGGTTACCAAAACCAACTCGGCAACAATGAGCAATGAAACTCATAAAAGAACATTAGTGGAAAGTTATATGTAATATATTTGATGAATTTGTACATTCTCTTGAATGATCGATCGTATTTCAACGGATGGTTTCCTTTATTTTTTATGTTCCCAATGTGATTTTAGTTTGTTTAAACACAACTGACCAACCCAACGGGTTGGGTTGCATTTTTGTTTGGGTTGGGTTAAGTTGAAAATTTTCAAACTGGCAACATTTGGCAGGTTGTTCAAATGTCTTCAACCCGATCAATCCAACCCATGAGCATCCCTATTGGTTTATATCAGGGCGACTCTGACATTTCAGAGGCTCCGTGCGTAAACATTAATATGGCCCTGTAATTTTATCAGTTATATTTTTTATTAAATTTTTTATTTCTAAATTCAAAAACTAAATCCTTAAATGTGGAAGTATAAAACATTTATAAACAAGATTCAAATAAAATAAAACCGACCTTTACATCATGAAGGCAATGCTCAAAATCACCAATGATTATTCTGTTAATAACAATAAAAAGTTAATTAATAACAAAATTAAAAGTTGTCATATAATAACTAGAAGTATAATATATAACACAAATAGTTTAATATCTTAATAGTGAAAATAAGTGACCTTTCATTCTTCAGTAACAAATTAGTACTACTATGCAGTGGTGGACCCATGATTTTGACCGAAGGGATGCACCTTTAAATTGGATCAAATGTCGGCAAAACCGCTTGATGTGTTTTTAGCCGAATTGAATTCGCATTTCAGGGATTTTTTAAGTTTTTTTTGTTGATTTCAAGGTATTTTTAAAGTTTTTTGGTTGGTTTTGAAAGAAATTTTCTATTTTTTGTTTGATTTCAAAAGTTTTTTTTTCGGTTTTGTGTTGGTTTCGAAATAATAGTTCGGTTTTTTTTTTGGTAAAGACTAATCTGAAAAATCAAAATAAATAAAAATGTAACCATAATTGGATAATATTATAACTATATAATCAATTTATTTACACTAATGGTCCCTCACTCACTAGATGTTCCATAACTGAAGTTAATAAGATCGAGGATTAAACCCAAAAAAAAACTAAAATTAATAAGAGGGTTAAAAAAAACTTAAAGTTAATAAGAGGGTTAAACAAAAAAGAGTTGATAAGAGGGTTACACCAAAAAAACTAAAGTTAATAAGAATGTTAAACCAAAAAGAGAGACATGTGCGTTGGAGGTTGGAATTCATCCCCTGGCCTTATCATATGAAGCTTTAAATCGGACACATAAACCACCCTGCCAACTACTTGCTTCTGTTTTATTTTTTGTTTCAAAATATTTGAGAGCACTCTTCAAAATCAAGCGGGTGCACCTATGAAATGCTTATATTTTTTCCATTTACGGTAATCAAGTGAACGGGTGCACAGGACCCTGTTTGGTCCTTAATAGGTCCGCCCCTGCTACTATGCACATTGCTCCACTTTCCTTGATTCTCTATTACTTGGACATTCAGATATCTGTTTGATAATAAATCGATCAATGACTCCTCTTTGACTTTAAACAAATTCTTCATCTTTTTTTTGGAAAGGGTATCCTAGGCATTTGCCTAGACTAATTCCTGGCATTTTTAAGACTGCTAAAGCATGCAGTCCTGAGATAATTCCCCAGTGGCCACAAGTTATTTGCGCCTGGATTCGAACCTAGGGTAGATGAGTTATCTAGCCTCATCCCCCACAAGTCTTAACCAGTACGCCACAAACCTTGTGGTTTTCATCTTGTTTTTTTGACGTTTAGAATAATCCGATTCAAATTTTATAATTGGAGGCTTCATATTTTATATAAAACCAGTTAATCAATATTGATATATACAAAAACACATATCAACAAAAAAAATTATTGTGAACACTAATGTTAAAAATAAAAAAAACCTTCAAAGAACATATATAAATTCAAATAACAAAGTTATATATGTTCTTTTATAAAATCCTAACACGTATTCCAAAGAACCAGACCTAATCGGATGAAACGCATTCCGTCCGATTAGCTTGAATGGGATCTTTTATAAAATCCTTGCCAAAATGTTAGCGGAAAGAATAAAGAAGGTGATGGGAGGTTTGGTGGGTGATACTCAATCGGCATTCCTAAAAGGAAGATACATACTCGATGGGGTGCTTATAGCAAACGAAGTGGTTGACTACACCCTGAAAGCAAAAAAGAAAACAATGGTTTTCAAAGTGGAGTTCGAGAAGGCCTACGATAGTGCGGAATAGAATTTCTTACTGGACATAATGGAGAATATGGGCTTCGGGAAAAAATGGTGCAAATGGGTAAAATCGTGTTTAGAATCCTCAATCATTTCTGTTTTGGTTAACGGCTCACCAGCAAAGGAGTTTCAAATGCAAAGAGGTCTTAGACAAGGAAACCCGCTAGCTCCATTTCTATTTCTAATAGTAGCAGAAGGTCTCAATACACTTATGTTAGAAGCAAAAGAGAAGAAATTGTTTGAAGTGGTGGAGGTCGGTAAAGAGAAAGTTGAAATAACACACCTTCAATACGCCGATGACGTGATATTCTTTGGTAAATGGAATACAAGGAACCTAAAAAATATCATGAATATCCTATGGTCTATGAGGCATCCGGATTGAAGATAAACATGACAAAGAGTAATCTCTATGGTGTGGAAGTAGGAGTGGAAGAAGTGGCGGCGTGGGCGAGAGTGGTTGCGGTCATGGGACTTTACCATTCACGTATCTTGGATTACCGGTAGGAGAGAATATGAACAAAATAGCAAATTGGAAGAGGGTAGTTGAAAACATGAAAAAAATTTGGCAAGTTGGAAAGCACGTATGATATCTTCCGGAGGTAGACTTACGTTGGTTAAATCCGTTCTTGGTAGCATCTCTTTGTACTATTTTTCGCTTTTTCGTGCCCCGAAAGGAGTGATTTCTTTTGGGGAAGGGGTAATGATATCGATAAAAATAAAGGGTTGGTTTGGGTAAAATGGGTAAAGGTATTAAAGGTCTTAAAAAATGGGGGCCTTGATGTTGAGAGCCTCCAGGCCTCAAATTGGGGTCTATTGGGGAAGTGGTGGTGGAGACTTTTGAACGAGAAAAATGCTTTATGGTCAAGAGTGGTGTAAAGTATATATGGGGAGGGGGGAAGACTTAAAGAAGATGCAAGAAATTTCAAAGGGGTGGGTTCGGTTTGGTTCAACATTATGAAAATTAAAGAGGATCTTAGAAAAATATGTATCAATTTCGAGAGCTCGTTTGGAAAAGATGTTGGGAATGGGTGGGACACGTGTTTGTGGAAGGATAGATGGTTAGGGGGTGAAGTGTTGGGGAATAGGTTCAAAAGGTTGGCCCGGTTGGATCAAAATAAAGAGTGCCTCATAGCGGAGAGAGGGGAGCGGGTAGATAACTTATGGGTGTAGAGGTGGAAGTGGAGGAGGGAGCCAAGGGGGAGGGAGTTGGGAGAACTAGATTGTCTTAACAATTTGGTTCATGGGTGGGAACTAAAGAGGGATGTTAGAGATAGGAATTAGTTGCTTAGTGAGGAGGGTGCCTTTTCTGTTAAAGAGTTCAAAGCCGTAATTAAAGAAGACGCTCGCGCTTGCTGCAGATTGTTAAAGGTCGAAGGTAAGATGATTGCTGAAAAGTTTTGCTCCTGGCAAACTGATATGGCGATATCTCCAGATCTGGGTTGAAGCGTCTGTTTGATGGTGTGGTTTGCTGTCATATTGGGGGGGGGGGGTTGGTTGGGATTTCTTTTGATGTACTTTTTCTTTTATTAATTGGTAGCTGGTGGTTTGTAAAAGGTGTGGGACCTCTTGTTTGATTTGTTGGTTTATTAATAAATGTGCCTTTTCCCTTCAAAAAAAAACATTAAATATAGATCATAAGATTTGATATAATACCTTAGTGGAATTGGAAAAGTGGAAGAATTCAAGAGAAAAAAATGGAAGAATTCAAGAATGGAGATCCATGAATTGTTTTTTATTTGGAAATCGACGGAGACAATTTGAATGAAATTTTGAAAACCTAAACGACACATTAACTAAAATAATTAATAGAATAAAAGCACCTAGCTTACACTTTAACTAAATTAATTAGGGCAATGCTAATGGTGCCCTATGCACTGAATGTACTTCTATAGCAATGGGAATGTAAATAGATGGGTTTTGATGTTGATATGTGTGAGGAGGAATTCATGGGTAGGAGTGTTATTAGTAGTGATGGAAATTTGAACCATTGGGCGATGAAGGGGACTATTTTTTGTACCGAAGCGGGGTCGGGTCGAGGATATTACCACCCGCCCAATTATACCCGATCATATTATATATATAATATATTAGACAAAAAAATCCATGTCTAAGAAGTGAGAAGACTTTTAAAGAAAAGGTGAATGTGATTTGTCTCTTGGATTTCGTCATGACTTTGTGTGTGAGTTGCTTGAAACAATCAAGTTATGATGGAACATTTTTGAAAATAGGCTGGCATGATTAGTAAGTACTCAATTACTAGCACTATAGTTCCAACTTCCAATACTCTCTCATACGCTCAATTCTTAATTAAAAATGATATTTTTTGTCCCAACTCCCAAGTCCTAATCTAAGACGCCAACTGTAAAGTCTCAGCTCTCAAATGAAGTAACCAGTCCATTCATTCATTAAGCTTATGCTTTACTTTCAAAATTAGATTGCAACATAAGAAATCTCAAATGAAGTAACCGGTCAACTCTCACAAGCAGTAACTGGTCTCAACTCTTAACTCTCAAGTCTCAACAAATAAGAAGTTTTGATCTTCAAGGGAGGTAAGTTTTCTACCTTCTTGAATCCCTTATTAAATAAATATCAATATAAACAGACCATCCAGTAATATAAATGAAGGGTTTTGGATTTGCATCAAGTACATCTTCCCAACATCTACTCGGTTCGTAATTCTTGCCACCAGAAAAACTCTATGTTATCCATAAGCTTGAGAACCCCATTTTACAGAAGCCTAAATATCATGCTATAATAAAGGATAATCATTACTGTAGACTTATGGCCAAACATAACGATAATACAATATACCATATGCCATGTTAATGTGGATTTTATTACAAAATTGATGAGGATTATATTATAAACTCGACACTTCATGATATATTGATGTTTGTATTTTTGTAATCAACGATGAATGAGATTGAAGATGAATCTCCACAAAATATTACTAAAGATGTCCCATTTACAAGTGGAGAAAATAACGAACCTGCAACTACAACTCCTATATAGATTGTGAAGTTGCCGACAATGCCGAGACAAAAAAGAGAACATTGACTTATGTTGTATGGAATCACTTCAAGAAACAAAAGATTGAAGGGGATGATAATACTATTTGTAATGATTGTGAGAAAAAACTAGGAGGGTCAAGCAAAAATGGGACTAAACATTTACATGAACACATCAAGATATGTCCTCTTAGAAAGCAACGAGACATAAAACAATGCATCTTGAATCCTATCAAGAAAAAAGATGGAACTTCTTTACTTGACACCCACACTTTTGATCAACAAGTTTCAAGGAAAAACTTGCTAAGATGATAATTTTGCATGAGTATCCACTTAATATGTTAGAACATGTTGGGTTTAGAAGTTTCTCAAACTCGATTAACCCTTTATTCAAGCATGTCTCTCGACCTAGCATTAGAAGTGATATCGATATATGAAAGTGGGAAGCCTAAAACAAAAAACATGTTGAATACCAATCAAGATAGAATTGTAGTGACAACTATGTGGACATCCACTAATCAAACAAGAGGCTACATGCTTGTAATCGCGTATAATATAGATGACTCGTGGATTTTGCACAATAACATTATAAGGCAAGTTACTAGTTTTCTTTTTTATGTTATATTATAATTTAATATTGATCATTTGTATACTAAATAACTTCTATATATCGTATTATAGATTTATGTATGTGTCATCCCTTCATAATGCTAAAACCTTATAAAAAGAGTTGATGAAGTACTTGGTTGCATGGTCTATTGATCGTAAGTTATCTACTTTTACTTTGGATAATTGTATTGTTAATATTTCCTTGAATGGTAAGATGAAAGAAAAATTGACAAGTGAGCATTTAATATTGAATGGGAAATTGCTTCATATGAAGTGTTGTGCACATATATTGAATTTGATTGTTCAACACGGATTGAGTGGAATTCAAAGTGGGATAGAAACTATTCGTGAAAGTGTAGTTTATTGGACCGCAACACCAAAAAGAGTGGAAACTTTTGAGGAAGCTAAAGATGGATTAACCTTTTTAAGTAAAAGAAAGTTGGTTCTTCACTGTAGATAGGTGGAATACAACTTATTCGATGGCTTACGAATGTCATTGTGTACAAGGATGTCTTTAATCTCCTAGTACACACTGAGAAAAATTACAAACAAGCACCTACTGACCGAGATTGGCTTTTAGCAAAAGTAGTGTGTGAGAACTTGAATTTGGTTTATAACATAACTGAAATGTTTTATGGGGCCAAATATCCTACTCTAAATATTTTTTTCTTTAAGATTTTTGAAATTTGATTGTTGCTTAGAGAGTGCCTTGGATCATCATATGTGGAGATTAAGTCGATGGCTAATAATATGATTGAGAAATTTGATCAATATTGGAATGTCATATATTGAATACTAGCCACAACAACTATTTTGATCCAAGATTTAAGATGAAGCTAATTGAATATTACTTTCCCAAAATTTATGGTAACAAGTCCTCGGTTGAAATTGAAAGAGTTAGAAAGATGATTTATGATTTGGTGAAAAAATACTCACTAACTGATGACAAAGAAGCTCATCTGGATTCATTGCATAGTTTTGAAGTTGGTATGGATGTTGATGAGTGTGTAGATTCTTTGGCTGGTTATGATTTATTTGTTAGTAGCACTTCAAACGTGGATGCTTACAAGTCCGAGCTAGATTTTTATTTAGAGGAGAATGTTTTTCCAAGGAATGGATTATTTGATATTCTAGCATGGTGGAAAGCAATTGGCTTGAGATATTCAACATTGCAAAACGTTGTTAGAGATATTTTGGCTATACCGGGGTCTTTAGTTGCTTCCGAGTTAGCTTTTAGTACCGGTGGCAGACATGTGACTCCTCATCGTAATAGGCCCCATCCTCATACGTTAGAGTATTGGTATGTGAACAAGATTGGTTATGGGATGAGAAATTAGGTATATTTTTCTATCTATTTTTGTTTCATTTATATTACACATGAAATGAATCCTAATAATGTTTATTTTTATTTATTGTTAGGTACACATTCAAATAGAGAAAAATATTTGGCAATGTTTGAAGATGTAATATATAATGATCATTAGGTGCATTTGTTATTTGTCTTTTTTCTTCTTATTTTAATTGTAACAATTTTTTACGCTTAATATTTTTCTTTAATGTTGTAGGGTCCAAGTTTTATAAATTTTGATGCATGAATCATGGAGAACTAATAATGGTGATGACTCTGGATTCTAAAAGTGGAGAGTTTTTTTGCGAAGAAGAATGAAAATATGTTTTGAAAGCGAATCATATAGTTTCATTTTTGTTGCTTAAAAAATTTATACTTTTATGTTTCTCATGAACTATGAAATCATGTGGTTGGTTAAGGATTTTTGAAACTTGAGGATTATTTGTTTCTCCTAAAAATTTAAAACTTTTTTTGCTTTTCATTTTTAACACCGTCGGGTATTATGCAGGTCGGGGTCGGGGATGAGTGTTATAAACGGGGATCGGGTAAGGGACATGGGTGCATTCTACGTCGCGTTTCCATCCCTAGTCGCTAGCAATACATAGGGGTGTCATTAGCCTTCCCCATTAGTTAATGGAAAGAAAGTGCCTAGCTTAAGAAGCTAAGCCGCCTACCTTTACCATTTCAATTATAAAAAGGGAATGCATAGAAGAGGAATAGAACTTGGGTCTCTTGTATAAGAAAGGGACACCCTTACCAACTGGGCTGTAGTGATACTTGTGTTATTTAGTATATGTTGATTTAAGCTCCTTCAGTGATTTAATTATGATTCCTTTTTGTACTTAGTGAAAATCCTAGTTTTAATTACTGTTCAGATTCAGAGAGAGCAAACAATGAGTAACTCAGTGATCGCTGAAACCATCAGCAACACTATCTAAGCTTGGAAGATCTGAAGAAAACACTCATACCAAAAGAACCTTCAATGACAGGCGAAGACCTAACTTAAGATAGAGACAGGCAGCTCGTGACCTGAAGCGGTTCAATGTTAGCAACGTTCGTCTACATAGGTGTGAGATCTTGTATATGCCTCAGTGATACCTGAAGAACTCATCCTTGAAGCCTCAAGTATCAGCCATCAAATGAAACATACTCAGCAAGATCAAAATTGGTCTTATCCTCGATGCACAAATGTCAACCTCCCATACCCTTGTTAGATAGTATGTGCAGAGTTACTTGATTATCTCCTGTTAGACCTCATTTTCAAAGAAGTATGAATCAGAATTATGCAAGTACATGCGCATCTGATGACGTGGCAGACACATCCTCCGTGTGTAACTAAGTTAGTTATTTACTTGCCTACGTGTCAAGTTGTAATAGGCTAGATAGTTGACTTTCATTATTGTAATCGTATAAATAGCTAAATCACTGTTTTTAAGATTTGGAAGATACAAATTTGAGAGCTAAATTGTACGCACTGTTGATCATCATTTAAAGCAATTCAATACGAATTATGATTGTTCTTCAATTCTGTTCTTACTAATCTTACTATTTATCGTAGATCTGTTTGCTTCCGCTCATATTTACTTATTTTGATCTATCGATTAATTGTTAGAAAGGGATCTGGGTTCCAACAATTGGTATCAGAGCCTGATAATCAATCTATTTATTATTAGATCTCTTCCATTTTGAGAAATCCCTTTTCTATTTACAGTATTTTTTAGTTCTAAGCTCTTGTTCTTCATTCTACCCTGTTTTACGAGATTTTGTTAATTTCATTACAATTTTCTCTAAATCTGTGGTAATTTTTGCTTAAATCTTAGATTAGTAAGAATATAGTCCTATTTCAATCAGTTTGAAATTTGTTTATTCCAAATTTCAACATATCTTCAGTAATTTTCAAATCTCTGTTCCTGGTAATATGGCGAATTCTAATCTGAATGCTGTATATACTTCTGGTTCTTTGACCAAACATCCTACTCTAATACGTGATAAATATCCACAATGGAAGATCGGTATGGTCAACTTCTATGAAGGATCGGACGTTGAACTGTATCCTATTGTTCAAAATGGTCCGTTCGTTCCAATGACAACTATTCCTAGGGTTCCTGCTACTGTGGTTACTGATGAGGTCCCTGCAAGGCATGTTCCAAAATCATGGGATAGTTGGATTGATGTAGAGAAGGCAAAGGTGGAATTGTCCAGAAAGGCAAAAAGTCCTTTAATCATGGCAATTCCAAATGAGATTTTTCAATCTCTGGATTCCCGTGACAGTGCCAAAGAGCTATGGGATCAACTGGAAAACATTCTGGAAGGAGGTGCAAAAATGAAGAAAAACAGAAGAGCCCAAGCTCTGAATGAATATAACAGTTTCCAGGCCATTCCTGAAGAATCTCTGGAACAGACTTTTCATAGATTTAACACTCTGATAAATCTATGTAAAAGATGTGACATCATCAGATCTAAAGAAGACAATACTGTCTTATTTCTCAAACGATTAAATCCTGAATGGTCAAATCTCTCGATGTCTCTGCAAACCAATCAGCATCTGGAACAATGGTCCCTACATGATGTTTTTGGTACTCTAAAAGCTCACGAGAAAGAGGTCGTTCAGAAGAAAACCACTATCGGTGGACCTTTGGCTCTAATTTCTGACTCCAGAGGATGATTCTGACTCTGATGATGAAATCACAGCTTTTGCATATTCACTGGCACTTATTACCAAACAATTCACAAAGAGGTTTGGTAATAGATCTTTCCAAGGAAGAAAAAGGTTTGATCGCCCTACCAATTATGCACCTCGTCAAGAAATACAGAGATCTGAGAAGACTGAGGCATAGAAGAAGGAAGAAAAGTTAAAGAAAAAGAAGGATGTGTGTTATAGATGTGGCAAGCCAGGGCACTATTCAAACGATTGCAGGGGAACTCTGAACAAAGACAAAATGTACTACCAGAATAAATACAAGTATAATGTCGATGAAAGAGCTCACTTTTGCAGAAAAAGAAAACTGGCTAGGAGATGAGTCAAGTGGTGATGAAGCCATGTTCTTCGGAATGGCCAGAACAAATGAATCAGAAGATCAGCCATCTGAAACACCTGCAAGTACTCTCTCTGACACATCTGAACTTGAGAACACCATTTATGAAATATCTAATAATTTTGAAGAACTTAAGCAAAAGCTTACAGTTGAAACGAAACTGCGAAAACAAATTGAAAAAACTCTCTCTGAAACTCAAAGAGAGAGAGAGATTTATAAAAGAGAAATGGATCTTCTAACTGAAGAAAAATTGGAACTCAATGCTGAAAATGAGCAGATTTCCAAAAAATTAAAAAATACAGAAGTTAAGTTCAAGGAAGAGAAATTGAACTTAAACAAACTTTTGGAAAACAAAGAATAGGAGATTAGTGCTAAGGAAAGTGACAGATTAAATTCTATTGCACTTAAGAACTATTTCCAAAAGGAAAGAGAATTTTTACATATTGAACTTCAAAAGACAAAGCTACAGATCAAAACATATCTAGATGCTCAGAAAGTTCATGACAAGAAAAATACACAAGTAGGAAGATCTGGACTTGGTTTCGAGGATCTGGATCCCTACACATGTGAGAAAAGATCAACTCTGAAATCTGTTTTCTGTATAGGACAAGAACAGAAGCCTGTGTTTCCAATTTTATATGAACAGTCTATTTTTAAAAAATCAAAAATTGAAAATGGTCGTCATCAACGAAAACTCAAGTTTAAAAACAACGAATATTCGTCTGGAAAAACAAACGTTGATCTGAATAAAATTCAGAAGAAAAGCGACATTTTCAAATTTGGCTCAAGCGTTCATGTGACTTTGAATCCAAAGGCGGATGTATTTATTTCTTCACAAGCAGAAGAAGAGCTACGTCTAAACTTTGAAAAAGATATTCTATCCACTCTGGATAAATGCTTTAAACTCGAACTTGAAAATGTTCAGAAAATCTCTTCAGAAAACAATCCAGAGATATTCCCATGTTCTTTTGTAGACCTAAATCTTTTTGAATCTCGAGACTGTTTTGAAACGATTACATATCCATGGGAAAATGATGATCAAGGTGATGATTTCTTTAACTCAGAAAATTATCTCTCAACTTTAGAAAATCAACTACCTTCTGAGTACAAAAAGTTTCCAGAAGTAACTAAGAATGAGGAAGCTCCTTTCTTATTTACTAATGAGTCTCTGAAAATCAGAGCCTCTAGACTGAATACTGCAAAACATCCAAGTAGAATACCAACACTCTCTGTTCCTCCAACAGGACAGAGAAAACCGGTGTCCATTAATCCAGACTTCATTAGGATGTGTTTTAAGGCCAAATCTTGTCTTAAACTTGAGAAGGAAGAAAGTCTTAAAAAGAAATGTTTTGTTCTGCAAAAATCATCACAATCATGTTATCCAAAGTTTACTTCTACTCAAAAAGGCAAATGAAAATCTAATCTTTCTGCTTCTATTTCAGTAATTCAGAAAACTCCTGAGAAGGTTTATCAGAGGAAGTCTCAAAAGAAGAACACTTATGATTCTAAGCATAAGTCTAGCTTAGCTAAGAAGTTCAATAGAACTACTGATACTAGTATAGACAAAAATAAGAAGAATTGTTATTATCATTATTCTAATGAAAATTCAATGCACTCTTTTATGTCTCAGAATTCTGAATGTTTTTCTTTATTCTTAAAATTAAAGGAATTTTTTTCGAGGCCCTCTGGTCGTCTTTATGATAATATCTCACACGTCAGAACTAAACAAAAGAAAAACAAACAAACAACAAATAAAAAGACCAAACCTTTAAATCCTGCTATATCACATTATGTGCAAGATAAAAAGAGTGAAAAATCTAAAACTAACATTAAAGGACCCATTATGAGATGGGTACCTAAAAAACTATGACCGTGATTGTAGAAGCAGCGTGTGCACATCTGGTATATTAACTCTGGATGCTCGAGGCACATGACTGGATCGAAAAACTTACTCTCCCAATTCAAAGACAAATGTGGTGGAGCTGTAACGTTTGGAGACAACGGTAAAGGTCAAATAAAAGGCTATGGTACATTACAAGAGGGTAATATTACCTTATCAAAAGTAGCTCATGTTTCTGGACTGAAACATAACTTGCTGAGTGTCAGTCAACTTTGTGATTCTAAAATACTTGTTGTATTTGATGAAAAGCATTGTTACTTGTTTTCAAAGGCAGGTGAAGAACTCTGGAGAGCAGACAGAAAAGGTAATTTGTATATGATGAACTTCACATCAAAGGACGGTAAAGAAACCCTCTGTCTTATCTCCAAAAAGAGCGAAGTTGCATGGTTACGGCATCACAAAATGTCTCACTTAAATTTTGATAATCTTGAGATGCTTGTCAAACACGATTTGGTAACTGGTCTTCCAGAAGTTCGCTTTCAAAAAGATCATCTCTGCCCTGCATGTGAAATGGGCAAAATAAAACGAGCATCTCATAAAACAAAAAGTGATCATTCTTGTACTAGACCTTTGCAATTGTTACATGTCGACCTCTGTGGTCCCATAGCGATTAAAAGTTTATCTGGTAAAAAGTATATACTGGTACTTTTTGATGAATTTTTCAGGTATACATGGCTTGCATTCGTTAGATAGAAATCAGAAGTGCCGAATGTATTACAAAATATGATGACTAGAATTCAAGTTCTTTTACACCAACAGATTCAGCAGCTTAGAAGTGACAACGGTACTGAGTTCAAGAATGCCAAGCTTGAAGCTTACCTTGTTGAAAATGGAATTACACAGAACTTTTGTGTTGTGCGCACTCCTCAACAAAATGGTGTAGTAGAACGATGCAACAGAACATTGGTGGAAGCTGCCAGAACGATGCTTGCAGCTTCTGGACTTCCCATCCATTTCTAGGCTGAAGCTGTAGCCACTGCATGTTTTACCCAGAATCGTTCTATTATTGTCAAGAGGCATCTCAAAACCTCTTATGAGCTTATTAATAATAGAAAACCCTGTGTCAAATTCTTTCACATTTTTGGATGCAGGTGTTTTATTTTAAATGACAGAGAAAAACTTGGCAAGTTTGACAAGAAATCAGATGAAGCTAAATTCTTAGGATATTCGCTAAATTCAAGAGCTTTTAGAGTTTTTAATTTACGAACTAAGACTATAATGGAAAGCATTAACATCGATTTTAACGATCAAACTCAATTAACTTCTGAGTATTCTACTTCTGAACTTAAACTTAACACAGTAACATCTGATTATCTCTCAGGTACTAAAGAATCTGAAATAGATACTATCTTCCAAGATTTCATGGGCGAGGAAATATTGTCAGAGCAAAGCCCAACCAATCCATAATTAAATATTCCTGAAGTTCTTCAGGCTTCTGGAATTACACTTTCTGGTCCTGAATCACCTGCTGAGAGCTCATCCGAACCTTCTGTCCTTCCTGTTTCATCTAATAACTGTCCAAAAGTCACTTCTGTGCCTTCATCTGAAAGGGAGATTGTAGATAATCCTCCTGTTTCCGAACCCCTTCCAGAAGAGGTGCTTCCATCCTCTGAAACAGAAGTTCACGCTCAACCAGTATCTCAATATCGGATGATGAGATGGACTAAGTCACACACTCCAGATCTCATAATTGGTAGTCCCTCTGAAGGTGTTAAGACACGATCTGCTACTGCAAATGAAGCTTTCTTTGTAAATTTTCTTAGCATGAACCAAAAAATGTTCATGAAGCCTTGCAAGAACCTAGATGCGTGAACGCTATGCAAGAAGAACTGCTACAATTTGATCGAAACAAAGTCTGGAATCTAGTTCCTTTACCAAAGAACAAAGTAGCTATTGGTACTAAGTGGGTCTTCAGAAACAAGAAAAATGAAGACGAAATAGTGATCAGAAACAAAGCTCGACTGGTTGCTAAGGGGTATTGTCAAGAAGAAGGAATCGATTACGATGAAACCTTTGCCCCTGTAGCAAGACTTGAGGGGATACGACTATATCTGGCTTTCTCTGCATATAAAAACTTTAAAGTATATCAAATAGATGTTAAATGTGCATTTCTGAATGGGTATCTCAAAGAAGAAGTGTATGTCGAACAACCCGCTGGCTTTAAAGATGCTAAACATCCATAATATGTCTATCTTCTCGACAAAGCTTTATACGGTTTGAAACAAGCACCTAGAGCGTGGTATGAACGTCTATCTAAGTTTCTGATCAATAAAGGTTATGATAAAGGTAAAATCAGTACAACTCTGTTCATCAAAAGAGGCAAAGGTATGCTAACTGTTGTCCAAATCTATGTGGATGACATAATCTTTGGTTCTACTCATTAATCAGAAGTTGATCTGTTTTCTAAATTGATGGAACAAGAATTTGAAATGAGTATGATGGGAGAACTAACGTTCTTTCTCGGACTCTAAGTTAAACAAAATGCCTCTGACATCTTTATAAATCAAGCTAAGTATGTTTCTGACACGCTTAAGAAATTTCATCTTCAAAATTCCTCACCAATGAAAACTCCTATCTCTACTAGCACTAAACTAGGCCCTGATCCTTCTGGGAACTCAGTGGATGTTACGGGTTATAGAGGTATGATTGGATCACTTCTGTATCTGACTGTTAATAGACCAGATATTATGTTTGCCACTTTCCTCTGTGCTCGCTATCAAGCGAATCCTAAAGAATCACATTTGGCTGTTGTTAAACGAATTTTTAGATATATCAAGGGATCTCCATCACTTGGTCTCTGGTATCCAAAAAATTCTGAATTTGATTTAATGGCATATACACATTCTGATCATGCAGGTTGCAAGTTGGATCGAAAAAGTACCTCTGGAAGCTGTCAACTTTTAGGTAACAGACTTGTATGTTGGACATTCAAGAAGCAGAACTGTGTGTCAACATCAACAGCAGAAGCTGAGTATGTTGTTGCTGCCAGTTGCTGTTCTCAAGTAATCTGGATGAAAACTCAGCTCACAGACTACGGATTAATATACGACAAAATCCCTATCCTATGTGACTCAGAGAGTGCTATCGCCATTACTGAAAATCCAGTTCAGCACTAAAAAACCAAGCACATCGATGTTATGTATCATTTATTAAAGATCATGTAGAGAAAGGCACAATCGAAATGTACTTTGTCTCTACTGATTTTCAACTTTCTGAAATTTTCACAAAAGCTCTGGATGAAACAAGATTCAATTTCCTAGTCAGCAAGTTGGACATGTTAAATATGTAATTTTACTTAATTCTTTGATCTTCTTAGAATTCTATCAAAATTCCTTATTTCTGTACATATATATTGTTTTTGTTTGTTTCGCACATACCAGAACCGTCCAGAAGCCTCTGGTCACCTCTGATGATCTAATTCAGAGGTACTCAGAAGCCTCTAGACACCTCTGTTCCTCATTGAAGAAATCTTACATTTGTGATCCAAGTGACAACAGAAAGGGTGCAAAGCAGAATGCTATATTTGAGGGGAAGCAGAATGCAATTTTTGAGGGAGAGCAGAATGAAATTTTTGAGGGGGAGCCGAAATGAAATATCTTACATGTTCAAGGGGATCCCGTCAAGTCTAACATCTGTTAGTTGTCTTCTGAACCTCTCTTTACTTAACAATTTTCTTTGAATTTGTTTCTTCTGACTAACTCTTGCCATCAAGGTTACAAGGACGTTTCATATTCAACTTAAATTCTTCTGAAAAGATGTTCTTTGACATTAAATATGCAACAATACTCTGGCCTCCAAATATGCATCCAAAACCAACTCCAGTACCTTAAATATGGATCAAAAGCTCACAACTCTGGAAACCTCTGTTTCAAAGTTATCCTCTCTGTTAGTGCGTTATCTGCTTCCTTTAAAGACCGGAAGAAAGCCAAAGAAGCTCGGGCATGTAAAAAGGCTGAGTTAAAACGAAAACGATCTAAGAATCAGGATCATGATTCTCAGTAGGGGGAGAATATGGAAAACCTTAAGAAGAGGAAAACTGAAACGAGTCAGAAGATGGAACAAGACAAAGGTAAAGCTTCAACCTCCTCACCTTCTCCACCTCCTCCTCACTCTAAACAGACTCCAATGACGCCTACTCCTTTAGCTACTCACAAGGGTCCCTTGCCCAAGGATCCAGAAATTGCCAAATTTATACTGGAGATAATTGGCAACACTAAAACGCAATCTCACCCAACAGAAACTGAGGTAGCCAAAGCAGAGGCAGCTAGAGCAGAGATCGGCGAGCGAAGCCGCTGCACGAAGGTGCCATAGTAGAAAAAGCCGTAGCCGAGGCGGCCGCAGCCGAGGTGCGCCTGGAAATGGGAAGAAGATAGAAGCATAAGATTTGAGGCTGAACAAAAAGCTAAATATGAAGCAGAAAATGCTAAGGAAGAAGCCATAAAAGCCAAAGCTGAAGCAGAGAAAGCTATGGCTCAAGCAGAGAAAGAGAGAGAAGAAGCTGAAAAGGCTAAAGAAGCTGCTGAAAGGGCACGTGCTAATTTTGAAGAAACAAAAAGAAGGGAGTCTACAAAATCAAAGCCTCAAATGAAGAAAAGATGCAGAAGTTGGGAAGACTCGAGTTACCCAATTTAGAAATCAAACACAAGCACATGTATGCCCCTGCTGATCAGAAGATATACCTGATGATGCCAAAATTTTCAAACGATTACCAAGTAAGTGATGAGATCAAAGATAAATTCATAACTCACAGGCAACCAAGGAAGGAGGCTTATTCTATTGTTCCAATCAAGACTATATCATACAGGCATGCACAATTTGGACAAACACCCATCTGGTATACTATTTACAAGGTTGTCAGGGAAGACAACAAACCATCCTACTTCTGTGACAATGACTTATTGCCAATCAATCCTTCTGATCTTATAACTCTGGAGAAGTTTATGAAGACTCAAATGAACAGAGGGAGAGATGATCAAGACAAAGTTGCTTACTTCCGTATCATTGATTGTATGAAGTCCTTTATTCGATACAGAAGGCAAGTAGACTTCCAAACTAGTTTGAACTACAAAGTAGATAACTTGTGTATCTCTGCTCCAAATGAATATTTGGAGGGTCTAAATGCACTAAGGATTGGGAGAGTGATAACTGAACCAGAAGTAGGAATCGTGTTCAGAAGGCCGAGCAGAAAAAGCTTCTTCAGAGTTAAAGATGCTCACAGATACTCTATAGAAGCTGTGTATATCATAAAATGTTATGCTTCTGTAGCAGTTGACAATCACGATTCAGAAGTTAGAGAGAAGATTGAGAAGAGACTTGACAAACTAATGAAGCTTAGAGAAGTTACGGATGCCATCTCCAAAGTCATTTCTCAAACAGCTCCCTTCTGAAAAAATTACAATACGTGTTTATCATCCAACTATTGAGCCTATGAAAGAACAGCGAAGCTACGCATGCAGCATTCTGAATTTCATACTTAGGGGGAGATTGTTAGACTTCATTTTCAAAGAAGTATGAATCAGAATTATGCAAGTACATGCGCATCTGATGATGTGGCAGGCACATCCACCGTGTGTAACTAAGTTAGTTATTTACTTGCTTACGTGTCAAGTTGTAATAGGCTAGATAGTTGACTTTCATTATTTTAATTGTATAAATAGCTAAATCACTGTTTGTAATGGTATGATTTGAAAGATACATATTTGAGAGCTAAATTGTACGCACTGTTGATTATCATTCAAAGCAATTCAATACGAATTACGATTGTTCTTCAATTCTGTTCTTACTAATCCTACTGTTTATCGTAGATCTGTTTGCTTCTGCTCATATTTACTTATTTTGATCTATCGATTAATTGTTAGAAAGGGATCTGGGTTCCAACATCTTCTACGTGCTTACCAACTATGATATGGTCACTATTCATTTTTGGCTAAAAGTATAGTTGCTTTATGGAAAAATTACAAGCCTCCAATGGATGCTTGACACGTGGCATGTACCTTTTGACTTGCATTTAGTGCATTGGGTATAAATAGATGAAGACCCTTATCTTCATCTTTAAGCATGCTTAATCTTTTCTTGAACCTCTAATTATTCTCTCTTCCGTATCTTGTGCATCAAATTACTTAGTGATTCTTATATGTAATAGAATACGTATTTATACTTGTTCTTATTCTGCTTACAATCTGTAAATTTGTTTATCTCAATAAACTTATTTAAAACTTAAAAAGTTGTGTTTGTATTCATCCCCTTCTCCCTTTCTACAAACTGTATCTATATTTATATACTCTTGTAGACTCCTTAGGGACCTACAAGTGGTATCAGAGTTGTGTTTATTTCTTTCAATCTTTAAAAACTAATATCTTGTTTTTAAAATGGCTAATCAAAATACAAACTACAATGAAAATGGATGACTTGCAAAACCTCCTAAATTTAGGAAAGATATTTTCCTTGTCTAGATGGAAAGAATGGATCTATTTCTAGAAGGGTTAGATCCTAAAATCCCGTACTACATAGAGAATGGACCATTCGTTCCAACAGATATTCTCCCTGCAGTCCCTGATACTACAACTTCTTTTGCTATTCCTGAGAGACGTATTCCCGAAGCTCCACATCAATGGAGTGAGGAAGATAAGAACCAGCTATTTGTTGATACAAAAGCTATGTCTATTATTGCTACGTTTCTGCCAAATGATGTGTATCACTCTGTCATAAAAATAAGAACCTCAAAATCCGTATGGGATACACTTTGTGTTCAATATGAAGGAACAAATGAGGTGCAAGAATCTCGAAAAATAAATCTGGTAAGACGGTATGAAAGTTTCATTTATGGTAAAAACGAAACACTTTCTCAAGTTCACCAATGATTCAACTGTCTGATCATAGATCTGAAAATAGTTGGTCGAGAATATTCTAACTCTGAAGTACTGACAAAGTTCATGGAATCTCATGGTGAACAATTGGACACATTTACTACATATCTTAAATTGTCAAAGGACACTAACTCTCTGTCTTTAAGTGCTTTATATGGAATATTACTCCATCATGAGCAATCTTAAATGCTTAAAAGGAATCTGTTAAAGGACACCAAAAATGCGAAAATTTCTTCCTTGGCTTTAGTGTCGTCAAAGACTGATCCCACAAGAACAATCTCTTCCTCCATAACTTCCATCACTGAGTTAGACCAGTCTAACTTTGAGGATATTTCTTATGCTAATCTGTCAGAATTTGATGATTCCCTGGCCCTTCTAACTACAACTTTTAGAAGGTTTGCCAGAAAGAGCAACTTTAGAAGATATCCCTATATCACCGACTCTGACAAGTAAAAGATCTCTTCTATTGATAAAGCATCTGCAATATGTTTTAATTGTCAAGGCAAATGTCACTTTGCTAGTGAATGCCGATCCAAGAAAGTTGCTGCCCCAACCACCTCTCAGATATCCCTTAAACCCAGAGATGACAAATATCTCAAGTTAAAGGATAAATATCTAAAGATGAAGAAATCCCAGCGAAAAGGCAAAAGTCTTCTCGCTAAAGAAGTAGACTGGACATACACCACTGACGAGTCAGGATCAGATGAAGAAGATACCACTCTTATTTGCCTTATGGCAAGAATTGATGAAGCTAAAGAAGTCGCTGAAACCTCTTCAACTAAAAATCCTTCATTATCTCCTTCCAATTCGGTATCAAATCTGAAAGACTCTTCTATCCCTGAAGTTGATAGCTTGTTGGCTCTCTACACTTTAATTGTTGATCTCTACAATGCTCTAAATAGTAAAACCAAATCTAAACAAATTAATATGGCTTAATTGAACAACTTAAAAATTGACATCTGAAAATCAAAGAATTAACTAAGGTCGAAGAAGATATTAAAGACCAAGTCTTTGCAAATCAAACTATGAGCATTGAGAAACAACAAGCTATCACTGAGCGCGAAAAAACCATCCCTGATCTCAAAGCTGAAAAAGCCACCATTGAAGGATGGTGCAAAGTCTCTATCAAGGCAAATGAGATCATAAACGCTCAAACCCCATAAAGGTTAAAAATGGTCGGGGATACTCTTCTAATAAGGAAGAACCTTCAAAGGATCGTTCCATGCTCAAGTTTGGAACTTTTGTATCCTCTATCACTGACAATTCTACTCAGTGTTCCTCGACACTTGAGTCAAAACCTTCTGAACCTTTCTCTAAGGACTCAAGGAATGTGATTAAAGGCAATTCCATTACTCATACTCTTAAGGTCAAGAAATCTCCTAAACCGAAGAAAAGTCTTTCTACTCCTTCAGTGAGTCATCATTTGACTTCTGGAAAGAAGATCCCCGAATTTATTCAGAGATCAACTCCCAAATTCAAGATAGATCTCACCCCCTATAAGCCCGAGAAACCTGTGGTTCCTCCAAGGTCAATGGAAAAAGGAATTCTTGGTCCTGGTCCTGAAAACCGTAAGCCTTCTATGTTTCATCCTTCTGGTACTCAACCTTCTTTGAGATATAAGAAGTGCTATCATTGTGGGGAAGCTACTCACATTGCAAGCAAGTGCCCTAATGCCACCAAGTCTTGGAAGATCTCTCATGGAAACAAAATAGTTAAGACTGAGAAATCAGTTAAGGTGAAATAAACCCAAGTTGGTAAAACAACTAAGGTCACAAAGTACGTTGAAGAAAAATCTTCAGATAATGAGAAAGATGTTGCTTCTAATATTTCCACTAACTCTGCTGGACCCATAGTTCTATGGGTACCTAGGAAAAGTTAATTTCATTATCTAATGTAGAATGTGAAAGGTATCTAGTATCTTGATAGCTAATGCGCAAGACACATGACTGGAACAAAGACCCTGCTTTGTGACTATAAGGAAGAAAAAGGTCCCTAATTGGCCTTTGATGGAAATGGCGAATGGCGAAGGATACACCAAAAGTTATGAGGTTCTGACCAATGGAGAAACTTCCTTCAATCATGTCGCTTATGTTGAATGAATAAAGCACAACTTGTTGAGCATTAGTCAACTCTTTGATGAATACTTTAAAGTCCTATTCACAAATACAAAATGTGTTGTCACTGATAAGAATGCAAACTTGCTTTAAAATGATAAAGATTGGCAACCTTGGACTCATAAGAATGGCAACATGGACAGTTCTCACTCATAGAACATTGGCTTTCTCTCTAAAGCATCAGCAAATGTAAACTGGCTTTGGCACAAAAGGCTCTCTCATCTGAACTTCAAAATGATAAATGATTTATCAAGAAAGGAATCTGTCAATGGACTCCCTAAACATTCTTTTGCAAAGGAATCTCTTTGCTTAGCATGTGAAAAAGAAAGTTGACAAGAGCAAGTTTCAGATCAAAGTAAATATCTTCAGTGACTACTCCTCTTCACATACTTCATATGGATCTCTTTGGACCCGTCAATGCCCGATCCATATCTGGGAAGAAGTATACACTTGTTATAGTTGGTTAGTATTCCAAGTACACTTGGGTATTTTTTTCTCAAATCCAAATGTGACACTCCTGAAGAAATCATTTCCTTCATCAAAAAGATGGAAGTCCTGAACAATCTCACTATACGTTCTATGAGAAGTGATCATGACATTGAATTCAAAAACAGTACACTGATCATCTTCTTTGATGAGAAGGGAATTTCTCACAGTTTCTCTATAGTCGGGACTCCTCAGCAAAATGGCGTTGCTGAAAGAAGAAATCGAACCATCAATGAAGCAACTCACTCAATGCTCAGCGAATCTCATCTACCAACTCAATTATGGGCTGAAGCAGTTAACACTGCATGTTTCACTCATAATCGATCCCTGATTGTTAAAAGATTCAAGAAAACATTTTTGGATGTAAATGCTATATCCTGAATGACATATGTCATTTTGGAAGATTCGATCCAAAGACCGATGATGGTTTGTTTCTTGGGTACTCCTTAGTATCCAAGGCATTCATAGTATTTAAGGAGACAATTTGTTAAAGAAACCATAAATGTAAACTTTGATGAATCACGTTCAACAAACTCCATTCTTGTCCCTGAAGACGACGAAGAGCTGAACAACTGCATGAAGTCTCACTATGGGGAACATGAATCATATTTTAGTACTCCTCCATGTACTGAATCCAATGATGATGACGAACCTCATGTCATTCCCACTATGATTAATAATTAAAGCTTCCTCTTCTAGAATATGTGTTACTCTATTAATTATATTCCTCCTTCTGAAACTCCAAACAACAATTCATCAGTGAATGGTCAAGTATCAAATTCTACTCCAGAGAATGATAACCCTTCTGAATCTCCACCAGGGATGTAGGAAACGCTAAAGAAGCGGTTGCTGAAGCATACTCCTTAACCCCTGAACAACTCGCTGAATCAATTGTTGATCAATCTTCTCAACTACCTGCTTAGTGATGGACTCCAGATCATCCCATCGATCATATAATAGATGATCCAAGTACAGATAAAACAATCAGAGAAAGGCATATTCATATGTCAGAGTAAGTATGTTAAAGAGATGATGAAGAAATTTGATCTCACTCAAAGTTACTCAATGAAAACTCCTATGGCACCTCCTATGACACTGAACAAGGACCCTAATGGGAAACCTGTTAATGTCACTGCCTATAAAAGAATGATTGGTTCACTACTGTACCTTACAACAAGTCGACAAGATATGATGTACTCAACTTGTCTTTGTGCTAGATATCAATCTGAACATAAAGAATCCCATCTGATCGTTGTAAGGTGATCTTCAGATATCTAAAAGAAACTCCTAATCTTTATTTTTGGTATCCCAAAGACTCAGGGTTCGATCTAACTGGTTAGTTAGATAGTGATTTTACAGGATGCGAAATTGATAGGAAAAACACCACTAGGAGGTTGTCACCTTCTTGGTGAAAAGTTGGTAAGTTGGAAAAAACAAAATTCAGTGTCCACTTTAACTGTTGAAGCTGAATATGTAGCTGCTGGGGGTTGTTGTGACAAAATCATTTGGATGTGAAATCAACTCAGTGACTATGACATTTAGTTATCCAAAATCTCCCTATATTGTGATAGCACTAGTGCCATTTCAATAGAAAATAATCACGTCCTTCACTCTAAAGCTCTTGAGGAATCAAGATTTAATCTTCTACTCAGCGAATTTGGTATGTTGAACGTTGATGAGTGAATTATCTTAGTGATCAACATCTTTTAGTGATACTAAAGTTATAATTCAAATTCATTATTTAATACCCTAATTTCACGTATAAGATATGGAAGTCTTGCAAAGATATGAACTTCTTCTCTTGCGCACCCTGAATGTCTTTCTATTAAGAGAATGCTTCTTAAAAAAGAAAAACACTTCACTCAGAATGCATTTATTCACAATGATAAGAGGATTTTAAGGATAATGATTGATATTTATTAATTTAAATGATATTGTTATTATTTTTTGAAAAAGATCGTGCCAGTATATTTTTGACACACGTCGACCATAACATTTCCCCTATCCACTCATACCCAAGGGGCATGCGTGCGTGCAAAGGTCATCATCACCTTTTCTCAAAACGTTAAAACAGTCGTTTAGTTTCCTTCTCTGTCCTCTTTCTCTCGCATCTACCTATAAAAGGTAAATTCAAATTCATTTCAATATTTACGTGTTCAAAACTTCCAAAGCAAGAAAAACAATTTGAGTTCTCTCTGCATCCTTCAAGAACACCGAGAACACCTACTAATGTGTGTTTTTCTTATTTCACACTAAAAAGGTTAGTTTAATCCCTTTTAT
Source organism: Silybum marianum (assembly GCA_036898165.1). Lineage (NCBI taxonomy): Eukaryota > Viridiplantae > Streptophyta > Magnoliopsida > Asterales > Asteraceae > Silybum > Silybum marianum. The sequence continues at coordinate 32,024,305 of CM072533.1, read as the reverse complement.
CTGTTAACAACTTTAATGTTGTTAAGAACTTCCACACATCACATTTAACTTAGTGTTAAAGAGATTTTTAAATTATGATTTTGCGTTTTAGCTTCAAATAACTCAAAAACCATTAAACATGTTCTAAGGTTCCTTCTTAGAACAGAAGAGCATTATGGTTATTTTGATCCAAAATACCATAAAAACGTTTCTAAAAATCTGTTTATGGTACATTTTTGTATCAAATAAACACTTTGGTGCTTTTTAACTTAAACTTTTCATAAACGTTTATGATAAAATATGCCAAATAACAAGGATTTTGATTTTGTTCATCAAAACACTTGTTTTTCTCTTTTAAACATTTGGCATTCTTTGTACCAAATATTATGGGTTTATACATCTGTGTATTAAACCATGTTCTTTCTTTTTGGATCTCTATTCTTGTAACAGAAATGCCCAACACCAACGTCAACACTAACACTAAAGACTCATCATACAAGGAGACTCCCCTCGTTACTAAGTTCACATCTTCAAAGTGCACAAACTTCCAAGTAGAGGATGGTTTTGGTGAAACCTTGCAACTACCTTGCACTACTAGACATCCATGACGAACGCGCCTACTTCAGAGACGCTGCGACATTCATTCAAAAATGTCCTATCATGTATGCCTTTTGCCACAAACCTATTGGGATCATTGAACATCTCCAACAATTTTGGTTTACCGCTCACTCTACTACCAAAGTCACTGAGAAGTGAAACTCAATCCCTGCTGTTACCTTCTCGATTCACCTAGGCCCTCTAGTCATCACTACAGTTGCAATCAGGCATGCAGTAACGTTTCTCAACAAGGGAAAGGGATGGGCATCTGAGCCCACTAAGGAAGAAATTGTGGACTTACTTTAACAGATAGGCTATGACTGGCCTACAAAGGAGAACTCTGATGAGCTCCACAAGGAGCTGACAAAGATCGACAAGAGTCGAATGCCAGCTGTGTGGTAATATATTTTCTCGCATATCATTCAGTGATTAGGCACCAAGTTAGGAGGTCAGGAATAAGCTAGCATGAAGTTCCTCGACATGGTGTTCTCTCTGTGCCATGGTCGCAACTTCAACTATGCAAAAATCATCTTCGACGATCTGAAGAAGCTAGTCGAGAATAAGCAAACAAAGAAGATCATCCGTTACCCATGCTTTTTAAGCATGGTATTTGAATTTATCTTAAAAGACTATCCTAAGAAAGGAACTTAGTGATTTTCCCAAATTGGGAATAAGTCCCTGTGACACGACCTCAGGGACGGATATGCCTCTCTCTTTCCTGAAATGCTAGAGATCATCAGGGTTCCCACACCCCCCATTCACTGAAGCCACTTCTCCTACCTTCATGGTAGAGAACGTGTCTAAATCAATGGAAAACCCACCAATTATTAACCTTGACACTTTCTCTTCTCCGTCCGTAAAATGGAAGAAACCAGCCGCTGAAGGACGCAAGAAGTCCACGACAAATAAGCCACCGCTGAAGAAAACAAAGAAGGACGCCTCTTGAAAGATGATCCTCTCTGCATTCGACGTATCACCGATGCCTCCTCCTACCTCAACCGCGACAACAGTTTCTGACACTATTGTCGTTTCATCAGCTCTAACACAACCATAGGTGATCAAGGTCCATGGGATAATAGTAACCAGCTACCCTGAAGCTGGTACAGGTAATACTATCGCTGCATTCTCTTCTCCCTACATCTACTCTTCTTTGGTCCATACATCGACCAATGATTCAGATATGGTAGTGCCAATATCTGAAGAGGTTGAGAAACATGTTGTTCAGTTATCAGCATTGTTTAGACAATCTGAAAACTGGAAAGCAATGTGCACAGGACCTGAAAATGTTTCTCAGAAACATTCTCAGAGACATGTGATCCTCAAGACACATCCGTCCCAAGCTCTAACCCTGAGTGTAATCCTTCATATACTCTCAAGGATCCCTTGCATAAGCAAACATCCAACCAACTTCTTTCTTCTAACCCTGAGCTATGTTTGGCTTGTTTATCTTTGTTATCTACAGGTGTCTCTGATGCATCTCCTCAGACGTCTCCATCACTGAATATGGAGAAGGTGAAGAAGCTCTCTCTAAAGACAGAAACTCCAAGGCAAGTCTATGCCCAAGCTGAAGCTCTAGATCCCAAAGGTCTCGTTGACTACTTCTTCAACAACCTTTCAGTTACCAGCACTGGATCACTTGGTTGGTGAGGCGGCCATACTGAACCAGAAAGTCGATCATCTTCAAATTTCAGTTGAATTCATCTTCAATTAGGCTGCTGGGATACCTAATATAAAAAATATCGTATCTCACACATCCAATGGGATGTTTCTTAAATCAATTCTGAGGTTGCCTCTCGAAGGTAATCGCTCAGAATACCTATGCCATCACCTCCCTTGGTGGTAAAATCGACAAATAACGGGAGACGATATCTGAAATCCTCAAACTCTTTCAGACCCCTTTTGTCTCCACCTCCTCCTTCACTGATGCTGATCTTGAATCCATGTATCAACTTTCATTGGTTTGGAAGAATCATTCTGAAACCCTGGAGACTATCAAGGAGAAGGTCAACATGCTGATGGTGCATGTTCTCCCTGAAAGTAAAAAGAAGGGGAGAAAAGTGCCAAGGAGATAGAAGAATAAATAATAGCTCAAGTTGATGGGCTATTAAACTGTGAATCCATCCCTGATGCCAATAAGGCAAAGGATGATGAAGAAAACATCATCATCCTTGATAACGATGATGATGAAGAAGAAGATGAAGAAGAAAATGAAAAAGAAGAAGAGGAAGAAGAAGGTCCATCATATTATCTCAGAGATGATGATGATGATGATGATGATGACGACGACGATGATGACAACTTCCATGCTGATCCTGCCTCCTTCTTCTTAGTTGTAAGGCCAGGTGCTTTAACTAGCATGGTATTCAAGACACCCTTGGGGGATAGGCCCCCTCCAAGTCAGGAGGCTAATCCTTCAGGTAAAAACAAGAAAGTCTCCTCAGAGTCCGTAGATGGCAATCTGCGCATCTAGCTAGACAAACAGGGGGAGCCTGAAAACCCCGAGGTTAGTCTTCCATTTGCTTTATTCGCTCCCGTCTCTGAACCCCAACCTCTCTCTTATCTATCTCTAGTAATCCCTGCAAATACATCCACTATTCAGAGTATTGACGAAGTTACTAACCCTGAACCATCTTCTCCCATTCTCAACTCACCTTGTCCATCAAGGGTGATGCCCTTCGCCACTGAACCTTGATATACAGACCTTTTCAGGTACATATCCTAATCGAACACTAAAGAAAAAGGTCTAGTCGAATTCGAAGGGACCAGATTAAAAATTCTTCTTGGTACCTCTGGTCCCAAACACTCCTTACTTGTAAATACAATAACAGAAGATAAATTTTCCTTCCTTTCTCCCTCAGATAGAGAAGAGGCACTAAAGGCTCAGCGACTCAGAGATGAGTAGATAAAAGAAGCACATGAAAGCCTCAAGGTCGCTAAAGCTCTAACAAAGAAAGAGTTAGCCAGATCTCACTAAAAAATAAGGAATCCTATCAAAGCTCAGCAACGGCTTCTTCAAGCCGCGAACCAAGATCTTCAGAAGACACGAGCCAAGAAAATTGATGAACTAGAATGGTGCAGAAAGTGAGTAAACACTCGATTATAAGCAGAAAATCACACATGTTACCATATCTGAATGATCATCAAAAACTGGTCCCACAATATTGTCAACATCTTCAAAGACACCATTCAATAGTCTAGAACCTTAGTTTCTGAACTTCTACCACTTCTCCGAATGGCTAGAAATCAGAGACTGCATTCAGAAGTTAAAATCTCAGTTCAAAGGCGTTGTTGAAGAACACCTGAATCGACTTCTTGAAAGGATCTCCCAGTACGTAATTGTACCTCCTCTTCCCTCAAAGTCCAAAAAAAGGCAAGTCCGACATTGAAGATAGTCCGTCGTTCAAAATTGAATATGAGATAAAATTTGATTTTGACATCCTCATCCATCACCTCGTATTCCCTGACATCTCCATGATGAATAGAGATGAGCTTCTACGGGTCGGGGCCTAAACCCCCAAACCCAATCTATCGGGTGAAGAAATGGATCCCCGAAAATCCCACCGATAATATTTGGGTATTTCGGATTTCGGAAATTATCGGGTCGGGTCTATGAGTTTTTTGATTTGGGCCATTTTCCAGTTTTGGGCCTTTTTCCAGAAACATCAACTGGACCAGTTTATCCAAAGTCCAAACAACATCTCTACTAAAACACCAACTAGATTGTAATTTGTAAAAACAACTAACAACATCTCTACTAAAACTAATTATACCGAAATTAGATTACATCATTACATAACAAGTTAAACTCCAAAGTCCAAACCATCTAAACAATAGTTCAATCAAACACCAAAGTTCCAAACTAACCCACCTACCTATTCAAGTTCCAACCTGTCTAACTTACCAAACGGCCAACACTCCAAGTCTCCAACTTCAACTTCATATGAATCCTATTAAATTAAAAGTAACAAGTCCTGTAAAATTAAAACTTTAAACAGTTAAAACTTAAAAGTAAACATTCCAAATTAAAATGTAATAGTACCTTTCTCAATCATCATGAATGAACTCCAAATTCTCCCAATTCGTTTGAAGCTTGTGTACTAGGAGTCCTAGTACTATCTTCTCCACGGGCCGAAAAAGTTCCATTTCTCAGATTTTCCATTTCTACACATATAAAAAATAAAAGTAATAATATCTAAAGTCGTAATTATAATTTATAAACTAAGGTCGTGCTCGTACTCGTACCTTCCTCAAACTTCTTAAGGTCCTCCAAATTTTCTTCCACCGCAAGTGGTTCAAGAGGGCCCCTTAAACAGTCCTACGTACAGATAAGTGCTTCAACTATTTTAGGAGTTAGAGAACTCCTAAAATCATCTAAAACTCTACCACTTCTACTAAAGGTCGATTCAGATGCAACCAAAGAAATGGGTACGACAAAGACATCTCTCGCTAATTTTGAAAGAATGGGAAAGCGTGAAGTATTAATTTTCCACCACAAAAGCAAATCAAATCCATTGCCATTATCATCTTCATTGGCCTCACCTAGGTATACATCAAGCTCACTCCTTTTGCTCTCCAAGGCCCCATTTTCAAGTTTTTGTTTCTTCAACAAATTCTTAAATTTAGATCGTGAATTTCCAAGGGGGGGGGGGGGAGACCTACTCTCGTTGAGATTGGGATTGAGAAGGTTCAAAAAATTCTCGCGCATAATCTTGAAACAAGGTTTTGAGTTCAGACTTTACCTTCGTAAAAAAATGCTACACCTGTATCTTTACCAAACAACTGCTCAAACTGAGATTTCATGTACTCCACTTTATCTCTGCGATCTAAAATGCTGGCAAATAAAATTACCAAATTCATCTTTTCCGGATCACCCCAATATTTATCAAACTTAGCCTTCATATTTTTTCCCGTACTCTATTAATAGAAAATACAAGAGAAGTACATCAAATTATCAATCAATCAATGTACATATGTATAAAATAATAAAGAAATTAAGTACTCAAATCAACAATCTCTGTTAAGTAAGAATTAGATGTGATATAAAGAGAGCCTGAGATTCTTAGCGTCATCTCGTAAAAGGTCTTCAAGAGGGTTACGAAGCCCTCTAAATACATCCAATCATAATCCTTAATCACAGAATCACCTAAATCTAGCTTGAACAAGGCATCATGTCTTTCATAGGCTTCAAACACGGGTCTATATGGAATGGCATTCCTAAGCATCATGTAAGTTGAGTTCCATCTAGTGGGAACATCAAGACAAAGAGAATTTTTTTCTTCCACCTCAAGTAAAGTAGCAAGGTCTCTGAACTTGAATAACCTAGCTGGAGAGCCCCTTACTCACCTAACAGTCTCCCTAAGCTTCTTAACGACCCCATCTGCCGACTTTAATCCATCTTGGACAACCAAATTCAGAATATGTGCAATACATCTCATGTGCAAGTATTGAACCCTATTAGGTGAAAACCCCCAAGATACTAGTTTACTTTTCAAAAACCCCATGACAACATCGTTACTAGATGCATTATCTACTGTGATGGTAGAAATGTTTTTTATACCCCAATCAACCAAGCATACCACTAAAGCTTTGGTTATTGCATCCCCCTTGTGTGATTGGATTGGCACAAAAGATATTATCTTTTTGTTCAATTTCCATTGGACATCAATATAATGTGCAGTTATGCACATATAATTGATACGTTGCACGAATGTCCAAGTGTCGGTGGTTAGGCAAACCCGTTGTGAGTGTTCCCTGAAAAAACCTTTTCATGCTATTCCGGTCTTCATAATACATAACAAATATGTATATATTAATCGCCCATCTAGACGGTATTTTAAACATACGACACACTTCTTGCACCCATTGTCTAAAACCCCTACCCTCTACAAACTTGAAAGGTAGTTTATGTATGATTATCATCTTTGCAGTTGCTTTCCTAACATTCTCTTGATTAAAAACCCAATTAGTCAAAACACTTTCATTGTTCTCAGACTTACCGAATGCTAACAAGGTTGTCTAGTTTTTTTAAGATGTGGGTTTTTAAGGCACAATTCTGAGTGATGCTTTAAAGAGGATGTGTCATGCTTTTTCGGATCAGCTGCATATGTTTTCCCACAATATTTGCACTTTCCTTTTATCGAGTTACCTTTCGGGCTTAAAATTTTATCAAAATAATCCATGCCTGAGATCTTGTTTCAGTAGCTTTACGCTTCTTTGGTTCAGGTGGTGGTGGTGGTGGTGCATTACTATCAGCTTGAGATTGAGGCTGAGACATGTGTAATTATGTGAATGTGAAGTTGTGAACTACTGAACTGTAAGACAAGTCATAAGAGTACAAGATGATATATTAATAGATTATAGATTAACATATTACCATTTAAGTAACCAAATGCCATTTTTGATCAAAGATTACAACCATTAACAGATTACAGATTACAGTAACACCTCCGCCCCGTGCAGCATGAGTCGAAAGATGTACAATCCGGTAATCGGATCAAAACTTAAAACACCATAATTCAGAGCTGTACTTGTTAATGCCAAAAATTTAGTTAACAAAAGTCAACTTAAGGAGTTTGTGGAGCTGATCGGTCAAAGGCTGAATTCTCACGACAAACACAGTTAAAGCGATAAAAAATAGAGACAAGAGATTTGGTGACGCGGAAAAATCCTTAGAACAGGGAAAAAACTACGGACGATAAGATATACCGTCGCTACACTATGTAAAAGTGACATCAAATAGGGACGTCATCCTTTAGAGCGATAGTCGTACGATTACAAGAGCTTTTGTATGTTTCTTGATTCGAGACCGTAGTAAGATTTCAGTTGGTGTTTCTTCGTTGATTCGAGCCTTGATTTTATAGCTGGAGTCATTGATTGTCTGACTAGTTGTAACCGTCCAACGGTCCTGTAAAAAGCATAACGGTCGACCAACGGTTAGTTCATTAGTTAAACATGAAATAAATTATTTTATGTCGAAATCGGGTCGAGCAGGTGACTATCGTTCGTTTGTCGTATGTCATGAACAATTCTCGGGAATTTCGTTCGACCGTTGACTCCGAAGTCACAGTCAATGAAATTTAAATTTCAAGTTTTGGTCAACGGTCGTGAGTTTGAGAGATTTTTACCCAAACAGTTTTCCCCCAAATTCAAATTTCAAGCGGTAGTTTGTATTTTGAATTTTAGAGGGCACGTGTTGCTGTTTCCATGAATCCAATCATCGGGTAACTGAATCGTTTTGTTCTCAACGGAATCAGTTAGAAAATGATAAGGTTTTTGCTGAGTCACGATAACATGTTGTGGCTGATCTGTTGGAAAATGATAAGGTGTCATGACGTTAGGCACACGCACAGGTGCCCGTGGCTAGTTGTCATGAACAGCTGTTCTCCATCCAACGATGGTAAGCCAAAAGGCGTGGGACAGGTGTCGCAATTGGGAGACGAGGCGTCGATTCAGTGACGATTTGCAAGTATAAAAGGAAACGATTGTTTTCCTTTTCACTTTTCCCGGTTTCTTTGATCGATTTCTCTTCCGTATCTTCTTAAAAAAACCTGCAATCAAAATACCTTACGATTTCGAGGTTTTTGAAATCTATTTAAGGTACGATTTCCTTACCCTTTATGCGTCAAAAGTCCGTAGCTAGGAAATCGGTTAAGGGTTGGGAGGAGTTTTCCTTTTTTGAGGCCTTAAGCTCGATAGAGGATTGTAGGGAGATGGTAGATCCCAAGAGAACAATATCGAGTGTGGACAACTTGCTGGAGTTCAAGGTTTTGGCCAGTTTTCCGGCCGAAGTCAATTTAGAGAGTCTCGGCAAATTCCTGGAGGGGTATTTCATTTTATACGAGTATCCCTTCAAGATTGGGTTTGAGTGACCCTATTCTCGCATGTCCAGAGAATTTCTGGAGAGGTTCGACCTGTCACCGGGGAAGATGATGCCCCAATTTGGAGGATCGTGGCCAGGATTGAGCGACTGACGTCCGATTGGGAGTCCCCCTTCACCATCCACGAGCTTTTAATGGCTTACATGGTGAAGGTAGAGCCGAATAATCGCTACAGCCCCTTTAGTCGCTTCAGAAGGAGCAAATTCTAGTTCACTGGACGGCGGTGAACAACCGCGGTTGGATAGAGCGGTACGTTTTCGGACGTGCATCATCTTCCAACGAGAGTGGCTGGTGGTTGACTCTTGGCTGGCCCACTCGGGGTAAGCTTTGTTTTATTTTAGGTCGTACGTTTCTTTAACTTTTATAGTTTTCATCTATTGATCGTGCGCTTTCTTTTGCAGCTGTCGATTTTGACGTCGTTCGTCCTCTCCTCGATTCTGAGGCGAAGATCGAACGATTCCCGCTTATCCCTGATCGAACAATCAGGGCTTACGATCGACAGTTTGCTGATGAAGAGGACGAGGATTTCACCTATCCGAGGTATCCTCAGTTAGGGAGAGAGAGAAGAAGAAGAGAGAGAAAAGATGATTGGTAAGTATCTCCGTCGTACGTTTTGAGTGTTCTTCGTTCACTTTTGTTTACTATTTAGTTGATCTCTTTCGTATAGGGGAAACAGCTGGCCAGTCTAGAGTTGGAGCATCCTATTCGAGGGATGTTCCATTAGTGGCTACACCGTCAAAGGGTGTAGCATCGTCGGCCCCCTCTGGTAGGGCGACTTCTGCTGGAGGGGCGTGGTCTTCCCCGTGGTCGAAGAAGGTCGATCTACCCACTTCTGGGGTAGATCGACAGACATTCCTTGCTCGACAGGGCATGGAGTTATGGAATAAGAGGGCCGAGGCCCAATTGGGGAGCAAGAGGTCCGGGGGCTCTCTCTTGAGGGAACCGTCTTTTGGGGTTGACGACCCCAAAAACGCGAAGATGTCAAAGCCGATCCCGGCGATTCCGGTGACCAGCGTGCCGCCAGTCGTATCCGGCGTGCCCACTTCATCGCATGAAAAGGGGAAGAAGACGGCGGAAACTACCGTTATGCGGTTTAAGTTCCCCTCGAATTTTATGAGAGAGGGACCTGTGGACCGCCAGAGACTCTTTTCAAGGATCGCTACGAGGGGGTGCATCTGGCCGATGCCCACACCACACTCACAGAGCACCTCTTCCTGGTAAATTTGAAGTCTTATGGTCATGCGTCGTGCATTTTATGTTCGATCGTGCGACTTATGTTTTTAATATCTGTCATCGTGCGTCATACGTCGTGCGTTTGCGTGCGATCATGCCACCATGCGATTTTTAGCTTTTAGCCAAACTGACGTACGTTTGTTTTTCTTTCAGGCGTCTCTTAGCATGCAAGCTAAGATTAACAAGGCGTCCCAGGTCGTGAAAATGGCCATGACAGCCGAGAAGAAGGCGCTTGAGCGTAAGGTCGCCGCCCTGGCCAAAAAGGAGGAGGCGACGGCAGATGAACTCGGCGTTCTTTTGGAAGATGCTCGTGATGATAACGAGCACGAGAAGAATATGAGCATCGAGCTCAGTGGTCCCCTAAAAGAGGCTCTGGATCGGATGGCGGCTTTGGATGCTGAGGCGGCCGCGTCGAGGGAGGCTTCTGCCAAGAGATCGAGGACTTGAGGTCGCAGCTGGGAGAGGCCCAGGGAAAGATCGTTGATCTTGACGATCAGCTGGATGCGCTCGACTCCTTTGGTCGTGCGAAGGTCAAGGCGGCGATCGCTCGTCACCAAGTAAGAGGGCAAGACCCTCTAAAGGATGCTTAACTGATCGACGATCAGTTCTTTTCTATCTTTGGTGGTAGCGACGCAGATTTGGATTCTGACGACGAAAAGGAAGGCATTCCTGCCGTCGTCCCTCCCGCACCTTATTCTTTTTTCTATTTTAGTTTTTCGGGCTTTTAAGGGCGAGTTTTCACTGTCGTGCCTCTTTTTGTAATGCCCCCTTTACTCAATGGAACTTTTTTTTTCAACTGCTTTCGTCGAATGTTTTTACCCTGATCGTACGTTGCCTCATTACTTTTGAAATGAAAATAATCTAAGGACAAGTAAAATAAACCGGGTGTATCATAAAAATGAATTTCTGATGACTTAGGAAATAATCGATCGAGACTTAAGAAATAAAATACAAAGTTTCTGATAACTTAGGTCTTTACTTTGCTTATAGCAAATCGTGCGTTCTTGAGAAGATCGTGCATTCCTGGGATAAAAAGAACGTGAGAAGTGGTCGTTAGTTTGATCAACGACCTTCCGACGTTGAAGTTAGTAATATTCCAAGAGAGAAAAGTATAAGTAAATTGACTAAAAAGAAATATTTTTTCAAATGTCCCGCATTCCAGCTACGTGGGATATCTCGATTGTCTAACGTTTGTAAGCGATAGGCCCTTCTCACGATGACTGTGATTAATTGATAGGGTCCTTCCCATTTGGCTGATAACTTACCTGCGTTCCGTTCCTGGGTGTTTTGGAAGACACGTCGTAGGACGTAATCTCCTATTTGGAAGACTTTTATCTTGACATTTTTGTTGAAATGTCGTGCGACAGATTGTTGTTGTGATGGCATTCGGATATAAGCAGAACCTCTAAGTTCTTCGAGTGCGTCTATGCCGTAGCTGAGGTCAACCAAATTTTGTTCGACGGAGGTATGCTGGGTGACTGGCAGGTTTGCTTCGACCGGTAAGACGGCTTCACACCCATATACCAATGAAAATGCGTTTGTCCGATCGAAGTACGAGGAGTCGTACGATTCGCCCATAAGACGGAGGGTAATTCCTCGATCCAACGTCCTCTTGTAGCTTCGAGACTTTTCATGATTAATTTAATAATCGTTTTGTTGCTTGATTCTGTAAGTCCGTTAGACTAGGGATAACGAGGAGTAGACGTCGTAAGTTTTATCTTTCAATCTTCATAGAATCGTCTTGTTTTGTCACTTATAAATTGTGATCCGTTGTCGCAAACAATCTCGGAGGGAATACCAAATCTGCAGATAACATTAGTTTGGATAAAAGACGTCACCTCCTTATCTCGTACTTGAGAAAAGGCGGCGACTTCTATCCATTTCGAGAAATAATCCGTAAGAACTAGTAGATATACCTTTTGTCCTGGTGCTGGCGGTAATTTTCTGAGAATGTCCATCCCCCATCATATGAAAGGCCATGGAACTAGTGACGAATGCAAAAACTCAGAAGTTTGATGAGTCACACCTGAGTGTTGCGGACATGCGTCGCATTTTTGTACGTGCGTTATGGCATCCAGTCATAAGGTAAGCCAATAATAGCCTTGTCGAGATATTCTATTTGCTAGACTCCATCCTCCCGAATGTTCTCCACATTCTCCATCATGCATTCCTGGAGGACTTTTTGGGTTTCGCTTGGAACGAGGCATCGTAAGTTCAACCCGGTAGACGAACGTTGATAAAGCTTTCCTGCGATTATAACGTATCTAGAGGCTTTGAATCGAATTTTTGTCGAGCTTTCATTTTTTCTTCCGGGAGTCAATCGTTCGTGAGATATTCTCGGATTTTCTTCGTCCAGTCATTGTATTCTTCCAGGACATGTAGATTTTCAGCCCCCAGATCGCACGCTAGATCCATGCCTATGATGAAAGCTTCGTATTCCGTCTCGTTGTTGGTGGCTTTGAAGTCACAAGATATGGAATAGACCGTTGTGCCCCCTGTGGCGATTTCAAGACGACGCCTAGTCCCGATCCTCGTATATTGGAGGATCCGTCTACATGCAATAGCCGTGGTCGCTCATCTTGAGTCGACACTGTAAGCGTTTCTCTGATTGCCAACTTTTCCAGTTCGGGGCTAAAATCTGCAATAAAATCAGCAAGAACTTGCGATTTGATTGCAGTTCGAGTTTTAAAGTTTATATCATAGCTACTGAGGTAAATACTCCATTTTGCCGATCGACCGGTTAACTCAGGTTTTTTTAACACAGATTTCAGTGGGAAGTTAGTAATAACATTGATAACATGTGACTCAAAGTAATGCCGGAGCTTTTTGGCTGCCGTAACTAGCGATAAAAGCAATTTTTCCATAAACGTATACCTTTGTTCTGCATCGAACAAGGATTTACTTACGTAATAAATAGGAAGTTGACGTTTGTCCTCCTCTCGGACGAGGATGGCACTTACTGCATTTGAACTTACTGCGAGATATAACTAGAGTCTTCTTCGTCCTTGGGTTTAGATAGTAGAGGAGGCGACACCATATATTCCTTTAGTGCTTGCGAAGCTTTTTCATGGTCGTCCGACCAATCAAAGCCTTTTTTTTTCCTGAGCACATTATAAAATAAATGAAATTTATCGGAGGACTTAGAAATGAACTTGTTGAGCGTGGCTACACATCCGGTGACTCGTTGGACTTCTTTGAAATTTTGAGGCAATTTTATTTTGCTGATCGCCTTGATTTGATCAGGACTAGCTTCGATCCCTCGTTGGGTCACCATATGTCCCAGGAATCTTCCTGCACGTACTCCGAAAGATTATTTAGTCGGAATAGGTTTCATTTGGTATTTCCTGAGTACGTCGAAGGACAGCTGTATGTGTCGTACATGATCAATCGCACGTTTGTATTTCACTAACATGTCGTCGGCGTATACTTCCATCGTGTCTCCCAGCTGTTGCTTGAACATCCGGTTGACGAGCCGTTGGCACGTTGAACCTACATTTTTATGGCCAAAAGGCATCACTTTGTAACAATAAATACCTTTGTCGGTCATGAAAGCCGTTTTCTCTAGGTCGTTTGCATGCATGAAAATCTGGTTATGTCCGGAGTATACGTCCATGAAAGTCAGCAGTTCATGTCATGCTGTTGCGTCAACCATGACATCGATATGGGGGGGTGGAAATGGATTATCTGGGCAAGCTTTATTAAGATCGGTGAAGTCTATGCAGACTCGCCACTTTCCTTTTTTCTTTTTGATGACCACAACATTTTCTAACCAGTCCGGGTATTTAACTCCTGTATTTTCCTAGTTTTCAACAAGTTGTCGACTTCGTCATTGATTAATTTATTCCTTCCAGGTGCGAACTTGCGACGTTTTTCTTTCACGGGTTTGAACGTTGGATCGATGTTCAGTTGTTGTCATATGATTTTTGGGTCGATTCCGACCATATCTTCATGCGACCAGGCGAAACAATCGGTGTTTTGTCGAAGGAGTTTGATTAATTCTTGTTTGACGGCTGGATCGAGCGACGCTCCCACGTAAACTTTTCGATCAGGATGATTTGGGTCGAGTACAACTTCCTGCAATTGTAGGTCATCGACCGAATCTTCCTGGCTATGTAATTGCTAGATGTGCTCTTTCCGAGGTTTCATTACCGCCTTGTAACATTCTCTAGCTGTCTTTTGCTCACTTTTTATTTCTTGGATTCCCCATGAAGTTGGTAATTTGATCACTTGGTGATACGTCGCGGGGACAACTTCCATTTCGTGAATCCATGGTCTTCCTAAGATCACGTTATATGCAGATGAACAGTCGATAACGTTGAACCGAGTTGATTTGTTGATTCCTTTTTCGTAAATAGGGATGAAGATATCTCTGACGGTATGAGTAGCATCTCCGTTGAATCCTACTAGGATCTTCGAACGTCGGACGATCTCAGCTCCATCTATTCCCATTGCTTTAAGCGTACTAAGAAAGATTATGTTGGCTGAACTGCTGCTCTCGATGAGCACCCTTTTCGTGGAACAGTTTCCGATTCTCAATTGAACTATAAGACCGTCATAATGTTTTTGATATAGATCTTCCAGGTCGTGATCATCGAACGTGATCAACATACTCTCGAAGTTTACATTTGATTTTTGCTTGTGTGCTCGAGGAATTCCGGAATTATCCAATCATTGGACCGCATGTCTTTTCGCTGCTGAGTAAGTGAGTCCATAAACGTCTGATCCACCTGTCACACAATTCATGGTCTTAGTAGTGTTTAGAGATGGGGGTTTAGGGACATTACCTGTGTTGTCGTTAGACAACAAGTCTCGAAGATGCCCTTTAGATACGACCCATGCGACTTCTTTTCTTAATGTCACACAAGTCTCCTGTCATATAACCGTGATCATCGTAGAAATCGCACCATTTCGTCGTGTCTTTTTTCTCATCTGGTTGATCACTTTACTTTGGCCATCGCACGGTTGTCGGGACTTCTTTCAAAGCCTTAATTAGATCTCCAGTCGTCCCATTGAATTCGTAAGACGAAATCTTAGGATGTTGAGGATATCGAGAGGATAACGTCTCTTTCTTTTTGTAGAACCGAGCGTTCGATATTTGTTTTGGCGGGTCCAATCTGGGCGTCGACCAAGTCTTGAAGTCTGGTTTTTTAACGCCGAGTGGACGCTTATCGTCGGTATATTTTCGTCGAAAAGAAGAATCATCTTCCACCCTCATGTAGGCTAACGTCCATGCTCGTACGTCTTCGAACGTTTCTGCAGGATATTTTGTTAGGTCCAACTATAGGTCAGACGTGTTGTCCAGACCCCTTTTGTAGACTTCGATCGCCATCCTTATGTCGCAGTTGCATATACCTATCATTTTAGAGTTAAAACGGTTAAAATAATTACGAATGGATTCGGCAGATTTTTGAATAATATAATATAAATCTCCCGTTTGTTTTTCCATTTTGGGACTGCTCGCGAACTGTTGGAAGAATTGGTTAGCGAGATCTGTTAAGGAATTTATTGACTTCGGTTTCAAGTTTACCAACCACTGCAGAGCAGCCCCTATGAACGTCGCTCCAAAGCTTTTACACATGCAAACTTCTTGCTATGCCAAGGGTATCAACACTGTCCATATTAACTTCTTGTATTGTGCGACGTGCTCATTTGGGTCCGTCAGTCCTGAGTATTTTCGGGGTGAATATAGGTATATTGTATTTCTTTGGGACATCGCCAAGGAAGTTGCATCAGAGAATGGCGACGTCTGGAAACCGGTAGGCGGCTCGACGTCTATAGGTACGGCACCTCCGGGTAACTTGGACAATAAAGCTAATACTTTTTCGCTTTGTTCTTCCAGGAGTTTTACACGTCATGCGACTAGTTCCACGACATGAATGTTAAATATGTTCTGCCGCTCGACCCCTTGATATGTCGTTTTATTTGTGAATGGATTTTGTACGTAGACGGTCGGTTGAGGTATCGAGGTGTAGGTCTGAGAGAAAGTCATCCCGGTCGAGAGAGGCGTTGTAAGAACTCTCACTATATAGGTTACACCAGAGTTCAGATTATTGAGGTTTTGGTACTAGTACTGGTTATTATGTTGGATCCACGGTTGAGGATGATCGTAATGAAACTGTGGGCTAGTATTTTGCGACCAAATGTTATCGAACTGAGGCTGAAAATTGTCGAGCTGAGGTCGAGGGTTGTTTTACTATGCCCATGGGGGTATCGAGCCGGGTGGAGGCTATGGCAGTGGATTAGAATTTCCATATGGATTTCTCTATGCTTCAAACTGCTGGATCCGTAACAGTGCAGCTTGCAATTCTGCTCGTAACACTGCCTTTGCAGGATTAGCTCCGTCATATGCCATTCAGAGAACCAAAGAAAAATCGTTAGTAACGGTTGCGTTTGTCGGAGAATGCCTTTGATCGGTTACCATGGTGGGCGCCAAACTGTTAATGCCAAAATTTACTTAATTAAGAAGTTTGTGGAGCTGATCGGTCAAAGGCTGGATTCTCACGACAAACATAGTTAAAGCGATAAAAAACAGAGACAGTGACGTCAAACCCTTAGACCAGTGACGTCAAACCCTTAGATCATGGAAAACACCGCGGGACGATAAGATATAACGTCGCTGCACTATGAAACTGTGACGTCAAACAGGGACGTTGTCCTTTAGAGCAATAGTCGTACAATTACAAGAGAAGTATAAAGTAAAAAAAAAGTAATATCGTATGAAATCTAGAGAGCTTTTATATGTTTCTTGATTTGGGAGCGTAGTAAAATGTCAGTCGGTGTTTCTTCGTTGATTCGAGCCTTGATTTTATAGCTGGAGTCACTTGTAACAGTTGTCTGACATTGATTGCCTTCATGAATGTTTTTAATGACACTAGTTGGTCCAACGGTCCTGTATAAAGCATAGCGGTCGACCAACAGTTAAACATAAAATAAATTGTTTTATGTCGAAGTCGTGGATCGAGCAGGTGACTATCGTTCGTTTGTCGTACGACGTGAACAAATATCGTGAATTTCATTCGACCGTTGACCCCGAAGTCACAGTCAACGAAATTCAAATTTCAAGTTTTGGTCAACGGTCAAGAGTTTGAGAGATTTTACCCAACCAGTTTGCCCCCAAATTCAAATTTCAAGCGGTAGTTTGTATTTTGATATTCTGAGAACACTTTCACTGTTTCCATGAATCCAGTCGTCGGGCAACTGAATCGTTTTGTTTTAAATGGAATTAGTTAGAAAATGATAAGGTTTTTGCTGAGTCACGTTGACATGTCGTGGCTGATCCGTTGGAAAACGATAAGCGTGTCGTGACGTCAGGCATACACACAGTGCGCGTGGCTATTTGTCATGGACAACTGTCATCCATCTAACGATGGTAAGCCAAAAGGCGTGGGACAGGTGTCACTATGGGGAGACGAGGCGTCGATTCGGTGCCGATTTGCATGCATAAAAGGAAATGATTGCTTTCCTTTTCACTTTTCCCGGTTTCTTTGATCGATTTCTCTTCCATATCTTTTCCAAAAAACCTGCAGTCAAAATACCTTACGATTTCGAGGTTTTTGAACTACATTTAACCAGACCTTGCTCCCAGGGTATGAAATGCTGTCCTCGGTATATCTTGCTCCCAAATTCTGAGCTGATGATAACCAGACCTTTGATCAATTTTAGAAAAATACTTTTCCCCCTAAAGTTGATCGAATAGATTGTCGATACGAGACAAGGGATACTTGTTACGCACCGTCACTTTATTTAGCTCACGATAATCTATTCATACTCGCATTGAGTCGTCTTTCTTTTACACAAAAAGCACTGGTGCTCCCCAAGGTGATACATTGGGACGTATGTATCCCTTATCCAACAAATCTTGTTTCTGCTCATTTAGTTCTTTCATTTCTGAGGGAGCCATTCGATATGGCTGTTTCGATATTGAAGCCGCTCCTGGAATTAAGTCGATCGTAAACTCTACTTCCCTGGTGGGAGGAAGTCCAGGAATTTCATCCGGAAACACATCTATGAATTCATTCACTACAGGAATAGATTTAAGTTCGAGTGGTACCTCACCTGGGTCCTGAAGTGATGCAAGAAATCCTTCAGATCAACACTGTCCATATTAACTGCTTATATTGTGCGACGTGCTCATTTGGGTCCGTCAGTCCTGAGTATTTTCGAGGTGAATATAGGTATATTGTATTTCTTTGGGACGTCGCCAAGGAAATTGCATCTGAGAATGGCGACGTCAGGAAACCGGTAGGCGGCTCGACGTCTATAGGTACGGCACCTCCGGGTAACTTGGACAATAAAGCTAATACTTTTTCGCTTTGTTCTTCCAGGAGTTTTACACGTCATGCGACTAGTTCCACGACATGAATGTTAAATATGTTCTGCCGCTCGACCCCTTGATATGTCGTTTTATTTGTGAATGGATTTTGTACGTAGACGGTCGGTTGAGGTATCGAGGTGTAGGTCTGAGAGAAAGTCATCCCGGTCGAGAGAGGCGTTGTAAGAACTCTCACTATATAGGTTACACCAGAGTTCAGATTATTGGGGTTTTGGTACTAGTACTGGTTATTATGTTGGATCCACGGTTGAGGATGATCGTAATGAAACTGTGGGCTAGTATTTTGCAACCAAATGTTATCGAACTGAGGCTGAAAATTGTTGAGTTGAGGTCGAGGGTTGTTATACTATGCCCATGGGGGTACCGAGTCGGGTGGAGGCCGTGGCAGTGGAGTAGAATTTCCCTATGGATTTCTCTATGCTTCAAACTGCTGGATCCGTAACTGTGCAGCCAGCAATTCTGCTCGTAACCCTGCCTCTGCAGGATTAGCTCCGTCATATGCCATTCAGAGAACCAAAGAAAAATCATTAGTAACGGTTGCGTTTGTCGGAGAATGCCTTTGAACGGGTACCACGGTGGGCGCCAAACTGTTAATGCCAAAATTTACTTAACAAAAGCCAACTTAAGGAGTTTGTGGAGCTGATCGGTCAAAGGCTGGATTCTCACGACAAACACAGTTAAAGCGATAAAAAATAGAGACAAGAGATTTGGTGACACGGAAAAACCCTTAGACCAGGGAAAACACCACGGGACGGTAAGATATAACGTCGCTGCACTATGAAACTGTGACGTTAAACAGGGACGTTGTCCTTTAGAGCAATAGTCGTACGATTACAAGAGAAGTATAAAGTAAAAAAAAAGTAATATCGTATGAAATTTAGAGAGCTTTTATATGTTTCTTGATTTGAGAGCGTAGTAAAATGTCAGTCGGTGTTTCTTCGTTAATTCGAGCCTTCATTTTATTGCTGGAGTCATTTGTAACATTCGTCTAACATTGATTGCCTTCATGAATGTTTTTAATGACACTAGTTGTTCCAATGGTCCTGTATAAAGCATAGCGGTCGACCAACAGTTAAACATAAAATAAATTGTTTTATGTCGAAGTCGTGGGTCGAGTAGGTGACTATCGTTTGTTTGTCGTACGTCGTGAACAATTGTCGTGAATTTCGTTCGACCGTTGACCCCGAAGTCACAGTCAACGAAATTCAAATTTCAAGTTTTGGTCAACGGTCAAGAGTTTGAGAGATTTTACCCAAACAGTTTGCCACCAAATTCAAATTTCAAGGGGTAGTTTGTATTTTGAATTTTAGAGAACACGTGTCACTGTTTCCATGAATCCAATCGTCGGGCAACTGAATCGTTTTGTTTTAAACGGAATCAGTTAGAAAATGATAAGGTTTTTGCTGAGTCACGTTGACATGTCGTGGCTGATCCGTTGGAAAATGATAACCGTGTCGTGACGTCAGGCATACACAGAGGTGCGCGTGGCTATTTGTCATGGACAACTGTCATCCATCCGACGATGGTAAGCCAAAAGGCGTGAGACAGGTGTCGCTATGGGGAGACGAGGCGTGGATTCGGTGCCTATTTGCATGCATAAAAGGAAATGATTGCTTTCCTTTTCACTTTTCCCAGTTTCTTTGATCGATTTCTCTTCCATATCTTTTCCAAAAAACCTGCAATCAAAATACCTTCCGATTTCGAGGTTTTTGAACTCCATTTAACCAGACCTTGCTCCCAGGGTACGAAATGCTGTCTTCGGTATATCTTGCTCTCGAATTCTGAGCTGATGATAACCAGACCTTTGATCAATTTTAGAAAAATACTTTTCCCCCTAAAGTTGATCGAATAGATTGTCAATACGAGACAAGGGATACTTGTTACGCACCGTCACTTTATTTAGCTCACGATAATCTATACATAATCGCATTGAGCCGTCTTTCTTTTTCATAAAAAGCATTGGTGCTCCCCAAGGTGATAAATTGAGACGTATATATCCCTTACCCAACAAATCTTGTTTCTGCTCATTTAGTTCTTTCATTTCTGAGGGAGCCATTCGATATTGCTGTTTCGATATTGAAGCCGCTCTTGGAATTAAGTCGATAGTAAACTCTACTTCCCTGGTGGGAGGAAGTCCAGGAATTTCATCCGGAAACACATCTATGAATTCATTCACTACAGGAATAGATTTAAGTTCGAGTGGTACCTCACCTGGGTATTGCTGGTTAATCAGGTCGGGTCGGTCGGGTATTTTGGGTTTTACGGGTTTTGCTCACCGCTACTGCTGAATACCTCCCCCCCTGAAGATCAAAAATATGAAGAAGATGAAATCATTAGTCTTCTAGAGCCAGGGATGACCTTTCTACACAACAATGGAGGGATAAGGTTTTTCAGGAAGAACAAGATCACTATTAATCCAGGTAAACTCCTCAATATTCTCTACTATTACTGCACAGATGAAAATGCTGGTCTCAGACTTCAGAGAAGGAGAATCGAGAGAGAGATACAAAGAAGAAAAGATCAGATAACTGCTGCTCAGGGATCTATATCTTAAATTTTTGTTCTTCCTTGTAATATTCATTATCTGATGTAATATTCAATTTAATCTTTAATGAAATCTCAATGAAGTACTTTACTCCATCTAGTACTGAAAAGATCCCTAAAACAGTAATAAGAGACAAGAAACTTATGATTCCTTATCTAATAATATCTTTACATAGACCCGGCAAACGTGTCGTGTCGAGTCGGGTTCGTGTCGGGTTCAAAGTTAAATGGATTGAAAGTGCTTAACCCAATTACGAACCGTTTAATAAATGGGTCAGAAAATCTCAACCTGAACACGACCTAATTTAACCCGCCTAACCTGACACGATTAACCCATTTATTCTCTTAACCATTAAAGATTAAACTCGCAAACCCGTTTAACTAGGGTAGTAAATGAACCAAATGAACACAAACAAAGCCACGTTCATGTTCGTTTACCTTAACCAAGCGAACAACACAAACACTAAACGAACAAAAAAGTTGGTGTCCGCATTCACTCGTTTAGAAAATAGAGACGTTTGCTCTTTGTTTATGTTCGTTCAATAAAGGTTAAACAAACATAACACAAAGTTTAAAAGAACTTGAGGAGTACCTTGTTTTATAGGGTACTCCAAGAGGCTCAAGCCAACCTAAGGCTCAAACCACTAAGCAAAGACATTGGATGGTAAAACATGGGGGTGGAAAGGCCTATTTAAGTGGAGTTCAAAGGAATTGTGTTTTATTTCCCATCAATATGGGATGGGGTGTGCTTGCACTTTTACTTCCATCCTAAAGAAGAGTTAAAACTTGATGAAGATGGGGATTTCATCCCATATGGAAAATTTTAGAAACATAAAAGCAAATAAGCCTTTATATAAGGGAAATGATGACATTGTTTATATTGTTACTTTTATTATAATTAATTTTTTTTAATAATAGTTCTTATTATATAGTATTTTCAAAAAATTAATTTCTTAATTTTTTATAATACCGGTTTTTATTTTATATTGGTTTTAAAAAACTAATTTCTTAATTTTTGTATAATATGAGTTTTCATTATATATATATTGTTATAATTAATTATAATATTTAAACGGGTTATTCGGGTCATTTTCGAGTTGAAATCTTTAACCCTGACCATACCCATTAACTTTCATGTCGTGTACTGTCAATCCGTTTACTTAAACGGGTTGAAATGTTTTGCCCAACCCGTTTAATTTGTATCGAGTTCGTGTCGGGTTAGTGTGTCATATCATTTTTTGTCAGGTCTATCTTTACATTCACTGATAACTTTCCTTTTTACATATATCAGTCAATATGCATTTTAGCTTATAACACTTGTAAAAAATTGTGTCTTCATATTCTTATAAATGAAACTCAATTCAATTAGTGTAAAAGCTGAAAAAGATCTCATAGATTAGTCATTAAGATTTATATGTTTTATGTATTATTACCTTACTAATCATTTCAAACAAACTTCCGATATTGCTTAATCATAATCAAATAGGGAGAGATTGTTGATCCTAGCACCTTCAGTGATTTAATTATGATTTCTCTTTGTATTTAGTTAAAATCTTAGTTTTAGTTATTGTTAACCATAACTCCTCTATGTGATTTGAATATGATTCCTCTATATACTTAATGAAAATTCCATTTATGAGGTTAAGTTCAAATTCAGCGATAGCACACGCTGATTGCACTCAGCGATCTCTGAACCTCAGGATTCTTAATCTTATATCTGAAGATCTGAAGATCAATCATCACACCCAAAGAACATTCAATGAAAGTCGAAGACCAAGCTGAAGAAAAAGATAATCAGCTAGTGATCTGAAGCAGTTCAGTGATAGCAAGGATTATCTAAATCAAAGTGTGAAGTCTTGTCAAGCCTCAACGATACTATGAAAGTTCATCCTTGAAGTTTCAAGTTCAGCGATCAAGTGAAGGTTCTCAAACAAGATTAAGGTTGATCTTATCCTCGATGCACAAAAGTCAAACCTTATACTATGTCAGAGAAGAACGTACAGGTTGTCTCTTATGTCCCCATCATATCTGATACGATACTGTTCACATGCGGCCAAAAGCATGGTTGCTTTTAACAAAGGACAACGTTCCTATGAAATCTTGACACGTGGCATATACCTTTTGTCTTGCATTAAATGCAAACGTGTATAAATAAGATGAAGATATCTTCTTCATCTTTATGCATGCTACTTTCTATTTTCTCAAACCTCTGTCTCTTTTCTTTCTCATTTCCTTCTGCATCAAGCTGTATGTTCTTAGTTACAATAGAATAGGTTGAAATACTTGTTCTAATTCCGCTTGTAACTGTAAATTTGTTTATTCAATATAAACTAATTTAAAAACGAAAAATTTGTGTGTTTGTATTCAACCCCCCCCCCTTCTACAAATTGTTTCTATATCCTTGAACTCTTGTAGACTCCTTTGGGACCAACAAGTGGCATCAGAGCAGTGTTTCTTGCTTATCTTTAAAATATTTGTTAACAAAACTATTTTAAAATGACTAATACTAATACAAACTACATTGATAATGGATCTTAAGCTAAACCTCCAAGATTTAGCCGTGATAACTTTCCATTATGGAAGGAAAGAATGACTCTATTCCTAGAAGGGTTAGATCCTAAGATCCCCCTACTATCTAGAGAATGGGCCATTTGTTCCTATTGCCCTGGTAGCTAGCGTTCCTGCCACCATGCCACTCCAGCCATCGCTGAAAGGAGAATTGTCAAAACTCCAGATCGATGGACTGAAAAAGAGAAAAAGGAAGTAGCTATAGATTCTAAAGCTAGATCCATAATTGGAATGTATTTACCAGATGAAGTCTATCATTCTGTAATGAAGATGAGAACATCTAAGGCCATGTGGGATACCTTGTGTATTCAATATGAAGGAACTGATGAAGTTCAAATCACTAGATGTATTAATCTGGTAAGACAATATGAAAGTTTTATGCACTTAAGAGGTGAAACTCTTTCTCAAATTCACCAAAGGTTTAACTGTCTCTTGATTAATATGAAAACTGTCAACAGAGAATATTCTAATGCTGAAATTATGACAAAATTCATGGAGGCACTACCTGAACAATGGGGAGTGTACACTACATGTCTAAAGCTGTCAAAGAATCTTGAAACTCTCTCTCTTAGTGCTTTATATGGAATGCTCCTAAATGAAGAGCAATCTCAGGTTTTAAGGAAAAACCTCATAAATGATATCAAGTGTGCCAAAAGTACTTCTTTGGCACTAGTTACTTCAGAGGTAGAACCTTCAAAACAAGTTTCTTCTTCTATCACCCCTATCACTGAATTAAATCAAACTGATTCAGAAGAACTCGCTGATGTTGATATCTCTGAGTTTGATAACTCTCTAGCTCTTCTAACAAACAATTTTAGAAGATTTGCTAGAAAGAGAAACTTTCGGAAACCTCCTACTATCACTGACTCTGATAAGTCAAGACTCTGCCCGCTGAAAAAGCATCTGCTATATGCTATAACTGTCAGCGAAAAGGCCACTTTGCTAGTGGGTGTAGATCTAAGAAAGTAGTTGTACCCACCAACTCTCAGAACTTTGATATAAAAGGAAAAATATTTTAAGTTGAAAAATAAATACAGAGATCTGAAAAAGAACCAGCAAAAAGGCAAAGGTCTAATTGCTGAAGAAGTTGACTAGGATCAAGAAGACGATTAGGCCAAAACCTCTAATGAATCAGGCTCCGATGAAGAAGATCTTGCCTTCCTTTGTCTAATGGCAAGAATTGAGGAAGCTGAAGAAGTCTCTAAAACATCACCCTCAGAGTCTCCTTCAACTCAGGTAAACATTCCTATAAACTCTTCTATACCCGAAAGTGATAACCTGTCAGCTCTCGATGCTATGACTATTGATTTTTATAACGCTCTAAATGGAAAAATAAAAGTTGAACAAATCAATATTGATCTATCTGAACAATTAAAAAATTGTCATTTAAAAATCAAAGAACTTACAAAGATTGAAGAAACTCTAAAAGACCAAGTCTTTGTAAATCAAACAATAACCATTGAAAAACAACAAGCTATCACTGAAAGGGAAAAGTCCATCGCTGATCTCAAAGCTACCATTGAAGGATGGTGCAAGGTTTCAGGTAAAGTCATTGAGATCATCAATGCCCAGATCCCTATGATGGTCAAAAGTGGGTAAGGATATAACCCTGACAAAGAAGAATCTCAGAATGATCGTTCCATGTTAAAATTCAGAATGTTTGTCTCCTCAATCCCTGATCCTTCTTCTCTAAAACCTCATTTAAATAAGGAATTGCCTAACTTTAATTCAAATGATTCTAAGAAAATGATCAAGAACAAGTTTCTTGACCACGTTCCTAAAATCAAAAACTTTCAGAAACAGAAAAAGAACTCCTCTGTTCCTTCAGTAAGTCATCATAAAGCTGGGAAGAAAATCCCTGGATCTATTCAGGGATCAACACCCAGAATTAAGATCGGCCTTACACCTGTCCCTGAACACATAGTTATACCTCCAAGGACATTAGACAAAGGAATTCTTGGTTCTGCTCCTGAAAATGTTTCTTCCTACTCTCTGAAATCTTTCAATTCCAAACCTATTCACAAATATAGGAAATGCTATCACTGTGGTGAGACTGCCCACATTGCCAGCAAATGTCCTAATGCTACTAAAACTGAAAAATTAGCTCATGGAAAGAAAGTAGCTCAAGCTGATAAATCAGCAAGATTAAAATCCACCAAGGTTGGCAAAACTTCCAAGGTGAAGATATCCACTAACACAGCAGGACCCATAGTAATATGGGTACCTTTAAAAAATTAATCTTTTTGTTGTATACAGAGTGCTAAAGGTATCTGGTATCTCGATAGCGGATGCTCAAGGCACATGACTGGCAGAAAATCTCTGCTCTCTGAATACAAGGAAGAAGTTGGTCCCTCAGTTACCTTCGGTGGAAATGGCAAAGGATATACTAAAGGTTATGGAATTCTATCCAATGGAGCCACTTCATTCAGTCGAGTCGCTTACGTTGAAGGACTAAAGCACAATCTATTGAGCGTTAGTCAGCTATGTGACAAAGATTTCAAAGTTCTATTTCTAAAGAATAGATGCGCTGTCACTGATTCAAATGACAAACTTGCCTTAACAGGCAAAAGAGTTGAAAATGTGTATGTCATTAACATGAATAGTTCTCACTCTAAGAACATGTGCTTCATCTCCAGAGCCTCCTCAGATATAAACTGGTTATGGCACAAAATACTCTCTCATCTAAACTTTAAGATGATCAATGAATTGTCTCAAAAAGAACTTGTCAGGGATCTCCCTAACCATACCTTTGCAAATGAATCTCTTGTTCAGCGTGTGAAAAGGGAAAACTGACAAAAGCCTCTTTCAGATCTAAACAAGTTTCCTCAGTGACCTCACCTCTTCAGCTTCTCCATATGGATCTATTTGAACCTGTCAATGTTCAATCTCTATCTGGAAAGAAGTACACTCTTGTGATAGTTGATGAATATTCCAGATACACATGGGTATTCTTTCTTCGATCCAAAAGTGATACACCTGATGTAATTATTGCATTTATTAAAAGAATGGAAGTCCTGAACAACCTTATTGTTCGCTCCATGAGAAGTGATCATGGTACTAAATTCAAAAATAGTACCTTGATTAATTTCTTTGAAGAAAAAGGAACAACTCACAACTTCTCATCAGTGAGAACTCCTCAGCAAAACGGTGTTGCTGAAAGAAGAAATTGAACGATCATTAAAGTAGCTCGCTTAATGCTCAGCGAATCGCATCTACCTACTCAATTCTAGGCTGAAGCAGTCAATACAGCATGCTTTACTCAAAATAGATCTCTGATAGTGAAGCGATTCAAGAAAACCTCCTATGAACTATTTCATGGAAGAAGACACTCTCTGAAATATCTACACATCTTTGGATGTAGATGCTACATTCTGAATGATAGAGATCAATTGGGTAAATTTGATCTAAAAGCTGATGATGGGATATTTCTTGGATACTCTTCTGTATCCAAATCTTTCAGAATCTTCAACAAAAGAAGACACCACGTTGAAGAATCTATGCACGTCAATTTTGATGAATCTCGTCCAACAAATTCTACTCCTATCCCTGTAGAAGATGAGGAGTTGAATGAATGGATGAAATCTCATTACGGGGAACCTGAAAATTATTTCAGCAACCAACCTAATGCTGAAACTAATGATGATGGAATCCATGATCTTCCTTTCTCAAGCAACGATCCATCATCATCAGGGATCAACATCACTCCTCTCAATCAGATTCCTCCCTCTGATATCTCATTCGGAAACTCTTCAGTGAATAACCAAGCTTCATCTTCTACTGATCAATCCTCTGAATCACCTCCAGAATTGATATTAAATAATGAAGTACCTGTTGCTGAAACAACCAACGTTATTCCTGAAAGAGAACAAGTCGCTAAATCTATTGTTGATCAATCTCCTCAACCTCCAGCTCAGCGATGGACTACAAATCATCCAAATTCAGGTATCAAAACCCGTAGAGGTACAGGTAATATCTGTCTCTATGTTAATTTCATTTCTCTCTCTGAACTTAAGAAGATAGAGCAAGCTATCTCTGATCCTAGCTGGGTCTCTGCCATGCAAGAAGAACTAACTGAGTTTCGTAGAAACAAAGTTGGAATCTTGTTCCTCGTCCATCTGATAAAATTGTGATAGGAACCAAATGGGTCTTTCGAAATAAGCTAGATGAAAATGGTACTGTTATCCGCAATAAGGCTAGACTTGTTGCTTAGGGATATAGACAGGAAGAAGGTATTGATTATGATGAGACCTTCGCTCCTGTTGCTAGATTTGAAGCCATAAGACTTTTCTTAACTTATGCCGCCCATAGAGACTTTAAAGTTTTTCAAATGGATGTTAAAAGTGCTTTTCTAAATGGTAAACTCAGTGAGGAAGTTTATGTTGAACAACCTCTTAGTTTCGCTGACCCAAACCATCCTGGTCATGTTTTTAAACTCCAAAAAGCTCTTTATGGGTTAAAACAAGCTCCTAGAGCTTGGTATGATACTCTTTCAAAATATCTTCTTAAAGAAAAATTTGTTCATGGAAAAATTGACCAAACATTATTTTTAAGCAAATATAATAGTCATACTATTCTTGCTCAAATATATGTTGATGGCATTATTTTTGGCTCCACAAGACTCAAACTATGCACTCGTTTTGCAAAAAGAATGAAGAAAGAATACAAAATGAGTATGATGGGTGAACTAACATATTTTCTAGGTTTGCAGATTAAGCAATCTGAAAAAGGAATTTTCATTTGTCAAAGTAAATATGTTAAGGACATGCTGAACAAGTTTGATATGAATCAATGCTCAGCGATGAAGACCCCTATGGCACCTCCTCTGACTTTGAATAAGGACCCAAATGGGAAACCTGTCAATATCACTGCCTATCGTGGGATAATCGGATCTCTGCTATATCTTACAGCGAGTAGACCTGATATCATGTATTCTGCCTCTCTCTGTTCTTGATATCAAGCTGAACCAAAGGAATCTCACCTCATCGATGTAAAGCGAATCTTCAGATATTTGAAAGGAACTCCTAATCTAGGTCTTTGGTATCCCAAAGGCTCAGGGTTCGATCTAATCGGTTACTCCAATAGTGATTTTACAAGATGCAAGATTGATAGGAAGAGCACCACTGGTGGATGTCAGCTATTAGGTGGTAAATTGATAAATTGGACAAGTAAAAAGCAAAACTCTGTGTCCACATCTACCGCTGAAGCTGAGTATGTAGCCGCTGGTAGCTGTTGTGCTCAAATCCTTTGGATAAGAAATCAACTGAAACTCTCCAAAATCCCTATCTATTGTGATAGCACTAGTGTTATTGCAATTGCAAACAACCCTGTACTTCATTCCAAAACCAAGCACATTGAGATTCGATATCACTTTATCAGAGATCATGTGATGAATGGTGAAGTTGAACTTCATTTTGTACCTACTGAATATCAGCTCGCTGATCTTTTTACCAAGCCTCTTGATGAAACTAGATTTAATCTACTAATCAGCGAACTTGGTATGTTAAACGCTGAATAATCAGTGATTTACACATATTTATTGACATACAACTTAAGTTCTTAAAATTCTCCATTCTCTGAAATCTGATTCACCGATACTTGATTTATCTCACTCAGGTATGAATTCCTAAATCCCTACACTCTCTGAATATCTCTCCTTTCAGAGAGTAATTCTTAAAACTAAAAACCCATCATTGACATTCCTTTATTGTCTATTGATGAAGAATTTAAAGATAATGATTAACATTTATTTAAATAGTAATTATTTTTCAAATTTCAAATAAGAAAAGGACACGTCAGACCTTTATCCGACACGCGACGGACCAAGACGTTTCCTTTCCCACTCTTTTCTAGGAACGTGCGCTAGGTCATCATTACTTTTCAAAAAGCTAAAACCGTCCTTTAGCTATCCTCTTTCTCTATCCTCTTGCTATTTAAGCAAATATCCTCTTCATTTGATTCTTTACGCGCTCATTGCATTCAAACAAGCAAGGATCTCCTTTGAATCTTCAAGTCTTCTTCAAGAACATCAAGAACACGCACTTGGTGCGTTTTTCTTCGAACTCACTTTTTAAGGTTTGATCTAACCTTATACTTCCTACTAGAAACAACTACAATGTTGTTTCTTCCTTTAACAAATCTGTTTTTCTAAAAGTTTTTTTTAAAATCTGGATTAAATCAATAGAAGTTTTTTTTTTCACAAAACCGGTTCTAAGTTTCTCCTTAGAACAGAAGACCATTTTGGTAAGTTTAATCCACTTTTTCTCTTCTACACCTTCTAAAATATGTTTTATTGGTAATCTTAAACTACCAAAAACCACCAATTTCTTTTTGGTACTTTTTCTTAACCACGAGTATTTTGATCTTGTTCATCAAAACACTTGTTTTATTTTCCTTACATTTGGTATTCTTTGTACCAAAACCTTACTCTGGTTTATACATTTTTGTATTAAACCATGATTTTTCTATTTGGTGTTTCAATTTATGAAACAGAAATGGCTAAATCAAGCAAGATCACTGAAACCGTTGCCAACGTTTCCCTTGAGGGTGCTGCTGCATGCAACTTCACTCCTGAACAAGCCACTTTCAAGCCCTGCAACTACCTGGCGTTGGTGTACATTCCTGCAGATCGCCCTCAATTCAAGGAAGGTGCTACCTTCATAAAGCCCTGCCTGCTGATGTATGCCTTCGTCCACAACCTAGTAGGTATTACCTCTCACCTACAGGCATTGTGTTACACAGCTCGCTACACCACTCTCACTACCCCTAAGGGAAACAAACTCCCTGCCATCAAGTTCACCATTCCAATTGAAAAAGGAACTTTTTCCTTCACCGCCGGATTCTTGAGGCAAGCTCTTCGCCTCCCCTCAAGAGCTAAGAATCAGGAATGGGCCCCTAAGCCCACCAAGGAACAAATCACTCCATTCCTAGATTCCATCAGCTATGCTTGGGAAGACCCCGCTGAGAAGAATGTCGGCTCCAAGATGGAGAAGAAGAGGCTATGTGCTAAATGGCAATACATCTTCACTCAAGTAATTCAGTGCTTGGGTTCCAAGATGGGTTCCAATGATCAGGCCAACAAGCATTACCAAGATCTGTCCTTCGCTCTCTACACCAACTACAACCTCAACTACGCTGATTACATTTTCAACGATATGTACGGTCGTGTGAATGCTGCCAAAAGGGAGAAGTTCATTCTATATCCCAGGTTCTTCGCCACCATCCTAGAAGCTGCCTTCAAGGACGACTACCCAAAGGTGGGCAACCAAGGATTTTCACAAGTTAGAAGGAAGTCGCTGGAAATCGACAAAGTTCCAGGGGATGCTCCTTACACCCCCTATATGATGCAGCTTATCTCCAAAGCAACATTCGTGTCCATCCCACTGACAAACCCATCAGTAGGTATCCCTGACACGCTCTCTCAACATAAAAGGAAACAGCCGACTAACTCACAAGCCAGCTGCAAAGAAGCCAAAGAAGGGAGTCTCTCAAAAGACTTCCCTCTCTGATACAAGCGTACTACCAACGCCATCTTCAGCTAGAGCCACGACAATGTTCTCTGCATCCGTTGTCGTTTCTTCAGCATTACCACCACTTTCAGCGACTCCGGTAACTGAAAGTGTTATAGCCAGCTCCGCTGAAGCTGGATCAGGTACTACTTTCACAACCCTCTCTTCTTCATCCACCATCTCTTCTTTGGTCCTTACACAAACATGTGACCCAGAGATAGTTGTCCCTATCTCTGATGATGTTGAAACGCACGATGTCCAAACTTCAGTGTTGTTTAGACAATCTGAACTTTGGAAAACCAGTATGACAGGACCTCAGCATGTCTTATACAGACATACTATGACACAGGCTAGTGATCCACATGACACTGCCGTTGTACACGATGTCCCTGAGAGTAATCCTCGCGATACTCTTAGGGTAAATAACATGTCTTGTCACCCTTCTTCTAACCCGGAGCTCTTTTTGGCTGCTTTGTCTATGTTGTCATCAGGTATCGCACTTCCTCTATCCACCTCAGCGACCACCACCACCATCACTAAGGCTGCTGCTGCTCCCTCAAAAGGCAGCAAAGGAAAATCTCCCCAGCCACCAAAGACTGCTGAAGAACTGCGAAGGGTGAAACAAGAGAAGTTTGCCTCCAAACTTCCTCCCTTCCCTATTGAGATTCGAAAGGTTGTTCTTCCCTGTCCCACATTCACTGCTATTGACTGTTTGGTCAACGAATGTTCTCTCACAAGGGCCAGGGTGGACAATCTTCAGACGTCTGCGGAGTTCATCTTTCAAACGGTCGCTGGTGCTCCAGGCATGAAGGCCACCATAAATAATGTCTACACTGACATCCAATTAGTAAAATCGGACAATCTGGCTCATGGGCAAGCAAGTGCCAAGTTGGAGAAACAGGTGCAAGCACAAAACGTAGTGCTCGAGTCTATTCATAAGACTCAGTCCGATATGATGCAAATGCTGACGAACCTCTCTGAGGCCGGCCCCTCTTTCACTGTTGCTGATCGGACATCCCTGAATCAAGTCCTCCAGAACCTGACTACACACACCGAGTCTCTGAAATACATTGGGTCCAATGTGCTTACTATGGTGATGCACGTTCTCCCCGCTGACAACATCGAGGGAGAGAGATTCGCCAAAAAAATCGCTATAAAGTAAAGGCTGTCTTCGAGCAAGCTCTTAGCTTTCATCGTGAGTGATGAGATTATCGGACAGGTCAATGAAACACTCCCTAGCACTCCGATATCTCCTTACATTCAGCGTCAGCAAGAGCCTTTCGTCGTCGCTGAAAAAGAAAATGATGAGGAAGACGATGAGGAGGAAGAAGACGATGATGAAGATAACGATGAAATCCTTCACTATGGGGGAAGTGATGAAGATGATGATGATGACGTCCCTCCATGTGCCTTTGAGCATTTTAAGAGTAGTAGACCAGAAAATTTCATGCCTGAAGTCATCTACAAGGAGCCTTTGGGGGACGGAACACCTTCGTCTCAGGAACTGTCCAACCCATCAAGCAGAGGAAAGGAAGTTGTGGATCTCGATGCCACCATCCCACTATCTGAGGGGGAGACCGTTGTACTGGTAACCCTTCCCCTTATCCTTTATACTACTCCAATCTCTGAACCCCCAACCTATCCATCTTTTTCTCCTCAAAATTTTGGCTTTGACCAACCTCTCTCTCCATCCCCCATTCTTAGTGAGTCTAGTCCCCCAAAGGACTCCCCATTTTTGAGCGAACCTTCATCAGAATAGCAGTTTGTGTACATATCTGAATGTAACTCTGAAGATTAAGAAAGCCTTATTCCCAGACGGGGCGCACAAAGATCACCAATAAGCGACCCTGAAGAAGAAGAAGAAAGGCGAATAAATTTCCTAAAGGAACTTGAAGCCAAAAGGATAAGTATGCCCACTTATGAACTAGAAAACCCCATTCATATCAGCGTGCTGGATGAATTCTACTTTCTATCTGAAGAGGAGAGAGCACAAGCACTTGAAGCTCAGAGAATCAGGGATGAGAAGATGAAACAAACAGAGAATGATCTTGAGCTCGCAAGAAAGAGACTCAGGGAGGATGCTGCAAGAGATGAAGCAACTAGAAAGTTGAACGAGAAAAGTGAAAGAGTCGCTGAAGCTCTGGCACAAAGAGAAATGGCTCAAGAAAATCTAAATGTGAATCCTATCCATGCTCAAGAAAGGATCCTAAGTGCGCTGACAAATGAAGACACACGCCACAGAGAAAATGAACTACGCTGGTGCACTGAACCATTCAACTTTCGACAGTCTGATTCAAAAATGATTCGTAACTATTGAAGGGCGTCCTTCCAAAAGAAGTGGTCTGAAGGTATATGTACGAATGTACAGACATTCGAAATGTGAAAAAGAAGAAGCCAAGTTCTTAAAATTCTATGGATACTCTGAGTGGCTAGAAATCAGAGATGCCATTCAGGGTTCCAAGTCAAAGTTCAAAGATGTGGTGGAAACAGTATTGGATTAGCTACTTTAAAGGATGTCACAGCATGTGCAAGTTCCTCCTCTCCCTGAGCCTACTAGAAAAAGAAGATCAAACGCTGAAGGACGTTCATCTTCTAAAAACGAATATAAAACCAAATTCAATTATGAAAGCATTCTCGGTCATCTTGAAATCCCTGACGTCTCAATGTTGAACTCCTCTCTCCCTCAAGATCGAAGATATGATGAAAATGAAATCATCACATTCCTTGAACCGGGTATGCTTTACTTGGATAATGAAGGATTCTTAGGACTTAAAAAACCGAGAAGTCAACAAGGCTCCATCAGCTTTCATAAAGATCACGTATCATCACTACTGGTCAGATAATCTTTTGATGAATCGACAAAAGATGATCTATGAAAATGAACTACGAAGAAGACATGAAAGAGTCTCTGATAATCCTTAATCTTATCTCTGAAGATCTGAAGATCAATCATCCCACCAAAAGAACATTCAGCGAAAGTCGAAGACCAAGCTGAAGAAAGAGATAATCAGCTAGTGATCTGAAGCGGTTCAGTGATAGCAAGGATTATCTAAATCAAAGTGTGAAGTCTTGTCAAGTCTCAACGATACTATGAAAGTTCATCCTTGAAGTTTCAAGTTCAGCAATCAAGTGAAGCTTCTCAAACAAGATTAATGTTGATCTTATCCTC
This sequence comes from Silybum marianum, assembly GCA_036898165.1. NCBI lineage: Eukaryota > Viridiplantae > Streptophyta > Magnoliopsida > Asterales > Asteraceae > Silybum > Silybum marianum. Next base: position 31,990,501 of record CM072533.1, on the reverse strand, counting down.
GATGCACAAAATTCAAACCTTATACTATGTCAAAGAAGGATGTATGGATTGTCTCTTATGTCCCCATCATATCTTATATGGTACTGTTCACACGCGGCCAAAAGCATTGTTGCTTTTAACAAAGGACAAGCTTCCTATGAAAGCTTGACACGTGGCATATATCTTTTGTCTTGCATTAAATGCAAACGAGTATAAATAAGATGAAGATATCTTCTTCATCTTTATGCATGCTACTTTCTTTTTTCTCAAACCTCTGTTTCTTTTCTTTCTCATTTCCTTGTGCATCAAACTGTGTGTTCTCAGTTACAATAGAATAGGTTGAAATGTTTGTTCTAATTCCGCTTGTAACTGTAAATTTGTGTATTCAATATGAACTAATTTAAAAACTAAAAATCTGTGTGTTTGTATTCAACCCCTGACCCCCCCCCCCCCTACAAACTGTTTCTATATCCTTGAACTCTTGTAGACTCCATTGAGACCAACAGTTACTGTACAGATTCCGCGAGAGCAAACACTGATTACACTTAGTGATCCCTGAAATCATTGATAAGCATCAATTTAGTTGATGTTTTTCATCAAATTTTAGTAGTTTTTCGGTCATTTTAATTTCCTAAAAATACATATGTCAAGTGCTTTTAACGAAAATGTCGCTTTTGTTGATATTATGATAAACGGAAAATCAGATTAGAAATGCTCAGTCTTAAACACTGATTCTTGAATTTATCATAAAATTGAAGAAAGGGTACTGCATGGATCGAGTACTGCATGGAAATCAAATTTTGCAATAGCCGTCTTTTGGATCAAGTTGAGCAGGGGGGGAAATGAATGTGTGGGAGGAATCATCATGAAGATGCCTTGTAGCCGTAGATAAATTTGCATGTGGGTAGATGAAGTTTGCATGTGGGCAACTTGTAGGTTATGGTTTTTGTATATAAATAAGACTTTCCATGGTGATTGAAACATGCCAACTTTTGGGTTGATTCACTTGCTCCCAATTAAATTCTCTCCCACTTTCCATCCATACGTATATGAAGACACTTTATGAGTTTAATAATAAAAATCATTTTTAGTTTTCTTTATTAATAATTTTATTTTATCGTTCATTATATTATCATATCTCGTCTTTTATATTATCGTCCTAATAAGGTCGTATGTTATCATCGTTTTTATTTATCGCAATTTAAGCTCTTGTCATAATTTACCGTAAGTTAGTTATTTATTAGCTTTTTAATTAGTAATCGTATTTGCATTTAGATTATTTTTTACCATTGTAGTAACTTAGTTTATATTTATCTTAATTATTTTCGTCATGTATTTTAAATTTCTCATAGTCTTTAGTTTACGGTCGCTTTAATTTTTAGTTGCTGTAAAAATTTATTTCTGTAAAGATTTCTTTTCTCGATTCTAATTTTTAAAATGCGAGGACCCCGAGTGATGATCAGCTGACAACCTTAGCTTGGGTGTAGGGTGACATAAGATTAATAATAAATCTTTCCAACCATTTATTCAAAGTTTTATAAAAATAACATCTTTCTTCACAAACTGATTTTGGCTAAAATGTTAAACAGTTTGATGGACTGAGAGATAAACCATCTCGAACACATCAACTTGAATAATATGGAGGTATACTCGAGAGGGTTACTTACAAACAAGGAGACTTTTTTCATTCCATACAGCTTATATAAGGGATAGACTGTGCCATTGTCAGGACTAATTTTATTTTGAAAACATTACAATCAGTTCTTGGATAAATGTCTTTCTCAACCTCGAGAGAATGCCTTGCACAAGCTGATAGTTGGATAAAGATAAGTTCTTATTTACAAAGTTCTATCTGATTTATTGGTTTAAAAATCTTAACTGATCCCTACACCCTAGCTTTCTTTTAAATTAATCATCTGTATCAGTAGTTTCAAGTTACCGAACCAAAAATAGTTCTACGAATTCACCATCTGAAATCTAATCTTTTTCTAGACTTTATTTAAGAGTTTTAACACCTTTTTCCCTGTGGAATGATATTATGTATCTTATCATTTTTATTACTTATAAAAGACGACAATGGGTTGATACGTGTATACTTGCACGTGTCTCCATTTGCATACAGTCCGAGATTTTTTATCTTCACATAAATCTTGCAACAACCATCAGGAACATTATCTGAACTTGCAAGTTCTGAAAACAACACTTACACCAAAATAACCTTCAGCGACGGTCAAAGACCTAACTGAAGATAGAGACGTATAGCTCGTGATCTGAAGCGGTTCAGTGATAGCAATGTTTGTCTACATAAGTGTGAGATCTTATATATGCCTCAGTGATACTTGAAGGAGTCATCCTTGAAGCCTCAAGTATCAGCCATCAAATGAAGCATACTCAGCAAGATCAAAGGTGATCTTATCCTCGATGCACAAATGTCAACCTCTCATATCCTTGTCAGAAAGTACGTACGAAATTACTAGATTGTCTCCTACGTGCTTACCAACTCTGATATGGTCATTATTCATGTTCGGCTAAAAGTTTAGTTTCCTTATGGAAAAAGAACAAACCTCGAATGGATGTTTGACACGTGGCATGTACCCCCTGACTTGCATTTAATGCATTGGGTATAAATAGATGAAGACCCTCATCTTCATCTTCATGCATTCTTAATCTTTTCTTGAACCTCTGATTATTCTCTCTTCCATATCTTTTGCATTAAATTACTTAGTGATTATTAGATTGTAATAGAATATGTATTTACACTTGTTCTTATTCTGCTTACAATCTGTAAGTCGAGAAAGAGTTGTCGTGGGAGACCATTAGTGAAGATGTCTGCGTATTGGAAGGCGGAGAGAATGTGTAGAACTCGAACATGGCCAAGTGAGACTTTCTCACGAACAAAGTGAATATCCATTTCGATGTGTTTTGTTTGTTGATGTTGTACCAGATTGTCGAATGAGTAAACAGCGGAGACATTGTCACAAAACACCAAAGTTGCCCGTTTCAGTGGGACATGAAGTTCAAGTAGCAAGTTGCAAAGCCAGCAAGACTCGGCGAGTACATTAGCGACTCCCCGGTATTCAGCTTCAGCGCTAGATCTAGACAAGGTGGGTAGGCACTTAGCGGATCATGAGATTAAGTTATCTACTAAGAAAACGCAATATCTCCACGTGGAGCTGCGCGTGTCAGGACACCCTCCCAATCCGCATCGGTGTAGGCTAGGAACTGAGAAGATGCGGATGGGTACAAATGGAGACCAAGATGAGGAGTCCCCTTTAGATACCCTTTAAGGCATTAAAATGGGGTTCCCGAGGAGCATGCATGAAAAAGGAAATTTGTTGGACCGCATAGGCGAAGTCGGGCCTAGTGAACGTGATATATTGTAGTGCTCTGGCAAGGCCCCGGTAGAGAGAAGGATCGGCCACATTGCTTCTGATATTGGTACTTAATTTAGAGTTTGTATCAACCGAACTAAAAACTGGTTTATAGTGTTCCATGTGAGCCCGGTTGAGAATGGTTTCCATATATTTTTCCTGGCTTAGAAACATGCTATTAATCTTTTGTTTAACCGAGATTCCCAAGAAAAACGTGAGATCCCCAATATCACTCATATCAAACTCATGTGAGAGATAGAAATATTTCGTTCTTAAGCGTGGAAGAAGAAGCTGTAAGCACGATATCATCAACATATGAAAGAAGATAGGCATACTCGTTGTAGCGCCGAAAGATAAATAAGAACCGTGTCACTTTTGCTACATGTGAACCCAAGAGAGAAAATATATAGTGCAAATCGGTGGTACCAAGCCCGCGGTGCCTGATTGAGTCCATAAAGTGACTTTTGCAGTTTTCACACATAAGTTGGATAAGATGAATCAAAGAATCCCGGTGGTTGATGCTTGTTCACAATTTCATGTTAGTCGCCATGTAAAAATGTATTCTTGACATCAAGTTGGGGGATCGACCATTTGTGACCCACGGCAAGACCGAGGACAGCGCGAATGGTTGCGGGTTTTACCACAGGGCTAAACGTCTCTTCACAATCAACTCCTACCTGTTGAGAATTACCATTTACCACTAAACACGCCTTATACAGTTCAAGAGAATCGTTAGCATTATATTTTTGACGAAAAATCCAATGGCATCGTATAACATCACTTGCACGCGGTACCAATGTCCACGTATTTTGTTTAAGCAAAGCATTAAATTCAGTCGTCATGACATTATTCCAATTATGATCGAAAAGTGCGACTTTGGGATTGGGAGGTATGGGGGAGATGTGTTGGGTGTGAAGAGAGAAACGATGGTTAGGCTTGACGATACCACTTTTGGAACGAATTTGCATTGGATGTGAGGTGGTGGGTGGTGGGACGACAAATTCAGTCTGTGATCGGATTTGGTCAAGGGAGTTCATAGAAGATGAGGAGGGGTGATACGTAGGGTTCGAAGTTGTAGGGGTAGGTGGTGAAGCCGAAGGATCCAAGGCTTGGGCCGAAGAGTCGTTGGTTTCAGATGGTGGGGAACATTGTCTCGGGTGATGGAAAATGTATGGGGATAGTTCAAATTCATCAAGAAAGTTATAAGACGACAACTATTGAGGTTTGGTAGATTTGGAAAATGGAAAGGTGGTTTCATCAAAGGTGACATGATAAGAGATGATGGGTTGGTTGGTATATAGTGTATGATAAAGATAGCCACGATAATTGGTCGGATGACCGAGAAAGACGCATAGAATGGGTCATGGAAATAGTTTATGAGAGTTTGTGAAAGAGAGGTTGGGGTAACAAAGACACCCAAATGTTCTAAGATGGGAGTAGGAAGTTTTTCGACAATATACGATTTCGTAGGAGTTTTGTTGTGAAAGGTGGTGGATGGGAGACTATTGTTTAAGTATGTGGCTAAAGCAGGGGAATAGTTCCAAAAAGAAGGTGGGAAGAAAGGTTGAAAAAGGGTGGTGCGGATCATGTTATTTATGGTGCGAATGATATGTTCGACTTTACCATTTTGAGGGGAGGTGTATGGACATGAAAATCGGAATTGCATTCCGTCTGTGGCACAAAGTTGGTGAAAAGAGGATTGATCATTTTACCAAATGTGGATTTATGTATGGAATTGATAAAAGATGGGAAAGACTTGAGATTTTGTTTTTAAATGAAAGGTCCATAAAAATGAGAGAAATCATCAAGTAGCACAAAGGTAATATTTATGATCTGATTTAGAAACAATCGGAGAGTCCACAAGTCGGCATGTACTATATCAAATGGCAAACAGTAATTGATTGAGATAAACAAAAAAGGAAACGACAATGTTCTCCAAATGAACGAGCATTACAAGAAGCATTATGTTTGATTTTATTTCTAGGAACTGAATTATTATGCCTAAGAAAATCGAAAATGGAATGCCCCAAATGACTGAGATGGTTGTGCCAAGTAGTTGGAGAGACGGCATGAAGAGCGACCGGTAATGAGTGAGATTCGGAGACTTGATTGAAGGGGTATAGTTCACCGGAACTGTTGCATCTCGTGATAGTGTTCCCAGTTGTAAGATCCTTCACAGAAAAACCGAACAGGTCAAATTCTATTGAAACTTGATTTTCACAAGTGAATTTACGGATAAAAATAAGATTTTTGATGATGTTGAGGACATGGTGGACATGGTTTAATGTATAAGATCGATGTCGGTAAGGGATGGTGGCGGTACTGTGACCAAAAATTGAAATACTTTTGCCATTTCCGACTAAACTAGAAGCGCGTTTCCTTGAAGAAAATAAGTTAGAGATTTTACATGTGTCGTTCGTGAGGTGTGATGTAGAGTCGGTGTCCATGTACCATGAGTTGTCCGGTGGTTGAAGTTGCATGGTTTGAAAAGCGCCCTCCAAGTCAGTTGGTGTCATAGGGGTACCATGAACGGAACCGGGGACAACTGTGAGGTGAGCTTGAGGAGGCGACTGATATTGTGGTCGATAAGTCGGGCGCAGTTCAGGAATGCCTTGATTGGAATTTGGATGCGTGGTGGAGTAAGGGCAAGGTCGTGAGGCGTTCCATTGTGGCGTAGGATACCAAGTATTGGGGGACCAATTGTTTTGGTATTGTTGGAAGCTGGAATTAGAACAACCCCGACCGCATCCTTGTCCACGAAAGTTGCGCTGTTCGTGGTGACCGTTGCGGCTGTTGCCACGTCTATTATCGGTTGTATCGTCGCAAAGGAGGGTCAGAATGAGTCGGATGAGAATTCGGGTTGTTATCGACACGAATGGTGACTGGTGCTTGCGGAACGTGAGACTCTTGCTTTGAACGTCGGGTTTCTTCTAAAAGAAGTTGAGATCTGGCCTTGGTGAAACTAGGCAATGTATTAGACTGTTGATTGAAGGTGGCTATAGTATCATAGTCACCTTTAGTGAGACCAGAGATCTATTGGAGAACCATCTTGCGTTCATTGATCGGATTGCCAATGTTTGCTAATTGATTGGCCGGATTTTTCAAACGAGCACAATAATCAGAGACATTAGAGAAAGCATCAAGGTGAATAGTGGTGAACTGTTCTTCAAGATAAACGGCACGAGCTGCTTTATTATCTTGAAATATTTCTTCCAGATGTACCCAAAGTTATTCGGCGGTGCCACTTGACTTCATGATGGTTTGGAGAAGTTCAGGTGATACAGGTGCTATAGATCCACTGTTTGACTATAGCATCGAGACGAGTCCAGGTAGAGTTATTGACTGTAGTAGGCGGATCGATTTTTGGATATATGTGATCAAAACAGTATAGGCACAAGCGTGTATTTGAAACAACTCCACCCGTGACACGTACATATCAGTACATTGATCGTGAACAATAAGGATAGAGTTTTTTATGTTGGTTACACCAAAAGTTGGGTGAAACGGAGTTTTGGTAGCAGCTTCATTGGGTTGAGGATTTTCGGTTCCTAGAATGGTGGAGGAGAAAAAACGGGGTCGAGGATTTAGTGTTACGAGTAGAGAAAAGAACGAGAGGGGGGAAGAGACGGATTATGGCTCTAATACCATAAAGTTTGTCGAGTTCTGTGCGTCCTTCCATTGATTATAACCGAAAATATATCGAGTACATTGAGGTATCCCGATAAATAAGGGTACCGAATCAGAGATATTCACAAACAAATTTCACAAAAAATACTATATATATATCATTAATAGACATCAAATCCCAAATGATCAGTTTCATATATTATAGAATCCAAACCTAGTAAATAAATCCAAGTTTATCCCTATTCAATAATTCATGAAGTCAAGATGCACCAAACGTATCAATGCAAAAAGAAATCAACAATAATGATAATAAACTAGGGATGTTCGTCTAAACCGTCAAACCTCACAAACAGACATCCGCCACACTGCAACATGCGGTTTAGAATCACGGTGTGGTTTACAATTTGATTTTTTACCAACTCGTACTTTGTAGTGCAGTTTGTGGTTTTAAATCATCAAATCACAGTTCAAATAGCATCACGTCACATATTTTCTATATTTTTTAAATATATATTATTTACATTATCATTAATTAAATGAAAATAACCAATACATTATTAGTTATTTAACAAAAAAAAAAATTAATTTTTCTTTTAAGTTCTACATTCCAAATCTCTTACTTGAGTTATTTTGTTCGTTTTTTTTTACACATTGTCGTCGAATTTATTTTGAATTTACCGTTTTATATGTATTTTAATTAATTATGAAACTCTATATGTTTTACACTATTTTTATTGCATATTTTTGACATTATTTTGATATTGTGGTTTTATAATTGTTGGATGGACATGTGTTAGATCCAAACAACATAAACTGCACCCAATGTGATAGGGATTTTTGCGGTTTGAGGTATATGCGATTTGTGAAAATCCTCAAACTTAGGAGGCACCCCAAAGTCACGTGGCAAGTCGCACATTCGCACTGACCAGTAACATGCCTAAATTAGTTCTTTAAGGTAGTGTTTGGTATGCAGACTGGATAGGACAGGACATGACAAAACTGGTGGGGACGTGACACGACTGGATAGGACATAACTCAATATATGTTTTGTGTTTGGTATGACCAGAACAGGACATAACAAGATTGTTGAAATGATCAAATTACCCTAGAATGTACATTAATAGTTTTCGTAACATCATAATTATAATAACATAAATCAAGTAAAATAATTAAATAATCTTTTTCCATCAAAATTAAAATAAATTTTATAAATCACATTTATGTAATTTTATATGATATATAATTATTTAAAAAGCAAAGTTTTAAAAAACAGTAAATTAGGATTAAAAAACCCCCACTAAACGTCGAGCCTTTCCAACCCTTCTTCATACCAAAAGAAACGTGGTTTAGGTCTTTGTCTTCCTCGTCTACAAGCAGTAGTCGTCAACCACACGTCTTCTTTTGTGACATTCTTCTTCAACCATCACTAGGATATCCTTGTTGCTACTTTTCGAACCGCTTTTCCACCACCACTCATCTCTTACTCGTCAATCTTCAGAAGCATATTTGAATGTTGAAGTGGGAGAAGTTCGAGTTAAGAGGGGAAAGGTACAAACGATTAGGTGGAGGATTTGGAGGAGTTCGATTTAAGAGATTTGTAGTTTTCACATTTCAGATTTGAGAATTTGGGATAATTAGGTTTTAGATTGAAAGAGTTTTAAGTACGATTTGAGGAGTTTGTTTTAGATTTTGTATTTTGTGGAGGGTAAATAAGTCATTGTAAGTTTAGTCCCATGTTGTTCCACCTTTTTGTGTGGAACAAAAAATGCCTGATTTTGTCCCATGAAAATGGATTTTAGTCCCACCTTGTCCCATCTTGTTCTAATCTCATGTCAAAGGACTATTTTGTTTTATCTCATCACGTCCCATCCAGTCTGTGCACCAAACGCACCTTAAGGGACCTGACATATGACCCAAGTCGTCCAACCAATTTTATGTTAGGCATTATAGTTTGTATTCAAGATTAGCATAGTTGAGGGAGTTACATGTAAATATCTTGAGGGTATAAATAACTTGTGTTAGCTTAACAAACTTGTAACTAAGAGATCTTAGAACATCTAGTAATTTGTATACAGCTTAAGTATGTGTGTTCTTGGCGTAAACATTGTGTGCTCTCAATATATGAAGTTTACATATGGCAATATACTTTATTTGTGAGATTTATACGTTTTATACTTGATTTTGGGTTTAACATTTCCAATACCTCTATTCGCTAAAACTGTTAGGTAATGTGTGTTACAATAACAAATGCTAGCAAGTGGTTTCTAAGGTCCGAAAACAAATAGAAATCCAAGGACACAACAAACGCGACAAGAAATGCAGATAACGATGATCTAGATGTTTCACAATGACTCTATCGAAAATAAACAACTCCAAATATAAATAATAACAATATATGTTAGAAGGCCGCGTATCCGTTGCAAACTGTTCATTCTTTGCAAACTTTACAAACCGACATGAACCAATGAAATAATGACACGTGGACCTTCTTTAATTTGATCAAGTATTAGCGGATGGGGGCATATAGGTAATTTAATAATTTTTGAAATATTAAAATTAATATATTAAATATTCTTCAATAGTAAGTGCGTGAAATTCCATATTAATAGCAATTCAGATTCTTCCATTTTTTTTAATAATTATCTTCTCCACCGCTCTGACTTTCTCCAACGATAATCTTTTCCCCCACGTTATCTTTTTTCGGCGTTTCTCCGATGATAATCTTCTCCCCCACCCCATTTTTTCCGTCGATAATCTTTCTTCCCCACCCCATCTTTCCGGTGATAATCTTCTTCCCCCACCCGATGTTTTCATGCGATTCCTCCATTTTTTCCGGTGTTACATTCAAGTCACTCTTAATCATCTCCAAAATCTTGACGTATCGGTACAGACGCCAATGATGATCTACAAGTCGTCAATGGTAAAACGGTCAAGAGTGAATGTATATCGATGAACCTAATGGCGTTCATGAAACTTGGTTGCATCGACGACGTTCATGAAATTAAGCTGAATGTTCGGAAAAATTGGTGTTAATAAAACTGGGTTGCATCGATGGCGTTCATGAAACTAGGTTGCATCGACGGCGTTCATGAAATTAAGCTTCATGATTCACGAAAAATGGTGTTCATGAAACTGGGTTTCATAGAAAACATTCATGAAATTAACCTGAAGGTTCGGAAAAAATGAAGGTATCGCCGGATAAAATGGCAATGTTGAACGTTCATGAAGATCGCCGGAAAAAATAAGAAGATGAAGATGACAATAAAGATTGTTTCTTCAAACTTGGAAATGATAATCAAAATCCCACAAAATATGGCACATGCATTATTTAGATTAAGAAATAAAAAAATAAACGGAAAATTCTAGTTTTTTTTCCCTAATACCCCTGTACAGGTTATTATTCTTATTAAAAAAATCAAAATTTCTGTTTAATTACAAAACTTGCAACTAATTATTCCTAACCATAGATTTAATATGATTCCACTACGGTATGTGTAACATCACGGTTACAAAACAAATAGTTACCGAACCATCACTAAATTAGCTTAGATTCAAAATACTCAAAATACGGGATGACAATTTACAACACAAAATTCATAATTTATGGCTTAATAATTACATAACAAATCATCGAGGACCTATCTATCCGGCAGGGCCGTTCCTTGGGGTGTTCTATGTGGTGCCGCCGCATAGAGCCTCCGATCGTCGAGGGCCTCTGATTTTTATTTTATTTTATATGTATAAAAGTTACATTATAAAAAAGGGAATCGACAAAAATACAGGAGTTGCCTTCTGGCTCGGTTGATCAGCATTTCGATCTATCTAGGATATAACCTGGGCTCGATTCCTGCAGCACACGATTTAATTACCTTAATTTTTGAAGGGATTTTCTATTATTATTTTTAACAATTTCTTAACTATATAATCATTATGCTATTTCTTCATTTCTAAACGTACATTAATTATAAATTAAAACAAAAGATAACTTAATCATATAATGATTTCATGATTTTTAAGATAATTGAATTTTATATGAATTTTTTGATGATTCCTTTATTTTTTTTTCATTATTTGTGTATCTATTTATATTTATTTTGATTTTTATAGAATTTTTAAATCACGTCTTCCTTTTTTTATATAACAATTGTTATTTTCTTAACTTTTTGATCCTATCTCATATTAAAATCTTATGAATTGATTAAAACTATATATTTATACTTAGATTGCATATGTATCAGATCAATTTGCGTATCAAACTCGATTCATTGGTGAGTTTGATATTAAAGGTGATCAGGGGTCCAAATTCCTTCTTATATTTCTCACTTTAACTTTCTTTCTCACACGATCATTCACCTATATGACTATATATATATATATTCATTGCTTTGCAACGGATACCGCCCCTATATATATATATAGGGTTGGTATCCGTTGCAAACTGTACATTCCTTGCAAAATTTACAAACCAATCAAGACCATCCATTTAGATCATCTACGGTTAGGAATAATTTGTGTCATGTTTGTAATTAACTAGAAATTTTTATTTTTCTAATAAGAATAATAACCCGTACTAGGGTATTAGGGGAAAAAACTAGAATTTTTCTTTTAATTTTTATTTCTAATCTAAATAATTCATGCCATATTTTGCGGGATTTTGATATCATTTCTAAGTTTGAAGAAACAATCTTTATCGTCATCTTCATCCTCATATTATTTCCGACGATCTTCATGAATGTTCAACATTGCCACTTTTTTCGACGATACCTCCGTTTTTTACGAACCTTCAGGTTAATTTCATGAATGTCGTCGATGAAACCTAGTTTCATGAACACCATTTTTCATGAATCATGAAGCTTAACTTCATGAACGCGTCGACGCAACCCAGATTCATGAACGCCATCGATGCAACCCAATTTTATTAACACCATTTTTTCCTGTGCACCTCCATTTTTCCCGAACATTCAGCTTAATTTCATGAACGTCGTCGATGCAACCAAGTTTCATGAACGTCATTACGTTCATCTTTGGATCCCAGTAAATCAGGTAATGGTGTAATATTCAATAAGAACATGAAGAACACTATGAATATATTGATGAAGATCCGAAGTCGGATATCTCACTTGTATTGAATATCGGTTACAATGATATTATCTATTAAGCTCTCTCTAGATTGATATGAATTAATGTGCTTATGTCTCTAAAGAATAACCCTAACCCTCTATTTATATGTAGGAAATAATCACAATATGGAAACTAAAGAATTAGGTATTATTCACTTGCCTAAATTACATTAAAATTGTTTCCAAATTATCTTTTATGACTTTTGCACTTTGACCCTTCATGTCTTCAATAATTGTATTCTCGGATATAGAATATTTTCAGACCTAACAATCTCCCCCTTTGTATTCGAGATTACAATTCAGCAAATCAACACTCTCTTGAGATGGTGAAACTTTTGTCAACAAATCTTTCTTCTTGATTCTTTTGGTCCCCCTTCGAAAATGAGATCTTGTAAGCTCCATACCCCTTAACATTAGCATGAAAATAAAATCGAAGGAGCCGCGATGTCGTAGGGTATAAAACTTGTTGGGTCAAAAAGCATGTCAGGCCAGGTGATGTCGACTTAAAATGATCTCGGGCCAATTAGATTCGACAAGAATTGATGTGGGGCCAAGATGAGTCGATCAAATCAGGTGTCGGGCCAAATGGACTCGATGAAAACACTTAGTCTACTTGTCAATTCTTTGTTGCTCGAAAAGAAATTTTGTCGGGTCTTAAGCAGTCGATAAGTTTTCAAAATTGTCTTCATTTGTCGATACGTCTTTAACTTTTCTTCATTTGATTTTGAAACACATTTTCTTAATTTGTCTTTGATATACCTTTTCGATACGTCTTTCATTTGTCGATACGTCTTTCATAATTAGCATTTGTCTTTGATATACCTTTTCTCCCCCTCAGAATGATAAGGAGAATCTGAATCATTATGAACATTATCAATGACAATAAGCGCGAATGTGATCAAATGTAAATGTGGAATATCGGGTAATGGGCTAACAGACAGAAGCACATGTAGCAACTGTTATCACTTAATCAAAAATAAATTTAATTAAGTGGCCTATATTTAGTGTTGGCAGCGGGTTGGCACTGATAGGACTTCCAGTTATCACAGAAGTAAGTTATAAAACTATCCTCTAAAACTGTTCCAGCAAAAACACAGAGATATGCATGTAGAGTCACAAAGACTTGTGCAAAGTGTCAAAAAAATATTAGTATATCTTTTGGCTCAAAGTAGACTCGATGTGCACAGAATATGAAATTCGAAAATCGGAGGTGTGTCTTCTTGTTTCAATATCTAAATCTTCCGAGTGAAGAATAGATAGATGATATGCTAAATCTCCGTGATATATGAAACAAGAATCTTTTGTGAGATACTTGAGTAGTTGGGTGGGATGACACGAGTTATCGACACTGGGTCCATGTCTATTTCAATATTCATCTCCAAATAATCGAGAATGAATAGATTATATGGCTACCCGGATAACTGTTTAGGTTTAGTAAGGACCAATTTTCCTTTAAGTCCTGTCACACCCTCACTTTTTCTTTTATCTCACAAGCACACAATTTTATACCCTTTCAAAATATGTATCCTAGGGGTGTGTTTCATGGGTAGGTCCTTCCAGCTTTTGATTGACCATAGAAACTTTTAATTCCTAACACACAAAAAGTTAAAACATTAAAGTCCGAGTTCTGAACTGAAGTATTCAGACATCATGATGTACAAAAAAATGGGTTAAGAGCAGGTCCATACCTGAGATACTTTGAAGCTAATTAAATGGTAAAAATGTGATACTCCCCCTCAAATGTAGCAAAACCTTTTGAAAGATCGTCATGTGATGTGAATATTCGGAATTTTGACCATGCATGACGTACCTACAAAACAGATTCAAGATTTTGGTACCCAAGCTTTGTTGGGTCCTCGGAGGTTAGCTTTAGATGAAATAAATGGGGAAGTGGGGATACTGTAAGTACCATACCATTTATGAATGAAATTTTGATTGACAAAATCATTTGTTCCACATGTAGAACAACAAATCTTTGTGGCACTTAGACTAATTAGCTGATTGATAGATTTGACAAAATAAGGCAAATTAGTCTTGAAAAAAAATGATCTTGTATCAACTACAGGAGATGTATGTGACATGTTTCCAACACTATCATCTGTAGTTGATTTCTTCCTCCAAACCATTTTAAACTTCTTAAAATTACCGGAATTAGCAACAAAATCATTGTAAAACCAATTAGAATTATGAGTCTGAGAATTTGAAGAACCATATGATTTTGAGCTGTTAGAATAACTATGTGATTGAAAACTTGAAGAATAGTTATTTTTACATACACTAACAAGAGAAAGAGGAGTCATCTTTGAACTTGAAGCAGAATCAGAATCATTAGTAAAAATTAATTTTTCAAGGTTATCTAACTCCGCATGTATTTGATTGGGAGTAAGTTGTTTGAATGATTCTGAATTTTCTTTATGCAATTGTTTTTGCTTTGAAATCTTGTTTTCGAGTTCTTTAATTTTGATTGAGAGATGATCTCTTTCTTTCAACATCAAATCATATTTATTTTTAAATTCAGATTTCAAGTTCTTTTCAATCACAAGATTTGATTGTAATTCAGACAATTTCTTTGAAAGTTTACAAATTTCCTTTTCAAAAATTTCCTTTTTATTCTCAACTTCCTTTTCTAAATGTTTATTTTTGTTGAAAATTAAAACACGTTCTCGCTTCTCCTTGTTCCTGTTCCTAACTCCTCCCCGGGTAGTTCCCAATGTTTGGCACTTTCCAAACATTCTTTTTATCAATTTCAAACATTTTTCTTTCTTTATCTAGAATTTTCTGAAGCTCATAAAGTTGCTTTGATAGCTTCAGACATTTCGTTTCAGATGATTTTCTCTCTAAAATCACAATTTGCTCAAAATCAGACGCTTGTTTAGAAAGTTTTTGAATGGTTAGATCACAAGTTCTCATTTTGCTTTCAAAGGCTTTTCTCTCAATTTCAAACTTGCGTTTCTCATCAGAAAAAATCTTTCTTTTATTCTCAAAGTCTGTTCTTTCATGATCTAAAAACTTTTCAAGTTCTCCACCAGTCGTTGCAGAATCTTTCCTTCTCTCTAGTTCAGAAATTGTGTTTTTAAGATCAAATTTTTTTTTATCAACTCAAGATTTTTCTTTTTGCAAACGTCTTCATAAAATACATGATGTGTATTCCTAGTATGCTCGGTGAGTTGTTCTTCCAAAAACTCATTTTTGTTTTTCAATTCTTTACTTGTGTGTTTGAAATCATTTAGATAAACAGTTTCTCTTAAGAGTTCATTAATCACTTTCATGTTATTCGTGTGCTTCAAATCTTTCAATTTTCAGCATTGAGATTAGAAAATTGGTTTTGAGAACTCATCTTGAAGAAAAAATAAAGTACTTGTTACCTAATAAAGTGATCTTGATCGGTGAGTTTTGAAAAAATTCTAAGAGTTCTTTTGAAATAAAATAAAATCTCGATTTTGACAGAAAAAGATGTCGGCTATGAATTAGGCGATAAGTTTTTATGTCGGGTTAAGAGAACGCGACAAGAAAACTTATCGGGTGAAGAGGAGTCGACAAGATTTTATCTCGGGTCAAAGGGAGTCGACAAGAATTTATATCGGGTTTTAAGGTGTCGACAATAATTTATATCGGGTATTAAGGAGGCGACAACTTTTTATATCGGGCCTTAAAGGAGCGATAAGAAAACTTATCGGATCTTTAAGGATGCGATTTAAAAACACGATTCTGAAAGTTCTTTTTATCTTAATTTTAAACTATTGAAGAGCAAGAGCGAAGCTTTCGTCGACAAAAAAAAGAACTATGTCTTTTTAAGGAAGAGAAGATCTACGTTCCCAAGTCCCCAACAATATTAAAATAAAATAAAAAGATTTACTTTAAAGTTTAAACAGTGTACTTGAGAGCTCTTAAACTAGAGAAGCTGCAGAAGTCAGAGACACTGAGTTTTCCAATAAAAAAGAAGCAAAAGTACTAAAATTTAAACTAAAGTAAAAAATTCGAATTATGTTAAAATTTAAGACTGGTACTTGAGAACTCTTAAACTAGAAAAGCTGCAGAAGTCAGTGATCCTGAGTTTTCTAATAAAAGGGAAGCAAAAGTGCTCACAGTTAAATAAAAACAAATTTGAATGAAAACAGAATCTTATCGGGATATAAAGAGACGATATAAAAAGTTATCGATAATAACTATATAAATAAATTTCTTATCGAGAAAAAAAATATTAATTCTTATCGATGCTTAAGGATGCGATGTAAAGTTTCTTATCGACACAGAGAGGTGCGATAAGAATTCTTATCGATAAGCAATGGTGCGATAAAAACTTCTTGTCGATTAACTAAGGTGCGATAAACAAACTTCTTATCGAAACAGGCTTTGGAAGCTTGTGTGCCGACAAGTTTATGCTGGAAAAAAAATTAGAGAAATTTACCTTTAAATTGTCGAACTCGATCAGAATTAGATCAAAACTCAGATCGTGTATCTCTGATACCAATTGTGGATCCCAGATTATGATCAAGTACTAAGTTTTTAATGTAAAACACGAAGAACACGATGAATATTGATGAAGATCCAAAGTCGGATATCTCACTTGTATTGAATATCAGTTACAATGATATTATCTATTAAGCTCTCTCTAGAATGATATGAATTAATGTGCTTATGTCTCTAAAGAATAACCCTAACCCTCTATTTATAAATAGAAAATAATCACAATATGGAAACTAGAGAATTAGGCATTATTCACTTGCCTAAATTACATTAAAATTGTTTCCTAATTATCTTTTATGACTTTTGCACTTTGACCCTTCATGTCTTCAATAATTGTATTCTCGGATACAATATTTTCAGACCTAACATCATCGATATCCATTCACTCTTAAACATTTTACCGTCGACGACTTGTAGATCATCGTTGGCGTCTGTACCGATACGTCAAAATTTTGGAGACGATTAAGAGTGACTTGAGTTTGTCACCGGAAAAAAAGGGAGGAATCGCATGAAAATATGGGGTGGGGGAGAAGATTATCCCCGGAAAGATGGGGTGAGGGAGAAAGATTATCGACGGAGAAAAATGGGGTGGGGGAGAAGATTATCATCGGAGAAACGCGGGAAAAAATAAGTTGGGGGAAAAGATTATCGTCGGAGAAACGTCGGAAAAAAGATAAGGTGGGGGAAAAGATTATCGTCGGAGAAAGCCAGAGTCGGGGAGAAGATAATTATTAAAAAAAATGAAAGAATCTGAATTGCAATTAATTTGGAATTTCACGCACCTACCATTGAAGAATATTTAATATATTAGTTCATAATATTTAAAAAATTATTAAATTACCTATATGCCCCCATCCGCTAATACTTGATCAAATTAAAGAAGGTCCACGTGTCATTATTTCATTGGTTTATGTCGGTTTGTAAAGTTTGCAAAGAATGAAGAGTTTGCAACGGATACGCGGCCTATATATATATATATATATATATATATATATATATATAGACTTGGGTTCAATGAGACCAACCTGTTTTCGTGAGAACCGTGAGATCACATTTTTACACTTGAAACTTCACAGAAAACATTATGAAAATGCTATTTTGAAGAAAGTTGATTATGAATAACTTATTGAATTTTTTGTTTTGAAAAATGTTAGAAGAATAATTTTATTTAAATGAATTTCATATGTTAAAATAAACTTTATCATTTTAGGAACAACTATAGTTTTAATTGGTAAGACTTTTAATATAATATATAATATATGATATTTTATAGTTTTATTTTTTATTATTATTTGTCCAATTATCGATCAACAGTCTTGACATAATGTAACAGAGCCTCCAAAAACATTGAAACAACCATGCTATCCGGAATATACAAATTATATACAACCGAAAAATATAACATACACCTATACCAAAAGTAGGCTTCACACGTCAATTCCTAATCGATCAACCGACCATGTTCTTACTTTTGACAACTTGCCCGAAAAAATTAAAAACACTAAAAGGTAAGCTATAAGCTTAGGAAATTCATGTGAAAATATGTGATTACAATGTGTTATATACGCGTACATACTAGGAAACGAAGAAAGAGTCGAAAAAAAGTTTGCATAACGACACAACAACTTAGTTATACCACATGATGTCATATATAGGAACGTACTTTCAACATGGTAATCACAAAGGAATTTTCAACATAGAAAGACATCAATACAATCCACATCATACTCAAAATCATGCATGGTCAAATACCAAATAAACTCACACACAAACATAAAACTTGGCACCAAATCCTCCCTTTATCTCCCGGATTATGCCAAAGTCCTATACTCACCCATGACTCCTGCTAGGCAGTGAGGATGACAGCCCTTCTGATTGTCTCACCAGAATCTATGGGATGTCGACAATTGGTGCCCAAAACGCACCACAAGATAATACAACCGATAATACAATTCGATGGGATACTCAAGAATTAACATGAATCATGGATCAACAATAAAGCACATAAACAACCATAATCACTAAGTACACCCCATAGGTCTACATAAACTCACAGTGTTGTTTAATCTATTCGGTTGATCAAACTAAAATTCTTGATCCAACTTCAAGTTTCGAAAGTGCAAACACTTTTCACAAGCCCCCAATGTGATTTATATAATCCCTGGAGTACACATACCAAGTATCATGCATGGTCAAATACCAAATAAACTCACACACAAACATAAAACTTGGCACCAAATCCTCCCTTTATCTCCCGGATTATGCCAAAGTCCTATACTCACCCATGACTCCTGCTAGGCAGTGAGTATGACAGCCCCTCTGATTGTCTCACCAGAATCTATGGGATGTCGACAATTGGTGCCCAAAACGCACCACAAGATAATACAACCGATAATACAATTCGATGGGATACTCAAGAATTAACATGAATCATGGATCAACAATAAAGCACATAAACAACCATAATCACTAAGTACACCCCATAGGTCTACATAAACTCACAGTGTTGTTTAATCTATTCGGTTGATCAAACTAAAATTCTTGATCCAACTTCAAGTTTCGAAAGTGCAAACACTTTTCACAAGCCCCCAATGTGATTTATATAATCCCTGGAGTACACATACCAAGTATCATCAGCAAACATTACCATTTACACCATCTAAACTCTTTTTAATTTGGCAATTACACTTTAAATCCCTTATACAACTCTATTTGCAATCCCTTTTTAACCCTATAAAAGCTCAGAATAACGTCAAAATACATTTTGTAGTACTCTTTCCTAAATTTCCAATGTCTCTAACCTCATATTTTTGTAATTTTTCTATGATTTTGTACGATTTTTTGAAAACAAAGCTGTATCATGACTTTCAAAGTCGAAAATAACTATTTTCTTCACAATTTCATGTTAAATCCCAAACCATTTTGTACCGAATTCATATATTAGTCTTATATTACCATAACTTATACGAAATCATCATGAATCCACCATTATTTTACCAAACATCCACTTATTTCATCATAATACAATGTTGACTATCAAAAGTCAAAAAAATTCAAACTATATCATAAATAATTATCTATTACTTGGAATTTAATCATGATTTCTACAAGATGATAAATTATCTATCATCTATCCTAAATCCTCAACATGAAACCCTAATTTCAAGGTTTCTGGAACTCAAATTGAACACATTATCAAGAATGAAAGTATACCTTTGAAATTTTCAATAATTTTGCAAAATTTCACCAATTTCTTGTAAAAACACCTATGGTTGGTGCTCTTGAAATCTCCAGAAGTTTATAAATGAAATGGGGAAGAAAATAGGGCCAAATTCGTTTATTTTTGTGTCTTAGGGTTTCTAAAACCCGAGTTGCGTCGGGTTGACCCGGTTAGGTACCCACTTTGACCACTAAACACTTAAATATTCGGTTGGGTACATGTAGTTTACAGAAAAAGCAACATACTTTGTAAAGCTTGCATAAAATGCAATCTACGCAACTTTTTCGACTTCTATCACTTCTAGCACTTCATATTAACTTACGTCACCATTTAGAAGTTCATGTTTTGGGTAGATTTTACCCATTTAGGCACTCTAGTTATCTACCGAATTTCCATTTAAGCAATGTACTTTGTATTTTGAACCTTCACATCATCTAATTAAGTCATTTGTGAGGCGTTAGTACCAACCTTACCTCCTACATCTAGTTCCAACTATGGTTCAACTTATAGCCCACTAGATCACTTTACATGTAAACAAATTCTCTCTTCTTTTTAACACAATTAACAAATAAAGCATGTTTTAGCATATAATACATATTTAAAGTCACTAGCTAATCATATTTAGGAGGGTGGATTTTACAGTATGATAGTGTACATCCAAAAAATAGAAAGAGCTCGATATATTACCAACTGGGACAAAATACAACATCTTTGCGAGATCATTGGGTGAACGAATCAGCTACTTAGTGTTTCTCCAAAATAAAGTTACCCTAAGTTGGAAATTAATCTCTCTGGGAGAAACCAAACTATATATATATATATATATAGTTGAGAAGAAAACCGATGAGGAGAAAAACAAAAAAAGAAGAAAGCTTTTCTTACTTCTCTCAATTTCTCACTATGTTTTCTAATGCATGTGCATGTATATATATAATAAAAAATCGATGCCTTCAATAACCTAATGCAAGCTTGTAAGTTGACATTTTGCATGCATGGTACAATATAGGTAGGAATAATAGGATAGGTAGGCGTCCTTTCCCATGCATGTGTATGATGAGTTTCCAATGTCTTCTCATAAGACAAAAAACACCAAAGTCTTCTCAAATGAGTGGTCCTTGTTTATCAACATCTTCATGCATCAAGCACGTGTACGTTGTGCTTGGTGAGTTATACAACATCCAATGAAAACCTTATCTGGTTTAATATTTTCAACAATCCACCATGATATGCAAATCACCTGACGAAATAAAGGACGAACGAACACGAACAAATAGCTGATAGAGATTGACACGAGTTAACAAAATGCATTTTCACCATGACGAGCTTCGACTCGACCATCACCCATAAAAGCCAATAGCATAAATCATCAAGTGAGCAAACTCATTAAAGCAAACAAGTTAAGCAACCAAAAAACACGTACCAAGTAATATGTCCCCAAAAGTGTTGTTTTGTCACCTGTGGTAATATCCTCTCTCTCTCTCTCTCTACCAAAGTTGTAATACCCCTGTTTTTGGTACGTAAAGCTTCTGTCTTTTTATACATATCCGTCCTTAGAATAACCCTTAGGAAGAATTATTGATTAGTTTGTGTTTGGTGTTAGTTTGGAAAGAAATCAAGAACACAAACCCACACATCAGCAAAAGTTTCTTCAGGGTCGGGGGGATAAAGGCAGAAAATATGCCAAGTTTAGGTAGTTTGGGAGAATTTGCCAAAGAAAGGGGTTGATGGTAGATAAAAGGGATGAAACCTTTGACTTTTTGGAGGATGCTCTCACTTTTCTCACTGTCACTCTCGACTTAGTCCTCACCCATTTCACTCTTTCATTTTTACTCCTTTCTCTCTTTCTACACACTATCTCTTTCTAAATTCATTTCTCTCATTTGTTTTCATTTATAGGGGCAGCCCTGGGGGTGTGCTAATGGTGCCGCCGCACGGGGCCTCCGATCCTCGAGGGCCTCCGATATTGTTTTTCATTTTTTATCTACATATATAATTAGTATATATTTTAACAAAGGTATAAAAGAACGCAAGTTTCTTTCCAGATCGGTTGCTAGGCGCTTTCCTTTCCATCCATCAAAGCCAGGTTCAAGTCTAAGCTTCTACGTTGATTAAGTTTTTTAAATGAAACAACATTATATTACTTTCTAATTTTGATGATGTCAGCATTTATTATTTATTTTTCAAGTTAAAATAGGATTTTGGAGATTTGCTATTGTTTCCAATTTTCATGCTCTCCCATATTCTTTAGTGTTTATATTGAGGTGGGATTTAGGGTTTCTTAAGATTTTCTCTAATTCATAATTCTTTTTACTTTTGTTTATTCTACTGCAGAATTCCATAAAAGACAATTGATCGTCTCTTTCTAGTTCATCAATTTTCCAATTCTTCAAATTTTCACTCATGTATTCGTTCAAAATTTATAATGTATATTAATGTTTTTTCTTATTTCTTTATTTTTTTAGAGTAAGCTATGTTTTTCGTCCTTGTGGTTTAAAAACTGCTTTTTTCGTCCCTTTGGTTTGATTTTTCTATCATTTTCGTCCTTACATTTAACGCCATTATAAGTAGTCGTTAAAACGTTTTAAGACCTTACATATTTATTTCTTGTGTTATGTAAAATTTTAGATTGGTTTGTAAAGTTTTAGTTTTGGTCCTTGTGTTATGTATTATACTGTTATGTAAAGTTTTAAGAAATTACAAGGACTAAAATCGTAGTTTACTCTTGGGGTATTTAGATTTTTACAAATTTATCCTCATATTTAAAATAGAAAAAAATCAAATACTTCTTCTAAAATTATTAATAAGCAAATGAAATAAAGAAAAAATATTGAAATATTCATCATCTTTATCTTCATCTTCATCATCATCAGGTGTCATGTTCTTCATCTAACCCTAGCCGCCCCACCCCCTCTCCCTCTCACCCTCGATTTGACAGCACAACTCCAACAAACCACGACAAATCTGGAATCATCATCGGAGTTAGACCCAAACGACGACAATCATTCTCTTCTCAAACGACCCCAACCAAATCAGGTACGTGTTTTTCATCAATGTCGCTCGTTCGTCGTTCCCATGTGGGTTCTTCAACGAAAATCAAATCATGTACCTCCTCTTAATCTAAAATCTTTCTTCTGTATGTGTGTGTTTTTCCCTCGTACGTCTTCCCCCCCCCCCCACCCCCCATTGTGCACGACAGAACTCGTTCAAGGTGTGCTCGACATCAACGATGACCACCAAGTTATCGAATCAGAAGCATCATCTTTCCATGCGGTTCAAATCGGTAGATTAGGTTTATGATTTTGCTTCTTTAGTATAGATAGATGGATGACTTGAGTTGAAGGCATCTGATTGTACTAGATTTTTGATATTGTTTTTGAGATCTTGGAGTTTTAATTTATGAATAAAATCTAGGGTTATGATTTTTTGTTTTGCATCAAAACTTTTTTGTAGTGAATTTATACAATTTTTTGTTTGATGTTCTTCCTCTTGCTTAATATTCTTGATGTTTTGCTCCTCGCAAAACCATTCCTCAATGACTGATGAGCAATCTATTTGGTTGGGTTTCAATGTACAGGATGGATTTCTGGCTCTTTGTTTTTTGGTTTCCTTTATTGTAGCTGCTGCCATATTGGGGCAACTAGTGTTGGTGGTCAAATGTATTGAAACAGTTTTGTTTTTGGTAATAAGGTTATGCCTTTAAAAAAAAAATATTCTTGATGTTTATTATTTGGTTTAAAAGTTATATTCTTGGAATAAATTTACACATTATTTAAGCTTTGATTTTAGATTCAAGATTTTTTGATGCTTTTGGGTCTTGATCTATTTTCTTGATCGGAGTTATCTCTAAAGTTATCTTTACTAGATCATGTTCTTGATCTAGATTGACGTTCATAGGAGAAAATGTTTTAGGATAATATGTTTTGGGTTATTGTTGATGATAACGTTTTTCATTCTACATTTAATGAATTGTTTTTTAAAGCTTTAAATACTTGTACGTTATCAATTCTTGTATAAATACAGGATAAAATGACCAAATTAGGGAACTTAAACTATACATAATTATATATGACTATATAAGTGTTATTTTCTACTAAATGAAATTTGAGGACAAATTTGTGAAAATCCTAATACCACAAGGACCTAATATGTAATTTACCCTATCACCTTTTGGAGTTTCAAACTTAAGTTCACGTGGGTTAACGCCTAATTTTAACAGAGTTAGATGGGGGACGAAAATGGAAGCAAACCAGAAACCACAGGGACGAAAATCGTTATAAACAGTAAACCACGGGGACAAAATTCGGAGTTTTTTTTTTACTAATTTTCTTCTATAACTTTGTTGTTTGATTATTTCATATACGTTTTTTGAAGTTCTTTTAATTTTTAGTATTAGTGTTCTCTTAACGATAATAAATCTATGACACATTCTTGTAGATATGTTTATATATATATATATATACTACTTTATAAAACAAATTTACATTTCTCTTAAAAACAATTGCTTAAGCACGTTGTAGTGGTATGTAATGCACCAATCTCTTAAATTTCTTAAAATCCCTTAAAAGACTTTTCATTTTCCCAAGACACCTGGATAGACTCAAAACTCTAAAATGACCCTTCAGTATCAAACGCTTCCTCATCTCAAGGCCACGATTTGATCTCATCCCTTTTCTGATATACTTTATCACTCTCCATCCATTGCAGACCTCCTTCCCTCCTTCCCTCGCACTGAGTTTTCTATCGCCGGACCTCCTTCTATTTTTTTCTTTTTATGGTCTGGATTTTTTCTAGTCGACTGATCCCGTTGATCAAACTGGGAGGGAACATGTCACATTAGAGGCGTCCCCGACCACCTTCCATCACCAACCTCCAGGTATTTATCTGCTTCCTCTTCCTTCTTTTGGGTTTCTGCATTTCTTCAATTTGGGGTTTCTTAGGTTTATCTGCATTCGTCCCTTTCTTAGTTTCAATTTGGAGTTTTCCATCGCATTGTGATTTGTGTGTGTTTGAAACTTCAACTCTGATTTGTTTCTTGAATCTTAACTTTCTTGCTTGGAGAAATGCAGAATTTTCAAATAAAAGTTTTAGTTTTTGAACTTCAACCTTAGGTTTCAGCTTCAAAAGGGTTTATGTTTAGCAGAACTTTGATTAAGTTAAATTAAGTGCAAAGTCAATGGGAACAACATGCTGCCTCTGAGTAAAAAAAATAGTGTAAAACCATGTATCTAGTCCTTTCTGAACAAAAGCTCACAAGCAATTCTTATATATTTACTTGATCTCGATGTTTTTGGTTTTTTCAGTCATCCTTAAAAAGATGCCTGTTTATGAGTGTGTTTTACCTACCTGTCCTTCCATCGCAGACCTCCAGGTAACTTATTTATATTTTCCTTTCCTGTGTTTATAAGGATTGGTATTTCATGGTTTACATCATTGTCTGTAAATGTCATAAACAAATCCCACTTTCTTTATTATTAAGCCACTTTCTGTATTATTAAGCCACTACCTAAATAAGCCACTACCTAAATAAGCCACTACCTGAATAAGCCACTTTCTGTATTATTAAGCCACTACCTGAATAAGCCAATTTCTGTATTATTAAGCCACTACCTGAATAAGCCACTTTCTGTATTATTAAGCCACTACCTGAATAAGCCACTTTATGTATTATTAAGCCACTACCTGAATAAGCCACTTTCTATAGTATTAAGTTACTACCCTAATAAGTCACTTTCTGTATTAATAAGCCACTTTCTGTATTATTAAGCCTTAATTAAGCCACTTTCGATTTATGGTTTTCTTGTTTGGTCCTTTCAGGTACACCATCACCATCAGTTTTAATGCTTTTTTTTGCCATTCCTTTCACATCATCTAATTGCTTATTTTGTTCAATCCACCATACGTTATTATATTTAGCATTGGCTTAGATTTAAATGAGGAATATAAATGGCAAAAAAGCATTGCCATTTTTTCTTCAAGATGGTGATGGTTCTGTCATTAAAGTTTATTATTTCCTACTCGGTTCACTTTGTTTTGGTTTTCTATAAATTTGTACAATTTTCTTTTTGCTCAATTACGTTCCATACTATTCTTCTTTTTTTCAAGCATGTAAGATTGTAGGCGAATAAAGTTCGAGTTTTAATTAGATTAGCATATGAGGAGTCTAAGGTACATTTTCTATTGCATCTTTTTATTTATTAACTTGGCTTATTATGTTCATGAGCTATATATTTTTGTTGTTGTTATGCATTGTAAATAAGTTTTTCCAAACATTTGCCAGATTTTAGAGCCCTCTTTGTCTAATTAATTGTTCCTCAACTGTATTTCAATGTGACTTTCGCACCAGAGCCTAAATTAATTTACGGTTCATCTATGCATAATTTCTGCTTACCCTCTGCTCTCAACTATGGAATGATACCCCTCCCTATACTCAAAGATTAAAATTAGTACCTGTACATGATGCCCCTCTTAAATGTTTTGTGGTCCACTGACCCCATAAGGGACTCCTATCTACATCATGGGTCTTCTGCCCCACTTAAAGGTTTTAAGGTAAGTGATAGGGAGTTTAACGGCCCCTTAGAAGCCCAAAATTGTTCATCTATTTGATTTTTGCACTTTATACCTATATATGTCATCTTCTATTTCTTCTTTTCTTTGTTATTACTTGTTTTTGTTTCAGCTCAATGTTCCAAGAATGTTATTTTTCTAATTTAAATACATCATTTTTATTAAATATTATTTATTTTTCAGATTTAAATGACAATCAAAGGTGTTTATTAAGCTATCTTGGTGATTAATGGGCCACTGTTGATGAAACATGTTTGTACTGGACCAACATTTGAATTGTTGTAGATTATTTAAAGAAGTTTGCTCTTCAAGTCTTTGTAATAGAAAAACCCATTCGCATCAATTATGCGATTCAATGTTTGGCCAATAACTTAACATTGTAGTTTACAAAGTATTCAACTTTAAGTTATACATTTATTGTACTTGTATGTCTTTAACTCCCTTTGACAAACAACTATACAACAACAAGCTTCAACATGTATACGTTTAAGTCCCATATCCTCTATATATGAGGGAATTTCTTTCATTTCTCCATTTTCTCATAGTTTTTTTACATCAACACCATTTTTTGCATCTATCTTCATGTTTGTAAGAAAGTATTTGTTTTTTGCATTTTTGTTTACATTTGTTCAATTTTTACTTCGCCCCGCATTA
The DNA here is from genome assembly GCA_036898165.1 of Silybum marianum. Lineage (NCBI taxonomy): Eukaryota > Viridiplantae > Streptophyta > Magnoliopsida > Asterales > Asteraceae > Silybum > Silybum marianum. The sequence goes on along the minus strand of CM072533.1, from coordinate 31,963,499 downwards.
CTAGTATGTATATATATATATATATAAGGGCGGGTTCAAATGAGAACTCAAATGTGGTTGTGAACTTGAGGACAAATGAAAGCGCGACAAGTGTCATATTCAGACTGAATAATCAAAGAAATATTCAGACCGAATAAAACTGAATATAGTGTTTATTCAGTTTGAATAATGCTTACAGAGACTGAAGAAGCATTATTCAGACTGAATAAACACTATATTCAGTTTTATTCGGTCTGAATATTTCTTTGATTATTTAGTCCGAATATGACACGTGTCGCGCTCTCATTTGTCCTCACGTTCACAACCACATTTGAGTTCTCATTTGAACCCGCCACTATATATATATATATATATATATTTATTATTGTTAAAAGAACACTAATATTAAAAATTAAAAGAACTTCAAAGAACATATATGAAATAATGAAACAACAAAGTTATAGAAGAAAACTAATAAAAAAAGTAAACTCCGATTTTCGTCCCCGTGGTGGGTTCAAATGAGAACTCAAATGTGGTTGTGAACGTGAGGACAAATGAGAGCGCGACACGTGTCATATTCAGACTGAATAATCAAAGAAATATGCAGATCGAATAAAACTGAATATAGTGTTTATTCAGTTTGAATAATGCTTATTGAGACCGAATAAGCATTATTCAGACTGAATGAACACTACATTCAGTTTTATTAGGTCTGAATATTTCATTGATTATTCAGTCTGAATAATCTACATTCAGACACGTGTCGCGCTCTCATTTGTCCTCACGTTCACAACTATAACACCAGGAAATTTCTCGAGATCTAATTATAAGAATGAAAATGCTATTCTAGAACAAAGTTGGATTTTAAGTGAAATTTTTGTGTTACTAAGTTTTATGATGAAGATTTATGTTTGGTTAAAGAATTTAAGTAGGAGTCCAACGATAGCTTTCGAAGCCAATTCGGAGCTAAAACGAAGCAAATATGGGCAAAACAGTGTCTAAGGCTAGTTTTCACGTGGGTTAGGCTGGAAGTGGGTTGCAAAACTCTCGGGTCAGTTACAACTGGCATCCAAACTAGCGTCAGGGACTTTTGCTCCGCGTGGGTTACCAACGCCAGTTACGAAAAGGTAACTAACTTCACAACTAGCGTCAGACACTTTTGCTCTGCGTGGGTTACCAACGCCAGTTACGAAAACGTAACTAACTTCACAACTAGCGCCGGGGTCTGTTTGGTCATGTTGGAGCCGCGTGGGTTACGGCGCTAGAAGTTGTTTCCTGAACCTTAAGTCGCGATTTTCAGCCCCATTTAACCATATAAACTTTTACTCGGTTTCTTCCCCTATATTTCTTCATCAACCACGAACCTTTGAGCATTTACTCCATATTTCCACCAACAAAAGTGCATTTACTCATCATCCAAGCTAGAGATTTGGGATTCAAGCTCCAAGAAGTGTGTTCTTCATCTTCTCCACCAAGTTCCACCATTTTCATCCATTTTCGGAGATTTTCTACGGTTGTTCTAACTCTAGCTACGTCAGTTCAAATCCAAACACTACAACAAAAATGATTTTATAGGACGCCTAATATAAAAAAGCGTCCTAAAAGAATACTTTATAGGACACAAGTTTATAGGACCAAATCATAAAGTGTCCTATCTAGAAGCGTTACAATAACTTTATAGGAAGCATTTAGGCGTTTCAAAAAGTTTTTACGACGGTTTTAAAATAAAGTGTCCTATTAACTATTTTATAGGACACTTTTGAAAAGTGTCCTATAAACCCATATTTTATAGGACACTTTTGAAAGTGTCCTATAAACCCATATTTTATAAGACACTTTTCAAAAGTGTCCTATAAAATAGTTAATATGACACTTTATTTTAAAGCATCGTAAAAAAACTTGTTAAAACGCCTAAAACCGTCATATAAGATTATTGTAACGCTCTTAGATAGGACACTTTTTGGTTTGGTCCTATAGATTAAGTGTCCTATAAAGTATTCTTTCAGGACGCTTTTTCATTTTAGGCGTCCTATAAAATCATTTTTGTTGTAGTGAAACTTTATAAACTCAAATACTTGTTATAAATGTTATATTTACTGATTTTAAGTTACGATTTCAAGTATTATATATTTGGGTTACGTTTGGAAGTTTTAGGTCAAAATGAGAAATTTGGGTATTTTGATATAGATGATGAAATGAGTATCATAAATGGTTTATAATACTTGGAAAGGCTCTATGATGGGTTAATCTTGGATTTTGATACTAAAATGGTTTGACCTAATTTTCGGTAAAATGCGTATTTCAAAAGGGAAATATTTATATAAAGGTTTTCAGTGTTTGGAACACTATCAATACATCTCGTTTGATGTAGTTGATTATTAGACTAGTGCGTCATGGATCCATAGGCATAAGAGGCGGTATGTAATGTCGTGAAGGATAGAATGAACCCGCTTTTAATTGGAAATAGGCATTGCGATAAATTGTGTAATTTCCAATCTATCATTTCACTCTCTCGGAATATGCATTGTGGTTTAGCATACAATTCTTGAGGCTTGAGCTAATGGGTACAAATGACAAATAAACTGGAATTTGGTTGATGTTAATGGCTACCAAACCTTTATGTGTTGCTCTATAACATTGGTTTGTGGCCAACTTGGAGTTCCGTCATAACCAATGGTAATATCGGGTCTCCCCTGATTGTTTTAAAAGATCCTTGCTCACCAAGAGTAAGCTTTCAAGAAAAGTTAAATGGGATAAAGTAGACCGTACATTTGTTTAAAATATTTTACTGCTTTATCCATTTAATTGTTGTTCTCACTAGGCGTAAGCCTAACACTTGATTTTAAATGTTTTTAGCAGGTGATCGGGTTAATGGGGCTTCTTAGGAAGGAGCGGAGTGGCGTGCCACTGAAGGCACTCTTTTTTGAGATTACACCTTAGAGTGTAATTATTGGAGATTGTAGATGATTATTTTGAGGATATTAGTAACACCCGAACATAATCCATATTCCTGATTTGTATAGATTAATAGGTTGTTATTTAGTATCACTGTCTTGATGTAAACTCCTATACTCTTTCCCCATCTATTGGGTGATTTTATATATTTCCGCATTTACTTTTCGGTTTAAAATTGCTCTGGATTTTAGGGTGTTAAAAGTTGGTATCAGAGCTCTGGTTTAAGCGAACTAGGTATGAACTTAAGATGCCTAGACTTAAGATGAGACTTTATGTATTAAAGTGTGATGATGTGTAGACACTCTTGAGATAGGAGAGCTTTAGAGTCGACGGAAATGCGCTAATCATGAAATGTGACTTTGGTAATACGGATTCTTATGTGTATGATATATTCAAGATATCACGTAGCAAATGCTATTTTGGGTATATTGTTATGTGAGTATGCTTATTTTACTATAGTTACGATGATTGGTGAATGTGTTATACGTATTTATGTTAGCCTTGTCTAACTCCGATTTTATGTTTGTAACGGTTGAGAACATAGTAGTGGGCCCAATAACCCACAGGTCCCCTTTACTGAAGGGACACTTGCGACAGAAGTGAGAAGAACAAAAATGGGTTTTTCATACAAGACTTTCATGTGTACTAAACCACCCGAGTTATCCGGTTCAGATGACCCGGTAATGTGCATTAGGTGGTTGTGAGAGATCGAGCAAGCGTTTGGTTCGAGTGATTGAGAAGAAGGGAAAAATGTGAAGTTTGTTTCACAAATGCTACGAGGCAAGGCCCTAACATAGTGGAACGTCACCACGACTACTCTTGGGTCCTTCATTGTTTCTATACTCACTTGGGAGATGTTCAAAGCGAAGGTTTTGGAAGAATATTGCAATGAGAGAGCTATCAATTGTATCGTGGAGGAAGTTTCGGGGTCTCAAGAAAGGGAACAAGACGGTGAGAGGGTATACTCATTCATGTTCTTTTGATTCCGGTGTTACTTTTCCTTTTGTGTCTTCTACTTTCCACCCGAGACTTCAAGCACCTTTTAGCATTTTGAAAGATGCTTAAGATGTTGAAATAGCCAATGGGAAACAAGTCCTAGTTCAAGATATTCTCAAAGGTTGCACGATAGAGGTTGAAGGGAATAAGTTTGGGTAAAATCTTATGCCTATGGCAATAGGAGGATTTGATGTGATAATAGGGATGGATTGGTTGGCCGAGAATCATGCTGAAATTGAAAGCTCCAAGAAATTAATTCGGATCCCGTTGTCGGATGGTGGTATAGTGGTAGTCCACGGGAAATAAGAAAAGGGGAAATTGCATTGTTGACTTTGACAAAGGCATGCAAGTGCCTAACCAAAGGATGTCCTTCATTGTTAGCATGTGTTCTGGATGCTAAGTTAGAAAATAAAAAGCTTGAAGACGTTCAAGTTGTTAATGAATTTCCGGATGTTTTCCCCGAAGACTTGCCCGATTTGCCACCCGATAGACAAGTAGAGTTTCGGATTGACCTTGAACCGAGAGCCGCTCCAATAGCTAAAGCACCTTACCGGCTGGCACCATCCGTGATGCAAGAAATGATGTCACGATTACAAGACCTCTTAGAGAATGGTTTTGTGAGGCCAAGCTCATCGCCATGGGAAGCACCAGTGTTGTTCATAAAAAGGAAAGATGGCACAGGATGTGCATTGACTATTGAGAATTAAATAAAATTGGCATAATTGCTTGAACATACCGGTAAAACCTTGAACTCATTAGGAAACCTTGGATGTAAATGCTATGTTGCAGTGAGCATTGTGGATGTAAAACCAATGACTATGCGAAATTTAGTATCGAATACGTTGACTGGTAGTTGATTTTGGAAATTCCGGGACTTCAATATGAACAGTCGGTGTAAAAAGGAGATTTTGAGGAATTAGACTTTGAGTTATTCCGAGTTATTTTATGTGATGGTCTTCTTGTTTAATTAACCTTCGAAGTTTATGGGATTGATTGCTTCAAGAAGTTGTCTGGTTAGTGTTGGTGTTTGTGTGATAAGGATGTTTCATCTTGGCGAGTTTTAGTGAATGAGGACGATCTGTTGGGTTGTCCACTGGGGAGTATAGTTTTGGATGTCCCAGCGCGATTGGAAAGAATCATGGGACCAAGTATTAGAGGGTGGTAATTATGGGATTCGACTTCTCATATTAAGTGTTAGCTTTGAGATGATATTGTCGGTCGATGCATACTTGTGGTACTGACCTTTTACAAACTTAGGTGTCAACTCCTACTTTTCTTGAGGTCAATAATCATTGATGTATTTGGGGTACCTAAGTTGAATTCTAGTAAATGTTCAAAAAACTTTACGCGATGAACTTGAGGAGAATCTATTATAGTGAATGGTGATGCTTGATAAGGATCAATGAAGTTGCTAAAGAAGTCTGATAGTTCTTTAGGGATTGTCATGCCTTGTGTTATTCTAGTTTTAGTTTACGGTGGAGTTGACCTGGATCGAACTCGTGAATAGTGTTTCGTCATGGAAGTGACGGTAAATATTCTACGGTAATTTATGTTGGAAAAGTTGAGTGTGAATGTTAAGGTAGGACGTAAGAGGAAATTATATTTTGTAAGGAAACTTTGTTTTGATTGAAGTTAGAGCACCTACGTGGTGCTGATCCGTTTGGAGTTGCTGGCGGGATTTCTTTACCATTCAGGTAAAGCCAATGTAATAGTGGATGCTTTGAGTCGAAAAGAGTATGACAGTGGAACGCGTGCCATGCTTACCCGAATAGACGTGATGTCAAGTTTGATTGACCGGATTAAAGTATCCCAAATAGAGATACTTTTGGAAGAAAACCTCAGGAGTGAAGTGATGGTGAAGTAACACTTACTCTTAACGAAAGACGGTTGTCGTTTGAAGTTATTTCAGGGTCGTATTTGGGTACCCAAGTTAGGGGGCAACCGTTAGTTACTTTTAGAGGATGCTAACAAATCGAAATATTCCATTCATCCAGGTAGCACCAAAATGTACAGAGATTTGAAGTTGACTTATTGGTGGCCCGTTATGAAGTTGGATGTGGCTAGTTATGTGGAAAGATGTGTGACATGTTTTCAAGTGAAAGCGGAACATCAAAAGCTGTATGGAAGTCTTCAATCGTTAGAGATACCGAAATGGAAATGGGAGCACCTTACCATGGAATTCGTTACTAAGTTACCAAGGGCCTTGAAGGGTCATGACACCATATGGGTAGTGGTGGATCGTTTAACCAAGAGTGCTCACTTCTTGCCTATGCGTGAAGCCGGTCCCGTTGATAAACTTGCAAAGTTGTATGTGGACGAGATCGTCTCAAGACACGGCGTGCCTTTGGCTATTTGTGTCAGATCGTGATAGTCGTCTCATTTCCAACTTTTGGGACTTCGGTTTGAACGACCGATGGATACATGAACGTCTGAGTAATTGGACTTTTGGGTCATTCGATTTAGTTTCGTGATGATCCTCTAGTGTCATCAATCTTTGGGTTGGAAACTTTTATGCAATTGCTTACCTCGAGGAGTGTTTGGCTTGACGCCAATCTTGGTTGTTCTTAGGGACACGACATTAGAGCGATTGGAGCAATTTGGTTGAATTCCAAGTAGTGTTGAAGACCTTGTGTGGTCATCTCAAAAAAGATGAATCAAAATAATTGGTGTTAAATAATAGAAATCTTTTAAGTTGTTAAGAATCTGGGAAGTTTCGGAGTTGTCGTATTTCGATAGTTTGAGTTTTCAGTTTCAGTCGGTAATGTTTATTGGAGAAATTTAGTGTGCTTATTAAGGTAGACCTTAACTGAATTCAATTGTTAAAGAAGACATTGTTTAGTCGAGGTTAAATTATTGATGTGGTAGTCGTCTATTCGGAACTGTTTATGCCGGATTTCCTTTACCACCCGGGTAAAGTCGATATGATAAGGAGTAATATGATTTGAAGGGAATTTGTATGGTTATATTCGGATGAACTTTTACGAAAGAAATCGAAATGTTGAATGCAAAGGTAAAGAGCATCCCGACTTAATAGAAGTGGTTTGAAAATTTAAGGAGTTTTTACATTTTGGGCATCAATTATAGAATTACACTATTAATTCATATGCTACTTGTAAGGTGATATGAACCACCTAAGGTTGGGAGGCAACATCGAGCTTAGATTCGAAGTTTGGTTCAACGTGGTTCAGTGTCCTTTTCGATATTAGTGTGATGTATTCATTGTAGCGAGCAGGTAGTGATGGCTCGTTATGAGAAGCGAAATGTCCATCGTAGCAAATAAGTTTTACGTATCGTAATTGAGGACAAGTTACATTTAAGCATTCCTTTGGAAGTAAAGTTATTGGATTGCTCAGGTATAGAATTTTGAGGTCTCCTTTTCGTGTTATTGTCATCCGGTTGGGATGGATGGAGCGAGTCATCTATCGAGCTTGTGCTCGAAGTTGTATGACGTTTTATGTTTTTGGATCAGCATTTGATTTCGAGGACGAAATCATTTTAAGGTTGGGAGGATTGTAACACCCGGAAATTTCTCGAGATTTAATTATAAGAATGAAAATGCTATTCTAGAACAAAGTTGGATTTTAAGTGAAATTTATGTGTTGCTAAGTTTTATGATGAAGATTTATGTTTGGTTGGAGAATTAAAGTAGGAGTCCAACGATAGCTTTCGAAGCCAATTTGGAGCTAAAACGAAGCAAATATGGGCCAAACAGCGTCTAAGGCTAGTTTTCACGTGGGTTAGGCTGGAAGTGGGTTACAAAACTCTCGGGCCAGTTACAACTGGCATCCAAACTAGCGTCAGGCACTTTTGCTCCGCGTGTGTTACCAACGCCAGTTATGAAAACGTAACTAACTTCACAACTAGCGTCAGGCACTTTTGCTCCGCGTGGGTTACCAACGCCAGTTACGAAAACGTAACTAACTTCACAACTAACGTCGGGGTCTGTTTGGTCATCTTGGAGCCGCGTGGGTTATAACTGGCGCCGGGCACTGGAAGTTGTTGCCTGAACCTTAAGTAGCGATTTTCAGCCCCATTTCACCATATAAACTTTTCACTCGGTTTCTTCCCCTATATTTCTTCACCAACCACAAACCTTTGAGCATTTACTCCATACTTCCACCAACATAAGTGCATTTACTCATCATCCAAACTAGAGATTTCATGTACAAAATCACATATGATTTCATGTACAAAATCATATGTGATTTTGTAAGCATAAAAAAGGACACGGGCGACTTTACCCGTGGGCAAGTCGCGGGAAAAGTCGTGGCTAATCATATATGATTTTGTACGTGAATCGTATGTGATTTTGTACATGAATCATATGTGATTTTGTACATGAAAAATTTCATGTACAAAATGATTGGCTGAGGATTGTCCTCGCATTCTCGTAAATTGTTAAAGTCCTCGCATGAATCTCCTTATATATATATATATATGTGTGTGTGTGTGTGTATATATATATATATGGGGCAATTACAGAAAGAACTGATTACTTTGTGATAACTGTAATGACTAATTTCAACCAGAAATCAATGGTTAACTTATGAAGCTTATAATTATGGTAATTTGACATAATTTTTTTTATTAAAAGGAATTTAATGTATTCTAAAAAAAACATCTTTTCTCTCTCCTCGATCCGTCAAACATTATTCCGGTAAACACATGATACATTTCATAAAATAACGAAAAAAATAGAGTGATACACTTAGTAGAGCAACATTACCTGATATATTGTGTTACACTTCAGAAAACAATAAAAATACATTGTGATACACCCTATAATACAACTACATCACTATGATACCGTTGTTCTACCCTTTATTTTATTTTAGTAAACAACATTAATTATCAATTTAATTTTAGTAACAAAGTAAATTACCAAATTTTACGTTTTATTTTATTTTAGTAAACAACATTAATTATTTAAAATGATTGGTCCACATTGGTTCTTACAGTTATCACAAACTAATCAGTTCTTATTTGATTAGGCTTCTATATATATATATATATATCAATATAATAATGACTGATTGATTTTATATAAACTAGGATGTATCCAACTAGAAAACTTGAATGAATCAGGCTATTTTAAACGTCAAAAGAAAAGGATGAACAATTTGTTTAAAGTAAAAAAGAAATCAACATTCTATTTATTATAAAACAAACGTTGGAATGTCCAAGTAATGGAGAATTTTGTTTATATATATTTTACGCTTCTAAAGTTTAAAGATTTATTTTTTGAATTTAGTAATAGTTTTTTTAATAAATAATACAAGTATATAACTAAAAATATAGGGCCACATTTATCTCTTGCACAGGGCCTCCAAAATGTCAGGACCGATCCTGTTCATTTACTTCACCAACAACTAATTTCTCCACATACTATTTCGATCCAACCAAAAGTTATTACACCAAATTGATTTATGTAGGAGCATTTAAAAGTGGTAATTAAGATTCAAGTATGGGGTGCTTAAATCTCAAGATCTTCATCTTCTTTACCATTTTCCACCATTTTGACCTAGTTTTTGGGTATTCCTAAAAACAATTTGTAAGTTCATCCTAACCTCTCTAAACCTTTATTTGTGTTAAATCCTTTCATTTTAATCTCCTAGAACTTACCTCTTGATATATTTTGCACATTCATATGTTTCGACCAATTTTCGATATTTTCGGTTTGTTTGAGATTTCTACCCTTTATGCTAAGCAAATGTCGGATCTCAAGTACATGCCTTTGGAAGCTAGAGATTTGGATTTTGAATCTAGGTTTAACCTAACCTAATAAGGCGAGTTCAAGTTGTTTTGTGAAATCTATGTACATGCCAAAATGTGTATTTTAAAATATTAATATGAATTACTTTATATTTATCAAATGTGTTGGGTATTTGGTAAAATTTACATATTTGGTGTTTTGGGTTAACATATCTTGAAAATGTATATATTTGAAATCTTTGAGAACTTTGTTAAGTAAATCATAAGTGTGGGTTATTTTTATGATTTCTCTAAAGAATGGATATTATTTTACTGTTGTTGCATTTTAATGTATTTGGTTTAGAAAATTGCTTATGATTAGGTTATGGGATGTTTTGGAAATATAAAATGATATGTGCCCATTTGGAAAATGGTTAGTCCCAACCAATGAGGTTTTTCGAGTAAATCATACTTTTATAGCATGTGTTTGCATAAACATGGGTTAAAAGCATATTGTTGCAGCTTTCCATTAACATAAAAAAGAGCATATATATTCATTTACGTTTTATCTAAGTTTTCTGAAATAAAAGCAATAAATAATCAAAATTCTAAGTTTATCTATTTTAGATTGAAAATGAATTGGAAATAAAACTTCATAAACTATTGGGAAAAGGATATATAAACCTATAACAAAAATTAATACAAAGATAAAACACGCTAATCGAACCAAAATATAAAAACCCCCCTTGTTATTTTTAGAGAAACTATGTAAGGTAAATATTATCCGTTTCAATTGACATGGACCCAAGTTATCTAGTAAAATGCAAATAAGGATGAGACATCAGGAATAGTCGGGATAGCTCAGTTGGTAGAGTAGAGGACTCATAATCCTAGTGTCACCGGTTCAAATTTGGTTCCTAACACATGATTAATTTGTATTAGTCTCTATTTTACTAATAATTGTTATGAATACATATTCATTAAGAGTCTAGACACTAATAGATATTATCAGGAATGACTTTTATTTTTTAGTCATTTTAAATGTAGAGTATTTTGGCTAGGTTTGACTTAAATGAGTCTTGGGGACATTTGTCCGACTTAAATTTTCTCTCCTTTGAGTTTTAGAAATTATATGCATTTATAGCATATATATATATATATATTTATAAAATTACATGATTTGAGTACGTTGGTCATTCATTTTGGAGTCATGTAATTTAGACTGAGTTGCAATGGTTCCATATGCATATAAGTTGGTCTTAAATTGGGATAGTCTTTCCTTTTTGTAACTAGAACCATGCATAGGATCAGCGAAGGCCATAAACTTTGATTTAATATTGGTCGTTGCCAATAGCTAGTGATCATTTGTATGAGTTCTTAGCTAGGATAATCGAGGACCATAAACTTTGATTTATTATTCGTCGTCGCCAATAGCCTTGATCCTTAGCATGAGTATGATTACGATCATCGAGGGTCATAAACTTTGATTTATTATTGGTCGTTGTTAATGGCCATTGATCCTTAGTATGAGCTCGTAACATTAGTTTGTGGCTTACTTATGTATTCTGTCACAACAAATGGTAAATTGGGTCTCTCCCGTCATCTTCGGATATTTTATACCCTTCCAAGGGTAAGCTTGAGTTAATTGTTTATAAGATTTGATTAAAGCTATGTTTCCTATTTTTATGTTTACAGCTTTCTTCTTGGTTGTGTAAGTATTGGGTTTGGTCTCACGTTAAATGGGTGTTTTGGTTAGAGATATTTCATCACAAAAATGGTGGGTTTTGGAAAAGATGTTTTCATATTAAATACATTTCATTTTGGATATTGTGATTCAAATAGCATTTTTTGTAACACCCGTAATATTGGAATTCTTATTTGGGTAAGTTCTTCATCTTAGGGTAATTAAGTTGATAATATATGAGAAGTTTCATATAGAAATCATGTCGGAAAGTCTAGTATTCGAATCGGGGTCGAAAATGCGAAAAACGACGAAAAAGGAGCGAAAAACAACCTCCCGGGACGTGGCACGCGACCAGACCGCCTCCCAAGCCGCGGGACCTTCTATTTGGGTGTTCCAGAGGTCCGGGCGACCTTTCACGCGACTTGCACAAAACGACCGAAAAAAGGGAGTTATCTTCATTTGGGCATAACTTCTTCACCACAGCTCCGTTTTGAGCAATTCAAGTTGCTACAGTTTCGTATTGCAGAGCTTTTCAAGATAAGGAAATGAGGATTGGATATCACTCAAAGATATGTGGTTCCCATAAGTCAAAAAGGTAAATTTTAGGGGTTTTACACCATATCTAGAGTTTGGTTCTTTGATTTTTGATTTGGGTGTATGTTAGGTTTGTTTATGATCTAGATGAAGGTTTTGTAGATGAAAGGTTGTGGATTTGAAGCCTTCACCTAATGAAGCTCGATATTGGGGTAAAACCTAGATTTAGCCTAAATCTAGCAAGGCGAGTTCAAATTACTTTGTGAAAACTATGTACATGCCAAAAATATCCATTTTGAAGTATTAACATGTTTACTTACTATTTATCAAATTTGTTGAGTATTTGATGAAATTTACTTACATGGTGTTCTTGGGTTAATATATTTTGAAAATGCATATGTTTGGAGTCTTTGCATATTTTGTCAAATAAATCACAAGTGTGAGTTATTTTAAGGCCTTATCTTATAAATGAGGACCTCTTGGTGTTATGTGCATCTTTAGAGTTTTTGATCCTATAAATTGTTTGGAAAACACATGTATTTGCATTATGAGGCATTTTGGGAATAATGGAGTTTGAGATGATTTGAAAAACGATTTGTCTTAGCCAAAAAGGTTTGACTTGGGTAATTACACAAGGGTTGAGTTATAGATCTTTTGCTCAGTTTTGACTAAAACGAGTCTCATGGACACTTGTTCGACTTAAATGGTTACATGTTAAGCTTTCGAGTTATATGCAATTCAGGCATATTCATTTATAAAATTACATGCTTTGGGTGCATTGGTCATTCATTTTGAGGTCATATAATTTAGACTGCAATGCAATAGATCCATAGGCATAAAAGTCAGTTGTTGGTTTAGTATGGGACAGTTGTACCTATATTCTTGTTAGAAACGAGGATGTAACGGAGGGCTCAAGGTAAAGATCGTGGAAGGTTGAACTCGATGACCCTATGGTCTGTCGCGAGCATCCGAGGTAAAGATCGTGGTTGGTTGAACTCGATAACCGTATGATTCGTAGCGGGTAACTCGAGCTAGAGATTGTGGGTGGTTGAACTGATGTAACACCCAGAAATTTTTGAATGCAAAGTTATAAGATTCGCATCTTAATATTAATCTAGTTAGCTACCTTGAGTGTTCCAAGTGAATTTTGTTGGGTTGCTATGAATTGGAGGAAAGGAACCAAGACCGGAAGCAAAAACACTCTTGGTACACTTTAGGCGATTGTGCCAGGCAAATAGTGCCACGGAACAATCGCATGGCAGGCTCGCCGGGAAACCACCTGATGAAAATTGCCCTCTCCGTACACTTTAGGCGATTGTGCCAGGAAAACTGTGCCATGGCAGGGTCGCCCGAGAAGTCCAGATTAGTATTAAATCACATTTTCAGCTATCAGTTTTCATTCTCAACCCACACTCGTTTTCTCTCCAAGTCTCTTCCCAAGGCCGATTTTAGGGCATTTACTTCGTCAACCTACTTCATCCCAAGCATTTATTACTCCATAGAAGTTGAAGATTCAAGGCTCCTCTTCAAGATTATTGGTGTTCTTCATCTTCCTCATCAAGCTTCCTCCATTTCCACCATTTTTAGGGAGTTTCTAGGGTTTACCTAATTCTAGCTTTGTGACTTCAACACTAACCCTTTTATGAACTTATTACATGTTTTAAATGTTATATTTACTTCAGTAAAGTTTAGAATTCAAATATTTATGCATTTGGTTAAGTTTGGATGACTTAGGTCAAAATGAGGAATTTGGGGATTTTGATATTGGTTATAAAATGAGTGTTAAATAAATGATTTTATTTTGTTTGGATGTCTTATGATGAAGAAATCTTTGATTATAGAACTTAAACTAGTTGACATAATTTTTGGTAAAATTTCATATTTCATAGGAAAACATTTTGTAAAGGTTTTGGTACTTGGAAAACTATCAATATGTCTTGATTGATGTATTTGATTTATAGACTAGAATGTAATGGATCCATAGGAATTAAGTCGATTTTAAGGCGGGATTGTCGTCCCCTTTTGGTCACGTTTAGGGTCATCTAGGCTCGTACATTTATTGTATTATTGGTTGTTGCCAATAGCCATTGACCCATACGTAAGTGCTAACTAGGGTCATCGAGGGCCGTACAGTTATTATATTATTGGTGATTGCCAATAGCCATTGACCTTTGGCACGAGCTTTAATTGGAGTCATCCAGGGTCGTGGCCGTACATTTATTGTATTATTGGTAGTTGCCAATAGCCATTGATTCATTTCTTAAGCTAACATCGAGTAGTGACTTACTTTTGTACCCGTCACTAAGGATGGTAACATTGGGTCTCCGCCGGTTATTTTGAAAAGAACCTTGCTCACCAAAAATAAGGTTTCAAATTAAGTTAAATAAGATAAAGTCTTTCTATCTCCTTTTAATATTTTACGGCTTTACCTATATAACTGTTTGTTCTTACTAGGTGTTAAGCCTAACACTTTTTCTTAAATGCCATGTTTAGCAGGTGATCGTATTAACGGGGCTCCCTAGAGCGGAGTGGAGCGTTGTGCCGGTAGAGACATTCTTTTTGGGATTACAGTTTCAAGTGTAGATATTGGAGATACTAGAAACATATATTTTGAGGATATTAGTGACACCCGAACATAATCTATATTCAGGATTTGTATAGATTAATAGGTTGTTACTTAGTATCCGTTTATTGATGTAAACTCCGTTACTTTCCCCATCTTATGGTTGATCTTTATATTTTAGTTTTATTCCGCATTTATATTTCGGTTTAAATTTACTCTAAATTTTTAAGGTGTTACAAGTTGGTATTAGAGCTGTAGTTTAAGCGAACTAGGTATTAAGTTAAGATGCCTAGACTTAAGCTAAGACTTGTTTGGGTAAAAACCTCCAAGACTCACAACTGTTGACTTTTATGTTCGACCAAGCATATTTTATGGCTTTGGAATGTTTATTACAGCCCCATGATCAATGGTCGAACTAAGCTCACGTATGAAAAGCATGACGTACGATATTCGCTCGACACACGATTTCACCGTAAGATATAGTAATGAACTAACCGTTAATCATCAATTATGCATTGCACATTTCCGTTGGACGGTTACATTCAACGTCATCAAAGACATTTATGGAGACCATTTAATGACGAACAACTGTTACCCCTGCATCAACTATAAAGTCCAGGCTCAAGCTAACGAAGACCCCTAATCAATCATCCCTGCATTCTTGCTTCAAGAATCATATAATTGTTCTCTAGATTTTATACAATATTGTTATTTATTTTTCCATATTCCTTTTCTGTAAACGTATGATCTCAGTTCCAAAGGACGGCGTCCCTGTTTGACGTCATTTTCCCCTAGTGCAACGACGGTAGCTTCTATCGTCCTCGTTAAAGGGTTTTTCCGTGTCACCAAATCTCTTGTCTTTATTTTTATTTATTCTTGTTGTGTTTGTCGTGAGAATACCACCTTTGACCGATCAGCTCTACAAACTCCTTAAGTTGACTTTTGGTAGATCAATTTTTGGCATTAACAGTTTGGCGCCCACCGTGGGTTCCGATCAAAGGAATTCTTCGACAATCGCAACCATTACTAACGTTTTTCTTTCTTGATTTTCTGAATGGCATATCACGGAGCTAACCCCGTGGAAGCAGCTTTAAGGGACAAATTATATGCCGCACAAATACGCATTCAACAGCTGGAAACGCAAAGAAATCTTCATGGGAGTTACGTCCCTCTGCCTCCACCAGTGCCCGGTCCATGACCACCAGGGACACAATATATCGGTCAACCACAGCTTAACAACCAGCAGCACCAGTATGCTAACCAACCGTTCCAGTACCAGCAACTTGGATCGTGGGCATAGCATAACCATCAGTTTCAAAATTTTAACCAGAACTACGTAAAAAATCCGTCCGCCGACAGCTCAGCAAATCCAGGGGGACAAGGCTCGTTCAGTATCCCAGTCGAAGAACCCATCGTGCAACAAATCAAAATCATGGAGGAACAGAATGAAAAAATGTTAGCTTTGTTATCAAAGCTACCCGGAGCAGTCGTACCTGTCGACGTCGAACCTCCCGGGGGATTTCAGACGTCACCATTTTCTGATGCAATTGCTCTAATCGAGGTCCCTAAGAAGTACAATATCCCTACGTTCACCCCGAAATACTCAGGAATAACGGACCCAACTGAACATGTCGCTCAATACAAGCAACTGATGAGGACCGTGTCGATACCTCTACCATATCAAGACGTCTGCATGTGCAAGAGTTTTGGAGTAACGCTTACTGGAGCCGTCCTGCAGTGGTTAATTAGTCTAAAGCTAAAGTTAATAAATTCCTTTGCAGATCTCGCCAATAAGTTCTTTCAGCAATTTGCCAGAAGTCGCAAAATGGAAAAACAAACAGGAGATTTGTATTGCATTATTCAAAAGACTGGCGAATCAATTCGTAACTATTTTAACCGTTTTAATACTGAAATGATAGGTATACGAAACTGCAACATAAGGACGGTCGTCGAAGAATACAAGAGAGGCCTGGATAGTACGTCTGACCTATACCTAGATCTCACCAAGTATCCAGCCGAAACATTTTAAGATGTACCAGCTCGAACGCTGGCTTATATGAGAGTCGAACACGACGCTTCTTTCCGACAAAAACACACTGATGATAAAAGTTCTCTTAGCATAAAAAAACCAGACTTCAAGAATCGTTTGACATCCAAATCAGACCCACCAAAGCAGATATCGAATGTTCGGTTCGATAAAAAGAAGGACAAGACATCCTCTTGATATCTCCAGCATCCTAAGATTTCGTCCTACGATTTCAAAAAGAACGACAGGTGATCTGATCAAAGCCTTGAAGGAAGTTCCAACGACCGTACAATGGCCAAAGAAAAGTGATCGACCGGACGAGAAAAAAGATACGACGAAATGGT
Organism: Silybum marianum; assembly: GCA_036898165.1. Lineage (NCBI taxonomy): Eukaryota > Viridiplantae > Streptophyta > Magnoliopsida > Asterales > Asteraceae > Silybum > Silybum marianum. The sequence goes on along the minus strand of CM072533.1, from coordinate 31,946,727 downwards.
GCGACTTTCACGAAGATCATGGTCACGTGACAGATGACTGCGTAGCACTAAGAAAGGAGGTAGCGTGGGTTATATCGAAAGGGCATCTATAAGACCTTTTGTCTAACGACAAAACAAGTAATATTCCTAAACCCCCATCTCCGGATGCTACTAAAACTGTGAATTGCATTACAGGAGGGTCGGACGTTCGTGGACTCACGTACTCGGCAGCAAAAAGACACGCTACACAATGATCAGGTGACTCTAATGTTCCACGGGCACATAGCCAAAACCAGGCGTCGACCTGGAAGGCACGCCGATCACGTTCGATGATCACGATCTGGCCGATTTATATCCCAAGCACTAGGATGGTCTGATAATCCAATTGACGATCGAAAACTGTTCTATAAAGAGGGTACTTATCGATGGAGTCAGTTCAGACAAAATAATTTTCCTCAACACTCTTAAGGTGATGGGAATCGACGAGTCTGAGATCGTACGACGCTCTACAATCTTAGTAGGTTTCAACGGAGATGTAGCCTACACCGTCGGGGAAATTACCCTCCCTATTTATGCAAAAGGAATCGATAAGTCAACCAGGTTCAACATTATCGACTGTTCATCCGCATATAAGTGGCGCACAAATGCTACAAGACAGCGATGAAACCCCGCAAGAAGCACATCTAGCAATTACAGACCCAAGAGGATTCGGCCGACGACATGAAACTGCAAGAGGTTGTTCTTGACCCGAGCCATCCTGATCAAAAAGTCTACGTGGGGGACATCCCTCGATACATCCATCAGACAAGAATTGATCGAATTCTTTCGACAGAATGCTGATTGTTTCGCCTGGTCGCACGAAGATATGGTGGGAATCGATCCAAAAATCATATTACATCAATTGTCCATCAATCCATCGTTCAAACCTGTGAAGCAGAAAAGCTGTAAACTCGCACCTGTCGACAACCTGCTTAAAATAGGAAAGAGTCGAGAAGTAAAGTACCCCGAATGGTTGGCGAATGTCGTGGTCGTCAAAAAGAAGAACGGAAAGTGGAGAGTTTGCATAAACTTCACCTATCTCAACAAAGGTTGTCTGAAAGATCCATTCCCGCTCCCTCATATCGACGCCATGGTTCATGCAACAGCAGGACATGAGTTGTTAACTTTTATGGATGCGTATTCCGGATATAACCAGATTCTCATGCATCCGAACGATCAAGAAAAGACGGCCTTTATGACCGACAAAGGTATTTATTGTTACAAAGTAATGCCTTTTGGTCTTAAAAATGCAGGTTCAACATATCAACGACTGGTCAACCGGATGTTCAAGCAATATCTAGGAGATACAATGGAGGTGTACATCGACGACATGTTAGTCAAATCAAAACGTGTAACTGATCATGTGGAACACATAAAACAATCATTCGACGTTCGTAGAGAATACCAAATGAAGCTGAACCCGACTAAATGTTCTTTCGGGGTACGTGCGGGAAGATTCCTAGGACATATGGTGACCCAGCGAGGAATAAAAGCCAGTCTTGATCAAATCAAGGCAATCAGCGAAATAAAATCACCCAAAAATTTCAAAGAGGTCCAAAGGCGTACCGGCGAGTGGTCGCGTTGAACAGGTTCATTTCTAAATCGTCCGATAGATGCCATTTATTTTACAATGTTCTCAAGAAAAACAAAGGCTTCGATGGTTCTATCGATCAAGAAAATGCTCAACGAGCATTAAAAGAATATATGGCATCACCGCCTCTATTGTCCAAACCTCAAAACGGAGAAGAACTCCAGTTATATCTTGTGGTAACTTCAAACTTAGTGAATGTCGTCCTCGTCCGAGAGGAGGACAAGCAGCAACATCCGATATACTATAAAGCCCGAGCTTACAGGTCGATCCGCAAAATGGAGCATCTATCTCAGTAACTATGATATAAATTATAAGCCTCAGACCGCTATCAAATCGCAAGTTTTAGCTGATTTCATTACAGATTTAAGCCCCGAGTTGGAAAAAACAGCAATCGAAGAAACACTTGCTGTGGCGATCCAAGACGAGCGGCCATGGGTATTGCACGTCGATGGATCCTCTAACATACGAGGATCGGGATTAGGCATCATCTTGAAATCACCACAGGGGGGCACAACGGTCTATTATGTATCATGCGACTTCAAAGCCACCAACAACAAGACGAAATATGAAGCCCTGATCGTAGGACTGGATCTAGCATATGATCTGGGGGCAAGAATTTAGAAGTCAGAAGCGACTCTTTACTCGTCGTCAATCAGATGAATGGAGAATTTACGACGAAAGATTCAAAAATGGCAGCATATTGGCAGATCGCCAGAGATCGGGTAAAAAAGTTCAAATCTTTCGACATTCAGCAGATCCCCCGAGATCAAAATACCCAAGCAGACGCACTTGCCAATTCAGGATCTACTTTATCGAAATCTTTCTTCGATGTCGTACCACTGATCCACCTGACAAGCCCCTCAACGGAAGACGAAGAACACGATCAGGTGGCAGTTCTGGATGAATCAAATGACTGGATGAAGGAAATCCGAGAATATCTAACAGATGATCGACTCCCAGAGAACAAAATGAAGGCCCGGAAAATCCGATTTAAGGCCTCGCGATATGTAATGATCGCAGGAAAGTTTTACCGATGATCGTACACCGGATTGAATCTACGATGCCTCTTTCCGAGTTAGGCCCAAGAGGTCCTCCAAGAAATGCACGATGGAGACTGATATAATCATTCAGGAGGACGGAGTCTAGCAAACAGAATTTCTCGACAAGGCTACTATTGGCCGACTCTACGGCAAGACGTTGCAGCATACGTATAAAAATGTAATGCATGCTAGCGGCACGCAGGTATGACTCATCAACCTTTTGTACCTTTACATTCGTCATTAGTCCCATGGCCTTTCATGCGATAGGGGATGGATATTGTCGGCAAATTACCACCAGCACCAGAACAAAAGGTATATTTACTAGTTCTTACAGATTATTTTTCAAAATGGGTAGAAGTCGCCGCTTTTTTTCTCAAATACGAGATAAAGAGGTGATATCTTTTATCCGGACTAACATTATATGCAGATTTGGTATCCCATCCGAGATAGTATGCGATAATGGGTCTTAATTCATAAGCGACAGGACGACATGATTCTGTAAGGACTGGAATATTAAGCTTACAACGTCCACACCTCGTTATCCTCAATTTAACGGGCTTGCAGAATCGAGTAACAAAACGATTATCAATTTGCTTAAGAAAATACTCAAAGTTGCGAAAGGACATTGGGTCGAAGAGTTGTCTTCTGTCTTATGGGCCAATCGTACGACTCCTCGTACTTCAACAGGATAAACGCCATTTTCATTGGCATATGGGTGTGAAGCCGTCTTGCCAGCCGAAGCAAATTTGCCTATCGCTCGACATGCTACTATTGAACATAATCTGGTGAACCTCAGTAATGACATTGATGTGCTCGAAGAATTAAGAGATTCTGCTTATATTCACATGGCATCACATCAGCAGTCTGTCGAACGTCATTCTAACAAAAAAGTTAGAATAAAAGTTTTCCGAATTGGAGATCATGTGCTACGACGTGTCTTTCAAAACACCCAAGAACGATACGCAGGTAAGTTATCCGCTAAGTGGGAAGGACCCTACCGAATAATCGCAATTGTCGGAAAAGGTGCTTATAGATTACAAACCTTAGACGATCGAAACATCCCACATAGCTGAAATGCGGTACATTTGAAGAAATATTTCTTTTAAATTATTTTGTATACGTATTTCTTTTTATATTTCTCTTTCGGACCATTACCAACTTGAGCGTCGGAGGGTCGTTGGTCAAACCAACGACCATCTCAAATGCTCATCTTCTGTCACAGGAACGCACGACCTCTGCAGGAACGCACGATCTTTGCAAATAACACACGATTTGTTTTATGCAAATTAAAGACTTAATCGTCTGAGACTTCATCGACTAAAATATGTCATTTATATGAGCAATTCCAAATTCATGGATTTGAGGCTCGATCGCCAGAAAAATACATTATTCTCTAAAAGCCCTAATCCTTGACGACTTATGATTAAATTCATTCCTGTCATACACCCGGTTTATTCTTAGTATTACTTTCAGAATGAAAGTAATAAAACAAATGCATGATTGAATCGTGAAAACATTTAGGCGAAGCAGTTGAAAAATTAAAAATACCATTAACTGAGAGGGGGCATTACAAAAAAAAGGTACGACTGTAATAAGTCGTCCTAAAAGCCCTAAAGGTATAAACAAAGACAAACAGAAAAAGCTAAGACGCAGGAGGTTCGAGCTTTGCCAGTCGATCGTTAAGATCGACAATCTTTCCGTGCGCCTCGCCCAACTAGGACATCAGAATCCCTACCTCCTTGGCCTTCCCGACAAGAGCCGCCTCCAGCTCGGCCTCTAAAACCTTTATTTTATTAAGGACCTCCTCCAGACGACCTCTAAGGCCGGAGCTGACACCTTGCTCACGCTCAAGGTCATTTCGAGCTTCCTCGAAATAAAGGCAAAGTTCATCGGCCCTGGCTGACGCTTTTCCTATTCCGCCCGCAAGGCATCTTCGCGCACACGCGCCTATTTCTCCGCATCAGAGGCCAAGGTGACGACCTAGCCCAAGGACGCCTGAAGGGCCTGAAACCAGACACCATATGACGTCAGTTTCGTAAGAACGGAAGAACACTCGAACGTACGTCGCATGATGCACGAAACAAAAGATGACAGACTTCTACCTGGAACGGGTGTTCAGAAAGCTCGATGGAACCCCTGACTATGGTTGAGGCCTCTACCATGGGTCTTTTCCTTTTATCATGCGACAAACCGGTTACCTTCGACGACACGGTTGCCATCGACGTCTTCGCCTTCTTAGAACCCGTGGTTCCAATGGACGGTTCCCTCAAGGCTGCTCCTAGCGACCTCCTTCTTCTCAGACCTTGTTGAGCAGGGAGAATCCTACGATTCACCAGGAAATCCTCGACATTTCCTAAAACAAACAAAAAAAAGAATTTAAAAAGGAAAGATTTAAGGGAAGCAATATCAAAGTGGTCGAAACGCGCTTACCCATCCTTCCCTCTTCTATCTCCTCCTCTGGATTAAGAGAGGATGTCTGAGATCCGATACGTGTGACACCCTCATCCCCCTCATCCACAGCCTCCGCACCCTCATTCTCCTCATTCCCCATGGACGTAAAGGCTAAACGTCCGATCTGGATTTGTCGAAACAACTCGATTTTGGCCGCTGAATCAGGCGTAGGTGGGAGTTCACATGTCACCTCTAAACAAGATAATAAAACATCAAGATAAAAGTTTTGTACTGTAACACAAAGGAAATTCTCACTTACCTTGTGTAGGCCAACCATAGACGATCCATTGCTCGTCCTCAATCGGAGTTGACAAGCTGCATAATACGTAGCGCTCTTTCCAGCCACGATCATTCACTGCAGTCCCTGGAATTAACGCCTGATCACGTCGGCCCCGGGGCGTCGACCTTCACTGCATAAGCCATCAGTAGCTCATGAACGGAGAAGGGAGAATCCCAATCGCATGACAATCGATCTATCATCATCGGGATTCTCCAAAACTGAGGCATCAGTTGCCCCGGGGATATACCAAACCGACTCAAGAACTCTCTAACCAAGCAAGGGAATCGTCATTTAAGACCGATCTTAAATGGGTATTCGTAAAGAACGAAAGAACCAGCAGGGCATTCATCCGGTGTGAACTCGCCCGGACTTTCCAGACAAATATAGTCTGGAAATCCGGCCAAATCTTTGAAAGCCAGCAGGTCGTCCACAGTTGTGATCGTACTATGAGGGTTTGACATCTTCACGCTGTCAGGTTGGGGAGTTAAGAAATTTGATTTCTAAAAAGGTTGCAGGTTTTTCTATCTTTAAAAAGTCAAAAGAAACCGGAAGAAGAGAGGAAAGAAATCGTTTCCTTTTATACTCACGAATCTGACACCAGATTGTCGCTCCGTCTCCCTGTGATGACACCTGTCCCACGCCTTTTTGCTCACTCCCGTCGGATGATCGACACATGTCCTTGAAAGCTAGCCAAGCGCGCTTATGCGTATGCATGACATCATCGTGGCTTATTGTTTTCCAACAGATCAAACACGACACGTCATCGTGACTCAGCAAAGCTTATCGTTTTGTTACTAAATCGAAAATGATTCAGTTTCTTTACGATTAGGTTCACATGATCGGTGACGCATGTCCTATAAATTCAAAATTGAGAGCTGACGCTCGAAATTTGAATTTAGGGGCAAACTGTTTGGGTAAAAACCTCCAAGACTCACGACCGTTGACTTTTATGTTTGACCAAGTATATTTTATGACTTTGGAATATTTATTACAGCCCCAGGATCAATGGTCGAACGAAGCTCACGTAGGAAAAGCATGACGTTCGATATTCGCTCGACACACAGTTTCAGCGTAAGATATAGTAAAGAACTAATCGTTAATCATTAGTTACGCATTTAGAGGTCCGTTGGACGGTTACAGTCAACGTCATCAAAGACATTTATGGAGACCATTTAATGAAGAACAACCGTTACCCCCACATCAACTATAAAGTTCAAGCCCAACCTAACGAAGACCCCTAATCAATCATCCATGCGCTCTTGCTTCAAGAATCATACAATTGTTCTCTAGATTTCATACGATATTGTTATTTATTTTTCCATATTCCTTTTTTGTAAGCGTACGATCTCAGTTCCAAAAGACGGCGTCCCTGTTTGACGTCATTTTCCCCTAGTGCAACGACGGTAGCTTCTATCTTCCACGGTTTTTTCTATCGTTAAAGGTTTTTCCATGTCACCAAATCTCTTGTCTTTATTTTTATTTATTCTTGTTGTGTTTGTCGTGAGAATGCCACCTTTGACCGATCAGCTCCACCAACTCCTTAAGTTGACTTTTGGTAGATCAATTTTTGGCATTAACAAGACTTTAAGTATTGAATTGTCAGTTATGGGTACACTCGTGGGATAGGAGAGCTTTAGAGTCGACGGAAATACACTAATCATGAAATGTGACTTTGGTAATAAGAATTCTTATATGTATAACATATTCAAAATATCACGTAGCTAATGTTATTTTGGGTATATTGTTATGTGAGTATGCTTACCTTACTACTGTTGCGATGAATGGTGAACGTGTTATACGTATTTATGTTAGCTTCGTCTTACTCCTACTCTACTCTCTTGACAGACTAAGATGGTGAATACTCGTACTAGATCGCGAAAAGAAATTGAAGGTGTGGCTAACAGTATTTCGACCCCGGATCCGCAAGTGATGGCGGATGTCACTCAACCACCTTTGAACCCTAGTATCCCACCAGGGTTTGTGCCTACAGTGGACTGCATACCGGAAGTCCGCCTCACTCTAAACGACCTTGTAATGGTGGAAACGGGTTCTCAAGACGAATCCTGGCTCGATGTGATGCAAGCGGTTAACTCTACTATGGCACAACAACATGAAGTAATCATGAAGATGTTTGAAGAACAGGATGCCTGTAACCGAAGGCCCGAAGCCACTGCTGAGAATATCATCGGGGGTTCCGGAGGGAATGTTACTGGTCGTACTACTGACGAAATTCCCGAAGGCGGAGTAAAGAAAACGGAAAGGGTTGCTCATACAAGACTTTCCTGTGTACTAAACCACCCGAGTTTTCAGGTTCAGATGACCCGGTGGTGTGCATAAAGTGGTTGAGAGAAATCGAGCAAGTGCTGGTCCCAAAGGAGTCTACAAGAGTTGAACGATATAGAAACAATTTGTAGAAGGGGGGTGGGGTTGAATACAAACACACAGATTTTTAGTTTTTAAATTAGTTTATATTGAATAAACAAATTTTACAGTTACAACCGGAATTAGAACAAGTAAATAAATAAACCTATTCTATTGTAACTTAAGAAATCACACAGTTTGATGCACAAAGAAGTAAGAAAGAAAAGAGACAGAGGTTTTAGAGATAGAAAGTAGCATGCATGAAGATGCAGAAGATATTTTTATCTTATTTATACCCGTTTGCATTTAATGCGGGACAAAATGTATATGCCACTTGTCAAGCTTTCATAGGAAGCTTGTCCTTTGTTCAAAAGCAACCATGCTTTTGACCGCGTGTGAAGAGTACCTTATCAGATATGATGGGGACATAGAGACAATTCGTACGTCCTTTTCTGACATAGTATACGGTTTGAATTTTGTGCATCGAGGATAAGATCAACTTTAATCTTGTTTGAGAAGCTTCACTTGATCACTAAACTTGAAACTTCAAGGATGAACTTTCATAGTATCGCTGAGGCTTGACAAGACTTCACACTTTGGTTTAGATAATCCTTGCTATCACTGAACCGCTTCAGATCACTAGCTGATTATCTCTTTCTTCAGCTTGGTCTTCGACTTTCGCTGAATGTACTTTTGGTGTGTTGGTTGATCTTCAGATCTTTAAAGGTAAACTTGAGGTTCCTGATTTTCAGCGATCGCTGATAACGATCAGCGTATGCTATCGCTGAACTTAAACTTAAGTTTACAAATGGAATTTCACTAAGTACACAGAGGAATCATATTCAAATTACTGAGAGGAGTTATGATCAACAATCTCCCCCTATTTGATTATGATTAAGCAACATAGGAAAATTGCATGAAAGATTTAGTAGGGACTTAAAAAATATTGAAGTAAAAATTTCTAAGTACTAATCTGTGAGATCTTTTTCAGCTAATCTATTATAGCCATTGAGTTTCATTTATAAGGATATGAAAACACAATTTTACAAGTATAGAGGCTTTAAGTACATTCACTGATTTAAATTTTAGAGAGAAATATCAGTGAGTAAAGAGGTTTGTAAAGAAATTAGAACTCTTATGTTCATTGTCCCATTTACTGTTTTCAGGGATCTTTTCAGTACACAATTGGAGTAGAGTACTTCATTTGAAATTTCATTAAGAATCATCTGAAGAATTACATAGAAAATGAAATTACAAATTTGTAAGATAAAAGTACAATAAGCTGAAGAATACTACAAAGGAAAAGAAGACTACAGATCAATCAGAGAGTCTTTCATGTCTTCTTCGTGGTTCATTTTCATAGATCTTCTTTTGTCGATTCATCAGAGGATTATCTGATCAGCAGTAATGATGCATGATCTTTATGAAAGCTGATGGAGCCTTGTTGACTTCTCGGTTTCTGAAGAGTCCTAAGAATCCTTCATTATCCAAGAAAACCATACCAGGTTCAGGGAATTTGATGATTTCATTTTCTTCATATCTTCGATCTTGAGGCAGAGAGGAGTTCAACGTTGAGACATCAAGGATTTCAAGATGGCCAAGAATGCTTTCATAGTTGAATTTGGTTTCATGTTCACTTTTAGAAGATGAACCTCCATCAGCATTTGATCTTCTTCTTCTTGTAGGCTCAGGGAGAGGCAGAACTTGCACATGCTGTGACATCCTTTGAAGTAGCTGATCCAATGCTCTTTCCACCACAACTTTGAATTTTGATTTGGAACCCTGAATGGCATCTCTGATTTCTAGCCATTCAGAGTATCCATAGAATTTCTAGAACTTGGCTTCTTCTATTTCACATTTCGAATGTCTGTACATTCGTACATATACTATCAGACCACTTCTTTTGGAAGGACGTCCTTCAATAGTTGCACGAATGATTTTTGAATCAGACCTTCAAAAATTGAATCGTTCAGTGCACCAGCGTAGTTCTTTTTCTCTGTGGCTTGTATCTTCACTAGTTAATGCACTTAGGATCTTTTCTTGAGCAAGGATAGGATTCACATTTAGATTTTCTTCATTCAGTTCTTTTTGTGCCAGAGCTTCAACGACTCTTTTACTTTTCTCGTTAAGCTTTTTAGTCGCTTCATCTCTTGCAGCATCCTCCCTGAGTATCTTTCTTGCGAGCTGAAGATCATTCTCTGTTTGCTTCATCTTTTCGTCTCTGATTCTTTGAGCTTCTTGTGCTTGTGCTCTCTCCTCTTTAGATAGGAAGTCGAAATCATCTATCATGCTGATAGGCATAGGGCTTTCAGGCTCGCTTATCAGTGGTCTTTGTGCACGCCGTCTGGGAATAAGACCTTCTTCATCTTAAGAGTCAGAATCAGATATGTACACAAACTGCTCTTCTGATGAAGGTTTCTTCCAAAGAGTGGAGTCCTTTGGGGAACTAGACTCATTCTACAGCGGTCTCCCCCTCAGATAATGGGATGGTGGCATCCAGATCCACCACTTCCTTTCCTTTGCCTGATGGGTTGGACGGATCCTGAGAAGGACGTGGTCCGTCCCCCAAAGGCTCCTTGTAGATCACTTCAGCCATGAAGTTGTCTGGTCTACTATTCTTAAAGTGCTCAAAAGCACCAGGAGGGATGTCATCATCATCATCTTCATCATTTCCCCCATAATGAGGGATTTCATTGTTATCTTCATCATCGTCTTCTTCCTCCTCATCATCTTCCTCGTAATTTTTTTTTTTAGCGACGACGGAAGGAGGATCTTGCTGTATGTAGGGAGATATCGGAGTGACAGGGATTGTTTCATTGACCTGTCTGATTATCTCATCAGCGATTTCTTTGGCGCATCTATCCCCCTCGATGTTGTCAGGGGGGAGAACATGCACCATCATCATACGCACATTGGACCCAATGTCCTTCAAAGAGTCGGTGTGCGTGGTCTGGGTCTGGATGACCTAATTCAACAAGGTCCGATCAGCAGCAATGAAGGATGAGCCAGCCTCAGAGAACTTAGTCAGCATCTGCATCATATCAGACTGAGTCTTCTGAATAGACTCTAGGACAAGGTTTTGTAAAACCTGCTTCTCCAGCTTGGCAATTGCTTGCGCATTAGCCAGATTGTCCGCCTTCACTGACTGGATGTCAGTGTAGACATTATTTATTGTGGCCTTCATGCCTGGAGCACCAGCGACCGTTTGAAAGAAGAATTCAGCAGACGTTTGAAGATTATCCACCCTAGCCCTTGTGAGAGCACATTCGTTGACCAGGAAGTCAATAGCAGGGAATGTGGGGCTGGGAAGAACAACCTTTGGAATCTCAACAGCGAAGGGAGGAAGTTTGGAGGCAAACTTCTCCTGCTTGATCCGGCGCTGGTCTACAGCAGTCTTTGGTAGATGCGGAGATTTTCCTTTGCTACCGCTAGAGGGAGCAACAGCAACCTTGGTGGTAGTAGTGGTGGTCGTTGAGGTAGAGAGAGAAGGTGCGATACCTGATGACAACATAGACAGAGCAGCCAAAAAGAGCTCTGGGTTAGATGAAGGGTGACAAGACATGCTATTTACCTTGAGAGTATCATGAGGATTACTCTTAGGGACAACGTGTACGACGGTAGTGTCATGTGGATCACTAGCCTGTGTCTTAGTATGTCTGTGAGAGACATGCTGAGGTCCTGTCAAAATGGCTTTCCAAAGTTCAGATTGTCGAAACAACACTGAAGTTTGGACAGCGTGCGATTCAACATCATCAAAGATAGGGACAACTATCTCAGAATCATATGTTTGTGTAAGGACCAAAGAAGAGATGGTGGAAGAAGAAGAGAGGGTTGTGAAAGTAATACCTGATCCAGCTTCAGCGGAGCTGGCTATAACACTTTCAGTGACCGGAGTCGCTGAAAATGATGGTAGTGCTGAAGAAACGGCAATGGATGCAGAGACCGTTGTCGTCGCTGTGGCTAAAGAGGACGTTGGTATTACGCCTGAATCAGAGAGGGAAGTCTTTTGAGAGACTCCCTTCTTTGGCTTCTTTGCCGCCGGCTTGTGAGTGATGGTCTTTTTGTGACCATCGGTCGGTTCCTTTTTTTTAGAGGGAGTGGAGGTGTCTGGGATACTCACTGATGGGTTGTTCACTGAGACGGACACAGGTACTGCAGCTTCAATGAGTTGCAGCATGTATGGAGTGTAGGGAGCATCATATGGATGTACATCAATATCCAGAGACTTCTTGCCGACCATGGAGAAGCTTTGGTTGGAGACTTTTGGATACTCCTCCTTGAAGGCAAACTCCATGATGGTAGCAAATAATCTAGGGTATGGAATGAAGTGGTTCCTCTTCCCAGCTTTCACCCTGTTGTACATGTCGCTGAATATGTAGTCCGCATAGTCCAGCTTGTAGTTTTTGCAGAGAGCAAAGCCGAGATCTTGGAAGTGCTTGATGGCCTGATCATGAGAGCCAGTCTTGGAACCCAAGAACTGAATTACTTGGGTAAAGATGTATTGCCAGCAATCTGGGAGGCGCTTCTTTTCCATCTTTGAACCCACAAATTTTGCTTCAGGGTTTTCCCATACATAGCGAATAGAGTCTAAAAATTCCTCTATATGCTCCCTGGGGGGCTCAGAGGCCCATTGCTGATTCTTATCTCTTGAAGGGAGGTGAAGAGCATTTCTGAGAAACCCCGAAGTGAAGGCGAAGGGGCCAAGAGTGGGGATTGTGAAGGCGATTGCAGGAGCTTGTTTCCCTTGTCCGTAGCGAGTGTTGTGCAGTGAGCGGTGTACTAGAGAGCTTGAAGATGAGTAGCGATGCCAATGGGATTGTGCACAAAAGCATACATCAGTGGAAAGGTTTTGATGAATGTTGCACCATCATTGAAATGAGATTTGTCGGCAGGGATATCCACCAAAGCCAAGTAGTTGCATGGCTTGAAAGTTGCTTGTTCCAAGTCGAAGTTGCAGGCTGGAGCTTTTGTTAGGACAATCGGGGCACTCTCGTCAACTTGAGTAGTTTTGCTTGAAGAAGCCATTTCTGTTTCAAAGATGGGAACACCAAAGAGTAAGATCATGGTTTAATATAGAAGGAATAAACCAGAATATGTTTTTGGTACAAAGACTACCAAAACTGTAGAAGAAAAACAAGTATTTTGATGAACAAAGATCAAAATACTTGTTATTAACACAATTTTAGAAAGATATTTAGAAAAACTTGGTTAAGAATACCAAAAATGGTCTTTTGTTCTAAGACGAACCCAGAACAGGTTTTGAGAAAGATTTAGGGTTTTATTACATTTATTTTAGATTTAAAACAAGATTTGATTTAAAACTAGAAGTTATAAATAATGTAGAGATATGATAAACGACATTGTTGTTTTAAATAAAGAATAAAGGGTTAGATCAAACCTTAAAAGTGAAAAACAAAGAAAAATGCACATGTGCGTGTTCTTGAAGAAAACTTTGAAGATTCGAAGGAGATTCTTGCTTTTAGAGAGTTATTAGCGTGTAAATAATCAAATGAAGAGAATAAGTGCTTATATAGCAAGAGGAGAGAGAAAGAGGATAGCTGGTTTTAGCTTTTTGAAAAGTAATGATGACCTAGCGCACGTTCCTAGAAAATAGTGGAAAAGGAAACGTCGTGGTCCATTATGTGTCAGATAAAGGTCTGACGTGTCCTTTTCTTATTTGAAAATTTTGAAAATGATTATCATTTAAATAATGTTAATCATTATCCTTAAATTCTTCATCAATAGACAATAAAGGATTGTCAGTGATGGGTTCTTAGTTTGAAGAACTAATCTCTGAAAAAAAAATATTCAGAGAATGTAGAGATTTATGAATTCATACCTGAGTGAGATAAATCAAGTATCGCTGAATCAGAGTTCAGAGAATGGAGAGTTATTCAGCGTTTAACATACAAAGTTCGCTGATGAGTAGATTAAATCTTCTTTCATCAAGAGGCTTGGTGAAAAGATCAGTGAGCTGATATTCAGTTGGTACAAAATGAAGTCCCACTTCTCCATTCATCACATGATCTCTGATAAAGTGATATCAAATCTCAATGTGCTTGGTTTTGGAGTGAAGTACGGGGTTATTTGCAATTGCAATAGCACTAGTGTTATCACAATAGATAGGGATTTTGGAATGTTTGAGATCGTAATCTCTCAGTTGATTTCTCATCCATAGGATTTGAGCACAACAGCTACCAACGGCTACGTACTCTGCTTCAGCGGTAGATGTGGACACAGAGTTCTACTTTTTACTAGTCTAACTTATCAACTTACCACCTAATAGCTGACATCCACTAGTGGTGCTCTTCCTATCAATCTTGCATCCTGCAAAATCACTATCAGAGTAACCGATTAGATCAAACCCTGAGCGTTTGGGATACCAAAGACCCCGATTAGGAGTTCCTTTCAGATATATGAAGATTCGCTTTACAGCGATGAGGTGAGATTCCTTTGATTCAGCTTGATATCGAGCACAGAGACAGGTAGAATACATGATAGCGGGTCTACTCGCTGTAAGATACAGCAGAGATCCGATCATCCCACGATAGGCAGTGATATTGACAGGTTTTCCATTTGGGTCCTTATTCAAAGTCAGAGGAGGTGCCATAGGGGTCTTCATTGCTAAGCATTGATTCATATCAAATTTGGTCAGCATGTCTTTAACATATTTACTTTGACAAATGAAAATTCCTTTATCAGATTTCTTAATCTGCAAACCTAGAAAATATGTTAGTTCACCCATCATACTCATTTTGTATTCTTTCTTCATTCTTTTTGCAAAACAAGTGCATAGTTTGAGTCTTGTGGAGCCAAAAATAATGTCATCAACATATATTTGAGCAAGAATAGTATGACCTTTATATTTCCTTAAAAATAGAGTTTGGTCAATTTTTCCACGAACAAATTTTTCTTTAAAAAGGTATTTTGAAAGAGTATCATACCAAGCTCTGGGAGCTTGTTTCAACCCATAAAGAGCTTTTTGAAGTTTAAAAACATAACCAAGATGGCTTGGATCAGAGAACCCAAAAAGGTTGTTCAACATAAACTTCCTCGCTGAGTTTACCATTTAGAAAAGCAGTTTTAGCATCCATTTGAAAAACTTTAAAGTCTTTATGGGCTTCTAATCTAGCAACAGGGGCGAAGCTCTCATCATAGGCAATACCTTCTTCCTGTCTGTATCCCTGAGCAACAAGTCTAGCCTTATTGCGAATAACAGTGCCATTTTCATCTAGCTTATTTTGAAAGACCCATTTGGTTCCTATTATAGTTTTATCAGATGGATGAGGAACAAGATTCCAAACTTTGTTTCTACGAAATTCAGTTAGTTCTTCTTGCATGGCAGAGACCCAGCTAGGATCAGAGATAGCTTGATCTATCTTCTTTGGTTCAGAGAGAGAAATAAAATTTACATAGAGACATATATTACCTGTACCTCTAAGAGTCTTGATACCTGCATTTGGATCACCAATGATTTGATTTATTGGATGATTTGCAGTCCATCGTTGAGCTGGAGGTTGAGGAGACTGATCAATAATAGATTCAGCGATTTGTTCTCTTTCAGGGATAACGTTGGTTGTTTCAGCAATAGGTACTTCATTATTTAATATAAATTCTAGAGGTGATTCAAAGGATTGATCAGTAGAAGATGAAGCTTGGTTGTTCACTGAAGAATTTCCTAAAGAAGTATTAGATGGAGGAATCTGATTGAGAGGAGTGATGTTGATCCCTGATGATGATGGACCATTGCTTGAGATGGGAAGATCAGGGATCCCATCATCATTTGTTTCAGCGTTAAGTTGGTTGCTGAAATAAGTTTCACGTTCCCGGTAATGAGATTTCATCCATTCATTCAACTCCTCATCTTCTTCAGAGATAGGAGTGAATTTGTTGGGCGAGATTCATCAAAGTTTATGTGCATAGATTCTTCAACGTGCTGTCTTCTTTTGTTGAAGATTCTGAAAGACTTGGATATTGAAGAGTATCCAAGAAATATCTCATCATCAGCTTTTGGATCAAACTTACCCAAATGATCTCTGTCATTCAGAAAGTAGCATCTACATCCAAAAATGTGTAGATATTTCAGAGAGGGTCTTCTTGCATGAAATAGTTCATAGGAAGTCTTCTTGAATCGCTTCACTATCAGGGACTGATTCTGAGTAAAGCACGCTGTATTGACTGCTTCAGCCCATAATTGAGCAGGTAGATGCGATTCACTGAACATTGAGCGAGCTACTTCAATGATCGTTCGATTTTCTTTCAGCAACACCGTTTTGCTGAGGAGTTCTTACTGATGAGAAGTTGTGAGTGATTCCTTTTTCCTCAAAGAAATTAATCAAGGTACTGTTTTTGAATTCAGTACCATGATCACTTCTCATGGAGCGAACGATAAGATTTTTCAGGACTTCCATTCTTCTGATAAATGCAATAATTACATCAGGTGTATCACTTTTGGGTCGAAGAAAGAATACCCATGTGAATCTGGAATATTCATCAACTATCACAAGAGTGTACTTCTTTCCAGATAGAGATTGGACATTGACAGGTCCAAATAGATCCATATGGAGAAGCTGAAGAGGTGAGGTCACTGAGGAAACTTGTTTAGATCGGAAAGATGCTTTTGTCAATTTTCCTTTTTCACACGCTGAGCAAAGAGATTCCTTTGCAAAGGTATGATTAGGGAGATCCCTAACAAGTTCTTTTTGAGACAATTCATTGATCATCTTAAAGTTCAGATGAGAGAGTCTTTTGTTCCATAACCAGTTTATATCTGATGAGGCTCTGGAGATGAAGCACATGTTCTCAGAGTAAGAACTATTCATGTTAATGACATACACATTTTCAACTCTTTTTCCTGTTAAGGCAAGTTTGTCATTAGAATCAGTGACAGCGCATCGATTCTTTAGAAAAAGAACTTTGAGATCTTTGTCACATAGCTGACTAACGATCAATAAATTGTGCTTTAGTCCTTCAACGTAAGCGACTCGACTGAATGAAGTGGCTCCATTGGATAGAATTCCATAACCTTTAGTGTATCCTTTTCCATTTCCACCGAAGGTAACTGAGGGACCAGCTTCCTCCTTGTATTCAGAGAGCAGAGATTTTCTGATAGTCATGTGCCTTGAGCATCCGCTATTGAGATATCAGATACCTTTAGCACTCTGCATACAACAAAAAGATTAATTTTTTAAAGGTACCCATAATACTATGGGTCTTGTTGTGTTAGTGACAGGAGTGGCGGATGAGCTACTAGCTGAAGGATTCTCTTTAGTGGATATCTTCACCTTGGAAGTTTTGCCAACCTTGGTGGATTTTAATCTTGCTGAGTTATCAGCTTGAGCTACTTTCATTCCATGAGCTAATTTTTCAGCTTTGGTAGCATTAGGACATTTGTTGGCAATGTGGGTAGTCTCACCACAGTGATAGCATTTCCTATATTTGTGAATTGGTTTGGAATTGAAAGATTTTAGAGTTCAAGAAGAAACATTTTCAGGAGCAGAGCCAAGAATTCCTTTGTCCGATGTTCTTGGGGGTATAACACTGTTTTCAGGGACAGGTGTAAGGTCGATCTTAATTCTGGGAATTGGTCTCTGAACAGATCCAGGGATTTTCTTCCCAGTTTTAGGATGACTTACTGAAGGAACAGAGAAGTTCTTCTTCTGTTTCTGAAAGTTTTTGATTTTAGGAACGTGGTCAGGAACTTTGTTCTTGATCATTTTCTTAGAATCATTAGATTTAAAAGCAGGGAGCTTCTCAGTTAAATGAGATTTCAGAGAAAAAGGATCAGGGATTGAGGAGACAAACATTCTGAATTTCAACATGGAACGATCATTCTCCGATCCTTCTTTAGCAGGGTTATATCCTAAACCACTTTTGACTTTCAGAGGGATTCGAGCATTGATGATCTCGCTTACTTTATCAGAGGTCTTGCACCATCCTTCGATGGTAGCTTTTTCAGCCTTAAGATCAGCGATAGCCTTTTCCCTTTCAGTGATAGCTTGTTGTCTCTCAATGTTTATGGTTTGATTTATAAAGACTTGATCTTTTAGAGTTTCTTCAATCTTTGTTGGTTCTTTGATTTTTAAATGACAATTTTTTAATTGTTCAGAAAGATCAATATCAATTTGTTTAGCTTTAATCTTTCCATTTAGAGCATTGTAAAAATCAACGGTCATAACATCGAGGGCAGACAGGTTATCACTTTCAGGTATAGAGGAGTTTATAGGAATGTTTACCTGAGTTGAAGGAGACTCTGAGGAAGATGTTTCAGAGACTTCTTCAGCGTACTCAATTCTTGCCATTAGACAGAAGAAAGAAAGATCTTCTTCATCGGAGCCTGATTCATCAAATGTTTTGGCCCAATCGTCTTCTTGATCCTGGTCTACTTCTTCAGCAATTAGACCTTTGCCCTTTTGCTGGTTCTTTTTCAGATCTCTGTATTTATTTTTCAAATTAAAATACTTTTCCTTTTTATCAGAGTTCTGAGAGGTGGTGGGTGCAGCTACATTCTTAGATCTACACTCGCTAGCAAAGTGCCCTTTTCACTGACAGTTATAGCATATAGCAGATGTTTTTTTAGCGGGCAGAGTCTTTGACTTATCAGAGTCAGTGATAGTAGAAGGTTTTCGAAAGTTTCTCTTTCTAGAAAATATTCTAAAGTTGTTTGTTAGAAGAGCTAGAGAGTTATCAAACTCAGAAATATCGGCATTAGTGAGTTCTTCTGAATCAGTTTGATTTAATTCAGTGATAGAGGTGATAGAAGAAGAAACTTGTTTTGAAGGTTCTACCTCTGAAGTCACTAGTGCCAAAGAAGCACTTTTGGCACCCTAGATATCATTTATGAGGTTTTTCCATAAAACCTGAGATTGCTCTTCATTTAAGAGCATTCCGTATAAAGCACTAAGACAGAGAGTTTCAAGATTCTTTGACAGTTTTCGACACGTATTGTA
This sequence comes from Silybum marianum, assembly GCA_036898165.1. Classification (NCBI taxonomy): domain Eukaryota; kingdom Viridiplantae; phylum Streptophyta; class Magnoliopsida; order Asterales; family Asteraceae; genus Silybum; species Silybum marianum. The sequence goes on along the minus strand of CM072533.1, from coordinate 31,928,037 downwards.
CACTCCCCATTGTTCAGGTAATGCCTCCATGAATTTTGTCAGAATTTCGGCATTAGAATATTCTCTGTTGACAGTTTGCATATCAATCAAGAGACAGTGGTGGAGTGGTAGTGGTAGCAGGAACACTAGCTACCAGGGCTGTAGGAACAAATGGTCCATTTTCTAGATAGTAGGGGATCTTAGGATCTGACCCTTCTAGGAATAGATTCATTCTTTCCTTCCATAATAGAAATTTATCACGGCTAAATCTTGGAGGTTTAGCTAAAGATCCATTATCAATATAGTTTGTATTAGTATTAGTCATTTTAAAATAGTTTTGTTAACAGATATTTTAAAAATAAGCAAGAAACACTGCTCTGATACCACTTGTTGGTCCCAAAGGAGTCTACAAGAGTTCAACGATATAGAAACAGTTTGTAGAAGGGGGGGGGGGTTGAATATAAACACACATATTTTTAGTTTTTAAATTAGTTTATATTGAATAAACAAATTTACAGTTACAAGCGGAATTAGAACAAGTAAATAAACTTATTCTATTGTAACTTTAAAAATCACACAGTTTGATGCCCAAGGAAGTAAGAAAGAAAAGAGACAGAGGTTTTAGAGATAGAAAGTAGCATCCATGAAGATGAGGAAGATATCTTCATCTTATTTATACACATTTGCATTTAATGCAAGACAAAAGGTATATGCCACGTGTCAAGCTTTCATAGGAAGCTTGTCCTTTGTTCAAAAGCAACCATGCTTTTGGCCGCGTGTGAACAGTACCTTATCAGATACGATGGGGGACATAAGAGACAATTCGTACGTACTTTTCTGACATAGTATAAGGTTTGAATTTTGTGCATCGAGGATAAGATCAACTTTAATCTTGTTTGAGAAGCTTCACTTGATCGCTGAACTTGAAACTTCAAGGATGAACTTTCATAGTATCGTTGAGGCTTGACAAGACTTCACATTTTGGTTTAGATAATCCTTGCTACAACTGAACCGCTTCAGATCACTAGCTGATTATCCCTTTCTTCAGCTTGGTCTGCGACTTTCGCTGAATGTACTTTTAGTGTGTTGGTTAGGCATGGGAATTGGCCCCGATCCGTTGGGGAACCCGGTCTACCCGCCCCGGTCGGGGATGGGGATTCCCCGCTAAATTGGGGATGGGGATGGGGATTGGGATGGGGACGGGGATCCCCGTTTGCCTCAATCCCGGGGATAGGGACGGGGACGGGGACAGGTATCACACTCCCCGCCCCACCCCTTACCCGTTTTAAATATTAATTAATAAATCATATATATTATTTATTTTAATTAAACTGGCAATTCATGATTTCATATTTCCTAACTAGGTTTAGAATCCAAAAATGGTATTTATTTTGGAAGTTAGTGTGGATTATCTTCGATGTCAAGTTAAAATACAATTATGTTTATGTTTTGGTATTACTCGATATGGTTTTATATTACTTGTTATGTTTTGACACGTGTGACATTAAGTATTTTTTGTATTAAATTAAATTTACTTTAGTTTTAGACTATTAATTATTATATGACGTTGTAATTTTTTTGTATTAAATTTAATTTCTCTTGATTTTAGGTTTATTGGAAATATGATAAATTTAACGTGTCAATCTCTCCCATTCAAAATAGCTTGATAAACGGGAAAAAAAATCCCCGTTTCCCCGGTGGGGATCCCCGTTCCCCGTTGGGGATGGGGATGGGGATGTGTTTTTATTCCCTGGTGGGGATGGGGATGGGGACGGGGATGAAGTTGAGGATTGGGGACGGGGACGGGGATCTAGGTCTCCGCCCCATACCCGCCCCATTCCCATGCCTAGTGTTGGTTGATCTTCAGATCTTCGGAGGTAGACTTGAGGTTCCTGATTTTCAGCGATCGCTGATAACGATCAGCGTATGCTATCGCCGAACTTGAACTTAAGTTTACAAATGGAATTTCACTAAGTACACAGAGGAATCATATTCAAATTACTGAGAGGAGTTATGATCAACAGCAAGCTTTTGGCTCGAGTGATTGTGAAGAGAGACAGAAATTAAAGTTTGTTCGCAAATGCTTATGGGCAAGGCCCTAACATGGTTGAACGTCACCATGGTCACTCTTGGACCCACTATTTTGTCCATGCTTACTTGGGAAATGTTCAAAGCTAAAGTAATGGAAGAGTATTGCAATGAAAGAGTGATCGATCGGATCGTTGATGAGTTTCGGGCCCTTAAGAAAGGGGGGCAAGATCGTGAGAGGGTACACCCGATTATTCGTAGAGAAGCTAAGTCTCGTGGGGCACGTGGCCCCGGATGAAAAAGAGAAGGTGAAGGCCTATATCAAGGGATTGCCATGCGATATGATGGCAATGGTTCGAGTTTCAAAACCCTATACTCTTAGAGAAACAATAGAAGAAGCTCAACATATGGAGGATGCCCACAACTTGGGCATAGAAGAGAGAATGGTGATCGGGGAGAAGAGAAAGTGGAAAGGGAACTCGGCGCCTTCCAAGAGATCAAACTACACCAACAACAACAACAACCGAAGGACCGATTCTAGAAGAGAAGTTAGTTGGTGCTCCAAATACGGAGCAAACACTTTGGAGCATGCAACTCATCCTCCGGTAGTTGTCACAAGTGTGGGAAGCCCGGTCATGCTCTAGCGGATTGCCCCATTAAGGGACTCGTGTGCTATGAGTGCGAGGAGCCAGGGCACTACAAAAGAGATTGCCCGAAGTTAAAGACGAGAAGAAACCGAGGGAGGAAGAAGGGTACTCCTAAACCCACGTAGAGGGCCTTCAAGATGACCGTGGATGAGGTGAAAGCGGCGGCGGATGTGGTGTCGAGTACGTTTCTTGTTAAATTCGTTCCCGCTCGTGTTCTTTTTGATTTCGGTGCTACCTTTTCTTTTGTGTCTACTACTTTCTACCCAAGACTTCATGTGCATATTAGCATTTTAGAAGACGCATACATTGTTGAAATAGCCGATGGTAAACAAGTCTTAGTTCGGGATATTCTCAAAGATTGCACGTTAAAGATCAAAGGGAATAACTTTGGGGTAAACCTCATGCATATGGCAATAGGAGGGTTTGACGTGGTAATAGGGATGGATTGGTCGGCCGAGAATCAAGCCGAAATTTTATGCTCCAAGAAGTTGATTCGGATTCCGTTATCGGATGGAGGTATAGTGGTAGTCTACGGGGAGATAAGGAAAGGCTAGATAACATTGTTGACCTTGGCAAAGGCATGCCAGTGCCTAGCCAAAGTATGCCATTCGTTTTTAGCATATGTCTTAGATGCTAAGTTAGAAAAGAAAAAGAATGAAGGCGTTCGGATAGTTAGTGAGTTTCCCGGTGTTTTTTCCCGAAGACTTGCCCGGTTTGCCACCCGATAGGCAAGTAGAGTTTCGAATAGATCTGGTACCGGGGGCCGCTCCAATAGCTAGAGCACCTTACCGGTTGGCACCATCTGAGATGTAAGAGATGATGTCGCAACTACAAAATCTCTTAAAGAAGGGTTTTGTGAGAACAAGCTCATCGCCGTAGGGAGCTCCGGTTTTGTTCGTAACGAAGAAAAATGGCACAATGAGGATGTGTATTAACTATAGGGAATTGAATAAAGCAACCGTAAAGAAAAAATATCCGCTTCCAAGAATTGATGATCTCTTTGATCAACTTCAAGGAGAGGGTTGTTTCTCAAAGATCGATCTTCGTTCGGATTTTCACCAAGTAAGGGTGAGAGAAGATGATGTGGCTAAACGGCATTTAGGACGCGTTATGGCCACTACGAAATAGTAATGCCTTTTGGTTTGACAAATGTACCGACGGTGTTTATGGATTTGATGAATCGAGTATGTAGACCCTTCCTTGACAAGTCGGAGATCGTATTCATTGATGACATACTTGTTTTCTCTAAGAACGAGTTGGACCATGAGAAACACCTCCAGGAAGTTCTTGAAGTGTTGAGAGAAGAGAAGTAGTATCTCCAAATGCGACTATTGGTTGAAAGAAGTTACACGAGACGGGGTAAAGGTGGATCCATCCAAAATCGAAGCAATGATGAATTAGGAACCTCCCAAGAGTCCATCAGAAATCCGAAGCTTTTTAGGTTTGGCGAGTTATTATAGAAGATTTATCCAAGATTTCTCTAATGTTGCATCTTCCTTGACGGCATTGACAAAGAAAAATGTGAAGTTTGTTTGGTTCGACAAACAAGAGAAACCTTTTCGGACCCTTCAAAAGAAATTATGTGAAGCACCAATTCTTTCCTTGCTGGAAGGTTCCGAAGATTTTGTTGTGTATAGCGACGCCTATAAGATGGGTTTGGGTTGTGTATTAACGGAAAGAGGCAAAGTAATTGCATATGCATCAAGACAACTCAAGAAACACGAGAAAAATTATCCTACCCACGACTTGGAATTAGCGGCGGTGGTCTTTGCTTTGAAGTTGTGGCGATACTATCTCTACGGTACTAAGTGCACACTTTACACCGACCACAAAGCCTAAAGTATGTGTTTGATCAAAAGAAGCTAAACATGAGGCAGCAGCGTTGGCTCGAATTACTCAAAGATTATGACTGTGAGTTGTTTTACCACTCGGGTAAAGCCAACGTGGTAGCGGAGGCATTAAGTCGAAAAGAGTATGGTAGTGGAACTCGTGTCGTGCTTACGCGAATCAACATAGTGTCTAGTTTGATCAACCGGATCAAGGTATCTGAAGTGGACGCACTTTTGGAAGAAAATCTCAAGAGTCAGATAATCCGAAGTGGACGCACTTTTGATGGAAGACAGTCACGGTTTGAAGTTGTTTCAAGGCCGCATTTGGGTACCTAAGATCGGGGGCAACCGCGAGTTACTCCTAGAAGATGCACACAAATTAAAGTATTCCATTTATTCGAGTAGCACTAAGATGTATAGAGACTTGAAATTGACGTATTGGTGGCCCGTTATGAAGTTGGATGTGGCCAACTATGTAGAAAGATCAAGTGAAAGAGGAGCATCAACGACCATACGGGAGTCTCCAATCCTTGGAAATACTGGAGTGGAAATGGGAACATACCACTATGGATTTCCTGACTAAATTACCAAGGACCTCGAAGGGTCATTATGCCATATGGGTGATGGTAGATCGTTTGACAAAAAGTGCACACTTCTTAGAAATGAGGGAGGTCGGGCCAGTCGACAAACTTGCTAAGTTATATGTAAATGAGATCGTCTCGAGACACGGTGTACCTTTGACGATTGTGTCGAATCGTGATAGTCGTTTCACTTCTAACTTTTGGGACGGTTTGCAAAAAGGGTTAGCCACCAAGATTCATTTGAGTACCGCGTATCATCCACAAACCGATGGCCAAAGCGATAGGACCATTCAAACTCTCGAAGACATGCCTAGATCGTTTGTTATCGATTTTGGTGGGAATTGGGACTCGCACTACCACTCGTGGAGTTTGCCTACAATAATAGTTACCATTCTAGTATTGGAATGGCACCGTTCGAAGAATTGTATGGACGGAAATCTAGGACTCTGGTGTGTTGGTTAGAAGCGGGTGAGAAACAATTTTTCGGTCCCGAAATTGTACAAGAGACGGCCGATAAAGTGAAGGGTATCCGAGAGAGGCTAAAAGCGGCTCAAGAACGTCAAAAAAGCTACGCCGACAAGAAAAGAAGACCCATGGAGTTCCAGGTAGGAGAGCGTGTCATGCTGAAAGTATCTCCATGGAAGGGTATCATACGATTCGGGAAGCACTGGAAGTTTAGTCCTCGTTTCCTTGGACCGTTTAAAATTTTGGAGAGAGTGGGACATCAAGCTTATAAGTTAGAACTGCCACCCGAAATGGCCGGAATACACAACACATTCCATGTGTGTTATTTGAGGAGGTGTTTGGCGAAAGAAGAGAGTGTGATAACCCTCTCGAAGATTCGGGTCGACAACAATCGTTGTGTGGAGGAACCGGAAGCAATTTTAGAAAGAAAGTCAAGAATGCTTCGTCACAAGGAAATTGTCATGGTAAAAGTGCAATGGAAACACCGTCGAGGATCGAACGTGACGTGGGAGGCGGAAGAAGACATGAAGAGGAGATATCCGTAATTGTTTTCTTAGTTTGATATTTTGAGGACGAAATTTATCTCAAGGGCGGGAGGATTGTAACACCCGGAAATTTTGTATGCAAAGTTATAAGATTCACATCTTAATATTAATCTAGTTAGCTACCTTAAGTGTTTCAATTGAATTCTGTTGGGTTGCTATGAATTGGAGGAAGTGAACCAAGACCGGAAGAAAAAACACTCTCGACACACTTTAGGCGATTGTGCCAGGTAAATAGTGCCACGACACAATCGCATGGAGGGGTTGCCGGGAAACCACCTGATGAAAATTGCCCTCTCGGTACACTTTAGGTGATTGTGCCAAGCAAACAATGCCATGGCATAGTCGCATGGCAGGGTCGCCCTAGAAGTCCAGATCAGTATTAAATCACGTTTTCAGTTATCAGTTTTCATTCTCAACCCATACTCATTTTCTCTCCAAGTCTCCTCCCAAGGCCAATTTAGGGCATTTACTTCTTCAACCTACTTCATCCCAAGCATTTATTACTCCTTAGAAGTTGAACGTTCAAGGCTCCTCTTCAAGATTATTGGTGTTCTTCGTCTTCCTCATCAAGCTTCCTCCATTTCCACCATTTTTAGGGAGTTTCTAGGGTTTACCTAATCCTAGCTTTGTGACTTCAATTCTAACCCTTTTATAAACTTATTACATGTTTTAAATGTTATATTTACTTCATTAAAGTTTAGAATTCAAATATTTATGCATTTGGTTTAGTTTGGATGATTTAGGTCAAAATGAGGAATTTATGGATTTTGATATTGGTTATAAAATGAGTATTATAAATGATTTTATTTTGCTTGGATGTCTTATGATCAAGAAATCTTTGATTATAGAACTTAAACTAGTTGACCTAATTTTTGGTAAAAGTTCAAATTTCAAAGGAGAACATTTTGTAAAGGTTTTGGTACTTGGAAAACTATCAATATGTCTTGATTGATGTATTTGATTTATAGACTAGAATGTAATGGATCCGTAGGCATTAAGTCGGTTTTAAGGCGGGATTGTCGTCCCCTTTTGGTCACGTTTAGGGTCATCGAGGGTCGTACGTTTATTTTATTATTGGTTGTTGCCAATAGCCATTGACCCTTACGTAAGTGCTAACTAGGGTCATCGAGGGTCGTACCGTTAGTGTATTATTGGTGATTGCCAATAGTCATTGACCTTTAGCACGAGCTTTAATTGGAGTCATCAAGGGTCGTGGCCGTACATTTATTGTATTATTGGTAGTTGCCAATAGCCATTGATTCCTTTCTTAAGCTAACATCGAGTAGTGACTTACTTTTGTACCCGTCACTAAGGATGGTAATATCGGGTCTCCGCCGGTTATTTTGAAAAGAACCTTGCTCACCAAAAATAAGGTTTCAAATTAAGTTAAATGGGATAAAGTCTTTCTCTCTCCTTTTAATATTTTACGGCTTTACCTATTTAACTATTTATTCTCACTAGGCGTTAAGCCTAACACTTTTTCTTAAATGTCATGTTTAGTAGGTGATCGTATTAACGGGGCTCCCTAGAGCGGAATGGAGCGTTGTGCCGGTAGAGGCACCCTTTATGGGATTACAGTTTCAAGTGTAGATATTGGAGATACTAGAAACCTTTATTTTAAGGATATTAGTGACACCCGAACATAATCTATATTCTGGATTTGTATAGATTAATAGGTTGTTACTTAGTATCTGTATATTGATGTAAACTCCGTTACTTTCCCCATCTTATGGGTGATCTTTGTATTTTAGTTTTATTTCGCATTTATGTTTTGGTTTAAATTTACTCCAAATTTTTAGGGTGGTACAAGTTGGTATCAGAGCTCTGTTTTAAGCGAACTAGGTATGAAGTTAAGATGCCTAGACTTAAGCTGAGACTTTAGGTATTGAATTGTGAGTAATGGGTACACTCGTGAGATAGAAGAGCTTTAAAATCGACAAAAATAAACTAATCAAGAAATGTGACTTTGGTAATAAAAATTCTTATATGTATAATATATTCAAAATATCACGTAGCTAATGCTATGTTGGGTATATTGTTATGTGAGTATGATTACCTTACTACTGTTGCGATGAATGGTGAACGTGTTATACGTATTTATGTTAGCTTCGTCTTACTCCTACTCTACTCTCTTGACAGACTAAGATGGTGAATACTCGTACTAGATCGTGGAACGAAATTGAAGGTGTGGCTAACAATATTTCGACCCCGGATCCGCAAGCGACGGCGGATGTCATTCAACCATCTTTGATCCCTAGTATCCCACCAGGGTTTGTGCCTAGAGTGGACCGCATACCGGAAGTCTGCCTCACTCTGAACGACCCTGTAATGGTGGAGACGGGTTCTCAAGACGAATTTTGGCTCGGTGTGACGCAAGCGGTTAACTTCTCTATGGCACAACAACATGAAGTAATCATGAAGATGTTTGAAGAACGGGATGCTAGTAACTGAAGGCACAAAGCCACTGTTGAGAATATCATCGGGGTTCCCGAAGGCGGGGTAAAGAGAACGGGCACTGGTCGTACTATTGTATTATTGGTAGTTGCCAATAGCCATTGATTCCTTTCTTAAGCTAACATCGAGTAGTGACTTACTTTTGTACCGTCACTAAGGATGGTAATATCGGGTCTCCGCCGGTTATTTTGAAAAGAACCTTGCTCACCAAAAATAAGGTTTCAAATTAAGTTAAATGGGATAAAGTCTTTCTCTCTCCTTTTAATATTTTACGGCTTTACCTATTTAACTATTTATTCTCACTAGGCGTTAAGCCTAACACTTTTTCTTAAATGTCATGTTTAGTAGGTGATCGTATTAACGGGGCTCCCTAGAGCGGAATGGAGCGTTGTGCCGATAGAGGCACCCTTTATGGGATTACAGTTTCAAGTGTAGATATTGGAGATACTAGAAACCTTTATTTTAAGGATATTAGTGACACCCGAACATAATCTATATTCTGGATTTGTATAGATTAATAGGTTGTTACTTAGTATCCGTATATTGATGTAAACTCCGTTACTTTCCCCATCTTATAGGTGATCTTTATATTTTAGTTTTATTCCGCATATATGTTTCGGTTTAAATTTACTCCAAATTTTTAGGGTGGTACACTCGATAACCGTGCAATCCGTTAGTTGGCTGACATTTCTTGCAAAAGAGCCGCCTAGGTAATCCATAGTTCGGGCTCACTAACTTTGATTGTGGTTTATTCACATGCACGCCACATTTGAAGGATGTCGGTCTTTCCCATCACTGAAAGTTGTTGTTGTTTGGGTATAGAGTATTATCTATATTTTCGGTGATGTAATTGAACTATGGAGTATTATCCATAATATATAAAATCATATCATGGGGATTTAATCATATTTTGGTAACATAGAAAATGGAGTTTTGTCCATATTTTGGTATTTGAAGCATCTAAACATATTCACGTTTTGGGTGAGTAAAGGTGTAGAGTTCACGTTTGAACGAATATTTTTATCTAAGCTTTGGTTTACTACGCTATCTTGATTTAAAGATTTTGTTACAAAAATGATTAGTTTGGGAAGATGTTGCTTTTTATAATGAAGTCATTTTTATTGGAAAAACTATTATTTGACTCAGCCACATTTCAATTTCTATTGATTACAAATACGTTATAAACTTTTGAGCTCACTAGGCGTTAAGTCTAACATTTTTCTTTGTTGGCATGTGCATTAGGTTCTCATTGGGGTTAGTACAAACGACACGTGTTGACTTAAGTGCTAGAAAGTGGTATAATGAAGATCTAGCTATTATGGTGACGTCTTCTGCATTCAGAGATAGCGACTCTTTTGGGTTTAGTAACACCCAACCGTAATCATGTCTTAGTAGAAGACTTGATATATCTTTTGTCGCGGTTTTATTTAGAATATTTATTTGAGTCAATTCGAGTTTTTTTCATAAGAGAAGGATTTATTCCTTATTTATTTGTATTGATGAAAATTTTAAATCAGTCGCTCTTTCCAAATTTGAGAATGTTACATTTTTCCAGGTTATCGTTCGCTTAAATGTTGAAAACTCATAGCGAGAGTTATTGGGTCATAGGAACACCCGACTTTAACCTACTCTTATTGATGTTAATTTTAGATTTGTTATTCAAGGTATTTCAAGAAATGATTAATAGAAAACGGATTTATCATTTATTTGACTCTAGTAGCTTAGACCATAGTTGAGCCTCTTACTCCTTCCCTTAGAAGGACATTGTATTAATGGAAATTTCAGTTTAGTAGCTCTTTCCAAAATTTGAGGGCGTTACAAAAGTGTCCAATGACACTAACACAAACGATGTTGGATCAAATTTGAGCACTGCTCAAACTTAGTTGGAGGTAGCGACTTAGTGAACATATCAACAACATTGTCATCTGTTAGGACTTTATTTAAATAGACGATCTTTGCTTCATGTAATCTAACAAAATATGAATCACGCACATTTATGTGCTTTGTCCAAGAACTGAAAGCCATGTTAGTTGCCAAATGGATGGCACTCTGACTATCATAAAAAAATGCGGACGGAAGGTTGCTCGAAGCTTAAGCCATTCATCAATCCTTTTAAATGGACCGCTTCCTTTGCAAACTCGACCGCTGAAACAAGTTCGACTTTTGTGGTTGATAATGCCACGATGGACTGTAATCAAGATATCCAACTAACAGTTGTTCCACCCAAGGTAAATACATAACCGGATGTGGATCTCCAACCTAATCGATCACCTTCATAGTCAGAAAAACAAAATCCAACAATTTCATCGTCATTTTGCAAACCAAATATAAGACCATGTGTCTCGGTTCCCTTTAAATATTGGAATGCGTTTTAATAGCTACCCAATGTGATCGACCCAGATTCTCAAGAAACTGACTCACCACTCTGACACAATGTGAAATATGGGGATGAGTACACACCATGGCATACATGAGACTCCCTCCCGCACTAGCTTATTGAACCTTTGACATCTCGACCTTTCCCCTTGAAAATCTTCACTCGTGATATTGATGTGCTTCGGTAGCGAGTGCTAGACGTCTTGGCACCATAAATATTGAACCGCTTCAATATCTTTTGGATATTAGCTCGTTGTGTTAACCCGAGAGTACGAGACTTTCTGTCCCGAACAATTTACATGCTCAAAATCTTCTGCGTCGCGCTGAGATCTTTCATTACAAATTTTAAACTTTAACTTATGTTTCAGACGTTTGATCTCTGACTGGTCCTTGCAGCCAATAAGCATGTAATCTACATAAAGAAGAATATAAGTGAAGGTACCACCACTTTGTCTATTATAAACAAATCCCAGAGTGAGCATAAACAAATCAAACTTCTTATACCATTGACGAGGCGACGTTTAAGCCCATAAAGGGACTTTTTAAGCATACATACATAATATGGCCTGTTTTCAAAAACAAAACTATCAGGTTGCTTCATATAGATAGTTTCCTCCACGTCTCCATTTAGGAAGGTGGTCTTCACATCTAACTGTTCTAGCTCCAAATTGTGCATAACCATGATTTCCAAAAGAACGGGAATAAATGTATGACGTACAACGAGAGAAAAAATTTCTTCATACTTATACCTTTCCACTGCATACAAAGCCTTTAGCAACGAGACGAGCCTTGTACCGGTTGTCATCTTTGACTTTGAAAGCCCACTTGCAGCCAATGGCATGACTACCCTTCAGTAATAGACATAAGTCCCAAGTGTTGTTCTTCGAGAGAGCTTCAATCTCTTCCTACATGGCTCCAAGCCATTTACAACTATGGGTCAAGGACAATGCCTCTTTTATATCAAAATGCTCCTCTTGCCCTACATGCAAAGCATACTCCAGTTGATCTGTAAAACTCATGTTAGCAAAATCTCAATATGCATACCTGTTAGGCGGTCGAATATTCCTCTGACTATGCCTGGCAGGTGTTATATATTGGGATTGTATCGCCCTATTCTCCACCATCATTCAAAATATCTTCTTCAGAATCACTATTAGAAGTTACTAGGAGAATTACTTCTTTAACATTATCAGGTGATGCTTAACTAATATCAAGAGAGGGTGAATTGGGAATGTAAGGATTATCTACTGTTTCCACATCATCGAAAGTAGGAGCAACAGTAGTAACGACTTCCATATCTTGAGATGATTGAAGGTCCTGTGACTTCAACAGGACCGATTCATCAAACATGACGTGACGAGAATGAATCATTTTACGAGTCAAGGAGTTCTATGTTCGGTAACCCTTGCTGCCATCAGTATAGTCGAGCAAAGATCATTTGGTGGATCTCAGATCTAACTTGTTCTGGCCTAAAATGTTAACTTAAAAAGGACACCAAATACATGTATGTATTTCAAACAGATGTTTCCTTTACCTCTCCAAACCTCTCCCGTAATCTTTCCACTGACAGTCGAACAAGGTAACCTGTTAATAATGTGCATCGCGGTATGAAGTGCTTCAGCCCAAAACGGTTTAGTGAATCTCGATGTCGACAACATACATCAGAATTTTTAAAGCAAAGTCCTATTCATCCGTTCGAAAACCCCATTAGACTGAGGGTCACCCGGTATGGTGTAGTGACGGTGGATGCCCTTATGCGAACAAAAGTCTTTGAAGTTACCACTAGTAAATTCTCCACCATTGTCAGATCTAAGCACTTTTAACTTCTTGCCAGTCTCAACTTCTACTCCTGCTAACCAAGTCTTGAACGTATCAAAGATATCTGACTTTAACTTTAACACATACACCCAAAGCTTATGTGAGAAATCATCAATAAACGAAACAAAGTATCAATAACCAAGTCTTTTGATAATGTATCTACCAGTTGCTTCAGATTTTTCTTGGTCAGATTCTATGTGTTTTCCTTCAGCATCTTTTTGTGGGCCAAATCGAGCCCAGACCCTAGGAACGATGGGCCCTTCACTCAGAATGGTTGGATACCTGTTGTCAATCACTTCCAAGAATAGTATCATACGATTTTTCCAAAGAGCAAAGTTATTAGTATTGAACTTTGGTGGTTTGGATAAGGAGCCAGAATCGTATGACCCAGCGAGGGGATTTTATAGAATAACTCCAACATTAGAGGAGGAAGGGGCAGTCATTACAGATCTGATTTATTAGATTAAGTCAATCTGCTCTGATATCACTTGTTAGTCCCTAACAAGATAATGGTTGTTAAGTAACGGATTTGTAGAAGGGGGATTGAATACAAATACACACAGTTTTTCACTTTTTAAATTCTTTAATATTGAAATATTAAGAACTTACACATAGAAAATAGATTGTTGCGGAAAGAGCAAATAAAATCTTTTCTAATAATCTAAACACCTAGAAAACACTTAGACAACAGATAAAAATAACTAAACACAAAGAAAGTTATTTAAATCTGTTTGACATTTGTTGAATCAACTTAAGCACTTAGAAGATAACTTGTTGAAAGCGTATATTGCATGGAAGCCTTTGATCTCCTTTTATAGTGCTCATTCATTAAATGGATGTGGACATTTGTCACAATATCATTTGCTTGCAGTATATTCTTTGGAAAAAGATGGTGCCATTCCTTAAATCATTAGAAAAAGGATGGTGTCATTCCTCATAGTACAAAGGAGATGTCACTGTTCATCTTTTCTTTACGCCTACAGTTGTCATATCAAACCTTTTTGCAATAAGACAAACAATCTTTTTTCTGAGTTTTAAGGAGATTGTTTGAACTTAAGGCTTGATGCACACGTTCTTCTATTTATTGTGACCGAAAGGAGTATCTTCATAACTGTCATCCGAATTCACCAGATAAGGCAACTAGCCGAATATATCAAAATATATATCGGTGAGTGCGTTGTATCGGCTAGAACATCCTAGTCGCTTTTGGTCTTTGGAATTCGGCGACCCAATGCTTTGATTCAGCTTCAAGTCTGGTTTTATATCGGCGAGCATATCTTCATTTCCACAATGTTGATATGTTCCCTTTGTATCAGCTAGTCTTCGATTCGCTGAACTTGTTGAGCAATGTCAAACTTCTACAAAGAACCTAAAATACATGATATAATAGTTAAGAAAGAAACTGAGGGGTCATCACCAAATCATCGATGACCCAACAATCATCAATAAACGAAACAAAGTATTTACCTCCACTAAGGAATAAAGTACTGATTGGTCCCCAGATATCTATATGAACATAATCGAGGATTCTTTTAGTGTTGTGTTTTCCAACACCAAAAGAAACCCCCGTCTACTTTCCTTTGACACATCCCGAAAACAAAAATTTAGGCTAGCAGGTGTTTGGGTAAAATCTCCAAAACCCGCAACCGTTGACCAAAATGTGCAACGAAAGATATTTTATGACTTTTAAGTATTAATTGTGACTCTATAGTCATCGGTTGAACGAAACTCACGACAATGGATAATGACGCACGACGACCAAGCGATAATCGCCCGTTTAATTCATGACCTCGACGTCAGGTATATTATTTAGAACTAATGAGCTAACCGTTGGTCGACCGTTATGTTTTATACAGGACCGTTGGACAGTTACGATTCACACCATTAAGGACATTCATGAAGACCATTAATGACCGTCGGCAGTTATAAATGACTCCAGCTATAAAATCAGCACTCAAATCAACGTAGAGGACCCCGATTAACAAACACAGTGCTTTAGCATCAAGAATCATACAACAGCTCTCTAAATTTCATACGATATTATTGTTCTTATTTTATATTTCTCTCTGTAATTGTGGGCACAGCATTACGGCTAGTATCAAAATCCAAACCATCAGAACTCCGGTTATACGATGCCAACGGGACAACAACCAGACGCTTACGTGCAGAATCCATCCTCCATCAACACAACAGATCCAAAGATTGGTCGACAAGGCTCGTTTAGCATTCCTGTCGTGGAACCTGTCGCACGACGCATAAAACTCCTGGAGGAACAAGCGAAAGGTGTTGGCCTTATTATCCAAGCTATCTAGAGCAGCCGTGCCCGTCGATGTCGAACCCCCTACTGGATTCCAAACGTCGGCGTTCTCCTATGCAATCGCCTTAATCGACGCTCCCAAGAAATATAACATTCCTGCGTTCACCCCGAAGTATTCAGGACTAACGGACCCTAACGAATATGTTGCCCAATATAAGCAATTTATGTGGACCATATCGATACCTCTGCATGTGCAAAAGTTTTGGAGCGACACTCACTAGAGCTGCCCTACAATGCCTAATAAACCTGAAACCGAAGTCAATAAACTCCTTTGCGGATCTTGCCAATTAGTTCTTCCAACAATTCGCCAGCAGTCGCAAAATGGAAAAACAGACGGGAGATTTATATTATATTATTCAAAAATCTAGTGAATCTATTCGCAGTTACTTTAACCGTTTTAACTCTGAAATGATAGGTATACGAAACTACGACATTCGAATGGCGATCGAAGCATACAAAAGAGGACTGGACAGTACGTTAGATTTATATTTGGATCTCACCAAATAGCCCGCCGAAACGTTTGAATACGCACGAGCACAAACATTAGTTTACATGAGGGTCGAAGATGATGCCTCCTTTCGACGAAAGCATTCTAACGAGAAACGTCTTCTAGGCGTTAAGAAGCCGGATTTCAAAAATCGATCGACACCCAAGTCAGACCCACCAAAGCAGATATCGAACGTTCGGTTCGACAAAAAGAAGGAGACGTCATCCTCCCGTTACACCTAGCATCCTAAGATTTCCTCTTATGAATTCAAAGGAACGACTGGCAATCTGATCAAACCTTTGAAAGAGGTCCCAATGACCGTGCAATGGCCAAAGAAAAATGATCGACCAAATGAAAAAAAAGACACAAAAAAGTGGTGTGATTTCCATGACGATCATGGTCACATGACCGACGACTGTGTCGCACTAAGAAAAGAAGTCGCGTGGGTCATATCGAAGGGACATTTTCAAGATCTTTTATCTAACGACAACTCAGGTATTATCCCTAAACCTTCGTCTCCGAACACTACTAAAATAATGAATTACATTACAGGTGGATCGGACGTCTGCGGGCTTACTTTTTCTGCGGTAAATAGACATGTCGCGCAACGGACGGACAATTTTGCAATACCTCGGGCACGCAGACCGAGATGTCGACTTGGAAGCATGTCGATGACGTTCGACGATCACGATCTGGACGATCTACATCCCAAACATCATGACGGTCTTATGGTCCAGCTAACGATCGGAAACTGTTCTACAAAGAGGGTACTCATTGACGGAGGCAGTTCGACAAACATAATCTTCCTCGATACACTCCAAGCGATGGGAATAAACGAGACTGAGATCATACGATGTTCGACGATCTTAGTGGGCTTCAATGGAGATGCTGCTCATACCGTCGAAGAAATCATCCTTCCTGTTTACGCAAAGGGAATCAATAAATCGACTAAGTTCAACGTCGTCGATTGTCCCTCCGCATACAATGTTATCCTTGGAAGACCATGGATCCACGAATGAAAGTTGTTCCCTCGACGTAGACGCCGTGGGGAGTTCAAGAAATAAAAGGCGAATAGAAAGTAGCACGCGAATGCTACAAGACAGCAATGAAGCCCCGGAAAGAACCCGTATAGCAATTACAGAGTCAGGAAAATTCGGTTGACGGCCTACAATTGCAAGAGATCGTGCTCGATCCGAGTTATCCTGATCGCAAGGTTCATACAGGGATATCGCTCGACGTGGCCATCAAGCAAGAACTAGTCAAATTCCTCCGACAGAATGTTGATTGCTTCGCCTGGTCGCACAAAGATATGGTTGGGCTAGACTCAAAAATCATATCGCATCAATTGTCTATATACCCATCGTTTAAACCGATGAAGCAGAAATGTCGCAAGATAATGCCAGAAAGGAATAAGGAAAAAACGGAATGGGTGGTTCGGAACGAACAGATAACCTTGAGAGCATCTTTCACTGTTTGTGGAGTAGACTGTCACTCTTTTGGAGCAGACTATGACTGTTTTGGAGTAGACTCTCACTCTGGTAAAATAGATTCCCGTCTTTGGAAGAAACTCTCGCTCTTTAGAGTTTCTGGCCGACTTTATTGAAGATTTCAGTCCTAGATTGGAAAAGTTGACAGTCGAAGTAGCGCATATTGTGGCGATTCAAGACGAGCGACCATGGGTATTACACGTCGACGGATCCCCTAACATACGAGGATCAGGATTAGGTGTTGTCTTGAAATCACCACAGGGGGGCACAATGATCTACTCCATGACCCATAATTTCAAAGCTACCAACAGCAAGACAGAGTATGAAGAATTCGCTACAGAACATTTAAGGAATGACGGTACATTGGCAGATCGACAAAGGTCGAACGAAAAACTTCAAAAACTTACGACATCCATACCTCAGTATCCTCGGTTACAATATCGATGCACTCGAAGAGCTAAGAGGTTCTACTTATATTCGAACGGCATCACAACGACAGTCTGTCGAACGTCACTTCGACAAGAATGTCAAAATAAAGGTCTTCCAAATAGGAGATTATGTCTTACGACGTGTCTTCCAAAACACCTAGGAACGGAATGCAGGTAAGTTATAAGTCAAATGGGAATGACCTTATCGAATAACCGCAGTCGTCATAAAAGGTGCTTATCGATTACAAACCTTAGACGATCGAAATGTCCCACATAGCTGGAATGCGGTACATTTAAAAAGATATTTCTTTTAATTATTTTATTTATGCTTTTTTCCTTAAAATGTTACTGACTTGAGCGTCGGAGGGTCGTTGTTCTAACCAACGACCACCCATAACGTTATCTTGGTCGCAGGAACGCACGATGAAAAGATATGCTTTATCGCACGAACGCATGATTTGGGTAAAAATCTCCGAAACCCGCGACCGTTGACCAAAATGTGCGACGGAAGATATTTTATGACTTGTAAGTATTAATTGTGACTCTATAGTCATCGGTCGAACGAAACTCACGATAATGGATAATGACGCACGATGACCAAGCGATAACCGCCCATTTAATTCACGACCTCGACGTCGGGTATATTATTTAGAACTACTAAGATAACCATTTTTCAACGATTATGTGTTATACAGGACCGTTGGACAGTTACGATTCACACCATTAAGGACATTCATGAAGACCATTAATGACCGTCGGCCGTTACGAATGACTCCAGCTATAAAATCAGCACTCAAATCAATGAAGAGACCCCGATTAACAAACACAGTGCTTTAGCATCAAGAATCATACAATAACTCTCTAAATTTCATACGATATTATTGTTCTTATTTCATATTTCTCTCTGTCATCGTACGATCATCAATCTAAAGGACGGCGTCCCTGCTTCACATCAGTTTTCCATAGTGTTAGGACGATATGTCCTATCGTCCGCGGTTGTTTCCCTCGTCAAAGGGTTTTTCCGCGTCACCAAATATCTTGTCTTTAGTTTTTATTTCCTAAACTGCATTTGTCGTGAGAATACTGTCTGCGATCAATCAGCTCCACAAACTCCTTAAGTTGACTTTTGATAAGTTAATTTTTGGCATTAACAGCAGGTATGATGACTCTAATGAGCTTTTGTTGCACAAAATCTCCAAGTTCTTCTTGGATGTGTGGCCCAAACGAAGATGCCATAAGCGAGCAACATTGAGACTTTGTGAGCTATTGGCCACACACGACTTAGAAGAAATCGTCGCGCCAATCAAATGAAAAAGATTATTTTCACCCCGTTTTCCTTTCATTACAATAAAACTCTCTTTAGAGATGCGCAAACTCCCGTCTACAATCCGAATCTTGCAACCTAGTTTGGACAGTTGTGCAACAGAGATCAAGGAACGAGTCATGGATGGAACAAATTCGACATTGTTCAATGCTCGAATACACCCATCGAACATCTTGATCTACACAGTACCGATACCCTTAGTAACACGAAGTATTGTTTCATATATAAATACTGTTATCTTTAAGTTTTTTGAAGATAGAGAAACAATCCCGGGATGGTTTCATGTGGAAAGATGCATTGGTATCTAACACCATAGCTTGTCACCTAGCGCTAGTGTAACTATGGCAGAGAAGCCATCTTACTCCTTTTCGGTTGCTACAGTTGATGATCGGAGTTATCTTTGTCTTTGTTTATAAGACTAGGACAATCCTTCACCTAATGACCTAGCTTGTGGCAATAATTACAGTTGCCACATGTATTTTATTTCCCCCAAGAACCAGTCGAGGGGACAAAGAGGTCCCACGATTTATTCCTCTTAAGACTGCTGATCATCACGACCTCTATCAGCAAATAGGCCATGGCTATTATTACTCTCCCTTGAGTCGTTCCCGATTCTCATCTGAATTTGTTGATCTTTAGAAATCATTCATGTTTTCACCTTAGATAAAGAAAGAGTTTCTCTTCCATATATAAAACTGTTAGTGAATTGATAATATTTCTCGGGAAGTGAATACAATAGAATCATATCAAGAGCTTCTTCATCTTTGGCAAGAAATGCATCTGTTGCCTTCACCTTCATTATGATCTCGAATTTGGTCATATGAGCCTTAATGGTTGTATCTTCCTTCATTTTGAAGACTAGGCATGACGTTATCAATAACAACCTGTTGGTCAAATTTTTCTTGAGATATAGATTCTCAAGTTTACTCCAAATACTTGTTACAGTCTTTTCTAACATAATTTCAGAAATGACATTCTCTCACATAGCCATCTGCAAAGTAGTAATGCCCAAACTTCCGTTTCTCTAGCCTTAAGGTCAAACATATTAGGGTCTAACTCATCTTTAGCAAATACTACTGGATGGACTCCGTTCTTTCTAAGTGTACTGCCGTTTTACCAAAATCACCATCCCCATTCCAATTTTGTATACGAATCCCATCCTCAGATAAATTAAATGTACCCTCTTGGTACGGTCTTTGGGTCTGGTATGAGGGATCGACACCAAATGAGTTTTATAATTTCAACCATAGAGACAAAGTGTGTGCAAACTAGTGTAGGTATATTTTTTACACAAACTTCAAATCTAGATTCGAAGCTCCGATACCAATTGTTACGTAATGTGTGCCACAATAACAAATGTTATCAAGTGATTTCTAAGGTCCCAAAACAAATAGAAATCTAAAGACACAACAAACCTGACAACAAATGCGAATAGCAATGATCTAGATGTTTCACAATGACTTTATCGAAAATTAACAACCCCAAATTAGTAACACGAGAATTTAATGTGGTTCCACTATCGGTGCGATAGTGTACATCCACCAAAGAATAAGAACTCGATATATTACCAACCGGGAGAAAATACAACGTGTTTGCGAGATCTTTGGATCAACGAATCAACTACTCAGTGTTTCCCCAAAACAAAGTTACCTAAGCCGAAAATTAATCTAATTGGGAGAAACCAAACTAAACTACATAGTTGAGAAGAAAACAGACGAGGAGAAAAACAAAAGAAATAACAAAGCTTTTCTTACTTCTCTCAGTTTCTTACTATGTTTTCTAATGCATGTACATGTATAAATAGTCAAAGATCAGTGCCTTCAATCTTCCAATGCAAGCTTGTAAGTTGACATTTTGTATGCATGGTACAATATAGGTAGGATAGGTAGGCATCCTTTCCCATGCATGTGGATAATGATTTTCCAATGTCTTCTCATACGACAAAAAACACCAAAGTTTTCTCAAATGTGTGGTCCTTATTTATCCACATATTCATGCATCAAGCACTTGTACATTATGCTTGGTAAGTTGTACAACGTCCAATGAAAACTTATTTGATTTACAGTTTTGAACACAAACAATGTCTCATGCCACTTGGGAGCTGACTAAAGTTGCCTAACTACTCGTTTGGGACTTTGTTTGTGTTTCCAGGGAGTCACAAGATTTTTCTCGCGACCCAAGTCACGTGGAGGTTGTCTAAGTCTCAAGACACAAAATTCAAGTTGTTATTGATCTTTAGTGATAAAGGTGATCAATATGGTACCGCCACAAAGCTAAGAACTCATTAAGTTATGTTTTTCATGTTAATCATCTAATAAAGTTGGTTCCTAAAGTAAAATGAAAGCAAAAATAGTTATATTTTTAAACAAACTAATCACAAATTCTTTTTAGGAAAAATATATAAATTAATATATATGATCAGGTTCAGAGAAAACACTAAATAAATGGAAAACCAAAAAATCATGAAAAAATGAATGAAAAGGTATAGAATATGGATATCAAATTAGTAAGAAAAATATAATTGTTCTTTTTTTGTATCATTTGTGTCATTCAAATTTTGATCACATTTTGTATTTTTTCAATTTAAAAAATTGAAGTTGAGAGATTTTTAATTCAAAAATAAAGTTATAATCATCTCTTTAATCACATCCATTAAATTAATCTAACTTGTTTTCTGGTTTTTCATTTCCCCCCCTCTTAATACATAATTTATAAAAAATAACTAACATATTTTGTACAATGAAATAAACTATAGGGTTCATTGTGTAAATAATTAAACATCAGGTGCTTTTTTTTGAAAAATCCATAAACATGGAACCCCAACAAGATCCGGAAGGCAAGTTCGCCCGAATTTCATCCCAAACCTTGTTGCTTTGTAGTAAGAGAGACGTTCAAAATCGGGCGTAATAGCTGAGGGTTGAAGCTGATTCAAGTTGATTTATCGTTGAATCTGATCCGTTACCATGGATCTGAATCCGGTTTGTTTCTTGAATCTCCATTTCTTTTCTTGGTGCGGTGTAATGTTATAAGGTTTATGGAAGATTGGTATTTGTTATACTTAGATTGAAATTGTTAGGTAGATTTGGGGCAAAATGTGTTTTGTAGTGTTTATTGCGTGTGGAATTTCTTGATTTATGCAGCGGAAGTAATTGTTATTGTTCGCCATGGCATGCGATTGACAACTTGTATAATGATCTCGAGATGTCGTTGATATCATGAAATGTGTCCTCATAATCTGGATTATACCGTGTGAGTGTGTGCAGAAATTTGATTTTGGTTTAAGAAAGACTAGCTAAGAATAATAAGTTGCGTTAATGTTTTATTTTGATTGTTTCTGGTAGATCTTAAGCGGTTTCTAAACTTTCGATATAAATCCTTGCGTGCCTTAGTGGTTTGATGCTGAATTATGTCAGAATATATTAACAGGATCAAATAGCATGATGATTTCATAGATGTTTCTGTATGTGTTGGTGCCTGAAAGTTGCAGATGACACTAAAGTCTGCAAGAATCAGCATTTGGTAGTGATGTACTGATGTTTTAGGCTTTTAGCTAATTGCATGTTGCTTAATGTGGCCTTCTTTTATGACAATGGATCATGGTTGGTATTGCTGAATGTATTATATATCAGTGATGACCAATAAGAAACTAAAATGCTCAGCTGCCGGAATATTAATTCTTGTTTCGTTGTTGTCTGTAATCATTGTGTTTGGTTTTATTACTAATCTCGTTGATCCACAGTCCATACAAGTAAATTTATTCTTGTTATATGCCAAGAGAAGATTGGATGTTACATGTGCCCCAAGCCAGTTATTTGTACTTAGTTGGCTTTTCTGTGATGACCAATAAGAAACTAAAATGCTCAGCTGCCGGAAAATTTAGTCGGTACTATATTAATTCTTGTTTTGTTGTTGTCTGTAGTTGGCTTTTCTGTTTTCTTAGAATGGTGATGGTGATAAATTTCGATGTCTAGTTTGTGTAGTTTCACATTGTGATTTATGCACCTTATGATTACCTTGCTACTTTAAGCTTTTGCATCTGATATGAGTTGTGTGTCATATTTTATAGAGAAATGACTGGTGAATAAGAATTTAAATGGCAATTTTAACTTGCAAAATACTCAAATTTTATTAAAAACAATATATTTTGCTGGATCTTAAAATAATTCTGCATTCTGTGTGTTAGCTGAGTAGTAAGTGACTAAGTGTGAAAATATAGTTGCAAATCGTAGAAATGTGTAATGTCTTACAGTAAAAATTGCAGTAATTTTTTTAATTTAGCACTATGTATTGTCCGTCTTTTATATAATTTTGTGATACCGGTTATAAGATCCTACTTGTTGTATTTGTGCTCAGCCTTCAGGAGAGAACTATGCGAACCCAAGGATATGCTTCTTTCATGTGCTCTTCAAGGTCTAGTCTTTTCTTTTATGTCCTCATGATTTCTTATTTTTTCTCCAACAGCAATTCATTTTAACAATGTTCTATGTGTTTTGACAGGCTGGAGCATTGGCATTTTACATACTTTCGGCCCTGTTTTTCGATAGTTTTGTTATAATTTTTGTGGTTACGGTTCTTTTGGCTGCTCTTGATTTTTGGGTAGTGAAAAATGTCAGTGGTCGAATCTTAGTCGGTTTGAGGTGGTGGAATGAAATTGATGACAATGGTGAGAGTGTGTGGAAATTTGAATGTCTTGACCAAGAGGTGGGTATTTTTTTTTCCCCAGCTGATTGATTCCTTTTGTTTCTTCTAACAAAAAGTTCAATCAGAGTAACCGGTTCTGTAGTACCAATGTTTTGTGTTTCACATGTTATATATCCTTCTTCTACAGTCGTTAGCTCGAATGAACAAAAAGGATTCATGGCTCTTCTGGTGGACTCTTTACTTGACTGTAAGTGAATTTCTGCTCTCAATGAACGTGCTTGTCTTCACTCTATATTTTCAGATGCAAAATCACATGTGAATTGAAATTTAAAGTGAAATGTACAATCAATATGCACTGTGTTTAGAAATTTGAAGTGAAATAAACAATCAGTTTGAAGTAGAAATTATTGATGGCAAGCTAAAATAAATCTTAGTGCGAATGCTACATTGATGGACCTTTTGGCACTAGCATTGATGTTGGAGATTCCATTTATGTTATCTTGCTGTCAGCATTGATGGATCATAAGTTAATAGTTTTATTGGTGAACTTGATGAGTGCTTCCTTTTCTGAACACAAAAAGAAAAAGATAAAGAACAAATTTGATGAGTGTATCTAAGCCATTCTTTTCTTTATAGGCTGTTATCTGGATCTTTTTCGGGATATTCTCTCTGATAAGGTTCCAAGCTGATTATCTCCTTGTTGTTGGAGTTTGCTTGACCCTCAGCGTTGCAAATATTGTGGGCTTTACGAAATGCCGCAAAGGTACCTTAACTCTTCTTTCCAGAATTTGACGGTATCTGATATTTGTGCAATGACTTGAGTAAATTATGGAATGTTTTGGTGTAGTCTGCTTTAGGTTTTTGTAGGAGTCCACTGCAGAAATACATTAATACTGTCACCCACGAAACAATAATACCTTCTATCATGTCTTGCTTGCAATCAACACATTTATGCCACTGGAAAAACAATTCGTTTTGTAAAACTAATTACGTTCCTATACCCCAGGGGATTGAGGTGCCATTTTTAGTTTGTTGATGCAATTATATTTCTGTTATATTTATTGTTTTAAGTACGTGTCATATAGTTCTCTCCTGCATGCTTTGACTATCTTTCGAATTAAAACTGTAAGATCTTTTTTTTCTATTTTCCTCATTTTCTCTGTTTATTTTTTCTTAAAATTAAGGGCTTCTATTATATTGCAATTTAAGATGAAGATAAAACAAAAAAAATATAAATTAGATGTGCTGTTACTTTACTTCTATGTCAAATTAGAACAAAAGCTGTATTAGTAGTATATATATATTAAAGATTTTGATCTTTCAACCATCTAAAATCTAAGGATGTCTCTGTTCTATGGCAATGCCTCATAAGGTCCAATATGATTCCCATGCTTACTTTTTATGATATATACTTAAATGCTACATTTCCGTATTTTAATGCAACGTGAAAATGAATTACGCAATTGTTGCAAGACTAATTATCATCGCCCATAGAGTGTCTCAATTTCTCTTTCTCATCATTAATCCCAAAATAAAGTCAGAATAATAGTGTCTTAAAAGATGATGCTTATCTCAATTTGTTTTAGAAATAATGTATAGCATTTACATATTATGTTTGCAATACTTTATTGCGTCATATTTCCTTTATTGACGTATCTGGGTGACCCTTCAAGTAGATGTTCTGATAAGGTAAACAATCCTATTTAATAGGTGTTGTTTCAGTTTGATTATGCACTTTATTTTGTGTATAATTTTGGATTGGCAAACTAGAAATGTACCTTGTTGAATAGCGCAAAACTGGAATCCTGGGATTTTGGGATAATAAGGTTTTTAGTAAGGTTTCAGTGGATTATGGGATATGATTGAACTTATATATAGCCTTCATGGTACTCGTTGGTAAAAATTAGTTACATAATGTAATAAATAGGTTAGAATCTGGTGCTGGCCTGGCACCAAGTTATATTGTTACACTTACTCCTTCGCTTCTGGAAGGTTAAAGGTTTGAACCTCGAAAATGCGAGGGATAGGCTGTGTACTGAGGCCATTTTAGGCAATCATAAGCTAGCTTATTTTTTGAGCTTATTCCAAAAAGCTCTGTTTGCTAAGCCATAAGCTAGTTTTTTGAAACACTACTTGGAGTAGCGTTTCAATAAGCCCTGGAGTTTTTGCCTCTTTTTATCAATTATGCTCCGTATATATTTTTTATCTTATTTTTCAACATGTAGTTTTAAATCAATTTATATTGCTATCTAGCTTATCAGTTAGTTTTTATCAAATATGACTAATTTAGTAATTTATTAGCTAGTTTGCCATACATAGCCAAAGCTGAGGAACCTTGGTAAATGGTTGCTTTTATTATTACAATTAATAGAAAGTATGGATTTTGATTTGATTAACTTAGTAATTTATTAACTTTTTATTCTACAATTACAACTATGCTTTCTGGTGTATATGGTATGGATTTTGATTTGATTGTGTGTGTGTGTGTGTTGATTCAGATGCAAAGAAGCAGATTCAAGCATTTGCCTCCCAGACGATTGCGAATCGGTTCCAGTCAACAATACAGTCTGCATTTAGCGTTGTGTGAGATATAAAAGCTGGTTGGTTTGTTATTGTACTTGATATACATACGTATATGAAAACCGACTTGAACTTGGTAGTATAGTTTATAAAACTCGGAACTTGTTCTTGTTTGTTTTCAGATGAATAATTCACATCTTACTATTGTTTTCAATCATGCCACAAATTATTTGCATTCCACATCCAATGAAAACTTAAAACACAAAATATATGACTTAGAATAAGGAACAAATTTAGCAAATCCCATGTATTACAAGTATATTGTTTTTTATGATAAATTGTTTTGATTAGTTAAGACTAGGGTGGGATTTTGATTTATTTCGATACATGGGAAGACTAGAGATATACAGAGCTTAGGGACTATTTGTTTGTCTCTTAACAGTTCCATTAAGAGGCAACATCTTAATCATTATGAGGTGTTTATCTTATAACAGTTCCATTAGGAGGCAACATCTGAATTGTTAAGAGGTGATTCATATTTGGCAAAATAAAAATCTGTCTCTTAATGGTTCCAAAACTCTATGAATGATTTTGTTCTTAGGTCTTCCTTAACCATTCAGAGTGTTAGATTGCATTATGAACAATTACTAAACAGTTACATTTCATTAGCTAATGCAGGTTTTGCTTGCTTATAGTTGCCAGTGCTGCCCCGCAGGGAGGGTTAAAACCCGCGAGTTTTGCACTATATCATAAGAGTCTTAATCATTAAACACCAAATAATTCGGCAACTGCCAAAGACATTCCAAAATTGTTCTTTTCAGTAGGCAAAAAAATAGCCCGGGCTTTTTCGGAACAATTAGGACAGTTTGGGATAAGCCAAAATCATTTTTTGTGTGCATCTCTGCATTGGATTAGAGGTGGCCGAAAACTAGTCCACGTCTGAGATTGTATCATCATAACCGGGTTTGGACCGGACCCATTTTGGCCATCTCAATATGGAAATATGGGACGATGGGAGTAATCGAGCTATATTTTAGTGCTGATTAGTCCAAATGGGTAAAATTATAAAAGACAGTTGAACTGTTGAAAGTTGTCTAAAGTAATTTTAAATATAAGCAAGCTCTTAAATCGGTTTACTGAAAACAATTACATTATTAGTTTAACGATAGTATTTTATAATCGTAATAAAATTAAAATTAAATAAACAAAAAAGTGTTTGTGGGTTAAGCTAAAATTACCCGGTTTTACCGAACTCCGTCTTTAACCGGCTACTCAACTTGTTATTTTACCACCTCTAATTCAAGCCGTTTAATTGGTTATACAGGTTTTAAGCTTATTATACCATTTTGATTAACATGAATTTAATTATTAAAATGACAAATATCAATCAGTTTTTTTTGAACTAGTATTTGTCAAAAAATGACATGATATGATTTTTTTAAAAGCGGAAATTTACGAACGGTTTGATATTACCAAACCAAATGAATTTAGTATATTTTATTTGAAATTAAGGTCTGAGATAAAATGTATATAGACCTATTTTCTAACGATCACAGCCCCAAATTGCTTTATAGTTCAATGTTAGCATCGTGTGTCTAATGAATACAAAAACTCAATAGAGCATATCAATTGAAGAACAAACAAAACACGATGTTGTGAAATAAAGTCAACATTACAAAATAACGAATGAAATACAAAAAAAAGGGTCATTAAACACTTATCTTGTTAACCCTAAAGGAATCCATAACTTTACGGATATCATTCTCCTCTTCGACAAATACATTTTCAGGCACTTGTAGTCTCAATTCGTATAACTGGTTGTTCTCAACTCCAAGAACCGAAAGGTATCGCCTATCCCATTCCTTACGTGCTACTCGGTCTTGTGGCATAACAGCCAACTCATTATTGTTGGCATATGACTTTATGTTCACCTATGAACCAACAACCAACCAACATCAGTAGTCAAAATCAAAGTTGACTTGAATTTTGAACCACCACATACATGTCATTTGCCAAATTATAAAGGAAACCAAACCAAACAAACCCAGTGCATCACATGCCAAGGGGGGGGGGGGGGAGGAAAGTTCAAATGCGAACTAAAATTTGGTTGCAAAACAAAGGAGAGGGCAACACGTGTCCCATTTAGTCTAAATAACGAAGGGCATTCAGTATGAATAACGAAGGTGAAGCTCATACATTATTTAGTATGAATAACATGCATTCAGTATGAATAACACAACATTCAGTTTGAATATAGCTCTTCGTTATTCAGACTGAATGGGACACGTATCGCGCTCTCATTTGTCCTCATGTTCGCAACCAAATTTGAGTTCACATTTAAACACGTCCCCCAAGGGGCATTTACCTTACCTCTAGCCCAGGGGGTAACGAGGTTGTTTCCATGAAGATCTTTGACCAGATCACCAAGAAAAGTAATGTTAAACCTTATGATGGAAGTCACACTATATACATCTTTATAGCCATCCTTCCAAGAAAAGGATTAAACATGTCCTACACTTATATATGTGTTTTGGACTCGTTCCAAACTCAAGTAGATACATATAACATATTGTGCGCTTTTGTTGCCTATATACATTAGTTACCAGATTTTCTTGTAACAAAAAGGATTCGAGTCTATAAAATTAGTTAATTTCACCTCATGTTCTAACTGGTGTGTGTGTGTGTGTTATGAACCAAATCAGAAAATCCGATCACCCGAACACAAGTGGAAATCAGAAGGCAGTTTGATTGATTGAAAGGAAAAAACATAAATGGTTACCGGTTATTCAAGAAGCCAGAGCTCTCCCAAGAACATGTTGTACAAATTTTATGGATACCTTTACTCACCCACCTCACCCCTATAAATACCACTCCTGTTACCTCCTTATTCTAAGTAATACCCAAACTACCCTCCTGCTAACAAATTATCCCAAATCTCCCTGAATTACCTTATTATATATGTAAATACATTTATTGATGGGCTTGGGCTGGTAGGTGGGTGGGTGGGTGGGTGAATGACAGTGTGTCTATTGGAAGTTGGAATAGAATAAAGTAGAGCTGGGCTGTTTGTTTACCTCTTTAACAGTTTCCATTAAGAGGCAGCCTCTGAATCGTTAATAGGTAAATCATGTTTGGCCAAAAATAACGCTGCCTCTTAATGATTCCAAAACCCTCTGAATTGTATCCTGGACCTCCCTTAAACCATCCAGAGCTCTGATTTCATTTTGAACAATTACCAAACAATTATATTTAATTTTGCACTATATCATAGAAGTCTTTTAATCATGTTGAGCACTTAATCATTCTGCACCAAACCATTTAGCAACCGCCAAACAAGTCGTGCATGGGCTGTGCCGCTTCCTCTTTGTCTTGTTTTTTCCCATGTCGCAACAATTTTTTTTAATTGCATTGAACATTCATCAGAACCAAATCAAACAAACCCAATATATCCCACCCTGAGGTGGGGTCGCCCCGGGGGGGGGGGGGTTGATGCTGACCTGATCTCTACTCTAAGGAGTAGAGCGGTTGTTTCCTAGATGACCCCCAACGAGAGAAAAGTGTGTGAAAGGGAGAAAAACAGATATGTTAAAACTTGAAAAAGCTAAATGAAACTAGGTGAGAATGACAAATATGCTAAATTTTGAGAAACTAGATACGAGTAAGTAACAACAACATAAATATAAGCAAGTATTAATTTTACCTCAATTTGGTAGTACATCTTTCCATCATCAGCTATTCTAGATGAAGTAGAGAGAATACTTGCTTCACGCCTCACACCAAGTCTAGTAGACATGAACTCAGTCAAATACTGCTTAAGAACTCCCTTTCCCGCTACTTCTGGTGGGCCCAAATCTTCAACACTTACATATTTCGATGATGAAGGTGAGGATACCTCAACGGAGAGGTTCTCATCAAGAATGAAAGGGTCTCTGAAGAATATGTCAGCATTGGCACCTCGAACTTGAATCCAATTTTTAGGATAATTGAAGGAATACCCATCAAAAGTATCTATATATTCTCTGAAGACTACAGATTGTTGAGCAAATGCAACATTGCCCTCAATAATTTGTGAGAATATGCAACCGGAAAGGATCAATGCCATCGCACTCCTCCTTGGAACTACAAAAGCTTTAGTCTGATTATATATTAGAAGAATGGATAAGGTAAGGCCAAATGCAGTAAATATACCATCATAGATTATATCTTTTTTTAAGTATATAATATTTTATATACGGGAAATGGAATAAATAAACTCACACACCCTCCTCACATTTGGTGAGGATTGAACCTCTGACCTCCTAGGAGGCAAGAGGGTCACATACCGCTAGGCCAAAGACCCTTTGGTTTCATAGATTATATCTTGATAACTAACTATCTGTTGGTAATGATGTTTCGTTAGTCCAGCATTTTGCAAGACCAACATCAAGTTATCATGGGCTATAAGTTATAATCTCATAATGTTTGGATGGTAACAAATTCTATATAATTTCTCTAAAATAGATAACCAAAAGTTACATTTAAAAAGAAATTACATTCAACACCAAAAGATTTCTCTGTCTTAGAGACTTGAATATTAGTTATATTACTAAAATATTCTATAGTTTTACCATCCCAATACATTTTATATAAAATAATAATAGTTTAATCTAATTGGTGGGAATGAATAAAACATCATTTCTCTCTCGTGGCCTCTAAACTTGAGTTTTCTATGGTTTTCTCTATTTTTAGAGAAACAATATAGAGAATATGTTGGATCAAAATAAAAGATAATTTCTCTCTCCTGTCATCATGTTTTAGAGAATTTTCTAAACTTAAGTTTTGTATGGTTTTCTCTGTTTTAGAGAACAACATAGAGAATCTGTTGGATCAAAATAGAGAACAACATAGAGAATCCGTTGGATCAAAATTGAGAACAACATAGAGAATCCGTTGGATTAAAATAGAGAACAAAAGCTCCATTTTTTCTATTTTAGAGAATCTAATGGAGATGAAACTTGCACTTTTACTACTATGGAGTAACAACAATCATATTATGTAAGAGGCATTTGTTTATAACTAATATGTTCAACCGGTCTAGCTATCCACAAATGATCAAATTTCTTACTTAGGCAGACTAGCACAATCACAGAATATTACCCTGAAGATTATTTGACAATTTAATCAAGCATGGATAATTTGAATTTTGACAACCGACAATTTGGTCAACCTTAGGGGTAAGAGGAATTTCAGCATTTGATTAACATCTCCATGTTATCGATTTGTTCATTTCTTAAATTTCCCTCATATCCTTGAAATTCATCACAATATCCTACTAGAATTTCTTCCCAACGAATTATACCATTGAAGCGCAGCGTCTACCATCACATTAGACCACTGTGCATTCATGCTAAATGCATTCACATTCTTGTGGCCAAAAATGAAAACGTTTAAAAAACGAACTAAAAATTGAAGTAATCTCGATTGATATTGATGATCGATGGCGTTTTATTTCCAATTTCAAAGCTCGAAATTCAACTAATAAATGATGATAAGAGACTTACGGATTGCAGGTTGCAAGAAAGAGAAAAACAGGTGCCTGAATTGGAGGAGAAGGTAGTAAACGGAGTGAGACGTGTTGGCAGGCTGAGTAGGGCGGCGGAAGAAAGGAAATGAGGAGGGATTGAGGCGACGCCGGTGGCCGTAGAGCTGGAAAGGGGTCTGAGGTTCACCATTGTTACAGCCATCCGAGTAGAGATAAGAAACCACCAATCCCTCTCTCTTTCTTATTTTATTCAAGGTCATAATTTATATTTTCGGATCCTTGTTTTAAAAGCTTATTCTTTTTTATTATTATCTATATTATGATATTATTTTAAAAACAATTTTATATAACATATCAACAATAAGTTTATAATTTTTAATACACATTTTAATTGTTTACAATTGATTATACTTATTTGAATGTTAATATTAATATAATTAAGAGTGAATTACAAATAATTTTTTTTGATTAACTCGGATATCCAATCCGCTATGCAAGTCGACTAATTCCAGGGTGATCATCCGTTTCATGGGTAGTCCAGAGTCATCGTATTTGAACCTCCATGGCCACAAGGGATTTTCATTTCTCTATGAATTCGAACTTGTAACCTTCAGGTACTTTTAATTTTTGTAGTACAAACTCAAACTATTGAGATACCACCCTTATGGTTGTGAATTACAAATTTGGTTTTTGTGGTTTATGTATTTTAACATAGGGTTACTATTTTGAAATAATGGATTACGTCCTTCTTATTTGTATTTTATAACACATTGAGTCCTTAGACTTGAATATGTCAAAAAAATCTATGTCAACTCAAGGTATTCTTATCCTTTTATCTTTTCGCTCTCCATGGCTCCATGTGTTCTTCCACTCACCACCCCCTTTCTTATTCTATGGTGAGTTATAACTTCCTTTTTTTTTTCCAATGAGTTTCACCAATGAAACCCTTTCAAAACCAAAATTAAAATTAAAGAAAATCCAGTTATCAGTAGGGTAATATGAAAAGTTTTCAAGTTTTGGATTGGCGTTGGATTTCGAGGATGAAATTATTCTAACGTTTGGAGGATTATAACATTGAAATTTCGGCAAGGAAAATGTAAAAGGAACCCCGTTGGGTAGAAGATATATTATATTCACGTATTTATATACTGGTAAATAGTTAGCATTCTCATATGAACATGCCCTATGTATATAGAGAATGGTTCAAATGAGAATGTTAACTTTTTACAAGAATACAAGAAACTTTTTCATGTACAAAATTATGTGATTCTGTACAAAATCATACATGATCCGGGGGGCTTTTCCTAATTAGCTCCATAAGTCGCTCACTCTAGTTAGTGCAAAATCACATATGATTTTGTACATGAAAAAAGTGTCTCGTATTCTCGTAAATAGTTAATGTTCTCGTATGAACCTGTCCCTATGTATATATATTTATATATATAATTATATGTACCGAAATAATATATAAAGTGAAGGGGGGTATCTTGCCAATTGCTGGTTGTGTAAGAGGGTATTGTGTCTAATTGTAATTAAAATTTGAAGACTTACGGGCCGTTTACCAAATTTAACACTATCACTTACTTATTGGGTAAGATTTTAGTCCATCAAAATGGTATTGTATACAACAATTTACCTGGTAAGATCTAACCATGGTACGAGTCGTCGCCCTCACTTACCGGGTAAGACTCTCGGTCCTTGCCTTTGCTCTTACCGGGTAAAATTCTTGGTTCTTGCCATGTTCATCCATATTCATCCAGTAAGGTAATATGACTTGGTAAGCCCTTATCCGGGTAAGTGTTTGGTAAACGACCCTTTAGTGGATGATGACTTCATAAAATTTTGGTCCTTGTGGTGTGTCATGAGATTGAACAACGGTAAAGAGGGCAGCTTGGATGCGGATTTAACCGCGCCAAAGGTCACCTGGTTGGATACCGGTCCTCAAGCCGTCGACCCACCATATCTTCCATCCTCCCCTTATTTTACCCCTTCCCTCCCTCTCTAAGCGCGCGCTCTCTCTCTCTCTCTCTCTAAACATTCTCTTCTCCTCTCTAGAAAATCCCCACCCACCATTTATCTTTTTCTTAACCCTCATCTCTTCTCTTTCTCCCTTTCATCCTAGGTCCAACCAAGATTTTAGATTGGAATCTTTATTTGACCTCTTGAGGTAAGTTTTATTAGGTTTTGCTTATATTTAGAGTTTTAATCTTAGATTTACTTTTGAGCTTAGTATTAGTGTATTTTGCATTTGTTAATGTTTTAGATGAAGTTTCTAGTGGTGGATTAGATGGATCTAAGTTCTCATCAATGGAAGCTCAAGATTGGGCTAACCTTTAGATCTAGCTAAAATAAAAAGGCGAGTTCAAGTTGTTTTGTGAAAACTATGTACATGTCAAAATGTGTATTTTAAAAACTTGATCTTTAAGATCTTCTTTGATTTTCAGATGGAAAATACTTGGTTGTTCTTGTAAATATGAGTTTAGTTGTTTTAACCTTAGTTTTACCATTTAATGCATTGAAGAGATCAACAGTCAGCGTATCGAGAGCTGACAAGCTATTATTCCCTAAGGAGGTAGAGTCATTCAGATTTGATACATTAGTAGAATTGGAAGAAACTTTGGATGAAGAAGATTCATATGATTCTTCAACTTCTTGAATCTTAGTCATAAGACAGACAAAGGCTAGGTCTTCTTCATCTGAGCCAAATTCGTCAATAGTATCTGCCCAATCATGTTCTTCAGCGATTAAACCTTTGCCCTTTCGCTGGGTTTTCTTCATCTTCGGGTACTTTTCCTTTAACTTGAGATATCTGTCATCTCTTGGTTTAGAGGAGGTTTAAGAGGAGGATGGAGCAACAACTTTCTTCGACCTGCACTTACTAACAAAGTGACCTTTGCGTTGATAGTTAAAACAAGTCGTTGAAGTTTTATCTATAGGAGAAAACTTAGACTTTTCAGAGTCAGAAATAGAAGTGTTTCTTCTAAAATTGTTTTTCCAAGAAATCTTCTTAACATATTGGTCAGAACAGCTAGTGACTCATCAAACTCTGAAAGATCAGGGTTAGGTAAGTCCTTAGAGTTAGAAGACTCTAACTCAGTGATAAACATAATAGAGGATATGACTATTTTTGAAGGATCGATTTCTGAAGACACTAAAGACAAAGAAGAGCTTTTAATGCTTTTGGAATATTTGACCAAATTCTTATTTAATGGTTGGGATTGCTCATGATTGAGCAGAGTCCCATATAAAGCACTAAGGGAAAGAGTAGAAATGTCCTTTGACATTTTGAGACATGTGGTAAATGTATCCACTGGTCAGGAAGAGATTCCATGAACTTTGTCAGAACTTCAGAATTAGAATATTCTCATCCAACAGCTCGGAGATCAATGATTAAGCAATTAAACCTTTAATGTACCTCAGACAGAGGTTCATTTTTACCACAAATGAAACTTTTATATTATTTAAGAACGTTTATTTTTTTTTATCTCATGTACCTTTATTGAACACATAAAGTGTCCCTCGCATGGATTTGGAGGTTCTCATCTTCATGACGGAATGTTAAACATCGTTAGGATGGGACATAACTATGATAGATCTAACCTTAGTATCAATAGCTACAATTTTCTTGTCTTCCTCACTCCATTGATGTGGAGCTTTAGAAATACGTCTTTTAGGTATGGCAGGGGTGATGGCAGTCTCAAGAACTGCAGCCACTATAGGTGTTGGAATAAATGGTTCGTTCTCTACATAGTAGAGGATTTGAGGATCCGCACCTTCTAGGAACAGAGTCATTTTGTCCTTCCAGACAATGAAGTTATTGTTAGTCCCGTAAGGTAATGACTAACATAGAGAGGCATTGTAGAAGGGGGGTTGAATACAATCACACAATATTTTTATACTTCTTAAATTCTTATTGATAATAAAAACAAGAATTACACTTAGAAAACTGATTGTTACGGAATAGAACAGATAAATCTATTCTAACAATCTAAATCACTTAGTGAAAACAAGAGTACAACTAAACACAAAGTTAGTTAACAAAAGTTTTCAGAGGGCCGAATCCAAGCTGATCACTTAGAAGATTTCTTGTTGAAAGCCTAATTTGCATGGATGCTCTTCTTCTCCTTTTATAGTGCTCATGCATTAAATGCATAGGGACACTGATGGGTTTTATATGTACTATAAACAAACAAGGCAGTGGAAACTATGGCAAGTATCATATAACTAAACCCTACAAGGAAACCTAGTAGATGATATTAACAACAAGAAAGAAAGAGATTACCAACCTTTATCTTGTAATTGGATTGATCCACTTCTAGAACTCGAACACTTCGATTCAATGCTAAGGAAGGTAGTAACCAAAGGAGATTACCTCTAATAGTTTGTACCCAATTTGTCCAAGATTATTAATATTCGGAATATCCACCCAATGTGAGATAATATTTTCCCGTATGGAGGCAATTCTCATTAAACGAATATAAATAATGTTACAAGGAAACATGTGCCTGAACAATACAAAAGGGCCGAGATAACTATCTAAATACATACAAACATATATACACTAATACGCCCCCGCAGTTGAAGCGGGAAATGGCGATCAAACACTTAAACTGTCCCGGAAATCATAGAAAAGCGCAGAGGGAAGGCCCTTAGTAAATATATCAGCATATTGAAGCATTAAAGGCACATGAAGGATGCGTATTTGACCGGTTGCCACCTAATCATGAACGAAGTGGATGTCGATTTCAATGTGCTTGGTTCGTTGATGCTGCACATGATTAGTAGACAGGAAAACGACACTAACATTGTCACACATATGATTGTAGCCTTATGGAGGGGTTTATGAAGTTCACGGAGAAGATTACGCAACCAACAAGATTCTGCAACCGCATTAGCAACCCCTTGGTACTCTGCCTCGGCACTCGAGCGTGAGATGGTGTTCTGTCGTTTAGATGACCAAGAGATAAGGTTGTCACCTAGGAAATCACAATAGCCACTGGTTGAACGTCGGGTGGCGGGACAACCGCCCCAGTCTACATCATAATATGCAATGAGAGTGTCAGCCGGGGAGACATGTAATTGGAGACCCAACTCTAAAGTGTCGCGTATGTATCGTAATATCTGCTTAAGCGCATTAAAGTGCGGTTCACGTGATCATGCATGAAAAGGCAAACTTGTTGAACCGCATATGCAATATCTGGCCGGGTAAATGTGAGATACTGTAGTGCGCCTGCCAGACTGCGATAAAGAGTTGCGTCCGAAACGGTTTTGCCAGTGGCAGCTAATTTAGAGGATGTATCTGTTGGAGTGTGTGCCGGATT
Source organism: Silybum marianum (assembly GCA_036898165.1). Classification (NCBI taxonomy): domain Eukaryota; kingdom Viridiplantae; phylum Streptophyta; class Magnoliopsida; order Asterales; family Asteraceae; genus Silybum; species Silybum marianum. The sequence continues at coordinate 31,891,269 of CM072533.1, read as the reverse complement.
ACAATTCATCATGTTGGCCCGAGTTAGAATATCGACAACATATTTACGCTGGCATAAGAACAATCCTCGAGAATCCCTAGTCGCCGAAATGCCCAAAAAACATTAAAGTGATCCCAGATCACTCGTAGCAAACTCACTGCTCAATCGTGAGATGATATTATCCAGAAGAGTCGCTGACGAGGCAGTGAGAATAATATCGTCTACATACAAAAGTAGATATGCGACGGAATCACCACGGTTAAATATAAAAAGCGAGGAGTCACATTTGCTGTGTGTGAAACCAAGTTTCAGAAGGAAGGTTGCAAACCGTTGAAACCATGCCCGGGGTGCCTGTTTGAGACCATAAAAGGATTTTTTAAGGAGGCACACAAGATCTGGATGATGCTGATCATGAAAACCAGGAGGTTGGTGCATGTAGACTTTTTCAGTTAGAGAGTCATTTAAAAAGGCGTTCTTTACATCTAACTGATGAACCGACCGACCAAGATTTTGAAATCGCTAAACTCAACACCGTTCTGATTGTAGTCGGTTTAACAACAGGACTGAAGGTATCAAAACAATCAATACCCCGTCGTTGACTTTTTCCATTGGCCACTAGGCGTGCTTTGTAGCGCTCAAGAGAACCATCTGCTTTGTACTTCTTTTTAAACAGCCACATTGACCTGACAACATTAACACCCAGTGGCCTCGGCACAAGTGCCCAAGTCCCATTAGAAATAAGAGCATCATATTCAGCGGTCATTCCCTGTAACCAATTAGGATCACTCAAAGCATAAAGGTGAGACCGAGGTAGCGGGGACTCGGTTGAGACATTAAGATTAAGCCGATTAATTGGTTTAGAAATACCACTTTTGGAGCAGATGGTCATTGGGTGCGAGGGAGTGGAAGGTGGGGCGTCGGCTTGGGTGGCGACGGAAGGGTTGGTGGCAGTGGTGTGAGGCTATGCGACGACAGCAGGAGGGTGGGGGGTAGGAGGGGCGTCGGCAGGAAATGGAGTGGCGGAGGTGAACGATGGTTCAGATGGAGGAGGAGATGAGGTAGGAGTGGTGAGCAGGCGTGAAAGAGGAGAATGGTCATCAAGAAAAGAGTAGTCGGGTGAGGAGGAAGGTGTGGAAGACCCGAAGGGGAAGACAGACTCGTTGAAAACAATGTGTCGTGAGATAATAATCTTACGGGAGGAAAGATCAAGACAACGGTTACCCCGGTGGTGTGCCGGTGTTGTTTGGATATCGCTACCCTTAAAATTAACACAAAAAATATACCTCTGCGCAAGTATACACCTCGGGATACTGTCGTATTGTATCAAGTAATAATGGTACAAGTACCGGATTTATCGTTCCCACAGAGACGGTAGTTAAAGCTTGAAGGTATGAAAAAGTCTGGTTTTTAACAGTTTGATTTCAGAGGGTGATTACAAGAGGGTTTTTGATTAATTAATTTTTTTTGTTTGGTTTGTTGATGAATTTTTGAGAAATACTTTTATAAAAAACGAGTCTGGGATGTAAGGATAAATTAAGACGGAGATAGATAATTAGATAAAAATATATTTTATAACAATAATCGTTGTCTTGGAAAATTAATACTTTTTATAACCTCATTGAGGTTAAGCCGTTTAAATACCGATAGTTAGTTGTCAATTAACTTTAGGGGTATTACCACGAGATATTAAAGATCCAATAATGACAAGTTTATCAACTATTATTATAAAGTCGATACACCTTTTAAATCATGTTATCCATCCCTTTAATCTCAATTTATTGCCTTACACCCCAAACTAAGGGTTTTAGCCTTCCATTAAAAATGGGTTTTTTTATAAAGTATTTTTGACGATAAAGTGCAAACGTATATTAACAAGAATGATTAAACTACGACAATAACTAAGTTAAACGTAAATAATAACGCTAAATATAAATGACAAGAAATTATAAAAACAAGGACAAGTTTACCATTGGTAATCTTGAGAATAATATAAATTATTAAACGGATATGTAAATTTAGGACAAGTTCACCAAGTGCGATCTTGAGATGCATAAACGTAAAAAAGGGACAAGTTTACCATTGGTAATCTTGAGTTAATTAACGAGGACAAGTTTGCCATTGGCATTCTTGAGATACGAAAAGAAAATGTTACGAGTAAAATATAAGATATGTACCAATCCGAGATGAGAGCGTTTACGAACTATGAAAACTAATCTAAAGATCTTGAGATATGATTTTATGATTAAGTGATGGTAACTGAAAATAAAGTTGGTGATGGTGATGGTTGACGTAACGAATAAAAACTAATGAAGGGTGCTTAATGTGTTAACTAAATGATTGAAACTAGCTTAATTTAATCTTAATAAGTAAAAGAGAAATGAAAGAGAGAAAGAAAGAAAGTTACGATGGAGAGAAAATGAAAGAAAGAAAGAAAGAAAAGAATGAAGTAGTAGATGTGTGTGTGTGTGAAATGCATGGGAAATATTCTTATGTCTTACCAACAAGTGCATGAACCTTCAAGATAAGGTGAGCTTATTCCCTGCACATTTCAAGCAAACCCCATCCATCCACTTGTAAAATGTTTATATTAGATTTCTAGATAATTTCTTTCTCCAAATTGTTTCTTACAAGTACTACTCAAAAGAGGAGGAGAAGTAGTCACTTTTTGCATCCATCCATCCCTTGCTATTTATAGCAAAAACTAAAAAGACAACTTAGTGGGCTTGGCTTAATGATTAAGCCAATTCGGTTTGGGCCTTAACCCATGGACCGAATTTGCAAAAAATAAGCCCAATTAACTTGCATTAACATTCTAATTAAGATTAAGCTAATATGATAAAGTTTGACCATACAAAAATTCATTACAAAACAAAATTTACCCACACACGTCGTGGGTCTTCGGCTTGTTCCGGTTCTAACTTGGTCAACTTTTGCTTCCGTGTTTTCCGTTTATATTACCTGAAATTATTATAAGAAGAAAACATAAATAATGGTACAAATTTTAACAATTCGTGACCAAAAATACATTTTTTTCTTTTATTATATAAAGGACATACTAAATACTAGAAAGTGAACTAAAAATCCTAATATAATGCTAAAAATGTTATAAAAGAAAATAAAAGACTCTAAAATGAGATGTAAATCCGGTTAATAAATTAACTTTATCAGCCGGGTAACCGAGGAAGACACACGGGGTTGAGCAGGGAGCTAGTTTATGAGGGGAGGGTATGTGCAGGTAACAAAGACACCCGAAGACACGAAGATTGGTGAAAGACGGTTGTTTATTAAAGAGGCGAGAAAATGGGATATCGTTATTTATTGAGGTGGAGGGTAAGATATTTAGTAGATAAACCGCCATATTCAACGTCTCAACCCAATAAGAGGGTGGAAGATGGGCTTGGAAGAGAAGTGTACGAGTCATGTTGTTAATAGTACGAATCATGCGTTCACTTTTTCCATTTTGTTGGGAGGTTCGGGGGCAGGAGAAGCGGGATTGAATTCCATGGGAATCAAAAAAGGATTTGACGGAGGAGTTGTCAAACTCGCCCCCGTGGTCACATTGAAATGATTTAATTTCACTTCCAAACTGGTTGAGAACATAAGCACGGAAATGTAATAATTTCGAGAAAACATCCGATTTATGGCGTAAAGGATAAATCCATACAAAATGAGAATAATGATCAAGAAATAAAACATAATATTTAATTCCACTGACACTCGTAATAGGAGATGTCCATACATCCGAGTGAACAATATCAAACAAACCAGAAACAACTGAATCAGAAAGACTAAATGGAAGACGTGTGTGTTTGCCAAGTTGACAAGTTTGACACGACATAGACGATGTTCCTTTATTACATGAAATAAGACCATTAGAATCTAGAACTTTGACAACACTTGGGCTAGGATGACCGAGCTGTTGATGACAAATAGACGAACGCGTGGAGACAAATACACGGGGAATGTTGAGGGGGTAAAGTTCACCAGAGCTGTCACACCTGAGAAGAGTTTGGCAGGTCCGGTAATCCTTCAAAAAAAAACAAATTGATAAAATTCAACAGTGCACTGATTATCTTTAGTAAATTTATGGACAGATATAAGGTTTTTAATGATATTTGGGGTAACCAATACATGGTGAAGGTGTAGCGGGCGGAAGGTAGTATGAATGCTAGAGTGACCCGATTGAGTTACTAGAATAGCAGAACCATTACCAACAACAACCGAAGAATAAATATTCTTATTTGAAATGGTCGAGAGTTTACCTGTGTCGGAGGCAAGGTGTGATGTTGCTCCGGTGTCCATGTACCACGAATCATCTACCGGATCGTGGAGAGTAGCAGTGTTGAAAGCTTCTGGAAGACTAGTGGCTTGATCAGTGCTCATCTGAGGAAACCACCCCCATGGAGGGGGCATAGGCAATGGTGAGGCAGCCGCAAATGCTTGTTGCGGCGACGCTGGAGGACCGAGAAGACTCGGTTGTGATTACTGGCGGTGATCATGGCGGCGGCCCTGCTGGCGGGAGTTAGTAGCGGCAACCTGTGGACGGGAAGAAGGTCAGGTCGACGATGGTGGCATTCTATAGGGACAGGGGTAGTACGGACAAGGATAGGGCGGAAAAGTAGGCTGTCCGGTGGCGGCAGACGGCTGACCAACGGCGGCGGCAGCAGGCGATCAGAGGCGCGATTATCGCGTTTGGTGTTGCGAGACTGATTTCTATTACTGTTGGCACCCGAGGATGAGCCGTTGGTGAACAAAACCGTGCAGGAGGAGGAATGATCAACATGGGAAGCTTGAACAATGCGGGGACGAGTGAGTCGTTGTTCTTACAAAAGAAGCATAGATCTAGCCTGCAAGAAATTCGGTGGTGGAGTCCGATGGCGTAGTAACATATCCATGTTCTCATATTTGTCCGAGAGGCCATTGAGAAGATAGGTCAGGCCATTGAGAAGATAGGTCACTACGGTTTTCTCGGACACCGGCGCATCAACGCTGCTAAGGAGATCTGAGAGGGTCTTGATTTTCTAGCAATAGGCGGTGATAGAGAGGTCACCGATGACAATAGATCATTCTCAAGTTCAATGGCCCTGGCTTCTTTATTATCACAAAATAGGTTTTCGAGATTAACCCACACGGCCCGGGCGGACGTGTTCTTCTTGACGATCATTTGAAGAAGATCTTGAGAGATGGTGCCATATAACCAAAGCTTGACAATGGAGTCAAGCTCACGCCATTTGGTATCGGTTGGACCAGACAGTTGAGAAGAGCCGTCGAGATGGCCAAGAACCCTGAAACCAAAGCAATGGGTTTCAAATAATTCGCGCCAAGCATCATTGTTGAGTTTCTCCATATCAACAGTAAGAGGGATATAGGTTTTGATGTTGGTGATTGTTGCAAAAGTATTGATACCCTTAATAATCAACACTAAAATAGACCTCGGCGCAAGTATACACCTTGGAATACTGTCGTATTGTAACAAGTAATAATGGTACAAAGTACCGGATATCGTTCCCACAGAGATGGTGTTTAAAGTTCGTTTTAAGAGTTGAAAAGCTCGATCTTTAACTGTATTGATTTCAGATGATGAAAATAAGAGGATTTGTTGGTAACGCTGAGAAAATACAATTATAAAAAACAAGCCTAGGGTGTAAGGATAAATTGAGATTTGGTTAATAATTGGATAAAAAGATATTTTTATAATGGTAATTGTTGTCTTAGAGATATAATACTTTTTATAACCTCATTAAGGTTAAGACGTTTAAATATCAATAGTTAGTTGTCAATTAACTTTAGGGATATTACCACGAAATATTGTAGATCCAATTATGACAAGTTTGTCAACTACTATTATAAATTCGATACATCTTTTTATTTTATTACTAACGTTTAAATCTCAATTTACGAACTTACACCCCAAACTTAAGGATGTTAGCCTTCCATTAAAAATGGGTTTTTACAAGGTATTTTTGACAAATAATAAAGATGACAAAAATTAACTAAATTAAATGCGAACGAACAATAAACTATGATTATAAAAGCAATTAAAGAAAACGTTAAAGTGCAGAAAATTAATGTGGGACAAGTTTGTGTTAACAAACTTGAATAAGAGATCTAGGACAAGATTACTATTGTATTCTTGAGTAAGAAATCTAGGACAAGGATGTTATTGACAATCTTGAGCAAATGAACTTTGGACAAGTTTATCAGTTATGTTCTTGAAGAAATGTTAGGGACAAGTTTACCGGTGGCAATCTTGAGAAACAATTTTTGGACAAGAACACGTTGAATAATCTTGACGTTTAAGAATTAAAAGGTGCTATAATTAAAGTTTTCTTGAAGAAAATAACGTAACGGACTAAATCAAGTAGCTCGAACCTCAACTTAACGAAATTAGTACTAACTAAATTAATGGCCTAAAGGTCTTGAAGAAATTATGCAATGTAGAAGATGAGAATTCTTGAAACTCGAAACACTTATATATTACTAATCACTTGATCCCACTTGAATTGTAAGGAAAATACTAAGTATATGTGAAATACTTAATAAATGCCTTGCATACAAGATGAAGATGAATGATCATGAGATTACAACTAGATGAAGCTTATAATACTAGATACTAAATTGCAAACTAATCCTTAACTTTCCAATGAAGAAGATGGTTGCTTGTTGTAGTAGTTTATCACTAAAAGATTTTTGCATATATGGTACTATGTGATTTGTAGGAGACAAGAAACTAGATGAGACAAAATGGAGTGAGATGCCAAAATCATGCTTTAGGGAACATGTTTGCTCTCTGCAGTAGCTTCCCTTTTCCCTCCCTTCTTGCTTAGCTTTTCTTCTATGCATGCACTCCTAAAAATGCATACTTTAAGTGCGAGGGAAGTTCTTTTAACTCTAATTCTGGTGCTTGTTCTAAAGATGGGACAAGGGTAGGTCTGTCCTTTGGGTCTAAGGCTTCAAAAGCAGCCACTTCCTGTATTGGTTCTAGATCCTCAACAATAATTTCTTCCTTGCTGTCGGATTCCTCCTTTCCTATCATCATCTCCAAACTTTGTTCTTGGCACAAAGTTTCAATCAAACCTACAGCAAAGCACTCTTCTCTATCATCTGGGTACCTAAGAGAATCAAAGACACTGAAAGTTACTGTTTGGTCATGCACTCTCATGGTTAATTCTCCCTTTTGGACATCAATCAGAGTTCTGCCAGTTGCTAGGAAAGGTCTGCCTAGAATGATGGGGATCTCATGGTCCACTTCACAATCTAAAATGATAAAACCGGCAGGAAAAATGAATTTCTCTACCTGGACTAGGACATCCTCAATCTTGCCTTTTGGATAGGCAATGGACTTATCTGCTAAGGTCAGGGTGACAGTAGTGGGTCTTGCCTCACCTATTCCTAGGGTCTGAAAAATTGATAATGGCATCAAATTTACACTCGCACCAAGATCACATAATGCCTTACCTATCATCTTACCTCCTATGGAACAAGGGATAGTAAAACTACCTGGGTCCTTCAACTTAGGGGGTATTTTGTTAGATATCAACGCACTGCACCCTTCAGTAATGTTCAAAGTTTCATACTCTGTCAGTTTCTTTTTCTTGCTCAAAATATCTTTTAAAAACTTTGCATATGCTGGCATTTGTTCAATAGCTTCAACTAATGGTATGTTGATATGCAATTGTTTAAAAACATCTAAAAACTTTTTAAATTCGTTTAGCTCCTTTTGGTTCCTTAATCTCTATGGATAAGGAATGTAAGGAGGGACAGGTATGGTGGCTATGCTTTTCTGAGGTGCAGGCATGGTGGGTTTAACTGTTGGTTGAGTTTGATTGCCAAGAATTACAACTGGACTATCACCAGTGTGTGACACATCCACAGTAACTTTCTCTTGGGGTTTTTGAACCGGTGGTAAGTCTTTTGTCAAAACAGACTCTGACTTTTTGGGGACACTTGAGGTGGCAATGGGCTCACTTGCGGTTGTGGGCCTAGTGACATCTAAAGTGGGCGGTGGAATTTTAGAGTTCAAAGCAGTGGGATTCTTTTCAGTGTCTGCTTTGATTGGAATTTCTGGATTTGTTTGCTTAACCTCAGGCAAAACTCTTCCGCTTCTCAAGGTGATTGACTTAACATGTTCCTTCCCATCTCTATGTGGTATTTCAGTGTCACTGGGAAGAGTTCCAACAGGCCTTTTTCTTACTTCTAAGGATATCTGTCCTACCTGTGTCTCTAGATTCTTTATGGCTGCCTGAGTTTAGGTCATAAACCCCTTCATCATTGTTTCCAAAGAAACAGATGACTCGGCATTCTGTTTTGGCTTGTTATGGTAGTTAGATTGATTATTTTGAAAGTGGCCCTGTTGGTTGTTGCGGTTTCCTTGGTTTGGATTAAAATTTGATGGTCTTTGATTTTGAAAAGAGGGTTGCCCTTGGTTGTGAAATTCAGACTGTCCTTGTGAGTTTTGTGCTGGGGGATTTAAAGCTGGACTGTGCCATGAATAATTCGGATGATGTCTCCATCCGGGATTATATGTTTGAGAAAACGGTCCAGTTTTATTTACGAAATTAACTTGTTCTGGATTTCCCGGGCAGTTTGCAAACGAGTGTCCTTCACCACAGTATACGCATTGTACTGCTTGGGGATTGGATTGTAGAGACATAACATCAGATCTAACTTGTTGTCCAGTGGACATGTTTGAAATTAGTTTAGTGAGTTGTGCTGTTAAAGCTGTAACAACATCTATCTCTGTTCCTCCAGTGGCCTTTTTCAGTGGCACAGACCGTGGGTCAGACCATTGTCCGTTGTTGTTGGAAATCTTTTCAAGTATTTCGATCCCCTCGTTGTAGGTACAAGTTGTGAATGCTCCGCCTGCAGTAGCATCTAGCATAGATTTTGCAGTGGCATTTAAGCCACCATAAAAGGTTTCTAGCTGTATGCAGTACGGAATGCCATGATGAGGACATTTTCTCAATAGCTCCTTGTACCTATCCCAAGCATCAGGAACCGCTTCATCGTCCAACTGTTTAAAAGTGCAAATCTCATTTCTGGACTTAGCGTTCCTTGTGGGAGGAAAATATTTTTTTAGAAACTTTTCTGCCATTTGATTCCAAGTGATTACAGAGTCTGGCTTCAAAGAATTATACCATGCTCTTGCTCTATCCCTCAATGAAAATGGAAAAAGTTTTAATCTCAAAGCATCGTCTGAGACCATAGGGATAAGGAAAGAGTCTGTAATTTCCATAAATGACCGTAGATGAGAATGAGGATCCTCTGATGGTAGTCCCGCGAACTGACCATTGGCTTGCAACATTGTGAACATTATGGGTTTTAAAGAAAAATGAGTGGCGTCAAGATTAGGTCTACGTATTCCTGTGTGTAGCTGTGCTAAATTTGGAATAGCGTAAGACATAATGGCACCATCTCTTACATTTGCAAGTCTAAAAATATTTTGTTCCTCATTATCACCGTAATCTCTTTGTGGATTATCATGGTATGGTTGATTGTTACCAGGCTGATTGTTTCTCTGAGGAATAGCTCCACCAATTTCTGGGGGATTATTTCTTGGAGGAACAACTTTGTTATGAACTGGCGGATTGTTTCTTTGAGGAATAACTCCACCATGAACTTGCGGATTGTTCAACGGTGGAATAATTCCTTCGTTCCTTGGTGGCCTATTTATTGGTGGAACAGGACCGACATTTTGTTGTGGTATGGCTCCTTGGTTTCTGAGAATACCCCCATAGGCATTGTTGTTATTATTGTTCCTAACATCGTTAACGGGATTTCCGTTAGCGTTGTTACGATCAATATTCATTCTGCGAATATTCTCACGATTATTTTGAAAATTAGCATTGGGATTGCCATTTATATTGTTAACAAACTCATTGAAGGAACCATCTTCATTATTGGTGCCAGTACCAAAGTTGCGAAAATAGTGATTGACGGGTTGTCCAACAACTATATTCGGAACATCTGGAATGTTGGCATTAATGAAAATGCCTTCTTCCTCATAATTTTCAAGACCTGGAAGTTCATTCATAAATTGTTCATATAAAGGTCCAGCGTTTCCTTCGGGGTGATCTTCAGTATCCGTGACATAGTCCTCGTCAGACATCGTGGAAGACGGCAAAGATGGTGATATTTGTTCGATTCTTCTACGTTGCCTGTGGTTTTGATTATTTCTGGATTCTGAAGCAAATAACCGACGGGACAGTCTAAGCATGAACTATTTTTGTGTTTTTCTTAAAATTGGTGGTAAAAAAACTATTTTTGGTTTTTCTTTAAAAATGTGGTAGAAAAATCAACCTTATAAAAATCGAGTCTTTCAAAAGCTTTAAACTTTAGCTTACCATCCCCGGCAGCGGCGCCAAAAACTTGTTGCAAAAGTACTGCTACCCTTAATAATCAACATTAAAATAGACCTCGGCGCAAGTAGACACCTTGGAATACTGTCGTATTGTAACAAGTAATAATGGTACAAAGTACCGGATATCGTTCCCACAGAGATGGTGTTTAAAGTTCGTTTTAAGAGTTGAAAAGCTCGATCTTTAACTGTATTGATTTCAGATGATGAAAATAAGAGGATTTTTGTTGATTAACTAAAATTGGTTGGTTGGTAACGCTGAGAAAATACAATTATAAAAAACAAGCCTAGGGTGTAAGGATAAATTGAGATTTGGTTAATAATTGGATAAAAAGATATTTTTATAATGGTAATTGTTGTCTTAGAGATATAATACTTTTTATAACCTCATTAAGGTTAAGACGTTTAAATATCAATAGTTAGTTGTCAATTAACTTTAGGGATATTACCACGAAATATCGTAGATCCAATTATGACAAGTTTGTCAACTACTATTATAAATTCGATATATCTTTTTATTTTATTACTAACGTTTAAATCTCAATTTACGAACTTACACCCCAAACTTAAGGGTGTTAGCCTTCCATTAAAAATGGGTTTTTACAAGGTATTTTTGACAAATAATAAAGATGACAAAAATTACCTAAATTAAATGCGAACGAATAATAAACTATGATTATAAAAGCAATTAAAGAAAACGTTAAAGTGCAGAAAATTAATGTGGGACAAGTTTGTGTTAACAAACTTGAATAAGAGATCTAGGACAAGGATGTTATTGACAATCTTGAGCAAATGAACTTTGGACAAGTTTATCAGTTATGTTCTTGAAGAAATGTTAGGGACAAGTTTACCGGTGGCAATATTGAGAAACAATTTTTGGACAAGAACACGTTGAATAATCTTGACGTTTAAGAATTAAAAGGTGCTATAATTAAAGTTTTCTTGAAGAAAATAACGTAACGGACTAAATCAAGTAGCTCGAACCTCAACTTAACGAAATTAGTACTAACTAAATTAATGGCCTAAAGGTCTTGAAGAAATTATGCAATGTAGAAGATGAGAATTCTTGAAACTCAAAACACTTATATATTACTAATCACTTGATCCCACTTGAATTGTAAGGAAAATACTAAGTATATGTGAAATACTTAATAAATGCCTTGCATACAAGACGAAGATGAATGATCATGAGATTACAACTAGATGAAGCTTATAATACTAGATACTAAATTGCAAACTAATCCTTAACTTTCCAATGAAGAAGATGGTTGCTTGTTGTAGTAGTTTATCACTAAAAGATTTTTGCATATATGGTACTATGTGATTTGTAGGAGACAAGAAACTAGATGAGACAAAATGGAGTGAGATGCCAAAATCATGCTTTAGGGAACATGTTTGCTCTCTTCAGTAGCTTCCCTTTTCCCTCCCTTCTTGCTTAGCTTTTCTTCTATGCATGCACTCCTATTTATAGTCAAACTCATCAAGCTATGGCTTGATGGTTTAAGCAAAATAGAGAATTGGGCTGCCCTTTTCCATGGGCCGACTTCTGTTTGGGCCGAGAATTGGTTGGGCCAAGAACTGCTTTGGGCCGCAAATTGGTTGGGCCGAGAATTAGTCTTCTTCCTACAATTAATTAGTCCTAAACAACATATACATCTTAGAGTTTTTGCCAAGAGTTTGGATAAAAAAAACGAGTTTACAACAAGAGTATTTAAAAACCCCCAAACAGACTTGGGTCTTCGTTTCTTCTTTGATAAAAACTTTCCAACTCTTTATTTAATGACAAACCTCTTGCTCCAATTCTTTCCTGCACAAATATCACAAAACATGAGTAATGGCTTTTGATTTTATTTGCTTTGTTAGCCTAAAGTTCAATATATTGTGACACTTGCCGCTGCTGCTAACATCCTACAATTTTTTTATATAGTTCTATAATTATATTACTTATTCTAATAAAAAGGTAGAAAGAAAAGAAAATAAGACGTAAATACGGGTAAACAGATTACCCGTATCAAACATCTCCAAACTTAAACCATTGCTTGTCCCCAAGCAATAAGTCTAAAAAAAAATAAAAAGAAAGGAAATTTCAACAACACACGGTTATGCTTCGGTTCCATGTTTTGAGTTACCCGCTGATGACCTCTATTCATAAGGTACCAAAATTTTGGTCAAAAGAAATCATTCGATCATTTTCCCGCATTCATCCCTCCATGGTATGCACAGATTTAAGTAAAAAAAAAATTACACAACCAAGTGTGTACTGCACTAAGGCTGTCTTTCTCTTCCAGTCTCACACTTTTCCTGGTGGGTTTTTCTGTTGTTAAGTTTTTATTGTGAGAAGAGGTAACTATACTTGAGAAATCTCCTAAAAGATATGTATGCATTTGTGAGTTGAAGCTATGCTTCTTTGAGTGTGTTTATGCATACCTTATAGCTTTTTGGAACCAGAAAGTGAGGTCCATGCGTGTATTAGTGAAGCTATGCTTCTTTGAATGTTGTATACTTGCATGTCTTTATGTATATGCCCTCGAAAAATATATTTTTGAAAATTTTCGTGCAAAACATAATTTCAGAGAATGGAGTGTTTGACTGTGTATATATCGAACAATTTGTATCGTGATGTTCTATCTAGATACAAATTTCCTCATCTCCAAACTTGAAGACCTCAATGTCCTCATTGAGCTTAAAACTGAAACCCTATCTTTTAATTAAACAGTTGGTGTGCAAAAGATCTCAACTTACAAATGTGCATACTGGTTTGGACACTGAACAGTGAGGCCATGGTTAAATGCTTTTGACCAAAATTTGGAATCATTTTTGGAAACAAAGAATGGAACAGAAGTGGTCCCCTTGTGCTAAAGACTTTCCCTTTTTTGTGACCCCAAACAGCAAAACATCAAAGCACATGCATGACTTTCTACCTACTTAATTGACACCAATCAAGTTACCCAGCTAAGCCTTCATGCATGCAAAAACACAGTTAAACTAAAAACATCACTACAGGATGTTTAAAATATACTAGGCTATATATATATATATATAACAAGAAACAAGAGTTTTAGGAATGCCGTCGACCTACTCCCATGGAGCAGGTTCATCGCCAAACCAATCCTGCAGAAAGTCCATCACATCATTTACCAATTCTTCCTGGGCAGCCATACCTTCCTGGGCAGCCATACCCTCCTAGGCATCATCGTTCTGTATTATTTCAACCGGCATGACCATCTCTTGTTCCCTCTCGTTCTGGGCTCGTTGTGCTATCCCAATTGCTAACTCCAGAGCCATTTCCAATCCTGCAATGACATCATCTTTTTCCACCAACCGAATCCCCAATTCGGTAATTGTTTCAAGGTTCTCAGTGACCTGTTTCTGCAGCTTACATATCTTGCCCAACATCTGATTCTGTATAGCTTGCTCCGCATTTTCTACTGCCTGCCTTTTTACTAGTTCCTGATGAGCTTTCCACTTTCTAAACTCGGATATCTTCATAGTCATTTCCTTGGGTGCCTTTTTCTTGGGAGGCTCCCCTGAAACTCCTCCTTCCTCCTGCACAATCATTAATTCTTTTCCTTTTTCTGGACATTTTCTTTTTCTGGGTGAGCACCTGTTTTGACCGCCCCTTTTTCTATGGTTCAAACGGTAAGGGTTTTCGAGTCGTGATAGCTGATCCAACAGTTGGATCTGCTCTAGTGTTGGGACTGGTTTTGGACAAACTAGGAGTCCGTTTTTCCTGTGCAACCCTGTGTTTGTTGGGGGGTTTTGTGCCCTATTACTGATTTCAAGGGCATAGGGACCACTGTTGTGCAAGATCGGTTTCAAGAAACCGTTTCTGTCTGAAAAGGTTAGTGGGGTCTCCTTCTGAAGCCTATGGTTTTGTCTTAATCTTGCAGAGGGGTTGATTGTTAACCCGAGGAACAGTTTCTTTTCATCCGGGTTTAGTTCAGGTGGTAGTAACTCAAACACGGAAAGTGGTGGTGTTTTAGTACCTGACGTTGATCCGTATTCGAATTGAGACGTGGGGAGGGATAGCGGATCGAGCATGGGTTCCTTACCCTTATCCATTGGTGGCTGGTTTAAATCGAAGACTTGCCTCCTGTCCCCCGTGCAACTGCTGGTATTGGTGTAGGTGGTTGTTACCGGTTGTTCGAATGTAGCCGGCGGCTGAGGTGTCGGCGACGGTGGTGTTGGTATCGGTGGAGTCGGCGACGGTGGTGTTGGTACCGCAGATATCGGTTGCTGCATGGTGGTGGTGGTGGTGATCGATAGTGGTATATTGTTGTCGCCGGCGTCCAATGGTGGCTGATACTCGATGATGATCAACGGCGAACCCAAGGTTTCCTCTGCTGGTGATTGTGAATCGGCGGTGGAGTTTCTTCCAAATGCTCGAGTATCATTGTGGCAAAGTCAAGAAGAGGGTTTTCTGGAAGGGGGATTTTTTCTGCTGTTTTTCTCGAGGTGGAAGGCGAACAGCCTAGAAGAGATATGTCAAGGCCGGCTAATGATGGATCGAAAATGATGGCTTTTTTCTTTTTTCGTGCAGATCTCCTTAGATTTGCATTTATTGCAGGAGTTATTGTGGTTTTCTGACTTGGTTTGAGTTGAAGTCGGCTGCTTTTCCGGCGAGGGGGGGTCTTCTCCGATGGGCTCATTTTTGCAAGTGAGAAATGTGGAGAGGAGTGTATATAAAAGAAGCTTCCTTTCTGCAGAGTCTCAGATGAATAGTGTCTTCATTGGTATGTGATGTCTTCTTTTGTGTATACGAGGTACCCATTCGCCGGCGAAATGGAGGATTTGGGTGGATTTTTTTTTCTGCATGAATTCCTGTATTATGGCAGATGGCAGACTTCATTAAATGCATAACTGAGTTGGCAACATTATCCAGATACTTGAGCTGTTATTTAACAAATATGTACTGTGTTAATAAATTTTCCACTCAAGCTATCTTTTACCCAAAAACCAAGAATCAACCTTATAAGATCCATAGTACGATTCAGCCAATTTGTCTTTCTCTTGGGCCATATTTTCTCAAGATTTAAGTCCTTAGGGTATTACCAAAACCCAGTTCTTGTTTATAACTAATGGACTATATGTTACCTAATTTTAAAAAGTTAAGTAAATCACTAATTTAACTAATCTAAAAGATCCAAAATTTCTGATTTTAAACATCATTTAGGAAATTAGAAATTTGAAAATTTTAAACAATTTAAATTTCCTCATGATTAGAAAATAACTTATTGGAATATTTCTAAAATTCTAATTAAAGAATTTTTTTAAGAGAAATAAAAAAATGAGTTATTTTAAATGATGGTGAAATAAAAATTGTGTGTGATTAACCTATTTATTTGAGAAAAAAAAACAACTTATATCTAACTGTACAGGGGTGTTGCTGTCCTTCTTTAAGTGACAAAATTTACAACCCCGAAGGGTTGATCCACCATGTCTGCGGAGTTAAGAAAAGGTTTTACACGTTGACCGTTGACCTTGAAAGTGTTTCCCTTTTCGGGGTCCAACAGATCTACAACACCATAGGGGTAGACTTTGGAAAATCGTGTATGGTCCGGTCCAACGGGAATTCAACTTACCAGGGAACAGTTTTAATCTAGAATTGAATAACAGAACCTGCTGGCCTTCAAATAAATCCTTAGGATTGCCATTTTTTTGTATTTTCTTTGTACAGTTTGGCATTTTCATAGGCATGATGCCTATGTTCTTCCAGCTCGTTTAATTGCAGGAATCTTTTCCTTCCTGCTTCATCCAATTGCATATTTAATTCCTTCAGAGCCCAGTATGCCTTGTGCTCTAATTCTAACGGTAGATGACATGCCTTTCCGTAAACCAACTTGTAAGGAGACATTCCTATGGGTGTCTTGTAAGCAGTTCTGTAGGCCCATAAGGCCTCATCCAATTTGGATGCCCAATCCTTTCGGTGGGGTTTCACTACCTTGGCTAGAATTCCTTTTATCTCCCTATTGGACAATTCGGCAAGTCCATTGGTCTGAGGATGGTAGGCGGTTGCTACCCTATGCTTGATGCCATATTTTTCCAAGGTCTCATCTAACAGATTGTTAATGAAATGAGTTCCTTCATCGCTGATCAGGGCCCGCGGTGTGCCAAATCTGCTAAAAATGTTTCGATGAAGGAACTTGATAACAGTTTTAGCATCATTGGAATGGCAAGCCGTGGCTTCCAACCATTTTGACACATAATCAATCGCTACCAATATATAAGTGCAGTTATTGGAGACGGGAAAGGGGCCCATGAAATCAATGCCCCAGACATCAAATAATTCTACTTCTAATATTCCATTCAGAGGCATTTCGTTGCGCTGCGAGATGTTCCCGCTCCGTTGGCATTCATTGCACGATCTGACAAAATCTTGAGCATCTTTATGCATACTGGGCCAGAAAAATCCTGATTGTAATATCTTTGCGGCTGTTCTGCTTCCTCCAAAATGACCTCCGCAAGGTCCTGAGTGGCAATGTTCCAAAATTGAGCTGACTTCTTCCTTTGGCACACACCTCCTAATCATCTGATCTGCACATATTTTAAATAAAAACGGGTCATCCCACAAAAACTTCTTTGAGTCGAATATTAATTTTCTCTTTTCTTGTTTGTTTAACTCTTTTGGGATGACACCACATGCCAAAAAATTCACAATGTCTGCAAACCACGGGGTGGTTTTGACAGACAAAATCCTTTCGTCAGGAAACACTTCACATATCTCTTCACTCGGTCGGGGTTTGGTCTGTTCTTCTAGCCTAGACAGGTCGTCAGCTACCTGGTTTTCTGTGCCTTTCCTGTCAATGATTTCAAGATCAAACTCTTGCAAAAGCAAGACCCACCTGATTAGCCGTGGTTTTGCATCTTTTTTTGAAATTAAATATTTAATTGCAGCGTGATCAGTATGAACGATAACTTTGGTGCCAATTAAATATGATCGAAATTTTTCGAATGCAAAAACCACTGCTAATAATTCTTTCTCTGTGGTGGTATAGTTGATCTGGGCGTCATTTAAGGTTCTACTTGCGTAGTAGGCAGGGTGGAAGATTTTTCCTTTCTTCTGACCTAAAACTGCTCCTACCGCCCAGTCACTTGCATCACACATAATCTCAAATGGTAAAGTCCAATCCGGTGTAACCACTACAGCTGCTGTGACCAAGGCTTCTTTTAGAACTTTAAAAGCTTTTGCACAGTCTTCATTAAAATTGAAGACTTGGTCATTTTGTAGAAGTATACAAAGAGGTTTTGATATTTTCGAAAAATCCTTGATGAATCTTCTATAAAAACCTGCATGACCCAAAAAACTCCTTATTCCCTTCACTGTGGTTGGTTGAGGAACTTTTTCAATCACCTCTAGCTTGGCCTTAGCAACTTCTATGCCTCTTTTAGATATGAGATGCCCTAGCACAATTCCTTCTTTTACCATGAAATGACATTTTTCCCAATTTAGAACTAAATCTGTCTCTTCACACCATATAAGACTTTTTTCCAAGTTTTTTAAACACATGTCATATGATGATCAGTAAACAGAAAAGTCATCCATGAATATTTCCATGGAGGTTTCCAACATGTTGGAAAAGATGGACATCATACATCGTTGGAATGTAGCAGGGGCATTGCATAGTCCAAAAGGCATTCTTCTGAAAGCAAAGGTTCCATAAGGGCATGTAAAGGTGGTCTTCTCTTGGTCATTAGGGGCTATAGCTATCTGATTGTACCTAGAGTATCCATCCAGAAAACAATAAAAAAAATTTCCAGCTAACCTATCCAACATATGGTCAATAAATGGTAGAGGAAAATGGTCTTTTTGGGTGGCTTTGATAAGCTTCCTATAATCCATACAGATCCTCCAACCTGTTACTCACCTAGTTGGGATAAGCTCATTTTTGTCATTAGGTACTACAGTGACTCCGCCTTTCTTTGGTACACATTGTACTGGGCTGACACAAGTACTACTGGTAATAGGATAGATTATCCCAGCATCTAACCATTTAAGAATTTCTTTCTTTACCACCTCCTTCATTGCAGGATTGAGCCTTCGTTGAGGTTCAACTGAAGTGAAGGTTTTATCTTCTAAAATGATTTTATGCTGACAAATTGTAGGGCTTATGCCCTTTAAATCTGCAATGGTCCATCCTAGAGCTTTGGTATGAGATTTCAGCATGGTGATTAATTTCTCCTCCTGATCCTTCTCCAGCGATGACGAGATAATGACTGGCAACTTTCCTGACTCTCCTAAAAATGCATACTTTAAGTGCGAGGGAAGTTGTTTTAACTCTAATTCTGGTGCTTGTTCTAAAGATGGGACAAGGGTAGGTCTGTCCTTTGGGTCTAAGGCTTCAAAAGCAGCCACTTCCTGTATTGGTTCTAGATCCTCAACAATAATTTCTTCCTTGCTGTCGGATTCCTCCTTTCCTATCATCATCTCCAAACTTTGTTCTTGGCACAAAGTTTCAATCAAACCTACAGCAAAGCACTCTTCTCTATCATCTGGGTACCTAAGAGAATCAAAGACACTGAAAGTTACTGTTTGGTCATGCACTCTCATGGTTAATTCTCCCTTTTGGACAACAATCAGAGTTCTGCCAGTTGCTAGGAAAGGTCTGCCTAGAATGATGGGGATCTCATGGTCCACTTCACAATCTAAAATGATAAAATCAGCAGGAAAAATGAATTTCTCTACCTGGACTAGGACATCCTCAATCTTGCCTTTTGGATAGGCAATGGACTTATCTGCTAAGGTCAGGGTGACAGTAGTGGGTCTTGCCTCACCTATTCCTAGGGTCTGAAAAATTGATAATGGCATCAAATTTACACTCGCACCAAGATCACATAATGCCTTACCTATCATCTTACCTCCTATGGAACAAGGGATAGTAAAACTACCTGGGTCCTTCAACTTAGGGGGTATTTTGTTAGATATCAACGCACTGCACCCTTCAGTCATGTTCACAGTTTCATACTCTGTCAGTTTCTTTTTCTTGCTCAAAATATCTTTTAAAAACTTTGCATATGCTGGCATTTGTTCAATAGCTTCAACTAATGGTATGTTGATATGCAATTGTTTAAAAACATCTAAAAACTTTTTAAATTCGTTTTGCTCCTTTTGGTTCCTTAATCTCTATGGATAAGGAATGTAAGGAGGGACAGGTATGGTGGCTATGCTTTTCTGAGGTGCAGGCATGGTGGGTTTAACTGTTGGTTGAGTTTGATTGCCAAGAATTACAACTGGACTATCACCAGTGTGTGACACATCCACATTAACTTTCTCTTGGGGTTTTTGAACCGGTGGTAAGTCTTTTGTCAAAACAGACTCTGACTTTTTGGGGACACTTGAGGTGGCAATGGGCTCACTTGCGGTTGTGGGCCTAGTGACATCTGAAGTGGGCGGTGGAATTTTAGAGTTCAAAGCAGTGGGATTCTTTTCAGTGTCTGCTTTGATTGGAATTTCTGGATTTGTTTGCTTAACCTCAGGCAAAACTCTTCCGCTTCTCAAGGTGATTGACTTAACATGTTCCTTCCCATCTCTATGTGGTATTTCAGTGTCACTGGGAAGAGTTCCAACAGGCCTTTTTCTTACTTCTAAGGATATCTGTCCTACCTGTGTCTCTAGATTCTTTATGGCTGCCTGAGTTTGGGTCATAAACCCCTTCATCATTGTTTCCAAAGAAACAGATGACTCGGCATTCTGTTTTGGCTTGTTTTGGTAGTTAGACTGATTATTTTGAAAGTGGCCCTGTTGGTTGTTGCGGTTTCCTTGGTTTGGATTAAAATTTGATGGTCTTTGATTTTGAAAAGAGGGTTGCCCTTGGTTGTGAAATTCAGACTGTCCTTGTGAGTTTTGTGCTGGGGGATTTAAAGCTGGACTGTGCCATGAAAAATTCGGATGTTGTCTCCATCCGGGATTATATGTTTGAGAAAACGGTCCAGTTTTATTTACGAAATTAACTTGTTCTGGATTTCCCGGGCAGTTTTCAAACGAGTGTCCTTCACCACAGTATACGCATTGTACTGCTTGGGCATTGGATTGTAAAGACATAACATCAGATCTCACTTGTTGTCCAGTGGACATGTTTGAAATTAGTTTAGTGAGTTGTGCTGTTAAAGCTGTAACAGCATCTATCTCTGTTCCTCCAGTGGCCTTTTTCAGTGGCACAGACCGTGGGGGTCAGACCATTGTCCGTTGTTGTTGGAAATCTTTTCAAGTATTTCGATCCCCTCGTTGTAGGTACAAGTTGTGAATGCTCCGCCTGCAGTAGCATCTAGCATAGATTTTGCAGTGGCATTTAAGCCACCATAAAAGGTTTCTAGCTGTATGCAGTACGGAATGCCATGATGAGGACATTTTCTCAATAGCTCCTTGTACCTATCCCAAGCATCAGGAACCGCTTCATCGTCCAACTGTTTAAAAGTGCGAATCTCATTTCTGGACTTAGCGTTCCTTGTGGGAGGAAAATATTTTTTTAGAAACTTTTCTG
This sequence comes from Silybum marianum, assembly GCA_036898165.1. Classification (NCBI taxonomy): domain Eukaryota; kingdom Viridiplantae; phylum Streptophyta; class Magnoliopsida; order Asterales; family Asteraceae; genus Silybum; species Silybum marianum. The sequence goes on along the minus strand of CM072533.1, from coordinate 31,870,455 downwards.
CCATTTGATTCCAAGTGGTTACAGAGTCTGGCTTCAAAGAATTATACCATGCTCTTGCTCTATCCCTCAATGAAAATGGAAAAAGTTTTAATCTCAAAGCATCGTCTGAGACCATAGGGATAAGGAAAGAGTCTGTAATTTCCATAAATGACCGTAGATGAGAATGAGGATCCTCTGATGGTAGTCCCGCGAACTGACCATTGGCTTGCAACATTGTGAACATTATGGGTTTTAAAGAAAAATGAGTGGCGTCAATATTAGGTCTACGTATTCCTGTGTGTAGCTGTGCTAAATTTGGAATAGCGTAAGACATAATGGCACCATCTCTTACATTTGCAAGTCTAAAAATATTTTATTCCTCATTATCACCGTAATCTCTTTGTGGATTATCATGGTATGGTTGATTGTTACCAGGCTGATTGTTTCTCTGAAGAATAGCTCCACCAATTTCTGGGGGATTATTTCTTGGAGGAACAACTTTGTTATGAACTGGCGGATTGTTTCTTTGAGGAATAACTCCACCATGAACTTGCGGATTGTTCAACGGTGGAATAATTTCTTCGTTCCTTGGTGGCCTATTTATTGGTGGAACAGGACCGACATTTTGTTGTGGTATGGCTCCTTGGTTTCTGAGAATACCCCCATAGGCATTGTTGTTGTTATTGTTCCTAACATCGTTAACGGGATTTCCGTTAGCGTTGTTACGATCAATATTCATTCTGCGAATATTCTCACGATTATTTTGAAAATTAGCATTGGGATTGCCATTTATATTGTTAACAAACTCATTGAAGGGACCATCTTCATTATTGGTGCCAGTACCAAAGTTGCGAAAATAGTGATTGACGGGTTGTCCAACAACTATATTCGGAACATCTGGAATGTTGGCATTAATGAAAATGCCTTCTTCCTCGTAATTTTCAAGACTTGGAAGTTCATTCATAAATTGTTCATATAAAGGTCCAGCATTTCCTTCGGGGTGATCTTCAGTATCCGTGACATAGTCCTCGTCAGACATCGTGGAAGACGGCAAAGATGGTGATCTTTGTTCGATTCTTCTACGTTGCCTGTGGTTTTGATTATTTCTGGATACTGAAGCAAATAACCGACAGGACAGTCCAAGCATGAACTATTTTTGTGTTTTTCTTAAAATTGGTGGTAAAAAAACTATTTTTGGTTTTTCTTTAAAAATGTAGTAGAAAAATCAACCTTATAAAAATCGAGTCTTTCAAAAGCTTTAAACTTTAGCTTACCATCCCCGGCAGCGGCGCCAAAAACTTGTTGCAAAAGTATTGCTACCCTTAATAATCAACACTAAAATAGACCTCGGCGCAAGTATACACCTTGGAATACTGTCGTATTGTAACAAGTAATAATGGTACAAAGTACCGGATATCGTTCCCACAGAGATGGTGTTTAAAGTTCGTTTTAAGAGTTGAAAAGCTCGATCTTTAACTGTATTGATTTCAGATGATGAAAATAAGAGGATTTTTGTTGATTAACTAAAATTGGTTGGTTGGTAACGCTAAGAAAATACAATTATAAAAAACAAGCCTAGGGTGTAAGGATAAATTGAGATTTGGTTAATAATTGGATAAAAAGATATTTTTATAATGGTAATTGTTGTCTTAGAGATATAATACTTTTTATAACCTCATTAAGGTTAAGACGTTTAAATATCAATAGTTAGTTGTCAATTAACTTTAGGGATATTACCACGAAATATTGTAGATCCAATTATGACAAGTTTGTCAACTACTATTATAAATTCGATACATCTTTTTATTTTATTACTAACGTTTAAATCTCAATTTACGAACTTACACCCCAAACTTAAGGGTGTTAGCTTTCCATTAAAAATGGGTTTTTACAAGGTATTTTTGACAAATAATAAAGATGACAAAAATTAACTAAATTAAATGCGAACGAACAATAAACTATGATTATAAAAGCAATTAAAGAAAACGTTAAAGTGCAGAAAATTTATGTGGGACAAGTTTGTGTTAACAAACTTGAATAAGAGATCTAGGACAAGATTACTATTGTATTCTTGAGTAAGAAATCTAGGACAAGGATGTTATTGACAATCTTGAGCAAATGAACTTTGGACAAGTTTATCAGTTATGTTCTTGAAGAAATGTTAGGGACAAGTTTACCGGTGGCAATCTTGAGAAACAATTTTTTGGACAAGAACACATTGAATAATCTTGACGTTTAAGAATTAAAAGGTGCTATAATTAAAGTTTTCTTGAAGAAAATAACGTAACGGACTAAATCAAGTAGCTCGAACCTCAACTTAACGAAATTAGTACTAACTAAATTAATGGCCTAAAGGTCTTGAAGAAATTATGCAATGTAGAAGATGAGAATTCTTGAAACTCAAAACACTTATATATTACTAATCACTTGATCCCACTTGAATTGTAAGGAAAATACTAAGTATATGTGAAATACTTAATAAATTCCTTGCATACAAGATGAAGATGAATGATTATGAGATTACAACTAGATGAAGCTTATAATACTAGATACTAAATTGCAAACTAATCCTTAACTTTCCAATGAAGAAGATGGTTGCTTGTTGTAGTAGTTTATCACTAAAAGATTTTTGCATATATGGTACTATGTGATTTGTAGGAGACAAGAAACTAGATGAGACAAAATGGAGTGAGATGCCAAAATCATGCTTTAGGGAACATGTTTGCTCTCTGCAGTAGCTTCCCTTTTCCCTCCCTTCTTGCTTAGCTTTTCTTCTATGCATGCACTCCTATTTATAGTCAAACTCATCAAGCTATGGATTGATGGTTTAAGCAAAATAGAGAATTGGGCTGCCCTTTTCCATGGGCCGACTTCTGTTTGGGCCGAGAATTGGTTGGGCCAAGAACTGCTTTGGGCCGCGAATTGGTTGGGCCGAGAATTGGTTGGGCCGAGAATTAGTCTTCTTCCTACAATTAATTAATCCTAAACAACATATACATCTTAGAGTTTTTGCCAAGAGTTTGGATAAAAAAAAACGAGTTTACAACAAAAGTATTTAAAAACCCCCAAACAGACTTGGGTCTTCGTTTCTTCTTTGATAAAAACTTTCCAACTCTTTATTTAATGGCAAACCTCTTGCTCCAATTCTTTCCTGCACAAATATCACAAAACATGAGTAATGGCTTTTGATTTTATTTGCTTTGTTAGCCTAAAGTTCAATATTTTGTGACACTTGCCGCTGATGCTAACATCCTACAATTTATATATATATATATATAGTTCTATAATTATATTACTTATTCTAATAAAAAGGTAGAAAGAAAATAAAATAAGACGTAAATACGGGTAAACAGATTACCCGTATCAGTGATGCCATAGGATTTTTCCGAGTTTGGAAGAAGAAGAGGAGGAGGAGCCGGTCAAAATGAGGATCGAATGGGAGAAGAAGAGAAGAGAAGAGAAGGGAGCGGATTAGGGAGCGACGGCGAGGCTGCCGGAGATGGCGGCGGCGGCGGAGAGAGGAGTCGAAAGAAAAAAGAGAATTAGGGTCGGCTAGAGAGAACAAAACATTAGGGCCGGCTAGAGAGAAAGCTCTGATACCAAGTGAGATAATATTTTCCCGCATGGAGGCAATTCTCATTAAATGAATATAAATAATGTTACAAGGAAACATGGGCCTAAACAATACAAAAGGGTCGGGCTAATTATCTAAATACATACAAACATATATACACTAATACCCAAGTGTAGCAAGAATACCCACAAAGAATGGATCAAAGAGACTAGAGAAAAACTCAAGGATTTAAGAATGCTTGAGAGGGACACTTGATTTAGGAGCGATGAATCTCTATTTATAATGGTAAGTAACTTAGGGCCAAAGTTAGGATTTTAGAGAAAAGCCTAAAGGCTTTTACCAAGCCCCTGGTTCATCTTTCAAAGAATAACCAATCAGCCCCTGCACTTTTAATTGGCACCGATTAATTCTAAATTAATTCCAATTAATTTCATAAATTTTCCATAATAATTTCTAATTAATTATTATTAAATAATAATTAATAAACTATTTATCTCTTTCTCTTAAATATTCTAATAACCCTTGGACAATGAGGGCAACCCAAAAAGGAACTTGCTATTAATGGAGAGTCATGAGTAATTAGTTATGACTTTGGACACCCATTCCAACAGTCTCCCACTTGGACAAGTCATTAACTACTATTAGTCATAAACTAACCAAACAATCAGTAGAAAGTGCTTTCTTAGCAACTACCGAGCTCTGATTCAGAGACAGCCCTAGATAAGTGATCAACTTATTCCTCCGTTTTTCAAGATATCGTATAAACTGAGTTATGGACATGAATCAATCTCAAGTTCAAGATTGTTTCCCGGTCTCCGATCTATGAGGCTTCATTAAACTATAGAATTGAACACATCAATCTAGTCCAGGTTGGGGCCAACATTATAATGTCGTCATCAAATCACCGAGAGGCCCACAAATATCGCTTTTCATTAACATGCAAAAGGAACGAATAAATTTTGACTACATAATCTAAATCTAATCTTCAAATTATACATGACAGTATCTTTTATAACTTCTAGTTACGGTAGCGTTTAGATGTACCAATGCACAACCGAATCATAAATTTAAACTCATGCATCTCCATTTAAAGAATAACAAATATTATCATCTTAGAATTACTTGTGATTTTAATCCATGAAGTAATCTCTAAGTGCAGGTTTCTCTAATATCTAAATCTCTATTTAAGTACTCATGAGCATTACATGCATCTCTATGCTATGTATTTCTCTATAGACATCAACTAACACTCCATGATAGTCTTAAATCAATACTTACTTCCAAGAGTATGACCGACTGTAGAGGTTTGAATATTCAACCGCATTCTCATGTTATGTTTATCTCTATAAACATCGACTTAATACTCGGGAAGTTAAACATTCAAAAACAAACACAATAATAAATAACTCAAAAAGGAAGTCTACCAACACATAAATAATCTCTATATTCATCACCAAATCAATTACAATTTATTACTGTTACAATGTTTCGAATACCACCTAACTACTAAAACTAATATCTTTTCTTATGCCAAGGCTCCTATCATGCATGTCATGCTTAGTTTTGCTAAGCACCTTTGTGAAAGGATCGGTCGGGTTTTCTTCCGATGATACTCTACTCACTAAGATGTCTCCGTCCTCCACTCTATGTCGTACATAGTGAAATTTCCTCTTGATGTGTTTGGTCTTTCCATGATCTTTGGGTTCCTTTGTAAGGGCGACAACACCAGCGTTGTCACAAAAGATCTCTATGGGTTCATTGATAGTTGGAACAATTCTCAGATCACCAATAAAGTTTTGCAGCCATGTAGCTTCCTTAGCAGCTTCAAAAGCTGGCTATGTACTCGGACTCACAGGTTGATTCCGCCATAGTAGGTTGCTTGGAACTCTTCCATGTCACTGGACCACCATTCAATTGAAACACCCAACCGAGCTATGAACAACTGTCATCCACATCCGTTTGGAAGCTGGCACCAGTATACCGGATAATTCTAAGCTCTTCACTCCCACCGAATACCAAGAACATATCTCTCGTATTTCTCAAATACTTGAGAATATTCTTCACTGTTGTCCAATGACTTTCGCCCGGATTACCCTGATATCGACTCAGCATACTTAAAGCATATGAGATATCAGTACGAGTACATGTCATGGCATACGTGATCCATCCTATAGACGAAGCATACGGAACTTGACTCATTTGTCCACCTGATCACGAGTGACGGGACATTGAGCTTTACTAAGCTTTATGCCTTGATGAATGGGTAAAGACCCTTTCTTGGAATTTTCCATATTGAACCTTTTCAATACTTTATCCACATATATATAATGGCTTAGTCCTATTAGACGTTTTGTTCTATCACGATAGATCCTTATACCCAGTATGTACGTCGCTTCTCCTAGATCCTTCATAGCGAAACAATTTCCAAGCCAGACTTTTACACCATTCAAAGTTAAGATATTGTTTCCTATAAGGAGTATGTCATCCATATACAAGACTATGAAAGTTACAGTACTCCCACTAGCTTTGACATATACGCAGGACTCATCTTCACTCCTAGAAAATCAAAACGCTTTGACCTTTTCATGGAAGCAAAGATTCCAGCTGCGAGAAGCTTGTTTAAGTCTATAAATAGACTTTTCAAGCTTGCACACTCTATTGGGATGCTTGGCGTCTATAAAATCTTCCGGTTGTGTCATGTACACATCCTCCAAAAGTTTCCCGTTAAGGAAAGCGGTTTTGACATCCATTTGCCATACTTCTTGATCATAGAAGGCGGCTATGGCAAGCATTATCCTAATAGACTTGATCTTGGCTACCATTGAAAAGGTTTCATCATAGTCAACCCCTTGGGTTTGAGTATAACCCTTTGCCACCAGCCTAACCTTGAACGTGTGTACATTTCCGTCCATGTCAGTCTTCTTCTTGAAGATCCATTTACAACCGACTGTCTTACGACCGGGTGTTTGATCAACCAAATTCCAAACTTGGTTATCATACATGGACTGAATCTCGCAGTCCATTGCCTCTTTCCATTCAGCAGCCTCAGGGCCGTGCATGGCTTCCTTATAGTTAGTTGGTTCATCCAAATTAACAAGTGTTCTATCACTTATTAAAGTATCCCCTTCCGTAGTAATATGAAGACCATTGAACTCGGAAGGGTGGCACTCTTACGAATCTACGAAGAGGTAATGACTCGTCAACTGGCTCAACATGTGTTTCTACCTTAGGTTGAGTGCTAGTGCCAAAATCAGTTATTTCATCGTTTGATTCTTGAATTTCTTCAAAATCAATGTTACTCCCACTGACGTCTTTAGCTATAAGTTCTCTTTCTCGAAAGACTCCTCTTCGAGCTACAAACACCACATTTTTCAGTGGGTCGGTAAAACAAATAACCATAAGACTTTTGTGGCTAACCGATGAATAGGCACTTCTCAGATTTGTCAGCAAGTTTATCTTGGCTCTCGTGTCTCACAAAAACCTCACAACCCCAAACCTTGATATGTGCGAGTGAGGGTTTCTTCCCAGTCCACATTTCATGAGGTGTCTTTTCAACCTTCTTTGTTGGTACAAGATATAGGATGTGGGCGACTGTCTCTAAGGCATACCCCCAGAAATAGATTGAAAGAGGAGCTCGAGTCATCATGGAACGAACCATGTCTAACAAGGTTCGATTGCGCCTCTCAGCAACACCATTAAGTTGAGGTGTTCTAGGAGGTGACAATTGTGAAAAAATTCCACATTCCTTAAGATACTCATTGAACTCAAGACTAAGATACTCACCACCCCTATCGGAATGTGGTACTTTAATCTTTCTACCCAATTGATTCTCTCTTTTGTACTTAAACTCTTTGAACTTTTCAAAGGTATTTGACTTATGTTTAATCAAGTAAACATAACCATATCTACTATAATCGTCCATAAAAGTCACGTAGTTAAAGTAGCGATTGACATCTTTTGTGGTAGATCTAAATGGACCACATACATCTGTATGTATTAGGTCTAACAATCTTTCACTTCTTTGTAAAAAACCGGTGAATGGTGACTTGGTCATTTTGCCAAGTAAACAGGACTCACATGCATCATTCGATTTTAAGTCTAATGATTCTAAGACTCCATCCTTTTGGAGTTGGGCGATGCGTTTCTTGTTTATATGACCAAGACGACAGTGCCATAAAGATGAATGGTCTAACTCATTAGAAGAATCAATAGCTAGTACATTACTCAAGTTTTTATCACACGCAACAGATTCATAAACACCATTACAAGGAGTACCTTTAAAAACAAACAAGTCATCTTTATAAACTAAAATATCTCCATTCAAATTATCAAAGTAATAACGGAAACCTTGTTTAAATAATGCGTGAAATCAAATAATATTCCGAGACATATCGGGTGAATAACAACAATCTACTAACTCTAATCTAAACCCACTATCCAAGACAAGCTCAAAAATCCCTATCTTCGTAACAGGTGCAGAACGCCTATTGCCCATGATGAGATTTAGCTTTCCTAGCCACAACTCCTTGCCATCCCTTAGTCCCTATAAAACAGAACATATGTGAATACCACATCCTGTATCAAGGACCCAGGAATTAGAACATTTCATATCAGTGAGTTTGATTAAGTACATACCAGATGCGGTGGCAGACGACTTGCCCTTGCTGTCTTTCAACTCTTGAAGGTATTTTGGGCAGTTCTCCTCCAATGACCTGTTTGTCCATAGTGAAAACAAGTTGCCTCCTTCAAATCTTTGGAAGGCGGGATGTCATGAAATACCATTCACTTTGACCCGTTGTTCGACTCTCCAACATGGGCTTTCCCTTTCCTAATGGGTTGAGCAGTGGCTTTTCGTTTCTTCCCATTTCCATGCCCAATGGCATTAACCTATGCAGCAGCAGTTGAGCTTGATGAGGCATGAGACCTTTTCATGCCTTGCTCAGCTCTTTGCAGCAGGTTATGCAGCTGCATCATGTTGGTCTCATCATCATTCATATGAAACTGCACAATGAACGGGTCATAAGAATCCGGAAGTGAATCAAAGACCATGTCAATGACCAGGTTCTTATCAAACTTCACATCCAGCTTCTCAAGCCTTTCAATGAGCATTTGCATCTTTTGCACATGTGCACATACTAACTCACCGTCCTTGTGTTGACACTTTTTCAGGGCTTTAAGAACCTCCAAACGCTCTTGCCTTTGTCCCTTAGCAAACATTTCGCGAAATTTCTCATTTATTTCATATGCCCATCTCTCATCGAACATCTTTTGAAGTTCAGAGGACATGGTGGACACCATGATGCAAGATGCCTTGGTAGAGTTAGTGCAATGCTTGTTATAAGCATCATATTCTTCGGGAGAGGCAGTGTTCGTGTCGATTTCGACGATTTGGTTATCAAGCACGTGTTCCTTATTTTCATAGCGCAAGGTCAATCTTAGGGCATGCATCTAATCAAGGTAATTGGGGCCCACAAGCGTTTCCTTCGCCAGAATAGGAAGGAGAGTGAAACCGGAATTTTCGGTAGGAGCAGGAGGAGGAGGAAGATCATTATTGATTCTAGGCATCTATAAGACATGTGGTTTTAGTCAGTGATGTTAAATAATACTTAAATATTTACCCAATTAATATATTAAGGCTAGGATCCAATTTCTAACATTCATTATATAAAGAGGGACGTCGTGTTATATACGAATTTAATTTAGGTAGGCATACAACTTGCCAATTTCATCTTTATGAAATTCCTAGAACGTTTGAGACTCCTTGTAACAAGGGCATGATTAGTCTCGGATATGCATCTTACTTATTGTGGTTAGGACACCGAGGATCACAACTAAGATTATGAATTAACCATTCAAAACGCGTTAGTGCATTCATTCTATTTATAGTTCTCCAATTCACTTGCCGGTTATCCACACACGCTCCATCAATAAACTATAAAAACGAATTGCCACATCACCTTGCCTATCACAGTTTCAAATTAATGTGTCGGTTATCCACACACGCTCAATTAATAGACTATATATAAAAGATGTGTGTTTTCATGGGTTGCATACATATTCATATTTTCCTATGTGTTTCTAAAAAGGGAAATTTATTTTAGATATAGGTTCTAGATTAATACTTTTGATCTCAATATTGGATGCGTTCGATAACTCGCACTCATTCACACAAAAGGTAGGTGAGCTGGCAACGCAAGGCGTTTTAAAAACCCTTCTCATCAGCTACCATTTTATAGACAGTTTCCTTGTACTTTCTTATAGTGTTAGGAGATTGATGAGTCTAGTAGTGATCCAACTATGATATATTTAATATTAGTTATACTATGTATATATATATATATATATACATATATATAAACAATGTATAAGAATAGGGTAGATTTTAAGCATTTTAAAACTTACCAATTATTTAATCAAGTTAATTCTAATTTACCATGTAACCTTACAAGATAATATTAATACATAATTAAATATTCTAATCATGTGAGGGCACATGTAAATAATTAACATAATATAATCCTATATGTGAAATTTAATTGATATATATATATATATATAATTATAGTTGATTTTCTATTAATCCTAATTATTGTGTGTAAATCATATGACAATTTAAATTTATCAATTAAACTTTAAATAATGTGAGGACACATGATAATGATTAACAAAATAAAAAATTATCTATATATTAACCAAAAAAAAATCGGCCATATATATATAAATAATCCCTTTTAATTAAAACCTTATAAATTAAAACCTATTTAAATCTTTCAATTTGCCAAATGATTTTAAATCAATAGCCAAAATTATCCAACCTTCGATTTAATCCTCAAATTTCCGAGATTTGACTATTAAATAAATATTGGATAATTGTTATTTAACAAATCATTATTCAATGTTTACCAAAAGCTAGGAGATAATTGCCAAAAAAATTTAAACATTCCAAAACAATTTTAAACACCAACTATCTCCTAATTTTTGATCCAACATATGTATTCACGAAAATTTTAGCAAACAAGATCTAAAACAAGTGCTAATATCAGCCAAACTAAAGGCTTTGATACCACTGATGTGATTTATATGTACTATAAACAAACAAGGCAGTGGAAACTATGGGCAAATATCATATAACTAAACCCTACAAGGAAATCCTAGTAAATGATATTAACAACAAGAAAGAAAGACATTATCAACCTTTAATCAAATCTTGTAATTGGATTGATCCACTTATAGAACTCAAACACTTCGATCCAATGATAAGAAAGGTAGTAACCAAAGTAGATTACCTTTAATAGTTTGTACCCAACTTGTCCAAGATTATTAATATTCGGAATATCCACCCAAGTGTAGCAAAGTACATACAAGGAATGGAGCAAAGAGAAAAGAGAAAAACTCAAGGATTTAAGAATGCTTGAGTGGGACACTTGATTTAGGAGTCATGGATCTTTATTTATAATGGTAAGTAACTTAGGGCCAAAGTTAAGGTTTTAGAGAAAAGCCTAAAGGTTTTTGCCAACACCTTGGTTCATCTTTTAAAGAATAACCAATCAACCCCTGCACTTTTAATTGGCACAAATTAATTCTAAATTAATTCTAGTTAATTCTATAAAGTTTCCATAATAATTTATAATTAATTATTATCAAATAATAATTAATAAACTATTTATATCTTTCTCTTAAATATTCTAATAATCCTTGGACAATTGAGGGCAACCCCAAAAGGACCCTGCTAGTAATGGAAAATCATGAGTAATTAGTTATGACTTTGGACACCCATTCCAACAGACATTTGTCACAATATCATTTGATAGTCGTATATTCTTTGGACAAAAGATGGGTGCCATTCTTTATCGTACTGATGAAAAGACATGACATTGTTTATCTTTTCTTTAAGTCGTCAATTGTCACGTCAATTGTTTATCTTCATTTTCCACAACTGTTGATATGTTTCCTTATGTATCAGTTAGTCTTGGATTTGCTAAACTTGTTGAGTTTGGCCAGACTTCTTCAAGAACCTAAAATACAAGATATATTAACTAAAGAAGAAATTGATGGGTTATCAACAAATCATCGGTGACCCAACAATCTCCCCTATTTGATGATGATACCGATATCTTGTTTAGAAAGTATAAAATGCACTCTTAAGTACTTTTTGACCCTTTCTAATTCTTTTGGGGTTCTTTTCACATAGATACATTTTTTTTATTGTATATGTATCCGATATTTACATGTAAATTTAGGTGCATGGTACACATCGATATTTCAGTGAATTTCGCCCTCTAAGCCAGAATAAATATGTTATTTACAATAAGGGAAATATGTGCAGTATAAAATCAAAAAAATATGTGCAAAGTTTTGAACACAAGAAATAACTCAAAAAAAGCCTTCATTAATCATCACATAGGAAAGTACATGATAATGAAAGCTTACAAAGAAAAGAAAATTAACTTTCTTCAAAAGGATCTCTGGCAGAAGGAGGGAGACGACTGTTGAACTCATTTCGGATGAGATGATAGATGATCTTTCCATCATCGGACATCGGAATCACGCCGATAATAACTTCAAAAAAGGTTGTGTCGGCTCGTGAAATATCATTGGTCCTAAAGAACTAAATAGTTCCATAGGAGTCTTCAAAGAAAATCCCTAGTTCAGGAGCCGAGATGATTGTTTGTTTTGGTTGAGCTACTGGAACAGGGATGGAAATATCAATGCCAGCAGAGTTGATGGTCTTCCCTTCATCGGCTAGAGTGGCAAAGTGAGACTTCTTCTTGTGCCTTTGAGATTTTTGAGCTGATCCTCCGGGAAATGTTCTCTAAATGAAATTCGGTCGTTTTCCCCCCTCCGGAGTAACAGTTACGTTGTGCTCGTTTTGAATCTTGATTAGTTTAGATATATGTTCAGAGATAGATTTGAGAACATCATCTCGTAGCTTGCTTTTGCTTTGGAGAGAAGATAGTCGAGCTCAATCCACTTAGAAGCACCGAAACTTTGAAGCCGCTCTAGTTTTTCTACCTGATTGTATCCATTTTGTCTTTTAACAGTGACAAGAATGGAGGAAGTTTTTGGTTTCGGAGGATGGAGGGAGACAGCAGTTATCGGCGAGTCAATGTAGCGAGTGGAGATTGGCTTTTTAAACCATGCAATATCTGACTTCTTTTCTGCTTCTGATAATTTGAGACGATTCTCTTCTTCCTTATGAGCTTGAATTGGATCGGGAGCCTCTACTTAAGCAGCTTCTTGCTGAGCAAAAATTTTCAACATCTCTCTTTCTCTCTCTCTCTTTCATGTTGCTGCTTGGCTTTCAGAGCATGTTCTCAGTCTGCATCGGAGAGTCCGAGTTCATCTTGGATTATTGAGGAAGACTTGGGTTACGAAGCAGGCTTTAACTTTAGAGTGTCAGCATCGGAGCCTCTTTGTCTTTCAATTTCCATAGCCTTCTTTCTTTGAAAAGCAGTAAGTCCCCAGCCCAAGTCATTTGCTTCTTGCCCTTGTCTTTCTGTTTCTTTCCCTCAAAGAGAGCATTTACATTTTCAACTGTTCGGTCGTTGGTTCCTCCCCCCGAGTATCGGCACCTGTAGATTTGATAACCTCCTCAAGAATTGATTCAGTGTTACCAACAACTATTGGTTCATCGGCTATACTTATTACTAGGGCATTATCGGCGGCTGACTAGGATTCATCGGCTGCTTTGGCATCTTCAGTGGATCGGACACTGGTTCCCTCCCCCTGAAAGTCTGCACCTGTACTTTGAATAGCCTCCCCAATAATTGATCCAGTGTTACCCGAAACTAGTGGTTCATCGGCGACTGGCTCATCTTGACTACATTGGCTATTTTCTCCCCTTAGTGGCCGAACCCGGAAGATGACCAAATGAGTTTGTAAATACCGAGTAGCATTTTCTTCTGAGTTTGTAAATACCGAGTAGAATTTTCTTCTAATAATTGTACCCGATGGCCTGTACCAGCTGCGAATGAGCCGAAAGCATCAAGCAACTGTTCGGCAACTGAGTCTACCTGATTGGTCATTGGCAGAGGCTTAGCACCACCCTTTGGTGAAGGCAATGGTGATGATGAAGAAGAATAAACCACCAAAGGAGATGGTTTCTTTGGGGGGATTTCGGAGAGGCCGAAGTGAGAGGAGGGGAATTTGGCTTAGCCGAAGGCTTGGGAGGTGACTTCGGGGTAGCCGAAGATGGTCGGGGGAGACATGAGGAGATACATGTCTTTAGAGATGGGATTCCTCTAATTGGGGCTCCTGAACTTGATCGTGAGTGGATACGAGGATAGTATACACTTGGTTTTGATGTTCCTACATTCATATTGAGGTTTACCATGAGATTTTGAAACTCGGGTGGTGGAGAAGAAGGTCTTTGGATCGGGGAGAAGTCCAAGTCATCGTCATCAACTAAGGAATAAGTTGATGACGGTTCAGTTCGGGCACCTGATAATACAACCGTGTCCTTTTGGGAGGGCACGGAGGAGGTAGGAGGGGCTTGATCAGATTCCCTGGGTCTTGTAGGGAGAATTTCAACACTCCCTAATTTTTAGGAATCAGAGAGTGGTAGATAAGTTTTGACCCTCTTGGTTACCCGAGGACCCTTAGATGAGTCCTTCACGGGGCTTTTAGAGCTCCTCCGCTTTTGAGAAGGTTTTGAGGCCTGGGTGGAAACCAAAGGTTCTTTCGGTTTCGGGGCCTTGAAAGCGGGTGCGGAGGTTGATTCCGAAGGTTTAGAAGATTTAGATGTCTTCTTCTTCTATGGCACATCGGTGGCTCGGGTTGAAGAGATCGGGGGCTGTGATGAAACTGGAGGTCTCCGAATGGTTTCCTTAGTGGCACCCCATGTAATGGTAGTGTCGCGGGCAAAGGCTATCATACCTGACCGAAGGGGATTATCGGTGGCAAGGGGTCCCTTATGAAGTACTTGCTTCCCGATTGGTGAGTTGGTAGATCCTAGAGGATATCATCATTAGTCTTAAGTTTATCCTCTAATTTATGCTTGATAATTAAAGAGAAGAATCGTTGGAAGGGTACCTGAGATCAGCGAGGATAGGCAAGAGTTGATACTATCTTTTTAAACAGGTATGCAGCGTAGTCAATCTTCCTTTGAAAAATTAGTCCATGAGCCGGTTCGGTGAGGTAAGATGGAGACTGATCGAACCCACCAGTCTTCTTGCTTAGGCAGTGGATGAGGTGAGAAAAGAAGAAACTCCAGACACCACCCATGTTTTTCTTCAGAAGAGTGCCAAAACCCTTTGAAACTTCATTGAGTTCGGGATGAGCAGGATCGAGTGTGAGGTGAGTAATGTGGTTGCAAGCAGGGAAGGATGAAGACTCACGAATGAGTGCTGGAACAGCTGATGCCTTTGGGGATCTCATAGGGGTGGATGCATATGCCATTGTTGAAGAAAAGAAAGTTGCAAGTTTTTAGGGTTTCGTCGAGAGGAAGAAGAAGATCAAGAAAACAATAAAAATAAAAGGAGGGAGCGGTTATGGTATATATGGGTTTGAAAGAAAATAGTAAAGAAAAGTAGTGATGGGTTTTGGTGATTGAAGGGTCAGAATATGAAAGGTTCGCAGGGTTAAAACCGACGCAAGATCTGACACATATGACATGTCCCACGTCATGTGGATAAGAATTGAGAAAACTTGGATACCAAGAATGGAATTTGAAGGATTTGGAAAACTTTGGGAGACTCGCCGAGTTATGTGGTTTAGAAAAGAATCGGGTACTCTCCAAATGTTGTAGATTAGGACCGAATCGGGGACTCGCCGAGTGGTGTGAATTGCAAACGAATTGGGGACTTACCAAATGTTGTAAATTAGGACCGAATCGGAGACTCACCGAGTGTTGTATAGTTTAGAATCTTTCAGATACAAACCAAGAGTGATAAGAACACCTTTCTTCGGATACTCGCCGAGAGTGTATAAGAATACCATCCTTTGTGATCTTTCGGATACTAGCCAATCGATGTTGCACGTTCGGATACTGGCGATGGATCTTGATCATTCGGATATACACCTATTTTTTTACCTATCTGAACATAACATACCTAGTTCACCGATGAGAAGGTTAAATCTGGGTTCATCAAGAGGCTTTGTGAAGAGATCGGCCAGTTGATAATCAGTTGGAATGAAATGAAGTTCCACATCACCTTTAGAGACATGCTCCCTTATAAAGTGATACCTGATATCAATATGCTTTGATCTTGAGTGGAGAACTGGATTATTTGCAATGACGATTGCACTTGAGTTATCACACAGTATTGGGATTCTTGAGTAATTCTAATCATAGTCACGAAGTTGATTTTTCATCCACAATATTTGAGCACAACAACTCTCAGCTGCAACATATTCGGCTTCAGCAATAGAGGTCGAAACTTAATGTTGCTTCTTACTTGACCGAGTTTTCCTCCAAGAAGTTGGCAACTCCAGCAGTGCTCTTTCGGTCTATCTTGGAACCTGCAAAATCAGAATCCAAATATCCGATGAGATCGAAAGCTGAGTCTTTGGGATACCAAAGATCTAGATTCATGATACCTTTTAGATACCTAAAAATTCGTTTAACCGCAGCCAAGTGAGATTCCTTGGGATTGGCTTGATAACGAGCACATAGACAAGTAGCAAACACAATGTCTGGTCTACTTGCAGTAGGATAAAGAAGAGAACCTATCATACCCCGATAGTTGGTAACATTGACTGATACACCATCAGGGTCAGAATGAAGTTTAAGAGGAGGAGCCATAGGAGTCTTCATTGGTGTACAGGTGTCAAACTAAAACTTTTTCAGAAGGTCTTTAATGTATTTATTTTGATTTATAAAATGCTTTCTAAAAAAGAGAGTGTTGTCGATTTTTTCTCGAACATATTCGTTGTCTAGAAGAAAATCGAAGAGAGTATCATACAAGGCACGAGGAGCTTGCTTTAGTCCATACAAGGCTTTGTCTAGTCGATACACATGATGAGCACGAATCGGATCCTCAAAGCCAGGAGGTTGTTTCACATAGACTTCTTCGGCTAGCTCTCTGAAATACTTGAAAATTCTTGTAAGCAGTTAATCAAGAAAATTTTGGATAGCATCCAAATGGGCAACATGAGCAAATATTTCATCATAATCAATTCCTTCTTCTTGACGATAACCTTAAGCGACTAACCTTGCTTTGCTACGAATAATAGTGCCTTCTTCATCCATCTTATTTCTGAACACCCACTTGGTTCCAATAATAGTTTTGTGAGAGGATCGAGGAACCAATCTCCAGACTTTGTTTCTCTCAAACTGAAAGAACTCATCTTGCATAGCCGAAATCCAGCTTGGATCAGATAGGGGCTTATTAATCTGTTTGGGTTCAATGATGGATAGGAAATTCACATAGAGACAAAGATTTCCAGTTCCTCTTCTAATTTGAACACCAGGTTGTTGATCTCCGATAATTTGATCAATCGGATGATCTTTTGTCCATTTTAAGGTTGGAGGCAAAGGAAGAGGAAAAGATGGATTTGATAGGGTCGTGGAAGGAAGATCGGATGGTGTAGAGAGAGAATTTAAGGGTTGAGGTTCTTCTTCTAAAGGAATAATTGCAGAAGAAGATGGATGAATAGGTATAGGTTCAGAAGACAGAGTAGTGTTTGGATGAGAAGAGGAAGAACTAAAGAGTGGAGCATCACCATTTTCAGGGTGATTTTCGGAGGGTGAAGTGGATAAACGAGTGGAGTGTGGCAGGTCTCCTACACAGGAAGCTATTCACCGATTTAATTCTTCTTCATTTCTTGTGAGGGACGAAGTTTGAAAATCGTCAAACTTATTCGGAGGTTGAAGATTCTATATGCCTTGGATACTAAGGAATATCCCACGAATATTCCTTCATCAGCTTTAGGATAAAATTTTCCAAGATTTTCTCTATCATTTATCACATAGCAAACACAGGCGAACACATGTAGAAAACCAATATTTGGTTTTTGGCGATGAAAGACTTCATAGGCAGTTTTGTTGTGTCTTTTGATAATGAGAGACCTATTTTGGGTATAGCATGTTGTGTTGATAGCTTTATCCCAAAAATAGGTTCACTACTAAAATGGAAGGCTTTCACCTACGAACATTTCCCTGGGAAATATGTCGCTAAAGGGTGATCCGTCACAAAAGTTGGTGTCTAAATTGTTGGTGGGTAAATCAAATTAGTGACAGATTGCCCAAGAAATTCCTGGGTAATCCGTTGGTATTTTCTTGAAAACATCGGATTTTGTCGGAACCATTAGTGTTTCCTGGGTAATCCGTGGTAAACTGGTAATCACCCACGAAAATTTCCCTGGGTATTATTTTATGAGTGAAAGTCATTTTTTTGTAGTGGTTGGAAGATTTGACTCATTCAGCATGGAACGAGCAGCTTCACATAGAGTGGGATTCTTTCTTTGAACAACACCATTTTGTTGAGGGTTTCTGACAGAAGAGAATTTTGAGAGATTTTTTGTCGTTGAAAAAATCTTCCAGAACACTGTTTCTAAACTCAGTGTCATCGTCACTTCAAACAGATCTGACCAGTTGGCTATTTAAGGTTTCTGACTTTTTAATGAACCAGATTATTTCTTCAGTAGAATCACTCTTATACTTGAGAAAGAATACCCAAGTATAACGTGAGAACTCATCAACTATGACCAACATATATCTTTTGCCACCAAGACTTGGAGTACTGACTAGTCAACATAGATCCATGTGAAGCATTTGAAGAGGTTAAGAGATGGATGAGCATTGCTTGGTTTTGAAAGAGGACTTGGTGAGTTTCCTTTTTTCACAAGCTCCACATAGTTTTCCTTTAACATAGGTCATTTCGGCATGCCGACAACAAGGTCTTTGTTAGAGAGTTTGTTTAGAGTTTTGAAATTTAGATGAGAGAGACGTTTGTGCCATAGCCAATTTTGTTTGGCCATTTTGTTAGAGAGAAAACACATAGCTTCACCAATGGCATTCTTCTCCATTTTTATTATATAAATATCATTCTTTCGAGTGCCAGCAAAGACCACATTATTTTGTACATCAAGAACCAGGGAAACACATAGTTTAAAGGTTACCATATACCCAAGATCACATAGTCGACTGATGCTTAGAAGATTATACATCAGTCCTTCCACATAGGCAACTTTGTTAAAAGTTATGCTTCTATTTGTTATAGTTCCATAACCTCTTGTGATGCCCTTGCCTTGTCCACCGAATGAAACAACTTGTCCCTTTTCTTTTGAGAAGTTTAGGAGAAGTGATTTGTTCCCTGTCATGTGTCTTGAGCACCCGTTGTCCATATACCAGAAAAAATATATATTTTGAACCTGCAATCATGAAGAAATCAGTTTCTTGGTACCCATTTAGCAATGGGTCCTTTAGGGTTAGGAGAGTTTTCCTTTTTGTTCGTTCAAACAATGTAATCTTTTGGACAGTCTTTAGCGAGATGAAAAGTATCACCGCAGTTATAACATTTTTTGTACACAAAAACTTTCTTTGGGGAGGAAGAGCCGATATTTTCCTTAGGTGGGATTTGTGAGTGGGAGGTGCCGATTCCTGGTCTAGGACCAAGGATCCCTTTTTAAAAAGAGAGAAAAGCAAGAGAATGAGACTTGGTTTTGATTTTCTTTATGTTTACAGCCCTTGGGATAAAATCGGTTGTTTGGTTTTGAGATTTTGGCTGTGAAGACTTTCTCTTAGAGGGAAAATTTGAAGATATAGAAGATTTTCCTTTCTGAGCTGATGAAAGTTTCTTAGAGGAACTTGAAAAGCTCTTTTTAAGAATCTTAGAAGGTTTAGAGTTAAAGGAGTTGGTCTCTTCAAGATTTAAAGAGTTGAGAAGATTATGTATGGGTTTTGCTAGCTCATTTGAATCTTGACCTTCGTTTGTCTTAAAAGACACAGACTTTTTGGCTCTCACAAAAGTACCAAATTTTAGAATTTCCATTAGATCAAGATAGTGAACAGAAGCAGAATCATCAGACTCATAGTCTAGAAAGTCTGAGGATGAAGATAAGTATCCAGCAGGATAAGCACAAGGGACAGAAGGTTCAGGATCTATCTTTCCGAAACCCAAACCAGATTTGCTATCACATGACATTTGGTCTTGGAGAATCTTTTCAAGATTTTTAGATGAACTTGTCCATTTGAACAGAACTTCTTGTTCCTTTTGAAGTCTGTTAAAAATCTTGTTTTTTTCTTTAGAAAGAATGTCACTTATGTACCTAAGATTTTCCATGTCAGCCTTTAGTTTATCAAAATCTTTAAGTTTTGAAAACACATTAGAAGTTGATCATTTAATGACTTTATGTGAAGATCGACTTTTTTCTTTGATTCTTTCATATTGCAAAAGTCAACAATTAAAGAATCAAAAGCATCTATCTTTTGATCACCAGAGAGAAAAGAATGTACCTGAGAGTGAGTTCCTAAAGAAGATTCTTCGGTGGAGACTAAGCCAATGGCATAGGTTAGTCTCTCTTGTTCTTCTATTTCAGAAATCTTGGCCATGAAACACTTGGTGATATATTCACCTTCACTTTCAGAAGTTGCTCATCTTGCCAGTCTAAGGAATCAGCAACAAGGCCTTTCCCTTTCCTTGATTTCTTTCCTTTTCTCTTCTGTATTTGGCTTTGTATTTCTTATACTCGGCCCTATCTTTAGTTTGAGAGGAATCGTGACTTTTCTTTGGGGACCGGCTACTCCTTTCATCAGGCTTTCTACTAGCCGATTTTGAGGAGTCACTGCAAAAGAAGTGATAGATTTAAATTTAGAGGGAACTTTAGATCTACACTCAGAAGCAAAATGACCTTTCTTACCACAGTTAAAACATTCGTCATTTGCTTTGTCAAAAGAGGATTTTTGGGATGAAGACTTTCTTCCAAATCTGGGACAATTTGAAGGAATCTCCTATTTTTGGGATTGCCAATTATCATAGTCATACTATCAGAAAGTATGTCTATTACAGTTTTTTCACTCTCATCGTCGATTGCACTGTAGTAAGCATCCGATAAATGACATGATTCATCCTTTGGTCTCAGTGCGATCAGATTCGGATGTAGGATAAGGCAATTCTAGGAATACACGAAGATTTCTTAAAATCATTTATTAAAGCAATGGAAGAAGTTTTAATGTCTTTAATGGGAGATTTCCGTTGGGTTTTTGTCTGCTCATAATTATGTAGAGTGTCGTACAAAGCAGTTAAAGGCATAGGATCAAGGTCTTTGGTTGTTTTAATGCAAGTACAAATATTTTCTCAGAAGTCTGGAAGACAGTCCATAAACTTGCATAGGACTTCCTCATTGTCATATACTTTACCCAACTGTTTAAGGTCATTAAGAAGAGTGTTGAAACGGTGATAGTAGACAAGAAGAGATTCTCCCTTTTCATGAGAGAAAAGTTCATAGTTTCTCACTAAGGAAATATTTTTTCTTTTTTTTACTTCCTTTGTTCCCTTACAGAGGACACACAGTGTATCCCACATTTCTTTGGCAGTAGAGAGATTTACCAAAGAGTAGTATACTTCATCAAGAAGTGAAACAACAATGATAGATTTGACTTTAGTATCTAAAGCCACCAGACGCTTGTCATCTTTAGAAAATTGTTTTGGATTTTTAGTAATATATCTGCCATTTGCTTTATATTTTTCTTCATCTGAAGATTCAATGGTTTCATCTTCAGCATTTTTCTTAGGGCCAAAGCGAGCCCAAACTCTTGGAACGATGGGTCCTTCACTCAGAATAGTTGGATATTTGTTGTCAAACCCTTCCAGAAATAGTATCATGCGACTCTTCCACAGAGCAAAGTTATTTGGATTAAACTTTGGTGGTTTAGCTATAGAGTCAGAATCATATGAACCAACGAAGGGATTTTGTAGAATAGATCCAGTGTTTGAGGAAGAAGGGGCAGCCATTACAGATCTAGTTTATTGAACTAAACTAATTTGCTCTGTTACCACTTGTTAGTCCCGTAAAGTAATGACTAACATAGAAAGAGATTGTAGAATGGGGGGTTGAATACAATCACACAATATTTTTTATACTTTTTAAATTCTTATTGATAATAAAAACAAGAATTACACTTAGAAAACTGATTGTTACGGAATAGAACAGATAAATCTATTCTAACAATCTAAATCACTTAGTGAAAACAAGAGTACAACTAAACACAAAGTAAGTTAACAAAAGTTTTCAGAGGGCCGAATCTAAGTTAATCACTTAGAAGATTTCTTGTTGAAAGCGTAATTTGCATGGATGCTCTTCTTCTCCTTTTATAGTGCTCATGCATTAAATGCATGGGGACACTTGTCACAATATAGTTTGATAGTCGTATATTCTTTGGACAAAAGATAGGTGTCATTCCTTATCGTACTGATGAAAGGACGTGACACTGTTTATCTTTTCTTCAAGTCTTCAATTGTCACATCAAGCTTTTTAGATAAGGACAAACAAATCCTTTCCGGAGTTTTAAGGAGAATGTTTGAATTTAAAGTTTGATGCACACATTCTTGTAGTTATTGTGAATAAAGGAGTATCTTCATAAATATCCTCCGAATGAACAAATAGAACTTCAATGGTAAGAACCATCATCGGATACTAACCGATTCTTGAATAGACTACTAGTCGATTCTCCAATCGGCTACTATCTGACATTTCCTTGATGATTGTTCTTTCAATCATCGAATGATCGGTTAGAATTCGGCTCAAGTCTGGATGATGTCGGCAGTCATATTTTCATTTTCCGCAACTGTTGATATGTTTCCTTATGTATCAACTAGTCTTGGATTCGCTGAACTTATTGAACTTGACCAAACTTCTTCAAGAACCTAAAATACAAGATATATTTACTAAAGAAGAAATTGATAGGTCATCAACAAATCATCGGTGACCCAACAGTTATCCTTGCTGAATGAGGAGGTTTGACAAGAAATCCAATATCATTATAGCTTGTGTTTTAATTGGCCATTTAAAAAATACACGAATAAAGTAACTTTTGAAGTTAAAAGCAATAGACATTGTTCTGATACCACTTGTTGGTCCTTAAGGAGTCTACAAGAGTGGGTAGTTATCACACGGTTTGTAAAAGGGAGGGGATGAATACAAACAATTTTTTTTCTTTTTAAATGAGTTTATTATTAATAAACAAATTTACAGATTGTTGCATAAATAAGAACAAATAATGAAATCTAAACAATCTAAGAATAATAAAGTTGATGCACAAGAAAAGGAGAGAAAAGAAGTAGAGGTTCAAGAAAAGAATGGATGCATAAAGATGAAGAAGGGTTTCTTCATCTATTTATACACACTGTATTAAATGCAATTCAGAAGGTATCATCCACGTGTCAAGCATCAATTGGAGAGTTTCCCACTAGTGCATAGAGTGAGTAGGCTTTTGGCCGCTTATGAACAGTTGACCTTAAGGGTTGGTAAGCATGTGGGGAGCAATAAAGCAACATAGTACTTGTACCTTCTCTAACATGTCATGGGGTTGTCATTTTGTGCATATAGGATAGGAACAAAATTTAATCATGTTGAGCAAGATTCATTTGATCGTTGATGTTGAGGCTTCACTGAGGATTCTTCAGGCATCACTGAATCTTATCAGATTTCACACTTGTCGTTTTGTGCATATAGGATAGGAACAAAATTTAATCTTGTTGAGCAAGATTCATTTGATCGTTGATGTTGAGGCTTCACTGAGGATTCTTCAGGCATCACTGAATCTTGTCATATTTCATACTTGTAGTAGATAGACTTGTTATCATTGAAAGCCGCTTCAGATCACGAATGTTAGTCCCTATCTTTAGCTAATTCTTCGATCTCGCTGAAGATTTCGTTGGTGTGAGTTTTGTCTTCAGGGTTCATTCATGTTCAGAGTTTGTTTCAACGATCACTGAGTGCAATCAGTGATACTTTCGTTGAGACAAAACATAAACTAAAACTTAAGATTTTCATTAAGTATAAAAAGTCATCATCAAATCACTGGAGGAGTTTGGATCAACAAAATATTATATATTTAAAAAAAACAGGGTCATATATAGTCGTTATAAGAAATAGGAAAACGACAAATAACAACTGGCTAACTAGCTTGAAGACTGATTCAAGATTAAACAACCACGGCCTAAACGTTCCTAAAAACTAGGAAACTTACTAGAAAAAACAAAGAAAAATTCAAATTCCTCATAAACTTCAACAATTGGCTCATACAAGCGCCAAATCTTCTTTTCTTCTTCAATCACCAATTTGTCTACTTGTCGATTATTGATGCTCCTTATAAATGCACTGGACTACAATATACAAGTTTGATATTCGAATTTGTTAAATTTAGATTGACGTGAACAAGTTTTTCGTGTTTCGAAGAAGTATTGAATGATATTAAAGTGTGGATTTGCATATCTAATGATAAAGAAGAACTCATAACATAATCAAGAAAAATCATTCAAAATGAAATATTGCAAAAGATCATGAGATCCCTTTTGAGTGCATTTCAATCTTTGGTTTTTAATTGTGTTCTAAAATTGAATCAAGTGTTCCATAACATTAAGCGGACATTTTTATGAGTTTTTCAACTTTGAGTTCCATTAATATACTTTTGAACTTTTCCAATCTTTCTTATCCTTTATGAGTAACTATATTTGGAATTCAAACTCAATGTTCTTACAACTCCTTTGGATTGACATGGTATTTTGAGTATTTGGATTTCGTGGAGTGATTTAAAATCGAAAGGATTTAGATTTGGAATCTTTGATTTGTAGGGGTTTTAAAATGAAATTGAATTTCATTATTTATAAATAATTTATAAAAACAAGTTATTAACAGTTATAAAATTATTGATTATCATAAACAAATGTTTTTAACATATTTTAAAACATTATTACAAACGAATCCCGTGAAATACCAAATGTCCCATGGGATTAATCAAATGTTTGTTAGATTTCAATTATGGGTTTTTCATTGAATAAGTGTGGGATTAGAATAAAATCCAATTTCAAATCTTACTAAGGGGCTGTTTACTAATGGCTTAATTGGGCTTATTGGGTTGTTTGGCTTATTCGCACAGCTCCTTTGGGCTGTTTACTTATGACTTATTCGCACAGCACACGACTTAATCGCGCAGATACAAATGGTGTGTTGTCCGGATTCAGCCAAAAAAATGACACCCCTACCCCTTATTCTTAATAGCACGCCTCTTTCTACCTATCACCTTGCCGCTGTGTAAATGTGAGATACCCCTGCACCGTGGACCTTCTTTCCGGCAACCAACAACCATTCTTTCCGGCAACCGGCAACCTCCTTTTCGGTGACCGTCGAGCCAGAAGCTGAACCAGAATCGATTTTCTCCCTCTTCTATGTGGTATCTTTTTCACTTTTTTTTCTACCTCGATTTCTAGATCGATGTATTCTTCTATGGATTTTGGATATGTGGGGTTGTATCATCGATTTCTTCTTCGTCGATGGCTCTGGAAGTTGGAATGAAAATGGTGCTTCCGATGGTGAAAAGGAATTGAGATTTAAGAGATTGAAGATTCTGGAGTGAAGAGAGATTGGAGGTTCTTGGGAAGGGAACAAGGGTTTTTTTGCAGAGATAATGCTTGCCAGAAGTATCTTTTGCCTTTTAGATAATATATTCTTGATAATTCCTTTATGATTTTTTGTTTTGACGATTAGCTTTGTTTTTTCTTTCTTAAATATTATTATGCCTTAAAAATAAAAACACTAATTTATCAAACAACACATAATTTATATTGAGGGGTAAATTAGTCATTTATATCATTTAGACGGTTGATTCAGATAAAAAAGTAAACAACCATACAAATTTATCCAGACAGATAACAATATCTAGACAGACAAATTTATCCATACAGGACTTAATAGAAAATTTGGTAAACAGCCCCTAAATCCCACAAAGTACAAACCAAACTATTGTAATGAAATTATAATGAAAATAAAACTAAATTTTAGAGTAAACTACAAATTTGTTCCCTTTGTTTTGTCGAAAATAACACTTTTTAGCCCTGCGTGTTTGAACTTTCTAGATGGCCATTGTGGTTTTTCAAAAACGTCCATATTTGGTATCTCTCTCTAATAGTCGTTAAAAATTCTGTTAAATTGAGAGACATTTTTTTCTTTTATCGATTTCTTGTCTTTTACCCATTCAAAAACCATTGAGACAAAAATCATAAAATTGATTATAATTGGTTAAATACAAGAAAATTGGTAAAAGAAAATGAAAATGCCTCTCATGTAATGAACTGTTTTAACAAGCGTTAGAAGAAGGGATCAAATTAAGACGTTTTTTTTGCAAACCAAGATGCCTATCTTGTAACTTTAAAACTATAAAAATGAAAAATGTTATTTTTAACAAACCACAGGGACCAAATTTATAGTTTGATCTAAAGATTAAAACTGAAAATTTGGGAAGGTAAGTCTTAAGTTTGGAGTTACGGAAGAATAGAATAGAATGTAGTAATCTTGAGACAAAGGATTAGAATGTGAATCTAAAAGTATATATTATATGTAAATGATTCCTTTGGTTTCCTCCATATACACATATTCCAGTTTTATGATGACAAGCCAAAATCACATGCATATATGCATTCTAACCTTAAAACCATATAAATCTCATCCCATCCCCACCTTCCAAACCATGGCCATGGCAACCTCTATGCATATATTCTTTCTATGGATCTTGCTTCTTTCATCAGGTACACATTTATTTTAACTAAATTGAGTTTATAAGACACTAAACAACTGTCATATATAATATATTGTTCATATGATTATACAATTGTATGTCCAATGTAAAAGTATTACAATAAGTTCATAAAACATTTTTATGGTTCTTAACAAGTTTTTCACAACACTTTTAAAATAAAGTGTCGTGTTAACTTTTTTACAGAACACTTTTGAGAAGTGTCTTATGAATATATTTCTTGTATATATTTGTGTTTATAAGACATTTTTCCAAATTAATATTATACTTTATTTCAAAAATATTCTAGAAAAAATTGTATAGACATAAAAAAAAAGTGTGTTATAAACTTATTGTAACATTTTTACGTATGATTGTCCTATAAATCAATCGGTTAGGATACTTATGTAAACCGATAATTTTTAACACGTGATTCATGTCACATAAATTCACGATCTTTTTTAGATTTTCTAACACGATATGATGACAATTGACAGGAAACATATTCTCGGAAAGTGCAAGAATTTTCACCATAACAAACGATTGTGACGAAACCATTTGGCCCGCGATCACCCCTGGTGAAAGCTTCGGTGGTGGAGGGTACGCGCTAAAAGCTAAAGAATCGAGGGTCCACACCGCACCGGTCGGTTGGTCAGGTCGAATCTGGGGTCGAACCAAATGCAACTTCAATAGCAACGGCAATGGAACATGCCTAACCGGTCGATGTGGTTCATCCCTCCAGTGTTCCGGCTCCGGTGAAACCCCAGCCACACTTGCTGAATTCACACTCACAACATTAGAATTCTACGATGTTAGTCTTGTTGATGGCTTTAACTTGCCGATGTCCGTTAAGCCCATTAACGGTAAAGGAAACTGTAGTGTTGCTGGATGCATAGGTGACTTGCGTAATAATTGTCCTTCGGAACTTTCGGTTAAATCGGGTGGGAAGGTGGCGGCTTGTAGAAGTGCGTGTGATGTGTTTAATACGGACCAATACTGTTGTCGTGGGAATTACGGGAATCCGTCGACTTGCCAACCGACGTATTACTCGAAGAAATTTAAAGAAGCATGCCCAACTTCTTATAGTTATGCATATGATGATCCAACAAGTATTTTTACTTGTTCTGGGGCTGATTATCTTATCACATTTTGTGCACCAAAGTAATATTCTTTCTTTCTGCCTTTTCATACTCCATTACTTTTGTGTTGAATTTTGATAGGATTACTAGAAAACTCGATTTATAACATGCCAAAAATGACTTTGGGGAAGTCTGTTTACCTCTTAACAGTTTCATTAAAAGATAATCTTTGAATCGTTAAGAGGTGAATCCTATTTGGTAAATAATAAGTCTGCCTCTTAACGGTTCCAAAACCCTTTGAATCATTTTGTATCATGGACCTACCTTAACCATTAAGAGCCCTAATTATATCCTGAACAATTACCAAACAATTATATTTTATTTTGCACTATATCATAAGAACCTTTTAATCATTCCGCACAAAATCATTCAACAACTGCCAAATTTAGTGTCTTAATAAATTGTTTTATAGGACTTAAGTTTATAGGACTACACAATAAAGCGTTTTATCCGTTGGTTTAGGCTCAGAGATGTAGTAAAAATCTCATCTTCCGTGGTTCGAATTTGCCTATGGCCATGAAGATTCAACTGCAATGACTCCAGACGATTCATTGTCGTCCCGTAGATTTGTCGGTGCACTAAGTTGGCCTGGATACTCACGCTTACTAAAAAAAACCATTATTTCTAATAGTGTTATACTAAGTTATAGTAGGCTTTTGGGGGGTACTAAAAAGTCTTTTAGGAATTTTTTAAAATAAAGCGCCGTGTTAATTATTTTACAGAACATTTTTTGAAAAATATATAAAAACAAGTATCTTATATATAAAAAAATGTTTTTATCTGACATTTCTCAAAAGTGAAATAAATAATACAACACTATATTTTAGAAATGACTAAAAACGTATTAAGTCATCCAAAAACGTATTATAAACTTATTGTAATACTTTTACGTACGACTTTTTATAAATTGTTTGGTCTTATAAACGTAAGTTCTAATAAACAGTCGATCTATTATGACACATAGTCATTTTTGGCTTCCTATACACCCGATTGATTTTGTGCTAGTATAGTGACGATGGTTAACTAGTTTCGGTTTGATTTCAGGAACCGAACTCAATGTATGTATCACGACAAGAGGCTAACTTGTAGCGGATCTACAACGGGTTTCTCAAACAACTGGATGTTGTCTTTAATGATTGCTTTAACAATCGTTTCTTTATCGACAATGATGTAAATATAACGGTCTTTTCTTTCTTTTTCGAGTGATCTTTATAACTTGTTTCCTCTTTAAAATGTTATAAATGTTAATCTATCGGGCATCCATGCTGAGATGGTTCGATCATGTTCTTTACATTTGTATTCCTACTTGACGATGAAGCCATACTTGTCTGCTTCCATTTTAGCCAGCTTTATATTCTGCGGTCCCATGTAAAACAAGGAACAAAAATTATGAAAATTTGTTAAGATGATCGATGATGATTAATTTGGGATGTAAACAAGGTCGTTCACTTTAAGATGTTTACGACATTGTTTAGAGTTGTGCAAATAGACTATCAACCACATTGACTGCTATAAAACCAAAGGGGCATCTTAGACGGAAATTTCCATCGAAAATCCATTGAAAAGTTTGTTTTTCGACGACTTTTCTCGATGATAATAATTTGGTTGGAAAACAAAATTTTTAGTATAGCTAGAAGGCTCTCGTCAAGGGCACACAGTGGCGAATCCATGATTTTTAACAAGCAGGTGCACTTTTAAGGCAGATCAAAGTCCTGTAAAGTCAGTCGATGTATTTTTAGCCAAATTTCACCATTTCAAGGGATTTTAAAAAAAAAATGGTTGACTTGGAGACATTTTTAAGTTTTGTTGTCAATTTCAAAGGACTTTTTTCAGGATAGTTTTTTATTTCGAGACATTTTTTGGTTTTTTGGTTTATTTTATGTTTATTTTGTTGTTGATATTTCTTATATTTTCTATTTGAACTCTTTCTATAACAATTGGTTATAAGTATGTCCGGTAGATTTCTTGCATTCATGCTCTATACAAGATGGATTTATTTAGACCCTTCCAAAGTTGCTTAAAAGCTAAAACCCAAAACAAAACCATCAATATATTCCACTCAAAAGCAGAGTCTCAAGGATGAAATGTAATCAAACCAAGATAAGATAGTTGTTTAACTGAAGTTACACAAGCATTAGTAAATAATGGCATTGGTTTCGACTTTGATCCTAAACTTGCTTATTGATTAAATAAGATCATGAACCAAAATTATCGGGTTTATCGTAGACGAGATGTAAGAAAACCGATCCGGTCCAAATAGCTTAAAAAGGTTTGGCTCTTAATCGATGATTGGTCTAAAAACTAGACGTCAATAAGCTCATCCAAACACCCCCTAAGCGGCTAATCTAATTAAAGGAAAGTGGCATGTATACGGTCATAGAAAAAAGAGAACAACCAAACTAATTTCTACTTTTCCTCATCCATTCTCGTTTGACTGTTTTGATTCTGGCGTAGGGTGAGCCACCTAAACTAGGTTCCAAACTTTTTAGAAAAAGTACGTTTCGTTTGCTTTAAAAATGGGCATGGGGGGCATTTTTTTAACATTCCAACACAAGGCATTAGAAACCTCATGACCAGTCCTGCCCAAAGCAGAACAAAAAATAAGGAGCTTGTATCAGGGTGTAAATTATTCAAGCTTTTAACGAGCTACTTGAGCTTAATAATTTTCGAGTTCAAGTCGATCTCGAACACAAAACACAACTCGTTTAACTTAACAAGCTGAGCTTTATAACATTAATCTTCGACTCAGCTCGTTCGAAAACTCAATTCAATTTTTCGAGTCGAATCGAGCCAAGCCATTTGAGAATACTCTTCTTCGAGCCAAGCCAAACATACGAATATATTTGTTATAAAAATCATACAATAAAAATATAAAATTTACCGCTCTCAAAGCCGATTAAACAAGTTAATCGATCGCGAGTTCGAACCCATAAACTTAGACAAGTTAAACGATCGCGAGTTTATAGATCGCGAGTTCGAACCCATAAACTTAGACAAGTTAAACGATCGCGAGTTCGAACCCATAAACTTAGACAAGTTAAACGATCACGAGTTTGAACCCATAAACGAGCATCGAGCTTGATAACTCAAAAAAATACTAATTTTTAAGCCGGATTGATTAACCTACTACTTGGGTTTAATCAGATGCTTACCATTTAGTCTTTCATGGCTACTTCCAACACGAAACTTTGTGCGAATTCAAAACTGAAAAACGAAAGGATTCATTAAAATTTAGGAATCAAAAAAGCTACATAAAAAAAATTCAATTCAATCTAATCATCGGCAGTGGCTAATTGCAACGAAAGCAGCTCTTCTTCAGGTATGATTTTGATACTGCAATCCGATTTAGGATACGATACACAAAGCAACGAGTATCCACGCTCAATCACATCGTCACTCAGCATCCCTTCGCTCTGATCAACGCTTCCGCTAAGCAATTTCGCAGGGCAGGTCATACACACACCAAGCTTGCAATCATGTGGTACGTCCAATCCTGAATCCAATGCTTTCTCCAGTATCGTTTCGTCTGGATCTACTTCCAGATCCGTCGTTTGACCGTCGAATTCGATTGAAACTTTGTAAGAGCAGGTGGTGGTTGAACGGAGGCGGCAACGGAGGTTGTGGTGGTGAAATGATCGGAAATTGATGGTGGTCGTCGGTTGGTGTTTGGGAGGGGCGGCAGCGAGTGTGAAGGAAGGAGATGAAGTTATGATGTGAAAGGTGGATGCTGTGGTGGCTGCCATGGCGGATGAGAAGAAGGAAGAGATGTGTGTGTGGTGTGGTTCTACTCTTGATAAGGTTTTGTTTGTTTAAGCTTCATTTCATTTTCGTTTTTGGGGTGCTTCAAATCTTCATTTTCTCGAGAGTTAAATTTAACTCTATGCTGGTGTATTATTACAATCTACTTAAATTGATTTTGGCATTGTTTAAATAAACATAAGTTAGCATTTTTATAACTTTTTTATAAGTTGCTTTTTTTTAATGGACATGTTTAAATAAACATAAGGTAGTTTAGCATTTTTATAACTTTTTTAAAATAGAAAAAAAAAATTTACAATTCATTATATTATTAAAATATTTTATATTTATAATAAAATATTATTTATCTTATTTAAATATTTAATTTTATTTTTTTATTGATGAAACATAATAAAAAATAATTTATCTATAATGATAATCATTTTTTAAAATGTCTCCAAATTCTCTAAATTTGGATATTTTTGTAATCTCTTTTATGTTTTCTCCATTTCGGAAAAAGTTTTGGAGATGCTGTTGGAGCAAAATCTCCAAAATCCCTATTTTCTCCATTTTGGAGATGCTGTTGGAAACGCTCTTATAAGCTACTTTATGAGAGCATCTCTAACAGTTTCTCTAAAATTGAGAAAAACATTATTTTGTTTTTTAAACTCCTCCAACAGATTCTCTATCTCATTCTCTAAAATAGAGATTTATGAGAAAATCTCTAAATATAGAGATTTCTCTAAAATTCCAAATAGAAGATAAAGAAATGTATTTTTTATTTATTTCACTAATGAGAGTAATTTAATATCATTTTATATACATTTTTTTCTTAAAAGTGTATCGGAATCATAAATTATACAATATTTAAATAATATAATCAATAGTGAAATCTTTAAAATAGAGAATCTGTTGGAGTTGATTGCAATTTATTTTAGAGATTTTAACATTTAGTTTTCTATTTTAGAGATATTATAGAGAATCTGTTGGAGATGCTCTAAGGTAGCTTATTGATAAGTTAAAAAAATTAAAGTTTTGAAAAGTCATGTAGTTTTTTGTTTTTTTCTTCCAAAACTATTCTTGTTATTTTAGACAAATGACAAATTTCTCCAACCCCTTATTAATATTAATTATTATTAATTATTATTTTGAATTTTATTAATTAATTAATATTATTTTTATTTAATTAATTAATTATTAATTCATTTTAATTTGAAATTATTCACTAATATTAATTATTATTATTATTTAGAATTATTACTTATACTTTTTGAAAAATTAGTAATTAACTAGAATATGGTTGATTAGTTATTCATATATTATGTGTAATGGTTACCTAAAAGAGTGAATTACACCGGCGGTCCTTGTGGATTTTCCAAATTTTGGAATTGATCCCTAAAATAAACTATCTACACCGGTGGTCCCTATCTTTTCATTTCCATTGCACCTATGGTCCCTTCACTTAACAATGTTAACTAGCAACTGTTAGAAATGACTAACCGGTCTTTGAACATACTATATGAACCAAAAGTGTAATCTACTCTAAAATTTAATTTTATTCACCATTTTTAGTTTTTTTATTAAAAAAATATTTTATATATTTAATTATTGATAACTCTCGAAAATGAGAGTTATTTCATAGTATTTTCCTTTGTTTATTTCCCATTTTTCCTATCTCTACAAGTCTTTATGCCTTCTTTTCCTATAAAATTGTTTCACACGATGATTTGGTACCAAAAGTTGTATTTCTAGTTTTTATTACTCTTTTTGCTGAAAAATCGCCACAATCTCACCACTGTGGCATGATTGGTGCTGAACAAATAAGCTGCTGAATGGCCAGGAATTAATTCTGTGAAGTTCCTGGAAATAAAGAAGAACTGAACAGCCGGAAATAAAGACTTTATAGGGTTGAGGGCTAGTCTAGATAAGGCATGGTGTACACTCTTGTATGTTGGGTAATGACCCTTGGTTATGGTTTCCCTTGTAGTATAAAAGGGAGCCTTGGGGCTTCATTATTCACCACCCCTTTTACACCTCCAAGAGTTTTTAGAACTCTCTCTCTTCTTCTCCTCCCAGCACTTGCTGGTTTCTATTTGTATTTTTGTAGTTGTAGTTTTTAGTTTCTTGTATTTTAATTTCTGTATGTTAGTTTCTGCATTGTACCTCTGTCGCCATAACCTCGACACTGTGGTGACAGTTTTATCTTTATTTATATCAATGCAAGTTACATTTCAGTTCATTTCTGTTTATTTACTGTTTTCCATGTCTCATAGTAGCTAAATTGTCTCTATGGGTGTGGGTGTGAGTTTAACTTAAGTATTCATATAATATATGGGTGTTCTCATTTTTATTACCTTAACTTTTGGTAATTTAAAACGGCACTTAAACTCGACACAGATAAGCCGCGCACTTTGAAGTGTTAATATAAGATCTTAGACCTAAAGATGGGCGGATCAGAAATACGGTTTAAATGATGCACAAAGATTCGAGAGAACTTTGAATAGCCACGCAGAGATGCGGTCTTTGTATGTATTTAGCTAAGAATTCATTCGGTTGTCGTACTTTATATCACAAAGAGATTTGGGTATATTCCGTACGCCCAATGTAATTTGTAAGTCGTCTATATGAACCTCACTCCCGAGAGGGCGGTGCGGCTCTGTAGATTTCTTATAACTTTTCGACCATGTTATTATATTTATCTTAAGAAAAAAAACTTGCACCTATACCCATACCTTTTTAGTTTATTAGTTAACCTTGTTATTCACAATTTCACCAACTCTAAAAAAATCATTTTAAAATCAAACCAAAACCGAAAACCAAGAAGTTCATAAAAATCTCAGATTCTCAGTAGTTCCAGTCCTTGAGGGAACGATACTGGTATTTTACCACTTTATTACTTGAAGGGGATCATAGTGACGGTGTGCACTTGCACTGCCACTGTGGGGACTTTGTGCCCACTGTTTATACACGAACGGTTTTTAGCCAACAAGTTTTTGGCGCCGCTGCCGGGGACTGGCGTAATTTATTTCTTGAGATATTGATTTTTATTTCGAGCCTTAGTCTTTAGTTTTGTTTTTCAGCCTTTTTCCCGAGTTGTATGCCACGGCTACAACACGATGAGCTATTGCCTCTTGATCACGAAATCGAAAGAACTATTCGAGGACGTAAAAGAGGAAGAAAAATTCGTAATAAACCTACTCGCACCATGGGTGATGCTTTACCACCTTCGGTTCGAGAACCAACAGTTAAAATTGCTGATGACAAAAATCGAGGCATTCGGGACTATGCAACTCCAGAATTCGGTCAACTAGCCGCTGGAATTAGTAGACGCGATGTAACTGCAACTGCTTTTGAACCAAAACCGATTATGTTCCAAATGATCTCCGCAATAGGTTAGTTTGGAGGATTATCGTCAGAAGATCCGCACTCGCATTTAAAATCTTTTATAGAAATGATGGATCATTTTAAAATTCCGGGAGTTTCGCAAGAAGCCTTACGTTTGACACTTTTCCTTTATACCGTAAAGGATAGAGCTAGAGCATGGCTAAATTCTCAACCTCCCGATTCTGTTCCTACTTGGAAGGATTTAGCCGAAAAATTTCTTAAAAAATATTTCCCTCCAACTAGGAACGTTAAATTTAGAAATGAAATTATGACCTTCCGTCAAGAAGAGGATGAAGCGGTTTCTGATGCTTGGGAGAGATTCAAGGACCTTTTACAGAAGTGTCCCCATCATGGAATCCCCCATTGCATCCAACTAGAAACATTTTATAATGGTCTTTCTAGTGCCGCTAAAGTCATCCTTGACGCGACGGCGGGTGGAGCTTTTACTTCGAAAACTTATAATGAAGGGTATGACATTTTAGAAAAAGTTTTTCAAATAATAATACCGATTGGTCAAACCCTCGTGCCATAGTTCCCAAAACGGCGGCCGGTCTTCAAGAAGTAGATGCAATTTCTTCTTTAAATGCGCAAATTGTAGCTTTGACTAATTTGGTTAAAAACAATTTAATAGGAGAAAAGAATCAAGTAAATTCCATAATGTCTAACCCGCCAATATTGGATTCTTGTGTAATTTATGGTGAGGGCCATTCATTCGAATGTTGCCCCGGAAACCCCGCTTCGGTAAATTATATTGGAAATCACACTAGAAATAGCCCTTTTTCTTCCACATATAACTCGAATTGGCGAAATCACCCCAATTTTTCATGGGCCAATAATCCTGGACTTCAACCCCCCGGGGCAAACCAAGTCCAAAACCGACCACAAAATCCCCCGGGATTTCATCAAGGTGGTTCGCAAAATTTTCAAAATGGAAATTCATCCCAAAATTATGTACCTAGGCAACAAAATGCGTCGGATAATGGTTCACTCGAATCATTACTCAAGGGTTTTATAAACCAAACCAACGCATCCCTTAGGAGTATGGAAACCCAACTCGGCCAATTTGCGGCCGAACTTAAGAGTAGATCTCAAGGAATATTGCCTAGTGATACGG
The DNA here is from genome assembly GCA_036898165.1 of Silybum marianum. NCBI lineage: Eukaryota > Viridiplantae > Streptophyta > Magnoliopsida > Asterales > Asteraceae > Silybum > Silybum marianum. The sequence continues at coordinate 31,834,855 of CM072533.1, read as the reverse complement.
AAACCCCTAAGGGTAAGGAGCAAGTTAAAGCCGTTACCTTATGTAGTATTGATGATTCAGAAGTAAATAGTATTCCACCCTAAAGCTTTCGAAAATTCAACTAATTTAAATGATGATTCACATGTTTTTGATAAAAACAATTTTCCAGCTTTGTTTTCTGCAGGTGAAAAAGATCAAAATACAGATTATGTCCAAAAAACAGCTTCTGCCTCTACTTCCAGCAGTAAACAATTTCCAGCTCAAACTCACCACAGTGGTGAGTTTGTGCCCACAGTCAAGCAGAAGCAAATTAACGAACCAACTCCTGATTTACGAGACCTTCCTTTTCCTCAAAGATTAAAATCTAAAAATGTGGATTCTCAATTTAAGAAAATTTTAAACATATTTAAGCAACTTCACATTAACATCCCGTTGGTAGAAGCTCTCGAGCAAATGCCAAGATATGTTAAATTTTTAAAAGACATTTTAAATAAGAAAAGGAGGTTAAATGAATTTGAGACGGTTGCGTTAACCCAAGAGTGTAGTGCACTTCTTACGTGCAAAATTCCTCCCAAGCTTAAAGACCCGGGAAGTTTTACCATCCCGTGTTCCATCGGAGGAAAAGAAGTTGGTCACGCCCTATGTGATCTAGGAGCTAGCATAAATCTCATGCCCCTATCTATTTTTAACAAGCTAGATATAAGAGAGGTACGACCCACGACCGTGTCTTTACAATTAGCGGATAGGTCCATCACTTATCCCAAAGGTAAAATTGAAGATATTTTAGTCAAAGTCGATGAATTTATCTTTCCGGCAGATTTTATAGTTCTTGATTATGAGGCCGATAGAAATGTCCCAATCATTTTAGGAAGACCTTTCCTAGCAAGCGGTAGGACATTAATTGACGTACAAAAGGGTGAATTAACCATGAGAGTTAATGACAAAGAAATTAAGTTTAATGTCTTTAAGTCTCTGAAATTCGGTGGAGAATTAGAAGACTGCTCATCTGTTTCAGTTTTAGAGGATGAATTAGAATTTAATTCACCTCACAGTCTAACCAATGATGACACTGTGGAGACCACAGAAGATATCTCGGAAGAAGATGAATTGGAAGATATAGCTGCCTTTGAACAATTAGATTTCAAAGATAGAACTGTCCAACCACCTTCAGTGGTGGAAGCCCCAGAATTAGAATTAAAACCTCTTCCTAGTCACCTTAAGTATGTTTATCTTATGGAGAATGAAAAATTACCTGTAATTATTTCTTCAAATTTAAGTGATAACCAAGAGTTTAGGTTATTAAAAGTTTTGAAAACCCATAAGAAAGCCATAGGTTGGACAATTGCCGATATTAAGGGTATAAGTCCGTCTCTTTGCCAACATAAGATTATTTTGGAAGAAAATAGTATTGGAAAGGTGCAACCTCAAAGGAGATTAAATCCTATTATGAAAGAAGTAGTCAAAAAGGAAATCTTGAAATGGCTTGATGCGGGTATTATTTACCCGATTTCTAGTAGTGGTTGGGTGAGTCTGGTACAGTGTGTACCAAAGAAGGGTGGAACCACGGTTATCACCAATGATAAAAACAAACTCATACCCACTAGGACCGTCACCAGATGGCGGATTTGCATGGACTATAGGCAATTGAACCTAGCAACTAAGAAGGACCATTTTCCTTTGCCCTTTATTGATCAAATGCTAGATAGACTTGCCGGAAAGGAATTTTGTTGTTTCTTAGACGGATACTCGGGATACAACCAAATTCACATCGCACCGGAAGATCAAGAGAAGACAACCTTCACTTGCCCTTTCGGAACTTTTGCTTTCCGACGTATGCCTTTCGGTTTATGCAACGCACCGGCCACATTTCAACGTTGCATGATGTCTATTTTCTCGGACTTGATTGAAGACTCTATGGAAGTTTTTATGGATGACTTTTCAGTAATCGGTATGTCTTTTGAAACTTGTCTTGAAAACTTAAAGAAAACACTGGAAAGATGTGAAACCCATGACTTAGTTTTAAATTGGGAAAAATGTCATTTTATGGTACAAGAAGGGATAGTCTTGGGACATATGATTTCCAAAAAGGGTTTGGAGGTAGATAAATCTAAAATAGAGGTAATAATGCAATTGCCCGAACCTTCTTCGGTCAAAGGCATTCGTAGTTTTTTGGGACATGCGGGATTTTATCGTCGCTTTATTAAAGATTTTTCAAAAATTGCAAAACCTTTGTGTAATTTATTGCATGTCGACCAAACCTTCGAATTTACCTCCGAATGTAAACAAGCTTTTGAAACCATAAAAAATGCACTTATTTCAGCACCTATTGTTATTGCCCCCGATTGGACCATGCCTTTTGAGGTTATGTGTGATGCAAGCGATTGGGCCGTAGGTGCGGTTTTAGGTCAAAGAAGAAATAAGATTTTCCACTCCATTTACTATGCAAGTAAAACTCTTATAGAAGCTCAAATTAATTATACAACAACCAAAAAAGAATTATTTGCGGTAGTATTTGCTTTCGATCGTTTTCGCCCTTACTTGATTGGCACTAAAGTTATAGTTCACACGGATCACTCCGCTCTTAAATATCTCTTTAGCAAAACCGACGCTAAGCCAAGGCTTATTCGTTGGGTTCTTCTTTTACAAGAATTTGATTTAGAGATAATTGATCGTAAGGGATGTGATAGTCAAGTGGCTGATCATCTTTCTAGAATTGAAGGAAAGATTTCGAGTGGTGGAGATCATGAAATAAAAGAAATTTTTCCGGATGAGTATGTTATGGCTATCCAACATACTCACCAAAATGACGTCCCATGGTTTGCGGATATCGCAAATTATTTAGCATGTGGTTTAAAACCTCAAAATTATCATGGAGCTCGTTTTCAAAAATTCAACCATGATTGTAAACATTTTTTGTGGGATGCTCCATTTCTTTACAAAATGGGATCAGATCAAGTCTTACGCAAATGCGTTCCTGACTTTGAAATTCCTGCTTTATTAAAAGAATGTCATGCATCTCCTTATGGTGGCCATTTTGGTGGCCAACGAACGGCCGCAAAAATTCTACAAAGTGGATTTTATTGGCCAAACATTTTTAAAGACTCTTTTGAATTTGTTAAGAGTTGTGATCAATGTCAACGAACGGGAAATTTGTCCCAACGGAATGAAATGCCCTTAAATAATATTTTTGAAATTGAACTTTTCGACGTTTTTTGGGCATTGATTTCATGGGTCCATTTCCTATGTCGTTCAATAACACTTATATATTGGTCGCAGTAGATTACGTCTCCAAATGGATCGAAGCTAAGGCTTGCCCGAGAAACGATGCCAAAACGGTAGTTGATTTTTTGTATAAAAATATTTTTGTTCGTTTTGGAACCCCCCGAGCTTTGATAAGCGATGAAGGGACTCATTTTGTAAACAATACCTTAGCTACCGTTCTTGCCAAATACAACATCCAACATCGAGTTTCTACAGCATATCATCCCCAAACAAATGGGCTTGCCGAACTTTCGAATCGGGAAATTAAAAATATTTTAGAAAAAGTTGTTAGCCCAAATCGAAAGGATTGGTCTCTCATGTTAGATGATGCATTGCGGGCGTATCGTACGGCTTTTAAAACACCATTGGGAATGTCTCCGTACCAAATAGTTTTCGGAAAAGCGTGTCATCTTCCTCTTGAATTAGAGTATAAGGCGTTTTGGGCCGTAAAAGAATTTAATTTAAACCAAAAAGATTCGGGGGAGAAAAGAAAATTTCAATTATGCGAGTTGGAGGAATGGCGTAACCGAGCGTATGAAAACGCCAAGATATATAAGGAAAAGGCCAAATTTTGGCATGACCGTAGGATCAAAAATCGAGTCTTCGAGGTAGGTCAAAAGGTTCTTCTCTTTAATTCTCGACTTAGACTATTTACCGGAAAATTAAAATCAAGATGGTCCGGACCGTTCACCGTTGTCGGTGCCGGAAAATTTGGCACCGTGGATCTTTTAAATCCACCGGACAATAACATTTTCAAGGTAAATGGTCACCGCGTCAAACATTTCCTTCCCGAAGGAATGGTTGATCAACCTCAGTAAGTTCGAGGTTATGTTATTTCTGTAAATATTTATTTTTCTGTTTTATATAATTATTTTTAATTTTTTTGTCAAGACAGTGGTGACTTTGTGGCCACTATCAAGGTTACGTTTTTCTAACCTTTCAGCTGAGTTTTGTTTTTATTCAGATCATTTAGAACAGGTATTGACTATTGTTTCTGCATAGGGTCAGGGAACAAAAATGCTTTTGCAAAAAGGCATGGTATTAAAAAAATAGTAAGCATGGTGGAGTTGTTGCACCTTTTTACAAGCTTTCAACCCTTGTCAACCTTTTCCTAGGAAAGATGGTTTGTGTATTTATTTATACAAAAGAATGGAGGATAGATTTATTTATTCTTAAAAGTACTAGAAGCATGATGGTTGGGGAAATAAACAATTGAGTTTAGTTGTCTTAAAAAGTTGTCATTGAACTTTTCTAATTTTGTCTTTAAAATGGATGACAAACTTTTGAAAAAAAAATCTGATTAATATGAAGTTGTTGAAACAAAGTATAAAGTTGGTAATTTTTTTATTATTAAGGGGTTGTCTCCCTAAATCTATACTACTTAATAAAGCAAATATGATTTTCTCTTAAAAACAACTCTTATAAGCATATTGTACAACCCAACAATACACAATCTCTTAAAATCTCTTAATTACAACTTTTATTGCACTATGTACTGCTGATTTATGCAGGAGTTTGAAATCTCTTAAAAACTCTTGATTACCCAAAAGCATGCTTCATGAAACGCCTCTCAAAGTCTCAATCTGCACGGCTCTTAGTTTTCCAAGATGACTATTAAGTTCCCTGTACCATGAACTGATTCATTTCAATCTACACGCTAGATATTTCATTATCGATCTCATTCTTCACTCCTGATTTCATTCTTGATCCACCTCTTCTCTACCGATTCTCATATATGACCATTCGATTTTCTTCATATGTGTATCTATCCCTTCTGGTTCTGTATGGTTTCGATTATTGGTGGGTTTTTGTTTGATGTTTTGACGCTTGGTACGTTCAAGGTAAGCTCTCGATTTCTCTCCCAAATCGTCGGTTCATTCTCGATTCTGGTGGTTCATTCGAGGTAAGTTTCTCGATTTCCTTCTTAGTTCTTTATGGGTTTCGGCCTAATGGTTTTTGTCTGATGCTTTGACCTAATGGTTTTTGTTTTATTTTTTGACGCCGGTTCATTCAAGGTGATCCATTTCTCTGTTATCCCTCCTATGCAATTAAATTCTATATGTATAAGTTCTTCTCTCTTAGATGTATTGACCCCTCTTTCAGCGTTTATATCGTCGTTGTTACAGTGATAGTGTGAGCCTCAACGAATTACCAATGTATTTTCACGTTTGTGAACACCAACTATTTGTGAAAATTCCCGAATTAAATTTGCGTCATTCTGTTGTTGGGTGTCCAAGATTTCATCATCTTGTTCTATCTTTAAACTGTTGATTTGTGCGATGAATTTCTTTATAGGGTTGAAACTGTTGCTTTTTTGTGGCTATAATTTTCATGGTATTTGGGATTTAATCATTCATCCAGTTTGGGAATAATTCGCAGATCATAGTCCCATTCATCAAGGGCTAACAAAGTCATTGGTGAAGTTGATAGTAATCACCGAAGATGATGTACGTGAAGGCGACACCGACATTGGATCTGATTTGAAACACGGACAATGTACATCTTGGTTGCACTTCTGGCGTGGCATGGACCATGGTTAATCTCTCACACTTCCTGGTAATTACGCATAACATCATTTATTTTTCTTCTATGCATGTTCGGTTTTTAAGGTTTGTGGCTTTTGCTTTGTAATTACGCATATTGGGTTGTTATAAGGTGTTCGAGCTATGGTTGGTTTTGTTTCAATAGAACAATGAATTCAATATTCTTAGTGAATCAGTGTCATCTGACTCTCAATTATTTAATACAATCTTGATTGAAGTTCGAAGAATTGCAACCCAATGAGATGTTGATGTCCTAGAAATGATGAATTTTATATATTTTGGGGTTTAGATATGTCAAATTATCAAGTTTAACTTGCTTAGATATGTAGTCCGGTAGAGGAGGGTTGCAATACTTGATTGTAATCTTGCACTCAGATTATCTGTTGCCCAGAGAATCCTTTGGCTTAGATCCTCATATGTTGGTTGTTGAGTATGTGTAGGTCGATATTAGATTAATGTATGTATTTCTGCTTCCGACTGTGAGTGGTGATTTTTGTGACTAAATTAATATGTGTTTGATATTTAGGTTTCTTCCAATTTGAAATCAATTTAATGGTGAATATCTTAAGCTTTGTTAGATTACGATGCTTGGTCATGTCTTTAGTTGTAACTGAAACAAAAATGATGAAAGAATAAAAGAATTGTAACTTATTTTGTTTTTAACTACATTCTAAAGGTATCTGAGGCTGCTCCTGGAAGTGGCAAAATAGTTTTTAAAGCTTGGGAATAACACATAAATTAGGCCTTGTAAGATTGAATTTGATAGGCGAAGGCTGTGTGGATTCTTGGACATAAATTATGGGTGTGAAACAGAATGCTTCCTAGACCATATTTTTCTTCTATAGTAACCTTCATGGAATTCAATTCATCCATGGTCTTTCATGCATCTGTTTCTGAAAAATACAATAGCACTCTCAAAACACCCTTTCAATAGAGGTGCACACTGAGCTAAGAAGAGCCAGTGAACAAAATAGGTGGAAGACATCTTTTGGGAGGATATCTTTTATGAAGTTCTTTGATGTTAGATAACATTTATCCCGGTGGGCTGTGGAGAGTGCACATTTTGGTTCACATTTTCTTTTAATTATGTTTTTAATTTACATTCTTAATGTGATATACGGTAATTCTGTATTTATTTGTAATTTCATATTTGCAAAGTGCTATGTTTACATGATAATTTATTAATGTTAGGAACCCCTAAAAAGTTGATAGTTTTTAGAAATTATGTTTATATTGACTAAGGGGTTGTTTACCAAACTCCTATCTGACTAAGCGCTTATCAAGTCACATTACTTTATCGAATGAGCATGACAAGAACAATGAATCTTACTCGGTACGAGCGAGACAATGATTGATAGATTTATCCGATAAGCGAGGGTGACGACTCTTACCATGATTAGCCTTTGTCGGATAAATTGTTGCATACTATGCCGTTTTTGTTGATTAAAGTCTTACCCGGTAAGTAAGTAATGGTGTTAAATTTACCCAGTAAGCAACATAACTAAGTTCAAATTCACTCTTCAAAAATTTGGTTTTTATGTGGCATCATAGAAGCATAGAGAGAATTTTATTTGGCAAGAGTGATAAAATAAGTGATTATATTTACAGAAGAACATAAAACAAATGTTATTTAAGGGTTGTTTTCTTAACGCTTATCCGGTAAGTGTTTATCGGGCCCATTACCTTATCGGATGAATATGACAAATATTGAGAATCTTAATTACTCGGTAAAAGCAATTACGAAGACCGAAAGTCTTACCCGATGAGTAAGCGTTGGGTAAACAACAAGTTGATACGATGAACACAACAAATTGATATGATGACACTTTTCATGATTATATAACTTTTATACGATGACGAAGGAGCAAAGCGGTGGGTCCGTCTCAACATCCCGCCGCATTGTGCGGGTACTCTACTAGTTTTAAAATATAAACTTTGTACTTCGTTTTTTTCAATATGACAAATATAAAGGATAAGTCTTGGTTTTAAAACAAAAAAAAAGTAAAAATTAAAATAATATCAGTATACTTTTGTTTCAAAAAGTCAAGACCATTTTCAAACTTTAACTTAACCCAATTTTTAATTATTTTTTTTACTTTCTTAAAACCCATCCATCTTCCTTCTTCTTCATTTCATCAAAAGCCATGGCATGACCCAAAAAGCTTGTGAGAAACCCCACCTCAAACCCTAGCCGGAAAAGTCGTCGCCGGCAACTGGAGAAGTCATCGCCACCACCAACATCCACCATTGCTCCACATCCGGCCTTTGTTCTGTCGATTTCGATGCCGCCGGAGGGCTCGTCTGTTGCTCCGACGAAGGTCGTGTCGCCGCTGGCGACCACTGTCGTCACCTACGTCGAAGGGCATGCAGTGGTCACTAAGGTATCATCTGAAATCCCTAGTTCTACTCCTCTATATAGACCCGATTTTACACAAAACCCACCCACCCTTGTTGCCCTAACCTCCGGAACCACCACTGCCACCACTGTCACACCAACTCAGACCACCACGATCACCATTCCACCTCTAATCCCAAACACAACCACTCCTATAACAGCCTTTGGAACACTCCCATACACGACATTCATCCCGATTTCGAAACCCTCGATTGTGAGTGCAACTAACCCTCACCTTTTCAATCTAAATGATGAAGACCCGGAACGATTTGCCAATGTTCGTTTTGATTTCGAAACCGATCAAACTTTGGAAAATGATTTACTACCTTTCCATGTTACACCTTCGGGTTCGATGAGTCAACCAAATGTACCATTAGGAAATCCATCACAAGAACACGTCATTCCAGAAAGTTTGGAAACTCATGTGGAAGAAAATGTGATCGGAAAAGGCTCCGGCACTACAATGGGAGAGGCGGTGTCAACCACCGATAAAAAACAAACTCGGTCCTCTACCATCGGAAGACTGACGAGGGCCCAAGTACGGGCTGCCAAAGGGAAGCAGAAAGTGGTCGAGCCGGAAACCGAACAAAGTGATGAAGTGGACGTACCGGAACAAAATTTGCCGCCAAGAAAGAGGACGCAATTCAAACGAACGGGTAAATTCTATACCTTTGAAAGACGTTATGATCTTATGCGTAACAATAAGTTTCTTGTTGAACGCGCCTTTGACCCCAAGTTGGTCAAGGATATGTTGTTTGTTCGTAATCATTTAAAAGCTCATAATTGGGAACACATGATTTCCCGACCTTGTTTAGTAAATGAAATGTGGGTACGCGAATTTTATGCGGCCATTGGTTGTACGAAGAATGATAACATTATAATACGGGGATGTCGTATTAATTGGGCAGCCCCTAAAATTAATGTTATCCTTGGCCTAAATCCACCGTTAGTATGTTCATACCGAAGTTATGAAAACGGTATTTTGGAGCTTAGTGATGGTGTGATACTTGTTGCCCTATCTTTACCGGGGCGCGATTGGGTTCTTGCCAGCAACCGAAAAGAGTTGCAAGCTTCTCAGTAGACTTTAGAAGCAAGTTTATGGTTTCAGTTTGTAAGGCACAACCTTATGCCAACCATGCACGACCAGTCATTATCTCGTGCAAAATGTTTGTTGGTATATTGTATCTTGAAAGACCTGCCTTTTGATGTGGGAAGTATTATACATCAAGCGATTATTAATTCGACTACTCGACTTAATTCTCGTTTGATATTTCCCGGACTCCTTACAAAGTTGATCAAAGCGGCCGGTGCGGCCGTACATGAAGAAGATGTGATCTCTAGTAGCCCTTCGTTGTTAAACATTGGTACGATCACTCGTATCGATAAACCTTTACACGATGAACTTATCGACGATGCAATCGAACCCCGTGTCACACGCCGTCAAACTCAAAGGAAACAATCACCGGTCACCTCCACAAATCAGACTTCAGCCGTTCCAGCTACCACCGTACCACCTACTTATCAGATTCCACCAATCCCACCTTCCGCTACGGGATAAGGTTCGGAGGAATGGTTACATATACTTGCTCAATAGAATGACGAAAACGATCAAAAGTTAACTGTCATTCTCGATATGTTTCAACCATGAGCAACCGTATCACCAACTTAGAAGAAAAATCAGAGAAATTTTAGATGTATGTTCGAGATCACTTCCGTATGCAAAAAAACTCCCTTCGCCGAACTAACCCTCTGTTAGCCGACGAGATGCCACGTTTTCCACCGGGTATCATTCCTCCACAAGTCCGTATGCCGCATGTCGCACCTCCGTCTTCAACGCCGATCATGACAGCCGCCACCATCGTTTCTGTTCAGGCCACGATTGCCACCACTGCCGTAGCTACTCCAGCGAACTAGGCATCCACGTCAGCTGTTCCGAACCCCACCGAAAGGGGTAATGATCACTAGATAACTCTCGGTTGAAAATCATCGTTTATGAACAATTTTATTTTGAACTTTTAATTGTCTTTTTGTTTATTTTGATGGGATTGTTCATGCTTACGCAAGACCATCTTGCCTTTTGTGTATGCAAGATGATGTATTTATCTTATTAACGATGGTTTGTTTTCTTTCGTATATTTGTGTTATTTTCTATGTCTTAAACAGGTGCATACATTTTTACTTCATGAATTTTGTGTGTCGAAAATTGAGAAGACATAGGCCATCTTTTATTTAGCCAAACACAAATCCCTTTCGTTATTCAATTTTAAGCCATATAACAAAACAATGTATTAAACAATGAGGACATTGTTAACTTCTTTGTTGGGGGTAGGGGAAAACCGAGTTAAGAATATTCGGTTCATATTTTAAAAATAGAACATGTTTTCTTCGTAAAATTGGAAGAAAACAAAATAAAAAAATTTTAGAACCCATAAAGATCCTTAAAAATGGGTTTCAAATGAGTGTCAAAAACCAAAAATTGCCCTTTATGAAAAATATTAAACATTTTTCGGTTCAAGACAAGTTCGAGGGAAAAGAATATGAGTGTTTTTAGTTTTTACACTAACCCGACAAAGTCCTATCGAAAACTTTTGACGCTTTGTTAGGATCCAAAGAATCCTATGAATTTGGATCCTATGTTTGAAATGTTTTGTAAAGAAAAGAACTTCAGAATCTGAAGATGAATAGTTCAGAAGTTCTGAACTAGTGCTAGAAAGATAAATAAAGTCATCTTCAGAAGTGCAAAATATATATTCAGAAGTTCTGAATAAGTTCTGAATAGGTTCTGAAGTGAAAATTCAGAAGTTCTGAAGACAATTCAGAAGTGGTTCTGAAGAGAAAAGTTCAGAATTTTGAAGACAGTTTAGAAGTTCTAAAGAACTTCTGAATAGAGTTTTTGATGACGTGTCTCATTGTAATTGGGTTGTGATTTAAATACATGTAACTGTAGCTTTACCTTTATAGTATATATAGAGAGTTTGTTAGACAGTTAGATGGTGAACATGAGTAGAACACCAAATATGAGAGTCATCTAAAGGTGTAAGTGTGTGTTTTCTATATTCAGTTTATCAATAAACTAAGGATTCCTTGAGCAATCTATCAGATCTATTGTAATATGGGATTAACACGCTTCAAAATTCATGAAACGAAGATGTGCACTTTATAAAAATCTCAGATTCTCAGCAGTTTCAGTCCTTGAGGGAACGATACTGATATTTTACCACTTTATTACTTTAAGGCGATCACAGTGACGGTGTGCACTTGCACTGCCACTGTGGGGACTTTGTGCCCACTGTTTATACACGAACGGTTTTTAACGAACACTTATAAATTAAATTTCTTAAGTGTTATATATATATTTTTATATATTCAATTATAAACTTGATATTTATAATTTTTTAACGTTAATTTTCTTTTTGTGGATTTATCTTGATTTTCTTTATGAAGTTTTTTTTAGCTCTTTTTTTAATTGATTTTTATATTTTTTTATATCAAATGTCTTGATTTTTATTTTTTTTGTGAATTTTTCTTACTAAATTTTTTTATACATCCAATCACAAATCAAGTTTTTAAAATAAAATAAAATACATATTAAATAAAAAAATCTTTATATATATTGAAAAACTATTTTATTTGTACAAAAAAATTAACGCTAAGAAATATCTAGTTTACAAAAATAAAAAAATCAAGATAAATTTACACATCTTTTAGGTTGAAAATTGAAATATGTAAGCAAAATATTGAAAAAAAATTTGGTTAGCATGATATTATTAAAATAACAAAAAAAAATGAAGCAGTATAAAATAAAATCTTTAATAATGACAATATATATATATATTAATAATTTCATGCTAACCGAATTTTATTTTCAATATTTTTCTTAAATATTTCAATTTTCAATCCAAAAGATATGTGAATTTATCTTCAATTTTTTTTTGTTTTTGTAAACTTAAGATTTTTTAGCGCTAAATTTTTTTTATGAAAAAAATAGTTATATATATATATATATATATATTTTTTTTTTCATTTAATATTTATTTTTTTTTAGAAATTTGATTTGTGATTAGGTATATAAAATATTTTTTAATAAAAAAATTCACAAAAAAATAAAAATCAAAAAATTTGATATAAAAAATATATGAAACAATTAAATAAAAAAATTCACAAAGAAAATCAGCGTTAAAAATTATAAATTTTAATTTATTATTAAATATATAAAAATTATATAAAACCATTGAAAATTTTAATTTATAATTTATAATTGGATATATAAAATATATTTTTAATAAAAAATTAAAAATGGTGAATGAAATTAATTTTTTGGAGTAGATTACACTTTTGGTCCTATAGTATGTTCAGAGACCGGTTAGTCCTTCCTAATTGTTGTTAACTAACATTGTTAATGGGAGGGACCATAGGTGCAATGAAAATGAAAAATTAGGGACCACCAGTGTAGATAGCTTATTTTAGGGACCAAATTCAAAACTTAAGCAAACCACAGGGACTACCGGTGTAATTCACTCTACTTAAAATCATAAATTAATGTAATTCTTTTTCTAAACTTTATTTTAACAAATCCAAAAATTATAATATATATGATAATCAATTTAATTTTTTTAAATAAACATATTCTAATATTTATTTTTTACTATTTTGTATGAATTAATATATTATTTTGTTCAATACTTATTTTAATTATACTATAAGTGACTAAGGGGCTGTTTGGTAGTTGCTGGATTGCTGGATGGTATAGAGCTGGATGGTACAGGGGTCTGGATGGTACAAAGGCTCTTTATGATATAATGCCGAATGAAAAATTATTGTTTGGTAGTTGCTCTGAATGGATAGTCTGAATAAAACAAATGACCATTTTACCCTTCTATTCATTTTTTGTTTTGTTTTTATCTCCAAACATCCAAACATGATACTTCCATTTTTATTGAAAGTGCAATATTCAATCCTTTTATTAAACCCAAAAAAAAAAACTTACAACAATGTACTGGTTATCACCAAACTTTACAAAAAAAAAACAAATTACAACATAATTTCAACAAGATTTACTGTTGGGTCACCGATGATTTGGTGATGAACCACCTTCCTTTATATGAATGAATTTTTACAGGTTCTTTTGAAGGTCTGAAATATGCTTCAAGTATTGAAGAGTCAAAGACTATTCAATCAAGGGGTTGTACATCAAAAAGTGGAATTTTGGATGTATCAACCAACTTCAATATTCAGACCATCTTGCCAAGTCAAGATTGGGTCATCAATATAGTGGGTCACCGATGGTACACTCAAAAGTCATCAAAAGTACTAAGGACATCAAATAAGATGAGGTCATCAAGTTTGATGTCATGGTCACCGACACTATGATCTTGGTCACCGAAATTGCAGGTATATTTTCTAAGGCTGTGATATCAACTCACAAGGGTATACACTTTTGTCACTTAGTGAAAGAAGAAGTTATCAAGCAAAGTGTACACTTATCAACTCCAGCCTTATAAGGTATCCACCGATGTGATACATAGTGAGATGTATCACTTAGCAATTTCAAAGAGATAAGTTCTTGACTCACATCAATTGCAAGACACGTGAGCCAGCAAGAACTTGGGCACCAAGCCTTAATTAAAGACATTCTCTTTTATTCTTATAAAAGGAATATTTGTCTTTTAGCTAAAAGGCTTGATGGGACTTCACAGAGCATGAAGAAAAGAAGATAAAGTTATACGACATTACGTGCTACAAGGAATGGTTCATCCATTATTCTAGTACAAAGGAAGTGGTCTCTTCCTTTGTCCATCAGATAATCTTCCAGCTAATGAAACCTTGACAGCTGTCCACTTGCATCCCATGCATGGACACTATAAAAGGAGATGAAGTCCTTCCCAGAAATCTCACGCTTTCAACAAATCTTCAGAGTGATTATTTGTTTGACTGTGGCAAAGCTGTGTGCTATAACAGTATTGTTTTAACTTGCTTAGTGTAATAGTTAATTCGTTATCCGTGTGTTTAGTTTGATAGAATAGTCCGCCCGTTCTTTTCCGCATCAAACTATCTCGTGTGTAAATTTTTAATATTTATATTAAAAAATTTAAAAAGAGTATATTCTGTGTGTTTTATATTCAACCCCCCCTTCTACAAAACCCTCTCTTAGTTAGCCATTTCTCTTTGGGGACTAACAATTGGTATCAGAGCAGTTGGTTTAATCTCATAAACCAGATCTGTGATGGCTACTACCTCAAATGTTGATGGTACCTTGCAGACCTCTTCCAGTAATACATATGATTTAGGATCTTTGGCTAAACCCCCAAGATTCAACCCAAACAACTTTGGGTTATGGAAAAATCGCATGTTATTATTCTTGGAAGGGATCGATTGCAGGTATCCCAACATTCTCAGTGAGGGACCTATTATTCCTAAAATATGGGCTCGCTTTGGCCCTCAAAAGGACGCTGAAGGAAAGGACATAGAGTCAGATGACGTAAGAAGTGAGAAAACTGGTAGATATATCATTAAACCTTCTAACAAATTTAGTGAAGATGATAAACGCCTAGTTGCTTTAGATACTAAAGTCAAATCTGCTCTTGCTGTTTCCCTTCCTGATGATGTGTATCATTCTCTTCTTAACCTTCCCACTGCTAAAGAAATGTGGGATACTTTGAGTGTCTTATATGAAGGCACCAAAGAAGTAAAGAAATCTAACATGATCTGTCTTGTTCGAAAGTATGAACTCTTCTCCCATGAAAAAGGAGAATCTCTTTCTACCTACTTTAATCGTTTTAACTGTCTTCTCAACGATCTCAAAGTTCTTGGCCGAGTTTATGAAAATGAAGAAGTTCTCTGCAAGTTCATGGATTGTCTTCCAGATTTCTGGGAAACTATCTGTACTTGCATCAAGCAAACCAAGGACTTAGAAATAATGCCTTTAACTGCTCTCTATGGAACTCTTCTTCACTATGAACAAACTAAGAACCAGAGAAAGTCTCTTATAAAGGATATCAAATCCTCTTCTATTGCTTTGATAGGTGATTCAAAACCTTCTTCTTGTATTTCTAGAATCACCTATCCTTCTTCTAATTCTGAAAAAGATATTAAGGAAGACTCTTCTCATCTGTCAGATGCATACTATAGTGCTGCTAATGATGAAGGAGAAGAATCAGCCATTGACATACTTTCTGATAGTATGGCAATGCTTGCTGGAAACCTTAAGAACAAAAGATTTTCTTCAAACCGCTCCAAATTTAATAGAAAATCTTTTTCTCAAAAATCCTCTTCTGATAAAGCAAATGAAGAATGCTTCAATTGTGGAAAGAAAGGTCATTTTGCTTCTGAATGCAGATCAAAAGCTTCTTCCTCTAAACCTTCTTCTTCTTATGGCCATGACTTCTCAAAATCAGCTTCTAGGAAGCATGAAGAGAGAAATAGCCAATCCTCTAAAGAAAATTCTGAATCAAAAGAAACCTCAAGGTACAAGAAATACAAAGCCAAATACAAGAGAGAAAAGGAGAGAAACCAAGGTAAAAATAAAACCTTAGTTGCCGAGGCTCATTCTTTGGGAAGATGAGCAAACCTCTGAGAGTGAGAGTGAGTATGTCACTAAGTGCTTAATGGCCAAAATTGATGAGATAGAAGACATGGAGAAATCACTCTACACCACTCTTGTATCTGCTGAGGG
The DNA here is from genome assembly GCA_036898165.1 of Silybum marianum. NCBI lineage: Eukaryota > Viridiplantae > Streptophyta > Magnoliopsida > Asterales > Asteraceae > Silybum > Silybum marianum. Next base: position 31,819,005 of record CM072533.1, on the reverse strand, counting down.
ATCCACTTCAGGGACAAAACCTCAGGTACATCCTTTTACCTTTCTCTCTGATGATCAAAAGGCTGATGCCTTTGACTCTTTAACCGTTGACTTCGTGACTTAAAGATTCAAAAGAAAAAGGTCGATATGCACATAAAATGTCTAAATGATCAACTCCTCTCTTGCTTTTCAAAACTAAAAGATTTTGACAAAATGAAAGTCGATCCGGAAAACCTTCGGTATTTAAACGACAGTCTTTCTGAGGAAAAATCAAAGATCTCTTCCACTCTTGAAAAGGAACAAGAGGTTCTGTCTAAATGGACTAAATCCTCTAAGAATCTAGAAAGGATCCTTCAAGATCAAATCACCAGCAAGGATAAGTCTGGCCTTGGTTATGGAAAAGATGTTCCTCAACCTCTTGACCTTCCACTCCCTTCCTCTTCTGAGTGTCAAGGTTTTCCTGCTGGTTTCCTTTCCGATGACGATGATGATCTCTTCGGTTACTCATCTGAGGATTCTACCTCCGTTCACTCTATAGATCTACTTGACATGCTCAAAGTAGAATGCGGTTCCAAAAAGTTTGGAGTCTTTGTTAAAGCTAAAGAAATCTCTTCTGAGTCTTCAATGGTTTCAAATCTTCCAAGCTCTTCTTCTTCTCCCAAACCTATCCAAAGACTTTTAAATTCCTTAAGTCTGCATGAGTCAAGGTACTCCCAAGAGCAGCCTTCTGAAGTTGCTGAGTATCCTTCTTCAAAAAGATTTTCTCCTCAAAAGAAAAATTTTTCTAAATCAAATTTTTCATCTAAAAGGAAATCTCAAATAGCTACTGACTTTATTCCTCGGTCAGTAAACTTGAAGAAATCAAGAAATCCTGGTAAAGGTATTCTTGGACCAAGACCAGGTGTTTGACACCCCTCTTCTTCTCATTCCTCAACCTCTGTCCAAAGTTTAGATGATAGGGATTTTAAAAAGGTCTTTCCTTTAAAGAAGTGCTATAACTGTGGCAACGCTCTTCATCTTGCTAAAAATTGCCCAATAGACTTGGCTCCTTGCAAATCTAAAATGCCTTCTAATCCCAAAGGACCCACCTCAAAATGGGTACCAAAAGTCTAAATTTGTTTAAGGTGCAGTACCAAATAAAGATCACATATGGTACATGGATAGTGGGTGTTCAAGACACATGACCGGAAACAAACTTCTTCTCTCTAACTTCTCAAAAGAAAAGGGACCCACTGTTTCCTTTGGAGGAAATGGAAAAGGGGTCACCAAAGGATATGGTACCATTTCAAATGGAACCATCACTTTCTCCAGAGTAGCTCATGTTGAAGGGCTGATGTACAATCTTCTAAGCATAAGCCAAATATGTGATTTGGGCTATAAGGTCATGTTCCAGCTATGTGTATGTTTGGTCTTTGACGTACAGAACAAGATTGTACTAGCAGGAACCCGACTGAATGACGTGTACATAATCAACATGAAGGAAAGTGCAATAGGAGAAGCTGTGTGTCTCCTTTCTCAAGAACTAGCCAAACAAAGTTGGCTGTGGCATAAAAGGTTCTCTCATCTAAACTTTAAAAACCTTGAACAAACTCTCCAACAAAGAGCTGGTTGTTGGAATGCCAAAAATAGCTTTTGAAAAAGAAAAGCTGTGTGGGGCATGTGAAAAAGGAAAACTCACCAGAACTTCCTTTAAAACAAAACAATGCTCTTCTATCTCTCAACCTCTTCAAATGCTTCACATGGATCTATGCGGTCCAGTCAGTACACCCAGTCTGGGTGGTAAAAAGTATATGCTAGTAATCGTCGATGAATTCTCTAGATATACTTGGGTGTTCTTTCTGAAACACAAGAGTGATCTTCGAAGAAATCATCAGGTTTACAAGAAAGATTGAAAATTTGAATGGTAAACTGGTGAAGTCTTTCAGAAGTGATAATGGCACTGAATTCAAGAATGCTGCTCTGGAAGATTTCTTTGACCTAAAAGGAATCTCTCAGAACTTCTCTGCCGTACGCACTCCTCAGCAAAATGGTGTTGTTGAGAGAAAGAATAGAACACTATGTGAAGCTGCAAGGTCTATGCTGAGTGAATCCAAGTTGCCAACCTATTTTTGGGCAGAAGCAGTTAACACTGCATGCTTTACTCAAAATAGGTCTATCATAGTCAAAAGGCATGACAAGACCCCGTATGAAATTTTCCATGGTAGAAAACACAGGTTGACTTCTTCCATGTGTTTGGCTGTGCTTGTCACATGCTAAATGACAGGGAACAACTTGGAAAGTTTGATCCAAAGTCTGATGATGGAATTTTCATGGGCTATTCTCTCTCCTCAAGAGCCTTTAGAATCTTCAATCTAAGAAGACAATGCATAGATGAATCCATGCATGTGAAGTTTGATGAGTTTGAAACTTCTTCATTATCTTGTGATGAAGAAGAATTAAACCTATGGATAAATTCATGTGTTGGTGAAATTCCATCCTCCTCTCAAACCAATCCTCCAGATAGCAACCCTTCTCAGCCTCCCATAAACACCACCTTACCTTCAGAACCTTCTCCTTCTTCTCCACCTCCTGAAACTAACTCTTCAGAAGATCTTACCCACCAAAACACCATATCTCACCTAAACCTTTCTTCACCATCCCAAATTCCTACCTCATCCTCTTCTCTACCTCCCTCCTTACCTCCTGCACTAAAGTGGACCATGGATCATCCAATAGATCAAATCATAGGTGATCCACAAGATGGTGTAAAAACCAGAAGAGGCATAAGCAATCTGTGCTTATATGTCAACTTTGTTTCCATTGTTGAGCCTAAACTGATAAATGAAGCCCTAGCTGATCCTAGCTGGGTAATTGCCATGCAAGAAGAGCTCTCACAATTTGAGAGAAACAAAGTCTGGAAGTTAGTTCCTCGTCCATCCAACAAAACAATTATTGGAACAAAATGGGTGTTTCGAAACAAGATGGACGAAGAAGGAACTGTCATAAGGAACAAGGCAAGGTTGGTTGCTCAAGGATATCGGCAAGAGGAAGGAATTGATTATGATGAAACCTTTGCTCCTGTTGCCAGATTGGAAGCTATCCGAATATTTCTTGCCCATGCAGCTTACAAGAATTTTCGGGTATTCCAAATGGATGTCAAAAGTGCCTTCCTGAATGGTGAATTAGCTGAAGAAGTATATGTGAAGCAACCTCCTGGGTTTGAAGATCCAGTCCATCCATATCATGTATATAGGCTGGATAAAGCTCTATATGGACTGAAGCAAGCTCCACGTGCACAGTATGACACTCTCTCGAATATCTACTTAGAAATAAGTACATACGAGGCAAGGTTGACAACACTCTCTTCTTCAAGAAATCACAAGGTAATATCATTCTTGTTCAAATCTATGTAGATGATATTATTTTTGGAGCCACCGATGAATCCATGTGTGATGAGTTTAGCTCCCTCATGCAAAAAGAATATGAAATGAGCATGATGGGGGAGTTAACTTTCTTTCTTGGTTTGCAAGTAAAACAGTCTTCAGAAGGTATTTTCATAAATCAAAGTAAATACATTAAAGATCTTCTGAAAAAGTTTCAATTTGATACTTGCTCTACCATGAAAACTCCCATGGCTCCTCCTCTTAAACTCTTTTCTGATCCTGATGGCATTTCTGTTAATATTACAAATTATAGAGCCATGATAGGATCTCTTCTCTATCTAACCGCAAGTAGACACGACATTATGTTTGCTACTTGTTTGTGTGCCCGATACCAAGCAAATCCTAAAGAATCACATCCGTCGTGAAAAGGATTTTTCGGTATACGAAAGGTACCATAAATGCGGGTCTTTGGTATCCCAAAGACTCGTGTTTCGATCTCATCGGGTACTCGATTCGATTTTGCAGTTCAAAAATAGACGTAAAGAGTACAACCGGAAGTTGTCGATTACTTGGTGGAAAGCTTGTGAGCTGGTCAAGTAAGAAACAACATTCGGTGTCTACATCTACTGCTGAAGCAGAATATGTGGCTGCTGGAAGTTGTTGTGCACAAATATTGTGGATGAAAAATCATTTGTGTGATTACAATCAGATTTTCTCAAAAATCCCAATAATGTGTGACAACTCAAGTGCAATAGCCATTGCCAACAACCCTGTGCTTCATTCAAGATCCAAGCACATTGATATTAGGTATCACTTTATAAGAGATCATGTCTCTAAAGGTGATGTGGAGTTACATTTCATTCCCACTGATTATCAATTAGCTGATCTGTTCACAAAGCCCCTTGATGAAGCAAGGTTCAAGTTCCTCATTGGCGAATTAGGTATGATAAATATAAACTAACATATACATATATATTTATATACTATGTGTATATATATATATATGATATACATTTATGTATGTTATATATATATATATATGATATATATTTATATATTTACATGTTTATATATATTTATATATTATATGTATATATATTATATTCATTTATGAATATTATATATTTATATATACTATATTTTTATAGTCATATAAAAATACATCTATATACTTTATAACTTATATATATAGTATATATGTTATATATATATATAAGTAAATAAATAAATAAACAAAGAAAAATATATATATATATACTTGAATGTCGGTGACTAGGTCACCGACGCGGCCTCTCTCTCTCTCTTCTATTTTATCTTTCCCTAACCCTAAAACCACACACACACCCACCGACAGTTTCCTTCACGGCCACCAACCACCGAAAGTCACCACCAACCACCGACGCCGACGTTACCCTTTAAACCACCATCACATCACCTTCCGACATCTGCCCACCGACGAGCCGCCGACGGTGGCTGTGTGCCCACCGACGAGCCGCCGACGGCACCCCCAGTCACCGAAACCATCCCTCTTTCCGACGTCTCTCTCTCTCTTACGTCACTCTCAGTCCACCGACGTTTTGATTACGTCACTAGCCAACGTCATCACTATACCCACCGACGTCGCATCCTTGGTTCGAGCCACCGACGTTGCACTGTGATTCGAGCCACCGACGTTGCACCCTTGATTGAGCCACCGACGGTCGCATCTAGCCACCGACGTTTGTCTATCTCTCACACACAAAGCCACCGACGTTTATCTCATTACTGAGCCACCGACGTTTGTCCCTTTTATGAGGCCACCGACATTTTTTTTAAACTCTCCAAGGTAACCTTTTCAAACCTTTCACCTTCTTAACCCTTAAAAGATAACTCTTGACTTACCACTCTTGATAAGCAAGATTATTTGTTCTTATCCCTAATGACATCATCAATGTCAGACCATGCGCCGAATTCAACCCTAAACCCTTAGAATTCTGACCTTTCAATCACCAAAAGTAATCATCAATTTTGAAAGTTGAAATTTCCCTCTCATATATAACCACCCATCCCACTACTTCACCACCTTTCTCGCATCCACCTTCTCCTCACCTTCAAAAGGAAAAACCTGCAACCTGCAACTTCATTTTCTTCTTCAATGGCTTCTCCTTCAAGAATTGGTAAAGAACAAACAATCACTTTTGGATCTCTCTCCTTCCCTGCATGCAATTACTTTGGAAGAATAGGAGTTGACAATGCTCATCCAGAGTACAATGATGTTTGTTGGTTTCTTCAGAGATGCCCTCTACAATATGCTCTGACAGCAAAGCCCAAAATGAGTAAGTTTCTTCTTGGAAACTTTTGGTTAACTTGCACATTTGATGCCTCATCGGATCAAATTATTGCATCTGTTCTAAGTAATGATGAACATGATGTGATCTTCAATGTGGAAGATGTTAGAAGCATTCTCAAGCTTCCTGTTTATGATTCCTATGAACCATTCCCTCTTGGTAATGAACATCAAATGGTGGTTGATGTGTTAAACTACTTGGAAGAGAAGAAGGGATCAAAGTCAAAGGGTCCAGGTACTTTATTGCGCAAAAACATGGGAAGTATTTGGAACTTCTTCTTTGCTCATCTGATTCTGTGTCCGAGCAAGAAGAGAGTGGTCGGATCGATCACCTTCTCAGAAATCGAGCCGGGCACATGCTCTTATTTTTCAAAGAAAAATAGATTATGCCAGCTATTTCTTTAATGAAATGATCTCCTCGTTCTCTACCCTCCGACGTCCTCAGGTACCATTTTAGCGACTTTTCTCTCTTATTATTCATGCAAAGTTGGCAGATAAATTAGAGAAAAGAGATGATATAGTATATGATCTCCCTCTCCACCAAGTGGGTAACCAGATCATGAAAAAGGCTGTCTTAGCATCAGACAACCCTCTCAGACCTTCTATGGTTGAGTTTGCAAGGAATGCAACTCTTACTTGGGGAGAGAATGAACCGCGTCTTCAGAGAATTTCAGGTATGTCTTCTACCCCCTCTGTACCTAGAGTCACTGGTGTGCCCAAATCTCTTAAGAGATCCAAAGCGTCGGGCACATCTACCTCCGCACCCACCGATGCTACGAAGCCAAAAGAGCCTTTGGCTTCCACCCAAGCATCCAAACCCCATAAGCGGAGAAACTCTAAAAGCCCCCTAAAGACTTCCTCAAAGAAGTCTAAGGGAACCCAAAGGGTTAAAGCACATGATCCATCTACTGGCTCCCAAAAGCCAGTAGGTGTTGAAAATATCCTCACAAAACCCAAGGAACACTTAGCTACTCCCAGCTCCTCCATGCCCTCTCAAAAGGACTTGGTTGTAAAAAGGGACACCCTTACTATTCCTTCATCAACTTTCTCACTAGTTGATGAAGATGACTTGGATTATCCCATCCAAGGTACCTCTTCTTCACCCCTAGAGCTCTCTCAGCTCCGTGTCCACACTCCACGTGAGAATGCACCACAACCAGGTGCATTTGATGGAGCAACCCTCTTTACTGATTTTCTGATGTCCGACACTACTCCTTGGATAGGTACGTCTCCCGTACATAACAAGGGTGTGGAGGAACCCATTCCTGAGGAATCCCCTCAAAGACACTCTCCTAAGAGTGTCTCCCCCTCATCTCCTAAATCCCCCCAAGAAAATCTACAGGTTTGGTGGATTATTCTTCCAGTGATGATGATGATACTGATCAACCACCAAAGCCTCATCCTACTGCTCCCATGTCTTCAAAGCAAGGGAATGATCTTCTACAGGCTTTCACCACCTTTACCAGTAATACTATCAGAAGGGTGGAGGTCTTAGAAGAACATGCAACCAAGGAAAAGGAAAGAATGGATTCCCTTTCCTCATCTCTCAGGTCTAACATAGAGGAGTTGTCGGTGAGTCACCCAACTCTAATGACATGTTTAGATCTTCTACATTTGGATATCCTTGATCTTCAGCAAGGATTCTCTTCAAGTCAGGCATCTGTGCTTTCATCCATTCAGGATCTTCGAAGCACCTCTTCTCAGCAAGCCACCAATATCTCTACTCTTATTGCAAATCAACAGGCAATAATGGAGTCTCTCTCAAGTCTACACACCAAGATTGATAAAGTTCCAACCTCTTCTCCAACGGTTGAACTTGATATTGGTGATTCCTTCTTCCAAGATACTGACAGGTTTGTCCTTCAAAGGGTAGAAAAGAAACTTGGGGGTCTCTGCTCTGATGTAGAGAGGATTAAGGAGTTTCTCTCTTCAGTGGGTTTCAAGGGTTCAACCACTGAGGGGGAGAAAAATGTGAAGACCTCCACAACAGCAGCCAAAGCCGCCGACACAGCAGCAGCCAAAGCCGCCGACACAGCAGCAGCCAAAGCAGCCGCCGACGTCAGCATGCCAGCCGCCGACGTCGGCCATCCAGCCACCGATGTGGTGGTGGTCCCTGTTCCTTTGGTACCCGAAGCAGCTGTTGAGGGGGAGAGTGTCAGTGCTCAACCCCTTGAAACTGAAGAAGAGAAGAAAAGAAAAGAAAAAGCCAAAGGAAAGAAGCCTCTCTCTTTTGAAGAACAGGAAGAAGAAAGAAAGAGAAAGAAAAGGATGAGAGATCCTCATGCAGACACTCTCGTACTTCACCGCCCCCAAAGACTCACCGATCCTCTTGGGGTAATTCTCTCTGAGGCTGAAAGAGAGGAAGCTATAAGGGCTCAGCTTGAGTATGATCAGACTAATGTACTCAAGCTAGCTCATGATGAAGCTGTTCATGCCAAAGTCACCGATGCAATTCAAGCTCAAAAAGATGAGCTTGAAAATATAAAGAAGAAATCTGAAGCTGCAAAATTGGTTGATGAGGCCAAGAAGGCAAAGGAAGTAGAGTGGTTCAAAAGGAGGTTGAAGAATAGAAAGGATGATTCAAAGATCATCGGTGCTACCATTCATCCTCCAACTAAGAATTCTCCCAAACTTCTTATCACTCTTAAAAGAGCTGATTCTCTTATGAAAGTTTGTGAGGTTGATTGGCTTGAAGCTCTTGGTATCTCTGAATGGATAGAGGTTGGAAATTGCATTGACAAGAGCAAAAGCAAACACAAGGAACTGATACTGAATACCATCAGAAAGCTCTTTGTCAAAATGGTGAAGATTCAAAAGGAGCATAATATTCTTGTCACCTTTCTTGAAGGTCAACAGATGTACCTTATTCAAAAGGGTCTCTCTGGAGAGTTGGTCAAACCTCCAAAGAACAAAAAGAAAGGACACTTTTCCATGCTTCATGAAAGGGGCATAAAGATTGACGCATCAGGTATTAATCTTTCTATTCCCACTCCTATTGCTTATCCTGAGCAAACCATGATCACCGAGCCTGAACTTGGAGTATTCTTTGAAGACATCTATGGCAACATAGGTTTCTTCAGAGCCTCTGACATTCCAAGGGCTCACAGCTCCTTTCTCTCTGCTATTCTTGGAGTGCCTCCCATTGAAGACCATGGCATCACAAGAATGATCCTGGATGAACTTAAAAGAAGAGAACCCTCCTCAGATCCTTGATCCTGCAGACGTATAGTGCAGTATGAACTTTGTTAATCATGTACTCTGATCAATCCTATGTGTTGATTAATAAAAGTTCATACTTTTCTTCCATCCCATCTCTTGTTAATATTTTTACAAGCTTTGCACATATTTAAACTTATACTTATTCTTTTATTCAGTTTATACTCCATACTGTACATACTCAGTTAAAAAAAAAAATCAAAAAAAAAATTAAAAAAAAAAAAAAAAATCTGAGTCAAAAGAACCCAAAAGAAAAATAGAAAGGGTCAAAAAGAATTCTTTTCTAACCTACGGTATCATCATCAAATAGGGGGAGATTGTTGGGTCACCGATGATTTGGTGATGAACCACCTTCCTTTATATGAATGAATTTTTACGGGTTCTTTTGAAGGTACGAAATATGCTTCAAGTATTGAAGAGTCAAAGACTATTCAATCAAGGGGTTGTACATCAAAAAGTGGAATTTTGGATGTATCAACCAACTTCAATATTCAGACCATCTTGCCAAGTCAAGATTGGGTCACCAATATAGTGGGTCACCGATGGTACACTCAAAAGTCATCAAAAGTACTAAGGACATCAAATAAGATGAGGTCATCAAGTTTGATGTCATGGTCACCGACACTATGATCTTGGTCACCGAAATTGCGGGTATATTTTCTAAGGCCGTGATATCAACTCACAAGGGTATACACTTTTGTCACTTAGTGAAAGAAGAAGTTATCAAGCAAAGTGTACACTTATCAACTCCGGCCTTATAAGGTATCCACCGATGTGATACATAGTGAGATGTATCACTTAGCAATTTCAAAGAGATAAGTTCTTGACTCACATCAATTGCAAGACACGTGAGCCGGCAAGAACTTGGGCACCAAGCCTTAATTAAAGACATTCTCTTTTATTCTTATAAAAGGAATATTTGTCTTTTAGCTAAAAGGCTTGATGGGACTTCACAGAGCATGAAGAAAAGAAGATAAAGTTATCTGACATTACGTGCTACAAGGAATGGTTCATCCATTATTCTAGTACAAAGGAAGTGGTCTCTTCCTTTGTCCATCGAATAATCTTCCGGCTAATGAAACCTTGATTTACCGTCCACTTGCATCCCATGCATGGACACTATAAAAGGAGATGAAGTCCTTCCCAGAAATCTCACGCTTTCAACAAATCTTCAAAGTGATTATTTGTTTGACTGTGGCAAAGCTGTGTGCTATAACAGTATTGTTTTAACTTGCTTAGTGTAATAGTTAATTATCGTTATACGTGTGTTTAGTTTGATAGAATAGTACCGCCCGTTCTTTTCCGCATCAAACTATCTGTGTGTAAATTTTTAATATTTATATTAAAAAATTTAAAAAGAGTATATTCTGTGTGTTTTATATTCAACCCCCCCTTCTACAAAACCCTCTCTTAGTTAGCCATCTCTCTTTGGGGACTAACATTTACATTCTATGATCTTTCCATGGCTGTAGAGAAATCTTCACAACAAGATCTACATTCTCTGATCTTTCACGAAACGAAGGATGCTTCTTCAAAGTAAAACAACAAAAGCAAGCAACCCACTTGAGCACAAGCAGGAGCAGATAAAAAAGCTGGATTCTAGTTCCAAACCAATATTATGCTCCTAAAAAATAATCTGATCGACGACTTGTGCTTACAAACTGTATACATCATTTTCTTAAAAATAAATCCCTTTTCAAACAAATCAAGCAAATCCCTATTATAAAGCAAACCCCATCAAGAAACAAACAAACCTATTATAAAGCAAACCCCTTTTCAAAAATCGAGCAAATCCCTTTTCAAACAAATCCCATCAAGAAACAAACAAACAATCGTTTGTGCTTAAAATCGAAATCATACCTGAAAGGGACAGCAGCGGCGGCGGTGTGGGATTTGGCCGACAAACGGTGGACGGCGGCGTCGGCGGTGGAAGGGACGACAACCGACGGTGGTCGTGGAAGACAGCAGCATCGAGCTTCAGAGAAATCAAGAAGGGAGAAGAAAACAAGTGAAGGAGGCGCTGGAGAGTGGAAAAGAAAACAAGTGAACAAAACAAGGGTATTTTGGGGAAAATAAGGGGTCTGAATCATAACCCAAGGAGTTAGGGCATGCATCCTTCAGAGCCTTTTGTTCCACTTCAGAGGACAATTTTTTTTTGCCAAACAACCCCTAGCCTCTACACGATTCAGACGTGCCTCTGATGGCACCATTCAGACCTAAACAAACAACCCCTAACATTTTAAGATGTCCTTTTTGGTCATTTCACATGTTTATAAGCTATTTTTTTTTGCCAAACATGACTTGTTCATCAGCTACCTTATAAATCATCAGCTACCTTATAAGTGATAAACTACCTTATCAGTTATAAGCTACCTTATCGGCTACCTTTGCCAAACATAGCCTTTATCTTTTAGTATATTATAAAATATTTGTTAAAAATTCTAAAAAAATCATTTTTATAATGAAATATTGTTTATTGATAGTTTGATACATATTACTTAAAAATTAAGATTACAAGTAAGTTGTGAGTAAGTATAACTTATTTAAAATCTTTATTTTAAGGGCATCTCTAATGTATTTCTCTATTTTACTCTCTATTATAGAGAGTAAAATAGAGAATGTGGCATCTTTTCTCCAACGTATTTCGTTATTTTACTCTCTAACATCTTCTATTTTGATTACATAGATTTTTAATAATACCGTTATATTTATTAACTTTACATATTATACTCTTATTTTATTTTATTTTCACAATAACCTTATATTTATTATGAGGAAGATAAGTTTTTTTGTCAAATATATAACTCTAGTTTATTAAAACTTGTTTTAGACAACAAATAAATTAAAAATACAACAATCTAAAGAATTGAAAGGTTATTTTGTAATTATCCAAAGTTTAGAAAAAATAAAGAGTAGTGAATAGTAACTCTCTATATTAGAGAGTTACTATTCATTTGTCTATTAAAATTCATGTAACTAAACATAGATAATATAATCGGGATAAACAATTTAAATATAAAAAATATAGAATATAATTAAAATAATAATTGAGTTATAACGATACTTAATTATTATATTTATAAATAACTATGTTATTAAACAAAAAATAAATTAGTCCGTTATTAACCTTAAATTAAATTTTAATAAAAATTGCTTAAAAAAATTATAAAAAAAATGAGAATTTTTAAATAATTAATTTGATACTAATATCGATACATTTTTTTTTTCAAAATTCTATGATATCTTTAAAATTATATTTTATTCAAAAATAGAATCATTATTGTTTTCTCAAAAACACATAAAATCATATTATAACATTCATAGATACAAAAAATAAAACGGAACTTTAAATTCAAAATGTATCTCACTGTATTACGCGAGTGTCTTTCTACATTTAAAATTTTATACAGCTTTAAAAAAGTAGGAGGTGAATTTGTTTGTTCTCGATTTCATGAAATATTTTATCATATTAATTGAGCTTAATGCTTATTGTGTCTTTGTCAGAGTATCACTTGATCATGTTTTAGTTTTATATAGTTCAATTGCATTAATAAGATGTAATGCTATATAGTTTTATAAAGCTCAATTGTATTAATAAGATGTAATATTGTATAATATAATAAAGATATTGTATGAATATACTCGTAATTGAAATTTTGAAATTCCGGTTAAACTATTGAATATATATATAGGGCTGTTATCCGTTGCAAACTATTTGATTTTGCAAACTTTACAAACTGACGTGGACCAATAAAAATAAGCCATGTGGATACTATTTTATTAATTTTATTTAATAGTTAAATAATTAATTGAGGGTATCATCGTCATTTTACAATTTAATCAATTTTAATTATTATTTAATTAAATTGTTATATATAGTAATAATCAATTAATATGGAATTAATATTTATTAATTTCAGTTTCCGATAACTTTATCTTCTCCGGCGAGTTTTCCGGCAAGGTTCGGCATTCATGAATACTAATTCGCCATTCATGAATACTAATTCGCCATTCATGAATATTAATTTGCCATTCGTGAATACACTTCCACCATTCATGAATACACTTACACCATTCATAAACATCATATAAGATGACGAGGTCGCCGGAGAAGATGATGAGAGCTCCCCGGAGAAGATGACGAGAGCTTGCCGGAGAAGACGATGAGGTCGCCGGAGAAGACGACGAGGTCGCCGGAGAAGATGATGATAGCTCGCCGGAGAAGATGACGAAAGCTCGCCGGACATGGTAGTTATTCTCCAACTGAGTTTCGTTTTATAACCATTGAAAGTTCGCCGGACATGGTAATCATTCTTGTAGTTATTTGCTTGAACCCGAGAAATTTTTTCAAACGAATATGTTCTCGGCGAAGAATGCAGTGTATAAATTTTTGTTCAATGATTATGATATTCATAATAAGATCCCATTAAAATAGGAAACAAAATACTTTCTGTTTCATCCCTTCCATCTTTCACGCCATGGACATGAATATTAATCAATGAATTAATTAAATATGTTCAATAGATTTATAAAATTACTTTAATACCCTTATGGGTTGATGCTTTATGTATTTATTGAAACTCCATGTGTCATCCCATCATTGGTCCACGTTGGTTTACATAGTTTGCAAAAAAAGTAGGGTTTGCAATGTATAACTGGCCTATATATATATGTGAGTTTAAACGAAAAGATAATCAACTTATAAACAATGCAGGATAAAAAGTCAAATCATATGTGATTATAGAGTAAAATTGCATGTTATACAAACATGTTGCATTGATCAACTATTGCATGTACGAGTTTTCACGAGACCTTGGCCGGTGTTGACCAGCTGCACACGTTATTTCTAGATATGTTATACGTTTATACCACATGCGATTTTACTTTAGAATCACACGTAATTTAACATTTTCCACAATTCTTGTAAGTTGATCGCGTTACAAAAATAATATACCCCTTTTTAAATAAATAAAAAACATGTTTGATTAAATAAAATTAACAATAAGTAATTTAGATATAGTAGATTTTCAAAACATGATTCGTTCATATGAAAAAGGTAATACTATAAGTTTTTAAAAACCCTTCAAATTTACATTCTTATTAATATTGTGAAATTGTAATAATTTCGTATATGTTATAAAAATAACGATAAGAGGAATTGAGAGAAAGAGATGCGAGCCAAAGTTTGTATTCTCATTCCATATGTAATCCATATTTATAGTTATAGGTGGATTAGTCTCCAAAAAATATAATACATATATTTACCAATAATAAAGGGATTAACATCCATTCCTCATATATATATATATATATATATATATATATATTTCCATAACACCCCCCCTTGGATGTCGATTCAGAGTACTATGCCTCGTTAAAAACCTTACTAAGTAAAATCTTGTGGGAAAAAAACTTAGTGAAGGGAAAAAGAGTCCATAGTCACTCCAAATACACTTGGGGTTGTTGCCTCATTAAAAACCTTGTCAGGAAAACCTAGTGAGACAAAACCATGATCAAGGGAAAAAGAGTGCAATGCGTATTTTCTCCCCGTGATAATCACATCACTTGAGTTCTTCAAGTCGGCGCATCCCAATACCATGAACCAGTCTCTGAAACGTTGAGTTCGGAAGAGACTTGGTGAATAGAGCAACTAGGTTCTCACACGAACGAACTTGTTGAACACTGATGTCGCCGCTTTTCTGCAAATCATGCGTGAAGTAGAACTTTGGAAGTATATGCTTGGTCATGTCTCCTTTAATGTACCCTTCTTTGAGTTGGCATGTTTATCCGAATAAGATCGCGGGATCCGCGAACTTGTATTACATTTCTCAACCTAACACATTCCCTGTTAGCATCGTGGATAGCTAAGATCTCGGCATGATTCGACAAAGTGGTTGTTATAGTTTGTTTCGTGGAGCGCTATGAAATTTTTGTTCCACAGTAGTGAATACATATCCGGTTTGTGATCGACCGGTATGGGGATCTGACAAGTATCCAACATCTGCAAAACAAATTAAACTTGCCTTTGATTGGTTAGCGAAATATAAACTCATATCTTTGGTACCTTGGAGATATCGAAAGTTTTGCTTTACTCCATTCTAGTGCCTCTTTGTTGGACACTAGCTATATCTCGCTAATAGATTAAAGAAAATGACATGTCCGGTCTCGTATGACCGACGATAAATATTAATGCCCCAATCGCACTTAGATATGGTACTTCAGGACCAAGAATATCTTCATTATCTGTTGGAGGTCAAAAGGGGTATTTCTCAACATCAAGCGACCTCACAACCATAGGTGTGCTCATTGGATGTGATTTATCCACATAAAACCTTTTCAACGCCTTTTCTATACAAGTTTCTTGATGCACAAGGATTCCGTCTTTAAGATGTTCGATTTGTAGCCCTAGACAAAACTTTGTCTTTCTAAGATCTTTCATTTCAAGACTCTTTTCAAATATTCTATTGCTCGAGGAAACTCACCGGGAGTCCCTATTATATTTAAATCATCTACATACACGAGAACTATGACATACTCGGGTCCAGATCTCTCTATAAAGATATATGGGCAAATCGATTCATTCTTATAACCTTCTTTCAGCAAATATTCGCTAAGACGATTGTACCACATGCTTCAAACCGTATAATGATTTATTCAACTTAATTGAGCAATGTTCTCGAGAACTTACTTTACATGATTTAGGCAATTTCAATCCTTCAGGAAGTTTCATGTAAATATTAGTGTCAAGTGACCTATATAAATAAGCTGTCACAACATCCATTAGACGTATATTAATCCCTTCTTGTATTACCAGACTTATAAGGTATAAGAAAGTATTTGCATCCACCACGGGAGAATAAGTCTCCTCATTATCAATTCCGGGTCTTTGTGAGAATCCTTGTGCGACTAGTCGTGCTTTATATTTCACAATTTCATTTTTCTCATTATGTTTCCTTATGAAGACCCATTTATATCTGACATGTTTTATACCGTCGGGTGTACGGACAACAAGTCCAAAGACTTCCCGTTTCATTAGTGAGTTCAATTTTTCCTGTATTACGTCTTTTCATTTTGGCAAATCTTTTCTATGCATGCATTTATTGACAGATTTTGGTTCTTGATCCTCATCATTTTCAATCACATTTAGCGCTATATTATGTTAAAAAATATCATCGATGTCGGTTTCGTTTCGATTCCATACTTGTCTAGACATGATATAATTTATTAAGATCTCTTTATTTTCAGGTACCCGAGGTTCTTCTGGAACCATCATGTCTAGTGTCTCATCAGGAGACTCTTCTGGCGTTTCTCTTACCTTGTTTTGACCATCTTGGTTATTAGCTCCCTTTTTCTTTCGAGGATTTTTATCTTTGGAACCGATTGGTCTACCACGCTTCTGGCGTGCTATAGAATCATTACTCAAGTTGTCTTACCCCTTTAGGATATTAATTTTAACTGGAGCGTTAGCAGCTGGCACATGTGACTTTGTCACTCTCTTTGGGTTAGTGGATGTGTCTGGTAACTAATTTGCAGGTCCTTGCAAAAGTGAATTATCTTTTGAACTTCTAGTTCGCATTGTTTAGTTCGAGGATCAAGATTAGATAATGATAATTCACTCCAGCTTATTTTATTTTGATTTTCCAGCTGTTTAGTCCCTCCCCCTAATGCTGGGAATTCTGCTTCATTAAAATGACAATCAGAAAATCGAGCCGTAAATAAATCCCCCATTAATGGCTCTAAATATTTGATTATAGATGCTGATTCGTATCCGACATATATTCCCAACCTTCTTTGAGGTCTCATTTTTGTGCGTTGTGGTGGAGCAATTGGAACGTAAACCGCACACCCAAAAATCCTTAGATGGGAAATATTAGGTTCCTAACCAAACCATTTTTAAAGGGGAGGAGGCATTATAACTTGTTGGCCTGATGCGAATTAGTGTTGCTGCGTGCAAGATAGCGTGGCCCTAGGCGGAAACTGGTAGTTTAGCTTTCCTAATCATTGGCCTTGCTATCATTTGTAAGTTGCTTGATAAGCGATTCAGCAAGCCCATTTTGTGTATGAACGTGAGCTACAGGATGCTCAATTTTTATCCCAATAGAAATGCAATAATCATTAAATATTTGGGAAGTGAATTCACAAGCATTGTTTAAATCAATTGTTATTATAGGATAATTTGGAAAATGTGCTCTCAATCGTATTAATTGGGCAAATAATCGTGCAAACGCCAGATTGTGACTTGATAATAAGCACACATATGACCATTTGGTTGATGCATCAATTAAAACCATACAACATCTAAATGGTCCACAAGAGGGGTGTATTGGCTCACACATATCCCCTTATATCCTTTCCAGAAAATTAAGGGACTCAAACCCTACATTGGCTGGTGAGGGGTGAGTGATTAGCTTTCTTTGTGAACAAGCAACACAAGTAATATCATTAGCTTGAAGAATCTTCTGGTTCTTCAAAGTATGCACACATGATTGTTATATTATTTTTTGCATCATTACTGACCCCGGATAGCCCAACCGGTCATGCCAAAGGATAAAGCTTTCTTGGTCTATAAACTTCTGGTTTATGACCACATTTGATTCAATTGCACTTATTTTAGTGTAGTATAAACCGGAACAAGACGCAGGCAATTTTCCAGCACTTGTTTCTTTCCTGTCATCATACTTGTAATGTGAAAGTATTCAAAGTATTCTTTACTTGTAGTCTCAATATGGTATCCATTCTTATGGATATCCTTAAAATTCAGAATTTTTTTTTGAGACTTGGGGGAATAAAGTGCATTTTCAATTTTCAAATTAGTTTCGCCTGATAATAGCACATGTATTTTTCCAAAACCTTCAATTATCTTTTTACTTCCGGATATTGTGTTGATATTTGCCTTTTATGTATTTAAATGAGAAAAATAACTACTTTTCTTGAGGATTGTGTGTGTTGATGAACTATCTACGAAACATATATCCTCGTCATCAATGTCCATTTGTTTTAAGCAGTCCATATTTTCATCAGGTACTCAAGTTCTTATGAGTCCAGAATGTCGTAAATAATGGAGAATATATTGTTTTCTAAAAATTATGATCTATAATCATTATATTATGCATGAAATTTCATTATTATAATAATATTGGATTTTTTTTGTATGTTTGATTTTTGTTGATAGTATTTCATCAATATTTCAATTTATGAAAACAAATCATTCAATCTATTGGACTTCCAGATAGTAGGGGAATCACATGGATTTCTTAAGTCCCTATAAACCTTAAAGCTATTTACACCCGTTTGACAAAATCCAATTGATATCTTGCAATTTATTTAATTTGAAGATAACATTGCTGATTATAAAGCTTTTAGCATGATACCAAAAAGAATAGGAGTTTGACACATGAGGCCAATTTCAATGATTTAATACCTTAATAGTATTTTGGATGCTTTTGGTAGAAGACCAAAAATATGTGGATAGGAAGCGTAACTTCCAAATATTAATTAAGATCCAAAAATGAGTAGGAACTCATCATCAAGAAAAATATTTGTATAATATTTTAACATTTGCATGCTATTATTGTTTTGGAGTTTTTTTGTTAAAGGCCAAAATGTATGAAAGTTGGAAAAGTAATTTCCAAAAATACTTAATTAATTATAAATTATAATTATGATAAACACATGAATAAAATATGAATAAATCAATTAAAAAACAAATAAAATAGTCAAATAGTTAGATAATCTCATTCAATTAAAATGCATGTATACATTTCTCTATTGCTATAAAAAAATTATGGATAACAATTATAATAGTTGTGAAATCTCAACATATAAATTTTGAGAAAATTTTGAAGCGTATTTATTTCAAATTTCTTGTTTATTTTTTGAACTATTTATAGCAGGAAAATAAATTATTTATTTATAAGATTTGGATGACTTATAAATAACATAAGCAATTGAATATTATATAGAACAATAAATTTAAGACTAAACAAATATTTGAATAAATCAATTGTCATATTTATCAACAATATATTAGTCAAATCTAATAAAACGAATTACTATTTTAAATAAGTAAATATCGTTGATAAATACGTCAATATTATGAGATAATTAAGTATGTTTAAATAAACAATAATTTTGAAGAAAAAATAACTTATCTAACTAAGTATTTGATTTCTTTCTAATTGCCTTTTACGGCTAAAATAAATAAAAACAAATAATTGTTTAATTTAAATAATTAAATTAAAATCATATATAAAACCATATATGGATTAAAAATGATTCTTTTAGTGTAAATCATCAATTTTTCTTTACTGTCAATATATATATATATATATATATATATTCAATCAAAACTAAATAATTATAAACTCAATTATGTTTTAACATTGAAAACATAACAAAAGGATTATATAGATCAAATCATGAAGGAAAACTTGTATATGAAGAAGTTGATAGAAAACTTATTAAAATTTATGATAAACGTAGAAACAAATGATGGTTAACAAAGTAGTAATGCAAACAACAAACAATATATCGCCTTCATTAATATAAAGATCAAGATATAGAGATGCTTACTTGAATTAAAGTAGCGAAAAGTAAGTCATTCAACAAGGTCGGGGCTCGAGAACATAGTTGTTTAGCAGAATACGACAATGACAATAACAATGAAGTTTGAGCATAAAAGCGTACCTTAAATCGACGATGATGTCGTAAAAAACGTAGCTTCATGGCTTGAGCAAATTATCTTTTAGCAGAGCATTGTGCTGATAACGTGTTATAAAAATAACGATAAGAGAAATTGAGAGAGAGAGAGATGAGAGCCAAAACTTGTATTCTTATTCCATATGTAATCCATATTTATAGTTATAGGTGGATTAGTCTCCAAGAAATATAATACATATCTAATACATATATTTACCAATAATAAAGGGATTAACATCCATTCCTGATATATATATTTCCATAACAGTATACATTATTATTAATATATAAATACTTGTATTATTGAAAAACTAATAGTTTGAGATAAAATAAACGGTTTAATATAGCATAAATCTAGATTATAAATCCAATAAAAACATCTAAAAACAATTTAGTAATAAGTATCTATTAATATAGAATTTATTAAAATTCAAGTTTACATCTATTATTGCATATTTACAACTTTTAAAACTTAAAAAAACCATGATAATCTCTTAAAACTTATCATCCCTGACTCCTTCCCAAATCCCAAATTCCTTGACCCTGAAAATCTCTATACCATGATTGGGTGATGAAATGTTTTTCTTTTGGTAACAAGGATGAATTCTCTCTTTTTTAGATTTGCTTGTCAAACTAATTGATAATCTATTTTTAGTTAATAAATTAGTTATCTTTTTTACATAAATATTTAGTTGATAAGTTAGATGATAATATAAACTAACTCAAAAGAATATGTTTGAAAATTAAATTAAAAAAATATAAGAGTGTAAGTTATTATATGCTCACGACACGTATGACAAATAAATATTGCCAAGGAGTATGTAAACCTACATGGTCCTTAGCAGAGAATATATTTGCTTCTATTTTAAGAAAGCCGAATTAAATCATGTTGATGGTTAAAATAATTAGTCTTGAATGATAATTACAAAAAATGTATTAGAATGTAATTAATATAATTACAAGGTGTTATCTGTAAATATATATATATAT
Source organism: Silybum marianum (assembly GCA_036898165.1). Lineage (NCBI taxonomy): Eukaryota > Viridiplantae > Streptophyta > Magnoliopsida > Asterales > Asteraceae > Silybum > Silybum marianum. Next base: position 31,798,434 of record CM072533.1, on the reverse strand, counting down.
ATATATAGAGAGAGAGGAAGGTTCAAATGAGAACTTTGTAAATTTAAAGGACACGTTTCAATTGCAAACTCATCTATTTGTGCAAACTTTGCAAACCATTATATTAGGAAACAATTTATATATTTATGGATACTTATCATAATTTATTAATTATGGTTAACCTATATATGGAAGATGATAGGTTCATTAATTATGATCATGAATTTGAATTAGGAAACAAAATAATGAATTATGATAATTATCCATAAATATATCAATTGTTTCCTTCTATAATCGTTTGCAATGTTTGCAAAAATAGATGAGTTTGTAATTATGGAAGATGATAGATTCATAATTGAATGTAGATTATTCGGACTGAATAGTCAAAGAAATATTTAGACTTAAAAAGCATTATTCACACTGAATAAATATTATATTCAGTCTGAATATTTCTTTGATTATTCACTCTGTTTATTCAGTCTGAATATGACACGTGTCGCGCTCTCATTTGTCCTCACGTTCACAACCAAATTTGAGTTCTCATTTGAACCCGCCCCTATATATATAATTATATTAAAGTTTAAGATAGCTATATAAATGCTATAAATAATTACATAACCTTATTTGAATTATAGTCCATCCATAACTTCAGTGCTTATTAATATATACTTTCGAGAAATGGTTATACTCATACCTGACGTTTATTACTTGTTATTTTAAATTACCAATGCTCTCAACAACAATCAAATTTACAAAATCTAAATTTGTACAGGAAGTTCGTGTAAATCTTTGATTCTTATCAAGACCAGTTCCTGTTGATTCGATTTTTGGTACCTTACAATTATATTACTAATATGGCCACCGTACGTTGAGTGGTAGCGATACAGTTTTAAAAAAAAAAATATTTTGGATCTAGTTAAGATATAATGTAAATCGTTTAATAACTAATGATATACAATGTAAAACAATGAATATAATTCTTTAAGTAGTTAATTTGTACATATTGATAATTACTTGTTGTTACAAAGAGTTTAAGATACATCGGTAACATAATAAGTTTGAGATACATTGATAATAATTTTGTTGTAATGTTATTAGAACTCAAATCAATATTCATATCACTATTGATGTTACAAAGAATTTGAAGATTTTTTTCTTCCAAAAAATGTCTCATAATATTTGAGTTGACTAAAAAAATCATCTTCTCTTGTCAACATATAATCACATCTTCTTACTAGTGTAGGATAACCAAACTAACCACATTTCAAGATTTAACAAGTATTTCATTCTCGTGATTAGGCCCGTCCCTTGGCCTGTTAAATCTGGGTTTCAGAACAGGCCCCCCAAATTTTTGGGGCCCAATTTTCACATTTGTTTGAAGCCTGATTAATATAGCCCACCTTAAACCCTTCCCTCTAAATCTCTAATCGGCTATCACATCAAAACACAAAGTCAAAAGCGTGATGCTTCGATCTTCTCCTATATCTGTTCCCAATTCAACGATTGTCCATCAAATTCCCAAAGGACTCTTGGTTTTAGATACTAAACGGCAACAACAGCGGTTCGTTTTTAGAAGATTTTTGTATAATATAGTTGGGTTAGTTCTCAGATTTTACATCCAAATTCCAACAATTGCTATGACAAAATATGTTCATCAATCATTAGTCTGTTGTTTTTTGAGTTCTAAAGCAAGAAAGGGAGTCCACTCTGCAGTGCAGCTATGCAAGTCTGTTGGTCCCGAAAGGGTCTACAAGAGTTCAATAATTAGTAAACAATTTGTAGAGGGGGGGGGGGGGGTTGAATACAAACACACATATTTTGGTTTTTAAATGAATTTATAGATAATAAACAAATTTACAGTTACAAGCGGAATAAGAACAAGTTTAAAACCTATTCAATTGTAACTAAGAAACACTAAGTTTGATGCACAAGAAGATGAAAGAAAGAATAAAGAGGGTTTAGGCTAGAAGGAAGCATGCATTAAGATGTAGACGATATCTCCATCTTATTTATACCCGTTTGCATTTAATGCAAGACAAAATGTACATGCCACGTGTCAAGCTTGAATAGGAAGCTTGTCCTTTTTAATAAGACAGCCATGCTTTTGGCCGAATATGAACAGTACCGTATCAGATATGATGGGGACATAAGAGACAAGTCGTACGTCCTTTTCTGACATGGTTCTAGGTTTGACTTTTGTGCATCGAGGATAAGATCAATCTTTAGTCTTGTAAAGGAACCTTCATGTGATCGCTGATACTGAATCTTCAAGGATGAACTTCAGTATCGCTGAGGCTTGACAAAACTTCACACTTTGAGTAGATAATCGCTGCTATCGCTGAACCGCTTAAGGTCACTTAGCTGATTATCTCTTTCTTCAGCTAGAGTCTTCGACTTTCGCTGAATGGTCTTCTGGTGTGATAGCTGATCTTCAGGTCTTCAGAGATAAGCTTGTTGTTCCTTGATCTTCAGCGATCGCTGATGATAATCAGTGTGTGCTATCGCTGAATATTAACAGAAGTTTATACAATGGGATTTCACTAAGTATACAAAAGGAATCATATTCAAATCTTTAAAAGAAGTTATGATCAACAATCTCCCCCTATTTGATTATGATTAAGCAACATAGGAAAATTGCTTTAAGACACTAGTAAGGACTTAAGAAAAATTTGAAGTAAATTTTCTAAGTACTAATCTGTGTAATCTTTTTCAACTAGTCTACTATCTGAATTAAGTTTCATTTATAAGGATATGAAAGTCACAATTTTTACAAGTAAGTAAGCTTAAAGTACATTCACTGATGAGTTTTTCAAAGTGAAGAATCAGTGAGTAAAGTAGTTTGAAGAAAAGTAGAACTCTTATGTTCATTGTCCCTTTTACTCTTTTTAGGGATCTTTTCAGTACATAGATGGAGTAGAGTACTTTGAATTTCATTAATTTTAATCTGAAGGAATTACAAGGAAATGAAATTACAAAGATAATAGTAAAGTACTTGTACACTGAAGGAATATTACAAAGGAAATAGAAATCTATAACTAATCAGAGATATCTACGTTTCTTCTTTGTAACTCATTCTCATAAAGCGTCTTCTGTCGATTCATCAGAGGGGTATCTGACCAGCAGCGCCAAAGCATGATCTTTATGAGAGAGGATGGGGCCTTGCGAATCTCTTGGTTTCTGAAGAGTCCTAAGAACCCTTCATTATCCAAGAATACCATACCAGGTTCAGGCAGTGAGATGATTTCATCTTCTTCATATCTACGGTCTTGAGGGAAAGAGGTACAAAGCATTGATATATCAGAGAGCTCAAGATGACCAAGAATGCTTTGATAATCAAATTTAGTTTCATGCTCATCCTTCGAACTTGAACCACCTTCAGCAACTGATCTTTTCTTCTTCGTTGGTTCAGGGAGAGGGGGAACTTGCACATGTTGTGACATCCTTTGCAGCAACTGATCCAGTACACTTTCCACCACATCCTTGAACTTGGATTTGGAACCCTGAATGGCGTCTCTGATTTCTAACCATTCAGAGTGTCCATAAATTCCTAAGAACTTGGCTTCTTGTCTCTTAGTTCTGTCTGTCCTTGTCATTCTTACATATACCTTTGGACCACCTATGTTGGAGTGTCGCCCTTGGATAGTTGCATGAATGATTTTGGCTTCAGATCTACGAAATTTTAGTCAGTCAGTGCACCAGTCAAGCTCTTTGTCTTTCTGCATAGTGGCTTCAGCGGACAGTGAACTTAGAATCTTCTGTTGAGCAAGGATCGAATCTACATTCAAATTTTCTTGTGCAAGTTCTTTCTGTACAAGAGCTTCAGCAACCCTTTCACTCTTTTTCAGTTGATCCTTGGCCGCTTTATCTCTTGCAGAGTCTTCTCTGAGCAATTTTCTTGCTAAGGCAAGATCATTCTCAGTTTGCTTTATTTCCTCATCCCTGATTCTTTGTGCTTCCAATGCTTGTTCTCTCTCTTCTCTTGACAGAAAGTAGAATTCATCCACTATCCTTATTGGTACGGCTTCAATGGGTTCAGCTTCAGACACCCTTATTCTCCTAGCTTCGAATTCCCTAAGGAATTTTATTCTCCTTTCTTCTTCTTCATGCTCGCTTATAATTGGCTTTTGTATGCGACGCCTGGGAATGAGGCCCTCTTCTTCTTCAGAGTCGGTTTTTATTATGTACATAAACTGCTCTTCAGAGGAAGGTTCCTTCCATGAAGTAGAGTCCTTTGGGGGACGGGGATCACTAAACTGTGGTCTCCCCGTCAGATATGGGAATAGTGGCATCCAGATCTACCACTTCTTTTCCTTTGCTTGAGGAGCCAGATTGTCCCTGAGAGGGATGTTGTCCGTCCCCCAAGGGCTCTTGATGAGCGACTCCAGGCCTTGATATTCTGAAATGCTCTAAGGCACTTCCAATATCATCGTCGTCTTCATCATCATCCATCCCCCCATAGTGAGGGATAGGTTCTTCTTCTTCTTCTTCTTCATCTTCTTCTTCTTCATCAGCATCATCATCTTCTTCAGCTTCAGCTCGCTGGATGTATGGAGAAATCTTTTCTCCAGGGAATGTCCGGTTGTGCTCAGCAATGAGTTCGTCAGCGAACTCTTTGGCACATCTCTCCCCCTCGATGTTATCAGGAGGTAGACAATGCACCATCAGAGTACGAACATTCGACTGAATGTCCTTGAGCTTCGCATCATTATCCTGAAGCGTGGTCCGATCAGCAGCGTTGAAAGAAGAGGAACTAGCCTCAGAAGCAGCTGCATCATATCGGATTGAGTCTTTTGAATAGACTCAAGGACGTTCGCTTGAGCAGCAACCTTCTGCTCCAGGCTGGTCAGGGTCTGATGAAAGGCCCTGTTGTCTTCCTTTAGGGAGAAAACGTCAGAGATGAGGTTGCTGACGTTAGTCTTGATCGCTGGAGTCCTAACAATTCACTTGAAGATCAGCTCAACGGACGTCTGAAGGTTGTCCACTCTAGCCCTTGTGAGAGCACATTCCCTGACCAAATAGTCAACCGCAGGAAATGTAGGGTTGGGAAGGACAATTGGAGGAAGATCAGTGACGGGAGTGGGTAGCTTGGGAGCTGCCATCTCTTGCTTCACGTCTCTGAGCCGGGCAGCGCTGGGAGGGCCCTGAGGAGACTTCCCAATTTCCTTGCTGAGGGGAGGAGCGCTGGTAGTGGTGGTTGTCGTCGCTGAAGCGGGAAGAGAAGCGACACCTGATGATGACATATATAAAGATGCTAAAAACACATCCGGATTAGAAGATGGATGAAAAAAATGAAATTTTCTCCCTGAGAGTATCATGAGGATGACTCTTAGGGACTACATTTGCAGAGGCAGTGTCTTGAGGATCACTGACCAGTGTCTTACAGTATCTGAGAGAGACACTCTGAGGTCCTTTTAAATTGGCTTTCCAAAACTCATATTGCCTAAACAATTTTAAGGTTTGGACTGCGTGCATTTCAACATTATCAGGGATAGGCACAACTATCACTGAGTGATTTGCTGAGGTGAGGACCAAAGAAAAGGAAATAGAAGAAATTAAGAAGGCTGTAAAAGTAGTACCTGATCCAGCTTCAGCAGAGCCGGCTAAAACACCCTCAGTGACCGGAGTCGCTGATGATGTAGGTAGTGCTGATGAAGCAACAACGGTTGAAGAGATTGTTGAAGTGGCTGTGGTTTTAGGTGGTGTTGGTAATACACCGAAATCAGAGAGGGTGGTCTTTTGAGAGACCAACTTCTTTGGCTTCTTAAGTTTGGTTGCGATGGTCTTTTTATGACCATCAGTTGGTTGCTTCCTCTTAACAGCGGCAGCAGTGTCTGAGTTGCTCGCTGTTGGGTTGGACAGCGAGGTGGACACTGGAAGAGGTGCTCCAATCACCTGCAGCATGTAGGGTATGAAAGGAGCATCACCTGGACGTTCCTCAATGTCCAGGGACTTCTTCCCTACGACAGAGAAGGAGTGATCGCCGACCATCGGGTATTCTTCCCCAAGGCAACCTCCATTATGGTTGCGAAAAAACGATGGTAGGGGATGACGGGGTGTCTGGTGGTGGCGCTGATGCGACTGACCAAGTCGCTGAAGATGTAGTCAGCGTAGTTGAGGTTGTGGTCGGTGCAGAGAGAATAGGTAAGATCTTGAAAATGCTTGCTCGCTTGGTCATGTGAGCCAATCTTCGACCCAAGGCATTGGATCACCTGGGTAAAGATATACTGCCAGCGAGCAGGTAGTCTTTTCTTCTCTACCTTGGAGCCCACTGTCTTCAGAGAAGGATTTTCCCAAGCATAGCCGATCGAATCCAAGAATGCATCGATTTGCATTTTGGTGGGTTCAGCGCCCCATTGTTGATTCTTCGCACGTAGAGGGAGACGAAGAGCCTTCCTGACGAACCCAGCAGTGAAAGAAAAGAACCCAAGATCTGGAATCTTGAATCCGATAGTAGGGAGCTCAGTTCCCTTTTCCGTTGTCAGTGTGGTACAGTAAGCCGTGTACCAGAGAGCTTGGAGATGAGAGGAGATGCCCACTGGGTTGTGGACGAACGCGTACATCAGTGGGCATGCCTTGATGAAGGTAGCTCCTTCAGCGAATTGAGGGCGGTCAGCAGGGATGTCCACTAATACAATGTAATTGCAGGACTTGAAGACGACTTTTTCCAAGGGAAAGTGACAGGTTGGTGCAGCGACCAAGGTGTTGTCTTCAGCAGCAGAGGTTGCAGCGGTCTTACTTGTAGAGGCCATTGCTGTAGGAAAGATGGGAACACCAAAGAGGTAAATCATGGTTTTATACATAAATGTATAAACCAAAGTTTGGTATAAAGAATACCAAATGAAAGATTCAAAGAAACAAGTATTTTGATGAACAAGATCAAAATGCTTGTTATAAAAACAATAAAATAAAAGATTATTAAAAAATAAATAAAAATGGATAAAACTTTTAGAGTAAAAACTCTTCTGTTTTAAGGAAAGAACTTAGAACAGGGTTTTGATAAAGAAAAACTTTTTAAGTTTAATCCAGATTATTTTTATTTTGTTTCTAAAAGATGTTTTTATATCATTTTTAGAAATTTAAGGAGAAGAATAAGTGAAACAAGATGTTTCCAGTCATTGGTAAAGGTTTAGATCAAACCTTAGTTGATTTCGAGAAGGAAAAATACACAAATGCGTGTTCTTGGTGTTCTTGAGAAAACTTGAAGATTCGAAGATTTCTTTTGCCTTTAGGAGAGTTATGAAAGTGGAAGGAATCAAGTAAGGCAAAAGAATTGCTTAAATAGCAAGAGGAGAGAGAAATAAATGAGTGCTAAACGACAGTTTTAACTTTTTGAAAAAGAAATGATGACCTGGCGCACGTTCCAAGAAAGGAGTTGGAATGGAAACCTCGCGGTCCGTCGTGTGTCAGAAAAGGTCTGACGTGTCCTTTTCATTATTTTTAAAAGATTATAATGATAATTATCCATAAGGAAGGTTATCATTATTAATTTAAAAAAAAATCTTCATCACTAATAATAAAGGATTGTTAGTGAGGAGTTTCAATTTTAAGACAGTCATTCTTTGATGAGAAAAGATATCAAAGAGTGATAAAGTTTAGAAGATAATACCTGAGGAGATGGCCCAGATATCGCTGAATCAGAGTTCAGCGAATGGAAAGTTTGAAGGCTTTTATTTGTATCACTTGTTGGTTACTGAATAAGAAATTATTCAACGTTCAACATACCAAGTTCGCTGATGAGTAGATTGAATCTAGTTTCATCAAGAGGCTTGGTGAAAAGATCAGCGAGCTGATATTCAGTGGGTACAAAGTGGAGCTCAACTTCATCATTCATCACATGATCTCTGATAAAGTGATATCGGATCTCAAAGTGCTTGGTTTTGGAGTGAAGTACAGGGTTGTTAGCAATGGCAATAGCACTAGTACTATCACAATAGATAGGAATTTTAGAGAGCTTGAGATCGTAGTCTCTGAGTTGATTTCTCATCCAAAGGATTTGAGCACAACAACTACCAGCGGCTACATACTCAGCTTCAGCGGTGGAGGTGGACACTGAGTTTTGCTTTTTTACTTGTCCAACTTATTAATTTCCCACCTAGTAGCTGACACCCTCCAGTGGTGCTCTTTCTATCTATCTTACAACCTGCAAAGTCACTGTCAGAGTAACCAATAAGATCAAATCCTGAGCCTTTGGGATACCAGAGACCAAGATTTGGAGTTCCTTTCAGATATCTGAAGATTCGCTTTACAGCGATTAGGTGGGATTCGTTCGGTTCAGCTTGATACCGAGTGCAGAGACAAGTAGCGTACATGATGTCTGGCCTACTTGCTGTGAGATATAGCAGAGACCCAATCATTCCTCGATAGGCAGTGACATTGACTGGTTTTCCATTGGGATCCTTGTTCAGAATCAGAGGAGGCGCCATAGGGGTTTTCATCGCTGAGCATTGATTCATGTCGAATTTATTCAGCATGTCTTTAACATATTTTCTTTGACAAATAAAAATTCCTTTGTCAGATTGCTTAATCTGCAAACCTAGAAAGTATGTTAGTTCACCCATCATACTCATTTTAAGAAGAAATTTAGAAAGAGTATCATACCAAGCTCTAGGAGCTTGTGTTAACCCGTAAAGAGCTTTTTCAAGTTTAAAAACATAACCAGGATGGTTAGGGTCTGAGAAACCAGGGGGTTGTTCAACATAAACTTCCTCACCGAGTTTTCCATTTAGAAAAGCACTTTTTACATCCATTTGAAAAACCTTGAAGTCTTTATGGGCAGCATAAGCTAGAAAGAGTCTTATGGCTTCTAAACGAGCTACAGGAGCAAAGGTCTCATCATAGTCAATTCCTTCTTCCTGTCTATAACCTTATTACGAATTATAGTCCCGTTTTCATCTAGCTTATTTCTGAAAACCCATTTGGTTCGTATGACTGTTTTATCAGAGGGTCTAGGAACAAGATTCCAAACTTTATTTCTACGAAATTTAGTCAGTTCTTCTTGCATAACTGAAACCCAGCTAGGATAAGAGATAGCTTGATCTATCTTCTTAGGTTCAGAGAGAGAAATGAAGTTAACATAAAGACAAATATTACCTGTACCTCTACGTGTCTTGATACCTGTAGTGGGATCACCAATAATTTGATTTATTGGATGATTTACAGTCCATCGCTGAGCTGGTGGTTGAGGAGAAAGATCAACAGCAGATTCAACGACTTGTTCTTCAGTTTCTGGAATAGGACTTATTGTTTCAGCAACAGGTACTTCATTTAGAATCAATTCATGGGATTGATTTTCAGATGTAGTTTGGTTGTTCAATGAGGAATTTCTAAGAGAGGAGTCAGCAACAAGAATCTTATTAAGAGGAGTAACATTCATCCCTGAAGATGGATGATTGTCACTTGAAGGATTTACAAGGATTTCATCATCATATTCATCAGTCGGAGGTTGATTGCTAAAATATGTTTCAGGTTCCCCATAATGAGATCTCATCCAGGCATTCAATTCTTCATCATCATCATGAGAATGAGAAGCATGAATGGGACGAGATTCATCAAAGTTGACATGCATGGATTCTTCAACATGTTGTCTTCTTTTGTTGAAGACTCTGAAGGATTTAGATACAGAGGAGTATCCAAGAAATATACCATCGTCAGCTTTTGGATCAAATTTACCCAAATGATCTCTGCCATTCAGAATATAACATCTACATCCAAAAATATGGAAATATTTCAGAGTAGGTCTTCTCCCATGAAACAATTCATAGGGGGTCTTCTTAAATCGCTTAACTATCAGGGATCGATTTTGAGTGAAGCATGCTGTATTGACTGCTTCCGCCCAGAATTGAGTAGGTAGATGCGATTCACTGAGCATTGAGCGAGACGCTTCGATGATAGTTCGATTTCTTCTTTCAGCAACACCATTTTGCTGAGGAGTTCTCACTGATGAGAAGTTGTGAGAGATGCCTTTTTCTTCAAAGAAGTTCACCAGAGTGCTGTTTTTGAATTCAGTACCATGATCACTTCTTATGGAGCGAACAATAAAATTGTTTAGAACTTCCATCCTTTTGATAAAAGAGATTATCATATCAGGGGTATCACTTTTGGATCGAAGAAAGAACACCCAAGTGTATCTGGAGTATTCATCAACAATCACCAAAATGTATTTCTTTCCAGAGATAGATTGGACATTGACAGGTCCAAATAGATCCATATGGAGTAGCTGAAGAGGAGCGGTCACTGAAGAAATTTGCTTCGACCTGAATGAGGCTTTTGTCAGCTTTCCTTTTTCACACGCTCAACAAAGAGATTCCTTTGTAAAGGTATGATTTGGGAGGTCTCTGACAAGATCTTTTTGAGACAATTCATTTATTGTCTTAAAGTTGAGGTGAGAGAGTCTTTTATGCCATAACCAGTTTATTTCAGAGGATGCTTTAGAGATAAAGCACATGTTCTCAGAGTGAGAACTATTCATATTTATGACATACACATTTTTCACTCTTTTTCCTGTTAGGGCAAGCTTATCATTTCCATCAGTGACAACACATCTATTCTTTAGGAATAGAACTTTGAAGTCTTTGTCACATTACTGACTAACGCTCAAAAGATTGTGCTTTAGTCCCTCATCATAGGCAACACGAGAAAACGATGTGGTTCCGTTGGTTAGAATTCCATAACCTTTAGTGTATCCTTTGCCATTTCCACCAAAGGTCACTGATGGACCAGCTTCTTCTTTGTAATCAGAGAGCAGAGATTTTTTGCCAGTCATATGCCTCGAGCATCCGCTATCAAGATACCAGATACCTTTGGCACTCTGCATACAACAAAGGATTAATTGTTTATAGATACCCATACTACTATGGGTCCTGCTTGGTTAGATACAGGATTGGCGGAGGAGCTACTACCTGAAGAACTCTCTTCAGTGGATATCTTCACCTTGGTTGGTTTAGCAACTTTGGTGGATTTCACTCTTGCTGATTTATCAGCTTGAGCTACTTTCTTTCCATGAGCTAGTTTATCAGCTCTAGTAGCATTAGGACATTTGCTTGCAATGTGGTTAGTTTCACCACAGTGATAGCATTTCCTATACTTAACGAATTTGGAAATCAGAGAGGGAACAGGAACTTTTTCAGGGACATGTCCAAGAATTCCTTTATCCATTGTCCTTGGAGGTATAACAACCTTTTCAGGGATACGCGTGAGATTGATTTTAATTCTGGGGGTTGGTCTCTGAGAAAAGTCAGGGACCTTCTTCCCGGATTTAGAAATCTTCTCTAGGGACTTCTTGTTCCTATATTGAGTTTTCTTATTCTTAGAAACATGGTCAAGAAACTTGTTCTTGATCACCTTCTTAGAATGAGACACAGAAAGCTTCTCTTTAGAAGAGAAGGAAGAAGAAGTTGAAGAAGAAGGACCAGGGATAGAAGAGACAAACATTCCAAATTTGAGCATGGAACGATCATTTTCTGATTCTTCCTTTTCAGGGTTATAGCCTAACCCACTTCTTACTTGCAATGTGGGTAGTTTCACCATAGTGATAGCATTTCCTATATTTAAAGGGTTTGGAAAACAGAGAGGGAGCAGGAAATTTCTCAGGGATAGGTCCAAGAATTCCTTTATCCATGGTCCTTGGAGGTATAACAACCTTTTCAGGAGTAGGAGTGTGATCGATTTTAATTCTGGGGGTTGGTTTCTGAGAAAAGTCAGGGACCTTCTTCCCAGTTTTAGAAACTTTCTCTGAGGATTTCTTGTTCCTATCTTGAGTTTTCTTATTCTTAGGAATTTGATTAAGAAACTCGTTCTTGATCACTTTCTTAGAATTATGTATAGAAAGCTTCTCTTTTAGAAGAGGAGGAAGAAGAAGTTGAAGAAGAAGGATCAGGGATAGAAGAGACAAACATTCCAAATTTGAGCATGGAACGATCATTCTCTGATTCTTCCTTTTCAGGGTTATAGCCTAACCCACTTCTTACTTTCATAGGTATTTGAGCATTGATGATCTCATTGACTTTATCAGAAGCCTTACACCATCCTTCGATGGTTGCCTTTTCAGACTTGAGATCAGCGATAGCCTTTTCCCTATCAGCGATAGCTTGTTGTTTCTCGATGCTTATTGTTTGATTTGCAAAGACTTGGTCCTTGAGAGATTCCTCAATTTTAAAAAGTTCTTTGATTCTTATATAGCAATTTTTTAATTGTTCAGATAAGTCAGTGTTAATTATCTCAGCCTTAATTTTTCCATTTAAAGCATCGTAAAAATCAACGGTCATAGCATCGAGAGCTGATAAGTTATCACTTTCAGAAGGTAAAGAGATAGAAGGAATAGTTACCTGAGTAGAAGGAGACTCAGAGGAAGAAGTCTCAGTGGCTTCTTCAGCGTCCTCAATTCTTGCCATTAGACAGAGAAAAGTAAGATCTTCTTCATCTGAACCAGACTCTTCAGAGGTCTTGGTCCAGTCATCTTCAGCATCCCAATCGACTTCTTCAGCGATAAGGCCTTTGCCTTTTTGCTGGTGTTTCTTCAGATCCTTGTATTTGTTTTTTAATTTCAAATACTTCTCCTTTTTATCAGAGGTCTGGGAGGTGCTGCAACTTTCTTCGATCTACATTCACTGGCGAAGTGACCCTTTCGCTGAAAGTTGAAGCATATAGCTGAAGCTTTTTCAGCGGGCATATATTTTTGCTTCTCGGAGTCAGAGAGATTAGATAGTTTTTGAAAGATGCTCTTTCTAGCAAATCTTTTAAAGTTATTTGTTAAGAGAGCTAGAGAGTTATCGAACTCAGAGATGTCAGCATCAGTGAGTTGATCTTCTGAATCAGTTTGATCTAATTCAGTTATAGAGGAGATAGTGGAAGAAGAAACATTTTTAGGAGATGTCTCTGAAGTCACAAGTGCCAAAAAAGTACTTTTGGCACCTTTGAGTTCATTAATGAGGTTCTTCCTCAAATATTGAGATTGTTCCTCATTTAAGAGCATTCCATATAAAGCACTTAAAGACAGGGTTTCAAGATTCTTTGACAGCTTTAGACATGTAGTGTACACTGCCCATTGATCAGTAGTGCCTCCATGAATTTTGTCAGAATTTCAGCGTTTGAATACACTCTGTCGACTGATTTAAGATCAATCAACAGACAGTTGAAACGCTGGTGAATTTGAGAAAGAGATTCACCTTTTTGATACATAAAGCTCTCATATTTTCTTACAAGGTTTATGCATCTTGTAACTTTAACCTTAGAGGTTCCTTCATATTGGATACCTAGAGTATCCCACATGGCCTTAGAAGTCCTCATTTTCATGACAGAATGATAGACTTCATCAGGTAAATCCATTGCTATTATAGATCTAGCGTTAGAGTCAATAGCAATTTCTTTCTTGTCTTCTTCAGTCCATCTGTTAGGAGTTTTAACGATACTCCTCTCAGGGATGGCTGGAGTAGTAGTGGTGGCAGGAACACTAGGTACTATAGTTGTAGGAACAAATGGTTCATTTTCTAGATAGTAGGGAATCTTTGGGTCAGATCCCTCTAGAAATAGAGACATTCTTTCCTTCCATAATGGAAAATTATCATGGCTAAATCTAGGAGGTTAAGCTAAAGATCCATTTAGGGTTTGACATTTTAAAATAGTTTATTAGAAAAATATTTTAAAGATTAGAAGAAACAAACACTGCTCTGATACCAGTTGTTAGTCCCGAAAGGGTCTACAAGAGTTCAATAATTAGTAAACAGTTTGTAGAAGGGGGGGGGGGGGGTTGAATACAAACACACATATTTTGGTTTTTAAATGAGTTTATAGATAATAAACAAATTTACAGTTACAAGCGGAATAAGAACAAGTTTAAAACCTATTCTATTGTAACTAAGAAACACTAAGTTTGCTGCACAAGAAGATGAAAGAAAGAATAAAGAGGGTTTAGGCTAGAAGGAAGCATGCATTAAGATGTAGACGATATCTCCATCTTATTTATACCCGTTTGCATTTAATGCACGACAAAAGGTACATGCCACGTGTCAAGCTTAGATAGGAAGCTTGTCCTTGTTAATAAGACAACCATGCTTTTGGCCGAATATGAAAAGTACCGTATCAGATATGATGGGGACATAAGAGACAAGTCGTACGTCCTTTTCTGACATGGTTCTAGGTTTGAATTTTGTGCATCAAGGATAAGATCAATCTTTAGTCTTGTAAAGGAAGCTTCATGTGATCGCTGATACTGAATCTTCAAGGATGAACTTTTGTATCGCTGAGGCTTGACAAGACTTCACACTTTGAGTAGATAATTGCTGCTATCGCTGAACCGCTTCAGGTCACTTAGCTGATTATCTCTTTCTTCAGCTAGAGTCTTCGACTTTCGCTGAATGGTCTTCTGGTGTGATAGCTGATCTTTAGGTCTTCACAGATAAGCTTGTTGTTCCTTGGTCTTCAGCGATCGCTGATGATAATCAGCGTGTGCTATCGCTGAATATGAACAGAAGCTTATACAATGGGATTTCACTAAGTATACAAAAGGAATCATATTCAAATCTTTAAAAGGAGTTATGATCAACAAAGTCTAAGATAGTAGCCAGTAAGTCAGCGACCCAACTGTTTGTTTGTGCAAGTGTGCTTTGTTACGTTTTAACTTTAGTAGGTGTCCACTGTCCAAGTGAGGTAAATCCCAATATCCCATTCTTTTTTAAGTTTATTTGTATTTAATTTAGTAATGTTGATTGCTATCACACAATACCACTGGCCTTCAAATTTTCAGAAATCAGAAAGTAAATTTTTTATGGGTTATGTTTATTTCATATTATTAATTAGTTGTTCAAATTGTTTTTAAATTGTTTAAGTTCATATTCTTAATTGTTTAGGTTCAATTTAACTGCCAAATTTTTAGGTTTTAGGTTCACTTGTTCAAATTATACACAAGCTTCAGATTGTTTCAAAAAATGATTCTATTTATGTGAAATTCACATGTACTTGTCTTTTTAAAATTTCTGGTTGTTGTTATTGGTAAGACTTTCACTTTATTTTCTAGATACAAGTGTAACAAGGCCTCCAAAAAGATTGGGACGGCCTTGCTCGTGATATCATCTTGTTACTTTAATATAAAACAAATATTAAAAATAATATTTTTAATTCTGTTCAGAATTATATTTAATTTTATTATATTGTCATGTATATGTTAGAGAGAGAGAGAGAGAGAGAGAGAGAGAGATGTGCTGGTTTAGACACTTTAAATATTTTGAGACATGCTTAGCCAACTATTTCTGATAGAGATAAAGAGAGGGAGATGAAGGGATGAAGAGATAGGCATACTATGATGGAGATGGGCATTTGGAAGAGATTGAGAGATTTAAAATTACAAAAAGGCTATACACAATAGAACAACAATTCATCATACTTAGGGACAATTTTTTTAACAAATTAAACATATTGCAAAACCAAAAATTTCAGAAATTTCCTATGAAGGGTTTAATAGTGTCAAGGCAATGGAAAGCAAATAATTTAAAGTTAAATAACGACACATGGCATAAAAACAAAACTGATAAAAAGTATGTAAGCAAATACGACCAAACACGAACATATAACTACGGAATAAACATTAATTGAACTCTAATAGACTACTAATGAAATGATTCCGAATTGAGGGAAAGAAATAAACCTGATAATTACTCTTATTAGTAGAACTTTAGCCATCATTAAATTGCATATTGCTCTCAAGTAAGATTTGTATGAAGATAAACGGAGATTTTAAACATAAGGATAGGTATCACTGTAGTATGTCTCCCTAAAAATGGTAGAGATTGAAAGAATGAGAGATTGAGAGATATTAGGAAGAGTCGAAGGCAAGAAAACCTACTAATGGTATTTGAAAAAGTTGGAGTTAGGTCTAGAAATAAATTGTTGTTTGCAAAATTACAAAAATAGTTTAACACATTATGAGAGATACATCGTCAATGTAGGACAAAAATGTCTTTCAATAATTTACGTATTTTACAAAATTGAAAAAACTCAAGAAAATTTCTGGCAATAATACATCATTCTCAATGTGCCATATAAAGCGGTGATCAAATTTTAGTTTAGGAAAAATTCAAATTTTGTTTACATAGATTATGCAAGCTCTTACGTAATAATGACAATGGTGAACTCATTGGCGGACCTAGCTTAGCAAGAGTGGGGGCAAAGGACCCCACTAAAGAAAAATAAAATAAAATTTACAAGAGTTAAAAGTAATATTTTTTTGATTTATCACTTGATTCCCCCCGGTAAGTTTTTGTAAGGGACCCCACAATCTTAGCCGACCATCACCAATTCCAACAAAGTCTGTTGAAATCAACCAAAAAAGTATCTTGAAACCAATAAAAAACCGAAAAAGTTCTTCGAAATCGACAAAAACACTAAAAAATTGTCTCGAAATCAACCAAAAAACCTTAAAAATCCCTCGAAACAGTGTAATTAGGCTAAAAAAACAAGTCGGACAATTTTACGCTTCTTTGTCTACTTTAAAGGTGACCCCACTAAATAAAAATCATGGATCCGCCACTGGGTGAACTTGAGAGTACGAAAAATTGTTATCTTCAATTTAGCTTTTAACGATTCATTTCGAGTTTATTTAATCAATATGATTACGAAATATGTTAGATATGTGTATATTCCAAGGATACATTGTATTTGAGTTGTTCGTCAAAGAATTTGTAGCAACCTTTGTACCCCTCATAATGTTAGATATTAAAGTATGAGTCAAAGAAGAGATGTCTACAAATGTCAACACACACTTCTTGTTATAACTAATTGTTGTTAGACGCTCCCTTTATGACACATGGCACTTTGTAATTGGCTAGCATTTTGACTTTCTGTCTTTGTATCTGTATAAATAGCATTGTATTGTGTTTGTAAAAATTGTCGATTAATACATTTACATTTTGAAGAATACTGTGCGTAAGTCATTTCATAATCTTTGTTCTTCATTCTGTTTACTGTTCTATTGATTTAAATTGTTAATTGATCTTCTTCCGCAATTCACTCAGATTCAATACTCTCAATTAACAATCGGTTTAAAGGAATCTGGAACCAACAATTGGTATCAGAGCCTTCTAATCAATCTATTGATTATTAGATCTCTTCCATTGAAAGAATTCCTTTCAATCGAACAGTATTTTCTCAGATTCAAAATTTGTTTATCAATCCACTCTGTTTTACGAACTTCTGTTGAAACGTTAACAATCTTCTCTTAAATTGAGTCATTCATTTTGTAATCTGAAGAAACAGTGATATTATCGACCTGTTCTTCTTGAGATTTAATTGTTCTAAATTTCTTTCAAATCTTCAAATTTTCTCTTCTATCATACTCAAATGACAAATTCGAGCTTGAATGCTGTTTATACGTCTGGGTCCCTGACTAAACCTCCAACTCTTGTACGTGATGAATATCCACAATGGAAGATTCGAATGGTTAACTTCTATGAGGGATTGGATGCTGAGTTATATCCAATTATTCAAAACGGTCCGTTTGTTCCCACCACTACTATTCCCAGAATTCCAGCCACTGCAAATTCAGATGAGGTACCAAAGAAGATCGGTTCGAAGTCAAGGAATAACTGGATCGATGAAGAAAAAGCTAAGGTGGAATTAGCTAAGAAAGCTAAGTCTCTCGTTGATAATGGCCATTCCAAATGAGATTTTTCAATCTCTGGACTCATGTGACACGGCAAAAGATTTATGGGATCAATCGGAGAATCTCTTAGAAGGTGGTGCGAAAATGAAAAAGAACGAGAAGAGCTCGAAGCTCTAAATGAATATAATAGTTTTCAAGCATCGACCGATGAATCTGCGGAACAAACATTTCATCGATTCAACAATGCGATTAATCTCTCGCAAGAGATG
This sequence comes from Silybum marianum, assembly GCA_036898165.1. Lineage (NCBI taxonomy): Eukaryota > Viridiplantae > Streptophyta > Magnoliopsida > Asterales > Asteraceae > Silybum > Silybum marianum. Next base: position 31,780,596 of record CM072533.1, on the reverse strand, counting down.
TGACATTGTTAGATCAAAGGAAGATAACAATGTTCTATTTCTCAAAAGGTTAAACCCTGAATGGTCAAATCTATCCATGTCACTACAAGCCAATCAGGATCTTGAACAATGGTCGCTGCATGATGTATTCGGTACACTGCAAGCTCATGAAAAAGAAGTTGTTCAGAAAAGAACAAACATCGGAGGTCCTACGGCTTTGATCTCGAAACAAAAGGAATCGGAGAAGACGAAGTGATGACGGAAGAAATCGAAAGCCTTCATATCGAGATCGCTCCGAAGATGACTCTGAATCAGATGATGAAATTAAAGCGTTTGCTGACTCTCTGGCTTTAATAACCAAGCAATTTACTAATCGTTTTGGAAATAGGTCTTTGAAAGGAAATAAACGATTTGATCGTCCCTATGTTCCTAAACAAGAAGTACAGAGAGTAGAGAAAACAGAAGAAGAAAAGAAAGAAGAAGAATTAAAAAGGAAGAAAGATGTACGCTACGGATGTGGCAAACCCGACATTACTCGAGAGATTGCGGAAGGAGCTGCGGAAAAGGATAAGACTTATTACAAAAACAAATATAAGTACAATGTCACTGAAAGAGCACACTTTGCAGAAAAAGAAAACTGGGTGCAAGATGAATCCAGCGGTGATGAAGCCATGTTCTGTGGAATGGCAAACACAAACGAATCCGAGGATCAACCCTCTAAGTCACCGGTTAGTAATTTCTCTGGATTATCTGAGCTTGAACAAACGATTGTGATGTTATCAAACAATTTTGAGGAACTAAAACTGAAACTCACAATTGAAAAGAAATTACGAAAAAATACTGAGAAAACTCTTTCTACAATCAAAAGGGAAAGAGATATTTTCAAAAGAGAAATGGATTTACTTACAGAAGAAAAACTCGAATTAAATACTGCAAAGGAAACAATTTCCATGAGTTTAAAACTTTCTGAAGAAAAACTTAAAAAGGAAATTTTGAATCTCAATAAACTTCTGGAAGAAAAAAGGAAAGAAATCAGAGACAAAGAGAGTGATAGACTCAACTCTGTAGCACTTAAAAACTATTTTCAGAAAGAGAGAGAATTTTTACACATTGAACTTCAACAGAAAAAGCTACAGATTATAACATATCTGGATGCACAGAAGGTTCATGATAAAATTAACACACAAGTAGGAAGATCCGGACTTGGTTTCGAGGACCTAGATCCCTACACGTGTAAGAAAAGGTCGGATCCGAAATACGTTTTTTGTGTTGGACAAATACGAAGCCAAAGTTTCCAATTTTGTATGAAAAATCTATTTTTAAAAAATCTAGATATGAAAATCATCATAAAACAAGCAAACTTCAATTCGAAAATATTGAATAATGTTGTAAAACAAATGTTGATCTAAATAAAGTTGAGAAGAAAGATGATATTTTCAATTTTGGTTCAAATAAACATACAATTTTGAATCCAGGTCGATATTTTTGTTCCAAGTCGTGCGAGAAGAAGATCTACGACTTATATTTGAAAACGATATTCTCTCTACTCGCGGATAAGTGTTTTAGAAATGAAACTCTTTGTGAGAATCATCCAGAGATCACTCCCTGTTCATTTGAAGATTTACATCTTTCTGAAACACAAGAAAGCTTTGCTGAGATTACGTATCCATGGGAAAATGACAATAATGATGAAGAATTTTTTGATAACTCTGAAAATTACCTTTCAAATTTAGAAATTAATTCTTTTAAATCATCAAAAGTTATCACAAATAATTCAGAAATTATTGATAAAAAGGATGATTATTTGTATACTGATAAATCTCAAGAAATCAGAACTTCTGATAGAGATTGTGCTAAACTTTCAAGTGGTATACCTATTCTTCCTGTTTCTGTTCCAGAACCGAGAAAATCAGTATCTATACATCCAGACTTCTTCGATATGTGTCTCAAAGCCAAAACATGTCTTGAACTTGAGAAAGAGGCAGAACTCAAAACCAAAGTGCAAAATCAAAAGATTTTAAACTCTACTCTTCCGAAGTTTACTAATATTCAAAAAGGCAAATGGATAATCTGGCTATCTCTGCACCAAATGAGGAACTTGAAGGGATAAGCAAATTCAGAGTGGGTAGACTTCTTACTGAACCAGAAGAAGGAATCATCTTCAAAAGACCAAATAGAAAGAGCTTCTTTCGCATCAAAGAAGCTCACAAATACTCTTCTGAGGTAGTCTACATCATCAAGAGCTTTGCTGGCTTAGACACGACAAATCCAGAAGTTGCAAAGAAAATAGAGAAAAGACTTGATGGACTTCAGAAGAACAGAGAGCTTATCAATAATATTTCAAGTATCATCGCCGCCGTTGATCCACTGCGAAGAATTTTTTTGACTTCATACTTAGGGGGAGAATGTTAGATATTAAAGTATGAGTCAAAGAAGAGATGTCTACAAATGTCAACACACACTTCTTGTTATAACTAATTGTTGTTAGACGCTCCCTTTATGACACATGGCACTTTGTAATTGGCTAGCATTTTGACTTTCTGTCTTTGTATCTGTATAAATAGCATTGTATTGTGTTTGTAAAAATTGTCGATTAATACATTTACATTTTGAAGAATACTGTGCGTAAGTCATTTCATAATCTTTGTTCTTCATTCTGTTTACTGTTCTATTGATTTAAATTGTTAATTGATCTGCTTCCGCAATTCACTCAGATTCAATACTCTCAATTAACAATCGGTTTAAAGGAATCTGGAACCAACACATAACAACTGACCTATACTATGTTCAATCAATGAACATATATCGCACACATTCTTATATCATGAAAACTTACATGTAGCACTTACTCTATAAAGATTTCTCGTAAATACATGAACATATATACAAAGCATGTACCATAGTGAAATAATTTGAAAAAGCAATCACTTTTTGACATATTTGAAAGGGTAACCACATCAATGATAACAAATCAAGAAACAAAACTTAAACCGCAGATTCTACAACCCATTTTGCGACTAACAATGATACATTAGAGTATTCGTATAAATACCCAAATATTCTTTTAACATTTTGGATAATTCAGGGACGAAAGTCGGCCTTAGTGATCCGACGGTGCCGAGTGGAAGGGCCGTCACTCAACAAATTTTCAGTTTATGGAGGGGGGGGGAGTATGGGATCCGTTGTCAGGGAGAAAATTACCCTTATTTCTATGTCTTCCAACTACTTTATCACCTACTTAATATATGTATGGAGCATATTGTGTATTATGGACATATTGTGTATCAACAACAAATATCATTCTTATGGACATGATTTACCTTCAGAAGGACTTGAATATGTTAAAAATTCATAGCAATGAGAATTAATGTGATAATAAAGTATTGAATTGTAAAACAGACAACATAAAGAGTTTATTAAAATTGGAGAATTATATAGAATGACTTGCATGTTGCATGTGATAGTATATATGTACCTTGGTGAGGAGTTTTCATATTTTTCGACATGTTTAACGATCTTTACATTATGTTAAGATATTACATTATTTGTTTTTTTAATTGTGTTACTTTCTACTGGAAAAAAACAATAAATAAGTGTAAAAGGTTGACATAATAGCAAGTAATTTGACGATCAACAAACATATATATCTTAGATCAACCTTTTAATTTTTAAGATGAATATAGTGTGAGAAAAACAAATCTAATGAGAGAAGGTTCAATCAACTTTGAGTGAGATAGTGAGACACAGAGATAAGTATTTCATATATATATATATATATATATATATATATTGATTATAATAAGTTTTTTTTGGGAATTTAATTATTATAACCATTTTTCAAAAGTTCATTGGCATTAATCTTTGATTGGGAAAATTGCATCAAAATGGAACCAACTTTGATCTAGTTCCTATTTTGGGGAACCAACTTTCAAAATCTTTATTTTAGAGTCTGAACCAAACTTTTGATTTATTTAAGGGTCTGATCTACCGGTTTATCAGGTAACCGGTTACCTGATATGATGTGGCAAATCATTGATTAAAAAAAGCTTACTTGGATAATAAATAAAATCCACCTCATTATTAATTAAAAATATATAATAAAGGAAATAAAAACTAATTCATCATCTTCAAATCAAAACGGAACCCTACCATGATACCATCTCCAGCGCCGCCTCACGATCCTTCTCCTCCTTCAATTCAGTTTTCCAAACCTTTGATTTATCTCTTTGATTTTTTTTCTTACAGATGATGAGATCCCATTAACCCTTTTCATTTACCCATTGACACATTTCTATGCAAGTGGGTCTCCTATGTCTAATTCTTCTTCTCAGACACGCCAAGTGGGTCTCGATCTTCTTTCTCCGACGAGTTCTTCTTCGGCGACCCCAACCGAGTGGGTCTCCATCTCCGACGAGCTCTTCTTGGTCGGCACCCATGTCCATCCATGTCTACTTCAAACCATCTCTCTCCACACGTTGGTTTACGAAATTATCACATCCAAGAATTAAATCTTTAGTTCTTGGGTTTATAAAATGCATTAAATTCATGTATTAGATCTTGTAGTTCTTTGTTTCTTGATGTGTTGCATCTGATTGTGTTCTTTTATAGGGTTAAGCCTCTTTCTTAATTTTGACAATTCTTGTGGTGTCTAGAGAAGATGAGTGAAGGAGAGGGTTTGTTTGAATGTTGTTTTACAAAGTAGGAAAACGAAAGAGTTTGCTGGAGAACAATTTACAGGAGTAGCAGAGAAGGCGGTGACCTGCAGATTACTTTAACAACTTGTACATAAACGGTGAAATATGATAAATTTGTTTTTTATATTCCAAATATAATGTGGCATCTTAGTTGGCATCTTGGTAAACGCTTAGTGGGCATCTTAGTTGGCGTTTACCTGAAACACGTCATCATTATTAGGTCATCAGGTAAATTAAGCCCTTAAATATATGAAAAGTTTGGACTAGACCCCAAAATAGAGATTTTAAAAGTTGGTTCCCTAAAATAGGAATTAGGTCAAAGTTTGTTCCATTTTGATGCAATTTTCCCTCTTTGATTTTCATATACCTATTCAAGATGATAACGATAAATTTTTTTAAAAGAGTTTGATACCGTATATTGATTTTTAACAAAAACAAATGTGTAACAACCCAAGACTTAAATTGTAACACCCGAAAATTTAGCGAAAGGTTATGTAAATTAGCATTGTAATATTATTATTTTTGGGCAAATGGAAGGATTTAAGTGTATAATGTTGGGTTACATTGATATGGAAGAAAGGAGCGAAAATCGGAACCGAATTGAGTTTCGGTACACAGTTTGCGATCATGACATGCTATCTTGACATTGTCATGATCACGAGGCAAGATCGCGAGAAAACCAGATAGCCAAAAAAATCGATTTTAAGCACGAAACTCGTGGTACGAGTTATGCGATCATGATAGGCGATCATGCCTTGTCATGATCGCAGGGCAAGATCGCCCGGGTGGTCCTGGACCACATTTAAGTGCGATTTTTCAGCTCCATTTCTCATTTATCAGATATCAAAACTCAGTATCGGGAGAAAAGCATTGAAGGCGATTTTAGGGTTTCATTTTCTTCCACCTACCTCATCCAAGCTCATTTATTTCTCCTTTCAAGTTGAAGATTTAAGAGTGGTTCAAGCATTTAAAGCTTCAAGTAGTAGTGTTCTTGCTTCCTTTCAGATTTCTTGATCACCTCCATCCTCGTAGGAGCTTTTCTAGGGTTCTCCTAACTCTAGCCTTGTGAGTTCAAATCTAAACTTATAAACTCAAATACTTGTTGTAAATGTAGCATTTTACTGATTCTTAAGCTTATTTTCAAGTAGTTGTGTATTTGGGTAAGTTTAGAGGTTTTAGGTCAAATTGAGGTTTTGGAGTATTTTGTTGTAGAAGATGGGATGAGCATCTTAAATGGTTTAAAATACTTGGAAATGTTATAAAATGAAATAATCTTTGGTTTTGAAACTCAAAATGGTTTGACCTAGTTTTTGGTAAAACTTGGATTTAAAAAGGAAATGATTTATTGAAAGGGTTTTCAAGGTTGGAAAACTAGCGATACGTCTCGTTATGTATTCGGTCGTAGGACTAGTATGTAACGGATCCATAGGCATATAGTCGGTTTAAAACGGGATTGTTGTCCCTTTTTGGTAGCATAGAAGTCATCGGGAGCCTCTTATCGTTGGGTATAATGTCAGATCATTACCGGATGCCATTGACTCTATGCATGCGCAATTTGGGGTCATCAGGGGGCCGTGTACTAAGGTGCATAATCGGTTATAGACCGGTTGCCAGTGACCATTGCGCGGGCTTTCATAAGAAGTCATCGGGGGCCGTGTACTAAGGTGCATAATCGGTCATTGACCGGTTGCCATTGGCTCTTACAGTTAGCTCAAACATGGTGTAGTGACCTACTTTTGGTATCCGTCACTAAGGATGGGACACCGGGTCTCCCCCGGTTGTTTTTAAAAGATCCTTGCTCATCAAGAGTAAGTTACTTCAAGTGAAGTTGAATGGGATAAACGCACTGTATCTTATCTTCTAAATGTTTTAACTGCCTTATCCATTTAAATGTTTGTTCTCACTAGGCGTAAGCCTAACACTTGATTTTAAATGTGGTTTAGCAGGTAAACAAGTTGACAGGGCTCTTTAGAGAAGAGCGGGTTGATGTGTCGAGAGAGAGGACACCTTTTTGGAGATATGCTCATAGAGCATATACATAGTTGGAGCAATAGAACATTCTTTTGAGGATATTAGTAACACCCAATTGTAATTTATAGTCTAAATAGCATAGATTATTAGGTTGTTATTTTAATATTTACGTTTGGATGTAAACTCCCATACTCCATCCCCACTTATTGGGTGATTTTATTTATATTCCGCATGTTATTTCGGTTCAATTTTACTCTAAATTTTAGGGTGTTAGAAGTTGGTATCAGAGCTCTAGTTTAAGCGAACTAGGTGTGAATCTGAGATGCCTAGACTTAAGCTGAGACTTTAAGTGTGGATTTGTGAGATATGGGTAGACACCATTGAGATAAGAGAGCTTTAGAGTCGACGGAAATGCACTAATCATGAAATGTGACTTTGGTGATGGGAATTCTTACTGGTATGATATATTCAAGATATCACGCAGCTAATGCTATTTTGGGTATATTGTTATGTGAGTATGCTCGTTTTCCTATTGTTGCGATGATTGACAAATGTGTTAAACGTATTTATGTTAGTTTTGTCTTACTCCTACTCCATCATCTTGACAGACTAAGATGGTAAACACGCGAACCCGATCGCGTAATGAAGTTGAGGGAGCAACCAACAGTGTCACGAATCAGGACGTGGCAGCAACAGCGGAAGTTACTCAACCACCCCGAATTACTCGACCGCCACCAACCATCCCTCATCTCACAAGTTTACCCGTGCCTAGAATGACTATTATTCCACCACTCAATCTTAACGCAGGGGGTCCTGTAATGACGGAGGCGGGTTCACAAGATGAATTTCAGATTCGGTTGTTGCAAGCGGTGAACACTATGATGGGACAACAACATGAATCATTCGTTAAGGCGCTTGAGGAGAGAGATGCCAGTGTCAGGAGGCATGAAGTAACTGCCGAGAATGCTGTGGGAGGTTCCGGAGGAACAGGGGCCGCACCAAATACTGAAGAAACCCCCGTGACCGAAGTGAGAAGAGCAGCGAAGGGTTGCTCTTATAAAACCTTCTTATGCACCAAGCCACCCGAGTTCTCCGGGACTTCCGATCCAGTGGTCTTCATGAATTGGCTTCAAGAGATCGAGCAAGCTTTTGGCTCGAGTGAATGTGAGGAAGGTCAGAAGGCGAGGTTTGCCTCACAGATGCTTAGAGACGCGGCGTTAAGATGGTGGAATGTCACCGCTAAAACTCTTGGCCCGGTGATTGTATCGATGTTGACTTGGGAAATGTTTAAAGGGAAAGTGTTGGAGGAATACTGTAACGAGAGGGCTATAGATCGTATTGTGGATGAGTTCCGAGCTCTCAAGAAGGGAGATAAGACTGTGAGAGAATATACGGAGTTGTTCATGGAGAAACTGGATCTAGTGGGGCATGTGGCTCCAACTGAGAGAGAGAAGATGAAGGCGTACATCAAAGGATTGCCATCTGACATGATGGCAATGGTGCAAACGGCAAAGACCTCCACTTTAAGGGAAGCCATTGATCAAGCTCAAATGGTGGAGGACACCGATGAACTAAGGAAGGAAGAGAGGAAGTTAAGTGGAGAAAAGAGGAAGTGGGAAGGCAATTCCGCGCCTTCCAAGAGGCGAAGCTACAACAACAACCACCACAACAATCGAAGGATCGAGAATAGGAGGGAGCCTAATTGGTGCTTCAAGTGCCGGAACAAGCACCACGGGCCATGCAACTCGCCTGCGGAAGGGTGCCACAAGTGTGGTAAGAGCAGGCACTACGCTCACGAGTGCCCGGTTAAAGGGGTTATTTGTTTTGAATGCAAAGAACAGGGGCACATCGGAAGGGATTGCCCAAAGATGAGAACAGGGGGAAGGCAAGGGAAGAGGGATAATGTCCCTAAGGCGACGAGAAGAGCATTCAAGATGACCGCGGATGAAGCTAAAGAGGCGGCAGATGTGGTGACGGGTACGTTTCTCATAAACTCCGTACCCGCTCGTGTTCTTTTCGATTCCGGTGCTATTTTCTCTTATGTGTCCACTATTTTCTACCCGAAACTGCTTGTGCCTGTTAGTACTTTAGTGGATGCTTATATTGTCGAAATAGCCGATGGTAGGAAGGTCTTGGTTAGAGATATCCTTAGAAATTGCACACTAGAGGTTGGGGAGAAGCGATTCCTGGTGAACCTCATACCTCTGGAGATAGGGAGTTTTGATATAGTGATTGGGATGGATTGGTTGGCCAAGAACCAAGCCGAGATCTTGTGTTCCAAGAAATTGATTCGAATTCCGTTATCGGATGGTAGTATGGCGTTGGTCTACGGGGAAAGAAGGAAGGGTGAAGTCGCGTTGTTAACCCTAGCAAAGGCACGCAAGTGTTTGGCCAAGGGGTGCCTATCTTATTTAGCCTAAGTTGTGGAGGCGCAGTTAGAGAAGAGAAGAATAAGCGATGTTCGAGTTGTTTGTGAATTCCCGGACGTAATCCCCGAGGATTTACCCGGCTTGCCACCCGATAGACAGGTAGAATTTCGAATAGATCTTATACCGGGGGCCGCTCCGATTGCTAAAGCACCCTACCGGTTGGCACCATCGGAGATGCAAGAAATGATGACGCAACTACAAGATCTCCTTGAGAAGGGTTTCGTGAGACCAAGCTCGTCACCTTGGGGAGCTCCGGTCTTGTTTGTGAAGAAGAAGGATGGCACAATGCGGATGTGTATAGACTATAGAGAGTTGAATAAGGCGACCGTGAAGAATAAGTACCCACTCCCGAGAATTGACGACCTCTTTGATTAGCTACAAGGAGCGGGTTGTTTCTCAAAAATCGACTTACGCTCGGGATATCACCAAGTGAAGGTAAAGAAAGATGATGTAGCAAAAACGGCGTTTAGAACGCGGTACGGGCATTATGAGTTTCTAGTAATGCCATTCGGTTTGACGAACGCGCCGGCGGTATTTATGGACTTGATGAACCGCGTGTGTCGACCTTTTCTAGACAAATCAGTAATAGTATTTATTGACGACATCCTTGTCTACTCTAAGAACGAGTTAGACCACGAGCAACACCTTCGGGAGGTTCTCGAAGTGTTAAGGAAAGAAAGGTTATACGCCAAGTTCTCTAAGTGTGACTTTTGGTTGAAGGAAGTACAATTTTTAGGTCATGTTGTCACCCATGAGGGAGTGAAAGTGGATCCATCGAAGATAGAAGCAATGATGAATTGGGAACCGCCTAAGAACCCGTCAGAGATCCGAAGTTTCTTAGGATTAGAGGGATACTATCGCAGGTTTATTCAAGATTTCTCTAAGGTTGCATCTTCTCTGACGGCCCTGACTAGAAAGAACGTGGAGTTCGTGTGGACCGACAAGCAAGAAGAGGCTTTTCGGACTCTTCAAAAGAAGTTGTGTGAAGCACCGATTCTATCCTTGCCGGAAGGGACGGAAGATTTTGTGGTTTTCAGTGACGCATCAAAAATGGGATTGGGTTGTGTATTAATGCAAAGGGGCAAGGTGATTGCCTACGCCTCAAGGCAACTAAAGGAGCATGAAAAGAACAACCCAACCCATGATTTAGAGTTAGCAGGGGTGGTCTTCGCTTTGAAGTTATGGCGACACTACCTTTATGGAACCAAGTGTATGCTCTATACCGACCACAAAAGTTTGAAGTACGTGTTTGATCAAAAGGAACTGAATATGAGGCAACGACGTTGGCTCGAACTACTCAAGGACTATGATTGTGAGCTACTTTATCATCCGGGTAAAGCCAACGTGGTAGCGATGTATTGAGCCGAAAGGAGTACGGTAGCGGACCACGTGCCGTACTTACACGGATTGAGGTGATGTCTAGTTTGATTGACCGAATCAAAGCAGCTCAAGTGGAGGCACTACTTGAGGAAAACTTAAAAGATGAAGTAATGGTGAAACAACACTTGATGTTGAGTGAAGATAGCCGTGGTCTGAAGCTTTTCCGAGGGCGTGTTTGGGTGCCTAGGATCGGAGGCAACCGAGAACTACTTTTGGAGGATGCCCATAAGTCCAAGTACTCTATACATCGGGGTAGTACCAAGATGTATAGGGATCTAAAGTTAACTTATTGGTGGCCCGTCATGAAATTGGATGTTGCTAGCTATGTGGAGAGGTGCGTGACTTGTTTGCAAGTCAAGGCAGAACACCAACGACCGTATGGGAGCCTCCAGTCGTTGGAAATTCCGGAATGGAAATGGGAACATCTCACTATGGACTTTGTGACGAAACTACCGAAGACCTTGAGAGGTCACGAAACCATATGGGTAGTGGTGGATAGACTAACGAAGAGTGCTCACTTCTTGGCAATGAGAGAGGCCGGCCCAGTTGACAAACTTGCAAAGCTGTATGTGGACGAAATTGTCTCAAGGCATGGTGTGCCTTTGACTATTGTGTCGGATCGAGATAGTCGATTCACTTCGAACTTTTGGAATGGGTTACAAGAAGGGTCGGGCACCAAGATAAACTTAAGTACAGCATTTCACCCGCAGACAGATGGTCAAAGTGAAAGGACCATTCAGACTCTTGAAGACATGCTTAGGTCATGTGTTATTGACTTTGGTGGGAATTGAGATTCGCATCTACCGTTGGTGGAGTTTGCCTACAACAACAGTTACCATTCTAGTATTGGAATGGCACCTTTCGAGGCACTTTATGGATGGAAATGTCGGACACCGGTGTGTTGGTTGGAAGCGGGCGAGAAGCAATTCTCCGGACCCGAAATTGTGCAAGAGACGGCTGACAAAATAAAGATTATCCGAGAACGGCTTAAGGCGGCCCAAGACCGTCAAAAGAGCTATGCCGATAAAAAGAGAAGACCCATGGAATTCCAAGTGGGGGAACGAGTTATGCTTAAAGTGTCCCCTTGGAAGGGTGTTATATGGTTTGGGAAGTGTGGGAAGCTGAGTCCTCGTTTCCTCGGGCCGTTTAAAATCTTGGAAAGAGTGGGACGGCAAGCGTATAAATTGGAATTGTCACCCGAATTGGACGGCATACACCCTACATTCCACATATGTTATTTGAGGAAGTGTTTAGCGGAAGAAGAGAGTGTGATACCTCTCTCAGAGATTCGTGTCGACAATAGTCGTTGTGTGGAAGAACCGGAGGCGATTTTAGAAAGAAAGTCTAAGAAGTTACGTCACAAAGAAATCGTCATGGTTAAGGTGCAATGGAAGCACCATCGTGGTTCAAACGTGATGTGGGAAGCGGAAGAGGATATGAAGAGGAGATATCCGAGTTTGTTTGGTTAATCTGTAAATTTCGAGGACGAAATTAATTTCAAGGGTGGGAGGATTGTAACACCCGGAAATTTATCGAAAGGTTATGTAAATTAGCATTGTAATATTATTATTTTTGGGCAAATGGAAGGATTCAAGTGTATAATGTTGGGTTACATTGATCTGGAAGAAAGGAGCGAAAACCGGAACCGAATTGAGTTTCGGTACACAGTTTGCGATCATGACATGCTATCTTGACATTGTCATGATCGCGAGGCAAGATCGCGAGAAAACCAGATAGCCAAAAAAATCGATTTTAAGTACGAAACTCGCGGTACGAGTTATGCGATCATGACAGGCGATCATGCCTTGTCATGATCGGAGGGCAAGATCGCCCGGGTGGTCCTGGACCACATTTAAGTGCGATTTTTCAGCTCCATTTCTCATTTATCAGATATCAAAACTCAGTATCGGGAGAAAAGCATCGAAGGCGATTTTAGGGTTTCATTTTCTTCCACCTGCCTCATCCAAGCTCATTGATTTCTCCTTTCAAGTTGAAGATTTAAGAGTGGTTCAAGCATTTAAAGCTTCAAGTAGTGGTGTTCTTGCTTCCTTTCAGATTTCTTGATCACCTCCATCCTCGTAGGAGCTTTTCTAGGGTTCTCCTAACTCTAGCCTTGTGAGTTCAAATCTAAACTTATAAACTCAAATACTTGTTGTAAATGTAGCATTTTACTGATTCTTAAGCTTATTTTCAAGTAGTTGTGTATTTGGGTAAGTTTAGAGGTTTTAGGTCAAATTGAGGTTTTGGAGTATTTTGTTGTAGATGATGGGATGAGCATCTTAAATGGTTTAAAATACTTAGAAATGTTATAAAATGAAATAATCTTTGGTTTTGAAACTCAAAATGGTTTGACCTAGTTTTTGGTAAAACTTGGATTTAAAAAGGAAATGGTTTATTGAAAGGGTTTTCAAGGTTGGAAAACTAGCAATACGTCTCGTTGATGTATTCGGTCGTAGGACTAGTATGTAATGGATCCATAGACATATAGTCGGTTTAAAACGAGATTGTTGTCCCTTTTTGGTAGCATAGACGTCATCGGGGGCCTCTTACCGTTGGGTATAATGCCGGATCATTACCGGATGCCATTGACTCTATGCATGCGCAATTTGGGGTCATCAGGGGGCCGTGTACTAAGGTGCATAATCGGTTATAGACCGGTTGCCAGTGACCATTGCGCGGGCTTTCGTAAGAAGTCATCGGGGGCCGTGTACTAAGGTGCATAATCGGTCATTGACCGGTTGCCATTGGCTCTTACAGTTAGCTCAAATATCGTGTAGTGACCTACTTCTGGTATCTGTCACTAAGGATGGGACACCGGGTCTCCCCCGGTTGTTTTTAAAAGATCCTTGCTCATCAAGAGTAAATTACTTCAAGTGAAGTTGAATGGGATAAACGCATTGTATCTTATCTTTTAAATGTTTTAACTGCCTTATCCATTTAACTGTTTGTTCTCACTAGGCTTAAGCCTAACACTTGATTTTAAATGTGGTTTAGCAGGTAAACAAGTTGACGGGGCTCTTTAGAGAAGAGCGGGTTGATGTATCGAGAGAGAGGACACCTTTTTAGAGATATGCTCATAGAGCATATACATAGTTGGAGCAATAGAACATTATTTTGAGGATATTAGTAACACCCAATTGTAGTCTATAGTCTAAATAGCATAGATTATTAGGTTGTTATTTTAATATCTACGTTTCGATGTAACTCCCATACTCCATCCCCACTTATTGGGTGATTTTATTTATATTCTGCATGTTATTTCGGTTCAATTTTACTCTAAATTTTAGGGTGTTACATAAATCCAAAGTTTGATACCCTTTACCCTTATCGCGTCTCCCGCGACGTACCTGCCGAAAAATGATTTATTTTGAAAAGCGAGGGTTATACCAAAAAGGTCTAGTAAATGCCCATAAAAATATTTACATCATTTGTTTAGAAACAAAAAATATGCAATGGTTAAACATGGAAATGGCCCAATCCATTTTTGGGAACAACACATAACGGATTTATCGCCTCTCCCCACAAGGTACCTGCCTAAAAATGGTTTATTTTGAAAAAAACGATGGTTAGACCAAAAGGGTCTAGTGAATTCCCATAAAAATAGCTAACATCATAATTGGTTAGAAACAAAAAATATGCAATGGTTTACCAAGTAAATAACCCAATCCCCTTTTGGGAACAACACATAACAGATGATATATGACTAAGGTTAATCACCATTGCATTTCCTTTATGACAACCCAATCTTGTATGGACCAAACATATGTGCCCACATCCCCTCAGTGGTAATAGGATTTAAGAATAACAATAACCTTGCCATATAACACCATAATAAACAAATAGTGCACATATCGTAAAAGTGGTCATGGTAAGTTTTGCAAACAAGTATCAACAAGTTAGAACCATAATCAGTGTATAAGGCTTTCAAAATATATCACATTATATTTTGAGAAGAAAGGGAACTCACCTGAAGTGGACACGCCTTGTCCCAAGCTCAAACGGTTAAAACTTCCAAACCGAAAGCTTAAATTCACAAACATAAAACGGGTGTTGACCGAATGCAATACTCTCAAAAAATGATAATCCCCTACATCAAAGGTCCAAGCCTGATTACACAGTTGAATACCTCAATTTTTTTTTTGGAAAGGGTATCCTAGGCATTTACCTAGATTAATCCCTAACAATTTTAAGACTGCTAAAACATGCAACCCTGAGGAAAATTCCTCAGTAGCCACAAGTCTCAAATTTTCTTCTTCCCTACGTTTCTCCACCTAATTACACACACTACACCTTAGAAAATGTTTTTATCCAAATGAAAGATGAAAAGTTTGATTTTGATGAAATATTGATTGTAATATTTTACTTTAAATGAGATAGAAGAATGAAAAGTTTTTATAACTAATGTGTTGAAATTATTTAAAAATAAACCAAAAATAGAAGAAAAATTAAATATAAATATAGTCTCTCATGTCTTTTCAACATAGCCGCATCTCTTTTGGGAAGACGGTTGAGTCAGCTCGAGTGCAAACATCAATGATTATGTCCTGAAAGAATAATGATTCTTCTATAGAGCCACTCGCTGCTATTTATTCGCACATAAGATGTGCAGGTAGCCAATGAAATCGAGGGCGCAAGTTTTAAATGGTAGGGAGTTCCAGGAGATACCCCGTAATGTTCTTTTTGTACCTAGATAAGGACGATATATTGGCTCTTTGGTTTGGTTCCCGGTCAAAGCCGTAGGAGCACGCTTCCTTCCATTAGTCAATCATTAAATATAAATAAAAGAAACAAATATAACTATTATTGAACCTTCTCATTAATTTTTTTAACATTTATATTTAAATGGATTAAATTGTCATAAGTATTTGATTTGTATATATTGATTCATAGTAATTAAAAAAGAATATGGAAGGTTAGATCAATTAATAAGGTATATTGATTTATAATAATTACAAAAATACATGATATATATATATATAGAGGCGGGTTCATACGAGGACGGTACCAATTTACGAGAATACGAGGACAATTCTCAGCCAATCATTTTGTACATGAAATTTTTCATGTACAAAATCATATATGATTTCATGTACAAAATCATATGTGATTTTGTAAGCGTCAAAAAGGACAAGCGCGACTTTTTCCATGGGCCAGTCGCTGGAAAAGTCGCGGCTAATCATATATGATTTTGTACGTGAATCATATATGATTTTGTACATGAATCATATGTGATTTTGTATATGAAAAGTTTCATGTACAAAATGATTGGCTGATGATTGTCCTCGCATTCTCGTAAATTGTTATCGTTCTCGCATGAACTTATTTATATATATATATATATATATAGAGAGAGAGAGAGAGAGAGTGAGAAATTCAAATGCAAACTCAAATTTGGTTGTGAACGTGAGAACAAATGAGAGCGCGACACACGTCTGAATGTAGATTATTCAAACTGAATAATCAAAAAAATATTCAGCTGAATATAGTATTTATTCAGTCTGAATAATGCTTAATTCTTATTCAGTCTGAATAATGCTAATTCAAACTGAATAAATACTATATTCAATCTGAATATTCCTTCATTATACAATCTGAATATGACACGTATCGCGCTATCATTTATCTTCACGTTCACAACCAAATCTGGGTTCTCCATTTGAACCTACCCCTATATATATATATATATATATATATATATATATATATAAACAAGAGTGAATTACATTTTTGGTCCATTATAAATACTCGCTTTTTGGTTTTGGTCCCTCCATACGTAAAAGTACATTTTTGGTCCCCCGAACGAGTTTTTGATAATAACCTTGGTCCCTCCCACTGACGCCGTCCAATATGTTGTCGTTAGAGGTCCCATGTGCCCCTAATGTGAGGGGTATTTTCGTCTTTTTATTGTTGGTTTTATTATTTTCTATTAAAAAAATAAACCCTCTAGCAGCAGGTCATCTATCACCACCACCACCACCACCACCGGCAGGACCACCACCACCACCGGCAGGTCCATCACCACTAAGATTCAAATAAACTAATAGATTCAAATACAAAACATAGGTACTAAATTAGATTCAAACCCATTACACATATGTTGAATCAGATTAAAACCCAATACAGAGATCTTAAATCAAATTCAAACCCAAAACTTAAAAACTTAAACAAAACTTCATATTTATACACACACAAAAAACGAATTACAAATAAACACCTACAAATTCTCTACATATTTTCTTGTTTTGGTTCTTATTCATACAAACAAACTAAAACACAAGTAAAAGAACATAAACCTTTGAATCAAAATCTTTAAACCAAAACCTCTCGAATCAAAATCTTTGAATCGAAATTTTTAAACCAAAATCTTTGAATCAAAACCTCTTGAAAACAGATCTGAAAAATTCTTTGAAACAACATCTTCGAACTTGAATCTGAAATCCATAAGCAAACCCCTCGAACCCAGATCTGAAACTTTGAATCGATATCTTTAAACCAAAATATTTGAATCGAAACCCTCGAACTCCGATCTGAAACTATTGGTCCTGGTTAGGGTAATGGCAAACAAGTAAAGGATTTGTAGAAGGAAGGGGTTGAATACAAATACACAATTTTTACTCTTTTAAATTTTTTAACATAAATATTAAAAGTTTACACACAGAATTTTGTTGCGGAAAAGAATAGACACACTATTATAACAAACTTAACACATGAAACACATGATAACAGTAATTAACTTATACACTAAGAAAGCTAAAATGAAACTGTTAAAACACACAGGATGCCGGAATCAAACAAAAGATCACACAAATGTTTTGTTGAAAGCGTGAGGTTTATGGGTAGGACTTCATCTCCTTTTATAGTGCCCATGCATGGGATGCATGAGGACAACTGTCAAGGATGTATTAGCTGGAAGTATATCTGATGGACAAAGAGAGATGCCACTCCCTTTGTACTAGGTTAATGGATGAACTATTCTTTGTAGCACGCGATGTCAGATAACTTTATCTTTTTTTTCTTCATGCTCTGTGAAGTCCCATCAAACCTTTTAGCTAAAGACAAACATCCCTTTTATGAGAATAAAAGAGAATGTCCGAATTTAAGGTTTGGTGCCCACGTTCTTGCTGCACACGTATTTTGCATTTATTGTGTCACAAGAAATCATCTTCGAAAATGCTAAGTGATATATACAAGGATGTATCACGTCGGTTAGTGCTTCCTAAGCTTTGGATCGGCAACTTGTACGAATGCTTGAATTGGCAACTGTATTAAAACTTGAATCGGCAAGTGTACAAGAGCATCAAATCGGCAACAACATGTTAGCTTCTAGGATCGGCAACTGCATAATCGGTGACCACACTTGTAATGTCGGTGACAACATTTGCAATGTCGGTGACCACTCTTGTAATGTCGGTGACCACATTAGCAATGTCGGTGACCACTCTTGCAATGTCGGTGACCACACTTGATTTCGGCAAGTGGTATGAATTTTAATGTTAGTTGGTACATCAAAAATTCCACATTTTGATGTACAACCCTTGATTGGATAGTATTTGATTTTCTAATACTGGAAGTATATTTCAGATCTTCAAAACAACCTATAAAAGATCAACAATATCAAGAGAGAAGGCTCATCACCAAATCATCGGTGACCGAACAGAAACCACTCAACTTCTAACAAATCTTAATCTAGGAGAAAGAGGAGAACAATTTCTACAAATTTATAAAACACGCGGTGGTGGCGGTCAGCGGCGGTCGAAGGGAGGAGTGAAAGGCGGTCAGCGGCGGCAGTTGCTTCATATCCTGAAAGAGTAGAAGGGAAAATGGAATCCTATCCTAGGTTAGGCGGCGGTTGGCGGCGGTCGGCGGAGAAATGGAAAAGACATTTCACCAGAGAAAGAAGATGGAAGTCGTGATGTGGCCGGAAAACAGAGGGAAGGGGAAGGCTGACGAATGGATCTGGGGAAGTGAAAGGATTTAGGGTGGGGATGAATGCTTTTCAATTATAAGCTTTTCCAATTCTTAAAAAAAGAAGTGGGTTTTTTGTAGGGATTAGGTTATATGGATGAAGATGAAGAGGTTGTTGGGTTAGGTGGCGATGGGTTTTGATATTTGGTTTTCAATTTTGGGTTTTCAGTTTTGCTTTATTTTTTTCTTTTTCAATTTTAAAATACTTGTACCTCAAGCTTTAAACATGTGTACCTACAAAAACTTATAAACAAAAGACCTAAAAGACGAAAATACCCCTCACGTGAGGGGCACATGGGACCTCTACCGGCAACATATTGGACGACTTCAGTGGGAGGGACCAAGGTTGTTATCAAAAACTCGTTTGGAGGACCAAAAATGTACCTTTACATTCGAAGAGACCAAAACCAAAAAACGAGCATTCACGAGGGACCAAAATTGTAATTCACTCTAAAAACAATCATCCGAGTAGTGCCAAAATATCAACATACATTCTTTTGAACTTTTCTATGATAATATGTTGATATATTGATTAATGTGTAAATTAAAAATGAATAGTAAATAAAGTTGAATTCTTTTAATTATATTGATTGTCAAACTAATAAAATAAACGGTAAATAAACAGGCTCGTGTAAAATAAAAAATAAAAGTAAATATAAAATAGTTTTTAATTATATTGATTGTTTTATAAATAAAAAATAAAGAAAACTAAACATTAAATGTTAAATTAATAGAATAAAAGACAATAGAAAAAATTATTTATGTAGATTGTTTTGTAAATAAAAAAATGAAAATAAATGTTTAGTAATTAATTATTTGTTATAGAATAACTTCAACAAAACAATAATAGAATGAAGAGAAAAAATCTATATTTCTGATTAATCATAAATCCTTTAACTAGGGATGATTACATAGAGATAATGATTAGCATGGAAGGAGATTTATTCCATAAATAACTCTAAACCTTTATGTCTATCTCTTATGCTGAGTCAAGGGAATGATGGTGCACCATTATTGTCTCGTTAAAACCTTACGCCAAAATAAAAACCCGGTGGGAAAAATAAAAACAGGACGAAGGAAAGAGTACAACGCACCAGTTTGTTTGTAATACAAAGACTTTTCCTTTAGCCTAATACTATCTCAAATTCACACATTAATCGTGAGAGTTAAGAAAACAAGATGGTATGTAATTGTTGTCTCACTAAAACCTTACACCAAGGAACAAAACCCAATGGGAAAAATAAAACCCGGGGTGAAGGAAAGAGCACAACATACTTACTACATATATAGTAGACTTCCTCTTTTGTCTACTACTCCCCCTGATTCGTGCATTAGTCAAGGGATTTTGGAAAGTCTCAACATTCCAATACTTTCTAATGTTTCCAAACATGGTTTCAGGTAAGGATATGGTAAGCAAATATGTCACTTCCTCCTGACATCTTACTCGATTCATTTGAATCTAGAGAAGGGTTTGTTATTGCTGATTATATAGACACTCAAGTATAATATGCTTTTGTGCTATCACCCTTGATGTATCTTGCTTTCATTTTCTTTGATACATGATGCATTATTTTCATATATGCAGGCAGGGTATTGGATGAACTGAAAACAACAAGCTCCTCTAATATATGTAGTGATAGTCCTTAACCATGTACACTATTGATATAGTCTCATGTAGAGTAAATATTCTTGGAATAGTTCGAAAAGGTAGCTACACAAATTTTTCTAGTTTACTTCCAAGTAATTAACATGTTCTTTATGGTAATTCCTTATCCAATTTGGGAATGACCTTTGTATGAGTCATATAAGTAGTTAATATCAACAAATACATAGTAAGACACTATTTAATGTTTTTCTATTAGGGCTGGTACTTTTACTGCTCATATTCAAAGTAGGCATTCAAGTTCCATTATCAATCCCACTTTCCTATTTGTAAGGGAAGTATAAGCCCACATCAATGGTTCCAAAAGATTAATTTGATATCATTCCAATGACGTTGCGTTGGCGCTAAGCTAACAAGTTCATTGAGAAATACAATATATGATCAAGTGTATTATGGTAAGAACAATAATGCGCATATTGTACTTAGTTACGAAATTCCAGCTCCTAACACCTCTTCGTCATCATCCTTTAGACGAAATGGATCTTTCCTTATATCCAACACTTGGACTGATCATGGGAGTGCTAGCCAGATGTGCTTTGTCCATATTAAATCGCCTGATCATTTAGACATATGTGAGTCGGTGGATCAATACTCCACAAGCTCAGTGTCCTAGTTCATATAACTAGCAAACACAAGTTTTCCCAAGATCTTTTATCTCAACTTTAGATTTCAAAAAATTTATGGTTTCTCTTATTTCATCAAGAGTGTCTATTAAGTTCATAGCATCGACATATAAAATTACTATTGAAAATCTAGAACTCGTTTTCTTTATAAATACGCATGTACACAATTCATCGTTCTTTTATCCCTCCCTAATCAAGTATGCACTTAGGCAGGTATACAATATCCGCCTAGATTGTTTTAATCTATAAAATGAGTGTTTTAATTTCATTGCAAACACATTTTGTCGTTTCTGGTAATATAATGTCATCAATCACTTTTATATATCTCTTAATCTAGATCCCAATAGAGATTTGTAGTAACCACATCCATGAGATGCATTTCCGGTCCTTCGGAATTACTAGGCTAGTTAATTTGCAGAACGTTATAACGTCCATCACGAGCAAGTCTTCTCATCTTCAATTCAGGGTGTTGTGAGAAACCTTGCGCCAAAGGGAGCCTTATACATCATGACTTAATTATTCTCATTATCTTTTTCTGACCAATGAATTATCTATGTCCTACGGGCTTTACACTTGGTGGGTTAGCACTACCGGACCAAATACCTGTTTATTTATTATATTGTAATTTTCCTGGATTACTTTTATTCATTTAGGTCAATTTGCTCTTTGTTGACAAGAGCATGGTTCGATATTATCATGCTCGATCATCTCATGATCAACAATATATGTGAATATATCATCAATGAGTATGTATGATCTGTCCATTGACTCATATGCACTCTCATAATTCATTTGAGATTTATTTGATCTCCAAAATTAATATTAACTTTGGAGCGTCCTCCAGTAATGATTCATATACATAGTTTTAGTCAGAGATAATCTCATGAGAGGTTTATGTATTGATGATAAATGGTTGTGCCTTACTCATATTTTTCTTTAGATGAGTATCTATTGAACCAAGTAGCCTCCCCCATTTCCTTTTGGGAGCCACGACTTTAACCACACCTCCACCATGTGTGATTGCAACGCACTTTCCAATGGCGCTCTACCCTTGTTTAGGGACTTTTAACCTTGCGGGTATATTTGCAGCTGGTATATGTGATCTTGTCACTTTTGGAATAACATTAAACGTATCAGGTATCAAGTCTTATTCATTTGACTTCAACTTTACTTTGTGAAGTTTAGGGATCAGAATGAGACAAAGTGAGAATATTCTATGATACTTCCTTTCGTTCCATGGAAAATCCTTTTTCCTATCCCCCCTAACGACGGGAAGACTGTCTCATTAAAGTGACGACCCGCAAATCTAGCGGTAAAGAGATCACCCGTCAAGGATTCTAATTAGCGGAAAATTGTTGGGGATTCATATCCAACTTATATTGAATCATTTTAAGACCCATTTAGGTGCGCTGTGGGGGCGCAATTGGCACATGTACTACACAACCAAACATGCGTAAATGTAAAATATCAGGCTTATATCCAATTACCAACTGGTACACATGATACTGGTTGGCTAGTAGTGGGTCTAAAAACAAATAAGTAAGGCTGCATGTAATATTTGCATAACCCCAGGAAAATGCGGGTTAATTGGTGCGCATAACCAGTGCCCTATATACCATCTATATTCTTTTGATGATAACTTCTATGAGACCATTTTATACATACATGTAACACCCTAAAATTTTCATAAGAATTCTAACGAAATTTCGGCATGACCCGTTCGTAAAATCATGATATGCCATTTATAACCTGTTTGCATTTGTATATAGCAAAATTTCAAAAGACTACATATACAAAATGCCACCTAACCGGGCTAAATTTTTTTTTTAGGAACAAACAAATAGTTACTAGAACGATGCTAATATAACTTTCTTATAACTACGACCGCTACCAAAAATACGCACCATCCTACTTTGTTAAGTACTAGTTTTTCTTATCGCAATCACTAGCACCTGTTGGCCCTGGGACACACGTCAACAAACAAATCAAGTCAGGTTTTATACCTGGTGAGTTCAAGAGTTATATTATAAACATTTATATAAATAAAACGAGCCGATTCATATTTCAATAAGATATATATAACTTGTAAATACTACTAAAAATGCAATTAAATCAATCACTTTTCACCGACAATCAATAAAGGCATTAGTTTCTTATGCTATATTTCCCTCAATTAATCACTCGTAGTAACAACTTCCCAATTAGTGCCATCAGTGATCTAAGTAACAGAATCCAACCGTAACCGGCTGATGAGGAAACACAAAGAAACTCGTCTATACCGTTGGCTAATTTAGACATGTCATTTGACCTCCCAGGTCCGTGTACATACATCAATTTGACCTCCCAGGTAAGTGTATATACTTGGCCCCCCGGGCCTCATGCCTAGTAGCCACCTATCCGGGCTCCCAGCCCTCAATTTTAGACATATACCAACGAACGTCCCACGTTCTATGTCTTTCGTCAATATGTGTAATCACTCAACATATCTCCTATGTTCATTAAAGTAGTTTAATTCTACTCAACTAAATATCATCTTTCATATAGCAAGTAAAAACCACATAACTTTGTCAATTAATATGCTCGTTTTATTTTGCATAAAACATTTTCCATGATACATAATCAATACAAATAACATGAACCAGTTATAAAACACATATATTTGACGTGCACCCAGTAAAATCTACGTGAACTCACCTTTGTCAAAAATAGGCGAATCTAGGCTCCGAATGGTTCTTTCGGCCGGCTTGACACCTAAATAACCCATACATGATCTATATATTAGTACATCCATTCTACTAACACATTCAATCCATCATATTCAGTCCATTAAAATCACTCGTACCGATTATCAAACCATTTTAGTTTAGATCTATAAAAATCACATGCTTTATATATATATAAAGAAAACGGACAGCTCTAAAAATCAGCTTTTTGATCTATTTAAACTCTTACTCGCATCACGGTCATCACAAAAACTTGTAGAATATATCCCGACGATCCCAAAAAGGTATTACACGCTTAAATCCGAGTTACGAGTGATTTTTGATGATTTTTACAAGTTTTGACAACTAAGTAATGCAACCCGACCACTTACCCATAATTCTTATGGAGTACTTGACGTGAATTATAACCTTCAAAACATGATTATTTTACCATTTAGAATATGCTTAGAAGGTTCTCACATCCGTTTTTACTTGAAATCCATCTAACATAACATTTCCCTTATTTGACTCAAACCGAAAATCCATATTCTTTAACTTTGAATATCCATCTAAATCCCTATGAAAAGGTGATTTGATCATTAAACCAATTATATATACTCTATATAACTCCATTTCTATAATCTCAACTTTTAATTTTACATAAAACTACCTAATTGGAATTTTTCTCAAAACAGTTTGACTTTTTGAAAAAAGTCAACTGTTTTACACCAACATTCAAATCCCCCATCAAAAACGATTTTTGGGATAAAATTACCTTCTTGAATCCATCTAATATCACCTTAACAATGCTAAGAGACAAAGTATTTACAGGTATCTTCACTCTTAGATACCAATTTAAAGATTCAAATTCTAGATTAAGAGTTTGACTTATAAAGAAAGCCAATTGTTGGAACTTCCAACCCATTTCTTGATCAAATCTTCTCAAACTTACAATTAACAATGAAACTCCCATTAATTCATATCTATTCATGTAAAAAAGCAACCAATATAACTACTAGTTCATAACAATTCAAAGAATTTTACTCAAATAGATAACACAATGAAACCCTAGATGTATAAGAGGAGATAATTGGTACCTTAACAACAATTGATAGGAAGAGAATAGAAGAAGATGATGAAGATGATTGTTGGATGTTGATGGTATAGTCGACCAAGAAGATTTCTAGTTGAAGTGAATCTGATTTCTCATATGCAAGCCGAGAAGGAGAAGGCGGTGGAGAAAAGAAGAAAAAAAAAAAAAAAAGACTTGGGCTTGGATTTGGGTTTGGGTCTAGACATAACAAGGCCCCCCCCCCCTTTTTTTTTTTTAATTATATATATATATATATATATATATAAATGAGATGTTATAATTCTCCCTCTGTCAAAAGAGATTTCGTCCCCGAAATCTTAGCTACGCAAATAATTGCGGGTAGCGTAATCTCATTTCGTTTTCTGGTTCCCATGTGATATTTGAACCCCGTCGATGCTTCCACTGCACTTTAACCATCCCGATCTCCTTCCGACGCAATTTCTTTGTCTTCCGATCTAATATCACTTCAGGTTCTTCAAGGAATCGCATTTTATCATCTATTTGAATTTCTGATAACGGGATAACGTTCTCTTCTTCCGCCAAACACTTTCGTAGATAACATACATGGAAAGTGTCATGGATACCTTGCAATTCTGGTGGTAAATCTAATCGGTAGGCTTGGGATCCAATCTTTTCTAACACTGTGAAAGGCCCAAGAAAACGAGGACTCAGTTTCCCGTGCTTTCCGAATCTGATCACCCCTTTCCAAGGCGACACTTTCAACATGACTTTATCGCCCACTTGAAATTCTACATGTCGTCTTTTTCGATCCGCATAGCTTTTCTGCCGGTCCTGTGCAGCTTTAAGACGTTCACGGATCACCTTAACTTTGTCTGCAGTTTCTTGTACCATTTCAGGGCCTGTGAATTGCTTCTCTCCAGCTTCTAACCAACAAACGGGTGTTCTACATTTCCTCCCATATAATGCTTCAAACGGTGCCATACCGATGCTAGAGTGATAGCTATTGTTATATGCAAATTCAACCAATGGTAAGTGCACGTCCCAATTCCCACCAAAATCAAATACACAAGAACGTAACATATCTTCGAGAGTCTGAATTGTCCTCTCACTTTGTCCGTCGGTTTGAGGATGATAGGCAGTGCTCAGATTCACTCTTGTGCCAAGTTCTCGTTGTAGTCCATTCCAAAACTTGGAAGTGAATCGACTATCTCTGTCGGAGACGATGGTTAGTGGCACTCCATGTCTTGAAATCACTTCATCGATGTATAACTTGGCCCATCTGTCCATTGACCAAGTTTCTTTCATTGGTAAGAAGTGTGCGCTTTTCGTCAATCGGTCTACCACCACCCAGATTGCATCATGGCCCTTCAGCGTCTTGGGTAAGCCCATCACGAAATCCATAGTAACATGATCCCATTTCCACTCTGGTATAACCAACGGTTGCAGACTACCGTATGGTCGTTGATGTTCAGCTTTTACTTGTAAACATGTCACACACTTTGCAACATAAATTGCTATATCAAGTTTCATGACAGGCCACCAGTAGTGTAACTTCAGATCTCGATACATTTTGGTGCTTCCTGGGTGAATAGAATACTTTGACTTATGTGCTTCTTCTAATAATAGATCTCGAATACCCCCCATTTTTGGCACCCAAATTCTTCCTCTAAATAGCTTTAAGCCCCGACTATCTTCTTCTAATAAGGATTGTTGCTTCATCATGATTTCATCTTTCAAGTTCTTTTCTAATAAAGCTTCCTTCTGTACTGCTTTAATTCTTTCAATTAAGCTCGAGACGACTTCAATTTTATTAAATCTGCCCAATACCTCATCACCTCGCTCTTTACGGCTCAACGCATCCGCAACTACATTAGCTTTCCCAGGGTGGTACCTGATTTCACAATCATAATCTTTGATCAACTCTAACCAACGTCTTTGCCTCATATTTAGTTCCTTCTGATCGAAGACGTACTTCAGACTTTTATGATCCGTATAGATGATACAATGTGTACCATACAAGTAATGTCTCCATAACTTGAGCGCAAAAACAACAGCAGCTAACTCTAAATCATGCACCGGGTAATTTTTCTCATGATCTTTTAGTTGTCTAGAAGCATAAGCAATTACCTTGCCTCGTTGCATTAGAACACAACCCAATCCAGATCCAGATGCATCGCTGTAAACCACAAATTCTTCAGACCCTTCCGGTAAGGATAGTACCGGTGCCTCACATAATCTTTTCTTCAACCTCTCAAAGGCATTTGTATGTTTTTCTGTCCATACAAATTTCACTTTTTTTCTAGTTAAAGCGGTCAGTGGTGAGGCAATCTTTGAGAAGTCCCGTATGAATTTACGGTAATAACCAGCCAATCCCAGAAAACTTCTTATCTCTGTTGGACTTTTTGGAGCTTCCCAACCCATTACTGCTTCTATCTTGGATGGGTCTACTTTCACACCCTCTTTGCATATTACATGACCCAAAAACTGCACTTCTAATAACCAAAAATCACATTTAGACAACTTTGCATAGAGTTTTTCTCGTCTTAATAAATCAAGAATCTCTCGCAGATGTCTTTCATGTTCCTTCTCGGTTTTAGAATAAATGAGGATATCATCAATGAATACTATAACCGATTTGTCCAAAAATGGGCGACAAACTCGATTCATTAAATCCATAAATGCGGCAGGAGCATTCGTTAAACCGAAAGGCATAACGAGGAACTCATAATGACCGTACCTCGGTCCTAAAAGCGCTTTTAGCAACATCTTCCCCTCGCACCTTCAATTGGTGATAACACGATCGAAGATCAATCTTCGAGAAACAACTAGCTCCTTGTAGTTGATCGAATAGATCATCAATACGAGGAAGAGGATACTTATTCTTAATAGTTACTTTGTTCAGTTCGCGGTAGTCGATACACATTCTCAACGTGCCATCTTTCTTTTTTACAAACAACACCGGAGCACCCCATGGCGAGGAACTAGGTCGGATGAAACCTTTATCGAGCAATTCTTGCAGTTGAGTCATCATTTCCTTCATTTCTGATGGAGCTAACCGATATGGAGAACGAGCTATTGGTGCCGCCGAACGAGGTCTATGCGAAACTCCACCGCCGGTCGGGTGGCAAACCCGGCAAGTCTTCGGGGGAACACATCGTGGGAATTCACATACAACCGGAATATCTTCAATCTTCTTCTTTTCCATTTTGGCATCCCGAACGTATGCCGAAATGAACAACAACCTTTACGAAGGCATTTTTGTGCTTTCATCACAGAGATGATCCCCATGTCACCCTTTCGCTTATCCCCATAAACCAATATTGTATCTCCACCCGGTCTCGGAATGGAAAGCATTCTTCTTGAACATAAAATATCGACTCTGTGCTCAGATAACCAATCCATGCCTATCACTGCATCAAATCCTCCTATCGTCATAGGTAACAAGCAAATTGGAAACAAACTACCTTCAATTTTAATTGTGCAGCTATCATAAACTTCTCGTACTAACACTCTTCCTCCATTAGCTGTCTCTACCACTAATGCTTCCGGTAATATGCTAGCCGACACATCAAACCGCTCACAGAAGGTTATGGAAACAAATGAAAGATTGGCTCCTGAATCAAATAATACGCATGCAGGTATAGAATTGATTAAGTACGTACCCGTCACTACATCAGCTACACCTCGAGCTTCTTCTGCCGTCATCTGAAATGCTCTACCTGGTACCCGGGTCTCTTTCTTTTGAAAAGTACTTGTTGTTTTCCCCTTTTCTACATTTTTCAGTTTTGGGCAATCCCGCCGAAGGTGTCCCGATTCCCCACAATGAAAGCACTTAATGGAAATCTGACTATGACAATCTCGACTGTAATGTCCCGGCTTTCCACAACGAAAACAAATACGCGATAACTGCTACAATCCCCGGGGTGTCTTTTATTGCACTTTGGACACTGCTTTACCATCTGCTTGTCATCAAAGCGTCTACCCGATAATTTCGTCTTGAATTTCTTTGAGCTACCTGAAGGTGTCTCCCATCTGCGTTTGTCACCCAATACAACATTTTGTACTCTATTTGCATGCTTTAGATCATCCTCCAACACTTGTGCTTCTTCAATTGCTTCTTGAAGGGTAGATACTTTACTGCTTCGAACTACTGTCTTCATTTCAATGGGAAGACCTTTAAGAAAGAACTTTATCTTCGACCTTTCATCTGGTGCTACGTGTCCCAGAAAATTTAATTTTTCTGTAAACACCCGTGCATACTCAGCTACCGACTGATTTCCTTTCTCAAGATGTCTGAACTCATCCTCCATTTTGTCTCTGGCTCTTTCATTGCAATATCTTTCTTTTAACTTCATGGTAAACAAATCCCAAGTCAACATTTTAGTGATAGCAGGCCCCAACGTTTGTCGTGTAACATTCCACCAGTCTAAAGCCTCGTCCCGCAACAATTGAGATGCAAATCGAACTCTTTGTTGATCATCACACTCACTAGCTTCAAAAGCTTGCTCTATTCCTCGTAACCATCGCATACAAACCAAAGGATCATCACTGCCTGCAAACTCTGGCGGTCTGCATCCGAGAAAAGCTTTAAATGTACACTTCTTTGAAGATTTCTCACCTTCCACATGCAAACCTGTATCTAAAGCAACTTTCTCGACCCCACCAGCGTTAGGAATCACATTTTCAGCAACCTTTTCAGTATGGATACCAGCAGCCATAACTCTCTCTTCTACTCTTTTCATAATAGATTCTTCCTGCCTTTCTAAAGCTGTTTCCATGAATTGCTTCAAATTGGCAAATAAAGTATCTTGGAAATTTGACTTAATTATTCTCATTATCTTTTTCTGACCAATGAATTATCTATGTCCTACGGGCTTTACACTTGGTGGGTTAGCACTACCGGACCAAATACCTGTTTATTTATTAAATGTAATTTTCCTGGATTACTTTTATTCATTTAGGTCAATTTGCTCTTTGTTGACAAGAGCATGGTTCGATATTATCATGCTCGATCATCTCATGATCAACAATATATGTGAATATATCATCAATGAGTATGTATGATCTGTCCATTGACTCATATGCACTCTCATAATTCATTTGAGATTTATTTGATCTCCAAAATTAATATTAACTTTGGAGCGTCCTCCAGTAATGATTCATATACATAGTTTTAGTCAGAGATAATCTCATGAGAGGTTTATGTATTGATGATAAATGGTTGTGCCTTACTCATATTTTTCTTTAGATGAGTATCTATTGAACCAAGCCTCCCCCATTTCCTTTTGGGAGCCACGACTTTAACCACACCTCCACCATGTGTGATTGCAACGCACTTTCCAATGGCGCTCTACCCTTGTTTAGGGACTTTTAACCTTGCGGGTATATTTGCAGCTGGTATATGTGATCTTGTCACTTTTGGAATAACATTAAACGTATCAGGTATCAAGTCTTATTCATTTGACTTCAACTTTACTTTGTGAAGTTTAGGGATCAGAATGAGACAAAGTGAGAATATTCTATGACACTTCCTTTCGTTCCATGGAAAATCCTTTTTCCTATCCCCCCTAACGACGGGAAGACTGTCTCATTAAAGTGACGACCCGCAAATCTAGCGGTAAAGAGATCACCCGTCAAGGATTCTAATTAGCGGAAAATTGTTGGGGATTCATATCCAACTTATATTGAATCATTTTAAGACCCATTTAGGTGCGCTGTGGGGGCGCAATTGGCACATGTACTACACAACCAAACATGCGTAAATGTAAAATATCAGGCTTATATCCAATTACCAACTGGTACACATGATACTGGTTGGCTAGTAGTGGGTCTAAAAACAAATAAGTAAGGCTGCATGTAATATTTGCATAACCCCAGGAAAATGCGGGTTAATTGGTGCGCATAACCAGTGCCCTATATACCATCTATATTCTTTTGATGATAACTTCTATGAGACCATTTTATACATACATGTAACACCCTAAAATTTTCATAAGAATTCTAACGAAATTTCGGCATGACCCGTTCGTAAAATCATGATATGCCATTTATAACCTGTTTGCATTTGTATATAGCAAAATTTCAAAAGACTACATATACAAAATGCCACCTAACCGGGCTAAATTTTTTTTTTAGGAACAAACAAATAGTTACTAGAACGATGCTAATATAACTTTCTTATAACTACGACCGCTACCAAAAATCTGCACCATCCTACTTTGTTAAGTACTAGTTTTTCTTATCGCCATCACTAGCACCTGTTGGCCCTGGGACACACGTCAACAAACAAATCAAGTCAGGTTTTATACCTGGTGAGTTCAAGAGTTATATTATAAACATTTATATAAATAAAACGAGCCGATTCATATTTCAATAAGATATATATAACTTGTAAATACTACTAAAAATGCAATTAAATCAATCACTTTTCACCGACAATCAATAAAGGCATTAGTTTCTTATGCTATATTTCCCTCAATTAATCACTCGTAGTAACAACTTCCCAATTAGTGCCATCAGTGATCTAAGTAACAGAATCCAACCGTAACCGGCTGATGAGGAAACACAAAGAAACTCGTCTATACCGTTGGCTAATTTAGACATGTCATTTGACCTCCCAGGTCCGTGTACATACATCAATTTGACCTCCCAGGTAAGTGTATATACTTGGCCCCCCGGGCCTCATGCCTAGTAGCCACCTATCCGGGCTCCCAGCCCTCAATTTTAGACATATACCAACGAACGTCCCACGTTCTATGTCTTTCGTCAATATGTGTAATCACTCAACATATCTCCTATGTTCATTAAAGTAGTTTAATTCTACTCAACTAAATATCATCTTTCATATAGCAAGTAAAAACCACATAACTGTCAATTAATATGCTCGTTTTATTTTGCATAAAACATTTTCCATGATACATAATCAATACAAATAACATGAACCAGTTATAAAACACATATATTTGACGTGCACCCAGTAAAATCTACGTGAACTCACCTTTGTCAAAAATAGGCGAATCTAGGCTCCGAATGGTTCTTTCGGCCGGCTTGACACCTAAATAACCCATACATGATCTATATATTAGTACATCCATTCTACTAACACATTCAATCCATCATATTCAGTCCATTAAAATCACTCGTACCGATTATCAAACCATTTTAGTTTAGATCTATAAAAATCACATGCTTTATATATATATAAAGAAAACGGACAGCTCTAAAAATCAGCTTTTTGATCTATTTAAACTCTTACTCGCATCACGGTCATCACAAAAACTTGTAGAATATATCCCGACGATTCCAAAAAGGTATTACACGCTTAAATCCGAGTTACGAGTGATTTTTGATGATTTTTACAAGTTTTGACAACTAAGTAATGCAACCCGACCACTTACCCATAATTCTTATGGAGTACTTGACGTGAATTATAACCTTCAAAACATGATTATTTTACCATTTAGAATATGCTTAGAAGGTTCTCACATCCATTTTTACTTGAAATCCATCTAACATAACATTTCCCTTATTTGACTCAAACCGAAAATCCATATTCTTTAACTTTGAATATCCATCTAAATCCCTATGAAAAGGTGATTTGATCATTAAACCAATTATATATACTCTATATAACTCCATTTCTATAATCTCAACTTTTAATTTTACATAAAACTACCTAATTGGAATTTTTCTCAAAATGTTTGACTTTTTGAAAAAGTCAACCTGCTTTACACCAACATTCAAATCCCCCATCAAAAACGATTTTTGGGATAAAATTACCTTCTTGAATCCATCTAATATCACCTTAACAATGCTAAGAGACAAAGTATTTACAAGTATCTTCACTCTTAGATACCAATTTAAAGATTCAAATTCTAGATTAAGAGTTTGACTTATAAAGAAAGCCAATTGTTGGAACTTCCAACCCATTTCTTGATCAAATCTTCTCAAACTTACAATTAACAATGAAACTCCCATTAATTCATATCTATTCATGTAAAAAAGCAACCAATATAACTACTAGTTCTTAACAATTCAAAGAATTTTACTCAAATAGATAACACAATGAAACCCTAGATGTATAAGAGGAGATAATTGGTACCTTAACAACAATTGATAGGAAGAGAATAGAAGAAGATGATGAAGATGATTGTTGGATGTTGATGGTATAGTCGACCAAGAAGATTTCTAGTTGAAGTGAATCTGATTTCTCATATGCAAGCCGAGAAGGAGAAGGCGGTGGAGAAAAGAAGAAAAAAAAAAAAGACTTGGGCTTTGGATTTGGGTTTGGGTCTAGACATAACAAGGCCCCCCCCCCCCTTTTTTTTTTAATTATATATATATATATATATATAAATGAGATGTTATAATACACATGGGGTGTAGGAAACTCTACATTGATCCCAACACATATGAAATAATTATCAATTCTTTATGATGTAAATTCTCTAGCATTCCAAGTCATTTAAACTTGATGAGATAATCAGGTTGGTGAGCCCTTGAACGTGTAGCTATGGATAAGAGTGAAGCATTTCATGTGGATAATAATACGACATGCGTTCATCGTGTCGAAACCAGAACCATAAAATACTTTAATGGCCCGCATTCTAGATGTTTATGTCCATAATATCACCTTGTATTCGTTTATAAGAATGGAACATTTTTGCATTATATCCTTAGCTTTAGGATGGTCTCGTTCCCGTCTTGGCTACGGATTAGGGTATACAAAAGTTTTAGGTATTTGAGATGGCATATTATGATGGTGGTGTTATTTCTTATGCTGCAGAAGTCAACAGTTGCAATTTGGTTAATTGCCTCATTTTGCCTTTTACTCAAAAGAGAATGTGTCTGTATGTATTTTTAAATACACGGATCATCATGTCATGATCATGGTGTCCCACGAGGTCATGTCGAGACATATACGTGTAATTTGTCCCAAAATTCTTTATTAGTGACAAAATATGATTTGATGACATAGATAATCCACTAGTTTGACACATTAAATTTTCTAATATATGTTCCTTTCATATCATTAAAGTTGATGTACATATATATACCCATTTCCATTCTTATATTATGATTTCTAATTGATACGAATATCTTAACAAGGTTCTCATTAAAATATTGCTTTAATGACTAATAATTTTGTACCAACAAAAAAATGACAGTCCATCGTCTAAGTATTTTGGTTGGAGGAGTAAATATTATCTATCTTTTATGATTGTGAGGGAGGTACCCACAAAAACACTCAAGTTCTCCTCGATACATTCCAACATGGAACAGAGAATATTGAGAATTTTATATTTGTAATTTTGATGTATTTCTTTACATTTATAATAGTTAAATATTTGGTTTTCATCAACAAATGAGATTAATTTAATACTTAAAAATAAATTTCAAATAAATGCATGCTCAATCAATCTTAAATTAATTTGATATGGTTCATTTCCAACTTGTTTTTTTTATATGAGCGATTATTAGCATATTTTTCGTCTTACACTGTCCATTATCTTTTAGGCAGTAGTTGCATCTCTCAAAACCCTTTTCGACTCTTGTCATGACCCTTACTGTTTCCATGGTTAATTTTGTCCATGGGGTGCATAGATGTAACTTATGTGAAATTGTCTTTAACTCACCGTCTTTTGGAGTTGTTTCCACCTCTAACACTTTCGCTTTTGACCATGAGAATTTTCTCTATCCCAACATGTTTAGTGATCTGAAAAACCTTGTTATATCTCTCAACCACTTATAGTAGGTTGATGAATTTGTCTAAAGGTTATACTCTAACTTGCATTGGTTCATTAATATGATTACTGGTATATGAAAGATGAAAATCTTCTATGAGTTCCTTGCCACGAAAATTGAGATGTAGTGAGACACAATATTTCTTTGTTAAAATCAGTCATTTTATTGTAATCAAGTGGGTTTCATTCCACTGTATGATTAGTTTGGGAAGTACATGGTAATGGATACTCCTGATTTCCTTTTCAGGTCATCCCGCGGTTCTTGAGGGATTCTAGTTAATGATATTCTCTATCAAGGTCGTGACTGGTGTGTCGTCTCAAAAATCTCAAGCTATTTACTTATACCTTAATAGGTGATTTTTAGGGTCAATGAGTTTTGATGGTTCTTACATATTTGCATGTGTTTTCACGAACCTATCTTATGGTACTCAAGTTCTTCCGAGTCCAGAATGTCATAAATAATGAAGAATATATGATTTTCTAAAATCATGGTCTATAATATTTATATTATGCATGAAATTTTATTATCATAATAATACTGAATTTTTATATTTTTAAATTTTGTTGATAGTACTTGATCAATATTTAAAATTTGCAAAAGAAAATCACTCAATCTATTGGATTTCCAGGTAGCAGGAGAATCGCATGGATTTCTTAATTCCTTACAAACCCTAGGGGTATTTACACCCGTTTGACAAAATCCAATTTATGTCCTGTGATTTATTTAATTTAAAGATAACATTGCTAGTTTTAGAGCTTTTGGCATCATGCCAAAAGGAATGAGTTCGACATATGACGCCAATTTCAATATTTTAATACCAAATGGTATTTTGAGAGATTATGTCAATAGAGCATCTCCAATGCAAGTTTGAAGAAGGGTTGATGAAGACTTGAGCATTGGAGTGGATAGGTTGATCATGACTTGATCATCCAAAGACTTGAGCTTTGTCAAGTCTTTGAAGAAATTGTTGTGTGGGTGAGAGAGAGAGAAAAGGTAGACATGGTGGGTCCATAGATTATTTTTATATACTTTTAATATGGTCAAATCTTTCACAATGGTTTACCATTGGAGATGCTCTTTGACAAGTAAAGATTGATTTTGACATAAAGTTGAATTCAAACTTTTAAATAATATTTTTGGAGCTTTTGATAAATGACCAAAATATATGGGAGTTGGAAGTGTAACTTTGCAAAAATTAATTATAAAGTTGAAAATTCTGAGTAGGAACTCACAATCAATATAAACATTTAAATAATATCTTAACATTTTTATGCTATTTTTTTGTTGTTGAGTTTTTGGCAAAAAAAGCCAAAAATGATAGGAGTTGGAAGCATTTTACATACGAGAGCGAGAAATACTTCCAACGACAATGACATAATGGAACAACCCATACGTAATTTTCTCTTCCTTTTAATTTAACTTAATAATATCTTTTTGTTTAGTATTTAACTTAATAATTCATTTTTGTTTCACAGATGTTAAAAAAGCAGCAAATTGACATTGAGGGCACAAATATCTGTTTTAAAAGATATTTGTGATGCATTAGAAGTTAATCAAAAAAGGTCTAAAATGTTTATCCAAACGTGCTTTGCCCCGTACTTAAATGTACCTAAAGAAAATAGTGATTCTTGTTTAATTAATTTGATGGTGCAACTCGAGGATTATTCCTCCTCGACTGAATCTGTAGAATTCCATAAAAAACAAAATACCCGGTCAAATCGCGTCATCGAGTTTTCGTGTCATACGTCAAGACATATATCGAGAAAAATCAGATGAAATCGAATAAAATCAGATAAAATCGAATAAAAGCATATAAAATCGGATAAAATCAGATAAAATCGAATGAAATAAGATAAAATCGAATGAAATAAGATAAAATCGAATGAAATAAGATAAAATGAATAAAATCAGATAAAATCAGATAAAATCGAATCAAATCAGATAAAATCGAATCAAATCTTCCACTGAGTTGTCTCGTCGTTAAGGAATTAAGTATAACAATTTTCGAGATTTATTCCGTGGTCAAACGGTCAACGTCGCCCCATGGGGGCGACTGGGACTGAAAAACCGAGACACTCCTTTTTTAAATAAAATTATTAATTAATTATATTGATTCGATATTGATTTGACATTGAGGTGACATTGTACTTAATATTATTTATTTATTGAGTTTTGGTTTGAGAATGGCTCGTCGCCCCAGATTTGCTCCGTTCTCTCCCCGGGGGCTATCGGATTGGCTATTTTGGAAAAAAATGTGGCTATTTTGTTAATATCAATAGTATAAAATGGCTATTTAGGATAATTTCCCTAATTTTAAAGCAATAAAATTGTATTATCGTAATGAAAACTGAAGTACGATAAATCAAAACTAAAATATACAACCTAGTACACCAATATAAATAACTTATATACTCAATAAATGGATGGATAAGCAAAAGCAACTAATAAAAAGTGAATTACAGGTTGATTTACTAAAGTAATAAAACAGATGTCAACCTCATAAGCAAGGATGGTTCCCCATTATCTCTTAAAACCCTAAACTTTTTCATCTTTTATCCACCAAAGGAAATGAGGAAAAAAATGGGCCGCCAAGACATCGCATTAATCTCTTTGATAACTTAGTCTGATAGTCTACTAGCTACTCTAGTTCGATTGTTCTTTGCTTTTAACTTGAATGCAAAGTAGTAAGATCTCTGATTGTATTTCGATTTGGTATTGGTTTTCTTGTTGTTGTATAATGGTTTCACTCAGTGAACGGTTTATCGGATTTAAATTTCAAGAATGGAAAATGTGTAGTAGATCTGAGACGTTGATTCGATAGGTTACGATATACATATAATACAGAAGAAAGATGCATATAAAGTGTTTATATAAAAGTACATACCAGATCTTGATTTGATTGATATACGATAAACATATTGTGTATATTAACAATGGGGATTGATGATAACAAATAGAAGAAAAAATATAATGGACGATTACATACTTTATGCAAAATTTTATGTTTTATTGTCGCAGGCAGAATTTAGTTGACATATATACTGTATCACAACATCAATATGCATATCATATAAAGTTGCTTACTTGATTTTACATCGGGGGTAGTAGCGTTGTTTTAGCAACGATGTAACGACGTTCGGAAAGGATCAGCGTTCGTGCTGACAACATGTTATAGAATAACTAAAACAAAACAACAATAGAATGGAGAGAAAAAAAATCTATTTTTCCCATCAATCATAAGTCCTTTAAATATGGACGATTACATAGAGATAATGATAAGAATGGAAGGAGATTAACTCCATAAATAACTTTAAACCTTTATGTCTATCTCTATCTATATTGTCATATTCTTTTGACGATGACACAGTTATCCTACAACATTATCGAGTTTTTCACTTAATAAAATGCTTTTATTTTAAATTAACTAGTATGCAAACTGCACGTTGCGCGGTAGCGCAAGTACTTTAAATTTGATATGTAGATTGTACATTTAAATAGTTTTTAATTGTTGAATATAACAATCAGTAAATCATTTTCAAATAATCGATTTGAAAATATTAGTGAAAGTTAATTAGTAGAAAATGGATATATAAAATGAGTAACATTAAAATAATGTTATATTATGGATGATTTGTGCATGATTTGTATAACTGAGAAACGTGTATATAGTATTTTTTCTTGTAAAGAACTCTAAATGTATCAATTTTATTAAGAAAAAAAACAAATGTACAACTAAATGACACACTAACTACCGCCCGAACACATGTCCAATTCAAATGAGACATGCCTTAAATGTTAACATCCATTGTAATAATCCAAACAACTAAATAGAAGTGGTTGAAAAGATTTTCATACCACATAACAATAACCAAAATAAAGTCATTTTAATACATAAAGAAACAAGTAAGATAAACCAAAACAACCTATCTAAAATATCATATAATCCCAAATAACAAACATAAATACACATTTGTTCTTGTTTGGATCAAATTTGTTTAATATAACTAAGGGAAAAGAATCCACCATCATCTCAGCAAGTTTGTGAAGCACAACACACATGACAACATCGGTGCGATCCCGAACTGACAAATGTAATTTGTACCTAATCAGAAAGGACATTAATGATTAAAAATGTGTATTTTGAAAACAACAGTCGGCGTAGGACGCCTTATAATGTCGTTTTTTGCAAGAACCTATAATGGTTGCTAACAAAACATGTAACACCAAAGGATGTAACACCAAAGGATATTCAATGGGATTATCAGCAATATATTTACAAAAGTAGACATTGCCATTCTGTCGGCCATGTGAAAGCTATAGATGTTGCTCAAATACCAAAGCAAATATAATTTGTGGTGCATGTTCAGAAGACAGAGTCCCCACCCAAAAAAAATTATTGTTGAAGTTAACACCAATAGGGAGATTCTGCACATTTTTCCCATTCTTAACCTCTCCCAATGCAACCTTCATGTAATGATAGTCCCAAGCATTTTATCAAAAGTATCATAAGTTTCAAAACGTCCAAGCATATGAAGTAATGATCTTCTATCATTAAAATAAAAAAAGTTATAACCTAGGCTAATAATTGTTAGAATTTTTTTCCACAAAATGTGAAAAGAACTTGAAATGATAACGAAATCAAAATTAGGTCGATGTCGCTTGTCTATATAATGGATGGAATGTTGAATAATAAAAAAAGTAACAATAAAAGCTACAAAATCCTCAACTATGATAAAATAAAGTAATGAACAACAATTTAGTAAGACTGAGATATAATATTGGAGACTGAGATATAGAAAAAGGACTAACCTGCAATGCCGACAATGGGTTTTCAAAGGTTTTCTAGATCGTTTATAGTTTCAATTCACAACAAAATTATAATCACATCATAGATCACGTGAATTTTTTTCCTAATACCTGAAATAAGCTGTTAGAAAAGGAGTAGAAGCAAAGTTTCTTTTATCTATCGTCTTATATAAAAACTATTAAACGGTACAACACTCTAATCCATGTCATCCTCCATGTATTTAAAATAAAATTAATTTTATTTTTTATATTACATTTTAGACCCTTAGATTTTGTTATTTATTTGATTTTATACCCCTTTCTTTTATAATTTTCATTTCACACCCTTTTAATTTTAACATATATAATCTTATATCAACTAAAATGCATATAAAAACATATTATATTTTGTAGTAAGTTATACTATTATAATCGTCTCCTAAGTACATTCGAAATGAGCCTAATATAGAGTATTTTACGATTTATAAATTTTATCAAAAATGATGAATATGTATTAACTTATTTTTTAATTTTTTCAATTAATATTTTAACTTTTGATTTTTTATTTTACTGTTAGACCCCGTACAATTGTCTATCCACTGTGTACAATTTTTTAAACTCATTTTCAAGTTCCCATCCAACCATCTCCTCCACCTTCCCCAAATTTGCCCTAAAATCTCTCCCTCTCCCTCTCCTCCTACTTAATCATCATCTGATCGCTCCACGTTCAGAAGAACGTGTACCAGTGTAGCCCCTGTTTATGAACTCAGAGATTCAAACTTCTGGGTCACATGAATCGATCCTATAAATACCCAGTTCTGATCCTATAAATACTACAGTTCGGACTTCGCGTTCATATGATACATCTGATACAACTTACTACTGCACAACACCTTTACTGGAAATCTCGTTGATCGAGGTGACCCTTCATTCTCCTAGACTCCTGGTTTACTTCTGGTCAATTGCTTCTCTTCCTAAGATGTCGATCGCTCCCCCAAAGATCGATTACTTCCCTAATCGATCTCTGTGTTTACATATTAATAGATGCATTCAAGGTAACTTCAACCTAGCCGATTCTCTATTTTCCGAATACATTACTAAAGAAACTTTTGTTTATGCAAGAGAGAATTCTAAGGTTTCTTCTTCCATTTAGTGTTTGTAGGTGGATTTGTGGATACGACATTGAAGGATGATAACTGTGTTATTTGGAAAAATTATGGGTCTATTTGATGGGATCATTTAGAGGAGTTTTACACTAAACTTCATCGTCTTTGCTTCCGCTGTGCAGGTTTAGTATATATTCTCAATATTTTTATATATAATTTGGCAATTTTTTTATATGTTCTCAAGATTTTTATACATAATTTGGAATTCTTTTATATATATTCGCAGGAAAAGTTCAATCATGGTGGAACAAATGGTTTCTGGGAAATCATTTAGAGGAGTTCGCTCTATCGTCTCTGCTTGCATTGTGTAAAACTAGATTATGCTCTAATTTAACAATCTTTTTACATATTTTCAAGTTTTTTTAGGAAAGGGCTTAGCAAGAAAAGTTGATCAAGAATTCCGAAGGTCAAGGTGATGGAAAAGTTGATTAAGAATCTTTGAGGGGATCACTTAGAGGAGTTCTCTCTGAACTTCAATCGTTTCTCACAAGCATTGTGCAAATTTGGTATAAAATTAGTTTTAATTTGACATTCTTTTTAAATGCATTATAATGATTATTTGGATATTGGGTGGCTTGATATAAATTTTTTAATGCAAACCCTTTGTTTAAAGAAGCCACCATCAATAAGCCACTAAATATATCCGTCTTTTGAGGTTTTTACTATTATCAAATGATCAATTGTTGGGTTTGTTTGTTATCATTGGTAACGAGCAATGGGTAAATTTTAATATTGGAATTTTGTCCTAACACATTTACTTTTATGTATATAATATCACTAATGCTATGGCAATTTTACTTAAGACCTTGTTATAATTCTTGCATTAGGAAACTGGACCAAAAATTTGAGTCTGTTGTACGAAAGCAGATATAACAAAAGACCGAAAGATGTAGTTTTATGTATCACGGTACCTTGTCATATGTGTTTTTTTATGGATAAACATATTCAAACCACCTTTTGTTTTATGTGCTGATGGGCAAAACTACAAAATTTTAAATTCAAGGTGTTAATTGTTGTGAAATGCAACCAAAAGGTTTAAGATTGTCCTTTTTCTGACTCTTATTCTCCTGTTACAACTAGATTAATTGAGATAACTTCATAGGATGGCGATGAAGATGATGGTGGTTGTGAAGAGTTGTTGGTTCTTGTCATAGCTAAAACTTACAAGAAGGTTCATTCTGCAAATAATCTAATCGAGTTACTGGTCACCCAAATTTTAGTAGAGTTTTTAAATTTAATCTTTTGATATTGATTGTTAGTAATAGTTTCGTCCTTCTTATAATCCTAACGTTCTTCATTAGGCAAGCACTGAAGTTGTTTCTTCATTCTTATTTTTTTACTATGGTTTTATTGGAACTTGAGATTGTTATTTTTGTTGTAGGTCGTTCTATTGGTAGATAATTTTCAAGTATGAATTTATTCCAAGTTTGTCCTACTTTCACATATTAGCAAATTTTAAATCATCCTGATGGCTTTTGAAGAGTATTTAGAAGTTAAAAACCATGCTGTAGGTTATTTTAACCGGTGGTAATTTAGAGACTTGGTGTCTTGCTCACTTGTGATGACATGTGTTCACTTCCCTTTCCTACCTTGGACAGACAGTTTATATGTTTTTGTAATGTGCCTAGTTTTGTGACCATTAAGCTGAACTTTTTTGCTTATGAACAGAAACTGATGCTAAAGAGATTTTGGAAAAAAACATAAGCTAAATCTGAAATTTTTGATTGAATGGTTGATGTGGAATCTGAAGGTTGAGCATCAAGAGATGAATCTGGTTTCGGCGTTTGTAAATCTGTGATTTATTCAACGGCATTGATGAGGATAAGACGCTGCTGAAGGCATTGGTGATGAAATGAAATGAAGCTAAAGGTGCTGTTCCTAAACTCCAAAAAGATGTTAGTTTGTGCCACCATTGATAATGTAAAACTACTATATTATTTGGTGCTTCCAGGGAAAGAAATTCTGGAATCATCTGTTACTCTTAAATGCATCTCTTAATCCTTTGCTCAAGATTTGAACTCATTTTGCTTAGGGTTTAGGGTTTAGTGGAAACTAAATTGTTGGTCCCAAAGGAGTATACAACAGTTTATAAGTATAGAAACAGTTTGTAGGGGAGGGGGGTTGAACACAAACACAACTTTTTGTGGTTTTAAATGAGTTTATATCAATAAACAAATTTACTGTTGCAAGCGGAAGAAGAACAAGTAATTAAACCTATTCTATTACAACTTTAGAAATCACTAAGTTTGATGCAGAAGGAAAGATAAGAATTAGAAGCAGAGGTTTAAGAAGAGATATTAGTATGCAATAAGATGAAGATGAAGGTCTTCATCTATTTATACCCGTGGCACTTAATGCAACACAGAAGGTACTTGCCACGTGTCAACTTTTTATTTGAGACTTGTCCTTTGTTCATAAAGCAACCACCCTTTTGGCCGAATATGAAAAATAGCCAAATCAGATTTGATAAGGACATAAGAGACGATCTGTACGTCCTTTTTGACAAGGCATGGGGGTTTGACATTTGTGCATCAAGGATAAGATCAACTTTGATCTTGCTGAATGGACCCCACTTGATCACTAATACTGAATCTTCAAGGATGAAATGTTCAGGTAAGGCTTTATGCAAGATCTCACACTTCTGTTAGATGGACATTGCTATCATTGAACTGCTTCAGATCACGAGCTGTTCAGCTTTATCTTCAGCTAGGTCTTCGACTATCGCTGAATGGTCATTTGGTGTGAGTGTTGTTCTTCAGATCTTTAGGGATTAGGCAGTGTTTCTGATCTTCAACGGTCACTGAGTGCAATCAGTGTATGCTATCGCTGAATATGAACAATAATATAATCTTGGATTTTCACTAAGTATATATAGGAATCATATTCAAATTACTGAAAGGAGTTTGGATCAACAATCTCCCCCTATTTGATTATGATTAAGCAACATAGGAAAATTGCTTGAAGGAATTAGTAAGGCCTTAGAAAATTTAAAGTAAGTTTTCTAAGTACTAATCTGTGAGATCTTTTTCAACTAATTAAACTACAAAAGAAGGAAGAAAATTACGAGTTGGCACTGAATTCAAGAAAATGGACTGGACGTTGCAAGAAGAATTTTAGTACTATTTCCAAGAGTGATCATAGCACTGAATTCATCTCTGAGAGTGAAGGGAACATCTTCAGTTTCAACATCTTGTTCTTCCTCGTCTTTTTCTTCTTCTTCTTCATCTCCGTCATCAGGGATGAGAGTTCTCAGAGCATCGGTCGCTGAGAAGGTTCAACGTTTGTAAACATGATGTGTTTTTCGTTTATGAGCTGCTCCTCGAGTTCTTTCAACACTTTCTCCCCCTCTTTGTTTCCAGAAGGGAGAACATGCACCAACAGAGCATCGACATTGCTTTTTATATTTGCAAGTGAGCTGAGAGAGAAGAGGTGGATGTAGAGGAAGCTTGGAGAAGTCGCAAGATTTATGCAATATTCTTTCCCTAAGCTGCAAGCTCTTCTCCTTGCTTATCAAGTCGTAACCCCAACTGAGTCACCGAATAGGTATTTTGAGCGATGGCGTTGCTCAGAGAGGTCTTCAGTGAGGAGACTTCAGATATGATGCCTAGAACAACATTTTTCAAGGCTGGTGTCCCTGACACCTTATTTTAGATATGCTCTACAGAGAGCTGCAGGACAGCTGCCCTGTGCTTGATCTAGGCAGATTTCTGAACCAAATGATCTAGTGCCGGAATCTGTATTGAAGTAGTTGGAGGAGGTAGAGAGTCAGAGGAAGTTCTTTGATTTGGGGAAAAGTCTTTCCCTGAGCTTTCTTCATTTGGATTCTATTTATTTTCTCCATAGAAAGACTTGAGACTTGGGAAGAGGTGTATTAGAGACACCCTTCGGTTCCACCATAGCTGCAACATTGGAGGAGGTAGGTGCACCAGTGACACCTGTAGGTAACAAAGATAAACGAGCCAAAAAGAGCTCGGGGTTAGAAGAAAGAAGTTGGGAGGTAGAGTGTATATGTAACGATTCTTTAAGAGTATCTGAAGAATTACTCTTGGGGTTGGTGCTTGCTACGGTTGTGCCTGAGGATCACAATCCTGTTTCTGAGAATGTTTGTCATAAACATTCTCAGGTCCTGTGCACATAGCTTTCCAAGAATTAGATTGTCAAAACAAAGCTGATTCCTGAATAACACGCTTCTCAACCTCTTCAGATATGGGGACAACCATATCTGAGTCATGGATTGATGTGTGGACCAAAGCAGAGTAGGTAGAGACAGAAGAGAAGGTTGTGAAAGTAATACCTGTACCAGCTTCAGCGTAGCTGGTTACTACATCTTCAGGGACCAAGGTCTATGAAGGAAAGGGTAGCGCTGAATAACGGCAATGGACACAAAAGTAATTGTCGTGACTGAGGTAAGAGGAGGCGCTGGTACGACACCGAAATCAGCAAGAGTTGTCTTTGGAGAGACACTCTTCTTCTGCTTCTTCGTCTGGGGTTTGTGAGCCATGGTCTCTTTATGACTATCAGTGGCTGGATTCTTTCGCTTGAGAGGGGAGGAAGATGTGACAATTTAGATCACTTATGGGTTATTTTAGTTACCCTAACACATTCTCTACCTGAACGGTGGGACCAGTGTCTTGGTGACAGAAGGAGTGGCACCCTTGATGATTTCCAACATGTATGGGAGGTATGGGGCGTCTCTTGGCTTTTCGTCATGCTCTAAAGCC
Organism: Silybum marianum; assembly: GCA_036898165.1. Lineage (NCBI taxonomy): Eukaryota > Viridiplantae > Streptophyta > Magnoliopsida > Asterales > Asteraceae > Silybum > Silybum marianum. The sequence goes on along the minus strand of CM072533.1, from coordinate 31,735,720 downwards.
TTTTTCCCTATTTGGGAAAACTTTTGATTACCCTCAGATGGGAAGCCTTCATACACGTATTCCAAGAATGTAGCAACGAATCTTGGGTAATGGATGGTCTTTTCTCTTTTCTGTGCCATAACCCTCCTGTATAGTTCATTAAAGATGTAGTCGGCGTAGTTCAGCTTCCAGCCATAACAGCGAGAGTAGGACATTTCCAGGAACTGCTTACTGGCCTGTTCCTGAGCGTCCGTCTTAGTGCCTAAGCACCAAATGAGGTGGGTGAAGATGTATTGCCACTTCGCTAGCAATCTTTTCTTCTCAATCTTAGTGATTTCCCTGCTGAGCTCAGCTGGGTTCTTCTCTGATTGAGGCCAGTTGTACCCAGTGAGGTCAAGAAATTCCTGACATTCTACCTTGGCGGGTTCAGCTTCCCATTGTTGACCCTTTCCCTTTACAGGGAGACGAAGAGCCGCTCTAACAACTCAAGTAGTGATAGCCACCATTCCCATGCTTATGATGAAATGGATAGCAGGGAATTTGTTGCCTTTGTCAGTGGTAACTATTGTGCAGGGAGAAGTGTACCAGAATTGTTGGAGGTGAGCAGTGATGCCAATGGGAATGTGAGTGAAGGCGAATTTCTGTGGGCATTTCTGCAGAAACAGGACGCTCTCCTTGAGATAAGGCCTTTCAACAGGGATACCGAGGAGAGCGACATGGTTGTTGGGTTTCACGAACCCTTGTTCCAGATTTAAGGTTACTTTCTTTGCCGCAGTAAAGACGGTGACAAGGATAGTTTCTTCATGAGAGGAGACAGAGGTGTTGATGTTCTTGCTTGAGGTTTTCATTTATGTTTCAAAAACTAGAACACTAAAGAGAAAAATCATGGCTTAATACAAAAATGTATAAACCAGAGGTTTTTTGGTACAAGGAATACCAAAAATTGGGAAAAACAAGTGTTTTGATGAACAAAGTCAAAATACTTGTTATTTAGCAGATGTTAACAAAAACGTTTGAACAAACTTTTAGTTAAAAAAATGAATACCAAAGTGTTTACTTTTGGAACAAAAAAATATACCATAAACAGATTTTATAAAAGATTTGAATGAAATTTTGGATCAAAATGACCAAAATGTCTTCTGTTCTAAGAGAGAACCTTAGAACAGGCTTTTGGATTTTTAGGATTTTAACAGTCTTCAAAAACATAAAAGTGAGTAAACAAATCACTTTAACAAGATGTTAAAAGTGATGGGTAGAAGTTCTTAACAACATTTAAGTTGTTGTTAAAGCAAAAGAAAATAAAAACCAACCTTGAAAGTGAGAAATTTATAAAAACGCACAAGTGCGTATTCTTGGAGTTGCCGAGAGAATTGAAATGCTTTTCTTGCTTTGAGAGTAATGAGTGCGTAAAGAGGAAAACGAAATCCAATTTACCTTTTATAGGTAGGAGAGTGAGAAAGAAGACAGAGAAGGAAACTAAACGACGGTTTTAGTTTTTTGAAAAGGTAATTATAACCTTTGCACGTCCTTAGGGTTTGTTGGGATAGGGAACGTTGAGGTTCATTGTGTGTTAGAAAAAGGTTTGACGTGTCATTTTTACAAAATAATAAGATTATCATTTAATAATAAATGTTAATCATTACTGTTGGCTCATCGATGATTTGGTGATGACCCCTCAATTTCTTCCTTAGTACATATATCTTGTATTTTAGGTTCTTTGAAGAAGTCTCGCATTGCTCAACAAGTTCAGCGAATCGAAGACTATCATATAGAAAGGAAACATATCAACATTGTGGAAATGAAGATATGCTTACCAATTTTGAATCCAGACTTGAAGCTGAATCCGAAGCACATGGTCGCCGAAATGCTTAGACCAAAATCGGCTACTGTCTGAGCCGATACATGGCACTAGCCGAATATATCCTTTGAGATATTCGACTAGTAAGCCTTATCGGGTTATTTCGGATGGCATTTTTGAAGATACACCTTTTGTCACAATAAATACAAGAACGTGTGCATCAAGCTTTTAATTCAAACATTCTTCTTAAACCTTAGAAAAGGGTTGTTTGTCTTATTGCAAAAAGGCTTGATGTGATAACTGAAGACATGGAGAATAGATGAACAGTGACATCTTTTTTATGTACTATGAGGAATGACACCATCCCTTTTCTAATAGTCTAAGGAATGGCACCATCTCTTATCCATTGAATATACTACAAGCAAATGATATTGTGACAAGTGTCCACATGCATTTAATGCATGTGCACTATAAAAAGGGAAGAGGAGCTTCCATTCAAAATACGCTTTCAACTAGATATCTTCTAAGTGCTTAAGTTGATTCAGCAGTGAGAAAGAATTTTAAAAATAGGTTTATTTGTGTTTAGTTATATTTCTGTTTACTAAGTGATTTCTAAGTATTTAGATTGTTAGAATAGATTTCATCTGTTCTTTCCGCAACAATCTGTTTTCTAAGTGTAATTCTTGATATTTAATATTAAAAAATTTAAAAAGTGAAAAACTTTGTGTATTTGTATTTAACCCCCCTTCTACAAATCCTTTATTTAAATTTCCATTACCTTGTTAGGGACCAAGAAGTGGTATCAGAGCAGATTGATTTAATCTAATAATCATATCTGTAATGGCTGCTCCTTCTTCTTCCTCAAATTCTGGTGTTAGTCTGCAAAATCCTTTCGCTGGGTCATACGATTCAGGCTCCATAGGCAAACCACCAAAGTTCAATCCTAACAACCTTGCTCTTTGGAAAAATCGTATGTTACTATTTTTGGAAATTGATAGCAGGTATCCAACCATCCTGAGTGAAGGACCCATCGTTCCTAGGGTCTGGGCTTGTTTTGGCCCACAAAAAGATGCTGAAGTTAAAAATATTGAATCTGACGAAGAAAAATCTGAAGCAACTGGTAGATACATTATCAAACTCCACATAAATATACTGAGGACGATAAACGTCTTGTCGCTTTAGATACAAAAGTCAAATCTTCATTAGTTGTTTCTCTTCCTGATGAAGTACACCACTCCTTGGTAAATCTTTCTACTGCCAAGAAAATGTGGGATACTCTGTGTGTTCTCTATGAAGGAACTAAAGAAGTCAAGAAAAGTAAAAAGATTTCCTTTATGTGAAACTATGAACTTTTCTATTATGAAAAGGGAGAATCTTTTTATACCTACTACAATCGCTTTAATAATCTTCTTAATGATTTAAAAGTGTTGGGAAAGGAATATGACAATGAGGAAGTCTTGTGCAAATTTATGGAATGTCTTCCAGAGTTCTGGGAAAATATATGTACTTGCATCAAGACAACCAAAGACCTTTATCATATGCTCTTAACTGCCTTGTATGGTACTTTGCATAACTATGAGCAGACCAAAACCCAACGAAAATCTCTCATTAAAGATACTAAAACTTCTTCTATTGCTCTTGTAAGTGATTCTAAGAGATTTTCGTGTGTTCCTAGAATTACTTATCCAACTTCTGAATCTGAAAATGAGACCAAAGATGACTCATCTCACTTATCGGAGGCTTAGTATAGTGCAACCGATGATGAAGGTGAAGAGTTAGCTATAGACATACTTTCTGATAGTATGGCTATGATAGCTGGTAATCTCAAAAATAGAAGATTCTCTTCTAATTGGCCAAGGGTTAATAGAAAATATTCTTCTCAAAAATCTTCTTCTGACAAAGCAAATGATGAATGCTATAACTGTTGGAAGAAAGGTCATTTTGCATCGGAATGTAGATCTAAAAGCTCTTCCAAATTTAAATCTCTCTCCTCTGGAAATGATCCCTCAAGATCGGCTTCTAGAAAGTCAGATGAGAGGGATAGCTAATCTCCCAAGAAAAGTCATACCTTCTCTCAATCTAAAGAGCTGGCCGGGTATAAGAAATACAAGGCCAAATATAGAAACGAAAAAGAAAGAAATCAAGGCAAAGGAAAAAAACTTGGTTGCCGGAACCCACAACTGGGAGGATGAGCCGACATCAGAAAGTGAAAGTGAGTATGTTACCAAATGTATGATGGCAAATATTGGTGAAATAGAAGAAATGGAAAAATCAACCTACTGGACAACCTTAGTCTCCATAGAAGAATCTTCTTCTTCCAAAATCACAATCTCAGGTACATCCCTTCCTCTCTCTCTGATGATTAAAAGATTGATGCATTTGACACTTTAACTGTTGATTTTTGCAATCTTAAAGAATCAATGAAGAAAGCTGATATTCGTATAAAATCTTTGAATGACCAACTTCAATTTGTTTTTCAAAACTATTTTTTTTTTGATAAAATAAAAGCTAAGTTGGAAAATCTTAGAAACATAAATGATAATCTCTCTAAAGAGAAAATATAGATTTCTAACAAACTTCAAAAGGAACAAGAAGTCTTTTTCAAATGGACAAACTCTTCCAAAAATCATGAAAAGATTGTTGGTCCCTAAGGATTCTACAAGAGTTCTATGATATAGAAACAATTTGTAGACGGGGGGGGGGGGGTTTGAATACAAACACAAAGATTTTTAGTTTTTAAATGAGTTTATATTGCATAAACAAATTTACAGTTACAAGCGGAATTAAAACAAGTTTTAACCTATTCTATTGTAACTAAGAAATCACCTAGATTGATGCACAAGAAGGAAGTAAGAAAGAATACAGAAGGTTGAATAAAGAAAGTAGCATGCACATCGATGAAGAAGATATCTTCATCTTATTTATACCCGTTTGCATTTAGTGCAAGGCAAAAGGTATATGCCACGTGGCAAGCATCCATAGGAGACTTGTCCTTTGCTCAGAACACAACCATGTTTTTGGCCGCATTTGAACAGTACCATATCAGATGTGATGGGGACATAAGAGACAATCCATACGTCCTTCTCTGACACAGTATAAGGTTTGTCTTTTGTGCATCGAGGATAAGGTCAACGTTAATCTTGTATGAGAAGCTTCACTTGATCGCTGAGACTGAATCTTCAAGGATGAACTTCCAGTATCGCTGAAGCTTCACAAGACTTCACACTTTGGATAGATAATCTTTGCTATCGCTGAACCGCTTTAGGTCACGTAGCTGATTATCTCTTTCTTCAGCTTGGTCTTCGACTTTTGCTGAATGGTCATTTGGTGTGATCGCTGATCTTCAGATCTTTAGAGATAAGTATAAGGTTCCTTGATCTTCAGCGATCGCTGATGGCAATCAGCGTAAGCTTATCGCTGAATTTGAACTTAAACTTAAACAAGGAATTTCACTAACTGTAAAAATGAATAATATTCAAATCATTGAGAGGAGTTATGATCAACAATCTCCCCCTATTTGATTATGATTAAGTAATATGAGAAATTTACTTGAAGGGATTAGTAAGGACTTTAAGAAATAATCAAGTAGAAATTTCTAAGTACTAATCTGGAGAGATCTTTTTCAGCTAATCTATTGTAGCCATTGAGTTTCATTTATAAGGATATGAAAACAAAATTTTTTACAAGTACATGCCTTAAGTACATTCACTGATTTTAAATTTCAGAGAGAAATATCAGTGAGTAAGGAAGTTTGTAAAGAAGTTAGAACTCTTATGTTCATTGTCCCATTTACTGTTTTCAGGGATCTTTTCAGTACACAGTTGGAGTAGAGTACTTCATTTGAAATTTCATTAATAATCTGAAGATATTACATGAACAATGAAATTACAAATTTGTAAGTAGAGAGAAGTACAATACACTGAAGAGTAATACAAAGTAAAAGACAACTATATATTAATCAGAGATTTTCATGTCTTCTTCGTATTTCATTTTCATAGAGCCTCTTCTGTCGATTCATCAGCGGATCATCTGACCAGCAGTAGTGATGCATGATCTTGATGAAGGCTGATGGAGCTTTGCTGACTTCGCTGTTTCTGAAGAGCCCTAGGAAACCATCATTATCCAAGAAAATCATACCAGGTTCAGGGAAAGTGATGATTTCATTTTCTTCATATTTTCTATTTTGAGGGAGACAGACGTTCAACATTGAGGTATTAGGAATTTCCAGATGACTGAGAATGCTTTCATAGTTGAATTTGGTTTCATGATCACTTTTCGAAGATGAACCTCCTTCAGCATTAGATCTTCTCTTTCTTGTAGGTTCAGGGATAGGAGGAACTTGTACATGTTGTGACATCCTCTGAAGAAACTGATCCCGCTCTTTCCACCACATCCTTAAACTTTGATTTGGAACCTTGAATGGCATCTCTGATTTCTAGCCATTCAGAGTATCCATAGAACTTTAAGAACTTGGCTTCTTCTTTTTCAGCATTCGCATGTCTGTACATTCGAACAAATACCTTCAGTCCATACTTTTTGGAAGGACGTCCTTCGATCATTGCTCAAATGATTTTTGAATCAGACCTCCGAAAATTGATATTCAGTGCACCAGCGCAGTTCTTTTTCTCTGTGGCTTGGTTCTTCATTGGTTAGAGCATTCAGGATCTTCTCTTGAGCGAGGAAGGGATTCACTTTGATATTTTCTTCATTCAGTTCCTTTTGTACCAGAGCTTCAGCGACTCTCTGGCTTTTCTCGATCAGCTCCTTAGTCGCCTTGTCTTTAGCAGCATCCTCCCTGAGTATTCTTCTTGCAAGCTCTAGATCACTCTCTGTTTGCTTCATCTTTTCATCCCTTATTCTTTGAGCTTCAAGTGCTTGTGCTCTCTCCTCCTTTGATAGAAAATAGAAGGCATCCACCATGCTGATAGGAATTGGACATTCTGGTTTAGTATAGGGAAACTTTATTCTTTTAAGAAGTTTATTCGCCTTTCTTCCTCCTCAGGCTCGCTTATTAGGGTTCTCTGAGCGCGGCGTCTAGGAATGAGGCCTTCTTCATCTTCAGAGTCAGAGTCAAATATGTACACAAACTACTCCTCAGATGAAGGTTCCTTCCAAAAAGTGGAGTCCTTTGGGGGACTAGACTCACTAAAAATGGGGGATGGAGAGAGAGGTTGGTCAGCACCAAAATTGGGAGGAGAGTAAGAAGGATATGTGGGTGGTTCAGAGATTGGAATAGAGAGGACAATGAGAGGAAGAGATACGTCGACAGTGGTCTCCCCCCAGATGTAGGGATAATGGCATCAAGATTTCCCACATCCTTTCCTTTGCCTGAGGGACCGGATTGTCCCTGAGAGGGATCTTGTCCGTCCCCAAAGGCTCCTGATGAGAGACTTCAGACATGGAGTTGTCTGGTCTTGACATCTTGAAGTGCTCCAAAGCACTTCCAATATCATCGTCATCGTCATCATCATTAGCTCCCCTATAGTGAGAGATGTCATCATCTTCATCATCATCATCATCATCATCATCATCCTCTTCTTCTTCCTCCACTATACCTTCTGTGAGGGAAGGCTCTGCATGCTTGATGTACGAAGAAATTTTATCAGCAGGAAAAGTGGCATTATGCTCCGCAATGATATCATCAGTGAACTCTTTGGCACATCTCTCCCCCTCGATGTTGTCTGCGGGAAGACAATGCACCATCAGCATATGTACATTTGCTTGAATGTCCTTCAGCTTGTTTTCGTGGGGACCCTGGTGCTGAAGGACCGAATTCAGTGATGTCCGATTAGCAGTGGAGAAAGAGGAGCCAGTCTCAGAGAGCTTTGTCAGTATTTGCACCATGTCGGATTGAGTCTTTTGAATAGACTCAAGCACCAGATTCTGATCATCCACCTTCTTCTCCAGATGGGCGATGGACTGACCATGTGTCCGATTGTCTTCCTTCAGGGACTCGATGTCGGTGAGGATATTGCTGATAGAGGTCTTGATCCCTGGAGTCCCAACCATGGTGCGGAAGATGAATTCAGCAGACTTCTATAGATGGTGTACCTTAGCCCTGGTGAGAGCACATTCCCTGACAAGAAAGTCAATGGCATGGAATGTAGGACTAGGAAGAACAATGGGAGGAAGCTCAGTAGGGCATGAAGGGAGTTTCGGAGAAGTCTTCTCTGTTTTGACATCCATGAGCTTGGTAGATGTCTGTGGTTGCTGAGGAGATTTCCCTTTATCCTTGCTGAGAGGAGTAGTAGCAGCCTTGGTGGTGGCAGTTGTTGTTGTCGCTGTAGTGAAGAGAGGAGCGACACCTGGTGACAATAGAGATAGAGCAGCCAAAAAGAGCTCTGGGTTAGATGACGGATGAGAAGACATATTATAAACCTTGAGAGCATCATGAGGATTATTCTCAGGGACCACTTGTGCAGAGGTAGTGTCATGAGGATCAATAGCCAGTGTCTTAGAATGCCTGTGAGAGACATGCTGAAGTCCTGTGATACTGGCCTTCCAAAATTCAGAGTGTCTAAACAACACTGACGTTAGGACTGCGTGCAATTCAGCATCATCAGAGATAGGGACAACTATCTCTGAATCATTTGTTGATGTGAGGACCAAAGAAGAGGGGATAGAAGAAGAGTAGAAGACTGTGAAAGTATTACCTGATACAGCTTCAGCGGAGCTGACTAATACACTTTCAGTGACCGTAGTCGCTGAAGGTGGTGGTAGCGCTGAAGAAGAAACAACGGAAGAGAAAACCGTTGAAGTAGCTGGGGCTGCTGATGGTGTAGGTAGTACACCAGAATTTGAGAGGGTAGTCTTTTGAGAGACCACCATCCTTGGCTTCTATGGTTTGGTTGCGATGGTCTTTTATGACCATAGGTTGGTTGTTTTCTCTTGGGGGCAGAAGTGTCAGGGATAATCACTGATGGGTTTTTCAGTGAGCTAGACACTGAAGCAGGGGCTCTAATTATCTTCAGCATGTACGGGGTAAAGGGAGCATCACCTGGACGTTCCTCAATGTCCAGGGATTTCTTTCCTACCATTGAGAAAGAATGGTTGGCCACCTTAGGATACTCATCCCCGAAGGCATGCTCCAAGATGGTTGCGAAGAATCTTGGGTAGGGGATGATAGAGTGCCTGTTTGCAGCTTTCACCCTGTTGTACATATCACTGAAGATATAGTAAGCAAAGTTCATCTTGTAGCCCGTGCAGAGAGCGAAGCCCATGTCTTGAAAGTGCTTTCTGGCCTGATCATGCGACCCAGTCTTAGATCCCAGGCACTGAATGACCTGAGTGAAGATATATTGCCAGCGAGCAGGCAAGCGTTTCTTTTCCAGCTTGGATTCGACAGTCTTCAGAGAGGTGTTTTCCCATGCATAGCCAATGGAGTTCAAGAAAGAGTCGATCTGCTTCTTTGAGGGTTCAGCGGCCCACTTTTCATTCTTGCCACGAGTAGGGAGGCGAAGAGCCTGCCTCAAGAATCCAGCAGTGAAGGTGAAGTGACCGAGAGTGGGGATGGAAAAACCAACTGCAGGGAGTTCTTTGTCCTTATCATTGGTGCAGGTGGTACAGTGAGCCGTGTACCACAGTGCTTATAGGTGAGAGGATATGCCAACAGGGTTGTGAACAAATGCATACATCAGCGGGCAAGCCTTGATGAATGTTGCACCTTCAGCGAATTGTGGACGCTCTACAGGGATGTCCACCAGGGCAAGATAGTTGCAGGATTTGAATGTTGCTTGTTCCAATGGAAAGTGGCAAACCACAGCAACAACCAAAGTGTCAGCGACGTAGGTAGTTTCAGCAATCTTGCTTGAAGAGGCCATTTCTGTAGCATAGATGGGAACACCAAATAGAAAAATCATGGTTTAATACAAAATGTATAAACCAGAGTTTGGTATAAAGAATACCAAATGTAAAGAGAAAAGAAACAAGTGTTTCGATGAACAAGATCAAAATACTTGTGGTAGAAAAACAATTAAAATACCAAATGTATTAAATAAGTTTGGTATATAAAATATTTTAGGTATAGAATATTAAAGATGGATTAAACAAAAAAATGTCTTCTGTTCTTAAGGAAAAAACTTAGAACAGGGTTTTGATGGGTTTTGTCTTCAGACTTCTGAATCTTTCTTTTTAGAACCTAGTCTTCTTTTGAAGCTACTTCTGATATCTATCAGTTTAGATTATAAGAAAAGTAAAGAGAAGTGAAACAAGATGTTTCCAGAATAATGTATAAGGTTAGATCAAACCTTAGTGCAACCTGCAAAATCACTATCAAAATAACCAATTAGATCAAATCCTGAGCCTTTGGGATACCAAAGACCCAGATTAGGAGTTCCTTTCAGTTATCTGAAGATTCGCTTGATGAGATGGGATTACTTCGGTTCACCTTGATACCGAGCACAGAGACATGTAGAATACATGATATCAGGTCTACTTGCTGTAAGATATAGTAGAGACCCAATCATCCCTCAATAGGCAGTGCCATTTACAGGTTTCCCATTAGGGTCCTCGTTCAGAGGTAGAGTAGGTGCCATAGGAGTCTTCATCGCTGAGCATTGATTCATATCATCATACCAAGCTCTAGGAGCTTGTTTCAACCCGTAAAGAGCTTTTTCAAGTTTGAAAACATAACCAGGGTGGTTAGGGTCTGAGAAACCATGGGGTTGTTCAACATAAACTTCCTCACTGAGTTTTCCATTCAGAAAAGCACTTTTAACATCCATTTGAAAAACTTTGAAGTCTTTATGGGCAGCATAAGCTAAGAAAAGTCTTATAGCTTCTAAACGAGCTACAGGTGCAAAGGTTTCATCATAGTCAATATCTTCTTCCTGTCTGTATCCTTGAGCGACAAGTCTAGCCTTATTGCGAATAACAGTCCCGTTTTCATCTAGCTTATTTCTAAACACCCATTTGGTTCCAATCACTGTTTTACCAGAGGGTCTAGGAACAAGATTCCAAATTTTGTTTCTACGAAACTCAGTTAGTTCTTCTTGCATCGCTGAAATCCAGCTAGGATCAGAGATGGCTTGATCTATCTTTTTAGGTTCAGAGAGAGAGATGAATTAACATAGAGACATATATTACCTGTACCTCTACGTGTTTTGATACCTGCATTAGGATCACCAATAATCTGATTTATTGGATGATTTGCAGTCCATCGCTGAGCTGGTGGTTGAGGAGAGAGATCAACCACAGATTCAGCAACTTGTTCTTCTACTTCAGGGACAATACTTGTTGTTTCAACAGGTACTTCATCGTTTAAAATCAATTGAGGGAGACTCAGGGGATTGATTTGCAGAGGATGAAGCTTGATTATTCACTAAGGAATTTCCATGAGAGGCATCAGAAGGAGGAATCTGATTGAGAGGAGTAACACTGATCCCTGAAAATGGATCATTTCTAGTAGGTATTTCAAGGATTCCATCATCACTTGATTCAGCATGAAGTTGATTGTTGAAATAAGTTTCAGGTTCCCTATAGTGAGACTTCGTCGATGCATTTAATTCTTCATCTTCTTAAGGGATAGGAGTAGTAAGGGTAGTACGGGATTCATCGAAATTGACGTGCATGGATTCTTCTACGTGTTGTCTTCTCTTGTTGAAGATTCTGAAAGACTTAGATACAGAGGATTATCCAAGAAATATTCCTTCATCAGCTTTTGGATCGAACTTTCCCAAATGATCTCTGTCATTCAGAATGTAGCATTTGCATCTAAAGATGTGAAGATACTTCAGAGTTGGTCTTCTTACATGAAATAATTCATAAAGGGTTTTGTTGAAGCGTTTCACAATTAGGGATCGATTCTGAGTAAAGCATGATGTATTAACTGCTTTAGCCCAGAATTGAGTTGGAAGACGTGATTCGCTGAGCATTGAGCGAGCTGCTTCAATGATAGTTCGGTTTCTTCTTTCAGCAACACCGTTTTGCTGAGGAGTTCTTACTGAAGAGAAGTTGTGAGAGATACTTTTTTCTTTAAAGAAATTTATTAGAGTACTATTCTTGAATTCAGTACCATGATCACTTCTCCTGGAACGAACAGTCAGATTGTTCAGAACTTCCATCCTTTTGATAAAAGATATTATCACATCAGGGGTGTCACTTTTGGATCGAAGGAAAAATACCCATGTGTATCTGGAATATTCATCAACAATCACAAGAGTGTATTTCTTTCCAGATAGAGATTGGACATTGACAGGTCCAAAGAGATCCATATGGAGTAGCTGAAGAGGTGAGGTTACTGAAGAAACTTGTTTAGACCTGAAAGATGCTTTTTTCAGCTTTCCCTTTTCACACGCTGAGCAAAGAGATTCCTTTGCAAAGCTATGATTTGGGAGGTTTCTGACAAGTTCCTTTTGAGACAATTCATTAATTGTCTTAAAGTTGAGATGAGAGAGTCTTTTATGCCATAGCCAATTGACATCAGAGGATGCTTTAGAGATAAAGCACTCATAGGGATCTAGGCATTGATGATCTCATTTACCTTATCAGAGGCTTTGCACCATCCTTCGATGGTAGTATTCTCAGATTTAAGATCATCGATGGCCTTCTCTCTTTCAGCGATAACTTGCTGTTTCTCAATGCTAATCGTTTGATTTACAAATACTTGGTCCTTTAAGGTTTCCTCAATCTTTGAAAGTTCTTTGATTTTTAGATGACAATTTTTTAATTGTTCAGATAATTCAGTGTTAATTTTCTCAGCTTTGATTTTTCCATTTAGAGCATGGTAAAAATCAACAGTCATAGCATCGAGCGCAGATAAGTTATCACTTTCAGATATTAAGGAGATAGAAGGGATGGATACTTGAGTAGAAGGAGACTCAGAGGAAGAAGTTTCAGATACTTCTTCAGCGTCTTCTATTCTTGCCATAAGACATAAGAAGGCAAGATCTTCTTCATCTGTGCCTGACTCATCAGAGGTCTTGGCCCAGTCACCTTCATCATCCCAATCAACTTCTTCAGCGACAAGACCTTTGCCTTTTGGCTGGTTTTTCTTCAGATCTCTTTATTTTTTTTTTTTAATTTCAAATACTTCCCTTTCTTATCAGAGGTCTGCGAGGTAGTGGGGGCTGCAACTTTCTTGGATCTACATTCACTAGCGAAGTGACCCTTTCGCTGACAATTGTAGCATATGGCTGAGGCTTTCTTAACGGGCATAGTCTTTAATTTATCAGAGTCAGCGAGAGTCGATGTTCTTCGAAAGTTGCTCTTTCTGGCGAATCTTTTAAAGTTATTAGTTAACAGAGCCAGAGAGTTATCGAACTCAGAGATGTCAGCATCAGTGAGTTGATCTTATGAATCAGTTTGACCTAATTCAGTGATAGAAGTAATATTGGAACAGGAAGTATTTTTTTAAAGGGTTGACCTTGAGTTCATTGATGAGGTTTTTCCTCAAAACTTGGGATTGCTCTTCATTTAAAAGCATTCCATACAAAGCACTTAAAGAAAGAGTTTCAAGATTCTTTGACAATTCAAACATGTAGTGTACACTGCCCATTGTTCGGGTAGTGCCTCCATGAACTCTGTCAGAATTTCAGCATTTGAATAGTGTCTATTGACTGTTTTTAGATCAATCAATAGGCAGTTAAAACGTTGGTGAAGTTGGGAAAGAGTTTCACCTTTATGATACATTAAGCTTTTATACTGTCTTACTAGATTAATACTTCTAGTGATTTGTACTTCAGAGGTTCCTTCATATTGAATACATAAAGTATCCCACATGGCTTTAGAAGTCCTCATTTTCATTACTGAGTGATAGATTTCATCAGGGAGGGACATTGCTATTATAGATCTGGCTTTTGAGTCAATAGCAACTTCTTTCTTATCTTCTTCTTTTTTATCTTCTTCTTTCTTATCTTCTTCAGTCCATCGATTAGGAGTTTTAATGATACTCCTTTCAGGGATGGCTGGAGTAGTAGTGGTGGCAGGAACACCAACCACTATCGTTGTAGGAACAAATGGTCCGTTTTCTATATAATAAGGGATCTTTGGATCTGATTCTTCTAGAAACAGAGACATTCTTTCCTTTCACAATGGGAAATTATCATGGCTAAATCTTGGAGGTTTAGCTAAAGATCCATTGTCATTATAGTTTGTATTAGGATTTGACATTTTACAAATAGTTTTGAAAGAAAATATTTTAAAGATAGAAAACACACTGCTCTAATACCACTTGTTGGTCCCTAAGGAGTCTACAAGAGTTCTAGGATATAGAAACAGTTTGTAGAAGGGGGGGGGGTTGAATACAAACACACATATCTTCAGCCATCGCTGATGGCAGTCAACATATGCTTATCGCTGAATTTGAACTTAAACTTAAACAAGAAATTTCATTAAGTGTAAAAAGGAATCATATTCAAATCATTGAGAGTAGTTATGATCAATAAAAATTCTTCAAGATCAAATATCTTGTGATAGCAAAACAGGTTTAGGTTTTGGAAATAATGATCCTGAACCCTCATCTCCTCAAGGTTATCATGCTGGTTACCTATCCTCATCTTCAGACTTCATGGACTATCAGGTTGACAACTCCACTTTAATTCATTCTCTTGATCTCATGGATCTCATGTTTTTTACCTTTGTGAACGCCAAAGAATCTGTGTTCTCTGAAATACCTGAAACCGAAGGACAAGACTCAAATGAGCTAGCCGAACCTGTTCATGATCTCATCAAATCCTTAAATCTTGAAGAGTCTAAATCTTTCATTTCCAAACCCTCAAAGAGGTCTTCTTCAACTGAAAAACTAAAATTTCCTGTTTTCCCAAAACTTATTTCCAAACGAAAGTCTTCTCAGCCTAGATCTCAAGATCAAGTTAGAGACTTCATTCCAAGTGTTGTAAACATGAAGAAATAAGACTCCTGCTTCTTCCCCTTCATTTGTCCTATCCTCTGAAAAGGGAATTCTTGGAACAAAGCAGCCAAAAGTCTTACTTGGGAGGAATTCAAAAAGATGCTCAAAGAGGAATACTGCCAAGGAGCGAAATACAAAAGTTGGAAGCGGAGCTATGGAATCATGAAATGAAGGGAAATGACATAGACTCTTACACTGCCCGTATCCATAAACTGGAAAAGACGGTACCGCATTTGGTGACGCCCGAGGAAAATCAAGTCGACAGGTATGTTTGGGGTTTATCTCCTGAAATACGCGCGGACGTTACTTCGGCAAACCCAAAAACCCTTCAAGATGCGGTGAATTTGGCAACCAGACTCATGAACAATGCTAATCGTTCGGAGATATTTGCAAGAGACAAAGCTCAAGGTAAGAGAAAGATGGAGGAACTTTAGCATAGACATAATCTCAATCATGATAGGAAGCTTGATATAATTATGGGCATGGATTGGTAGTCCAAGAACCGAGCTGAAATATGTTGTTTTGAGAAGATCGTTCTAGTTCCACTATCCGACGAAGGAGTACACGAAGTATATGGAGAGAAACCCATGAGGAGTATTAAAATGGTGACATGTATGAAGATGCGAAAATGTTTGTGAAAGGACTGCACTGCATTTTTAGCTCAGATTATGGATAAGAAGGTCGAAGAGAAACGTATTCAAGATATCCCTATAGTTTGGGATTTTATCAAAGAATTTCCCAGACGAATTGCCTGGAATACCCCGCCAAGACAAGTTGAGTTTCAGATCGATTTAGTTCCTAGAGCTGCGCCCGTGGCGCAATCACCATACCGGTTAGCACCATCGAAAATGCAGGAACTGTCAGAACAACTTCAGGAGTTACTCAATAACGATTCATCAGACCCAGCTCTTCACCTTGGGGAGCTCTAGTTTTGTTTGTTAAAAAGAAGGATGGATGCTTCCGAATGTGTATCGATAATAGGGAACTCAATAAGTTGACTATCAAGAACCGATACCCACTTCCTCGAATAGATGACTTATTCGATCAACTTCAAGGTACTATGTACTTCTCAAAGATCGATCTTCGATCGGGATATCATCAGATGAGAGTTCTTGAAGAAGATATTCCTAAGACAGCGTTTAGAACTCGTTATGGTCATTACGAATTCCTAGTTATGCCTTTCGGTTAACAAACGCACCGGCGGTCTTCATTGATTTGATGAATAGGATATGTCGACTGTACCTAAACAAGTTCACGATCGTGTTTATAGATGATATACTCATTTTTTTTCTCGTGATAAAGAAAGAACATGAACAATATCTGAGGTTGATACTAGAATTTCTCAAGGATGAAAAGTTGTACGCCAATTTCTCCAAATGCAAATTCTGGATCCGAGACGTACACTTTCTAGGCCACGTAGTAAATGAAAAGGGGATTCATGTTGATTCAGCTAAAATCGAGGCCATTAAGAAATGGGAAGCCCCGAAGACACCAACCGAGATCCGTCAATTTTTGGATTGGCAAGCTATTATCAGCGATTTATCGAAAATTTCTGTTGGTCCTTAAAGGGTCTACAAGAGTTCAATCAATAGTAAACAGTTTGTAGAAGGAGGGGGGGGGGGGTTGAATACAAACACACAGATTTTGATTTTTAAATGAGTTTATAGATAATAAACAAATTTATAGTTATAAGCGGAATAAAAACAAGTTTAAAACCTATTCTATTGTAACTAGGAAACACTAAGATTGATGCACAAGAAGATGAAAGAAAGAATAAAGAGGGTATAGGCTAGAAAGAAGCATGCATTAAGATGAAGAGGATATCTCCATCTTATTTATACCCGTTTTCATTTAATGCAAGACAAAAGGTACATGCCATGTGTCAAGCTTGGATAGGAAGCTTGTCCTTGCTAATAAGACAACCATGCTTTTGGCCGAATATGAACAGTACTGTATCAGATATGATGGGGACATAAGAGACAAGTCGTACGTCCTTTTCTCACATGGTTCTAGGTTTGACTTTTGTGCATCGAGGATACGATCAATCTTTAGTCTTGCAAAGGAAGCTTCATTTGATCGCTGATACTGAATTTTTAAGGATGAACTTCAGTATCGCTGAGGCTTCACAAGACTTCACACTTTGAGTAGATAGTCGCTGCTATCGCTGAACCGCTTCAGTTCACTTAGCTGATTATCTCTTTCTTAAGCTATGGTCTTCGACTTTCGCTGAATGGACTTCTAGTGTGATAGCTGATCTTCAGGTCTTCAGAGATAAGCTTGTTATTCCTTGATCTTCAGCGATCGCTGATGGTGATCAGCGTGAGTTATCGCTGAATATTAACATAAGCTTATATAATGGAATTTCACTAAGTATACAAAAGGAATCATATTCAAATCATTGAGAGGCGTTATGATCAACAATCTCCGCCTATTTGATTATGATTAAGTGTTGATCCCATTATAATAAGCACAATGACAATAAACAGTTAATAGCAAAGTAATATGACACGAACAATGATTTAAAGAACTTACATAATCATATATCTCTTGAATGTATGTTTGTCGATTACAATCAGATTCAACACTCTCTCTATGTATTATGAATCGACTAACTTTAAAAGTAAAACCCTAACGTTCTATTTATATTGCTAGGTCGAATCTAATTAAGGAAACAAGAGTTTAAGGAATTATAAACTTCCTTTTACAATTAAGCATATCTTTTCCTTATTTTGTCACAATTAAATAACAATAGACCTAACAATCTCCCCCTTTGTGGCAAAATGAGTCTTCATCTTCTTAGCTCGAACATGCCTTCAAATCTTCGTAGGGTTTGTCGATAGATAATTCTGTCATTGATTATCTTGATAGCTTCTATGAGAGAGTTTCTTTTGTCGTTGCTCATCCTTGTTGCGCTCTTTCTATTCGTTGCAAGTTCTGACGCAAGTCTGTTTCGGATTCCCCATAACGTACCGTCAGAATATGCAGCCACTTCGTGAAACCTGAGAAACCGTTTTTCTCTAGAAGCATGCATCCAAACTACACCATGAACAGGACGAGTGATGACGGTGGTGACTAGAGTACTGTCAGGTACAGGTAATGATTGATCAGGCTTAGTAATATGTATCTTCTTTTGCTCGTTTTCGATCCCTCATTGAAGATCATGAAGATAGATGTACCGAAGCTCTTTCTGAACATGCCATACCACTTCCCTTAAGCCCTTTGCTCGTGTACGTTTCTGTTGCGCTTGTCTCTCAAATCGTTGTAGATGATCTCCAAGTCCATTATATCAAGGTTAGCAAAATCAGCTTCAGAGAAGGAATACATTTTACCATCTTCTCTTTGGACAATGAAAACCGGGTACTAGACTTGAAAGATCCTTGCAGTGTCAATTTTCAGAATCCCGACAACCCTGTGCCTTGAGACCACTTCAGCTAGAGGTAAAGCTCTCATCCTCAGGATATGGAGATACTCTCTAACCTGAGCAGGGTCCATTTCCATCACGAGATGAATGTGTGCCAAATCGTCAGGTTTTGCTTCCTTGCGGAAGATCTTCTCCATAGTTTCCTCAAGATATGGCACACGGATCTGCTGATTCACCCATTTGGATTTGCTTTCCGTCAACATTCTTTGCCACCGAATCTGATGAGGTAGGAGTCTTGGTTCGTTTTGTTCCCTTAAAGCATAGTTCCTTGCTGTATGCCTCAAGTTCACATAGTCTTGTTCTTGGAGTACTGGTTCGTACGGATCTCGGAACCAGTTTTGAAGTCAGTTTCGCAGACGTTGAACATCAACTCGTTCTTCATTTTGTTCGGGTTCGGGTTCGGCAGGTTCGGTTGTACTCTCGAATTCGATATCCGCAGGCTTTTCAACCGTTGGTGTATCGTCCTCTTGAGTCGTTGTAGTGCGTTGCCTTTGTTGGGTAGATTGAGCGGGTGGTCTTGAAGCTGAAGCAGCAGCTGCTCTTGATCGTGATCTTGCCGTTTGGCGTGTCTCCCTCTCAGGACGAGTTGGAGCGGAGCCCGGGTCGTCCTGGTGAGGTCTGGATGTAGATGCACGAACGGCCGGACGGCAAGACTCTTGGATTTCGGTGCGTAGAGCAGTAATACCACCCAAGATGTCATCCGTTTGGCGCTGTTGGGCATTCTTTATGTCGGCGAGCTCTTGGTCAATATGGGTGCGGAATACATCGAACTCATGACGAGTGACAGTGGGGATCTGAAGATTGCGGCGAAGAAGACCCTCAAGCGAATCCTCCGGTTGGCCGGTTGCATTGGATTCGGCTAGCAGATTAGCATACAACATCGACATGAGTTCATCGATGTTGTACTCATATCGATGTGGGGAATGGGGTCGATCTTCGGGGGGTGATGGTGGCGGTGGAGAGTGGATGGTGCTTGGACGGCTGGAGCTTGCATGTGAAGGGTCGGCTTTTAGAGGAGTCGGTTCTTTAAGACGCGCAACTTCACGAATTTGGCGCACGAAGGCTTCTCTTTCGGCTGTCATTAGGGCAACATGTTCAGCAAGGGTGTGTCTTGCCCTTTGTAAGTGAGCAGCAATGATTGATTCGCCTTCCGTAGGTATAGAGAACGATGGAGATGGGGTTGCTGAATGGATAACACCGGGATCACTTAGATTGCCCGTTGACATAACAGTTGATTCAACAGTATGACCTACGTTCAGCATTGGCAAAGATGTAGTGCTGGTAGGATTTCCTCCCAATCCTCATGGAATATCCAGAATGGACATCACTATGGGAGTTCCAACTGGGCCACGAAGGCTCGCAGTGTGTGAAGACTCGTGTCCCCTAGCGGGCTCTAGACTCGATGTGCATACAAACGAAGTCGAAGCAGGTGAGCTACTGCCTCTTGTTTCAATAGCTATGCCTCCCGAGTGGAGGGGAGCTAGATAAGGTGCTAGACTCACAAGTATCGTTGAAACTGTTGGCTGTTGGGAGCCTTCAGAGTGGCTAGGGGGGCGTGCAATTGCGCTGCTAGGTCCACAGCGACTTGTCCACTAGTCATACCCAACGAATGAGTAAGTCTAGTTGACTCAGTTACCTGGTTGGGGGATATTGGACTCTCACTCTCTATCGTTTTTGTCTCCCCTTCGCTCATGCTCACTATTTCTTTTTCAACTTGTACTCCCTCCTCTCTCCTTATTTCTCCAATTGAGGTTTCAGGGAATATGTCAGACATAGATGGGGAGGGTTCATTGGCTTCAAAGTTAAAGTCGAATTGAGGTTCCTCATCAGAAGGTATGATTGGTGCGGAGGTGGGTGTACGGATGATTGGTTCAGGGTTCGGTTCAGTTGAAGACTCTTCATTCCCAGAACTGGAATCGGTGATAGAGGGTTGTGGGCCGATGCGAGTTACGGCTTGCACTTCTATTTCTGCAGTTCGTTGGCGACGACGAAGTTGTTGGTTGTCAGAATCATCCTCATCCGATAATGAAGAGCGGGGGCGGACACGTTGTCGGTTGACCAGTGTTTTGAATCGGGGAGTTGGGATAATGGGTCGGGTGCGGGGGTTGTTGGAAGTAGTTGGGTTGGGGGGGGGGCTGATCAGATGCACCTCCCTCATCATGTCCCCTCGCATTACGCTCATCACCTTGGTCAGGATCCCCCTGATCCTGACCCTGCTCTTCTACTCTAGGACCCTCACCTCCTTCAATATTTTCCTCATGGATCGGCTCTTGGGCAGGCACAACCGGAGGTGGTTGGGCCATTAAGCCATGTCGCTCCCTATAGGCTATCACACCAGGTGCAATCTGATCAGCATAAGCGAGGAGCGCTTCAGGGATAGGATTGGTATAGTTGAAGACCCGATCATTTTGGCGTAGAAATTTAAGGGCACTGGTCGGGCCTAAGGGTGATCCGGCTCGTCTAGGGATGGCAGGTTGGAAAGTCATCATTGCATGGATGAAAAGTTGAAGGAACCGCTGAAATGGAACGAAGGCACGATCGCGATTGTTGGAATTGTCTTCCACTAGTTCCACAAAATCCGTCCAGATGAGCATCGCGTAGTCATAATGATGGTTGAAAGCGATGCCGTGAAAAACTCGAAGAACCGCTGTGCTGGCCTTGTCCATGTTAGTGTGTTTGCTAGTCAGACATCGATTGACGATGGTGAATAGCGTGAACCAAATCTGAGGCAGGTACATCCTTTTGAACTGGTCGGGGCTTGTGAATGGTTCAAAGGATTCATACCCAAGGGCTTGGATGTCGGCAACCAGCTGTTGGTCGATTGCAATGGCGTCGTATGGGTGTTCGGCTGTGGCGAGCGGCAGGCGGAGAATGCGGCGAATCCTGGATGGAGTTAAGCGGGTGACAAAGTCATCAATTTGAGCAGTGAAATGATGGTCACCTTCGTTCGGATGGTATGTCAGTGTGTACCAGAATTGCTGGAGGTAGAAAAGGGGTACCCGGTGGTCTAGTGCAAAGACATAACGAAGCGGATGTCGTTGAAGAATGTCAAGGATGACTTGGTGTTCGAGAGTGATACCAAAGTCTAGACGGTGGTTGTTCGGTTTGATTTTTCGAAGGTGAGCTCTAGGCATCAAGATGTCATCCCGGTTAACTGCGTTGATGCTTGGTTCTGTGGAGGGTTCAGACGGCATCGGGTGTTCATCATCTGAAAGGTTCGAATCATTCATGGCTGCCATTGCTTGCTAAAATAAGACAGTTAGGCAAACCAAGTGTAAAGTTAGTGTATTGAGTCTTAACAAAAAAAATGCTAAGTCTTTTTATCGAGTCCCATTGGGTCGATAACAATTGTTATCGAGTGCAATGGGATCGAGGAAAAAGGTGTTGTCGAGTGAAGAGGATCGACAAAAAGACTTGTAGAAAAAAATTAAGATCAAACCTGTGGAAGGGATGTCGAGTCATTGAGAATCGAGAAGTATAAGTTACCGAGTGCTTAAGGGTCGATGAAAATACTTAAAAACATTTTAGAGTGTTATCGATCCATTTAGATTCGATAAACATTCAAAGAGCATGTTGTCGATTCTATGAGGCTTGATGAAAAGACATGGAAAATCTAAGGGCATGTTATCGATCCAAATGCATTCGATGAAAAAAAAAACACTTTGAACAGTTTAGAGCATGTTATCGAACCAAAGGGACTCGATAAAAATACTTAGGGATTTTCATCGATCGATAGAAAGTCGATAAAAAAAGTTATCGAGTTCTAATGGATCGATAAAAATACATGGTGTTTTTCATCGATCCTTTTTGAGTCGATCACAAATGTTATCGAGTCCTAAGGCATTCGATGAAAACACTTGATGATTTTCATCGACCAAGAAGGGATCGATAAAAATCCTTAACGAATAAGATGATGTTCTTAACCAACTAACATGGGTTGATAAAAATGCAAAGGCACAAAGATTGACTCGATAAAAATTCATAACAAGACAGTGACAATCCTAAGTGCTCAGATGCAACAAAAATGCCTAAACTCAGGCAAACTACTATGGCTAAGTGCGATTAGTGATAGTGAACAATTTTAATAAAGCACTTAAGGCCAAAACACTAAATCTAATCACGATTTTGACTGATGAACAGTCAAAATCGGAAAACCTATACTAACCCCAAAAACCGAACAGTCATACAGCAAAAAACGGATCATGCAACGGTTTTAAGAACAAAGGGCAAGAATTAAAGATGATAAAGGGAGAATTACGAACCTGGTGGTGCTTTCAGATCTGAAAAACTCGAAGTTTTGAGAATTTGATCTTGGATTGCCAAGAACTTGAAGGGTTTTTCAGAGAGAAAGAGGGAAATTCAAACTTGTGAGGAAAGGTTCTTTGAGAGTGGGGCCCGATTACTTTAAATAGTGGTCATCGGGTGATGACACGTGGCAGTGTGTGATAGGGCCGATGAAAAATTTCTCGTTATCGAGATGTCGATTGGGGAGGTTATCGAGCCTGAGGGGGTCGATAATCCCATTGTTGTCGGGCCCTTAGGGGCCGAGAACCTGACTTAATTAAATTAATTTTTTTTAAAGAACTTAAAAACAGAAAACAAATATAAGGCTCCCCCTTAATGTGTGCAAATAGTGGTGTGCTCCCCCTAAGAATGTGAATGGATAAGAAAACGTACCTTGTTGCCCCCCCCTTGAACGATGAACCAAGGTGATACACACAACGAGGTAGAAAGAAAAAATGAAAGAAAGATTGAAAATATGGAACTGTAAGATAAAGGTCAAAATCTAAAAAAATGAGAACCCAAGTGGTATGGAGATTGACTCGAAGAGTAAATGTGCATAAACCCTTGGATAGACGTTTTTGAGGATTTTGAGACACACTGATTTGTGATAATCAGGTTGTAAGATTGAGCATTCCCAACTTGGATACTAGGAACTGGAATCGTTTCTCATCCAGTCCCTTGGTAAACAAGTCGGCAAGCTGAAGTTCCGTATTAACAAAATATAGTTCAATTGTACTTCTTTCGACGTGATCCTTGATGAAGTGATACCGAACTTCGATGTGCTTTGTCTTCGTGTGTTGAACCGGGTTGCTTGAAATGGCTATGGCGCTTTGGAATCACAGTGGATAGGAATCTTGTTGAACCAGAAGCCGTAGTCTTTAAATTGAGTGCGCATCCACAGGACTTGAGAGCAGCAGCTTGCGGCAGCGATATATTCGGCTTCCGCGGTAGATGTGGAGACGCAAGCTTGCTTCTTGGAGGACCAGCTGACCAATTTGTCTCCGAGGAATTGAATGTGGCCCGAAGTGCTTTTGCGATCGAGCATGCATCCGGCGTGATCCGAATCTGAAAAGGCAGTTAGCTCGAAACCCGTATGCTTGGGATACCATAGGCCAAGATTAGGTGTACCTTTTAAATACCGGAAAATCCGTTTGATCGCACTAAGACGAGATTCCTTTGGAGATGCTTGATATCTCGCGCATAGACAGGTGGCAAACATTATGTCCGGACGACTAGCCGTAAGATACATGAGAGAACCAACCATGCCCCGATAATTTTTAGAATCCACATCTTTTCCTGAAGGATCAGCTTGTAGTTTTGAACCCGGGGACATGGGTGTACCAATCGGAGAACATGACGTCATGTTGTATTTACACAACATATCCGAGATGTATTTTGATTGGTTGATGAATATTCCCGTAGAAAATTGTTTAATTTGAATACCGAGGAAAAAATTCATTATTCCCATCATCCTCATGTTAAATTTTGCAATCATGAGTTCAGAGAACTCTTTGCATTGCCTTAGGTTAGTCGAACCGAAGATGATGTCGTCCACGTAGACTTGAATGAGCATAATGTCACTTTTGTCCTTTTTAATGAAAAGAGTTGGATCGATCTTACCTTTGGAGTATCCATTCTTCACTAAATAGGTAGACAAACTATCGTACCATGTGCGGGGGGCTTGTTTCAAGCCATACAGAGCCTTGTCCAGAATGTAGACATGAGTCGGTTTGGAGGAGTCGACAAACCCGTCGGGCTGAGAAACATAGACTTCTTCACGCAGAACACCGTTTAAGAAGGCCGTCTTGATGTCCATTTGGAAAACGACAAAGTTCTTTTGTGCCGCGTAAGCCAAGAACATCCGAATGGCTTCCATGCGGGCTACAGGTGCGAATGTTTCGTCGTAGTCGATGCCTTCTTGTTGACGGTATCCCTTTGCGACCAGTCTGGCTTTGTTGCGTATAACGACTCCATCTTCGTCTTGTTTATTCTTGAAGATCCATTTCATGCCGATAACGGTCTTGTTTCGAGGACGGGGAACAAGGCGCCAAACTTTCAAGCTTTCAAATTGATTGAGTTCCTCTTGCATTGCCACAATCCAATCAGGATCATTCATTGCCTCATGAATGGATGTGGGTTCAATCTTGCTTATGAATGAAGAGAACATGCAATCATTGGCCAAGGCGGAACGCGTTGTAACTGGTCGGTTCGGATCTCTGATAATTTGTTCAACAGGATGAGAGCGGGTCCATTTGGTTGTATGAGGAAGCGGTTGAAATGCATTTGGATCCGGGGTGTCATCTTGATAAGAAACTAACGGAATATTTTGAAGAGATTCCAAGGTTTGTGCCACGTTTGATGATCTTGTGGCACTTGTGACATCCGTAGGGGTTGATGTGGATGGTGGGGGAGAGGATGTCGGTTCCGTAGGATTTGGTTGAACAGTCGGTTGAGGTTCAGGGGGAACAAGAGGAGCATCCGATGAAATGGATTGATCGGGAGGAGCAGTTGTAGATGTGCTTGGAGATGCAGCAGGTGAGACGGTTTCCGTTGTAATTGGCGGTCCGGAAAGATCCGAGGTCTCGGCAATCTCCAAGGTAGGCGGGGGAATCTGTAGAGAAGTATAAGTGGATGGTCCAAAGTAATCCGAGTAGAAGTACTCGAATAAGTCATCCAGATTTGACATGGCAGTTTTGGACGTTGAAGGTTCAGCGGGGTTGGGTGCAGGTTCCGAACGAAAGTGATCGGAAGCTAATATGCCGGTGAGTGCGGGTCCAGAACTGTCGTGTTCAGGAGCCATCTCGGCGTTTGGATCGAATTGTACATTAACGCTTTCAGTGACGCAACGTGCGTGTTTTATGTAGACCCGATAAGATGATGCGTTTGGTGAGTATCCGAGAAAGTAAGCTTCATCGGCTTTCGGCTTGAGTTTCCCACGATCTTCCTTTTCATTTAGTACGAAGCAACGAGTTCCAAACGTTCGAAGATGCTCGATGGAAGGAACGCGATCGTAGAGCAAGTGATAAGGTGTCTTGTTGAAGCGTTTGTTGATGATGGAGCGGTTTTGAGTGTAGCATGTTGTGTTGATAGCTTCGGCCCAAAGGTGGAGAGGAAGCTTTGAGAAAGTAAGCATAGTGCGAGCGGCTTCAACTAGAGTTCGATTTCGGCGTTCGACCACACCGTTTTGTTGCGGAGTACGAGCTGCAGAGAACGTGTGGGTTATACCAACCGATTCGAGGTAACCGTCAAGGGTACGGTTTTTGAATTCAGTTCCATTATCGGTGCGGATGGTTTGTGCAGTAAGTTCTAGCTTAACTTGAATGGCTTTGAGAAACGTTATGATGGTGTCGGGGGTTTCATCCTTTGATCGAAGGAACTTTACCCATGTGAATCGAGAGAAATCGTCCACCATTACCAGAACATACTTTTTACCATGTATGCTTTGAGTCCGCATCGGGCCGCACAAGTCCATATGAATGAGTTGAAGAGGTCGAGTCGAGCTGTGAACTAACTTGGGTTTGTGAGAGACCTTCTTCATTTTTCCCATTTCGCATGCGTCACAGAGATGCGGTTTGTCGAATTTAACAGTTGGGAGGCCGGTGACTAATCCTTGGATGGAGAGGCGATTGATGTTCTTGAAGTTCAAGTGAGATAAGCGACGATGCCATAACCAGGTCTTTGGACTAGAAACGTTTGATATAAGAAAAACACTTGAGGGGGCGTTTACTTGGGAAAGATCGATCATGTAGAGGTTGGACTTGCGTGTGCCGGTTAGAAGCTCCTTTCCATCAAATGTGCGAACACAACATCTATCGGGTCTGAAATTTACTTCGATTTGCTTGTCACAAAATTTTCCAATGCTCAACAGGTTGTGGCTTAGCCCTTGTACATAAGAGACGTTGGAAATGGTGATGTTGTTTTGAATGATATCACCATATCCTTTAATCGGTGCCAAGTGATTGTTGCCAAATTTGACGAACCCGCCTTTCTTTTCAGTGTAGTTGGCAAACAGCTCCTTTTATCCGGTCATGTGTTTGGAGCATCCGGAATCTAAGTACCACACATGACCGATCTGCACAAAATCAGGCAGATTTAGGTACCCATTTGAAAATGGGTCCATCATGGTTAGTTGACATTGCACCCTTGGGTACCCACTTGAGGTGAGACTTATGGCGTTAGTCATTTGATTTCTCGGACCCGATTTAGAATTGGATGATGAATGATAAAATTTGTGATTAAATGAATTATGCATGTCCGGAAAATAACCATAACCATAATCAATAGGAGGTTTACGAACAAAATCATCCACACCGCAATTAGAACAACAAATTTTATTACGAGAAAATTTGATTAAATGTCTAAAGGAATGAATTTGATAAGGAAAACGAAATCTAGAATTGTTTCTTTTGACATTAGAATGTAAAAATTGTCTTCTTTGCGGGGTGTTTGCTTTGTAGGATGCGTGCCCTTTTTGACCCAAACCGACTTGGTTTCTAAAGTATGAAGCGCTGAAACATTGAAAGGAACACGGTTAGTATGGTTTTTGAAAACATGACTGGTTTTCGTTTGTTTATGAGTGGTTTGATTTTGACTCGTGGAGCACTCCATTGGTTCAGTAGACAATGAAACTGATTCCATAGGTTGTTTGCCTTTGTCTAAAAACTTAGTGTGAGTAGGAAGTACAGGATTGAAATCAAACTCATCACACATGTCATTTAAATACTCGTCCGATTCAAGTGAAGATTGGTTAGAAAGGGCATCTAATTCAACATTGATTTGTTCGTCAGAATAGGAACATTTTTGTTTTGGAAGATTGGAATTTGGGTCCATTTTAAACAACTCTTCGCAATTATCTAAATAATTGCTAACGAGTGCTTTACAAGTTGAAATGTTTGAAATAGTATCATTTTCACGAGTTTTGTTCAATTGTAAAGTCTCGTTCTCAAGTTGTTGTATTTTAAATAAAAATGATTCTTTTTCCGCCAAAGAATGTTCAGATTCCAACACTCGTTCGAGTTGAATAATTTTCTTTTCTAAAAATAGAGTGGGAATGTACGGTTTACATTCAGGAATCTTGTTTTGAAGTTCTTCGGCTGAATATGATGGAAAGTAGTTGTTTGGAAGAGATTCACTTGAAGATTCCTCTTCTACTATTTGAGGATAGCAGAAAGGTATTTGAAAATAGTTTTTGTTTTGTCTCTTCCACTCTTCTCTTTCCTCAACACTAGAGTTCGGCTTCATAAATTGAATTTGGTAATCTGGACCAAGGTTCAGTTATTCGAATTTATAAATCGTCGGAGTATTATAGATAGCCTTTGCTAAGTATTTCGGGTTTTCAAAACCTAATCCGGCTTTTGAGCGTAAATCTTTCGGTGCATTTAAGTGAATAGTGTGTTCAGTTTGACCAAGCTTGTAAAATTTTAATTCCAACTTTTCGAGTTTTTCTAATAGATCTTGTATTTGAAAACTGACAAAGTCAAACTTTGATGAAAATTTGGCAGTCTCTTTCCTAGATGATTGAAGTTGAAGTGTGAGATCAGATATTTGTTGTTGGAAAAGATCATTTTCTTCTTTTAAAACCATTTTCTCCGTTTCGAGATTGTGTGCTCTACTTTGAGTATTGACAAGGTCGGTTTGCATAAGAAGCAATTGTTTATGATTATTTTCTAGGCTTGCTTCTAAATTGGAAACCAAGAGTTTCTCGGTTTTCCATTTGGAGTGTAATTCCTTTAATTGACACATTAAATCATGCATTTAAGATACAAAAGAGTCATAGTCAGAAGGGCTTACCTCGGGTGTGTAGTCGGAAGCGTGAGAAGGAGTGTTATCAGAGTAAGCCATTAAGCTGAAATGTGCTTCAGTATCCCCTTCCATGTCATCTTCATCATCTTGATTAAGCCATTGTTCATCTTCAGCTAGAAGAACTTTACCGGCTTTTTTTTGTTTAGACAACATCAGTTTGTAAGTGAAGTAGTTAGAGTCCTTCGCTATTGGCTTCTTGCATTCCCTTGCATAGTGACCAGATTTGCCATAGTTGTAGCACAGGCTTCTCTCACCCTTAAACTTGTCTTCTGGCTTGGGTGTCGGGCGTGGTTCTTCTCTTCTTGGTTTTGGTTCAAACAGGGCCTTTCGCTCATGATTATTAGATCCCGATGCATACCTTTGTTTGTTGGGATTAGAGCGACGTGAGAACCTTTGTTGAAAAGATCTCGTAAGGAAGGTTAGTTGATGTTGAAGTTTGGCAATTTCGGGATCATAGTCAAAATCTTCGTCTTCTAGATCGGGAAACATCTCTTGAGGAGTGGAAGAGGAATCTTTTTGCATAGAGAATCTCCGATTGGATCCGGGTTCTTCTTTGAATTTAACCCCATTAGTTCGAGAACCTCCTCTTCGTCTTGTTGAAGGGTTTCATAGACTTCATGAAGATCAAGGTCAGCAAGATATTTGTTATGTTTGATTTGATTAGCAAACTGGCGCCATTCCGTTGAAGATTGCTAACAAATTTAACGTTGTTTTCGATCTTGGTCTTACGAATTTCGTTCTTGCTAAGTTCGTTCACCAGTTGTACAAAACGGGTATATGTGTTCGTAAGACTTTCTCCATCTTTTGCCTTGAAGTCTTCATATTGAGAGATGCAGTTGGTGATTTTGAGTTGTGTGCCAATCTTCGTTCCAAGCATGAACTTCTCTATGACCTCCCACATTTCTTTAGCTGTCTTCTTGTGGCTATCAATGCTCATATAGATTTCATTTGGGAGGCTCATAAGTAGATAAGAACGGGCAAGTTGGTCACCTCTCATTATCCTCTTCTCGTTTGCATCCCATGTATTTTTTTAGTTTAACTTCCCTTCGTGCGAGCGTAGGAGGAGTGTTGTTTGGCATAGCTGGAAACTTCTTATAAAAAATTGGAGGAGGACCTTCTTTGATTGAACTCATGATCTCATCGGCATAGTCATGGCGTTCAACGAAATCAAGGAATCTATCCTTCCATTGAGAATATTCTCCCGGGAAGAGAATTGGAGGTTTGGTGTCTGATCCAATAACCATTGCTTCACGGGTGGTCATTGTACTTTTTTGGTGGACCTCGATCAATGAGTTTTTAAAAATTTCTGAGTTGTCTCGCGAAACAGTAGGTTTTTCTCGAGAGACAAAGGAGGGCGATAAAATTATAGATTAAGGAGTTTTATCGGGTGTGAGGTGCTCGATGAAAACTGTTATCGGGTGACAAAGGATCGATAAAAAATGTTATCGAGTGAACAAGGCTCGATAAAAATTGTTGTCGAATTAAATAGACTCGATATAAATTGTTATCGAGTGAACAAGACTCGATAAACATTTTACTCGATAAAAATTGTTGTCGAATGAAATTGGCTCGATAATAACTCGATATAACTTTGATTAAAGAATTTTATCGAATACTGACCGCTTAATCAAACTTCTTCTCGATTCAATAGGACTCGACAAAAAAATACTTTAATTCTGAGTTTTCTGTGATTGATAAACCAGAAAACAAAAACACGGTTTTCTTGACTAAAAAGAACTAGTCTTTTTATGGACTAGACTGTCTGGGTTTTCGAGTTTCTTATTTGTTCAATTACGAAAATTATCAGGATTACGAGAATTTATGATTTTACTAAGGAAATCTTTAGTAAGAAAAGTTGCAGGATTCACAAGTTCCTGAATTTTCTTATGTAAAGATATTCAAAAGTAAACAAAATAAATTAAATTAATATTAATTCAACAGATTTAAATATTTTATGTAGGGGTCGATAAAAATTCAAGATTTTAAGCAGTTGAATCGATAAAAATTCAATCAACAGAAGCGAGGTTCGAGAAAAATTCAATGATCAGTATGAGGTAGTCGATAATAATCAGTATGATGTTTTATCGGGTAAAGCATGAAACAGTTGGACTCGACAAAAATTCAATGAACAACAGAATTTGCTGAGATCGAAAAAAATACCTTATGTTTCGTGGTTTGCTCAGAAAATCGTAAAAACTCGTGATCTCAGGCTCTGATACCACTTGTTGATCCCGTTATAATAAGCACAATGACAATAAACAGTTAATAGCAAAGTAATATGACACGAACAATGATTTAAAGAACTTACGTAGTCATATATCTCTTGAATGTATGTTTGTCGATTACAATCAGATTCAACACTCCCTCTATGTATTATGAATCAACTAACTTTAAAAGTAAAACCCTAACGTTATATTTATATTGCTAGGTCTAATCTAATTAAGGAAACAAGAATTTAAGGAATTATAAACTTCCTTTTACAATTAAGCATATCTTTTCCTAATTTTGTCACAATTAAATAATAATAGACCTAACATTAAGCAACATAGGAAAATTGCTTTAAGAGACTAGTAAGGACTTAAGCAAAATTTGAAGAAAATTTCGTAAGTACTAATCTGTAAGATCTTTTTCAGCTAGTCTACTATCTGAATTGAGTTTCATTTATAAGGATATGAAAGCCCAATTTTTACAAGTAAATAAGCTTAAAGTACATTCACTGATGAGTTTTTCAATGTGAAGAATCAGTGAGTAAGGTAGTTTGAAGAAAAATAGAACTCTTATGTTCATTGTCCCTTTTACTCTTTTTAGGGATCTTTTCATTACATGGATGGAGTAAAGTACTTTGATTGTATTTCATTCACTATAATATGAGGGAATTACAGGAAAATGAAATTACAATGATGATAGTAAAGTACTTGTACACTGAAGGAAAATTACAAAGGAAATAGAAATCTATTACTAATCAGAGATATCTACGTTTCTTCTTTGTAACTCATTCTTATAAAGCGTCTTCTGTCGATTCATCAGAGGGGTATCTGACCAGCAGCGCCAAAGCATAATCTTTATGAGAGAGGATGGGGCCTTGCGAATCTCTTGGTTTCTGAAGAGTCCTAAGAACCCTTCATTATCCAAGAATACCATACCAAGTTCAGGCAGTGAGATGATTTCGTCTTCTTGATATCTTCGGTCTTGAGGGAGAGAGGTACAAAGCATTGATATATCAGGGAGCCCAAGATGACCAAGAATGCTTTGATAATCAAATTTAGTTTCATGTTCATTCTTCGAACTTGAACCACCTTCAGCAACTGATCTTTTCTTCTTTGTTGGTTCAGGGAGAGGGGGAACTTGCACATGTTGTGACATCCTTTGCAGCAACTGATCCAGTACACTCTCCACCACATCCTTGAACTTGGATTTGGAACCCTGAATGGCGTCTTTGATTTCTAACCATTCAGTGTATCCATAAATTCCTAAGAACTTGGCTTCTTCTCTCTTAGCTCTGTTTGTCATTCTTACATATACCTTTGGACCACCTCTGTTGGAGTGTCGCCCTTGGATAGTTGCATGAATGATTTTGGCTTCAGATCTTCGGAATTTCAGTGTGTAAGTGCACCAGTCAAGCTCTTTGTCTTTCTGCATAGTGGCTTCAGCGGACAGTGCACTTAGAATCTTTTGTTGAGCAAGGATCGGATCTACATTAAAAATTTCTTGTGCAAGTTCTCTCGATACAATAGCTTCAGCGACCCTTTCACTCTTTTTCAGTTGATCCTTGGCCACTTAATCTCTTGCAGAGTCTTTTCTGAGGAATTTTCTTGTTAAGGCAAGATCATTCTTAGTTTGCTTTATTTCCTCATCCCTGATTCTTTGTGCTTCCAACGATTGTTCTCTCTCTTCTCTGGACAGAAAGTAGAATTCATCTACTATCCTTATTGGTACGGCTTCAATGGGTTCAGCTTCAGGCACCCTTATTCTTCTAGCTTCGAATTCCCTAAGGAATTTTATTCGGCTTTCTTCTTCGAATTCCCTCTTCTTCTTTAGAGTCAATTTCTATTATGTACATAAACTGCTCTTCAGAGGAAAGTTCCTTCCATGAAGTAGAGTTGTTTGGGGGACGGGGATCACTGAGGGAAGGAGAGGAGGAGAAAGAATTATCAGAGAGAGTTTTTGTAGGTGAAGGAGGTGTAGGGGTTTCAAAGAGAGGAGTGATGTAAGGGATAAGAGGAAGAGATACCTCAACTGTGGTCTCCCCCTCAGATATGGGAATAGTGGCATCCAGATCTACCACTTCTTTTCCTTTTCTTGAGGAGCCGGATTGTCCCTGAGAGGGATGTTGTCCGTCCCCCAAGGGCTCTTGATGAGCGACTCCAGGCCTTGACATTCTGAAATGCTCTAAGGTACTTCCAATATCATCGTCGTTTCATCATCATCCATCCCCCCATAGTGAGGGATAGGTTCTTCTTCTTCTTCTTCTTCATCTTCTTCTTCTTCTTCAGCATCATCATCATCATCTTCAACAGTCCCTTCAGGAAGGGAAGATCCCGTTCGCTGGATATAAGGAGAAATATTTTCTCCAGGGAACCTCTGGTTGTGCTCCGAGATGAGTTCGTCAGTGAACTCTTTGGCACATCTCTCCCCCTCGATGTTATCAGGAGGTAGACAATGCACCATCAGAGTGCGAACATTGGTCTGAACGTCCTTGAGCTTCGCTTCATTCTCGTGAAGCGTAGTCCGATCAGCAGCAGCGAAGTAGGAACTTGCCTCAGAGATCTTGGAGAGCATCTGCATCATGTCGGATTGAGTCTTTTGAATAGACTCAAGAACGTTCGCTTGAGCAGCGACCTTCTGCTCCAGATTGGTCAGGGTCTGATGAAGGGCCCTGTTGTCCTCTTTTAGAGAGGAGACGTCAGCGATAAGATTGTTGACGTTGGACTTGATCGCTGGAGTCCCAACGATTCGCTTGAAGATCAGTTCTGCTGACGTCTGAAGGTTGTCCACCCTGGCCCTAGTGACAGCACATTCCCTGACCAAGTAGTCAACAGTAGGGAATGTTGGGTTGGGAAGGACAATTGGAGGCAGATCAGTGATGGGATTTGGTAGCTTGGGAGCTCCCATTTCTTGCTTCACGTCTCTGATACGGGCAGCACAGGGAGGTGACTTCCCTATTTCCTTGTTGAGGGGAGAAGCGCTAGTGGTGGTGGTTGTCGTCGCTGAAGTGGGAAGAGAAGCGACACCTGATGATGACATAGACAAAGATGCCAAAAATACATCCGGATTAGAAGATGGATGAAAAAATTTATTTTTTTCCCTGAGAGTATCATGAGGATTACTCTTTGGGACTACATTTGCAGAGGCAGTGTCTTGAGGATCACTGACCAGTGTCTTAGAGTATTTGAGAGAGATACTCTGAGGTCCTTTTAATTTGGCCTCCCAAAACTCAGATAGCCTAAACAATATTGAGGTTTGGAGTGCGTGCATTTCAGCATTATCAGGGATAGGGACAACTATGGCTGAGTCATGTGCTGATGTGAGGACCAAAGAAGAGGAGATAGAAGTAAATAAGAAGGCTGTGAGAGTAGTACCTGATCCAGCTTCAGCAGAGCCGGCTAAAACACCCTCAGTGACCGAAGTCGCTGATGATGTAGGTAGTGCTGATGAAGCAACAATGGTTGAAGAGACCGTTGAAGTGGCTGTGGTTTTAGGTGGTGTTGGTAGTACACCGAAAGGCATTGGATCACCAGGGTGAAGATATACTGCCAGCGAGCAAGTAGTCTTTTCTTCTCTACCTTGGAGCCCACTGTCTTTAGAGAAGGATTTTCCCAAGCATAGCCGATCGAATCCAAGAATGCATCAATTTGCATTTTGGGGGGTTCAGCGCCCCATTGTTGATTCTTCGCGCATAGAGGGAGACGAAGAGCCTTCCTGACGAAGAGCCTTCCTGACGAATCATACAAGTATTTTGATGAACGAGATCAAAATGCTTGTTATAAAAACAATAAAATGAAAGATTATTTTTAAAAAAATGCGAAGATAAATAAAAATGGATAAATTTTAAGGATAAAGTCTTATGTTCTAAGGAAAGAACTTAGAACAGGGTTTTGATAAAGGAAAACTTTTTAAGTTTAATCCAGATTATTTTTATTTTGTTTCTAAAATATGTTTGTATATCATTTTTAGAAATTTAAGGAGAAGAAGAAGTGAAACAAGATGTTTCCAGTCATAAGTAAAGGTTTAGATCAAACCTTAGTTGAATTCGAGAAGGAAAAACACACAAATGCGTGTTCTTGGTGTTCTTGAGAAAACATGAAGATTTGAAGATTTCTTTTTCCTTTAAGAGAGTTATGAAAGCAGAAGGAATTAAGTAAGGCAAAAGAATTGCTTAAATAGCAAGAGGAGAGAGAAAGAAAGGAGTGCTAAACGACAATTTTAGCTTTTTGAAAAAGAAATGATGACCTGGGCACGTTCCAAGAAAGGAGTTGGAATGGAAACGTCGCGGTCCGTCATGTGTCAGAAAAGGTTTGACGTGTCCTTTTCTTTGTTTTTAAAAGATTATAATGATAATTATCCATAAGGAAAGTTTATCATTATTAATTTTAGAAAAATCTTCATCACTAATAATAAAGGATTGTCAGTGAGGAGTTTTAATTTTAAGAGAGTCATTCTTTGATTAAAAAAGATATCAAAGAGTGATAAAGAATAGAAGATAATACCTGAGGAGATGGCCCAGATATCGCTGAATTAGAGTTCAGCGAATGGAGAGTTTGAAGGCTTTATTTGTATCCCTTGTTGGTCACTGAATAATAAATTATTCAGCGTTCAACATACCAAGTTCGCTGATGAGTAGATTGAATCTAGTTTCATCAAGAGGTTTGGTGAAAAGATCAGCGAGCTAATATTCGGTAGGTACAAAATGGAGCTCAACTTCACCATTCATCACATGATCTCTGAAAAGTGATATCGGATCTCAATGTGCTTGGTTTTGGAGTGAAGTACAGGGTTGTTAGCAATGGAAATAACACTAGTACTATCGCAATAGATAGGAATTTTAGAGAGCTTGAGATCGTAGTCTCTAAGTTGATTTCTCATCTAAAGGATTTGAGCACAACCACTACCAGCGGCTACATACTCAGCTTCAGCGGTGGAGGTGGACACTGAATTTTGCTTTTTACTTGTCCAACTTATTAACTTTCCACCTAGTAGCTGACACCTTCCAGTGGTGCTCTTTCTATCTATCTTACAACCTGCAAAGTCACTGTTAGAGTAACCAATAAGATCAAATCCTGAGCCTTTGGGATACCAGAGATCAAGATTTGGAGTTCCTTTCAGATATCTGAAGATTCTCTTTACAGCGATTAGATGGGATTCCTTCGGTTCAACTTGATACCGAGCGCAGAGACAGGTAGCGTACATGATGTCTGGTCTACTCGCTGTAAGATACAACAGAGATCCAATCATTCCTCTATAGGCAGTGACATTGACTGGTTTCCCATTGGGATCCTTGTTCAAAGTCAGAGGAGGCGCCATAGGGGTTTTATCAGAAGCCTTACACCATCCTTCGATGGTTGCCTTTTCAGACTTGAGATCAGCGATAGCCTTTTCCCTATCAGCGATAGCTTGCTGTTTCTCGATGTTTATTGTTTGATTTGCAAAGACTTAGTCCTTGAGAGATTCCTCAGTTTTTTAATTGTTCAGATAAGTCAGTGTTAATTCTCTCGGCCTTAATTTTTCCATTTAAGGCATCTTAAAAATCAACAGTCATAGCATCGAGAGCTAACAAGTTATCACTTTCAGAAGGTAAAGGGATAGAAGGAATAGTTACCTGAGTAGAAGGAGACTCAGAGGAAGAAGTCTCAGTGGCTTCTTCAGCGTCCTCAATTCTTGCCATTAGACAGAGAAAGGCAAGATCTTCTTCATCTGAACCAGACTCTTCAGAGGTCTTGGCCCAGTCATCTTCAGCATCCCAATCAACTTCTTCAGCGATAAGGCCTTTGCCTTTTTGCTGGTGTTTCTTCAGATCCTTGTATTTGTTTTTTTAATTTCAAATACTTCTCCTTTTTATCAGAGGTCTGGGAGGTAGTGGGAGCTGCAACTTTCTTTGACCTGCATTCACTAGCAAAGTGACCCTTTCGCTGACAGTTGAAGCATAACGCTGAGGCTTTCTCAACGGGCAACGTTTTTTTCTTTTCAGAGTCAGAGAGGTTAGAAGGTTTTCGAAAATTGCTCTTTCTAGCAAATCTTTTAAAGTTATTAGTTAAGAGAGCTAGAGAGTTATCAAACTCAGAGATGTCAACATCACTGAGTTGATCTTCTGAATCAGTGTGACCTAATTCAGTGATGGAGGTGATAGTGGAAGAAGAAACATTTTTAGAAGGAGTTCCCTCAGAAGTCACAAGTGCCAAAGAAGTACTTTTGGCACCTTTGAGTTCATTAATGAGGTTCTTCCTATGAAGTTGAGATTGTTCCTCATTTAAGAGCATTCCATATAACGCACTTAAGGACAAAGTTTCAAGATTCTTTGACATCTTTAGACATGTAGTGTACACTGCCCATTGATCGGGTAGTGCCTCCATGAATTTTATCAGTATTTCGGCGTTTGAATACACTCTGTCGACTGATTTAAGATCAATCAACAAACAGTTGAAATGCTGGTGAATTTGAGAAAGAGATTCACCCTTTTGATACATAAAGCTCTCATATTTTCTTACAAGATTTATGCATCTAGTGACTTTAACCTCAGAAGTTCCTTCATATTGGATACATAGAGTATCCCACATGGCCTTAGAAGTTCTCATTTTCATGACAGAATGATAGACTTCATCTGGTAAAGCCGTTGCTATTATAGATCTAGCTTTAGAATCAATAGCAATTTCTTTCTTATCTTCTTCAGTCCATCTACTAGGAGTTTTAACAATAATCTTCTCAGGGATGGCTGGAGTAGCAGTGGTGGCAGGAATACTAGCTACTATAGTTGTAGGAACAAATGGTCCATTTTATAGATAGTAGGGAATCTTTGGGTCAGATCCCTCTAGAAATAGAGACATTCTTTCCTTCCATAATGGAAAATTATCATGGCTAAATCTAGGAGGTTTAGCTAAAAATCCATTATCATTGTAGTTCGTATTAGGGTTTAACATTTTAAAATAGTTTATTAGAAAAATATTTTAAAGATTAAGATAAACAAACACTGCTCTGATACCACTTGTTGGTCCCTAAAGGGTCTACAAGAGTTCAATCAATAGTAAACAGCTTGTAGAAGGGGGGGGGGGGTTTGAATATAAAGACACAGATTTTGATTTTTAAATGAGTTTATAGATAATAAACAAATTTACAGTTACAAGAGGAATAAGAACAAGTTTAAAACCTATTCTGTTGTAACTAAGAAACACTAAGATTGATGCACAAGAAGATGAAAGAAAGAATAAAGAGGGTATAGGCTAGAAAGAAGCATGCATTAAGATGAAGAGGATATCTCCATCTTATTTATACCCGTTTGCTTTTAATGCAAGACAAAAGGTACATGCCACGTGTCAAGTTTGGATAGGAAGGTTGTCCTTGCTAATAATACAGCCATGCTTTTGGCCGAATATGAACAGTACCGTATCAGATAGGATGGGGACATAAGAGACAAGTCGTACGTCCTTTTCTGACATGGTTCTAGGTTTGACTTTTGTGCATCGAGGAAGTTTCATTTGATCGCTGATACTGAATCTTCAAGGATGAACTTCAGTATCGCTGAGGCTTCACAAGACTTCACACTTTGAGTAGATAATTGCTGCTATCGCTGAACCGCTTCAATTCACTTAGCTGATTATCTCTTTCTTCAGCTATGGTCTTCGACTTTCGCTGAATGACTTCTGGTGTGATAGATGATCTTCAGGTCTTCAGAGATAAGCTTGTTGTTCCTTGATCTTCAGCGATCGCTGATGGTGATCAGCGTGAGCTATCGCTGAATATTAACATAAGCTTATATAATGGAATTTCACTAAGTATACAAAAGGAATCATATTCAAATCATTGAGAGGAGTTATGATCAACAATTTCTCCAAGATCGCACAACCACTAACGACTCTAACCCAAAAAGATAAAAAGTTTATTTGGGAAGAGAAACAGAAGGAAGCATTCCAGACTCTCAAACATAAGTTATGCAACACACCTATTTTGGCTTTGCCAGAGGGAGTGGATAGTTTTGTAGTCTACTGTGATGCCTCACATCAAGGGATGGGATGTGTATTAATGCAAAAAGATAAAGTCATTGCATATGCGTCGAGGCAACTGAAGGTTCATGAGAAGAATTACACCACCCATGATTTGGAATTAGGGGCGATAGTGTTCGCACTCAAAATCTGGAGACACTATCTCTATGGTACTAAGTGCACCATTTTCACTGATCACAAAAGCCTTCAACACATTCTTGAACAGAAAATGCTCATTATGAGGCAAAGAAGATGGGTTGAGCTACTTAGTGACTACGATTGTGAAATAAATTACAATCCAAGCAAGGCTAACGTAGTTGCCGATGCATTAAGCAGAAAAGAAAAGGTAAAGCCGACGATAGAACAAACTATGGGAACGATGGTTCAAACGAGTTTAAAGACTCAAATTCTTGAAGCGCAAAAAGAAGCTTTAAAAGAAGATAATCAGAAGCATAAGACCCTGCATCTCTTAGAGAAATAATTTGAGTTACGATCAGACAGAGTGCATCACTTTAAGAATAAAGTATCGGTGTCGAAGGTTGGTAATCTACGATCAACAATTTTGAACAAAGCCCATCGATCCAGATATTCGACTCACCCAGGAGCAGATAAAATGTATAAGGATTTGAAGGAGTATTATTGGTGGCTAGGAACGAAGAAAGATATTGCTTTGTTCATAAGAAAGTGCCTGACTTGTGCTAAGGTAAAGGCCGAACATCAGAAAACATCCGGTCTACTTCAACAAACTGAAATACCTCAATGGAAATGAGAGCAAATAACCATGGATTTTGTAACGAAACTACCCAGAACTGGGAAGGGACATGATTCTATAAGGGTTATAGTTGATCGACTTACAAAATCAGCTCACTTCATTCCCATTTGCGAAGATTTCAGCATGGAAAGGCGTGCACAAATCTACATTAATGAAATAGTTACACGTCATGTTGTGCCTATTTCCATTATTTTGGACAGAGATACACGATTTACATCGCGATTTTGGCAATCTCTTCAAAAGGCTTTAGGTACGCGTTTGGATTATAGCACTGCCTATCATCCTCAAACAGATGGTCAATCGGAAAGAACTATTCAAACGTTAGAGGATATGCTGCGTGCATGTGCAATAGATGTTGATGGGAGTTGGGATACCCACCTGCCACTAGTTTAATTCTCTTATAACAACAACTATCACACCAGCATATAATGTGCACCATATGAAGCTCTATACGGAAGTAAGTGCAGATCACCGCTTAGCTGGGTAGAAATCAGAGATAGACAGTTGACAACGCCCGATATTATTCAGGAAACCACTGATAAAATCTCGACCATCAAAGAAAGACTCAAGACAGCAAGAGATCGTCAGAAGAGTTATGCGGATAATCAGAGAAAGCCGTTGGAGTTTTAAGGGGGAGATAAAGTGCTATTAAAAGTGTCCCCATGGAAGGGACTGGTACGCTTCAGGAAGAGAGGCAAGCTGGGTCCAAGATACATTGGTCCATTCGAAATACTCGAAAGAATCGGACCAGTAGCGTACAAGTTGAAGTTACGACCGAATCAAAGCGCCATCCACGACACATTTCATGTGTCGAATATAAAGAAATGCCTAGCAGATGAAACGTTGATGTTACCCCTGGACGACGTTCAGATTAACGATCGGTTACACTTCGTCGAGGAACCAATCGAGATACTGGACCGAGAAGTTAAACAGTTGAGGCGCAGTAAAATCCCTATTATAATGGTCCGCTGGAATGCGAAACATGGTCCAGAGTATACTTGGGAGTGAGAAGATTTGATGAAGCATAAGTATCTTCACCTGTTCACGGATACCCCAGGGCAAGCTAATTCTTAAATTTCGGGATTAAATTTCTCTAACAGGGGGAGGTTGTGACAACTGTCGAAATTCGAGCTTTCAGGTTAGCTTCTGTTAAGTTTATTAGAGTTATTTTAGATAATTAGAAGAATAAGAGATAGATAGATTAGACTATCCGAAAAATCCTAGCATTTCTGGTAGTCGCTTAAAATGTCCGGTTCCGACCCGTAACTGTCTAAAACGTCCAATACAGTGCCAAATGCTCTAATTTATACCCAATTTATATAAAATATATAGTTTTAGTATTTTAATTGTAAAACTTTTATTTGTATTAGAAATTAACCAAAATGGGCTAACAATTTTGAGAAAAAGGCCAAAAATTGAGAAAGTGGACTTCGAAGACACAATCTTTGATGAACTTGAACTTGTTATCACTGTCTTTCCTGAAGACACATACATTTACTTGTACAAGAAGAGTTTGAAGTTTGCAACTCTTGAAATTTTATAAGTGATCAACGGGATGAAGAATTTGCTTCTGAAGTTCAATCTTTTGCGCAGAGACATGGTATTCAAGACATACATAATCCTATTCCAATCAGACACTTCAGAAGTATTAAAAGATCAATTGAAGAAGATCTAAGCATTGTCAGAATTGGTGCTGAAAGAAGAGATGGAACTTTAATAGAGCTCACTCAATTTGATCTCTACAATCTAAGGCTGCAAGGTAAACTTTCTCTTCTGAATTTCTTTGTGAAAAGAGAGGATTCAGAAATGGTGCAAGAGTTAAGAAGAAGAATTGGTGTTTATCTCAGAAATTTTGTGAAGCATGATTTCCAACTTGCATTGGAATATGATTTTAAGAAAGTAAATTTATTGGAACCAGCTACAGTGAGTCTTGAAGGGATTTATACTGTTTTCACTAAACCAGAACTTGGTTTTCATTTTGAAGCAGAAGGACTAAATAAAAGAACCTTTATTGTCTCTGGCATTTCAAAGTACTCTTCTGAAACTTTGAAATGGTTTTGTGAATGCCTGGCTTGGATTGCTTGTCCTAAAGAATTGAAGGATAAAATTATGTATCTGATCAAAGAGAGAATAAACTTCAGAGAATTGGTAAGAAGGAGTATATCTGCTGGGCATCAACAGATAAATACCAGAAGAGATGTAGATTATTTGTTAAGTAATGTTTATGACTTTCATATTCGTGCCAAAGAACAAGTGGTTGAATTTGAAGTTTTGGAAGTAAATCAACCTTCAGAGGTTCCTGTTTCTGAACATATTGGTACAAGTTCTAAGAAAGATAAAGGCAAAAGTGTGGAAGTTGTTGAGGAACAAGTGCCAGTTACTCAAGTTTCTGAAGCTGAAGAGTTGCAACTAAATAGGATTGTTGAACATGCTCTTACTTTATTCCTTGAATATGTTTATCCTGAAATATTCATGGAACATGAACAAAGGTTCAACTACATTGATTGTTGGCTGGATAAATCTTTTGGATGGAAACAATGGTATACTAAAATAGTCCAGAAGTTGAAATTACCAATTTCTAAAGCAAGAAAAGAGAGTCCTATAGTGAAAGTGATAAATGTTGATCAGAAGACAAAGTTGAATTATAAATACTCTTACTTCACAGTGGAAAGAGAAAATGGAGAAGTATGCACATATTCTAAGGCAGATTTCCAAAATGTCCATCTAAGGGACTTAGTCAAGGTCTACAAAAGAATTAATCCATTTCATGAAAACATTACCAGATTCAGAAAAGTATTCCCTGTCATAAAAGGAGGAATTTACAGAGAATTCATTTGGGCAGCTAAGAAAGATTTTCAAGTAGCCTTTGTACTTGGTAAAAAAAGGTGAATCTGAGTAGGCCAAATTTTGAAGTTCAAGGAATTAGTTGAATCAACAAGGGTACTTTGATAGTACATCCTCCTGGTTTTTTGTGCAAGTTCAATTCAGAGAAACTATTTGTCAGATATGAAGATGTTCACAAATGCTACAATGGTACATTAGTGGCAATAAGTGAAAGACTTGTTAAGAAACAGAAGCGCAGGCCAAAGAATCTGAATGATGGTGAATGGAATGAATATAAGAAGTGGGCTAAAGATATGCACAAAAGAATAGAATTGTTGCTTGAGTATAGAAAACTAATTATGGGTGAACTCAGAGAAATTTTGAGCTATTGGGGATATAATTAATTTGAATTTTTTAAGCTAAGGGGGAGATTGATAGAGATCATAAATACTGGATTCTAAAGCTTCATAGTACAGATCTTCTAAACTAGTTCTGAAAAGACAAAGGAAGAAAGCTTAGAATTTTCCTAAGTGAGAAGTCAAGTACAAAAGTCAAGGAAAGCCTAAGGCATAACTTATAAAGTGTCTACTTCAGAAGTTCTGAAGATGTTCTAAAGAACATCTGAAGACAGTTCTGAAGAAGTTCAGAAGTGGTTCTGAACTTTATGATGTACACATGTATTGATTCTATTGGTCTATCATGTAACTATCTGTTAGTATAGAATCCTTTCTTGTATATAAATAGAAGATTAGTTAGTCTGTTAGAACTAACGTTCTTAGTTTTTTATACTGTAAAGATATATGCATCTTTTATTTTGTCAATATCAATACTACATCTGACTTCCTTGCTACATTTCTTGTTCTATACTATACATTCGTTTTATATTTTGATACTTGGGATCTATCAGTTTTCATTGATGATATTTTAATTTATTCTAAATTGTTAGAAGATCACGAAACTCATCTTCGAAAGGCACTGGAAACACTTCGAGAAAAGAAACTTTATGCTAAATTTTTGAAGTGTGAATTTTGGTCACAATAAATTTGTTTTCTGGGCCACATTATATCGGGCAAAAGGTATTCAAGTTGATCCTGCTAAAGTTGAAGTTGTTGCTAAATGGCCGAAACCGAGTAATATGCCCCAAGTTCGTAGTTTCTTGGGACTTGCAGGATATTACAAGAGATTTTTTGAAAATTTCTCCAGAATTGCATTACCATTGACAAAACTCCTTTGAAAGGGAGTTAAATTTGATTGGGGTCCAGAATAAGATCAGAGTTTTGCAGACTTGAAACAAAGACTGGTTTCAGCCCCAGTTTTGGTATTGTCGTCGGGATCGGGTGG
Organism: Silybum marianum; assembly: GCA_036898165.1. Taxonomy (NCBI): domain Eukaryota; kingdom Viridiplantae; phylum Streptophyta; class Magnoliopsida; order Asterales; family Asteraceae; genus Silybum; species Silybum marianum. Next base: position 31,692,463 of record CM072533.1, on the reverse strand, counting down.
TTTTCAGATTCACAGCGACACTTCTCGAACTGGACTCGGATGTGTTTTGATGCAGAACGGTAAAGTTATTGTTTTTGCCTCGCGCCAACTCAAACCTTACGAAGTAAACTATCTGACTCATGATTTAGAGCTGGCTACGATTATTTTAAAAATCTAGCGTGATTACTTATACGGTAAAACTTGTGATATGTTTACCGATCAGAAGAGTCTGAAATATATCTTTACCCGAAAAGAGCTTAATATGCGTCAACGACGATGGCTCGAACTTCTCAAGGATTATGATGTTCGGATTCAATATCATCCGGGTAAAGCGAATGTTGTTACTGATGCCTTGAGTCGAAAAAGTTCAGGAATACTCTCAAGTTTTATTGCTTAACCTGAATTAATTTCTGATATTGAAGATCAGAAAATGAAATTATTTGTTGTTTTGGAGATGAATCGGTGAGTAGTCTTAAGTTGGAATCAACTTTAATCTCTCGAATTAAAGAAGCACAACGACATGACGATGAGCTCTGGGCTATCCTTGAAAAATCAAAAGATGATCCAAAATCAAATTTCTAGGTGGACGATACGGGTACCATATGGTATCGTGACCGAATATGTGTACCTCACGATCATGAAGCACATAACTCATTATTCTCAATTCATCCGGGATCTACCAAGATGTATCGTGACTTAAATCAATACTTTTGGTGGAATGGTATGAAACGTGATGTAGCCGAGTATGTTAATAAATGTCAGACTTGCCAGAAAGTGAAAATTGAGCATCAACGAGTCAGCGGTCTGTTACAACCCTTAGAGATCCCAGTATGGAAATGGGAGCATATCTCTATAGATTTTGTGACAGGACTACCGAGAACTGTCCGTAAGCGTAATGCTATTTGGGTGATTGTCGACAGATTGACGAAGTCGGCACATTTCCTGGCAATACGAGAAACTTTCACAGTTGATAAGTTAGCTAAATTGTTTGAAAAGGAGATTGTTCCCCTACTTGGCACTCCAGTTTGAATTACTTCTGATAGAGATCCCAAATTTACATCTAGGTTCTGGAAGGGTCTTCACCAGGCTTGGGGTACATAGCTAACAATGATTTCAACTTATCATCCACAAACGGATGGTCAGACTGAACGAACAATCCAAACTCTTAAAGATATGCTAAGAGCATGTGTTCTTGAGTGGGCCGGCAGTTGGGATGAATATCTCTATTTAATTGAATTCGCCTACAACAATAGTTACCAATCGAGCATCATATGGCTCCGTTTGAGGCTCTTTACAGACGCAAATGTCGAACTCCAATCTGTTGGAATGAAATAGGGGAGAAAGCAATCGAAGGACCTGATCTTGTTCGAGTAACTACGGAAAAAGTCGAAGTGACTAGACATAAAATGAAAGAAGCTCAATCCTGACAAAAGAGTTATGCGGATAAGCATCGATGATTAATTTAAGCCCGGTGAACATGTTTCTGTGAGGATTTCTCCCTTCCGGGGTGTCCGAAGGTTTGGATTCAAGGGTAAATTGAGTCCTCGATATATTGGACTGTCAGACCCCACTAAAGCGGAAACACGAGGAGTGATAGTTCAAGATTTCATAGCAATAGAGCGATAACAACACCAATTGTCCAATCAAATACATAACAAAATAAAACTGAACATTACATCATACATGTTCAAGTTTTAACAAAATAAAAGAAATAAGATATTCTACAAAACGATTTCAAATTTAAACGTGGTTGATGTTGATGCGCCCCAAAATCAAGCATTTTTAGTTACCCTTTCTTACCCCGGAAAAGCATGAATAAAACAAGGTCAACTACAAAGAGTTGGTGAGTTCACAGGTTTTCAATATTATAAACATCTTTTGCATAAATGAATATTGAGCAAAATAACTTTTATGCAACTAGGTAAATCTTTACATCTTAAAACGTTCAAGGCATTTTTGTACTCTAATTAATAGTAGTAAAATGAGCCACCACTAAACCTTCGACCACCAAAAAAAAATATTTTTAGTTATACCTCAGCGGTGGACCTAAAGTCCACATGTGTACAACCTTCCTTTTTTTTAGTTCTACCTCACAGGTGGTCCTAAAGTCCACATGTGTAGAACCTTCTTTTTTTTAGTTCTACCTCAGCGGTGGACCTAAAGTCCACATGTGTAGAACCTTCCTTTTAAGTATAGTGCACCCCTACCTGTAGTTTTTGGGTGTGATTGCTATCCGCACCCCTACTTGTCGATTTTAGGTGGGTTTGTCCGTCCAATAGCGCTATCCACATATACTCTCGGCTCCACACTTGAGTTAATAGTAGTGTACAAACTGTTATGGAACATTTTACTCAATACAATCTATTAGTGTACATGCCTTAATGCCCAAAAACAACTATTTTCATAATATTCACATTCGTTAATGCAAATAGCTCAAATATTTCATTTAATCATGCTTTTCACCCCAAAACATATAAAATACTTTAAAAATGGGGCTGTGAATACTCACCTTTTGCAAAAGCTCCGTTTAAAGCACGATTCGTCCGCTAGCCGACCTAACGCTTCCCTATCAAAGTAAAATACCCAAAACGGTCACTTATGCGTCTAACGATTACTATGAGAGTGATTATAAGTCCTTATATGTCCAACTTTGTCTACTATTGTCCCGTTATACATAATGCACATATGCTCTTTAAAGAATTAATTTATACCGAAAATGTAACATTATAGTCTTTCAAGTGATTAAAATTTATGAAATCAACCAGTTTCAGAATTTAACTTTCTGACAGAAACTATAAGTCTTAAAAATGATCAAATTAATGTAACATCCAAAATGATAAAATTTTCCATATTTTTATATGTGATGCATTACTGAGTTAAGGTTGTTGTGACCAAATTTAATGCATTTTAAACATATAAAAAGGGTTCAAATAATTTATATCAAACAGTGTGTCACATCAAGCATGGCAGATTACACACTGTTAGTAAAACAATCATTTGAGGAGTTCTACTTATTATTTTTCCGAACTTTCAGTTGGATTATAAACATAACACATAAAGGAAACCTTTAAGATAAGAATCACTGATTTTAAATAAGTTATGAGCAAGATATGGCATCACAAAGTTGCATGCACACATCTGTCATTAGTTGAAAGATTGCACACTTAATTTTAATAAATTGATTAATGCCTCAAAATTTCATATTTTTGAATGAAGCCGGATTCAAATGAACCCTAACTCATAAAAGAAAACTCCAGAAGAATAATTATGCGTTATGGACAAATATTCAAAGAGATATTAGCATGCAAAGTAGGATTTACCTACTGCTGGTTTCACAGATTGCACACCTAAAATATTTTAGGTGTTTGGAGGGTCAAAACTCCATATTTTTAAGTGATTTCACTTTCAAACTGAAGATAACCCATAAAACTAACTCTCAAAGGAAAAATAATCCTTTTTCATTGAGTTTTGAAACAGATATGGTTATTTGAACATGCATGCACAAATCTGTCATTGGTTGACAGTTTGCACACTCATTTTGTTTTAATTAGTTGGAACCTCAAATCACCATATTTGTTAATGAAATCAGTGGCATTTGAAATATAACTCATTAAATAAAATTCCAGAAGAATAATCAAGTATTGGATGAGTATTCAGAAAGTTATGGTCGTTCAAAGTAGGGTTTGCCTAGTGTTGAACTTCCAGATGCACATGCATCTTATTATGAACATTTGGGGGGGGGGGGTCAAAACTCAATGTTTTTGAGTGAGACCACTTGGATTAGAACCCCAACTCACTAAATAAACTTGTAGAAAGAAGATTCATGATATTTAAACATATTATTTGCAAGAAATGGACGATTTATGCACATGCATAAAATCTGTCAGCACACTAAAATTCACCAATTTCATGAATAAAACCCACATGCAATAGGTTTTTGCTTTGATTTCTTAACTTCCATTTGTTTGGGTCATGAATTATCACTCTTATGAAGATGATCTTTGGTGTATAATCTACCCTTGGAACTAAGAATTTCCAGAAATTCAAAAGAAGGTGATGAAAATGCTAGAAAAGTGGGGTTTTCCCCAAAAATTTGCAAGACAAAGATTAAATAAAGATTGTACCTTGTTTGGATAATGAAAAAGATGTAATATTTTCAAAATTCTTGTTATTTTGATGGAAAGAAATGAAGATATTGGCTGGAGTATGAAGGATGAAGGAGGTGTTCTTGAGAGCCTCTTGAGTTTTGAGAGAGAGAGAGAGGAATTTTTTAGTTTGAAATTTGAAAATGAGCATTTTATGAAAAAATTTATTATTTATATGGGGGGGAAAAAGGGGAGGAGCCAGCCTTGTACATGGGCCCCACCCAATCCAACAAATATTTATTTTTAAAATTTATTTCAAGCCCAAAATGAAATTACAAAGTCCATTTTCTCAATTTTGACATTTTTTTTTCTCCAAATTGTAAGCCATTTTAGTTAAATTATAACAAAAATAAATTTTTTATATTTAACATACTAAAACTATATATTTTATATAAATTGGGTATAAATTAGAGCATTTGGCACTATGTAGGATGTTTCGCCCAGTTACGGGTCGGAACCGGACTTTCTAAGCAGCTACCGGAAACTCTTGAAATTTTTCGGCCATTCTAAGCCAACTGACTTCCATTCTTATAATTAATCTATATTAACATTAATAAACTTAATTAGACCTAACCTGGAGGTTCAAATTTGACAGTTGTCACAGTCTCCTCTAGTTAAAGAAATTTCGTCCCGAAATTTAATGACTGCTACTGTCAATGGACTTATTTGCAACCAAATGCGGATATTTGCCTTTCGTGAAATTCTTCTCTTTCCCAAGTATACTCTGGGCCATGCTTCGCATTCCAGTGAACTTTGATAATAGGGATTTTACTGCGCCTCAACCGTTTAACTTCTCGGTCAAGTATCTCGATTGGTTCCTCGACGAAGTGTAACCGATCGTTAATCTGAACGTCGTCCAGGGGTAACACCAGTGTTTCATCCATTAAACATTTCTTCAGATTCGACACATGGAACGTGTCGTGGATGGTGCTTAAATTCTGCAGTAACTTCAATTTATATACTACCGTTCCAATTCTTTCTAGTATTTCGAATGGACCAATGTACCTGGGATCCAATTTTCCTCTCTTCCGGAAGCGTACAAGCCCTTTCCATGGTGATACCTTCAAAAGCTCTTTATCACCTATTTGGTATTCTAATGGCTTCCCCCGATTATCCGCATAACTCTTTTGACGATCTCTTGCTGTTTTGAGTCTTTCTTTAATGATTGAGATATTGTTAGTGGTCTCTTGAATAATATCAAGCGTGGTCAACTGTCTATCTTCGATCTCTAACCAGCTAACTGGTGATCTACACTTTCTTCCGTATAGGGCTTCATATGGCGCGTACTGAATGCTGGTGTGATAGCTGTTGTTGTATGAAAATTCAACAAGCGGTCGATGGGTATCCCAACCCCCACCAAAATCTATCGTGCATGCACGCAACATACCCTCTAGTGTCTGAATACTTCTTTCTGATTGTCCATCTGTTTAAGGCTGATATGCAGTGCTATAATTTGAACGTGTACCCAATGCCTTTTGAAGAGACTACCAAAATCGTGACGTAAGACGTGTGTCTCTATCCGAAATAATGGAAATAGGCACACCATGACGTGTAACTATCTCATTGATGTAGATTTGCGCGCGCTTTTCCATACTGAAATCTTCACGAATGGGAATGAAATGAGCCGCTTTGGTAAGTCGGTCTACTATAACCCATATAGTATCGTGCCTCTTTCCAGTTCTAGGTAGTTTAGTTACGAAATCCATGGTTATTTGCTCTCATTTCCATTGAGGAATTTTGGGTGTTAAAGTAGACCGGATGGTTTCTGATGTTCGGCTTTGACTTGAGCACAAGTTAAGCACTTGCTTACATACTCAGCAATATCTTTCTTCATTCCTGGCCACCAATAATATTGCTTCAGATTATTATACATCTTATCCGCTCCTGGGTGAACCGAATATCTGGATCGATGGGCTTCATGCAAGATAGTTGATCGCGAATTTCCAACCTTTGGTACCCATACTTTATTTTTGAAGTAATGAACTTCATGTGATTGTAACTTAAATTCTTTCTCTAAGTGTTGCAAGGTCTCATTCTTCAAATTCGCTTCTTTTAATGCTTCTCTTTGCAATTCCACAATTTGAGCCTTTAAATTCGTTTGAACCATATTTCCCATAGCACGTGCTGTCGTCGGTTTTACTCTTTCCTTTCGGCTTAATGCGTCGACTACTACGTTAGCCTTGCCTGTATGGTACTTTATTTCACAGTCGTAATCACTAAGTAGCTCAACCCATCTTCTTTGCCTCATATTAAGCATTTTCTGGTCAAGAATATGTTGAAGGCTCTTGTGATCCGTGAAGATAGTACACTTAGTACCGTAGAGATAGTGTCTCCAGATTTTGAGTGCGAACACCACCGCCCCTAACTCCAAGTCATGGGTGGTGTAATTTTTCTCATGAATCTTTAATTGCCTCGATGCATATGCGATAACTTTGTCTTATTGCATCAGTACGCATCCCATCCCTTGATGTGAAGCGTCACAGTAGACTACAAAGTTATCCACTCCCTCTGGTAAAGCCAAAATCGTGCATTTCATAACTTGTATTTGAGAGTCTGAAATTCTTCCTCTTGTTTCTCTCCCCAAATAAACTTCTTATCTTTTTGAGTCAGTGTCGTTAGTGGTTGTGCGATCTTGGAGAAATTTTCGATAAATCACCGATAGTAACCTGCCAATCCCAAAAATTGGCGTATCTCGGTTGGTGTCTTCGGGGCTTCCCATTTCTTAATGGCTTCGATCTTAGCTGGATCAACATGTATCCCTTTTTCATTTACTACGTGGCCAAGGAAATGTACTTCGCGAATCCAGAATTCGCATTTGGAGAATTTGGCGTACAACTTTTCGTTTCTGAGCAATTCTAGTATCAACTTTAAATGTTGCTCATGCTCCTTCTTGTCTCGAGAATAAATGAGTATATCATCTATAAACACGATCACGAACTTGTCTAGGTACGGTCGACATACTCTATTCATTAAATCGATGAAGATTGCCGGTGCGTTTGTTAGCCCAAAGGCATAACTAGGAACTCGTAATGACCACAACGAGTTCTAAACGCTGTCTTAGGAATATCTTCTTCACGATCTCTAATATGATGATATTCCGATCGAAGATCGATCTTTGAGAAATACGTTGCACCTTGAAGTTGATCGAATAAGTCATCTATCCGAGGAAGGGGGTATCGGTTCTTGATGGTCAACTTATTTAGGTCCCTATAATCGATACACATTCGGAAGGATCCATCCTTCTTTTTAACAAACAAAACTGGAGCTCCCCATGGTGAAGAGCTGGGTCTAATGAATCCATTATTGAGTAACTCCTTAAGTTGTTCTGACAGTTCCTGCATTTCCGATGGTGCTAACGGGTATGGTGATTTTGCCACGGGCGCAGCTCCAAGAATTAGATCTATGTGAAACTCAACTTGTCTTGGCGGGGGTATTCCAGGAAATTCGTCTGGAAATACTTCGGAGAAATCTCGAGCTATAGGGATATCTTGAATGCGTTTCTCTTTGGCCTTCTTATCCGTGACATGTGCTAAAAATGCAATGCTTCGCATCTTCATACTCGTCACCATTTTAATACTCCTTCTGGATTTCTCTCCGTGTACTTCGAGTACTTCACCTTCGGATTGTGGAACTCGGATGATCTTTTCGGAGCAACAAATTTTAGCTCGGTTTTTAGACAACCAATCCATTCCCATAATTATATCAAAGCACCCTAACTTGATTGGGATTATGTCTATGCTAAAGTTCCTCCATCTTTCTCTTACCTTGAGTTTTGACTCTTCCAAATATCCCCGGACGATTAGCATTGTTGGTGAGCCTGGTTGCCAAATTCACAGCATCTTGAAGGGTTTTTGGGTTTGCTGAAGTAATGTCCGCGCGTATTTCAGGAGATAAGTCCCAGACGTACCTGTCCACTTGATTTTCATCAGGCGTCACCAAATGTGGTACCATCTTTGCCAGTTCATGGAAACGGGCAGTGCTAGAGTCTTTGTCATTTCCCTTTATTTCATGATTCCATAAATCTGCTTCCAACTTCTGTATTTTGCTACTCGGTAGTATTCCTGTATGAACATCTTTTTGAATTCCTCCCAAGTAAGACTGTTGGCTGCTTCTTGGTCTCGGGTTTGCACTTGGGTGTTCCACCAGGTCAATGCTCGTCCTTGTAGCAGACAGGCGGCACACTGCACTTTTATTTCCTTCAGTGCACTTACTAATGTGGAGAACGGACTCCAAATTCTCAATCCATGTTGTTAGGACCCAAACAATCAAGATATCAATTTATGGAAAGATTATAGACAGGAATATGATAGCCAAATGTGTAGATCATAACTCCTCTCAGTGATTTGAATATGATTCATTTACTACACATAGTGAAATTCCATAATTAAGCTTCTGTTCAAATTCAACGATAGCACACGCTGATTGCTATCAGCGATCGCTGAAGATCAAGGAACTACGAGCTTATCTCTGAAGACCTGAAGATCGGTTATCACATCAGAAGACCATTCAGCGACAGTCGAAGACTCTAGCTGAAGAAAGAGATAATCAGCTAAGTGTCGCATCAAGCGGTCTCGGCGATAGCAGCGATTGTCTACTCAAAGTGTGAAGTCTTGTGAAGCCTCAGCGACACTGAAGATTCATCCTTGAAGATTTAGTATCAGCGATCAAATGAAGCTTCCTTTGCAAGATTAAAGATTGATCTTATCCTCGATGCACAAAAGTCAAACCTAGAACCATGTCAGGAAAAGACGTACGACTTGTCTCTTATGTCCCCATCATATCTGATATGGTACTGTTCATATTCGGCCAAAAGCATGGTTGTCTTATTAACAAGGACAAGCTTCCTATCCAAGCTTGACACGTGGCATATACCTTTTGTCTTGTCTCAAAGACAAACGGGTATAAATAAGTTGAAGATATCTTCTTCATCTCCATGCATGCTTCTGTCTAACTTATACCCTCTTAATTCTTTCTTTCATCTTCTTGTGCATCATACTTCGTGTTTCTTAGTTACAATATAATAGGTTTTTAACTTGTTCTAATTCCGCTTGTAACTGTAAATTTGTTTATCTTAATAAACTCATTTAAAAAATAAAAATCTGTGTGTTTGTATTCAACCACCCTTCTACAAACTGTTCTCTCTTGATTGAACTCTTGTAGACCCTTATTGGGACCAACAAGTGGTATCAGAGCAGTGTTTGCTTCTTATCTCTTTAAATTTTTTCTCTTAAAAATTATTTTAAAATGTCTAATCCTAATACAAACTATAACGATAATGGATCTTTAGCTAAACCACCTAGATTTAGCCATGATAACTTTCCATTATGGAAGGAAAGAATGTCTCTATTTCTGGAGGGATCTGACCCCAAGATTCCCTACTATCTGGAAAATGGACCATTTGTTCCTACAACTATAGTAGCTAGTGTTCCTGCCACCACTACTACTCCAGCCATTCCTGAGAGGAGTATTGTTAAAACTCCTAACAGATGGATTGAAAAAGACAAGAAAGAAATTGCTATTGACTCTAAAGCTAGATCAATAATAGCAATGGCTTTGCCTGATGAGGTCTATCATTCTGTCATGAAAGTGAGGACTTCAAAAGCCATGTGGGATACATTATGTATCCAATATGAAGGAACTTCTGAAGTTAAAGTAACTAGATGCATAAACCTCGTAAGAAAATATGAGAGTTTTATGTATCAAAAGGGTGAATCTCTTTCTCAAATTCACCAGCGATTTAACTGTCTGCTGATTGATCTCAAATCAGTCGATAGAGTTTATTCAAACGCTGAAATTCTGACAAAGTTCATGGAGGCATCTTGAAACCTTGTCCTTAAGTGCATTATATGGTATGCTCTTAAATGAGGTACAATCCCAACTTCTAAGGAAGAACCTAATTAATGAACTCAAAGGTGCTAAAACTACTTCTTTAGCACTTGTGACTTCTGAGGGAACTTCATCCAAAAATGCTCCTTCTTCTACTATCACCTCCATTACGGAATTAGGTCAAACTGATTCAGAAGATCAACTCACTGATGTAGACATCTCTGAGTTTGATAACTCTCTAGCCCTTTTAACTAATAACTTTAAAAGATTTGCTAGAAAGAGCAATTTTTAAAAACCTTCCAACCTCTCTGACTCTGAAAAGCAGAAATCGTTGCCTGCTGAGAAAGCCTCAGCGATTTGTTTCAACTGTCAGCGAAAGGGTCATTTCGCAAGTGAATGCAGGTCAAAGAAAGTTGCTGCGCCCACTACCTCCCATACCTCTGATAAAAAGGAGAAGTATTTGAAACTGAAAAACAAATATAAAGATATGAAGAAAAACCAGCAAAAAGGCAAAGGCCTTGTAGCTGAAGAAGTTGACTGGGATGCTGAAGATGACTGGGCCAAGACCTCTGAAGAGTCTGGTTCAGATGAAGAAGATCTTTCCTTCCTCTGTCTAATGGAAAGAATTGAAGACGCTGAAGAAGTCACTGTGACTTCTTCCTCTGAGTCTCCTTCTACTTAGGTAACTACTCCCTTTATCCCTTCACCTTCTGAAAGTGATAACTTGTCAGCTCTCGATGCTATGACTGTTGATTTCTATGATGCTTTAAATGGAAAAATTAAGGCCGAGAGAATTAACACTGACTTATCTGAACAATTAAAAAATTGCCATATAAGAATCAAAGAACTTTCCAAAATTGAGGAATCTCTCAAAGACCAAGTTTTTGCAAATCAAACAATAAGCATCGAGAAACAACAAGCTATCGCTGATAGGGAAAAGGCTATCGCTGATCTCAAGTCTGAAAAAGCAACCATCGAAGGATGGTGTAAGGCTTCTGATAAAGTCAATGAGATCATCAATGCTCAAATACCTATGAAAGTAAGAAGTGGGTTAGGCTATAACCCTGAAAAGGAAGAATAAGAGAATATGATCGTTCCATGCTGAAATTCGGAATGTTTGTCTCTTCTATCCCTGATCCTTCTTCTTCAAACTCTTCTTCCTCCTCTTCAAAAGAGAAGCGTTCTATTCTTAATTCTAAGAAAGTGATCAAGAACGAGTTTATTAATCAGGTTCCAAAGAATAAGAAAACTCAAGATAGGAAAAAGAAATCCTCAGAGAAAGTTTTTAAAACTGGGAAGAAGGTCCCTGACTTTTCTCAGAGACCAACCCCCAGAATTAAAATCGATCTCACTCCTACTATTGAAAAGGTTGTAGTACCTCCAAGGACCATGGATAAAGGAAATCTTGGACCTATCCCTGAAAAATTTCCTGCTCCCTCTCTGATTTCCAAACCCTTTAAATATAGGAAATGCTATCACTGTGGTGAAACTACCCACATTGCAAGCAAATGTCCTAATGCTACTAAAGCTGATTAACTAGCTCATGGAAAGAAAGTAGCTCAAGCTGATAAATCAGCGAGAGTGAAATCCACCAAGGTTGCAAAACCATCAAAGGTGAAGATATCCACTGAAGAGAATTCTTCAGCTAGTAGCTCCTCCGCCAATCCTCTATCTAACCAAGCAGGACCCATAGTAGTATGGGTACCTTTAAACAATTAATCTTTTGTTGTATGCAGAGTGCCAAAGGTATCTGGTATCTTGATAGCGGATGCTCAAGGCACATGACAGGCAGAAAATCTCTACTCTCTGATTACAAGGAAGAAGCTGGTCCATCAGTGACCTTTGGTGGAAATGACAAAGGATACACTAAAGGTTATGGAATTATGTCCAACGGAGCCACATCTTTTTCTCGTGTCGCTTACGTTGAGGGACTAAAGCACAATCTCTTAAGCGTTAGTCAGTTATGTGACAAAGACTTCAAATTCTATTCTTGAAGAATAGATGTGCTGTCACTGACGGAAATGATAAGCTTGCCCTTACAGGCAAAAGAGTGGAAAATGTGTATGTCATAAATATGAATAGTTCTCACTCTGAGAACATGTGCTTTATCTCTAAAGCATCCACTGACATAAACTGGTTATGGCATAAAAGACTCTCTCATCTCAACTTTAAGACAATAAATGAATTGTCTCAAAAAGACTTAGTCAGAGACCTCCCAAAACATACATTTACAAAGGAATCTCTTTGTTCAGCGTGTGAGAAGGAAAAGCTGACAAAAGCCTCTTTCAGGTCAAAGCAAGTTTCTTCAGTGACCACTCCTCTTCAACTACTTCACATGGATCTATTCGGACTTGTCAATGTCCAATCTATCTCTGGGAAGAAATACACTTTAGTGATTGTTGATGAATACTCCAGATACACATGGGTGTTCTTCCTTCGATCCAAAAGTGATACCCCTGAAATGATAATCTCTTTTATCAAAAAGATGGAAGTTTTGAACAATCTAATTGTTCGTTCCATTAGAAGTGATCATGACACTGAATTCAAAAACAGTACTCTAGATACCTTCCTTGAAGAAAGAGGCATCTCCCACAACTTCTCCTCAGTAAGAACTCCTCAGCAAAATGGTGTTGCTGAAAGAAGAAATCGTACTATCATTGAAGCGGCTCGCTCAATGCTCAGTGAATCGCATCTTCCAACTCAGTTCTGGGCTGAAGCAGTTAATACAGCATGCTTCACTCAAAATCGATCCCTGATAGTTAAACGATTTAAGAAGACCTCCTATGAATTATTTCATGGAAGAAGACCTACTCTGAAATATTTCCACATTTTTGGATGTAGATGTTACATTCTGAATGACAGAGATCATTTAGGAAAATTTGATCCAAAAGCTGAAGATGGTATATTTCTTTGATACTCCTCTGTATCTAAATCCTTCAGAGTCTTCAACAAAAGAAGACAACATGTTGAAGAATCTATGCACGTTAACTTTGATGAATCTCGTCCCATTCATACTTCTTACTCTCATGATGATGATGAAGAGTTGAATGCCTGGATGAGATCTCATTATGGGGAACCTGAAACATACTTCAGCAATCAGACTCAAGCTGAAGCAAGTGATGATGAAATCCCTGTAAACTCAACAAGTAATAATCATCCATCTTCAGGGATGAATGTTACTCCTCTAAATCAAATACACATTGTGATTCCTCTCTTGGAAACTCCTCTGTGAACAACCAAACCACTTCTGAAAATCAGTCTCCTGAATTGATTCTAAATGAAGTACCTGTTGCTGAAACAAGTACTAATCCAGAATCTGAAGAACAGGTCGCTGAATCTATTGTTGATCTCTCTCCTCAACCTCCAGCTCAGCGATGGACTGCAAATCATCCAATAAATCAGATTATTGGTGATCCCACTGCAGGTATCAAAACACGTAGAGGTACAGGTAATATCTGTTTTTATGTTAACTTCATCTCTCTCTCTGAACCTAAGAAGATAGATCAAGCTATCTCTAATCCTAGCTGGGTTTCAGCTATGCAAGTTTGGAATCTTGTTCCTAGACCCTCAGGTAAAACTGTCATAGGAACCAAATGGGTTTTCAGAAATAAGCTAGATGAAAACGGGACTATAATTCGCAATAAGGCTAGACTTGTTGCTCAAGGTTATAGACAGGAAGAAGGAATTGACTATGATGAAACCTTTGCACCTGTTGCTCGCTTAGAAGCCATAAGACTCTTTTTAGCTTATGCTGCCCATAAATACTTCAAAACCATCCTGGTTATGTTTTTAAACTTGAAAAAGCTCTTTACGGGTTAAAACAAGCTCCTAGAGCTTGGTATGATACCCTTTCTAAATTTCTTCTTAAAGAAAAATTTGTTCGTGGAAAAATTGACCAAACTCTGTTTTTAAGAAAATACAAAGGTCATACTATTCTCGCTAAGATATATGTTGATGACATTATCTTTGGTTCCACAAGACCCAAACTTTGCACTCGTTTCGCTGCAAGAATGCAAAAACAATATAAAATGAGTATGATGGGTGAACTAACATATTTTCTAGGCTTGCAGATTAAGCAATCTGACAAAGGAATTTTTGTCTGTCAAAGCAAATATGTTAAAGACATGCTAAATAAATTCGATATGAATCAATGCTCAGCAATGAAGACTCCTACGGCGCCTCCTCTAACATTAAACAAGGATCCCAATGGAAAACCAGTAAATGTCACTGCCTATCGAGGAATGATTGGGTCCCTGTTGTATCTTACAGCGAGTAGACCAGACATTATGTACGCTACCTGTCTCTATGCTCGATATCAAGCTGAACCGAAGGAATCCCATTTAATCGCTGTAAAACGAATCTTCAGATATCTGAAAGGAACTCCAAATCTTGGTCTCTGGTATCCCAAAGGCTCAGGATTTGATCTTATTGGTTACTCTGACAGTGATTTTGCAGATTGTAAGATAGACAGAAAGAGCACCACTGGTGGGTGTCAGCTACTAGGTGGAAAGTTAATAAGTTGGACAAGTAAAAAGCAAAACTCAGTGTCCACTTCCACCGCTGAAGCTGAGTATGTAGCCGCTGGTAGTTGTTGTGCTCAAATCCTTTGGATGAGAAATCAACTAAGAGACTACAATCTCAAGCTCTCTAAGATTCCTATCTATTGTGATAGCACAAGTGCTATTGCAATTGCCAACAACCCTGTACTTCACTCTAAAACCAAGCACATTGAGATCCGATATCACTTTATCAGAGATCATGTCATGAATGGTGAAGTTGAGCTCCATTTTGTTCCTACTGAATATCAGCTCGCTGATCTTTTCACCAAGCCTCTTGATGAAACTAGATTTAATCTACTCATCAGTGAACTTGGTATGTTGAACGCTGAATAATTTATTAATCAGTGACCAACAAAGGATTACAAATAAAGCTTTCAAACTTTCCATTCTCTGAACTCTGATTCAGCGATATCTAGGCCATCTCCTCAGGTATTATCCTCTAATCTTTAAACACTCTTTGATATCTTCTCTCATCAAAGAATGTCTCTCTTAAAATTAAAACTCGTCACTGAAAATCATTTATTATTAGTGATGAAGATTTTTCTAAAATTATAAATGATAAACTTTCCTTATGGATAATTATCATTATAATCTTTTAAAAATAAAGAAAAAGACACGTCAGACCTTTTTCTGACACACGACGGACCGCGACGTTTCCATTCCAACTCCTTTCTTGGAACGTGCACCAGGTCATCATTTTCTTTTTCAAAAAGCTAAAACCGTCGTTTAGCACTCCTTTCTTTCTCTCTCCTCTTGCTATTTAAGAATACTATTTGCCTTACTTTGCTCCTTCCGCGTTCATAACTATTCTCAAGGCAAAAGAAATCCTTCGAATCTTCAAAGCTTTTCAAGAACACCAAGAACACGCTTGTGTGTGTTTTTCTCCTAAGAACTCAACTAAGGTTTGATCTAAACCTTATATTATGACTGGAAACATCTTGTTTCATCTTTTCTTCTCCTTAAAATTCTAAAAATAAAAATAAAGATAATCTGGATCAAAATTAAAGTTTTTCCTCTATAAAAACCATGTTCTAAGTTCTTTCCTTAGAACAGAAGATTTTTTTTACTTTAATCCATTTACCTTACTTTTTTTATTATTGTTTATAACAAACATTTTGATATTGTTCATCAAAATATTTGTTTTCTTTGATCTTAACTTTGGTATTCTTTATACCAAACTCTGGTTTATACATTAAAACCATGATTTACCTCTTTGGTGTTCCTATCTTTCCCACAGCAATGGCATCTGCAAGTAAGACTGCTGCAACCTCCTCTACTGCTGAAGACACTACTTTGATCGCTGCACCAACATGTCATTTCCCTTTGGAAAGAGCCGTCTTCAAGTCTTGCAACTACATCGCCCTGGTAGAGATCCCTACAGACCGCCCTCAATTCACTGAAGGTGCTACCTTCATCAAGGCATGCCCTCTGATGTATGCATTCGTCCACAACCCCGTGGGTGTCTCCTCTCATCTCCAAGCTCTCTGGTACACAGCACACTGTACCACGCTGACGACTGAAAAGGGCACTGTGCTCCCTGCCATTGGGTTCAAGATTCCAGATATTGGATTTTTCTCTTTCACCGCTGGATTCATCAGGAAGGCTCTTCGTCTCCCTCAACGAGCTAAGAATCAGCAATGGGGCGCTGAACCTACCAAAATGCAAATCGATGCATTTTTGGATACAATCGGCTACGCTTGGGAGAACCCCTCTCTGAAGACAGTGGGTTCAAAGCTCGAGAAGAAAAGACTGCCTGCTCGATGGCAGTATATCTTCACCCAGGTGATTCAATGCCTTGGATCGAAGATAGGCTCGCATGATCAAGCGAGCAAACACTTTCAAGACTTGGCATACTCTCTCTGCACAGGCCACAACCTCAACTACGCTGACTACATCTTCATCGACATGGTCAGTCGTATCAACGCCGCCATCAGACATCCCGTCATCCCCTACCCTCGCTTCTTTGCAACAATAATGGAAGTTGCCTTTGGGGAAGAATACCCAAAGGAAGGCGATCACTCCTTCTCTGTCGTAGGGAAGAAATCCCTGGACATTGAGGAACGTCCAGGTGATGCTCCTTTCACTCCTTACATGCTGCAAGTGATCGGAGCTCCTCTTCTAGTGTCCATCTCACTGTCCAACCCACACAGCAGCAGCGAGCAACCCAGACACTGCTGCTGTTGTTAAGAGGATGCAACCAACCTATGGTCATAAAAAGACCATCGCAACCAAAGAAAAGAAACCAAAGAAGCTGGTCTCTCAAAAGACCACGCTTTCTGATTTCGGTTCTACCAACACCAACTGCACCCACAACCACTTCAACGGTCTTTCCATCCGTTGTCGCTTCATCAGCACTACCTCCATCTTCAGGGACTCCGGTCACTGAGGGTGCAATAGCCAGCTCTGCTGAAGCTGGATCAGGTACTACTTCCACAACCTTCTTTTCTACTTCTATCTCTTCTTCTTTGGTCCTCACCTCAGCAAATGATTCAGCGATAGTCGTTCCTATCTCTGATAATGCTGAAATGCACGCAGTCCAAACCTCATTATTGTTTAGGCAATCTGAGTTTTGGAAGGCCAAATTTAAAGGACCTCAGAGTATCTCTCTCAGATACTCTAAGACACTGGTCAGTGATCCTCTAGACACTACCTTTGCAAAAGTAGTCCCTAAGAGTAATCCTCAAGATACTCTCAGGGAGTCAAATAAAAATTTTCATCCTTCTTCTAATCCAGACTCCTTTTTGGCATTTTTATCTATGTCATCATCAGGTGTCGCTTCCATTCCTTCTTCAGCGACAACAACAACCACCACCAGCGCTCCTCCCATCAGCAAGGAGAAGGGAAAATCTCCTCAGAGCCATCCCTCTGCTGCAAAGCTCAGGGAGATTAAGAAAGAGATGGCTGCTCCAAAGCTTCCTACAGTCACCGATCTGCCTCCCGTTGTCCTTCCATACCCCACATTCCCTGCAATTGACTATCTGGTCAAAGAATGTGCTCTCACAAGGGCTAGGGTGGACAATCTTCAGACTTCTGCGGAGCTGATCTTCAGACGGATCATTGGTACCCCCGCGATCAAGACGAATGTCAGCAACCTGATCTCTGACGTCTTTAATCTCAAGGAGGATAACCGGGTCCTCCATCAGACCCTGACAAGCTTGGAGAAGAAGGTCGATGCTCAAGCAACAGTCCTTGAGTCTATTCAAAAGACTCAGTCCGACATGATGCAGATGCTTACAAAGCTCTCTGAGGCAAGTTCCTCTTCTTACAACGTTGCTGATCGGACCGTGCTTCTAGGTAATGAGGAGAAGCTGAAGGACGTTCAGACTAACGTTCGCACTCTGATGGTGCATTGTCTGCCTCCTGATAACATTGAGGGGGAGAAATGTGCCAAAGAGTTCGCTGATGAGCTAATCTCTGAACACAATAAGATGTTCCCTGAAGAGAGAATCTCTCCTTACATTCAGAGGCCTGAAGGTGAGGCTGCTGATGAAGATGATGAAGAAGATGATGATGATGATGATGAAGAAGATGATGAAGAACCTATCCCTCACTATGGGGGGATGGATGATGATGAAGATGATGATGACATTGGAAGTGCACTAGAGCACTTCAGACTGTCAAGACCAGGAGTCACTCATCAAGAGCCCTTGGGGGACGGACCGCAACCTTCGAAGGAACAATCCGGTCCCTCAGGCAAAGGAAAGGAAGTGGTAAATCTGGATGCCACTATCCCTATATCTGAGGGGGAGACCACAACTAAGGTATCTCTTCCTCTTATCCCTTTCTCTGCACCTCTCCCTGAAACTCCCATAATCTCCTCTTCACCCACAAAAACTCCCTCTGACAATACTTTTTCCTCCTCTCCTTCACTCAGTGATCCCCGTCCCCCAAAGGACTCAACTTCAAGGAGGAAACCTTCCTCTGAAGAGCAGTTTATGTACATAATTGAAACTGACTCTGAAGAAGAAGAAGGCCTCATTCCCAGGCGTCGCGTTCAAAAGCCGATAATAAGCGAGCCTGAAGAAGAAGAAAGGCGAATAAAGTTCCTTAGGGAATTCGAATCAAGAAGAATAAGGGTGCCTGAAGATGAACCCATTGAAGCCGTACCAATAAGGATGGTAGATGAATTCTACTTTCTGTCAAGAGAAGAGAGAGAATAAGCTTTGGAAGCACAAAGAATCAGGGACGAGGAAATCAAGCAAACTGAGAATGATCTTGCCTTAGCAAGAAAGTTACTCAGAGAAGACTCTGCGAAAGGCAAAGCGGCTCAAGAACAATTGAAAAAGAGTGAAAGGGTCGCTGAAGCTCTCGTTCAGAGAGAACTAGCACAAGAGCACATAAACGTAGATCCAATTCTAGCTCAACAGAAGATCCTAAGTGCACTAACCTGCGAAGCCACTCGGCGAGAAAGATAAAGAGCTTGATTGGTGCAATCGATGTGGCCGAAATTTCGAAGATCTGAAGCCAAAATCATTCATGCAACTATCCAAGGGCGACACTCCAACAGAGGTGGTCCAAAGGTATATGTAAGATTGACAAGGACGAACAGGACAGAGAGAGAAGAAGCCAAATTCTTAAGAATTTATGGATACACTGAATGGCTAGAAATCAGAGACGCCACTCAGGGTTCTAAATCCAAATTCAAGGACATGGTGGACAGTGTGCTGAATCAGTTGCTGCAAAGAATGTCACAACGTGTGCAAGTTCCCCCTCTCCCTGAATCTTCCAAAAATAAAAGATCAAACGCTGAAGGAAGTTCAAGTGCCAGAAATGAGCATGAAACTAAGTTTGATTATCAAAGCATTCTTGGTCATCTTGAGCTCCCTGATATATCAATGCTTTGTACCTCTCTCCCTCAAGACTGAAGATATGCAGAAGACGAAATCATCTCACTACCTGAACCTGGTATGATATTCTTGGATAATGAAGGATTCTTAGGACTCTTCAGAAACCAAGAAATCCATAAGGCCCCATCCTCTCTCATAAAGATTATGCTTGGGCGCTGCTGGTCAGATACTCCTCTGATGAATCGACAAAAGACGCTTTATGAGAATGAATTACAAAGAAGAAATGAGAATATCTCTGACTAGTCATAGTTTTCTACTTCCTTTGTAATATTTCTTCAGTGTATAAGTACTTTACCTTTATAATTGTAATTTCATTTCGCTGTAATTCTTCATATTATAATTAATGAAATTCAAAGTACTTTACTCCATCTTAGTACTAAAAAGATCCCTGAAAACAGTAAAAGGGACAATGAACATAAGAGTTCTATTTTCGTTACACTATCTTTTACTCACTGATCTTTCACTCTGAAAAGTCAATCAGTGAATGTACTTTAAGCTTATCTACTTAAAAAATTGTGCTTTCATATCCTTATAAATGAACTCAATTCAGATAATAGACTAGCTGAAAAAGACTTTACAGAATAGCACTTAGAAAAATTTTCTTTAATATTTCCTAAGTCCTTTACTAGTCTCTTAAAGCAATTTTCCTATGTTGCTTAATCATAATCAAATAGGGGGAGATTGTTGATCATAACTCCTCCCAGTGATTTGAATATGATTCCTTTACTACACTTAGTGAAATTCCATAATTAAGCTTCTGTTCAAATTCAGCGATAGCACACGCTGATTGCTATCAGCGATCGCTGAAGATCAAGGAACTACGAGCTTATCATTGAAGACTTGAAGATCAGTTATCACATAAGAAGACCATTCAGCGACAGTCGAAGACTCTAGCTGAAGAAAGAGATAATCAGCTAAGTGAACTGAAGCGGTTCAGCGATAGCAGTGATTGTCTACTCAAAGTGTGAAGTCTTGTGAAGCCTCAGCGACACTGAAGATTCATCCTTGAAGATTCAGTATCAGCGATCAAATGAAGCTTCCTTTGCAAGATTAAAGATTGATCTTATCCTCGATGCACAAAAGTCAAACCTAGAACCATGTCAGAAAAGGACGTACGACTTGTCTCTTATGTCCCCCATCATATCTGATATGGTACTGTTCATATTCGGCCAAAAGCATGGTTATCTTATTAACAAGGACAAGCTTCCTATCCAAGCTTGACACGTGGCATATACCTTTTGTCTTGTCTCAAAGACAAACGGGTATAAATAAGTTGAAGATATCTTCTTCATCTCCATGCATGCTTTTGTCTAACTTATACCCTCTTAATTCTTTCTTTCATCTTCTTGTGCATCATACTTCGTGTTTCTTAGTTACAGTAGAATAGGTTTTTAACTTGTTCTAATTCCGCTTGTAACTGTAAATTTGTTTATCTTAATAAACTCATTTAAAAACTAAAAATCTGTGTGTTTGTATTCAACCCCCCCTTCTACAAACTGTTCTCTCTTGATTGAACTCTTGTAGACCCTTATTGGGACCAACAAAATGTAATATGTATTGATAGGATGAACAGTATTACAGAATATATCTTTACAGTGCTAATAGAAAACGTTAGTTCTAGCTATCTAACAACCTATCTATTTATACATAAAATAGAAAGACTAAAGTAACAGTACAATATATGACAGACAAGTTCAGAATAGGTTTTGAACTCCTTTAGATCTTCTTCAGAAGTGTCTTCAGAACTTCTTCAGAACCCAGTCTCTTTTGAAGCTATCTTTATATCTCTATCAATCTCCCCCTTATCTTCAAAAATTTAAATCATACTTCCAAAAATTCATAATTTCTCTAACATCTTTTAGAATCAAATTTCTATATTCAAGCAAGTATTCAGCAATTCTGATATTCTCTTTAGCAAGTTTCTTGTGCTTATCCCAATCTTCATTGCTTAGATTCTTTGGTCTTTTATTTTGCCTTTTTACCAAACGATCTCTGATAGCAATGAGAGTTCCATTGCAACAATTATGAAATTCTTCAAATCTCACAAATAAAAGTTCTTGGAAGCATTTGCAGACAAAGCCTGGAGGTTGAATTACTAAAGTACTTTTCTTCAGATTCTGAATGTCTGGTAGGCTTAGATTTGGTTTGCTCAAGTGTACTTGTTTCTTGTTCAGAACATATGCAACCTGAAAATCATTCTTTGCAGCCCATATAAACTCTCTATACAAGCCATCTCTGAGAATTGGAAATAATTTTCTGAACTTGGTGATTGAATCATAAAAGGGATAAAGGCTTCTGTAAACTCTGAGAAGATCTCTGAGGTAAACATTCTGAAAAGCAGCTTAAGAAAAGGTAGAAATCTCACCATTTTGCCGTTCAACAGTAAAGAATGCATATTTGTAATTCTGTCTTGTCTTTATATCACCATTAATCACTTTGATCACAGGACTATCTTTCCTTGCTTCATTGATTGGAATCCTTATCTTTCTGATGATATCTGAGTACCATATATAAGACTAAAGTAACAGTACAATATATGACAGACAAGTTCAGAATAGGTTTTGAACTCCTTTAGATCTTCTTCAGAAGTGTCTTCAGAACTTCTTCAGAACCCAGTCTCTTTTGAAGCTATCTTTATATCTCTATCAATCTCCCCCTTATCTTCAAAAATTTAAATCATACTTCCAAAAATTCATAATTTCTCTAACATCTTTTAGAATCAAATTTCTATATTCAAGCAAGTATTCAGCAATTCAGATATTCTCTTTAGCAAGTTTCTTGTGCTTCTCCCAATCTTAATTGCTTAGATTCTTTGGTCTTTTATTTTGCCTTTTTACCAAACGATCTCTGATAGCAATGAGAGTTCCATTGCAACAATTATGAAATTCTTCAAATCTCACAAATAAAAGTTCTTGGAAGCATTTGCAGACAAAGCCTGGAGGTTGAATTACTAAAGTACTTTTCTTCAGATTCTGAATGTCTGGTAGGCTTAGATTTGGTTTGCTCAAGTGTACTTGTTTCTTGTTCAGAACATATGCAACCTGAAAATCATTCTTTGCAGCCCATATAAACTCTCTATACAAGCCATCTCTGAGAATTGGAAATAATTTTCTGAACTTGGTGATTGAATCATAAAAGGGATAAAGGCTTCTGTAAACTCTGAGAAGATCTCTGAGGTAAACATTCTGAAAAGCAGCTTAAGAAAAGGTAGAAATCTCACCATTTTGCCGTTCAACAGTAAAGAATGCATATTTGTAATTCTGTCTTGTCTTTATATCACCATTAATCACTTTGATCACAGGACTATCTTTCCTTGCTTCATTGATTGGAATCCTTATCTTTCTGATGATATCTGAGTACCATTGTTTCCAACCAAAAGGCTTTTGAATCCAGCAATCTATATAGTTGAATTTTTGTTCATATTTCATGAACATTTCTGGATGGAAATATTCAAGGAACATGGTGAAAGCACTTTCTTCTATTCTTTGCACTTGTAGTTGTTCCTCTTCAGATATTTGCTCTTCAGGAACCAACTTTACAGAAATATTTTTAAAAACTTCTTCCTTTTCTTTTTCCTTTTCTTTTTGACCGACTTCTGAACTTTCAAGATTCAGAGTGTACTTCTGAATTTCTTCCACGTCTTGCCTCTTTGTATGGATCTTGAAGTCATAAGCATCACTTAGTAAATAATCTGCTCCTCTTATCTTGTTTACTTTCTTGTGACCAGCCAGATAACTTTTTCTTACAAACTCTCTAAAATTTATTCTTTCTTTGATCAGATAGATAATTTCTTCTTTGATATCAGATTCTTCAACAAAGTCTGTCATGTAGTTCAGAAGCCATTTGAGAGAGGATGTAGAATACTTTGGAATATCAGATGCAACAAATGTCTTAGAGATTCCTTCCAGAAGATACATGAAACCAATATCTGGATTAGCGAATAATCTTTTCAGACCAAATCTTTCAATATATACAGGTTCCAATAGATTCACTGTGTTAAGTCTGTATTCCAAAGCCAATTGAAAATCATGCTTAATGAGATTCCTTATATATATTCCCAAGATTCTTCTAATCTCTGAGACTAACTCAGATTCACCTAAGTTAACACAAAAAGACAAAATTGCCAACTTGTCTTGTAATCTTAACTTGTATACATCAAACTGAGTGAATTCACACAAAGTACCATCTCTTCTTTCTGCTCCAAATCTGAATATAGTTAACTCATTTTGAATTGATTTTGATATGCATCTGATCTTCTATATTAAAGTTGAATCATGAAAATTCTGAACACAATGATTCTGAATAAAGTTCTTCACTTGAACAATATGATCTTCAGACCATTCATCATTCAGAAAGTCTTCTAACTTTGCAAACTTCATACTTCTTTTGTACATGAAGCAGTAAGTATCTTCAGGAAATATCAGGCTGCTTTCTCCAGGAATAAACACATTTTCCTTTTCAAAAACTTGATCCATTACAGGTTCTTCAACTACTGGAAGATCTATTTTAGGAATGATAATACAAGGTCTGATCCTAACTTCAAATTTTCTTGAGAAAACAATTAGAATTTCATCAACAATTTCAACTCCTTCCATATGACCTAAATTAAATTCCAATTCAACTCTTTCATCTGGTTGTTCAAGAAAGTTTCTGAAGATAGAAAATCGGTTGTCCAAAAGTCTACACTCCAGACTTCTTGGATAGTTCAGAAAGACATGCACCCAACAGAATTGATTCAGAATATACTATAATCTTTCAGAAGCACTTCTGAACTCTTCACTCAGAAGTTGTTGAGGCTTCCAAATTACTAAAGCTTTTATTTCTTCTGAGCTTTCTCCCATATTTACACCAATCACATCCTCTTCAAACATGATCACATCAGAAAGATCACTTGGTTCTCCAATGACATCTTCAAAAGCAAGGTATTCCCTTAGCATTTCTTCATTAGAGTCTGGAATTATATCTGTGTTATCTGAGCCCAAGTTACCTTCAGAATCAAGAGATAACTTTTCTGTTTCATACCCTTCTTCTATCATTTCTTTAGAAGAATGATCATTTCTCTCTTGTGCCTCATGTTCTGCAGATAAAATATCTTCTATAGCTTTTGAGACTTTATTTGATTCTTCACCAACATTCTGAGTATCTTCAGAGGTCTTCTCAGAATTTTGAACTTGATCATCTACATTAGTTTCTGGTTCAGATACTCTCTGTCTTTTCTCTCCCTCTTGATTATCAGGATCCTGATCATCAAGACTCCTTTTAAAAGTATCTGATTGAGATCTGCATTCTAGAGCAGATAATCTTGTGCTTAACTCTGTCTGAGAACTCTGAATGGATGATAGGTGATTTAGAATCTGAGAAATATCATCTTTTGTTGCATAAACTGGTTGAGCAGAAGAAGAAGAAGTCTGAGAATCTTTCAGAGAAGAAATTGATGAAGCCACTTCAGAAAAAGCTGTCAGAAGTGCTTGTTTAAAAATATTCAGATCATTAGAAGATTGTAGTTGAAAATGATTCAGCCTGTTCACCATACTTTCCCCATGTTGATCCAACCTATCCTCCAACACCTTTTTGGTTGTATCCGTCAATTCCTTGATATCCTTCTGAATCTTTGAAAATTCAGAAGTACATAAATCTTTGAATAATGTGAATTCATAAGATGTGGGTAAGTTTCCAAGATCAACAGATGAACTTGTTTTCAGACCTTCAGAAGAAGGATGGCCTGTATAAGCCACAAAGGCATCATGAACCACATATGATTCTGTGAATGGGGCTTTTGTGATGTTCACCCCACCAGGTCTT
The DNA here is from genome assembly GCA_036898165.1 of Silybum marianum. NCBI lineage: Eukaryota > Viridiplantae > Streptophyta > Magnoliopsida > Asterales > Asteraceae > Silybum > Silybum marianum. Next base: position 31,667,305 of record CM072533.1, on the reverse strand, counting down.
CCAACTAATCCTTGATATCCAGAGATAGGAATATCTATAGTTGTTGATGCAATGTGACAAACACTTTGCTTAGGAACATCTAAAAGATGTGTGCTAGTGTGAATGGATGCCACATTAAGTGGTTCAGAAGGCTCAAAGTTGAGTGGACACTCAAACTCAATGTGCTCAAAACTATGAAGGGGGGACATATATCCGTCATTTTCAACAAAAGGAACCTCCAATTGGGGTCCTAATGGATTATAAGGTGCTTGCCCCATTTGTGTTGATGAAACACCCTTCTGTTGAGAGATGGGTGAGTGGCTGGGGGGGTTAACGAAGGTTGTCATGGGCTCACTGGCTTTTTCAATATTATCCACCAAAGAATGTGGAATAATAGTAGATGTGGGTGCCCGGCTGGTAACAGGTGGTTCACAGGTTTGTTTTTCTTTTACCTATGTTCTCCCCTCATCAATTTTTTGTCTTACCCTTCTACCCAGTCTCTCAGTTTCATTTTTCCTCTTCACTTGTTGAGGTTGTTCTCCCTCATGAACATCCTCCCCTCTCTTTCTAGTAATTCTAGACTTTCTTGCATGATCACCACTCTGGTTTGAATCAGGGGAAGGGACTACTGGTTGAGGTAATCCCATAGATTCTAAATGCTCACTCCTAATTCTAGTTGATGTACTTACAAGATCAAGTAAATGAGAAGGAAGTGGAAGTGCATTTGGAAATTGAAGTTTTGCATTTGGTGGTCTTAAACTGTCCATAGTAAAGATAGGAACATGTACCTCATGGGCTAGAACAGGAATTTTTTAGACAGCCTTCATTGCTCCTTTGATGAGTGTTTGAAAAAATCTCTGAAATGGTATGTAGTTGAATGTGGACTTCTTCAAAATTGCCGATTTGAGTTCATCAAAAATGAGACTAGCATAATCATAGTGTTTGTTGAAGGCAACTCCATGAAAGATAATCCTCCCATTTGCTGAAGCTTGATCCAAACTTGAGCTTTTTCCAGATAAGCAGGTATTCAGAATGGAAAATAAGCAATACCAAATTGGAGGTAAACATTTTCTTCTAAAAGAGCTCAAAGCACTAAGATTTTCAGAGTATCCCAAACTCATGAAATCTGATATCATTTCTGATGAAGATGGAATTGAATCATAGCAGGTTTTCCCAAGAACCTCATCTGGTTTTGACAAATAGTGAAGGCTCCTAATATCATCTACAGAGATGCATACCTTGTAAGCATGGACATAGGAGACAATTTAATCTTTAGATTCATCAACCTCAGCATAATACCATAATTGTTGAAGATAAGAAGCAGGAACAGAGAATTTCCTAGAAAGTAGAGTGCGCAGGGGATGTTTCTTCAGAATATTAATCAACATTACTTGATCATCAATGAAGTCTTTCGATTTGATGTTTAGAGCACAGTTATTTCTTTTGATTTCTATTCATTTCTCAGCAGGGACATAGAGTTTGGACATATCACTACTTTCATCACGAGTTTGGGATTCACTTTTAGCAACATTTGATCCAGAAACAACATCAATTGGTGTAACTTGTGTTTCCCCAATTTTAGGAGTTGTCGGGTTAGGGTTAGGGTTAAGGATAGGGTTTGAAGGTCCGGCTTGATGAGTTGCAGTTGTGGCTGTGTCCTGAAGCATTTGATCATCATTCAGTGGGATTTCCATTGTTCCAACCATTAATTTTTGAGGCACAATCTTGAATGAACCATCACTTGATGATCCATTGTTATCATTGAAACTCGAGGAAGCAGAAACCATGGCAATTGAAGTAGACATGATGTTGGAAGAACATGGATCGGTAATAGAAAGAAGATCAATAAACACAGAAAGATTTCTCAGAGAAAAGTTGCTAAAAAAATGAAGATGATGAAGAATCCATTTGATTTATATGACTGGATAATGGCTGAAGGACACGTGGCCAAAAAGTAAATGTGATTAGAGTAGTAATCATCATTTATTAGAATAAATGAACCGTTTAATGGTCGTGTTTAAGAGAGATCCAATGAAATTAAAACACGTGGCACACGCTTAAGTGAAATATCAACGGGAAGTTAAGTTCTGAGAACAAGTTCAAAAACTTCAGAAACAGTTCAGAACTTCTGAGAAGAAGTTCAAAAGTTTGAAAGAAAGACTTCAGATGAACTTCAGAACCTTTAAGTTTAGTTCAGAACTAAACATGGATTACTTTAGAACATTAAAAATCATTTAAAAATACAAACTTCTGAAAAATATAAATCATTTTGATAGTTCAGAAGTGGTTTGAACAATTGAAAAATTATTTTATCTAAGGAAGTTTGTTCATTCTTCTTAGATATGAAGTCTAAGACTTGAAATCAGTAATTAATTAGATCTGTTTAGAAGGAAAGAGTAGTTGAAAAATATGACATTAATATCACTCCCCCTTGAATCATTAGCAACTATGATTCTCCCCCTTAAAAAGTGCAATATTTTTCAAAGAAATAAGGGAATATTAAAGAGAATTTTTTTTTGAAAAGTATTGAAAGACAATCAAGCTAGATCAAGAAGGATTATATTGCTGAGTTTTAAAAAAAAATAACATTCTGAATATAGAACTTCAGAAAATTTCTAAAGAACAAATTATTCAGAATGTGAAATAAGAAACCTCAGAATATAACTTCTAAATTTTGATTGATGCTTAATACTTACATAGACATATTCATCATGCCCAATTTACTTACAAAGAAGTTAAAACGTTTTTCATCAAGAGCTTTGGTAAATAAATCAGCTAACTGATAATCTGTCTGAACAAAAAACATTTCAATATTACCTTTTTCCACATGATCTTTGATAAAATGGTATCTTAAATCAATGTGCTTGGTTTTTGAATGGTGAACAGGATTGGCAGTGATGGCTATGGCACTCTTTGAATCACAATACAAAGGAATCTTTTTGAAAGTGTAACCATAGTCTTTTAGTTGAATTTGCATCCAGATCACTTGTGAGCAACATATTGCAGCTGCTACATACTCAGCTTCTGCTGTAGAAGTAGAAACATAATTTTGTTTCTTTGAAGACCAGCTAACCAGTCTATCACCCAGAAACTTACATGATCCAGAAGTGCTTTTCCTGTCTAATTTGCAACCACCATGATCTGCATCTGTAAATGATGTTAGTTCAAAACTAGAATCCTTAGAATACCAAAGTCCCAATGAAGGAGAACCTTTTAGGTATCTAAGTATTCTTTTTGTAGCTAGAAGGTCTGATTCCTTAGGATTAGCTTGATATCTGGCACAAACACATGTAGCAAACATTATATCTGGTCTAGTAGCAGTTAAGTAAAGCAAAGATCCAATTATGCCTCTGTACTTTTGCTGATTAACAGATTTTCCATTCAGATCAGGTTCTAACTTAGTTGCAGTGGCCATTGGAGTTTGAATACTTGAACAATCTGTCATGTCAAACTTCTTAAGTAAATCTGAGACATACTTAGATTGATTAATGAATATGTCAGTGGGAAGTTGTTTAACTTGAAGACCAAGGAAAAATGTCAACTCTCCCATCATACTCATTTCAAATTCTGTTTGCATGATTTTCTCAAAATTTCTACAAAATTTTGGATTAGTAGAAGCAAATATGATATCATCTACATAGATTGTATCAAAATCATATCATCACCCTCCTTTTTCAGAAATAAAGTGGTATCAACAGTACCTCTTTTGAATTTAGAATTCAGAAGAAAAGTTGTAAGAGTGTCATACCATGCTCTTGGTGCTTGTTTAAGTCCATATAAGGCTTTGTCCAAAATATAAACATGATCTGGAAACTCTTTGCTTACAAAACCTTCTGGTTGTTCAACATACACTTATTCAAGTAAAATGCCATTCAGAAATGCACATTTAACATCCATTTGAAATACCTTCATGTTTTTGTGAGCAACATATGCAAGAAATATTCTTATAGCTTCTAATCTAGCAACATGGGCAAAGGTTTCATCATAATCAATTCATTCTTGTTGACGATAACCCTTAGCTACAAGTCTTGCCTTGTTTCTTACAACAATTCCATTTTCATCCTTTTTATTTCTGAACACCCATTTTGTGCCAATGACAGATTTACCTTTTGGCTTTGGTATCAATCTCCAGACCTTGTTTCTTTCAAATTGATTTAACTCATCCTGCATGGCTAAAATCCAGTCTGGATCTTGAAGTGCTTCATATGGCTTTTTGGGTTCCATGCTACTTAAGAAATTTACATACAGACACTCATTTGATGTTGCAGATCTTGTTTGAACACCTTTTGATGCATCTCCAATTATTTGATGTACTGGATGACTGGATGTCCATTTATTCACATTTGGCAATGGTTGAACAGATGAAACATTATTCAGAGAATCATAATCATCAATAATTGCTTGAGTTTCAGCATCATGATTGATAGCTGAATGTAAATCTGAAGACTCCCCCTCAAATGGAAAATTCTGAATTGGTTCAGAATTTTGATATACATGTTCAGAAATATCTTGAACCGGTTTAGAAACAACTTGAATTGGTTCAGAAAGAACTTGAACTAGTTCAGAAGTTGGAAGTTCTGAATTTGAGGTAGAGATTTGTGGTGCTGATGTACTTGAAATTTGTATTTCTGAAATGGCTTGATCATTTGTGTTTCTGAAAAGAGAAGAATTTTGATAATCTGCAGAAACATTTACAGAAATATCAAATAAGTCTTGACATAAATTTTCTAAATCTGTTTTAAGTAATGTTTGAGATTCAGAAGTAGAGTTTGTCTGATTATGTTCTGAGTCCAAACTTTCAGAAGTTAGTTTATGTGCGAGTTCTGAACTGTCTTGTTCAGAAGTCAATGTTGGCTCATGAAATATGACATTTGTAGTCTCAATGATCCTTTGAGTTCCTTTAATGAGTACTCTATAAGCTTTGGATCTTTGAGAATAGCCAACAAAAATACCAGCTACACCTTTTGGTGCAAATTTGTCAAGATGCTGAGTATCATTCTTTAGAAAACACCTGCAACCAAAGATTTTAAAATAATCAATAGAGGGTTTTCTTTGTTTTAACATTTGGTAAGGAGTTTTAAGAAATTTTCTGTTTAGAATTGTTCTGTTCTGAGTAAAACATGCAGTAACAATTGCTTCTGCCCAAAGAGAAAGAGGAAGTTCTGAATATGCAAGCATGGTTCTTGCAGCCTCTACCAAAGTTCTATTCTTTCTTTCAACTACCCCATTTTGTTGAGGAGTTCTTGCAGCGGAAAAATTATGTGAAATACCAACAGATTCCAAAAAATTCTGAAGTGTAGAATTGGTAAATTCTGTTCCATTGTCACTTCTGATCTTTTGAATTGGGAGTTGATAAAGAACTTGAATTTTCTTCAGAAAGGCTATTAGTCTTTCAGAAGTATCAGACTTGAGTCTCAGAAATTCAATCCATGTATATCGTGTATATTCATCTACTATGACAAGAATGTATTTCTTTCCCCCTATGGTTTGAGTTTTCATTGGTCCACATAAATCCATATGTAGCATTTCAAGTGGAGCTTTGCATGAAGATAGCATTTTCAGAGGATGAGAACTTCTTTTGATCTTCCCTAGTTCACATGCAGAACAAAGAGAGTTCTTTACAGATTGATGTTTGCCTAGTTCAGAAATGGCTTTGAAGTTCAGATGTGACATTCTTCTGTGCCAAAGCCAACTATCATTTCTCATTGTTGTAGACATATAACATACACCTTGTAGTTGACCTGTTGCAGTGAATGTTGCTGTGTAGATAACTCCATCTCTATAAGCAGTTAATTCATTTTTGTTTGTTGTACTCAGAACATGACAGTAATCTATGTCAAAATTAACCTTCCAGTATTTGTCACAGAATTGACTAATACTGAAAAGATTATGTCTTAGTCCCTCAACATAGAAAACTTTCATTACTTTTACATCTCCTTTAATGAAAGTGTCATATCCTCTTACATATCCCTTTTGCATCGTTTCCAAAGCTAACTGTTCTCCCATATCTTTCATGATAATCAGTTAGTAGTTCTTTGAAAGGTGTCATGTGTCTTGAACATCCAGAATCTAAGACCCACACATGACATATCTGCAAAAGAGATTATTGAGTTTTAGGTACCCATTTCAGAATGGGTTCTTTGAGATTAGTAATAAAATTTGAATTTCTGAACTTTTTTTTCAGAATTTTTAATTCAGAAGTTTGTTCAGATTTTTTTTATTTGTCTTTGAATTGAATTTGTTAATATAGCTGAACATTTCTGAACAGATTTCATCAAAATTTTCTTGTTTGTTTTGGAGTTAAGATTAAAATTATGATGACCACAAGTAATACAGTGAATATGATTCTTTAAAAAATTTACAAAAGCAGTAGACATATAAGAATCAATAACATTTGATTTTTCAACAGAAATTCTTTTATTCACTATTTTTGATTTAGGTACATCATTCTTTTTTGAAAATGAAAAACTATCTAATTTGTCATTTTTTGGCAGTCTTTCATCTTTCTTTCTCCATACTAAAGTGGATAGCTCTGTAAAAGATAAGAAATGAGGATTAGTATAAGAAATTCTTTTGTTTTCTTTAGGTTTATCCTCAGAATTTGAGTTAACTTTCTTAACTTCAGAGAGAGAATTTGAAGATTGTCCTTGTTCAAAATTTTTAACTCTGGTGTTAAAATCAGAAGATGTTACTGATGTTGGTGTAGTAAGCAATGAATTATTTGTATTAGCAGGAGAAACTGAATTCTGATTTTCTGGTTTTAAAAATACAGGACCAAACATTTCTGTAGATATCTTTGAAACTTCAGATTTTAATTTTTCTCCTTCAGTCATACATGATTGAGACTTATAAACCAAATAGCCATTTTTATCAATGACTTGCACCATATGATTATCATCATCTTCTGAATCAAAAGCATTTATTAGATCTGAAAATTTATTTTGAGTCATACTTGTTGCAAAAATATTTGAATTCTTTATTGTTGTAGACTCATTATCAGAATTATCAAAAAATATATTAGAATTCTCATCAACATCTTCTAAAGTTTCAATATCTGAGAATTCATCATATTTTTCTTCATGTTCTGATTTATTATCAGAAGTATCTTCTGAAATGACTTCAGAATTGAATTCAGAAGTTATTACAGAAGTAACTTCAGAAACAATTTCAGACTTAACAATTACTTCTGATTTTTCTTCAGAAATAATATTTGATTCAGAAGATTTACAAATATTTGAAATTATATTCATTTCTTCTGTTTCAGAGATTATTTCTGGTTCACCAGTTTTAAGAGGTGTTTCTTCTGAAAACAAAGTCTCTGATTTTACAAAAGGAATTCTTTCAGGCAAAGAATAGTTTACAGGTTTGGAAATGACACCTGTATTTGATTCATTGAAAATTTTCATTTTAGAATAATCATACAAGTTTGCAGGTGCCTTTTTTAATATTTGACTGTCATTATACCCTAAACCTGCTTTTATATTGTAAAATTTTGAGTTCTGAGCCTGACTAGTTAAAATATTCAGAGTTTGTTCAGTTTGTCCTCTTTTAAAATTTAAATCTTCTAATTCTTTAATCTTTTTATAAAGATCAAGTCTCTCTTGATTCAGAAAATTCATCTTAACATTTAGAATTTCCTTTTCAGATTTTTCATTAATAACTTCTTTTTGTAAATTATCCATTTTTTTTTAAAACTATTTTTTCTTCAGAAACTTTTTCAGGAATCTGTTCAGCTGCTTGACAATTTTCTTTATATATTTGACTTTCCGCTCTGAATTGATTGACCAAAATTCTTTCACCATTAATTCTGTTTCTGAGTGTTTCACATTCAGAAAACATGTTTTGAAATTGATTTGTCATTTCTGAATCTTTAGTATTAATTTTAGAATTATGTTCAGAAGAGAGATTTATTTCAGTATTTAATTCAGAAGATGAAGAAGATACCTCAGTGTCTTGTTTGTCCTTTTCTGGATCCATTTGACACATGTAGCAATTAGTTGCATAGTGAGCAACTTCTTCATCATCATCTCCATCACTCCAGTTTAACCAGTCCTCTTCATACTTGGTCACTAGAGCAGGATTAAGCTCCTTTTTCTTGGCTAACAGATGCTTCTTCTCATAATAGCCTGAATTCTTGACTTTTGGCATCTTGCATTGTCTTGCATAATGTCCAGGCTTTCCACAGTTGAAGCACCTTGCTGATTCAGATGTTTCAGATTGACCAGCCTCTTGACCTTTCTTAGGTCCAACGTCAGATCTAGGTTTATTCTGATATTTTTGATTGTATCTTTGTTTGAATTGCCTTGTCATGAAAGCAATATTATCAGAAATCCTTTTAAACTCCTCATCTGATTCATCCCCATCACAAACAGTTGTCTCTGGGATTTCACAAACTTTCTTGGCAGCAATGGTCAAAGAATTATTGTAGTTCTTGCTTAGAAGGGCAACTGTTTCATGTGCCTTCTTTTGTTCATGTTGCCTAACTTTGATTTTGTCTTCTTGTTGGAACAAGATACCATAAACATCATGAACAGTTTTTCTGGATAAGTTCCTTGTTACCATATTATCTGAAAAACTTGACCATTCATTTCCCAGATTGTTCAGAAATTTGTTATTTATCTCAGAATTTGATTTCTGAACACCATTTCTTCTTAGATCATTCAGAACGTTATTGAATCTATGATATGTATCAGTGATAGATTCATTTTCTTTGTATCTGAAATTTTCATATGTTCCTACACAGATATTTAATCTCTGTGCTTGAGCCTTTGTGCTTCCTTGCATCTGAGCTTCTACTTCATCCCACATGGCTTTTGCTGAAGTTAAACTATCAACCCTATTGAATATCTCATTAGGAATTGCCATGGTGAGTAGAGTCAATGCTCTTCTATCAACTTTCATTTGAGCCTTTTTAGCTGGATTGTACATTCCAGGACTCTTCTTGATTCTTGATGCAGGGATTTCAAGGGTGGATTCAGTTCTGCGAACAGCTGGAATCTCAACAAATAGCTCTAGTGGGCCATTTGTGATTGATTGCATTAAGGCTTCATCTATGTTATCCAAGAATTGAATCATCCTGATTCTCCATTGATGATATTCTCCCAAGAAGAGAGTTGGTGATTTCGTTTCAGATCCGATTGAGACTATTTCTTTAGACATCTTTGATTGTTAGAAGATCGAGAATTCACCTGAGTTAAATTTGAATTTTGTAGATCAAAAACACCAAGAACTGTCAGATCTGAGAAGTTCTTTCACAAATCTTCAAGAACAGATGAATTGGCTCTGATACCAATTGTTAGGACCCAAACAATCAAGATATCAATTTATGGAAAGATTATAGACAAGAATATGATAGCCAAATGTAATATGTACTGATAGGATGAACAATATTACAGAATATGTCTTACAGTGCTAATAGAAAACGTTAGTTCTAACTATCTAGCAACCTATCTATTTATACATAAAATAGAAAGACTAAAGTAACAGTACAATATGTGACAGACAAGTTCAGAACAGGTTCTGAACTCCTTTAGATCTTCTTCAGAAGTGTCTTCAGAACTTATTCAGAACTTCTTTAGAACTTCTTCAGAACCCAGTCTCTTTTGAAGCTATCTTTATATCTCTATCACATGTCAGTAATCCAACAGCTCCTTCAGTTCCATGGAATTCCTTCGGGTTGCAGGTCCTAAAAGCTTTGTATATGCATTCCCTATCTCCACTTGCTCCAGATCCGCAGTTGTTTCCCGAATTAGCATTTAGACCCACTGCCACTTGACTAACGATGTTCGGAAGTGCCGCGAGGAGTTGCTCAGGCACAAGTCACGCGATCTCGGAGTTTTCTCTCCTCGAAGGCATTACCTTTAGGCATAGGTTCATATTGAGGTTGGGTCATATTAGTATTATTATTTTTGTGCTAAGTCTACTTAACTAAGTTATGAATATAAAACACTTGATTCGTCAAATCATAGGTTTAGAATCACATAACTTCAATATCCAGCAAAAATAATTCCCAAAAGACATCAAGTGTCTTAGAGTTCTAAATTGTGAGCTACATGCCACCAAAATAAGTTTCCTAGTTTAACCAACAAAGTAGTCAAAAAGTTCTCTCCTAGGTTGAGTAGTCGCATAGCCTGAGGAGTCAGTAGAGTACTTAAAAGGAGCGGATGAGTGAGACATAGTGAACTGCGATAGTAACAAACTTAATTACTAAATGTACTTTAGTAAATAACAATTTATAAAATGCTTATGCAAACTCACACTTATGACCATGTTTTTCATTTGGGCAAGAAGTTCCCAATATAATTGTTCCATGTCTCCCTTATACATATTAAATTAGATATAGGTGATCAGACTTTGCCTAATTATAATATGCTAAGTCGACACTTATTCCAATTATACCAGTAGTAAGCTTTTAAAATTACAGTTAGTGTAGAAAAATAGTTTTCGAAAACTTTTGGTTATAGTATTTGGTTTTATAGAAAAATCGGTGTTCTCTATAACCTATGGCTCTGATACCAAGTTTGTCACACCTCGCTAAAGCGAAAACACATTTCAAGATTTCGTAGCAACAGAGCGATAACAACACCAATTGTCCAATCAAATACATAACAAAATAAAACTGAACATTACATCATACATGTTCAAGTTTTAACAAAATAAAAGAAATAAGATATTCTACAAAACGATTTCAAATTTAACGTGGTTGATGTTGATGCGCCCCAAACACACGCATTTTTAGTTACCCTTTCTTACCCCTGAAAAGAATGAATAAAACAAGGTCAACTACAAAGAGTTGGTGAGTTCACAGGTTTTCAATATTGTAAACATCTTTTGCATAAATGAATATTGAGCAAAATAACCTTTATGGCACTAGGTAAATCTTTACATCTTAAAACGTTCAAGGCATTTTTGTACCCTAATTAATAGTAGTAATGAGCCACCACTAAACCTTCGACCAACCAAAAAAATATATTTTTATTTCTACCTCAGCGGCGGACCTAAAGTCCACATGTGTAGAACCTTCCTTTTTTTAGTTCTACCTCAGCGGTGGACCTAAACTCCACATGTGTAGAACCTTCCTATTTTTTGTTCAACTTTAGCGGTGGACCTAAAGTCCACATGTGTAGAACCTTCTTTTGTTTAGTTCTACCTCAGCGGTGGACCTATAGTACACATGTGTAGAACCTTCCATTTATGCATAGTGCACTCCTACCTGTAGTTCTTGGGTGGATTGCTATCCGCACCCCTACTTGTCGGTTTTTAGGTGGGATTGTCGGTCCAATAGCGCTATCTACATATACCCTCGGCTCCTCACATGAGTTAATAGTAGTGTACAAACTTTTATGGAACATTTTACTCAATACAATCTATTAGTGTACATGCCTTAATGCCAAAACAACAATTTTCATAATATTCACATTCGTTAATGCAAATAGCTCAAATATTTCATTTAATCATGCTTTTTACCCCAAAACATATAAAATATTTTAAAAATGGGGCTGTGAATACTCACCTTTTGCAAAAGCTCCGTTTAAAGCATGATTCGTCCGCTAGCCGACCTAACGCTTCCCTATCAAAGTAAAATACCCAAAACGGTCACTTATGCGTCTAACGATTACTATGAGAGTGCTTATAAGTCCTAATATGTCCAACTTGGTCTACTACTGTCCCGTTATACATAATGCACATATGCTCTTTAAAGAAATAATTTATACCGAAAATGTAACATTATAGTCTTTCAAGTGATTAAAATTTATGAAATCAAGCAGTTTCAGAATTTTACTTTCTGATAGAAACTATAAGTCTTAAAAATGATCAAATTAATGTAACATCCAAAATGATAAAATTTTCCATCTTTTTATATGTGATTCATTACTGAGTTAAGGTCATTGTAACCAAATGTCATGCATTTTAGACATATAAAAAGGGTTCAAATAATTTATATCAAACAGTGTGTCACAGCAAGCGTGGCAGATTACACACTGTTAGTAAAACAATCATTTGAGGAGTTCTACTTATTCTTTTTTAGAACTTCTAGTAGGATTATAAACATAACACATAAAGGAAACTTTTAAGATTAGAATCATTCATTTTCAGTAAGTTATGAGGAAGATGGCATCACAAAGTTGCATGCACACATCTGTCCTTAGTTGACAGATTGCACATTTAACTTTAATAAATTGATTAATGCCTCAAAACTTTATATTTTTGAATGAAGCCAGATTCAAATGAACCCTAACTCATAAAAGAAAACACCAGAAGAATACTTATGCATTATGGACAAATATTCAAAGAGATATTAGCATGCAAAGTAGGATTTACCTACTGGTGGTTTCACAGATTGCACACCTAAAATATTTTAGGTGTTTGGAGGGTCATTTGAAACAGATATGGTCATTTGAACATGCATGCACAAATCTGTCATTGGTTGACAGTTTGCACACTCATTTTGTTTTAATTAGTTGGAACCTCAAATCACCATATTTGTTAATAAAATCAGTGGCATTTGAAATATAACACATTAAATAAAATTCCAAAAGAATAATCAAGTATTGGATGATTATTCAGAAAGTTATGGTCGTTCAAAGTTCGGTTTGCCTAGTGTTGAACTTCCAGATGCACATGCATCTTATTATGAACATTTGGGGGGGTCAAAACTCAATGTTTTTGAGTGAGACCACTTGGATTAGAACCCCAACTCACTAAATAAACTTGTAGAAAGAAGATTCATGATATTTGAACATACTATTTGCAAGAAATGGACGATTTATGCACATGCATAAAATCTGTCAACACTAAAATTCACCAATTTCATGAATAAAACTCACATGCCATAGGTTTTTGCTTTGATTTCTTAACTTCTATTTGTTTGGGTCATGAATTATCACTCTTATGAAGATATTTTACACATCTTTGGTGTATAATCTACCCTTGGAACTAAGAATTTCCAAAAATTCAAAAGAAGGTGATGAAAATGCTAGAAAAGTGGGGTTTTCCCCAAAAATTTGCAAGACAAAGATTAAATAAAGATTGTACCTTGTTTGGATGATGAAAAAGATGTAATGTTACACTTTAGAAAGTATGAACCACAAAATGATGAATATGACGTGGCACATACATCAAGGATGTCTACCTGTTGCAACCGACTAGTTTGTTACACGCTCCCATCACTCGCACGTATCAGTTTGTAATAGGTTAAGATGTTGACTTTTACTTTATTCTATTTGTATAAATAGATCTTTTCTCTATTGTAAAAGTTGTCGATTGAAATTGTGATATTGAAGAACTTACTGTGCGTCATTCCCTGTATCTGTAATCACGATTCAGGTTATAATACATTGTTAATCTGTTCTTCAATATTTGATCGAATCTTATTACTGTTGATTAATCGATATAAATTGCTTCCGCTTATACTCTGTTTATAAATCAATCTACTAATCTGTGAAGAAGAGAATCTGGAACCAACAATTGGTATTAGAGCCTGATAATGAATCTATTGATTATTAGATCTCAATTTGGAAAATCTCTCTTCATTCATTCAGTAATCTCTTGTTCTAGATTTCAATTCAGATCTGTTACTACATACTTCTCGATCTTAAAAATGGCAAATTCAAATTTGAATGCTGTTTACACCTCTTGTTCTCTGACCAAACCGCCAACTCTTATTCGTGGTGAATATCCAAAATGGAATATTCGAATGATAAATTTCTATGAAGGATTGGACATTTATCTTTATCCAATTGTTCAAAATGGTCCCTTCATACCAATGACTACAGTTCCAAGAGTTCCTGCTACTACCAATACTGCTGAAATACCTGCACGTAAAGTTCCAAAGCTAAGGGAAAATTGGAATGATGAGGAAAAGGCCATAGTCGAGCTTGCTAAAAAGGCAAAAACGCTTCTTATCATGGCTATTCCAAATGAGATTTTTGAATCTCTGGATTCCTGTGATACTGCTAAGGAATTATGGGATCAGTTAGAGAATCTTCTGGAGGGTGGTGCTAAAATGAAGAAAAATCGAAGGGCTCAAGCACTGAATGAATACAACAGCATCCAGGCAAATTCAAATGAATCTCTAGAACAGACTTTTCATAGATTTAATAATCTGATTAATCTATGTAAACGATGTGATATTGTTCGATCAAAAGAAGACAATAATGTCTTATTCTTGAAGAGGTTAAATCCAGAATGGTCAAATCTATCCATGTCACTACAAGCTAATCAAGATCTTGAGCAATGGTCTCTACACGATGTATTTGGAACTCTTCAAGCTCATGAAAAGGAGGTTGTTCAAAAGAACACAACCATAGGTGGACCTCTGGCCTTGATTTCTGAAGCAAAGGGAGCTACCAGAAGAAAAAGTGAAGATAGAAGAGTGAAGAACAAGGCATTCATGTTAGAAACTGTTCCAGAAGAAGATTCTGACTCTGATGATGACATTAAGGCATTTGCTGATTCCTTGGCTCTTATTACCAAACAGTTTACAAACCGTTTTGGAAATAGAGCATTTCAAGGAAACAGAAGGTCTGATCGCTCCAACTATTCTTCTAAACAAGAGGTTCAGAGATCTGAGAAGACTGAGGCAGAAAAGAAGGAAGAGGAAATGAAGAAAAAGAAAGATGTATGTTACAGATGTGGCAAACCGGGTCATTACTCGAAGGATTGCAGAGGGGCTCTGGAGAAAGACAAAACATATTACAAAAATAAAACAAGTATAATGCTACTGAAAGAGCCCACTATGCTAAGAAAGAAAACTGGATTGGAGATGAATCCAGCAGTGATGAGGCCATGTTCTGTGGAATGGCAAGTACAAATGAATCAGAAGAACAGCCTTCTGAATCACCGGTTAGTAATCTTTCTGAATCTCCTGAACTTGAGAATACAATTGTGCTTTTATCAAACAATTTTGAAGAACTTAAGCAAATGCTAACAATTGAAAAGAAGTTACGAAAAAATATTGAGAAAACTCTTTCCACAACACAAAGGGAAAGAGATATTTCCAAAAGAGAGATGGATATCTTAACAGAAGAAAAACTGGAACTTGACATAGAAAAAGAAAAAAATTCTAAAACCTTGAAAGACACAGAAGTTTTGGTAAAAAAAAGAGCAACTGAGTTATAAGAAACTTCTGGAAGAAAAGGATAACGAAATTCAAGTTAAGGAAAGTGACAGATTAAATTCTGTAGCACTTAAAAATTATTTTCAAAAAGAAAGAGAATTTCTGTACATTGAACTTCAAAACAAAACGCACCAGATTAAAACATATCTGGATGCTCAGAAAGTTCATGAGAAAATTAGCACACAAGTAGGAAGATCTGGAATCGGCTTTGAAGATTTATATCCCTATACGTGTGAAAAGAAGTCTGGTTTAAACTCTGTCTTTTGTATAGGACAACAACAGAAGCCTGTGTTTCCAAACATTTTTGAACAATCATGTTTTAAAAGATCTAAAACTGAAAATGGTCATCATCAACGGAAACTCAAGTTTAAAAACGTTAAATATTCTTCTGAAAAGACCAATATTAATCTGAATCAAATTCAGAAGAAGGATGATATTTTTAAGTTTGGTTCAAGTGTTGTTACAAAATTGAATCCAGAGGCCGATGCGTTTATTCCTATTCAAGCAGAGGAGGAATTAAGACTAAGTTTTGAAAAAGATCTTCTCTTGACTCTGGATAATTGTTTTAAACTTGAGAATGACAAACAAAAGTTAGAGAATAATCCAGAGATATTTCCTTGTTCATTTGTTGATTTAAATCTTTCTGAAACTCGAGAGGATTTAGAAGAAATCACATATCCATGGGAGAATAATGATCAAAGTGAGGATTTCTTTGACAATTCTGACACATATCTCTCTCATTTTGAACAATCTTCCAATCATGCTAAAACTCTAGATATCATAAAAAACAAAGACGCTCCTTTTCTCTTTACAAATGAATCTCTGGAGATAAGAGCTTCTGAAATTGATGCTAAAAACAAGTCAAGTGACATTCCGATTTTCTCTGTTCCCTCTAAACAACGAAACCTGTTTTTGTACATCCATATTTTATAGGAATGTGTCTGAAAGCTAAATCTTGTCTTGATCTTGAAAAGGAAGAAAAACTTAAAAAGAAAATTCCTATCCAACTACCTAACTCTTATCCTCCAAAACATTCTTACGTTCAAAAAGATAAATGGAAATCTAATCTATCTGTTCCTGTTTCAGTAAATTCGAAAGCTATCGAGAAGATAAATCCAAGGAAATCCGCTGAAGAATACTTCAGATTCTAAACATACGTCTAGTCTAGATAGGAAGTTCTTTAGAATACATCAACAAAAATAAAACAAAGCAAAATAGAAAAACAAAAAATCCAAAGAATACATCTTTACCTTCTGTCAAATCAAATCAAAAGCAACAGGCTGATAAGCCAAAAACTAACGTTAAAGGACCCATAATGGTATGGGTACCTAAGAAACTCTGATCTTGATTGCAGGAACAGTGTGTGCATATCTGGTATCTTGACTCTGGATGCTCGAGGCACATGACTGGTTCACGAAACTTACTCTCCCAATTTAAAGACAAAAGTGGTGGAGCTGTAACGTTTGGTGATAATGGTAAGGGTCAAATTAAGGGCTATGGTACTTTACAGGAAGGTAATATTACCTTATCTAAAGTCGCTCATGTTTCTGGTTTGAAACATAACCTCTTAAGTGTAAGTCAACTATGTGATTCTAAGATACTTGTCGTCTTTGATGAAAAACATTGTTACTTATTTTCTAAGGCAGGTGAGGAACTTTGGAGAGCAGACAGAAAAGGTAATCAACATATGATGAATTTTACCTCCAAGGATGGTAAGGAAACCTTATGTCTTATTTCCAAAAAGAGTGAAGTTGCATGGCTCTGGCATCATAAAATGTCTCACTTAAACTTTGATAATCTTTAGATGCTTGTAAAACATAATTTGGTATCTGGACTTCCAGAAGTTCATTTTCAAAAAGATCACCTCTGTCCTGCATGTGAAATGGGAAAGATCAAACGAGCATCTCATAAAACCAAAAGTGATCACTCTTGCATAAGACCTCTGCAATTGTTACACGTCGATCTCTGTGGTCCAATTGCAATTCAGAGTCTTTCTGGTAAAAAGTATATTCTGGTACTTATTGTTGAATTTTCCAGGTATACTTGGCTTGCTTTTGTTCGACAAAAGTTAGAAGTTCCTATTGTCCTTCAAAATATGATGACCAGAATCCAAGTTCTTTTACACCAAAGATTCAACAGCTGAGAAGCGATAATGGTACTGAATTCAAGAATGCCAAACTTGAAGCATACTTTGTTGCCAATGGAATTTCTCAGAACTTCTCTGCTGTACGTACTCCCCAACAGAATGGTGTCGTTGAACGTCGCAACAGAACCTTGGTCGAAGCAGCCAGAACAATGCTAGCAACTTCTGGACTCCCAATTCACTTCTGGGCTGAAGTTGTAGCAACAGCTTGTTTCACTCAAAATCGTTCCATAATTGTCAAGAGGCATCTCAAAACCTCTTATGAGCTTATTAACAAACGAAAACCATCTGTCAAATTCTTTCATATTTTTGGCTGCAGGTGTTTTATCTTAAATGACAGAGACAAACTTGGCAAGTTTGATCCAAAATTAGATGAAGCAAAATTCTTAGGCTATTCTTTAGATTCCAGAGCCTTCCGTGTTTTTAATCTAAGAACTAAAACAGTAATGGAGAGCATTAATGTTGATTTTGACGATCAAACTCAACTGACTTCTGAATATTCTTCTTCTGAACTCAAACTTAATACTGTTACTTCTGATTTTCTTTAAGGATCCAGAGAATCCGAGATTGATGCCTATTTTCAAGACTTTCTGGGCGAAGAAGTAGTGTCAGAACCTGTAGGAACTACCTCTTCTTTCAGCATACCTGAAGTTCTTCATGCCTCTGGCATAACTTTCTCTGGTCCTACCTCTTCTGAACCTAGCTCTTCAGATCCTTCTGTTCCTGTTACATCTGATTGTCCAGAAGCTTCCTCTGTTCCATCATCTGAGGGGGAGACTTTAGCATCAAGAGGTTCAGAATCAATATTTCCGGATAAAGTTATCTCATCTTCTGACACCGAAGTTCAAGGTCAACCAATATCACAAACAAGGATGACGAAATGGACTAAATCCCATACTCCAGATCTCATAATTGGTGATCCTTCTGAGGGTGTCAAAACACGATCCGCCACAACAAATGAAGCTTTCTATGTTAACTTTCTAAGCTTAATTGAACCAAAGAAAGTTCATGAAGCCTTAGCCGAACCTAGTTGGGTAGAAGCAATGCAGGAAGAATTACTTCAATTTGAGCGTAACAAAGTTTGGAACTTAGTACCATTACCAAAAGGTAAAGTTGCCATTGGTACTAAGTGGGTTTTCAGAAATAAAAAGGATGAGGACGGTATTGTGATCAGAAACAAGGCTCGTCTGATGGCAAAAGGATATTGTCAAGAAGAAGGTATTGATTATGATGAAACCTTTGCTCCTGTTGCAAGACTGGAGGCGATAAGACTTTTTCTGGCATTCTCTGCTTACAAGAACTTTAAGGTCTATCAAATGGACGTTAAATGTGCATTTCTAAATGGAAATCTTAAAGAGGAAGTGTATGTTGAACAACTAGCTGGCTTTAAAGATTCAAGACATCCAGAATATGTTTTTCTTCTTGACAAAGCACTGTACGGGTTAAAGAAAGCACCCAGAGCCTGGTATGAACGTTTATCCAAATTTCTGATCAGCAAAGGATATGAGAAAGGTAAAATTGATACCACACTTTTCATCAAAAGAGGAAAAGGTATGTTAACTATTGTTCAAATTTATGTGGACGACATAATTTTTGGCTCTACTCATCAAACAGAAGTTGATTTGTTTTCTAAGTTGATGGAAACTGAATTTGAAATGAGTATGATGGGAGAGTTAACTTTCTTTCTTGGACTTCAGGTTAAACAAAGTACCTCTGGTATTTTTATTAATCAAGCAAAATATGTCCCTGACATGTTAAAGAAATTTCATTTTCAGAACTCATTAACTATGAAAACACCTATTTCTCTTAGTATGAAACTAGGTCCTGATCCCTCTGGAAAACCTGTAGATATCACGAGTTACAGAGGTATGATAGGTTCTCTTCTATATTTGACAGCAAGTAGGCCTGATATTATGTTTGCCACTTGTCTTTGTGCTCGTTATCAAGCTAATCCTGAAGAATCTCATTTGGCTGCTGTCAAAAGAATTTTTAGATACTTAAAGGGAATTCCATCATTGGGTCTCTGGTATCCAAAAAATTCTGGGTTTGATTTAATGGCATACACAGATTCTGATCATGCAGGTTGTAAGTTGGACAGAAAAAGCACCTCTGGTAGCTGTCAACTTCTGGGTAATCGTCTCATCAGCTGGACTTCCAAGAAACAAAATTGTGTTTCAACATCTACTGCAGAAGCTGAGTATGTTGCTGCTGCTAGCTGTTGTTCCCAAGTCATTTGGATGAAAACCCAACTCAGAGACTACAGTCTAATCTATGATAAGATTCCCATTCTCTGTGATTCTGAAAGTGCAATTGCCATTACAGAAAACCCAGTTCAGCACTCAAAAACAAAGCATATTGATGTTAGGTATCACTTTATCAAAGATCATGTAGAAAAAGGTACAATAGAAATGTATTTTGTTTCTACTGATTACCAACTGGCTGACATTTTTACAAAAGCTCTGGATGAGAAGCGTTTTAATTTTTTAATCAGCAAGTTGGGAATGCTAAACTTGTAATTCTCTTAGAAGTTATCAGAGATCTCTGATCGTCTTCTGAACTTCATCCAGAAGCACTCAGAGACCTCTGATCGCTTCTGGTTTAGGTTATTTTGTTGCGTTTTATTCCTTTCCATCCAAGTTTTATCAGAAAGGCGCCAATCCCAGAAGCAAAGAGGGAACCTATCATTCAAGGGGGAGCTTATCATTTAAGGGGGAGCTTATCAATCAAGGGGGAGCATATTATGCAAAGGAAAATATATCATTCAGAGGGGAGTTTCTTAAGCTGTTCAAAGACTAACACTAGGTTGGCTGTCTTATGAATTGTTTTCATCCACCTAAGTTTCTTCTGAATCTTCTTATTCTGTGTTTCTCTTGCCGTCAATGTCTCTCAGAATCCCTATGATTCATTTCAAACTTATACTAGATGATGATTCATAATTGACATGTTTTTTTTTCAATTTTTTTTATGAATCAAAATATTCCAAAAATTTTATTGAATATCTAATTTTTTCTTAACTCTTGCCGTCAAGGTTATTTAAAATTTCTATATTCAATTTTAAATTTTTCTTACTATTTTTTTCATAAAAAAAAAATTCAAACTTTCATTTGGATCAATTTTTTCCCCAAATGACTGATTTTAATTATAAATAAACAGATTTATATATTTCAATTTGTTCTTTAATTAATTTTCTTTAATTACTCAACAAATTGGTTTATATTTTCTTTTTATTTACCTTTGGGATAATCAACCGATTTTAGGTCGATAACCTTTCAGTTTTCTTTTTCAAAAATCGTGTCTTACTCATCACTCCTACTTTCCACGTGTCATTCATTGTATGACTGCATGTATCCACGCCTGCGTGCTTACATCATCTTTTCTGAACCGTTTTCTTCTACTCCCAATACACAAACCCCTTCCAATTCCAAATTGGTCTCATATAAAATCCCCAAATTTCAGATACCCATCTTCTTCCTCTCCACTGTAACTACTCTCACTCTTACGAACTTGCTTGCAATTCTCTCCAACTTTCATCAATGGCTTCTCACCTTGCAAATCCATCTCTCAACGATGACGAAGGACGTCTTGTTGATTCTACTGTCGATAGTGCTCCGTTCGTCAAACTGCCATTGAAAGCAAACAATGTGCAGGTTCTTCTTGATCCAAATACCTACCAGTCTGAATTCAGAATTATGGTTGAATTTCTTCAACAACATGTACTAAGTCGAGCCCTAACTCTGACAAAGCCAAATGTTCCTGAAATTTACGTTCAGGAAGTCTGGCAATCGATGTACATTCAAGATGATGAGACTCTGCTTGGAAATTTCAGTCACCCTGATCAACCTGATACTGCTGTGGAAATACCCATTACAAAGAAGAAATTAGCCAGGTATTTTCATTTATCCTCTTCACAGGTACTACTTGATGGTGAATTAGTGCCAAATCCAGCCCTAGAATCGTTCTGCTGAAGCATTGTTATCTTTCATCCTCTTTCTTGGTTACAATTAACCCATAAGCAAACTTTCTGAATTCAAGAGAATACAGTTACCCCCAATGTGGAATCTCCTAGTCTCTATCCTGAACAAGAGTCTCACTTGTAAAATTGGGTCTCTCGATCAAGCAAGCAGGAACATTTTGACTATAATGTATGGCATGTTTTTTAATCGCTCCTTGGACTACGCAAGCCTTATTTTTCAAAAGATTAAAGCAGCTGTACACACCAAAGTAACCCATCAAAACCAAGGAAAAACTCTTCCAGCTCTGTTGTTTCCAAGATTTCTATCTCTGGTCACCTATCCTGCAATTGGTGCACTCAAGGCTCCACTTGTTCAACCATTTTGCAAAATTACATCAATGAGCACTCATCGCCCGACCATCGACCGCAATGGCTATCCTTCTCCCAGAGAGCTTTCAAGGTACATGCTAAACCTAATTCCATCTAGCTCTTCTTATCTTCAATCCTATAGAAGCTCTATGAATTTTTCAGAACAGAGAATTTCTACCCTAGAGCACTTAGAGCCAGTTCTAGAAAGTGAGGGGTCAAGTGAGAATGAGGCTGAAAATAATTTGAGTGAACATCCGAGTGGTTCTACCCATGCTGACCTCTTGTTAAAAGAAGGTACTGAAGATGTCCATCATGACACAATTGAGCAAATCTCACCTACATCCCAAAGGGTAACTTCATTATCTGAGGTAGATGTCAACCCATCTACTTTCATTGACCAAGGACAACCCAATCCAAACCACCCAGAAACCATCCGATCAGAGGATACTTCTTCATCCTCTGCATCAAGCACACCCGGGGAAACCTCTTCATCATTCTCTCAACATAATGATGATGAAAATATAAGAGTTCATTTGCCCGAGAACTCGACACTTTCCCCATACAATGTTGATGTCTCTGTGACCAACAAAGATTTAGGCGTCTCAGAAGATAAGTCTGTATCTTCTGATAGATTAGAGGCTCATGAAATCCCATCAGAGGGGTTACAGCCACAGGTTGCACCACTTACCGGAGTGTTTACACTCCATCAAGGTAAGCACATTGTCTTCAGCACCTCATCCTCTGATGATGAGGATTATGTTGAGACAATCAGAACAACCGAAGAGGTACCTGTTAATAACAGTCCTCAACGACAGGTTGGAAGTCCCTCCACACTCAACGTCAAAACAGGTGTGAATGAGGGTCTCTCTGCACGCGAGAGTAAAGGGGCTCCATGTGTTGGAGATGCACCGGTTACCAATTCTGAATATGTCACCAATGCAGCGTTGCAGGCATTTGGTGATAAAATTCAGAGATCTATGGAGGATCTAAAACTTTCTCTGAACTCTCACAATGCCATACTTCTGGCTATTCAAGATGAACAAAAACAGCAATCTCAAACTCTAGACGCCCTAAAAGACCTCATCTTTACAACTGCTGCAACACATCAGAGCCAAGCTTCTGATCCAGGCTATTTCTGAGGCCATTTTCTGCATTCCCGAGGCCATTCCAACTCCAGAAGTCACAATCTCTGTTGATGAATACAGTTCCTTAGTAGCCGATCTTAACAAAATTATTAAGGCTATTCATCCCTATGCAGACACTTCTGAGCCTTCTCTGGTCAAGAAATCTGATATGGCTGTCTTCCAGAAGGCCATGCTTGAACGCATCAATTCTCTCTCCTCCAAGTATGTTTCCAAAACAAATGCCTGCACTTCTAATGTGGATTTAAAGCTATCATCTATGGAAACCTCTCTGTCTCAGCTTACAGGTCTAGTAAGTTCTCTTTCTAATTCTATTAATGAAAAGAAAAAGGCCAAGGAGGAGCGTGCTTGCAGAAAAGCAGAACTTAAGCGCAAAAGATCTGAGGATCAGGACCCTGATTCTCAGAAGGGGTAGAAAGCACCAGAATCAAAGAAAGTCAAACCCACAACCAACACTGAAAGCTCAAATCCAAATCCAAATCCAAATCCAATGCCATCTCCATCTACTTCAGCCAAACACCAATCATCCTCCAAGCAGCAAACTACTGCTCAAACTTCTCATACACAAACCCCTCTGACTCCAACTCCATTAGCCACTCACTCTAGGCCTCTTCCAAAAGATCCTGAAATTGCCAAATTCATTCTTGAGGTTGTAGGCAACACAAGACAAACACCATATTCCTCCTCAACTCAAGCTGCAATAGCCAAAGAAAAGGAAGCCAAAGCCAGAGCTGAGGCATCAAAAGCTAAAGTTGAAGCCTTGAACAAACAAAGAGAAGAAGAACGAATTGAGGCTGAAATAAGAGCAAAAGCTGACGCAGAAAAAGCCTCTGCTTCTCAAATTGAAGCAGAAATC
Source organism: Silybum marianum (assembly GCA_036898165.1). NCBI lineage: Eukaryota > Viridiplantae > Streptophyta > Magnoliopsida > Asterales > Asteraceae > Silybum > Silybum marianum. The sequence continues at coordinate 31,643,746 of CM072533.1, read as the reverse complement.
AGAGCTAAAGCTGAAGCAGAAAGAGCCTCTGCAGAAGCATCAAAAGCTCAAGAGTAAATCCTGAAGGATCATCAAGTAGAGCAGTAGAGAATAGACAAAAAATTCAGAGACTTGGAAGAATTGATCTACCAATTCTGGAAATCACAAAAAGGTACATGTATGCTCCTATAGATCAGAAAATCTATCTCATGTTGCCCAACTTCTCAAACGCCTACAATGTAAGTGATGCTATTAAGGACAAATTCATGGCACACAGACAAGCGAGAAAGGACGTTCATTCCTCTGTACCTATCAAACGAATCTCTGCAATAAAGCATTCACCATTTGAGGATACAAAAATATGGTACACAATCTATGAGGTTATCAGAGAAGACAATAAGACTTATTACTTCTGTGATAATGATCTATTGTCCATCTTTCCCTCTGATCTTCTTTTTCTGGAGAATTTCATGAAGGCTCAAATGAATAGAAGAATTGATGATCAAGATCAAATTGCTTATTCTCGAATTATTCAATGCATGAAGTCCTACATTCGGTACAAGAGACAGGTAGATTTTCAAATAGGAATCATTACAATGTTGATAACCTAGCTATCTATGCACCCAATGAAGATCTAGAAGGCATCAACAACATGAGAATCTGCAAAGTGCTAATAGACCCAGAGGAAGGGGTGATCTTCAGAAGGCCAGACAGAAAGAGCTTCTTCAGAATCAAAGAAGCACACAAATACTCATCAGAGGTCGTTTACGTTGCAAAAAGCTTCATCTCTGTTGATGTTAACAATCACAATCCAGAGGTTATCGAGAAGATGATCAAAAGGCTTTCAACTTTATTATCAATCAGAGAGATCGTAAATAAGATTGGAAAAATTGTATCTGAGGTCGCTCCGTTCTGAACATACTTCATTCTTCTGGTTGCATACTTAGGGGGAGATTGTTACACTTTAGAAAGTATGAACCACAAAATGAAGAATATGACGTGGCACATACATCAAGGATGTCTACCTGTTGCAACCGACTAGTTTGTTACACGCTCCCATCACTCACACGTGTCAGTTTGTAATAGGTTAAGATGTTGACTTTTACTTTATTCTATTTGTATAAATAGATCTTTTCTCTATTATAAAAGTTGTCGATTGAAATCGTGATATTGAAGAACTTACTGTGCGTCATTCCATGTATCTGTAATCACAATTCAGGTTATAATACATTGTTAATCTGTTCTTCAATCTTTGATCGAATCTTATTACTGTTGATTAATCGATATAAATTGCTTCCGCTTATACTCTGTTTATAAATCAATCGATTAATCTGTGAAGAAGAGAATCTGGAACCAACATGTAATATCTTCAAAATTCTTGTTATTTTGATGAAAAGAAATGAAGAAATTGGCTGGAGTATGAAGGATGAAGGAGGTGTTCTTGAGAGCCTCTTGAGTTTTGAGAGAGAGAGAGAGAGAGGAATTTTTGAGTTTGAAATTTGAAAATGAGCATTTTATGAAGAAATTTAGTATATATATGGGGGGGCTGGGGGAAGGGGAGGAGCCAGCCATGTACATGGGCCCCACCCAATTCCAACAAATTTTTTTTTTTAAATTTATTTGATGCCCAAAATGAAATTACAAAGTCCATTTTCTCAATTTTGACATTTTTTTCTCCAGATTGTAAGCCATTTTAGTTAAATTATAACAAAAATAAAAATTTTATATTTAACATACTAAAACTATATATTTTATATAAATTAGGTATAAACTAGAGCATTTGGCACTATGTAGGACGTTTCGGCCAGTTACGGGTCGGAACCGGACTTTCTAAGCAGCTAACGGAAACTCTTGAAATTTTTCGGCCATTCTAAGCCAACAGACTTCTATTCTTATAATTAATCTATATTAACATTAATAAACTTAATTAGAACTAACCTGGAGGTTCAAATTTGACAGTTGTCACATGGACCTTTTGAGATATTAGAGAGAATTGGCGATGTGGTGTATCGCTTGGTATTACCTCCCCAACTTTCTCACATTCACGATGTTTTCCATGTATCGTCGCTACGTGGATATCATTATTATCCATTACATGTATTTGACTATCCTCTAGAGCGAATTGAGCCTGATTTTCTTATGTTGAAGAGCCGGAAGCAATCATAGACCGAGAAGAGAGACGATTGCGACGGAGAACCGTCCCATTTGTGAAAGTATTGTGGAAAAATCATACAGAGCGAGAGGCGACATGGGAAACCGAAGACTCGATAAGGAACCAATATCCACATCTACTCTAAGGTATGAATATTTTATTCCTAATTTGGTTTCGAGGACGAAGCCTTCTTTTTAGAGGGGAGGAAATGTAATACCCGAACTCTAATTTATCAGTTTGGTATAAAGCATAGAAAGTTGTATATGTTGCTTCTAGTATTGTACCAGACTAATTTGTAATGAAAATGGTACAACGACTTAGAATGTGAACTAATTTTCTAACCGAGTTAGAATTGCAATAAGTGAAACTTATGGGTCAAATAGATAATTTGGGAAAATATAAGAAGCTGAATTTTGGAGCTTAATTCAGTTTTCTTTTCCTCTCTATCAGATTTCTTTCACGATTCCTTTACCCTCACTCTATCAACCCATCAAATTCATAGGAAAATCAAGGCAAGTTTGAAGATTTTGAAGGTTTGAGTTATAATCATTGAGGCATGTATTTAGTAACCTTCAATTTCTTTTTTTGAGTTTGTTTAGATGCTCCTTTATAGATTAATTTTCTGATTTGGGAATAGCTTTACATCTTTTAGATGAGAAATTTTTCTTTGAGTTGATTGATTATAATTAGATAATATGTTGTGGTATTGAATGGTTCAATATTTAATTCGATTATATTTTTGTAGAAAGTATTTTAAATTGGGAGTTACGTTTGGTTTTGGTAACAAAAGTGCGCAAATGGATGAAACCAATGAAATAGTTTTTAGCTTCAAGAATTGATGCCCACAACTTGTTTGTTGAAATGCTTTAAAGAAATTTCCGACTATGTGAATTTCCAACTTTCTGTCCTTATATTGTAAACTGTAGGTCCAATTGAGGTGTTCAATACATCGATGGAAAGCCCATATGTCTACTACAACTTTCTAGTTTACACTGACACCAAATTATGGCTCCAAGATACTCTAAATAGTGGGTTTCCGTAGCTGGTCCTGTGAAAAACAGACCTGCACACTGTTTTTAGAAGATTCATATATAATTGGTCGTTACTCCAAGCAGGGTCAATACAAAGCCATTTGAAGCATAAGACATGGATCTACAACTTTGTTTTGGACCTCAGAACCTAGTTTGGCTTTTAAGTATGGTAAATAAGTCAAACACAGAAGCACATCAGTGCTGTTTTGTGCAGCTAATTTTGGGTTTTGGTTTATTAAACATCCGTATTAACCTCTAGTTTTGTTGTGTAAGCATACTAGGACATATTAAACTCAAAGTAAGGTTATAAATGAGTTTCAAAAGGGTATTAGACTTAGATTAGTATGAGTTTAGTAGGTATAAATTCTAAATGTTTTGTATAATGTATATCTCATTCTGTTTGTCGAAACTCGAGCAATCAACTGGACAAATCATCATGAGTTGAAGGTACGGATTTCTATCTTCATTTGATACTTGGACACGTATTTGAATATGCATCTCTACTCCTTGAACATGGTACACCATGTGTGGATCCCAGATTACATCAAGTACGCGTATATAATGATAAGAACATGAAGAACAATAAGAATATAAAGAATATCGTAAGTTGTATATCTCACTTGTAGATTTGAATATAATGTAAGCACAATATTTGTTCTCTCTCTCTCTATCGGAATCCTTACCTAATGACCACCCTTAGACTCCTATTTATATTGCTAGGGATGATGATATAAGGAAAGAATGAGTTCTAGGCATTATACAATTGCCTTTTACATTTTGTCACGATTTAGTTAAACACAAACTCTAATTAAATCCCTAACAATCTCCTCCTTTGGAGCAAAATAAGCTTTCACCTTCTGAGCTCGAACATGTCTTCAAATCTTTTTAAAGTCTGCCGACATATAATGCGTTTGTCAATAATATCCAGTGCATCCAAATTATTCTTTCTTTGATCCGGCTTTAACTTTATATGTTTCTTCATATCTGAACTTATCTCAGCAGGTAATTTATTTCTGACTCCCCAAACGTTCCATCAGAATAAAGAGCTACCTCATTGAATCTTAGGAACCATTTTTCTCCATTCGTCTTCATGTACACAACACCGTGCGCTGGCATGGTAAGAAAAGTTAGTACACTTAACTTCTCCAATAGTCAGGAACATCCTGATTCGATTTAGCCAGTATTCTTTGCCATTGTCTTGCAGAACCTTGAAAGTAGGAAACTTAACTTGAAATACCATGTCAAAACCTATTTCTTTGATGCCTACAATCTTGTGTCTCGACATTACTTCTTCCGGTCTCTTTGCTATCATCTTTAATAACCATACATATTCTCTCACTTGATCAACACTCAATTCAGTGACGAGATGAATGTGAGAATGATCTTCCAGGTTCTTCTTTTCAACGAATATCTTGTTCATGGTTTCTTCAAGATAGGGCACTTTGATTTGTTTGTTTACCCATTTTGAGTTATGACTCTTGAGCATTCTTTCCCAATGTATCTGATGAGGCAGTAAACCTGTTTCAATAGTAGATCTCGGCTGATAGTTAAAGTTTGTATGATGTAGGTTCACATAATCTTCTTCACTTAAGACCAAAGCATATGGATCTTTGAACCAACCTTTCACTTGGGTTCGCAGATTCTAAACTTTTACAAGTTCATCGTTTATTGATTCTGGTTCTACGGCGTGAAACATACTCCCAAAGTCAAAATCGGTCGTGGGCTTTTCAACCGTTGGCTGATTTGCTTGTTGTTGCGTGGGACGAGGTTGAGCTTGTTGACGAGTTGGTGGAGAAGATGATGAAGTGCCCAGAGCTCTAGTAGAGGCTTGTCTTACCGGAGGTTGGGCTCTTGAAACCGGGCGTCGCGTCTCCCCCTCAAGGCGATTAGGACCGGAATCCGGATCGTCCTGATCAGGTCGACGACACTTAAAGCGTTCAGCAGGCTGGCATGACTCCTTGATCTCTTGGCGAAGAGCTTGAATTGCGCCAAGGATGTTTTCTTCACTCTGCTACTGTTGAGTCTGCATTTCAGATACTTTCTTCTCGACGTCGACTTTGAAACAATCAAACTCATGATAAGTCACTGTAAAAATGACAAGGTTGCGTCGGAGAAGGCCAGTGAGCTCATCCTCAGGCAGACCCCGAGCTTCACATTCTGCAATTAAGTTTGCATAGAGCATAGACATCAGTTCATCGTTGTTTAACTGGGATTTTCGTGGTGAAGTATGAGGCCGAGGTCGTGGTGTAGGAGGCTGATGACGGGGATCAGAATCAGAAGAAGAATCATCAGGGGATGAATCATGAGGTGGAGACTGGCTAGTACTTGGTCTAGATGTGCTGGCATGAGAAGTTTGAGCAGGCCTTGTACCGAAGGGTAGATTTTAACTAACCAGAAGACGCACTCGTGCCTCGTGAGCATCTAGAGATTTTTTAGCTCGTTCAAAATGAGCATCAACATATGCTTGCATGGTCGGGTTGACAGTAAAGCTTTGTTGAGCAGTGCCTGAAATGGGAAAACCGGCATCACTTAGAACACCCGTTGTCACCGCAGTTGAATCAATTGTGGGACCTACATTTAGTGTTGGCATGATATTAGCACTGGTAGGATTTCCTTCCAATCCTCGTGGAATGTTAATAGATGACATCAGTATGGAAGTTCCGACCGGGTCACGAAGATCCATGGTGTGTAGTGTCTCTAGTGTCCTAGGGGGCTCTAGAATCAATATGCTTTGAACTGAAGTCGAATTAGGTGGGATGCTACTTCTTGGTTCAATAGCTATGCCTCCCGAACGTAGGGGAGCTAGATAAGGTGCTAAACCCGCAGCAAGTGATGAAATCGTAGCCTATTGTGGACGGTTGAGGTGTGCACTTGCGTTGATGGCTCCACAACGTCTTCTCCAATGTCGTTACCCAACGGATAAGTATCAACAGAGGACGCGGTTACCCAGCTTGAGGTGATTGGAATCTCACACTCTTGCATATTTTCCTCCCCTTCACTCACTCTCAATTAAATATTTTCGACTGAACCCTCCATTCTCCTTGTCTCTCCAAAATAAGGTTCAGATAGTGGTTCAATTTGGAAGGGTTCATTTATGTAGGTTGGATCGGTTGCATCGGATGATGACTTCTTGGATGGATGGTTGTCGGCCGATTCGGTTAAGGGAATCATCCTTAGTGTTAAGTCTTCGTTGGAGTCTTGGGCGTAGGTCTTCAGAACTGTCGTTAGCTCAAGTGACTCATCGGTTTCTGTGTCGGTAGGTGAGTTTTGGTGAGTGATGCGGCTACGATGAACCAGTAGTTTCAATCACGGAATGCAGGCAGAAGTAGTCGCATGTGGTTGAGGTGGAACAGGGATGGTGGGTTCAATAGTATTAGGGATCGGCTGATCAGACGCACCTCCCTCGTCAACTCCCCTCACTTCGTCTATTCTCTCAACGTCCTGTTCAGGATCCCCTTGATCCTGGACCTGCTCTTCTATTCTAATACCCTCACCGATCCCATTTTGTTCCTCACAGTTTGGCTCTTGGCAGGTTCATCCGATATTGTAGGAGCCATTAAGCTGATTTGCTCCCTATATGCTATCACACTAGGTGAGCGCTGATCAGCATGGGAAAGTAAGGCTAAAGGAATGGGCATGACGTACGGGAACTCGGTATCATTGAGCTTTTGGTATTTAAAATGTAAGTAGAACCAAGTGGCGTACCTGCATGTCGTGGAAATTCAGGGTGGGATTGCATCATTGAACGGATGAACAGTTAGAAGAACCCTTGAGTTCCCTTTAGCTGAGATGAAGTCAACAAAATCAGTCCAGATTAGCGTCGTGTAGTCGTATTCCGGCTGTAGATGATTCCATAAAATATCTGTAGTACTGCCGTGCTGGCTCTAACCATGCCAGTGTGTTTGCCTGTCAGACAGCGGTTGATAAGCGAGAAAAACCAGATTTGTAGCAGATGCATATGCTTGAACTGACTGACAACTGTAAGCTTAGTATTGAATCCTAAGGCATGGAGGTCGCGGCATAGGTCTTATTCATTTATGGGATCTGCATATACATCCGCGACAGGAAGGCGAAGGATACGACGAATTCTAGATGGCGTAAGCCGGGTCACGTAGTCATCTATTTGTGCCGTGAAATGATAGTTGCCTTCATCCGGATGGTACGTCAGGGTATACCAGAATTGCTGGAGATAGAAGGCAGGGACGCGATGCTCTAGTGAGAAAGCAAACCGAAGGGGATGTCTCTTAGGATTTCCATTATAACTTGGTGCTCGAGTTTCATGCTGAAATAAAAACGATGGTTGGTTGGTTGAAGCTTCTTCTTCTTTTTTGGGGGAATGAGCACATCATCTCGATTCGCAACGTTTATTCTTGGTGCGGTTGATCGTTCCGAGGGCATAGGGTGCTCGTCATCGGACATGTTGGGATCATTAATCGCCGCCATTGATACTGAAAGTTCAAAGTTAGTAAACCATAGAAAGAAGATCAGTTCAAAGTGTTGATTGAAATATGCCTTAAACAGATTCTAGGTATAGATGTCGGCCCATGAACCTGTGGTGTTACGCGACATAAAAGGATGTTGATTGAAGTGCTACCGAGATCATATTGTTGTCTAGTAAGATAGAGTCGACAAGACTTGGACAGAGGACAAGCTGATTAAAGGATGTCGAGCCTTGCATAGTCGACTTAAAGACATGTGGATCAAAGTTGCATCGATATATGTACTTAAAAGTTTGCTAAGTAAAGTTAAGGAAGTATGTCGAGTCTAATAGAGTCGAGATAAATACTTAAGATTGGCTAGGCAACTTTAAGGATGAATGTCGATCAACGAAGGGGCGACATAAAGTTATGTCGAGTCTATATGGGTCGATATAAGCACCTAATCTAAGAAAGACCGATGGAAGATGTCGAGTGTTTTGGAGTCGATATAATTATATGTCGAATGAAATAGGTTTGAGATAAACACTTAAGATTTTCTAAGAAAGATCAAATGAGTATGTCGAACCTATAGGTGTAGACATAGATTTATGTCGGGCCTAACTGGGTCGACTTGTAAAAGTTAGGTTAAGGCTGGTCGATAAAATCATGTCGAGTGAGAGGGACGCGACATAAAGCCTTAGTCAAAGAAGTCGATTGTTTGGGACGCGACAAAAAATCACGTCGACTTAATTGCTCGCTACATAAACACTTTGTGAATAATGTCTAGCCTTTGGGAGTCGACAAGAAAGCATGTCGGACCTAATTGGACGCGACATAAACACTTGGTAAAAAATGTCGATGCTTTAGGAGTCGACAAGAAAGAATGGCGGACCTAAGGGACTCGACAAGTCTCCAAAAAAATCATAAAAAACCTAAGTGTGGAGTTAAGGCGATAAGTATGAATTGATTATTAACCCAGAATGCAAAAGTGCGAATTAGTGAAAACTAAGCCTAGATCTATGTTCGATGGGCATCGCCTAACATTATTAACATTAATCCTATGGTCAAATTCAATCTAGAAGCATCCAAAAGCATAAAAATCAGAAAAACCCAAGGGTTTTGGAACCGAACAGTCGAATTGTAAATTGATGAACATGCAATGTTTAAAACAGGAAATTGCAAGTATTAAAGATGATTAGGAAGAGATTATGAACCTGGTGATGTAATCACATTTGCTCAAATCTAAGATTTTGAATTTTTTTTTAGATTACTAAGTGGTCGGGTGTGGTTTAGAGAGAAACAGAGGGAAAAAGAAATTTTTTGAAGAATGGAACAGTGAAAGTGGGGTCCTCGTGCTTAAATAGTGGGCTTGAGACACGTGGCATGTCCTGATTGGGCCGAGGACAACTCAAGGTCGCGTTGTCGAGCCTTAGTAACTCGACATCCTCAGATGCCGAGTCCTATTGAGCCGACAAGCTTGGAATGTCGTGCCCTTAGGGTGCGATATGATAGATATCTGGAAAAAAAAATCTAAGTGCTTCCCCTTGATTTGTGCCTAAGATAAGAAAAAACTTGGCTCCCCCTTGGATGATGCGAGTTAAGAACTTACCTTACCGCTCCCCCTCGAAAACTGAAATTATTAGAAAAACAAACATCGAAATATCTATAAGATAAAAAGACACACACATGACGAAAAAATGTACAATAACGAAAAAACTATGAAAATATAGAACTTTTTAAAGATTTTAAAATTTCACAAAACGAGAATTCAAGTATTATGAAGAGTCACTCTAAAGGGTGAATGTGCATATAAACTTGAATGGGCTTTTTGTGTAGTTTTAAATATGCTGATTGAGAATCAGGTTTTGAGATTAAGCATCCAACATGGACACTAGAAATTAGAAGCGTTTCTCATCCAATGCCTTTATGAACAAGTCGGCAAGCTGTAGTTCCGCATTAACAAAGTATAATTCGATTGTACCTCTTTCCATATGGTCTTGAATAAAACGGTACCAGACATCGATGTGTTTTATCTTGGTATGTTGGACAGGATTGCTGGATATGGCGATTGCTCTCTTCGAGTCACAATAGATTGGAATCTTGTCGAACCAAAAGCCATAGTCTTTGAGTTGCGTGCGCATCCACATTACTTGTGAGCAGCAACTTGCGGCAACGATGTATTCGGCTTCCGCAGTGGATTTGGAGACGCATGTTTGTTTCTTTGAAGACCAACTGACTTGTTTATCTCCCAAAAACTGAATGTCGCTCGTCGTGCTCTTTCGATTAAGCATGCAGCCGGCATGATCAGCATCTGAAAAAGCAGATAAGTCGAAACTCGTATCCATAGGATACCATAAGCCTTGATCAGTAGTACCTTTTAAATAACGAAAAATCCTTTTAATAACACTAAGGTGAGATTCTTTTGGAGAGGCTTGATATCTAGCACATAGACATGTAGCAAACATTATGTCCGGTCGACTAGCCGTTAAATACATTAAAGATCCAAGCATTCCCCGATACCGCTTTTCCTAAAGGATCAGCATGTAATTTTGAACCTGGAGACATGGGAGTGCCAATCGATGTACATGTCGTCATGTTATACTGATGTAACATATTCGAGATGTATTTTGATTGGATAATGAATATTCCCGTTGAAAATTGTTTTACTTGAAGACCTAGGAAAAAGTTCATTACTCCCATCATGCTCATATTGAACTTGGCAATCACGAGCTCGGAAAAGTTTTTGCATTGTTGTGGGTTAGTCGAACCGAAAATAATGTCATCTACATATATTTGACTAAGCATGATATCACCATCTTCATTTTTAATGAAAAGTGTAGGATCGATCTTACCTTTGGAGTACCCGTTTTTGACCAAATAAGTAGAGAGACTGTCATACCATGCGCGCGGGGCATGTTGAGGCCATAAAGAGCTTTTCCGAGAATGTATACATGATTCAGTTTTGTTGAGTCGACAAATCCATCGGGCTGAGAAACATAGACTTCTTCACGGAGAACACCATTTAGGAAAGCAGTCTTGACATCCATTTGGAACACAACAAAGTTTGTGTGGCCCGCGTATGCCAAGAACATGCGAATAGCTTCAATTCGAGCTATTGGTGCGAACGTCTAGTCATAGTCTATGCTTTCTTGCTGACGGTAACCTTTCGCGGCAAGCCCTGTTTTGTTGCGTATGACAATTCCATTCTTATCTTGTTTAGTCTTGAAGATCCATTTGGTGCCAATGATTGTTTTTTTCTTTGGTCGAGGAACGAGGCGGCATACTTTTAGACTTTCAAACTGATTGAATTCTTCCTGCATGGCCACAATCCAATCTGGATCAGACATGGCTTCGTTAATAGTTATGGGTTCGATTTTTCCTAGAAAGGAAGAGAACAATCAATCGTTGGCCGAGGCAGATCTCGTTGTGACCGATGTTGAAGGGTCTCCAATAATTTGTTCGGGTGGGTGAGATCGGATCCAGTTATGAGAATGAGGAAGTGGTTATAGTGACGTGAGGTCCGGATGGTCCTCCACACACGTGCCATGTGGAAGATGTTGAATGGATTCTAAGGCTGGAGCCACTTCGGAATGACAAGCGGAAGTTGAAACATCCTTTTGAGTTGGATTCGTTGGTGGGGGAGAGGATGCCGGTTCTGGATTTATAGGTGTAAGAATTGGGTTTTGAGGAAGTCGGTCCTTTGGAGGGGGGTTGGTAGTTGAAGGAGCAACTGGATTTGTAATGCTGATGATGTCTTTGGGGGTTTGAGCAGTTGCAGGTAATGTCGATGTACTCGAAGTAGCATCTGGTGAGACGGTTTTCGTAGGTAAGGGCGGTCCAGAAGGAGTCATCGTGGTCTGGGATACTTCCAAGATAGGGGCAGAGATGGTTTTTGGCATTTCAGTGTAGGATCCAAAGTAATCTGAGTAGAAATGCTCGAATAAATCATCCAAATCAGAAGAGGCATTTTTGGACGTGGAGGCTTGATTTGGATTAGATGGGTTATGAACAGGTTCCAAACGGAGGTGTTCGGAAGCTAAGACGCCAGTAAGTTCGGGGACAAAACTGTGAGGTTCGGGATCCATTTCGGCCTTTGTATCGAAATGCACATTAAGCTCTCGGTGACACTCTTGGCGTCTGTCATATAGACCCGATAAGCAGATGCGTTTGGTGAATATCCAAGAAAATATGCTTCATCAGATTTGGTATGAAGTTTTCCACGATCCTCTTTGTCATTTAAAATAAAGCAGTGACCTCCAAACGTATGGAGATGATGTATAGAAGGAACGCGGTTGTTGATCAATTCATAAGGGGTTTTAGTAAACCGCTTATTGATGATTGAACGTTTTGAGTGTAGCACGCGGTATTGATAGCTTCAACCCAAAGATGGTGTGGTAATTTGGAATATGTGAGCATGGTGCGAGCGGCTTCGACGAACGTACAGTTACGTCGTTCGACCACACCATTTGTTATGGAGTTCGAGTCGCATAAAATGTATGAGTGATACCTACGGATGTGAGAAATGAGTTGAGAGTGCGGTTCTTGAACTCGGTTCCATTATCCGTGCGAAGAGTTTGGACGGAAAGCTCCAATTTAACTTGAATGTTCTTCAAGAAGGCAATGATGATCTTGGGAGCTTCGTCCTTTGTGCGAAGAAATTTAACCCATGTATAGTGAGAATAGTCATCCACCATAACAAGAACATACTTCTTGCCATGAATACTTTGAGTTCTCATGGGGCCGCAAAGATCCATATGAATAAACTGAATAGGATATAAATAGAGGGTTAAGGCTAGCTTTAGAAGAACTATATCGTTAATTCATATTATTATAGAGAGCTTATTTGAGAGATATCTTTGTAACCTTCGATTGTATAAGTTAGATATATGACGTTAGGATCCTAAGATTCTTATGAATTTAGATCCTATGTTTTGAATGTTTTGTAAAGTAATTATTCAGATATTAAGTACAGAAGTTCTGAAGATAACTTCTGAAGACATTCAGAAGTTCTGAAGAACTTCTGAATAGAGTTTTTGATGATGTGTCTTAATGTAATTGGGTTGTGATTTAAATACATGTAGCTTTAGCTTTTCTCTTGTAGTATAAATAGTTTGTTATGAGCTCCTAGCTAATTGAGAGAGAGTTATTTAATGAGAATCGATTAAGGTCTAAGTGTGTGTTTTCTGTAAGTGTTCTTATATTCAGTATATCAATAAAGGATGTTTTGAGCAATCTATATCAGATCTGTTGTGATATTGGACTAACATATGACATATTGAAGGGTTTCAACGTATTCATCATATTATTCATCTTTACTACACGGTTACCTGATCAAACTGGGATCCACAATTGGTATCAGAGCCTCATGATCTGAGTTTTGATCTAATTCTGATCGAGTTCGAAAAAATTAAAGGTACAAATCTCGATTCTTTTTCTGTCCAAAGACTTATCGATCCTAATCTTCATAGCCTGGATCGACAAGATACTTTTTATCGCACTTCATATATCGACAAGAATTGTTTATCGCACCTTTTTATATCGATAAAATTGTTTATCGCACCTCTTTATATCGACAAGATTTTTTATCGCACCATATATCGATAAGTTTTTTTTCTTCTGTTTTATCGAATTCTTGTTTCTAAAATCATCTTAATTACCTTAGTTTAATCTACGGTACTTTTGCTTCTCTTTCACAAAAAAAACGCAGGAACGCTGACTCCTGCAACTTTTCTATTTTAAGGGTTCTCAAGTACACACCTTAAAATTTAGTAATTCCTTTTACTTTATCTTGAACTTATTGGAGTCTCGGGAACTTACATCTTCTCTTCCATAAAAAAGACTTGTTCTTTTTTGTCAATGAAGGCTTCGTTCTTGCTCTTCAAATTTTCAAAGTAAATTTTCAAATTGTTATTTCAAAATTTTCGTTTTTTTTATTGCGTCCTTAAGACCCGATAATAGTTCTTGTCGATTCCCTTTAACCCGATATAAAAACTTGTTGATACATCTTCACCCGATAATTTTTCTTCTCGAGTCAACTTAACCCGATATAAAAAACTTGTCGCGACTTTCAAACACGATAAAACTTCTTGTCGAGATATCATCACTCGACATAATTTCTGGTCCCTTGTCAATCGAGATAATTTACCTATTTTCAAAACAAAACTCATCGATCAACGATCACTCCATCAGGTAACCAGTGCTTACATTCTTTTAAATTTTGAACTATTGAGTTAAGCTTAAATCAAAATGTCTACTGACCCATTAGTACTCGATCCAAAATCCATTGAATATGAATACTATATGGGTTGGAGAAAAAAACCTATTCAACTCGATGAGTTAAAAGGAAAATATGCAAGTTTAGAAAAAGAAAATAGAAAGCTGAAAGAAAAGATTTCTGATAAGAAATTTGATTGCAAAAATAAAATATCCGATTTAGAAAAGGAATTTGAGAAAGAGAGAATGTTAATTTCTAATGAAAAACACAAGTGTGAAATTGAGCAAAAAACGCTTGAGAGCAAAATTAAAACTTGTGAGTTGACAGTTAGAAAACTTTATGAACAAGTATCCGATTTTTAGCAAATTGTGATTTTAGAAAGGAAATCATCTGAAACGAAATGTCTGGAGTTATCAAAACAACTTTCTGAGATTAAGAAAATTCTAGATGATGAAAGAAAAGTATTTGAAAGTGATAAGACAATTATTTTGAAAAAGAGCGTTTTAATTTCCGAGAAGAGTAAACGCTTAGAGAAAGATGTTGAAAATAAAAAGGATATTTTTGAAAAGGAAATTTGTAAACTTTCAAAGAAATTGTCTGAATTACAATCAAATCTTTTGATTGAAAAAACTTGAGATCTGAATTTAAATAAATATTATTTGATGTTGAAAGAAAGAGATCATCTCTCAATCAAAATCAAAGAACTTGAAAACGAGATTTCAAAGCAAAAACGATTGCATAAGGAGAATTCAGAATCATTCAAACAACTCACTCCCAAACAAATAAATATGGAGTTAGATGACCTTGAAAAAATGATTTTTCCACATAATTCTGATTCTACTTCAAGTTCAAAGATGACTCATCTTTCTCCTGTTAGTATCTGTAAAAATAACTGTTCTTCAAGTGTTCAATCACATAGTTATTCTAACAGCTCCAAATCATATAGTTCTTCATATTCTCATACTCATAATTCTAAATGGTTTCACAATGATTTTGTTGCTAATTCCGGTAATTTTAAGAAATTTAAAATGGTTTGGAGGAAGAAATCAACTACAGATGATAGTGTTGGAAACATGCCACATACATCTCCTGTAGTTGATACAAGATCATTTGTTTCCAAGACTAATTTGCCTTATTTTGTCAAGACAATCAATCACCTAATTAGTCTAGTGCCACAAAGATTTGTTGTTCTACTTGTGGAACAAATGATTTTGTCAATAAAAGGTTCATTCACAAATGGTATGGTACTTACAGTATTCCCACTTTCCCATTTGTTGCATCTAAAGCTAACCTCCAAGGACCCAACAAAGCTTGGATACCAAAATCTTTTTAATCTGTTTTCTAGGTACGTCATGTGTGTTCTAAATTTAGAATATTCTCATCACATGATTTGATCATTCAAAAGGTTATGTTACATTTGAGGGGAAGTACCAGATCTTTGTACCATATTTGTTAGCTTCATAGTACATCAGCTATGAACCTGCACTTAATATTGGCTTTGGAATATCTCAGTTCAGAACCCGTTTTACACTACATTTTGACTTTTGAATACATCAATTCAGATCTCAGACTTCAACTATTTCAGCTTCATATAAGAAATATATGTGTTAGGAATTAGAAGTTTCAATGGTCAATCCAAAGTCGGAACGACCTACCCATGGAACACATCCCTAGGTTAGATATCTTGAAAGGGTGTGATTAAGATAAAATTGAATGCTTGTGGGATAAAAGAAAAATGTGAGAGTGTGACAAGACTCAAAAGAAAATATTTGGTCTTCACAAAACCTAAACAGTTATCTGGGTAGCCACACAACCAATTCATTCTTGATTCTTTGGAGATGAATATTAAAAATAGACATGGACCCAATGTCGATACCTTGTGTCACCCCACCCAACTACTCAAGCATCTCACAAAAGATTCTTGTTTCATATATCACAGAGATTTAGCATATCATCTATCTATTCTCACTCGGAAGATTTATATATTGAAACAAGAAGACACACCTTCGGTCTTCGAACTTCATATTCTGTGCACATTGAGTCTTTTGAGCCATAATATATACACAATTTTTTTTACACTTTACACGAGTCTTTTTGATTCCATTTGCATATCTTTGTGTGTATGCCGGAACAGTTTGAGAAGTTAAGTTTATAACTTACTTCTATGATAATTGGAAGTCTTATCAGTGCTAAACCATTCCCAACACTGACTATAGGCCACTTAATTGAATTTACTTTTGATTTAAGTGATAACAGCTGCTATTTGTGCTTCTATGTTAGCTTCTTACCCAATATTCCACACTCACATTTGATCACTTCATCCTATTGTCTTTGATAAAGTTCATAATGCTTCGGAGTCTCCTTACTATTATGAGGGGGAGAAATATTGTATCAAAAACACATGCACATAGATCAAAAGGAAGAAACAAGAAAAGGAAGGAACAAGAAGTTATGACCCAAGAAACTCAGTTTATCAATTCATAATTGTTGGACCTATCCATCACTCAGAGTTTCTAAAATTTATTCAATGTAAGTCAAGTACGCCTAACCCGACATCAGTTTATTGTCAATCTAACCCGACAAACTCAAGATGCGGCAACATTTAGACCCAACATACGACTGTCTTCTTCGTCATGCGACATGATCTACTTGAAGTTAGATTTTACCCTACGACATCACGGCTCCTTCAAGTGACCATACTCATAGGGAGAGAAAAAGATACGAGACGAAGATTTGTTGACAAAATTTCATCGTCTTCAAAAGTGTTGATTTGCTTAAGTGTAATCTCGAATACAAAGGGGGAGATTGTTAGGTCTGAAAATATTGTATCCGATATCACAAATATTGAAGACATGAAGGCTAAAGTGAAAAGGCAATAAAGTCATTAATTAGGAAAGATTTAATGTTTAAAATAAGGAAAGTATTGTTTTGTAAGAAAAGGTAAGTGTATAATGCCTTATTCTACTATTTCCTTATATCGTGTATTCCTACCATATAAATAGAGGGTTAAGGCTAGCTTTAGAAGAACTAGATCGTTAATTCATATTATTATAGAGATCCTATTAGAGAGATATCTTTGTAACCTTCGATTCTATAAGTTAGATATATGACATATTGAAGGGTTTCAAGGTATTCATCATATTGTTCATTTTTACTACACGGTTACCTGATCAAACTGGGATCCATAGGATGGGTCATGCTGTGTTCCACTTTGGGCTTGTGCGAAACTTTCTTCATTTTGCCCATCTCACAAGCTCCACGTAAGTGAGTCTTCTCATACTTAATTTTGGGCAAACACGTTACCAACCCTCCACTTGCTAGTCGATTGATATTTTTGAGGTTCAGGTGGGAGAGTCGGCGATGCCATAACCAAGTTTTGTTATTTGAGACGCTTGAGACGAGACACACATCGGTTGGTGTTTCAACTTTTGACAAATCGATGGTGTATAGATGTGGCTTGCGAGATCCGGCTACTATTTCACTTCCTTCGTACGTTCTAACGCAACATCTTTCGGATCGAAAATTCACTTCAAGTTCCTTGTCACAGAATTGACCAATGCTGAGTAGGTTGTGATTAAGGCCTTTGACATACAATACTTTGGAGATTGTGAGATTTTTGTTAATAATGTCTCTGTATCCTCTAATTGGTGAGAAATGGTTGTTCCCGAAGCGTGCAGATCCGCCATGTTTTTCAATGTAGTTGGCGAGAAGCTCCTTTCTACCAGTCATGTGTTTGAAGCATCCAGAGTCTAAGTACCACACATGACCATTCTGCAAAAAATCTAGCAGATTTAGGTACCCATTTGTAAATGGGTCCTTCGGGGTTAGTTGACTTTGCAACCTTTGATACCCATTGGAATTGCGACTTAGGTGCCATAGTCAAGGGCCTCCTGGGAACCCATTTATAAATAGGAATGATAGTTGTATGAATTACGGATATCAGAAAAGTAATCATAACCATGAGAATTTAAGTGCACCAAGTCATTCACACCACAGTTGGAGCAACAACTTTTATTTCTTGAAAATTGAAATAAATGTCGAACAGAATGAATAGTATACGGAAATAGAAAATTTCGGTTGGTTCTAGAAACATTTGATAAATTAAAATTGTCTTTATTGTGGGATGAGGACTTTGGATTGCAGTTGCCTTTTTCGACCCAAACTTGCTTTGTCCTTAGAGGATGTATAGCTGAAACACGAAACAGAAGTTTATTAGCATTTTTGATTTGAGAGAAATTAGTCTTTTCTGAAAAATGAGTTTGTTCTTTTTGTTGAGATGAGATGAGCTTTGAAAACCTAGTGGTACATTCATTCTCATCATGAGTTTCTTCCCTTTATCTACAAATACCTCATGACTTGGAAAAATATGATTGAAGTCAAAGGCGTCAACCGAAGCATTTGAACACCCCATTGAGTTTTGTTGAGAAAGATTTCGGTTTTCTTCGAGAAAATCCATTTCTTCAAGTTCGTCCAACTCCTTATCTATTTGTTCAGGAGTGAGGGAAGTTTTGTGTTTAGGAGGACAATAATTTGGATCATTCACAAACGTGGGAAAGTCACAATCATCCAAATATGAGCTAATAAAGGCTTTACATGATGAAATATTAGAGACTGTGTCAACTTTGGGGTTTTGAAATTCTGAAACTTTGTTTTCTAAAGTTTGGATTTTGGTGATTAATGCCTCTTTTTCCTTTTCCTAAGAAGAACGTTCGGATTCCAACACCGTTTCTAGCTGAATGATTTTCTTTTCCAAAAATAAAGTGGGAATGTAAGGTTTAAAACTTGGTGGCTCGATGTGAAGTTCTTCATCGGTATAGGAAGGAAAATAATCATTTGGGAGTGATCCTTTTGAAGAGTCCTTTTCTACTGTCGTAAGGTAGCAGAAAGGGATTTGATGATATTTATTGTTCTTCGTATTCCAATCTTCCCGTCTCTCAACTTTATTAGATGACTTCATAAATTGAATTTTATAATCTGGACCAAGTGTCGGAGTATTATATAAGGCAGCCAAACATTTGGGATTTTCAAAACTTAGGCCCGCTTTCGAATATAACTCTTTCGGAGCATTTAAATGAATCGTTTGTTCGGTTTCACCTAATTTGTAAAGTTTGACTTCCAAGTTTTTGAGTTTTTCTAAAAGATCGTTTATTTGGATAATGGCAAAGTCATATTTTGATGAAAAATCTTCGGCCTCACGTTCAGATTTGTCAAGGAGTTTCGTGAGATCCGAGATTTGTTGTTTGAGATCTAAATTCTTATAGTTGGAAATTTCGGACGTTGCAATTAAAAGTTGATTATGATTATTTTCTAGACGTGCTTCTATGTTGGAAACCAAGAGTTTTTCGGTTTTCAACTTAGATTTTATTTCATGTAGTTGTATCATTGAATCATTCATTTGCTCAATAAAATTGTCATAGTCAAGAATGACTTACCTCGGGTGTATAGTGGGAAGCGTGAGAGGATGATGAATCTTCACCAGAGGGATCAGTATAAGCCATCAGACTGAAGTGAGCTTGGATTTCCTCATCGGGTTCATGATCATCATGATGTAGCCAGTGTTCATCTTCCGCCATGAGAACTTTGCCGCCTTCTTCTTGTATAAAAGCATCAGTTTGTAGGCGAAATAGTTAGCATCTTTGACAACTGGCTTCTTGCATTCACGTGCATAATGACCAGTTTTTCCGTAGTTATAGCACAATCTCATATCTCCTTTAAACTTGTCTTCGGGTTTGCCCGGTGGACGTTTTTCATCTTTCCTTGGCTTTTGTTCGAAAGTTGCTTTTCGCTTGAAGTTCTTTGGTCCCGAAGCATATCTTTGTTGGTTGGAGTTGGGACAACGAGAGAATTTGCATTGGAAGGATTGAGTGAGAAGAACCAATTGTTGTTGAAATTGGGCTACCTCGGGATCATCAAATTCTTCGTTTTCCAAATCCGGATAGTTATCATGATGGATGCTTCGTGACAGGATTGTCTCTTCTTTAGCCACAAGAGCGATTGGATCGAAAGGCTTTTTGAGCTTGTTATTGGCATCCATCTCTTCTAGAACATCCTCTTCGTCTTGTTTCAAGGTTTCATACACTTCATTAAAATCGAGTTCAGCGAGAAACTTGATGTGTTTGATTTGATTGGCAAACCGACGCCATTCAAGTTGAAGATTTCTAACAAGTTTCACATTGTTCTCAATTTTTGTCTTACGGATATCGTATTTGCTAAGTTCATTTAGCAAATGGACAAATCGTTCATACGTGTCCGTAAGACTTTCTCCTTCCTTCGCCTTGAATTCTTCATATTGTGAGTTGCAATTAGTGATCTTCATTTGGGTTCCGATCTTGGTCCCAAGCATGACCTTCTCTATTTGTTCCCATATTGCTTTAGCCATTCTTATATGACTATCAATACTCATGTAGATGTCATTCGGGATGCTAAGTAGTAGATAAGAACGTGCAAGTTGATCCCTTTTTGCTCGTTTTGCTTTAGCTTCAGTGTATTTTGACTTAGGTTTGATCTCTTGTCTTATCGGAAGAGGTGGTGTATTGTTTGGCATTGCAGGAAGTTCATGATATAGAACAGGTGGTGGACCTTCCTTGATGGAGAACATGATATCTTCAGCATAATCATGCCTTTCAACAAAGTGGAGGAAGCGGCCTTTCTATTGTGAATATTCTCCTCCGAAGAGAATTGGTGGTTTTGTGTTAGAACCAATGGCCATAGCTTCGCGTGTAGACATGGTACTTAATTGATTTGATCTCGATCAGTGAGTTTTGGGTAAATTCTAAGATTTCGATGAACCAAGATATAATTTATCTCGACTGACAATTGATGTCGGGTAAAGCTGACTCGATAAGATAAGATGTCGACTCAAGAGGACGTGACAAGATTTCTGGTCGGGTAATAAAGACTCGAGAAAAAAAGGTTGAGTTCTTGTAGGGTTTTGATGGGCTCGACAAAAGTTTATGTCGAGTCTTAAAGGCTCGATAAGAATTGTTGTCGGGTTGGATAGACTCGGAAAAAAAAAAACAGATTGAGAAAGAAAAAAATGTAAAAGAGATATCGCCCTGAAGGGAGTTGAGAAGAATTCAAAGATATCAATTCCTGGTTTTTCTTTAATCGATAAATCAGAAAACAAGAACGAAGGATTCTTGACTAAAAATATCTAGAATAACAAAGTCATATAGTTTTTTTATCGACAAGAACAGCTAACTTCTCGGGTTCCTAAGTTTCTCAATTAAATTTAAAGTAAACTTACTCAGAATTATGATGTTTACTTGAAAATTCTCGAACCAAAAAAGCTGCATGAGTCACTAGGTCCTGAGTTTTAATATTGTAAGAGAACAACAAAAGTAACACAAAATAATCGAAAGTAATTTATTTTTAAAAAAAATTAGAAATTGATAAACTGCTTGAATAAAACTCGGGTAAGAAAGGTGCGACAAGTCTTCAACATATGAAGTTTATGATATTTTATCGAAACACAGATTTCTCGATTGAAAGAAGCATAGATTTAATCGAAATTATTGGACAAACTAAAGACAAACAACAGAATTTGACAGAACGCAATATAACTAGGTTTAACAGAAATCGAATAAAATTATTTTATTATGACTCGATAAAAATAGAAGAATTGGGTTTTGAATGCATATCAATTGTTATTCCCGTATTACAACAGATCTGATAGATTGCTCAAGAAATCCTCATTTTATTGATTATTGAAACTAAGAACACTTACAAAACACACACTTACACCTTAATCGACTCCAATAGAATCACTCTTTCTATAAGCTAGGAGCTCATAACAAACTATTTATACTACAAGAGAAAAGCTACAGCTACATGTATTTAAATCACATCCCAATTACATTAAGACACGTCATCAAAAACTTTATTCAAAATTTCCTCAGAATTTCAGAACTGTCTTTAGAACTTATTCAGAAGTTGTCTTCAGAATTCAGAAGTTATCTTCAGAACTTTTCTGTATTCAGAAGTTATCTTCAGAACTTCGGAACTTCAATTCTGAACTTCAGACTTCTGAACTGTGACCTCTAAAGTCTAAATATCTGAAAAATGACTTTACAAAACATTTCAAACATAGGATCCAAATTCATATGATTCTTTGGATCCTAACATCGATTAAAACTACTATTGCTATGACTAGATAAAAATGCATGAACAAGAAAAAAAATTCATTTTGAATAAATGTCGCTAGATGCTTGTGATGCTTAGATTCGACAAAACGCTACCCAGGAATATTTAGCCTTGCAAGGTGGTCCGAAATGGGAGCAGCCTAAACCGTGAAAACGGGGTTGTGGGAGAGCGGCTCATTCTTCAACAGGCACGCGGTCAGAGCCCCGGGCTCCTCCCACTGCTTGGGCCGAGCCACTTCCCTTTCTTTATGATAATAAAAAAACAAAACAGATTATGAAGATATATCGGGTAAAGCTACTGTAGTATGGGTCGACAACTAACAGAACAGAGAAAATCGAGAATTTTACCTATTGATCCATGAAGTCGATTAGAAGCAGTCCAAAACTCAGATCGTTCGGCTCTAATACCAATTGTGGATCCTAGATTATATCAAGTACGCATATATAATGATAAGAACACGAAGAACAATAAGAATATAAAGAGTATCGTAAGTTGTATATCTCACTTATAGATTTGAATATAACGTAAGCACACTATCGGTTCTCTCTGTCTATCGGAATCTTAACCTAATGACCACCCTTAGACTCCTATTTATATTGCTAGGGATGATGATATAAGGAAAGTAAGAGTTCTAGGCATTATACAATTGCCTTTTACATTTAAGCATATCCATTCCTTATTTTGTCACAATTATAATTAAACACAAACTCTAATTAAATCCCTAACACCATGTGTTACCTATCACATAAGTGAAATGGTAACTTACTTATTGAACTCTTGAAATTGTTTTGGTTCGGAATTATCGTGTGATATTATTACTCCATTAAGGAGTATTTGTTTAACAATTGTATTAGATTTCTTCATTTTTTAATCAAGAAACACATACAAAAAATTAAATTACAACCTTCAAACTTATTGGATTTTAGAACCTGTTTCCATGAGGTCGCATATGTTGTAGACCTATGACTTTCGTTTTTGAGTTTGGTTGAATACTCGGTCATTGGGGGCACCAAGGCCAAGATGATTCAACGGTGGCTATACAGTCGTGGCGTCCTCACTTAGAATGGACACGTAAGGGGTCTGGCTAAGTAATGGCTATCGGGGGCGAACGGATCGATCCTAGTTACACGAGTAAGATCGTGAATTATTGACGGCAGGGGTTAGACGATGAGTGTGCCCGCACTGCTACCCTATGAGACTCACGTGGTTTAATCAACCCGTAAGAATGAAGTGTCTTCGTGATACAATTTGGTTTTAGTAACCCTTGTTACATCTTTATGTTGTTCGATTGATTATACGGTTTTAAATATTTTATAAGTGCATTATTTATACATATTTTAAGTTGTATGAATCATTTTTATGTACACGATAGACCTTCATGGTCTACCTTTTTATCATATACTTGTTGTATTTTTAGATATTAATGTTCCCTTATTTCGTATCACATCTACTCGTTAAATTATCGTTTATTTTAATTTTATAATCCGTTCACTGGGGAAAGTTGCTCAGCCATGTGTTTTGTTGACGCGGCAGGTACATAAGTGATAGGCAGGGGATGGGATTATAGTGAATGGAAGACAACTATTTTTGGAACTTCTTTTGAAGATCTTCGGATAATCTACTTTTTGGTTCTTTTGTACTTAGTTATCACCTTGTAAATATAACTGTAAACGATATTTCAGTTTTCTTCTTATATTAGTTGAACCTTCATGTTTATATTGGTTTAGTTAAGCTCTGAAATTTATAAATCTACTCGATAGATTTATTATTGTTTTGAAAATCCCTTGAATTGTGACAGCACCCCGTTCTTGACCACGCGGGACAGGGGGTGTTACAGTTTTATTCAGTTTGAATAAAAGACAACATCAAAAAACAAAGTTATATTCAGTCCAAATAATATTAACTATTATTCACATGGAATAAAGTTACATCATTTTTATTCCTTAAATGAATGTCGCACTTTTATTCAGATTGAATAAAGTATTACATTTATGTCACTTTATTCACTCTAAATATAACCTTGTTTTGGATTTTTCCTTTGATTCAGACTAACTAAAAGTATTTTTTTAAATACCGAACAAAACATGTAACTTTATTCTGTCTGAATAATATTAAAGTCAATATTATTCAGACTGAATATAACCTTGTTTTGGATTTTGCCTTTTATTGAAACTGAATAAAACTATTTTTTGAATATAACTTGTTTTGCATATTCCTTTTATTTACTCTGAATAAAAATGTTATTCAGAACATGTAACTTTTTTCAAAATTTCAACCAAAACAAACATTAACATTTTTAGATTTCTATGATCCTTTGAAAACAACCACTGTTTAATTGATACAAAGAATTTAAACAATCATTCAAACCAATTCACGAAATATATTAGCATAGGCCTAGATGTTTCTTCACTGAGAATTTTCCTTTGTACATATCATCAAGTTTTTGAAAAGCATAAATGATAAAAAGGAAGAAAAGTAAATGTCAACAATGTTTATTTTTAAGAGTTATATTATATTTTTGGTTGAAAAAAGGGAGTTATATTATATTTAGAATGAATAAGAGTCATTTTCAAAATTGTTATAGTATAATAGTTGATTCTTATCAAAACAACTGTTGAACTAAATATTCTTTTTGGCGAGCCTTTTGTCTTCAGCCCTTTCTCATAGTTTAATACGCCAGACCAACGGTCTATCACATATATGGTTCTGAGCCAGGAATTAGGCTTTCAAACATCACTCGGTTACTTGTTTGTCCTTCAGTTGTTTCAAAGACAAAATCCATGTTAATCATTCAATTAAATATATTAGAACATTATTATAGAATATGATATTCAGAATCAATATAACTATTATTTATAACAAATAACAATTGATAGTCGTCACTTTTGTATATGCATAATATGATATTCAGTATGAATATAGTTAATATCCAGTCTGGATATTATCATAGCATACATTTTTAAAACACTTAATATTATATTCAGTCTGAATATAACTATTATATTCAGTATGAAAAAAACATGTAACTTTATTCAGTCTTAATTGAATAATAGTTAATATTATTCAGACTGAATATAATTTTGTTTTGGATTTTGCTTTTTATTCAGACTGAATAAAACTATTTTTTAAATACTGAATAAAACATGTAACTTTATTCAGTCTGAATAATATTAAACATTATTCAGACTGAATTCAAATTTTCCCCTTATGTTTACCTTTTATTCAGACTGAATAAGTTTTTTTAAAATAGTGAATAAAACATCTAACTTTATTCTGTCTGAATAATAGCTAATATTATTCAAACTGAATACTACTTTGTTTTGGATTTTACATTTTATTCGGAGTGAAAATAACTCTTTTGGTGCGTTTAAATGAATTGTTTGTTCCGTTTGAACTAACTTGTAGAGCTTAACGTCCAAGTCCTTGAGTTTTTCCAAAAGGTCATTACGTTTAATAGTGGCAAATTCAAATTTGGAAGAAAAATCGTTGGCTTCACGTTCAGATTTGTTAAGTCTTTCCGTGAGGTCAGTATTTTTAAGTTGGAACTTCAAAATTTCTTCTTCTAACATGGTCTTTTCATTTCGAATGTTTTCGTTTTGACTTCTATAAGTAGCAATTTCGGATGTGGCAATAAAGAGTTGATTAGGATTATTTTCTAGTTGTGCTTCTAATTTGGAAACCGAGAGTTTCTCGATTTTCAATTTAGATTGTAGATCTTGCAATTGAATAGTTAACGCATGCATTTGAGCAACAAAAAAATCATAGTCGGAGTGGCTTACCACGGTAGAGGGGTCGGAAGCGTGAGACTTTGAATTATCAGACATGTTGGCTATGAGATTGAAATCGGCAGGAGGCTCATCATTGGATGGATTCATGACATTCGCCATGAGACTGAAGTGAGCTTAATTTTCTTCATGTTTGTAGTTATTTTGATCAAGCCAGTGTCCATCCTCCGACATGAGAACCTTTCCGGCTTTGCGTTGTTTTGCAAGCTTCAGTTTGTACGCAAAGTAATTGGAATCTTTAATAACAGGTTTCTTGCATTCACGAGCGTAATGGTCGGACTTGCTATAGTTGTAGCATAAGCTCATCTCGCCTTTGAATTTGTCTTCGAGTTTAATTGGCTGGCGTTTTTCTTCTTGGCAAGGTCTGGGTTCAAACATCTCTTTGCGTTCATAATTCTTTGGACCGGAAGCATATAAGTTTGTTGGATGTGGGGCGGCGAGTGAACTTCTTTTGAAATGCTTGGGTAAGAATGGCAAGTTGTTGTTGGAATTCAGCAATTTCATGGAGCTTGATCTTTTTAGTATTGATCAAGTACGTAAGTATCCATACTGTTATTACCAAAACCTTACGTACTCCAAATGTCCCGGTACGCAAATTTGTTGGTCCATCTTCAGCTCCATCCCGACGTGCCGTCAGATCAACTTCAACTCGGGTACAACAAGCAGTCGGAACTTCGTCAACCCCTCCCACACGCCAACATGCAAATCCCACAACAGATTTTAATCTTGGGAGTATATTGCAAAGTGTGGACCCGGATATCAATACCGATGAACCGGTAAATGTGCAAAACTTGAAGAATCAAATTAGAAACGGGTTCAAGGATCCGTATGCTCCGGTACTCCAAGAAGAATACTATAGAGATCTGTATCAGGTTAACGAGAAGTTTCTTCCAGGATCCACAACCACAGCGAACATACTGCCTCATCATATTATATGGGAAAAGATTCTTGCAAATCGAAACCAGAAATGGGAAAACGAGCAAATTTGGGTTCCCTATCTTGAAGAGAAGATGCAAAAGATATTCGTTGAAAAGAAGGATCCGCGAGACTTGGCTCATATTCATCTGGTCACTTAAATGGCTCTTGAACAACAAAAAAAGTATGTGTTTATTCTAAAGACCATTGCCAAACCTAAAGAAGATGTGAGCACTAAACAACGAATAGTCGTCATCAACCAAATTGACTTTGATAAGCTCAGTCAAGTCAAAGATTCGACCTTCAAAGTCATGCGTGAAGATGGAAAATGATAGATATCAGAAGATAGCTTCAAAAGAAGACTGGGTTCTGAAGACAACATAGTTCAGATATTCAGAACTAGTTCTGAATAGAGAAAGGTTCAGAATTCAGAAGACAAGCAGAGCAAAGCCTAAGGCATAATTTCTGAAGTGGCTACTTTAGAAGTTCTGAAGATTCTGAAGAAGTTCTGAACATACTTTAGCTTTTTTGTATGTATATAAATAGATAGTTTGTTAGACAGTTATAGCTAACGTTCATAAAGCTTGTAAAGATACATACTTTGTAATACTGTTCATTGATCAATACGACATATAACTTCAGTGACATATCTCTTGTTCTATTTCTTGATTCTTTCTATATTCTTGATATTTTGGGATGTAACAGAAAAGATTGGTCCTTCACTGAGGCTGATTTTACGAATATATTTGTGGAAGATATGGAAACGATGTACACTGAGCTGCGAGACAAATCAAACAAAACGATTGATGAGAAATGCGCATTAAGAGCTATTATGCAGTTTATTCAAAATTAGATTTGATACAGTTATCTTCATGATTTTCATTGAGGCCTAGAAAGCAAACAGAAGAAGATCTATCTTGCTATGCCTAATCAGGAGATTCCCGACTTGGATAAAATGAAAGTTCTCACTATTCTTACTATGCCTGCTCACGGGGTAGTTTATCTTAATGACATTGGTCAAAGGCATTTTCTGCGATTCATTGAAACTGATTCATATTCCGATGGTACATTGTCTGGTATTCGTAATTGTCTATCTGCCGAAATCAGTTTAGATCAAAAAGGGACGGTCACGCTCTCAAATAGTAAAAGACATCAGATTTTAGAAGCCATTGACATTATCGACAAACATCTGGTTTACCGACAGACTCTAAGAAGATTCAAAGGAATGTTTGAGCTCAAAAGCTAAAGCCTCATTTTGCCACAAAGGGAGAGATTGTTAGGACTTATTTTAATTGTTTCAAAATAAGGAAACTATTCTATTTTGTAATTAAGGCAAGTTTATAATGTCTTATTCTAGTATTTTCTTATATCGTATTATCCTAACATATAAATAGAGGGTTATGGGCAATCATTATAGAATTAGATCAGAGAGAGCTTAAAGAGAGAATAGTTATTATAGTCGTGAGTTAATACGTTTCACTCCATTCATTGTAACCATGTTGATCATAACTCCTCTCAGTGATTTGAATATGATTCCTCTGTATACTTAGTGAAAATTCCGTTTATAAGCTAAAGTTCAAATTCAGCGATAGCATTCGCTGATTGCACTTAGCAATCGCTGAAAATCAGGAACCTTAAGTTTATCTCTGCAGATCTGAAGAACAACAATCACACCACAAGAACATTCAGCGAAAGTCGAAGACCAAGCTGAAGAAAGAGATAATCAACTAGTGATCTAAAGCGGTTCGGTTATAGCAATGATTTTGTGGATCCCAGATAATCAGGTAATCGTATGAATGTATGCATGAACACGAAGAACACTTCTAATATTTATGAAGATCCGATGTCGGATATCTCACTTGTATTGAATATCGGTTACACTGATATTATCTAATATGCTCTCTCTAGAATGATATGAATTAACGTCCTATTTAATTGCTAGCCCTAACCCTCTATTTATATGTATAGGAAATACGGTATAAGGAAACTAGGAGATTAAGGCATTATACACTTGCCTTATTTACAAAATAGAATGTTTCCTTATATTTAAACATTAAACATTTCCTAATTAATGACTTTGATGACTTTCCAGTTTGGCCCTTCATGTCTTCAATATTTGTGATCTCGGATACAATCTTTTCAAACCTAACAATCTCCCCCTTTGTATTCGAGATTACACTTCAGCAAATCAGCACTTTTGAAGACGATGAAATTTTGTCAACAAATCACTATCTTGAATTCTTTTGCTCCCCCTACGAATATGATCACTTGATAAGTTCCGTAGCTCCCCCTTAACATTAGCATACATGAGAAAAGAAAGTTGAAGGAGCTATGATGTCGCAGGGTATCTTTCTTCGAGTAGAACTTTATCGTTTGATGAAAGAGGCAAAAGATGGTTGTGATATCTTGATGTTCTCGGGTTAGGCATTGAGGTTGTCGGGTTAGGCAGATGCGATAACTTTATGTTGTCGTATGATGACTTGAACTTGTTGAACATGTTGTCGGCTCAAAAGAAGCACTCTAAGACAAGATCCCAATAAATTTTGTCGGGTCTTTGATATACCTTTTCTCCCTCATAATGGGCATTTGTCTTTGATACTTTTTCTCCCCCTCAGAATGATAAGGAGAATCCGAAGCATTATGAATGATCAAAGACAATAAGTGGATGTGAAAAAATGGGTAAAAAGTCTAACATAGAAGCACAAATAGCAACTATTATCACTTAATCAAAAATTAAATTTAATTGAGTGGCCTACATTCAGTGTTGGCAGCGATTAGCACTGATAGGACTTCCAGTTATCATAGAAGTAAGTTATAAAACTAACTTCTCAAACTGTTCCGGCATAAACACGAAGATATGCTTGAGGAATCACAAAGACTCGTGCAATATGTAGAAAGAATTTATGCATTAAATGCTAATCTTAAGGCTCAAAATGTGAAAATACATTTCACAGACTCAATATGCATTGAATGTGAAGTTCGGAGACCGGATGTGTGTCTTCCTTTTTCAATATCTTAATCTTCCGAGTGAAGAAAAGATAGCAGATATGCTCATTCTCCATGATATATGAAACAAATATCTTTTGTGAGATACTTGAGTAGTTGGTTGGGGTGACACGAGTTATCGACATTGGGTCCATGTCTAGTTCAATATTCATCTCCAAAGAATCAAGAATGAATAGATTATGTGGCTACCCGGATAACTGTTTAGGTTTGGTAAAGACCAAATATTTTCTTTTAAGTCTTGTCACACTCTCACATTTTTTATATAACTCACAAGCACTCAATTTTAAACATACCCTTTCAAAATATATCTAAACTAGAGATGTGTTTCATGGGTAGGTCCTTCCGGCTTTGGATTGACCATTGAAACGTCTAAATCCTATCACACAAAGAGTTAAACATTAAAGTCCGAGTTCTGAACTGAAGTATTCAGAAGTCCTGATGTAATGTAAAAACGGGTTAAGAGCAGTTCCATAGCTGAGATACTATGAAGCTATTTAAATGGTAAAAATGTGATACTCCCCTTAAATGTAGCATAACCTTTTGAAAGATTGTCATGTGATGTGAATAGTCTGAATTTGGACCACACATGACATACCTACAAAACAGATTAAAAAGATTTTGGTACCCAAGTTTTGTTGGGTCCTCGGAGGTTAGCTTTAGATGCAATAAATGGGGAAGTGGGGATACTATAAGTACCATACCATTTATGAGTGAAATTTTGATTGACAAAATCATTTGTTCCACATGTAGAACAACAAATCTTTGTGGCACTTAGACTAATTAGCTGATTGATTGATTTGACAAAATAAGACAAATTAGTCTTGGAAACAAATGATCTTGTATCAACTACAGGAGATGTATGTGACAAGTTTCCAACACTATCATCTGTAGTTGATTTCTTCCTCCAAACCATTTTAAACTTCTTGGAATTACCGGAATTAGCAACAAAATCATTGTGAGATAAAGTAGAATTATGAGTCCGGGAAGTTGGAGAATTATATGATTTGGAGCTGTTAGAATAACTGTTTGATTTGACACTTGAAGACGAGTTATTCTTACAGACATTTACTGTAGAAAGAGAATTCAACTGAAAAATTGAACTTGAAGAAGTTGTAGAACTTTCAAGTTTTCTAATTTTGCACAATAGATGATCTCCTTCTTCCAAAATCACTTTAAATTTTGTTTGAGATTCGGATCTCATTTTCCGTTCAGTCACAAGAGTTGTTTCTAAAACAGATAATTTGTTTGAAATTTTACTGATTGTCTCTTCAAAAGTTTTTCTTTCGTTTTCAAAAACTTTTTCCGAATTTTTGCTTTTAGCAACGATCAAAATACTTTTCTTGATAAAATCCGTCTTATCAGTTTCAAACACTTTTCTTTCAGCGTTTACAAGATTTTGAAGTTCAGAAAGTTGCTTTGATAGTTTTAGACATTTCGTTTCAGATGATTTTCTTTCTAAAATCACAACTTGTTCAAAATCTGACACTTGTTTAGAAAGTTTTTGAATGGTCAATTCACAAGTGTTAATTTTGCTTTCAAAATCTTTTCGTTCAGACTCAAATTTGTGTTTCTCATCAGAAGTTAAAATCCTTTCTTTCTCACATTCCAGAAATTCAATTAATTTTATTTTAAGAACCACACTATACGTCTCAAGATCTATAGATTTTTCTAACTCAGAAATTTTGGTTTTTAGATCAAAATTTATTTTTATCAACTCAAGATTTTTCTTTTTGCAAACTTCTTCATAAAATACATGATCTGTATTCCTAGTATGCTCGGTGAGTTGTTCCTCCAAAAATTCATTTTGATTTTGCAAAACTTTTCTTGATTCTTCTGAGTTATTAAATCTAGATTTGAGACAAACGTGTTCAGTTAAAAGTTCATTAAGAACTTTCATGTTATATGTGTGTCTTGCTTCAAGTCTTTCAATTTCAGTATTGAGATCTGAAATTTGATTTTGAGAACTCATCTTGAGAGAGAAAAAAAATTAAGTACTAGTTACCTGATGAAGTGATCGTCGATCAGCGAGTTTTTGAACTTTTCTGAGTTTCCTCGTAAAACAGAGGGTTTTATCATTTGACAAGGAATCGACAATAATTTATCGATTGACAAGGAATCGACAATAATTTATCGAATTGGGTCTGAATGATATGAACTTTTGACGGGTGTTTAGGACTCGACAACAATTATTGTCGGGTATAAGGGACTCGATAAAACATCCAAAACAAACTTTGAATCAATAAAAGGAAGTTATCGATCACAAAGGACTCGATAACTAAGAGTTTCTCGATAGATTAAGATTCGACAAAAAGAAATTCGACTCGATAAAACAATTAATCGATAAAAAAATTATATCGATTCCTGTTGACTCGATCAATAAAATTTGTCGATTTAAAAGGACCCGATAAAAGATCAAAAATACTTAATCTTAGTTTTCTTTAACCGATAAACCAGAAACCAAGAACAAAGGGTTCTTGACTAAAAAGAACAAGTCTTTTTATGGACAAGAATGTCTAAGTTCTCGAGTTTCTTATTTGTTCAGTCAAGAAAAAAAATTAAAATTACTAGAGTTTATGATTTTTACTAGAGAATTCTTTAGTAAGAAAAGCTGCAAGAGTCACTAGTTCCTGAGTTTTCTTATGTAAAGAATATCAAAAGTAATTAAAATAAACTAGAATAACTTTAATTAAAACAAATTAAATAATTTTGACTAAAATCAAGAATAACTCAATATGGATCGACAAAAATTTAGACGCAAGAAGTATGAATCGAGAAAAACAAATCTTTTAAAAAAATATGAATTTTTATCGGGTAAAGCGTAATCGAGAACCAATCAAAAGAATGAAGAACGAATCGAGAAAAAAATCTTAAAAATTATGAGTTTTTATCGGGTAAAGCTAAGACAGTATGAATCGATAAAAACAAAAAAAAAACGCAGAAATAGAAAAATTACCTTCTGTTTCGTGGATAACTTCAGAAAAACGCAAAAAACTCAGATCGTCTGCTCTGATACCAATTGTGGATCCCAGATAATCAGGTAATCGTATGAATGTATGCATGAACACGAAGAACACTTCTAATATTTATGAAGATCCGATGTCGGATATCTCACTTGTATTGAATATCGGTACACTGATATTATCTAATATGCTCTCTCTAGAATGATATGAATTAACGTCCTATTTAATTGCTAGCCCTAACCCTCTATTTATATGTATAGGAAATACGGTATAAGGAAACTAGCAGATTAAGGCATTATACACTTGCCTTATTTACAAAATAGAATGTTTCCTTATATTTAAACATCAAACATTTCCTAATTAATGACTTTGATGACTTTCCAGTTTGGCCCTTCATGTCTTCAATATTTGTGATCTCGGATACAATCTTTTCAGACCTAACAATTCTAAATAGATGTGTGAAGTCTTGCTAGGCCTTAGCGATACTCTGAAAGATCATCCTTGAAGTTTCAAAGTTCAGCGATCAAGTGAAGCCTATAAGCAAGATTAATGTTGATCTTATCCTCGATATACAAAAGTCAAAAGCGTATACTATGTCAGAGAAGGACGTACGGATATTCTTTTTTGTCCCCATCAAATCTGATTTAGTACTTTTCACACGCGGCCAAAAGCATGGTTACTTTTTGAACAAAGGACAAGCTTCCAATGAAAGCTTGACACCTGGCATATACCTTTTGTCTTAAATTAATTGCAACGGGTATAAATAGATGAAGATTCATTCTTCATCTTTATGCATGCTACTTTCTATTTCCTCAAACCTCAACTTCTTTTATTTCTCATTTCCTTATGCATCAAACTGTGTGATTTCTTAGTTACAATAGAATAGATTTAAAATCCAAATATCTGTGTGTTTGTATTCAACCCCCCCCCCCCCTTCTGCAAATTGTTTCTATATCCTAGAACTCTTGTAGACAACTATGGGACCAACAAGTGGTATCAGAGCAGTGTTTCTTGCTTACTAATCTTTAAAATACTTGTTTCTTAAGCTATTTTAAAATGACTAATACTAATACCAACTACATTGATAATGGATCTTTAGCTAAACGTCCCAGATTTAGTCGTGATAACTTTCCATTATGGAACGAAAGAATGACACTATTCCTAGAAGGGTCCGATCCTAAGATCCCCTATTATCTAGAGAATGGACCATTCATTCCTACAGGCCCGGTCCCTGCAGTTCCTGCCACTACAACCACTCCAGATGTCGCTGAGAGAAGAATCGTCAAAACTCCAGATCGAGGGAGTGAAGATGACACAAAGGAAGTAGCTATAGATGCTAAAGCTAGATCCATAATAACAATGTCTTTACTATATGAAGTCTATCACTCTGTAATGAAGCTGAGAATATCTATAGTCATGTGGGATACTCTATGTATTCAGCAACTGATGAAGTTCAAATCACTAGATGTATAAATCTGGCAAGACAATATGAGAGCTTCATGCATTTAAAAGCTGAAACCCTTTCTCAAGTTAACCAAAGATTTAACTATCTCTTGATTGACATGAAAACTGTCAACAGAGAATATTCTAATGTTGAAATACTGACAAAGTTCATGGAGGCCCTACCTGAACAATGGGAAATGTACACTACATGTCTAAAGTTGTCAAAGAATCTTGAAACACTCTCTCTAAGTGCATTATATGGAATGCTCCTAAATGAAGAGCAATCTCAAGCTTTAAGGAAGAACCTCATTAATGATATCAAGAGTGCCAAAAGTACTTATTTGGCACTAGTGACTTCAGAGACAGATCCTTCAAAATAAGTTTCTTCCTCTATTACTTCTATCGTTGAACTAAATCAAACTGATTCAGAAGAACTCACTAATGCTGACATCTCTGAGTTTGATAATTCTCTAGCTCTTCTCACAAACAATTTAGAAGATTTTCTAGAAAGAGTAACTTTCGAAAAACTCCGGCTATCACTGACTCTGACAAGTCAAAGACTCTTCCTGCTGAAAAAGCATCTGCTATATGCTATAACTGTCAGCGAAAGGGTCACTTTGCTAATGAGTGCAGATCTAAGAAAGTGACTGCACCCAGTACCTCTCAGAACTCTGATAAAAAGGAGAAATATTCTAAGTTAAAAATAAATACAGAGATCTGAAAAAAGAACCAGCATAAAGGCAAAGGTCTAGCTGTTGAGGAAGTTGATTGGGATCATGAAGATGATTGGGCCAAAACGTCTGATGAATCAGGTTCTGATGAAGAATAACTTGCCTTCCTCTGTCTAATAGCTAGAATCGAGGAAGCTGAAGAAGCCTCTGAAACATCATCCTCACAGTCTCCTTCGACTCAGGTAAATATCCCTACTAACCTTTCTATATTTGAAGGTGATAACTTGTCGGCTCTCGATTCTATGACTGATGATTTTTACAATGCTTTAAATGGGAAGATCAAAGCTGAACAAATCAATATTGATCTATCAGAACAACTAAAAAATTGCCATTTAAAAATCAAAGAACTTACAAAGATTGAAGAAACTCTTAAGGACCAAGTCTTTGTAAATCAAACTATAAGCATTGAAAGACAATAAGCTATCACTGGAAGAGAAAAGGCTATCGCTGATCTCAAGGCTGAAAAAGCTACCATCGAAGGATGGTGCAAGGCGCTTGATAAAGTCAGCGAGATCATCAATGCTCAGATCCCTATGAAGGTCAAAAGTGGTTTAGGGTATAACCCTGATCAAGAAGAATTAGAGAATGATCGTTCCATGTTAAAATTCGGAATGTTTGTTTCTTCAAATCCTTATCCTTCTTCTCAGAAACCTTACATCAATGAGAAGCTGCATATCTCAAAATCTAATGATTTTAAGAAAATGATCAAGGACAAGTTCCTTGACCATGTTCCTATAATCAAGAATTGTCAGAAACAGAAGAAAAACTCCTATATCCCTTCAGTGAGTCATCCTAAACCTGGAAAGAAGATCTCTGGATCTATTCAGAGATCTACTCCCATAATTTAGATTGACCTCACTCCTGTCCTTGAGAAAATTGTTATTCCCCCAAGGACACTAAACAAAGGAATTCTTGGTTCTTGTACTGAAAATGCTTCTACCTGCTCTCTGAATTCCTCAATTCCAAACCCGTTTTCAAATATAGGAAATGCTATCACTGTGGTGAGACTACCAACATTGCAAGCAAATGTTCTAATGCTATTAAAGATGAAAAATTAGCTCATGGTAAGAAAGAGCTCAAGCTGATAAATCCGCGAGAATGAAATCCACCAAGGTTGGTAAAACTTCCAAGGTGAAGATAACCACTGAAGAAAATACTTCAGCTAGTAGCTCATCCGCCACTCCTTCCACTAAGTCAGCAGGACCCATAGTAATATGGGTACCTATGAAAAATTAATCTTTTTGTTGTATACAGAGTGCTAAAGGTATCTGGTATATCGATAGTGGATGCTCAAGGCACATGACTGGCAGAAAATCTCTGGTCTCTGAATACAAGGAAGAAATTGGTCCCTCAGTGACCTTCGGTGGAAATGGCCAAGGTTACACCAAAGGTTATGGAATTCTATCCAATGGAGCAACTTCATTCAGTCAAGTTGCTTATGTTGAAGGACTAAAGCACAAATGTGTTGTCACTGATATTAATGACAAACTTGCCTTAACAGGCAAAAGATTAGAAAATGTGTATGTCATTAATATGAATAGTTCTTACTCTGAGAATATGTGTTTCATCTCCAGAGTCTCCTCTGATGTCAACTGCATATGGCATAAGTGACTCTCTCATCTGAACTTTAAGATGATCAATGAAATTATCTCAAAAAGAACTTGTCAGGGATCTCCCTAAACATACCTTTACAAAGGAATCTCTTTCTTCAACATGTAAGAAGGGAAAACTGACAAAAGCCTCTTTTAGATCTAAACAAGTCTCCTCAGTGACTTCTCGTCTTCAACTACTACGTATGGATCTATTTGGATCTGTCAATGTCCAATCCCTATCTGAAAAAAAATACACTCTTGTGATAGTTGATGAATATTCTAGATATACATGGGTATTCTTTCTTCGATCCAAAAGTGACACACCTGATGTAATTATCTCTTTTATTAAAAGAGTGGATGTCTTGAACAATCTTACTATTCGCTCCATGAGAAGTGATCATGGCACTAAATTTAGAAACAGTACCCTGATTAACTTCTTTGAAGAAAAGGGAATCACAGATAATTTTTCATCAGTGAGAACTCCTCAGCAAAACGCTGTTGCTGAAAGAAGAAATCGAACCATCTTTGAAGTAGCTCGCTCAATGCTCAGCGAATCGAATCTACCTACTCAATTCTGGGCTGAAGCAGTAAACACGGCATGCTATACTCAGAATCGATCCCTAATAGTATAGCGATTCAAGAAGACTTCCTATGAATTATTTCATAGAAGAAGACCTACTCTAAAATACCTACACATCTTTGGATGTAGATGTTACATTCTGAATTATAGAGATCATTTGGGTAAATTTGATCCAAAAGCTAACGATGGGATATTTCTTGGATGCTCTTCTGTATCTAAGCCTTTCAGAATATTTAACAAAAGAAGACAACACGTTGAAGAATCCATGCACGTCAACTTTGATGAATCTCGTCCAACTTATTTTATTCCTATCCCTGAAGAAGATGAGGAATTGAATGAATAGATGAAATCTCACTATGGAGAACCTGAAACTTATTTCAGTAATCAACCAAATGCTGAAACTAATGATGATGGAATCCCTGATCTCTTTCCTACCACAAGCAACAATCCATCATCATCAGGGGTTAATATAACTCCTCTCAATCAGATTCCTCCCTCTGCTATATCAGTCGGTAATTTTTCAGTGAATAACCAAGCTTCATCTTCTGCTGATCAAACCTCTGAGATAACTTCAGAGTTGGCAATGAATGTTGAAGTACCTGTTGCTGAAACAACCAACGTTATCCCTAAACAAGAACAAGTCGCTGAATCCCGTGTTGATCAATCTCCTCAACCACCAGCTCAGCGATGGACTAAAGATCATTCAATAGATCAAGTTGTTAGTGATCCTAATGCAGCTATCAGAACACGTAGAGGTACAGGTAATATTTGGCTCTATGTTAATTTTATTTCTCTCTCTAGACCTAAGAAGATAGATCAAGCTATCTCTGACCCAAGTTGGGTCTCTGCTATGCAAGAAGAACTAATTGAGTTTCGTAGAAACAAAGTTTTGAATCTTGTTCCTCATCCATCTAGTAAAACTGTTGTTGGAACCAAATAGGTCTTTCGAAATAAACTAGATAGAATGGCACTGTTATCCGTAACAAGACTAGACTTGTTGCTCAGGGATATAGACAGGAAGAAGGTATTGACTATGATGAGACCTTCACTCCTGTTGCTAGATTAGAAGCCATGAGACTTTTCTTAGCTTATGCTGCCCATAAAGACTTTAGGGTTTTTCAAATGGATGTGAAGAGTGCTTTTATAAATGGTAAACTCAGCGAGGAAGTTATGTTGAACAACCCCCTGGTTTCACTGACCCTAATCATCCTGGTTATGTTTTCAAACTTCAAAAAGCTCTTTATGGGTTAAAACCAGCTCCCAGAGCTTGGTATGCTACCCTTTCTAAATATCTTCTTAAAGAAAAATTTGTTCATGGAAAAATTGATCAAACTCTATTTTTCAGAAAATATAAAGGTCATACTATTCTTGATCAAATGTATGTTATGATATTAAATTTGGTTCCATAAGACTAAAATTATGCACTCGTTTTGCAAACAGAATGAAGAAAAGAATACAAAATGAGTATGATGGGTGAACTAATATATTTTCCAGGGTTTGCAGATTAAGCAATCTGATAAAGGAATATTTATTTGTCAAAGTAAATATGTTAAGGACATGCTGAACAAGTTTGATATGACTCAATGCTCAGCGATGAAGACCCCTATGGCACCTCCTCTAACTTTGAATAAGGACTCAAATGGGAAACTTGTCAATGTCACTGCCTATCGAGGGATGATCGGATCTCTGCTATACCTTACAGCGAGTAGACCTGACATCATGTATTCTACATGTCTTTGTGCTCGATATCAAGCTGAACCAAAGGAATCATGCACTCTTGTTAAGCTAAAGACATAATTTTTATACAAACAACTAAAATTATGCACTCTTATATCAACAGTAGCAAGTTTTAACCATCCGGTCGGGAATGCCTCATCGGTTAGGACAGCAGTACGGGTTAGTACAGTAGTAGGGGTTGTTAGAGCAATCATTTTTTTTTGTATTGTACGGATGAAAAAAGCCCGTGCACCCCTACTCTTTTACATTGTATTTTCTAATCTTTTTGAGAGAGAGAGAGAGAGTAGGGGTTAGCACAGAAGTAGGGGTTATGACATTAGTAGTGGTTATGACAGTAGTAGGGGTTATGATAGTAGTAGGGGTTCGTACAGTAGTAGGGGTTATGACAGTAGTAGGGGTTCGTACATCAGTAGGGGTTAGAACAGTAGTAGGGGTTATTAGGTTAGTAAGGGTTATGACAGTCGTAGGGTTATTACATCAGTAGGGGTTATTCGGGTAGCAGGGATTAGTACAGTAATGGGGGTTAGTACAGTAAGTCGTAGGGGTTGTTAGAGCAGTCATTTTTTTTGAATTGTACGGATGAAAAACGCCCGTGCACCCCTACTCTTTTAACATGTATTTTCTATTTTTTTAGAGAGAGAGAGAGAGAGAGAGTAGGGTTAGGATAGTAGTAGGGGGTTAGTACATGAGTAGGGGTTATTAGAGCAGTAGGGGTTATTATACCAGTAGTAGGGGTTATTCTAGTAGTACGGGTTCGTACAGCAGTAGGGGTCATTAAATCGTAGGGGTTCTTAGATTAAGAGGGGCTTAACAGTAGTCGGGGTTATTACAACAGTAGGGGTTAGTAAAGTAGTAGGGGTTATTAGAGCAGTAGGGGTTAGAACAGTAGTACGGGTTAATCGAGTAGTAGGGGTTAGGACATCAGTACGGGTTAGTACAGTAGTAGGGGTTGTTAGAGCATTCACTTTTTTTTGTATTGTACGAATGAAAAAAGCCCGTGCACCCCTACTCTTTTACGTTGTATTTTCTAATTTTTTTGAGATAGAGAGAGAGTAAGGGTTATGACAGTAGTAGGGGTTATTCTAGTAGTAGAGGTTCGTACAGCAGTAGGGGTTATTAAAGTCGTAGGGGTTATTAGAGTAAAAGGGGCTGTGACAGTAGTAGGGGTTATTACATCAGTAGGGTTAGAATAGTAGTAGGGGTTATTACATTAGTAGGGTTAGAATAGTAGTAGGGGTTAATAAGTAGTAGGGGTTAGGACAGCAGTACGGGTTGGTACAGTAGTAAGGGTTGTTAGAGTAGTCATTTTTTTTGTATCGTACAGATGAAAAAAGCCCGTGCACCCCTACTCTTTTACGTTGTATTTTCTAATTTTTTTCAGAGAGAGAGAGAGAGAATAGGGGTTAAGACAGCAGTAGGGGTTATGACAGTAGTAGGGGTTATTAAAGTCGTAGAGGTTAATAG
Organism: Silybum marianum; assembly: GCA_036898165.1. NCBI lineage: Eukaryota > Viridiplantae > Streptophyta > Magnoliopsida > Asterales > Asteraceae > Silybum > Silybum marianum. The sequence continues at coordinate 31,603,597 of CM072533.1, read as the reverse complement.
AGTCAGAGGGGTTGTGACTGTAGTAGGGATTATTACATCAGTAGGGGTTATTCGAGTAGTAGGGGTTAGGACAGTAGTAGGGGTTATTAGAGCAACCATTTTTTTTGTATTGTACGGATGAAAATAGCTCGTGCACCCCTACTCTTTTAACATGTATTTTCTAATTTTTTTTAGAGAGAGAGAGTAGGGGTTAGCACAGCAGTAGCGGTTAGGACAGTAGGGGTAATCAAAGGAGTAGGGGTTAGGACAGCAGTATAGGTTATTAGAGCAGTAGGGGTTAAGACAGTGGTAGGGGTTAGGACATCAGTAGGAGTTAGGACAGCAGTAGGGTTAGGACAGTAGTAGGGGTTAGTACAACAGTAGGGGTTTAGACGTAATAGGACCGAAATCCTATGAGTAATACCGCTGGTGCACACCTGAAGGCGGACCGGTCGACCGGACCCAAAGTCCAACTACGACACGCTATTAGAGCTGGAATTACCGCAGTTGGTGGCACGGACTTGCCCTCGAATGGATCCTCGTTAAGGTAAAGAGCTCTTTTCTCAGCTCTGATCGTCCTTCTTCGCGACGAAGTTCCAACATGTTGAAAATTTGTTGGTCGAGCGTGAAGAACATGCGAAGGAGAAGCAACGCGAGTTGAAAAAGAAAGTTGAATTGCTCGAGAAGGGGAAAGATTTGTTGCTTTTGAAAAATCGGAAGCTGAAAAAACGAGTTGAAAGAAAAAAAAAGGAGTTAAAGATGCACAGCGGTAGGGGTTCTTAGAGCAGTAGGGGTTATTAGAGCAGTAGGGGTTAAGACAGCAGTAGGGGTTAATAGAGCAGTAGAGGTTAGGTTAGCAGTAGGGGTTATTAAAGGAGTAGGGGTTAGGACAGTAGTAGGGGTTTAGGGGTTAGGACAACAGTAGGTTGTTAGACGATGATAGTGAATGGATTGATTGTTTGGAAGAAGCATCAAGTTGGGCTACTGGGTATGAGCTACGACATTTGTTTGTCAAAATCCTCACCCATTGTTAGGTTGCAGACGCTCTTCGTTTATGGAATACACATTATGAAGCACTCTCCGAAGATATAGCTATCATCCAAAACAAACAATTAAAGACCAAAAACTTGGATTTGATTGCCTCAGAAATTGAAGTCTATACGCTGTTTGAAATAATCATGGTGAAGATGGGGAAGAGTTTGAAAGAAATTGATGGAATGCCACTTTCGAATCAACATTTACTACGCGAGTTATGAAATAGACTGGTAATTGAAGAACACAACCAATGCCAAAGTGAGGCTTATGAAGCTATTATGGATTATGTGTCCGAAGATCGAGGTGATTTAACATTCATCCATGGTCGTGGAGGAACGGGGAAAACAATCCTTTGGAACATAAAGGGATGAATTTACTTAGCAAGTTTTAACCATCCGGCCGGGAATGCCTCATCCAAACATATGGCCTAACAAATTATATTTATTCTCTTCATTATGGTTAAAGCTTCTATGTTTTAAATACTTTTTTTGCTTAAAGTTTCTATGACTTGAATACAAGTCAGATTTCCAAGACGACAAAACGCAGAAACGTCAATTTCCAAGACGACCCAAACTATGATTCATAAAGTATGATCAGCAATAAACATAAACATACGGTCAAAAGTATGATCATCAATAAACATAAACATACAGTCAAAAGTATGATCAACAAGTTCACCAGGACAAAACATACAACCAAAACTATGGTGCATCAAATACAATTTTTTCAATTCTCTTTACAAGGTCCTCATGACCGCTTGCCAAATCGAGTTTTGCTTCTAGCATTTTTATCTTCTCCAACAAAAGTTTGCAATTTCAGCAGTTTGCTTCAAGCCCACCCGAACCTTTTGCTGCAGAGGAAGGTCCCAGATAAGAAGAACTTGAACAAACTCCTGCTTTCTTGGGCACAGAAGCTGCTAATTGAGCAGTTTGCTTCTCATCCTATATACCAAACAATCACAAATATATTTAGGTAGCCTAAGCAATGATAAGAGAGTCAACAATTTAACATACATCTGGACATTTCAGCTCATTCTCCCAACAAAATAGACCACATCCATAATCTTTCTCCTTTGGCTGTCACATTATTATACATCAAAAAGAATCACATAGCAAAAATTCATAGAAAAAACACAAGTATACACTTGAACGAAATCAATCAAGTAAAAATACCCACAATCAAGTTAAAAGAATCATCAAACAAGTTCTCTGGAAATAAAAGCTATCATTTACCACACCATTTTCAATTTCTCATACATGACTATGAATCAATTAACCTAATTAGTAATTACCTCAACAAGTAATAACCTATCAATCTGAATCTAATTCACATAAAAAACAACAGCCCTTCTTTATCTTAAATTGAATTTAAAAACTTAACAATTTATCATACAGAATCCGTGAAGAAACTTAATGGTCGAGACTAGAAAGCTGTATGAGAACTTGGGATTTGGGAGCAAAATCAGACTCCGACTTGTACAAAATCAAACTCAGATTCGTACTCACCATTCAAGATTACAACAGGACGATGGTGGTGGCTGGTGTGGTCGACCCTTAACAGGTGAACTGGAGAAAGCGAGTGGTCGCTTCGTTCCTCGTTCGTGTACTCTTGGTTGCTGGGTTTGTGAGCGAGAGTTTGAGAGTCGGCTAGTACAGTCGTTTTATATTTGGGCATGTGATGCCTTGGGCGGAGGCCAATCTCGCCCACTAGTTGGGCCGGCCTATATATCAATTAATTTCTCTAATTAATCTACTAAATTATGTGTTTTGTGGTATGTGTTTTTTGTCGATATATCCAAGATGAAGCATTTAAGTCGACAAATTAGCAGAGAGATGAATCGAGAAAGCAAAAATTGAGTATATAATGAGCTGATGAGGTTAAATATTAATCATAGGAATACCAACCTTGAGAATGGTAGGTTTTTTTAATGAGTTGATGAGGTCAAATATTAATCATAGGAATACCAACCTTGAGAAGGGTATTTTTTTTTTTGCAGTTTGAGTTTGTTCAACGGTCACATTTGATGAAGAAACTCCACCACTGAAAGAAGTTAATGGAAGTTAAGAACTATTTATATGATCCCTCCCCTATTTAGAGGAACAAAGGAACACCCTTCAATGAGGTCCACCATTGAATCAGATACGATTTTATATTGTGGGAGATACGAGTCTAAAAGCGTTATATAAACTTATTACACCGCCTTTAGATAGGACACTTTATTTTTTGGTCCAATAATATGTGTTGGGTCACCGATGATTTGGTGATGAACCACCTTCCTTTATATGAATGAATTTTTACAGGTTCTTTTGAAGGTCTGAAATATGCTTCAAGTATTGAAGAGTCAAAGACTATTCAATCAAGGGGTTGTACATCAAAAAGTGGAATTTTGGATGTATCAACCAACTTCAATATTCAGACCATCTTGCCAAGTCAAGATTGGGTCACCAATATAGTGGGTCACCGATGGTACACTCAAAAGTCATCAAAAGTACTAAGGACATCAAATAAGATGAGGTCATCAAGTTTGATGTCATGGTCACCGACACTATGATCTTGGTCACCGAAATTGCACGTATATTTTCTAAGGCTGTGATATCAACTCACAAGGGTATACACTTTTGTCACTTAGTGAAAGAAGAAGTTATCAAGCAAAGTGTACACTTATCAACTCCAGCCTTATAAGGTATCCACCGATGTGATACATAGTGAGATGTATCACTTAGCAATTTCAAAGAGATAAGTTCTTGACTCACATCAATTGCAAGACACGTGAGCCAGCAAGAACTTGGGCACCAAGCCTTAATTAAAGACATTCTCTTTTATTCTTATAAAAGGAATATTTGTCTTTTAGCTAAAAGGCTTGATGGGACTTCACAGAGCATGAAGAAAAGAAGATAAAGTTATATGACATTACGTGCTACAAGGAATGGTTCATCCATTATTCTAGTACAAAGGAAGTGGTCTCTTCCTTTGTCCATCAGATAATCTTCCAGCTAATGAAACCTTGACAGCTGTCCACTTGCATCCCATGCATGGACACTATAAAAGGAGATGAAGTCCTTCCCAGAAATCTCACGCTTTCAACAAATCTTCAGAGTGATTATTTGTTTGACTGTGGCAAAGCTGTGTGCTATAACGGTATTGTTTTAACTTGCTTAGTGTAATAGTTAATTATCGTTATCGTGTGTTTAGTTTGATAGAATAGTCGCCCTGTTCTTTTCCGCATCAAACTATTCGTGTGTAAATTTTTAATATTTATATTAAAAAATTTAAAAAGAGTATATTCGTGTGTTTTATATTCAACCCCCCTTCTACAAAACCCTCTCTTAGTTAGCCATCTCTCTTTGGGGACTAACAATTGGTATCGAAGCGAGTTGGTTTAATCTCATAAACCGGATACGTGATGGCTACTACCTCAAATGTTGATGGTACCTTGCAGACCTCTTCCAGTAATACATATGATTTAGGATCTTTGGCTAAACCCCCAAGATTCAACCCAAACAACTTTGGGTTATGGAAAAATCGCATGTTATTATTCTTGGAAGGGATCGATTGCAGGTATCCCAACATTCTCAGTGAGGGACCTATTATTCCTAAAATATGGGCTCGCTTTGGCCCTCAAAGGACGGCTCGAAGGAAAGGACATAGAGTCGGATGACGAAAGAAGTGAGAAAACGGTAGATATATCATTAAACCTTCTAACAAATTTAGTGAAGATGATAAACGCCTAGTTGCTTTAGATACTAAAGTCAAATCGCTCTTCTTTGTTTCCGCTACGATGATGTGTATCATTCTCTTCTTAACCTTCCCACTGCTAAAGAAATGTGGGATACTTTGAGTGTCTTATATGAAGGCACCAAAGAAGTAAAGAAATCTAACAGGATCTGTCTTGTTAGAAAGTATGAACTCTTCTCCCATGAAAAAGGAGAATCTCTTTCTACCTACTTTAATCGTTTTAACTGTCTTCTCAACGATCTCAAAGTTCTTGGCCGAGTTTATGAAAATGAAGAAGTTCTCTGCAAGTTCATGGATTGTCTTCCAGTTTACGGGAAACTATCCGTACTTGCATCAAGCAAACCAAGGACTTAGAAATAATGCCTTTAATCGCTCTCTATGGAACTCTTCTTCACTATGAACAAACTAAGAACCGAGAGAAAGTCTCTTATAAAGTATATCAAATCCTCTTCTATTGCTTTGATAGGTGATTCAAAATCTTCTTCTTGTGTTCCTAGAATCACCTATCCTTCTTCTGATTCTGAAAAAGATATTAAGGAAGACTCTTCTCATCTGTCAGATGCATACTATAGTGCCGATGATGAAGGAGAAGAATCGACCATTGACATACTTTACGATAGTATGGCAATGCTTGTCGGAAACCTTAAGAACAAAAGATTTTCTTCAAACCGCTCCAAATTTAATAGAAAACCTTTTTCTCAAAAATCCTCTTCTGATAAAGCAAATGAAGAATGCTTCAATTGTGGAAAGAAAGGTCATTTTGCTTCTGAATGCAGATCAAAAGCTTCTTCTTCTAAACCTTCTTTTTCTTATGGCCATGACTTCTCAAAATCACTTCTAGGAAGCATGAAGAGAGAAATAGCCAATCCTCTAAAGAAAACTGCGAATCAAAAGAAACCTCAAGGTACAAGAAATACAAAGCCAAATACAAGAGAGAAAAGGAGAGAAACCAAGGTAAAAATAAAACCTTAGTTGCTGAGGCTCATTGCTGGGAAGATGAGCAAACCTCTGAGAGTGAGAGTGAGTATGTCACCAAGTGCCTCATGGCCAAAATTGATGAGATAGAAGACATGGAGAAATCACTCTACACCTCTCTTGTATCTGCTGAGGGATCCACTTCAGGGACAAAACCTCAGGTACATCCTTTTAACTTTCTCTCTGATGATCAAAAGGCTGATGCCTTTGATTCTTTAACTGTTGACTTCTGTGACTTAAAGATTCAAAAGAAAAAGGCTGATATGCACATAAAATGTCTAAATGATCAACTCCTCTCTTGCTTTTCAAAACTAAAAGATTTTGACAAAATGAAAGCTGATCTGGAAAACCTTCGGTACTTAAACGACAGTCTTTCTGAGGAAAAATCAAAGATCTCTTCCACTCTTGAAAAGGAACAAGAGGTTCTGTCTAAATGGACTAAATCCTCTAAGAATCTTGAAAGGATCCTTCAAGATCAAATAACCAGCAAGGATAAGTCTGGCCTTGGTTATGGAAAATATGTTCCTCAACCTTCTGATCTTCCACTCCATTCTTCTGAGTGTCAAGGTTTTCCTGCTGGTTTCCTTTCCGATGACGATGATGCTCTCTTCGGTTACTCATCTGAGGATTCTACCTCCGTTCACTCTATAGATCTACTTGACATGCTCAAAGTAGAATCTGGTTCTAAAAAGTTTGGAGTCTTTGTTAAAGCTAAAGAAATCTCTTCTGAGTCTTCAATGGTTTCAACTCTTCCAAGCTCTTCTTCTTCTTCTCCCAAACCTATCCAAAGACTTTTAAATTCCTTAAGTCTGCATGAGTCAAGGTACTCCCAGGAGCAGCCTTCTGAAGTTGCTGAGTATCCTTCTTTAAAAAAGATTTTCTTTTCAAAAGAAAAATTTTTCTAAATCAAAATTTTCATCTAAAAGGAAATCTCAAATAGCTACTGACTTTATTCCTCGGTCAGTAAACTTGAAGAAATCAAGAAATCCTGGTAAAGGTATTCTTGGACCAAGACCAGGTGTTGGACACCCCTCTTCTTCTCATTCCTCAACCTCTGTCCAAAGTTTAGATGATAGGGATTTTAAAAAGTTCTTTCCTTTAAAGAAGTGCTATAACTGTGGCAACACTCTTCATCTTGCTAAAAATTGCCCAAAAGACTTGGCTCCTTGCAAATCTAAAATGCCTTCTAATCCCAAAGGACCCACCTCAAAATGGGTACCAAAAGTCTAAATTTGTTTCTGGGTGCAGGTACCAAATAAAGATCATATATGGTACATGGATAGTGGATATTCAAGACACATGACCGGAAACAAACTTCTTCTCTCTAACTTCTCAAAAGAAAAGGGACCCACTGTTTCCTTTGGAGGAAATGGAAAAGGGGTCACCAAAGGATATATGGTACCATTTCAAATGGAACCATCACTTTCTCCAGAGTAGCTCATGTTAAAGGGCTGATGTACAATCTTCTAAGCATAAGCCAAATATGTGATTTGGGCTATAAGGTCATGTTCCAGCTATGTGTATGTTTGGTCTTTGACGTACAGAACAAGATTGTACTAGCAGGAACCCGACTGAATGACGTGTACATAATCAACATGAAGGAAAGTGCAATAGGAGAAGCTGTGTGTCTCCTTTCTCAAGAACTAGCCAAACAAAGTTGGCTGTGGCATAAAAGGTTCTCTCATCTAAACTTTAAAACCTTGAACAAACTCTCCAACAAAGAGCTGGTTGTTGGAATGCCAAAAATAGCTTTTGAAAAAGAAAAGGCATGTGGGGCATGTGAAAAAGGAAAACTCACCGTAACTTCCTTTAAAACAAAACAATGCTCTTCTATCTCTCAACCTCTTCAAATGCTTCACATGGATCTATGCGGTCCAGTCAGTACACCCAGTCTGGGTGGTAAAAAGTATATGCTAGTAATCGTCGATGAATTCTCTAGATATACTTGGGTGTTCTTTCTGAAACACAAGAGTGATGCTGCTGAAGAAATCATCAGGTTTACAAGAAAGATTGAAAATTTGAATGGTAAACTGGTGAAGTCTTTCAGAAGTGATAATGGCACTGAATTCAAGAATGCTGCTCTGGAAGATTTCTTTGACCTAAAAGGAATCTCTCAGAACTTCTCTGCCGTACGCACTCCTCAGCAAAATGGTGTTGTTGAGAGAAAGAATAGAACACTATGTGAAGCTGCAAGGTCTATGCTGAGTGAATCCAAGTTGCCAACCTATTTTTGGGCAGAAGCAGTTAACACTGCATGCTTTACTCAAAATAGGTCTATCATAGTCAAAAGGCATGACAAGACCCCGTATGAAATTTTCCATGGTAGAAAACCTGCAGTTGACTTCTTCCATGTGTTTGGCTGTGCTTGTCACATGCTAAATGACAGGGAACAACTTGGAAAGTTTGATCCAAAGTCTGATGATGGAATTTTCATGGGCTATTCTCTCTCCTCAAGAGCCTTTAGAATCTTCAATCTAAGAAGACAATGCATAGATGAATCCATGCATGTGAAGTTTGATGAGTTTGAAACTTCTTCATTATCTTGTGATGAAGAAGAATTAAACCTATGGATAAATTCATGTGTTGGTGAAATTCCATCCTCCTCTCAAACCAATCCTCCAGATAGCAACCCTTCTCAGCCTCCCATAAACACCACCTTACCTTCAGAACCTTCTCCTTCTTCTCCACCTCCTGAAACTAACTCTTCAGAAGATCTTACCCACCAAAACACCATATCTCACCTAAACCTTTCTTCACCATCCCAAATTCCTACCTCATCCTCTTCTCTACCTCCCTCCTTACCTCCTGCACTAAAGTGGACCATGGATCATCCAATAGATCAAATCATAGGTGATCCACAAGATGGTGTAAAAACCAGAAGAGGCATAAGCAATCTGTGCTTATATGTCAACTTTGTTTCCATTGTTGAGCCTAAACTGATAAATGAAGCCCTAGCTGATCCTAGCTGGGTAATTGCCATGCAAGAAGAGCTCTCACAATTTGAGAGAAACAAAGTACGGAAGTTAGTTCCTCGTCCATCCAACAAAACAATTATTAGAACAAAATGGGTGTTTCGAAACAAGATGGACGAAGAAGGAACTGTCATAAGGAACAAGGCAAGGTTGGTTGCTCAAGGATATCGGCAAGAGGAAGGAATTGATTATGATGAAACCTTTGCTCCTGTTGCCAGATTGGAAGCTATCCGAATATTTCTTGCCCATGCAGCTTACAAGAATTTTCGGGTATTCCAAATGGATGTCAAAAGTGCCTTCCTGAATGGTGAATTAGCTGAAGAAGTATATGTGAAGCAACCTCCTGGGTTTGAAGATCCAGTCCATCCATATCATGTATATAGGCTGGATAAAGCTCTATATGGACTGAAGCAAGCTCCACGTGCCTGGTATGACACTCTCTCAGAATATCTACTTAGAAATAAGTACATACGAGGCAAGGTTGACAACAGTCTCTTCTTCAAGAAATCACAAGGTAATATCATTCTTGTTCAAATCTATGTAGATGATATTATTTTTGGAGCCACCGATGAATCCATGTGTGATGAGTTTAGCTCCCTTATGCAAAAAGAATATGAAATGAGCATGATGGGGGAGTTAACTTTCTTTCTTGGTTTGCAAGTAAAACAGTCTTCAGAAGGTATTTTCATAAATCAAAGTAAATACATTAAAGATCTTCTGAAAAAGTTTCAATTTGATACTTGCTCTACCATGAAAACTCCCATGGCTCCTCCTCTTAAACTCTTTTCTGATCCTGATGGCATTTCTGTTAATATTACAAATTATAGAGCCATGATAGGATCTCTTCTCTATCTAACTGCAAGTAGACCTGACATTATGTTTGCTACTTGTTTGTGTGCCCGATACCAAGCAAATCCTAAAGAATCACATCCGTCGCGTGAAAAGGATTTTTCGGTATCTGAAAGGTACCATAAATCTGGGTCTTTGGTATCCCAAAGACTCATGTTTCGATCTCATCGGGTACTCTGATTCTGATTTTGCAGGTTCAAAAATAGACAGAAAGAGTACAACTGGAAGTTGTCAGTTACTTGGTGGAAACCTTGTGAGCTGGTCAAGTAAGAAACAACATTCGGTGTCTACATCTACTGCTGAAGCAGAATATGTGGCTGCTGGAAGTTGTTGTGCACAAATATTGTGGATGAAAAATCATTTGTGTGATTACAATCAGATTTTCTCAAAGATCCCAATAATGTGTGACAACTCAAGTGCAATAGCCATTGCCAACAACCCTGTGCTTCATTCAAGATCCAAGCACATTGATATTAGGTATCACTTTATAAGAGATCATGTCTCTAAAGGTGATGTGGAGTTACATTTCATTCCCACCGACTATCAACTAGCTGATCTGTTCACAAAGCCCCTTGATGAAGCAAGGTTCAAATTTCTCATTGGTGAGTTAGGTATGGTAAACATAGACTAATATATTTTATATTTATATATAATGTATGTTTTATATATATATATATATTCCATATATATATATACTATATACATTTATATATTTATAACTTATATATGTTATATGTTTTATATATATATCTTATATATACTTTATATATATATTATAAATTATATATTATATTTATATATTTATATGAAAATAATATAAAAAGAAAATAATAATAATAATAATATATATATATATACCTTAGTGTCGGTGACTAAGTCACCGACAGTACCCCTATCCCTCTTCTCTCTCTAAATCTCTCAAACCCTAACCCTATTCACCACGAGCCAAGCCACCGACGACAAGAGCCACCGAGCCACCGAGCCACCGACGCTTGCGTCACTTTCCGACGGCAACACCACACGTCGAACCACCGAGATCCATCGAACCCACCGACGGTCTAGCCACCGACGGTCACCGTCGCTATCCACCAACGGTCTAGCCATCGACAAATCCACCGACGTCTCTCTCTCTCTTCGTTCGCCGACGTCGCCGACAACCACTAGGCCACCGACTCGCCGTCTGTCTCTCTCTCGCAATCCACCGACGGCGGCCCATCCACCGTCGTCGACCCACCACGCCGTCACCACTTTCCGATGATACAACCCACCGAGATCCGTACCCACCGTCATCGAATTCTCTTTTGAGCCACCGACGTTCATCCTTAGCCACCATGGAAACACCCACCGACGTTTGCCCTTTTGCTAAGCCACCGACGTCGGTTACCCCTGTCTCTCAGGTCACCGACGTTTACATAGCCACCGACGATTGTCCACTCACCAAAGTAACCATTACAAACCCTTCACCTTCTTAACCCCTTAAAGATAACTCTTGACTTGCCACTCTTGATAAGCAAGATCATTTGTTCTTATCCCTAATGACATCATCAATGTCAGTACATGCGCCGATTTCAAGTCAAAAACCCTTAGAATTCTGACCTTTCAATCACCAAAATAATCATTATTTTTGAAAGTTGAATTTTCCCTCTCATATATAACCACCCATCCCACTACTTCACCACCTTTCTCGCACCCATCTTCTCCTCACCTTCAAAAACAAAAACCTGCAACCTGCAACTTCATCTTCTTCTTCAATGGCTTCTCCTTCAAAGAGCTCTTCTGAAGAACAAACCATGACTTTTGGATCCCTATCCTTTCCTGCATGCAATTACTTTGGAAGAATAGGAGTTGACAATGCTCATCCAGAATACAATGATGTTTGCTGGTTTCTTCAGAGATGCCCTCTTCAATATGCAATCACAGCAAAACCCAAAATGAGTAAGTTTCTTCTTGGAAACTTTTGGTTGACTTGCACATTTGATGCCTCTTCGGATCAAATTCTTGCATCTGTTCTAAGTAATGATGAACATGATGTGATCTTCAATGTGGAAGATGTTAGAAGCATTCTCAAGCTTCCTATCTATGATTCCTATGAACCATTCCCTCTTGGTAATGAACATCAAATGGTGGTTGATGTGTTGAACTACTTGGAAGAGAAGAAGGGATCAAAGTCAAAGGGTCCAGGTACTTTGTTGCGCAAAAACATGGGAAGTATTTGGAACTTCTTCTTTGCTCATCTGATTCTGTGCCTGAGCAAGAAGACAGGTGGTCCGGATCAGTCACCTTCTCAAGTAACTGAGCTGGCACATGCTCTTATTTTTCAGAGAAAAATAGATTATGCCAGCTATTTCTTTAATGAAATGATCTCCTCGTTCTCCACCCTCCGACGTCCTCAGGTACCCTTCCAACGACTTTTCTCTCTTATTATTCATGCAAAGTTGGCAGATAAATTAGAGAAAACAGATGATATCATATATGATCTCCCTCTCCACCAAGTGGGTAACCAAATCATGAAAAAGGCTGTCTTAGCATCAGACAACCCTCTCAGACCTTCTATGGTTGAGTTTGCAAGGAATGCAACTCTTACTTGGGGAGAGAATGAACCGCGTCTTCAGAGAACTTCAGGTATGTCTTCTATCCCCTCTGTACCTAGAGTCACTGGTGTGCCCAAATCTCTTAAGAGATCCAAAGCGTCGGGCATATCTACCTCCGCACCCACCGATGCTACGAAGCCAAAAGAGCCTTTGGCTTCCACCCAAGCATCCAAATCCCATAAGCGGAGAAACTCTAAAAGCCCCCCAAAGACTTCCTCAAAGAAGTCTAAGGGAACTCAAAGGGTTAAAGCACATGATCCATCTACTGGCTCCCAAAAGCCAGTAGGTGTTGAAAATATCCTCACAAAACCCAAGGAACACTTAGCTACTCCCAGCTCCTCCATGCCCTCTCAAAAGGACTTGGTTGTAAAAAGGGACACCCTTACTATTCCTTCATCAACTTTCTTACTAGTTGATGAAGATGACTTGGAGTATCCCATCCAAGGTACCTCTTCTTCACCCCTAGAGCTCTCTCAGCTCCGTGTCCACACTCCACGTGAGAATGCACCACAACCAGGTGCATTTGATGGAGCAACCCTCTTCTTGATTTTACGATGTCCGACACTACTCCTTGGATAGGTACGTCTCCCGTACATAACAAGGGTGTGGAGGAACCCATTACTGAGGAATCCCCTCAAAGACACTCTCCTAAGAGTGTCTCCCCCTCATCTCCTAAATCCCCCCCAAGAAAATCTACAGGTTTGGTGGATTATTCTTCCAGTGATAATGATGATAATGATCAACCACCAAAGCCTCATCCTACTGCTCCCATGTCTTCAAAGCAAGGGAATGATCTTCTACAGGCTTTCACCACCTTTACCAGTAATACTATCAGAAGGGTGGAGGTCTTAGAAGAACATGCAACTAAGGAAAAGGAAAGAATGGATTCCCTTTCCTCATCTCTCAGATCTAACATAGAGGAGTTGTCGGTGAGTCACCCAACTCTAATGACATGTTTAGATCTTCTACATTTGGATATCCTTGATCTTCAGCAAGGATTCTCTTCAAGTCAAGCATCTGTGCTTTCATCCATTCAGGATCTTCGAAGCACCTCTTCTCAGCAAGCCACCAATATCTCTACTCTTATTGCAAATCAACAGGCAATAATGGAGTCTCTCTCAAGTCTACACACCAAGATTGATAAAGTTCCAACCTCTTCTCCAACGGTTGAACTTGATATTGGTGATTCCTTCTTCCAAGATACTGACAGGTTTGTCCTTCAAAGGGTAGAAAAGAAACTTGGGGGTCTCTGCTCTGATGTGGAGAGGATTAAGGAGTTTCTCTCTTCAGTGGGTTTCAAGGGTTCAACCACTGAGGGGGAGAAAAATGTGAAGACCTCCACAACAGCAGCCAAAGCCGCCGACACAGCGGCGGCGAGCCGCCGACACGGCGGCGGCCAGCGGCCGCCGACGTCGGCATGCCGGCCGCCGACGTCGGCCATCCGGCCACCGATGTGGTGGTGGTCCCCGTTCCTTTGGTACCCGAAGCGGTCGTTGAGGGGAGAGTGTCGGTGCTCAACCCCTTGAAGGCGAAGAAGAGAAGAAAAGAAAAGAAAAAGCCAAAGGAAAGAAGCCTCTCTCTTTTGAAGAACAGGAAGAAGAAAGAAAGAGAAAGAAAAGGATGAGAGATCCTCATGCAGACACTCTCAGACTTCAGCCTGCCCCAGCACTCACCGATCCTCTTGGGGTAATTCTCTCTGAGGCTGAAAGAGAGGAAGCTATAAGGGCTCAGCTTGAGTATGATCAGACTAATGTACTCAAGCTAGCTCATGATGAAGCTGTTCATGCCAAAGTCACCGATGCAATTCAAGCTCAAAAAGATGAGCTTGAAAATATAAAGAAGAAATCTGAAGCTGCAAAATTGGTTGATGAGGCCAAGAAGGCAAAGGAAGTAGAGTGGTTCAAAAGGAGGTTGAAGAATAGAAAGGATGATTCAAAGATCATCGGTGCTACCATTCATCCTCCAACTAAGAATTCTCCCAAACTTCTTATCACTCTTAAAAGAGCTGATTCTCTTATGAAAGTTTGTGAGGTTGATTGGCTTGAAGCTCTTGGTATCTCTGAATGGATAGAGGTTGGAAATTGCATTGACAAGAGCAAAAGCAAACACAAGGAACTGATACTGAATACCATCAGAAAGCTCTTTGTCAAAATGGTGAAGATTCAAAAGGAGCATAATATTCTTGTCACCTTTCTTGAAGGTCAACAGATGTACCTTATTCAAAAGGGTCTCTCCGGGAGAGTTGGTCAAACCTCCAAAGAACAAAAAGAAAGGACACTTTTCCATGCTTCATGAAAGGGGCATAAAGATTGACGCATCAGGTATTAATCTTTCTATTCCCACTCCTATTGCTTATCCTGAGCAAACCATGATCACCGAGCCTGAACTTGGAGTATTCTTTGAGGACATCTATGGCAACATAGGTTTCTTCAGAGCCTCTGACATTCCAAGGGCTCACAGCTCCTTTCTCTCGCTATTCTTGGAGTGCCTCCCATTGAAGACCATGGCATCACAAGAATGATCCTGGATGAACTTAAAAGAAGAGAACCCTCCTCGGATCCTTGATCCTGCAGACGTATAGTGCAGTATGAACTTTGTTAATCATGTACTCTGATCAATCCTATGTGTTGATTAATAAAAGTTCATACTTTTCTTCCATCCCATCTCTTGTTAATATTTTTACAAGCTTTGCACATATTTAAACTTATACTTATTCTTTTATTCGGTTTATACTCCATACTTGTACATACTCGGTTAAAAAAAAAATCAAAAAAAAAAAAAAAAATGCGAGTCAAAAGAACCCAAAAGAAAAATAGAAAGTGGTCAAAAAGAATTCTTTTCTAACCTACGGGTATCATCATCAAATAGGGGGAGATTGTTGGGTCACCGATGATTTGGTGATGAACCACCTTCCTTTATATGAATGAATTTTTACGGTGTTCTTTTGAAGGTACGAAATATGCTTCAAGTATTGAAGAGTCAAAGACTATTCAATCAAGGGGTTGTACATCAAAAAGTGGAATTTTGGATGTATCAACCAACTTCAATATTCGGACCATCTTGCCAAGTCAAGATTGGGTCACCAATATAGTGGGTCACCGATGGTACACTCAAAAGTCATCAAAAGTACTAAGGACATCACATAAGATGAGGTCATCAAGTTTGATGTCATGGTCACCGACACTATGATCTTGGTCACCGAAATTGCGGTATATTTTCTAAGGCCGTGATATCAACTCACAAGGGTATACACTTTTGTCACTTAGTGAAAGAAGAAGTTATCAAGCAAAGTGTACACTTATCAACTCCAGCCTTATAAGGTATCCACCGATGTGATACATAGTGAGATGTATCACTTAGCAATTTCAAAGAGATAAGTTCTTGACTCACATCAATTGCAAGACACGTGAGCCAGCAAGAACTTGGGCACCAAGCCTTAATTAAAGACATTCTCTTTTATTCTTATAAAAGGAATATTTGTCTTTTAGCTAAAAGGCTTGATGGGACTTCACAGAGCATGAAGAAAAGAAGATAAAGTTATCTGACATTACGTGCTACAAGGAATGGTTCATCCATTATTCTAGTACAAAGGAAGTGGTCTCTTCCTTTGTCCATCAGATAATCTTCCAGCTAATGAAACCTTGACAGCTGTCCACTTGCATCCCATGCATGGACACTATAAAAGGAGATGAAGTCCTTCCCAGAAATCTCACGCTTTCAACAAATCTTCAAAGTGATTATTTGTTTGACTGTGGCAAAGCTGTGTGCTATAACAGTATTGTTTTAACTTGCTTAGTGTAATAGTTAATTACTGTTATCTGTGTGTTTAGTTTGATAAAATAGTCTGCCTGTTCTTTTCCGCATCAAACTATCTGTGTGTAAATTTTTAATATTTATATTAAAAAATTTAAAAAGAGTATATTCTGTGTGTTTTATATTCAACCCCCCGTTCTACAAAACCCTCTCTTAGTTAGCCATCTCTCTTTGGGGACTAACAATATGTGTTCTATAAAGTGGTCTATTAAAACACTTTTTTATTTGTGGTGTCCTATAAACCCAATTTTGTTGTAGTGTTTTATATATATTTTATTATGTATTTATAATTATAATAACCAAAAATTTGTAAAGACATGAGTTATAATATATGCTTTACAACCAAAAATTTAAGTTCTCCCAGATCTGTTCGCTGATCTTAAATTGTTCGGGTCAAAACGAGTGGTTATAAAAAAAATCAATAAAAACTATCTTAAGATTGAAATTGATATGAACTCCTATAACGGGTATATTAACCCATACTACGGGTATACTAACCCCTGCTGGGTATACTAACCAAAGGCACGTGTATGGGTTCAAAAGTACGGGTATAGTAACCCCTACTGCCTCGACCCCCAAAGGCACGTGTCGTGCGACGAATGAGTCGTGCAGGCCGCGACTGGGTATTGTAAGTGCCAAAGTGGCCTTGCTGCCACGGTGAGCTCTTCACTCTTTTCCAGGGCATCCTTCTCTGTGGCACTTACAATACCCAGTCGGGTATATGAACCCCTACTACTATATTAACCCCTACTACGGGTATATGAACCCCTACTACAGGTATACTAACCCCTACTACAAGTATACTAACCCCTACTGCTTCGACCCACAAAGGCACGAGTAGTGCGACGGAAGAGTCGTGCGGTCCGCGACTGGGTATTGTAAGCCCTACTGCCTCGACCCCCAAAGGCACGTGTCGTGCGACGGACGAGAACACTATCAATTTAAAGGAACAAAGGAACTCATTTGGGACCACATGCCCACATCATATGTGGTTAACAAGTACTCTTGGAGCGATTCGTAGGACTGGCCCGACCCGATATTTACAAAAAAAATGTCTTTTTATATATATTTTATTATGTATTTATAACTTTCTAAGTGTATTTTTACACCATTTGTGATACAACAGTCAACTCGACACCATTCCACACAGTACACTTGAATATATGATTACAACTCAAAGAGGTCATTCACTCTTAACTAAAAGTTCATCGAAAAGCTCATGAAGTGTTGTAGCTGAATGAGAAGCAGGATGATCCTCATGATGCATTAGCACATCCAACTTTGCTTCCAATATCTTTATCTTCATAGACAAAAGCTTGCAGTTTAAGGAGTCACGTCCATGAGAACCTCTTCCAAGACTCTGTGCAGATCCAGAATTGGAAAGAAAATTCCCTGCAGGAGGCGTGGAAAGTCCTGGAGAAGAACTTGAACTTCCTGCTACCTCTAGCACGAGCTCCTTGTAACCGCAGTTCTTCTCACCCTGTATACCAAACAATCACAAATGTATTTAGGTAGCCTAAGCAATGATAAGAGAATTAACAATTTAACATACATCTATGGGGAATTCGTATAATACACCCCTTGGTTTTTTCCATGTAGTACAATAGCCATGACCATAAGGACACATTCGGAGCTCATCCTCCCATCGAAAATATTGACTTCCCCAACCTGGACCCCTTGGCTGTCACAGAGTAAGGAAATCATAAGAGTTGTCTTATCGTGACACACAACCAAATTATACATATTTACATAAATAACTAACTTCTCATTGTTCGCCTTTGAAGCAGGACATGCATAGTAAACTCTACACGGGTTATCTCTAGAATTTGATATCTTACGAAGTACATCCCATTCCCATAGGGGCCCGGAAAAGTTTGATATTGCTCCATCTGCATAAGCCACAAAACTGGTGTTATTTGTATTCGAATTGGTCACTATCAGTCCTAGTCCTAGGGGTGAGCATCGGTCATAAATAGAGCTTAGCTATGACAGGTTGTCTTAGTCCTAATAATGACTTTGAGGACTAAAACCCATTGTTTAGTCCTTAACACGTTGGTCCCAGTCCTCTGTTGATCGCGGTTCTCCGTCGGTCATAAATCCACTGCCAAACAGATTTTACTGCATATAAATATTTACCAAATAGCTATAAGTCCTATTAAACTCATTAAGCTACTGCCAAACAGCTTTTACTGCATATGTCAACATATTAAGTCCTATTAAGCTCATTGAGCCACTAACAAACAAATTTTACTACATATAAGCATTTACCAAATAGCTATCAGTCCTATTAAGCTCATCAAGCCACTGCAAAACAGCTTTTACTGCATATGTCAACATATTAAGTCCTATTAAGCTCATTAAGCCACTAACAAGCAGATTTTACTACATATAAACATTTACTAAATGGCTATATGTCCTGTTAAGCTCATTAACCCATTGTCAAATAGGTATAAGTCCAAAAAAGCATATAAAGCCACTGCCAGGATTTGACCAACTACTTTCTGCCAAGTGTCTGTGAAAATGCCTGTGGTTTCCAAAATGCATGAACACTCAGTTTTAATTTCTTCTTTTTCTTTGTTTCCATTTTACAGACGTTAAAGAAGGAGACTGATACCCGGGTTGTATGTTCTATCTTTGTACATTTGGCATAACAACTTTTTAAGCTATAACTTTTTAAAGTATGTAATCCATTTTCATTTTTCTGTTTGTTTCTAAATTTTATTCTCGATATTTAGGTAAAGCATATTGATGTTTTACACAATATAGTTATTACTTAGGGCGAAAAGGCCGTACATGGCAGGTGGCTTGTTTGAGGCAAAAGGTCGTACATGGCAGTCTAGCTGCCGATAGACAAAGGGTTGTTTCTGCTATAGATTTTTCCTCCAATGCACAAGCCATGTGGAAAATTATTAAGGAGAACAAGGTAATGGTTCTAGATCTTTTCCAATCTAGAAAGCACACATCATTGCACCAAACCCTAAAAACAAAAAAGACCTTTTGCTGGCGCCAAAAAAAAAACACAACCAATAAAACTTATGTCCAAGTTAAAAAAAATAACTGAGCTGAAATTAGAGCGGAACAAGATTGATTTGATGAAGGACTCCCCTTTTGGTAGTCTTTTATCAGTAACCAACAACAAGGAATCGTCGGGAACCCTTGTTCTAGCTTTGTGCAAATATTACATTTTAGCTTTTGTACCAAAGAGGTAGCCAACATACTTGGCATGGAAGATAATGGGATCAACTATGATGATTGATATCGAGAATGGGATCAACTATGATGATTGTTATCCAGAATGGGATCAACTATGATGAGTGTAGATGATGAAGGAAATAAGCGACGGTTTAGAGAGCTTGCTACCTACTATTGTGTTGAGCAAGTGCTCCTTTGTCGCAGAGACACTAAGAATCTGCGTTGTAAAATGTGGCGTGTGGTCAAAGATCTTGAAGCATCTGAAACCGTCAATTGGGCCAAAAAGACAGAGGAAACTTGCATAAGTCTATGGGGGAGGCGAAACGCTGGCTGCAAGATAGTGGTTTGAGTCAACATAATTTCAATGGTTGTGCTCCTCTTTTGGAGGTATTATGTTCTCAATCTGCTCTTTATTAGTTTTATTGTGCTTTAGTCGGTTTATTGGGCTTTATTCTATTGGGCTTTTTCTTAATACTGTGTTAGGCTCTCATATATGAGCATATACAAAAGACGCGGCCGCCTACATGGGAGACAGAGTCTCCCCCGATCCAAAAGTATAGATTGTTCAAAATATGGATGGTGAAACTTTTGAGGAATGCAATTAAGAATATGATGAATGATCGTGTACCTTGTATAGAATGATCGGAAAATGAAGTGTAGTGAAAGTAGGGCTTATGATACATCGGATTATGGTCCATCTCCGAATCCGATCGTCGAAAATTGAACTCCATTGTTATACTATGAAATATAATAGGGTTATGCAGTGAAAGGTGTTTATGCAGCAGGTATGGTGGGTGATTTGAAGAGACGAGCCTAGTTTAAGAGAATTCGGTATGAAATTAAGATGCCTAGACTTAAGCTGAGACTTTAAGTGTTGATTTGTGAGATATTGAGATTGCCCTGGATTTTGATCCAAAACCTTAATCTGATCGGTAACTCCAAATTTTCCTTTCTCAATGCATTAGACTCCTTTTTGCGTCTCCTTCGCAGCTCGATTTGCTTCTCTTTCGCATGTTCCTCACGCTCGACCAGCAATTTTTCTACACGTAGGAACTCTGTCGCGAAGAAGGATGATCGGAGCTGAGAAAATAACTCTTTCACAGTTGGAAATGGCGTTGCTGACCCATTTTCCACTCTGGATCCTCCTACAAAACCATTTTTTTCTTGATTTCTAGAAGGTACATTGGTTGGAAAAGGGGGAAATCTTGATTTTGGAAGCAGGTTTTTCAGCAAGAAGATGAGCGTAGAAACCCGAAAGACGTATCTCTCGAAAAACCCGTAGAGAATATATTTGATCAAGCTTGCCTTCCAAGCCCTTCGATTCCCTATATAATTTACCATCATTACATGATTTACACATCTGCCGCATCTTGATCGTCGGATATCATTGAGAAATCAGTAGGAACTTTGGTGGTCCAACCCCTACTACTCGAATAACCCCTACTGCTGTCATAACCCCTACTACTCGAATAACCCCTACAGCTGTACGAACCCCTACTATTCAAATATCCCCTACTATTGCTTTAACCCCTACTACTATAATAACCCCAACTACTTCCATATCCCCTACTACTGAAATAACCCCTAATACTCGAATAACCCCTACTACTCGAATAACCGCTACTACTACCCTAGCCCCTATTACACCAGCGCTGTTGTTACTCATAGGATTTCGGTCCTATTACGTGGGCCTTTGAGATCGTCGAAATGATTAACAGGGACAGTCGGGGAATTCGTATTACATAGTTAGAGGTTACTAATCTAACAACTCTACTGATCCCTGCTACTGAAATAACCCCTAATATTGTACGGGTTTCTCGAGAGATACGTCTTTCGGGTTTCTACGCTCATCTTCTTGCTGAAAAACCTGCTTCCAAAATCAAGATTTCCCCTTTTCCAACCAATGTACCTTCTAGAAATCGAGAAAAAAATGGGTTTGGAGAAGGACCCCTGGGTGGAAAATGGGTCAGCAACGCCATTTCCAACTGTGAAAGAGCTATTTTCTCAGCTCCGATCATCCTTCTTCACGACAGAGTTCCAACGTGTAGAAGAATTGTTGGTCGAGCGTGAAGAACATGCGAAAGAGAAGCAAATTGAGCTGTGAAGGAGAAGCAAAAAGGAGTCTGATGCATTGAGAAAGGAAAATTTGGAGTTTACCGATCAGATTATGGTTTTGGATTAAAATCCAGAGCAATCTCAAGTGTGTCTACCCATATCTCACAAATCAACGCTTAAAGTCTCAGCTTAAGTCTAGGCATCTTAATTTCATACCGAGTTCGCTTAAACTAGGCTCGTCTCTTCAAATCACCCACCATACCTACTGCATAAACAGCTTTCACTGCATAACCCTATTATTTTTCAGAGGTTAACAATGGAGTTCAATTTTCGACGATCGAATTCGGAGATGGACCATAATCCGATGTATCATATGCTCTACTTTAACTACACTTCATTTTCCGATGAATCTATACAAGGAATTTCAAGTGTGTCTACCCATATCTCACAAATCAACACTTAGGGGCTGTTCGGTAACTGCTTATTGAGTTGTATGACAGGTATGGCTGATTCGCACAGGCATATCTATTTGTTCGGTAAAAGCTTAATCGCTCGGATAGAGGCTGATTCGCTCAGCTGAGAAAGTATAGTCCTATACACTCAGCCCATTTAATTTATTTTCTTTCCCCAACTACCCTCTCAAATACAGATAGCCGACTTCTTCCTCTTCCCCATCGATCCAAGATTCTTCCCTCTTCTCCTGCTCTATCGTTCCTACAAACAGGTGTTGTTCTCCTGCTCCATCTTCCCTCTTCTCCTGCTTCCACAAATCACCATTGCGGACTTTGCATTTTGGTATAGATTTGATATCGATTTCTGTATCACCGTCATCGGCTTTTGGCTCTGGTTTCGATTGTTGTATCACCATCGCCGGCTTTTGGGTTTGGTCCCGATTTGGTTTCGGTTCGGCCATTGCCCTCTGCCTCACCATCGTTTCCTTTGGTTTTGTGGTTGTAGATTAGGTCACGATCTGCTTTGTTTGAATCTCACTTTTTGGATCTTATTAGGTCTCGATTTGGTTTTGATCTAGTTTGGGTGAATCTCACTTCTCCTGATTCCTTGTTCCGGCGTTTGCTTCTTCCTCACCATCACTGACAGTTACCCTTATCTTCTTGTTAGTGATTTGTGATTAGTTTTATTGTTTTCTTTATCTGGATGTGGATCTTGTTACCGATTTGTTAATTAGAGACTTTATATTTTCTAATATGTGGTTTCATTTGGTGATTTGAGGATGTTTTCTAATCTGCTTTGATAATTTGTTTACAATTTGATCTATATAATGTAAAACCAAGGGCAAAGTAGTCATATTTATCATTCAGACGTTTTATTCAACACAACAACCGAACAACAACTTATCTATTAACATAGAGACATCTATATCAATATAGACAACTATATGCATACAGGTCATAATAGAAAACGAAACGAACAACCCCTTAAAGTCTCGGCTTAAGTCTAGGCATCTTAATTTCATACCTAGTTCGCTTAAACTAGGCTAGTCTCTTCAAGTCAACCACCATACCTGCTGCATAAACAACCTTCACTGCATAACCCTGTTATTTATCATAGGATAACAATGGAGTTCAATTTTTGACGATCGGATTCGGAGATGGACCATAATCCGATGTATCATAAACCCTACTTTAACTACATTTCATTTTCCGATCATTCTATACAAGGTACATGATCATTCAGCCTTCATTTTCCGATAATTCTATACAAGGTACACGATCGTTCATCATATTCTTAATTGCATTTAGGTTCCCAATACACATTTCCCCCAAATCAATTTTCCCAATACACGCTTCCCCAAATCAATTTTACCAAAATATCTAGTGGCCTTGTCGAACTCGAACCAGTGACCTTTTAGGACTTCCGGTCTGTTACATCATAATGAAAATATAAAAACAACTATAATCACAAAGCACACGTAGAAATCATATCAATTTTACACAATTGATATGATTCAAAAGAGGAACCAAACCATTTAAGGATTCAAAAGAGAAACCTTGATAATCGAAAACTGAAGTCTAAAAACAACTAAAAATTACACAATTGCATAAACAAAGTAGCCAAGACTATGAATCAATTAACCTAATTAGTAATTACCTCAACAAGTAAAAACCTATCAATCTGAATCTAATTCACACAAAACACAACAGCCCTTGTTTATCCTAAAATAAGAAGAGACAGAAGAAACCAAATTTAAAAACTTAACAATTTATCATACAGAATCCGTGTTTTAAGAAACTTAACGGTCGAGATTCGTATGAGAACTTGGGATTTGGGAGCAAAATCAGACTCAGACTTGTACAAAATCAAACTCAGATTCATACTCACCATTCGAGAATACAACAGGACGATGGTGGTGGCTGGTGTGGTCGACCGTTGACAGGTGAACTGGAGAAATCGAGTGGTCGCTCCGTTCCTCGTTCGTGGACTCTTGGTCGCTGGGTTTGAGAGCGAGAGTTTGAGAGCCGGATAGTACAGTCGTTTTATACCTGGGCCTGTGATGCCCTGGGCGGAGGCCCATCTCGCCCACTAGTTGGGCCGGCCTATATATCAATTAATTTCTCTAATTAATCTACATAATTATGTGTTTTGTGGTATGTGTTTTTTGTCGATATATCAAAGATGAAACATGAATGCATTTAAGTCAACAATCGAGAAAGAAAATATTGAGTATATAATGAGCTGATGAGGTTAAATATTAATCATAGGAATACCAACCTTGAAAAATGTTTTTTTTTGCAGTTTGAGTTTGTTCAACTGTCACATTTGATGAAGAAACTCCACCACTGTGTTCTATAAAGTGGTCTATTAGGACACTTTTTTATTTGAGGTGTCTATATGTTTTCAATTTTAAAAGTATATAGAAAACATCTTGTAGTGTACTTTCTCCTTTTCTAGTGATATTGGACCGTCTGATTGTATATTTGTATTTCCTTGAGAGTACTACATTAAAATACTGTAGAAATATAGTTATAATAGGATATTGAAAAGGATGCAGGATTGCTTGTTTCATTGTACACCTTAAACATCCTTCATATCATCTTCTTCACAAGGAAAGTTTGATCTACGGTCGCCAAATCACAGAAAGTTTGATCTACGGCCCGTCTCGCCCACTGGTTGGAAAATGTAGGATTATATCTATAACACTTATGTTCATTTCATTTTAATGCTCCAATATAATACCAAAGGGTTAAAAATAACATCTATTTTTATAAATCATAGTTTTTAAAATGTAAGATTTATGAGGTTCCAATATGAACTAGGAATTGATGTTCATCCATAAAAGTATGGATTTCAAATCCAAATCCTACAAATTAACCAAACATGTATAAAGGGATGGATTTCAAATCAATTCCAAATCCTATAAACCAAAAAGTGTTTATCAACTTACGTGGTATCACACAGAATTTTAAAAGAATTGTTTGGATTAGCTTACGGCGGTTCCACACCGGAATAAGTCAATAAGTTTTAGTTCAATAACTAAATTATGAGATGTTTATCACGTTTTAGAAAACTTAATAGGAAGTAGACAAGAATCATGTTAGATATTAAAGTATGAGTCAAAGAAGAGATGTCTACAAATGTCAACACACACTTCTTGTTATAACTAATTGTTGTTAGACGCTCCCTTTATGACACATGGCACTTTGTAATTGGCTAGCATTTTGACTTTCTGTCTTTGTATCTGTATAAATAGCATTGTATTGTGTTTGTAAAAATTGTCGATAAATACATTTACATTTTGAAGAATACTGTGCGTAAGTCATTTCATAATCTTTGTTCTTCATTCTGTTTACTGTTCTATTGATTTAAACTGTTAATTGATCTGCTTCCGCAATTCACTCAGATTCTATACTCTCAATTAACAATCGGTTTAAAGGAATCTGGAACCAACAATTGGTATCAGAGCCTTCTAATCAATCTATTGATTATTAGATCTCTTCCATTGAAAGAATTCCTTTCAATCGAACAGTATTTTCTCAGATTCAAAATTTGTTTATCAATCCACTCTGTTTTACGAAATTTAGTTAAATCGTTAACAATCTTCTCTTAAATTGAGTCATTCATTTTGTAATATGAAGAAACAGTGATATTATCGACCTGTTCTTCTTGAGATTTAATTGTTCTAAATTTCTTTCAAATCTTCAAATTTTCTCTTCTATCATACTCAAATGACAAATTCGAGCTTGAATGCTGTTTATACGTACGGGTCCCCGACTAAACCTCCAACTCTTGTACGTGATGAATACCCACAATGGAAGATTCGAATGGTTAACTTCTATGAGGGATTGGATCTTGAGTTATATCCAATTATTCAAAACGGTCCGTTTGTTCCCACCACTACTATTCCCGGAATTCCGGCCATCGCAAATTCGGATGAGGTACCGGCAAGGCGGTTCGAAGTCAAGGAATAAGCGGAGTGATGAAGAAAAAGCTAAGGTGGAATTAGCTAAGAAAGCTAAGTCTCTGTTGATAATGGCCATTCCAAATGAGATTTTTCAATCTCCGGACTCATGTGACACGACAAAAGATTTATGGGATCAATGGAGAATCTCTTAGAAGGTGGTGCGAAAATGAAAAAGAACGAGAAGAGCCCAAGCTCTAAATGAATATAATAGTTTTCAAGCACCGGTCGATGAATCTGCGGAACAAACATTTCATCGATTCAACAATGCGATTAATCTCTCGCAAGAGATGTGACATTGTTAGATCAAAGGAAGACAACAATGTTCTATTTCTCAAAAGGTTAAACCCCGAATGGTCAAATCTATCTATGTCACTACAAGCCAATCGGGATCTTGAACAATGGTCGCCGCATGATGTATTCGGTACACGCAAGCTCATGAAAAAGAAGTTGTTCGAGAAAAGAACAAACATCGGAGGTCCTACGGCTTTGATCTCGAAACAAAAGGAATCGAGAAGACGAAGTGATGACGAGGAAGAAATCGAAGGCCTTCATATCGTAGATGCTCCGGAAGATGACTGCGAATCGGATGATGAAATTAAAGCGTTTGCCGACTCTCCGGCTTTAATAACCAAGCAATTTACTAATCGTTTTGGAAATAGGTCTTTGAAAGGAAATAAACGATTTGATCGTCCCTATGTTCCTAAACAAGAAGTACGAGAGAGTAGAGAAAACGAGAAGAAGAAAAGAAAGAAGAAGAATTAAAAAGGAAGAAAGATGTACGCTACGGATGTGGCAAACCCGGACATTACTCGAGAGATTGCGGAGGAGCTGCGGAAAAGGATAAAACTTATTACAAAAACAAATATAAGTACAATGTCACCGAAAGAGCACACTTTGCGTAAAAAGAAAAGCTGGGTGCAAGATGAATCCGGCGGTGATGAAGCCATGTTCGTGGAATGGCAAACACAAACGAATCGGAGGATCAACCCTGCGAGTCACCGGTTAGTAATTTCTCTGGATCATCCGAGCTTGAACAAACGATTGTGATGTTATCAAACAATTTTGAGGAACTAAAGCGAAACTCACAATCGAAAAGAAATTACGAAAAAGTACCGAGAAAACTCTTTCTACAATCAAAAGGGAAAGAGATATTTTCAAAAGAGAAATGGATTTACTTACGAGAAGAAAAACTCGAATTAAATACGCAAAGGAAACAATTTCCATGAGTTTAAAACTTTACGAAGAAAAACTTAAAAAGGAAATTTTGAATCTCAATAAACTTCGGAAGAAAAAGGAAAGAAATCGAGAGACAAAGAGAGTGATAGACTCAACTACGTAGCACTTAAAAACTATTTTCGTAAAGAGAGAGAATTTTTACACATTGAACTTCAACGAGAAAAAGCTACGATTATAACATATCCGGATGCACGAAGGTTCATGACAAAATTAACACACAAGTAGGAAGATGCGGACTTGGTTTCGAGGACCTAGATCCCTACACGTGTAAGAAAAGGTCGGATACGAAATCGTTTTTGTGTTGGACAAATACGAAGCCAAAGTTTCCAATTTTGTATGAAAAATCTATTTTTAAAAAATCTAGATATGAAAATCATCATAAAACAAGCAAACTTCAATTCGAAAATATTGAATATTGTTGTAAAACAAATGTTGATCTAAATAAAGTTCGGAAGAAAGATGATATTTTCAATTTTGGTTCAAATAAACATACAATTTTGAATCCGGAGAATTTGATATTTTTGTTCCAAGTCGGGCGAGAAGAAGATCTACGACTTATGTTTGAAAACGATATTCTCTCTACTGGATAAGTGTTTTAGAAATGAAACTCTTTGTGAGAATCATCCAGAGATCACTCCTGTTCATTTGAAGATTTACATCTTTACGAAACACAAGAAAGCTTTATTTGAGATTACGTATCCATGGGAAAATGACAATAATGATGAAGAATTTTTTGATAACTACGAAAATTACCTTTCAAATTTAGAAATTAATTCTTTTAAATCATCAAAAGTTATCACAAATAATTCGAAATTATTGATAAAAAGGATGATTATTTGTATCTTGATAAATCTCAAGAAATCGAGCTTCGATAGAGATTGTGCTAAACTTTCAAGTGGTATACCTATTCTTCTGTTTACGTTCCGGAACGAGAGAAAATCAATATCTATACATCCGGACTTCTTCGATATGTGTCTCAAAGCCAAAACATGTCTTGAACTTGAGAAAGAGGCGTAACTCAAAACCAAAGTGCAAAATCAAAAGATTTTAAACTCTACTCTTCCGAAGTTTACTAATATTCAAAAAGGCAAATGGAAATCCTCTAATACTTATGTTCCTTTTTCGGTAAATAACGGAAGCACGCAAAAGTAGATCAGAGGAAGAACACAGAGAAGAAAAAGCCAGAACTAAAACAAAAGTCTAGTCTAGATAGGTTCTCTAGAACAACTGATACTAGAAAAGACTTTAGAAAGAATAATTGTAATTACCATTCTCGCAATGACAATTCAATTCAATCTTCTATGTTTCGGTCTTACGAATGTTTTTCAACGTTCTTAAACTTAAAACAATTTTTCTCGCAAACCTACGATCATTCCAATTCACGGTATGTTTATCACAAAAAGAATAAAACTCAAAAACACCAAAAACCAAAAATAAAGTCTTTACCTTACGTTAAATCAAAAAACGAGCATACTCCAAAAGCTAACATAACGGGACCCATTATGCGATGGGTACCTAAGAAATTCGATTTTTGATTGCGAAACGAGCGTGTGCATATCTGGTATCTTGACTCTAGATGCTCGAGGCACATGACTGGATCCCAAAATTTACTATCCCAATTCAAGGACAAATCAGGTGGAATAGTAACTTTTGGTGATAATGGTAAGGGTCAAATAAAAGGCTACGATACTCTACAAGAAGGTAATATCACCTTATCAAAGGTAGCTCATGTTTCGGCTTGAAACATAATCTCCTCGAGTGTAAGTCAACTTTGTGATTCTAAAATACTAGTAGTATTTGATGAAAAACATTGTTATTTATTCTCTAAGGCGGGTGAAGAACTTTGGAGAGCGAGACGGAAAGGTAACTTGTATATGATGAATTTTACCTCTAAGGATGGTAAGGAAACTTTATGTCTCATCTCCAAAAAGAGTGAAGTTGCGTGGCTCTGGCATCATAAAATGTCTCACTTAAATTTTAATAATCTTGAGATGCTTGGTAAAAACAAGGCGGTATCCGGACTTCACGATATTCATTTTCAAAAAGATCACCTCTCGCACGCATGTGAAATGGGCAAAATTAAACGAGCATCTCATAAATCAAAAAGTGATCATTCGTGTACTAGACCTCTGCAATTATTACATGTAGATCTCTCGTGGTCCAATTGCAATTCGAGTCTATACGGTAAAAAGTATATTACGGTACTAATTGATGAATTTTCCGGATATACTTGGCTTGCTTTCGTTCGTCAAAAGTCAGAAGTCCCAGTGGTACTACAGAATATGATGACCAGAATTCAGGTTCTTCTACATCAGAAGATTCAGCAACTTCGAAGTGATAATGGTACAGAATTCAAGAACGCCAAGCTTGAATCGTATCTTGTTGAACAAGGAATTACTCAAAACTTCTCTGCTGTTCGCACTCCACAACAAAACGGTGTAGTTGAACGTCGCAACAGAACCTTGGTTGAAGCAGCCAGAACGATGCTCGCAGCTTCTGGTCTCCCAATTCACTTCTGGGCCGAAGGCCGTTTGCTACCGCTTGTTTCACTCAAAACCGTTCAATTATTGTCAAGAGGCATCTCAAAACCTCTTATGAGTGATTAATAAAAGAAAACCATACGTAAAAAATTTTCATATCTTTGGTTGCAGATGTTTTATCTTAAACGACAGAGATAATCTTGGCAAATTTGATCCGAAGTCCGATGAAGCTAAATTTTTAGGCTACTCGTTAAATTCAAGAGCTTTCCGAGTTTTTAATTTACGAACAAAAACTGTTATGGAAAGCATCAACATTGACTTCGATGATAACACTCAACTGACTTCTGAACACTCTACTTCAGAACTCAAGCTTAATACTGTTACTTCTGACTATCTTTCAGGTTCCAGAGAATCCGAGATTGATGCTATTTTTCATGATTTTACGGGCGACGAAGTTGTGTCGAAGCTATGTCACCTCCACATTTGCGGATACCGGATATTCTCCAAGCCTCGGGCATTACTCTCTGCGGTCCTCGCTTCTTCGTTTCCTCGACACGTCTATTTTTCCGAAGTTCCCACTACTACATACGCCGGTCAAGACGCTACTTCGTTCCATCATCCGAGGGGAGACACAAGGACGAGGTGACAAAACAGATACCAGAAGACATACAGAAGAAAATAAAGAAGATTTTGTGTTTCCAGATGAAATCATTTCGTCAAATGAAACAACCCATTCAATTTCTCTACCCAGAATGACGAAATGGACTAAATCTCACACACCAGATCTTATAATTGGTAGTCCTTCTGAGGGGGTCAGAACACGATCTGCTACTGCAAATGAAGCATTCTTTGTTAATTTTCTTAGTATGATCGAACCTAAACGTGTACATGAAGCCTTAGTTGAACCAAGCTGGGTGGATGCTATGCAGGAAGAACTACTTCAATTCGAAAGAAATAAAGTTTGGCGTCTTGTTCCTTTACCAAAAGGCAAAGTTGCCATTGGCACAAAATGGGTATTTAGGAACAAAAAGGATGAAGATGGAATTGTTGTCAGAAATAAAGCTCGTTTGGTGGCTAAAGGCTACTGTCAAGAAGAAGGTATCGATTATGATGAAACCTTTGCTCCTGTTGCAAGACTAGAAGCAATAAGATTATTCTTGGCTTTCTCTGCATACAAAAACTTCAAAGTCTACCAAATGGATGTTAAATGTGCATTTCTTAATGGTTGTCTAAAAGAAGAAGTGTATGTCGAACAACCTGATGGTTTCAAAGATGCAAAATATCCAGAATATGTTTATCTTCTTGACAAAGCTTTGTATGGTCTAAAGCAAGCCCCAAGAGCCTGGTATGAACGACTATCTAAGTTTCTGATCAGCAAAGGATATGAAAAGGGTAAAATTGATACAACTCTGTTCATCAAAAGAGGCAAAGGTATGTTAACTATAGTTCAAATTTACGTGGATGACATAATATTTGGTTCTACTCATCAAACAGAAGTTGATTTGTTTTCTAAGTTGATGGAAACTGAATTTGAAATGAGTATGATGGGAGAATTAACTTTCTTCCTAGGACTTCAAGTTAAACAAAGTACCTCTGGTATCTTTATAAATCAGGCAAAATATGTTTCTGACATGCTTAAAAAGTTTCATCTTCAAAACTCATCATCCATGAAAACACCCATCTCTCCTGGTATGAAATTAGGACTCGACTCCTCCGGTAAATGCGTTGATATTACCGGCTACGGAGGAATGATTGGTTCTCTTTTATATTTAACGACAAGTAGACACGATATTATGTTTGCCACTTGTCTTTGTGCTCGTTATCAAGCCAATCCTAAAGAGTCTCATTTGGCTTGTAAAAGAATTTTTAGGTACTTAAAAGGTTCACCATCGTTGGGCCTTTGGTATCCTAAAAATCTGGATTTGATTTAATGGCGTATACGATTCGATCATGCGGGTTGTAAGCTTGACGGAAAAAGTACATCGGTAGCCGTCAACTTACGGGAAATCGACTTATAAGTTGGACATCCAAGAAACAAAGCTGCGTATCCACATCTACGGCGGAAAGTGAATATGTTGCGCTGTTGCTAGTTGTTGTTCACAAGTTATTTGGATGAAGACCCAACTCAGAGATTATGGTCTGATATACGATAAGATTCCCATCCTATGTGATTCTAAAAGTGCTATCGCCATTACAGAAAATCCAGTTCAGCATTCCAAAACAAAGCATATCGATGTCAGGTATCATTTCATCAAGGATCATGTCGAAAAGGGTACAATCGAAATGTATTTTGTTTCTACTGATTATCAACTTGCTGATATTTTCACAAAAGCTCTTGATGAGAGTCGTTTTAACTTCTTAATTAGCAAGTTGGGAATGCTTAATATGTAACAATGTTTTCTTCAGAAGCATCCAGAAGCCTCTGAACTATTCTGACGATACTTCAGAAGTCATCAGAAGTCTCGATGTCGTTCGAACTCTTCGAACACTTCGAAGCCTACGAATTCCTCGATTTTCTCGTTTCATAATAATATTCTTCTTTCAAGAAATATCATAAAGTACAGATTGAGAAACGAGGTAAAGAAGCTACTACAGGGGGAGTTCATCATTCAAGGGGGAGTTTACCATTCAAGGGGGAGTTTACCATTCACGGGGGAGTTTCACAATGAAGAAGAGATTCGTCTAAGTCTAACTCTGGTTAGCTGTCTTCTGATTTACTATTTTACTTAAATTTTATTTGAATCTATCTGCTCTGAGTTTCTCTTGCCGCCAAGGTCTCTTAGACTTTTGATTCATTTCAAATTTTTTTTAAAATATAAATCAAGTCGACATGTTTTTCAACTTAATTTTCTATAAATTGATAATTCTTATAATTTCCATTAAATATATAAATTCAATCAACTCTTGCCTCCAAGGTTGTTTAAATCTATATGTTTAATGCCAATTCTTCTTTATTATTCTTTTATAGAAACTAAACTCTCATGTGATTTTTGTTCTCACTTGACTGATTTTTAAACTTAAATAAATAAAATTAAGATTAAATTCTGTGTTTATTCAATTAATTCAAAATTAATTGATTAATTAAACAGATTTTTTTTTTACTTTTGTTTATTTCTGCTTTTAAGAAAAATCGCATCTGCTACTAAATCATCATCACACGTGTCTCGTCGTCCACGTGTCTCCAATCGACACCCTGCATGTGTATACCCGCGTGCTTCCCTCAGCTCAAATGAACCGTTTTTTGTTTCTCCCCAAACTGAATAACCCCTTCCCATTCTACAGTTTCTCTCTCACATAAAACCCCCAATTTCAACCTTCATCTTCTTCCTCGCAAATATTCCCCAAATCAGTGTTTATTCTCATTGCAAAGACAAAGTGTTCTACTGTCAAGCATTCAAAAGTTCAAAATGGCTTCCAACTGTGCCCATCCTACCAACAATGATGAAGACGAATCATCGATTCCACTGGCGATAGTACTCCCATTGTAAAACTGCCATTGAAGGCGAACAATGTGCAGGTCCTGCTCAACCCTAACACTTATCAACCGGAATTTCGCATCATGATCGAGTTTCTACAACAGCACCAGTTGAATCGAGCCCTAACCCTAACCAACCCAAACATCCCTGAAATCTATGTCCAAGAACTGTGGCAA
Source organism: Silybum marianum (assembly GCA_036898165.1). Taxonomy (NCBI): domain Eukaryota; kingdom Viridiplantae; phylum Streptophyta; class Magnoliopsida; order Asterales; family Asteraceae; genus Silybum; species Silybum marianum. Next base: position 31,570,613 of record CM072533.1, on the reverse strand, counting down.
ACAATGATCATCAAAAATGATGAAACACTCGCCGGTTCTATCACCCATCCTGAACAAGTGGAAATTGCTGTTCAAATCCCAATCACCAAAAGAAAACTCGCCAAATATTTTCATCTTCCCCTATCAGTGATCGAAGTCGACGGGCAAACCATTCCCAATCCTGCCCTAGAAGAAAACCCTTCCACGAAGCCCTCCTAGCCTTCATCAATCTTCTGGGTTACAATGAACCTCTTACCAGGCTGTCCGAATTCAAAAGAAAGAAGTTGCCCCCAATGTGGAATCTACTCGTCTCCATACTCAACAAGAGCCTAACCTGCAAAATAGGTTCTTTGGATCAAGCTAGCAGAAACATTCTGACGATTATGTATGGGATGTTCTACAATCGACCCTTGGACTATGCAAGTCTCATCTTCCAAGAAATCAAAGCAGCTGTGCATACTAAGGTGCTCCATCAAAGTCAGGGGAAGCCACTACCAGCACTCATGTTCCCACGCTTTCTATCCCTCATCACTCATCCTGCAATTGGGGCAATCGAAGCTCCACTGATTCAGCCATTCTGCAAAATTGCATCAATGAGCTCCCATCGATCAACCATTGACAGCATCGGCTACTCTGCACCCAGAGAACTATCCAGGTACATGCTAAACCTAATCCCATCTAGCTCTTCTAATCTCCAAATCTATAGAAGCTCTATGGTTTTCTCGAACGAGAGAATTCCTACCCCAGAGCACTTAGAGCCAGGTGTAGGTGGTCAGGGGTCTGGTGAGCATGAGATTGAAAAAACTAGGAGTGAACATCCGAGTGCTTCTACCCATGCCGACCTTCTATTAAATGAAGGTACAGAAGATGTCCACAGAGACACATATGAGCGTTCCTCTCCAATTCCCCAAAGGGCAACCACAACTTCTGAGGTTGACGTCACCACGTCTCCACTCATTGACTTAGAACAGCCCAGTTCAAACCACCCAGAAACCAGCCGTTCAGAGGATACTTCTTCTTCTTCTGAATCAAATTCAACTGGGGAAAGCACCTCCACTTCATCATCCTCCCAACAGGATGATGATGATAATATAAGAGTTCATTCGCCCCAGAACTCGCCACTTCCTTCACCACATGTTCATGTCTCCGTGACTGACATACCAATAGGCACAGAGGATGCGTCCACATCCTCTCCTAGGATAGATGCTGATGAATTCCCATCGGAGGGGTTACGACCTAGGAATGCACCCCTTACCGGAGTGTTTACACTTCATCAAGGTAAGCATCTTGTCTTCGACACTTCATCCTACGATGATGAGGATACTTGTTGAAACGGTCGGAACAACCGAAGAGGAGCACGTGCATAACGGCCCTCAATGACAGGTTGGAAGTCCTTCTACACTCAACGTCAAAACGGTGTAGAAGGCCCCTGCGAACGCGAGGGTAAAGGGGCTCCATGTGTTGGAGATGCACCGGTTACATCTTCGATTTTGTCACAAATGCGGCGTTCTTGGCATTTGCCGATCAAATTCGAGAGATCCGTGGAAGATCTAAAATTATCCGTCACAACTAATCATTCTATTCTTCGAGCCTTCAATTTCAAATTGAAAGGCAAAACTCTCTTTTAGCGGATCTTCGGCGCCAAATGAGTACCTCTCAAGAAGATCGAAGGCCTATCTTCTTTGAACAACCTGCTTTGTTGAATAATGGTCTTCAAGCAAATACGAGAGGCAATATCTCAACTTCCGTAATCTTTACGTGCCTCTCGTAGACTACGGCTCTGCGGTGGCCGATATACGAGAAGATTGTCCGGACCATCATCACTTCGATGATCCCTGCCGTGTCTACGCTTGTCAAGAAATGCGACCTCGCCTCTTTCCGGAAGATTATTCTTGAGCGAATGTCGACCATCGCTTCAAAGTACTCTTCCAAGCCCTCCACATCGTCAACCGACCGAAACTTGTCGCTCTCGAAACTACTATCTCTCAACTTGTGCCTACGGTTTCTTCTCTTGCCGAGGCGTTTACTTCCAAGCGAGAAAGCCAAGGAAGAAAGGGCTTGCGAAAGGCGAACTAAAGAAAACGTTCGAGGATCGGGATCACGATTCTCGAAGGGGAGAAAGGTTACGAGCCTAAGCAAGCCAAACAAACACCACCGAAACAAACACGACCACCGCCGACTCTTCAACGCCAACACCATCACGGCAAACCTCTTCTTCAAAACAAGTGCCACTCACTCCAACACCTCCGGCTACGCATTACGGTCCTCTACCCGGAGATCCGAGCTAGCTAAGTTTATTACGGATCTTATGGGAAAAAGCGTATCCCGAGCTCTCCAGCTGAAAGGGCTGAAGTAGTCAGAGCTCACGAAGAACGAGAACGAGCTAAAGCTGCAAAGGAAAGAGCTAAAAGGGCCAGAGAGGAGGATGAGGAAGTGTTCAGAGCTGAAAAAGAGAGAGCAGAAGAGATAATACGCCGAGAGGCTAATAGTTGAAGAACAAATAGAGATAGAGAGGGGTGAAAAAGAGAACACCGGAAAGAGAAAAGGCTAGACTTAAAGAAGAACTACGAGAGACAAAATTTTGAAGGCGAAGAAAGAGCAAGAGTCGAGCGAGAGGCCGCTCAGAAGCAGAAGGAGATCAGAAGAGAAGAATTTGAAGAAAAAGTAAATAAAGTTGGAAACATTGTTGGAAACATTGAACTTCCAACAATTGAAGTTGAGAAAAGGCACATGTATGCTCCAACAGATCAGAAGATTTATCTCATGATGCCTAACTTCGCCAACCAATACAATGTTAGCGGTGAAGTTAAAGATAACTTCATGGCTCATAAACAAGACGAGAAGACGGTTTTCACTACTTGTTCCAATTACAAAGATAACGACCATGAAACATAAGCAGTTTCAAGATACACCCATTTGGTACACAATCTACGAGATAGTCAGATCAAACAACAAAAGTTATTACATATGTGATAATGATCTGTTGTCCATCCATCCAGCTGATCTCATTTTTCTGGAAGAATTTATGAAGACTCAGCTTTCTGAACGCAAAGATCCACAAGACCAGGTTGCCTACACTAGAATTATTACGTGTATGAAATCATACATTAGATACAAAAGGCGAGGTCGACTTCAGTTGGATTAAATTTCAAAATGGATAATGCGGCTATCTCTGCACCAAATGAGGAACTTGAAGGGATAAGCAAATTCGAGTGGGTAGACTTCTTCTTGAACCGTAAGAGGGAATCATCTTCAAAAGACCAAATGGAAAGAGCTTCTTTCGCATCAAAGAAGCTCACAAATACTCTTACCGAGGTAGTCTACATCATCAAGTGCTTTTCGGCTTAGACACGACAAATCCAGAAGTTGCAAAGAAAATAGAGAAAAGACTTGATGGACTTCAGAAGAACAGAGAGCTTATCAATAATATTTCAAGTATCGTCGCTGCTGTTGATCCTCTCTGAAGAAAATTTTTTTTTGACTTCATACTTAGGGGGAGAATGTTAGATATTAAAGTATGAGTCAAAGAAGAGATGTCTACAAATGTCAACACACACTTCTTGTTATAACTAATTATTGTTAGACGCTCCCTTTATGACACATGGCACTTTGTAATTGGCTAGCATTTTGACTTTCTGTCTTTGTATCTGTATAAATAGCATTGTATTGTGTTTGTAAAAATTGTCGATAAATACATTTACATTTTGAAGAATACTGTGCGTAAGTCATTTCATAATCTTTGTTCTTCATTCTGTTTACTGTTCTATTGATTTAAACTGTTAATTGATCTGCTTCCGCAATTCACTCAGATTCTATACTCTCAATTAACAATCGGTTTAAAGGAATCTGGAACCAACAAATCATCGCTCCAAGAGAAGCAGACAATAACCACTATCCCTGATTCCATATGCAAGATTGGCAATAACTTCTCTATCTCTCAATTATATCTTGAATCTGAGTGATATTTGCATTCCGGTCTCCTCTCAGAAAAACTCTGGCAGTCATCTCAGAACTGCTTAGAAAAGAATCAACTTGAGTAATGTCCTTGATATCCAAATCTTTAGTAGATACCAAGTCAAAATAAGCGTCATCTAGTTGCTTCTTCACATCCGGATCAAAATATGGCTTACGCATACTTGTATTAATAGACCTACTAGAGCTAGTAGACTTTCTGTTGGACTTTCCACGATGCAAGAATGATGGGGTACTTTGTCCAAAGATATTGAACAATGTATATGAGCTTAATGAATATCCTGCAAAATAGCTACTGAAATTCCAAAATCACTAGTTTCCGTCATAAAGCAATAAACAACACGATCTGTTCAGAAAGCAACCAACAGTTATATCATAAAAACTTTTCTGAGTCAAATTGAAAACTAAATTTAGGGTTCATGAAATCAAATTGTAGGGAATAATCACTATACAAGCGATGGACAATAACAGAAAGCATAAAACAATGAATTGAAAGAAACACAGCTTAAAATATGAAGAAAAAAAAGTGTTAATATCACCTCAAGGTCATTGTGCAGCCTTTTAAGGTATTGTAATATCCCACATTGGTTGGGGAGGAGAACAAGAGTTGCCTTATAAGGGACTTGGATACCTCCCTTATCAGACGCGTTTTAAAACCGTGAGTCCAAGTGTGTGGACAAAGCGGACAATATCTGGTACGGTTGGCCTGAGATGTTACAGACAGTATCAGAGCCGATCCTTGTACCATCGGGATGGTGGGGCCTCGAGAGGGGGTGTTTGTAACATCTTAGGAGTATCCCACATCGCCGATGACAAGGAGAAAGATTATGGGCAAGCCTGACGAGGACGTCAGGAGTTTAAGTGGGGGAGTTTGTAAGAACTCGTCCCACATAGATAGAAAGTGAGATTTGTTAGCTCCTTATAAGTCTTAAGTCATTGGCTACCAATAACTTCCACCATGGTTTTAAGTTGGATTTGAAGTTATTGGGCCAGCCCATTGCTTTGGGCTTTGGGGGTGTTACAAATGGTATCAGAGCCGATTCTTGTACCGTCGGGATGGTGGGGCAAACCTCATCGGGTATGATGAGTCCTCAAGAGGGGGTGTTTGTAACATCTTAGGCGAATCCCACCGCATAATTTTTTAAATGCTTATCATATATAAATGTTTATCTTAATTCATAAGTGTTATAATTATAATTCGAATGTTTATGTTAATTGTGAGTTCCTACTCATAATTTCTACCATATAATAACTTTTGGAAGTTACACTTTCAACTAACCCCTACTACTCTAATCCCCTACTGCTGTCCTAACCCCTACTCCTTTAATAACCCCTATTGCTCTCCTAACCCCTACTGCTCTCCTAACCCCTACCGATGTCCTAACCCCTATTGTTGTGCATCTTTAACTCCTTTTTTTCTTCTTCAGCTCATCTTTCAGCTTCCGATTTCCCAAAAGCAGCAAATCTTTCTCCTTCTCGAGAGCAGTAGGGATTATGCACATGAACCCCAAATTTTCCATTATTGGGTTCATGTGCATAATTCTTTTTCTTAGATAAGTGTTTTGTTATGAGAGAGAACATCAAATTTACAAAAAAAACAGTATAAGTGTTTTGTTATGAGAGAGAACATCAAATTTACAAAAAAACAGTATTAGATGTCCAAAAGCTCCCTTGTCTTTAACAACTATTCTCTTTAACAACTTCATTCAACTTCTCCACTGTCCAAAAGCTTTCCCAGCCGGTTGTACCGTAGCCCCCCTTTTGAACAGTTCCTCCTCAAAAACCTCAGCAAGACGTCGATGAATCTTCACTTTTCTGGACCCTTGTGCTTTGGCATGTGTCACAAGAGACTGCAGACAATACACTCTTGTAGATCCCAGATTATGCAAGCACAATGATTATGAAGAATAATGCAATAAGAACACTCAGAATAACGAAGCTTCGTAGTCGTATATCTTACTTGTGCGATTACAATATTAATATGACAGTATTTTAGCTCTATGGTAATCGACTTCTTCACCACTCCTAATATGAATTAACGTGTTCTTTTGAAGATCATGAAACTTTTGTCAACAAATCTTTCCTCTTGTTCTTTTGCTCCCCCTACGAAAATGATCTCTTGTAAGCTCGGTAGCTCCCCCTTAACATTAGCATGAAAAGAAAATTGAAGGAGCCGCGATGTCGTAGGGTATAAAACTTGTCGGGTCAAAAAGCATGTCGGGTCAGGTGATGTCGACATAAAAAGATCTCGGGCCAAGTAGATTCGACAAGAATTGATGTTGGACCAAGATGAGTCGATGAAAATTTATGTCGGGTCTTAAGCACTCGATAAGTCTTTAACTTTATCTTCAGCAGTCGACAAAATCATCTTGATTTAACACATTTTCTTCAAAAATCAAGTCTTTTAAAAATCATCTTTGATTTAACATTGGTCTTTAAAAATCAAGTAAAGAAATTCGACAAAATCAGTCTTCAACAAATCAGCATTTGTCATCTTCCTTTTCTCCCAAATAAGCATGTAAGCATGTCGTGTCTTTGATATATAATCTCTCCCCCTCAGAATGATAAGGAGAATCCGAATCATTATGAATAACCAAAGACAAAAAAATAGTTAACTAATGAAGCGTGTAAAACTAACATACAGAAGCACGTGAAGCAACTGTTATCACTTAATCAAAATAAATTCAATTGAAGTGGCCTATTTTCAGAGTTAGCAATGATGAATCTCTGATAAGACTTCCAGTTATCATTGAAGTAAGTTATAAAACTATCTTCTCAAACTGTTACGGCATTAACACGAAGTTATGCTTGGTGAATCACAAAGATTCGTGCAATGTGAAAAAAAAAATTATATATATATTTTGGCTCAAAATAGACTCAATTGTGCACATAATATGAAGTTAGGAGACCGGAAGTGTGTCTTCCTTTTTCAATATCTTAATCTTCCGAGTGAAGTAAAGATAGCAGATATGCTCATTCTCCGTGATTTATGAAACAAATATCTTTTGTGAGATACTTGAGTAGTTGGGTGGGGTGACACGAGTTATCGATATTGGGTCCATGTCTATTTCAATATTCATCTCCAAAGAGTCGAGAATGAATAGATGGTGTGGCTACCCGGATAACCGTTTAGGTTTGGTAAAGACCAATTATTTTCTTTGAAGCTTTGTCACCCTCTCACATTTTCTTTTATCTCACAAGCATTCAATATATCCTTTCAAAATTTCAAACCTAGGGATTTGTTTCATGGGTAGGTCCTTCCGGCTCAGGATTGACAATTGAAACTTCTGATCCTAACGCACAAAGAGTTTGAAATATTAAAGTCCGAGTTCTGAACTGATGTATTCAGAAGTCAAAATGTTAAGAGCAGGTTCATAGCTGAGATACTATGAAGCTAATTAAATGGTAAAAATGTGGTACTCCCCCTCAAATGTAGCATAACCTTTTGAAAGTTTGTCATGTGATGTGAATATTCGGAATTTAAAACACACATGACGTACCTATAAAATAGATTAAAAAGATTTTGGTACCCAAGTTTTGTTGGGTCTTCGGAGGTTAGCTTTAGATGCAATAAATAGGGAAGTGGGGATGTTGTAAGTACCATACCATTTATGAATGAAATTTTGATTGACAAAATCATTTGTTCCACATGTAGAACAACAAATCTTTGTGGCACTTAGACTAATTAGCTGATTGATAGATTTGACAAAATAAGGCAAATTAGTCTTGGAAACAAATGATTTTTCATCAACTACAGGAGATGTATGTGGCATGTTTCTAACACTATAATATGTAGTTGATTTCTTTTTCCAGACCATCTTAAACTTCTTGAAATTTCCGGATTTAGCAACAAAATCATTACGAAACTGTTTAGAATTATGAGTTCGAAAAGCTGAAACATGAACAAAACAACGTTTAGCATTTTTCACATAATGAGAATTGATGGGTTTGGAAAAGTGAGTTTGATCCTTTTGGTTAGAAAAAAAATTGCTTTTAGAGCACTCATTCTTAACTTCCGAAAGCAAAACTGATTCAATTGGCTTTTTGCCTTTGTCCAAAAATTTCGTATGAGTTGGAAGTGTAGGATTGAAGTCAAAGTCAGCATTTAAATCTTTTAAACATTCGTTATCGTCAAGTGAAGAAGGATTAGAAGCAAGGTCATCTAAGTCATCGTCAACGTGGTCGGGAGAAGGGGAATATTTTTGTGTAGGAGGAATATAGTTTGAACACCTCTTCACAATCATCTAAATAATTACTAACGAAGGATTTACACGAAGAAATATTGGAAATAGAATCATTTTCGTGGTTTTTGTGTAATTGTAAAGCCTCATTTTCAAGTTTTTGAATTTTTGAATTTTTGAATGTAATGTCTCTTTTTCCTTTTCTGACGAAGAACGTTCAAGTTCCAACACGTTTTCAAGTTGAACGATTTTCTTTTCTAAAAATAGTGTGGGAATGTAGGGTTTACATTTAGGAACTTTATTTTGAAGTTCTTCGTTAGAATAAGAATGAAAGTAGTCATTTGGAAGAGTTGCTTTTGAGGATTCCTCTTCCACCTTTTGAGGATAGCAGAAAGGAATTTGATGAAAATTCTTGTTTTGTCTTTTCCAATTTTCAATTTCTTCAACGTTGGATTCCGACTTCATACAAGGAATTTTGTAATCTGGACCAAGGTTCAAATATTCGAATTTGTAGATAGTCGGAGTATTATAGATGACCTTTTCTAGATGTTTCGGATTATCAAATCCTAATCCAGCTTTTGAACGTAACTCTTTTGGAATGTTTAAGTGAATTGCGTGCTCAGTTTCTCCAATTTTATACAACTTTAGTTCCAAATCTTTGAGTTTTTCCAAAAGGTCTTTTCTTTGAAAACTCACAAATTCGTATTTTGATGAAAAATCTTCGGTCTCCTTTTTAGATTTGTTAAGTTGAAGTGTGAGATCCGAGATTTGTTGTTTTAAAAGAATGTTTTCTTCTTGAAAAGCAGTTTTCTCCTTTTGACGATTGTGTGCAATACTTTGAGATGTTGCAAGTTCGGCTTGGTAAATTAGCAATTAATTATGATTGTTTTCTAAGCGTGCTTCTAATTTGGAAACCAAGAGTTTCTCGGTTTTCAATTTAGATTGAAGTTCTTGCACTTGTATCATCATGTCATTCATTTGAATCATAAAATGATCATAGTCCGAAAGACTTATCTCGGGGGGTTTTATGTCTGAACCAATTGCCATTGCTTCACGAGTAGTCATTGTACTTGGCTTGATGATCTTGATCGGTGAGTTTTTTGTAATTTTCTGAGTTGTTTTTGTGAAACAGAAAGTTTTCTCGGTGACTAGGGGTCGACAAATTTTTTTTTATCGGGTTGGGCTTTGATGACAAGAGTTTTTGTCGGGCGTTTGAGGCTCGATAAAAATTATTGTCGGGTATAGGGGACTCGATAAACCTTCTAAGGAAAATTTGATTTGATAAGAAGAGGTTTATCGATCACAAGGGACTCGATAAAAATTAAAAAAAAATTGAATCGATAAAAAGAAGTTATCTATCACAAATGACTCGATAACAAAGAGTTTCTCGATAGATTAAGATTCGACAAAACAGTCTTTCACTCGAAAAAAAATCGAATCGATAAATATTTATGTCGATTTTAGATGACTCGATAAAATAAATTTTGTCCATTAGGAAGGGCTCGATAAAAATTCAAAGATACTTAACCCGATTTTTTTTTAACCGATAAACTAGAAACCAAGAACAAAGGGTTCTCGAGTTTCTTATTTGTTTAGTCAAGAAAAAAAAATTACTAGAGTTTATGATTTTTACTAGAGAATTCTTTAGTAAAAAAAACTGCAAGAGTCACTAGTTCCTGAGTTTTCTTATGCAAAGAATATCAAAAGTAATCAAAATAAACTAGAATAACTTTAATTAAAACAGATTAAATAATTTTGACTAAAATCAAGAATAACTCAATATGGATCGACAAAACTTTAAGCGCATGAAGTATGGATCGACAAAATAATCAAGTTTATCAAAATAAGACTTTTTATCGGGTAAAGCTTATGAAGTATGGATCGAGAAACACAGATCTTAAAAAAGTTGTGAGTTTTTATCGGGTAAAGCTAAAACAGCTTGAATCGAGAAAAACTTCAAAAACGCAGAAATCAATAATTTACCTTCTGTTTCGTAAATAACTTCAGAAAATCGCAAAACCTCAGATCGTCCGCTCTGATACCACTTGTAGATCCCAAAAACAGTAAGCACAATGATATAATTAAGAACGCGATTAAAGCAATATGAACAAAGTGATTTTGGAGAATTTCCGTAGTCATATATCTCACTTTGATAGCGATTACAATGAAAGAATAATATGATTTTAGCTCTATGTTGATCGACTTCTTCACCACTCCTAATATGAATTAACGTGTTCTTCTCAACGATCTTGTTTTATACTAACCTTAACCCTCTATTTATATGATATGACTTTTACCACAATAAGGAAACTAATAAGTTAGGCATTATCAACTTGCCTTTTACACAATAAGATCTTTTCCTATAAATAAACATTCCTAATTAACAACTTTGATGACTTTGCGCTTTGACCCTTCATGTCTTCAATAATTGTTATCTCGGATACAATATTTTCAGACCTAACAACTCTGTTGAAACCCCACCCATCTTTGCACGCAGGGCAGTGCCACTGGTTTGAAGATCCGTTTATTTGTTCCATCGTCTGGTATCCAAAGTCTTAAAGAAATCCGAAAACCACTTCTTCTTTCGTGCCTCGTGGTCCTGTCTTAAACGCAGGGCAGTGCCACTTTCTTCGGGTTGGTTTTCCACATGCATTTGCTCAAGCTGGTTCACAACCTTCTCTTGATATGAAACCAGCTCAAACTTTAACTTAGATTTTCTTAAACAAACATAGAGCAAATCAATCTCATTCAAAAGATTGAGAACAAAAAAAAGTTCACAGAAAAGGAAAGTATGATACAGACCTAAATGTTGATTGAATGTATTCATATCTTTTTTTGTTGCCATATAAGTTGTAACCCTTTCAAGTATACTTCCCATATCATTCGGATTGACGTGTATATCGTGGCTCATGCCTTTGTCCACGGCACTTTAACACTATCAAAGTGATCAACTCGTCAAGAAGTGTCGTTTGGATTTATAAAACTTGAATGAAATAGTGGAACATCATCATTGAAGGACAATGGCCACTTTCCTTTGGTTTAAATCCTCACCATTTTCTTACACCCGAGCTAATAAAAATTAGCTACTCATGACATTAATAAAAATGCAAGAAATGTAAGTAACGGAAAATAAAGACATAATCGTAAAGTGCAAGAAAAGTAAATGACTGAAATGTAAATGTCAGTAAATGAAAGTACAAGAAAGTAAATGACTTGAAAGTAAAGAACATTAAAGTAAATAATAATAATGTAAAGAACAAGTAAGTAAATGACAATAATGTAAAAATGCAATGCTGCAGTAACGTAAAGCAGTAAGCTATATTAAGAACATGAAGAACAAGATGTAGATGATGAAGGTGATGAAGAACTTAAAAAAACTTCAATATATTGTCTTTGATCAGTTTAGAACTGATCAAGTATGTTTTTACCAAGACCCCAACAACCCTATTTATACTAGGAAGTGTCACAAAGAAGCCAAAAAATTATGGACTAAAACTCCAAGGGCCATATCAAAGTACAAGACAAAGCATCTCCTATTACATCAACTATCAAAATGATTCCCAACACAAAGATGCTTTGCTATAACTAAGGTGCAGTTGAAATAAAAATACTAATTAAAAGCTAAATACTAGTTTGTTTCCAAAGGTCTTCGTTTGATTTAGCCAATGTTGCCAATATCACTTTCCTCCATTGCTGCCAGTTGCTACAGCATCCAACAGTCATGCACTAAAAATCACACAAGCTACCCATAAAGTGTAAAAGACAAGTAAAATCAAATACTTAGCTCCAAATACAAAAAGGTAAAAATAAGACAATAAAATGACTCAAGCTGGGATATAAAATGGAAAATATATAAAATAAATCTATGAATAGGTGCTTTATGTATTGAAATCTCAATACACATCAATGACACACAAAGAACTCTATCCATTAAGCAGTTTCGGAAGTTGGAAAGCAGCCTGAAGTCCAATACAGAAGCCATTTTCAAGATTCCCTCTGAATTTCCAACTCCACAAGCAACGATCTCTACAGAGGAATTTAGCTTATTTGCTGCAGATATGAGGAAATTACTTGATGTCGTCATTCCTTCAAAATCCTCTACTTCTTCAGGCATGATCACTAAATCAGACTTGGCGAACTTTCAAAATACCATACTTGACAAATTCAACAATGTCAATGCCAAGTTTGTTTCAAAAATAAACACTGCTCCGGCTGCTGCACTCACCCAAAAGGTATCTGCCTTAGATACTTCTGTGATTACATTCACAACAGCTGTTAATTCCATATCTGCACACCATGAAACAAGGAAGAAAGCTAAGGAAGACAGAGCCTGCAAAAAGGCTGAACTAAAAAGAAAAAGATCTGAGGATCAAGATCAAGATCCTTCTGATCCTTAGAAGGGGGAGAAAAGGCAGAATGTAGGTCCCTCTTCTGAACCTACCAACGAACAACCATCTTCTGAACCAGTTCAAGATCCTCAACAACCCACAAACTTACCAATAGAGTAAGTGTAACCACAAGATTCGAATCCTTCTGCCCCAATTGCTGCAACTCCTTTGGCAATGCGCCAATTACCAAGAGACCCAGAAGCTGAAAGGTTCATTCTTGGTCTTGAAAGAACCAGAATTCAAATCCCAGAAGACCAAGGAATACAACCAAAAATCCAAGAGGTTCTAAGCAACTAGCAACCTCTACATCTGAACCTAACATACAAACCAATCCTCCCGAAGCAAACATCATAAATTCTTAAACCTTTGAAATTCCAATCTCTGAAATCCCAACCGCCTCTACCATTCAAGAAAATAATCTTGTCTCTGAAAGTACCCCTCCAGAAAGTCCAAGAACAGGAGCTCCAACCACTTTGATTCAAGAATCCAATCAACAATCTATAGAGAAAATTGTCCCTGAAGCCTTAGTTGAAAAAGAAGCTCGATAAAAAGTTCTTACTGAAGCATAACTAATCTTAAGAAGGACAGCTGCCAAAAGAATACGGATTCAGAGCAACTCCAAAGACTTACCCCTTCTCAAACTTCTGCATCCAGAGAAATTGCCTCCAGTCACTTATATGCTGAAAGAGAAGAAAGGATTGCATTAATTTTACCCAACTTTCCATAACGATCAAGAGCTGATGAGGAGGCCAAGATCAGGTTCTCAAGGCATAAGCAAGACAGAAAGGATGTCTTTTCTTCTTCCAGAATCAAAAAGGTTACTGCTGTCAAAAATAAAAAATTTGAAAAAACTGATATTTACTATAGTATATATCAAGTGGAAAGAGTGAATGGGCAAATATGTTACTTTTGTGACTTACTATCTTTAAATTCTTCTGACTTAATACCTCTAGGAAGATGCATGAAGCAAAGGAAGGATTTAAGTTCAAATGACATGGTGGCCTATTGCAGTATTTTGGAATGCATTGCTGCTTATGTAGAGTACAGAAAGAAGGTAGACTTCCAGATTGGATTTGAACGCAGTATAGACAAGTTGAGTATCACATCACCCAATGAAGATAGGGAGGGAATTGAAAATCTTAAAGCTGGGGATATTCTACTTAAACTAGAAGAAGAAGACCGGGAAGAAATAGGTTTTTCAGAATAAACGAAGCTTTTAAGTATTTAGAAGGAATGTTGGACGTTATAAGAGGATTGGTAGGTGCCAAGAAGGTGGATACGGGTTTGGATGTCAATATCAGAATAGCTGCAGAAAAGATAGAGAAACATATAGAAGGGGTTATCAAATTGAGGGAGATCACGAATCAATTTTATAAAGTGATCAGCGGGCACCCTCAAGCTCCTTTCTAGATTTTATCTTTGTATCTTTTGTATTCTAAATATATGTAATGAAATGAATTTCAATCTTGTTTCTTTATATGTTTTGTATGCAATGATTCTGATTTCATACTTAGGGGGAGAATGTTAGAATCTATTTTATAAGTATGGATCAGAATCCTTCTCAAAGACAAGATAATCTCTCTAGAGGCAAACGACTTTAGAAGGTCTACACTTCAGAAGTAATAGTTCAGAAGTAGCAATGTCAATCCAGAAGATTGGGCATCTTCTGGATTTCAATTTATGAACTACACGCGCCTCTATGACGTGGCATGTCATGCTTCTCATGTGTAACTGAATTTGTAACAAGTATAGCTGACGTGTCAATACGTAATAGGCTAGGTCTTTGACTTTTCTCTTGTAATAGTATATATATAGATAGCCTTTACTGTATTTGTAGTCAATCGAAGTGGAGAGATTCATACAGAGTAATTTGTTTTGCTGTAATCATCGATATCTCGAGTGAAATACAAATTACGATTGATTTTCATTGTGTTCTTCCTTTACTATTTAAAGTTTTAGTTTATGGTTGATTAATTTTCTTCTGTTCATTACTCTTATTGTTTATGATTAATCAACTGTAATTGAGTATTCAAGGGATCTGGGTTCCAACAGAAATTGTGTCTGAAAGTATGGAATAGGTTCATGTCGAATGGATTCATATTCACGAACATATGTGTTTTTGTCAGATGCAGTAAAATATTGCTGATAGAACAACTCTTTGAATCGATCCCAACTAACCGGATATGCAAATGGGTTTGAATGATTTGATTGTAACCAACCAGACCACCAATTATGGGCATCATCTTCTAGCTTATAAGTTGCTAACTCCACCTTTACCTGATCAGGACAACCCATTACCCAAAAGATTTTCTCTAGATGAATGATCCAATTTTCAGCTTCGATGGGACTTGAGGCATAAAGTAAATATATGTGGCTTCTATTTATTGAATTCCCTAACCATGTACCGATATTCTCAGATGCGTTACTGGGATTGGTTGGTTCATTTGTTGGAGGAGTAGGATTAACACTAGATTGCCGTGATGCCTTAGCAAGTTGAATTATATACCCAAGCATCATCTGTGATAGAACCTGTTGTACAGCAGCAACAATATCAGGATTTACTGGTTGTTCTGGGGGAGGATTCACCCCATTTCCAGATTCAGGAGGTAGATTCTTGCGAGGTCTACCCCTCCTTGGCGGCATTCTATATAAAACAGAAAAACAATTAGAGTTGTATATTGACGGAATATTTAACTTCCTACTTAGAAAGTAAATACAAAATAATATAGGACTACCCGTTCCTAACCTACCCAATCCTCACAGATCATAACTTAAAGAACTACAGGATCATAAACCTATAGCTTTCATACCATATCTGTAACACCCCCTGTCCCGCGTGGTCAAGAACGGGGTGATGTCACAATTCAGGGAATTTTTAAAACAATAATAAATCTATCGAGTAGATTTATAAAATTCAGAGCTTAACTAAACCAATATAAACATGAAGGTTCAACTAGTATAAGAAGACAACTGAAATATCGTTTACAGTTATATTTACAAGGTGATAAGTACAAAAGAACCAAAAAGTAGATTATCCGAAAATCTTCAAAAGGAGGTCCAAAAATAGTTGTCCTCTTTTTTATATAATTCCGTCCCCTGCCTATCACTTATGTACCTGCCGCGTCAATAAAACACACGGCTGAGCAACTTTGCCAATTGAACGGATTATAAAATTAAAATAAACGATAATAGAATGAGTAGATGTGATAACGAAATAAGGGAACATTAATATCTATAAATACAACCAGTGTACGATAAAAATATAGACCAAGAAGGTCTATCGAGTTCATAAAAATGATTCATACAACTTAAAATATATATAAATAATACATTTATAAAATATTAAAAATCGTATAATCAATCGAACAACTTAAAGATGTAACAAGGGTTACTAAAACCAAATTGCATCACAAAGACACTTCATTCTCATGGGTTGATCAAACCACGTGAGTCTCATAGGGTAGCAGTGTGGGCACACTCACCGTCTAACCCCTGTAGTGAATAATTCACGACCCGACTCGTGTAACTAGGATCGATCCAATCGCCCTCGATAGCCATTACTTGGCCAGACCCCTTACATGTCCATTCTAAGTGAGGACGCCACGACTGTATAGCCACCGTGGAAGCATCTCGGCCTTGGTGCCCCCAATGACCGAGTATTCAACCAAAATCAAAAACGAAAGTCATAGGTCTACAACATATGCGACCTCATGGAAACAGGTTCTAAAATCCAATAAACTTTGAAGGTTGTAATTTAATTTTTTGTATGTGTTTCTAGATTCAAAAATGAAGAAATCTAATACAATTGTTAAACAAATACTCCTTAACGGAGTAATGATATCACATGATAATTCTAAACCAAAACAATTTCAAGAGTTCAATAAGAAAGTTACCATTTCACTTATGTGATAGGTAATACATGGTGTACCATGTTCAAGGAGTAGAGACGCGTATTCAAATATGTGTCCAAGTATCAAACGAAGATAGAGATTCGTACCTTCAACTCAAGGTGATTTGTCCACTTGATTGCAAGAGTTCCGACAAATAGAATGACCTATACGATATACAAAACATTTAGAATTTATACCTACTAAACTCATACTAATCTAAGTCTAATACCCTTTTGAAACTCATTTATAAACTAAATTTGAGTTCTAATATGTCCTAGTATGCTTACACAACAAAAGTAGAGGTTAACACGGATGTTTAATAAACCAAAACCCAAAATTAGCTGCACAAACAGCACTGATGTGCTTCTGTGTTTGACTTATTTACCATACTTAAAAGCTAAACTAGGTTCTGAGGTCCAAAACAAAGTTGTAGATTCATGTCTTATGCTTCAAATGGCTTTGGATTCACCCCGTTTGGAGTCACGGCCAATTATATATGAATCTTCTAAAAACAGTGTGCAGGTCCGTTTTTCACAGGACCAGCTACGGAAACCCACTGTTTAGAGTATCTTAGAGCCATAATTTGGTCTCGGTCTAAACCACAAAGTTGTAGTAGCCATATGGGGCTTTCCATCGATGTATTGAGCACCTCAATTGGATCTACAGTTTATTAAATACGGAATTTACAATATAAGGACAGAAAGCTGGAAATTCACAGAGTTTGGAAATTTCTTTAAAGCATTTCAACAAACAACTTGTGGGCATCAATTCTTGAAGCTTAAAACTATTTCATTAGTTTCATCCATTTGCCCACTTTTGTTACCAAAACCTAACCAAACTCCCAATTTAATAATACTATCTCCGAAAACATAATCAAATTAAAGATTGAACCATTCAATACCACAACATATTATCTAATTATAATCAATCAACTCAAACTAAAATTTCTCATCTAAAAGATGTAAACCTATTCCCAAATTAGAAAATTAATCTATAAAAGAGCATCTAAACAACCTCAAAAAAAAATTGAAGGTTACTAAATACATTCAAAATCTAAAAACTTGCCTTGATTTTCCTATGAATTTATCTGATGGAGAGGAAAAGAAAACTAGATTAAGCTCAAAAATTCAGCTTCCTATATCTTCCCAAATTATCTATTTGACCCTTAAGTTTCACTTATTGCAATTCTAACCCGGTTAGAGAATTTCTTCACATTCTAAGTCGTTGTACCATTTTCATAACAAATTAGTCTGGTACAATAATAGAAGCAACATTTACAAGTTTCTATGCTCTATACGAAACCGATTAATTAGAGTTCGGGCATTACAGGCTGTTATGTTAGCATTAGTTTCACAACCTCCCTCATGTAAAGATTTCTCCCACTTTCTATTTTTGAACAAGCTTGCAAGATCCTTTTTCACCCACTCAAAGTCTTTATCTCTCGGAAATTTTTTCAAGCATGCTTCCAATTCTGTGTCCGTCTCCCATATCGACGCAACATACTCCATGATTTTGTTGTCGAACATAACAAGGTATTCCTATAAATAAGTTTCAAATGCAAGTTGATGAAGAATTTGTTGTTCGTTACGAAGTTAATACATTAAAATGTTTTTAATAATGTGTTTACCTCTTTTGTCATCTCCCTTGCTTGTTCTTTGTTTGATTGTTTTTCTCCAGCCCTGCTTGATCCCTCGTTGTTCGTTGTTCGTAGTGTTACCAGTCTAAGTCCTCTACTTTGTATCTCAAGATCTTGTCGTTGCCGTAACATTTCCGACGTCAACTTTTTAATTGGATTTGTGCTTCTTGCAACACCCATTCCCCCGCACACCGTGGACTCCACATAACGAAGTTGCACATTTAATATAATCACTCATTTTATCCACATTCTTTAGTTCACAAGTATTAATATAATGTTGTTAATTAAAATAATCATGAACTTACCGTAAGATAAGTGATGGGCCCACAGTAATACGTTGTCGACCTGTCTCTTTTCCACTTACTTTTGCTTCTTTCCAAACAATCGTATACATACTTGCACTAATCAATGTTACCTAACATATCTACGCTTCTTATATGAGAAAGAAATGCTACATCACAACATCCTACCCTACTGCACTCCCCAGAGCGTTCACAACCATAACCAAAAAAATTAGTTTAAACAAAACTCCATGATCTCCCCTATTTTTAATCAAATGCATTATATATTGCGGTCTCACCCTATCCTTATTAAACTGCTTTTTCCATATATCTGTTATCACTTCCCCATCCAGTGTCGGTTCAATTGTCATTAGATCTAATCCTCCCATTGGTAACCCATTTATAGGATGAATTGATTCAATTGATGTAGATATGCTACCATTTCTAAGCTTGATTTTCATATTTTTTAATCAAAGTTATCTACGACATAGTACCTTATTCTTGTTGGAAGGCAATCCATAGTCATACCTAGCAAGCATTCAAAACCGATTTCTACCACCGACCTTTGTTGTTTTCGTTCAATCCCTTTATCCTCTCACACAGTGTTTTCGGTGAGGTTCTTGTTTTCAAACCTGTCGGTTCTTTTTTAGCTTCCTTTCTTCCTAATTTGGATGATTCACCAGGTGACCCTTTCACCTTTCTCGGTAATTTGCTGACTGGTTGGGACTGAAAATGGTTGTCCGAACTCATCCCTTTGAAAAACCAATAATAGTTTATAATTAAGTATATATAAACACATAGTACATATTAAGTTACAATTCTACTTTTTAAGCATACCGTATTCTTCTTTAGCAAGTTCATTGCAGACATCATCATTGTTCATTAAATCACTTTCTTTTCCTATTTATATACATGGAATAATTAGGATAAAAAAACCACTTATTCTTAATAAAAAATTTCTCATATTCTAAAAAAAATTATTCTCATATTCTAAAAAAAATAGTATATTTTATGTTTTTGTTCAATACCTTTTCCCTTTAAGGAAGCTTTGTCCAACCCTCCAACTTTTTGCCTTTTCGTATTTGGTCGATGAACTTTAACTTTTTAGGGAACACATTCACTTGTTCTTTTATCTGTACTTGTATAAGAAACAACAACATATTGTTAACAAATGCATATTTTTTTGTTCACAAATGCACAAACGTATGCTAAATAAAAACCAATAATTCACAAATGACCACCATTTTTCAGTTAGAAATGTAAAACTCATAGACAAGTTTACTTACCCCCCATGTCGTTTGGTGATTGGTGTCCCCCCCTAGTTCAATCGTCTCTCAAATTACCACTTGAATTGTTTTAGCAACTGAAAACATTTTCATATATAATCCAAATTAAAACATTGAAATAAACTATGTATTATAGTCACAAATTATTTATAAGTATACAAAATTAATATAATTGCCTTCTTGAGTCGTAGTTATCTCAGTATGCTTATCTACCCCTTTATCAGCAACAGAATGAGTGGTGTTCAATGGATTTTGCATGACTGCACATACCCTAATGTAAAAAGGAAGAATGTTTAATATGTTTGCAATTATTCTCTAATGAACCATCAGACTATGCACATACGTCCAATTAAGAGACCTTGACTATGTTTAGTTGTTCATTTGTGAAGAATCTGATGATTCACTAATGAACCATCAAGTAATCACATATCACTTGTTCACTAATGTACCATCAGACAATGCACATACGACCTTTAACTAGGCCTTGCTTATGTTCAGTATTTCACTTGTGAAATATCATATGGTTTACTAATGACCCGTCAAGTATATCACATATCAATTGTTCATTTCTGAACAAGCAGACTATGCACATACGACCAGTTAACAGACCTAGAATATGTTCATTTGTTCATATGTGAAAAAAATAATGGTTCAGTAATGAAACCAAGTTAATAACATATCACTTGTTTACTAATGAACCATCAAATTCTTCACATATAACTTGTTCACTAATGAATCATCAAATTTTTCACATATAACTTCTTTACTAATGAAACATCAAATTCTTCACATATAAATTGTTCACTAATGAATCATCAAATTCTTCACATATAACTTCTTCACTGATGAACCATTAAATTCTTCACATATGAACACTTCAGAAAAATTGTGTAAGTTCACCTGTTCACTTATGAACAAGTAGATTATTCAACTATGACCACTTAAGAGACATTGTTTGTGTTCACATTTTCACTACTGAACCATCATTTTTTCCAAATCTGGACACTGTAACTTGTATTTGAAACACGACAAAATTAACGAATCTACCTTCATTAGTCGTACAGTTGTTATCATTCAATACACCTCCCATATCAGTTACCTTGTTCTTCATATCTGCAACTATTGTTATCACTTTAAAAGTTACATTATCATATTTAACATTTCATCGAATATAAAATTTAATCAATGAACTTTGAATACCTTTTTTTTCTTTTCTATCTTTTGCTTTCTACAACTTGATCTTCAATTTCCTTTCTTTCTCCTTCTTCAATTCTTCAACTCTAACGTGCTCAGCCTCAACATCCAAAGTAGTATCCATAGTATTTTTATAGTTTCATAGAGATTTCTTTGCAATTCGTTCGCTTGGTTTCCTCACTTTCATAGATATAAAACAAACCTTTTATACTAATCGATTCAAAAGAAAAAAAAAACCTAGAAATTTACCTCTTAATCTCAAGTTGGCGCCGATGTTTTCACCGGCATCTTCCATTTTCGTCAAGAATAACAAAATCCCTAAACACCCGCTTGATGATGGCAATGAAATCGGTATGAGGATATGCATTTGCTCGATGATGGTGATGAAAGCGGAATTCGAATATCGTCTAAATATATCTTTTAGAGCAAATTACCACATTACCTTTATTTCACTTGTGAAACCTAATTTTACATTCTTTAACGCGTTTTACAAGTTTAAAATATTATCAATTATGACCCCGTTTTATTTCAGCCGTTGATCTATAAAATGTATGGTCTAGATTAGTTAACAAAGTTAACTCATATATTTGAATTAACACATGTGTTGGTCCCTAAAGGGTCTACAAGAGTTCAATCAATAGTAAACAGTTTGTAGAAGGGGGGTTGAATACAAACACACACAGATTTTGGTTTTTAAATGAGTTTATGGATAATAAACAAATTTACAGTTACAAGCGGAATAATAACAAGTTTAAAACCTATTATATCATAACTAAGAAACACAAAGATTGATGCACAAGAAGATGAAAGAAAGAATAAAGAGGGTATAGGCTAGAAAGAAGCATGCATTAAGATGAAGAGGATATCTCCATCTTATTTATACTCGTTTGCATTTAATGCAAGATAAAAGGTACATGCCACGTGTCAAGCTTGGATAGAAAGCTTGTCCTTGCTAATAAGACAGCCATGCTTTTGGCCGAATATGAACAATATCGTATCAGATATGATGGGTACATAAGAGACAAGT
The DNA here is from genome assembly GCA_036898165.1 of Silybum marianum. Taxonomy (NCBI): domain Eukaryota; kingdom Viridiplantae; phylum Streptophyta; class Magnoliopsida; order Asterales; family Asteraceae; genus Silybum; species Silybum marianum. Next base: position 31,548,779 of record CM072533.1, on the reverse strand, counting down.
CGTAGGTCCTTTTCTGACAAGGTTCAAGGTTTGACTTTTGTGCATCGAGGATAAGATCAATCTTTAGTCTTGTAAAGTAAGCTTCATTTGATCGCTGATACTGAATCTTCAAGGATGAACTTCATTATCGCTGAGGCTTCACAAGACTTCACACTTTGAGTAGATAATCGCTGCTATCACTGAACCGCTTTAGTTCACTTAGCTGATTATCTCTTTCTTCAACTATGGTCTTCGACTTTCGCTGAATGGATTTCTGGTGTGATAGCTGATCTTCAGGTCTTCAGAGATAAGCTTGTAGTTCCTTGATCTTCAGCGATCGCTGATAGCAATCAGCGTGTGCTATCGTTGAATATGAACATAAGCTTATACAATGGAATTTCACTAAGTATACAAAAGGAATCATATTCAAATCATTGAGAGGAGTTATGATCAACAATCTCCCCCTATTTGATTATGATTAAGCAACATAGGAAAATTGCTTTAAGAGACTAGTAAGGACTTAAGAAAAATTTGAAGTAAATTTTCTAAGTACTAATCTGTATAATCTTTTTCAGCTAGTCTACTATCTGAATTGAGTTTCATTTATAAGGATATGAAAGCACAATTTTACAAGTAAATAAGCTTAAAGTACATTCACTGATGAGTTTTTGAAAGTGAAGAATCAATGAGTAAAGTAGTTTGAAGAAAAATAGAACTCTTATGTTCATTGTCCCTTTTACTCTTTTCAGGGATCTTTTCAGTACATGGATGGAGTAAAGTACTTTGATTGTATTTCATTAATTATAATCTGAAGGAATTACAGGAAAATGAAATTACAACGATAATAGTAAAGTACTAATCAGAGATATCTACGTTTCTTCTTTGTAACTCATTCTCATAAAGCGTCTTCTGTCGATTCATTAGAGGGGTATCTGACCAGCAGCGCCAAAGCATAATCTTTATGAGAACCCTTCATTATCCAAGAACCCTTCATTATCCAAGAATACCATACCAGGTTCAGGCGGTGAGATGATTTCGTCTTCTACATATCTTCGGTCTTGAGGGAGAGAGGTACAAAGCATTGAAATATCAGGGAGCTCAAGATGACCAAGAATGCTTTGATAATCAAATTTAGTTTCATGTTCATTCCTCGAACTTGAACCACCTTCAGCAACTGATCTTTTCTTCTTTATTGGTTCAGGGAGAGGGGGAACTTGCACATGTTGTGACATTCTCTACAGCAACTGATTCAGTACACCTTCCACCACATCCTTGAACTTAGAATTGGAACCCTGAATGGCGTCTCTGATTTCTTACCATTCAGTATATCCATAAATTCCTAAGAACTTGGCTTCTTCTCTCTCAGTTCTGTTTGTCCTTGTCATTCTTACATATACCTTTGGACCACCTCTGTTGGAGTGTCGCCCTTGGATAGTTGCATGAATGATTTTGGCTTCAGATCTTCGAAATTTCAGACTGTCAGTGCACCAATCAAGCTCTTTGTCTTTCTGCATAGTGGCTTCAGCGGACATTGCACTTAGAATATTCTGTTGAGCAAGAATTGGATCTACATTTAAGTTTTCTTGTGCAAGTTCTCTCTGTACAAGAGCTTCAGCGACCCTTTACTCTTTTTCAGTTGATCCTTGGCCGCTTTATCTCTTGCAGAGTCTTCTCTGATCAATTTTCTTGCTAAGGCAAGATCATTCTCAGTTTGCTTTATTTCCTCATCCCTGATTCTTTGTGCTTCCAATGCTTGTTCTCTCTCTTCTCTGTACAGAAGTAGAATTCATCTACTATCCTTATTGGTACGGCTTCAATGGGTTCAGTTTCAGGCACCCTTATTCTTCTAGCTTCGAATTCCCTAAGGAATTTTATTCGCCTTTCTTCTTCTTCAGGCTCGCTTATGATTGGCTTTTGAACGCGACGCCTGGGAATAAGGCCCTCTTCTTCTTCAGAGTCAGTTTCTATTATGTACATAAACTGCTCTTCAGAGAAAGGTTTCTTCCATGAAGTAGAGTCCTTTGGGGGACGGGGATCACTGAGGGAAGGAGAGGAGGAGAAAGAACTATCAGAGAGAGTTTTTGTAGGTGAAGGAGGTGTGGGGGTTTTAGAGAGAGGGGTTATTTAAGGGATAAGAGGAAAAGATACCTCAATTGTGGTCTCCCCCTCGGATATGGGAATCGTGGCATCCAGATTTACCACTTCTTTTCCTCTGCTTGAGGAGCCGGATTGTCCCTGAGAGGGATGTTGTCCGTCCCCCAAGGGCTCTTGATGAGCGACTCCAGGCCTTGACATTCTGAAATGCTCTAAGGCACTTCCAATGTCATCGTCGTCTTCATCATCGTCCATCCCCCCATAGTGAAGGATAGGTTCTTCTTCTTCTTCTTCTTCATCTTCTTCTTCTTCATCAGCATCAACATCTTCTTCAGCTTCAGCTCGCTGGATGTATGGAGAAATCTTTTCTCCAGGGAACCTATGGTTGTGCTCCGAGATGAGTTCGTCAGCGAACTCTTTGGCACATCTCTCCCCCTCGATGTTATCAAGAGGTACACAATGCACCATCAGAGTGCGAACGTTCGACTGAATATCCTTGAGCTTCGCTTCATTCTCGTGAAGCGTAGTCCGATCAGCAGCAGTAAAGGAGGAACTTGCCTCAGAGATCTTGGAGAGCATTTGCATCATGTCGGATTGAGTCTTTTGAATGGACTCGAGAACGTTCGCTTGAGCAGCGACCTTCTGCTCCAGATTGTTCAGGGTCTGATGAAGTGCCCTGTTGTCCTCTTTGAGAGAGGAGACGTCAGCGATAAGATTGTTGACGTTGGACTTGATTGCTTGAGTCCCAACGATTCGCTTGAAGATCAGTTCTGCTAAAGTCTGAAGGTTGTCCACCCTGGCCCTAGTAAGAGCACATTCCCTGACCAAATAGTCAACAGTAGGGAATGTAGGGTTGGGAAGGACAATGTGAGGTAGCTCAGTGACTGGAGTGGGGAGCTTAGGAGCCGCCATCTCGGTCTTCACATCTCTGAGCTTTGCAGCAGAGAGATGGCCCTGAGGAGACTTTCCCATTTCCTTGCTGATGGGAGGAGCACTGGTGGTGGTTGTTGTCGTCCCCTGAAGTGGGAAGAGAAGCGACACTTGCTGATGACATAGATAAAGACGCCAAAAACATATCCGGATTAGAAGATGGATGAGAAAAAGTATTTTTCCCTTTGAGAGTATCATGAGGATTACTCTTAGGGACTACTTTTGCAGAGGCAGTGTCTTCAGGATCACTGACCAGTGTCATAGAGTATCTGAGAGAGATACTCTGAGGTCCTTTTAATTTGGCCTTCCAAAACTCAGATTGTCGAAACAATATTGAGGTTTGGACTGCGTGCATTTCAGCATTATCAGGGATAGGGACAACTATCGCTGAGTCGTGTGCTGATATGAGGACCAAAGAAGAGGAGATAGAAGTAGATAAGAAGGCTGTGAGAGTAGTACCTGATCCAGCTTCAGTAGATCCGGCTAAAACACCCTCAGTGACCGGAGTCGCTGATGATGTAGGTAGTGCTGATGAAGCAACAACGGTTGAAGAGACCGTTGAAGTGGCTGTGGTTCTAGGTGGTGTTGGTAGTACACCGAAATCAGAGATGGTGGTCTTTTGAGAGACCAACTTCTTTGGCTTCTTAAGTTTGTTGGCGATGGTCTTTTTATGACCATCGGTTGGTTGCTTCCTCTTAACAGCGGCAGCAGTGTCGGGGTTGCTCGCTGTTGGGTTGGACAGCAAGGTGAACACTGGAAGAGGTGCTCCAATCACCTGCAGCATGTAGGGTGTGAAAGGAGCATCACCTGGACGTTCCTCAATGTCCAGGGACTCCTTCCCCACTACAGAGAAGGAGTGATCGTCGACCTTCGGGTATTCTTCCCCGAAGGCAACCTCCATTATGGTTGCGAAAAAGCGAGGGTAGGGGATGACGGGGTGTCTGGTGGCGGCGCTGATACGACTGACCATGTCGCTGAAGATGTAGTCAGCGTAGTTGAGGTTGTGGCCGGTGCAGAGAGAATAGGCAAGGTCTTGAAAATGCTTGCTCACTTGGTCATGCGACCCGATTTTCGACCCAAGGCATTAGATCACCTGGGTGAAGATATACTGCCAGCGAGCAGGTAGTCTTTTCTTCTCTACCTTGGAGCCCACAGTCTTCAGAGAGGGATTCTCCCAAGCATAGCCGATTGAATCCAAGAATGCATCGATTTTCATTTTGGTGGGTTCAGCACCCCACTATTGATTCTTCGCGCGTAGAGGGAGACGAAGAGCCTTCCTGATGAACCCAACAGTGAAGGAAAAGAACCCAAGATCTGGAATCTTGAATCCAATAGCAGGGAGCTTAGTTCCCTTTTCAGTTGTCAGCGTGGTACAGTGAGCCGTGTACCACTGGGTTGTGGACGAACGCATACGTCAGTGGGCATGCCTTGATGAAGGTAGCTCCTTCAGCGAATTGAGGGCGGTTAGCAGGGATGTCCACCAATGCAATGTAATTGCAGGACTTGAAGACGGCTTTTTCCATGGGATAGTGACAAGTTGGTGCAGCGACCAAGGTGTTGTCTTCAGCAGCAGACGTTGCAGCGGTCTTACTTGCAGAGGCCATTGCTGTAGGAAAGATGGGAACACCAAAGAGATAAATCATGGTTTTATACATAAATGTATAAACCAGACTTTGGTATAAAGAGTACCAAATGAAAGAATCAAAGAAACAAGTATTTTGATGAACAAGATCAAAATGCTTGTTATAAAACAATAAAAAATAAAAGATTATTAAGAAATAAATAAAAATGGATAAAACTTTTCAAGAATAAATTCTTCTGTTCTAAGGAAAGAACTTAGAACAGGGTTTTGATAAAGGAAAACTTTTTAAGTTTAATCCAGATTATTTTTATTTTGTTTCTAAAATAAGTTTTTATATCATTTTTAGAATTTTAAGGAGAAGAAGAAGTGAAACAAGATATTTCCAGTCATAAGTAAAGGTTTAGATCAAACCTTGGTTGATTTCGAGAATGAAAAACACACAAATGCGTGTTCTTGGTGTTCTTGAGAAAACTTGAAGATTCGAAGATTTCTTTTGCCTTTAGGAAAGTTATGAAAGCGGAAGAAATCAAGTGAGGCAAAAGAATTGCTTAAATAGCAAGAGGAGAGAGAAAGAAAGGAGTGCTAAACGACGGTTTTAGCTTTTTAAAAAGAAATGATGACCTGGCGCACGTTCCAAGAAAGGAGTTGGAATGGACACGTCGTTGTCCGTCGTGTGTCAGAAAAGGTCTGATGTGTCCTTTTCTTTATTTTTAAAAGATTATAATGATAATTATCCACAAGGAAGGTTTATCATTATTAATTTTAGAAAAATATTCATCACTAATAATAAAGGATTGTCAGTGAGGAGTTTTAATTTTAAGAGAGTCATTCTTTGATTTTGATGAGAAAATATATCAAAGAATGATAGAAAGTTAGAAGATAATACCTGAGGAGATGACCCAGATATCGCTGAATCAGAGTTCAGCGAATGGAAAGTTTGAAGGCTTTATTTGTATCCCTTGTTGGTCACTAAATAATAATTTATCCAGCGTTCAACATACCAAGTTCGCTGATGAATAGATTGAATCTAGTTTCATCAAAAGGCTTGGTGAAAAGATCAGCGAGCTGATATTCGGTGGGTACAAAATGGAGCTCGAATTCACCATTCATCACATGATCTCTGATAAAGTGATATCGGATCTCAATGTGCTTGGTTTTGGAGTGAAGTACAAGGTTGTTAGCAATGGCAATAGCACTAGTACTATCACAATAGATAGGAATTTTAGAGAGCTTGAGATCGTAGTCTCTGAGTTGATTTCTCATCCAAAGGATTTGAGCACAACAACTACCAGCGGCTACATACTCAGCTTCAGCGGTGGAGGTGGACACTGAGTTTTGCTTTTTACTTGTCCAACTTATTAACTTTCCACCTAGTAACTGACACCCTCCAGTGGTGCTCTTTCGATCTCTCTTACAACCTGCAAAGTCACTGTCAGAGTAACCAATAAGATCAAATCCTGAGCCTTTGGGATACCAGAGACCAAGATTTGGAGTTCCTTTCAGATATCTGAAGATTCGCTTTACAGCGATTAGATGGGATTCCGTCGGTTCAGCTTGATACCGAGCGCAGAGACAGGTAGCGTACATGATGTCTGGTCTACTCGTTGTAAGATACAGCAGAGATCCAATCATTCCTCTATAGGCAGTGACATTGACTGGCTTCCCATTGGGATACTTGTTCAAAGTCAGAGGAGGCGCCATAGGGATTTTCATCGCTGAGCATTGATTCATGTCGAATTTATTCAGCATGTCTTTAACATATTTGATTTGACAAATAAAAATTCCTTTGTTAGATTGCTTAATCTGCAGACCTAGAAAATATGTTAGTTCACCCATCATACTCATTTTATATTGCTTTTGCATTCTTGCGGCGAGACGAGTGCACAGTTTGGGTCTTGCGGAGCCAAAGATAATGTCATCAACATATATCTGAGCGAGAATAGTATGACCTTTATATTTTCTTAGAAACAGGGTTTGGTCAATTTTTCCACAAAAATTTTATTCTTTAAGAAGAAATTTAGAAAGAGTATCATACCAAGCTCTAGGAGCTTGTTTTAACCCGTAAAGAGCTTTTTCAAGTTTAAAAACAAAACCAGGATGGTTAGGGTCTGAGAAACCAGGGGGTTGTTCAACATAAACTTCCTCGCTGAGTTTTCCATTTAGAAAAGCACTTTTAACATTCATTTGAAAAACTTTGAAGTCTTTATGGGCAGCATAAGCTAAAAAGAGTCTTATGGCTTCTAAACGAGCTACAGGTGCAAAGGTCTCATCATAGTCAATTCCTTCTTCCTGTCTATAACCTTGAGCAACAAGTCTAGCCTTATTGCGAATTATAGTCCCGTTTTCATCTAGCTTATTTCTGAAAACCCATTTGGTTCCTATGACTGTTTTATCAGAGGGTCTAGGAACAAGATTCCAAACTTTATTTCTACGAAATTCAGTCAGTTCTTCTTGTATAGCTGAAACCCAGCTAGGATCAGAGATAGCTTGATCTATCTTCTTAGGTTCAGAGAGAGAAATGAAGTTAACATAAAGATAGATATTACCTGTACCTCTACGTGTTTTGATACCTGCAGTGGGATCACAAATAATTTGATTTATTGGATTGTTTGCAGTCCATCGCTGAGTTGGTGGTTGAGGGGAGAGATCAACAGCAGATTCAGCGACTTGTTCTTTAGTTTCTGGAATAGGACTTGTTGTATCAGCAACAGGTACTTCATTAAGAATCAATTCAGGGAATTGATTTTCAGATATAGTTCGGTTGTTCACAGAGGAATTTCCAAAAGAGGAATCAGCAACAGGAATCTGATTAAGAGGAGTAACATTCATCCCTGAAGATGGATGATTGTCACTTGAAGGATTTACAGGGATTTCATCATCACATTCTTCAGCAGGAGGATGATTGCTGAAATATGTTTCAGGTTCCCCATAATGAGATCTCATCCAGGAATTCAATTCTTCATCATCATCATGAGAATGAGAAGAATGAATGGGACGAGATTCATCAAAGTTAACATGCATGGATTCTTCAACATGTTGTCTTCTTTTGTTGAAGACTCTGAAGGATTTAGATACAGAGGAGTATCCAAGAAATATACCATCTTCAGCTTTTGGATCAAATTTACCCAAATGATCTCTGTCATTCAGAATGTAACATCTACATCCAAAAATGTGGAAATATTTCAGAGTAGGTCTTCTCCCATGAAATAGTTCATAGGGGGTCTTCTTAAATCGTTTAACTATCAGGGATCGATTTTGAGTGAAGCACGTTGTACTGACTGCTTCGGCCCAAAACTGAGTAGGAAGATGCGATTTGCTGAGCATTGAGCGAGCAGCTTCAATGATAGTACGATTTCTTCTTTCAGCAACACCATTTTGCTAAGGGGTTCTCACTGAGGAGAAGTTGTGAGAGATGTCTTTTTCTTCAAAGAAGTTTACCAGAGTACTGTTTTTGAATTCAGTACCATGATCACTCCTTATGGAACGAACAATTAGATTGTTCAACACTTCCATTCTTTTGATAAAAGAAATTATCATTTCAGGGGTATCACTTATGGATCGAAGGAAAAACACTCATATGTATTTGGAGTATTCATCAACAATTACTAAAGTATATTTCTTCCCAGAGATAGATTGGATATTGACAGGTCCAAATAGATCCATGTGGAGTAGCTGAAGAGAAGCGGTCACTGAAGAGACTTGTTTTGACCTGAAGGAGGCTTTTGTCAGCTTTCCCTTTTCACACGCTGAACAAAGAGATTCATTTGGGAGGTCTTTGACAAGATCCTTTTGAGACAATTCATTTATTGTCTTAAAGTTGAGGTGAGAGAGTCTTTTATGCCATAACTAGTTTATGTCAGTGGATGCTTTAGAGATAAAGCACATGTTCTCCGAGTGAGAACTGTTCATATTTATGACATATACATTTTCCACTCTTTTGCCTGTAAGGACAAGCTTATCATTTCCGTCAGTGACAGCACATCTATTCTTTAAGAATAGAACTTTGAAGTCTTTGTCACATAACTGACTAACGCTCAAGAGATTGTGCTTTAGTCCCTCAACGTAGGCAACACGAGAAAATGATGTGGCTCCGTTGGTTAGAGTTCCATAGCCTTTAGTGTATCCTTTGCCATTTCCACCAAAGGTCACTGATGGACCAACTTCTTCTTTGTAATCAGAGAGCAGAGATTTTCTGCAAGTCATGTGCCTTAAGCATCCGCTATCAAGATACTAAATACCTTTGGCACTCTGCATACAACAAAGGATTAATTGTTTAAAGGTACCCATACTACTATGGGTCCTGCTTGGTTAGATACAGGATTGGCGGAGGAGCTACTAGCTGAAGAACTCTCTTCAGTGGATATCTTCACCTTAGTTGGTTTAGCAACTTTGGTGGATTTCACTCTTGCTGATTTATCAGCTTGAGCTACTTTCTTTCCATGAGCTAGTTTATTAGCTCTAGTAGCATTAGGACATTTTCTTGCAATGTGGGTAGTTTCACCACAGTGATAGCACTTCCTATACTTAAAGGGTTTGGAAATCAAAGAGGGAACAGGAACTTTCTCAGGGATAGGTCCAAGGATTCCTTTATCCATGGTCCTTGGAGGTATAACAACCTTTTCAGGAGTAGGAGTGAGATCGATTTTAATTTTGGGTATTGGTCTCTGAGAAACGTCAGGGACCTTCTTCCCAGTTCTAGAAACTTTCTCTGAGGACTTCTTGTTCCTATATTGAGTTTTCTTATTCTTAGGAACTTGATCAAGAAACTCGTTCTTGATCACTTTCTTAGAATTAAACAAAGAAAGCTTCTCTTTAGAAGAGAAGGAAGAAGAAGTTGAAGAAGAAGGATCAGGGATAGAAGAGACAAACATTCCAAATTTGAGCATGGAACGATCATTCTCTGATTCTTCCTTTTCAGGGTTGTAGCCTAATCCACTTCTTACTTTCATAGGTATTTGGGCATTGATGATCTCATTGACTTTATCAGAAGCCTTACACCATCCTTCGATGGTTGCCTTTTCAGACTTGAGATCAGCGATAGCCTTTTCCCTATCAGCGATAGCTTGTTGTTTCTCGATGCTTATTGTTTGATTTGCAAAGACTTGGTCCTTGAGAGATTCCTCAAATTTAGAAAGTTCTTTGATTCTTATATGGCAATTTTTTAATTGTTCAGATAAGTCAGTGTTAATTCTCTCGGCCTTAATTTTTCCATTTAAAGCATCGTAAAAATCAACAGTCATAGAATTGAGAGCTGACAAGTTATCACTTTCAGAAGGTAAAGAGATAGAAGGAATAGTTACCTGAGTAGAACGAGACTCAGAGGAAGAAGTCTCAGTGGCTTCTTCAGCGTCCTCAATTCTTGCCATTAGACAGAGAAAAGGCAAGATCTTCTTCATCTGAACCAGACTCTTCAGAGGTCTTGGCCCAGTCATCTTCAGCATCCCAATCAACTTCTTCAGCGATAAGGCCTTTGCCTTTTTGCTGGTGTTTCTTCAGATCCTTGTATTTGTTTTTTAATTTCAAATACTTCTCCTTTTTATCAGAGGTCTGGGAGGTAGTGGGAGCTGCAACTTTCTTTGACCTGCATTCACTAGCAAAGTGACCCTTTCGCTGACAATTGAAGCATATCGCTAAGGATTTTTCAGCGGGCAATGTTTTTTGCTTTTCAGAGAGTCAGAGAGGTTAGAAGGTTTTTGAAAATTGCTCTTTCTAGCAAATCTTTTAAAGTTATTAGTTAAGAGAGCTAGAGAGTTATCAAACTCAGAGATGTCAGCATCAGTGAGTTGATCTTCTGAATTAGTGTGACCTAATTCAGTGATGGAGGTGATAGTGGAAGAAGAAACATTTTTAGAAGGAGTTGTCTCTGTAGTCACAGGTGCCAAAGAAGTACTTTTGGCACCTTTGAGTTCATTAATGAGGTTCTTCCTCAAAAGTTGAGATTGTTCCTCATTTAAGAGCATTCCATATAAAGCACTTAAAGACAGGGTTTCAAGATTCTTTGACAGCTTTAGACATGTAGTGTACACTGCCCATTGATCGGGTAGTGCCTCCATGAATTTTGTCAGAATTTCAGCGTTTGAATACACTCTGTCGACTGATTTAAGATCAATCAGCAGACAGTTGAAACGTTGGTGAATTTGAGAAAGAGATTCACCTTTTTGATACATAAAGCTCTCATATTTTCTTACAAGGTTTATGCATCTTGTAACTTTAACCTCAGAGGTTCCTTCATATTGGATACATAGAGTATCCCACATGGCCTTAGAAGTCCTCATTTTCATGACAGAATGACAGACTTCATCTGGTAAAGCCATTGCTATTATAGATCTAGCTTTAGAATCAATAGCAATTTCTTACTTATCTTCTTCAATCCATCTACTAGGAGTTTTAACAATAATCCTCTCAGGGATTGCTGGAGTAGTAGTGGTGGCAGGAACACTAGCTACTATAGTTGTAGGAACAAATGGTCCATTTTCTAGATAGTAGGGAATCTTTGGGTCAGATTCCTCTAGAAATAGAGACATTCTTTCCATCCATAATGGAAAACTATCATATGGCTAAATCTAGGAGTTTTAGCTAAAGATCCATTATCATTGTAGTTGTTATTAGGGTTTGACATTTTAAAATAGTTTATTAGAAAAATATTTTAAAGATTAAGATAAACAAACACTGCTCTGATACCACTTGTTGGTCCCTAAAGGGTCTACAAGAGTTCAATCAATAGGAAACAGTTTGTAGAAAGGGGGTTGAATACAAACACACATAGATTTTGGTTTTTAAATGAGTTTATGGATAATAAACAAATTTACAGTTATAAGCGGAATAAGAACAAGTTTAAAACCTATTCTATTGTAACTAAGAAACACAAAGATTGATGCACAAGAAGATGAAAGAAAGAATAAAGAGGGTATAGGCTAAAAAGAAGCATGCATTAAGATGAAGAGGATATCTCCATCTTATTTATACCCGTTTGCATTTAATGCAAGACAAAAGGTACATGCCACGTGTCAAGCTTGGATAGGAAGCTTGTCCTTGCTAATAAGACAGCCATGCTTTTGGCCGAATATGAACAGTATCGTATCAGATATGATGGGGACATAAGAGACAAGTCGTACGTCCTTTTCTGACAAGGTTCAAGGTTTGACTTTTGTGCATCGAGGATAAGATCAATCTTTAGTCTTGTAAAGGAAGCTTCATTTGATCGTTGATACTGAATCTTCAAGGATGAACTTCAGTATCGCTGAGGCTTCACAAGACTTCACACTTTGAGTAGATAATCGCTGTTATCGCTGAACCGCTTCAGTTCACTTAGCTGATTATCTCGTTCTTCAGCTATGGTCTTCGACTTTCGCTGAATGGATTTCTGGTGTGATAGCTGATCTTCAGGTCTTCAGAGATAAGCTTGTAGTTCCTTGATCTTCAGCGATCGCTGATAGCAATCAGTGTGTGCTATCGCTGAATATGAACATAAGCTTATACAATGGAATTTCACTAAGTATACAAAGGAATCATATTCAAATCATTGAGAGGAGTTATGATCAACAATATGAAGGAGCCTCTTTCTCTCTCTCTCTCTCCCTATATATATATATAGGGAGCGAGAGAGAGAGAGAGAGAGAGAGAGGTAAGTTCAAATATAAACTAGTTGAAGAGTATAAACTATACAAACTGGTTCAAATCAATATAAAAATAATTTTTGTAATTTTTTTTTCATCAAATGATATGATTTAATATATTATTACACATATGTTTGTTTAATAATGTAAAAGTTTCACATGTATTTGTTCATAAGTTGAAAGTTTATCATATATATTTTTATGAAAAAGTTTCACATGTATTTGTTTCATAATGTAAAAGTTTCGTATGTAATTTTTTCACAAGGTGAAACAAACATATGTGCAATAATATTTTTAAATCATAACATCTGATGAAAAAAAATCATGAATTTTTTTATTTTTTTATTGATTTGAATCAGTTTGTATAGTTTATACCTTTCAACTGGTTTGTATTTGAACTTCTCTCTCTCTCTCTCTCTCTCTCTCTCTCTCTCTCTCTCTCTCTCTCTCTCTCTCTCTCTCTCTCTCTCTCTCTCTCTCTCTCTCAGGATTTAATATTTTGAGAATCCTATTTTTTGTGAGAACTTGAGATCCATTCTTAGTCAATCAATTTAATTAAGTTGTTACATGATTTAATTAATATAGAAGGCTAATTTGGTAATTTTATAAATATGACAACTAACATATTTATAATATTTAATGCCATCATTATTTTCTCTCTCTCCACAATCTAAAACCCTAGTCGTATTACCTTCTCCTATAACAAACCCATCTTCAATGGAGACCAAGAAACTCATCCCTGTTTCGATGATGACCAACCCTACCACCACACCACAACGTCCAGATTCATGAACGTCCATCCCCAACAACGTCCGTCCAGATTTGTGAACGACCATGCCAAGATTCGTCGCCATCTCCGGCTACTGCTACAACCACCTTTCGGCCACCACAGATCGATGACCATTCATAGTACTCTTCTCCGAAACCAGAACCAAAATCGTCGATTTCTGGATTTCACTTGTGTTTCAATTTTTGGGTTTCACTTGTGTTTCATTCATATATTTTGATTTATGGGTTTCACTTGTGTTTCGAATTTCTAAGTTCCAAAAGTGTGCACAATGTAATCACAAATTGTGAACACTACTGGTGGGTCTATACCTCGTGAGTGACTGGTATTCTCGTGAATCCAGATGTGCAAATTGTGCACACTGTCATCCCACCACATAACGTCATTTACAAAGTGTGCACACTATGCATAATGTGTGGTTTATACATTATGGTGTTCAATGGTGTTCATGAAGGGGCGGCTGAAAGGAGAAGGAGGATAAGGAGAGAGGGAGAGGAGAGAGGAGAGATAAAATTTACAGAATTCCTATAATGCCCTTTTATTAATTTTGTAATTAAAAATTATCAAAATTACAAGCTTCCTAAATTAATTGAATGTATTGGCTGAAAATGGATGTTAAGTTCTCAGAAAAGTTAGGGTTCCCAAATGAAGGCCCTGACGCCTATATATATATATATATAGAGAGAGAGAGAGAGGAAAGTTCAAATGAGAACTTTGCATTTTTAAAGGAACAAAGGGACAATTGTGGATCACGTATGATGTGGGTCACACATAATATTAAATCATTTATGATTTAATATTAAATCATAAATGATTTAATATTATGTGGGACCCACATCATATGTGGTCCCAAATGAGTTTCTTTGTTCCTTTAAATTTGTAGTGTTCTCGTATGATCCCTCCCCTATATATATATATATATATAACAAATACACGTGAAACTTTAAATTATAAAACAAAAATATGTGCAATAATATCTTGAATTATAACATTTGATGAAAAAAAGTCATGAAAAAAATTAATTTTTACATTGATTTACCAAAGTTTCTATAGTTTCTGCTATTCGTCTAGTTTAATTTCTAAATGAACCAAAATCTTTCTCTCTCTCTCTCTCTCTCTCTCTATATATATATATATATAGACTTGATTAGTTTGTGGTAACTGTAAGAACTAATTTTAACGACAAATCATATGATTAAATTAGGAAACTTATAATTTTGGTAATTTCACTTCAATTTTTAATTAAATGAAATTTAATGTACTTTAAAAAGGTTATCTCTCCTCTCTCCGACGAACACTATTCTGGCAAACACATGATATACATTATGATACATTTCATAAAGTAATGAAAAAAAACAGTGATATACTTAGTAGAGCACCATTAGCTGATATGTTGCGTTACACTTTGTAAAACAATAAAAATCCATCGTGATACACACTATACTATCACTATAACACCGTGATACGATTGTTTTTCATTTTATTTAATTTTAGTAAACGATATTAATTACCAATTTTATTTTAGTAAACAATGTAAATTACCAAATTTACCTTTATTTTATTTTAGTAACAACATTAATTATTTAAAATGATCCATATTGGTTTTTACGGTTAGCACAAACTAATCAGTTCTTATTTAATTAGGTCCCATATATATATCAATTTTAAATTCTTTCAATTAACATTTTTTATTATTTAAATTTTGAACATATTGTTTGTATTAGTTAACATTATATGTTATTAGAAAATTGTTTTAGTTTTATTATTAGAAATTTATTTGAATTATATTATCAAATGTTTGTACTTGACTAGTTTTTAATATGTCATTTTTGGTCATTTTATATACTAAAAAACTAGTTTTTGTCAAACATAATTTGTTTCTCAGTTTGCTGATCAACAACTATTTTCCAAACATAGCCTAAAATTATTTTTATATATGTAATATAGATTAAATATAATTCTTAATAGGAAACGAGATAAAAATGTAAAAATATTATTTACATTAATACGTAATTAAGTATGTTGTTTTGTCGAAAATACCATTTTTCAAAAATAAAAATTTTGTTAAAGGAAAACTAAATAGAACAACAATATAATAAGAAAAAAAAAATTGTAGTCATTCTCATTAATAATGAACTATTTAAATAGGGATGAGTTTACAATGAAAAGGAAACAATCCATATGGTAACTCTAAATACTTAAAAATTATTATTTTAATCGATTTTTTTTTATGAAGACACAATATCCTTCAACAATTTTGATCTTTATTCATTTTTTACTCAATTTCTATTAAAATTATATAAAAATAAGGACTATCAACGAAAAAAATAAGTGTTTCGAAAAATACCCTATTTTTTACGAGTAACTCTAATAAGAGAAAAAGAAAAGGTGTTAGATTTTGTTTAGAAGTGAAGTAATACATATTCTGAATAACATTAAATTTAAAAGATAAGAGAAGTTAATTTAGTTAAAGAGGGTGAGCCAAATGAGAAAGAAGTCAACTCCCAAACTCTTAATTCCTTCCCACCACAACCATCATCATTACCACTTCCAAATACCCTCCAAATGAAACCTCTAAAATCCCATTCACATACCCTACCATCCTCCCCCATCCACCACCACCACTCCTCCTCCTCCGATTTCGAATTCACCACCGCTAACGTCTCTCCTCGCAAATCCATCACCACCAACCTCCGCCCTGCCGACGAGCTCTTCTACAACGGCCAACTTCTACCCCTCCATCTCTCTCCTTCTAACTCCATGGTTTACACCACCACCACCACCACCGGCCGCCACTCCTCCGACCACCATTCCTCTTTCTCTTACGATACCGCCGATTCCTCCCGCCATAGCTTAGCTACTGAAGATCATAACCACCTTCCTCACAATCTGTTTGCTTTCAATTCCCAAACTCAGAAGTTAATTTGTAATCAAGAAAACATGAATAACAACTTCCCTTTCAACAGATTCTCCTCCGTGTTCCGCCAAGAAACCAAAACCACCTCCGCCACCACCACCACCACCATAACCGTGAAACGAATGAGCGTGAAGGCAAAAGAAAAGATACGAAAATACTTGAAGAAAGTAAAGCCATTGTACGAGAAGCTATCACAACTGCCGAAAACGACTCGTGATCCTCCTCCTCCAATGGCTAAAAGGGACGACGTCATAATATCTCCATCGTTTCCGGGAAATCTAAGGTTTCTGAGAAGAACAAGCTGTGTGTCGAGCTGCCCTTCAACGATGCCGTCGTCTCCAAGTCACTCGGGTGTTCTTTGCCGGAAAACCATCGTTAACCACTCATCATCGACGGAAGAGCTTCAGAGCGCGATTCAAGGAGCCATAGTTCATTGCAAAAACTCCATGACTCAGGGTGGTTGGAAGCACAAGTAGAATGTACAACCCATTTTACACATTGTACCATTGTTTAAGGATCTTACGATTCAGAATCGGTATACCCCATCTGGATCTGATCTGACAGAATTTGGCAGAAACTTGAGATTTAGCAGATTAAATCATTTAATAGTAAATAATTTGGTTTGGAAGGAATGGAAGGGCGTGCATGTGATATTATTATGGATCATGAATTTGGATTCTTTATGGTGTTTCTTCATTGGTACTTCAATATAAATATACATGGCTTCATTTCTAGTTAAAAGATTTTCCTGTTTACTTTTTCTTAATATAAATATTGTGGGTTAAGTATTATAATTAACAAACCTATTTCAAATTTGTTTGTGAATACGAAGACAAAATAAAATGCGACACGTGTCATATTTAGACCGAATAATGAAGGGTATTTAGAGTGAATAATGAAGGTAAAGTTCATACATTATTCATACTGAATAACACTACATTCGGTTTGAATATTTACCTTCATTATTCAGTCTGAATATAACACGTGTCGCACTCTCGTTTGTCTTTATTTTCGCAACCCAATTTGAGTTTTCATTTAAACTTCTCTCTCTCTCTCTCTATATATATATATATAGAGAGAGAGAGAGAGATGGAGATTCAAATGAGAACTTTGTAAATTTAAAACAACAAATGAACATTTTGTGGACCACATATGATATGGGTCCCACATAATATTAAATCATATTTGAATCATGCGTGTTATTGTGTGATCCCTCCCCTATATATATATATATATAGGGGTGGGTTCAAATGTGAACCTATCTTTGATTGTGAACATGAGGACGAATCACAACCATCCATTTTAAATCAGATCAAAATACAAGGGAGAAAATTCAGGGTGGCATTTTTGTAAATAAGTGGAAAACTCAGGTCATGGCTTAAATCCTAAATATAACCTGACGATTTAAATAAGAACCAGGCATCATCTTCTTCTCCAAATTTCTTCATAATCTTCCTCAAATTTCTTCATCATCTTCACCAAATTTCTTCATCATCTTCCCCAAATTTCTTCATCATCTTCCCCAAAAGAAATTTTACTTCCGCCCCAAATTTCTTCATCATCTTCCCCAAAATAAATTTTCGCACAAGTTTGTTTTTGTTTTGTGTTCCTCCTTTGAATCACAAGTCTTTTCATTTTCAGATCCAGATTTTTTTTCTTGATAAAGTGTAAGAATGTTATTCAAATGTTTTTTCTCTTTTAATATGATTGTTCATCATTTTATCACAGGAAGTTTCTGAATATAAGCATAAAATGTTATGTTTATATTCAAACTGAATATAAGCTACAATTATGGGTTTGTATAATTGTAGCTTATATTCAGTTTGAATATAAACTAAAATTATGTGTTTGAATAATTGTAGCTTATATTCAGTCTGAATATAAGCTAAAATATGTGTTTGTATAATTGTAGCTTATATTCGGTACGAATATAAGCATAAAATGTTATGCTTATATTCAGACTGAATATAAGCTAAATTTATGTGTTTGAATAATTGTAGTTTATATTCAGTCTGAATATAAGCATAAAATGTTATGCTTATATTCAGACTGAATATAAGCTCAAATTATGTGTTTGAATAATTTTAGTTTATATTCAGTCTGAATATAAGCATAACATTTTATGTTTATATTCAGAATGAATATAAGCTACAATTATGAGTTTGTATAATTGTAGCTTATATTCAGTCTGAATATAAGCTAAAATTATGTGTTTGTATAATTGTAGTTTATATTCAATCTGAATATAAGCATAAAATATTATGCTTATATTCAGTCTGAATATAAGCATAAAATGTTATGTTTATATTCAGACTGAATATAAGCTAAAATTATGTGTTTGAATAATTGTAGTTTATATTCAGTCTGAATATAAGCATAACATTTTATGTTTATATTCAGACTGAATATAAGCTACAATTATGAGTTTATATAATTGTAGCTTATATTCAGTCTGAATATAAGTTAAAATTTGAAGTTTAATAATCGTAGCTTATATTCAGTCTGAATATAAGCTACAACTAGTTGTTTGTATAATTGTAGCTTATATTCAGTCTGAATATAAAGACTCTTAGTGCTTATATTCAGTCTGAATATAAGCTACGATTTTACAAACTTCAAAATTTAGCTTATATTCAGTCTGAATATAAGCTACGATTTTACAAACTTCAAAATTTAGCTTATATTCAGTCTGAATATAAGCTACGATTATACAAACTTCAATTTTTAACTTATATTCAGACTGAATATATACTACAATCTGGTGTTTTTATAATTTATGTTTATAGATCCAGTCGGAATATAAGATATAGATCGACGCATCTTCAACATTGAAACCAAATTCTAGGTCTGTATTTTCGAAACATGTAACATAATCGCAATCAACAAAAAAAGTAGAATTTTCAACTGGATCACAAATCGATTTAATTTCAGAAATCGCAAATCCAATTAATAAAGTTTTTCACAGCAATGAATCTGATTAATAGAGAAGAAGACGATTAACAGAGAAGAAAACGATTAACAGAGAAGAAGACGATTAACAGAGAAGAAGACGATTAATAGAGAAGAAGACGATTAACAGAGAAAGAAGAAATAAGCGGGAGTGATATCAAAGAGCAGCTTGATTTTTTTTTCCAGAATTACCCCTCAAGCACATTTAAAGAGGAGCTTGAATATGGCTTAGATCAAGGATTGAGATATGTCCTCATGTTCACAATCAAAGATAGGTTCACATTTGAACTTTCCTCTATATATATATATATATATATAAATACTAGAAGGATACTCGCGCAATACAGCGAGATCCATCTTAATTTTAATGTTTTATTTTATTTTTTGTCTGTATCGATGTTATAAATATGATTTTATTAGTTTTGAACAAACAAAGATTTTATTTTTGTGTACTTTCTCGACCAATGTATTTATATTTAGGGAAAAGTTCAAAAAAATCCAACAAACTATCCCATTTTGAATGGTTAAGTCTTTAAACTATTTTTTTGATTGAAAAAATCATTAAACTTTATTATTTTAAATGATTAAATCCTTAAACTATTGATTTGAATGAAAAAACCATTAAATTTTCTCATTTTGAATGATTAAGTCCCTAAACATTTTTTTAATAAATAAATCATCGATCTTTTAAAAATTAGTTACCTACATATTTTGTTTTTAAATAAGTTACCTGTAACTCACTAAAAAAGTTTTAAAGTGAAAATAAACTTAAACCGGTTTTACGTTCCAAAATACCTACGCAATTAAAACCCTAACAAACAACGGTATCGCTCCCCCTCGTCACTCCCCACTACCCCAATGTTGTCCGTTATCCATTTCATCTGGATCCTACCATCGATCTTCTTCTTTTCGATCAATTTTTTTATCCATCATAAGAGGAAGAATCAAAAGATAATCGGTTAAAATGGTTTATTTAGGTTAAAAGGATGTAAGTAACCAATTTTTTAAAATTCGATGATTTAATTTCTTTAAAAAAGAATTAGGGACTTAATCATTCAAAATAAGATAGTTTAATGGTTTTCCATTCAAAATGAGAAAGTTTAATGGTTTTTTCATGTAAAAAAATAGTTTAGGGACTTAATAATTCAAAATGAGAAAGTTTAATGGTTTTTTCATTCAAAAAAATAGTTTAAGGACTTAACCATTCAAAATGGAATAGTTTGTTGGATTTTTTTAAACATTTCCCTTATATCTATAAGGAAGGGAATAGATAATCAATATCAATTAAAATCAAAATAATTTAGGAATAGATATGTGTATAAAGGTATAGAAGATAATCAATAATTCAATATCAATTACTTAATTAGAAGATTAAACATATCTGCTGGGATTTAGTTAAAAAATGAATGACTCTGCCCCCAAAAATAAAGACGACCGCCTACAACTGTTTTTAAGAGATTTTTAAGTAATTAGCATTAAACTGCGGTATGTATGGCTTAAAATGTTGTTTTTAAGAGTTTTTTGCCAAATGCTTTATAATATAGTATATATATATATATATGAACTTTGTAAATTTAAATAAACAAAGAAAAACACCTTGTGGACCACATATGATGTGGGTCCCACATAATATTAAATCATATCTGATTCAATGGCGGGGCCTATTGAATTATATGTGATTTAATATTATGTGGGACCCACATCATATATGGTCCACAAATTATTCCTTTAAATAGAGGGTGTTCTCGTATGATCCTTCCCTTATATATATATATATATATATATATATATAGGAAGGTTTAAATGAGAACTTTGTAAATTTAAAGGAATAAAGGGACACTTGTGGACCACATATGATGTGGGTCCCACATAATATTAAATCATTTCTGATTTAAATCCGAAATGATTTAATATTATGTGGGACCCACATCATATGTGGTCCACAAATTGTTCATTTGTTCCTTTAAAGATGAGTGGTTCTCGTATGATCCCTCCCCTATATATATATATATATAAAGAGGTTCAAATGAGAACTTTGTAAATTTATAGGAACAAAGAGACTAATTTGGGATCACATATGATGTGGGTCCCACCAATAAAAAATCATATATGATTTTCAATGGTGGGCTTCATTGAATCAAATATGATTTTTTATTAGTGAGACTCACATCATATGTGGTCCCAAATGAGTCCCTTTGTTCCTTTAAATTGGGATTTCTCATTTGAACCCTCTCCTATATATATATATATGGATGATTTTGGGAAAAACTTGAAATAAACAAAAAATAAGAAAACCATGAAAAAACGGATAAAAACTATATCAATATGAATGTTAAGCTAATGAGAAAAATATGATCCTTTCTTTGGTGTATCTTGTTTCACTCTAATTTTAATTATATTGCGTATTTATCTGATTTATAAAAAATAAGGGAAGATATATTTTTAATTAAAAATAAAGTTGTAACCGTCTTCTTAATCAATTCCAATGGACCAATCAATCTAACAAAAGACGAGTGATTTCAAATTATCATTTTATATAGCTATAGGTTATTTTGAAAAGTGGTAAATATTTGGGAAATAAAGAAGTGATCATAACCCTTCATACGGTCAAAATCAGATTTGACTGGTCAAAATCAGATTTGACTGGTCAAAATTTGCGGCTATGCAAAAAATAAAGGGGGTAGTTTCGTAATTTTTATAAATAGACGGCAAACGGGTTCATATGTGAACTCGTGTGATTCACATATGAACGATATATTCACATGCGAACATATGAAATTCATATATGAACTATTTAATCTAATTTACATATGAATATGTGTGATTCACATATGAGCAAATTAACTTATTCACATATGAATTAATTAACTGATTCACATATGAACATATAGTAAATAGGTGAATCACACGGGTTCACATATGAACTCAGTTGTTGCATATTTGTAAAAGTTACGAAACTACCTCTTTATCTTCCGTATACCATGTGAGGAATTATTGAATTATCCATTACTTCATAGTCAAAACCGTAAATGTTGACAAGATGAAGAACTATGATCGCTAATTTATTTTTAAAATACTTACAACTTCTCAAATAAACTTTTCTCTCTCTCTCTCTCTCTCTCTATATATATATATATATATATACTACTTAATAAAGCAAATTTGCTTATCTCTTAAAAACAACCTTTTAAGCATGTTGTACAACCCAACAATACATAATCTCTTAATCTCTTAAAAGACTCCTCGTTCTCCCAATCATGTTTCTCTCCTCTTTTAAAAACCATCTTTAAAGCATTATTTACAACTATTTTGAGCAAAATGTACAATCTTTCAGTGCAATAACTTTATTTATCAGGGTTTCTATTCCCAAGATTTTTAATTCACGCCACCCACTCTCATCATTATCGCTCTTCTCTTCCTACAAAATGACGATTCAAAATCTCTAGATGCCGATTCAGTGAGTTATTGATTAAACAGGTGTACTTTTAAAACATATTTACCAAATTGGTGTACTTTTAAACATAATAGTGTGGGCCCCACGCGTTGCGTGGTAGTAATAAATATTTTAAGGAAGTATTTGATCACGTTAACATAAAATGTATTCTTCGATTAATAATTAATAAAATACAATTTAAAACGAATAATGCATTTTTATAAGTGGTTCATTTTAAGATAGTATATATATATATATATATATATTGGACCGAGTTAACATAACATGTAATTCATCTGGTAATTTAGATAATCAAATAAAAACCACAAAAACGTTTCAAACTTGTGAAAACCGATATAAAAATATTTGTTTACATGATTTTTTTCATCAAAACCTATAATTTAAGATATGATTTCATATATGTTTGGGTTCACCTTATGAAATAATTACATATGATTTTTTTTATTCACCTAGTAAAACCAAAAATATGCATAAAAATGATTCATATGGTGAAACAAATACATGTGAAAATTTCACCTTATGAAACAAATATATGTGAAACACTATCTCCTACTTATATAGTTGTAACATTTGTGAAAATTTTATTCTCTCTATCAATGTGGGATAATTTTAATCACCATCTTCTTTTCATCATAATGTATACTTTATTTGTTAAGATGTCATAAATAATAAACACAAAATATTTTTCATTCATCGAAGAATTTTGTCTTAATAACAAATGAATTTTGTAAAAAAAAATTATTTATTTTACTAAACAAAATAATGTTGTGAAGAATATATATTTTTTTGGGTAAAAGGATACACTCCCCTAATATCTTTTATTTCAAACAAAAAAAAAACAATTACAAAGGAAAAATATGCATCCTCAAAGAGAAGTATACCGCTTTACATTTTTTACATTCAATCATCCATAAGTAAACTCATATTTTTTTTATTGGCCGACCTCTATATCACCAATTTAGCCAACAATTTAAAATTAAAAGTCGTATCATATCACTATGAGAAAAAAAGGCAACATATTTGTAATTTCTTGATGTTGAAGAGTTTATGAGACACTATATCATCAATTGCCGTCAATACTCCAACCATTAAAGCTTCGATATGCAAAAATTTTGGTTAAGAATCCTAACAAACAAACAAAAAAGATCAAACTAATCATTGTTACAAAAATAACAAATCACAATTTATGTTACAATTCAAAACATAAAATCAATAAGAAAAAACTTTTTAAAATTCATAAAATGGAACAAACTTACTTCATGATTAGTCATAAGAAAAAACTTCACTTTATAATTTATCAAACAAATAACTATTTCTTGAAATCTGAAAAAATATATAAAAATTAGAATAGACAATACCTTGTTCTTATAAATGTTATTGCAATTGTGACAGATATGGATAAATGTTAGGTATTTCATTGCAACCTAAACTTGTTTTCAAATAAAAACTTAACTTGATCATAGCCTTATATAACATATATGTATATAATTTAAGACATATATTTTACAACAGCAAGCTACTTTTTAAATAAACAAAAATTACATGTGTGAAATCAATGTACTTTAATTATTCAATTATAGAAACAAAACGATTCACCAATTTTTTCATAGTTTTTATTTAATTTAAATTATAAAGTGTTCATAAATTGTAACCCTTTCATTTTCTATATTATGTTTTATTTACATAACTATTATTTATACAACATTTACTATAATTAAAAACTTTTTTTTTATTTACCTTGTATTCTAATAGTTTAACATTCTATTTACAAAAGTCAATATCAAATTTTTTTTGACAATCTTTATATGGCCATGTTTCTGAATGAGCATGTTGTAAAAGAAACTGTTTGAGTGTGGAAAGTAAACTACTTCATGAACCTTAATTCGTTGACACTTGTTTAACACTTTTGCAAATCCTAATAAAACTCATTTTGGGTTACAAAGAAATTAATTTTAAGTTACAAAAAGTAAGACATTTAAGACGAAAAAAAAGTTACAGTTTGCATATGTAATTGCATGATAGCATAGCAAGTAAAAGAAGTTTAACTTATGGACGTATTTGCGGAAAGCATAAAGGAGGATTTTTTTTATCTTTATCTTCTTTAGAATAAAGAATGTTGCTTATGTGAGTTCAAACCCCAAAAAAACACTTATGTTTTAAACAAACAGTTTGTGTTCGTGTGTATGAACGAATATAACGATCAAAATTATAGCCAAGAGAAGATAACATAAAAATATAAAACTACCTTTCTCGGCAAAGTTTCATCGTACTAACCTTTGACTATGAAATAATCTTGATTGAACTTGGGTTCGTGTGAAGGCTAACCAAGAGAAAATAACATAAAGATATAAAACTATCTTTTTTGGCAAAGTTTCACAGTACTAACCTTTAGCTATGAAGTAATCTTGATTGTAACTTGGGTGCATGTGAATGTTTTCAAAAACATAATTTATTGTTTTTTGACAACAATTTTGCCAAAACTAAATGAAAAGTAAGATATTGAGATATAAAGAGATGAAGATCAAAATTATAACAACCGAGTGAAAAATGTATAAAGATATAGAATTACCATTCATGGCAAAATTTCACTGTATTAATCTTCCGTTATGGTAGTCTTGGTTAAACTTGGATGTGTGTGAATGTTTTCAAAAACATAATCAACCATTTCTTATAACAATCTATATATATGGAGAGGAAGAGATTGACAAATAAAGAGATAGGGAGGGGAAGAGTTGGACAAAGTAAATAAATAACAATAAACATTAAATGAAATATTGAATAGGAAGTTGAATAGTTTAGGAGGTTAGACTTAAATTTTTAACTTAATAGTATTTTAAAAGTAAAAAAAGGAGAAAAAAGATAGAGAAGTTTATAGTCTTTAGAGGATGCCATGTCATAGGGTGTGGTTGTTCCTTTAATATATATATAGATTTACCAAATAGGTGTAGTAGTCTATTTAATGGGGATTTTAGTGTTTTTTTAAACCAATTTTTTACTGCTTTTTTTTACTGTTTTGTTTACTTTTTTTTTACTAACTTTACTGTTTTTTTACTCTTTTTTTACTGTTTTCAGTTTCATCCAGTTCTCCAATCTTGTTTTCATTTAGGGCGCGTTTGGTTCGCGGGATTGGATTGGATTTTGAGGGATTTGGATTTTAAATCTAATCCATTCCTGTGTTTGGTTTGCAAAATTGTAAAGATTTAAAATCCTATGATTCAATTGAAATCCAACAAACATTGGATTTTGAAATCTTTGACTGATGCTTGGGATTTCACGGGATTTTGTCGAATTTGTACTAAATAATGTTTTAAAAATGTTAAAAACAGTTGTTTTGTAATAATTGATTAATAAAATTGTAATATAATTATTTTTATAATATTTTATATTTTTATATAAATTATTTATAAATAATGGAAATCCAATTCCGTTGCAAATCATACGAACCAAACACACCTATGATTTTCAAATCCATTCCAATCCAAATCCCTCCAAATCCAAATCCTTCCATGAAATCCAAATCCTTCAAAAACAATCCCGCAAACCAAACGAACCCAAGGTTTCAAGCATCATTTCCTCATGAACACCTTCTTCTTCTTGTTTTTGATCTTCAAAATTATCTTTTTTCTGATCATCATCTAACAAAAACCCATTATTCGAATTCGATTCAACTTGATTTAAATCATGGGAACCCTCATGAACACTTTCTTTTTCTTCAAAATCATCTTTTTTCTGATAATCAACTAACAAAAACCCATTATTCGAATTCGACTCAATTTCATCCAAATCATGGGAAACCTCATGAACACTTTCTTCTTCTTCTTGATCTTCAAAATCATATTTTTCTTTTCCTCAACTAGCAAACACCCATCATTCGAATTCGATCCAACTTCATCCAAGTCATGTAAAACCTCAAGTGGGTTGATAAATTTACTAAAATAGTTCTCACAAACATCAGAAGGTTCCACCAAATCAAGCAAATGTGAGAAATATTTATGGGTTTTACTGAACTCTTCAAAAGTTGGAAACTTAAAAGTAAATGAGAACTCAGAGGTTTCAGTGGTTTCTTCTTCTTCTTTTTTCTTCAACCCCATCATTTTCTATACTAGAAAACTCTGAAGAAAAACATGGGTTCTTGTCAAACTCCACATTTGATTCAATCACCTTTGAACTTTCTTCAATGGCTTCCATTAACACCCCCTTTGAAGAAGAACTCCCATTTCTTATAAACCTGTTTTTCAGAAATCAAACTTATATTAATGTTATATATATATACACATATATATTGAAACAGATTCTTTTGAATATAAACTTAACAAAATTCTAAATAAATAAGTATTTGTTTATTACCTTGTGAAATAATGAAGCAATTGAAGCAAATAGGTGGAGATAGATGACCAAAAACCCAATATGAAAAGAATCAAATTTGGGTATAAAAACTCAAAAACTGAAACCATACTTATCAAAATCGATCCGAATTTCTCAAAAAAGAGTTGTCCCATTTAATCATCAAACTAATGAATTCCATTTGAAGCAAATAAAAACAGAATTAAAATAGAGACATGGCAGCAAACAAAAAGGGGGTTTCGTGAAATTCATTACGACAACATTGACGAAAAACAAAATTGAATCGACTAATCACCCATAAAAGATGAAATAAGAAATTGAAAACGACGAGTGTATGAAGAAATAAAAAAGGGGGGTTTTTGATTTTTATCAAAAAGAGATTGAAATCTGACCTAATTGGAGAGAAAAGTAGGTTGAATTGAAAAGTACACATGTTTTTGGTAAATAAGTTTAAAAGTACACCCATTTGGTAAATATGTTTGAAAAATACACCCATTTGATCAAAAAAAACTCCCGACTCAGTGGACTTCAAATTCTTGGAATTCTCCCCCTCTCCGATTTCCTGCGTCTGGAAGACGTTCAAGACATTCCATCTTGAAAGGTAATGGTTTATCTTTGTTTTTGAATACATATTCCTTCTTCATGCAAGTAAATGCCTTGTACCACTTCTTTTTTGTTGATAAAATCATCCAATACACTCACTGTCTTTATCCCCAATACATTTGGAATGATTGTGTTGAATTTTATACTCTATATCTATAGAAAATTCAATCAACATAATTTTCCAAAAACACCAACTCATGAACTTTCTTAAGAGTATAGTTTTCTCAATTTTATATGGATTAAAATCTCATGAATTAAATGATATTCAATCAACAAAGTTAAAAGAGGCTGCCATCTACTGTGAGTTGACGCATGAGAAAAAAAATATGCATATATAATTGTTGATTAATAAGAAAACATTAAAAGGGATTAAAGCAAAATTAAATTGCTTTAATGAACAAACAGAATCACTTCGTGTCTTTTTTGATACATATACACACACACATATATATATATATATATATGTCTATCTATCTAATTTTAGCCAACTTTAATTCAAAGAAATATAGATTAAACTTTACATTTAATAAAGATTTCATCATATAACGGAAATCACATTTAATATGTGATTCACAACATTCGATACTATCCTTCGTGGTAGAATCGTTATAAAGAAGAGGGTAGAAGCAGACTTGTTCACTTAAGTGAACATAAAATAAATTGCAATACACAAAAAATACTAAAACCAACCTGGTAATCGTTGATGATGCGAAGCAAAACTGTACAGATTAGATCCTGTCCTTAAAGGTTTTATACGACCACTCTATAAGCTGTGAGTCACAAGTCGCAAAGCCCCAGGATTTGATACAGTATCGAATTCCGTTTATCAACAGCTTTTGATTACGGAATTATAAGCAAAGTTGACGCAGAAAAAACTCGTAGAATGAAAACCGGCTCTATATGATAGAGAGCAAGAACCCGAGAGAAAATAGAGAGAATTGTAGATTTATTTGTGTGTTTTATGAGAGGAGGTTTAGCTCAGTATTTATACTGGCTAAAACCTCTCTAAACCCTAACTTTCTCCCCAAGATTAGGGGTTAGAGAGTTAGTTGGAGACTAAGTCTCCAACCGATTAAAATAAAAAAATGTTTAA
The DNA here is from genome assembly GCA_036898165.1 of Silybum marianum. Lineage (NCBI taxonomy): Eukaryota > Viridiplantae > Streptophyta > Magnoliopsida > Asterales > Asteraceae > Silybum > Silybum marianum. The sequence goes on along the minus strand of CM072533.1, from coordinate 31,520,431 downwards.
TTTATTTATTCTTTTAAATACTTTTTCAAACTGATATTTAAACAAATAAATAATCTACATTTAATTTGATAAATAACAACTGATAAATAACAACTTTATTTAATCAGTAATTATTGAATCCTCTCCATACTTTTATATATAAAAAGAAAGCTCGGTCTTGTGCATATGAATCGGACCTTCCACCCATGACCCCCACCGTGAGCTCACCAACATGATCTATGCCGAATCGAGGTTATAAGGTCCTATAATATTTAAAATCCTACCAACATAAGATAAAAGAAAATTTCCAACCTCACTATAATTTCCAAGAGATTGTTCACTCCCTATTGGTTTTAAGCATAGCCCACAAACCCCAAGACTCGATTGCTTTCTCTTAGTAGAAGCCAAGATTCGTTGTCTGGATCCATCATCGTAGCATCACTGTGTTCAACGATCTCCTCCGGAATCTGCAAAGCATGAACTGATTCGAACTTCTAATTCACTTAATTTGTTGCCCATCTGTTGTTGTTGCTCCAGAAGAAATCTCTTTTTGGATTTTGGGTTTCAAGTGAGTTATTCTTCTCTTTCCTCGATCACATGTGTTTCCCGTGATTCTATCCCATTTCCTTTTTTTTTTCTTTCAATTTTTGTATGTGTGTGTTGTTGAAGCTCTACATGGACGAAGGAATCACCTCTATTACCCCAATTTCTTCCTTCTACCTAAACCCAAAACCCTAATTTACCTTCATAGGGACGAAGGATCGATCTCTGTTGGGGACGAAGGACGTGTATGTGTTGTGCCAATTAATCGACACCTTCAATGTAAGCTTCAACCATTGTTATTGATTGATTTATGATCTGTATCGATTTTTACTTCTTTGTTTTAGCCTCATTATGAATAGGTTTTTTTGGGTTTAGGTTTACTTCCCCAAGCTCGATTGCTTCTCTTCCCCCAAACTTGTGTTTCACGGTAAGCTACATTATTGGTATTATTATAGCTATCTAGATTCTTGGTTATCTACATTCTTAGCTGTGTTACTTTTTATCCATATTGTTTGGTATATTATTCATTGTTTTGCAATTCTTTATTCATTACCAAAAAGAAGGAATTGGTAATTGTTATGTTCTGGCTTACAGGATATTCCTCTTTTTATTGATAAATCGTTCTTACGCTTCATTGTAGTGAACTACTTAGGTTGTAAATTCCTCAAATGCACCTGTAAAGGTTTCTTTTCAATCTATCATCCCAATCTTTTTGAATGAATGCAAAGTTTTTAAATTCTGATGTCTTATCTTCAATAAAAAAATCGTCTATGTTTTAGGTTGTTACCATGTTATCAAAAAGTAAATACATAGTATTTGGAAGCAGGAGTATTGCAATTTAAGAATAATATATGTAAGTTTGTTTATCATATTTAAATCTAGGTTTGTATTGATGCAGACACCACATATCTTAATTTAGTCTATGTGAGGGATGATAGATAGAAGTATCTTCACCTAATATCATGTTACGGGCAGGATGAATGTCATCATAGGTAGTCAATGGAAGTGAGTACTTGAACATTAGAGAGCCATAAGTTGTAATAATATCTCTTGTTTTGTACCTTAGTGAGTTGAACAAACTGTACCTTAGAGAGCCAAAATTAATAATGTGGAATGAATCTTGGTCGATTTATGTTTCTATCGTTAATTGATTGATGGTTGTTTCTTTTGTATGTGATATAGATTTGATTAATTTTATCTATTTTGTACGTTTTTTTGTTCTTGTGCCATCTATGAGACAGTGGCTGTTTTGTAGTTCATTCCAGGGACGCACCCTGAATTTTTTTTGATACGGTGGCACTATACAAGGTAGACAAAAAATAATTATAAAACATACAGTTTTTATCGACGTGCCTTTACGTTTTTACTAACGATTTATATCTTTCGATGTGTTTTTAACCCAATTATACTGTTTCAGAGGATTTTTAAAGGTTTTTTCTTGATTTCGAGAGATTTTTTTGATTTTTTGGTTGATTTCAAGAAATTTTTGTGGTTGATTTCAAGAGTTTTTTTTTTGGATTTTTAAACTTTTTATCAATTTTGAGGGATTTTTTCGGGATTTTTGTTGATTTCAAGAGTTTTCGGTTTTTAGTATTAGATATTGACGGTCTTTAATAACTAAAGGCAAATTAAAAATAATTTGGGAAAGTTAGAGTGTTCATTAAATGTTATATAGAGTTGCTCATTAAAAATTAATTATTTGCATTAAGCAGGGATTGAACCTGAGACCATCTGCTCTTTAACTCATTTTGGAAAAGCCACTAGACCAGCTACTCTATTTGTGTCATTAGTTCAGTTTTAAATTATTTAAGAGCACCTCTAAAACAATACAGTTGCACCGATCCAAAAAACTTACCCTTCGAAGAAGATATAATACGGTGGCCCGTGCCACCGTGTGAACCATGGTAGGTCCGCCCCTGGTTTATTCAACCTGTCCAAATAGTAGTTACTTGTGTAATGGACAAGCTTAGCAGAATTTATCCTTCTACATCATGGAAGCATGATTAGGTAATTTATTTGGCATCCATATATTTCCACTCACTTTTTATATATTGCTATAATATTACATAGTGATTTCTCTTTTTATATTATATTATATATATATATATATATATATATATGATATTTGATCCTTACAAATGTTTCCACCATGGGATTGGGTTCTGATGAGAATTGAAGTTATGGTAACAAAGGATCCCCACCCTTAAATGCATATTTTGACACAAAGCTCCGGAGGCTACCGGATCAGATTCATTAAATGCTACAAAAGCTTGTGATAGCGATGTTTTGTGTGAACTTTTCACTGGGAAAGGTTGACCATCAAAGAGGTGGTTGCATTGTTATTAAGAGCGAACCGGGCAAAACTTCTCAACCTCTAATCAAACAACCATCTACTCATCATTAATTATTGTTTTTAAACTCCTAAAATAGTCAAAATATTTATATAGAGGCATGTTTGTTTGGGAATATAAGATTTTGATTAACGATTTTGTCTCTTACCAATGGCTCTATGGTAGCTATTGTACTTGATTTTTCATAAAATTATGAATGTCGTGGAAACTTAGAGGTCGTTTTTTCAAGTCACATTACTTTATCGGGTGAATATAAGAAGGAACAATAATCTTATCCGGTAAGCACTTATAGATTGTCGCATACAATGCAGTTTTGGTGGACTAAAATCTTACCCCGGTAAGTAAATAGTTGTGTTGAATTTTACCGATAAGCGTTTATCAGGTAAATAATCGGTAAAGGACCCATTATTCAATCATAAAATTTGGTTTTTTACAAATAGTTCAACGAATATTTTATTATTTGTATAAAAGAAAATGTTGCATTCCGTCGTATTACGCGGGTACAGTAATAGTATATATATAGTCGTATTACGCGGATATATAACTAGTATATATATATATATACTATTACTGTACCCGTGCAATGCGGCAGGATGTGAAATTTGAATAAATACAAGCAGTCACACCGATTACAAATAAACATTTGAAACTTTTCAATACCCATTTTAGTATATTCAAGTTTTAGTTGTTTTTCGATCTCTTGATTTTAAATGAATCTGTGATGTTCTAACTTATTCAAAAACAATATAATTCTTATTCTTGTGGTATCATCCATCACATTTTAAAAAAGAGTTACATTTTGCATCTATAAAGGTGTAACAGGTAAAAATAACCTTACAAGTAAACTTAAAAAAATTAATAAAAATAAAAGCAATTAACAATTATGATGTACAAACATCAAGTAATTTGTCGGGAACTGTATTTGAACGCAAACCCGCACTCTAAAACTTGAACACATTGCATGAATTTCCTTCACATTCACAAATAGGAGGGAAAATAAGAAAAAGCAATTGGCATCAATCACATTTCAATAATTAAAAATTAACCATCCACCAAAATTTTTGATACTTGTTAATTCCAATAAAAAAAGTTATACATAATAATATTTCCATAGAGGTCTCTACACTGTATTTTGAACAATGTACCGGATATGATCCACCGATAATAGCGACAATTAGCTTTCAAAATCTTCTTCCTCCATCTTCTGTCGCAACAGCAACAAAGAATACAATCACAATAAATCAAATGCATTCTTGAAGATAAGTGAGTAATTAAACAAGATTCATTTCGATGAAAATTGAGGATGTAAGAATGGAAAGAAAGCAACACATCTAAGGGGTCATTTACCCAAACGCTTACATATAAAAATAAACACTATAATTTACTATGTTGTGTAATATTCTAGCCCATCAAAACAGAACAGTATCGTATGTAAAAAATTATTACGTCCTCTTACGATGTAACAATCGTCACCCTAAGTCCTCACTTACTGGGTACAAAAGTTTCCATTCTTATCATCACCCATACCAACCAGGTAAGATTCTCGAACTTAGGCAAAAATCAGTACAAAGACTGACGCACATCTGCAACTGGTGCAGCCCCAAACTGTGCTCACTGACCTCTTACGATTGTTGTACTTGGGTTACTGCTGCTGCAGCATAGAGCCACAGCCCTTGGCCGCCAAACACCAATTCATTTGGTGTTGACCACGATTCCACCCAAAACCACTTGTTGTATTTCTAAGATTAAACACATACACACAAAGCACTTAAATCAAGGGTTACCAAGCATCTGCATATTTGCAGAAACCACACTTTATTGGCTTGGATTCTTACAACAATTATATATATATAAATCGTTACCAAACTAAACCTATGATCCATCCATTAAACCACAGCAATAGATACCAACCTACAATCTTGATTAACCTTTATATAAAACCTTCACAAGGCCCATTTTGATAAATACCAATTTTTGATTCCAATATGAGGCTTCGATGAAGATTCTATTTGTAAATTCAACCTTGCATTGGTGCCAATGTAGGCCACTTCATCATATCATCCAACATGTGTGGACATCACCATAAACTACCTGCATGTTTAAAGCCAGCATTTCAACTTATGCAATCACATGAATTACTCTTATTTTTTGTGTATTATGCTAAATCGAAGTTAAAAAAATTCACCAACCACGTGCTACATGGACACTTGAATATGGATGACCTTGGTTTGGGGATAAATTCACCCTCTTGATCACCAATAACATATATAGAACCAATCACCTACAGCAACACAAAACAACAATTGATTCAATCAGGATTAAGTACTTTGAGATAGAGGGAGTATTGCATAAACAAAAACAAGCATATCTTGACAGTGCATATGAAGCATTGACTACCATTAGAAATCCAGGTCCAATATGAGTTACTGCAATGTTTTTAAAATATATTGAGTTGAATCAATATATAATAAATGGTGGATGGAATACAACTTCAGTCTAGTTTAAAGGTATCATCAATAATGATACAGCCGAAATCATCACATTTAAAACAACACCAAGCAAACTGAAAATCCCTTTAAAGAGAAATTAAACCCCCAACTCCATCACTGTTAAAAAATCTAATATCAGGAAAAGTGAGAATATAAATGGCTGAGAGAAAATGAAAGCCCATACTTTACCTAATGATACAACAAATCAACAAGACAACAGTCCAATCCCAACAACATAAAAAAGATTGTGCATATTTGGGATCTATAGAAGGCACCCGAAGAACAGTTAAGAAAATATCCTCATCTTTGTGTCCCATGGCCATTTAGTAGGATGGAAAACAAATTCACTTCATATTAAAAGAAGTGTATTCTCTGCCCCTATAGAGAAAATAGGATAAATGATCCAGCTAGAACCAGCAGCCGAATTCCAGTATAACAGACCTATATAGCATCAGATAAATAAAACACATTTGATTAAATAAAAAACAAAGAAACCCAAACACATTTGAACAAATAAAAAACAAAGAAACCAAACACACTTGAACAAATACATATGTGTGTTTTGGGGGATAAATATATCACGCTCAGGAAATGGGATTAAAACTATTTGATTTTGGGGACTTTTAGTCAGAATCAGTACAATTGTGATATGCATATAATAAATAGAAAAAAACAATCAAGAAATAACATCACCAGGCAATAATTGAAATACAAGAAACAGAGTAAAATAAAAAAATACTTCAAGGTCAATTTTTTATATATCAAGCAAATGGGAGTTAAAACCACAATAATCAAATATTTTACCTAAAGAAAATTTTAATCCAACCTAAATGAATGGTGAGTTTCAAAGCATCTTCAGAGGTTTCTTATTCGAGATTTAACAAATTTAAGATCAACCGCACAAAATTGGGATTAAAACCAAAATCCCTGAAAATATTTTATCCAAAAAATTAAACTGGGAATTAGAGCATCTCCAACAGCTACTGTAAAATAGAAAAATGGAGGATTTTAGCAATTTAAGTGCTCCAACAGCTATGGTATATCAATTGCTAAAATAGAAAAATGTGAAAAAAGAGAAAAAAAATCTCTAAATCTAGAGAATCTCTAAAAATATATAGAAGAGAGATAAACAATATTTTAATTATATTCAACCAATCAAAATAATTGAAGTTAAGTGTGTAGGAGAGAGAAATAATATTTTATTAAATGATGGAATATTTTATTAATATTTTTAATGATAAAGTTGCTAAAATAGAGTAGCTGTTGGAGTTGGATGCAAATTATTATAGAGATTTTGACTTTTAATATGCTATTTTAGAAAAAAATTACAATAACTGTTGGAGATGCTCTCAAAATGTCAAATTCAAGATTGAAACAAAAAGCTTCAGGGCTAAATGCATCAAAAACTTCGGCTTATAAATAAAAAACCCACTGAAATGATTATAACCTAACCTGGGAAAAATGCTTATGATCAAAGAACTCTCAGGCGAACTCAACAACACCTAAACAAGAATCCGCGACAAGAATGAAAATTGGGGAAACCCTAGATGGATTGAAAGGCAGATTAAGAACTTTGCATATATATAATATAACATGAAAAAAGAAATGGAAACATAAATATGAAGCAAGAAGGTGAGAGGGAAGGAGAAGATTACCATTCGCAATGGAGATGAACACTCCGACCTCCTCCACAGCTGCCATGTCGGCGAAGGTCTCTTGAGAAATTGGGCGGGAAGACATCGGATGTGGTAGAGAACGAAGGGGAGTGATTTTAAGGAATGGGAAGGGGCGTGAATATCAAAAGGAGATATTGGGAGATGGAATCGTCGGCCTTGGAAGCAGGAAAAGCCAATATTAGGAGCAGGAAAAGCCAATATTATACATCATGCTTTTAGTAGTGTATTTAAAAGATTTTAAGATTTCATGCATAAGTTAGTAGTACACAATGCATTAAAAGTAGTATTCACGACTTTTAAGACTTTGTGCATGAAAGGGTAGTACTTTATGCATTAAAATTTGTTTTTTAAGACTTTAGATAAATAAAGTAGTATAGATATATATATATATATATATAGAGAGAGAGAGAGAGAGAGAGAGAGAGAGAGAGAGAGAGAGAGAGAAGGGGGGAGGGAATTCATAAGAAAATGACATCAAAACGAGAAAATACAAAAAAAAAATACGATCGAGCCTCTCACCCTATTAAATCAATGATTAAAATAATGTGTCAAGTTTGTAATTATAATGAATTTCTTGCCATTTTATTAAAAGGGCAAATGCAATTTGAGGGTAAAATTGCAAAACAAAAACGCGATTTCCAAATTAAGTTAAGAGGCAGGAATTTAAAATAGGGTAAAATACAAGAAATAACAACTATTTTTATAAGTTTTCTTATTATAGTATTGTATTTTAAGTTTTTATTATTACAACAATATAGTTTCAAATTATTTTTTATTAAAGTATTGTACTTTGAAAAATCTATCCATTATAGCATTGGTAACCTTTTATTTTAAAATTCCTACTATAGTAGGTTTCTATGCCACCTCGTTGTACATGTAGGTTGCCGACATGTAATATATTGCTGATGTGACATTTTTTGTTACAACATTGTACTTTCAAAATATTGACTTTACATGTTATTTAATAAATACATTAAATTAATTTAACGAAACTAAAATATTCATAAATATAACAATATTAAGAAAATTTGTAGATCAAAATTTATTTCCCTATATTCAAAAAATGTTTCAAAAATATTTTTTTTAACTAAGAAAATAAGGATTGTTACGCTTTTTACAAATAAAATATTCATATTGAATAGAATATATCGACTTGTCTTAAAAGATTTGATTTGAAATATCATTCAATAAATGTATTAAATTAAATTGATTATTTATAAAACATTCATTAAATTATAACAATATTAATAAGATTTGTAAAACACATTTATCGTTAATTTTTTTTAAAAAGTACAAAATAAGTATTTTCTGAATTAGAAAAAAATTAAATAACAAGTGTTACATTTTCTTATAAATGAAATATTTCTCTTGAAAAGAAATATTATATTTGTAAAAAAATGTTACTCTAAAATATTTAATTTGTACAATTTAATAAGAGTGGTTTTTTTAAAGAGTGACGACGTAAGGAAGTTACTTAAATTTTTGAGAAAATTAAGAAAAAAATAAACCAAGTAAATTGAGGAAATTCTAAAAATCAAGATTTTTTTTATCAATGCCATGTAATCAAAATGACATGTCATCCATGTCACCTCATTTAAGCGATGTACGTAAGCAAAGAAAAGAGGGGGTTAACTTGTTTAAAAAGTAACAAGTTATCCATTGCTATTTTGGGTAAAATTTTCAAAGTACAATGATTTAATAAAAAATAATATGAACGTATATTGTTGTAATAAGTAAAACTGAAATTACAATCTTATAATTAAAAAATTTATGAAAGTAGGTTGCTATTTTATGCGTCCTTTAAAATATGATTTGAATTCTCACTACTAAACAAACAAACAGGCATTTTTGACGGAAAAATCCGTCGGATACGTCTATCAACAACGAAATCCATTGTCGCAAAAACACTCGCTGCAAAATGGCATTACCGATGGATTCAATATTTTCGACGGATTCTCCCATCCGTCGGAAATATATTCATGGAAAGAATCTCAAAATAAATAAATTTTAAGAAGGAATTTCCGATGGATGGGGGAATCCGCCGGAAATCCCTTATTTTTTTTTAAGTTCTGTTAATTGGAAAACAAATTAATTTTTCATTTTAATCTATTATTTCCTACGGAAATTAATTTTAATTTTCGTAGGAAATAGTAATTATTTTGTTTAATTATTGCTAATTAATTTACTTAAGAAATTTAATTTAAAATCTAAGAAAATTTATGGCAGATGACAAATCCGACACAGTTTTTTAGGAGGATATTTATCTATTTTAAAAAAAAATTAGTGGCGGATTTCCCATGGATTTAAGCGTGTATGGACTTTTGTTGACTTTTCTTCTATCCGTCGGAATTGCCCGTTGGTAATGCTTGTTTGTTTAGTAGTGTCTAAGGTAGGGAGAAATATTATGACCTTTAACTTTGATTTGGTGAATCTCCTTTAATTTCCGAGATCTTGTGCCAAAAACACCACCATTTCATATTCACAGGTTCACAGCCGAAGCCAGGAACAAAATCTACAGCCAAAGCCACCATTCGCGACCGAAGAAGATACGTCCACATAATGAAGATTGGGGTGTTGTGAACAAGGTTAGTAAGAAGATGCCAACTCAATTACCAAATTATGTTGTAAATGTGACGACCTCAACAAAGTTTGTTTCTTTCAAGAAATAGATCGCGTCGTCTTCATCCTCAACAACAAGATCATTACGTTTGAGAAATTTTGTCAACTACGGCTTTCCAAATACAAATTCAAGAGTTTCAAGATGGATTTGAAGAGACTAATTGACTCTTTTGGTCTTTTTATAATTATGTTCTCTTTATCTTTAACTTTTCTTTTATCATTTTTCAACAAAAAGTGATTTTTATTTGGCTAAGATTCTTTTATCATTCTTTGGGTGATCCGTTGGTATTTTCTCGAAAAACATCGGATTTTACCGTTCCATTGGTAGTTTTTGGGCGATCCATGGATAATCACCGATGAAAATATCTCTGGATAATTTTGATGGGTCAAACTCATTTATTTTATGATGAATTCTTACAAATTAATTTAAATATAAAGAAAACTTTGTTTAATTGTTAATCGTATACAATAAAATGTGATTATGGTTTTTTATTTATATATAGTAAAATGTGATTTGTTACAATTTATATATAGTAAGTGTGATGATGGTTTTTTATTTTGTTAACTGGTATGGAAATATATATATATATATGGAATGGATGTCAATCCCTTTATTATCGATAAATATATGTATTAGATATGTATTATTTTTTTGGAGACTTATCCACCTATAACTATAAATATGTATTATATATGGAATAAGAATACAAGCTTTTTGGCTCTCATATCTCCCTCCCAATTTCTCTTATCGTTATATTCGTAACACGTTATCAGCACGATTCTCTTGAAGAAAAGAGAGAAACTAGGCGATACTAAGGAGAAGCAAACAACAAATCAAGAATTCAAGAACAAAGGTACAAATCTCGATTTCCTGTTCTTATCAATTTACATAATCTGCTTTATATCCGATATATCTTCTTATCGATCAAACCCAAGTTTCTTAAAAATTTAATACCATCTTTCTCGTATTTACCTGTATTGTAAAATCTGGTTTTTTTTTCTTTCCGAATCTCTCATTCATTAGAATTCTTATCGGGTCCTTAACAACCGATAAACCTTTAAATTTTGGTTTAAAACAAAATCATGCTTTTACAGTTAAATCACAAACAACTTTCGTTTGTTTTGCGTTACTTTTGCTATTCTTTTTCAACAGAAAACTCAGGATCTTTGACTTTTGCAGCTTTTCTGGATAAAGAATTCTCAAGTAAACATCACAAACCTTAGGAAGTTTGTGTTAACCTAAATTGAGAAAATCTGAAACACAAGAACTTAGTTGTTCTTTCCTTAAAAAGACTAGATAACTTTGTTACGCTAGATCTTTTGGTTAAGAATCGTTCATCTTTGGATTTCTGGTCTATCAGTTAAAATAAAAAACAGTTATTTTTTTTATCACATCTGCTAAATCGAGATTTAAGAGTTTATTTTTTTAAATTGCAAGTATCATTCGATAAGGCATAACCTAGTGAAATAAGAATTCTTATCGAATCCCTCAGATTCGACATCTCTAGATTTTTATCGGGTCTTTGTTACCCGACAAAGATTTTTATCGAGTCTTTGTTACCCGACATATATTTTATCGCGTTCTTGTTAGTCGACAGTTTTTCTTAGGTAGATCTGCCCTTCTAGCTGACTTCTTGCTGACCTATTACCCGTTTTCTAGGAGCTACATAAATCTCTGAACTAAATCTTTGAATTTTTATCGAGTCAATTAAACTCGACAACTTTTTTCATCGGGTTTTCAAGATCTGATATAAGAGGATGCCGAGCCTCACAAACTTGACATAAAATTTTTCGAGACCTCCTTACCCGACATTGCATATTTTAACTTTTGAATCATTATGTCATGATTTTTTTTATATACTTTATGATTGTTAAACATGACAAATCTTGCAAAAACTTAAGTTTTTGGTTTTGATATCACCGAGAAAAACTATTTATTTAGTTAATACAATGATATTTATTTATTTATTTAAAATACTATTTCGTTTTATTAAATTGGACTAATATATTGTTGTTAGATATGAAAATTGATTTATTCAAATATTTGTTTAGTCTTAAATTTATTGTTTTATATAATATTCAATTGCTTATGTTATTTATAAGTCATCCAAATCTTATAAATACATAATTTATTTCCCTACTATAAATAGTTCAAAAATAAACAAGAATTCTTAGATAAATACGCCTGAAAATTTTCTCAAGATTTATATAGTGAGATTTCACAATTATTTTAAATATTATCCATAACTTTTTATGGCAATAGAGATATGTATACCTTTATGAAGATTTCTTGGTATCCAAGTCATATATTATTATGCTTACATGGATAGATCTAGAAAAATATGGATGGATAATCATGTTTGAATGAAATATAAATATTTTGAGTTCCTACTCATTTTTCGATCTTAATTAATATTTGGAAGTTACACTTCCTAACCACATAGTTTTGGTCTTCTGCCAAAATCATCCAAAATACTATTAAGGTATTAAATCATTAAAATTGGCCTCATGTATCAAACTCCTATTCTTTTTGGTATAATGCTAAAAGCTCTATAATCAGCAATGTTATCTTCAAATTAAATAATTGCAAGATATCAATTGGATTTTGTCAAATGGGTGTAAATAACTCTAAGGTTTATAGAGACTTAAAAAATCCATGTGATTCCCCTACTACCTGGAAGTCCAATAGATTGAATGATTTGTTTCCACAAATTGAAATACTGGTGAAATACTATCAACAAAATCATACATACAAAAATCCAAGAAAAGGAGTTATTTTTCTCATTAAATACACAAAAGGCAAATATCAACACAATATCTGGAAGTGTAAATATAATTGAAAGTTTTGGAAAAACACATGTGCTATTACCAGGCAGAACTAATATGAAAATTGAATATGCACTTTATTCCCCCAAGTCTCAAAGAAATTTACTGAATTTTAAGGATATCCGTAAGAATGGATACCATATTGAAACTTTTAAGGTTAACAATTTTAAGGATATCCGTAAGTAAAGGACATTCTGAATACATTCACATTACAAGTATGATGTACAGGAAAGAAACAAGTGTTAAAAAAATTGCCTACTTTTTTTCCGAGTTATACTACACTAAAATCAGTGCAATTGAATAAAATGTGGTCATAAACCAGAAGTTTATGGACCAAGAAAGTTTTTATCCTTTGGCATGACCGGTTCGGCCATCCTGGGTCAGTAATGATGCGAAAAATAATATAACAATCATGTGGGCATAATTTGAAGAACCAGAAGATTCTTCAAGCTAATGATATTACTTGTGTTGCTTGTTTAGAAAGAAAGCTAATCACTCGCCCATCACCAGCCAAAGTAGGGTTTGAATCCCTCAATTTTCTGGAAAGGATACAAGGGGAATATGTGGGCCAATACACCCCTATTATGGACCATTTGAATATTTTTTGTTTTTTAATTGATGCATCAACCAAATGGTCACATGTGTGCTTATTATCAAGTCGCAATCTGGCGTTTACACGATTACTTGCCCAAATTAATACGATTGAGAGCATATTTTCCAGATACAATTTGTTTAGACAATGCTGGTGAATTCACTTCCCAAATATTTAATGATTATTGCATGTCTATTAGGATAAAAGTTGAGCATCATGTAGCTCACGTTCATACACAAAATGTGCTTGCTAAATCGCTTATCAAGCGACTACAAATGATAGCCAAGACAATGATTATGAAAGCAAACTACCAGTTTCCGCCTGGGGCCACGCTATCTTGCACGCAGCAACACTAATTCACATCAGGCCAACAAGTTATAATGCAATCATCTCCTTTTAAAATGGTTTTTGGTCAGGAATCTAATACTTCCCATCTAAGGATTTATGGTGTGCGGTTTACGTTCCAATTGCTCCACCACAACGCACAAAGATGGAACCTCAAAGGAGATTGGGAATATACGAATCAACATCTATAATTAAATATTTAGAGCCATTAACGGGGATTTATTTACGGCTCGATTTGCTGATTGTCATTTTAATGAATCAGAATTCCCAACATTTGGGGGAGGGACTAAATAGCTGGAAAATCTAAATAAAATAAGCCGGAGTGAATTACCATTATCTAATCTTGATCCTTGAACTAGACAATGTGAACTAGAAGTTCAAAAGATAATTCACTTGCAAGGACTTGCATATCAGTTACAGACACATTCACTGACCTAAAGAGAGTGACAAAATCACATATACCAGTTGCTAACTACTCTCCGATACCTTATAAGTCTGGTAATACAAGAAGGTATTGATATACGTCTAATAAGTGTTGTGACAACTTATTTACATGGGTCACTTGACACTGATATTTACATGAAACTCCCTAAAGGATTGAAATGGCCTGAATCATGCAAAGTAAGTTCTCGAGAACATTGATCGATTAAGTTAAATAAATCATTATATGGTTTGAAACAGTCAGGGCGTATGTGGTACAATCGCCTTAGCGAATATTTGCTGAAAGAAGGTTATAAGAATGAGTAGATTTGCCCATGTATCTTTATAAAGAGATTTGGACCCGAGTATGTCATAATTGCCGTGTATGTATATGATTTAAAAATAATAGGGACTCCCGGTGAGCTTCCTCGGGCAATAGAATATTTGAAAAAGGGTTTTAAAATGAAAGATCTTAGAAAGACAAAGTTTCGTCTAGGGCTACAAATCGAACATCTTAAAGATGGAAGTAACTAAGAAATCACTAAGAATGATGCACAAGAAAGAAGTAAGAAGGAATACAGAAGGGTTTAAGACAGAAGGTTGCATGCACACAGATGAAGAAGATATCTTCATCTTATTTATACCCGTTTGCATTTAATGCAAGACAAAAGGTATGTGCAACGTGGCAAGCATCCATAGGAGACTTGTCCTTTGCTCAGAATACAGCCATGTTTTTGGCCGCATATGAACATTACCATATCATATATGATGGGGACATAAGAGACAATTCGTACGTCCTTCTCTGACACAGTATAGGGTTTGTCTTTTGTGCATCGAGGATAAGGTCAACGTTAATCTTGTATGAGAAGCTTCACTTGATCGCTGAGACTGAATCTTCAAGGATGAACTTTCAGTATCGCTGAGACTTCACAAGACTTCACACTTTGGATAGATAATCTTTGCTATCGCTGAACCACTTCAGGTCACGTAGCTAATTATCTCTTTCTTTAGCTTGGTCTTTGACTTTCGCTGAATGGTCATTTGGTGTGATCGCTGATCTTCAGATCTTCAGAGTTAAGCTTAAGGTTCCTTGATCTTCAGCGATCGCTGATGGCAGTCAGCGTATGCTTATCGCTGAATTTGAACTTAAACTTAAACAAGAAATTACACTAAGTGTAAAGAGGAATCATAATCAAATCACTGAGAGGAATTATGATCAACAATCTGCCCCTATTTGATTATGATTAAGTAATATGAGAAAGTTACTTGAAGGGATTAGTAAGGACTTAAGAAATAATTAATAAATTTTTTTAAGTACTAATCTGTGAGATCCTTTTCAGCTAATCTATTATATCTATTGAGTTTCATTTATAAGGATATGAAAACACAATTTTTACAAGTAGATGCCTTAAGTACATTCACTGATTTAAATTTTAGAGAGAAATATTAGTGAGTAAGGAGATAAGTAAAGAAGTTAGAACTCTTATGTTCATTGTTCCATTTACTATTTTCAGGGATCTTTTCAGTACACAGTTGGAGTAGAGTACTTCATTCGAAATTTCATTAATAATCTGAAGACATTACATGAACAATGAAATTACAAATTTATAAGTAAAGGGAAGTACAATACACTGAAGAGAAATACAAAGGAAAAAAAATATCAGTCCGAGAGCTTTTCGTGTCTTCTTCGTATTTCATTTTCATAGAGTCTCTTCTGTCGATTCATCAGCGGTTCATCTGACCAACAGTAGTGATGCATGATTTTGATGAAGGCTGATGGAGCTTTGCTGATCTTGCTGTTTCTGAAGAGCCCTAGGAAACCATCATTATCCAAGAAGACCATGCCGGGTTCAGGGAAGATGATGATTTCATTTTCTTCATATTTTCTGTCTTGAGGGAGAGAGACTATGAGCATTGAGATGTTAGGGATTTCTAGATGACCGAGAATGCTTTCATAGTTGAATTTGGTTTCATGATCACTTTTGGAAGATGAACCTCCTTCAGCATTTGATCTTTTCTTTCGAGTAGGCTCAGGGAGAGGTGGAACTTGTACATGTTGTGACATCCTCTGAAGAAGCTGATCCAGTGCTCTTTTGTTGATCATAATTCCTCTTAGTGATTTGAGTATGATTCCTTTACTATACTTAGTGAAATTCCATAGTTAAGCTTCCGTTCAAATTCAGCGATAGGACACGCTGATTGCTATCAGCGATCGCTGAAGGTCAAGGAACTACGAGCTTATCACTAAAGACCTGAAGATCAGTTATCACACCAGAAGACCATTCAGCGACAGTCGAAGACCCTAGCTGAAGAAAGAGATAATCAGCTAAGTGAACTGAAGCGGTTCAGCGATAGCAGCGATTATCTACTCAAAGTGTGATGTCTTGTGAAGCCTCAGCGACACTGAAGATTCATCCTTGAAGATTCAGTATCAACTATCAAATGAAGCTTCCTTTACAAGACTAAAGATTGATCTTATCCTCGATGCACAAAAGTCAAACCTTGAACCTTGTCAGAAAAGGACGTACGACTTGTCTCTTATGTCCCCATCATATCTGATACGATACTGTTCATATTCGGCCAAAAGCATGGTTGTCTTATTAGCAAGGACAAGCTTCCTATCCAAGCTTGACACGTGGCATATACCTTTTGTCTTGTTTCAAAGACAAACGGGTATAAATAAGATGAAGATATCTTCTTCATCTTAATGCATGCTTCTGTCTAACTTATACCCTCTTAATTCTTTCTTTCATCCTTTTGTGCATCATACTTCGTGTTTCTTTGTTACAATAGAATATGTTTTTAACTTGTTCTAATTCCGCTTGTAACTGTAAATTTGTTTATCTTAATGAACTCATTTAAAAAACCAAAAATCTGTGTGTTTGTATTCAACCCCCCCCCCTTCTACAAACCGTTCTCTCTTGATTGAACTCTTGTAGACCCTTATTGGGACCAACAAATGGTATCAGAGCTGTGTTTGCATCTTAACTTTTTAAAATATTTTCTCTTAAAATTATTTTAAAATGTCAAACCCTAATACAAACTATAACGATAATGGATCTTTAGCTAAACCACCTAGATTTAGCCATGATAACTTTCCATTATGGAAGGAAAGAATGTCTCTATTTTTAGAGGGATCTGACCCCAAGATTCCCTACTATCTGGAAAATGGACCATTTGTTCCTACAACTATACTAGCTAGTGTTCCTGCCACCACTACTACTCCAGCCATTCCTAAGAGGAGTATTGCTAAAACTCCTAACAGATGGACTGAAGAAGACAAGAAAGAAATTGCTATTGACTCTAAAGCTAGATCAATAATAGCAATGGCTTTGCCTGATGAGGTCTATCATTCTATCATGAAAATGAGGACTTCAAAAGCCATGTGGGATACATTATGTATCCAATATGAAGGAACTTCTGAAGTTAAAGTAATTAGATGCATAAACCTCGTAAGAAAATATGAGAGTTTTATGTATCAAAAGGGTGAATCTCTTTCTCAAATTCACCAGCGATTTAACTGTCTGCTGATTGATCTCAAATCAGTCGATAGAGTTTATTCAAACGCTGAAATTCTGACAAAGTTCATGGAGGCATTGCCCGATCAATGGGCAGTGTACACTACATGTATAAAACTGTCAAAGAATCTTGAAACCTTGTCCTTAAGTGCATTATATGGTATGCTCTTAAATGAGGAATAATCCCAGCTTCTAAGGAAGAACCTAATCAATGAACTCAAAGGTGCTAAAAGTACTTCTTTAGCACTTGTGACTTCTGAGGCAACTTCTTCCAAAAATGCTCCTTCTTCTACTATCACCTCCATTACTGAATTAGGTCAAACTGATTCAGAAGATCAACTCACTGATGCAGACATCTTTGAGTTTGATAACTCTCTATCCCTTTTAACTAATAACTTTAAAAGATTTGCTAGAAAACAGCAATTTTCGAAAACCTTCTAACCTCTCTGACTCTGAAAAGTAGAAATCGTTGCCTGCTGAGAAAGCCTCAGCGATTTGCTTCAACTGTCAGCGAAAGGGTTATTTCGCAAGTGAATGCAGGTCTAAGAAAGTTGCTACTCCCACTACCTCCCATACCTCTGATAAAAAGGAGAAGTATTTGAAACTAAAAAACATATACAAAGATATGAAGAAAAACCAGCAAAAAGGCAAAGGCCTTGTAGCTGAAGAAGTTGACTGGGATGCTGAAGATGACTGGGCCAAGACCTCTGAAGAGTCTGGTTCAGATGAAGAAGATCTTGCTTTCCTCTGTCTAATGGCAAGAATTGAAGACGCTGAAGAAGTCACTGAGACTTCTTCCTCTGAGTCTCCTTCTACTCAGGTAAATATTCCCTTTGTCCCTTCACCTTCTGAAAGTGATAACTTGTCAGCTCTAGATGCTATGACTGTTGATTTCTATGATGCTTTAAATGGAAAAATTAAGGCCGAGAGAATTAACACTGACTTATCTGAACAATTAAAAAATTGCCATATAAGAATCAAAGAACTTTCCAAAATTGAGGAATCTCTCAAAGACCAAGTTTTTGCAAATCAAACTATAAGCATCGAGAAACAACAAGCTATCGCTGATAGGGAAAAGGCTATCGCTGATCTCAAGTCTGAAAAGGCAACCATCGAAGGATGGTGCAAGGCTTCTGATAAAGTCAATGAGATCATCAATGCTCAAATACCTATGAAAGTAAGAAGTGGGTTAAGCTATAACCCTGAAAAGGAAGAATCAGAGAATGATCGTTCCATGCTAAAATTCGGAATGTTTGCCTCTTCTATCCCTGATCCTTCTTCTTCAACCTCTTCTTCCTCCTCTTCAAAAGAGAAGCGTTCTATTCTTAATTCTAAGAAAGTGATCAAGAACGAGTTTCTTAATCAAGTTCCAAAGAATAAGAAAACTTAAGATAGGAACAAGAAATCCTCAGAGAAAGTTTCTAAAACTGGGAAGAAGGTCCCTGACTTTTCTCAGAGACCAACCCCCAGAATTAAAATCGATCTCACTCCTACTCCTGAAAAGGTTGTAATACCTCCAAGGACCATGGATAAAGGAATTCTTGGACCTATCACTGAGAAATTTCCTGCTCCCTCTCTGATTTCCAAACCCTTTAAATATAGGAAATGCTATCACTGTGGTGAAACTACCCATATTGCAAGCAAATGTCCTAATGCTACTAGAGCTGATAAACTAGCTCATGGAAAGAAAGTAGCTCAAGCTGATAAATCAGCGAGAGTGAAATCCACCAAGGTTGCAAAACCATCAAAGGTGAAGATATCCACTGAAGAGAGTTCTTCAGCTAGTAGCTCCTCCGCCAATCCTCTATCTAACCAAGCAGGACCCATAGTAGTATGGGTACCTTTAAACAATTAATCTTTTGTTGTATGCAGAGTGCCAAAGGTATCTGGTATCTTGATAGCGGATGCTCAAGGCACATGACAGGCAGAAAATCTCTGCTCTCTGATTACAAAGAAGAAGCTGGTCCATCAGTGACATTTGGTGGAAATGGCAAAGGATACACTAAAGGTTATTGAATTATGTCCAACGGAGCCACATCATTTTCTCGTGTCGCTTACGTTGAGGGACTAAAGCACAATCTCTTAAGCGTTAGTCAGTTATGTGGCAAAGACTTCAAATTTCTATTCTTGAAGAATAGATGTGCTGTCACTGACGGAAATGATAAGCTTGCCCTTACAGGCAAAAGAGTGGAAAATGTATATGTCATAAATATGAATAGTTCTCACTCTGAGAACATGTGCTTTATCTCTAAAGCATCCACTGACATAAACTGGTTATGGCATAAAAGACTCTCTCATCTCAACTTTAAGACAATAAATGAATTGTCTCAAAAAGACTTAGTCAGAGACCTCCCAAATCATACCTTTACAAAGGAATCTCTTTGTTCAGCGTGTGAGAAGGGAAAGCTGACAAAAGCCTCTTTCAGGTCAAAGCAAGTTTCTTCAGTGACCACTCCTCTTCAACTACTTCACATGGATCTATTCGGACCTGTCAATGTCCAATCAATCTCTGGGAAGAATTACACTTTAGTGATTGTTGATGAATACTCCAGATACACGTGGGTGTTCTTCCTTCGATCCAAAAGTGATACCCCTGAAATGATAATCTCTTTTATCAAAAAGATGGAAGTTTTGAACAATCTAATTGTTCGTTCCATTAGAAGTGATCATGACACTGAATTCAAAAACAGTACTCTGGATAACTTCCTTGAAGAAAGAGGCATCTCCCACAACTTCTCCTCAGTAAGAACTCCTCAGCAAAATGGTGTTGCTGAAAGAAGAAATCGTACTATCATTGAAGCGGCTCGCTCAATGCTCAGTGAATCGCATCTTCCAACTTAGTTCTGGGCTGAAGAAGTTAATACAGCATGCTTCACTCAAAATCGATCCCTGATAGTTAAACGATTTAAGAAGACCTCCTATGAATTATTTCATGGAAGAAGACCTACTCTGAAATATTT
Source organism: Silybum marianum (assembly GCA_036898165.1). Lineage (NCBI taxonomy): Eukaryota > Viridiplantae > Streptophyta > Magnoliopsida > Asterales > Asteraceae > Silybum > Silybum marianum. The sequence goes on along the minus strand of CM072533.1, from coordinate 31,500,113 downwards.
CCACATTTTTGGATGTATATGTTACATTCTGAATGACAGAGATCATTTAGGAAAATTTGATCTAAAAGCTGACGATGGTATATTTCTTGGATACTCCTCTGTATCTAAATCCTTCAGAGTCTTCAACAAACGAAGACAACATGTTGAAGAATCTATGCACGTTAACTTTGATGAATCTCGTCCCATTCATACTTCTCACTCTCATGATGATGATGAAGAGTTGAATGCCTGGATGAGATGTCATTATGGGGAACCTGAAACATACTTCAGCAATCAGACTCAAGCTGAAGCAAGTGATGATGAAATCCCTGTAAACTCAACAAGTAATAATCATCCATCTTCAGGGATGAATGTTACTCCTCTAAATCAGATTCCTGTTGCTGATTCCTCTCTTGGAAACTCCTCTGTGAACAACCAAACCACTTCTGAAAATCAATCTCCTGAATTGATTCTAAATGAAGTACCTGTTGCAGAAACAAATACTATTCCAGAATCTGAAGAACAGGTCGCTGAATCTATTGTTGATCTCTCTCCTCAACCTCCAGCTCAGCGATGGACTGCAAATCATCCAATAAATCAGATTATTGGTGATCCCTCTGTAGGTACCAAAACACGTAGAGGTACAGGTAATATCTGTCTTTATGTTAACTTCATCTCTCTCTCTGAACCTAAGAAGTTAGATCAAGCTATCTCTGATCCTAGCTGGGTTTCAGCTATGCAAGAAGAACTTACTGAATTTCGTAGAAATAAAGTTTGGAATCTTGTTCCTAGACCCTCAGGTAAAACTGTCATAGGAACCAAATAGGTTTTCAGAAATAAGCTAGATGAAAACGGGACTATAATTCGCAATAAGGCTAGACTTGTTGCTCAAGGTTATAGACAGGAAGAAGGAATTGACTATGATGAAACCTTTGCACCTGTTGCTCGTTTAGAAGCCATAAGACTCTTTTTAGCTTATGCTGCCCATAAAGACTTCAAAGTTTTTCAAATGGATGTTAAAAGTGCTTTTCTAAATGGAAAACTCAGCGAGGAAGTTTATGTTGAACAACCCCCTGGTTTCTCAGACCCTAACCATCCTGGTTATGTTTTTAAACTTGAAAAAGCTCTTTACGGGTTAAAACAAGCTCCTAGAGCTTGGTATGATACCCTTTCTAAATTTTTCTTAAAGAAAAATTTGTTCGTGGAAAAATTGACCAAACTCTGTTTTTAAGAAAATACAAAGGTCATACTATTCTCGCTCAGATATATGTTGATGACATTATCTTTGGTTCCACAAGACCCAAACTTTGCACTCGTTGCGCTACAAGAATGCAAAAACAATATAAAATGAGTATGATGGGTGAACTAACATATTTTCTAGGCTTGCAAATTAAGCAATCTGACAAAGGAATTTTTATCTGTCAAAGCAAATATGTTAAAGACATGCTGAATAAATTCGATATGAATCAATGCTCAGCGATGAAGACTCCTATGGCGCCTCCTCTGACATTAAAAAAGGATCCTAATGGAAAACCAGTAAATGTCACTGCCTATCGAGGAATGATTGGATCTCTGCTGTATCTTACAGCGAGTAGACCATACATCATGTACGCTACCTGTCTCTGTGCTCGGTATCAAGCTGAACCGAAGGAATCCCATTTAATCGCTGTAAAGCGAATCTTCAGATATCTGAAAGGAACTCCAAATCTTGGTCTCTGGTATCCCAAAGGCTCAGGATTTGATCTTATTGGTTACTCTGACAGTGACTTTGCAGGTTGTAAGATAGACAGAAAGAGCACCACTGGTGGGTGTCAGCTACTAGGTGGAAAGTTAATAAGTTGGACAAGTAAAAAGCAAAACTCAGTGTCCACTTCCACCGCTGAAGCTGAATACGTAGCAGCTGGTAGTTGTTGTGCTCAAATCCTTTGGATGAGAAATTAACTCAGAGACTACGATCTAAAGCTCTCTAAAATTCCTATATATTGTGATAGCACAAGTGCTATAGCAATTGCTAACAACCCTGTACTTCACTCCAAAACCAAGCACATTGAGATCCGATATCACTTTATCAGAGATCATGTGATGAATGGTGAAGTTGAGCTCCATTTTGTTCCTACTGAATATCAGCTCGCTGATCTTTTCACCAAGCCTCTTGATGAAACTAGATTCAATCTACTCATCAGCGAACTTGGTATGTTGAACGCTGAATAATTTATTAATCAGTGACCAACAAAGGATTACAAATAAAGCCTTCAAATTTCCATTCTCTGAACTCTGATTCAGCGATATCTAGGCCATCTCCTCAGGTATTATCTTCTAATCTCTTAACACTCTTTGTTATCCTTTCTCATCAAAGAATGTCTCTCTTATATTTAAAACTCCTCACTGACAATCCTTTATTATTAGTGATGAAGACTTATTTTTTTATTAATGATAAATCTTCATTATAGATAACCATCATTATATCTTTTAAAAATAAAAGAAAAGGACACGTCAGACCTTTTTCTGACACACGACGGACCGCGACGTTTCCATTCCAACTCCTTTCTTGGAACATGCGCCAGGTCATCATTTCTTTTTCAAAAAGCTAAAACCGTCGTTTAGCACTCCTTTTTTTCTCTCTCCTCTTGCTATTTAAGAATACTATTTGCGTTACTTTGCTCCTTCCGCGTTCATAACTATTCTCAAGGCAAAAGAAATTCTTCGAATCTTCAAAGTTTCTCAAGAACACCGAGAACACGCTTGTGTGTGTTTTTCTCCTAAGAAATCAACTAAGGTTTGATCTAAACCTTATATTATGACTGGAAACATCTTGTTTCACCTTTTCTTCTCCTTAACACTCTAAAAATAAAAATAAAGATAATCTGGATCAAAATTAAAAAGTTTTTCCTATATAAAAACCCTGTTCTAAGTTCTTTCCTTAGAACAGAAGATTTCTTTTTAACTTTAATTTATTTACCTTAATTTTTTATTATTGTTTATAACAAACATTTTGATATTGTTCATCAAAATATTTGTTTTCTTTGATCTTAAATTTGGTATTCTTTATACCAAACTCTGGTTTATACATTTATGTATAAAACCATGATTTACCTCTTTGGTGTTCCTATCTTTCCCACAGCAATGGCATCTGCAAGTAAGATTGCTGCAACCTCCTCTGCTGCTGAAGACACTACTTTGGTCGCTGCACCAACATGTCATTTCCCTTTGGAAAGAGCCGTCTTCAAGTCCTGCAACTACATCGCCCTGGTAGAGATCCCTGCAGACCGCCCTCAATTCACTAAAGGTGCTACCTTCATCAAGGCATACCCTCTAATGTATGCATTCGTCCACAACCCCGTGGGTGTCTCCTCTCATCTCCAAGCTCTCTGGTACACAACACACTGTACCACGCTGACGACTGAAAAGGGCACTGTGCTCCCTGCCATTGGGTTCAAGATTCCAGATCTTGGATTTTTCTCTTCCGCTGGATTCATCAGGAAGGCTCTTCGTCTCCCTCAACGCGCTAAGAATCAGCAGTGGGGCGCTGAACCTACCAAAATGCAAATCGATGCATTTTTGGATACAATCGGCTATGCTTGGGAGAACCCCTCTCTGAAGACAGTGGGTTCAAAGCTCGAGAAGAAAAGACTGCCTGCTCGTTGGTAGTATATCTTCACTCAGGTGATTCAATGCCTTGGGTCGAAGATAGGCTCGCATGATCAAGCGAGCAAACACTTTCAAGACTTGGCATACTCTCTCTGCACAGGCCACAACCTCAACTATGCTGACTACATCTTCAGCGATATGGTCAGTCGTATCAACGCCGCCACCAGACATCCCGTCATCCCCTACCCTCGCTTCTTTGCAACAATAATGGAAGTTGCCTTTGGGGAAGAATACCCAAAGGAAGGCGATCACTGCTTCTCTGTCGTAGGGAAGAAGTCCCTGGACATCGAAGAACGTCCAGGTGATGCTCCCTTCACCACCTACATGCTGCATGTGATTGGGGCACATCTTCCAGTCTCCACCTCGCTGTCCAACCCAACAGCGAGCAACCCAGACACTGCGGGAATTAAGAGGAAGCAACCAACCGATGGTCATAAAAAGACCATCGCAACCAAACTCAAAAAGCCAAAGAAGTTGGTCTCTCAAAAGACCACCCTCTCTGATTTCGGTGTTCTACCAACACCAACTACAGCCACAACCACTTCAACGGTCTTTACATCCATTGTCGCTTCATCAGCACTACCTCCATCTTCAGGGACTCCGGTCACTGAGGGTGTAATAGCCAGCTCTGCTGAAGCTGGATCAGGTACTACTTCCACAGCCTTCTATTCTACTTCTATCTCTTCTTCTTTGGTCCTCACCTCAGCAAATGATTCAGCGATAGTCGTCCCTAACTCTGATAATGCTGAAATGCACGCAGTCCAAACCTCATTATTGTTTAGGCAATTTGAGTTTTGGAAGGCCAAATTTAAAGGACCTCAGAGTATCTCTCTCAGATACTCTAAGACACTGGTCAGTGATCCTCTAGACACTACCTTTGCAAAAGTAGTCCCTAAGAGTAATCCTCAAGATACTCTCAGGGAGTCACATAAATTTTTTCATCCTTCTTCTAATCCAGACTCCCTTTTGGCATTTTTATCTATGTCATCATCAGGTGTCGCTTCCATTCCTTCTTCAGCGACAACAACCACCACCACCAGCGCTCCTCCCATCAGCAAGGAGAAGGGAAAATCTCCTCAGAGCCATCCCTCTGCTGCAAAGCTGAGGGAGATTAAGCAAGAGATGGCTGCTCCAAAGCTTCCTACAGTCGTCGACCTGCCTCCCATTGTCCTTCCCAACCCCACATTCCCTGCAATTGACTATCTGGTCAAAGAATGTGCTCTCACAAGGGCTAGGGTGGACAATCTTCAGACTTCTACGGAGCAGATCTTCAGACGAATCATTGGTACCCCGGCTATCATGACGAATGTCAGCAACCTGATCTCTGACGTCTTTAGTCTCAAGGAAGATAACAGGGCCCTCCATCTGACAAGCTTGGAGAAGAAGGTCGATGCTCAAGCAACAGTTCTTGAGTCTATTCAAAAGACTCAGTCCGACATGATGCAGATGCTTACAAAGCTCTCTGAGGCAAGTTCCTCTTCTTACAACGCTGCTGATCGGACCGTGCTTCTAGGTAATGACGAGAAAATGAAGGACGTTCAGACTAACGTTCGCACTCTGATGGTGCATTGTCTACCTCCTGATAACATTGAGGGGGAGAGATGTGCCAAAGAGTTCGCTGATGAGCTAATCTCTGAACATAATAAGAGGTTCCCTGAAGAAAGAATCTCTCCTTACATTCAGCGGCCTGAAGGTGAGGCTGTTGATGAAGATGATGAAGAAGAAGATGATGATGATGAAGAAGATGATGAAGAACCTATCCCTCACTATGGGGGGATGGATGATGATGAAGATGATGACAACATTGGAAGTGCACTAGAGCACTTCAGACTGTGAAGACCCGGAGTCACTCATCAAGAGCCCTTGGGGGACAGACCGCAACCTTCGAAGGAACAATCTGGTCCCTCAGGCAAAGGAAAGGAAGTGTTAAATCTGGATGCCACTATCCCTATATCTGAAGGGGACACCACAACTGAGGTATCTCTTCCTCTTATCCCTTTCTCTGCACCTCTCCCTGAAACTCCCATAATCTCCTCTTCACCCACAAAAACTCCCTCTGACAATACTTTTTCCTCCTCTCCTTCCCTCAGTGATCCCCGTCCCCCAAAGGACTCAACTTCAAGGAGGGAGTCTTCCTCTGAAGAGCAGTTTATGTACATAATTGAAACTGACTCTGAAGAAGAAGAAGGCCTCATTCCCAGGCGTCGCGTTCAAAAGCCGATAATAAGCTAGCCTGAAGAAGAAGAAGGGCAAATAAAGTTCCTTAGGGAATTCGAATCAAGAAGAATAAGGGTGCCTGAAGATGAACCCATTGAGGCCGTACCAATAAAGATGGTAGATGAATTCTACTTTCTGTCAAGAGAAGAGAGAGAATAAGCATTGGAAGAACAAAGAATCAGGGACGAGGAAATCAAGAAAACTGAGAATGATCTTGCCTTAGCAAGAAAGTTACTCAGAGAAGACTCTGCGAAATACAAAGCGGCTCAAGAACAATTGAAAAAGAGTGAAAGGGTCGCTGAAGCTCTCGTTCAGAGAGAACTAGCACAAGCGCACATAAACGTAGATCCAATTCTAGCTCAACAGCAGATCCTAAGTGCACTAACCTCTGAAGCCACTCAGCAGAAAGATAAAGAGCTTGATTGGTGCACTGACAGGCTGAAATTTCGAAGATCTGAAGCCAAAATCATTCATGAAACTATCCAAGGGCGACACTCCAACAGAGGTGGTCCAAAGGTATATGTAAGATTGACAAGGACGAACAGAACAGAGAGAGAAGAAGCCAAATTCTTAGAAATTTATGGATACACTGAATGGCTAGAAATCAGAGACGCCACTCAGGGTTCTAAATCTAAATTCAAGGACGTGGTGGACAGTGTGCTGAATCAGTTGCTGCAAAGAATGTCACAACATGTGCAAGTTCCCTCTCCCCCTGAATCTTCCAAAAAGAAAAAATCAAACGCTGAAGGAAGTTCAAGTGCCAGAAATGAGCATGAAACTAAGTTTGATTATCAAAGCATTCTTGGTCATCTTGAGCTCCCTGATATATCAATGCTTTGTACCTCTCTCCCTCAAGACCGAAGATATGCAGAAGACGAAATCATCTCACTACCTGAACCTGGTATGATATTCTTGGATAATGAAGGATTCTTAGGACTCTTCAGAAACCAATAAATCCATAAGGCCCCATCCTCTCTCATAAAGATTATGCTTTAGCGCTGCTGGTCAGATACTCCTCTGATGAATCGACAGAAGACGCTTTATGAGAATGAGTTACAAAGAAGAAATGAGAATATCTGTGACTAGTCATAGTTTTCTACTTCCTTTGTAATATTTCTTCAGTGTATAAGTACTTTACCTTTATAATTGTAATTTCGTTTCGCTGTAATTCTTCAGATTATAATTAATGAAATTCAAAGTACTTTACTCCATCCTAGTACTGAAAAGATCCCTGAAAATAGTAAAAGGGACAATGAACATAAGAGTTCTATTTTCGTTACACTATCTTTTACTCACTGATCTTTCACTCTGAAAAGTCAATCAGTGAATGTATTTTAAGCTTATCTACTTAAAAAAATTGTGCTTTCATATCCTTATAAATGAAACTCAATTCAGATAATAGACTAGCTGAAAAAGACTTTACAGATTAGCACTTAGAAAATTTTTTCTTTAATATTCCTAAGTCCCTTACTAGTCTCTTAAAGCAACTTTCCTATGTTGCTTAATCATAATCAAATAGGGGGAGATTGTTGATCATAACTCCTCTCAGTGATTTGAGTATGATTCCTTTACTATACTTAGTGAAATTCCATAGTTAAGCTTCCGTTCAAATTCAGCGATAGCACACGCTGATTGCTATCAGCGATCGCTGAAGGTCAAGGAACTACGAGCTTATCTCTAAAGACCTGAAGATCAGTTATCACACCAGAAGACCATTCAGCGACAGTCGAAGAGCCTAGCTGAAGAAAGAGATAATCAGCTAAGTGAACTGAAGCGGTTCAACGACAGCAGCGATTGTCTACTCAAAGTGTGATGTCTTGTGAAGCCTCAGCGACACTGAAGATTCATCCTTGAAGATTCAGTATCAGCGATCAAATGAAGCTTCTTTAGCAAGATTAAAAGTTGATCTTATCCTCGATGCACAAAAGTCAAACCTAGAACCATGTCAGAAAAGGACATACGACTTGTCTCTTATGTCCCCATCATATCTGATATGGTACTATTCATATTCGGCCAAAAGCATGGTTGTCTTATTAACAAGTACAAGCTTCATATCCAAGCTTGACACGTGGTATATACCTTTTGTCTTGTTTCAAAGACAAACGGGTATAAATAAGATGAAGATATCTTCTTCATCTTAATGCATGCGTCTGTCTAACTTATACCCTCTTAATTCTTTCTTTCATATTCTTGTGCATCATACTTCGTGTTTCTTTGTTACAATAGAATAGGTTTTTAACTTGTTCTAATTCCGCTAGTAACTGTAAATTTGTTTATCTTAATAAACTCATTTAAAAAACCAAAAATCTGTGTGTTTGTATTCGACCCCCCCTTCTACAAACCGTTCTCTCTTGATTGAACTCTTGTAGACCCTTATTGGGACCAACATCTTTCCACCGCATTTTTAAATTTAGATTTAGAACCCTGAATGGCATCTCTGATTTCTAGCCATTCAGTCCATACCTTCAGTCCATACCTTTTGGAAGGACGTCCTTTGATCATTGGTCGAATGATTTTTGAATCAGACCTTCGAAAGTTGAATCTTTCAGTGCACCAGCGTAGTTCCTTTTCTCTATGGCTTGGTTCTTCATTTGATTTGGTCAGAGCATTTAGGATCTTCTCTTGAGCGAGGATGGGATTCACTTGGATATTTTCTTTAACCAGTTCCTTTTGTGACAAAGCTTCAGCGACTCTTTGGCTTTTGTTGATCATTGCTTTCTTCGCTTTGTCTTTAGCAGCATCCTCCCTGAGAATTCTTCTTGCAAGCTCTAGATCATTCTCAGTTTGCTTCATCTTTTCATCCCTTATTCTTTGAGCTTCAAGTGCTTGTGCTCTCTTCTCCTTCGATAGGAAATAGAAGTCCTCTACCATGCTGATAGGAGTTGGACACTCTATTTCAGCAGAGGGCAATTTTATTCTCTTGGCTTCGAGTTCATTCAAAAAGTTTATTCGCCTTTCTTTCTCTTCAGGCTCTCTTATTAGTGGTCTCTGAGCGCGGCGTCTAGGAATGAGGCCTTCTTCATCATCAGAGTCAGAGTCAAATATGTACATAAACTGCTCTTCAGATAAAGGTTCCTTCCGAAAAGTGGAGTCCTTTGGGGGACTGGGCTCACTGAGAGAAGGATAGGTAGAAGGAGTTTTATCAAAGCCAAAATTTGGTGGAGAGAAAGAGAGATATGTGGGAGGTTCAGAGATTGGAGCGGAGAAGAGAATGAGAGGAAGAGATACCTCGACAGTGGTCTCCCCCTCGGTTAAAGAGATGGTGGCATCAGCTTCTGCCACGTTATTTCCTTTGCCTAAGGGACCGGACTGTCCCTGAGAGGGATGTTGTCCATCCCCCAAAGGCTCCTGATGAGAGACTTCTGGCCTTGACATATTGAAGTGCTCCAAAGCACTACCTATATCGTCGTCTTCATCATCATCATTGCCTCCCAATAGTGAGGGATTGCTTCTTCATACTCTTCATCATTATTATCATCATCATCTTCTTCTTCCTGTTCTTCTTCCACTACACCTTCAGTGAGGGAAGGTCTTGCCTGCTTGATGTAGGGAGAAAGTTTCTCAGCTGGGAAGGTCTCATTGTGTTCAACGATGATGTCGTCAGCGAATTCTTTGGCACATCTCTCCCCCTCGATGTTGTCAGCAGGGAGACAATGCACCATCAGCAGACGTACATTCCCTTGAATGTCCTTCAGCTTTGTCAGCATCTGCATCATGTCGGATTGAGTCTTTTGAATAGACTCGAGTACCAGATTATGGTCATCCATCTTCTTCTCCAGACGGGCAATGGACTGACCATGTGTCCGATTTTCTTCCTTCAGAGACTCAATGTCAATAAGGATGTTGCTGACAGAGGTTTTGATCCCTGGAGTTCCAACCACGGTCCAGAGGATGAACTCAGCAGACTTCTGTAAATGCTCAACCTTAGCCCTGGTGTGAGCACATTCCTTGAATAAAAAGTCAATTGCAGTGAATGTAGGGCTAGGAAGAACAATGGGGGGAAGTTCAGCTAGGAAGGGAGGAAGCTTGGGAGCAGCCTTCTCTGTCTTGACCTCCATGAGCTTGGTGGAGGATCTTGGTTGGTGAGGAGATTTCCCTTTGTCCTTGCTGAGAGGAGGAGCAGCAGCCTTGGTGGTAGTTGTTGTTGTTGCTGAGGTGAAGAGAGGAGGGGCACCTGTTGACAACATAGACAGAGCAGTCAAAAAGAGCTCTGGGTTAGATTACGGATGAGAAGGCATGTTATAACCCTTGAGAGCATCATGAAGATTACTCTCAGGGACCACTGGTGCAGAGGTAGTGTCATGAAGATCACTAGCCAGCGTCTTAGAATGCCTGTGAGAGACATTATGTGGTCATGTGTTACTGGCCTTCCAAGACTCAGAGTGTCTAAACAACACTAAGGTTTGGACTGCGTGCATTTCAACATCATGAGAGATAGGGACAACTATCTCTGAATCATTTGTTGTGGTGAGGACCAAAGAAGAGGGGATAGAAGAAGAGTAGAAGGATGTGAAAGTATTACATGAGACAGCTTCAGCGGAGCTGACTAATACGCTTTCAGTGACCGTGGTCGCTGAATGCGTCGGTAGTGCTGAAGAAGACCGTTGAAGTAGCTGGGGCAGTTGATGGTGTTGGTGGTACACCAGAATGAGAGTGAGTGGTCTGTTGAGAGACCACCACCCTTGGCTTATTTTGCTTGGTTGCGATGGTCTTTTTGTGACCATCGGTTGGTAGTTTCCTCTTGGGGGCTGAAGTGTCAGGGATACTCACTGATGGGTTTTTCAGTGAGCTTGACACGGAAGTAGGAGCTCCAATGATCGTCAGCATGTATGGTGTAAAGGGAGCATCACCTGGACGTTCCTCAATGTCCAGGGACTTCTTTCCCACCGTAGAGAAGGAGTGGTTGGCTGTCTTGGGGTACCCATTGCCAAAAGCATGTTCCAAGATTGTTGCAAATAATATTGGGTAGGGATGACAGAGTGCCTGTTTGCAGCTTTCACCCTGTTGTACATATCACTGAATATGTAATCAGTGAAATTCAGCTTGTAGCCCGTGCAGAGAGCGAAGCCCATGTTTTGCAAATGTTTACTGGCTTGATCATGTGAGCTTGTCTTGGAGCGCAGGCATTGAATGGCCTGGGTGAAGATATACTGCCAGCGAGCAGGTAGACGCTTCTTTTCCAGCTTGGATCCCACGATCTTCAGAAAGGCGTTTTCCATGCGTAGCCAATGGAGTCAAGGAAGGAGTCGATCTGCTGCTTTGTAGGTTCAGCGGCCTACCTCTCATTCTTGCCACGAGCAGGGAGGCGAAGAGCCTGCCTCAAGAAACCAGGGGTGAAGGCGAAGTAGCCGAGAGTGGGAATGATAAAACCGATAGCAGGGAGTTCTTTGCCCTTGTCAGTTGTGCAGGTGGTACAGTGAGCCGTGTACCATAGGGCCTGAAGATGAGAGGAGACGCTAATTGGGTTGTGAACAAAGGCAAACATCAGGGAGCATGCCTTGATGAAAGTAGCACCTTCAGTGAATTGTGGACGTTCAGCAGGGATGTCCACCAGGGCAAGGTAGTTGCAGGGCTTGAATGTCGCTTGTTCCAGAAGGAAGTGGCTCACTGCAGCAACAACCAGCGTGTCAGAGACGAGAGTGGTTTCAACAATATTGCTTGAAGAGGCCATTGCTGTAGCATAGATAGGAACACCAAATAGAAAAATAATGGTTTAATACAAAATGTATAAACCAGATTTTGGTATAAAGAATACCAAATGTAAGGAAAAGAAACAAGTGTTTCGATGAACATGATCAAAATACTTGTGATAGAAAAGCAAATAAAAGTAAAAATACCAAATGTTTTTTTTAAAGTTTGGTATTTTTAAAAATATAGGTATAGAATATAAAGATGGATTAAACAAAAAAAATCTTCTGTTCTTAAGGAAAAGACTTAGAACAGGGTTTTGAAGGGTTTTGAAGTTTAATCCAGATTTTTATTTTATTAACCCTAGATTTTTGTTTTGATTTTAAGAAAAGAAAAGAGAAGTGAAACAAGATGTTTCCAGATTAATGTGTAAGGTTTAGACCAAACCTCAGTGAAGTTTGAGAAGAAAAAGGCACAAGTGCGTGTTCTTGGTGTTCTTGAGAAAACTTTAAGAAGCTTAGTGAATTCTTGACTTTTGGAGACGTTGAGAGCGTAAAGAGAGAAATGAGGCAAGGATTTGCTTAAATAGCACAATGAGAGAGAAACGGATAGCTAAACGACGGTTTTCGCTTTTTGAAAAAGAAATGATGACATGGCGCACGTCCCTAGAAAGGAATTGGGAGGGAAACGTCGTGGTCCGTCTTGTGTCAGAAAAGGTCTGATGTGTCCTTTTATTATTTATAAAAATATAATGATAATTATCCATTTGGAAAGATTAATCATTATCTTTGAAAATATTCATTAAAAACAATAAAAGATTGTCAGTGATGAGTTTTATGGTTTCAGATTCATTCCCTGATTAAAGAAACATCAGGGAGTGGAAAGGTTTTTAGAAGATAATACCTGAGTGAGATAGGACAGATATTGCTGAATCAGAGTTCAGCGAATGGTAATAGAGAAATATACTTATATCATTTTTTGTTGTTCGCTGAGTAAGAATTATTCAACGTTCAACATACCAAGTTCGCTGATGAGTAGATTGAATCTAGTTTCATCAAGAGGCTTAGTGAAAAGATCAGCGAGCTGATATTCAGTGGGTACAAAATGAAGTTCAATTTCACCATTCATAACATGATCTATGATAAAGTGATATCGAATCTCAATGTGCTTGGTTTTTGAGTGAAGTACAGGGTTGTTGGCAATTGCAATAGCATTAGTACTATCACAATAAATAGGGATCTTGGGGAGCATGAGATCATAGTCTCTGAGTTGATTTCTCATCCAAAGGATTTGAGCACAACAACTTTCAGAGGCTACGTATTCAGCTTCAGCAGTGGAGGGAGACACAAAATTTTGCTTTTTACTTGTCCAACTAATTAATTTACCACCTAGTAGCTGACACCCACCGGTGGTGCTCTTTCGATCTATCTTGCAACCTGCAAAATCACTATCAGAGTAACCAATTAGATCGAACCCTGAGCCTTTGGGATACCAAAGACCCAGATTAGGAGTTCCTTTCAGGTATCTGAAGATACGCTTTACAGCGATGAGATGAGATTCCTTCGGTTCAGCTTGATACTGAGCATAGAGACATGTAGAATACTGATATCAGGTCTACTTGCTGTAAGATATAGCAGAGACCCAATCATCCCTCGATAGGCGGTGATATTTATAGGTTTCCCATTAGGGTCCTTATTCAGAGTCAGAGGAGGGGCCATAGGGGTCTTTATCCCTGAGCATTGATTCATATCAAACTTGTTCATCATATCTTTAATGTATATGCTTTGACAAATAAAGATTCCTTTGTCAGATTGTTTTATCTGCAAACCTAGAAATTACGTTAGTTCACCCATCATACTCATTTTATATTGCTTTTGCATTCTTGCAGCGAAACGAGTGCATAATTTGGATCTTGTGGAACCAAAGATAATGTCATCGACATATATTTAAGCGAGTATAGTATGACCTTTATATTTTCTTAAAAAGAGAGTTTGGTCAATTTTTCCACGAATAAATATTTCTTTAAGAAGAAATTTAGAAAGAGTATCATACCAAGCTCTAGGAGCTTGTTTTAACCCGTACAGAGATTTTTCAAGTTTGAAAACATAACCAGGATGGTTGGGGTCTGAGAAACCAGAGGGTTGTTCAACATAAACTTCCTCGCTGAGTTTCCCATTTAGAAAAACACTTTTAACATCCATTTGAAAAACTTTGAAGTCTTTATGGGCAGCATAAGCTAAGAAAAGTCTTATAGCTTCTAAACGAGCTACAGGCGCAAAGGTTTCATCGTAATCAATACCTTCTTCCTGTCTGTATCCTTGAGCGACAAGTCTAGCCTTATTGCGAATAACAGTCCCGTTTTCATCTAGCTTATTTCTAAATACCCATTTGGTTCCAATCACTGTTTTACCAGAGGGTCTAGGAACAAGATTCCAAACTTTGTTTCTACGAAACTCAGTTAGTTCTTCTTACATAGATGAGATCCAGCTAGGATCAGAGATAACTTGATCTATCTTTTTAGGTTCAGAGAGAGAGATGAAATTAACATAGAGACATATATTACCTGTACCTCTACGCATTTTGATACTAGCATTAGGATCACCAATAATCTAATTTATTGGATGATTTGTAGTCCATCGCTGAGCTGGTGATTGAGGAGAGAGATCAATCGTAGATTCAACGACTAGTTCTTCTTCTTCAGGGATGCTATTTGTTGTTTCAGCAACAGGTACATCATCATTTAAAATCAATTGAGGAGACTTAGAGGATTGATTTGCAGAGGATGAAGCTTGAATATTCACTGAGGAATTTCCAGAAGATGCATAAGAAGGAGGAATCTGATTGAAAGGAGTAACACTGATCCCTGAAGATGGAGCACTGTTAGTAGGTATTTCAGGGATTTCATCATAACTTAATTCAACACGAGTTTGATTGTTGAAATAAGTTTCAGGTTCCCCATAGTGAGACTTCATCCAAGCATTCAATTTTTCATCTTCTTCAGGGATAGGAGAAGTGGGGGTAGTACGAGATTCATCAAAATTGACATGCATGGATTCTTCAACATGTTGTCTTCGTTTGTTGAAGATTCTAAAAGACTTAGATATAGAGGAATACCCAAAAAAAATTCCTTCATCAGCTTTTGGATCAAACTTTTCCAAATGATCTCTGTCATTCAGAATGTAGCATTTGCATCCAAAAATGTGAAGATACTTTAGAGTAGGTCTTCTTCCATGAAATAATTCATAAGAGGTTTTCTTGAATCGCTTCACAATCAGAGATCGATTCTGAGTAAAGCAAGCTGTATTTACTGCTTCGGCCTAAAATTGAGTTGGAAGGCGTGATTCGCTGAGCATTGAGCGAGCTGCTTCAATGATAGTTCGGTTTCTTCTTTCAGCAACACCGTTTTGCTGAGGAGTTCTTACTGAAGAGAAGTTGTGAGAGATGCCTTTTTCGTCAAAGAAATTTATCATAGTACTGTTCTTGAATTTAGTACCATGATCACTTCTCATGGAACGAACAATCAGATTGTTCAGAACTTCCATCCTTTTGATAAAAAAGGTTATCATATTAGGGGTGTCACTTTTGGATCGAAGAAAAAATACCCATGTGTATCTGGATTATTCATCAACAATCACAAGAGTGTACTTCTTTCCAGATATAGATTGGACATTAACAAGTCCAAAGAGATCCATATTGAGTAGTTAAAGAGGTAAGGTTACTAAAGAAACTTGTTTAGATCTGAAAGATGCTTTTGTCAGCTTTCCTTTTTCACACGCTGAGCAAAGAGATTCCTTTGCAAAGCTATGATTTGGGAGATCTCTGACGAGTTCCTTTTGAGACAGTTCATTAATTATCTTAAAGTTGAGATGAGAGAGTCTCTTATTCCATAACCAATTTACATCAGAAGATGCTTTAGAGATAAAGCACATATTTTCAGAGTGAGAACTATTCATATTGATTACGTATACATTTTCAACTCTTTTGCCTGTTAAGGTAAGCTTATCATTGCAGTCAATGACAGCACATCTATTCCTTAGGAATAGAACTTTGAAATCTTTGTCACATAGCTGACTAACGCTTAAGAGATTGTGCTTTAGTCCTTCAACGTAGGCAACTCGACTAAACGAGGTGGCTTCGTTGGACAAGATTCCATAGCCTTTAGTGTAACCTTTGCCATTTCCACCAAAGATCACTGATGGACCAGCTTCTTCTTTGTAGTCAGAGAGCAGAGATTTTCTGCCGGTCATGTGCCTTGAGCATCCGCTATCGAGATACCAGATAACTTTAGCACTCTGCATTCAATAAAGAGATTAAATGTTTGAAGGTACCCATATTACTATGGGTCCTGCTCTGTTAGTGGAAGGAGTGGCAGAGGAGCTACTTGCTGAAGAGCTTTCTTCAGTGGATATCTTCACCTTTGTTGGTTTTTCAACCTTGGTGGATTTCACTTTTGCTGATTTATCAGCTTGAGCTACTTTCTTTCCATGAGCTAGTTTATCAGCTTTACTAGCATTAGGACACTTACTTGCTATGTGGGTAGTTTCACCACAGTGATAGCACTTCCTATATTTGTAAGGTTTGGAATTTAAAGATTTCAGAGAGATAGAAGGGATTTTGTCAGGAATAGGACCAACAATTCCTTTATCCATTGTTCTTGGAGGTATAACAATCTTTTCAGGAACAGGAGTGAGATCAATCTTAATTCTGGGGGTTGATCTCTGAGAGAATTCAGAGATTTTTCTCCAGATTTAGGATTGCTCTCTGAGGAGGTAGAGGATTTCTTGTTCTTCTTCTGAACATTTTTATTTCTAGGAACCTGGTCAAGAATCTTGTTTTTGACCAATTTCTTAGGATTGAAAGATTTTAACACAAGACTCTTCTCATTAGATTGAGGTCTCTGAGACGAATAGGAGGGATCAGGGATAGAGGAGACAAACATTCCAAATTTAAGCATGGAACGGTCTTTCTCTGATTCTTCCTTTTCGAGGTTAAAACCTAACCCACTACTTACTTTCATATGGATCTGGGCATTGATGATCTCATTTACCTTGTCAGAGGCTTCGCACCATCCTTCGATGGTAGCCTTTTCAGATTTGAGATCAGCGATGGCCTTTTCTCTTTCAGCGATAGCTTGCTGCTTCTCGATGCTAATTGTTTGATTTACTAAGACTTGGTCCTTTAAGGTTTCCTCAATCTTTGAAAGTTGTTTGATTTTTAGATGACAATTTTTTAATTATTCAGATAAATCAGTGTTAATTTTCTCAGCTTTGATTTTTCCATTTAAAGCATTGTAAAAATCAACAGTCATAGCATCAAGCGCAGATAAGTTATCATTTTCAGATATTAAGGAGATAGAAGGAATGGTTACTTGAGTAGAAGGGGACTAAGAGAAAGAAGTTTCAGATAGTTCTTCAGCGTCTTCTATTCTTGCCATCAGACATAAGAAGGCAAGATCTTCTTCATCTGTGCCTGACTCATTAGAGGTTTTAGCCCAGTCACCTTCATCATCCTAATCAACTTCTTTAGCTATAAGACCTTTGCCTTGTGGCTGGTTTTTCTTCAGATCTTTGTATTTGTTTTTTAATTTCAAATACTTCTCTTTCTTATCAAAGGTCAGCGAGGTAGTGGGGACTGCAACTTTCTTGGATCTCATTCACTATCGAAGTGACCCTTTTGCTGACAATTGTAGCATATGGCTGAGGCTCTCTCAGCGGGCATAGTCTTCAATTTATCATAGTCAGCGAGAGTCGGTGTTCTTCTAAAGTTGCTCTTTCTAGCGAATCTTTTAAAGTTATTAGTTAACAGAGCCAGGGAGTTATCGAACTCAGAGATGTCAGCATCAGTGAGTTGATCTTCTGAATCAGTTGGACCTAATTCAGTGATGGAAGTAATAGTTGAGGAGGAAGCATTTAATGGATTTACCTCTGAAGACACGAGTGCCAAAGAAGTACTTTTTGCACCCTTGAGTTCATTGATGAGGTTTTTCCTCAAAACTTGGGATTGCTCTTCATTTAAGAGCATTCCATACAAAGCACTTAAAGAAAGAGTTTCAAGATTCTTTGACAATTTCAGACATGTAGTGTACACTGCCTATTGTTCGGATAGTGCCTCCATGAACTTTATTAGAATTTCAGCGTTGGAATAGTGTATGTTGACTGTTTTTAAATCAATCAACAAGCAGTTAAAACGCTGGTGAAGTTGAGAAAGAGTTTCACCTTTATGATGTATTAACCTTTCATACTGTCTTACTAGATTAATACTTCTAGTGATTTGTACCTCAGATGTTCCTTCATATTGAATACATAGAGTATCCCACATGGCTTTAGAAGTCCTCATTTTCATTACCGAGTGATAGACTTCATCAGGGAGGGACATTGCTATTATGGATCTGACTTTTGAGTTAATAGCAATTTCTTTCTTATCTTCTTCAGTCCATCGATTAGGAGTTTTAATGATACTCCTTTCAGGGATGGCTGGAGTAGTAGTGGTGGCAGGTACACCAGCTACAATAGTTGTAGGAACAAACGGTCCGTTTTCAATATAGTCAGGTATCTTTGGGTCTGATCCTTCTAGAAATAGAGACATTCTTTCCTTCCACAATGGGAAATTATCATGGCTAAATCTTGGAGGTTTAGCTAAAGATCCATTGTCATTATAGTTTGTATTAGGATTTGACATTTTTTTAAAAAAATAGTTTAGAAAGAAAATATTTTAAAGATAGAGAACACATTGCTCTGATACCACTTGTTGGTCCCTATGGAGTCTACAAGAGTTCTTGAAGATAGAAACAGTTTATAGAAAGGGGGAGGGGGGGGGGGTTGAATACAAACACACTGTTTTTTGGTTTTTAAATTAGTTTATATTAACAAATTTACAGCTACAAGCGGAATTAGAACAAGTTTAAACCTATTCTATTGTAACTAAGAAATCACTAAGAATGATGCACAAGAAAGAAATAAGAAGGAATACAAAAGGGTTTAAGACAGAAGGTTGCATGCACACAGATGAAGAAGATATCTTCATCTTATTTATACCCATTTGTATTTAATGCAAGACAAAAGGTATGTGCAACGTGGCAAGCATCCATAGGAGACTTGTCCTTTGCTCAGAATATAGCCATGTTTTTGGCCGCATATGAACAGTACCATATCAGATATGATGGGGACATAAGAGACAATTCGTACGTCCTTCTCTGACACAATATAGGGTTAGTCTTGTGTGCATCGAGGATAAGGTCAACGTTAATCTTGTATGAGAAGCTTCACTTGATCGCTGAGACTGAATCTTCAAGGATGAACTTTCAGTATCGCTGAGGCTTCACAAAACTTCACACTTTGGATAGATAATCTTTGCTATCACTGAACCGCTTTAGGTCACGTAGCTAATTATCTCTTTCTTCAGCTTGGTCTTTTGACTTTCGCTGAATGGTCATTTGGTGTGATCGCTGATCTTCAGAGTTAAGCTTAAGGTTCCTTGATCTTCAGCGATCGCTGATGGCAGTCAGCGTATGCTTATCGCTGAATTTGAACTTAAACTTAAACAAGGAATTACACTAAGTGTAAAGAGGAATCATATTCAAATCACTGAGAGGAGTTATGATCAACAGGAATTCTTGTGCATCAACAAAACTTATATAGAAAAGGTGTTGAAATGATTTTATATGGATTAATCACATCCAATGAGCACACCTATGGTTGTGAGGTCGCTTGATGTTGAGAAAGACCCCTTTCGACCTCCAACAGATAATGAAGATATCATTGGTCCTGAAGTACCATATCTAAGTGAGATTGGGGCACTAATGTTTATTGCCGGTCATACAAGAGCGGACATATGATTTTCATTGAATCTATTAGCGAGATATAGCTAGTGTCCAAAAACGAGGCACTGGAATGGAGTAAAACAAAACTTTCGATATCTCCAAGGTACCAAAGATATGATTTTATATTTTGCTAACCAATCAAAGGCAAGTTTAATTTGTTTTGAAGATGTTGGATACCTGTCAGATCCCCATACCGGTCGATCACAAACCGGATATGTATTCATTATTGGTGGAACAACGATTTCATAGCACTCCACGAAACAAAGTATAACAACCACTTTGTCGAATCATGCCGAGATCTTAGCTATCCATGAAGCTAACAGGGAATGTGTTTGGTTGAGAAATGTAATACAACAAGTTCGCGGATCCTGCGGTCTTATTTCGGATAAAGAGTTGGCATGTATTGCTCAACTTAAGGAAGGGTACATTAAAGGAGACATGACCAAGCATATACTTCCAAAATTCTTCTTCACACATGATTTGCAGAAAAGCGGCGACATCAATGTTCAACAAGTTCGTTCATGTGCGAACCTAGCTGATCTATTCACCAAGTCACTTCCAAATTCAACGTTTCGAAGACTGGTTCATGGTATTGGGATGCGACGACTTGAAGAACTCAAGTGATATGATTATTAGGGGGAGAAAATACGCGTTGCACTCTTTTTCCCTTGATCATGGCTTTGTCCCAACTGGGTTTTCCTGACAAGGTTTTTAATGAGGCAACAACCCCAAGCGTATTTGGAGTGACTATGTACTCTTTTTCCCTTCACTAAGTTTTTTCCCACTGGATTTTACTTAGTAAGGTTTTTAACAAGGCATAGTGCTCTTAATCGACATCCAAGGGGGAGTGTTAAGAAAATATAATATATATGGAATGGATGTCAATCTATTTATTATCGATAAGTATATGTATTAGATATGTATTATATTTCTTGGAGACTAATCCACCTATAACTATAAATATGTATTACATATGGAATAAGAATACAAGCTTTTTGGCTCTCATATCTCTCTCCCAATTTCTCTTATCGTTATATTCATAACATTAACCACATTTGATTGTTCTTGTTTGAATTGTTAATCATAAACAATAATATATCATAATAAAATGGGAGTAAATTACATTCCCGGTCCCTGTGGTTGCTAGAAATTACGATGTGATCATTGAGCCCTAAAATTCATGGACATGGTTTATATGGTTTCACTTTTATTACGATGGAGATCCATGAAGCTAATTTTCGTTAAAAAACTCAGTTAAAGTAATGGGAATTTCGTTAAAAACTAAGTTAAAATATATCTTAAATCATCCAATTAATTTATGTCATTTGTCACCCAACCCACCCTTTTCCTTTTTAGTGAATACCAGTAGAGCCTTTTTCCGGTCTTCTTCTATGGCCACTATTTTTACTCCGATTATCTTCTCCGTTCATTCATACACCATATCCGACCACTCCATTATTCGATTCGGTCACCTTCTCTGATGAGTACTCCTTTAACTAGCCACCACACAAACATAGTAAACACACCCACCCATAACAAATTAAACTAAAAACCCAAATCCATAAAAAATCATGATCAAAATCAAATTCAACGTTAAACATTAAAATTAGCAACTTTAATCATATTCAACAAACTTAAATCGAAAGAAATTGATCTACAAATAACATTTAAATCAAAATCCTTAAATCTAACAGAAGTCCTATTTTAATTGATGATTCCAAATCCATGGACAACATCTTCTATACATGATCTGGTGAACAAAATTTGATGATTCCACATATATGGTTTTTCTTTGTTATTCCCAATATAAGATCAATCTATAAAATCTATGAAGAATCAACAATGGAAACAATGAGAGAAAAAGTCAACTCTAGTATGGAGAAAGTCAAATGTGTATTATCATTCAAAGCACTTAATGAAATATTACAAAGGTGATGGGTATTTATACCTGTTTGTCCCACATGAGTCTACAAGTATGTGTAGATATAGAAATAGTTTGTAGAAGAAGGGGGGGGGGGGTGGGGGGAGATGAATACAAACACAATGTTTTAGGTTTTTAAATAAGTTTATTGAGATAAACAAATTTTCAGGTTATAAGGGGAATAAGAACAAATATTAAAACCTATTCTATTACAACCTTAGAATCACAAAGTTATTTTGATGCACAAAATATGGAAGAAATAAGATAAGAGGTTAAAGGAGAGAGTTAAGCATGCATTGACGAACCCCTTCTTCATCTATTTATATCTACTACATTATATGCAAGTCAGAGGGTACATGGCACGTGTCAAACATGTATTGGAGACTTGTCCTTTGTTCATAAAGCAACCATCTTTTAGCTGAATATCAACAGTAACTCTATCAGAGTTGGTAAGCACGCGGAAGGGAATAAAGTAGTTGGAACCCAAATCCCTTGAATACTCAATTACAGTTGATTAAGCATAAAAAATAAGAGTAATGAGCGGAAGCAAATTAATCAACCATAAACTAGAACTGTAAACAGTAAAGGAAGAACACAATGAAGATCAATCGTAATTTGTATTTCACTCGAGATGTCGACGATTACATCAATACAAATTACTCTCTTTAATTCTCTCCAATTTCATTGACTCTAGATACAGTAAAGGCTATCTCTATATATACTATTACAAGCGAAAAGTCAAAGACCTAGCCTATTAGGTATTGACACGTCAGCTGTACTTGAAACAAATTCTATTACGCACGAGAAGCAGGACATGCCACGTCATAGAGGCACGCGTAGTTCATAAAGTGAAAGCCAGAAGACGCCCAATCTTCTGGATTGACAGTGTTGCTTCTGAACTATTACTTCTGAACTATTACTTCTGAACTGTAGACCTTCTGAAGTCGTTTGCCTCTAGAAAGATTACCTTGTTTCTTTAAGAAGGGTTCTGATCCATACTTCTAAAGTAAATTCTATCATTCTCCCCCTAAGTATGAAATCAGAATCATTGCATACAAAACATATAAAGAAACAAGATTGAAATTCATTTCATTACATATATTTACAATATAGAATATACAAATATAAAGTCTAGAAAGGAGCTTGAGGGTACCCGCTGATCACTTTGTAGAATTGATTCGTGATCTCCCTTAATTTGATAGCTCCTTCAATTTGCTTTTCCATCTCTTCTGCAGCTATTCGGATTTCAACACTAACATCTGTTTTCTTATCTGCAATCAATCCTCTGAACATATTTAACATCCCTTCTGAGTATTTGAAGACTTCTCTGACTCTGAAAAAATTTCCTGGTTCTTGGTCTTCTGAATACCACTCCTGTTTCAGGTTGAAGTATGATATCCACAACTTTCATGGATTGAACATTCTCTAATTCTTCATTGGGGGCTCTTATGCATAACTTATCTACACCTCTTTCAAATCCAATTTGAAACTCCACCTTGGATCTGTATTCTACAAAAGCAACCATGCATTCCAAAATCCTGTAATAGGCCACCTTGTCATCTGAACTTAAATCCTTCCTCTGCTTCATATATCTTCCTAGAGGTATTAGGTCAGAAAGATTTAAAGATAGTAAGTCATGGTCACAGAAGTGACAAAGTTTCCCATTCGCTCTTTCCACTTGATATATATTATAGTAAATATCAGTTTCTTCAAATATTTTATTTTTAACTCCAGTAACCTTTTTGATTTTAGAGGAAGAAAATACATCCTTGCTGTCTTGCTTATGCCTTGAGAACCTGATCTTGGCCTGCTCATCAGCTCTGGATTGAGAAGTTACAAATGTAGAGGCAATTTAAGCATACAAGTAACTAAATTAATGCAATCCTCTCTTCTCTTTCAGCATACAAGTAACTAAAGGCAATTTCTCTGGATTGAGAAGTTTGAGAAGGGGAAATTATTTGGAGTTGCTCTGGATCCATATTTTTTTTTGGGAACAGTCTTTCTTAAAATTTTCTCAGATTCAGTATGAGTCTTGTCTTGTAATTCTTTTTTAGTTTGGACTTATGTGATATGCTCTTCTGGTGGGGGTTGATCTGATTCTAGATTTGCAGAGGTTGGAATTTCAGTACTTGGACCTTCTTGAATATTTATTACAGGTTTAGAGGTGGTTTATTGAGTGATGGAGGAGGTTGGGATTTCAGAGATTGGATTTTCAGGAATTTGAGCAGTTGTGATGTTTGCTTATGGAGGATTGGTTTTATGTTAGGTACAAATATAGCGGTTTATGGTTGGTTAGAAGCTCTTGGCTTTGTGGTTGTATTCCTTGGTCTTCTGCGGATTTGAATTCTGGTTCTTTCAAGACCAAGGATGAACCTTGCAGCTTCTGGGTCTCTTGGAAATGGGCGCATTGTAAGGGAGTTGCAGTTATTGGAGCTTCTTGATTGACAGGAGGAGGATTTTCTTGATTTTGTTGTTGCTCAGTGGGTTGTTCTTAAATTGTTTCAGAAAATGGTTAAGAAGATGGTTGATCAGGACCAACATTTTACTTTTTCTCCTCTTCTGAGGATCAGTAGGATCTTGATCCTGATTCTTAGATCTTTTTCTCTTTAGGTCAGCCTTCTTACAAGCTCTTTCCTCCTTATCTTTCTTCCTTGATTCAAGTTGTGCAAAAAGATTGTATTGCTGTTGTGAGGGTATTCACAAAAGTATCTAGAGTAGATACCTTCTGATTAAGTTCAACAACTAGAGCAGTGTTTATCTTGGAGACAAACTTCGCATTGACATTATTAAATTTGTCAAGCATAGCCGTCTAGAAGTTTGCCAAGTCTGATTTGGTGATCATGCCAGAAGATGTAGAAGATTCTGAAGGAATGACGACATCGAGTAATTTCTTCATGTCTGTAGAAAATAAACCAAATTTCTCTATAGAGATAGTAGCTTGTGGAGTTGGAATTTCAGAGGGGATTTTGGAAATTGCATCTGTATTGGACTTCAGGCTGCTTTCCAACTTCTGAAATTGCTCAATTGAAAGATTTCGCTGAGTGTCATGGGCAGTGATTAAGGAGTTCTTAATCTTATCCAATGTATCTGAATGAGTCTTCTGGGTGGTTTTAATTTTACCAAGCAAGGAGTTCACTTGTTTTAGCTCTGCATTAATGTTAGACTCAGAAGTTTCAACGGCTTGTTTTAGATCTGACATGGATCCATTCATTTGATCAAAAAATGTTTGGAACACAAAATTTATGACAAACTCAGGTCGGGGTGTAACCGATGCTTCTCCAACACATGGAGCCTCGTGACCCTCGCGTCCAGAGGGGCCCTCATTCACACCTGTTTGTACGTTGAGTGTGGAGGGAATTTCATCCTGTCTTTGAGGGCTCCTAAGAGGCACCTCTTCGAATATTCTAATCAAATTGACATCTTCTCCAACATCAGAGGGTGGAGAGTCAATAGTGATGTGCGTACCTTTAAAAAGATCAAAAATTGAGGTATGTTTTGTGCCATGGTGCCATAACCCCTCTGATGGGAATTCATTGGCTTCTGGATTAGTTGTTAGCATGGACGTGCCAACTGCCATCTAGTCTACATCATCGTCACAGAGACATCGATGTTTCGTGTAGGTTGTGGCGAGTTCTGTGTGACTGAACTCTTATATTGCATCATCATCCTTTTGAGAGGAAGATGATGAGGAGGTTTCCCCAGATGTGCTTGATTTAGAGGAATTTGAGATGTCCTCTGAATGGTTAGGTTGTTGGTTTGGGTTTGGACTGAGCTCAAGTCCTGTTTCAATAGGTGAAGATGTGTTGGCATCAACCCTAGTAGATGTGCTAGCTCTGGGTGACTTCGGTTGAACTCTCTCAGTTGTGTCTCTATTGACATCCTCTGTACTCTCTTTTAACAAACTCTCAGCATGGGTAGAATCTTTTGGGTGGTCACTCTGATTATTTTCCGACTCAGCCTCACTCGCCCCTCACTTTCTAAGTTGGTTTCTAAAAACTCTGGGTAGGTGACCTCTGTTCTGAGATCACCAGGGAGTTCCTATAAGATTGTAGAAGAGAAGAGGTTTCAGGAATAAGATTGAGCATATACCTAGAAAGTTCACCGTTCTTGCTGTATCCATCCTTATGGATTGTTGGCCGGTGAGTCTTCATCGTATAAATCTTGCAAAATGGTTGTAGGCATGGAGTCTTCCATCTGGTTATGGCTTTTTGTATGAATAGAGCTAGGAATCGAGGAAACATTAATGCAGGTATAGATTTGTTCCTTTTCAGAGATAGATCTTTGTATAAAGCACCATGTATTTCTTGGAACAGAAGACTGGTGTAGTCTAGCGGACGATTAAAAAACATACCATACATTATTGTAATGATATTAGTGCTAGCCTGATACATTGATCCAATCTTGCAGGTGAGACTTTTGTGTAGAATGGAGACCAGAACATTCCACATTGGAGGAAAGGATTAGCGCTGGAAATCAGAGACTCTTGTGATCGTTTTGTTGTATCCTAACAGGTTCAGAAATTTAACTAGGGTTTTTGAAGATGGATTCTGTTCTAGAGTAGAGTTTGGTTTCCTAACGCCATTAACCATTGTGAAGGAGTGAGGAAGATCGAAGAGTTTGGCAATCTATTTGTGGGTTATCAGTACCTCAATGGCATGTTCATCATCATTTGGCACGTTAAAGCTTCCAGCAAGAGTGAATTCATCTTTGATATACATCGATTGCCATACTTCTTGCATAAACCGTTCAGAGACATTTGGGTTGGCTATGGTTAGGGCTTTACATAGAATATGGTGCTGAAGGAATTCAATCATTATCCGATAGTCCTTAGGGAAGGCTGTGGAATCAAGAAGTACCTGGAAGTTGTTGGGTTTGTGTGGTAGAGGCACAATCGGGGCACTTTCAACAATGGAATCAATCATTTGGTCTTCATCAAGTTGCACATTTGCAGGATTTTCATTCCGAGCAGCCATTTGAGAGTTAGGGTTTTTGCGAACTTGCAGAGCAATGGAGATTCTTTTAGCGCAAGAGATTCGAGAACAGGGACACGGTAAAAAGTACGAATTGACGGTAATTCGAGTTTAAATATGAAGTGAAGAGTGTACTCGAGTGGTAAAAAGGATAGGAACGGTTTTGTTAACGTTGGGTACACATCGAGAACGCATGCGGACCATAGGGATTGGACACGTGTCTTGACGGTTCATATTTGGCTTTAATAGGGCTTCGACTCGTGTCTTTGTCAGAGAAAAGATCCGTTTGGAGTAGGCATGGGTAATGTTTAGAGATACGAAACATTTTTCCTTAATCCTTGAATTCAAGTGTTTGTTTTAGAAAACTTATTTGAAAAAAAATCTCACTGTTTAGGAAAAATTCATTTGATGACCAGTAGAAAGTTTTAATAAGAAGCATTTTAAAAATAAAGAAAAGAAGAAGAACAATCTTTTTAATAACCTTGAAGGCAAGAGAAATTTAAAGATTGGTTTTTCTTAAGTTCTTATTAAAAATGTCCTTACAGAAAGTTTGGTAGGCATAACAGAGGCTTCTGTATAACCTTGGAGGCAAGAGCTAGTATAGAAGTTCTGAATGACTACTTTTACCTTCAAGCTGTTTTCTTTCATCATTAATTCAGATCTTTAATCTTTGAACAACTTTAAAATCATTCAATTGGTCGAAGAAAAATATTTTGGGACCAAAAGAAAGTTTATACCTATTTAAATGACTTTTTAGAGGAAAATGAGTTGCAAATTTTTTGAAAGAAAAATACATATAGTAGGCTGCTAATACATACCAGAGGCTTCTGTATGACAATAATCATTAAAGTCGTATTAGAAGTCTTGAATGTATTAGTGTCTTTTGAAATTTTGACAGGCTAGAAGGAAAGATAGACGTCCCAGAGACTTCTGA
Source organism: Silybum marianum (assembly GCA_036898165.1). Lineage (NCBI taxonomy): Eukaryota > Viridiplantae > Streptophyta > Magnoliopsida > Asterales > Asteraceae > Silybum > Silybum marianum. The sequence goes on along the minus strand of CM072533.1, from coordinate 31,472,997 downwards.
TTAACCTTGGTGGCAAGAGTTAATATAGAGGTTTTGGACATGCTATCTTCTTGAGATAAAAAAATTATCCCCCTTGAATTTTGTATGTAAGTTCGCTCCCCCTTGATGTGTGCCCTGATCTTCTGCTCCCCCTCAAACTGTGCTAGATTCAGAGAATCGTGAATAATGTACAAATTTGAGATGCAGAGATATGGTTAGTATAGTCAGAGACTTCTGTAATTCTTGCGATGGTGAAATTTATTCAAAGGATGATGAAATTAAGGTTAACACATGCTTTAGACAAAAGTACAGAAGAGCTATTTGAGAAATAGTTTATGAGTTTGCATCACATATTAGCATGCCCAACTTGCTGATTAGAAAATTGAATCTGTTTTCATCCAGAGCCTTTGTGAAGATGTCAGCAAGTTGGTAATCGATGGAAACAAAGTACATTTCAATGGTACCATTTTCTACATGATCCTTTATGAAATGATACCTGACATCAATGTGCTTGGTTTTTGAATGCTGAACTGGATTTCCTGTGATGACAATTGCAATTTCTGAATCACAGAGTATGGGAATTTTGTCATAAACAAGGCCGTAATCTCTGAGTTGAGTCTTCATCCATATGACTTGTGAACAACAACTTGCAGCAGCAACATATTCTACTTCTGCTGTAGAAGTTGACACACAGTTTTGCTTCTTGGATGTCCAACTTATTAGCATGTTTCCCAGAAGTTGACAGCTTCCAGAGGTGCTTTTCCTGTCTAACTTACATCCTACATGATCAGAGTCAGTATATGTTGTTAGATCCCAAAATATCAAGAATATAGAAAGAATCAAGAATTAGAACAAGAATTATGTCACCGAAGTTGTATATTGTATTGATCAATGAACAGTATTACAAAGTATGTATCTTTACAAGCTTTTTGAACGTTAGTTCTAACTGTCTAACAAACTATCTATTTATATACACACAGGAATGCTAAAGTTACAGTACAAAAATGACAAGCATGTTCAGAACTACTTCTGAACTTCTTCAGAATCATTCTTCAGAACCTCTTCAGAAGTATCTTCAGAACCATCTTCAGAACTTTCTCAGAACTTCTTCAAAACTGAAGTAGCCGCTTCAGAAGTAATGCTTTAGGCTTTGCTCTGCTTGTCTTCTGAGTTCTGAACCTTTCTCTGTTCAGAACTAGTTCAAAATATCTGAACTATGTTGTCTTTAGAACCCAGTCTTCTTTTGAAGCTATCTTCTAATATCTATCAATCTCCCCCTTAGCTTCAAAACTCCAAATCATAACTCTAGAAGTTTAAAATCTGTCTGACATCTTTTAGAATAAGACTTCTGTACTCCAACAAAGATTCAATATTTCTGAGCATCTCTTTAGCAAGCTTTCTGTACTTCTCCCATTCATCATTACTTAGACTCTTCTGTCATTTGTTCTTTCTCCTTTCCAACCTATCTCTTATTGCCATCAGAGTTCAATTGCAACATTTATGCATCTCTTCAAATCTTATAAACAACAACTTTTCAAAGCACTTACATACAAAACCTGGAGGCTGAATAACAAGAGTGCTTCTTTTAAGATTTTCAATGTTTGGTAAGCTGAAGTTTGGACTACTCAGATGAACCTTTCCTTTGTTAAGAACATATGCAACTTGAAAATCTGTTTTAGCAGCCCAAATGAATTCTCTGTATAAACCACCTCTAAGAACTGGAAATGACTTTCTGAATTTGGCAATGGAATCATGAAAAGGATAGAGACTTTTGTAGACTCTGAGTAAGTCTATAAAATAGACATTTTGAAAATCAGCTTCTGAGAATGTAGAAATCTCACCATTCTTCCTTTCCACAGTGAAGTAAGCATACTTGTAATTGTTTCTTGACTTTATATCAGCAGTAACAACTTTCACAATGGGACTTTCTTTTCTTGCTTCACTCACATGAATTCTTATCTTTCTGATAATATCTGAATACCATTGCTTCCATCCATAAGACTTCTTGATCCAACAATCAATGTAATTGAACTTTTGTTCATATTCCATGAATATTTCTGGATGAAAATATTCAAGAAACATAGTGTAAACATTTTCTTCAATTCTTTGTTCCTGCAGATGTTCAAATTCAGAGATTTGTCTAACAGGAATCTCTTCTGGATCATTTTCAGAAATCTTTTATTTTCCTTTTTTCTTTTCTGTTTCAGCTATGCTGGCTTCTAAGCTTCTTGTCTTCTGAGTACTTTTTAAAACTTCTTCAATATCTTGCTTCTCAGTATGAATTTGGAAATCATACAACTTACTCAGAAAATAATCAGCACCTCTGATGGTATTCACTCTTGTATGACCAGCCATATAACTTTTTCTTATGCAATCTCTGAAATTTATTCTTTCTTTGATCAAGTACATTATTTCTTCTTTTATTTTAGGGGAAACAACAAATAGTTCAGCATACTTCATTAACCATTGCAAAGTGGAAGTTGAATACTTTGGTATATCAGAAACAATGAATGTTCTTGTGTTGATTCCTTCTGTTTCATAAATGAAACCAATTTCTGGATTTGTGAAAACTTTTGTAGTCCCATGTCTTTCAATGCTCTCTGGATCCAATACATTAACTTTAGACAATATGAATTCCAAAGCTTGCTGGAAATCATGCTTAATAAGATTTCTGATGTATATTCCCAGCATTCTTCTAACTTCTGAAATAAGTTCTGAGTCTTCCTTTTTGACACAATAACTCAGAAGTGTAAGTTTATCATGTAATCTTAACTTGTAGAAGTCAAACTGAGTAAATTAAGTTAATGTACCATTCCTTCTCTTAGCACCAAATCTTACAACTTGTAAATCATCTTCCACTGTTTTAGACATACATCTGATCAGCTTTATCAATGTGGAATCATGCATCTATTGAATTTCATGTTTTTGCAGAAATGATCTTACCTTTGAAGCATGATCTGCAGGCCATTCATCATTTACAAAATCTTCTAAAGTTGCATACTTTAGGCTTCTTCTATACATGTCACTATAAGAATCTTCTGGAAAAATAAGCTGACTTTCTCCAGAATTATCAAATAGTGTATCACCTTCATACACTTGATCGACAATTGGTTCTTCAAGAACAAGAAGATTGATTGAAGGGATAGTAATACACATTCTGAATCTAACTTCTAATTTTTCTGAACAGGCTATCAGAATTTCATCTGAAACTTCAACATTAAGCATATGACATAAATCCATCCCTATATCAAAATATTCAGCTGGTTGATTCAGAAATTCTTTGAAGATAAACAATCTTTCATCCAAGAATCTACACTCCAGATTACTTGGATTATTCAAACATATATATACCCAGCAGAATTGGCTTATTAACCTTCATAAAGTTTCAGATATTTCATCATTTTCCACTCTATCCAGAACTTGTGGTCTCCAAATCACCAATTCTCTATGCTCAATTTCTTCCACTTCATCATTCACCTCCACTTCATCATCAAATAGAATTACATCTGAGAGATCACCAGGTTCTCCAAGTACTTCTTCAAAATCCAAGTATTCATTTAACATTTCTTCATTAGAATTTGGAACAATATCTGTATCTTCTGTGCTTTGATTTCTTTCAGAATCAAGTGACACTTTTTCCGTCTCATTTCCTTGTTCAATATTTTCTTCAGAAATGACATTTTCAGCCTCTTGCCCTTCAGTTTCAGCATGCAAAATATCATCTGTCGCCTCAGAAACTCTGTTAGTGTCATCATTAACAACATTCTGAACTTCTTCAGAAGATTTCTCAAAAGTTTGAACTTGTGGCATTTCAACATCTTCAGATACTTTGTGTCTTTTCTCCCCCTCTTGATCATCAGGACCCTGATCATCAAGACTTCTCAATAAAGTATCTGCCTGAGGCATGCATTCTAATGCAGAAAGTCTTTCATTTAAGGATAATTGAGAATTCTGAATTGCAGATAATTGACTCGGAATTTGAGAAATGTCTTCCTTTGTAGCGAATTGAGTAGAATCTTGCTGAGTAGAAGAAAGCATTGAAGTCTTAAGAGATGCAACTGTAGAAATGACTTTAGAAAAGGATATCAGAATTGTCTGTTTAAAACTTTGTAAATCATTGACTGTTGACAATTGGAATTCATTCAACTTATTTACCACCTTTCGCTCCTGATGAACCAACCAATCCTCCAACACCTTGGATGATCTATTCGTCAATTCCTTAATGTCATTCTGAAACAAAAGTTGCCATGGGCTCACTGGATATTTCAATATTACCCACCAAAGAATGTGGAATAATAGATGATGTGGCTGCCCGGCTTGTAACGTTTGGTTCACACCCTTCTACCCAAACTCTCATTTTCATTTTTCCTCTTCACTCTATGAGGTTGTTCTCCCCCATGAACAACCTCCCCAGTCTTTCTAGGAATACTAGACCTCTCACAATGCTCACCACTCAGGGTAGAATCAGGGGAAGAGACAACTGGTTTTGGTAGTCCCATTGATTCACAATACTTATTCAAAATCCTATTTTTGGGATTTACAGATGCAAGTAATTGAACAGGTAAGGGTGATGCATTTGGAAATTGTAACTTTGCACTTGGTGGCCTTAGACTATCCATGGAGAAGAGTGGAACATGTACGTCATGGTCTAGAGTTGGGATGGCTTCAACAGCTTTCATTGCACCTTTGATGAAAGTCTGAAAAAATCTCTGAAGTGGTATGTAGTTGTAGGTAGACGTTTTCAGAACAGCAGACTTGAGTTCTTCAAAAATGAGGGAAGCATAATCATAATGCTTATTATGTGCAACACGATGAATAATAATCCTTCCTTTTGTAGAGGCTTGATCTCGGCTTGAACTCCTCCCAGAAAGACAAGTGTTTAGTATAGTAAACAAACAATACCAGATGGGAGGTAAACACTTTCTTCTGAAGGAGCTTAAGGCATTCAAATTTTCAGAATATCCCAACTTCATAAAATCTGAAATCATTTAAGAAGATGATGGAATAGGATCAAATGAAGTTTTCCCAACAACTTCATTTGCTTTAGAAAGAAAATGGATGTTGCGAACATCTTCAACATAAATACACACCCTGTATCCATGAACATAGGAAGAAATGTCATCTGCTTCTTCATCAACTTCAGCATGAAACCACCACTGTTGCAGGTATGAGGCAGGGACCAAAATGTTTCTTGATAATAGAGCACGAAAGGATGTTTCCTCAAACTTTCAATCATGATCATTTGATCATCATTGAAATCAGCTGATTTGAGGTTCAGAGCACAGTTGTTCTTTTTGATATCCATTCGCTTATTTTCAGGAACATAAAGTTTTGATAAATCAGGACCATCACTACTTTCAGGGATTGATCCGACGCGAGAATGTGAATCTCCAACTCCAGCATTTGATTCAGAAGCCACTTCAATAGGCTCAATTTGTGTTTCCCCAATTTTCTCAGTATACGGGTTGGGGCCAGGGTTAGTGTTAGGATTCGAGGGTCCGGCTTCAAGATGAACATTTGTAGCAGTATCTTTTAGCATCTGATCGTCTTCCAAAGTTATCTCGATTGATCCAACCATGATTTTCTTAGGCACAACCTTGAATGAACCATCACTCGATGATCCATTGCTGTCACTGAAACACGATTTGGCTGTCTGAATAGGTAAATCCACATTTGAGGTCGACATTGTTGGAAATGAATAAGGATCTGAGTTTGATTGAAGATCAATAATCACAGAGAGATTTCGGAGGGAAAAATTGCTAAAAAATGAGGATGATGATGAAGCCATGGATTATATCTGATTGGATGATCGTGGATAGACACATGGTCAAAAAGTAATGACAATTAGAGTAGTAATCATCATTTATTTAGATAAATGAACCGTTTAAGTAACATGTTTAGGAATTTGCCAATGAAATTAAAACATGTGGCACACGTTTAAATGAATATGGTCTTCATAACGGGAAGTAAAGTTCTGAGAACAAGTTCAAAAACTTCAGAACTTCTGAGGATAAGTTCAGAAGTTTGAATGAAAAGATTCCGAAACACTTTAGAACTTTCGAATTAAATTCAGAACTTAACTTCTATCACTTCATATCCACGAAAAACATTGAAAACTACATACTTCTGAAAAATAGAAAACATTTTAATATTTCAGGAGTAGGTTTGAACAATATGGAAAAAGATTTATCTTCAGAAGTTTGTCCATACTTTTCAGATTTGTTATTTTTACCCACCATTTCAGATCTTGATGACATAGAAGAGTACAAAGAGTTAGATTTTAGTATCACTCCCCCTTGAGTCATGAATAACTATGATTCTCTCCCTTAAACAGTGCTAATCATAGAATTTGTTAGGAAGAAAAGAAACAGAGAAATGAAAAAGAAATTTGAAAGTATTGAAAAACAATCAACTTGGGAAATAAAAAATTAATACTTCTGAGTAATGAAATATAAACTTCTGAAAAGTTGACTTCAGAAATTCTGAAGTTAAGATTTCTCAGAATTTTGATGGAATGAATCTCCGAACATAACTTTTAATTCTTAGTTGATGTTTAATACTTAAATAGACATATTCATCATGCCCAATTTACTTACCAAAAAGTTAAAACGTTTTTCATCAAGTGCTTTGGTAAATAAATCAGCCAATTGATAATCAGTCTGAACAAAAAACATTTCAATATTACCTTTTTCAACATGATCTTTGAGAAAATGATATCTTACATCAATGTGCTTTGGTTTTTAGAGTTGAACAGGATTGGGAGTGATTGCTATGGCACTTTTTGAGTCACAATACAAGGGTATCTTTATGAATGTGTAACCATAGTCTTTTAGTTGTATTTGCGTCTAGATCACTTGTGAGCAACATACAACATATTCAACTTCTGTAGTAGAAGTTGAAACACAGTTTTGTTTTTTTGAAGACCAACTCACAAGTCTGTCACCCAAAAAATGATATGATCCAGATGTGCTTTTCCTGTCCAGTTTACAACCACCATGATCTGCATCTTTGAAAGCTGTTAGTTCAAAACCAGAACGCTTTGGATACCAAAGTCCCAATGAAGGAGAACCTTTGTGATATCTAAGGATTCTTTTAGAAGCAAGAAGATGAGATTTCTTAGGATTTGCTTGATATCTATCACAAATACATGTAGAACACATTATATCGGGTCTACTAGCTGTTAAGTAGAGCCAAGATCCAATAATGCCCCTATACTCTTTCTGATCAACAAATTTTCCATTCAAATCAGGTTCTAATTTTGTTGCAGTGGCCATTGGAGTTTGAATACTAGAACAGTCAAACATGTCAAACTTCTTAAGCAAGTCAGAAACATACTTAGATTGATTAATGAATATGCCAGTAGGAAGTTGTTTTACTTGAAGACCAAGAAAAAATGTTAACTCTCCCATCATACTCATTTCAAATTTGGTTTGCATGATTTTTCTCAAAATTTCTACAAAATTTTGGATTAGTAGAAGCAAATATAATATCATCTACATATATTTGTATCAATATCATATCATCACCTCCCTTTTTCAGAAATAAAGTTGTATCAACAGTACCTCTTTTAAATTTAGAATTCAGAAGAAAATTTGTGAGAGTGTCATACCATGCTCTTGGTGCCTGTTTAAGTCCATATAAGGCTTTGCCTAAGATATAGACATGATCTGGAAATTCTTTGCTTACAAAGCCTTCTGGTTGCTCAACATACACTTCTTCATGAAGAATTCCATTTAGAAATGCACACTTAACATCCATTTGTAACACCTTCATGTTTTTGTGAGCAACATATGCAAGAAAAATTCTGATAGCTTCTAGTCTTGCAACAGGGGCAAAGGTTTCATCATAATCAATTCCTTCTTGTTGACAATACCCCTTAGCTACAAGTCTTGCTTTGTTTCTCACAACAATTCCATGTTCATGTTTTTTATTTCTAAAAACCCACTTGGTGCCAATGATTGATTTACCTTTTGGTTTTGGAATCAATCTCCAGACTTTGTTTCTTTCAAATTGATTTAGCTCATCTTGCATAGCTAAAATCCAGTCTGGATCTTGAAGAGCTTCACTTGGCTTTTTGGGTTCCATGCTACTTAAAAAATTCACATACAGACACTCATTTGCTGTGGCTGACCTTGTTTGTACACCTTTAGACGCATCATCAATAATCTGATGAACTGGATGACTTGATGTCCATTTTTTCACATTTGTTAATGGTTGAACAGATGAGACATTGTTGAGGGAGTCATAATCATCAATTATTGCTTGACTTTCAGTATCATGATTGATAACTGAATGTAGATCTGAAGACTCCCCCTCAAATTGAAGATTCTGTATCGGTTCAGAAATAATAGGCGTAGGTTCAGAAACAGGAACAACAGGTTCTGAGAGGAGAAGGATAGGTGGTACAAAAAGATTTGATATTGTAGTTTCTGTAGATTCTTGTCCTGGTATGCTTCTGAGAAGAGAAGGATTCTGATAATCTGCTGAAACATTAACAGAAATATCAAATACTTCTTGGCATAATGTGTCTAAAATTGATTTAAGTAAAGTTTTAGATTCAGAAGTGTGATCTGTCTTGCGGTGTTCTAAATCCAAACTTTCAGAAACTAGGTTAAGCTTGAGTTCTGAATTGTCTTGTTTAGAAGTCATTGTTGGCTCATGAAATCTGATGTTTGAAGTCTCAATGATCCTTTGAGTTCCTTTGATGAGTACTCTTTACGCCTTGGATCTTTGAGAATAGCCAACAAAGATACCAGCTGCACCTTTAGGTGCAAATTTGTCTAGATGTAGTGTATCATTCAGAAGAAAATACCTGCAACCAAAGATTTTAAAGTAATCAATAGAGGATTTTCTTTGCTTAATAATTTCATAAGGAGTTTTAAGTAGTTTTCTGTTAAGAATAGTCCTGTTCTGAGTAAAGCATGCAGTTGCTATTGCTTCTGTCCAAAGAGATAAAGAGAGTTCAGAATATGCCAGCATGGTCCTTGCAGCTTCTACCAAAGTTCTATTTTTCCTTTCAACAACACCATTATGTTGAGGAGTTCTTTCAGTGGAAAAGTTGTGTGATATACCAACAGATTCCAAAAAGTTCTGAAGTGTAGGATTTGTAAATTCTGTGCCACTATCACTTCTGATCTTTTGGATTGAGAGTTGAAGAAGAACTTGAATTTTCTTCAGAATAGGGATGAGCCTTTTAGAAGTATCAGATTTGAGTCTTAGAAATTCAACCCAAGTATATCTTGAATATTCATCTACCATGACAAGAATATACTTCTTTCCACCCATGCTTTGAGTCTTCATTGGTCCACACAAATCCATATATAGCATTTCAAGTGGAGCTTTACATGAAGATAGCATTTTTAGAGGATGTGAGCTTCTGCCCGATATTCCCTAGTTCACATGCAGAAACATAAATAATTCTTTTCAAATCTGATCTTTGGCAGTATTCTAATAGAGTTGTGTCTTTCCAGTTTAGAAGTTGCTTTGAAGTTCAGATGTGATATTCTTCTGTGCCAAAGCCAAATGTCATTCTTCATTGAAGTGGAAATATAACAAACTCCTTGTAATTGACCATCTGCTGTGAAAGTTGCAGTGTAGATATCTCCATCTCTATAAGCAGTTAATTGATTTTCATTTGCAGAACTCAAAACATGACAGTAGTCTATGTCAAAATTTACTTCCCAATAATTGTCACAAAACTGACTTATACTAAAAAGATTATGTTTTAGACCTTCAACATAGAAAACTTTCATCACTGTAACATCTCCTTTGGAAAAAGTTTCATAACCTCTCACATAACCTTTTCCATTGTTTCCAAAGCTAATTGTTTCTCCATATCTTTCATGATAATCAGTTAGAAACTCTTTGAAGGGTGTCATGTGTCTTGAACATCCTGAATCTAAGACCCACACATGACATATCTGCAAAAATGGTTATTGAGATTTAGGAAACCATTTAAGAATGGGTCCTGTGAGATTAGTTAAAAAATTTGGAGTTCTGAACTTTGACTTAACATTTTGAAATTCAGAAGTTTGTTCAGAATTTTTGAATTTGTCTTTTTAGTATTGTTTTTATTTTTATTTTTATTTTTATTCTTATTTGCCAACTTTGCTGAAAAGTTCTGAATTGATTTCTCAAGATTTTTGTTGTTTGTTTTGTAGTTGAGATGAAAAATATGATGACCACAATTAATACAATGAATATGATTCTTCAAAATATTTAATATATCAGTACATGAACAAGAATCAACAACATTTGATTTTGCAATAGAATTCTTTCTTTTATTCACTTTATTAACTTATGGTACATCATTTTTCTTAGAAGTTGAAAAACTATCTAATTTGGCAGTCTTTGATAGTCTCTCATCTTTCTTTCTTTATACTAAAGTGGATAGCTCTGGAAAAGATAACAAATGAGGATTAGTATAAGAAGTTCTTTTACCAACTTTAGATTTAAGTTCTGAATTTTGAACTTCAGATTTTGAATTAGAAGACTGTCCTTTTTCAAACAATTTAACTCTTGTTACAGAGTCAGATGATGATATTGATGATTTTTCTGAAGTCAAAGATGTATTTTTAGATATAGGAGTAATATTTGATGTTGTAGAAGAATTGTTTTCAAAAGTTTTAAAATTGTCTGAAGTCTCATTTTTCAGAAATTCTTCTTTCAGAAATACAGCATTAAACATTTCTGAAGGCAATTTTGGCGCTTCAGATTTTAAAACTTCTCCTTCAGTCATACAAGATTTTGATTTGTAGACAAGGTAACCATCTTTATCAATGACTTCAACTTTATGATCATCATCATCGTCTGAATCTGAAGCATTCATTAAATCTGAGAACTTGTTCTGAGTCATGCTTGATGCAAAAAAATTTAGATTTGAAATTTTCTCAGACTCATCATCAGAATTCTCAAAAAATATTTCTGAATTCTCATCATTATTTATAAAAGATTCAAAATTATCGTATTTCTGATTTATTTTCAAAAATTATCGTCTTGAAAAACTTAAGAAGATAACTCAGAAGTATGTTCAGAAGTAATCTCAGTTTTAATGATTTGTTCAGACTTTTCTTCAGAATTAATTTTTGATTCAGAAGTATATTTAGAAATATTTTCCGAATATTTGAAGCTGTTTTATTTGTTACTTCTGTTTCAGAAATTTTTACTGTTTCACCAGAATTAAGAAGTTTTTATTCGGAAAATAAAGTCTCTGATTTTACAAATGGAATTCTTTCAGGCAAAGAGTAATTAATAGTTTTAGAAAGATCATAAATATTTGCAGGCGTCTTTTTCCAGACTTGACTTTCATTATATCCCAAACCTGCTTTTATATAGTAGAATTTTGAATTCTAAGCCTGATTTGTTAAAATATTCAGAGTTTGTTCAGTTTGACCTCTTTTAAAGTTCAGATCTTCTAATTCCTTGATCTTTTTGTAAAGATTAAGTCTTTCTTTATTCAGAAAGTTCATTTTGACATTCAGAGCTGTCTCTGGGATTTAACAAACCTTGCTCTTAGATGAGATAGTCATGGAATTATTATATTTCTTGCTCAATAAGGCTACTGTTTCATTTTCCTTCTTTTGCTCATTCTGTCTAGTCTTGATTTTGTCCTCTTGTTGGAAAAAAAATACCATAAACATCATGAATGGATTTCCTAGACAGATTTCTAGTAACCATATTGTCAGAAAAGCTTGACCACTCATTACCCAGATTGTTCAAAAATTTATTAGTTATTTCTGAGTTGGATTTCTGAACACCATTCCTTCTCAGATCATTCAGGATATTGTTGAATCTTTGGTAAATCTCTGTGACAGATTCGTTATCCTTATACCTGAAGTTTTCATACGTCCCAACACAGATGTTCAACCTTTGAGCTTGGTTTTTTGTACTCCCCTGCATTTGAGCCTCAACTTCATCCCACATGGCTTTTGCAGATGTGAGACTATCAACTCTGTTAAAAATTTCATTGGGTATCGCTATTGTAAGTAGTGTCAGTGCCCTTTTATCAATTCTATCTTGACTTTTCTCAGCTGCACTGTATATATATACCTTGGGTCTTTTTTATTCTGGATGCAGGAATTTCAGGAGTAGATTCAGTTCTTAGAACTGCAGAAATTTCCACATAGACCTCCAGAGGGCCATTTACAATCGATTGCATTAAAGCTTCATCGATATTCTGCAAGAATTGAATCATTCTGATTCGCCATTGATGGTACTCGCCTAGAAACAAGGTTGGTGGTTTGGTTTTAGATCTGATGGAGACGATTTCTTTCGACATCTTGAATATAGTCGATCGCGAATTCAACTGGGTTTGTATCAAATTGATCTGCAATGTACGATTAATAATTTCAAGAACTTGATAAGTTCCTCACAAAATTGATCAAACAGATAAATTGTCTCTGATACCAATTGTTAGATCCCAAAATATCAAGAATATAGAAAGAATCAAGAATTAGAACAAGAATTATGTCACCAAAGTTGTATATTGTATTGATCAATGAATAGTATTACAAAATATGTATCTGTACAAGCTTTTTAAACGTTAGTTCTAACTGTCTAACAAACTATCTATTTATATACATACAGGAATGCTAAAGTTACAGTACAAAAATGACAAACATGTTCAGAACTACTTCTGAACTTCTACAGAATCATTCTTCAGAACCTCTTCAGAAGTATCTTCAGAACCATCTTCAGAACTTCCTCAGAACTTCTTCAGAATCTTAAGAACTTTTGATGTAGCCACACTTCAGAAGTTATGCCTTAGGCTTTGCTCTGCTTGTCTTCTGAGTTCTGAACCTTTCTCTCTTCAGAAGTTATGCCTTAGGCTTTCACTTAAGGTATCTAAAGATTGTTTTTACAACAGCCAATTGTGATTCTTTTGGATTGACTTGATATCTAGCATAGATGCATGTGGCAAATATTATATCTGGTCTACTTGTGTTAAGTATAGAAGAGATCCAATCATTCCTCTGTAGTTCTTAACATCAACTTGCTTTCCAGAGGGATCAGAGTCAAGCTTTGTGTTTGGTGTGATTGGTGTTTTCATAGTAGTGGAATTGTGAAATTTATATTTCTTTAAAATGTCAGAAACATACTTGGATTGGTTTATGAAAATGCCAGAGGTAGTTTGTTTGACTAGGAGCCCTAGGAAGAAGGTTAATTCTCCCATCATGCTCATTCCAAATCCACTTTCCATTAGTTTTGAAAACAACTCAACTTTTACTTGATTTGTAGACCCAAAAATAATGTCATCCACATAAATTTGAACAACTGTCAATTCACCTTTACTTCTTTTGATGAAAAGAGTAGTATTGATTTTACCTTTTTCATACTCATTGTCAATTAGAAACCTTAATAAACATTGCTTTAAACCACATAGAGCCTTATCCAGAAGGTAGACATGTTCTGGAAGAGTTTCACTTTCAAAGGCAGGGGGTTGTTGGACATATACTTCTTCTTTGAGTTTGCCATTTAGAAAGGCACGTTTGACATCCATTTGATATACTTTGAAATCTTTGTATGTAGAGAAGGCCAAAAACAATCTGATTGCTTCCAACCTTGCTACTGGAGCAAAAGTTTCATCATAATCAATACCTTCTTCTTGACAGTAACCCTTAGCTACTAGCCTTGCTTTATTTCTGACCACAATTCCATCTTCATCTTTCTTATTTCTGAAGATCCACTTAGTACCAATTGTAGTTTTGTCTTTGGGTAATGGTACAAGCTTCCACACTTTGTTTCTGTTAAACTGGAGAAGCTCTTTTTGCATTGCATCTATCCAACTAGGGTCTTGTAGAGCTTCACGGACTCTTTTTGGTTCTACAATGCTTAGAAAAATTACAAATAAGGCCTCATTTGCAGTGGCAGACCTGGTTTTGACAGCTTAAGAGGGATCACCAATTATTTGATCAGCTGAGTTGGCTTTTGTGCATTTTATCATGCGAGTCTGGGAGACTTGAGGAGGTTCAATCTCAACTTCTGGTTCTTGTATGACTTATTTGGAATTTCAACTTCTGGTGAGGAGCATAATATCTCCCCCTCACATGAAGGCACAGAGGATTTTGAGTTGGGAGTTGAGCTTTTTTTTGTCTTGAGGAGACATAGATTCCTCTGGACTTTCATTTGTTCTTGTTGAGACAGAGGGCCCGAAAATTGTTATTCCAGAAGCTTGAAGTACCTATGTTGGATTAAATGGACTTCTCTCTCTTGGTTCAGAAGATATTTCTTCTCCAAGAAATTTTTCGAATATAGCATTAATCGCAGATTCTCTGGAACTAGAGAGATAGTCAGAAGTAACACTGTTGAGATTGAGTTCTGAATCAGAATAATCAGAAGTCAATTGTGCTTGGTCATCAAAATCGATGTTGATGCTTTCCATGACTGTCTTGGTTCTAAGATTGAAATTTCTGAAAGCTTTTGAAGTCAGAGAATAGCCCAAGAATTTAGCTTCATCAGATTTCTTGTCAAATTTTCCAAGTTTGTCACGATCATTCCGAATAAAGAACCTACAACCAAAAATATGTAAATGTTAGGACCCAAACAATCAAGATATCAATATATGAAAAGATTATAACAGGAATGATCGTAGCCAAATGTAATTTGTATTGATTGAATGTATTGTTTACAGAATGTATCTTTACAAGGTATATGAAAACATTAGTTCTAACAATCTAACTAACTATCTATTTATACATACAATAGAAAGACTAAAGTGACACAACATTCATAACAGACAAGTTCAGAATTGGTTCTGAACTCCTTAAGAATTTCTTCAGAAGTGTCTTCAGAACTTCTTCAGAACCTCTTCAGAAGTGTCTTCAGAACTTCTTCAGATCTTTTTCTCTTTTAAGAACCTAGTTCCTTTTGAAGCTATTATGATATTTCTATCAATCTCCCCCTTAGCTTCAAAAGTTCAAATCATACTTCCAGAAATTCAGAATTTCTCTTACATCCTTCAGAATTAGTCTTCTGTATTCTAGTAAGGATTCAGCAACTCTAATCATTTCTTTTGCAAGTATCTTGTGCTTCTCCCAATCTTCATTGCTCAGATTCTTTGGTCTTCTATTCTGTCTTTTTACCAAACGATCTCTGATTGCCATGAGAGTTCAATTGCAACATTTGTGGAGTTCTTCAAATCTCACAAATAATAGTTCATGAAAGCATTTACAAACGAAGCCAGGAGGATGAAGTACTAAAGTGCTCTTCTTCAAATTCTGAATATCTGGTAGACTTAAATTTGGTTTGCTTAAGTGTACTTGCTTCTTGTTTAGAACATAAGCAACCTGGAAATCAGTCTTTGCAGCCCATATAAATTCTCTGTATAATCCATCTCTAAGCACTGGAAAAGATTTTCTGAACTTGGTAATTGAGTCATGGAAAGGATAAAGACTTCTGTATACTTTGAGAAGATCTCTGAGATGAACATTCTGAAAGTCAGCTTCAGAAAAGGTAGAAATCTCACCATTTTGTCGCTCAACAGTAAAGAATGCATATTTGTAATTCTGTCTTGTCTTCAAATCAGCATTAATCACTTTGATCACAGGACTTTCTTTTCTTGCTTCATTGATTGGAATCCTTATCTTTCTGATGATGTCTGAGTACCATTGTTTCCAACCAAAAGACTTTTGAATCCAGCAATCTATATAGTTGAATTTTTGCTCATATTCCATGAACATTTCTGGATGAAAATATTCAAGGAACATAGTATAAGCACTTTCTTCAATTCTTTGTACTTGTAGTTGTTCCTCTTCAGATATTTGCTTTTCAGGAACCAACTCTTCAGAAATATTTTCAAGAACTTCTTCCTTTTCTTTTTCTTTTTCCTTTTGTCTTTCTTCTGAACTTTCAACATTCAGAATGTACTTCTGAATTTCTTCCATATCTTGTCTCTTTGTATGAATCTTGAAGTCATATGCATCACTTAGTAGATAATCTGCTCCTTTTATCTTGTTTACTTTCTTGTGACCAGCAAGATAACTCTTCCTCACAAATTCTCTAAAATGTATTCTTTCTTTGATTAGATAGACAATTTCTTCTTTGATGTCAGATTCTTCAATAAAATCTGTCATGTAGTTCAGAAACCATTGAAGTGAGGATGTAGAATACTTTGGAATATCAGATACAACAAATGTCTTAGAGACTTCTTCAACAAGATACATGAACCCAATATCTGGATTAGTAAACAATCTCTTCAACCCAAACCTTTCAATATATATAGGTTCCAACAGATTTACTGTGTTAAGTCTGTATTCCAAAGCCAACTGAAAATCATGCTTTATGAGATTCCTTATGTATATTCCCAAGATTCTTCTAATCTCTGAGACTAACACAGATTCACCAGAATTAACACAAAAAGATAATATTGCCAACTTATCTTGTAGTCTTAGCTTGTAAACATCAAACTGAGTAAATTCACACAGAGTACCATCTCTTCTTTCTGCTCCAAATCTGAATATAGTCAAATCATTACGAATCGATTTTGATATGCATACGATCTTCTTTATTAAAGTTGAATCATGAAAATTCTGAACACCATGATTCTGAATAAAGTTCTTCACTTGAGCAATATGATCATCAGACCATTCATCATTCAGAAAGTCTTCCAACTTTGCAAACTTCATACTTCTTTTGTACATGAAGCAATAAGTGTCTTCAGGAAATATCAGACTGCTTTCTCCAGAAATAAGAATATTTTCCTTTTCAAACACTTGATCCAATACAGGTTCTTCAAGTATTGGAAGATGTATCTTAGGAATGATAATGCAAGGTCTGGTTCTAACTTCAAATTTTCCTGAGAAAGCAATTAAAATTTCATCAATACTTTCAACTCCTTCTAAATGAGTTAAATCAAATTCCAATTCAACTCTTTCATCTGGTTGTTCAAGAAAATTTCTGAAGATAGAAAATCTGTTGTCCAAAAGTCTACACTCCAGACTTCTTGGATAATTCAGAAAGACATGCATCCAACAGAATTGATTCAGAATATCCCATAATCTTTCAGAAGCACTTCTGAACTCTTCACTCAGAAGTTGTTGAGGCTTCCAAATTACTAAATCTTTTATTTCATTTGAGCTTTTTCCCATATTTACATCAATCATATCTTCTTCAAACATGATCACATCAGAAAGATCACTTGGTTCTCCAATAACATCTTCAAAAGCAAGGTATTCCCTTAGCATTTCTTCATTAGAATCTGGAATTATATCTGTGTTATCTGAGCCCAAGTTACCTTCAGAATCAAGAGACAACTTTTCTGTTTCATACCCTTCTTCTATCAATTCTTCAGAAGAATGATCATTTATCTCTTGTACCTCATGTTCTGCGGATAAAATATCTTCTATGGCTTCTGAGACTTTATTTGATTCTTCACCAACATTCTGAGTATCTTCAGAGGTCTTCTCAGAACTTTGAACTTGATTAGTTTCTGGTTCAGATACTCTCTGTCTTTTCTCCCCCTCTTGATTATCAGGATCCTGATCATCAAGACTCCTTTTAAAAGTATCTGATTGAGATCTGCATTCCAGAGCAGATAATCTTGTGCTTAATTCTAATTGAGAACTCTGAATGGATGAAAGTTGATTGAGAATTTGAGAAATATCATCTTTAGTGGCATAAGCTTGTGAAGCAGAAGAAGAAGAAGAAGGATGAGAAGCTTTCAAAGAAGAAACAGAGGAAGCCACTTCAGAAAAAGCTGACAAAAGTGCTTGTTTAAACAAATGAAGATCATTAGAATATTTGAGATGAAAGTCATTCAGCTTGTTAACCAAATTTTCCCCATGTTGATCCAACCTAACCTCCAACACCTTTTTGGTAGAATCCGTCAAATCCTTGATGTCTTTCTGAATCTTTGCAAATTCAGAAGTACAGAGATCTTTGAATTCTGTGAATTCAGAAGATGTGGGTAAGTTGCCAAGATCAACAGATGAACTTGTTTTCAGACCTTCAGAAGAAGGTTGGCCTGTATGAGCCACAAAGGCATCATGAACCACATTTGATTATGTGAATGGAGCTTTTGTGATGTTCACCCCACCAGGACTTCCAACTAATCCTTGATATCCAAAAATTGGAATATCTATAGTTGTTGATGCAATGTGACAAACACTTTGCTTAGGAACATCTGAAAGATGTGTGCTTGTGTGAATGGATGCCACATTAAGTGGTTCAGAAGGTTCAAAGTTGAGTGGACACTCAGACTCAATGTGCTCAAAACTGTGAAGGGGGGACATATATCCTTCATTTTCAACAAAAGGAACCTCCAATTGGGGTCCTAATGGATTATAAGCTGCTTGCCCCATTTGTGTTGTTGAAACACCCTTCTGTTGAGAGATGGGTGAGTGGCTGGGGGGGTTAACCAAGGTTGCCATGAGCTCACTGGCTATTTCAATATTATCCACCAAAGAATGTGGAATAATAGTAGATGTGGGTGCCCGGCTTGTAACAGGTGGTTCACAGGTTTGTTTTTCTTGTACCTGTGTTCTCCCCTCATCAATTCTTTTTCTGACCCTTCTACCCTGTCTCTCATTTACATTTTTCCTCTTCACTCTTTGAGGTTGTTCTCCCCCTTGAACAACCTCCCCCCTCTTTCTAGGAAGTCTAGACTCCCTTGCATGATCACCACTTTGGTTTGAATCAGGGGAAGGGACTACTGGTTGAGGTAATCCCATAGATTCTAAATTGTCACTCCCAATCCTAGTTGGTGTACTTACAAGTTCAAGTAAATGAGAAGGAATTGGAACTGCATTTGGAAAAGTAAGTTTGCATTTGGAGGTCTTAGGCTATCCATAGTGAAAATAGGAACATGTACCTCATGAGCTAGAACAGGAATGTTTGAGACAGCCTTCATTGCTCCTTTGATAAGTGTTTGAAGAAATCTCTGAAATGGTATATAGTTGAATGTAGACTTCTTCAAAATTGAAGATTTGAGATCATCAAAGATGAGACTAGCATAATCATAGTGTTTGTTGAAGGCAACACCATGAAATATAATCCTCCCATTTGCTGAAGCTTGATCTAAACTTGAGCTCTTCCCAGATAGGCAGGTATTCAGAATGGAAAACAAGCAATACCAAATTGGAGGTAAACATTTTCTTCTAAAAGAGCTCAGAGCACTAAGGTTTTCAGAGTAACCCAAGCTCATAAAATCTGAGATCATCTCTGATGAGGATGGAATTGAGTCATAACAGGTTTTCCCAAGAACCTCATCTGGTTTTGGCAAATAGTGAAGGCTTCTAATGTCATCTACAGATATACAAACTTTGTAGGCATGAACATAAGAGACAATTTCATCATCAGTTTCATCTACCTCAGCATAATGTCAGAATTGTTGAAGATAAGAAGCAGGAACAGAGAATTTCCTTGAAAGGAGAGTGCACAGGGGATGTTTCTTCAGAATTTTAATCAACATTGCTTGATCATCAATGAAGTCTTTGGATTTGAAGTTCAGTGCACAAATATTTCTTTTGATGTCAAGTAATTTCTCAGCAGGTACATAGAGTTTGGACAGGTCACCACTTTCAGCAGGAGTCTGGAATTCACTTTCAGCAACATTTGATTCAGAAACAACATCAATGGGTGTATTCTGTGTTTCCCCAATTTTAGCGGTTGTCGGGTTAGGGTTAGGGTTAATGATAGGGTTTGAAGGTCCGGCTTGATGAGTTGCAGTTGTGGCTGTGTCATGAAGCATTTGATCATCACTTAGTGGGATTTCCATTGATCCAACCATTAATTTTTGAGGCACAATCTTGAACGAAGCATCACTTGATGATCCAGTGTTATTTTTGGAACTCGAGGAAGTAGAAATCATGGTTTTTGAAGTAGACATGATGTAGAAAGAACACAGATTGGTAACTGAAAGATGATCAATAAACACAGAAAGATTTCTCAGAGAAAAATTGCTAAAAGAATGAAGATGATGAGGAATCCATTGATTTATATGATCGGATAAGTGTTGAAGGACACGTGGCCAAAAAGTAAATGTGATTAGAGTAGTAATCATCATTTATTAAGAGAAATGAACCGTTTAATGGTCGTGGTTAAGAGAAATCCAATGAAACTAAAACACGTGGCACACGCTTAAATGAAAAAATCAACGGGAAGTTTTAGTTCTGAGAACAAGTTCAAAAACTTCAGAAGTTGTTCAGAACTTCTGAGAAAAAGTTCAGAAGTCTGAAAGAAAGAATTCAGAAGAACCGCAGAATGTTTAAGTGAAGTTCAGAACTAAACTTGAGTCATCTTAGAAGACAAAAAATCATTTAAAAATATAAACTTCTGAAAAATATAAAACATTTTGAGAATTCAGAAGTAGATTTGAACAAATAGAAAACTGTTTTAATCTAAGGAAGCTTGTTCATACTTCTTAGATATAAAGTGCAAGACTTTATTTCACCAATGCAGAGTTGTTATGTAGGAAAGGGTAGTTAGAGAAATTTGAAATTAATAACATTCCCCCTTAAATCACTAGCAATTATGATTCTCCCCCTTGATTATTGCAACTTTATCAAAGAATCAATCAAATATTAGTGAAATGAGAAATAAATGAAAAGTATTAAAATACAATCAACCTAGTTACTGAAGAGATATACTTCTGAGTTTGAAAAGTAGCAAAAATCTGAATGATAAACTTCAGAATATACAAAGTAATTCTGAAGAGCAAAGTATTCAGAATTTGATAAAAAAAAACTTCGGAATGTAACTTCTAGAGTATAGGTGATGTATAATACTTACACAGACATGTTCATCATGCCCAATTTACTTACCAAGAAGTTAAATCGTTTTTCATCAAGTGCTTTGGAAAATAAATCGACTAACCGATAATGCATTCGAACAAAAAACATTTCAATATTACCTTTTTCCACATGATCTTTGATAAAATGATATCTTACATCAATGTGCTTGGTTTTTGAATGCTGAACAGGATTGGCAGTGATGGCTATGGCACTCTTTGAATCACAATACAAAGGAATCTTTTTGAAAGTGTAACCATAGTTTTTAGTTGAATTTGCATCCAGATCACTTGTGAGCAACATATTGCAGCTGCTACATATTCAGCTTCTGCTGTAGAAGTAGAAACACAATTTTGTTTCTTTGAAGACCAGCTGACTAGTCTATCACCCGAAAACCGACATGATCCGGAAGTGCTTTTCTGTCTAATTTGCAACCACCATGATGCGCATCTGTAAATGCTGTTAGTTCAAAACTAGAATCCTTAGAATACCAAAGTCCCAATGAAGGAGAACCTTTTAGGTATCTAAGTATTCTTTTTGCAGCTAGAAGGTGTGATTCCTTAGGATTAGCTTGATATCTAGCACAAATACATGTAGCAAACATTATATCTGGTCTATTAGCAGTTAAGTAAAGCAAAGATCCAATTATGCCTCTGTACTTTTTCTGATCAACAGATTTTTCATTTAGATCAGGTTCTAGCTTAGTTGCAGTGGCCATTGGAGTTTGAATACTTGAACAATCAGTCATGTCAAACTTCTTAAGTAAGTCAGAGACATACTTAGATTGATTAATGAATATGCCAGTGGGAAGTTGTTTAACTTGAAGACCAAGGAAAAATGTCAACTCTCCCATCATACTCATTTCAAATTCTGTTTGCATGATTTTCTCAAAATTTCTACAAAATTTTGGATTAGTAGAAGCAAATATAATATCATCTACATAGATTTGTATCAAAATCATATCATCACCCTCCTTTTTCAGAAATAAAGTTGTATCAACAGTACCTCTTTTGAATTTGGAATTCAGAAGAAAAGTTGTAAGAGTATCATACCATGCTCTTGGTGCTTGTTTAAGTCCATATAAGGCTTTGTCTAATATGTAAACATGATCTGCGAATTCTTTGCTTACAAAGCCTTTTGGTTGTTCAACATACACCTCTTCATGTAAAATACCATTCAGAAATGCACATTTTACATCCATTTGAAATACCTTCATGTTTTTATGAGCAGCATAGGCAAGAAAAATTCTAATAGCCTCTAATCTGGCAACAGGAGCAAAGGTTTCATCATAATCAATTCCTTCTTGTTGACAATACCCCTTAGCTACAAGTCTTGCCTTGTTTCTTACAACAATTCCATTTTCATCCTTTTTATTTCTGAACACCCATTTTGTGCCAATGACAGACTTACCTTTTGGCTTTGGTATCAATCTCCAGACTTTGTTTCTTTCAAATTGATTTAACTCATCCTGCATAGCTAAAATCCAGTCTGGATCTTGAAGTGCCTCATATGGATTTTTGGGTTCCATACTGCTTAAGAAATTAACATACAGACACTCATTTGCTGTTGCAGATTTTGTTTGAACACCTTTTGATGCATCTCCAATTATTTGATGAACTGGATGACTAGATGTCCATTTGTTCACATTTGGCAATGGTTGAACAAATGAAACATTATTCAGAGAATCATAATCATCAGTAATTGCTTGAGTTTCCGTATCATGATTGATGGCTGAATGTAAATCTGAAGACTCCCTCTCAAATGGAAAAATATGAATTGGTTCAGAAACAACTGGAATTGGTTCAGAAGTTGCATTTTCAGAAGTTGGAAGTTCTGAATTTGAGGTAGAGAGTTGTGGTGCTGATGTATTTGAAATCTGTATTTCTGAAATGTCTTGATCATTTGAATTTCCGAGTAGAGAAGGATTTTGGTAATCTGCAGAGACATTTACAGAAATATCAAATAAGTCTTGACATAAAGTATCTAAATTGGATTTAAGTAAAGTTTGAGATGCAGAAGTAGAGTTTGTGTGATTATGTTCTGAGTCCAAACTTTCAGAAGTTGGTTTATGTGCGAGTTCTGAACTGTTTTGTTCAGAAGTCATTGTTGGCTCATGAAATCTGACATTTGTAGTCTCAATGATTCTTTGAGTTCCTTTAATGAGTACTCTATAAGCTTTGGATCTTTGAGAGTAGCCAACAAAGATACCAGCTACACCTTTTGGTGCAAATTTGTCAAGATGTGGAGTATCATTCTTTAGAAAACACCTGAAACCAAAGATTTTAAAATAATCAATAGAGGGTTTTCTTTGTTTTAACAATTCATAAGGAGTTTTAAGAAATTTTCTGTTAAGAATGGTTCTGTTCTGAGTAAAACATGCAGTAGCAATTGCTTCTGCCCAAAGAGACAGAGGAAGTTTTGAATATGCAAGCATGGTTCTTGCAGCCTCTACCAAAGTTCTATTCTTTCTTTCAACTACCCCATTTTGTTGAGGAGTTCTTGCGGCGGAAAAATTATGAGAAATACCAACGAGATTCCAAAAAATTCTGAAGTGTAGAATTAGTAAATTCTGTTCCATTGTCACTTCTGATCTTTTGAATTGGGAGTTGAAGAAGAACTTGAATTTTCTTCAGAAAGGGTATCAGTCTTTCAGAAGTATCAGATTTGAGTCTCAGAAATTCAATCCATGTATATCGTGTATATTCATCTACTATAACAAGAATGTATTTCTTTCCCCCATGCTTTGAGTTTTCATTGGGCCACACAAATCCATATGTAGCATTTCAAGTGGAGCTTTGCATGAAGATAGCATTTTCAGAGGATGAGAACTTCTTTTGATCTTCCCTAGTTCCAAGCAGAACAAAGAGAGTTCTTTTCAAATCTGATCTTTGGTAGTCCTCTTACAGATTTGATGTTTGCCTAGTTCAGAAATGGCTTTAAAGTCAGATGTGACATTCTTCTGTGCCAAAGCCAACTATCATTTTTCATTGATGTAGACATATAACATACACCTTGTAGTTGACCAGTTGCAGTGAATGTTGCTGTGTAGATATCTCCATCTCTATAAGCAGTTAATTCATTTTTGTTTGTTGTACTCAGAACATGACAATAATCTATGTCAAAATTAACCTTCCAGTATTTGTCACAGAATTGACTAATACTGAAAAGATTATGTCTTAGTCCCTCAACATAGAAAACTTTCATTACTTTCACATCTCCTTTAATGAAAGTGCCATATCCTCTTACATATCCCTTTGCATTGTTTCCAAAACTAACTGTTCCTCCATATCTTTCATGATAATCAGTTAGTAGTTCTTTGAAAGGTGTCATGTGTCTTGAACATCCAGAATCTAAGACCCACACATGACATATCTGCAAAAGAGATTATTGAGTTTTAGGTACCCATTTCAGAATGGGTCCTTTGTGATTAGTATTAAAATTTGAAGTTCTGAACTTGTTCTTCAAATGTTTCAACTCAGAAGTTTGTTCAGAACTTTGAGATTTACCTTTATTTCTATTTCTTTGTTTACTTGAATTTGTCAATGTAGCCAAACATTTCTGAAAAGATTTCATCAAATTTCTTTTATTTGTTTTGGAGTTAAGAAGAAAATTATGATGACCACAATTAATACAGTGAATATGATTCTTTAATGTATTTACAACAATATTAGACATATAAGAATCAATAACATTTGATTTTTCAACAAAAATTCTTTTATTCACTTTCTTTGTTTTAGGTACATCATTCTTCTGAAAAAATGAAAAACTCTCTAATTTGTCAATCTTTGACAGTCTTTCATCTTTCTTTCTCCATACTAAAGTGGATAGCTCTGTAAAAAATAAGAAATGAGGATTAGTATAAGAAATTCTTTTGTTCACTTTAGGTTTATCTTCAGATTTTGTGTTAATTTTCTGAACTTCAGAGAGAGAGTTTGAAGATTGGCCTTGTTCAAAAATTTTAACTCTGGTGTTAAAGTCAGAAGATGTTACTGAACATGGTGTTGAATTTGATGATATGTTTGTATTAGTAGGAGAAAAATCGAATTACGATATTCTGGTTTTAAAAACACAGAACCAAACAATTCTGAAGGTATCTTTGAAACTTCAGATTTTAATTTTTCTCCTTCAGTCATACATGATTGAGATTTATAAACCAAATAGCCATTTTTGTCAATGACTTGCACCATTTGATCATCATCATCTTCTGAATCAGAAGCATTTATTAGATCTGAAAACTTATTATGAGTCATACTTGTTGCAAAAATATTTGAATTTTTTGTTGTTGTATACTCATTATCAGAATTATCAAAAAATATATTGGAATTCTCATCAATATCTTCAGAGGATTCAATATCTGAGAATTCATCATATTTTTCTTTATGTTCTGATGTATTATCAGAAGTATCTTCTGAAATGTTTTCACAATTGGATTCAGAAGTAACTTCAGAAATAATTTCAGACTTAACAATTACTTCTGATTTTTCTTCAGAAATAATATTTGATTCAGAAGATTTACAAATATTTGGAATTATATTCATTTCTTCTGTTTCAGAGATACTTTCTGGTTCACCAGTTTTAAGAGGTGTTTCTTCTGAAAACAAAGTCTCTAATTTTATAAAAGGAATTCTTTCAGGCAAAGAATGGTTTACAGGTTTGGAAATGATGCCAGTATTTGATTCATTGAAAATTTTCATTTTAGAATAATCATACAAGTTTGCAGGTGCCTTTTTTAGAATTTGACTCTCATTATATACTAAGCCTGCTTTTATATTGTATAATTTTGAGTTCTGAGCCAGACTAGTTAAAATATTCAGAGTTTGTTCAGTTTGTCCTCTTTTAAAATTTAAATCTTCCAATTCCTTAATCTTTTTATAAAGATCAAGTCTCTCTTGATTCAGAAAATTCATCTTAACATTCAGAATTTCCTTTTCAGATTTTTCATTTATAATTTCTTTTTGTAAACTATCCATTTTTTCTTTTAAAACAAGTTTTTCTTCAGAAATTTTTTCAAGAATCTGTTCAGCTGCTTGACAATTTTCTTTATATATTTGACTTTCAGCTCTGATTTGATTGACCAAAATTCTTTCACCTTTAATTCTGTTTCTGAGTGTTTCAAATTCAGAAAACATATTTTGAAATTGATTTGTCATTTCTGAATCTTTAGTATTAATTTCAGAATTATGTTCAGAATTTTGTTCAGAAGATGAAGAAGATACCTCAGTGTCTTGTTTGTCCTTTTCTGGATCCATTTGACACATGTAGCAATTGGTTGCAAAGTGAGCAACTTCTTCATCATCATCTCCATCACTCCAGTTTAACCAGTCTTCTTCATACTTGGTTACTAGAGCAGGATTAAGCTCTTTTTTCTTTGCTAATAGATGCTTCTTCTCATAATAACCTGAATTCTTGACTTTTGCATCTTGCATTGTCTAGCATAATGTCCAGGCTTTCCACAGTTGAAGCATCTTGCTGGTTCAGATGTTTCAGATTGACCAGCCTCTTGACCCTTCTTAGATCCAATTTCAGATCTAGGTTTATTCTGATATTTTTGATTGTATCTTTGTTTGAATTGCCTTGTCATGAAAGCAATATTATCAGAAATCCTTTTAAGCTCTTCATCTGATTCATCCCCATCACACACTATCATCTATGGGACTTACAAACTTTCTTGGTAGCAATGGTCAAAGAATTATTGTAGTTCTTGCTCAGAAGGGCAACTGTTTCTTGTGTCTACTTTTGTTCATGTTGTCTAACTTTGATCTTGTCCTCTTGTTGGAACAAGATGCCATAGACATCATGAATTGTCTTTCTAGATAAGTTCCTAGTTAACATATTATCTGAAAAACTTGACCATTCATTTCCCAGATTGTTCAGAAATTTGTTGTTTATCTCAGAATTTGATTTCTGAACACCATTTCTTCTTAGACCATTCAGAATGTTATTGAATCTATGATATGTATCAGTGATAGATTCATTTTCTTTGTATCTGAAATTTTCATATGTTCCTACACAGATATTTAATCTCTTTGCTTGAGCCTTTGTACTTCCTTGCATCTGAGCTTCTACTTCATCCCACATGGCTTTCGCTGAAGTTAAACTATCAACCCTATTGAATATCTCGTTGGGAATTACCATGGTGAGTAAAGTTAATGCTCTTCTATCAACTTTCATTTGAGCCTTTTCAGCTGGATTATACATTCCAGGACTCTTCTTGATTCTTGATGCAGGGATTTCAGGGGTGGATTCGGTTCTGGGAACTGCTGGAATCTCAGCAAATACCTCTAGTGGGCCATTTGTGATAGATTGCATTAAGGCTTCATCTATGTTATCCAAGAATTGAATCATTCTAATTCTCCATTGATGATATTCCCCTAAGAAGAGAGTTGGTGGTTTCGTTTCTGATCCGATTGAGACTATTTATTTAGACATCTTTGATTGTTAGAAGATCGAGAATTCACCTGTATTGAATTTGAATTTTGTAGATCAAGAACACCAAGAACTTTCAGATCTGACAAGTTCTTTCACAAATCTTCTTCAAGAACAGATGAATTGGCTCTGATACCAATTGTTAGGACCCAAACAATCAAGATATCAATATATGAAAAGATTATAACAGGAATGATAGTAGCCAAATGTAATTTGTATTGATTGAATGTATTGTTTACAGAATGTATCTTTACAAGGTATATGAAAACATTAGTTCTAACAATCTAACTAACTATCTATTTATACATACAGTAGAAAGACTAAAGTGAAACAACATTCATAACAGACAAGTTCAGAATTGGTTCTGAACTCCTTCAAAACTTCTTCAGAAGTGTCTTCAGAACTTCTTCAGAACCTCTTCAGAAGTGTCTTCAGAACTTCTTCAGATCTTTTTCTCTTTTAAGAACCCAGTTCCTTTTGAAGCTATTATGATATTTCTATCAGTAAAAATCTAACATTAGGTTTTCTTTTATTTATTAGCTCATATGAAGTTTTGAGATGTCTATTGACAATTATGGATCTGTTCTGTGTAAAATAGGTAGTAGAGACAGCTTCAGCCCAGAAGTGTGTGGGAAGTCTAGAGGCTGCAAGCATTGTTTTTGTTGCTTCAACTAATGTGCAATTTCTTCTTTCCACTACATCGTTTTGTTGAGGAGTTCGTATAGCTAAGAAGTTTTGTGAAATTCCTTCTTTGGTTAGATACTCATCAAGTTTGGTATTCTTGAATTCAGTACCATTGTCATTTCTTAACTGCTGGATTTTGTCACTTGTATCCTTTTCATCATGTTAGTTAAAACAACTGGGACTTATGACTTTTGTCTTACAAATGCAAGCCATGTGTACCTGAATATTCATCAATTAGCACAAGAATATATTTCTTTTCAGAAAGACTTTGTATAGCAATGGGACCACAGAGGTCAACGTGAAGCATTTGAAGAGGTCTTAAGCATGAATGATCACTCTTTTTCTTATGGGAAGCTCTTTTCATTTTCCCATTCCACAAGCAGGTCAGAGATGATCCTTCAGGAAGTGAACCTCTGGGAGGCCCTCAACCAGGTTGTGTTTCACAAGTAACTCGAGATTTTGAAAGTTAAGATGAGAAAACTTATGAGCCTAGAGCCAAGCTACTTCACTCTTCTTAGAGATGAGACATAGGGTTTCTGTACCATCTTTAGAAGTAATGTTCATCATATAAGGTTACCTTTTCTTTCGGCTCTCCATAATTCTTTACATGCCTTAGATAATAAGTAACAATGCTGCTTATCAAATAGAAACTTAGAAGATTATGTTTTAAACCAGAAACATGAGCAACCTTTGATAAGGTTATGTTTCCTTCTTGAAGAGTACCATAACCTGTTATTTGACCCTTTCCATTATCTCCAAATGTTACTGCTCCAGCAGATTTGTCTTTGAAAATGCAGAGTAAGTTTCTAGTTCCAGTCATGTGCCTCGAGCATCCAGAGTCAAGATACCAGACGTGCACACGGTGTTCCTGCATTACAAAATCAGAGACATTTAGGTACCCATTTCATAATGGGTCCTTTGTAGTTAGGCTTGTGATTCTTTATTGAGTTTTTTTTAATTCAAAAGAATTTATAGGTTTTCTAGAGACTTCTGGTGTTTCTGTTTTAGATTTAAAATTCTTTTTCTTCTGGTTTTTGAAGTTTGATCATTTATTGAAATCATAAGTAAAGTTATGTGGATCCGAGAAGAATTGTTTTAGTTTAAGAAATAGAGAGAAGCATTCAGAATTCTGAGACATAAAATAATTCACTGAATTTTCATTTCTAGAATGATACGTACAATATTTCTTATTTTGTCTATTCTAGCATCAGTTGTTTGAATGAACTTCTTATCTAGCCTAGACTTATGCGTCGGAACTGGTGAAATTTTCTCTGGTGTCTTCTTCTTTGGAGGCCACATGCTTTGAACGTTTGTCTGGTTTACTGAAACGGAAGAGATATGACCATTAGTTTTTCATTTAGCTTTTTGTTCTCAGGTGAACTTAGTATTCTTCTGAGGCTGTGGTTTCTGAGATTGTTGCGTAAGTGTAGCTTTCTTCTTGATTGCAGCTTCTTTTTCAAGATCAAGACACGTTATAGCTTGAATGCACATACCAAGAAAATCTGGATTAGTGGAAACCTCTTTTCTTTGTTCTTTTGGAGAAACAAAGAGAATTGTTATTCCATTTGGAAGTCTTTCAACCTCCAATCTAGCTGCCCTTACTTCTGATGTTTCATTTGTATACATAAAGGGAGCAGAGCTATTCTTTATACAAAGTTTATCGGATCATAAGTAGAAGGTATATTTCAAACTTAACGAGTAATTTATCTGACATGTCAAAGAAATCATCATAACTTTGATAATCGTTTTCCCAGGGATAGACATCAAATTCATCACTGCCTATATCTTGACAAAGATTTAGATCAGTAAAACAACAGGGAATTATTTCTGGATGGTTTTCAAAAGTTGAAGCTTCTTCTTCTCGTTCTTTTTGAAAAGAAATGGTTTTAGGTTCTGTACTACTTTTGGTAGCATACTCATCCAGAGTTTGAAGAATATCTTTTTGAAACTTGTGTCTAAGTTCTTCTTCTACATGTATAGGTATGAACACATCCGCTTCTGGGTTTAGAGTTATATGAGTGAATGAACCAAGGTTAAAAACAACATCCTTCTTCTGAACTAGAGAAATATCGACTTGATTCTTTCTTTCAGAAGCTTTTTATTTTCTTCTCATTCAGAAGCTTCTGCTTCAGAGTTTCAAAATCAAAAGTCAAGTTTAAAACAGTTTTCTCAAGTTCAGAGGTTTCAGAAGATTCGGAAATAGTGCAAACCGGGGGTTTAGAAGGTTGTTCCTCTTCATCACTTGTCATAGCCATTCCACAGAACATGGCTTCTGCATCACTTAACTGGTCTGATAGCCAGTTCTCTTGCTCAACATAATGTGTTCTCTCATCAACATTGTACTTGTATTTGTTCTTGTAATACATTTTGTCTTTGATGAGAGCTCCCTTGCAGTCTTTTGAGTAGTGACCAGACTTGCCATACCTATAGCACACGTCCTTCTTTTTCTTCTTCTCTTCTTCTTTCTTCTCTGCTTCTGACTTCTCAACTCTTGGAGGTTCTTGCGTTGGTATGTAGACTTGAGTTAGGCATTTACTTATGTTATCATATTTTCCTTTGCTTTGAAATGAACGATTACCAAACTTTCTGGTGAATTGTTTGGTAATAAGAGCCAGAGACTTTGCAAAAGCACTTATGTCTTCATCTTCTGATCCAGAAAGACCAACTTCTGTATCTGCTTCTGTAATTAGAGTCTTGCTTTTTCCTTTCTTCTTAACTTCTCTACTTCTCCTCCCTGACCCTCTGGATTCTCACATAAGGGCCAAGGGACCTCCAACACTCACCTTTTTCAACACCACTTCCTTCTCATGAGTCTGAAGAGTTCCAAACACCTCATGTAAGGACCACGTGGACATATTTGACCATTCAGGATTCAGATGTTTGAGGAACAAAACATTGTTATCTTCTTGTGACCTAATGATGTCACATCTTTTACATTGATTAATCAATGTATTGAACCTGTGAAATGTCTACTCAAGAGTTTCTTCTGGAAGGGCCTGAAAAATGTTATATTCATTCACTGCTTGACTCTTCTATTCTTCTTCATGTTGGATCCTCCTTCTAGTTGATTGGCTAACTGATCGCAAAGATATTTAGCAGAGGCACACTGATCTAGAGACTGAAAGATCTCATTCGGAAGTGCCATTATGATAGTCTTTTCGCCTTTTGATCAATTTCATTCTTCTTCTTATCTTCCTCATTCCAGTCTTTTCTGTCTTTAGGGACCTGCCTTGCTGGAATTTCTCCAGTACTGGCAGTTGCAGGTACACGGGGAACGGTGGTGAAGAATAGAGATCAAGATCTAAGCCTTCAAAGATGTTGATAATGCGAATATTCCACAGGGGATATTCATCCCTTTGTAGAGTGGGGGGTTTAGTAAGTGAGCAAGATCGAATAATCAATAGATTGATTATATGGCTCTGATACCAGTTGTTGGAACCCAGATCCCTTGAATACTCAATTACAGTTGATTAAGCATAAACAATAAGAGTAATGAGCGGAAGCAAATTAATCAACCATAAATAGAATTGTAAACAGTAAAGGAAGAACATAATTTAGATCAATTGTAATTTGTATTTCACTCAAGATGTTGACGATTACAGCAGCAAAAATTACTCTCTTTAATTCTCTCCAATTTTTCATCGACTCTGCATACAGTAATGGCTATCTCTATATGTACTATTACAAGAGAAAAGTAAAAGACCTAGCCTATTACGTATTGATACGTCAGCTGTACTTGTAACAAATTTAGTTACGCACGAGAAGCATGACGTGCCACATTATAGAGGCGCGTGTAGTACATAAAGTGAAAGCCAACAAATGCCTAATCTTCTAGATTGACAGTGTTGCTTCTGAACTATTACTTCTGAAATGTAGACCTTCTGAAGTCGTTTGCCTTTGGAAAGATTACCTTGTTTCTTTGAGAAGGGTTCTGATCCATACTTCTAAAGTAAATTCTAACAAAAGTATCTTCGTACGTACTTTCTAACAGTAGTATGGGGGTTTGGCATTTGTGCATCGAGGATAAAATCAACTTTGATCTTGCTGAGTAGGCTTCATTTGATTGCTGATACTTGAGGCTTCAAGGAGGAATCCTTCAGGTATCACTGAGGCATACGCAAGATCTCACACTTCTTCTAGACGAATGTTGCTATCACTGAACCGCTTCAGATCACGAGCTATTCGTCTCTATCTTCAGTTAGGTATTCGATTGTCGTCGAAGGGTCTTTTTGTGTGAGTGTTGTTCTTCATCTTCTAAGATCAGATAGTGTTTCTGAGTTTCAACGATCATTGAGTGCAATCAGTGTTTGCTTTTACTAAGTATAAGAGGAATCATATTCAAATCACTAAAGGAGCTTGGATCAACAATCTCCCCCTATATGATTATGATTACGCAATATAGGAAGTTTGCTTGAAAATATTAGTAAAGGCATAGGAATTTTAAAGAAAAAATTCTAAAGACTAATCTATGAGATCTTTTTCAGCTTATTCACTATTTGAATTGACTTTCATTTATAAGGATATGAAAACACGGTTTTTACAAGTTTTATTAAACTTAGAAAGCATATTCACATATAAATGTAAGAAAAAATATCAGAGATTTTAGAAGATTTCTTAAGTTTTTAGGACTCATAAGTTCCTTGTCCGTTATTACTATTTTAAGGATCTTTTCAGTACATGATGGAGTAAAGTACTTCATTGAATTTCATTAAAGGATAATTTGAAAAATTACATCAGGAAATGAGATTACAATATTAAGTAGAGTAATATATACTGAATATTGCGAAGGAAATAGAAATCAGGATCTAGAGCCCTGAGAAGCGGTGATCAACTTCTTTCTTCTTTGTTTCTCTCTCTATTTTTCTTCTCTGAAACATGAATTGATCATTGTCATCAGTGCAGTTGTAGTAGAGAATCATGAGGAGTTTAGATGGAGCGAGTGCGATCTCCTTATTTCTGAGGAGCTTTGTGGCTCCATTGATGTCGAGAAAGACCATCCCTGGCTCAAGTTTGCCAACAATTTCATTTTCTTCGTATTTCCGTTCTGAAGGCAGGGAGGTATTGAGCATTGAGATGTCAGGGATGACCAAGTGAGTGAAGAACTATCCAAGTCGAATTTCGTCTCATGTTCATTTTTGAACGATGGACCTTCTTTAGTGTCAGACTTGGATCTTTTCTTTTTGGAATTTGGAGGGAGAGAGGAAGTACCGTTACATATTGGGAGATCCTTTGTAGAAGCCTATTCAGATGATCTTCTACAACATCTTTGAACTGGTTGCTCAGCTTGATGTCTGTTTGTAGAAGCCCATTCTGATCTCTAGCCATTCAGAGAAGCCATAGAATTTTAGAAATTGAGGTTGCTCAGCTTGATATCTGTTGTCACTGAAGATGTTGACCATAATCTTTGGAGCAAACCTCAAATTTCTTCTCTTAGTCTTTCCGAAGGTCCTTGTTTGCGGCTTGTAGAACTCGTGCTTGGGCTTTGGGAGGATTCCTTATGTTGGAGTTTGATTCGGCTAGCTTCTCCTTTGCTAAAGCCTCAGCGACCTTGAGGCTTTCTTGTGCTTTCTTTATTTTCTCATCTCTTAGTCGCTGAGCTTATAGGGCTTCTTCTCTTTCTTCAAGTGAAAGGAAAAAGAATTCTTCTAGTTCTGTGGTATGTACAAGGATGGAGTTTTCATGACCATAGTGTTGGTCCCTAAGGAGTCTACAAGAGTTCAAGAGTATAAAAATCGTTTGTAGAAGGGGGGGGGGGTTGAATACAATGTTGATCATAACTCCTCTCAGTGATTTGAATATGATTCCTCTGTATACTTAGTGAAATTCCAATTGTAAACTTAAGTTCAGATTCAACAATAGCATACGCTGATCGCTACCAGCGATCGCTGAAAATCAGGAACCTCAAGTCTACATCTGAAGATCGACCAACACACCAAAAAAACATTCAACGAAATTCGAAGACCAAGCTGAAGAAAGAGATAATCTGCTAGTGATCTGAAGCGGTTCAGTGATAGCAAGGATTATCTAACCAAAGTGTGAAGTCTTGTCAAGCCTCAGCGATACTATGAAAGTTCATCCTTGAAGTTTCAAGTTCAGCGATCAAGTGAAGCTTCTCAAACCTTATAGTATGTCAGAAAAGGACGTATGGATTGTCTCTTATGTCCCCATCATATCTGATATGGTACTGTTCATACGCGGCCAAAAGCATTGTTGATTTTGAACAAAGGACAAGCTTCCTATGAAAGCTTGACACGTGGCATATACATTTTGTCTTGCATTAAATGCAAACAGGTATAAATAAGATGAAGATATCTTCTTCATCTTTATGCATGCTACTTTCTATTTTCTCAATCCTCTGTCTCTTTTCTTTCTCATTTCCTTGTGCATCAAACTGTGTGTTCTTAGTTACAATAGAATAGGTTGAAATACTTGTTCTAATTCCGCTTGTAATTGTAAATTTGTTTATTCAATATAAACTAATTTAGAAACTAAAAATTTGTGTATTTGTATTCAACCCCCCCCCCCCATTTCTACAAACTGTTTCTATATCCTTGAACTCTTGTAGACTCTTTTGGGACCAACATACAAACACATCTTTTCGTGGTTTTTAAATGAGTTTATATTGAATAAACAAATTTACAGTTGCAAGCGGAATAAGAACAAGTAATGAAACCTATTGAATAAACAAATTTACAGTTTGATGCACAAGGAAAGATAAGAAATAGATTTAGAGGTTCAAGAAGATAAGAGCATGTATGCATATGGATGAAGAAGAGGTCTTCATCTAGTTATACTCGTTGCATTTAATGCAACTCAGAAGGTACATGCCATGTGTCAAGTTTCTACTGGAAACTTGTCCTTTGTTCATAAAGCAACCATGCTTTTGGCCGAATATGAACAGTAACCAAATTAGATTTGATAAGGACATAAGGGACAATCCATATCTCCTTTCTGACAAGGTATATGGGTTTGACATTTGTGCATCACAGATAATATCAACTTTGATCTTGCTGAGTTGATATCCATTTGATCACTGACCAAGAAATATCAAGGATAAAGTCTTCAGGTATCACTGAGGCTTTATACAAGATCTCACATGTTTGTAAGATGAACATTGCTATCACTGAACCGCTTCAGATCACGAGTTGTACATCTCTGTCTTTAGCTAGGTCTTCGACTATCGCTGAATGGTCTTTTGGTGTGAGTGTTGTTATTCAGATCTTCAGTGATTAAGCAGTGTTTCTAATCTTCATTGATCACTTAGTGCAATCAGTGTATGCTATTGCTGAATATGAACATTAACATAATCTTGGAATTTCACTAAGTATATGGGTGAATCATATTCAAATCACTGAAAGGAGTTTTGATCAACATATAGGTACGAAGAGGAATTTTTACTCTGGTCCTCTCTAACTCTTTTATTAGTTGAGCCCGTCTTGCTTCTTCTTCTGGTTCAGGGATGGGCTCTTTATTTATATGCCTCTGAACTCGGCCTTCTTCTTCTTCAGGATCTGATTCGGATATGTATATGAATAGATCTGCTCTAGAAGGTTCATTTGCGAAGAGAGTCACCTTTGGGGGATAGGGTGAGCTGAGAGTGGGGAAGTGGGTTCAGAGATAGTAATTTCTTCAATACTTCTTATAGTGGACATATTGGCAAGGATAACAAGAGGTAGGGAAGAGAGAGGTTGGGGTTCAGAGAGAGGTTTATATAGTGATAGATATCAGAAGATAGCTTTAAAAGAAGACTGAGTTCTGAAGACAACATAGTTCAGATATTCTGAACTTGTACTGAAGAGAGAAAGGTTCAGAACTCAGAAGACAAACAGAGCAAAGCCTAAGGCATAACTTCTAAAGTGGCTACTTCAGAAGTTCTGAAGTTTCTGAAGAAGTTCTGAAGATTCTAAAGAAGTTCTGAAGATGGTTCTAAGGATACTTCTGAAGAGGTTCTGAAGAAGTTCAGAAATAGTTCTGAACATGCCTGCCATTTTTGTACTGTAACTTTAGCTTTCTTGTTTTTATATAAATAGATTGTTTGTTAGACAGTTTGAACTAACGTTCAAAAACCTTGTAAATATACATACTTTGTAATACTATTCATTGATCAATACGATATATAACTTCGGTGACATAATTCTTGTTCTACTTCTTGAATCTTTCTATATTCTTGATATTTTGGGATCTAACAATTGGTATCAGAGCTAAATCCACTGTTTGATCAATTTTGTAAAGAATTTGTCAGATCTGATAGTTCTTGAAATTCTTGATCGATACATTCGAGAGCAATTTGATTCAAACCCAGTTGAATTCACGATCTACTATCGTCAAGATGTCGAAAGAAATTGTTTCCATCGGATCTGAAACCAAACCACCAACCCTATTTCTAGGCGAGTATCATCAATGGCGGATCAGAATGATTCAATTCTTGGACAATATCGATGAAGCTTTAATGCAATCGATTGTAAATGGCCCTCTGGAGGTCTATGTGGAAATTCCTGCAGTTCCAAGAACTGAATCTACTCCTGAAATTCTTGCATCTAGAATAAAAAAGAGCCCAAGTATGTACAGTGCAGCTGAGAAAAGTCAAGCTAAAATTGATAAAAGGGCACTAACACTACTTACAATGGCGATACCCAATGAAATTTTTAATAGAGTTGACAGTCTTACATCTGCAAAAGCCATGTGGGATGAAGTTGAGGCTCAAATGCAGGGGAGTACAAAAGCCAAGCTCAGAGGTTGAACATCTGTGTTGGTACGTATGAAAATTTCAAGTACAAGGATAATGAATCTTTCACAGAGACTTACCATAGATTCAACAATATCCTGATTGATCTGAGAAGGAATGGTGTTCAGAAATCCAACTCAGAAATAAATAATAAATTTCTGAACAATCTGGGTAATGAGTGGTCAAGCTTTTCTGACGATATGGTTACTAGAAATCTGTCTAGGAAATCAATTCATGATGTTTATGGCATTTTGTTCCAACAAGAGGAAACAATCAAGACAAGACAGAATGAGCAAAAGAAGGCAAATGAAACAGTAGCCTTATTGAGCAAAAATATAATAATTCCATGACCATCTCATCTATGAGTAAGGTTTGTGAAATTCCAGAGACAACTCTGTGTGATCGAGATGAATCATATGAAGAACTTAAAAAAATTCCCGATAATATTGTATTCATGACAAGGAAATTCACTCAAAGATATAATCAGAAATATAAGAACAAGTCTAAATCTGAAGATGGACCTAAGAAAGGTCAAGATGCTGGTCAACATGAGACATAAGAACCAACAAGGTACTTCAACTGTGGTAAGCCAGGACATTATGCAAGACAATGCAAAATGCCCAAAGTGAAAAATGTTGGTTACTATGAGAAGAAGCATCTACTTGCCAAGAAGAAGAAACTTAATCCAGCTCTGGTTACCGAGTATGAAGAGGACTGGTTGAACTGGAATGATGGAGAGTATGATGAAGAAGTGGCTCACTATGCCTCAAATTGCTACATGTGCCAACTGGATCCTAAGGATGAACATGCACATGATTCTGAGGGACTTCCTTCATTTTCTGAATTAAATTATGAGCAAAGCTCCTCTTCTGAACAAAATTCTGAACCAAATTCTGGAGAATCTGAAATGCAAAATCAAATTCAGAACATGCATTCTGAATTTGAAAGTCTTAGAAACAGAATCAAAGGGGAAAGAATTTTGGTAAATCAATTCAGAGCTGAGAGCCAAATTTATAAACAAAATTGCCAAGAAGCTGAACAAATTCTGAAGAAAATTTGTCATTAAAAGAAAAGATGGATAATTTACAAAAAGATATATTAAATGAAAAATCTGAAAAGGAAGTTCTGAATGTCAAAATGAACTTTCTGAATCAAAAAGACTTGATCTTTACAAAAGATTAAGAAATTAGAAGATCTAAACTTTAAAAGAGGTCAAACTGAACAAACTCTGAATATTTTAACAAATCAGGCTCAAAATTCAAAGTTCTACAAATCTTTATGATCTTTCAAAAATGAAAAATTTCAATGAAACTAACACAGGTGTCATATTTAAAACTGTTAATTACTCTTTGCCTGAAAGAATTCCATTTGTAAAATCAGAGACCTTATTTTCTGAAGAAAAACCTCTTAATTCTTTTGAAACAGTAAAAATTTCTGAAACAGAAGTAACTTCTGAAACTACTTCTGAATCAAAAATAATTTCTGAAGAAAAGTCTGAACCAATCATTAAAACTGAGATTACTTCTGAACATACTACTACTGAGTCATCTACTGAAATTTTTACAGAAGATAATTTTGAAAATAAATCAGAAATACATGAAGAAAAATATGATGAATTCTCAAAAATTGAATCTTTAATAGATAATGATGAAATTTAGAAATACTTTTTGACAATTCTGATGTTGAGTCTGAGAAAATTTCAAATCTAAATTTTTTTGCATCAAGCATGACTCAGAACAAGTTCTTAGATTTAATGAATGCTTCAGATTCAGATGATGATGATGATCCTAAAGTTGAAGTCATTGATAAAGATGGTTACATTGTCTACAAATCAAAATCTTGTATGACTGAAGGAGAAATTCTAAAATCTGAAGAGCCAAAATTTCCGTCAGAAATGTTTAATCCTGTATTTCCGAAAGAAGAATTTCTGAAAAATGAGACTTCAGACAATCTGAATTTTTTTAAAACAAATTCTTCTACAACATCAAATACTACTCCTATGTCTAAAAATACATCTTTGACTTCAGAAAAATTATCAATATCATCATCTGACTTTGTAATCAGAGTTAAACTGTTTGAAAAAGGACAGTCTTCTAATTCAAAATATGAAGTTCAAAATTCAGAACTTAAATCTAAAGTTGGCAAAAGAATTCTTATACTAATCCTCATTTCTTATCTTTTAAAGAGCTATCCACTTTAGTACGGAGAAGGAAAGATGAAAGACTATCAAATAATGTCAAATTAGATAGTTTTTCAAATTCTAAGAAAAGTTGATGTAATAGAATTCTATTGCTAAATCAAATGTTGTTGATTCTTGTTCATGTACTGACATATTAAATATTTTGAAAAATCATATTCATTGTATTAATTGTGGTCATCATATTTTTCATCTCAACTACAAAACCAACAAGAATAATCTTGAGAAATCAATTTAGAACTTTTCAGCAAAATTGGCAAATAAACA
This sequence comes from Silybum marianum, assembly GCA_036898165.1. NCBI lineage: Eukaryota > Viridiplantae > Streptophyta > Magnoliopsida > Asterales > Asteraceae > Silybum > Silybum marianum. The sequence goes on along the minus strand of CM072533.1, from coordinate 31,433,996 downwards.
TAAAAATAAAAATAAAAATAAAAACAATACTAAGAAAGGCAAATTCACTAGTTCTGAACAAACTTTTGAATCTCAAAATGTCAAGTCAAAGTTCAGAACTTCAAACTTTTTAACTAATCTCACAGGACACATTCTTAAATGGGTACCTAAATCTCAATAATCATTTTTGCAGATATGTCATGTGTGGGTCTTAGATTCAGGATGTTCAAAACCATGACAACCTTCAAAGAGCTTCTAACTGATTATCATGAAAGATATGGAAGAACAATTAGCTTTGGAAACAATGCAAAAGGTTATGTGAGAGGTTATGGAACTTTTTCCAATGGAGATGTTACAGTGATGAAAGTTTTCTATGTTGAAGGTCTAAAACATAATCTTTTCAGTATAAGTCTGTTTTGTGACAATTATTGGAAAGTAAATTTTGACATAGACTACTGTCATGTTTTGAGTTCTGCAAATGAAAATCAATTAACTGCTTATAGAGATGGAGATATCTACACTGCAACTTTCACAGCAGATGGTCAATTACAAGGAGTTTGTTATATTTCCACTTCAATGAAGAATGACAGTTGGCTTTGGCACAGAAGAATGTCACATCTGAACTTCAAAGCAATTTCTAAACTGGAAAGACACAACTCTGTTAGAGAACTGCCAAAGATCAGATTTGAAAAGAATTCTTTATGTTCTGCATGTGAAGTAGGGAAGATCAGGCAGAAGCTCCCATCCTCTAAAAATGCTATCTTCAAGTAAAGCTCCACTTGAAATGCTTTATATGGATTTGTGTGGACCAATGAAGACTCAAAGTATGAGTGGAAAGAAGTATATTCTTGTCATTGTAGATAAATATTGAAGATATACTTGGGTTGAGTTTCTAAGACTCAAATCTAATAGTTCTGAAAGGCTCATCCGTTTTCTGAAGAAAATTCAAGTTCTTCTTCAACTCTCAATCCAAAAGATCAGAAGTAATAATGGCACAGAATTCACAAATTCTACAGTTCAGAACTTTTTGGAATTTGTTGGTATATCACACAACTTGTCCGCTGCAAGAACTCCTCAACGTAATGGTGTTGTTGAAAGAAAAATAGAACTTTGGTAGAAGTTGCAAGGACCATGTTAGCATATTCTGAACTTTCTTTATCTCTTTGGGCAGAAGCAATAGCAACTGCATGTTTTACTCAGAACAGGACTATTCTTAACAGAAAACTACTTAAAACTCCTTATGAAATTATTAAGCAAAGAAAACCTTCTATTGATTATTATTAAATCCTTGGTTGTAGGTGTTTTCTTCTGAATGATACACAACATCTAGACAAATTTGCACCTAAAGGAACAACTGGTATCTTTGTTGGCTATTCTCAAAGATCCAAGGCGTAAAGAGTACTCATCAAAGGAACACAAAGGATTATTGAGACTTCAAACATCAGATTTCATGAGCCAACAATGACTTCTAAACAAGACAGTTCAGAACTTAAGCTTAACCTAGTTTCTGAGAGTTTGGATTCAGAACACAGCAAGACAAATCACACTTCTAAATCAAAAACCTTACTTAAATCAAATTTAGACACATTATGCAAAGATTTATTTGATATTTTTGTCAATGTTTATGCAGATTATCATAATCCTTCTCTTCTCAAAAGCATACAGAACAAGAATCTACAGAAACTACAATATCAAATCTTTCTAGACCACTTATCTCAACCTCAAATTCTGATTTTCCTACTTCTAAATCTGTACAAGTCATTTCAGAAACAGTTCAAGTTATTTCTGAACCTGTTGTTCCTGTTTCTGAACCTGTTGTTCCTGTTTCTGAACCAGTAAAGAATCTTCAATTTTTAAGTAGCATGGAACCCAAAAAGCCAAGTGAAGCTCTTCAAGATCCAGACTGGATTTTAGCTATGCAAGATGAGTTAAATCAATTTGAAAGAAACAAAGTCTGGAGATTGATTCCAAAACCAAAAGCTAAATCAATCATTGGCACCAAGTGGGTTTTTGGAAATATGAAAGATGAACATGGAATTGTTGTGAGAAATAAAGCAAGACTTGTAGCTAAGGGGTATTGTCAACAAAAAGGAATTGATTATGATGAAACCTTTGCCCCTGTTGCAAGACAAGAAGCTATTAGAATTTTTCTTGCCTATGCTGGTCACAAAAACATGAAGGTGTTTGAAATAGATGTTAAGTGTGCATTTCTGAATGGAATTCTTCATGAAGAAGTGTATGTTGAGCAACTAGAAGGCTTTGTAAGCAAAGAATTTCTAGATCATGTCTATATATTAGACAAAGCCTTATAAGGACTAAAACAATCACCAAGAGCATGGTATGACACTCTCAAAAATTTCATTCTGTAGTCCAAATTTAAAAGAGGTACAGTAGATACCACTTTAATTCTGAAAAAGGAAGGTGATGATATGATATTGATACAAATATATCTAGATGATATTATATTTACTTCTACTAATCCAAAATTTTGTAGAAATTTTGAGAAAATCATGCAAACTAAATTTAAAATGAGTATGATGGGAGAGTTAACATTTTTTCTTGTTCTTCAAGTAAAACAACTTCCTACTAGCATATTCATTAATCAAACTAAGTATGTTTCTGACTTACTTAAGAAGTTTGACTGTTCTAGTATTCAAACTCCAATGGCCACTGCAACTAAATTAGAACCTGCTTTGAATGGAAAATTAGTTGATCAGAAAAAGTATAGGGGCATTATCGGATCTTTTCTTTACTTAACAGCTAGTAGACCAGATATAATGTTTTCTACATTTATTTGTGCTAGATATCAAGCTAATCCTAGAGAATCTCATCTTCTTGCTGCTAAAAGAATCCTTAGATATCTCAAAGGTTCTCCTTCATTGGGACTTTGGTATCTAAAGGATTCTGGTTATGAGCTAACAGCTTTCACAGATGCAGATCATGGTGGTTGTAAACTGGACAGGAAAAGCACATCTGGATCCTGTCAATTTTTGGGTGATAGACTTGTGAGTTGGTCTTCAAAGAAACAAAACTGTGTTTCAACTTCTACTGTAGAATTTAAATATGTTGTTACTGCCATATGTTGCTCACAAGTGATCTGGATGCAAATACAACAAAAAGACTATGGTTACACATTCAGAAAGATACCCCTGTATTGTGATTCAAAAAGTGCCATAGCAATCACTGCCAATCCTGTTCAACATTAAAAAACAAAGCACATTGATGTAAGATATCATTTTATCAAAGATCATGTTGAAAAAGATAATATGGAAATGCTTTTTGTTCAGACTGATTATCAATTGGCTGATTTATTTACCAAATCACTTGATGAAAAATGTTTTAACTTTCGGGTAAGTAAATTAGGAATGATGAATATGTCTATATATGTATTAGACACCAACTAAGAATCAAAAATTATGTTCTGAGATTTATTCCATCAATTCTGAGATTTATTCCATCATTTCATCGTCTTCATTTTTTAGCAATTTTTCCCTCCGAAATCTCTCTGTGATTATTGATCTTCAATCAAACTCAAATGTGGACCTCAAATGTGGATTTACCTATTCAGACAGCCAAATCATGTTTTAGTGATAGCACTGGATCATCAAGTAATGGTTCATTCAAGGTTGTGCCTAAGAAAATCATGGTTGGATCAATGGAGATAACTTTGGAAGATGATCAGATGCTAAAAGATACTGCTACAACTGTTAATCCTGAAGCTGGACCCTCGAATCCTAACCCTAACCCTAGCCCTAACCCGCGTACTGAGAAAATTGGGGAAACACAAATTGAGCCTATTGAAGTGGCTTCTGAATCAAATGTTGGAGTTGGTGATTCTCAATCTCGTGCTGGATCAAACCCTGAAAGTAGTGATGGTCCTAATCTTTCAAAATTGTATGTTCCTAAAAATAAGCGAATGGAAATCAAAAAGAACAATTGTGCTCTTAACCTCAAATCAGCTGACTTCAATGATGATCAAATGATCTTGATTGAAATTTTGAAGAAACATCCCCTTCGTGCTCTTTTAACAAGGAAATTTCTTGTCCCTGCCTCATAAATGCAACAGTGGTGGTTTCATGCTGAAGTTGATGAAGAAGCAGATGACATTTCTTCATATGTTCATGGATACAGGGTGTGTGTTTCTGTTGAAGATGTTCGCAACATTCATTTTCTTCCTAAAGCACATGAAGTTGTTGGGAAAACTTCATTTGATCCTATTCCATCATCTTCTGAAATGATTTCAGATTTTATGAAGTTGGGTTATTCTGAAAATTTGAATGCTTTAAGTTCCTTCAGAAGAAAGTGTTTACCTCCCATCTGGTATTGTTTATTTACTATCTTAAACACTTGTCTTTCTGGGAAGAGTTTAAGCCTAGATCAAGCTTCTACTAATGGAAGGATTATTTTTCATGGTGTTGCACATAATAAGCATTATGATTATGCTTCCCTAATTTTTGAAGACCTCAAGTGTGCTATTCTGAAAAAGTCTACCTACAACTACATACCATTTCAGAGAGTCTTTCAGACTTTCATCAAAGGTGCAATGAAAGTTGTTCCAGCCATCCCAACTTTAGATCATGAGGTACATATTCCACTCTTCTCCATGGATAGTCTAAAGCCACCAAGTGCAAAGTTACAATTTCCAAATACATCACCATTACCTGTTCAATTACTTGCATATGTAAATCCCAACAATAGGATTTTGAATGAGTATTATGAATCAATGGGACTACAAAAACCAGTAGTCTCTTCCCCTGAATCTACCCCGAGTGGTGAGCATGGTAAGAGGTCTAGTATTCCTAGAGAGAGTAGGGAGGTTGTTCATGGGGGATAACAACCTCATAGAGTAGAGGAAAATTGAAAATGAGAGCTTTGGTAGAAGGGTGAGAAAAAGAACTGAAGAGGGGAGAACACAAGTAAAAGAAATACAAACTTGTGAACTAACTGTTACAAGACGGGCAGCCACATCATCTATTATTCCACACTCTTTGGTGGGTAATATTGTAACAGCCAGTGAGCCCATGGCAACATTTGTTAACCCCCCCAGCCACTCACCCATCTCTCAACATAAGGGTGTTTCACAAACACTTATGGGGCAAACAACTCATCTACCAATAGGTCCCACATGGAGGATCCTATTGTTGAAAAAGAAGGATATATGTCCCCCCTTAACTGTTTTGAGCACATTGAATCAGATAGTCCAATTCATTTTGCGCCTGAACCACAAAATGTGGCATTTGTTGACACAAGCACAGATCTTTTAGATATCACTATGCAAAGTATTAGTCATTTTGCAACATCCATAGATGTTCGTATTATTGGACTTCAAGGATTGGATGGAAGACTTGGTGAGGTGAACATTACAAAAGCCTCGTTCACAAAATCTATATTGATTCATGATGTTGTGACATCTACAGGCCAACCTTCTTCTGAAAGACGGCAAACAAGACCATCGGTTGGTCTTGGAACCTTTCCCTCATCTTCTGAATTCTATGAATTCAAAGATTTCTGTACTTCTGAATTTGCAAAGATTCAGAAGGACATTATGGAATTGAGGAATAAAACATGCAAGGTGATGGAGGATAGGTTGGATGATCAGGAGAAAAAGGTGGTGAATAAGTTGAATGCATTCCAGTTGTCAACATCAAATTATTTATAAAGTTTTCAACAGACAATTCTGAATTCCTATTATGAAGTTATTACTACAGCTGCATCTCTTAAGACTTCAATGCCTTCTTCTTCTACTCAGCAAGATTCTTCTCAGTTTGCTACAAAGGAAGACATTTCTCAAATTCCGAATCAGTTATTTACAATTCATAATTCTTAATTGGCCTTAAATGAAAGACTTTCTGCTTTAGAATGCAGGTCTCAGGCAGATACTTTAAAGAGAAATCTTGATGATCAGGGTCCTGATGATCAAGAGGGGGAGAAAAGACAAAAAGTATCTGAAGATGTTGAAATAGCACAAGTTCAAAATTCTGAGAAATCGTCTGAAGAAGCTCAGAATGTTAATGATGATACTAATAGAGTTTCTGAAGCTATAGATGATATTTTGCATGCTGAAACTGAAGGGCAAGAGGCTGAAAATGTTATTTCTGAAGAGAATGTTGAAGAAGGATATGAGGCTGAAAGAGTATCTTTTGATTCTGAAGGAAAACAAAGCATAGAAGATACAGATATTGTTCCAGATTCAAATGAAGAAATGTTGAATGAATATCTTGCATTTGAAGATGTGATTGGTGAGCCAAGTGATTTATCAGATGTGATTATGTTTGATGATGAAGTGGAGGTGAATAATGAAGTGGAGGTAAACGAACATAAAGAAATGGTAATTTGGAGACCACAAGTTCTGAATAGAGTGGATAATGATGAAATTTCTGAAACCTTGTGGAGGTTGATAAGCCAATTCTGCTGGGTATATATATTTCTGAATAATCTAAGGAATCTGGAGTGTAGATTCTTGAATGAAAGACTGGTTATCTTCAAAGAGTTTCTGAATCAACCAGATGAATATCTTAATATAGAAATGGATTTTTGTCATATGCACAATGTTGAAGTTTCAAATGAAATTCTGATGGTCTTTTCAGAAAAAGTAGAGGTCAGATTCAGAAGGTGTATTACTAATCCTTTAATCAATCTTACTATTCTTGAAGAACCAATTGTAGATCAAGTATATGAAGGTGAGACCCTGTTTGATAATTCTGGAGAAAGTCAGTTTATTTTCCCTGAAGATTCTTATAGTTACATGTACAGAAAAATTCTAAAGTTTGCAACCTTAGAAGATTTTGTAAATGATGAATGGTCTGAAGTTCGTATGTCAAAAGCATGGAATTCAAGGATTACATGATTCTACTTTGATTAAGAAGGTCAGATGCTTGACTAAAACTATTGAAGATGATTTATTCATTGTGAAGTTTGGAGCTGAAATAAGAGATGGTGCTCTAACAGAGTTCTCTCAATTTGACTTGTACAAGCTAAGGCTACAGGATAAGCTTGCAATTCTGGCTTTTTTTGTGAAGAAAGAAGAATCTGAACTTGTTGCAGAAGTTAGAAGGATCTTAGGAATCTATATCAGAAATCTTACTAAGCATGATTTTCAGCTAGCTTTGGAATTCAGATTGTCAAAAGTAACCTTTTAGAGCCAGTAAATATTGAAACACATGGGCTAACCAAAGTGTTTACAAATCCAGATATTGGTTTCATGTATGAAATAGAAGGAGTTATTAAGAAGACTTTCATTGTGTCTGACATACCAAAGTATTCAACTTCTACTTTGAACTGGTTTTTGAATTATGCTGAATGGTTCATTGTTGCATCTGATATAAAAGAAGAGATAATCTACTTGATCAAGGAAATGATAAGTTTCAGAGATTGCATCAGAAAAATCTATCTTACTGGACATACAAGAGTGAACAAAGTTAGAGGAGCTGATTATATTCCGAGCAATATGTATGATTTTCAGATTCGTACTAAGAAAAAAGACATTGAAGAATTTCTGAAAGTTTCTCAGAAGATAGAAAGTTCAGTAGCAAGTTTAAAAGAAACAAAAAAAGGGAAGGAAAATATTTCTGAAACCAATCCAGAAGAAAATGCTCCTGTCACTCAAGTTTCTGAATCTGAACATCTGCAAGAGCAAAGAATTGAAGAAAATGCTTATACAATATTTCTTGAATATCTTTCATCCAGAAATGTTCATGGAATACGAACAAAAGTTCAATTACATTGATTGCCGGATCAAGAAGTCTTTTGGATGGAAGCAATGGTATTCAGATATTATAAGGAAGATCAGAATTCCTGTGAGTGAAGCAAGAAAAGAAAGTCCTATTGTGAAAGTTGTTATTGCAGATATAAAGTCATGAAACAATTACAAGTATGCTTACTTCACAGTGGAAAGAAAGGATGGTGAGATCTCTACATTCTCAGAAGCGGATTTTCAAAATGTTCATCTCAGATATTTACTCAGAGTCTACAAAAGTCTTTATCCTTTTCATGATTCCATTGCCAAATTTAGAAAGTCATTTCCAGTTCTTAGAGATGGTTTGTACAGAGAATTCATCTGGGCTGCTAAAACAGATTTTCAAGTTGCACATGTTCTGAACAAAAGAAAGGTTCATCTGAGTAGTCCAAACTTCAGCTTACCAAATATTGAAAATCTTAGAAGAAGCACTCTTGTTATTCAGCCTCCAGGTTTTGTATGTAAGTGTTTTGAAAAGCTGTTGTTCATAAGATTTGAAGAATTGCATAAATGTTGTAATGGAACTCTGATGGCAATAAGAGATAGGTTGGATAAGAGAAAGAACAAAAGACAGAAGAATCTAAGTGATGATGAATGGGAGAAATATAGAAAGCTTGTTAAAGAGATGCTCAGAAATATTGAATCTTTATTGGAATACATAAATCTTATTCAAAAAGATGATAGACAAATTTTAAATGTCTGGAGTTATGAATTGGACTTTTGAAGCTAAGGGGGAGATTGATAGATATCAGAAGATAGTTCTGAAGAGATAAAAGTTCAGAACTCAGAAGAAAAGCAGAGAAAAGCCTAAGGCATAACTTCTAAAGTGGCTACTTCAGAAGTTCTGAAGATTCTGAAGAAGTTCTGAAGATGTTTCCAAGGATAGTTCTAAAGAGCTTCTGGAGAAGTTCAAAAATAGTTCTGAACATGCCTGTCATTTTTGTACTGTAACTTTAGCTTTCTTGTTTGTATATAAATAGATACTTTGTTAGACAGTTTGAACTAACGTTCAAAAAGCTTGTAAAGATACATACTTTGTAATATTATTCATTGATCAATACGATATATAACTTCGGTGACATAATTCTTGTTCTACTTCTTGATTCCTTCTATATTCTTGATATTTTGGGAACTAACAATTGGTATCAGAGCTAACTCAACTGTTTGATCAATTTTGTGTAGAATTTGTCAGATCTGACAGTTCTTGAAATTCTTGATCGATACATTCAAGACCAATTTGAATCAAATCCAGTTGAATTCACGATCTACTATAGTCAAAATGTCGAAAGAAATTGTTTCCATCGGATCTGAAACCAAACCACCAACCTTGTTTCTGGGCGAGTATCATCAATGGCGGATCAGAATGATTCAATTCTTGGACAATATCGATGAAGCTTTAATGCAATCGATTCTAAGGCTTAATGCCAGTTTGAATTCCTAGTCGGACCGTTGAGAAGAAAAGAGCGGGATCATTGTATTCATCATCGTCATCGTCATCGTCATCGTCATCATCATCATCATCCCAAAGATAGTATGATGATGGACCCTCTTCTTGTTCATCCTATTCTTCATCCTCCTCCTCTTCTTCATCCTCATTCTGAATGAAAGAATCATCAACATCAGCGTCCTTTCCCTTTCCCTGATCGACCTCAGGGTTTAGTGTATTTAACAGATTATCAGCTTCAATGATAATCTACTCTTCAAGTTCTTTCGCTCTTTTCTCCCCCCTCTTGGTTGTCGTCAGGGAGGATGTGCACAAGGAGTGTACTTACTTTCTCCTGGATGGTCGTGACGGTGTCTGATTGAGCCTTCTGAATCAATGAGAGTTGATTCAGGGATTCTGTTAGAACCTATTATATGGAAGTATGAACCAGAATTATCTAAGTCCTAAACTTCAGAAGACAAACCAGAAGTTCATCTTCTTATCTCTCTCATCCAGAAGCGCCCAGAGACTTGAAGACCCTCTAAATTTCTGTTGATCATAACTCCTGTTAAAAGATTTGAATATGATTCCTTTTTCCTATTTAGTGAAATTCCATTGAATAAGCTACTGTTCATATTTAGCGATAGCACACACTGATAACCATCAGTGATCGCTGAAGATCAAAGAACAACAATCTTATCACTGAAGATCTGAAGATCAGCTATCACACCAGAAGACCTTTCAGCGATAGTCAAAGACTCTAGCTGAAAAAAAAAAGATAATCAGCTAAGTGAACTGAAGCGGTTCAGCGATAGCAGCGATTGTCTACTCAAAGTGTGAAGTCTTGTGAAGCCTCAGCGATACTGAAGTTCATCCTTGAAGATTCAGTATCAGCGATCAAATGAAGCTTCCTTTGCAAGATTAAAGATTGATCTTAGCCTAGATGCCCAAAAGTCAAACCTAGAACCATGTCAGAAAAGGACGTACGACTTGTCTCTTATGTCCCTATCATATCTGATATGGTACTATATTCGGCCAAAAGCATGGCTGTCTTATTAACAAGGACAAGATTCCTATCCAAGCTTGACACGTGGCATGTACCTTTTGTCTTGCATTAAAGGCAAACGGGTATAAATAAGATGGATATATCTTCTTCATCTTAATGCATGCTTCTATCTAACCTATACCCTCTTTATTCTTTCTTTCATCTTCTTGTGCATCAAACTTAGTGTTTCTTAGTTACAATAGAATAGGTGTTAAACTTGTTCTTATTCCGCTTGTAACTGTAAATTTGTTTATTTTTAATAAACTCATTTAAAAACCAATATCTGTGTGTGTTTGTATTCAACCCCACCCCTGTTCTACAAACTCTTCTCTCTTGATTGAACTCTTGTAAACCCTTTAGGGACCAACAAGTGGTATCAGAGCAGTGTTTGCTTCTTAAATCTTTAAAATATTTTTTTCTTAAAACTATTTTAAAATATCAAACCTAAATACAAACTACAATGATAATGGATCTTTAGCTAAACCTCCAAGGTTTAGCCATGATAATTTTCCATTGTGGAAGGAAAGAATGTCTCTATTTCTGGAGGGATCTGATCCAGAGATTCCCTACGATCTGGAAAATGGACTATTTGTTTCTACAACAATAGTAGCTAGTGTTCCTGCCACCACTGCTACTCCAGCCATTCCTGAAAGGGTTATTGTTAAAACTCCTAACAGATGGACTGAGGAAGACAAGAAAGAAATTGCTATTGACTCTAAAGCTAGATCTATAATAGCAATGGCTTTACCAGATGAAGTCTATCATTCTGTCATGAAAATGAGGACTTCTATGGCCATGTGGGATACTTTATGTATCCAATATGAAGGAACTTCTGAGGTTAAAGTCACTAGATGCATAAACCGTGTAAGAAAATACGAGAGTTTTATGTATCAAAAGGGTGAATATCTTTCTCAAATTAACCAGCGATTTAACTGCCTGCTGATTGATCTTAAATCAGTCGATAGAGTATATTCAAACGCTGAAATTCTGACAAAATTCATGGAGGCATTACCCGATCAATGGCCAGTGTACACTACATGTATAAAGCTGTCAAAGAATCTTGAAACCTTGTCCTTAAGTGCATTATATGGTATGCTCTTAAATGAGGAACAATCCCAACTTCTAAGGAAGAACCTAATTAATGAACTCAAAGGTGCCAAAAGTACTTCTTTGGCACTTGTGGCTTCTGAGAGAACTTCTTCTAAAAATGTTTCTTCTTCCACTATCACCTCCATTACTGAATTAGGTCAAACTGATTCAGAAGATCAACTCACTGATGCAGACATCTCTAAGTTTGATAACTCTCTAGCTCTCTTAACTAATAACTTTAAAAGATTTGCTAGAAAGAGCAATTTTTGAAAACCTTCTAACCTCTCTGACTCTGAAAATCAGAAAACGTTGCCCGCTGAGAAAGCCTCAGCGATATGCTTCAACTGTCAACGAAAGGGTCACTTTGCCAGTGAATGCAGGTCTAAGAAAGTTGCTGCTCCCACTACCTCCCATACCTCTGATAAAAAGGAGAAGTATTTAAAACTGAAAAACAAATACAAAGATATGAAGAAAAATCAACAAAAAGGCAAAGGCCTTGTCGCTGAAGAAGTTGACTGGGATGCTGAAGATGACTGGGCCAAGACCTCTGAAGAGTCTGGTTCAGATGAAGAAGATCTTGCCTTCCTCTGTCTAATGGCAAGAATTGAAGACGCTGAAGAAGTCACTAAGACTTCTTCCTCTAAGTCTCCTTCTACTCAGGTAACTATTCTCTCTATCTCTTTACCTTCTGAAGATGATAACTTGTCAGCTCTCGATGCTATGACTGTTGATTTCTATGATGCTTTAAATGGAAAAATTAAGGCCGAGAGAATTAACACTGACTTATCTGAACAATTAAAAAATTGCCATATAAGAATCAAAGAACTTTCCAAAATTGAGGAATCTCTCAAGGACCAAGTCTTTGCAAATCAAACTATAAGCATCGAGAAACAACAAGCTATCGCTGATAGGGAAAAGGCTATCGCTGATCTTAAGTCTGAAAAGGCAACCATCGAAGGGTGGTGTAAGGCTTCTGATAAATTCAATGAGATCATCAATGCTCAAATACCTATGAAAGTAAGAAGTGGGTTAGGCTATAACCGTGAAAAGGAAGAATCAGAGAATGATCGTTCCATGCTCAAATTTGGAATGTTTGTTTCTTCTATCCCTAATCCTTCTTCTTCAACTTCTTCTTCCTCCTCTTCTAAAGAGAAGCTTTCTATACTTAATTCTAAGAAAGTGATCAAGAACGAGTTTCTTAATCAAGTTCCTAAGAATAAGAAAACTCAAGATAGGAACAAGAAATCCTCAGAGAAAGTTTCTAAAACTGGGAAGAAGGTCCCTGACTTTTCTCAGAGACCAACCCCCAGAATTAAAATCGATCTCACTCCTACTCCTGAAAAGGTTGTTATACCTCCAAGGACCATGGATAAAGGAATTCTTGGACCTATCCCTGATTTCCTGCTACCTCTCTGATTTCCAAACCCTTTAAATATAGGAATTGCTATCACTGTGGTGAAACTACCCACATTGCAAGAAAATGTCCTAATGCTACTAAAGCTGATAAACTAGCTCATGGAAAGAAAGTAGCTCAAGCTGATAAATCAGCAAGAGTGAAATCCACCAAGGTTGCAAAACCATCAAAGGTGAAGATATCCACTGAAGAGAGTTCTTCAGCTAGTAGCTCCTCCACCAATCCTCTATCTAACCAAGCAGGACCCATAGTAATATGGGTACCTTTAAACAATTAATCTTTTGTTATATGTAGTGTGCCAAAGGTATTTGGTATCTTGATAGCGGATGCTCTAGGCACATGACTGGCAGAAAATCTCTGCTCTCTGATTACAAAGAAGAAGTTGGTCCATCAGTGACCTTTGGTGGAAATGGCAAAGGATACACTACAGGCTATGGAATTCTAGCCAACGGAGCCACATCGTTTTCTCGTGTTGCTTACGTTGAGGGACTAAAGCACAATCTCTTGAGCGTTAGTCAGTTATGTGACAAAGACTTCAAAGTTCTATTCTTAAAGAATAGATGTGCTGTCACTGACGTAAATGATAAGCATGCCCTTACAGGAAAAAAGAGTGGAAAATGTATATGTCATAAATATGAATAGTTCTCACTCTGAGAACATATGCTTTATCTCTAAAGCATCCACTGACATAAACTGGTTATGGCATAAAAGACTCTCTCATCTTAGCTTTAAGACAATAAATGAATTGTCTCAAAAAGACTTAGTCAAAGACCTCCCAAATCATACCTTTACAAAGGAAAGCTGACAAAAGCCTCCTTCAGGTCAAAGCAAGTTTCCTCAGTGACCACTCCTCTTCAGCTACTCCACATGGATCTATTTGGACCTGTCAATGTCCAATCTATCTCTGGGAAGAAATACACTTTAGTGAGTTTTGATGAATACTCCAGATACACATGGGTGTTCTTCCTTCGATCCAAAAGTGATACCCCTGAAATGATAATTTCTTTTATCAAAAAGATGGAAGTTTTGAACAATCTAATTATTCCTTCCATAAGAAGTGATCATGGCACTGAATTCAAAAACAGTACTTTGGTTGACTTCTTTGAAGAAAGAGGCATCTCTCACAACTTCTCCTCAGTAAGAACCCCTCAGCAAAATGGTGTTGCTGAAAGAAGAAATCGTACTATCATCGAAGCGGCTCGCTCAATGATCAATGAATCGCATCTACCCACTCAGTTCTGGGCCGAAGCAATTACTACAGCGTGTTTCACTCAAAATCGATCCCTGATAGTTAAACGATTTAAGAAGACCTCCTATGAATTATTTCATGGGAGAAGACCTACTCTGAAATATTTCCACATTTTTGGATGTAGATGTTACATTCTGAATTACAGAGATCATTTGGGTAAATTTGATCCAAAAGTTGATGATGGTATATTTCTTGGATACTCCTCTGTATCTAAATCCTTCAGAGTCTTCAACAAAAGAAGACAACATGTTGAAGAATCCATGCACGTTAACTTTGATGAATCTCGTCCCATTCACACATCTCATTCTCTTGAGGATGATGGAGAATTGAATGCCTGGATGAAATCTCATTATGGGGAACCTGAAACCAATTTCAGCAATCAACCTCTTGCTGAAGAACATGATTATGAAATCCCCGTAAATTCGTCAAGTGACAATCATCCATCTTCAGAGATGAATGTTACTCCTCTGAATCAGATTCCTGTTGCTGATTCCTCTTTTGGAAGTTCCTCTGTGAATGACCAAACTATATCTGAAAATCAATCCCCTTAATTGATTCTAAATGAAGTACCTGTTGCTGAAACAACTCCTATTCCAGAATCTGAAGAAAAGGTCGCTGAATCTGCTGTTGATCTCTCTCCTCAACCACCAGCTCAGCGATGGACTGCAAATCATCCAATAAATCAAATTATTGGTGATCCCACTGCAGGTATCAAAACAGGTAGAGATACAGGTAATATATGTCTTTATGTTAACTTCATTTCTCTCTCTGAACCTAAAAAGATAGATCAAGCTATCTCTGATTCTAGCTGGGTTTCAGCTATGCAAGAAGAACTAACTGAATTTCGTAGAAATAAAGTTTGGAATCTTGTTCCAAGACCCTCTGATAAAACTGTCATAGGCACCAAATGGGTTTTCAGAAATAAGCTAGATGAAAACGGAACTATAATTCGCAATAAGGCTAGACTTGTTGCTCAAGGTTATAGACAGGAAGATGGAATTGACTATTATGAAACCTTTGCACCTGTTGCTCGTTTAGAAGCCATAAGACTCTTTTTAGCTTATGCTGCCCATAAAGACTTCAAAGTTTTTCAAATGGATGTTAAAAGTGCTTTTCTAAATGGAAAATTCAGCGAGGAAGCTTATGTTGAACAACCCCCTGGTTTCTCAGACCCTAACCATCCTGGTTATGTTTTTAAACTTGAAAAAGCTCTTTACGGGTTAAAACAAGCTCCTTGAGCTTGGTATGATACCCTTTCTAAATTCCTTCTTAAAGAAAAATTTGTTCGTGGAAAAATTGACCAAACTCTGTTTTTAATAAAATATAAAGGTCATACTATTCTCGCTCAGATATATGTTGATGACATTATCTTTGGTTCCACAAGACCCAAACTTTGCACTCGTTTCGCAGCAAGAATGCAAAAACAATATAAAATGAGTATGATGGGTGAACTAACATATTTTCTAGGATTGCAGATAAAGCAATCTGACAAAAGAATTTTTATTTGTCAAAGCAAATATGTTAAAGACATGCTGAATAAATTCGACATGAATCAATGCTCAGCGATGAAGACCCCTATGGCTCCTCCTCTAACGTTGAACAAGGATCCCAATGGGAAACCTGTCAATGTCACTGCCTATCGAGGAATGATTGGGTCTCTGTTGTATCTTACAGCGAGTAGACCAGACATCATGTACGCTACCTGTCTCTGTGCTCGGTATCAGGCTGAACCGAAGGAATCCCATCTAATCGCTGTAAAGCGAATCTTCAGATACCTGAAAGGAACTCCAAATCTGGGTCTCTGGTATCCCAAAGGCTCAGGATTTGATCTTCTTGGTTACTCTGACAGTGACTTTGCAGGTTGTAAGATAGATAGAAAGAGCACCACTTGAGGATGTCAGCTACTAGGTGGAAAGTTAATAAGTTGGACAAGTAAAAAGCAAAACTCAGTGTCACTTCCACCGCTGAAGCTGAGTATGTAGCCGCTGGTAGTTTTTGTGCTCAAATCCTTTGGATGAGAAATCAACTAAGAGACTACAATCTCAAGCTCTCTAAAATTCCTATCTATTGTGATAGTACTAGTGCTATTGCAATTGCCAATAACCCTGTACTTCATTCCAAAACCAAGCACATTGAGATCCGATATCACTTTATCAGAGATCATGTGATGAATGGTGAAGTTGAGTTCCATTTTGTACCTACTGAATATCAGCTCGCTGGTCTTTTCACCAAGCCTCTTGATGAAACTAGATTCAATCTACTCATCAGCGAACTTGGTATGTTGAACGCTGAATAATTTATTATTCAGTGACCAACAAGGAATACAAATAAAGCTTTCAAACTTTCCATTCTCTGAACTCTGATTCAGAAATATCTGGCCATCTCCTCAGGTATTATCTTCTAATCTTTAACACTCTTTGATATCTTTCCTCATCAAAGAATGTCTCTCGTAAAACTAAAACTTCTCACTGACAATCCTTTATTATTAGTGATGAAGATTTTTCTAAAATTAAAAATGATAAACCTTCCTTGTGGATAATTATCATTATAATATTTTAAAATAAAGAAAAGGACACGTCAGACCTTTTTCTGACACACGACGGACCGCGACGTTTCCATTCCAACTCCTTTCTTGGAACGTGCGCCAGGTCATCATTTCTTTTTCAAAAAGGTAAAACTGTCGTTTAGCACTCCTTTCTTTCTCTCTCCTCTTGCTATTTAAGCATTCTTTTTGCCTTACTTTATTCCCTCCGCTTTCATAACTCTCCTAAAGGCAAAAATATCTTCAAGTTTTCTCAAGAACACCAAGAACACGCATTTGTGTGTTTTCTTCTCGAACTCAACTAACGTTTGATCTAAATCTTATATTATGACTGGAAACATCTTGTTTCACCTTTTCTTCTCCTCAAAACTCTAACAATAATATAAAAACATTTCTTAAAAACTAAAATAATCTGGAAACTTTGAAAGCTTTTCCTTTATAAAAAACCCCGTTCTAAGTTCTTTCCTTAGAACAGAATTTGTTCTCTTTGATCTAACATTTCTTCTCTACCTCTAAGTTTTTTATTATTTGTTAATAACAAGCATTTTGATATCGTTCATCAAAATATTTGTTCTCTTTGATCTAACATTTGGTATTCTTTATACCAAACTGGTTTATACATTTATGTATAAAACCATGATTTACCTCTTTGGTGTTCCTATCTTTCCAACAACAATGGCATCTGCAAGTAAGACTGCTGTAACCTCCTCTACTGCTGAAGACACTACCTTGGTCGCTGCACCAACCTGTCATTTCCCTTTGGAAAAAGCCGTCTTCAAGTCCTGCAACTACATCGCATTGGTGGAGATCCCTGCAGACTGCCCACAATTCGCTGAAGGAGCCAACTTCATTAAGGCGTACCCACTGATGTATGCTTTCGTCCACAACCCAGTGGGCATGACTTCTCATCTCCAAGCCTTATGGTACACGGCTCACTTTACCATGTTGACAACTGACAAGGGAACCCAACTCCCTGCTATTGGGTTCAAGGTTCCACAACTTGGCTTTTTTTCCTTCACTACTGGATTTCTCAGGAAGGCTCTATGTCTCCCTGTACGCGCTAAGAATCAACAATGGGGCGCTGAACCCACCAAGATGCAAATCGATGCATTCTTGGACTCTATTGGGTATTCTTGGGAGAATCCCTCTCTAAAGACGGTGGGCTCTAAGGTAGAGAAGAAAGGGCTCCCTGCTCGCTGGCAATACATCTTCACCCAGGTGATCCAATGCCTTGGGTCGAAGATCGGCTCGCACGACCAAGTGAGCAAGCACTTTCAAGACCTCGCTAACTCCCTCTGCACCGGCCACAACCTGAATTACGCTGATTACATCTTCAGCGACATGGTCAGTCGCATCAACGCCGCCACCAGACATCCTGTCATCCCTTATCCTCGCTTCTTCGCGACCATAATGGAAGTTGCCTTCGGGAAAGAATACCAGAAGGTCGGCGATCACTCCTTCTCTATTGTAGGGAAGAAATCCCTGGACATTGAGGAACGTCCAGGTGATGCTCCTTTCACCCCCTACATGCTGCAAGTGATTGGAACCCTTCTCCTAGTGTCCACCTCGCTGTCCAACCCAACAACGAGCAACCCAGACACTGCTGCTGCTGTAAAGAGGAACCAACCAACCGATGGTCATAAAAAGACCATCGCAACAAAACAAAAGAAACCAAAGAATTTGGTCTCTCAAAAGACCACTCTCTCTGATTTTGGTGTACTACCAACACCACCGAAAACCTCAGCCACTTCAACGGTCTTCTCAACCGTTGTCGCTTCATCATCATTAACTACATCATCAGCGACTCCGGTCACTGAGGGTGTTTTAGCCGGCTCCGCTGAAGCTGGAACAGGTATTACTTTCACTTCCCTCTTATCTACTTCTATCTCCTCTTCTTTGGTTCTCACCTCAGCAAATGACTCAGCGATAGTTGTCCCTATCCCTGATAATGGTGAAATGCACGCAGTCCAAACCTCAATATTGTTTAGGCAATCTGAGTTTTGGAAGGCCAATTTACAAGGACCTAAGAGTATCTCTCATAGAGATTCTGAGACACTGGTCAGTGATCCTCAAGACACTACCTCTACAAATGTAGTCCCTAAGAGTAATCCTCATGATACTCTCAGGGAAAAATATACTTCTTTTCATTCATCTTCTAATCCGGATGTGTTTTTGGCATCTTTGTCTATGTCATCATCAGGTGTCGCTTTTATTCCCACTTCAGCGACGACAACCACCACCACCAGCGCTCCTTCCATCAGCAAGGATATGAGGAAGTCTTCTCAGGGTCCTCCCA
This sequence comes from Silybum marianum, assembly GCA_036898165.1. Lineage (NCBI taxonomy): Eukaryota > Viridiplantae > Streptophyta > Magnoliopsida > Asterales > Asteraceae > Silybum > Silybum marianum. The sequence continues at coordinate 31,415,224 of CM072533.1, read as the reverse complement.
ACGCTGCTAAGCTCAGAGACGTGAAGCAAGAGATGGTTGCTCCCAAGATTCCCAATCCGGTCACTGAGCTACCTCCCATTGTCCTTCCCAACCCTACATTCCCAGCAATTGACTATATGGTCAAGGAATGTGCTCTCACAAGGGCCAGGGTGGACAACCTTTAGACGTCTGCCGAGCTTATCTTCAAAAGGATCGTTGGTACTCCAGTGATCAAGACAAACGTCAGCAACCTCATCTCTGATGTTTTTGGCCTCAAAGAAGATAACAGGGCCCTTCATCAGACCCTGACAAGTCTGGAGCAGAAGGTTGTTGCTCAAGCAAACGTCCTTGAGTCTATTCAAAAGACTCAATCCGATATGATGCAGATGCTCACAAAGCTATCTGAGGCGAGTTCCTCATCTTTCAACGCTGCTGATCGGACTACGCTTCAGGATAATGATGCGAAGCTGAAGGACGTCCAGACGAATGTTCGCACTCTGATGGTGCATGGTCTACCTCCTGATAACATTGAGGGGGAGAGATGTGCCAAAGAGTTCGCTGACGAACTCATCTCGGAGCACAACCAGAGGTTCCCAGAAGAGAAAATCTCTCCTTACATCTAGCGAGCTGAAGCTGAAGAAGAAGAAGAAAAAGAAGATGATGATGATGAAGAAGATGATAGAAGAACCTATCCCTCACTCTGGAGGGATGGATGATGATGAAGATGACGACGACATTGGAAGTGTCTTAGAGCACTTCAGATTGTCAAGACATGGTGTCGCTCATCAAGAGCTCTTGGGGGACGGACCGCAACCCTCTCAGGGACAATCTGGTTCCTAAGGCAAAGGAAAAGAAGTGGTAGATCTGGATACCACAATCCCTATATCTGAGGGGGAGACCACTCTCGAGGTATCTCTTCCTCTTATCCCTTTCATAACTCTTCTCTCTGAAACTCCCACACCTCCTTCACCTACAAAAACTCCCTCTGACAATACTATTTCCTCCTCTCCTTCCCTTAGTGATCCCCGTCCCCCAAAGGATCAACTTCTTGGAAGGAACCTTCCTCTAAAGAGCAGTTTATGTACATAATAGAAACTGACTTTGAAGAAGAATAAGGCCTTATTTCCAGGCGTCGCATTCAAAAGCCGATCATAAGCGAGCCTGAGGAAGAAGAAAGGCGAATAAAATTCCTTAAGGAATTCGAGGCAAGAAGAATAGAGTGCCTGAAGCTGAACCCATTGAAGCCGTACCAATAAGGATGGTAGATGAATTCTACTTTTTGTCTAGAGAAGAGAGAGAACAAGCATTGGAAGCACAAAGGATCAGGGATGAGGAAATAAAGCAAACTGAGAACGATCTTGCTTTATCAAGGAAATTGCTCAGAGAAGACTCTGCAAGAGATAAGGCGGCCAGAGATCAACTGAAAAAGAGTGAAAAGGTCGCTGAAGCGCTTGTACAGAAAGAACTTGCACAAGAGAATTTGAACGTAGATCCAATTCTTGCTCAACAGAAGATTCTAAGTGCACTATCCGCTGAAGCCACTATGCAGAAAGACAAAGAGCTTGATTGGTGCACTGACAGACTGAAATTTCGAAGATCGGAAGCCAAAATCATTCATGCAACTATCCAAGGGCGACACTCCAACAGAGGTGGTCCAAAGGTATATGTAAGAAAGACAAGGACGAACAGAATAGAGAGAGAAAAAGCCAAATTCTTATAAATTTATGGATACACTGAATGGTTAGAAATTAGAGACGCCATTCAGGGTTACAAATCCAAATTCAAGGACGTGGTGGACAGTGTGCTGGATCAGTTGCTGCAAAGAATGTCACAACATGTGCAAGTTCCCCCTCTCCCTGAATCATCAAAAAGAAAAGATCAAACGCTGAAGGAAGTTCAAGTGCTAGGAATGAGCATGAAACTAAGTTTGATTATCAAAGCATTCTTGGTCATCTTGAGCTCTCTGATATATCAATGCTTTGTACCTCTCTCCCTCAAGACCGAAGATATGAAAAAGATGAAATCATCTTACTGCCTGAACCTGGTATGGTATTCTTGGATAATGAACGATTCTTAGGACTCTTCAGAAACCAAGAAATTCGCAAGGTCCCATCCTCTCTCATAAAGATCATGCTTTGGCGCTGCTGGTCAGATACACCTCTGATAAATCGACAGAAGACACTTTATGAGAATGAGTTACAAAGAAGAAACGAGAATATCTCTGACTAGTCATACTTTTCTATTTCCTTTGTAATATTTCTTCAGTGTACAAGTACTTTACTTTTAATTATTGTATTTTCATTTCTCTGTAATTTCTTCAGATTATTATTAATGAAATACAATCAGAGTATTTTACTCCATCCTAGTACTGAAAAGATCCCTAAAAATCCCTACTTAGTGAAATTCCATTGAATAAGCTATTGTTCATATTTAGCGATAGCACACGCTGATAACCATCCGCGATCACTGAAGATCAAGGAATAACAATCTTATCACTGAAGATCTGAAGATCGGCTATCACACCAGAAGACCTTTCTGCGATAGTCAAAGACTCTAGCTGAAGAAAGAGATAATCAGCTAAGTGAACTGAAGCGGTTCAGGGATAGCAGCGATTGTCTACTCAAAGTGTGAAGTCTTGTGAAGCCTCAGCGATACTGAAGTTCATCCTTGAAGATTCAGTATCAGCGATCAAATGAAGCTTCCTTTGCGAGATTAAAGATTGATCTTATCCTCGATGCACAAAAGTCAAACCTAGAACCATGTCAGAAAAGGACGTACGACTTGTCTCTTATGTCCCTATCATATCTGATATGGTACTGTTCATATTCGGCCAAAAGCATGGCTGTCTTATTAACAAGGACAAGCGTCCTATCCAAGCTTGACACGTGGCATGTACCTTTTGTCTTGTATTAAAGGCAAACGGGTATAAATAAGATGGAGATATTTTCTTCATCTTAATGCATGCTTCTATCTAACTTATACCCTCTTTATTCTTTCTTTCATCTTCTTGTGCATCAAACTTAGTGTTTCTTAGTTACAATAAAATAGGTGTTAACTTGTTCTTATTCCGCTGGTAACTGTAAATTTGTTTATTTTTAATAAACTCATTTAAAAACCAAAATCTGTGTGTGTTTGTATTCAAACCCCACCCCCCTCTACAAACTGTTCTCTCTTGATTGAACTCTTGTAGACCCTTTAGGGACCAACAATTTCAACTGTTATTACACATGCACTTTATGTTAGGATCCAAAGAATCCTATGAATTTGGATCCTATGTTTGAAATGTTTTGTAAAGAAAAGAACTTCAGAATCTGAAGATGAATGGTTCAGAAGTTCTGAATTAGTGTTAGAAAGATAAATAAAGTCATCTTCAGAAGTGCAAAACATATATTCAGAAGTTCTGAAGAAGTTCTGAAGTGAAACTTCAGAAGTTCTAAAGACAATTCAGAAGTGGTTCTGAAGAGCAAAGTTCAGAATTCTGAAGACAGTTCAGAAGTTCTGAAGAAATTCTGAATAGAGTTTTTGATGACGTGTCTTATTGTAATTGGGTTGTGATTACTTTCATTATTGGGCTCTCTTTTCTTACTTAAATTACAGGAAGTCTGATTTTTCTGATGATATCTGAATACCATTGTTTTCATCCAATAGATTTCTTAATCCAGCAATCAATATAATTGAACTTTTGTTAATATTTCATGAACATTTCTGGATGAAAATACTCAAGAAACATTGTCAAAGCATGTTCTTCTATTCTTTGCTCTTGTAATTGTTCAGATTCAGACTTCTGAGGAATAGGACCAACTTCATCTAGAGTGTTTTCAGAAACTTTTTCTTTTCCTTTTTCTTCTTCTTTAACTTCTCAGATTTCCATCTTCTGAGAGAGCTTCTGAATTTCTTCAATGTCTTGTTTCTTTGTATGAATCTGGAAGTCATAGACATTGCTCAGAAGATAATCAGCTCCTTTCATTTGGTTTATTCTTGTGTGCCCAGCCAAAGAACTCTTTCTTACATAATCTCTGAAAAATATCCTTTCCTTGATCAAGTATATTATTTCTTCTATATCATCAGAAGAAGGAAGATATTGTTCAACATATTCTACTAACCATTTTAGAGCGGAGGTTGAGTACTTTGTTATGTCTGAAACAATGAATGTCTTTGAAAGATGAGCTTCTACTCTATAAAAGAATCCCAAATCTGGATTTGTGAAGGTTTTTGTAATTTCCTGTCTTTCAATGTTTTCAGGCTCCAAGAGATTGACATTTTTTAATCTGAATTCTAATGCCAGTTGAAAATCATGCTTAATTAGATTTCTGACATAGATCCCTAGCATTCTTCTTATGTCAGAAACAGCTTCAGAATCTTCTCTCTTGACACAGAAATTCAGAACAGTGAGTTTATCCTGCAACCTTAGCTTGTAAAAATCAAATAAAGAAAATTCTGTTAAAGAACCATCTCTCCTTTCAGCTCCAAACTTTGTTATATACAAATAACCTTCAAACACTTTGGAAATACATCTGATCTTCTTGATTAAAGTTGAGTCATTAAAAACTTGTACTCCATGTCTTTGTACATAAGATCTAACATTTGAGATGTAATCCTTAACCCATTCATCATTTACATAGTCTTCTAAAGTTGCATACCTGAAGTTCCTTCTATACATGCTAAAATAAGTATCTTTAGGAAAGATGAGCTGACTTTCTCCAGATAGTTCAAAAATCATATCACTTTTATAGACTTGATCAACTATAGGTTCTTCAATAATTGGAAAGTCAATTTGAGAAATGTTGATACAGTTTCTGAATATGACATGTGGCTTATCTGCTGCAATCATTAAAAATTCATCTGTAAAGTCAAAATCTTCCATATGACTTAAATCAATTTCAATTTCAAACCACTCAGCTGGTTGATTAAAGAATTCTTTGAAAATTGTTAGTCTTTCATCCAAAAATCTACACTCTAGATTCCTTAGATGATTCAAAATAATGTATCTCCAACAATATTGTTGGAACCCAAATCCCTTTCTATTAAGTAATCAACAGATCAAAAGTGAAAGTGTGAGCGGAAGCAGTAAGATCTAAGATTAACAGTATGATTAGTAAGAACAAAATAGAAAGAACAATCGTAATTGATATGCGATAATTCACCACAGTGTGCACAAAGTAATAGCTCTCTATTTTGTATTCTCAATCGATAGTTTTACAATATGTGAAAGGAGCTATTTATATGAATACAACAATAAAAGTCGACATGTTAAATGGTAGCTTAGTTGGTTATCACTCCATGTTTTGCTTTTTTAACTACCAAGTAAGGTTGGAGAATAAGCAAAAGGGAAAGAGAGGATGGAGGGCGACTAGGGTTAGCAAGGTGAACGGCGTTTGATCGGCGGTTTGGTGGCCGGTTTTTTGGAGTTTCCTTGATCGTTCCTCTTTGTTTTTTGGTTTCTCTCTTTGTTCTAGTATTAATTGATTGATCCTGGTATCGTGTTTCTTTGATCTTATCAAAGCTTCCGTAATCGATGAGATCAATTAGGGTTTAGGTTTTCGAGTTGGTGGTTTTCGATTGAGTTTTCGTTTTTAGAGTGATGACGGACGGTGGGTCCTCGGATCTTGGATACACGGGGTTGTGTGGATCTGCACCATCCACAAATCCATGTGTGCATGCAAACGTACCACAAACAACGTCAACACCGGCTAGGGCTGACGTTACGGTGATGATGACCGACGCAATGTCACACCCCGCTAAAGCGGAAACACGAGGCGTGATAGCTCAAGATTTCATAACAATAGGATTAAAACAACACCAACCATCCATTCAAGTACATAATAGTTTTAAGTTCAAAATTTACATCGTATCAACTCAAAAGTTCTAACAAAATAAAGTAAACCAAGTGTTTCAACTAAACAGTTTCGAATATAATCATGATTGATGTTGACGCGCCCACATAACAAACGTTTCGGTTAATCTTTTCTTACTCCTGAAAAGCATGATAAAAACAAGGTCAACTACAAGAGTTGGTGAGTTCACAGGTTTTCATATGCACAAAACAGTTTTTATGCAGTTTTCAATTCTTGTGGAACGAACGTTCACATCATGTATAAATAGTGAAATTTATGAGCATTTAATTAATCCTTGTATTGAGAAACCTGTCAAGGCATAATGTACTCTAGTTCATAGCAAGTATCCAGCCACCACTAAACCTTTCGACCACACAAAAATATTTTTTTATAATTCTACCTTAGCGGTGGGACTAAAACCCCACATATGTAGAACCTTCGTTTTTATAGGTATAGTGCACCCCTACCTGTAGTTTCCAGGTGGGATTGCTATCCACACCCTACTTTGTCGGTTTTTAGGTGGGATTGTCCGTCCAAATAGCGCTATCCACAAATACCCTCGGCTCCTCACTTGAGTTAATAGTAGTGTACAAACTTTTATGTTACATTTTACTCAAATACAAACTACTAGTGTACATGCCTTAATGCTCATATCAACAATTTCACATTCTTTTACATAAATCAATCAATTATTCAACTTTAAACATGCTTTTCACCCCAAAACATATAAAACATTAAAAGAGGGGCTGTGAATACTCACCTTATAGCAACGCTCCGCAACGCAAAACAATACAATCCGAATCTCCGCACAACGACCTAACGGTTCCCTATCAAAGAGTAATACTCAAAACCGTCACTTATAGGTCTAATACTACTTAGAGGTGAATAAATCTTAAGCCCATAAGTGTCTATATATGTCCAATTATACAAAATGCCCATATGCTCATTAATATCGTAATTTATACCAAAAGTGATCTTATTATCCATCACATGATCAATATTTATAAAAATCAATTAAGTCCAGAATTTCTCTTCTGGACAGAAACTAATTGTCCTAAAAATGATCAGTTTTCAAGGGCTTCCAAAATGATCTAGTTTCCTATATTTTTATATAAGATAAAGTACTGAGTTATGGTCTTTGTGACCAAATTTCATGCCTTTTGGACATGTACAAGTTGTTCAAATAATTCATGCAAAACATTATGTCACAACCGGTAAAACATATTACACCATGTTAGTAAATCACTCACTTGAGGAGTTATACTCAGTGTTTTCTAGAATTTCCAGTTGGATTAAAATCATAACTCATAAAGGAAACTTTTGAGATAAGAATCACAGATTTTGAAGAAGTTATGAAGGAGGTATGACACTACAAAGTTGCATGCACAATTCTGTCATTAGCTGACAGATTGCACACTTAACTTTAATAAATTGATTAGTGCCTCAAAACATCATATTTTTGCATGAAACTGGATCCATATGAATACTAACTCATAAAATGAAGTTCTAGAAGAAGAATCATGCATTAAAGACAAATAACAAAGGAGATACTAACACACAAAGTAGAGTTTAGCTGCTGAAGATAACTCATAAATATAACTCTCAAAAGAAGAATCCACCTTTTGCATTGAGTTTTGAAAGAGATATGGCCATTTGAACATGCATGCACAATTCTGTCATTGTTTGACAGTTTGCACACTCATTTTGTTTTAATCATTTGAAACCTCAAATCACCATATTTTTGAATGAAATCAGATGCATATGAAAGGTAACTCATTAAGCTAACTTCTAGAAGAAAAATCAAGTGATTTGGAAAAATATTCAAAGAGTTATGGTCGTTCAAAGTAGGGTTTACCTACTGTTGAACTTCCAGATGCACATGCATCTTGTTATGAGCATTTGGGGGGTCAAAACTCAATGTTTTTGAGTGAGACCACTTGGATTAGAACCCCAACTCACTAAATAAACTTGTATAAAGAAGATTCATGATATTTGAACATAAAAATTGTAAGAAATTGACGATTTACCCACATGCATGAATCTGCCAGAACCAAAATAACCATTTTTGTTCAAGAACACATAAAATCATGATTTTTCCCCTATTCTCTTGAGTTTTATTTGTGTAGGTCATAGATTATCCCCATTTTATAAACATTTTACATGTTTTGGTGTAAAATCTCTCCACAAACTCAGAATTTTTGGATATTAGAAGAAGTAGCTAAAAAAATGTAAGAAAAGTGGGGTTTTCACCCAAAAATGGTAAGAAAATGAGGGTAAAGTTGTTACCTTGTTTGGATGATGATTAGAGCTTCTAAATCCTTGTATGAACTTGATCTTGATGATGATTTGAAATGAGAAATGGCTGGAGTTTTTGATTTAGAGAGGGAGAAAATGTCTCTTCACTTCTAGAGAGAGAGAGGTGAGAGCAAATTTTGAATTTTGAACATGCAAAATGAGGAGAAAATGAAAAAAAAATGTATTTATATGGGGGTTTAGAGAGGAGGCCGGCCATGGGGGCCCACTCCTCTCAAAATCATATATTTGTTTTATAAATAAAATAAAACTCAAGCCCAATTAAGAATACAATGTCATTTTCTCAATTTTTGGCCCTTTTTCCTCAAAATGTAAGCCCAAAAGTGATAAAATTCTATAAAAATAGAAGTTTTATATTTGAAACATTAAAAATATATATTTCATATACATTGGGTATAAATTAGAGCATTTGGCACTATATAGGACATTTCGGCCAGTTACGGGTCCGTACCGGACTTTCTAAGCAGTTACCGGAAACTCTAGAAATTTTTCGGTCAATCTAATCTAACCAACTCCTATACTTATAATTTAACTATAATAACACTAATAAACTTAATAAAAGCTAACATGAAGGTTCAAATTTGACAGTTGTCACACGCAAATAGGGCTGACGTCACAAGGAAGGCGGTTGACGCAAGCGGCGATAGCGCTGACGCAAGCCCTAATGTCGACGGTAAGTTGCTTGGGGAGATTAGGGCTGACGCAAGCGGCGATAGGGCTGACGTCACGATGACGTCAGCGAGTGGCGACAGCAAAACGACGGACGCGGAGGCTGCCGTAAGCCCTAATGTCGACGGTAAGTTGCATGAGGAGATTAAGGAGCGTGTTTCGGTGTGGGACAAGCTTAATCCGAAGGTTTTTAATGGTGATGGAAAGAAATCTTTTGCTGCTATTGTGGGATGTGTTCCACAGCCGGAGCTGGAGTTTTTTCCGGTTGATAAAAAGGAAGATCCACGGGTTCGTATTCCGATGGCGATGACAAAAGGTATGGCACATGAACTTAGTACGGTTCTCATGGGTTATTTTTTAGGTCCGCGTATCCCTTTCTCAAGTGTACTTAGAGCTGTTAAAAATGCTTGGGGTAAATTTGGTTTCCGTGATGCTATGGTTAATGACCATGGCTACTTTTTCTTTCGGTTTAATGATCAAGGGGGTTGTATGCATGTGGCTGATTCTTCTCCATTAATGATTAATGGAGTTCCCCTTTTTGTCACTCAATGGGACCCATCGAAGGGACTGTCCAAACCGATACAGACCACATGTCCGTTATGGGTTAAGCTATAGAATGTCCCTCTTGTTGCTTTCAACAAGGAGGGTATTGCCAGAATTGCTAGTGCAATTGGAGTTCCATTGAGGCTGGATGCGTGTACAGCTAGTACTTATGACAATCTTTGGGGTAGAACTTCATTTACAAAGGTTACGCTTAACGTTCGAGCTACAGGAAAACTGAAAAAGGAAATAGAGGTAGTTATACCTCGGCTTTCAGGTGTTGGCAAAGATGTGGTAAAAGTGGTGGTGGAATATGATTGGGAACCATCCCAATGTTCACTCTGCAAAATTTTTGGACATAGGGATTCGGTTTGTAGTAAAAGGGTGGTCCGGGATGAGAAGAAGGAAACCACGGTCCAGGTTAATAGAGATGGTTTTCAAAGACCTAAAAGAAAGCAATGGAGACCGAAAAATACAAAGTCTACACCTAACACTCATAAAGCCGAAACTTCAAATGTTAACAAAGAAACTCTAGCCTCGGATACTATGATTGGTGTGGGAAGCATAAAGCAGGTGAACGTGGAACCTAAGCAACAGGAGAAGGTTCATCAAGAGGCACCTGGTATGACTCCTAATACGAAACCAATTAACCAGATGGGAGAAGGTGAGTTCTGTACGGTTAATGCGGGAAGGACACCTGGGGGGTAAGGATGGTGTTGTGCAAATTTCGCAAGTGAAGGAATCGGGTCCGGAATTGGTAAAATCGGTTGTCCAATCGTTTAAGCAGCATTTAAAGCCAAGAGGAGGAGTGGTACTTTCTGAATCTTCTAATCGCTTCTCTCCTTTAACTAGTGAGGAAGCAAGCGATGAGGATGATATGACGATTATTGATACATCGAGGTTTCATGCGCGAGGGGAATTGGAAAATAATGGTTCTTTGGATACATTGGATTTGGGGGCTGCCCCTACTTCTTTATCTCAATGATAAAGCAGAGGGAGGTACGTGAGTTTTTACATGTAAATAGCATTTCTTTGTGTTGTGTTATTGAGTCGAAAACTATAAATAGTAGTATGGATGAAGTGTGTGGCCATGTGTTTGGAAGGTGGAATTGGGTTTCGAATGCTTCAGTGAGTGAACAAGGTGCACGCCTTATATGTGCATGGGATCCGAATATTCTCTCTTTAATGGTTATTGATTCACACCCTCAGTATCTAAATTGTGAAATTCGATTTATTGGTGTTCCGGAGCCGATTTTTATTACCTTTGTCTATGGTAGAAATAAGGGGGTGGAAAGGCGTGATCTTTGGATTGGTTTACGAAAATTTAAGATTTTTGTTCATAATAAACCTTGGATTGTTCTTGGTGACTTTAATTCTATGTTATTCCCGCATGATGGGATAGGGGGTTCATCAAGAAGAAATATGCCCGGAGTTCGCTCCCAGAAATATAGCCATCTTTGCCCCCTCACGTCAATCCCACGAGCCCCAAGGACGCCTTCGGCATCCAGGGGTCACGGACCGACCATAAAACCCTGTTCAATAAGTGGAACGCATTAGCTGGATTCTGTCATTTCACTGATTCGTACTAAATTCCTAATCATATTTTATTCATAAATTAGAAAATTTTATAAAGAAAGTCAGAACTATTCAGTGATAAGAAAAAGAAAAAATGTGAACGGGGAGTCCTTGTCGGGTAAGTTCCGACCCACACGAAAGGCGTAACGATCGTGATATGGAAGACTTTCACTTATGCTTGGAAGATGTGGAATTATTTGATGTCTCCTATCAGGGATGTCAGTTCACGTGGACCCAAAAGCCAACAGGTGAGGGTGGAATCATGAGGAAACTGGATCGAATTTTGGCAAACTCGGAATTCTTGAATCGATTTGGGGAGGCTTCGGTTTTCTTTCATCCTAGGGGTGTCTCGGACCATTCACCGGGTGTCCTTTCTTTTAAGGTGGGAATCAAGAGAAGAAAGCGTGGTTTCAAATTCGACAACTTCTTGACTAATCATGATGATTTTAATCGAGTGGTTGAAGAAGTGTGGCAAAAACCAAAGCAAGGTTCTTACATGAAAAAAGTCTTATTAAGACTTAAAGATCTCAAATTGCCATTTCGTAAATTAAGAAATTCGTACGGTAACTTAGATAAGAGAGTTGCTATTTTGAAGCGGGAACTTGATGAGGCTCAATTAGCATGTGATTTGGATCCGTTCAATGTAAGCATCAAGGAAGATATTGCACATCTTTTGCTTGCTTACCAACAGCCGATAAATGATCAACTTGAAGCGGTAAGACAGAAAGCAAAGGTCAATTGGTTGAATGAAGGAGATAGCAATACAAAATTTTTCTTTCATTCCGTGAGAGAAAACCGAAACAGGAACCATATTGCTGTTATCACCGACTCGTCAGGTATGGTTTTTGATCAAGAGAATGTTGCAAAAGTTTTATTGATCATTTTTCAGGTATTTTGGGGATGCATGATGCGACGGTTAATCCATTTATGGTGGATTTTGTTTATGACCGAAAGTTAACACTTACGGAATCACTTCACCTAATCCGTCCTATTACTTATATGGAGATCAGAGATGCAATGTTCTCTATTGGGAATGATAAGGCGCCGGGTTCTGATGGTTTTTCTTCCAAATTTTTTAAATCGGCTTGGAAGGTGGTTGGAAGTGATGCCAAGATTGCAGTACACAACTTCTTTTATTCGGGAAAGATAGAATATGAATTGAATCATACGTTATTATGTCTTATTCCGAAAGTCCCAAATGCCACATGTGTTACTGAATTTCGACCCATCTCTTGCTGTAATGTCCTTCTAAAATGTATCAGTAAGATTGTTGCTGATCGGATGAAAGCCTCGTTGGATAGTCTTGTCAGCAAGGCACAATCAGCTTTTATTGCTGGAAGGCAGATCACTGATAATATTATGATGGCACATGAATTGGTGGCCGGATATCAGAAGCAAGAGGGAGAACCAAGATGCGCTTTTAAAATTGACATCCGGAAGGCGTACGATACTGTCGATTGGAGGTATCTTATTGGAATGCTTCAAGGAATGGGTTTCCACCCGGTTATGGTCAATTGGATAAAGTCGTTGGTTACAACGGCTACGTTCTCTATTTGCATTAATGGGGAATCGGAAGGTTATTTCCATGGTAGGAGAGGGCTACGGCAGGGAGATCCCATCTCCCCTTATTTATTCACGGTGGTGATGAAAGGTTTATCGTTGATCTTAAAGAAATGTATAGAGGAGGAGGCGGATTTTGCATATCATCAAGGGTGTGAAGGTATTCGTCTTACTCATTTATGCTTTGCTGACGATTTATTTATCATTTCAAGGGGTGATGTTAAATACGTTGAAGTGATAAAGAGAGCCTTGCAACTTTTTCAAGAAAGACCCGGGTTATCGCCAAGTCTTGAAAAAAGTGATGTATTTTTTGGGAATGTGGAAATGGATGTGAAACAAGCTATCAGGAATTGTCTGCCATTCCGTGCGGGTGTTTTTCCAATTCGCTATTTAGGTGTGCCACTCTCACCGGTGCGATTAAAGGTCAGTGATTTTAACCCTATAGTGGTTAGAATTAAAAATCGTTTAATGAACTGGAAAAAAAAAAATTATCGTATGGAGTAAGACGACAGTTGATTATTTCAGTCCTCCAATCTATGCAAACTTTTTGGATGTCAGTTTTCTTAATCCCAGCCACAATTATTCATGAAATTGAACAATTGTGTCGGAATTTTCATTAGGATAAAACTGAGGGAAAAATGGGAAAGTGTCGCATCTCTTGGGATATGGTTTGTTCTCCGTTGAAATGTGGGGGACTTGGTATGAGAAAGTTAGCTTTATGGAACCGATGCATGCTTTTCAAACACATTTGGGATATCCTCACGAAAAGGAACTCAATGTGGGTGAATTGGATACATTCTAATTGCATTCAGGGGAGGAACTTATGGATTATTAAAAAGAGGAATGAATGGTCATGGTTGATCCGTAACCTCTTAAACTTGAGATCGCATTGTAGACGTTATTTCATTTCCAATGTGGGCAAAGGTGATTTGACACATGCTTGGGAAGACACTTGGAATGAGAATGGGCCACTTATCAATATTATCTCATACCGTTTTATAAATGGGCATGGTTTTCGAAACAATTCTACAGTTTCGGAGATTATGCAAAATTTCGGAAATGCATGGCCGGATGAGTGGGTCCATCGATATCCTCAATTGCAAAGCATTCAGATTCCAAATCCTTCGGATGAGGAGGATGAATTCTTGTGGTTGGGTGCGAATCAAGTTAAACAATACTTTTCTGTCAAAGTAGCCTGGAAAACTATGGAAGACGTGGGTCCTTCGTTTCATTGGCATAAGGTTGTGTGGAATAAGGCGTACATTCCAAAACATGCTCTATGTTTGTGGATGGCATGTCACAACCGATTGCCCACCCAAGATCGGCTTATATAGTGGAAATCGGAACCACCGGATATAAAGTGTGTGATCTGTAACCAAATGGTGGAAACTCATAACCATTTGTTCTTTCAGTGTTGCTTTTCTGGAAGCATTTGGAACGCGGTCAAGGGTGATATTGGTCTCCAAAACTGCCCGAATAAATGGGAGGATATTCTTAATTTGTGGGCTGCGGGAGATTGGAGGCGTTGGTCTACGGCTCATAGAGTGGCAATTGCTGCCACGGTGTACCACGTGTGGAGAGAAAGAAATCGGAAATACTTTGATAATCATAATCAAGATGCGGCTAGAGTGGTGGCGGAAATAAAAAGGGAGATCCTCTTGCGGATTACTTGGAAGACTAAGAGAAAATTACAGCAAATCAATGACACGTGATTGTGTTGCTTCGGTTTGGGCTTGGTTTTGGAAGTCTTCGGCATTTTACACTTATGCTCTTTTTGTTGTTTGTTTGCTTCGTTGGTGTATTTCGCTTTGTTTGTATTGGTTGCTTGTGGCTTGGTTTGTGAGCCATAGCTGCCATAGTGGCTCGGACTGACTTTGTTTTGGCGCTTTTCTTTGCCTTTTTCTGCTTATAATATTGCCTAGAGTACTATCTCCTTTCAGTACAATGAGACACGTAATCAAGGAAGTTACAAACAAATAGACACACGAAGGGTGCTTCTTGCCACATCATCTGATGCAAAGTAGTTGCTTAATTCTGTTTTATACTTTCCAAAATGAGTACTAACAATCTCCCCCTAAGTATGAAAAACAGAATGTTGCACGTGTATCAGAAGGAAGCTGTATGAGAAATGACCTTGTAAATAGCATCAGTAACTTCTCTGAGCTTCATGAGTTTGTCAAGTCTCTAAACAAGTTTATCTCTGATTTCTTCATCTTGATTGTCATTTGTTTCAGAAGCAAAACATTTTGCGATGTAGACAACCTCTGTAGAGTATCTATGAGCGTCTTTGATTCTGAAGAAACTTTTTCTGTTAGGCCTTTTGAATACAACTCCAACTTCTGGTTTGGTTATTTCTTTCCCAATCCTTTGCATATTAACCCCATCCAGGTCTTCATTTGGTGCAGCGATACACAAGATATCAACATTGTAGTTTAAACCCGGTTGAAAGTCTACTAGCCTTCGATATATGATGAACGATTTCATACATTAAATGATATGAAGGTAAGCAATTTTGTTTTGATCTTCACTTTCTCTGTTCATCTGAGTCTTCATGAATTTTTCCAGAGTAAGCAAATCAGAAGGATTTATTGATAGAAGATCATTATCACAGAAAAATGATGTCTTGTTATCTTCTCTGACCACCTTATAAATTGTAAACCAAATTGGAGTTTGTTCGAATTGAGTATGCCAGATGGAGATAGTTTTTATTGGGATTATGGAATAAGCCTCTTTTCTTTATAGCCTCTGAGTTATAAACTTGTCTTTGACTTCATCACTGACTTGTCTTTTGGCATCATCAGATATATTTTCTGATCTACAGAAGCATATAGATGCTTATTCTTGATTTCCAAGATAGATTGCTTAATTCTACCCAACTTCTGTATTCTTTCTTCGTTTGCGGCTTTGAATTTTGCAGATTCTTTCCTTTTTGCTTCTTCAAAGTTTTCACGTGCTTTTTCAACAACTTCTTTTGCCTTCTTAGCTTCTTCTCTTTCCTTTTCTGCCTGAGCCAAGACATGCTCTGCTTCAGCTTTAGCTTTTAGGGCCTCTTCCTTAGCTTTTTCAGCTTTAGATTTAGCCTTTTGTTCAGCCTCAACTTTTAATCGGATTTCTTCTTCTTTTCTAGCTGCCTCGGCTCTCGCTGTCTTAGCTCTGGCTTCTTCTATTCTTTTTGCTTGTTCTCTGGTTTTTGCTTTAGCTGCCTTTGCTCTGGCAGCATTTACTTTGGATGGATGATTCTGTGTTCTTGTATTCCCCATTACCTCCAAAATAAACTTGGCAATTTCTGGATCCTTGGGTAGAGGACCCTTGTGAGTAGCTAGAGGAGTGGGTGTTAATGGAGTTTTCTTTATGGGAGGAGGTGCAGAAGGTGAGGAGGATGAAGCTTTACCTTTTTCTTGGTCCATCTTTTGACCCTTTTCAGCTTTCATTTTCTTGATTTTCTCCATGTTCTCCCCCTTCTGAGAATCAGGATCCCGATCCTCAGACCTTTTACGCTTTAGTTCTGCCTTCTTGCAAGCCCGTGCTTCTATAGCTTTCTTTTTATCTTCTAAGGAGGAGGACAAAGTACTTACTAGAGAAGAAAGCTTTGACACAGTGGTTTCCAAAGTGGTAAGCTTCTGATCCATATGAGCGTTGTTGGAATTGGTTTTAGAGGCATACTTGGAGGTCAGAGAGTTAATGCGATCAACCATTGCCTTCTGAAATTGGGCCATATCCGATTTCTTGACCAAAGAAGAAGCAGAAGTAGATGCATCTTCTGAAGGGAAAACAACCTTGATGATTTTGTTGATGTCAGCAACGAAAGACCCATATTCTTCAGCTGTGATGGTGACTTCAGGAGTAGGTAGCTCTGAAGGAAGGTTGAAAATGGCCTCTGCATTTGATTTGATGCCCGCGTCCAGAGCCTGGAAGTAAGAATGTGCAGAGTTTTGTTGAGCCTCTGCATTGTCAGACAAAAGTTTTCTGATAGCCTCCAATGATTGACTTTGTGTTGCTTGCTGAGCTTGAATAGCAGTGAGAAGTTGTTGCTGAGAAACCAAGGATAATTTTAGACCTTCCACAGATCTCTGAATTTGATCACCAAATGACTTGAACGTTGCATTGGTGACAAAATCAGAAGGGGTAACCGGTGCATCTCCAACAAATGGAGCCCCTTGTCTCTCACGTTCAGAGAGTCCCTCGTTCACACCTGTGTTGACGTTGAGTGTGGAGGGACTTCCAACCTGTCGTCGAGGGTTGTTATTCACAGACACCTCTTCGGTTGTTCTGAAAGGTTTAGCATTATCTCGATCAACAGAGGATGGGGAGCTGAACACAATGTGCTTACATTGATGAAGTGTAAACACTCCGGTAAGTGGTGCATCCTGTGGCTGTAATCGCTCTGATTGGATTTCATCAGCATCTAAACTAACAGAAGGCATGGCCGTACCCTCTGGTTTCCCTAGGACATCGTTGGTCACAAAGACATCAACGTTCTGTGTGGGTGGTGGTGAGTTCTGGGGCGAATGAACTCATATATTTTTATCATCACCCTTTTGAGAGGATGATGAAGATGTGGATTCCCCTGTGGTGCTTGAGTCAGAGGTGCAAAAAATTCCCTCTGATTGGTTTGGCTCTGGGTGGTTTGGACTGGGTTGTCCTTTTTCAATAAGTGTAGATGTGGTGACAACTACCTCAGGAGATGTGGGATCTTGGAGAGAATCGCTCAAATGTGTCTCTATGGACATCTTCTGTACCCTCTTGTATTAAGAGGTCGGGATTGGTAGAATCTCTCTGGTTGGCATTCAAATTCTTTTCAGACTCAGTCTCACCTGACCCCTCACTTTCTATGCTGGGCTCTAACTGCTTTGGGGTAGGTACTCTCTGTTCTGAGAACACCATAGAGCGTCTATAAGAAATGAGAATAAGAGAGGTTGAAGGTATAAGGTCAAGCATGTACCTAGAAAGTTCTCTGGCAGCAGGATAACCGTTGACGTTGATGGTTGGCTTGTGAGAGCTCATCGAGGCTATTTTGCAGAAAGGTTGAACCAGAGGAGCTTTCAGTGCACCAATCGCTGGGAAGGTGAAGAGTGATAAAAACCGTGGGAACATCAGTGCAGGTAATGGTTTCCCTTGGGTTTGCAGAGAAGTCTTGGTTTGAACAGCAGCTTTCACTTCTAGGAAGAGGAGACTGGCGTAATCCAGAGGTTTGTTAAAGAACATCCCATACATGATGGTGAGAATGTTCTTACTTCTTGATCAAGAGACCCAATCCTGCAAGTAAGACTTTTATTCAGTATGGAAACAAGGACGTTCCACATCGGGGGTAGTTGCTTTCTTTTGAACTCGGATAGTCGATGGATATTTTCATTGTAGCCCAGAAGAGGAATAAAGTGCAACAGAGTTTCAGGAGTGGGATTGGGTTCCAGGGCAGGGTTAGGAATGGATTGGCCTTCAGTTTCGAGGTATGATTGAGGAAGATGGAAATATTTAGCAATTTTCCTGCGGGTGATAGGTATTTGGACTGCAGATTCAGATTCATTAGGGTGTCCAAAAACTCCAATTAGGGTGTGTTCATCCTTGATAAACATTGTTTGCCATACCTCTTGAACATAAACTTCAGGGGCATTTGGGTTTGTCAGAGTTAGGGCTCGGTCCAGGGAGTGGTTTTGTAGAAATTCAATCATGATTCGGAACTCGGAGAGATAAGTATTAGGATCAAGTAGAACCTGAACATTGTTTGATTTTAATGGAAGCTTGATAACAGGAGCACTATCAACTCTGGAAGCAACCAAAGTTCCATCTTCGAGTTGTGGAGACGCCATTGATGAAGAAAGAGCTTGTGGATTTGCAAACGCCAATTAGGAAATTTGAGGAATCTTGAGAAGAAAGATAACGCACAGTAGTACGAATGTTCGAAATCGAGGGTTATATATGAGAGAGAAAGAGCACTTGAGTGAATTTTGAATGGGAAGCGTTTTAATTTGGGGATAACCAAAATAAAATGGTTCGAGTTAGAGAAGTGCACAGGCGTGTCAACATGCAAGGGCACGATGAGTGACACGTGTAAAGTAGAACTGACAAGCGAAAGATTTTGGCGCTTAAAGACGATTAAGTGTACCCTCAAAAAGAAAACTGAAAAAGGAAATTAACTAAAATAAAATCAATTTTTAAGATAGATAATCTGTTGATTTAAAAACGATTTTAGAGTAATTAATTCCAATTAAAATTGTATTTTAAAAATCAGACATTTGGATAGAAACCGGTTTTTACCAAATGAAAGTTTAATATTCGAAACCAAGTATTTATTTGAAAAAATGGAACAGTAATAAGAAAATTTTAAGTAACCTTGAAGGCAAGAGTTAATTAAAAGAGGCTTATTAAAGAAATTTTTTCAAAAAGAAACACAGAGGTAAAGAATATCTTGTCAGGGAAAGATTTTTTGACCACAATGTCAAAGAACATCTTTTCAGAAGAATTTAAGTTGAATCTGAAATATCTTTGTAACCTTGACGGCAAGAGTTAGTTAGAAGAAGCAAATTCAAATAAAATTGTTAAGTAAAGAGAGGTTCAGAAGACAGCTAACAAAAGTTAGACTTGAGATGCTCCCCCTGGAGCTTGTAAGATGTGCTCCCCCTCAAAAATTGCATATTTCTCTCCAAAATAATGTATGTTGCTCAAAGGTACATCAAACTTCTCCCCCTTGAATATTGCATTCATCCCCTCCTTGCAAGTGAAACATTTGCACCTTGTCTGTTAACACTTGAACAAAAAGTTAGAAGTGATATGGGAAGAACAAAGTTGTCCAGAGGCTTCTGGACGTTTCTGAGTGAAACAAACAGAAATAAAATTTGCACAGAAATAAGAAATCTTACAAAATTCTAAGAGAATCAAAGAAGAAAGTAAGACTACATATTTAGAATGCCCAACTTGCTGACAAGAAAAAATTGAAGCGTCACTCATCCAGAGCATTGGTGAAAATGTCAGCGAGTTGAAAATCACTAGAGACAAAGTAATAGCTCTCTATTTTGTATTATGTGACAACCGTCAATTTTGAATTTCCATGTTAGCTCTAATTAAGTTTATTAGTGTTACTATAGATTAATTATAAGAATAGAATTCAATTGCCTTAGAATGACCGAAAAAATTCTAGAGTTTCCGGTAGCTGCTTAGAAAGTCCGGTTCCGACCCGTAACTAGCCGAAATGTCCTATATAGTGCCAAATGCTCTAATTTATACCCAATTTATATAAAATATATAGTTTTATTATGTTATTTATAAAACTTTTATTATTTATATAATTTAAACACTCTTGGGCTCATATTTGAAGGAAAAAGAACAAAATTGAGAAAATGGACTTTTAATTTCATTATTTTAGGCTTAATGTAAAATAAAAAAAATAAAAAAAATTGTTGGGTTGGGTGGGGCCCATACCCATGGCTGGCTACCCCCTCCCCCCAAATCCCCTTATAAAAACCATTTTTCTCCTCATTTCTTCATTTTCAAAATTCAAATTTATCTCATCTCTCTCTCTTGAACTTAAGAGACATATTACCTCTCTCTTTTCTCTCTCTTTCTCTTCTTCTCCATCACATTTCCAGCCACATTTTTCATCAAATCTCCATCAAAATAACAAGATTATTGAATACTTTGCATCCCTTTCACCATCAAAACAAGGTAACAACATCATCTTCATATTTTCTTATCATTTTTTAGTGAAAAACTCACTTTTTTTGCATTTTAAGCATTCTTCTTCTAAACATTTGAAGTTTCTGAGTTTATGGAGAGATTACACACCAAAAACATGTAAAAATGTTCATATAATGGTGGTAATCTATGACCCAAACAATAAAACTCAAGAGAAATGGGTAAAAATCATGATTTTATGTGTTTTTGAACAACAATGGAAATTTTTGTTGCTGACAGATTTATTGCATGTGCAAAAATCGTCCATTTCTTGCAATTAATATGTTCAAATATCATGAATCTTCTTTCTACAAGTTTATTTAGTGAGTTAGGGTTCATTTGAATCCGGCTTAAAAATATGTAGTTTTGACCCTCCAAACACCTAAAATATTTTAGGTGTGCAATCTGTGAAACCACCAGTAGGTAAATCCTAATTTGCATGCTAATATCTCTTTGAATATTTGTCCATAATGCATAATTATTCTTCTGGAGTTTTCCTTTATGAGTTAGGGTTCATTTGAACCCAGCTTCATTCAAATATATGAAGTTTTGAGGCATTAATCAATTTATTAAAGTTAAGTGTGCAATCTGTCAACAAATGACAGATGTGTGCATGCAACTTTGTGATGCCATATCTTCCTCATAACTCATTTAAAATGAGTGATTCTTATCTTAAAAGTTTCCTTTATGTGTTATGTTTATAATCCAACTGGAAGTTCTGAAAAAATAAGTAGAACTCCTCAAATGATTGTTTTACTAACAGTGTTTAATCTGCCATGCTTGCTGTGACACACTGTTACAATGACCTTAATTTTATCATTTTGGATGTGACATTAATTTGATCATTTTTAAGACTTATAGTTTCTGTCAGAAAGTTCAATTCTAAAACTGGTTGATTTCAAAAAATTTAATCACTTGAAAGACTATAATGTTACATTTTCGGTATAAATTATTTCTTTAAAGAGCATATGTGCATTATGCATAACGGGACAATAGTAGACCAAGTTGGACGTATAAAGACTTATAAGCACTCTCATAGTAATCGTTAGACGCATAAGTGACCATTTTGGGTATTTTACTTTGATAAAAAAGCGTTAGGTCGACTAGCGGACGAATTGTGCTTTAAACGGAGCTTTGCAAAAGGTGAGTATTCACAACCCCATTTTTAAAGTATTTTATATGTTTTGGGGTGAAAAGCATGATTAAATGAAATATTTGAGCCATTTGCATTAACGAATGTGAATATTATGAAAATTGTTGTTTTTGGGCATTAAGGCATGTACACTAATAGATTGTATTGAGTAAAATGTTCCATAAAAGTTTGTACACTACTATTAACTCAAGTGAGGAGCCGAGAGTATATGTGGATAGCGCTATGGGACGGACAATCCCACCTAAAAACCGACAAGTAGGGGTGTGGATAACAATCCCACCTGGAAACTACAGGTAGGGGTGCACTATACTTAAAAGGAAGGTTCTACACATGTGGACTTTAGGTCCACCGCTGAGGTAGAACTAAAAATAATTTTGTGGTCGAAGGTTTAGTGGTGGCTCATTACTTACTATTAATTAGGGTACAAAAATGCCTTGAACGTTTTAAGATGTAAAGATTTATTAAGTACCATGAAAGTTATTTTGCTCAATATTCATTATACAAAAGATGTTTATAATATTGAAAACCTGTGAACTCACCAACTCTTTGTAGTTGACCTTGTTTTATTCATGCTTTTCAGGGGTAAGAAAGGGTAACTAAAAATGCTTGTTTTATGGGCGCGACGACATGAATCACGTTTTAAATTTGAAATCGTTATGTTTGTACACTTTGTTTCTTTTATTTTGTTAAAACTTTGGACTTGTATGATGTAATTTGGGTTTTAACTTGTTATGTATTGAATGGATGATCGGTGTTGTTCTTGTCCTATCGCTATGAAATCATGAACTATCACTCTCCGTGTTTCCGCTCTAGCGGGGTGTGACAGACTTGGTATCAGAGCCATAGGTTATAGAGAACACCGGTTTTCTATAAAAACCAAATACTATAACCAAAAGTTTTTGAAAATTATTTTCCTAAACTAACTTTAATTTTAAAAGGCTTACTACTAATATAATTGGAATAAGTGTCGACTTAGCATATTATAATTAGGCAAAGCTTGATCACCTATGTCTAATTTAATATGTATAAGAGAGACATGGAACAATTATATTGGGAACTTTTTACCCAAATGAAAAGCATGGTCATAAGTGTGAGTTCGCATTAGTATTATAAAATGTTTCTGACATTTATAAAATTAATTTTTTTTATCACAGTATCATGTCATCATCTGAAAATTCCCCAAATGAGTCCGACTACGTTACCTGCCGAGTTAGAAGAGACTACTCAAACCACGATGACTATGACCCTTCCGAGCATAGTTACGACGAGGATACTGCTGACTCTTCCATTCGATCTCTTACTCCCGTGCCTGCACCACCAGTAGCGGCTCACGGTATGAGGTTTAGGACTTTCGCCAATAAGAGTGTTCCTCTTCCTGTGAGGGTTTCCTTCTATGCACCTACCGGAGAGGTGGGGGAGTCATCCCGGGGGCGACCCCGTAGTATGACGCCTCCACCAGCGACCGGAGCACCGACAGGCAACCCTTCGGGCATGACAAGACTTGAGAGCTTTTGGGTCTCGGGTCTAGCACGAGAGATGGAGATGCATCATGCCAGATTGGACTACCACCACCAGACTATCGATGGGCTTTCAACGATTCTAAACACTAATAGCGAGGTTATGGATAGAACTTTGGATGTTATCATTTCGACTAGGAGGACGGTTAAGAGATTCCAGACATACTTGGTCTTGGTGTTAGGAGTTTTGGTGTTGGTGCTAGGAGTTCTTTTTTGGGTCGTGATGCACTAGGAGACCATATGTTAAGCTTTTGGGATGACAACACTTCTTTTTAGGATTTGCTTGTTTTAGTTATGCACAAATTTTAATATCTTTTGGGATTTGTATTTTGGAAATTTACGATGGACTGTTTGATTATATTTGTGAAAGTTATGCATGATATCTGATCTTCGTATATTGTTTGGATGTAGGACTAGATGATTAGTACTAGATGTATATTATATTATATGCTTAAACTTAGAATGTAGATTTGCTATGGCCATAGTAAAATAAAGTTGACTAAAACTCAATTTAAAATTGTGTTTTAGAACAATGCCTCCGAGAAGAGAAAATTCTAAAGTTGCACCACTTGTGTCCGAGCAACTCATGGCTGCACTTCCGAACTGATAGGTATATCAGAATAGCTTCAAAAGAGACTGGGTTCTGAAGATATGCAGATCTGAAGATAGAAGCTCAGAACTCAGAGAAAGTCAGAAAACACCTAAGGCATAACTTCTGAAGTGTCAACTTCAGAAGTTCTGAAGGTTCTGAACATGTTTCTGAAGATACTTCTGAAGTGCTTCTAAAGAAGTTCTGAAGAAGTTCAGAACTATTTCTGAACATGTCTGTCACAAATGTACTGTCTGTTTAGCATTTTCTCTCTTGTATAAATAGTTGTTAGATAGTCTGTTAGAACTAACGTTTCATAATCTTGTAATACAGTATTGTAATATCTTTCATTTGATCACTACATATGACATTTGGCTATCAGATCTAATTCCATATTCTACTTTCTTCATTATATTGATTGTTAAGGGTCCTAACACGAACATTATTAGGCAAGTGGCAGCTGGCCTGAACAATAATCAAAACAACAATCAAGGATCTGGAAACAGAGAATGTACGTATAAATCCTTTAGGAGCTGTAATCCTAAGGAATTCCATGGAACTGAGGGAGCCGTGGGATTATTAACTGGGATAGAGAGCATGGAGTCTGTTCTCCATATTAGCAAAGGTACCGAAGGTAAGAAAGTAGAGTTTGCTACATGTCTATTACAAGGACGAGCGCTAACATGGTGAAATACATAAGTACAAACTCGTGGCCGAAAAGCTGCTAACAGCCTTACGTGGGAGGATTTCAAGAAAATGTTGAAAGAAGAATACTGCCCAAGGAGCGAAATTCAAAAACTGGAAGCGGAATTATGGAATCATGAAATGAGAGGAAATGATATAGACTCTTATACTGCACATTTTCATGAGTTGACAAAAATGGTACCGCACTTGGTAACACCCGAAGAGAATCGAGTTGATAGGTATGTTTGGGGTTTATCTTCTGAAATACGCGGGGACGTAACTTCCGCGAACCCAAAAACTCTTCAGGATGCGGTGAACGTAGCAACCAGACTCACCAACAATGCCAACCATTCGGGAATCTTTGCAAGAGACAAAACTCAAGGTAAAAGAAAGATGCAGGAATCAACGAAGAGGCAATTTGGAGGAAGGACGGGTAAAAATCAGAAGGTAACAAGGAACTATGGGATCCATACACCGACAGAGGAGAAAGGAAAGGGAGCATACCCTAAGTGTGATAAGTGTAATAACCATCATGGTTGAAGATGCATCATTTGCCAGAAATGCAACCGAGGAGGTCATTTCGCCAGAGAGTGTAAAAGTACAGGAAGGCGGGCATGTTTTGAGTGTGGAACCACGGATCACTACCGGAATGCATGTGCAAAATGGAACCAGAGACCAAACACTAATCAAGCA
Organism: Silybum marianum; assembly: GCA_036898165.1. Lineage (NCBI taxonomy): Eukaryota > Viridiplantae > Streptophyta > Magnoliopsida > Asterales > Asteraceae > Silybum > Silybum marianum. Next base: position 31,390,450 of record CM072533.1, on the reverse strand, counting down.
CGGCCAACTCCAGATGTAGTTACAGGTACGTTTCTTTTGAATAATCATTATGCATTTGTACTATTTGATTCTGGAGCAGATAGGAGTTATGTGTCGACAGATTTTAGACCTAAGATAAATCTAAAACCTCAGAAGTTGAAAAAAATATATGTCATTGAATATGCCAACGGACAAGAATGTAGGGCTAAAGACATATTAATGAACTGCACCTTAAACTTGGCCAGTAGGGATTGTAGTATAGATCTAATCCCGATTAGATTAGGAAGTTTCGACATAATTGTGGGCATGGATTGGTTGTCCAAAAACCGAGCCGAAATTTGTTGTTCCAAAAAGATCATTCGAGTTTCGTTACCCGAAGGGGGAAAACTCGAAGTACACGGAGAGAAACCCAGGAGGGGTATTAAAATGGTGACGTGTATGAAGATGCGAAAATATTTAAGGAAGGACTGCATTGCATTTTTATCACATGTCAGGGTAAGCAGGCCAAAGAGAAACGCATTCAAGATATCCTTATAGTTCGAGATTTCCACGAAGTATTTCTAGACGAATTGCCTGGAATACCCCCGCCAAGACAAGTTGAGTTTCACATAGATCTAATTCCTGGAGCTGCACCCGTGGCGAAATCACCATACCGGTTAGCACCATCGGAAATGCAGGAACTGCCAGAACAACTTAAGGAGTTACTCAATAATGGATTCATCAGACCCAGCTCTTCACCTTGGGGAGCTCCAGTTTGTTTTTTAAAAAGAAGGATGGATCCTCCCGAATGTGTTTCGATTATAGGGAACTCAATAAGTTGACTATCAAGAACCGATACCCCCTTCCTCGAATAGATGACTTATACGATCAACTTCAAGGTGCAACGTACTTCTCAAAGATCGATCTTCAATCGAGATATCATCATATGAGAGTTCGTGAAGAAGATATTCCTAAGACATCGTTTAGAACTCGTTATGATCATTACGAGTTCCTAGTTACGCCTTTCGGGGTGACAAACGCACCGACAGTCTTCATGGATTTATTGAATAGAGTATGTCGACCGTACCTAGACAAGTTCGTGATCGTGTTTATAGATGATATACTCATTAATTCTCGAGATAAGAAGGAGCAATGAGCAACATTTAAAGTTGATACTAGAATTGCTCATAAACGAAAAGTTGTACGCCAAATTCTCAAAATGCGAATTCTGGATTCGCGAAGTACATTTCCTTGGCCACGTAGTAAATGAAAAAGGGATACATATTGATCCAGCTAAGATCGAGGCCATTAAGAAATGGGAAGCCCCAAAGAACCACCAAGATCGCAGAACCACTAACTACTCTAACCCAAAAAGATAAGAAGTTTATTTGGGAAGAGAAACAAGAGGAGGCATTCCAGACTCTCAAACATAAGTTATGCAACGCACCTATTTTGGCTTTGCTACAAGGAGTGGATAATTTTGTAGTCTACAGTGATGCCTCACATCAAGGGATGGGATGTGTACTAATGCAAAAAGATAAAGTCATTGCATATGCGTCGAGGCAACTGAAGGTTCATGAGAAGAATTACACCACCCATGATTTGGAATTAGGGCCGATGGTGTTCGCACTCAAGATCTGGAGACACTAGCTCTACGATACTAAGTGCACCATTTTCACTGACCACAAAAGCCTTCAACACATTCTTCATCAGAAAATGCTCAATATGAGGCAAAGATGATGGGATGAGCTACTTAGCGACTACGATTGTGAAATAAAGTACCATCCAGGCAAGGCTAACGTATTAGCCGATGCATTCAGCAGAAAGGAAAGAGTGAAGCCGACGAGAGCACAAGCTATGGGAGTGATGGTTCAAACAAGTCTAAAGACCCAAATTCTTGAAGCACAAAGGGAAGCTTTGAAAGAAGAAAATTTGAAGCATGAGACCTTACATCACTTAGAAAAAGAATTTGATTTACAATAAGATGAAGTTCATTACTTCAAAAATAAAGTATGGGTACCAAAGGTTGGAAATTCACGATCAACTATCTTGGATGAAGCCCATCGATCCAAGTATTCGGTTCACCCAGGAGCGGATAAGTTGTATAAGGATCTGAAGCAATATTATTGGTGGCCAGGAATGAAGAAAGATATTGCTGAATATGTAAGAAAGTGCTTAACTTGTGCTCAAGTCAAAGTCGAACATCAGAAACCATCCGGTCTACTTTAACAACCCGAAATTCCTCAATGGAAATGGGAGCAAATAACCATGGATTTCGTAACTAAACTACCTAGAACTGGAAAGGGGCACGATACTATATGGGTTATAGTAGACCGACTTACCAAATCGGCTCATTTCATTCCCATTCGTGAAGATTTCAGTATGGAAAAGCACGCGCAAATCTACATCAATGAGATAGTTACACATCATGGTGTGCCTATTTCCATTATTTCGGATTGAGACATACGTTTTACGTCACGATTTTGGCAGTCTCTTCAAAAGGCATTGGGTACACATTTGGATTATAGCACTGCATATCATCCTCAAACAGATGGACAATCAGAAAGAACTATTCAGACACTAGAGGATATGTTGCGTGCATGCACGATAGATTTTGCTGGGAGTTGGGATACCCATCTACGGCTTGTTGAATTTTCATACAACAACAGCTATCACACCAGCATTCAGAGCGCGCCATATGAAGCCCTATACGGAAGAAAACGTAGATCACCAGTTAGCTGTTAGAGATCGGAGATAGACAGTTGACCACGCTTGATATTATTCAAGAGACCACTGACAAGATCTCAATCATCAAAGAAAGACTCAAAACAGCAAGAGATCGTCAAAAGAGTTATGCGGATAATCGGAGGAAGCCATTAGAATTCCAAATAGGTGATAAAGTGCTTTTGTAGGTATCACCATGGAAAGGGCTTGTACGCTTCTGGAAGAGAGGCAAGTTGGGTCGCAGGTACATTGGTCCATTCGAAATACTCGAAAGAATTGGACCGGTAGCATACAAATTGAAGTTACCGCAGAATTTAAGTGCCATCCACGACACGTTCCATGTATCGAATCGGAAGAAATGTTTAATGGATGAAACACTGGTGTTACCCCTGGACAACGCAGATTAACAATCGGTTACACTTCGTCGAGGAACCAATCGAGATACTGGACTGAGAAGTTAAACGGTTGAGGCACAGTAAAATCCCTATTATAAAAGTCCGCTGGAATGCGAAACATGGTTCAGAGTATACTTGGGAGGGAGAAGATTTGATGAAGCATAAGTATCCTCACCTGTTCGCGGATGCCCCAGGGCAAGCTAATTCTTAAATTTTGGGACGAAATTACTCTAACAGGGGGAGACTGTGACAACCGTCAATTTTGAATTTCCAGGTTAGCCCTAATTAAGTTTATTAGTGTTAATATAGATTAATTATAAGAACAGAATTCAATTGACTTAGAATGACCGAAAAATTTCTAGAGTTTCCGGTGGCTGCTTAGAAAGTCCAGTTCTGACCCGTAACTGGCCGAAATGTCCTATATACTACCAAATGCTCTAATTGTTGGGTTGGGTTGGGTGGGGCCCAAACCCATGGCTGGCCACCCCCCCCCCCCAAATCCCCATATAAAAACCATTTTTCTCCTCATTTCTTCATTTTCAAAATTCAAAATTCAAATTTCTCTCATCTTTCTCTCTAGAACTTAAGAGACATATTACCTCTCTCTTTTCCCTCTCTTTCTCTTCTTCTCCATCACATTTCCAGCCACATTCTTCATCAAATCTCCATCAAAATAACAAGATTATTGAAGAATTTACATCCCTTTCACCATCAAAACAAGGTAACAACATCATCTTTGTTGGTCCCAATGAGGGTCTACAAGAGTTCAATCAAGAGAGAACAGTTTGTAGAAGGGGGAGGGGTTGAATACAAACACACAGATTTTTTGGTTTTTAAATGAGTTTATTAGAATAAACAAATTTACAGTTACAAGCGGAATTAGAACTAGTTTAAAACCTATTCTATTGTAACTAAGAAACACGAAGTATGATGCACAAGAAGATGAAAGAAAGAATAAAGAGGGTATAAGTTAGATAGAAGCATGCATTAAGATGAAGAAGATATCTTCATCTTATTTATACCCGTTTGTCCTCAAAACAAGACAAAAGGTACATGCCACGTGTCAAGCTTGGATAGGAAGCTTGTCCTTGTTAATAAGACAACCATGCTTTTGGCCGAATATGAACAGTACCATATCAGATATGATGGGGACATAAGAGAAAAGTCGTACTTCCTTTTCTGACATGATTCTATGTTTGACTTTTATGCATCGTGGATAAGATCAATCTTTAATCTTGTAAAGGAAGCTTCATTTGATCGCTGATACTGAATCTTCAAGGATGAACCTTCAGTGTCGCTGAGGCTTCACGAGACTTCACACTTTGAGTAGACAATCGCTGCTATCGCTGAACCGCTTCAGTTCACTTAGCTGAATATCTCTTTCTTCAGCTAGAGTCCTCGACTGTCGCTGAATGGTCTTCTGGTGTGATAACTGATCTTCAGGTCTTCAGTGATAAACTCGTAGTTCTTTGACCTTCAGCGATCGCTGATAGCAATCAGCGTGTGCTATCGCTGAATTTGAACAGAAGCTTAACAATGGAATTTCACTAAGTATAGTAAAGGAATCATATTCAAATCACTGAGAGGAGTTATGATCAATAATCTCCCCCTATTTGATTATGATTAAGCAACATAGGAAAATTGCTTTAAGATACTAGTAAAGGACTTAGGAAATATTAAAGAAAAATTTTCTAAGTGCTAATATGTAAAGTCTTTTTCAGCTAGTCTATTATCTGAATTGAGTTTCATCTATAAGGATATGAAAGCACAATTTTTTACAAGTAGATAAGCTTAAAGTACATTCACTGATTGAATTTTCAGAGTGAAAGATCAGTGAGTAAAAGATATTGTAACGAAAATAGAACTCTTATGTTCATTGTCCCTTTTACTATTTTCAGGGATCTTTTCAGTACTAGGATGGAGTAAAGTACTTTGAATTTCATTAATTATAATCTGAAGAATTACAGCGAAATGAAATTACAATTATAAAGGTAAAGTACTTGTACACTGAAGAAATATTACAAAGGAAGTAGAAAACTATGACTAGTCAGAGATATTCTCATTTCTTCTTTGTAGCTCATTCTCATAAAGCGTCTTCTATCGATTCATCAGAGGAGTATCTGACCAGCAGCGCCAAAGCATAATCTTTATGAGAGAGGATGGGGCCTTGTGAATTTCTAGGTTTCTGAAGAGTCCTAAGAATCCTTCATTATCCAAGAATATCATACCAGGTTCAGGCAGTGAGAGGATTTCGTCTTCTACATATCTTCTGTCTTGAGGGAGAGAGGTACAAAGCATTGATATATCAGGGAGCTCAAGATGACCAAGAATGCTTTGATAATCAAACTTAGTTTCATGCTCATTTCTAGCACTTGAACTTCCTTCAGCGTCTGATCTTTTCTTTTTAGAAGATTCAGGGAGAGGGGGAACTTGCACATGTTGTGACATTCTTTGCAGCAACTGATTCAGCACACTGTCCACCACGTCCTTGAATTTGGATTTAGAACCCTGAGTGGCGTCTCGGATTTCTAGCCATTCAGTATATCCATAAATTCCTAAGAATTTGGACCACCTCTGTTGGAGTGTCGCCCTTGGATAGTTGCATGAATGATTTTGGCTTCAGATCTTCGAAATTTCAGCCTGTCAGTGCACCAATCAAGCTCTTTGTCTTTCTGCTGAGTGGCTTCAGAGGTTAGTGCATTTAGGATCTTCTGTTGAGCTAGAATTGGGTCTACATTTATGTGCTCTTGTGAAAGTTCTTTTTGTACAAGAGCTTCAGCGACCCTTTCACTCTTTTTAAATTGTTCTTGAGTCGCCTTATCTCTTGCAGAGTCTTCACTGAGCAATTTTCTTGCTAAATCAAGATCATTCTCAGTTTGCTTTATTTCCTCATCCCTGATTCTTTGTGCTTCCAATGCTTGTTCTCTCTCTTCTCTGGACAAGAAATAGAAGTCATCCACCATCCTTATTGGTACGGCTTCAATGGGTTCAGCTTCAGGCACCCTTATTTTTCTTGCTTCGAATTCCCTAAGGAATTTTATTCGCCTTTCTTCTTCTTCAGGCTCACTTATAATTGGCTTTTGAACGCGACGCCTGGGAATGAGGCCTTCTTCTTCTTCAGAGTCAGTTTCAATTATGTACATAAACTTCTCTTCATAGGAAGGTTCCCTCCTTGAAGTTGAGTCCTTTGGGGGACGGGGATCATTGAGGGAAGGAGAGGAGGAAATAGTATTGTCAGAGGGAGTTTTTGTGGGTGAAGAGGAGATTATGGGAGTTACAGGGAGAGGTGCAGAGAAAGGGATAAGAGGAAGAGATACCTCAATTGTGGTCTCCCCCTCAGATATAGGGATAGTGGCATCCAGATCTACCACTTCCTTCCCTTTGCCTGAGGGACCGGATTGTTCCTGAGAAGGTTGCGGTCCGTGCCCCAAGGGCTCTTGATGAGCGACGCCAGGTCATGACAGTCTGAAGTGCTCTAATGCACTTCCAATGTCGTCATCATCTTCATCATCATCCATCCCCCCATAGTGAGGGATAGGTTCTTCATCATCTTCATCATCATCATCATCATCTTCTTCTTCATCTTGTTCATCAGCAACTTCACCTTCAGGCCGCTGAATGTAAGGAGAGATTCTCTCTTCAGGGAACCTCTTGTTATGCTCGGAGATGAGTTCATCAGCGAACTCTTTGGCACATCTCTCCCCCTCAATGTTATCAGGAGGTAGACAATGCACCATCAGAGTGCGAACGTTGGTTTGAACGTCCTTCAGCTTCTCCTCAGCTCCTTGAAACATGGTCCGATCAGCAGTGTTGAAAGACGAGGAACTTGCCTCATAGTGCTTTGTAAGCATCTGCATCATATCGGACTGAGTCTTTTGAATAGACTCAAGGACGGTTGCTTGAGCATTAACCTTCTTCTCCAAGCTTGTCGGGGTCTGATGGAAGGCCCTGTTATCTTCCTTTAGGCTGAAAGCATCAGAGATCAGGTTGCTGACATTCGTCTTGATCGCTGGTGTACCAATGATCCGTCTGAAGATAAGCTCCGCAGATGTCTAAATGTTGTCCACCCTAGCCCTTGTGAGAGCACATTTTTTGACCAGATAGTCAATTGCAGGGAATGTGGGGTTGGGAAGGACAATGGGAGGCAGGTCGATGACTGTAGGACGCTTGGGAGCAGCCATCTCTTGCTTAATCTCCCTGAGCTTTGCAGCAGAGGGATAGCCCTGAGGAGATTTTCCCTTATTCTTGGTGGTTGAAGGAGCGCTGGTGGTGGTGGTTGTCGTCGCTGAGGTAGGAATAGAAGCGACACCTGATGATGACATTGATAAAGATGCCAAAAACATATCCGGATTTGAAGAAGGATGAAAAATTTTATTTAACTCCCTGAGAGTATCTTGAGGATTACTCTTAGGGACTACATTTGCAACGGTAGTGTCTAGAGGATCACTGACCAGTGTTTTAGAGTGTTTGAAAGAGATACTCTGAGGTCCTTTTAATTTGGCCTTCCAAAACTCAGATTGCCTAAACAATAATGAGGTTTGGACTGCGTGCATTTCAGCATTATCAAGGATAGGGACAACTATCGCTTAATCACTTGCTGAGGTGAGGACCAAAGAAGAGGAGATAGAAGTAGAAGAGAAGGTTGTGGAAGTAGTACCTGATCCAGATTCAGCAGAGCTGGCTAAGACACCTTCAGTGACCGGAGTCGCTGTTGATGTAGGTAGAGCTGAAGAAGCAACAACGGATGTAAAGACCGTTGATGTGGTTGTGGTTGTAGTTGGTGTTAGTAGAACACCGAAATCAGAGAGGGTGGTCTTTTGAGAGACCAACTTCTTTGGCTTCTTTGTTTGGTTGCGATGGTCTTTTTATGACGATCAGTTGGTTGTTTCCTCTTAATACCAGCAGTGTCTGGGTTGCTCGCTGTTGGGTTTGACAGCGAGGTGGACACTGGAAGAGGTGCGCCAATCACCTGCAGCATATAAGGTGTGAAAGGAGCATCACCTAGACGTTCCTCATTGTCCAGGGACTTCTTCCCTACGATAGAGAAGGAGTGATCGCTGACCTTCGGGTATTCTTCTCCGAAGGCCACTTCCATTATGGTCGCGAAGTAGCGAGGATAAGGAATGACAGGATGTCTGGTGGCGGCATTGATGCGACTGACCATGTAGCTGAAGATGTAATCCGCGTAGTTTAGGTTGTGGCCAGTGCAGAGAGAGTAAGTAAGGTCTTGAAAGTGCTTGCTTGCCTGATCATGAGAGCCAATCTTCGACCCCAGGCACTGGATCACCTGAGTGAAGATATACTGCCAGCAAGCAGGGAGCCTTTTCTTCTCTAACTTGGATCCCACCGTCTTCAGCGAGGGATTCTCCTAAGAGTATCCAATGGAGTCCACAAATGCATCAATTTGCATCTTAGTCGGTTCAGCGCCCCACTGTTGGTTCTTAGGGCGTACAGGGAGACGCAGAGCCTTCCTGAGAAATCCAGCGGTGAAGGAGAAGGACCCTAGTTCTGGAATTTTGAACTCAATAGCAGGGAGTTGGGTTCCTTTGTCCGTTGTCAGTATGGTACAGTGAGCCGTGTACCACAAGGCTTGAAGATGGGAAGAGATGCCGACCGGGTCGTGAACAAACTGTTAGAATATTTCTTTATGTAAAAGTATGTAATCAGAAATCTTAAGTGTTATTGTAAAAGCTTATCCAGAAGATGCCAGAGCCGTGAATTTCTCTAAGTGTTAAGAACACAGATGCTCCCAGAGGCTTGGACAACCTCTGTGGACCTCTGTGAATCAGCGGTTATTTCCAGCTCACGCGCTTGCTGACGTGGACAGTCATGCGACTTATGCTCAACAGAATTTGTTACAATATTCCGTGACGTGTGTATTCCTCATTAGCTGATGCATTGACTTTCTCTCTCACTGTAGTATAAGTAGATTTCATTTCTTTTATTGTAAAAGAGGGTTTTTGAGAGAAGAGAGGTGAGAATTCCTTTTTGAGAGAGAAATTGTTCTTCAGTATTGTAATCATCAGCTTATTGAATACATTGGATCTTCAACATCTTTCTTCATTGAATTGAATTGTTTAATGTTTATCGTTGTTGATTACCTTATTGTTGAATACAGTAGATTGTTCTTCCGCTTACTCTATTAACTTCCGTAATTAAATCTACTGAATATAGAGTAATTGGGGATCTGGGTTCCAACAATTGGTATCAGAGCCATCTAATCAAGCTTTTGATTAGTCGATCTCATCCGATTTTGGAGAATTCCTACTCTATTTTGTTTGTTTCTCGCGATTTAGATTACTGTTCTTCACTCTACCCTGTTTTTCGAGATTTTGTGAAATTCAGTACAAAATTCTTAAATCAGTGGTTATCTTAGATCTAAATCATCTCATAAATCTCACTAGGTTATTTTTTTGGTTTTCAATTTTTAATTAATCGTCAAATATTAAACTCCTTCATCCAAATTTCTGCTGAAAATGGCTAATCAAGGTATGACCTCCATGTTCTCCGCTGGTTCTTTAACCAAGCCCCCAACGTTGATCAGGGAAGAATACCCTCAATGGAAAGTGAGGATGGTGAATTTTTTGGAAGGGATGGACACTGATCTATATGACACCAAACGGTCCTTATGTATCCATGGTCAAACTCCCAAGGATCCCAGCAACCACTGAAAGTGATGAAGTTCCTGAAAAAATGGTTCCCAAAGAAAGGGGAAAGTGGAACGATGACGACAAGGAGAAAATCGAGATTGCTAACAAAGCAAAAAGGCTACTGATCATGGCTCTTCCAAATGACATCTTCATATCCCTTGATTCCTGCGAGACGACTAAGGAATTATGGGATCAGCTAGCAAATCAATTCGAAGAAGGCTCAAAGATGAAAAAGAACAGACGAGCACAAGCCCTAAACGAGTATAACGCATTTCAAGCACTACCTGACGAAACTCTTGAGCAAATCTATCATAGGTTTAATACCCTGATTAACATGTGCAAGAGATGTGAAATTGCTCGCTCAAATGAAGAGAACAATGTTCTGTATCTAAAAAGGCTCAATCCAGAATGGTCAAATTTAACCATGTCTCTTCAAGCCGATCAAGATCTTGAGGAATGGTCACTACATGATGTGTATGGTACTCTGCAAGCCCTTGAGAAGGAGGTTCTACTGAAGAAAACAACTGTTGGAGGTCCTCTGGCCCTGATGTCAGAAGCTAAAGGATCTGGGAAGAAAAACAGAGAAAATGCAAAGAAAGGAAAGAAGGCATTTGTCTCAGAGGTCAATTCAGAACCATCTGACTCAGAAGATGAAGATATAAGTGCCTTCGCTGAATCTTTGGCACTTATAACCAGGCGGTTTAACAGAAGATTTGGAAGCAAGTCATTTCAAGGGAACAGAGGCAACAACAGGACATACACCCCATATGCGTCAAGGACTGAGAACAACCAGAGGCAGGAAGCTCAGAAGTCAGAGAAGGTAGAAGGAGAGAAGGAAGAGGAAGGAAAGAAGAACGTGTGTTACACATGTGGAAAACCGGGGCATTTTGCAAAGGAATGCAAGGGCACAATAGTAAAAGATAAGGCTTATTACAAAAATAAGTACATATACAATCGCACAGAAAGGGCAAAGTTTGCTGAGCAAGAAAACTGGATATCTGACAAATCTAATGGAGAAGAAGACATCCTCTGTGGAATGGCTATGACAGACTCAGAAGATCAGCCCTCTGAGACTCCGGTTTGTATCACTTCTACTTCCTCTGAACTTGAAAACACAGTTTTAAACTTAACTTTTGAATTTGAAAAACTAAAACAGAAGCTTGTAGATGAAAAGAGAGTTCGAAAAGAGCTTGAAATATCTCTTTCCAAAACAGAAAGGGCAAGAGATATTTACCAGAAAGAAATGAACATAGGAATAAAAGAAAAACAAGAACTCTCTGTGAATATTGAAAACATTTTACAAAAACACAAATCCACAGAGACTCTGTTCAAAGAAGAGATTGCAAATTTTAAAAAACTTCTGAAGGAATAGGACAGAGAAATTAAAGATAAAGAAAGTGATAGATTAAACTCTGTCGCTCTTTCTAATTACTGGGTAAGAGAAAGGGAGGTCATGCACATAGAACTTGAGAAAAACAAGCTTCAAATTAAAAATTATTTAGAAGCTCAAAAAGTGCATGATAAGATCAATACACAAGTAGGGAAAACAGGTCTTGGTTTCGAGGATCTGTATCCCTACACGTGTAAAAAGAGATCCACATTAACTTCTGTATTTTGCATGGGTAAGGAACAAAAATCTGATTTTCCAATTATATACCAAAAATCAGCTTTTAAACGCTCCAAGTATGAGAATGGACATAGTCCCAGAAGGTTAAAATTCAAAAACATAAGATACTCCTCTGGACCAAAAGCTCAAGTCAATCTAAAGCATGTCCAGAACTACACATGTTGAAGCCTTCGTGGACAACACAGATATAGGGATCCCAGAGGGTACGTCCATACCCTCTGGTAGTATAGAGGCTCATGAAATCCCATCAGAGGGGTTACAGCCAGAGGATGCACCACTTACCGGCGTTTTCGCCATTGCTCAAGGTAAGCACACTACTTTCGACTCCTTATCCTCTGATGATGAGGACGAAGCCGAAGTAGTCAGAACACCCGAAGAGAGTTCCTCTAACCAGGGCCTTCGAGGACAGGGTGGAAGTCCTTCCACGCTAAACGTCAAAACAAGCGTGAATGAAGGCCCCTCTGGACGCGAGGGAAACGGGGCTCCATGTGTTGGAGATGCACCGGTTACCATCCAAGACTATGTCACAAATGCTGCGTTCCAAGCATTTGTTGATAATTTCAAGGGATCTGTGGCGGATCTAAAAGAAGCCTTTGTTACTCATGAACAGAAGGTTAACACAGAGCTTAAAGCCCAAAGCTCTTTAATCTCATCTCTGCAGGCTACTGTAACGGAGCAAGTCACAATGACCACGAAACTCAGAAATTTGGTCCAAACTCAGAGTGATGATCAAGCTAAAGCTCTGGTTGAAATAAAGAGATTCGTTAAGGAGAACACAGAGGAAAGCTCAAAGAAAACAGAGGAGGAGCTGCAGAAGATAGCACGAACTCTTCAATCCAATACTGAGGCTTTGAGCAACATTCCTACAGAGATTCCTACTCCAGAGGTAACCATCTCTGCATCTGATTTTACGTCTTTGCAGAAGGATATACAGAAGCTCTGCCAATCCCTCCTCCCAGAATCACAATCTCAAGCTCTGGTTCGACAGTCAGATGTTGCTGCCTTACAACGTTCGTTAATTGAAAAACTAGCGTTCGTAAGTGCAAAGGTCGCTGCTAAAACCAACAAGACAAATACTACATTTTCCCAGAAGGTATCATATCTTGATACCTCTGTGTCCAAACTTACCAACGTTGCCGAACAAATCTCAACTGTTCAAGCCCGGAGGAATAAGAGTAAAGAGGAAAGAGCTTGCAAACGGGCTGAGCTTAAGCGAAAAAGGTCTGAGGATCAGGATCCCTACATCCACCTCTGCCCCACAAGATCCAGTCTCTGAGCCCCCTGTGCAAGAAAAAGGGAAGGAATCTGCGAAAGAAGTCCCTCTGAATCCAACACCACTTGCCCAATTCAAAGGACCCTTGCCCAAGGACCCAGATATGGCAAAGTTTTTACTTAACCTGATGCGTAATACACAGATGCAATCTTCATAGAAGCCATAGAAGCCCTCAACAACAAATCCAACTCCCACTCCCACTCCAAATCCAACTCCCACTCCCACTCGAAATCCAACTCCCACTCCCAAAATACCAACCACTTCAACTCCCATTCCTACCCCAGAACCAGAATCAGCTCTAGAGCCAGAATCAACACCCATTCCCACTAGAACAGAACCTAAAGACAAGGCTCCTACAAAGTGCGCCTCTGAGCAAAGAAAAGAGAATTTGTCTGCGGAAATAGATAAAATGAGAAGTTTCAAGAGGAAGACAACGATTAAGGTGGAACAGGCTCATCGATATGCACTCATCGATATTAAGGTGTTCTTAATGCTGCCAAACTTTGCAAATGACTATAAAGTTACAGATAAAGTGAAGGATAAGTTCATGGCTCATCGCTGGTTTAAAGAAGAAGCCTACTCAAAGTCCCCAATAAAGAAGATATCTGGAGCAAAGCATGTACAATTTCTAGTGACGGAAATCATGTACACAATCTATGAAGTATTGAGAGAAGATAATCAGAGCCAGTACTTCTGTGACAACGACCTACTGTCAATAAATCCCTGTGATTTAATACCTCTGGGTAGAAAAATGAAGCTGAACATGAATGAAAGAAAGCATCCACACGATAAAGTAGCTTTCAACAGGATCATCAGGTGCATTGAAAATTTTATAAGGCACAGAGCACAAACAGACTTTCAAGTGGGTCTGGATATGGATATTCATAACTTAGCTATTTCTGCACCAAATACTCACAAAGAAGAGGTAGATATGTTTCCTGTTAGAAAAATTCTAACTACACCAGAAGAGGGGGTCGTGTTCAGGAGACAATCACAGAAGTGCTTCTTCCGAGTTAGTGAAGCCCATAAATATTCCGCAGAAGTTGTTGAGCTCATCAGGGGTTATACATCTTTGTTAAAGGATGAACAGACAGTTGAACAAGGTGAAAGAGTTCTGGCAAGAAAAATCTGTCTCAAACTCGAAAGCTTACAGAAGATGAGGAAGCTAAAGGATATTTTTCAAAAGATTATAAAGCTTCATCCAGATGCTCCTTTTTTATTTCATTTCTGTAATTTTATTGTAATTTGTTTTGTTTTCTGATTCATACTTAGGGGGAGATTGTTAGAATATTTCTTTATGTAAAAGTATGTAATCAGAAATCTTAAGTGTTATTGTAAAACCTTATCCAGAAGATGCCAGAGCCGTGAATTTCTCTAAGTGTTAAGAACACAGATGCTACCAGAGGCTTGGACAACCTCTGTGGACCTCTGTGAATCAGCGGTTATTTCCAGCTCACGCGCTTGCTGACGTGGACAGTCATGCGACATATGCTCAACAGAATTTGTTACAATATTCCGTGACGTGTCTATTCCTTATTAGCTGATGCATTGACTTTCTCTCTCACTGTAGTATAAATAGATTTCATTTCTTTTATTATAAAAGAGGGTTTTTGAGAGAAGAGAGGGGAGAATTCCATTTTGAGAGAGAAATTGTTCTTTAGTATTGTAATCATCAGCTTATTGAATACATTGGATCTTCAACATCTTTCTTCATTGAATTGAATTGTTTAATGTTTATCGTTGTTGATTAGCTTATTGTTGAATACAGTAGATTGTTCTTCCGTTTACTCTGTTAACTTTCGTAATTAAATCTACTGAATATAAAGTAATTGGGGATCTGGGTTTCAACACAAACGCATGCATCAGAGGGCATGCCTTGATGAAAGCTGCTCCTTCAGTGAATTGGGGGCGGTCTGCAGGGATTTCTACCAAGGCAATGTAGTTGCTGGACTTGAAGACTGCCCTTTCCAGAGGGAAGTGACATGTTGGTGCGGCGACCAGAGTCGTGTCTTCAGCAGCAGAGGAGGTTGCAACAGTTTTACTTGCAGATGCCATTGCTGTGGGAAAGATAGGAACACCAAAGAGGTAAATCATGGTTTTATACATAAATGTATAAGCCAGAGTTTGGTATAAAGAATACCAAATGTATGATCAAAGGAAACAAATATTTTGATGAACAATATCAAAATGTTTGTTATAAACAATAATAAAAAGCTAAGGTAAATGGATTAAAGTTTTAAAAAATAATCTTCTGTTCTAAGGAAGGAACTTAGAACAGGGTTTTTATAGAGGAAAAACTTTTTAATTTTTTTTTGATCCAGATTATCTTTATTTTTATTTTTAGAGTGTTAAGGAGAAGAAGAGGTGAAACAAGATGTTTCCAGTCATAATATAAGGTTTAGATCAAACCTTAGTTGAGGTCTTAGAAGAAAAACACACACAAGCGTGTTCTTGGTGTTCTTGAGAAAACCTTGAAGATTCGAAGAATTTCTTTTCGCCTTGAGGATTGTTATGAAAGCGGAAGGAGCAAGGTAAGGCAAAAAGAATGTTTAAATAGCAAGAGGAGAAAGAAAGAAAGGAGTGCTAAACGACGGTTTTAGCTTTTTGAAAAAGAAATGATGACCTGGCGCACGTTCCAAGAAAGGAGTTGGAATGGAAACGTCGCGGTCCGTCGTGTGTCAGAAAAAGGTCTGACGTGTCCTTTTCTTTATTTTTTTTATTTTTAAAAGATTATAATGATAATTATCCATAAGGAAGGTTTATCATTAATAATTTTAGAAAAATCTTCATCACTAATAATAAAGGATTTTCAGTGATGAGTTTTAATTTTAAGAGAGACATTCTTTGATGAGAAAAGATATCAAAGAGAGTCAAAGATTAGAAGATAATACCTGAGGAGATAGCCTAGATATCACTGAATCAGAGTTTAGAGAATGGAGAGTTTGAAAGCTTTATTTGTTATCCTTTGTTGGTCGCTGATTAATAAATTATTCAGCGTTCAACATACCAAGTTCGTTGATGAGTAGATTGAATCTAGTTTCATCAAGAGGGTTGGTGAAAAGATTAGCGAGTTGATATTCAGTAGGAACAAAATGGTGCTCAACCTCCCCATTCATCACATGATCTCTGATAAAGTGATATCGGATCTCAATGTTCTTGGTTTTGGAGTGAAGTACAGGGTTGTTGGCGATTGCAATAGCACTTGTGCTATCACAATATATAGGAATCTTAGAGAGCTTGAGATTGTAGTCTCTTAGTTGATTTCTCATCCAAAGGATTTGAGCACAGCAACTACCAGCGGTTACATACTCAGCTTCAGTAGTGGTAGTGGACACTGAGTTTTGTTTTTTACTTGTCCAACTTATTAACTTTCCACCAAGTAGCTGACACCCACCAGTGGTTCTCTTTATGTCTATCTTACAACCTGCAAAGTCACTGTCAGAGTAACCAATAAGATGAAATCCTGAGCCTTTGGGATACCAGAGACCAAGATTTGGAGTTCCTTTAAGGTATCTGAATATTCGCTTTACAGCGATTAGATGGGATTCCTTCGGTTCAGCTTGATACCGAGCACAGAGACAGGTAGCGTACATGATGTCTGGTCTACTCGCTGTAAGATACAGCAGATACCCAATCATTCCTTGATAGGCAGTGACATTGACTGGTTTCCCATTGGGATCCTTGTTTAATGTCAGAGGAGGCGCCATAGCAGTCTTCATCGCTGAGCATTGATTCATGTCGAATTTATTCAGCATGTCTTTAACATATTTGCTTTGACAAATAAAAATTCCTTTGTCAGATTGCTTAATCTGCAAGCCTACAAAATATGTTAGTTCACCCATCATACTCATTTTATATTGTTTTTGCATTCTTGCAGCGAAACGAGTGCAAAGTTTGGGTCTTGTGGAATCAAAGATAATGTCATCAACAAATATCTGAGCGAGAATAGTATGACCTTTGTATTTTCTTAAAAATTGAGTTTGGTCAGTTTTTCCACGAACAAATTTTTCTATAAGAAGGACTTTATAAAGGGTATCATACCAAGCTCTAGGAGCTTGTTTTAACCCGTAAAAAGCTTTTTCAAGTTTAAAAACATAACCAGGATGGTTAGGGTCTGAGAAACCAGGGGGTTGTTCAACATAAACTTCCTCACTGAGTTTTCCATTTAGAAAAGCACTTTTAACATCCATTTGAAAAACTTTGAAGTGTTTATGGGCAGCATAAGCTAAAAAGAGTCTTATGGCTTCTAAACGAGCAACAGGTGCAAAGGTTTCATCATAGTCAATCCCTTCTTCCTGTCTATAACCTTGAGCAACAAGTCTAGCCTTATTGCGAATTATAGTCCCGTTTTCATCTAGCTTATTTCTGAAAACCCATTTGGTTCCTATGACAGTTTTACCAGAGGGTCTAGCAACAAGATTCCAAACTTTATTTCTACGAAATTCAGTTAGTTCTTCTTGCATAGCTGAAGCCCAGCTAGGATCAGAGATAGCTTGATCTATCTTCTTAGGTTCAGAGAGAGAGATGAAGTTAACATAAATACATATATTACCTGTACCTCTACGTGTTTTGATACCTGCAGTGGGATCACCAATAAAATGATTTATTGGATGATTTGCAGTCCATCGCTGAGCTGGTGGTTGAGGATAGAGATCAACAGTAGATTCAGCGACCTGTTCTTTAGATTCTGGAATAGGACTTGTTTCAGCAACAGGTACTTCATTTAAAATCAATTCAGGGGATTGATTTTCAGAAGTGGTTTGGTTGTTCACAGAGGAATTTCCAAGAGAGGAATCAACAACAAGAATCTGATTTAGATGAGTAGCATTCATCCCAGAAGATGGATGATTATTACTTGTTGGGTTTACAGGGATTTCATCATCACTTGCTTCAGCTGAAGTTTGGTTGCTGAAGTATGTTTCAGGTTCCCCATAATGAGATCTCATCCAGGCATTCAACTCTTCATCATCATCATCATGAGAGTGAGAAGTATGAATGGGACGAGATTCATCAAAGTTAACGTGCATTGATTCTTCAACATGTTGTCTTCTGTTGTTGAAGATTCTGAAGAATTTAGATATAGAGGAGTATCCAAAAAATATACCATCGTCAGCTTTTTGATCAAATTTACCTAAATGATCTCTGTCATTCAGAATGTAACATCTACATCCAAAAATGTGGAAATATTTCAGAGTAGGTCTTCTCCCATGAAATAATTCATAGGGGGTCTTCTTAAATCGTTTAACTATCAGGGATCGATTTTGAGTGAAGCATGCTGTATTAAATGCTTCAGCCCAGAACTGAGATGGAAGATTCGATTCACTGAGCATTGAGCAAGCCGCTTCAATGATAGTACGATTTCTTATTTCAGCAACACCATTTTGCTGAGGAGTTCTTACTGAGGAGAAGTTGTGAGAGATGCCTCTTTCTTCTAAGAAATTATCTAGAGTACTGTTTTTGAATTCAGTGCCATGATCACTTCTTATGGAACGAACAATTAGATTGTTCAAAACTTCCATCTTTTTGATAAAAGAGATTATCATTTCAGGGGTATCACTTTTGGATCGAAGGAAGAACACCCATGTGTATCTGGAGTATTCATCAACAATCACTAAAGTGTATTTCTTTCCAGAGATCGATTGGACATTGACAGGTGCGAATAGATCCATGTGAAGTAGCTGAAGAGGAGTGGTCACTGAAGAAATTTGCTTTGACCTGAAGGAGGCTTTTGTCAGCTTTCCCTTCTCACACGCTGAATAAAGAGATTCCTTTGTAAAGGTATGATTTGGGAGGTCTCTGACTAAATCTTTTTGAGACAATTCATTGATTTTCTTAAAGTTAAGATGAGAGATTATTTTGTGCCATGACCAGTTTATGTCAGTGGATGCTTTAGATATAAAGCACATGTTCTCAGAGTGAGAATGATTCATATTTATGACATATACATTTTCCACTCTTTTGCCTGTAAGGGCAAGCTTATCATTTCCGTCAGTGACAGCACATCTATTCTTTAAGAATAGAACTTTGAAGTCTTTGTCACATAACTGACTAACGCTTAAGAGATTGTGCTTTAGTCCCTCAACGTAAGCAACACGAGAAGAAGATGTGGCTCCGTTGGACAGAATTCCATAACCATTAGTGTATCCTTTGCCATTTCCACCAAAGGTCACTGATGGACCAGCTTCTTCTTTGTAATCAGAGAGCAGAGACTTTCTGCCTGTCATGTGTCTTGAGCATCCGCTATCAAGATACCAGATACCTTTGGCACTCTGCATACAACAAAAGATTAATTGTTTAAAGGTACCCATACTACTATGGGTCCTGCTTGGTTAGATAGAGGATTGGCGGAGGAGCTACTAGCTGAAGAACTCTCTTCAGTGGATATCTTCACCTTTGATGGTTTTGCAACCTTGGTGGATTTCACTCTCGTTGATTTATCAGCTTGAGCTACTTTCTTTCCATGAGCTAGTTTATCAGCTCTAGTAGCATTAGGAGATTTGCTTGCAATGTGGGTAGTTTCACCACAGTGATAGCATTTCCTATATTTAAAGGGTTTGGAAATTAGAGAGGGAGCAGGAAATTTCTAAGGGATAGGTCCAAGAATTCTTTTATCCATGGTCCTTGGAGGTATAACAACCTTTTTCAGGAGTGGGAGTGAGATCGATTTTAATTCTGGGGGTTGGTCTCTGAGAAAAGTCAGGGACCTTTTTCCCAGTTTTAGAAACTTTCTCTGAGAATATCTTGTTCCTATCTTGAGTTTTTTTATTCTTAGGAACTTGATTAAGAAACTCGTTCTTGATCACTTTCCTAGAATTAAGAATAGAAAGCTTCTCTTTAGGAGAGGAGGAAGAAGAGGTTGAAGAAGAAGGATCCCGGATAGAAGAGACAAACATTCCGAATTTTAGCATGGAACGATCATTCTCTGATTCTTCCTTTTCAGGGTTATAACCTAACCCACTTCTTACTTTCATAGGTATTTGAGCATTGATGATCTCATTAACTTTATCAGAAGCCTTACACCATCCTTCGATGGTTGCCTTTTCAGACTTGAGATCAGCGATAGCCTTTTCCCTATCAGCGATAGCTTGTTGTTTCTCGATGCTTATGGTTTGATTTGCAAAGACTTGGTCTTTGAGAGATTCCTCAATTTTAGAAAGTTCTTTGATTTTTATATGGCAATTTTTTAATTGTTTAGATAAGTTAGTGTTAATTCTTTCGGCCTTAAATTTTCCATTTAAAGCGTCATAGAAATCAACAATCATAGCATCGAAAGCTGACAAGTTATCACTTACAGAAGGTAAAGGGACTGAGGGAATAGTTACCTGAGTAGAAGGAGACTCAGAGGAAGAAGTCTCAGTGACTTCTTCAGCATCTTCAATTCTTGCCATCAGACAGAGGAAGGCAAGATCTTCTTCATCTGAACTAGACTCTTCAGAGGTCTTGGCGCAGTCATCTTCTGCATCCCAGTCAACTTCTTCAGCGACAAGGCCTTTGCCTTTTTGCTGGTTTTTCTTCATATCTTTGTATTTGTTTTTTAGTTTCAAATACTTCTCCTTTTTATCAGAGGTATGGGAGGTAGTGGGAGCAGCAACTTTCTTCGACCTACATTCACTTGCGAAATGACCCTTTCGCTGACAGTTGAAGCAAATCGCTGAAGCTTTCTCAGTAGGCAACGTTTTCTGCTTTTCAGAGTCAGAGAGGTTGGAAGGTTTTCGAAAATTGCTCTTTCTAGCAAATCTTTTAAAGTTATTAGTTAAAAGGGCTAGAGAGTTATCAAACTCAGAGATGTCTGCATCAGTGAGTTGATCTTCTGAATCAGTTTGACCTAATTCAGTAATGGAGGTGATAGTAGAAGAAGGAGCATTTTTGGAAGAAGTTCCCTCAGAAGTCACAAGTTCCCTCAGAAGTCACAAGTTCCCTCAGAAGCTCTTTAGAAGCTGGGATTGTTCCTCATTTAAGAGCATACCATATAATGCACTTAAGGACAAGGTTTCAAGATTATTTGACAGTTTTATACATGTAGTGTACACTGCCCATTGATCGGGCAATGCCTCCATGAACTTTTTCAGAATTTCAGCGTTTGAATAAACTCTATCGACTGATTTAAGATCAATCAGCAGACAGTTAAATCGCTGGTGAATTTGAGAAAGAGATTCACCCTTTTGATCCATAAAACTCTCATATTTTCTTACGAGGTTTATGCATCTAGTTACTTTAACTTCAGAGGTTCCTTCATATTGGATACATAATGTATCCTACATGGCTTTTGAAGTCCTCATTTTCATGATAGAATGACAGATCTCATCAGGTAAAGCCATTGCTATTATTGATCTACCTTTATAGTCAATAGCAATTTCTTTCTTGTCTTCATCAGTCCATCTGTTAGGAGTTTTAACAATACTCGTCTCAGGAATGCCTGGAGTAGTAGTGGTGGCAGGAACACTAGCTACTATTGTTGTAGGAACAAATGGTCCATTTTCCAGATAGTAGGGAATCTTGGGGTCAGATCCCTCTAGAAATAGAGACATTCTTTCCTTCCATAATGGAAAGTTATCATGGCTAAATCTAGGTCGTTTAGCTAAAGATCCATTATCGTTATAGTTTGTATTAGGGTTTGACATTTTAAAATAATTTTAAGAGAAAATATTTTAAAGAGTTAAGAAGCAAACACTGCTCTGATACCACTTGTTGGTCCCAATGAGGGTCTACAAGAGTTCAATCAAGAGAGAACAGTTTGTAGAAGGGGGGGGGGGTTGAATACAAACACACAGATTTTTTGGTTTTTAAATGAGTTTATTAGAATAAACAAATTTACAGTTACAAGCGGAATTAGAACAAGTTTAAAACCTATTCTATTGTAACTAAGAAACACGAAGTATGATGCACAAGAAGATGAAAGAAAGAATAAAGAGGGTATAAGTTAGATAGAAGCATGCATTAAGATGAAGAAGATATCTTCATCTTATTTATACCCGTTTGTCCTCAAAACAAGACAAAAGGTACATGCCACGTGTCAAGCTTGGATAGGAAGCTTGTCCTTGTTAATAAGACAACCATGCTTTTGGCCGAATATGAACAGTACCATATCAGATATGATGGGGACATAAGAGAAAAGTCGTACGTCCTTTTCTGACATGGTTCTAGGTTTGACTTTTGTGCATCGTGGATAAGATCAAACTTTTATTCTTGCAAAGGAAGCTTCATTTGATCGCTGATACTGAATCTTCAAGGATGAACCTTCAGTGTCGCTGAGGCTTCACGAGACTTCAAACTTTGAGTAGACAATCGCTGCTATCGCTGAACCGCTATAGTTCATTTAGCTGATTATCTCTTTCTTCAGCTAGAGTCTTCGACTGTCGCTGAATGGTCTTCAGGTGTGATAACTGATCTTCAGGTCTTCAGTGATAAGCTCGTAGTTCTTTGACCTTCAGCGATCGCTGATAGCAATCAGCGTGTGCTATCGCTGAATTTGAACAGAAGCTTAACAATGGAATTTTACTAAGTATAGTAAAGGAATCATATTCAAATCACTGAGAGGAGTTATGATCAACAATCTTCATATTTTCTTATCATTTTTGAGTGAAAAACTCATTTTTCTTGCATTTTAAGCTTTCTTCTTCTAATCCTTTGAATTTTCTGAGTTTATGGAGAGATTACACATCAAAAACATGTAAAAATGTTCATATAATGGTGGTAATCTATGACTCAAACAATAAAACTCAAGAAAATGGATAAAAATCATGATTTTATGTATTTTTGAACAACAATGGAGTTTTTTGGTGCTGACAGATTTATTGCATGTGCAAAAATCGTCCATTTCTTGCAATTAATATGTTCAAATATCATGAATCTTCTTTCTACAAGTTTATTTAGTGAGTTGGGGCTCTAATCTAAGTGGTCTCACTCAAAAACATTGAGTTTTGATCTCCCCCCCCCCCCCAAATGCTCATAATAAGATGCATGTGCATCTGGAAGTTCAACAGTAGGCAAATCCTACTTTGAACGACCATAAGTCTCTGAATACTCATCCAAATTACTTGATTCTTCTTCTGGAATTTTATTTAACGAGTTATCTTTCAAATGCCACTAATTTAATTCAAAAATATGGTGATTTGAGGTTCCAACTAATTAAAACAAAATGAGTATGCAAACTGTCAACCAATGATAGATTTGTGCATGCATGTTCAAATGACAATATCTCTTTCAAAGTTCAATGAAAAAGGATT
The DNA here is from genome assembly GCA_036898165.1 of Silybum marianum. NCBI lineage: Eukaryota > Viridiplantae > Streptophyta > Magnoliopsida > Asterales > Asteraceae > Silybum > Silybum marianum. Next base: position 31,367,597 of record CM072533.1, on the reverse strand, counting down.
ATTTTTCCTTTGAGAGTTAGTTTTTGAGTTATCTTCAGTCTGAAGGTGGAATCACTTAAAAATATGGAGTTTTGACCCTCCAAACACCTAAAATATTTTAGGTGTGCAATATGTGAAACCACCAGTAGGTAAATCCTACTTTTCATGCTAGTATCTCTTTGAATATTTGTCCATAATGCATAATTATTCTTCTGGAGTTTTCTTTTATGAGTTAGGGTTCATTTGAATCCGGCTTCATTCAAAAATATGAAGTTTTGAGGCATTAATCAATTTATTAAAGTTTAGTGTGCAATCTGTCTACTAATGACAGATGTGTGCATGCAACTTTGTGATGCCATATCTTCCTCATAACTCATTTAAAATGAGTGATTCTTATCTTAAAAGTTTCCTTTATGTGTTAATATATAATCCAACTGGAAGTTCTGAAAAAATAATAAGTAGAACTCCTCAAATGATTGTTTTACTAACAGTGTGTAATCTGCCATGCTTCCTGTGACACACTGTCTGATATAAATTATTTGAACCCTTTTTATATGTCTAAAATGCATGAAATTTGGTCACAATGACCTTAACTCAGTAATGCATCACATATAGAAAGATGGAAAATTTTATCATTTTGGATGTTACATTAATTTGATCATTTTTAAAACCTATAGTTTCTGTCAGATGAAATACCCTTCTGTTGAGAGATGGGTGAGTGGTTGGAGGGGTTAACAAGAGTATCCATGGGCTCACTGGCTTTTTCAATACTACCCACCAAAGGATGTGGAGTAATAGATGATGTGGGTGCCCGGCTTAGAACAGTTAGTTCACAAGTTTCTTTATTTTTTACTTGTGGTCTCCCGTCTTCAGTTCTTTTTCTCACTCTTCTACCCACCCTCTCATTTTCATTTTTCCTCTTCACACCATGAGGTTGTTCTCCCCCATGAACAACCTCCCCACTCTGCCTAGAGATTCTAGACACCTGACAATGCTCACCACTCTTGTTAGAATCAGGGGATGAGACTGATGGTTTAGGTAGTCCCATAGATTCACAGTACTCATTCAAATACCTATTTGATGTTTTTACAAGTGCAAGTAAATAAGGTGGTAAAGGTAAAGCATTTGGGAATTGCAGTTTAGCATTTGGTGGTTTGAGATTATCCATTGAGAAAAGGGGAACATGTTCCTCATGTGTCAGAACAGGAATGAAGGTTTGAAAGAATCTTTGAAAGGGTATATAGTTGTAGGTAGACTTCTTCAAAACGGCAGAATTGTTGAATGCTACTCCATGAAAAATTATTTTCCCATTTGTTGAAGCTTGATCCAGACTTGAGCTTTTACCAGAAAGGCAAGTGTTCAAAATTGTAAATAAGCCATACCAGATAGGAGGTAAACAATTCCTTCTGAATGAGCTTAAAGCATTAAGTTGCTCAGAGTATCCTAATTTCATAAAGTCTGAAATCATCTCAGAAGATGATGGAATAGGATCAAATGAAGTTTTCCCAAGAACTTCATCCTCCTTAGGTAGAAAATGGATACTTCTGATGTCTTCAACAAAAATGCATACTCTGTAGCCATGAACATAAGAAGAGATATCATCTGCTTCTTCATCAACTTCTACATGAAACCACCATTGTTGTAGATAAGAGGCAGGAACCAAAAATTTCCTGGATAACAAAGCTCGTAGAGGATGTTTTTTAAGAATTCCAATTAGGATCATTTGATCTTCATTGAAATCAGTAGACTTTAGATTCAGGGAACAGTTGTTCTTCTTGATTTCAAGTAGCTTCTGTTTAGGGACATAGAGTTTGGACAAATCAGGACCATCACTGCTTTGTGCACGAGATTGAGAGTCAGCAACACCAACATTTGACTTAGAAGCCACTTCAATTGGCTCGATTTGAGTTTCCCCAATTTTATCAGTTTGCGGGTTAGGGTTAGGGTTTGATTTAGGATTTGGATTTGAAGGTCCAGCTTCAGAAATCACAGTAGTAGCATTGTCTTTTAAAAGCTGTTCATCATCGAGATTTATCTCCATTGATCCAACCATTATCTTCTTAGGAACTATTTTGAATGAATCATTTCTTGATGATCCATTACTGTCACCGAAACGAGATTCTACAAATTGAATATTTGAAGTCGACATAGTTGAAAATGAGGAAAAACTTGAGTTTGAATGAAGATCAATGAACAGGGAAAGATTTCGGAGGGAAAGATTGCTAGAAAGTGAAGACGAAGATGAAATCATGGATTATAAATGACTGAATAATCGTGGATGGACATTTGGCCAAAAGTAAGAGTGATTAGAGTAGTAATCATCATTAAATCGGATAAATGAACCGTTTAATCGACGTGCTTAAGGATTAGCCGATGAAATTAAAACACGTGGCACACGATTAGTCTTTATAACGGGAAGAAAAATTCTGAGAACAAGTTCAAAAAATTTCAGAAGAAGTTCAGAACTTCTAAGAATAAGTTCAGAAGTTTGAAAGAGATGATTCAGAAATACTTCAGAATTTTCGAAATAAGTTCAGAACGTGGCTTGGAATCCTTCAAAATCATAAAACACATTTAAAACTACATACTTCTGAAAAAGATAAAACATTTGAATAATTAAGAAGTAGGTTTGAACAAGAAGAAAAACAGTTTATCTTCAGAATTTTGTCCAGATTCTTCAGATGTACACAACAGAATATGTTGACCACCATTGCAGATTTTGAATGTTATAGAGAAGTGGAGAAGACTTGGAATAGAGTTTAACTCCCCCTTGAATCAAGAAACATAATGATTCTCCCCCTTAAACAATGTTAGACATCAAAACTGTTAGAAATAAAAGATAGAGAAATGAATTTTTTTTTTTGCAAGTATTAGAAAAGAATCAATTTGTTTGAAAAATTATGCCTCTGAGTTAAAAAATTTTAAGATTTCTGAAAACTTAACTACAGAAACTCTGAAGGTAAGATTTCTCAGAAATTTGAGGAAATAAACTCAGAACATAAAATTTTGAAATTTGATATGACGCTTAATACTTACATAGACATATTCATCATGCCTAATTTACTTACCCAAAAATTAAAACGTTTTTCATCAAGTGCTTTGGTAAATAAATCAGCTAATTCATAATCAGTCTGAACAAAAAACATTTCAATATTCCCTTTTTCAACATGATCATTGATAAAATGATATCTGACATCAATGTGCTTAGTCTTTGAATGTTGAACTGGATTTGCAGTAATTGCTATGGCACTTTTTGAATCACAATAAAGAGGAATCTTTTTGAATGTGTAGCCATAGTCTTTTAATTGTGTTTGCATCCAAATAACTTGTGAGCAACAAATTGCAGCAGCAACATATTCAGCTTCTGCAGTAGAAGTTGAAACATGGTTCTGCTTCTTTGAAGACCAACTCACAAGTCTATCACCTAAAAATTGACATGATCCAGATGTACTTTTTCTGTCTAGTTTGCAACAACCATGATCTGCATCTGTGAAAGCTGTTAGCTCAAAACCAGAATCCTTTGGATACCAAAGTCCCAATGAAGGAGAACCTTTGAGATATCTAAGAACTATTTTAGCAGCAAGAAGATGAGATTCCTTAGGATTAGCTTGATATCTAGCACAAATACATGTAGCAAACATTATATCAGGTCTAGTAGCTGTTAAGTAAAGCAAAGATCCAATAATGCCTCTATACTTTTTCTGATCAACAGATTTTCCATTCAAATCAGGTTCTAATTTTGTTGCAGTAGCCATTGGAGTTTAAATACTAGAACAGCAAGTCATGTCAAACTTCTTAAGTAAATCAGAGTTATACTTAGATTGATTAATGAATATGCCTGTGGGTAGTTTTTTTACTTGGAGACCAAGAAAAAATGTTAACTCTCCCATCATAGTCATTTCAAATTCAGTTTGCATGATTTTCTCAAAATTTCTTCAAAATTTTGGATTTGTAGAAGCAAATATAATATCATCTACATATATTCGTATTAAGATCATATCATCACCTTCCTTTTTTAGAATTAAGGTTGTATCAACAGTACCTCTTTTGAACTTGGAATTCAGAAGAAAAGTTGTGAGAGTGTCATACCATGCTCTTGGTGCTTGCTTAAGACCATATAAGGCTTTGTCCAAAATGTAAACATGATCTGGAAATTCTTTGCTTACAAAGCCTTCTCGTTGTTCACCATACACTTCTTCATCAAGAATTCCATTCAGAAATGCACACTTAACATCTATTTGCAAAACTTTCATGTTTTTGTGAGCAACATATGCAAGAAAGATTCTGATAGCTTCTAGTCTTGCAACAGGAGAAAAAGTTTCATCATAATCAATGCCCTCTTGTTGACAATACCCTTAGCTACAAGTCTTGCTTTATTTCTCACAACAATCCCATGTTCATCCTTTTTATTTCTGAAAACCCATTTGGTGCCAATGATTGATTAACCTTTTGGTTTAGGAATCAATCTTCAGACTTTATTTCTTTCAAATTGATTTAGATCATCTTGCATGGCTAAAATCCAGTCTGGATCTTGAAGTGCTTCACATGGCTTTTTGGGTTCCATACTGCTTAAAAAATTCACATACAAACATTCATTTGCTGTGGCTGATCTTGTTTGTACACCTTTTGATACATCACCCATAATCTGATGAATTGGATGACTTGATGTCCATTTGTTCACATTTGGAAATGGTTGAACAGATGAAACATTGTTGAAGGAATCATAATCATCAATGATTGCTTGAGTTTCAGTATCATGATTAATAGCTGAATGTAGATCTGAAGTCTCCCCCTCAAATTGAACATTCTGTACTAGTTCAGAAATAATCCGCACAAGTTTAGAAACATGAACAATAGGTTCAGAAGTAACTTTCATTGTTTCTGAAATAATTTGTACATGTTCAGAAATGGGAAATTCTGAATTTGAGGTTGAGATTGGTGGTCCAGAAGTATTTGATATTGTAGGTTTTGTAGTTTCGTGTTCTGGAATACTTCTGAGTAGAGAAGGATTTTGATAATCTGCAGAAACATTCACAGAAATATCAAATAAGTCTTGACATAAGGTATCTAAATTTGTTTTAAGAAAAGTTTTAGAGTCAGAAGTGAGATTTGTCTTGTTGCATTCTGAATCCAAAATTTCAGAAACTTGGTTAATCTTGAGTTCTGAACTGGCTTGTTTTGTAATCTATGAATTTGGATCCTATGTTTGAAATGTTTTGTAAAGAAAAGAACTTCAGAATCCGAAGATGAATAGTTTAGAAGTTCTGAACTAGTGTTAGAAAGATAAATAAAGTCATCTTCAGAAGTGCAAAATATATATTCAGAAGTTCAGAAGAAGTTTTGAATAAGTTTTGAAGTGAAAATTCAGAAGTTCTGAAGACAATTCAGAAGTGGTTCTAAAGAGCAAAGTTCAGAATTCTGAAGACAATTCAGAAGTTCTGAAGAACTTCTGAATAGAGTTTTTGATGATGTGTTTCATTGTAATTGGGCTGTGATTTAAATACATGTAATTGTAGCTTTACCTTAATAGTATATATAGTGAGTTTGTTAGACAGTTAGAAGTGAACATTAGTTGAACACCACATATGAGAGTCATCTAAAGGTGTAAGTGTGTGTTTTCTATATTCAGTATATCAATAAAATAAGGATTCCTTGAGCAATCTTTAGATGACGTGGCAGTCACACTTTTCATGCGTAACAAATTATGTTAGTAGTACAGGTGACGTGTCACTCAGTGATAGGATAACTCGTTGACTTTCTTTATGTAATAGTATAAATAGAGTTAGTTATCACCATAATTGAAGTCGATGATCTGAGAGAGAAATAGGCCTTTTCATTCCACGTATTGTGATCGATCTTCAGATTATTCAATACCAATTCTCATTTACTCTTCATACTGTTCTTACTGAGTTAATTGTTGTTCTAGTTACAATCATAGATTTATATTTCTTCCGCTCATATATTGTTTATCAAATCTATTGATTAACTGAGTTTAAAGGAATCTGGGTTCCAAGAATTGGTATCAGAGCTAGATAATCAACCTATTGATTACTCGATCTCGTCCAGTTTGGAGAAATCCCCAGTCAACTAGCTGTTAATTTCAAGTTTTAAACTAATGTTATTCATTCTACCTTGTTTCTCGAGATTTTGTCGATTTCATACAAATTTCTTAAAATCAGTGGTAACTTTTGTTTAATTCTGAAATCAGTAAGCTAATCGTTTCGTTTCGATTCATTTGAAGTTTATTTGATCTAAATTTCAAGAGTATTTCCTGGAAATTTTGAAACTCTGTTTTTCTGCAAAATGGCGAATCAAAATGTGAACACCATTTATACTTCTGGTTCTATGACCAAACCTCCTATATTGATCCAAGACGAATATCCTCAATGGAAGATTCGAATGATCAACTTTTATGAAGGATTAGATGCAAATCTATATTCTACTGTTCTAAATGGTCCTTTTGTACCAATGACTACTATTCCCAGAGTACCTCCTACAGCTACTACTGAAGAAATTCCTGCTCGCCAAGTTCCCAAAGAAAAGGGAAATTGGACGGATGAGGATAAGGCTAAAGTTGAAATTGCCAAAAAGGCAAAAAAAGTCCACTAATCATGGCTATCCCAAATGAGATTTTTCAATCTCTTGACTCTTGTGAAACAGCCAAGGAACCATGGGATCAACTCTCGAATCAATTAGAAGGAGGTGCCAAAATGAAGAAGAACAGAAGAGCTCAAGCTTTGAATGAATATAACAGTTTTCAAGCACTTCTAGAAGATACTCTGGAACAGACTTATCACAGATTTAACACTCTGATAAATCTGTGCAAGAAATGTGATATCATCAGATCAAACGAGGATAATAATGTATTATTCCTCAAACGCTTGAATCCATAATGGTAAAATCTTTCTATGTCTCTTCAGGCCAATCAAGATCTAGAAATGTGGTCATTACATGATCTCTTTTGAACTCTTCAAGCACATGAGAAAGAGGTTATTCAGAAGAAGAATAGTGTTGGTGGACCTATGGCCCTCATCTCTGAATCCAGAGGGTCAAGCAGAAGAAGCAGAAAGACAAAAAAGAAAAAGAAGAGTAAGGCATATATTTCGGAGACCAATCCCGAAGATCTCTCTAAATCTGAAGATGATGAGATCAATTCTTTCGCTGAATCATTAGCTCTTATTACCAAACAGTTCACCAAAAGGTTTGGTAATCGTTCATTCAAAGGGATTAGCAGATTTGAAAGCCGAAATGAATGCCCCACTCAGCCTTATGTTCTGAGGCTGGAAGTACAGAAGACGGAGAAGTCAGAAGCAGAGAAGAAAGAGGAGGAGTTGAAAAGAAAGAAAGATGTTTGTTGTAGATGTGGTAAGTCGGGTCATTACTCGAAAGACTATAAAGGTGCCCTTGTTAAAGACAAATCATATTACCAGAACAAATACAAGTATAACGTAGATGAAAGAGCACACTATGCTGAGAGAGAGAGAGAACTGGCTAGATGATCAATCAAGTGAAGCTGAAGCCATGTTCTATGGAATGGCAATGGCAAATGACTCAGAAGATCAACCTTCTAAGACTCCGGTCTGTACTATTTCTAATTCTTCTGAAATCGAACAAACAATTTTAAAGCTTACTTTTGATTTTGAACACCTAAAACAGAAGCTTTTTGTTGAAAAGAAATTGAGGAAAAACATTGAACAATCTCTTTCCATCATTCAGATGGAAAAAGATATTTTCAAAAGAGAGATGGAAATATTGACAAATGAGAAACTTGAACCTTCTGTTGAGAACGAAAAGATTTTAAAACATCTAAAATCAACAGAAGTCAAACTCAGAGAAGAGAATCAGAAGTTTTGTAAAGTCTGGAAACTAAAGACAAAGAGATTAAAGCTAAAGAAAGTGACAGGTTAAACTAGCACATAAAAATTACTTTCAGAAGGAAAGGGAATTTCTGCGCATTGAACTTCAAAACAAAGAGTTACAGATTAAAAAAATATCTGGATGCTTAGAAGGTGCATGAGAAGATAAATATACAAGTAGGGAAAACAGGCCTTGGTTTCGAGGATCTGGATCCTTACACGTGTAAAAAGCGATCTACTCTAGACTCTGTCTTCTGTATAGGTAAAGAACAAAAACCTATATTTCCAATTCTTTATGAACAGTCAGCCTTCAAAAAATCAAAATATGAGAATGGATATCATGTTAAAAAAACTCAAATATAAAAATATCAAATACTCTTCTGGAAAGACAACTCAAGTTGATCTAAAACGTATTTGCAAGAAGGGTGATATTTTTAATTTTGGTTCATTCACTCGTATAACCTTAAATCCAGAGGCTGATGAGTCCATACCTGTACAGGCAGAAGAAGAGCTTAGACTCAGTTTTCAAAAAGACATTCTTACAACTCTGGATGAACGTTTTAAATCTGATCAAACAAATCTGAAACAAATTTCTGAAAACCATCCAGAGATTTTTCCTTGCTCTTTTGTGGATTTAAATCCTTGTGGAGTCGAAGACAATGATGAGTTTATCACTTATCCCTGGGAAAATGATAATCAAAATGATGATGATTTTTTTGGAAATTCAGAAAAATATATTTCACAACTTGAAAATCTTTTACCTCCGAATTTTACAAAAGTTTCAGAGGTTATTAAAGACAAAAATGCTCAATTTTTATACAAAAATGAACCTTTGGAAATTACAGTTGCTAGATCAAATGTTGCAAAACTTTCAAGTGGAACACCACTGATCTCTGTTCCTCCTAAAGAACAAGAAAAGAGGTTCCGATCCATCCAGATTTCCTTGGAATATGTTTACAAGCTAAGACCTGTCTCGAACCCGAAAACGAGGCAAATCTCAAAAGGAAAGAAAATCTTAAGTTCCAGTCTCTGAAATCGCAGTCACAAAAGTTTACTTCTTTTGAAAAAAGAAAATGGAAAACTAACGCTTATACTTATGTTTCAGTAAAACCCAAAGTTCCAGAGAAGTCTTAACAGAAGAAGCCTCCATAGAAGAATTCATATGTTCCAAAGCATAAGTCTAGACTAGATAATACGTTCAATAGAACAACTGATACTAGAATAGACAGAAATAAGAACAATTGTAATTATCATTCTAGTAATGAAAATTCAATGAAATTCTTTTATGTTTCCGAACTCTAAATGCTTCTCTTTATTCCTAAAACTTAAACAATTTTTCTCAAGGCCTTCTAGTTATTTCTCTGATAATCGTAACCACTCGAACTTTAAAAATCAAAAACCAGAGAAATAATTCAAACAAAAAAGGCAAACCAGTAATCTTTGGAAAACCTGGAAAACCTGTGCATAATTTTGCACAGAAGGAAAGATAAATCAGAAACCTAAACCAAACATCAAAGGACCCATTATGAAATGGGTACCTAAATCTCTTTGATTTTGATTGCAGAAACAGCGCGTGCATATCTGATATCTTGGCTCTAGATGCTCGAGGCACATGACTGGAACGAAAAACTTACTCTCCAAATTCAAAGATAAAATTGGCGGAGCAGTAACGTTTGGTGATGGTAGTAAGGGTCAAATAAAAGGCTACGGTACTCTTCAAGAAGGTAATGTTACCTTATCCAAAGTAGCTCATGTTTTTGAACTAAAACATAATCTGTTAAGTGTAAGTCAACTCTGTGATTAAAAAATGCTAGTCGTATTCGATGAAAAACACTGTTACTTATTCTTTATAGCAGGTGAAGAATTATGGAGAGCCGACTGAAAAGGTAATCTATATATGATGAACTTTCCATCCAAGGATGGTAAGGAAACCCTCTGTCTTATCTCTAAGAATAGTGAAATTGCCTGGCTATGGCATCATAAACTTTCACACTTAAATTTTGAAAATCTTGAGCTTCTAGTCAAACATAACCTTGTTGAAGGATTCCTAGAGGTACACTTCCTGAAGGATAACCTCTGCCCTGCTTGTGAGATGGGCAAAAGAAAAAGAGCATCTCACAAAACCAAAAGTAATCATTCTTGCACAAGGCCTCTACAACTACTACATGTTGACCTCTGTGGTCCCATTGCAACTCAGAGCCTTTCTGGCATAAAGTATATCTTGGTACTAATAGATGAATTTTTCAAGTATACATGCCTTGCTTTTGTTCGACAAAAATCAGAAGTTCCAATAGTGTTAAGGAATATGATGACAAGAATACAAGTTCTTCTGCACCTGAAAATACAACAACTCAGAAGTCACAATGGTATCGAATTCAAGAATGCGACGCTTGAAGAATATCTTGTTATTAATGGCATTACTCAAAACTTCTCTGCTGTACGAACTCCACAGCAAAATGGTGTAGTATAAAGATGAAACAGAACACTAGTTGAAGCAGCAAGAACAATGCTTGCAGCTTTTAGGCTACCCACTAACTTCTGGGCAGAAGCTGTTGCCACGACGTGTTTTACCCAAAATCGATCAATCATAATTGAGAGGCATTTTAAAACCTCTTATGAGCTCATAAATAACATAAAACCCTCAGTTAAATATCTCCACATTTTTGGCTGCAGGTGTTTTATTCTGAATGATCGAGGAAAACTTGGGAAGTTTGACAAGAAATCTGATGAATCCAAGTTCTTAGGATAATCGTTATATCCAAAAGCTTTTAGGGTTTTTAATTTACAAACTAAGACTGTAATGGAAAGTATAAACATCGATTTTGATGATCAAACTCAGTTGACTTCTAATTATTCTATTTCAGAACTCAAACTTAATACTGTGACCTCTGATTATCTTTCAGGCACCAGAGAATCCGAGATTGATACTTTATTTGAAGATTTTATGGGAGAAAAATACTTTCAGAGAGGATACCACTAATCCACCATTGAATATTCCTAAATTACTTCAAGCCTCTGGGATAACTCTTTCTGGTCCTTCTGAATCACCAAATGACAGTCCAGAGGTAACATTTGTGCCTTCATTTAAGGGGGAAACGTTAGGTATTCATCTAGATTCAGAACCAATCCGAATCCCAGAAGACGTTGTCCAACCCTCGGATACAAAAGTCCAAGCCCAACAAATACCTCATACTCCAAATCTAGTAACTGGAGATCCATCTGAAGGGGTTAAAACCAGATCTGCAACGGCAAATGAAGCATTCTTTGTAAAACTTCTAAGCATGATTGAGCCAAAGAAAGTTCATGATGCTTTACAAGAATCAAGCTGGGTGGATGCTGTTGATCCCATTATAATAAGCACAATGACAATAAACAGCTAATAGCAAAGTAATATGACATGAACAATGATTAAAGAACTTACGTAGTCATATATCTCTTGTATAAGCACTTAATCGATTACAATGTATCTGGAATTTGGCTCTCTCTCTCTTTAGTTTAGAATTGACTAGAACAAAAGGAAAACTCTAACGTTCTATTTATATTGCTAGGTCTAATATAATTATGGAAACAAAGAGTTTAAGGAATTATAAACTTCCTTTTACAATTAAGCATATCTTTTCCTTATTTTGACACAGTTAAATAATAATAGACCTAACAATCTCCCTCTTTGTGGCAAAATGAGTCTTCGTCTCTTTAGCTCGAACATGCCTTCGAATCTTCATAGGGTTTGTCGACAGATAATTCTTTCATCGATTATCTTGATAGCTTCTTTGAGAGAGTTTCTTTTGTCGTTGCTCATCCTTCTTACGCTTTTTCTATCCGTTGCAAGTTCTGACGCAAGTCTGTTTCGGATTCCCCACAAAGTACCGTCAGAATATGCGGCCACTTCGTGAAACCTGAGAAACCGTTTTTCTCTAGAAGCATGCATCCAAACTACTCCATGAACAGGACGAGTGATGACAGTGGTGACTAGAGTACTGTCTTGTACAAGTAATGATTGATAAGGCTTAGTAATATATATCTTCTTTTGCTCGTTTTCTATCCCACGTTGAAGATCATGCAGATAGTTGTACCGAAGCTCTTTCTAAACATGCCTTACCACTGCCCTTAATGCCCTTTGCTCCTGTTCGTTTCGGTTGCGCTTGTCTCTCAAATCGTTGTAGATGATTTCAAAGTCCATTATATCAAGGTTTGCAAAATCAGCTTCAGAGAAGGAATACGTTTTACCATCTTCTCTTTAGACAGTGAAAATCGGGTACTCGACTTGATAGGTCCTTGCAGTGTCAATTTTCGGGAATCCCGACAACCCTGTGTCTTGAGACCACTTCAGCTGGAGGTAAAGCTCTCATCCTCAGGATATGAAGATACTCTCTAACCTGAGCAGGGTCCATTTCCATCACGAAATGAATGTGTGCCAAATCGTCAGGTTTTGCTTCCTTGCGGAAGATCTTCTCCATAGTTTCCTCAAGATATGGCACACGAATCTGCTGATTTACCCATTTGGATTTGCTTTCGGTCAATATTCTTTGCCACCGAATCTGATGGAGTAGCAGTCTTGGTTTGTTCTGTTCCCTTAAAGCATAGTTCCTTGTTGTATGCCTCAAGTTCACATAGTCTTGCTCTTGGAGTACTGGTTCGTACGGGTCTCGGAACCAGTTTCGTAGTGAGTTTCGTAGACCTTGAACATCAACTCGTTCTTCATTTTGTTCGTGTTCGGGTTCGGCAGATTCGGCTGGTTCGGCTGTACTCCCGAGTTCGATATCCGCAGGATTTTCAACCGTTGGTGTATCGTCCTCTTGAGTCGTTGTAATGCGTTGCCTTTGTTGGGTAGTTTGAGCGGGTGGTCTTGAAGCTGATGCATCAGCTGCTCTTGGTCGTGATCTTGCCGTTTGGCGTGTCTTCCCCTCAAGACGAGTTGGAGCGGAGCCCGGGTCGTCCTGGTGAGGTCTGGATGTAGATGCACGAACGGCCGGACGGCAAGACTCTTGGATTTCGGTGCGTAGAGCAGTAATAGCACCCAAGATGTCATCTTTTTGGCGCTGTTGGGCGGTCTTCAAGTCAGTGAGCTCTTGGTCAATGTGGGCGCGGAAGACATCGAACTCATGACGAGTGACACTGGGGATCTGAAGATTGCGGCGAAGAAGACCCTCAAGCGAATCCTTCGGTTGGCCGGTTGCATTGGATTCGGCTAGCAGATTAGCATACAGCATCGACATGAGTTCATCGGTGGTGTACTTATATTGATGTGGGGAATGGGGTCGATCTTCGGGGGCGATGGTGGCGGAGGGGAGCGGCTGGTGCTTGGACGGCTTGAGCTTGGCTATGAAGGGTTGGCTTGAAAAGGAGTCGGTTCTTTAAGGCGCGCGGCTTCATGAATTTGGCGCACGAAGGCTTCCCTTTCGGCTGTCATTAAGGCAACATGTTCAGCAAGGGTGTCTCTTGCCCTCCGTAAGTGAGCGGCAATGATCGATTCGCCTTCCGGGGGTATAGAGAACGACGGAGATGGGGTTGCTGTAAGGGTAACACCGGGATCACTTAGATTGCCCGTTGACATAACAATTGATTCAAATGTATGACCTACGTTCAGTATTGGCATAGATGTAGCGCTGGTAGGATTTCCTCCCAATCCTCGTGGAATGTCTGGAATAGACATCACTATGGGAGTTCCGACTGGGCCACGGAGGCTCGCAGTGTGTGTAGATTCGTGTCCTAGGGGGCTCTAGACTCGATGTGCATACAAACGAAGTCGAAGCAGGTGAGCTACTGCCTCTTGTTTCAATAGCTATGCCTCCCGAGTGGAGGGGAGCTAGATAAGGTGCTAGACTCACAAGTATCTTTGAAACTGTTGGCTGTTGGGAGCCTTCAGAGTGGCTAGGGGGGGGCGTACAATTGCGCTGCTAGGTCCACAGCAGCTTGTCCACTAGTCATACCCAACGAATGAGTAGGACTAGTGGACTCAGTTACCTGGATGGGGGATTCTGGTGTCTTGCTCTCTATCGTTTTTCTCGTCCCATCATTCACGCTCTCGCTTTCTTTTTCAACTAATACTCCCTCCTCTCTCCTTATTTCTCCAGTAAATGGCTCGGTGAAAATGTCGGATATTGAGGTAGAGACATGACCGGTTTCAAAATCAAAGGGGTCATTTGGCTCATCAGGTTCTTCAGTTGTTCCAGCATGATGGTCATCGGTATCCGATGCAGAGTCGGATAGAGGTGGTTGTGTGCCAATGCGACTTAGCGCTTGTTCTTCGATAGTAGTGGTTCCCTGTCGGCGGGATAGGGGTTGCAAGTCAGGTTCATCTTCATCAGACGATGAAGGTCGGGGGCGAACGCGGCTCCGGCTAACGAGCATTTTAATGCGCGGGGTAGATCTGGAAGTAGAAGCAGGTCGAGGGTTGGTGGGTGGTGGGATGGGGATGGATGGGGCAGCGGAAGTTGGGATTGGCTGATCAGGTGCACTGCCCTCGTCATTTCCTCTCACTATATGCTCATCACCCTGTTCAGGATCCCCATGATCCTGAACCTGCTCATCTATTTTAGGACCCTCTTCCTGCACCAGATGTTCCTCATGGATTGGCTGTTGGGCAGACACACCGTAGGTGGTTGAGCCATTAAGCCGTGTCTCTCCCTATACGCTATCACACTCGGTGCATTCTAATCAGCATAGGCTAGAAGAGCTTCAGGGATTGGCATGATGAAGTTGAACTGATTGTCATTAAGGCGTAAAAACTTCAGTGAGTTGGTTGGTCCTAAGGGTGATCCGGCTCGTCTAGGGATGAAAAGTTGAAGAAACCGTTGAAAAGGTACGAAGGCACGATGGTGATAGTTGGACTTGTCTTCCACTAGTTCCACAAAATCCGTCCAGATGAGCATCGTGTAGTCATAATGACGGTTGAAAGCGATGCCGTGAAAAATTCGAAGGACCGCAGTGATGGCCTTGTCCATGCCAGTGTGTTTGCTAGTCAGACATCGATTGACGATAGTGAATAGCGTGAACCAAATCTGAGGGAGGTACATCCTTTTGAACTGGCCGGGGCTTGTGAACGGTTCAGGGGATTCGTACCCAAGGGCTAGGATGTCGGCAACCAGTTGTTGGTCGGTTGCAAAGGCGTCGTATGGGTGTTCGGCATTGGCGAGCGGCAAGCGGAGGATGCGTCGAATCCTAGATGGTGTGAAGCGGGTGACAAAGTCATCAATTTGAGCAGTAAAATGATGGTCACCTTCGTCCGGATGGTACGTCAACGTGTACCAGAATTGTTGGAGATAGAAGAGGGGTACCCGCTGGTCCAGTGCAAAGGCATAACGAAGCGGATGTCGTTGAAGGATGTCGAGGATGACTTGGTGTTCTATTGTGATGCCAAAATCCAGACGGTGGTTGTTCGGTTTGATTTTCCGAAGATGTGCTCTAGGCATCAAGATGTCATCCCGGTTAGCTGAGTTGATGCTGGGTTCTGTGGAGCGTTCGGAAGGCATCGGGTGGTCATCGTCGGAAAGGTTTGGATCATTCATGGCTGCCAAGTGTACTGAAATAAGACAGTTAGTCAAACAGATGAACAGTTAGTTGTGAAGTGATAGTGACAACATGAAAAAAAATGCTAAGTCTTTTTGTCGAGTCCCATTGGGCCGATAACAATTGTTATCGAGTGCAATAGGATCGATAATCAAAAGTTTGTAGAGAGAGTCGGGTCGACAACAAGACTTGTTAAAAAAATGAAAGAACAAACCTGTGAATCTGTATGATGGATGAGGAGTCTTTGGGAATCGAGAAACACAGCTTATCGATCCTTTTGAGAGTCGATAAAAAAACTTAAAGTATGATATCGATCCAAATTGACTCGATGAAAGTACTTGATGATGTTATCGAGCCTTAAACACTCGATAAAAAAAACTTGGAAGAAGTAAGTCCATGTTATCGAGTCTTATAGGGCTCGATGAAAACACTTAGTAATTGTCATCGATCCTTTGAAGATCGATAAAAAATGTTATCGACTTCAAAGGGTTCGATAAAAAATACTTAGTGATTTTCATCGATCCTATTTGAGTCGATAACAAATGTTATCGAGTCCTAAGGCATTCGATGAAAACACCTAGTGATTTTCATCGATCAAGAGGGTATCGACAAAAATTGTTGTCAAGTCACAAGGGATCGATAAAAAACCTTAGTGAATATGATGATGTTCTTGGTCAAAGCATTGAGACTCGATGAAAATGCAAAGGATATATAAGGACTCGATAAAAATGCAACCTTAGACTTAGATGATCAGATGAACAGTCCTAATTACTCAGACCCAAAAAAATGTCTAACACTAATAGAAAATGCTATTACTAGGTGCGAAAAGTGATCTAAAGCAACATTTGTAAACCATGAAAGACCAAAAAGTAGTATCTACTCACGATTTTGACTGATGAACAGTCAAAATCGAAAAACCTATACTAAACCCCAAAACCAAATAGTCTCCCCACAGAAATCGAATCATGCAATGGATAAAATCAATAATTGCAATAATTAAAGATGATAAGGGGAGAATTACGAACCTGGTGGTGTGCTCGGTTCTGAGAAACTCGAAGATTTGAGGTTTTGTTATTGAGAAGGTTTTTCAGAGAGGAAAATTCAAAAAAAAAACTTGAGGAAGACGATACTGTTTCAGAGTGGGGCCCGATTTCTTTAAATAGAGGTCATCGGGTGACGACACGTGGCAGAAGGTGATAGGGCCGATGAAAAATTTCCCGTTATCGAGATGTCGATTGGGGAGGTTATCGATCCAAGTGAGGGCGACAACCTCGTGTTGTCGAGCCCTTAGGGGCCGAGAAACTCAGTTGGTTTTTTTTTTTTTTTTAAACAGTAAAAAGTTATAAGGCTCCCCCTTAATGTGTGTAGAAAGTGTTGTGCTCCCCCTAGGAATGTCAATAAATAGACAGAAAACGTACCTTGTTGCTCCCCCTCGATAGATGAATCACGGTGATACACACAGCGAGGTAGATAGCAAATGAAAGAAAGATTGAAAATACGGATCTGTAAGTTAAAGGTCAAAATCCAAAAAAATGAGAACCCAAGTGTAAAGCAGATTGACTCATAGAGTGAATGTGCATAAAACCTTGGATAAACGTTTTTGAGGATTTTGAGACAGACTGATTTGTGATAATCAGGTTTTAAGATTGAGCATTCCCAACTTGGATACTTGGAACTGGAATTGTTTCTCATCCAGTGCTTTGGTAAACAGGTCGGCAAGCTGAAGTTCCGTATTGACAAAATATAGTTCAATTGTACCTCTTTTGACGTGATCCTTGATGAAGTGATATTGAACGTCGATGTGCTTTGTCTTCATGTGTTGAACCGGGTTGCTTGAAATAGCTATGGCACTTTTGGAATCACAGTAGATAGGAATCTTGTTGTACCAGAAGCCATAGTTTTTGAGTTGAGTGCGCATCCACAGTACTTGCGAGCAGCAGCTTGCGGCAGCGATATATTTGGCTTCCGCAGTAGATGTGGAGACACAAGCTTGCTTCTTGGAGGACCAGCTGACCAATTTGTCCCCGAGGAATTGAATGTGGCCCGAAGTGCTTTTGCAATCGAGCATGCATCCGGCGTGATCCGAATCTGAAAAGGTAGCTAGCTCGAAACCCGTATCCTTGGGATACCATAGGCCAAGATTAGGTGTATCTTTTAAATACCGGAAAATCCGTTATCACACTAAGATGAGATTCCTTGGGAGATGCATGATATGTTGCGCATAGACAGGTGGCAAACAATATGTCCGGATGACTAGCCGTAAGATACATGAGAGAACCAACCATGCCCCGGTAATTTTTAGAATCCACATCTTTTCCCGAAGGATCAGCGTGTAGTTTTGAACCCGGGGACATGGGTGTACCAATCGGAGAACATGACGTCATGTTGTATTTACACAACATATCCGAGATGTATTTTCATTGGTTGATGAATATTCCCGTAGAAACTTGTTTTATTTGAAGACCAAGGAAAAAATTCATCATTCCCATCATGCTCATGTTAAATTTTGCAATCATGAGTTCGGAGAACTCTTTGCATTGCTGTGGGTTGGTCGAACCGAAGATGATGTCGTCCACGTAGACTTGAATGAGCATAATGTCACCTTTGTCTTTTTTAATGAAAAGAGTTGGATCGATCTTACCTTTGGAGTATCCGTTCTTCACACAATACGTAGAGAAACTATCGTACCATGCGCGGGGGGCTTGTTTCAAGCCATACAGAGCCTTGTCCAGAATGTAGAAATGAGTCGGTTTGGAGGAGTCGACAAACCCGTCGGGCTGAGAAACATAGACTTCTTCACGCAGAACACCGTTTAAGAAGGCCGTCTTGACGTCCATTTGGAAAACCACAAAGTTCTTATGTGCCGCGTAAGCCAAGAACATCCGGATTGCTTCAACGCGGGCGACGGGTGCAAATGTTTCGTCGTAGTCAATGCCTTCTTGTTGACGGTATCCTTTGGTGAAAAGTCTAGCTTTGTTGCGTATAACGACTCCATCTTCATCTTGCTTGTTCTTGAATATCCATTTCGTGTCGATAATGGTTTTGGAGACAAGGTTGGAGACAAGGTTGGAGACAAGGCAGAGGATCGTGTAGCACTTGTGACATCCTTAGGGGCTGAAGTTGATGGTGAGGGAGAGGATGTCGGTTCCGCAAGATTTGGTTGAACAGCCGGTTGAGGTTCAGGTGGAACGAGGGGAGTATCTGTTGAAATGGTTTGATTTGGAGGAGCAGTTGAAGATGTGCTTGGAGATGCAGCAGTTGAGATGGTTTCCGTTGTAATTGGCGGTCCGGAAAGATTCGTGGTCTCGGCAATCTCCAAGGTAGGCGGGGGAATCTGGAGAGAAGTATCAATGGATGGTCCAAAGTAATCCGAGTAGAAGTACTCGAATAAGTCATCCAGATTTGACATGGCGGTTTTGGACGTTGAAGGTTCAGCAGGGTTGGGAGCAGGTTCCGAACGAATGTGATCGGAAGCTAATATGCCGGTTAGTGTGGGTCTAGGACTGTCATGTTCAGGAGCCATTTCGGCGTTTGGGTCGAATTGCACATTAACACTTTCAGTGACGCAACGTGTGTGTTTTATGTAGACCCGATAAGATGATGCGTTTGGTGAGTATCCGAGAAAGTAAGCTTCATCGGCTTTCGGCTTGAGTTTCCCACGATCTTCTTTTTCATTTAGTACGAAGCAACGAGTGCCAAACGTTCGAAGATGCTCGATGGAAGGAACGCGATCGTAGACCAAGTGATAAGGTGTCTTGTTGAAGCGTTTGTTGATGATGGAGCGGTTTTGAGTGTAGCATGCAGTGTTGATAGCTTCGGCCCAAAGGTGGAAGGAAGCTTTGAGAAAGTAAGCATAGTGCGAGCGACTTCAACTAGAGTTCGATTTCGGCATTCGACCACACCGTTTTGTTGGGGAGTGCTAGCCGCAGAGAACGTGTGGGTTATACCAACCGATTCGAGGTAACCGTCAAGGGTACGGTTTTTGAATTCAGTTCCATTATCGGTGCGGATGGTTTGTGCAGTAAGTTCTAGCTTAACTTGGATGGCTTTTGAGAAACGTGATGATGGTGTCGGGGGTTTCATCCTTTGATCGAAGGAACTTTACCCATGTGAATCGAGAGAAATCGTCCACCATTACTAGAACATACTTTTTACCATGTATGCTTTGAGTCCGCATTGGGCCGCACAAGTCCATATGAATTAGTTGAAGAGGTCTAGTTGTGCTGTGAACTAACTTGGGTTTGTGAGAGACCTTCTTCATCTTTCCGATCTCGCATGCGTCACAGAGATGCGGTTTGTCGAATTTAACAGCTGGAAGACCAGAGACTAGTCCTTGAATGGAGAGACGATTGATGTTTTTGAAGTTTAAGTGAGATAAACGTCGATGCCATAACCATGTCATTGGACTGGAAACATTTGAAAGTAGACAAACACTTGAGGGTGCGTTTACTTGGGAAAGATCGAACGTGTAGAAGTTGGACTTGCGTGTGCCGGTTAGAAGCTCCTTTCCATCAAACGTGCGAACACAGCATCTATCGGGTCTGAAATCTACTTCGAGTTGCTTGTCACAGAATTTTCCAATGCTCAACAGGTTGTGGCTTAGACCTTATACATAAGAAACTTCGGAAATAGTGACGTTGTTGTGAATGATATCACCATATCCTTTGATTGGTGCCAAGTGATTGTTGCCAAATTTGACGAATCCGCCCTTCTTTTCAATGTAGTTGGCAAGCAGCTCCTTTTGTCCGATCATGTGTTTGGAGCATCCGGAAACTAAGTACCACACATGACCGATCTGAATAAAATCAGGAAGATTTAGGTACCCATTTGTAAATGGGTCCATCATGGTTAGTTGACATTGCACCCTTGGGTACCCACTTGTGGTGAGACTTATGGGCGTTAGTCATTTGATTTTTCGGACCTGATTTAGAAATGGATGATGAATGATAAAATTTGTGATTAAATGAATTATGCATGTCCGAAAAATAACCATAACCATAATCAATAGGAGGTTTACGAACAAAATCATCCACACCGTAATTAGAACAACAAATTTTATTACGAGAAAATTTGATTAAATGTCTAAAGGAATGAATTTGATAAGGAAAACGAAATCTAAAATTGTTTCTTTTGACATTAGAATGTAAAAACTTGTCTTCTTTGCGGGGTGTTTGCTTTGTATTATGCGTGCCCTTTTTGACCCAAACTTGTTTGTTTTCTAAAGTATGAACCGCTGAAACATTGAAAGGATGAAACATTGAAAGGAACACGGTTAGTATGGTTTTTCAAGACATGATTGGTTTTCGTTTGTTTAGGAGTGGTTTGATTTTGACTCGTGGAACACTCCGTTGGTTCAGGAGGCAATGAAACTGATTCCATAGGTTGTTTGCCTTTGTCTAAAAACTCCGTGTGCTTTGGAAGTACATAATTGAAGTCAAACTCATCATACATGTCATTTAAAAACTCGTCCGATTCAAGTGAAGATTGGTTAGAAAGGGCATCTAATTCAGCATTGATTTGTTCGTCGGAATAGGAACATTTTTGTTTTGGAAGATTGGAATTTGGGTCCATTTTAAACAACTGCTCGCAATTATCTAAATAATTGCTAACGAAGGCTTTACAAGTTGAAATGTTTGAAATAGTATCATTTTCATGAGTTTGGTTCAATTGTAAAGTCTCGTTCTCAACTTGTTGTATTTTAAATAAAAATGATTCCTTTTCCTTTTCTCCCAAAGAACGTTCAGATTCCAACACTCATTCGAGTTGAATAATTTTATTTTCTAAAAATAGAGTGGGAATGTACGGTTTACATTCACGAATCTTGTTTTGAAGTTCTTCGGTTGAATATGATGGAAAGTAGTTGTTTGGAAGAGATTCACTTGAAGATTACTCTTCTACTATTTGAGGATAGCAGAAAGGTATTTGAAAATAGTTTTTGTTTTGTCTCTTCCAATCTTCTCTTTCCTCAACACTATTGATAGAAGTTCTGAAGATACTTCTGAAGAGGTTCTGAAAAAGTTTTGAAGACACTTCTGAAGAAGTTCTGAAGGAGTTCAGAACCAATTCTGAACTTGTATGTTATGACTGTTGTGTCACTTTAGTTTTTCTATTGTATGTATAAATAGATAGTTAGTTAGATTGTTAGAACCAATGTTTTCATATACCTTGTAAAGATATATTCTGTATACAGTACATTCAATCAATACAAATTACATTTGGCTACTATCACTCCTGTTATAATCTTTTCATATATTGATATATTGATTGTTCAAGTATTCAGACTCCAATGGCCACTTCAAACTCCAATGGCCACTGCAACTAAGCTAGAACCTGATTTAAATGGCAAATCTGTTGATCAGAAAAAGTACAGAGGCATAATTGGATCTTTGCTTTACTTAACTGCTAGTAGACCAGATATAATGTTTGCTACATGTATTTGTGCCAGATATCAAGCTAATCCTAAGGAATCTCACCTTCTATCTGCAAAAAGAATACTTAGATACCTAAAAGGTTCTCCCTCATTGGGACTTTGGTATTCTAAGGATTCTAGTTTTCAACTAACAGCATTTACAAATGCAGATCATGGTGGTTGCAAATTAGATAGGAAAAGCACTTCTGGATCATGTCAGTTTCTGGGTGATAGACTAGTTAGCTGGTCTTCAAAGAAACAAAATTGTGTTTCTACCTCTACAGCAGAAGCTGAATATGTAGCAGCTGCAATATGTTGCTCACAAGTGATCTGGATGCAAATTCAACTAAAAGACTATGGTTACACTTTCAAAAAGATTCCTTTGTATTGTGATTCAAAGAGTGCCATAGCCATCACTGCCAATCCTGTTCAGCATTCAAAAACCAAGCACATTGATGTAAGATATCATTTTATCAAAGATCATGTGGAAAAATGTAATATTGAAATGTTTTCTGTTCAGACAGATTATCAGTTAGCTGATTTATTTACCAAAGCACTTGATGAAAAACGATTTAACCTCTTGGTAAGTAAATTGGGCATGATGAACATGTCTATGTAAGTATTATACATCACCTATACTCTAGAAGTTACATTCTGAAGTTTTTTTTTTATCAAATTCTGAATACTTTGCTCTTCAGAATTACTTTGTATATTCTGAAGTTTATCATTCAGATTTTTGCTACTTTTCAAACTCAGAAGTATATCTCTTCAGTAACTAGGTTGATTGTATTTTAATATTTTTCATTTATTTTTCATTTCACTAATATTTGATTGATTCTTTGATAAAGTTGCAATAATCAAGGGGGAGAATCATAACTGCTAGTGATTCAAGATAACAACTCTACATTGATGAAATAAAGTCTTGCACTTTATATCTAAGAAGTATGAAAAAGCTTCCTTAGATTAAAACAGTTTTATATTTGTTCAAATCTACTTCTGAATTCTCAAAATGTTTTATATTTTTCAGAAGTTTATATTTTTAAATGATTTTTTTGTCTTCTAAGATGACTCAAGTTTAGTTCTGATCTTTACTTACAAATTCTGTGGTTCTTCTGAATTCTTTCTTTCAGATTTCTGAACTTTTTCTCAGAAGTTCTGACAACTTCCGAACTTTTTGAACTTGTTCTCAGAACTAAAACTTCCCGTTGATTTTTTCATTTAAGCGTGTGCCACGTGTTTTAATTTCATTGGATTTTTCTTAACCACGACCACTAAACGGTTCATTTCTCTTAATAAATGATGATTACTACTCTAACCACATTTACTTTTCGGCCACGTGTCCTTCAACGTTTATCCGATCGTATAAATCAATGGATTCTTCATCATCTTCATTCTTTTAGCAATTTTACTCTGAGAACCTTTCTGTGTTTATTCATCATCTTTCAGTTATCAATCTGTGTTCTTTCTACATCATGTCTACTTCAAAAACCATGATTTCTACTTCCTCGAGTTCTAATGATAACACTGGATCTTCCAGTGATGCTTCGTTCAAGATTGTGCCTCAAAAATTAATGGTTGGATCAATGGAAATCCCACTAAGTGATGATCAAATGCTTCATGACACAACCACTACTGTAACTCATCAAGCCGGACCTTCAAACCCTATCATTAACCCTAACCCTAACCCGACAACTGCTAAAATTGGGGAAACACAGAATACACCCATCGATGTCGTTTCTGAATCAAATGTTGCTGAAAGTGAATCCCAGACTCCTGCTGAAAGTGGTGACCTGTCCAAACTCTATGTACCTACTGAGAAATTACTTGACATCAAAAGAAACAACTGTGCACTGAACTTCAAATCCAAAGACTTCATTGATGATCAAGTAATGTTGATTAAAATTCTGAAGAAACATCCCTTGCGCACTCTCCTTTCAAGAAAATTCTTTGTTCCTGCTTCATATCTTCAACAATTCTGGCATTATGCTGAGGTGGATGAAAATGATGATGAAATTGTATCTTATGTTCATGCCTACAAAGTTTGTATATCTGTAGATGACATTAGAAGCCTTCACTATTTGCCAAAACCAGATGAGGTTCTTGGGAAAACCTGTTATGACTCCATTCCATCCTCATCAGAGATGATCTCAGATTTTATGAGCTTGGGTTATTCTGAAAATCTTAGTGCTCTGAGCTCTTTCAGAAGAAAATGCTTACCTCCAATTTGGTATTGCCTGTTTTCCATTCTGAATACCTGTCTCTCTGGGAAGAGCTCAAGTTTAGACCAAGCTTCAGCTAATGGGAGGATTATATTTCATGGTGTTGCCTTCAACAAACACTATGATTATGCTAGTCTCATCTTTTATGATCTCAAATCTGCAATTTTGAAGAAGTCTACATTCAACTATATCCCATTTCAGAGATTTCTTCAAACACTTATCAAAGGAGCAATGAAGGTTGTCTCAAACATCCCTGTTCTAGCTCATGAGGTACATGTTCCTATTTTCACTATGGATAGCTTAAGGCCTCCAAATGCAAAACTTGTTTTTCCAAATGCAGTTCCACTTCCTTCTCATTTACTTCAACTTGTAAGTACACAACCTAGGATTGGGAGTGAGAATTTAGAATCTATGGGATTACCTCAACCAGTAGTCCCTTCCCCTGATTCAAACCAGAGTGGTAATCATGCAAGGGAGTCTAGGCTTACTAGAAAGAGGGGGGAGGCTGTTCAAGGGGGAGAACAACCTCAAAGAGTCAAGAGGAAAAATGTGAATGAGAGACAGGGTAGAAGGGTCAGAAAAAGAATTGATGAGGGGAGACCACAGGTAAAAGAACAACAAATCTGTGAACCACCTGTTACAAGTCGGGCACCCACGTCTACTATTATTTCACACTCCTTGGGGGATAATATTGAAACCGCCAGTGAGCCCATGGCAACCTTGGTTAACCCCCCCAGCCACTCACCCATCTCTCAACAGAAGGGTGTTTCAACAACACATATGGGGCAAGCAGCTTATAATCCATTAGGACCCCAATTGGAGGTTCCTTTTGTTGAAAATGAAGGATATATGTCCCCTCTTCACAGTTTTGAGCACATTGAGTCTGAGTGTCCACTCAACTTTGAGCCTTCTGAACCACTTAATGTGGCATCCATTCACACAAGCACACATCCTTCAGATGTTCCTAAGCAAAGTGTTTGTCACATTGCATCAACAACTATAGATATTCCAACTTTTGGATATCAAGGATTAGTTGGAAGTCCTGGTGGGGTGAACATCACAAAAGCTCCATTCACAGAATCAAATGTGGTTCATGATGCCTTTGTGGCTCATACAGGCCAACCTTTCTTGAAGGTCTGCAACAATTTCATCTGTTGATCTTGGCAACCTACCCACATCTTCTGAATTCACAGAATTCAAAGATCTCTGTACTTCTGAATTTGCAAAGATTCAGAAGGACATCAAGGATTTGACGGATTCTACCAAAAAGGTGTTGGAGGTTAGGTTGGATCAACATGGGGAAAATATGGTGAACAGGCTGAATGATTTTCATCTCCAATCTTCTAATGATCTGAATATGTTTAAAGAAGCTCTTTTGTCAGCTTTTTCTGAAATGGCTTCCTCTGTTTCTTCTTTGAAAGCTTCTCAGCCTTCTTTTTCTTCTGCTTCACAAGCTTATGCCACTAAAGATGATATTTCTCAAATTCTCAATCAACTTTCATCCATTAAGAGTTCTCAATCAGACTTAAGCACAAGATTATCTTCTCTGTAATGCAGATCTCAATCAGATACATTTAAAAGAAGTCTTGATGATCAGGATCCTGATAATCAAGAGGGGGAGAAAAGACAGAGAGTATCTGAACCACAAACTAATCAAGTTCAAAGTTCTGAGAAGACTTCTGAAGATACTCAGAATGTTGGTGAAGAATCAAATAAAGTCTCAGAAGCCATAGAAGACATTTTATCTGCAGAACATGAGGTACAAGAGATAAATGATCATTCTTCTGAAGAAATGATAGAAGAAGGGTATGAAACAGAAAAGTTGTCTTTTGATTCTGAAGGTAACTTGGGCTCAGATAACACATATATAATTCCAGATTCTAATGAAGAAATGCTAAGGGAATACCTTGCTTTTGAAGACGTTATTGGAGAACCAAGTGATCTTTCTGATGTGATCATGTTTGAAGAAGATATGATTGATGTAAATATGGGAGAAAGCTCAAATGAAATAAAGGATTTAGTAATTTGGAAGCCTCAACAACTTCTGAGGTCAGAAGTGCTTCTGAAAGATTATGGGATATTCTGAATCAATTCTGTTGGATACATGTCTTTCTGAATTATCCAAGAAGTCTGGAGTGTAGACTTTTGGACAACAGATTTTCTATCTTCAGAAATATTCTTGAACAATCAGATGAAAGAGTTGAATTGGAATTTGACTTAATTCATTTAGAAGGAGTTGAAATTATTGATGAAATCTTAATTGCTTTCTCAGGAAGATTTGCATTATCATTCCTAAGGTACATCTTCCAATACTTGAAGAACCTGTTTCGGACCAAGTGTTTGAAAAAGAGAATATACTTATTTCTGGAGAAAGCAGTCTGATATTTCCTGAAGACACTTATTGCTTCATGTACAAGAGAAGTATGAAGTTTGCAAAGTTGGAAGACTTTCTGAATGATGAATGGTCGGATGATTATATTGCTCAAGTGAAAAACTTACTTCAGAATCATGGTGTTCAAAACTTTCATGATTCAACTTTAATAAAGAAGGTCAGATGCATATCAAAATCAGTTCAGAATGATTTGACTATATTCAGATTTGGAGCAGAAAGAAGAGATGGTACTCTGTGTGAATTTACTCAGTTTGATGTTTACAAGCTTAGACTACAAGATAAGTTGGCAATCTTATCTTTTTGTGTTAATTCTGGTGAATCTGTGTTAGTCTCAAAGATTAGAAGAGTCTTGGGAATATACATAAGGAATCTCATAAACCATGAGTTTCAGCTGGCTTTGGAATACAGACTTAACACAGTAAATTTGTTAGAACCTATATATATTGAAAGATTTGGGTTGAAGAGATTGTTTACTAATCCAGATATTGGGTTCATGTATGTTTTTGAAGAAGTCTCTAAGACATTTGTTGTTTCTGATATTCCAAAGTATTCTACATCTTCACTCCAATGGTTTCTGAACTACATGACATATTTCTTTGAAGAATCTGACATCAAAGAAGAAATTGTTTATCTAATCAAAGAAAGAATACATTTCAGAGAATTTGTGAGAAAGAGTTATCTTGCTGGTCACAAGAAAGTGAACAAGATAAAAGGAGCAGATTATCTATTAAGTGATGCATATGACTTCAAAATTCATACAAAGAGACAAGATATGGAAGAGATTCAGAAATACATTCTGAATGTTGAAAGTTCAGAAGAAAGACAAAAGGAAAAAGAAAATGAAAAGGAAGAAGTTCTTGAAAATATTTCTTAAGAGTTGGTTCCTAAAAAGCAAATATCTAAAGAGGAACAACTACAAGTACAAAGAATTGAAGAAAGTGCTTATACTATGTTCCTTGAATATTTTCATCCAGAAATGTTCATGGAATATGAGCAAAAATTCAACTATATAGATTGCTGGATTCAAAAGTCTTTTGGTTGGAAACAATGGTACTCAGACATCATCAGAAAGATAAGGATTCCAATCAACGAAGCAAGAAAAGAAAGTCCTGTGATCAAAGTGATTAATGCTGATTTGAAGACAAGACAGAATTACAAATATGCATTCTTTACTGTTGAGCGACAAAATGGTGAGATCTCTACTTTTTCTGAAGCTGACTTTCAGAATGTTCATCTCAGAGATCTTCTCAGAGTATATAGAAGTCTTTATCCTTTCCATGACTCAATTACCAAGTTCAGAAAATCTTTTCCGGTGCTTAGAGATGGATTATATAGAGAATCTATATGGGCTGCAAAGACTGATTTCCAGGTTGCTCATGTTCTGAACAAGAAGCAAGTACACTTAAGCAAACCAAATTTAAGTCTACCAGATATTCAGAATTTGAAGAAGAGCACTTTAGTACTTCATCCTCCTGGTTTCGTTTGTAAATGCTTTCATGAACTATTATTAGTGAGATTTGAAGAACTCCACAAATGTTGCAATGGAACTCTCATGGCAATCAGAGATCGTTTGGTAAAAAGACAGAATAGAAGACCAAAAAATCTGAGCAATGAAGATTGGGAGAAGCACAAGATACTTGCAAAAGAAATGATTAGAGTTGCTGAAACCTTACTAGAATACAGAAGACTAATTCTGAAGGATGTAAGAGAAATTCTGAATTTCTGGAAGTATGATTTGAACTTTTGAAGCTAAGGGGGAGATTGATAGAAATATCATAATAGCTTCAAAAGGAACTGGGTTCTTAAAAGAGAAAAAGATCTGAAGAAGTTCTGAAGACACTTCTGAAGAAGTTCTGAAGGAGTTCAGAACCAATTCTGAACTTGTCTGTTATGACTGTTGTGTCACTTTAGTTTTTCTATTGTATGTATAAATAGATAGTTAGTTAGATTGTTAGAACCAATGTTTTCATATACCTTGTAAAGATATATTCTGTATACAGTACATTCAATCAATACAAATTACATTTGGCTACTATCACTCCTGTTATAATCTTTTCATATATTGATATCTTGATTGTTTGGGTCCTAACAATTAGGGTCCGGCTTCATAAATTGAATTTGGTAATCTGGACCAAGGTTCAGATATTCGAATTTATAAATCGTCGGAGTATTATAGATAGCCTTTGCTAAGTGTTTCGGGTTTTCAAAACCTAATCCGACTTTAGAGCTTAAATCTTTCGGTGCATTTAAGTGAATAGTGTGTTCAGTTTGACCGAGCTTGTAAAGTTTTAATTCCAAATTTTCAATTTTTTCTAATAGATCTTGTCTTTGAAAACTGACAAAGTCAAACTTTAATGAAAATTTGGCAGTCTCATTCCTAGATGATTGAAGTTGAAGTGTGAGATCAGATATTTGTTGTTGAAAAAGATCATTTTCTTCTTTTAAAACCATTTTCTCCATTTCGAGATTGTGTGCTATACTTTGTGAATTGACAAGGTCGGTTTGCATAAGAAGCTATTGATTATGATTATTTTCTAGGCTTGCTTCTAAATTGGAAACCAAGAGTTTCTCGGTTTTCAATTTGGAGTGTAATTCTTTTAATTGACACATTAAATCATGCATTTGAGATACGAAAGAGTCATAGTCAGAAGGGCTTACCTCGGGTGTGTAGTCGGAAGCGTGAGAAGGAGTGTCATCAGAGTAAGCCATCAAGCTGAAATATGCTTGAGTATCCCCTTCCATGTCATCTTCATCATCTTGATTAAGCCATTGTTCATCTTCAGCTAGAAGAACTTTACCGACTTCTTTTTGTTTAGACAACATTAGTTTGTAAGTGAAGTAGTTGGAGTCCTTCACTATTGGCTTCTTGCATTCCCTTGCATAGTGACCA
The DNA here is from genome assembly GCA_036898165.1 of Silybum marianum. NCBI lineage: Eukaryota > Viridiplantae > Streptophyta > Magnoliopsida > Asterales > Asteraceae > Silybum > Silybum marianum. Next base: position 31,338,343 of record CM072533.1, on the reverse strand, counting down.
GATTTGCCGCAGTTGTAGCACAGGCTTCTCTCACCCTTGAACTTGTCTTCTGGCTTGGGTGTCGGGCGTGGTTCTTCTCTTCTTGGTTTTGATTCAAACAGGGCCTTTCGCTCATGATTATTAGATCCCGAGGCATACATTTGTTGGTTGGGATTCGGGCGATGTGAGAACTTTTGTTGAAAAGATCTCGTAAGGAAGGCCAGTTGTTGTTGAAGTTTGGCAATTTCGGGATCATAGTCAAAATCTTCGTGTTCTAGTTTGGGAAACATCTCTTGAGGAGTGGAAGAGGAATCTTTTGCCATCAACGAGATTGGATCCGGGTTCTTCTTTGAATTTAACCCTATTAGTTCGAGAACCTCCTCTTCGTCTTGTTGAAGGGTTTCATAGACTTCATGAAGATCAAGGTCAGCAAGATATTTGATGTGTTTGATTTGATTAGCAAACCGACGCCATTCCGGTTGAAGATTGCTAACAAATTTAACGTTGTTTTCGATCTTGGTCTTATGAATTTTGTTCTTGCTTAGTTCGTTTACCAGTTGTACAAAACGGGTATATGTGTTCGTAAGACTTTCTCCATCTTTTGCCTTGAATTCTTCATATTGAGAGATGCAGTTGGTGATTGTGAGTTGTGTGCCAGTCTTCTTTCCAAGCATGAACTTCTCTATAACCTCCCACATTTCTTTAGCCGTCTTCTTGTGGCTATCAATGCTCATATAGATTTCATTTGGGAGGCTCATAAGTAGATAAGAACGGGCAAGTTGGTCACCTCTCATTATCCTTTTCTCGTTCGCATCCCATGTACTTTTGAGTTTAACTTCCCTTCGTGCGAGCGTAGGAGGAGTATTGTTTGGCATAGCCGGAAACTCCTGATAAAAAATTGGAGGAGGACCTTCTTTGATTGAACGCATGATCTCATCGGCGTAGTCATGTCGTTCGATGAAATCAAGGAATTTATCCTTCCGTTGAGAATATTCTCCTGGGAAGAGAATTGGAGGTATGGTGTCTGATCCAATAGCCATTGTTTCACGGGTGGTCATTGTACTTTTTGGGTGGACCTCGATCAATGAGTTTTTTTTTTAAATTTATGAGTTGTCGCTTGAAACAGTAGGTTATTATCGAGTGACAAAGGGAATCGAAATTTTTTTTATTGATATGGGTCTAAGAATTTGTTGTCGGGTGTGAATTACTCGATAAAAGCAGTGTTATCGAGTGACAGAAGCTCGATAATAAAATATGCCGAATGAAATTAGACTCGATGAAAAACCTTTTATCGAGTGAAGGAGGCTCGATAAAATATTGTTGTCGACAGAACAAGGTTCGATAAACAGAATTTTGATTGGTCGATAACCTCAATGTTCTCGATTTAATTTAATTTGATAAAATACATTTTGAGCAGAAACTAACTTAAAGAATTCTCGAATCTAGAGTACTCGATCAAAAACTTCTCGATTCATACAGGACTCGATCAAAGAAAATCTAATTCTGAGTTTTCTGAGATTTGATAAACCAGAAAACAAAAACACATGGTTCTTGACTAAAAAGAACTAGTCTTTTTATGGACAAGACTGTCTGGGTTTTTGAGTTTCTTATTCGTTCAATTACAGAAAGTATCAATATTACGAGAGTTTAAGATTTTACTAAAGAATTCTTTAGTAAGAAAACCTGCAGGAGTCACAAGTTCCTGAGTTTTCTTATGTAAAGAGATTCAAAAGTAAAGAAAATAAACTAAAGTAATTTTAATTTAAACAGATTTAAATTTAATTAGGAGTCGAGAAAAAATAATAACTAAGCAGTTTGAATCGATAAAACTTCAAGTAAAAGAAAGATGTAATCGAGAAAAATTCAACAAGTCAGTTAGAAAGATTAAATCGATAAACACACAGACATCATCATGCGATAAAAACACAAAAACAAATATCAAATCGATAAAACCTAATTGAACAGCAGAACGGATCGATGAAAAATATTTGAAAAAATTATGATGCAATAGACAAAAAATTAGGTTGGTGTTTTATCGAGTTTAGAAGGACTCGATGAAAAATCAATGAATAGAAGGACTCGATAAAACATCAAATGACAGCATAAATTCGCAGAAAAACAATAAATTTACCTTCTGTTTCGTGGTTTGCTCAGAAAATTGAAATAAAAACTTGTGATCTCAGGCTCTGATACCACTTGTTGATCCCATTATAATAAGCACAATGACAATAAACTGTTAATAGCAAAGTAATATGACACGAACAATGATTAAAGAACTTACGTAGTCATATATCTCTTGTATAAGCACTTAATCGATTACAATGTATCAGGAATTTGGCTCTCTCTCTCTCTTTAGTTTAGAATCGACTAGAACAAAAGGAAACCCCTAACGTTCTATTTATATCGCTAGGTCTAATCTAATTAAGGAAACGAAAAGTTTAAGGAATTATAAACTTCCTTTTACAATTAAGCATATATTTTCCTTATTTTGACACAATTAAATAATAATAGACCAAACAGATGCAATGCAAGAAGAGCTTCTTCAATTTGACAGGAACAAGGTGTGGAAATTAGTCCCTCTGCCTAAGGATAAAGTCGCCATTGGTAATAAGTGGGTATTCAGAAACAAAAAGGATGAAGATGGAATTGTGATCAGAAACAAGGCAAGGTTGGTGGCCAAAGGATACTGTCAAGAAGAAGGAATCGACTACGATGAAACTTCTGCTCAAGTAGCAAGACTTGAAGCAATAAAACTCTTTATGGCCTTCTTAGCATACAAAGATTTCAAGGTGTACCAGATGGACGTTAAATGTGCATTTTTGAATGGAGGTCTCAAAAAGAAGTGTATGTCCAACAACCTCCTGGTTTTGAAGACTCGAGACATCCAGACCACGTCTATCTTCTGAACAAACTCTATATTGGGTTAAAAAAAGCTCCCAGATCCTGGTATGAACGCTTATCAAAATTCCTGATCAATAACTCATATGAGAAAGGTAAGATCGATACCACCTTGTTCATCAAAAGAGGCAAAGGTACGTTAACTGTGGTTCAAATTTATGTGGATGACATTATGTTTGGTTTTACGGATCAAGCAGAAGTTGATTTGTTTTCAAAGATAATGGAATGTGAATTTGAAATGAGCATGATGGGAGAATTAACATTCTTCTTAGGGCTCCAAATTAGATAAACAACCTCTAGCATTTTTATAAATTAAGCTAAGTATGTTTCTGACATATTAACGAAATTCAAACTTCAAAATTCCACTACTATGAAAACTCCTGCCTCTCCTAGTACGAAACTTGATCCTGATCTTTCTAGGAAATCAATTGATGTTACGAACTAAGGAGGTATGATTGGATCCCTTCTGTATTTGACTGCCAGCAGCCCAGATATAATGTTTGCCACCTGCCTCTGTGCGAGATTTCAAGCCAATCCAAAAGAATCTCATTTGGCTGCTGTAAAAAGAATTTTTCGATACCTAAAAGGAACACCTTCACTAGGTCTATGGTATCCTAAAAATTTTGGATTTGATTTATTTACATACATTGACTCTGATCATGCAGGATGTAAGTTAGACAGAAAAAGCATTTCTGGTAGCTGTCAAATTCTGGGGAATAGGCGGATTAGTTGGACATCCAAAAAACAGAATTGTGTTTCAACTTTCACAGCAGAAGCAGAATATGTTGCTGCTGCTAGTTGTTGTTCCCAAGTTATTTGGATGCAAACTCAACTTAAAGAATATGGTCTGGTCTATGATAAAATTCCCATACTCTGTGACTCAGAAAGTGCTATTGCCATCACAGGTAATCCAGTACAGCATTCAAAGACCAAGCACATTGATGTCAGGTATCATTTCATAAAGGATCATGTGGAGAAAGGGACAATTGAAATGTATTTTGTCTCCACTGATTACCAACTTGCTGATATTTTTACAAAAGCTTTGGATGAGAAGAGATTTAATTTTCTAATTAGCAAGTTGGGTATGCTAAACATGTAACTAACTTAGATTTTGAAATTTTTATAATCTATGTTTAGTTACTTATTTAGTATATCTTTGTTTTACAATTTAGTACAATTGTGTTTAAATAAACTAGACACTCAGAAGTCTCTAGATACCTCTGTTAGAAGAAAAATGAATCAGAGACACTCAGAAGTCTCTTGGTGCCTCTATTCACAAAAAGAATACTTGTTTTCACATTCTATGATCCAAGTATAGGTCAAGGGGAGCATTACATGCAAGAGTCAAGGGGGAGTACAGAATACTGATTCATTCAAGGGGGTGATTTAATCAAGTTTTAAAGCCTAACTCATGTTAGTTGTCCTCTGAATATCTTTCTCCTTAGAATTGTTTTTCATAAGTTACTTTAGAGATAACTCTTGTCGTCAAAGTTATTCAGAATTCTCTTATTCAAAGAAATTTCTTCTAAAATACTGTTTATAGGACACACAAAACACTCTTTTGATCCAAAAATGATTTAATTGATCAATTGACTGATTTTAAATTTATTTTCTAAAAACTTTCCTTTAATCCACAATTTTTTGTTGATTAAGTGATTGGTTTTTTTATTTAATTTTTGGAGGGGATATTTAAAATAAAGAAATCGGAACTGGTTCTCATCGAAAACCAATTAAAAACCCTTGAGTGCCTCATCTAACCTTACACGCGTCATTAATCCACTAATACTCTCTAGAAAGTTCCTCCACGTGTCATTAATCGACCGTTTACATGTGTGCACGCTTCATTTCCTACGTCAGCACCTAAAACCAATTCCCAATCCCCAAGACAAAGAAACCCTTGATATTCAAATCACTCGTGTTCATTTTCACTCTTACTATATAAACTCGAAGAAATCCCAAATTCACCTTTCACCGTCTTCAACATCTAGATTTTCCTGTGCATCTGCAAACCTACAACTTCCAATTTCAGAATCCCCAAATCCTCAAATGGCGAACCAGACACCAAACATGCATATTCAAGACGAAGAAGACCGAATGATCGATTCCACAGCCGAAAGTGCCCCAATCGTGAAGTTACCCCTAAAACCAAACAATGTGCAGGTTCTACTTGATCCAAACACATATAAAAAGACTATCGACTGATGATTGAGTTTCTGCAACATCATTCCTTGAACCATTCCCTAACCCTTACTAACCCAAGTGTCCCTGAAATTTACGTTCAAGAAGTGTGGCAGACACTATGCATCAAGAACGATGAAACATTATCTGGAAATTTTGGACACCCAACCGATTCTGGGAATGCTGTCGAAATCCCAAGCACCAAGACGAAAATTGCAAGATAATTCCACCTATCCCAATCAATCATTGAAGCCGAAGGCCAATAGGTACCCAACCCTGATCTCGAACCAAACCCCTCAACAGAATCACTGCTGGCGTTCATCAATTTTCTGGGCTACAATGAACGTCTCACTAAGTTATCCGAATTCAAGAGGAAAATGCTACCCCCGATGTGGAATGTTCTAGTATCCATACTCAACAAAAGTCTTACTTGCAAGATTGGCTTTCTGGACCAAACAAGCGAAAACATCCTTACAATCATGTATGGTGTATTTTAATCGATCTATGGATTTTGCAATTTTGATCTTTCAAGAATAAAGACGGCTGTGCACCTAAAAGTATCAAATCAAAGCAATGGAAAAGTTGTGCCAACACTCATGGTTCCCAGATTCTTAGCCTTGTTCACCTATGCAGCAATCTCTACTTTGAAAGCACCATTCAATCAACCATTCTGCAAAATCTCCACAATGAACTCTCATAATCCTACTATCGACAAGGACGGCTAGACTACTCAGAGAGAACTATCCAGGTACATGCTTAACCTTATAACTCCAACCGCTCCTAATCTCATTTCTTATAGGAGCTCTCTGGTATTCTCAGAACAGAGAATACCTACCCTAGAGCACTTAGAGCCTAGCATAGAATGTGAGGGGTCAAGTGAGCAAGAGACTTAAAATAATCGGAGTGAACAACCGAGTGCCTCTACCCATGCCGAGAGATTATTAAAAGAGAGCCAAGAAGATGTCCATAGACACACATATAAGCGAATCTCGCCGAGTCCAACTAGAGCACCCACAAATGCTGAGGTAGATTCCAACACATCTACACTCATTGAAACAGGACAGCTCAGTCCAAACCACCTTGAACCTAACCAATCAGATGATATTCTAAGTTCTTCTGATTCAAGAACAACTGAGGAAACCACATCATCCTCTTAAAAGGATGATGATGAAAATATAGTTCAGTCGCCCCAGAACTCGCCATCTCCCACACACGTTGATGTCTTTGTGACCAACGAAAACTTAGGAAATACATAGGGTACGTCCATATCCTCTACTAGAGTAGAAGCTGATGAAATCCTATCAGAGGGGTTACAGCAAGAGGATACACCACTTACTAGAGTGTTCAGACTTTTCCATGGTAAGCACACGATTATTGACCATCCACCCTCTGATGTTCGAGATAAAGTCAATGACGTCAGAACATCCGAAGAGGTGTCTCTTAGGAGCCCTCGAAGATAGGATGGAAGTCCCTCCACGCTCAATGTCCAAACAGGCGTGAACGAGGGCCTCTCAAAACGCGAGATACAAGGGGCTCCATATGTTGGAGATGCACCAGTTAAAACTCTAGAATTTGTTACAAATGCAGCGTTCACGGCATCTGTTGATCAAATTCAGGGATCTCTGGGGGATCTAAAACAAACCGTTCAAACAGCTGAGTCAAATCTTCGATCAGAGATCATTGCTCAAAATTTCCTTGTATGCCAAGTCCAGAGCACTCAAAAAGAACACACTCAAGCTGTGGATGCCTTTAAAAAGTTAACAGATAATGCAGAAGCACAGAAGAATTATGCAAATCACCACTTCAACATATTGGATGCTGGAATCAAAGCAAATGCAGAAGCCATCTTTCACATTCCAGACGATATCCCTTCACAAGAAGTCACAATCTCTGTCTCGGAACATGGTTTATTAGTCGCAGACATTCAGAAAATGATCAACGCAGTTGTGCTCTCAGAAGCCTCTACATCAAATGCCTCTGCTTTTATACGCCAATCGGACTTAACATCCTTCCAAAAGGCTATAATGGATAGATTCAATACCATTAATGCTAAGTTCGTTTCAAAGAACAACTCGAGCTCAAATGACTTAGCCCAGAAGGTATCTACCCTAGATACCTCTGTCTTAAAGCTAACTTCCTTAGTTAGATCCATTTCTGCAGATTTTGAGGCAAATAAAAATGCCAAGGAAGCAAGAGCCTGTAAGAAAGCTGATGTTAAAACAAAGAAATATGAGGATCAGGATCCTGATTCTCAGAAGAGGGAGAATGCAGCTAAGAAGATAAAGATTGAAAAGTTTGAAAAATCCCAAGCTAAGAACAAAGGTGAAGCCTCTGCATCTGCACCTTCTGAACCACCATCAAGCAAACAAGCACCCTTTACACCAACAACTCTGGTCGTTAATTCTTGTCCGCTTCCCAAAGAACCAGACATGGCAAAGTTCATCCTTGATCTTCTAGGAAACAAGAGAAAGCCAGAAGTTCAGACTCAGAAGACCAACCAATCCCAAAATCAAATGCCCACATCTAAACGTTCTAATCAAACACCCTCTGCAAACATCCCCAAGGAACAAACAAATGAATCCATATCTACCAGTGCAAGAACTAGAGCTTATCCCGCAACCTCTGCAACTATCCCTCAAATTCCTATCACAAAGCCACCTATCGTCCCTGGATCAAGCTCAAAATCGCCTATCTCTGAACAATCTGAACATAAAGCTCAAGCACAGAGACTGAAGAAAGAGATAGCAGATAAAAGAAAGGCGAGTATATGGGAGGAAATAAAGAAAAATAATGCATTTCTACGACCTACTTCAATGGAAACTGATCACATGTGCTTATATGCAACAATTGAACACATGGTCTAACTGATGCTTCCAAATTTTACCAATGACTACAAAGTGAGCGATGATGTCATGACAAAGTTCATGAATCACAGGCAAATGAGGAAAGATGCCTACACAACTTCCCCAATCAAATATATAACTGGGGTCAAGCATGTAAAATTTGAAAAAAACAGAGCTGGTGTATACAATATATGAAGTAGAAAGGGAAGATGAAAAGAAACACTACTTCTGTGACAATGATCTCCTGTCAGTCAATCCTTCTGATTTGATACCACTGGGAAGGTTCATGAAGAATAAGATGAATCAACGGAAATATTGTCAAGACAAAGTTTCCTTCTTCAGATTCATAAATTGTATGGAAGCATTCGTGAGATACAGGAACCAGGTAAAATTTCAAACTGGAATCGAACATAATGTGACTATCTTGAGTGTCTCTGCACCAACCAAAGAAAGTGAAGGCATTGAACATCTTCCAGTTGGGAAAATACTGACAGAACCAGAGAATGGTATTGTCTTCAAAAGACCAAGGAGAAAGAGCTTCTTAAGAATAAAAGAAGCTTAGAAGTATTCTACTGGAATTGCGGACATAGTCAAATGATATGCATCTCTCCAGAAGGATGACACAAGAAAAGAAGCTCACCTCAGGATTGCAACAGAAAGGATGGATACACAACTGAATATAGTCATTAAACTAAGGAAACTCACAGATCAATTCCACAAGATTATCACATTCCATCCTGATGCTCCGTTTTAAATTTTAATTTTTCATGTATCTACTTGTTTTTTAAGAAATGAACTTCTGTTTCTTTTATGCAATTCATAGTTCTAGGATTCATACTTAGGGGGAGATTGTTAGAACCTATTCTGTGGAAGTATGAACCAGAATTATCTAAGTCCTAAACTTCAGAAAACAAACCAACAATTCATCTTCTGATCTCTCTCATCCAGAAGCGCGCAGAGACTTGAAGACCCTCTGGATTTCAACTGTTAATCCACACGCGCTTTAGATGACGTGGCAGTCATACTTTTCGTGCGTAACAAATTTTGTTAGTGGTACAAGTGACGTGTCACTCAGTGATAGGCTAGCTCGTTGAAGCCGATGATCTGAGAGAGAAATAGGGCTTTTCATTCCACGTATTGTAATCGATCTTCAGATAATTCAATACCAATTCTCATTCGCTCTTCATACTGTTCTTACAGATTTAATTACTGTTCTAGTTACAATCATAGATTTATATTGCTTCTGCTCATATATTGTTTATCAAATCTACTGATTAATTGAGTTTAAAGGGATATGGGTTCCAACAGATTCTCTATCACTTTCGGTGATAGAGGAAGCAGTGACAGCAGGGGGCTTCAAAAGATTGAGGATTTCTGTCAGCGTCTCCCCCTTCTTGTCTATGTTGTTGCCACGAGGTGATAGATTAGGTATTTTAGCGATAGCGCTCTTCAGAGATGAAATCTCTGACTTCAATTCTGAGACATCCGATTGGATGTCTAATACATTGTTGTTGGTCCCAAAAGAAGTCTACAAGAGTTCAAAGATATAGAAACAGTTTGTAGAGGGGGCGGTTTGAATACAAACACAATCTTTTTAGGTTTTTAAATGAGTTTATGTTGAATAAACAAATTTACAATTGTAAGCGGAACAAGAGCAAGTAATTATACCTATTCTCTTACAACTTAAGAAATTACACAGTTTGATACACAAGAAAGATAAGAAATAGTAGTAGAGGTTCGCGAGGAGATATTATGCATGAAGATGAAGAATGGTTCTTCATCTATTTATACCCGTTTCATTTAATGCAAAGCAGAAGGTATATCCAACGTGTCAAGTTTCTATTTGAAACTTGTCCTTTGTCCAAAAGACAACCATGCTTTTGGCCGTATATGAACAATAACCAAATCAGATCTGATGGGACATAAGAGACAATCTGTACGTCATTTTCTTACAAGGTATGGAGGTTTGAATTTTATGCATCAAGGATAAGATCAAATTCGATCTTGCTGAGTAGGCCCAAGTTTAAACTGAACCAGAATCTTCAAGGATGAAGTCTTCGGGTATCACGGAGGCTTTGCAAGATCTCAAACTTCAGGTAGATGAACATTGCCGTCATTGAACCCGTTCAAATCACAAGCTGTTCATCCCTTTCTTCAGCTAAGCCTTCGACTATCATTGAATGGTCTTGTGGTGTGAGTGTTGTTTTTCAGATCTTCATGGATAGGACAGCGTTCCCGATCTTCAGCGATCACTGAATGCAATTAGTGTATGCTATCACTGAATATGAACATCGACTTAAACTTGGAACTTTCACTAAGTTTATAAGGAATCATATTCAAATTACTGAAAGGAGTTTGGGTCAACAATCTCCCGCTATTTGATTATGATTAAGCAACATAAGAAAGTTGCTTGAAAGAATTAGTAAGGCCTTAGAATTTTTTAAGTAAAGAATTCTAACTACTAATTTGTGAGATCTTTTTCAGCTAAAAAATACATTCACTGATTGATCACTAAGTGTAATGTTAGTGAGTGTTTAGAGATTTAAAGAAATTTAGAACTCATATGTTCATTGTCCCTTTTTACTATTTTCAGGGATCTTTTCAGTACATATATGGAGTAGAGTACTTATTTGAATTTCATTAATCAAATCAATCTGAAGAATTACATTCTAAAAATGAAATTACAATAATTGAAGTAAACTGCTAACGAAAAAAAAAGAGTTGGGTTTTGTATAGCGTTCAGCGCACTTTTCTCTTCTTTGCAGTTCTTTTTCAAAGATGTCTTTCTGAATATACAAAGGGTCATTGTTTACCCAACAACTGTAATACAGACTCTTGATAAGCTTAGTTGGAGCGATTCTTATCTCCTTATAGTAACCAGGCAGTGGCATATCGACAAATATCATTATTATTACGTCGACCACCAGGCCGTGAGGTTTTCCCAAGGGATGTTTTCTATTTACATTCCCGTCTCTTAGAAAGAGCCGCTAAACGATCGGATTATTCATCCACCGATGCAGAAAATGCTCTAGTTTTCCATTCTCATATGAGGCCGGAAAGTTTATATCCGAGTACACCGGACTCCGATTTGTTCGACCTGGGGGGAAGGTTTCCTATCACACGACCCATCAACTTGATCTTTCGGGGGAACCATATGCCCCACTCCGGTACAACAAGCTAAAGTGCCCTCTACGCTTCGTCCCCGACGCGTAGCTAAATCACGCCCATGAAAATGAAAGATACCTGAGCGGTAGATCCATCATTATATTTGAAGGTCATCCCTGGTTCAAAAATACTAAGTCTCGTATTCTTCAAAACATGTCTGAACTGGTAGGGATGAGTTGAGCATTGAGATGTCAGGGATAATGAGGTGTGAGAAAAGGCTTTCAGCATCAAATTTTGTCTCATGTTCATTTCTGAACGATGGACCGTCATCGGCATCAGGCTTAGATATTTTCCTTTTGGATTTGGAGGGATGAGGAGGAACAGTTACGTACTGAGATATTCTCTGCATAAGCTGGTTGATGTATCTTTCTACAACGTCTTTGAATTGAGACTTGGATTTCTGAATGACATCTCTGATTTCCAGTCATTTAAAGAAGTCGTAGAATTTCAGAAACTGGGGTTCTTCTTTTTCTCCTTTTCGAATGGAATCTCTGAACATAAATACCTTGATCTTTGGACCATATTTTGAATCTCGTTCTTCAATAGATGCATTGGTAATTGTTGTAGGAGATATACGATAGTTGAGGTTTTTCTTGCACCATTCCAGTTCTTCATCTCTGGATTCCTTGGCTTCCTGATGTTCTCTATTCAAAGCTTGTAAAATTTTCTCTTGAGCTCCGATAGGATTGACTCTTAAGTTATCAACAACAAGTTCTTTTTTTTTTAGGGCTTTAGTGGCCACGAGGCTTTGTTCAGCTTCATGTCTTCGTACCCTGGCTCTTATTTTGTCTCCCCTTACCATTGCTTCAGCGACCCTGAAGCTTTCATGAGCATCTTCTAGTTGTTGATCTCTTATGCTTTGAGCTTCTAGTGCTTCTGCTCTTTCTTCAGGGCTAAGGAATGAGAATTCATCTTAGACGTTTATTTGAGTGGGAGCTTCAATATCGGAGATATTAGAGGGGTTTTTATTCGGGTTCTTTCTAGCTCCTTTATTAACATAGCCCTTCTCTCTTCTTCTTCATGCTTTGAGATAGGCTGTCTATGTACACGCCTGTGAATAAGGCCTTATTCCTCTTTGAACTCCGATTCAGATATGTACATGAATCAGTCTTTAGTGGATGGTTCATTCAGGGGAGTCACCTTCGGGGGACAGGGTTCACTGAGAATTCGAGAGGAAGGTTCATCATTAGTAATTTCATCAATACTTCTTATGAATGAAGTATTAGTAAGGATAGAAAGAAGCATGGTTATTGAGGGTTGAGGTTCAGAGAGAGGGATGTATATGTCTATAAGAAGGCATACCTCAGCGATGTTGAGCTCCCCCTCTTTCTTTTGGTAAGATGGAAAATAGTCCATTGGTTGCTTATTCTTTCCTGAGGGATCAGACTCCTCCTGGTTAGGAGGGGGCCTGTCTCCCAATGGTTCTCTTAACACAACTCTTGATTGTGCCATCCCTGGACGATTTGATTTGAAGAAGTTTAAGGCGTCATCATCATCGTCATCATCATGTTAATCTCTGAGATGGAAAGGGACACCTTCATCATCATCATTTTTTTCTTCTTCATCATCTTCTTCTTCTTCTTCTTCTTCTTCTTCTTCTTCTTCTTTAGAGCATCAGTATTTCTCTGAGTAGGAGAAACGTTGGAGAAGATAGTGTTAGTTTCATTTATTAGCTGCTTCTCCAGCTCTTTTAGTACCTTCTCCCCCTCTTTGTTATCATGAGGGAGAACGTGCACCAATAGAGTAGTAACATTACCCTTGATGGTGGCAAGTGTCTCTGAGTGGTCCTTCTGAGTAGCAGATAGCTTACCCAATTTCTCTCGATCTTCCGCCGAGATAGAGGAGGCGGAGGCATTGGGTGCCTAAAGGAGACGGGGTTTCTCTGCAATATTCTTTCCCTAAGTGGCAAGTTCTTTCTCTACATTATCAATCTGATTGCTTAACTGAGTCACTGAGTAATAGGTTTGAGAAATAGCTTTGCTCAGTGTGGTCTTTATAGAAGAAAGTTCGAATTGGATGCCTATCATATCATTCTTCAAGGCAGGTGTCCCTGACACCCCTGTGTAGATGTGATCAGTAGAGAGCTGTAGTATATTTGGCCTATGCTTGATATGGGCAGATTCCTGAACTAGATGATCGAGAGCCGGAATCTGGGTTGAGGCAGTTGGAGGAGGCAGAGATATGACAGGTAGATCCTCAAGCTTGGAAATAGAAGTTCCCTGAACTTTCTCTTTCTTTATCTGCTTTATTTGCTCCAAAATGAGAGTTGGAGACTTGGGAAGTGATGTTGTAGAGACACCCTTCGTGGCAACAACGATGGAGGTAGGGCCAGCAGTGATTCCTGTAGATAACACAGATAAATGATCCAAAAATAGCTTGTGGTTAGAAGAAAGAAGTTGGGTGGTAGTACATGTTTGCAAGGGTTCCTTGAGAGTATCTGAAGGATTACTCTTAGGGTTGGTACTTGCAACGGTTGTGTCCTAAGGATCACAAGCATGTCTCTAAGAATGTTTAAGAGAAACATTCTCAGGTCTTGTGCACGTGCCGATTCTTAGATTGTCGAAACAAAGCGGATAATTGGACAACACGCTGTTCAACCTCTTCAGGTATAGGGACAACCATATTTGAATCACGGGTTGATGTGTGGACCTAAGAAGAGTAGGTAGAAGGAGAAGAGAAGGCGGTGATTGTAATACCTGTACCAGCTTCAACGTAGTTGGTGCCTAAGTTTTTAGTGATCCAGGTCCCTGAAAAAGGTAATGTTGATGAAGTGGCAACGGACACATAAGCCATTGTCGTGGTTGAGGAGAGAGGAGGCGTTTCTACGACGCGGAAATCAGAGAATGTCGTCTGTAGAGAGATGCTCTTCTTTTGTTTCTTTGTTTGGGGTTTATTAGTGATGGTCTTTTTATAACCCTCGCTGGCCGTATGCTTTCGCTTAAGAGGGGAGGAAGATGATTCTAGGTTGATCACTGATGGGTTGTTCAGTAATCCGGACACATTCTCTACCTGAATGGTAGGAGTAGGGGTCGAAATAACCTCAGGAGCAGGTTTGCTGATAAGCTCCAACATGTATGGGAGGTTTGGAGCATCTCTAGGGCTTTCATCGAGTTCTAAAGCCTTCTTCGCAATCTGGGAGAACTTTTGATTACCCTCATTTGGGTATCCCTTGTAGACATACTCCAGGATAGCAGCTACAAATCTTGGATAAGGGATTTCCTTCTCCCTTTTCTGAGCTCTAACCCTGTTGTACAACTCATTGACGATGTATTCAGCGTAGTTCAATTTTCGGCCCTTACATAGAGATAAGGCCATTTCCATAAATTGTTTGCTCGCTTGATCTTGAGAGCCTGTCCTACTGCCTAAGCACTGAGTCACATGAGGGAATATTTATTGCCACCTCCCTGGCATTCGTTTCTTCTCGGCCTTTGTAATCTCCTTGCTGACTTCAGAGGGATTCTTCTCTGATTGAGGCCAGTTGTAACCAATGGTGTCAAGGAAATCTTGGATTTCTTCCTTTGATGGTTCAGATACCCATTGTTGATTCCTTCCTCTAGCATGGAGATGGAGAGCGGCTCTAACAACCCCCGTAGTGATGGCGACTGTTCCCATGCTTATAGTAAAGCGGATGACAGGGAGTTGGGTTCCTTTGTAAGTAGTGACCGTGGTGTAGTGGGCTGTATACCAAAACTGTTGTGAATGAGCTATGATTCCAACAGGGAAGTGAGTGACAGTGAAGTTCAGTGGGCATTTCTTTATAAATAGAGCGCCATCATTAAGGTAAGGTCGTTCAGCAGGGATTCCCAATAGAGCAACATCGTTGCTGGGCTAGACGAACCCTTGTTCGATGTAGAAGGTAGCTTCTGGTGCAACAACGAAGTTGGTGACAGGGAGAACTTCTTCATCAGAGGAGGTATTGATGATCTTGCTTTGGGGTGGCATTGTTGTTTCAAAGATTGGAGCACCAAATAGAAAAAGCATGGCTTAATAGAAAAGTTTATTAACAAGAAATTTTGGTACAAAGAATACCAAACAAATAAAAAAACAAGTGTTTTGATGAACAAAATCAAAATACTTGTTATTTGGCAGATTTAAAGAAAATGTTGAAAGAAAGTTTTAGTTAAAAGATACCAAATTGTTTATTTTTGGCAAAAATAAAACCATACACAAATTTTAGGAAAGATACGTTATTTATTTTGGATGAAAATAACCAAAATGTCTTCTGTTCTAAGAAAGAAACTTAGAACAGGTTTTTATGATTTTTGGGTTTTGAGAGGTTATAAAGCAAAAATCTCTTTATAACGAAATGTTATAGAAGATGGGTACAAGTTCTAAACAACATATAATTTGTTTAAACAAAAGAAAATAAAAGCAAACCTTGAAAGAGAGAAAGTAAGAAAAACGCACAAGTGCGTGTTCTTGGTGTTCTTTGTGGTTGCAGTAGGTATTCGAAAGCTTTTCTTGCTTAGAGAGTTTTGAGCGCGTAAAGAATGAAAAGGAAAACAATTTTCCTTATATAGGTAGATGAGAGAGAAAGAGGAGAGAGAGGGAAACTAAATGATGATTTTAACTTTTTGAAAAAGGTAATGATGACCTATTGCATGTCCCTAGGGTTTGATGGGATAGGAAACGTTGAGATTTGTCGTGTGTTAGAAAAGGTCTGGCGTGTCTTTTTTAGAAAAATGATAAGATTATCATTTAAATTATAAATGTTAATAATTATCCATTTAAAATCCTCATCATTTTAATTAAATGTTTGTTTTAGTGATGGGTTTTCTTTTTTGAGAACCATTTCTCTGAATTTAAAGACATTCAGAGAGTGTAATGAAAGGAAGTACATACCTTGGCAACATATATGTATCACCGAGTCAAAGTTCAGAAAATGATTAATAAGTTTGAAGAGCAGTTTGAAATTCATTGAATAATGTTAGTCACTGAGAATATTCATTCTTCAACGTTCAACATAACAAGTTCATTGATTAATAGATTGAATCTAGTCTCATCGAGAGGCTTAGTGAAAAGGTCAGTGGGCTGGTATTCAGTGGATACAAAATGAAGTTCAATTTCACCATTCATAACATGATCTCTGATAAAGTGATACCTGATCTCAATATGCTTGGTTTTCAAGTGAAGTACAGGGTTATTAGCTATAGCAATAGCACTTGTGCTATCACAATATATAGGGATTTTTGATAGCTTAATATCATAGTCTCTAATTTGGTTCCTTATCCAAAGGAATTAGGCACAAAAACTTCTAGTGGCAACATAATCAGCTTTAGCGATTGATGTGGACACTGAGTTTTTCTTTTTACCTAGAAGTTGACAACCTCTAGTGGTGCTCTTCCTATCTATCTCACATCCTGTAAAATAACTATCAGGAAAACTGGTTAGATCGAACCCTGATCCTTCGGGGTACCACAGGCCAAGATTAGGAGTTCCCTTTATATATCTGAATATTCGCTTTACAGCGATCAGATGGGATTCCTTGGGTTCGGCTTGATATCTAGTATAGAGACAAGTAGAATACATGATATCAGGTCAGCTAGCTGTGAGATACAGCAAAGAGCCAATCATTTCTCTATAGGTAGTGACATTCAGTAGTTTCCCATCAAGGTCCTTATTCAGCGTCAGAGGAGGTGCCATAGAAGTCTTCATTGTTGAACTTTGAGTCATCTCAAAATTTTCAGCATATCTTTTACATACTTTCTTTGACATATAAAAATACCTTTCTCAGATTGCTTAATCTTTAGACCAAAAAAATATGTTAGTTCACCAATCATACTCATCTTATATTCTTTCTTCATACGCTTAGCAAAACTAGTTCAAAGTTTGAGTCTTGTGGAACCAAATATGATGTCATCAATATATATCTAAACAAGAATCGCATGACCTTTGTATTTCCTAAGAAAGAGGGTTTGGTCAATTTTTCCACGAACAAAATTTTCTTTTAGAAGATATCTAAAAAGGGTATCATACCAAGCTCGAGGAGCTTGTTTTAACCTATAAAGAGCTTGTTGAAGTTTTAAAACCAAACTAGGGTGTTTAGGATAAGAAAAACCAGGAAGTTATTCGACATAAACTTCCTCTATAAGTTTACCATTTAGAAAAGCACTTTAAACATCCATTTGAAAAACTCTAAAGTCTTTATGGGCTGCATAAGCTAAGAAAAGTCTTATGGCTTCTAATCTAGCAACAGGAGCAAATATTTCTTCATAATGGATACCTTCTTCTTATCTGTATCCCTGAGCAACAAGTTGAGCCTTGTTATGGATAACTGTGCCATTTTCATCTAGTTTGTTACTAAATACCCATTTAGTACCTATAATAGTCTTACCAGATGGACGAGGTACAAGATTCCAAATTTGTTTCTTCGAAACACAGTTAGCTCTTCTTGCATAGCAAAGACCCAACATGGGTCAGTGATAGCTTCATCGATTTTTTTAGGTTTGGTTAGAGAAATAAAATTAACAAAGAGATAAATATTACCTATACCCCGACGGGTTTTAATATCTGCACTTGGATCACCGATGATTTGATCAACTGGGTGATTCTGAGTCCATCGCTGAGCAGGTAGTTGAGGAGATTGGTCAACATGTGATTCAACGACTTCTTCAGAGAGAACGGAAGATTCTTCAACATTTCTTATCCTCCCTGGAGGAGATCCAAAGGGATTTGTATTTTCTTGATTTGAGTGAGGAACTTGGTTATTCAGTGATGAATCACCATTGGAGGATCATAGGGAGGAATCAGATTAAGAGGAGTAAAATCTATCCATGAGGAGGATGGATCGTTACTTGAGGTGGGAAAGAAGTTAGGACCTTCATCATCATTATTTTCAGTGACAGGAGGTTTACTGAAATAAGATTCAGGTTCCCCATAGTGATACTTCATACAATTATTCAATTCTTCGTCGTCTTTAGGGACAGGAATTGAATTTGTTGAGCGAGATTCATCAAATTTCACATGCATGGTTCTTCTACGTGTTGTCTTCTTTTATTGAAGACTCCGAATGCCTTTGATACTGAAGAGTACCCAATAAAGATGCCATCATCCGCCTTTGGATCGAATTTTCCTAAATGATCTATGTCATTCAGGATCTAGCACCTACATCCGAAGATATGTCAGTAGCTCAGAGAGTGGTTTCTTCCATGAAAAACTTCATAGGAGGTCTTCTTGAATCTTTTGATTATCAGAGATCGATTTTGAGTGAAACATGCAGTGTTAACTGCTTCAGCCGAAAATTGAGTTGGTAGATGAGATTCGCTGAGAATTGAACGAGCGACTTCAATGACCGTTTGGTTTCTTCTTTCAGCAACGCCATTTTGCTTTAGGAGGTCTTATTGATGAGAAATTTTGAGAGATCCCTTTTTATTCAAAGAAGTTAACTAGAGTACTGTTTTTAAATTCAGTGCCATGATCAATTCTCATGGAGCGAACAGTGAGATTGTTCAAGACTTCCATTTTCTTTATAAAGAGTGTATCACCCTTGGAACGAAGAAAGAATACCAACGTAAATCTAGAATATTCATCAACAATCACCAGAGTGTATTTCTTTCCAGATATGGATTGGACGTTGATTGGTCCAAAGAGACCCATATGAAGTAAGTGAAGAGGGCTTGTCACTGAAGACACTTATTTTGATCTGAATTTTGCTTTTGCCAGATTTCCTGTCTTACACGCTAAACAAAGAGATTCCTTTGTAAAAGAGTGTTTAGGGAGACCTTTGACAAGTTCTTTCTAAGATACATCATTAATAATCTTTAA
This sequence comes from Silybum marianum, assembly GCA_036898165.1. Taxonomy (NCBI): domain Eukaryota; kingdom Viridiplantae; phylum Streptophyta; class Magnoliopsida; order Asterales; family Asteraceae; genus Silybum; species Silybum marianum. The sequence continues at coordinate 31,319,516 of CM072533.1, read as the reverse complement.
GTTCAGATGAGAGAGTCTCTTATGCCAGAGCCAGTTTACATTAGAGGACGCCTTGGATAGATAACAAACATTTTCTAAATGAGTAGTATCCATATTAATGATGTATACCTTCTTTGATCTTTTTCCTTTTAAAGAAAGTTTATCATTCTTATCAGTGACAACACATCTTGTCTTTGTGAACAAGAATTTGAAGTCTTTGTCACAAAGTTAACTGATGTTTAGGAGATTATGCTTCAGCCCTTCAACGTATGAAACACGGCTGAATGAGAATTCTCGATTGGATAGAACGCCATAACCCTTGGTGTATCCTTCGCCTTTTCCACCAAAGGTCACTGAGAGACCTCTTTTTTCCTTATATTCAGAGAGCAGATATTTTCTGCCAGTCATGTGCCTTCAACATCCGCTATCTAGATATCAGATACCTTTAGCACTCTACATAAGACAAAGGGATTAATTTTTCATAGGTACCCATAGAACTATGGGTCCTGCAGTGTTAGTGGAAACAACATGTATGGCGGACTTCTTACTTGCTGAAGGATTCTCTTCAGTGGTTATCTTCACCTTGGATGTTTTACCAACCTTAGTGGATTTCACTCTCGCTGATTTCTCAGTTTGAGCTACTTTCTTACCATGAACTAATCTTTCAGCTTTAATAACATTTGGAAATTTACTAGCAATGTGGGTAATCTTACCATAGTGGCAACACTAAATAGGTTTTGAGTTGGAAGCATGCAAGGAAGAGGTCAAAGCAATTTCAGGACCACGACCAATAATTCCTTTCTCCATTGACCTAGGAAGAACCACAGGTTTTTCATGTTTGGATGGAGTGAGATCAATCTTAATTTTGGGGGTTGATCTCTGAACAAATCCAAGGATCTTCTTCACTTAGGATGACTCACTGAAGGAATTGAAGGATTCTTCTTCACTTTTTGGAGATTCTTGATCGTAGGAACATGATTAAGGAACTTGTCTTTAATCACCTTCCCAAAATCCTTGGTAAGGGTTTCAGAAGGTCTAGACTCAGATGTGGAGACACACTTAGTGGAGGGATCAGGATAGAAGAAACAAACGTTCTGAATTTTAACATGGAACGATCAGTGTCAGTTTCTTCATGGTCAGAGGAATATCCAAGACCACTCTTGAACGTTTTGGGAATCTGAGTACTAATGATCTCACTGACTTTGTCCGAAGCCTTACACCATCCTTCAATGGTAGCTTTTTCAGCCTTAAGATCAGAGACACCTTTTTCGCGCTCAGTGATAGCTTGTTATCTTTCAATGCTAATAACCCGATTTACAAAGACTTGGTCCTTAAAATCTACTTCGATTTTAGTAAGTTCTTTGATTTTCAGATGAAAATTTTTAAGCTCTTCAGTTAGATCTGTATTGATTCCTACAGCTTTTATTTTACCATTTAGAGCATTGTAAAAGTCAACGGTCATAGAGTCGAGAGCCGACAAGCTATCAGTTTAAGGTGTAGAAGGGTTTATAGGAATAGGTACCAGAGTTGATGGAGATTCTAAGGAAGAGGTGTTAGAGGCCTCTTCAGCTTCTTCTATTATAGCTATAAGACATATAAAGGCTATGTCTTCTTCATCTGATCCAGATACATCACTATTTTATGTGCAGTCGTCTTCTTGATCCCAGTATATTTTTTCCGCGACAAGCCTTTGGCTTTTCGCTGGTTTTTCTTCAGATTCGTATATTTCTCTATTAACTTAGAGTATTTTTCATTTCTAGTTTTATCAGGGATTTGAGAGATGGTGGGAACAACAACCTTCTTAGATCTACATTCACTTGCAATGTGACCTTTGCGTTGACAGTTGTATCAGATTGTTGCAGCTTTGTCAGCAAGTAGTGTCTTTGATTTAATAGAGTCAATGATAGCAGGGGTCTTTCTGAAGTTGCTCTTTCTGGAAAATCTCCTAAAATTGTTAGTGAGAAGACCCAAAGAATTGTCAAATTCAGAGATACCAGCATTAGTGATATCTTCCGAGTTAGTTTGATCTAACTCCGTGATAGAAGTAACTGAAGATGACACGGTTTTAGAAGGTTCTATCTCTAATGTCACTAAGGCCAAAGAAGTACTTTTGACAATTTTAATGTCCTTTATGAGGTTTCTTTTTAAGGTTTGTAATTGCTCATGATTAAGCAATATTCCATACAAAGCACTTCAAGATAAAGTTTATGTGTTCTTTGACAATTTAAGACAGGTAGTAAATGTGTCCCACTGTTCAGGAAGAGCTTCCATGAACTTTGTCAAAATTTCAGAGTTAGAGTACTCTCGATCAACTGTTTTCATATCTATTAAAAGATAGTCAAATCTCTGTGGGGTCTGTGAAAGTGTTTCATTTTTTAGAAACATGAAACTTTCATATTGTCTCACCAAGTTCATTGGGCGAGTAATCTGAACCACATCGGTACCTTCATATTGAACATAGAGAGTATCACACATGGACCTGGAGGTCCTCATTTTCATAACAGAATGATAAACTTTTGAATAAACAACTAGCTCTTTCTTGTCTTCCTCACTCCATTGATTTGAAGTTTTCGGAATACGTCTCTCAGGAATAGTAGGAGAGGTAGCAATAGCAGGAACTAGAGGGACTAGAAGTGTTCGAATGTATGGTCTATTCTCTACATAGTAGGGGTTCTAAGGATCTGACCCTTCTAGGAATAGAGTCATGTTTTCCATCCAGACTAGGAAATTATCACGTCTAAATCTAGAAGGTTAGCTAAAGATCCATTGTCTATGTAGTTTGCATTTATATTAGCCATTTTAAAGATTTAGAGATTTAACTAATAAACGTTGCTCTGATACCACTTGTTGGTCCCAAAAGAGTCTACAAGAGTTTAAGGATATAGAAACAGTTTGTAGAAGGGGGGGGGGGTTTAAATACAAACACAAGTTTTTTAGGATTTTAAATGAGTTTATATTGAATAAACAAATTTATAGTTGTAAGCGGAACAAGAACAAGTAATTAAATCTATTCTATTAAAATTAATAAATCACACAGTTTGATGCACAAGAAAGATAAGAAATAGCAACGGAGGTTCAAGAGGAGATATTATGCATCAAGATTAAAAAGGGTTCTTCATCTATTTATACCCGTCGCATTTAATGCAAAGCAAAAGGTATTTGCAACGTGTCAAGTTTCTATTTGAAATTTGTCCTTCATCCAAAAGACAACCATTCTTTTGGCCGTATATGAACAATAACCAAATCAGATCTTTCGATGGGGACATAAGAGACAATCTGTCCGTCCTTTTTTGACTTTTGTGCGTCTAGGATAAGACCAACTTCCATCTTGCTGAGTAGGCCCCACTTGATCACTGAACTAGAATCTTCAAGGATGAAGTCTTCGGGTATCACTGAGGCTTTGCAAGATCTCACACATCATGTAGATGAACGTTGCTATCACTGAACCGCTTCAGATCACAAGTTGTTCATCTCTTTCTTCAGCTAAGCCTTCGACTGTCATTGAATGGTCTTGTGGTGTGAGTGTTGTTCTTCAGATCTTCAGGGATAGGACAGTGTTCCTAATCTTCAACGATCACTGAGTGCAATCAGTGTATGCTATCGCTGAATATGAACATTGACCTATGCTTGGAATTTTCAGTAAGTATATAAGGAATCGTATTCAAATCACTGAAAGGAGTTTGATCAACAATTGTTCTTCATATCACGTATCGTTGGTACCAATTTGAAAATGAATTTTGACGAGATTTGCAAATTGTCGGCCTTCATCTTTATCATGGCCGCCTCACCGACTAGATGATCTAGTGCGGGTATCTGAAAGGTGGCGGAAGGAGTTTCTAGAGAGACCTTAGGAATCTCTAAGTTCATCTTGGGCATTGTCATGCCCGGGACCTTCTTCTGCTTCAACTTCTTTATTTTCTCCACCTTTAGTGATGGAGAGCCAGTAAGAGGTGCATCAAAAACACCTGTAGGTAACAAAGATAAATGAACCAAAAAGCGCTCAGGGTTAGAAGAAAGAAGTTGGGTGGAAGTAAGTGTATACAAGGGTTCCTTGAGAGTATCTGAAGGATTACTCTCAGGGTTGAAACTTGCAATGGATGTGTCCTGAGGATCACATGCCTATCTCTAAGAATGTTTTTGCTTTCCAATTTTCAGATTGTCTAAAGAAAGTTGATAACCGAAAAACACATTTCTCGACCTCTTCAGATATGGGGACTACCATATCTGAATCATAGGTCGATGTGTGACCAAATTAGAGTAGGTAGAGGGAGAAGAGAATGAAGTGATAGAAGTATTACCTGTACCAGCTTCAGTGGAGCCGGTTACTATAATTTCAGGGACCTTGGTCTCTGAAGGTGGGGGTAGAAGCTGATGAAGCGGCAACGGTCTCTGATACCGTTGTCATGGTGGTGGTTGTAATTGGTGTTGGTGATATGCCGAATGCAGAGAAGATCGACTTTTGAGGCTTGTTTGGTGTGGACTTTTTACGTCCATCAACGGTTGGGTTTTTACTTTTCTTGGAAGGAGAAGAAGATGTATCAAGGTTGATCCCTGATGGGTTGTTCAGAAACCTGGATACATTCTCTACCACAAAGGTATGAGCTTGAACTTCAGTGGGGGAGGGGGGGGGGGGTCGGACCCTTGAGGATCTCCATCATTTTGGGAAGGAAAGGAGCATCTCCTTCTTCCATGTCGTGTTCTAGGGCCTTCTTGCCGACCTAGGAGAAACGTTGGTTGCCTTTCTTGGGATAGTCTCAAAAGACATACTCCAAGATCATAGAAATGAAATGGGGATAGGGGATTGTTTTCTCCCTCTTCTTCACGCTGACCCGTTTGTGTAGGTCATCGAAGATGATCTTCACATAGTTAATGTCGCGGCCATGGTAGAGAGCATATGCCATGTCCAGGAACGTTCTGCTTGCTTGTTCCTGACCACCAGTCTTATTGTCGAGGCACTGAATAATATGGGTGAAGAGATAGTGCCATACGACGGGAATATGACTTTTGTCGATTTTAGTGAGTTCCTTACTGAGTTCATGAGGGTTGTCATCCTATTTGCTTGAGGAACTCTATGATTTCCTCCTTAGTGGGTTCAGGATCCCATTGTTGACCCTTCACCTTAGTAGGGAATCTGAGACCCGTTCTGATGGCTTCCGTGGTGATGGCTATAGAGCCAAGGCTTACAGTGGAGCCGACAGCAGGAATAGAGACACCTTTGTCAGTGATCTTGGTGGTACACTGAGGGGTGTACCAGAATTGTTGGAGGTACTCAGTGATTCCAGATGTGACATTCACGTTGGTATTGGCCACTTCTGTTTCAGGTACTGGAAAAACCAAAAAAAAAAGAACAAGGTTTAATACAAAGTTATATAAACCCAGAATATTTTGGTACAAAGAATACCAAACTTTAGGGGAAAAACAAGTGTGTTGATGAACAATATTAAAATACTTGTTATTTGTCAACTTTTTATCAAAAACATTTTAGACAAAAGTTTAAGTTAAAAGCACCAAATTGTTTATTTGGTACAAAAATGTACCATAAACAAAGTTTAGAAAAAAAATTTTGTGGAAGCAAGCTAAACATACAACGACATTTTAAGAACTATAATATTCATCTTGTTCTCCTCATGTCTTATCGTGATCTTTACCTAGTATACATATATGGGATACGTAAGCTTTAAGTCTAATGAGCAGTTATGGTTTCATGATGAAGTTCTCTTTCATAAAACATATCATTTAAGTGCATGAATAATAATTCAATACACTTTTCATAAGCATGCATAACAACATTTATGCATAAAACCACTTCCATAGAAACAACATCTTCTTTTAGTGTGCGAGATCTCATATGTGTTAGTATGCCAAACATTCTCAACGGAATCCTAGATCCTTAGGGTTCCGCAAAGGATCTTCAACCTTAGGTCCGTTTGCAAGACGACCTCCTTTCTTATACCCCGTCGGGTATTTAATGGTCACACTTTCACATGCACAAACTTTTCATACTCCATATGTAAAACACATGCTTTTATTAAAATATTATTTGATGCAGAGTAAACATAACACTTTAATTTGAGCAGAGTCACGACTAGAAATGTTGTTTAATAACACTTTATTTTGAGCAGGGTAACAACTAGAAATGTTGTATAATTACATTTTATTTTAAGCAGAGTAACGGCTAGAACTGTTGTATAATAACACTTTATTTTAAGCAGAGTAACAACTAAAAATATTTAAGCAAAATACAGAAAATTTAATTATAACTGTTGGTTCCAGATTCTCTTCTTCACAGATTAATCGATTGATTCATACAACAGAGCATAAGCGGAAGAAATTTATATCGATTAGTCAACAGTAATAAGAATCGATCAAAGATTGAGGAACAGATTAACTATCTATTATAACCTGAATGATGATTACAGATATATGGAATGACGCACAGTAAGTTCTTCAATATAACGATTTGATCGACAACTTTTACAGTAGAGAAAAGATCTATTTATACAAATAGAATAAAGTAAAAGTCAACATCTTAACCTATTACAAACTGACACGTGTGAGAGATGGGAGCGTGTAACAAACTAATCAGTTGCAAAAGGTAGACATGTTGGATGTATGTGCCACGTCATATTCTTCATCTTGTGGTTCATACTTTCAAATGTGTAACAATCTCCCCCTAAGTATGCAACCAGACGAATGAAGTCTGTTCAGAAAGGAGTGACCTCAGATACAATCTTTCCAATCTTATTTATGATCTCTCTGATTGATAATAAAGTTGAAAGCCTGTTGATCATCTTCTCAATAACCTCTGGATTGTGATTGTTACTATCAACAGAAATGAAGATTTTTGCAATGTAAACGACCTCTGATGAGTATTTGTGTGCTTCTTTGATTCTGAAGAAGCTCGTTCTGTCTGGCCTATTGAAAATCACCCCTTCCTCTGGGTCTATCAGTACTTTGCCGATTCTCATATTGTTGATGCCTTCTAGGTTTTCATTGGGTGCAGAGATAGCTAGGTTATCAACATTGTAATTGATTCCTATTTGAAAATCTACCTGTCTCTTGTACCGGATGTAGGACTTCATGCATTGAATGATTCGAGAATAAGCAATTTGATCTTGATAATCACTTGTTTTAGTCATTTGAGCCTTTATGAATTTCTCTAGAAAGATAAGATCAGAGGGAAAGATGGACAATAGATCATTATCACAGAAGTAGTCAGTCTTATTGTCTTCTCTGATAACCTCATAAATTGTGTACCATATTTCTGTATCTTCATATTGTGAATGTTTTATTGCAGAGATTCGTTTGATAGGTACAGAGGTATGAACGTCCTTTCTCGCTTGTCTGTGTGCCATGAATTTGTCTTTAATAGCATCACTTACATTGTAGGCGTTTGAGAAGTTGGGCAACATGAGATAGATCTTCTGGTCTATAGGAGCATACATGTACCTTTTTCTGGTTTCCAGAATTGGAAGATCAATTCTTCCAAGTCTCTGCAGTTTTTCTCTATTTTCTGCTGCTCGACTTGATGATCCTTCAGCATTTACTTTTGCAACTTTTTCTCTTTCCATTTCTGCTTGGGCTCTTGATGCTTCTGCAAAGGCTTTTTCTGCTTCAGCTTTTGCTCGTATTTCTGCTTCAATTTGTTCTTCTTCTCTTCGTTTGTTCAGGGCTTCAACTTTAGCCTTTGATGCCTCAGCTCTGGCTCTGGCTTCCTTTTCTTTGGCTATTGCAGCTTGAGTTGATGAGGAGTATGGTGTTTGTCTTGTATTGCCCACTACCTTAAGAATGAATTTAGCTATTTATGGATCTTTTGGAAGAGGCCCAAAGTGAGTGGCTAATGGAGTTGGAGTCAGAGGGGTTTGTGTGTGTGTGAAGTTTGAGCAGGAGTTTGCTGCTTGGAGGATGATTGGTGTTTGTCAGAAGTAGATGGAGATGACATTGGGTTTGAGCTTTCAGTATTGGTATTGGGTTTGACTTTCTTGGATGCTGGAGCTTTCTCCCCCTTTTGATAATCAGGGTCCTAATCCTCAGACCTTTTTGCGTTTAAGTTCTGCTTTTCTGCAAGCACGCTCCTCCTTGGCCTTTTTCCTTTCATTAAAAGAATCAGAAAGAGAACTTACCAGACCTGTAAGCTGAGACAGAGAGGTTTCCATAGATGATAGCTTTAAATCCATATTTGAAGTGCATGCAGTTGTTTTAGAGACATACTTGGAGGAAAGAGAATTAATGCGTTCAAGCATGGCCTTCTGGAAGACAACCATGTCAGATTTCTTTACCAGAGAACACTCAGAAGTGTCTGCAGAGGGATGAATAGCCATGATAATTTTGTGAAGATCGGCCACTAAGGAACTATAGTCATCAACTGAGATTGTGACTTCTGGAGTTGGAATTGCCTTAGGTATGCAGAAAATAGCCTCAGAATTAGCCTGGATTCCTTTTTGGAGATAAGAGTAATGATCAGAAGCTTGGCTCTGGTGAGTTGTAGCAGTTGTATAAATGAGTTCTCTGAGGGCTTCCAGAGTTTGTGACTGCTGTTTTTGTTCGTTCTAAGTAGCCAGAAGAATGGCATTTTGAGAGTCCAGAGAAAGTTTTAGATCCTCCACAGATCTCTGAATTTTATCACCAAATGCCTGCAACACTGCATTGGTGACATATTCAGAATGGGTAACCGGTGTATCTCCAACACATGGAGCCCCATTATTCTCGCATGTAGAGAGGGCCCTCATTCACACCTGTTTTGACGTTGAGTGTGGAGGGACTTCCAACCTGTCTTCGAGGGCTGTTATTAACAGGCACCTCTTCGGTTGTTCTGATTGTCCCAACAGAATCCTCATCATCAGAGGATGAGGTGTTGAAGACAATGTGCTTAACTTGATGAAGTGTAAACACTACGGTAAGTGGTGCATCATGTGGCTATAACCCCTCTGATGGGATTTCATTAGCCTCTAAAATATCATAAGATATGGACTTATCTTCTGAGATTCCTAAATCTTTGTTGGTCACAGAGACATCAACATTGTGTGGGGAAAGTGGCGAGTTCTGGGGCAAATGAACGCTTATATGTTCATCATCATGCTGTTGAGAGAATGATGAAGATATTTCCCCGGTTGTGCTTGATGCAGAGGAAGAAGAAGTATCCTCTAATCGGATGGTTTCTGTGTGGTTTGGACTGGGTTGTCCTTGGTCAATGAAAGTAGATGGGATGACATCTACCTCAGTTAATGAAGTTACCCTTTGGGATGTAGGTGAGATTCGCTCAATTGTGTCACGATGGACATCTTTAGTACCTTCTTTTAACAAAAGGTCAGCATGGGTAGAACCACTCGGATGATCACTCAAATTATTTTCAGCCTCATTCTCCCTTGACCCCTCACTTTTTAGAACTGGCTCTAAGTGCTCTGGGGTAGAAATTCTCTGTTCTGAGAAAATCATAGAGCTCCTATAAGATTGAAGATAAGAAGAGCTAGATGGAATTAGGTTTAGCATGTACCTTGAAAGCTCTCTAGGAGAGGGATAGCCGTTGCGATCGATGGTTGGACGATGAGTGCTCATAGAAGCAATTTTGAAAAATGGTTGAACTAATGGAGCCTTGAGTGCACCAATTGCAGGATAGGTAACCAGGGATATAAATCTTGGAAACATTAAAGCTGGAAGAAATTTTTCTTGGGTTTGATGGGTTACCTTAGTGTGCACAGCAGCTTTAATCTCTTGAAAAAGAAGGCTTGCGTAGTCCAACGGGCGATTAAAAAACATGCCATACATGATGGTCAGAATGTTCCTGCTTGCTTGATCGTGAGACCCAATTTTACAACTGAGACTCTTGTTCATGATAGAAACGAGGAGATTCCACATTGGGGGTAACTGTTTTCTCTTGAATTCAAATAGTTTGCTTAGGGGTTCAATGTAACCAAGAAAGAGGATGAAGGATAACAATGCTTCAGCAGATGGGTTCAATTCTACGGTTGGATTTGGCACAAATTCACCATCAATTAGTATCTGTGAAGGGGATAAATGAAAATACCTGGCTAATTTTTTCTTGGTAATGGGAATTTCCACAGCAGTATCAGGTTGATCAGGGTGACTGAAATTTCCAAGCAAAGTCTCGTCATCACGAATATACATCGATTGCCACACTTCTTGAACGCAAATTTCAGGACATTTGGGTTTGTCAGAGTTAGGGCTCGGTTAAGTTCATGTTGTTGGAGAAATTCAACCATGATTCTGAATTTGGACTGGTAGGCATTAGGATCAAGAAGAACCTACACATTGTTTGCTTTCAATGGCAGCTTGACGAACGGAGCACTATCGGCAGTGGAAACGACTAGACGTCCTTCGTCATCGTTAAGAGCTGGATTTGCAAGATAAGAAGCCATTGATGAGAGTTGGTGAGAATTGCAAGCAAGTTCATGAGTAAGAGAGTGTGAGCAGTAACAGTGGAGAGGAAGAAGATGGGTATCTGAAAATTGGGGATTTTATATGAGACCGATTAGGAATTGGAAGAGGTTTATGTATTGGGAGTAGAAGAAAATGGTTCAGGAAAGATGATGTAAGCACGTAGGCGTGGATACATGCAGTCACACAATGAATGACACGTGGAAAGTAGGAGTGATGAGTAAGACACGATTTTTTAAAAGAAAACTGAAGGGTTATCGGCCTAAAATCGGCTGATTATCCCAAAAGAAAATATAAAACAATTTGTTGAGTAATTAAAGAAAATTAATTAAAGAACAAATTGAAATATATAAATCTGTTTATTTAGATTTAAAATCAGTCATTTGGTGAAAAAAAAAATTGAACCAAATGAAAGTTTGATTTTTACAGGTATCTAAAAATTCTTTTTACACAGCCAAATGAGATTCTTTTGGATTGGCTTGAAATCATGCACAGAGACATGTGGCAAACATGACATCTGGTCTACTAGCAGTCAAGTATAAAAGTGATCCAATCATACCTCTATAGCTCGTAACATCAACTGATTTCCCTGAGGGATCAGGATCAAGTTTCGTGCTTGGAGAGATAGGAGTTTTCATAGTGGTGGAATTTTGAAGTTCGAATTTCTTTAACATGTCAGAAACGTACTTGGCTTGATTTATGAAGATGCCAGAGGTAGTTTGTTTGACTTGGAGGCCTAAGAAAAATGTTAATTCTCCCAACATGCTCATTTCAAATTCTTTTTCCATCAGTTTTGAAAACAGATCAACTTCTGATTGATGAGTAGAACCAAATATAATGTCATCCACATATATTTGAATAATAGTTAACATACCTTTTCCTCTTTTCATGAATAACGTCGTGTCAATTTTACCTTTCTCATTAGAGTAACTGATCAGATATGTGGATAATCGTTCGTACCAGGCTCTTGGTGCTTGCTTTAATCCATAGAGCGCTTTATCCAGAAGATAGACATATTCTGGGTGTTTAGCATCTTCAAATCCAGGAGGTTGTTCAACATACACTTCCTCTTTGAGGTTTCCATTCAGAAATGCACACTTAACATCCATCTGATAAACTTTAAAGTTTTTGTATGCAGAGAAATCTAGAAAATGTCTTATCGCTTCTAGTTGTGCACAGGGGCAAATGTCTCGTCGTAATCTATCCCTTCTTCTTGACAGTACCCCTTTGCCACCAATCTAGCTTTGTTTCTGATCACAATACCACCTTCATCCTTTTTGTTCCTAAATACCCACTTAGTACCTATAGCGATTTTGTCTTTTGGCAAAGGTACTAAGTTCCACACCTTGTTTCTATTAAACTGAAGCAGTTCTTCTTGCATAGCTTCCACCCAACTTGGTTCTTGTAGAGCTTCATGAACTTTCTTTGGTTCGATCATACTCAGAAAATTTACAAAGAAGGCTTCATTTGCAGTTGCAGATCTGGTTTCAACCCCGTCAGCTAGACTTCCAATTATTTGATCTGCAGAGTGAGACTTTCTCTATCTGGTCATCTTTGTTTGAGGTATCGGTTGAGCTTGAACCTCTGTTTCTTGAACCTCTGTCTCCAAAGATTGAGGAACCGTATCAGATATTGGAGTAGGTTCTAGATCTGGAGAAGAACCTAGAATCTCCTCCTCGAATGAAGGTGCAGAGGATATCTCTGGATTTGAAAATTCTTGAGGTGCAGAAGTGTCCGTAGGACATTCATTTGATGACATAGGACCAGATAATGATATGCCAGATGCGTGAAGGACTTCTGGAATACTCAAGGTTGGAGTAATAGGTGGTTTCTCTGAAAAATATCTCCTCTCCCATAAAATCATCAAATAACGCATCAATCTCTGATTCTCTGGAACCTGAAAGATAATCAGAGGTAACAGTATTAAGTTTGAGTTCGGAATTGGAGTATTCAGAAGTCAATTGTTTTTTATCATCAAAATCAATATTTATGCTTTTCATTACAGTCTTAGTTCGTAAATTAAAGACTCTAAAAGCTCTTGAATTTAACGAATAGCCTAAGAACTTTGCTTCATCAAATTTTTATCAAACTTACCAAGTTTGTCTCTATCATTTAAAATAAAACATTGGCAACCAAAGATGTGAAATTTTTTGACAAAGGGTTTTCTATTATTGATGAGCTCATAAGAGGTTTTGAGATGCCACTTGAGTGAAACAAGTTGTGGCTACAGCTTCTGCCCAAAAATGAATAGGGAGTCCAGAAGCTGCAATCAACGTTCTGGCTACTTCCACCAGTGTTATGTTTCGTCGTTCAATTACGCCATTTTGTTGAGGAGTGCGAACAGCAGAGAGGTCTTGTGTGATTCCATTTGTCACAAGATATTCTTCAAGCTTGGCATTCTTGAATTCAGTTCCATTATCACTTTGCAATTGCTGTGATTTCTGATGTAGAAGAACTTGTATTCTTGTCTTCATATTATTTAATATAATTGGCACTTCTGATTTGAGACGCACAAAAGCTAGCCAAGTATACCCGAAAAATTAATCTATTAGTACCAAAATATTGTTTTTGCCAGACAGACTCTGAGTTGCAATGGGACCACAGAGGTCAACATGTAATAATTGCAGAGGTCTAAAACACGAATGGTCACTTTTAGTTTTGTGAGTCGCCCGGTTTATTTACCCATTTCACAAGCAGGACAGAGATAATCTTTCTGGAAATGTACCTCTGGGAGGCCAGTGACGAGATTGTGTTTTACTAACAGCTCAAGATTATTAAAATTTAGGTGAGACATTTTATGGTGCCATAACCAAGCAATTTCACTCTTTTTGGAGATGAGACAGAGAGTTTCATTACCATCCTTTGATGTAAAATTCATCATGTACAAATTATCTTTTCTATCAGCTCTCCATAGTTCTTCACCTGCCTTAGAGAATAAGTAACAATGCGTCTCATCAAATACCACAAGTATTTTAGAATCGCATAATTGACATATACTTAACAGGTTATGCTTTAAACCAGAAACATGCGCTACTTTAGATAAGGTAATATTACCTTCTTGTAGAGTTCCGTAGCCTTTTATTTGACCCTTACCATTATCACCATACGTTACTGCTCCTCCACTTTTATCTTTGAATTTGGAGAGTATGTTTTTCGTGCCAGTCATGTGCCTCGAGCATCCAAAGTCAAGATACCAGATATGTACACGCTGTTTCTGAGATCAAAATCAAAGAGATTTAGGTACCCATTTCAGAATGGGTCCTTTAATGTTAGGTTTGAGTGACTGATTCTTTTTAACATTATCTTGAATGAATTTGTCAGAATTTGTCGGTGTTCTCATTTTTTTGTCATTGTTCCTTTTGGTTTGATTTCTGAAATTAGGATACTTTTGATATTTGGAATAGTGATCAGAGGACCTCGAGAAAAATTGCTTAAATTTTAAGAACAAGGAGAAACATTCAAAGTTCTGAAACATTAAAAATTGCTTGAAATTTTCATTACTAGAATGATAATTACAAATTTTCTTATGTTTGTCTATTATAGCATCAGTAGTTCTATCGAACTTCTTATCTAGGCTAGACTTATGCTTCAAAGTAAATATATTCTTCTGTTGAGGCATTCTCTGATGAAACTTCTCAGGAACCTTGGATTTTACTGAAACAAGAGTGAAAGAGTTACATTTCCATTTTCCTTTTTGATTATAAGTAAACTTCTGAGGTTTTGATTTATGAGATTGTTGCTGAGTATTAGCTTTCTTTTTGAGACGTTCCTCCTTTTCGAGTTCAAGACAAGTTTTATCTTTTAGACACATCCCAAGAAACTCTGGATGAATGTTTCCCTCCTTTTCCTGTCCTTTTGGAGGAACTGAGAGTATTGGTATTCCACTCGAATGTTTTTCAACATTGATGCCAAAAGCTCTGATTTCCAGAGGTTCATTAGTATATAAGAAAGGAGCATCCTCATTTTTTATTACTTCTGGAACTTTTGTGCTTTCTTGTGGCAACAGATTCGCAAATGTTGAAAGTTATTTCTCTGAGTTGTCAAAGAAATCATCATCATTTTGATTATCAGATTCCCAGGGATAAGTAATGAACTCAACATCGTCTTGCACTTCGGAAAGATTTAGGTCAACAAAAGAACAAGGAAAATCTTTGGATGAATTTCAATAGACTTTTGATTAATCATCTGTTCAAGTATAAAGCACTCATCCAGAATTGAGAGAATATCATTGTGAAAACTAAGTCTTATCTCTTCTTCTGCTTGTACAGTTATGAATTCATCAGCTTCTGGATTCAAAGTTATATGAGTAACCAATCCAAACTTGAAAATACCACCATTCTTTTGGACTAATTTTAGGTCAACAGAAGTTGGTTTTTCAGAAGAGTACTTAATATTTTTGTACTTGAGTTTTCTCATTTGATGACCATTTTCAATTCTTGATCTTTTGAAGATAGATTGCTCATATAAGATCGGAAACACAGGCTTTTGTTCCTTTCCTAAACAAAATGCAGATTCCAGAGTAGACAACACGTATAGGGATCCAGATATTCAAAACCAAGTCCGGTTCTACCTACTTGTGTATTTATTTTATCATGCACTTTCTGAGCATGTAGATAATTTTTTATCTGTAGCTCTTTGTTTTGAAGTTCAATATGAAAGAATTCTCTTTCCTTTAAAAAATAATTTTTGAGTGCTACAGAATTCAATCTGTCACTCTCTTTAGCTTTAATCTCTTTGTCTTTGCCTTCAAGAAGTTTAATAAAATCATGTTTATCTTCTTTGAGTTTGGCTTCAGTATATTTTAAAAGTTTGGACATCTTTTCACTTTCAAAAGAAATTTCCATCTTTTCTTCAGTTAAAATATCTATTTCTCTTTTGAAAATATCTCTCTCTCTTTGAACTATAGCAAAAGTTTGTTCAATAGTTTTTCTCAACTTCTTTTCTAAAATAAGCTTCTGCTTAAGATTTTCAAAATCATTTGTTAAAACCATGATGGTGTTCTTAAGGTCGGAGGATTCAGATAAAGAACAAACCGGAGTTTCAGAAGGCTGATCTTCTGATTCATCTGCCTTAGCCATTCCACAGAACATGGCTTCATCTCCGCTTGTCTCATCACCCAGCCAGTTCTCTTTTTCTGCATAGTAAGCTCTTTTAACAACATTATACTTGTATTTATTTTTGTAGTATGGCTTGTCTTTCTCTAGAGCACCTCTGCAGTCTTCGGAGTAGTGACCTGGCTTTCCACACCTGTAGCACACATCCTTTTTTCCTTTTCATCTCTTCCTCTTTCTTATCAGTTTCTGACTTCTCAGCTTTCTGGATCTCTTGCCTTGGGACATACAATGAAGTGTAACGATCAAATCTCTTGTTTCCTTGAAAAGATCTATTACTAGACTTTTTAGTAAACTGTTTGGTAATGAGTGCTAGTGACTCAGCAAAAGATTTGATGTCATCTATAGAATCGGAAGCATCTTCTTAACTTGCTTCAGAGATGAATGCCTTACTTTTTCCTATCCTCTCACAATTCTTACCCCTTCTGCCTGACCCTCTAGAATCAGAAATTAGAGCCAGAGGTCCACCAATTGACGTTTTCTTCTGAACAACTTCCTTCTCGTGAGCTTGCAATGTGCCAAAAACATCATGTAGAGACCACATTTCTAGGTCTTGGTTAGCTTGAAGAGACATAGAAAGATTAGACCATTCTGATTTAATCGTTTAAGGAATAAAACGTTGTTGTCTTCTTTGGATCTAACTATATCACATCTTTTACACAAATTAATCAAGGAATTAAATCTGTGAAAGGTCTGTTCCAGAGTTTCTTCTGGGATTGCTTGAAAACTGTTGTATTAATTTAGAGCTTGAGCTCTTCTATTCTTCTTCATTTTTGCTCCTCCTTCGAGAAGATTTTTAAGTTGATACGACAGTTCTTTAACAGTTTCACACATGTGTAGAGAATGAAAAATCTCATTTGGAATAGCCATAATTAAAAGACTCTTTGCCTTTTTAGCTAATTCCACTTTTGCCTTTTCTTCATCAGACCAAGTTCCTCTGGGCTTTGGAACTGGTCGAGCAGGAATTTCATCAGTAGTGGCAGTAGCAGGATTCCTTGGAATCGTGGTCATTGGTATAAATAGACCATTCACAACAGTGTGATAAAGTTCTACATCTAATCCTTCATAAAAATTGAGCATTCGAATCTTCCATTGACGATATTCATCTCGGATAAGAGTTGGAGGTTTCGTCAAGAATCCGGAAGTGTATATGGCGTTCATATTTAGATTTGCCATATTTTTAAAAACATAGATTAAGAGAGTAGGAATGAAATTTAGATCAATTAAATCTCAAATGAGTTGAAACGAGACGATATTCTTACTGAAATTCAAAATTAAACCAAAATTATCGCTGATTTGGAGAGAATTGTATGAAATTAAAAAAATCTCCAAAAACTGGGTAGAATCAAAGAACAGTAGTTTAAAATTGAAATAAACTGCAAATAGAACAAGGAATTTTCCAAACTAGAAGAGATCAAATAATCAATAGATTGATTACCACGCTCTGATACCAATTGGTGGAACCCAGACCCCTTTCTAACAATTAATCAATAGATCGTATAACACAATATGAGCGGAATCAATGTTGATCTACGATTCATAATAAGCAGTAAATCAATAATGATAAACAATAAGAACGGTAAGAACAGTTTATAAGAACAATCAGGAAATCGTATTAATAACCTTGAGTTTGATTACAATACGTATGAATGAACAGCATGATTTTCTCTTTAACAATCCTCAACTATTTCAGTGAAGAATTGATCTATTTATATTGTTACAAACTGAAAGTTAATGACCTAGCCTATCAGGAACTGACACGTCATTTGTCCTAGATAACAGAATATGTTACAAAATAAAGAGACACGGAAAGTGTGATTGCCAAATCATTATAAGCGTGTGAGATACATTTTGAGTCCAGAGGTTCTTCAAGTCTCTGGACGTCTCTGAGATGACTTCGTCAGATAGCGAACTTCTGTCTTGACTTCTAATCTTGGATGTTTGTGGCATTCTGGTTCATACTTTCTTTAGAATGAAGTCTAACAATCCTTTTGAGAGGATGGTGGAGATTGAGTGGTTTCCCCTGTTGTGCTAGATGTGGAAAGGTGAAGAATTCCTTCCACATGGTCAGATTGAGGGTTAGGGTTTGGACTGGGTTGTCCTGTTTCAATGAGTGTAGATGTGTTGACATCTACCTCACCATGTGTGGGTGCCCTGGATGGACTCGACTATATTCTCACATATGTGTCTCTGTGGACATCTTCTTCGCTCTCTTAAAAATCTCTCAGCATGGGTAGCAGCACGCGGTTGGTCACTCTGATTGTTTTCATCCTCTTGCTCACTTGAACCCTAACTTTCTACTCTAGGCTCTAGATGCTCTAGGGTAGGTATTCTCTATTCTGAGAATACCAGAGAGCTCCTATAAGAAATGAGATAGGGAGCGGTTGGAGTGATAAGATTAAGCATGTACCTAAATAGTTCTCTCTGAGTGGTGTAGCCGTTATTGTCGTTGGTAGGTTTGTGAGAGCTCATCGTGGAGATTTTGCAGAATGGTTGAATGAATGGTGCTTTCAAAGCAGATATTGCTGGATAGGTGAACAAGGCTAAAAATATGGGAAACATAAGTGCTGGTAGAGCTTTTCCATTGCTCCGGTTCAACACTTTTTGGTTGGCGTAGGTGGAAGAATTTGGCTATTTTCTTCTTGGTTATTGGGCTTTCGACAGCTTGCTCAGTATCGGTTGGGTGTCCAAAACTTCCAGATAAAGTTTCATCGCCCTTGATGCATAGTGTCTACCACATTTCTTGAACATAAATTTCAGGGACATTTGGGTTAGTAAGGGTTAGGGCACGAGTTAGTCTTTGATATACGTTTCTGGATCAAGTAGAACCTGCACATTGTTTGGTTTCAAGGGTAACTTCAGTATTGGGGCACTGTCGGCTGTGGAATCGATCACTCGGTCTTCATCGTCTTGAATATTCATGTTTGGTGACTAGTCCGCCATTTGAAGATTTGGGGATTTTGAAATCGGAAGTTGCAGGTTTGTAAATGCGCAGTAAAATCTGTAGGTTGAAGACGGTGAGAGGTTAATTTGGGATTTCATCGAGTTTATATAGTAATAGTGAAAAATGAACTCGAGTGATTTTGAATATCAAGGGTTTATTTGGCTTGGGAATTGGGAACGGTTTTTTAGGTGCTGACGTAGGAAATGAAGCGTGCACACACGCAAATGATCGATTAATGCCACGTGTAGGAACTTTCTAGAGTGTATTTATGGATTAATGACGCATGTAAGATTAGATAAGTCACTTAAGGGTTTCTCATTGGTTTTCGATGAGAACCGTTTCCGCTTTATTTTAAATATTCCCTCCAAAAATTAATAATAAAAATCATCAATTAATCAACAAAAAAAATGTGGATTTAAAGAAAAAAAATTTAGAAATTAATTTATAAAAAAGATTAAAATCAGTCAATTGGTGAAATAAAATATTTTTTGAACCAAAAGAAAGTTTTGTGTCCTATGAACAGTAATTCTGAAGAAATTTTATTGAATAAGAGAATTCTGAATAACCTTGACGGCAATAATTAGTTCAGAAGTAACTTATTAAAAATAATTTCAAAGGAAAAACATATTAAGAGAACAGCTAACATGAGTTAGTCTTGAAATTTTGATAAATTCACCCCATTGAATAAATCAACATTCTGTGCTCCCCCTTGAATCTTTGCATTTGTTTCTCCCCCTTGATTTCTATATGCAATGATCCCCCTTGATTTCTTTTTGCGAACAGAGGGACCCAGAGACTTCTAGGTGTGTCTGAGTTATTCGAACACAATTTTACTAAGATAAAGATATACTAAATAAGTAGATAAACCTAGATAATAGATGACTTATAAAATCTAACTTAGGTACATGTTTAGCATACCCAACTTGCTTATTAGAAAATTAAATCTCTTCTCATCCAGAGCTTTTGTAAAAACATCAGCAAGTTTGTAATCAATGGAGAGAAAATACATTTCAATTGTCCCTTTCTCCATATGATCCTTTATGAAATGATACATGACATCAATGTGCTTTATCTTTGAATGTTGTACCGGATTTCCAGTGATGGCAATAATACTTTTTGAGTCACAGAGGATGGGAATTTTATCATGTACCAGACCATAATCTCTGAGTTGAGTTTTCATCCAAATAACTTGTGAACAACAACTAGCAGCAGCAACATATTCTGCTTCAGCTGTGGAAGTTGAAACACAATTCTGCTTTTTGGATGTCCAACTTATCAACCTATTTCATAGAAGTTGACAGCTACCAGAAGTGTTTTTTCTGTCTAACTTACATCCTGCATGATCAGAGTCAGTGTATGCAATTAAATCAAATCTAGAATTTTTAGGATGCCATAGACCTAGTGAGGGTGTTCCTTTTAGATACCTAAAAGTTCTTTTTACAGCAGCCAAATGAGATTCTTTTGGATTGGCTTGAAATCTTGCACAGAGACAAGTGGGCAAACATTATATCTGGCCTGCTGGCAGTCATATACAGAAGAGATCCAATCATACCTCTATAGTTCGTAACATCAACTGATTTCCTAGAGAGGTCAGGATAAAGTTTCATACTAGGAGAGATAGGAGTTTTCATAGGGGTGGAATTTTGAAGTTTGAATTTCTTTAACATGTCATAAACATACTTGGTTTGATTTATAAAAATGCAGAGGTTGTTTGCTTGACTTGGAGCCCTAAGAAGAATGTTAATTATCCCATCATGCTAATTTCAAATTCAATTCCATTATCTTTGAAAACAAATCAACTTCTGCTTGGTCAGTAATGCCAATGTCATCCACATAAATTTGAACCATAGTTAACGTACCTTTGCCTCTTTTGATGAATATGGTAGTATCAATCTTACCTTTCTCGTATGAGTGATCAATCAAAATTTTTGATAAGCATTCATACCAGGCTCTGGGAGCTTGTTATAACCCATACAAAGCTTTATCCAGAAGATAGACATGCTTTGGATGCCTTGAGTCTTCAAAACCAGGAGGTTGTTGGACATACATTTATTCTTTGAGATCTCCATTCAAAAATGCACATTTTTAACGTCCATCTGGTACACCTTGAAATCTTTATATGCAGAGAAGGCCAGAAAGAGCCTTGTTCTTTCAAGTCATGCTACTGGAGCTAAAGTTTTATTATAGTCAATTCCTTCTTCTTGACAGTATCCCTTGGCCACCAACCTTGCCTTGTTTCTGACCACAATTCCATCTTCATCCTTTTTGTTTCTGAATACCCACTTAGTACCAATGGCGACTTTATCCTTAGGCAGAGGGACTAATTTCCACACTTTGTTCCTGTCAAATTGAAGAAGTTCTTCTTGCATTGCATCCACCCAGCTTGATTCTTGTAAGGCCTCATGAACTTTCTTTGGCTAAACCATGCTTAGAAAATTTACAAAGAAAGCTTCATTTGCTGTTGCAGATCTTGTTTTAACCTATTCAGATGGATCTCCAGTTACTAGATCTGGAGTATGAGACTTTGTCCATCTTTTCATTGTTGTTTGAGGTATTTGTTGTGCTTGGACTTTTGTATTCGAGGGTTGGATAACGTCTTCTGGGATTGGTTCTTCTTGATCTGGATGAGCACCTATCGTCTCACCCTCAAATGAAGGCATAGAGGTTACCTCTGGACTATCATTTGGTGATTCAGGACCAGAAAGAGTTATCCCAGTAGCTTGAAGTACTGCAGGAATATTCAGTGATGGATAAGTGGGTATTCTCTCTGAAGGTATTTCTTCTCCTAGAAAATCTTCAAATAAGGCATCAATCTCGGATTCTCTAGTGTTTGAAAGATAATCAGAGGTGACAATATTAAGTTCGAGTTCTGAATTAGAATAATTAGAAGTCAACTGAGTTTGATCATCAAAATCAATGTTTATACTCTCCATTACAGTCTTAGTTCGCAAATTAAAAACCCTAAAGGCTTTTGAATTTAACGAGTATCCCAAGAACTTGGCTTCATCGGATTTTTGTCAAACTTGCCAAGTTTTTTTCGATCATTCAGAATAACATACCTGCAGCAAAAAATATGGAAAAAATTAACAGAGGGTATTTTGTTATTTATCAGCTCATAAGAGGTTTTAAAATGCCTCTTAATTATGATTGATCTATTTTGGGTGAAACAGGTCGTAGCAATTGCTTCTGCCCAGAAGTTGGTGGGTAGCCCAGAAGCTGCAAACATTGTTCTTGCTGCTTCAACTAGTGTTCTATTTTGTCTTTCTACCACGCCATTTTGTTGAGGAGTGCGCACAACAGAGAAGTTTTGAGTAATTCAATTGTCAACAAGATATTCACCAATCTTGGCATTCTTGAATTCAGTACCATTGTCACTTCTGAGTTGCTGTATTTCTATTGCAGAAGAACTTGTATTCTTGTCATCATATTCTTTAACACTATTGGAACCTCTGATTTTTGTTCTACAAAGGCAAGCATGTATACCTGGAAAATTCATCTAGTACCAAAATATACTTTTTGCAAGAAAGGCTCTGAATTACAATGGGACCACAAAGGTCAACATGTAGCATTTGTAGAAGCCTAGTGCACGAATGATCACTTTTGGTTTTGTGAGATGCTCTTTTTATTTTACCCATCTCGCAAGCTGGGCAGAGGTGATCCTTCTAGAAGTGTACCTCTGGGAGGCCTTTAACCAGATTATGTTTGACAAGAAGCTCAAGATTTTCAAAATGGAAATGTAAAAGTTTATGATGTCATAGCCATGCAACTTCACTCTTCTTAGAGATAAGACAGAGAGTTTCCTTTTCTGTCGACTCTCCATAATTCTTCACCTATCTTAGAGAATAAGTAACGGTGTTTTTCATCAAAAAGAACTAGCATTTTAGAATCACAGAGTTGACTTACACTTAACAGATTATATTGCAATCCAGGAACATGAGCTACTTTAGATAGGGTAATAATACCTTCTTGAAGAGTACCGTAGCCTTTTATTTGACCCTTACCATCATCACCAAACGTTACTGCTCCACCAATTTTATGTTTGAATTTGGAGAGTAAGTTTTTCGTTCAGTCATGTGCTTCGAGCATCCAGAGTCAAGATACCAGATATGCACACACTGCTTCTGCAATCAAAATCATAGAGATTTAGGTACCCATATCATAATGGATCCTTTGTTGTTAGGTATAGGTTTTTGATTTAACTTTTCTGTTTGAGCAAAAGGATGAACAGGTTTCCAAGAGATAACTGGTTTTCCTGTTTTGTTTGAATTACTACTTTTGTTCTAATATCTAAAGTTTGAGTGCTTTCGTTCATTAGAGAAATAACCAGAATGCCTTGAGAAAAATTATTTAAGTTTCAGAAATAAAGGGAAGCATTCAGAGTTCTGAAACATAAAAGAATTTCTTGAATTTTCATTACTAGAATGATAATTACAATTGGTCTTATTTCTGTCTATTCTAGCATCAGTTGTTCTATTGAACTTCATATCTAGTCCACACGTACGCTTTGGAACATTTGAATTCTTCTGTGGGGGCTTCTTCTGTGGAGATTTCTCTGGAACTTCTGGTTTTACTGAAACAGAAGTATAAGAGTTAGCTTTCCATTTTCCTTTTTCAAGACAAGTAAACGTCTGTGACTGAGATTTCACAGGCAGGTGTTTAAGATTTGCTTTCTCTTTGAGATTTGCCTCCTTTTCTAATTCAAGACGAGTCTTAGCTTGTAAACACATCCCAAGGAAATCTGGATGAATAGGAACCTCTTTTCTTCGTTCTTTTGGAGGAATAGAGATTAGTGGTATTCCATTTGAAAGTTTAGCAGTATGAGATTCAGCAGCTCTAATTTCCATAGATTCATTGGTGTATAAAAATGGAGCATTTGTGTCCTTGATAATCTTTGGAACCTTTGTAAAATTAATAGGCAAAAAATCTTCAAGATTTGAAATATAGTTTTCAGAACTTTCAAAAAATTCATCATCATTTTGATTATCATTTTCCCAGGGATAAGTAATAAACTTGTCCTTGTCTTCTATCACAAAGATTTAAATCAACAAAAGAACAGGGAATTATCTCTGGATGGTTTTCAGAAATTTGTTGTTTTAAATTTGTTTGATCTGATTTAAAACACTCATTCAGAGTTATAAGAATGTCTTTTTGAAAACCGAGTCTAAGCTCTTCTTCTGCCTGTATAGGTATGAACTCATCAACCTCTGGATTTAAGGTTATACGAGTGAATGAACCAAAATGAAAAACATTTCTTCTTCTGAATAAGGTTAAGATCAGCTTGTTTTGCCTTTTCAGAGGAATATTTTATGTTTTTGTATTTTAGTTTTCTAACTTGATGTCCATTCTCATATTTTGATTTTTTAATGACTGATTGTTCATATAGAATGGGAAAACTTGGTTTCTGTTCTTTACCCATACAGAAGACAGAAGAAAGAGTAGATCTGTTTTTACACGTACAAGGATCCAGATCCTCGAAACCAAGGCTCGTTTTCCCTACTTGTGTATTTATCTTTTCATGAACTTTCTGAGCATCCATATATTTTGTAATCTGTAGCTCTTTGTTTTGAAGCTCAATATGCAAAAATTCCCTTTCTTTCTGAAAGTAGTTTTTTAAGTGCTACAGAGTTTAATCTGTCACATTCTTTAGCACTTATCTCCTTATCTTTATTTTCCGGAAGTTTATGGAAGTCCTGGTTCTCTTCTTTGAGTTTGACTTCTGTTGATTTTAGATGTTTTAAAATCTTCTCATTCTCAACAGAAAGTTCAAGTTTCACATTTGTCAATATATCCATCTCTCTTTTGAAAATATCTCTTTCCTTCTGAATGATGGAAGCAGATTGTTCAATGTTTTTCCTCAATTTCTTTTCAACAAAAAGCTTATGTTTTAGCTTATCAAAATCAACAGTAAGATTTAAAATTGTTTGTTTTATTTAAGAAGAATTATAGATAGTACAGACCGGTTGATTTTCTGAGTCATCTACCATAGCCATTCCATAGAACATGGCTTCATCTTCACTTGATTGATCATCTAGCCAGTTCTCTCTTTCAGCATAGTGTGCTCTTTCAACTTTGTTGTATTTGTATTTGTTCTTGTAATATTGTTTATCTTTGTCATGAACACTTTACAGTCCTTTGAATAATGACCCGACTTTCCACATCTGTAACAAACATCTTTCTTCTTGTTCAACTCTTCTTCTTTCTTCTCAGCATCTGACTTCTGCGTCTTCTGTATTTCCTGCCTTGGAACTTAAGGCTGAGTAGGTCGTTCATCTCTGCTTTCAAATCTTCTACTTCCATTGAATGAACGATTAGCAAACTTTTTAGTAAACTGTTTGGTAATAAGAGCCAATGATTCAGCAAACTAATTTATTTCGTCATCTTCAAAATCAGAGAGATCTTCTGGTTTGATCTCTGAGACAAAATCCTTACTCCTCCCTCTCTTTTTTTGTCTCCCTGCTTCTTCTGCCTCACCCTCTTGATTCAGAGATGAGGGACAGAGGTCCACCAACACATGTCTTCTTCTGAATAACCTCTTTCTCATGTCCTTGAAGAGTTCCAAACACATCATGTAATGTCCACATTTCTAGATCTTGATTGGCCTGAAGAGACATAGAAAGATTTAACCATTTTGGATTCAAGAGTTTGAGGAATAGAACATTATTACCCTCCATTGATCTGATGATATCACATTTGTTGCACAAATTTATTAGAGTGTTAAATCTGTGATATGTCTGTTCCAGAGTCTCTTCTAGGAGTGCTTGAAAACTGTTTTATTCGTTCAAGGCTTGAGCTCTTCTATTTTTCTTCATTTTAGCACCTCCCTCCTATTGATATGCAAGTTGAGCCCATCCGTCTTGCAGGAATCAAGAGATTGAAAAATCTCATTGGGAATTGCCAGGATTCGAACTTTTTGCCTTTTTGGCAATTTCCACTTTGGCCTTATCATCATCAGTCCAATTTCCCTATTCTTTGGGAACTTGGCGAGCAGGAATTTCTTCTGTTGTTGCTGTGGGCGGAACTCTTGGAATGGTGGTCATGGGTACGAAGGAACATTTAGAATGGTAGGATATAGATTTGCATCTAGTCCTTCGTAAAAGTTTATCATACGAATCTTCTATTGAGGATCCAGAAGTGTATATGGCGTTTAGATTTTGATTTGCCATTTTTGTAGAAAACAGAGATTCAAAATTTGCAGAAAATACTCTTGAAATTTAGAACAAATAAACTTCAAATGAATCGAAACGAAACGTTTTACTTACTGATTACAGAATTAAACTAAAATTACCACTGATTTAGGGAAAATTATATGAAATCGACAAAATCTCGTGAAACAGGGTAGATTGAATAACAGTAGTTTAAAACTTGAAATTAACTGCTAGTTGAGTGGGATTTCTCCAAACTGGACGAGATCGACTTATCAATAGGTTGATTATCTCGCTCTGATACCAATTGTTGTAACCCAAATCCCTTTGAACTCAGATAATCAGTAGATTTAATAAACAATATATCTATGAGCGGAAGCGATATAAATCAGTGATTATAACTAGAACGGTAATTAAATCAGTAAGAACATTATGAAGATCGGAAGAGAATTTGTATTGAATAATATGAAGAACGATTACAATACGTGGAATGAAAAGCCCTATTTCTCTCTCAGATCGTCGACTCTTTTATAGTGATAACTAACTCTATGTATACTAGTACACAAAGAAAAGTCAATGAGCTAGCATATCACTGAATGACACGTCACTTGTACGACTAACAGAATTTGTTACGCACGGAAAGTGTGACTGCCACGTCATCCAAAGCGCGTGTGGAAAGGTAGTTGAATTCCAGAGGGTCTTCAAGTCTCTGGGCGCTTCTGGGATATGTGAGAACAAAAGATGAACTTCTGGTTTGTTTTCTGAGGTTAGGGACTTAGACAATTCTGATTCATACTTTCATACAGAATTTCTAACACATTGGAAGCATGAGGTGGAAATGGATGAGACGGTGAATGTTGGCGGCGGATGAAACTGAGAAAATCTCATGTTTTCCTTCATGCCTATGTTTTGATTTTCACATATATTTATAAATATATAAATATTTTATTTATTATATACTAGTTGTGTACCCGCGCAATGCGGCGGGAGATATCAATCATGTAAATGATGTTGATTCTTTGGTGGTTTAGTTAAATGCGATTTTAATGATAATGGATTTGTGCTTAGTCTTTACAATATATTCCATTTTGAATAATTAAAAATTATAGTTCCAAAAAACATGAGAATTCAAAATTCAATAAATCAAACCAACTCAATTTCTATTTAAATATCAAAAAGCAAGAAGTTATTTTATGCACATGCTAATTACATGAAGCCAACAGAGAAACCTTGTTCAATGGCACAATTTATTCAGCCCAAGATTACTTATGCAACAAAAATAAGGAAAAAAAGAACCAGCATCTACTTGTCTAAGTATGCAATTTTTCATTGCCTCATGAATTCTCATGGTGTTCAACTTTAAACAAGACCATTTTCACTGTAGCTGCAAGGAACAACAATCTTGAAGAACTTTGGAATATAAACGTTAATGTATACCTTTATGTGACTTTCCTCAAGGAATATGATCTGCAGTTTATAGTAAAAATTAGAAACCAATTAACAGAAAGATCATAGTCGATGAGAGGGTTTGATCGAAAAGAGAATTTACAAGTAGCGAAGTAGATTGGAACTCACCATATAAGCAGATTGCCTTCGGATGGTTGAAAATGCTGGCAAACTAATTGTTGAGGAATAAATGCAGTGAATCACAAAAGAAATGGGATTTTATCCACATCCACAAACTAAATATTATAATTTTTTGATTAATTATTTGTGTTTCCTAAAGTACATTAATTCAAATATCATGACTTCTAGTGAAAAGAATTTTGAGTGCAAGGGTCTCATTTGTTTATACCATTTTCCTTCATCCAATATTTTGTGGGTTCATCATTGGTTCTCCACCTATGAAGTAAATAGGAACCATATGAAAAGAACACATAATGGCCCAAACCAATTGAAACTAAATGTATTTTGCTATCTCACAATAACAAAAATACATGCGGGATAAGCTTCACTTATTTTATAGCTCCATCTAGTGATACAGGCCTTAAAAGCACACAGATTCGTCATTGGTCTTCAAGATTCATTATCATTTAGATTAAACAATAGCTTCAATGTGTTAGTGTACGGGTATGACATTGCACAATAAATATTCCATGGTAAACTTAGACAATCAATACTCTCTCATGTGCTTAAAACATCCTGTAAGAAACCACCTACATCCATGAATGATAAAATTCAGTTGTAGTTTATCTTAGTTAATGATATCAGGACATACATTATACATATTACGCCTCTTGGTTTCAGTTGTCCTAAAAGAATTATCCGTCAATACTTAAAACTTGAGATTATCATCCATGGAGGTTGGGACAATGAAATCTTAAAGATTCGGATACCAACAAACTAAGAATACATAAAGAAAGAAATGACTCCATCATTACTAAATAGATTAACCAAGGAAGATGTTCTAATCATCAATAGAACATTTTTAGGAGCCCTAGATTCTATCCCCAAGCAAGATAATCTAGCTGAAAGATATAAGAAAAAAGGAGAAGTGATTATATCTGAAAAAGATGGTTGTTTCCTTTCAGAACAGTATAATCAGGTCCAATTGTAGGACTTACAAATGAACAAATCTCCAGCGTGCACCTGAAATCAGAACGTTTCTACAAAACTTTAGACATTAACTTGAATTTTTGTATGTTCAGGGTAGAATGGTTTTAGAGCCCTATAAAGCTCAAATCTTGAAATATTTGTTTATAGACGCTTAAAGCTTAAATATCTTGACTTCCATTTTTTGTGGGTTCAACCAAGAAGGGGGTTTTGCATAATCTAAAGCTTAAAGCTTCAAATTTTAACCTGAATTTGTGGATTTAAGCCCGGAAAGGTTTTAAAGTCATTTAAAGCACATTAAACAGGACATCAAAGAAAGGATCGAACAAAAAAAATACATGCAAATCTAAAGCACATTATTGAACACAAAATCTGAAGAACAACAAACAGCCTTAAATCGGACAGTAAAACCGATACCTGAAAAATCAAACCAAATAGAGTTTAACATAAAAAACACAACAAAATGAACCAAATCGATGATGTACTGAAAAATTGAACCAAATGGAGTTCATGTGAGTTCATCAAATTTCACAAATCAATCACCTCATTAAACCATAATCCACAAATTTGAACAGAAAAAATAATCAAACCACATAACATACAAAGAACTCACATGAAGTTTAACATAAAAAACACAACAAAAAACACGTGAGAGGAAGATCAAACCCGCTGAAACTGAAACAATCGCCGGCGAATTAAAGTTGTTCATGGTGACCTTGAGGGCATTACCCGACGGCATTCCCTTTCTTTGGCAAGAAAATCGAAGTTCCGGCGTAGCAGAACTAGAACCATTCGAAGACGACGGCATGGAGACGTCGAACGAGAATCAACACCTAACGACGTTGAAAGTTGAAACGTTGTCGGTAACAATATTGTTGAGACGATACGATACTGGAAGAAGAAAAATAAAAAGAAATTACATCAAATGAAATGAGTAGAGGAGCCTAACCGTATTGACATGTGGAATTGAATCAGGAGGAATCATGATATTGGGAGTCTGGGAGCTTGAATCCGCATCTTGGGAACCTAATTTATGAACTTAATTTAGGGAGAGAAGAGGGAAGTCTGAGAGTCGTGGTTGGGAAGACGATAATTGTTTTGGTAACCTAAACTATAAGGGTAGCATCAACAAGTTGTACATCAAGCTTATAGGATTGTAATTAAGTCTTTTAAGACTTGATTCATCAAAGAGTAGTACCTTATGCATTTAAAGTTGTTTTTAAGACTTTTGTTAAATTTTGTTTATAAAGTAGTATAGATACTAATATGTTTATAGCGTATAACTTTATACACGTAATCCCAAACCCAGATATAATTTTATATTTGGGACCTATTCCATAATACCTGCTTATAGACATGCTATTGTTATAATATTTTCTGACTTTTATAAATTTTCGTAGTTGTATTTTGATCTTTTTAACATTTACGATATTTATATATTTCAACCTATATGAATATAAAATTGTATATTTATAATTTATTCTATATATCTTTAATCTAGAAATAATACATTTCTATCGTTTTGATCAAATGACCTTAGAATAAAAACTTTATTCTTTTTCGAATTTGAAAACGTCAATACAATCTACGTGAATCGTTATATGCATTGTATAACTTCTAAATCCTTTTTAGCAGTAAAATTGATAAAAACGATATATTTAATATTGAATCAGTCCTATAAGTAAAACATTGTCGATTTTCAAATCTGAAAGTTTCATCATGATTGTCATAAATCGCTAGTCACAAACATATTAGTCGCATTTCAAAAAAATCAAGACGATTGGCTAATTTAAGTAAAACAATAAAACATTTTAAACAGAATTAATCATACAATACTATTATAATATATATATATATACATAGGTTTCATATATATATATATATATATAATTCATTTTATGTATATAATTCAATAAACATATCTATAACTACCTTAATATTGGTTTGACCAAAATGTCTTAAATACAACTATTTATGCATGGTTACAACTCATTTATGCATGATTTTCAAAAATCTCTTAAAGACAACTCATAAAGCATAGTGTACAAGTGTTATAAGCATCTCTGTGTTTCCAAAAACCTTTTGACCATTTGTCTTCCCAAGAACTTATGCATATCCCCTTTCTAACATTTGATTTGGCTTTTTGTTGTTGATTCTCAATACCATTCCCTGATCTTTTCTTCATTTGTTTGAATTTCAAATTCAAATTCTGAAATTCACCCTCTCTCACAATTAATCCATCTACATATTCAAAATCCAAGGATCCTCCTACCCAACCATTCTCCCGTTTCAAATTCTACACCTTGCTTCTCCATCTCCAACCTTGGATATATTCTTCATTTCTACAACTTCTTGTTCTTTTTTCTAAAATATCAGTCAAAAAAGGTTGTGAAGATATCATAATACTTGATAAACACCAACTTCTCTAACTCTTGTATTCTTCTGGGTTTTGGGCATCCTCCACCATTGCGTATATGTTTTTAAAGATGTAGCAGATTGATATTATTGTTAAATTTTTAGGAGGAACCATTTTTGGTTTTCTTTTTCATAAAAATAACAGTCTCTCTCTCTGGAGACCATTTGAAGAAGCGGCCGATGAAGGGAACCAAGCATCATCATCAGTGAACAACGATGACGAAGATGACAATGAAGAATCTAGAGACGACGTGAAGCCAATCGGAAATGTTGTTAGGGTTTCTTGGAAAGGAAAATCGAGAAGGAATCATTTCAAAGGATTCGAAGCTGATGGATTTTCTTAAAAACTGGTGAGTCATTGTTATTATTGTTTTTGATTTGCCTTATTTGATTTCATAAACTGAAAACCTTGATTTTCTTTTTGAACTATTGTTGTAGCTCGTGTTACTTTTAGTTAGAAGATTTCATATGGAAATCAAAGCCACAACAAATGGAACCTGTGATTTTGAGAGCAAAATTGTATTTATCAACATGAAATATGAAGGCACCTCAAAGATTAGCAAAGAGTAATCAAATGGGTTTTTGAGAGCATTAAGACTAAGGAGAAAGCTTTGAAATTCTGCTTCGAATGAGCATCTCACGAACTTTGTTGGTTTTTTCTTCTGTTATTAGGGTTCTATTTCTTTTTATGGGTTTGTAGTTTTTTAATTTAACTTCCTTACCAGATTTCTTTTGGTATATTGATACTAATTTATTTTCCTTCTTCATCATTGATTTGATCCTTTGGGTACCCTACGAAATAAAGAGATTTATTTGAGCTTTTGCATTTTGTTCTTGTTTTTTATTTTAATGACGATTTAGTAGGTGAACATCAATTTTTGCGTCTTGTTCCTTTTTTTGTCTTGTGATTCTGCTCGATCCAGCATGAGACTGTTTTGAAGATGATTTTTTCATCAGATTCCGATCCAGGTTCGATAAACCCTCTTTTTTTGCTTTTACTTGGCATGGATAAGCAGGTGAACATCACTTGCATTTGCTTTTAGTTGGCCATGATATTTTAGTCTACATATACGGCATTGTATGCAACAATTACCCGGTAAACGCTAACCGTTATCAGAATCACCGCACTCACTACGGGGTAAAACTCTTTGCCCTTGCCTAGTTCTTACCGGGTAAGACTTTTGGTCATTATCATATTCATCCGGTAAGACAGTGTGACTGAGTATGCACTTACCCGGGTAAGTTTTGATAAACAACCCCCCTTAGTGAAACAATGACCAATAACACTCATGGGCCTAATGGTTCATTATTTTTCTATGTAGGTCTTTGAAGAATCTTGTTCCACTAAAGGAACATATAAGTAGAAACAAAGAAAATTTGAAGTTGGAGTAAATGTAATAAAACATCTAACCTTAGACTTTTTATTAGTTATCATATATGATTGAAATATATTCCTTTGTATTCAAAATATACTCCATCATTACAATATCTCTGGAATAAGCATAAGCATACGTAGTATTATGACAAGGTAATATCTTCTTTAGTTGCTTCTCAAGTTATTGCTTTAAGATGTAGTTCATGATGATACTTGGTATTTATTTTGGTCTATAATATGTGTTATAGGTTAGTCCCTGAAGATAGATGAATCTAATGTTATGCCATTTTATTTCTTGTAAGTAGTTTTAGGACTTCTGTTTTGATAGATTTGGATGAACATTTGAAATAACTTTGACTTGGCATTTGCATATTAATTATTACCTTGAGAATTTGATTTCATTTGTTAATCTTACTTACGAGGCGTTTACCCCACGCTTACCTAAAAGATTAACAAATGAAATCAAATTCTCAAGGTAAACGCTTATCTGTAAGAGTCACAATTTCACTTAACTTACTGGGTAAGATTTTAGTCAATTAAAACGAAATCATATGGAACATTTTTATATATCCGGTAAGTGCTTACCGGGTAAGATTCGTCACTTTCACTTATTGATTAAGACTCTCGATGTTTTTTATCGCTTTTACGGGTAAGATTCCCTCAATATTTGTCATTTTCATTCGATAAAGAAAGTGACTCGGTAAACACTTATCGGGTAAGCATTTAATAAAATGGCCCCTTAATGGTCTCTTTTCAGTTTCTAGAAGTTTATCTCATTCATCATGTTGGTTTATTGTGTCGAATATATAGACAAATTTTTTTGATTGATCTTGTTAATAGAAGAATGCCTTTGTTCATTCTTACAATTTTCTTTTTGAATAGACCTCTTACTCTCTTATAGTGAAAGCCATGTCCCATTTATATTTAAGAAATTTTATCCAAGGGTGGCTTAAGATGGAAATCTATTAACTATAGATCTCATAGTTCTCGTGGTTCGCCAGGATAGAACTTACAGTTGATTTGCAAATAAACCACACAAAATCATCAAATAAAATTGAAACAGACTGAGAAACATGCTTTTGGGTTAAGTTAATTGTCTCATAATTGTGAATCACCCGCGCTCCATCGCGCGGGTACACTACTAGTATATTTATATACATTTATCTTCATAAATATTAATCCAATATATTTCTCTCTTCTTTGTTTCCAAAGATACTTTCTGAAATTATAAAATATCATCTTTTCAATAATACCATTATTTAAGGTTAAAATCTTAAGTTTGGAATCCAATATAATGGGACCAATATCTTTAATCAGCTATCAACATTGTTATAATATTATCATGCTTAACACTTATCTTAAAGATTTAAGATTTCTAAATGGCGATAATTTTGTCATTATTGTAATAGTGAACACAGGGTGTTACAATTTTAAAATATTTTGGATGAAAATGACCAAAAATATTTTTCTATTTTAAGAAGGAATCTTAGAACTTGTTTTATGGTTTTGAGGTTTTTGAAATTTAAAACATAAAATCATACAAGAAATCAATTTAACAAGAAGTTATAAGTGACGGGTAGAAGTTTTTAGCAACATTTAAGTTATTGTTATAGAAATAAAAAGGATTAAAACCCACCTTTTTGTTCAAACAAAGTAAAAAGCATAAATGCATGTTCTTGGTGTTCTTGCTGTTTGCAGAGATAATTCATATTCTATTTCTTATCTTGAAATTTATGAGAGCGTAAAGAATAGAAAGAAGTAGGTAGATGAGAGAAAAAGAGGAGAGAGAAGGGTACTAAACGACGATTATACTCTTTACTAAAAGGTAATTATGACCTTTGCACGTCCTAGGGTTTGAGTTGATAGCGAGACATTATGGCCGACGTGTGTCAGAAAAAGACTGACATGTCCTTTTTTCACAAATAATAAGATATCAGTTAACTTAATAAATATTAATCATTATCTTTAAATACCTCTTATCATTGAGAATAAAGGCATCCTCAGTGATGGATTTTTCTTTTTAAAAAATATTCTCTAAATAAGAAGATATTCAGAGAGTGTAAGGAAGATTTTTCATACCTTAGTCAAATTTCCATATCACATACTTGTAGTCAGGAAGTGAACTAATGAATTTTATTATTCATTTTGTTAACACTGAAAAAATCTTTATCGCTGAGGGTTTTCACTCTTCAACGTTTAACATGCCAAGCTCGCTGATTAATAGATTAAATCTTCTTTCATCAAGAGGTTTTGTAAACAGATCAGCGAGTTGATATTCAGTAGGTACAAAATGAAGTTCAGTTTCACCGTTCATAACATTATCTCTGATAAAATGATATCTGATCTCTGATAGAGTGAAGAACAGGATTATTAGGTATTGTGATGGCACTTGTGCTATCACAATAAATAGGAATTTTAGATAACTGAGCATCATAGTCACTGAGTTGGTGTCTCATCCAAAAAATTTGGGCACAACAACTCCTAACGGCTATATACTAAACTTTAGCAGTTGAAGTGGACACTGAATTTTGCTTCTTGCTTGTTCAGCTTACCAACTTTTCTCCAAGAAGCTGACAGCCTCCAGTGGTGCTTTTTCAATCAATTTTGCATCCTGGATAATCAGTGTCTGAATAACCAGTTAGATCAAACCCTGAATCTTTGGGAAATCAAAGACCATGATTAGGAGTTCCCTTTAGGTATCTGAAAATTCGCATTACAGGAATTAGATGGGATTCCTCGGATTCAGATTGATATCTAGCACATAAGCACGTTGTATACATAATGCATGGACGACTCGCTGTAAGGTACAGCAGTCAGCCAATCATTCCTCTATAGGAAGTGATATTCAAAGGCTTCTCGTCAGGGTCCTTGTACAGTGTTAGAGGATGTGACATAGGAGTTTTTGTTGAAAAACTTTGAGTAAGATCAAATTTCTTCAGCATGCCTTTAACATACTTACTCTGACATATGAAAATGTCTTTCTTTGATTTCTTTATCTGAAGACCAATAAAATATGTTTGTTCACCCATCATACTCACTTTATATTCCTTTTTTATGTGATTAGAAAAACGAGTACTAGGCTTAGGTTTTGTGGAACCAAATATAATGTCATCGACATGTACCTGAGCAAGAATGGTATGACCCTTGTGTTTCCTGAGAAACAAGGTTTGTTAAATCTTTCGACGAACAAACTTCTCTTTTAAGAGATATTTGGCCAGGGTATCATACCTCTGGGAGCTTGTTTTAATCAATATAGAGCTCTTCCAGTTTATAGACTTTACCTGGATGCTTTGGATCAGAGAACCCTGGAGGTTGTTCAACATAAACTTCCTCATTCAGCTTGCCATTCATGAAGACACTCTTAACACCCATCTAAAACTAAAGTCTTTATGGGCTTCATAGGCTAGGAAAAGTCTAATTGCTTCTAGCCTGACAACAGGGGCAAAAGTTTCATCATTAATCGATACCTTCTACCTATCGATATCCCTAAGCAACAAGTCAAGCCTTGTTTCGGGTAATAGTGCCATTTTCATCTAACTTATTATGGAACAGCCATTTGGTGCCAATAACAGTCTTACCAGATGGACGAGGAACAAGATTCCAGACTTTGTTTCTGTGATACTCAGCTAGTTCTTCTTGCATAACACTGATCCAATCATAACCAGTGATAGCTTCATCGATCTTATTAGGTTCTAAGACAGAAATAAAGTTAACAAAGAGACATATATTACCCATACCCCGTCAGGTTTTAATACCCGTACCTAGATCACCTATCTGATCGATGGGATGATCTTGAGTCCATCAGTGAGCTAGTAGTTGAGAACTTTGAGCAACAATTGTTTCAACGACTTTTTCAGGGGTTCAAGAGGATGCTTCAGCAACTACTTCTTCAACATTTGTTAAAATCCCTGGTTGAGATCCAAAAGGGTTATCTTTCTCTGTAGTAGAGTTTGACACTTGATTTCACCGATGAATCGTTGTTTGCAGTTTTAGAATGAGAAATATGATTAATGATTGTAACACATATTCCTGAAGATGAAGGATTGTTATTATTAATCATAGTAGTAATGATATGAGGTTCTTCATCATCATTTGGTTCAGTGCAAGGAGGAGCAATGAAGTATGACTCAGGTTCCCCATAGCGAGACTTCATCTAATTGTCCATCTCTTCATCGTCTTTAGGAACAAGAATTGAGGTTGTTCAACGTGATTAATCAAAGTTGACATTTATGGTTTATTCAACATGTTGTCTTATTTTGTTGAAGACCCTGAATGCCTTGGATACTGAGGAGTACCCAAGAAATATACCATCATCAGTCTTTGGATCGAATTTTCCTAGATGATCTCAGTCATTAAGGATATAATACTTACATCCGAAGATGTGTAGAAAACTCAGAGATGGTTTTCTTCCATGAAAGAGTTCATACGCTGTTTTCTTGAATCGTTTGACTATCAGAAATCGATTATGAGTGAAACATGCAGTGTTAACTGCTTCAACCTAGAATTGAGTTGGTAGATGAGATTCGCTGAGCATTGAACGAGCTGCTTCAATGATCGTTCGATTTCTTTATTCAACAATGCCATTTGCTGAGGAGTCCTTACTGAGGATAAATTATGAGAAATTCATTAATCTTCAAAGAAACTAATCAGGCTACTGTTTTTTGAATTTAGTGCCATGATCAATTCTCACTGAGTGAACAGTGAGATTATTTAGAATTTCCATCTTCTTGATGAAGAAAATGATTTCTTCTTGGGTGTCACTTTTGGATCTGAGAAAGAATACCCAAGTATTCCTTGAGTACTCATCAAAAATGACAAGTGTATACTTCTTTCCAGATATGGATTAGACATTGACAGGTCCAAAGAGATCCATATGGAGTAAGTGAAGAGGTATGGTCACTGATGATACTTGCTTTGATCTGAAACTTGGACTTGTCCATTTTCCTTTTTCACGTGCTGAGCAAAGAGATTCCTTTGCAAAAGAATGTTTTAGGGGTCCATTGACAAGTTCTTTTCTTGAAAAATTATTTAAACAAGATGAGTAGCAAAACACAAGAACTTGATTAGAATCACAAATTAAGAACACAATTTTGCTTCAAATTCTCTCTGTCATATATCTCTTGAATATGCCAAATATTAAAAAATAAGAGAACTAAATTAAAAGTCAAAGACAAAAAGCTATTTATACAAAAAACACAAAACTACAATTTAAGCCCTTCTAGTTTCAACAATTCAAATTCTAACATTCTCCCCCTTTGGTGAAAGTTGCAGGTCTCTTGAAAGATCTTACCATTTCAGACATGAATTCTAACACTACGTGTACTGAATTCATCTCCCAGATGGCCCTTGTAAATCTTGGACGGAGACGAAGAAGAACTTCTAATCTTCTAATATCATTTTTGTAATCAAGCCTCTTTTCAATTTCTTTCAAAGCATCATTGATTA
This sequence comes from Silybum marianum, assembly GCA_036898165.1. Lineage (NCBI taxonomy): Eukaryota > Viridiplantae > Streptophyta > Magnoliopsida > Asterales > Asteraceae > Silybum > Silybum marianum. Next base: position 31,282,157 of record CM072533.1, on the reverse strand, counting down.
GCACTTTATCTCTTTGATCCATTTTCTTTGTTGCTCGATCAACTATCTTTAGCTTTTCTTCTAAATTTAGCTTGGTGTTCTTTAGAGTTCCATCACAGTAGCAAACTATTTCACTAAAACGCATGAACAACTTTATATGATTCAAACCTTCATAAACCACTCCAAAATCTGGTTGTTCAACAACATACCAAAAAGGAGAAACATTTTTTATCACCATCATAAGGATTGAGATTGAGATTTGGCTGATTATTTTCAAGACCTATCTAGAAATCATACACATACGCCTGGTAAATGTGGTAATATTTGATGAAGCTTAATAACTTATCATATGCATTCATATAATCTTCAGTTCGGTTTATCATTCCTCTGAAATCATTCACCATACCTATCAAATCATCAACTGATAGATTAACAAAGTCAGCTTTTGTAAACTCCTACTACTTAAAGTCTCGCCGATAGAAATGGATGAAATATTCATGTAACCCTGATCAGAGTTGACACGTTTTCTATCCATTTTAATATGTCTGATTTCAAACAGATATCATCGTTCAACTTCACCCTTCAAATGCAAAACTCCCAAAACTTTTTCTTCGTCTAAAGGAACTGGATGTCTAATGAAGAAAATTCTCTGGACGTAATCTTTCAGCAGTTCTGATTTTTCCAAGAAGATTCTCTGGACGTAATCTTTCAGGTACATGAATTTCCTCTAGAATAAACTCAGGAACTGCAACTGGATCATTAGTCCCTCTGAATATTTCATCATCCTCCTTGATTTCATGATACTCTCCTTCTTGTACTATATCATCACCATCATAAGGAAACAAGTCTCTTATCTCCAGTCTCATCACCTCTCGAGATAGATGTTTTTCATTAGTATTTGGAGGAGTATTCACCAAAGAATCATCCAACCTTTCTTCCTTGGTTCTTTTGTCGATAACCTCAGGCTTTTCAACCGTCAGTTCGACATCAGCAAGAACTGGAATAACCGCACCTACAACATTCATCAGTACCTCACCTAACTCTGCATCCACCATCTCAGATTCAATCATGTCCTGTACTTCATCAACTGGACGATTCTCTGTATGCTCTGGTTCTTGAACATGTTTACTAACTCCCTAAACATTCAACTATTCTTGTTCAACTCGACACCTTTTCTCCCCCTCATGGGATCTTGATCATCATGATCCTCATGTGTCCTTTTATTGGCGTCGACCTTAGATTTTCAAGACTCTTCTAATACTGAAACTCGATCTAATAACTTTGAAAGACCGGTTTAGACAAGAGTAGCAAGATTAGAGAAACATTTTTGCATTTCTTTTCTAAGTCTGTCAATTTCTTAAGTTGAAGAACTTGTGAAGACTGTGCAACAAATGCAATCAATAGCCGGAGCAGATGAGTAAGATCAAGACCTTGATGTACCGGAGCTGCTTGTGAAAGTAACCAGGAATATAGCAGTGACTTCAGTTCTTTTAATGATAGATCATATGGTAGTAGTGTCGGTGGAGTTGTTACAGGAACGGTACCAATGTATGTGGGAGGTGGTGCAGAAGAAGGACCTGCAACATTTGGATCAAATACACTAGTCACCATCTTGTAACAAACCCTGGCCTTGGTTCAGAAGATTCAACAACTTTTGCTCTACCAAACATGATTTCTAAACTTTGCACATATAATCTTTCAACTGTTTGGCGCATAATCTCCATTCCATTATGCAAATCTGAAGCATATATCGGTCTCATGTGTAACGAACCTGGTCCATGTAGGATACTAGTTGAAACAACGGGTGGACCATTTTGCCTGTGTTCAGCGCTGGCATGACGTTAAGACTGACAGGTGTTCCACCCTGTCCTCGCGGGGCACTAACGAATGGTGGTGCCACTCTAGGTGTTCCGATTGGGGCACTAAGACTTCCAATAGATGTATCTATAACACAAACGGTGACCTAGCTGGTATGATACTAAGATCTAGACTCAAAGTGAATATCAATGAAGTTGACGGATGGGGTAGAGGCCTGTCTGTTTCAATATCTGCTGTTAGTCCCATATTACAACAGATCTGATAGATAGCTTAAGGAATCCTTATTTTATTGATATACTGAATATAGAAAACACACACTTACACCTTTAGATGACTCTCATATGTGGTGTTCTTCTTCTAACTGTCTAACAGACTCTCTATATATATACTACAAAGGTAAAGCTACAGTTACATGTATTTACATCACAGCCCAATTACAATGAGACGTGTCATCAAAAACTCTATTCAGAAGTTTTTCAGAACTTTTGAACTTTGTCTTCAGTACTTCTCTTCAGAAGTTGTCTTCAGAACTTCTCTTCAGAACCACTTCAGAAGTTGTCTTCAGAACTTCTGAACTTTCACTTCAGAACATATTCAGAAGTTCTTCAGCGCTTCTGAATATATCTTCTGAACTTCTGAAGATGACTTTATTTATCTTTCTAGCACTAGTTCAGAACTTCTGAACTATTCATCTTCAGATTCTGAAATACTTTCCTTTACAAAACATTCATAACATAGGATCCAAATTCATATGAATCTTAGGATCCTAACAATCTCCCCCTAATGTTTTGTAAAGGAATCATCTTGGCTTTAGTGTTCATACTCAAATTTAAGTCTTTAGAACTATCAAATAACACTCAAAATCTATAATGGTGGGTCACACATCAAATCTTCCGAATATGAGGAAAATGGACAAACTTCTGAAGATAAATTGTTTTTCATATTGTTCAAACCTACTTCTGAATTATTCAAATGTTTTATATTTTTTCAGAAGTTTGTAGATTTAAATGATTTTCATGGATTTGAAATTTTAAAAGTCGAGTTCTGACCTTATTTCGATAGTTCTGAAGTGTTTCTGAATTATTTCAATCAAACTTCTGAACTTATTCTCAGAAGTTCTGAACTTGTTTTGAAGTTTTTAAACTTGTTCTCAGGACTTTTCTTCCCGTTGTAGAGACTAATTGTGCGCCACGTGGTTTAATTTCATTGGTTAATCCTTAAACACGTCGATTAAACGGTTCGTTTATCAGAATAAATGATGATTACTACTCTAATAACCATTACTTGTCACACCCCGCTAAAGCGGAAACACGAGGTACGACAGTTCTAGGTTTCACAACAATAGGAATATAAACACCAACCATACATACATAATTAAAACATCAACGTTTAAAGTTTAAAGGTTTACAATTACATCAATAGTTCTAGGTTTGACAACTTTGTCTTAACAAACAAATTACATCGAAATTAAAAGATATATATAAAGTCTTGATTGGTGGTCCACAAAAATAAACTAAGCTTGATCGGTTACCTTCCTATCTTCCTGTAAAGCATGTTAAAACAAAGTGTCAACTACAAAGAGTTGGTGAGTTCACAGGTTTTTCATATGCACAAAACATTTTATATGCAAGGTATAGAAATAGCGAAGCAGAAGTTCGCATCAACTTTAAAGTTTTAAAAATTCATGAGCAAAAATACAAATTTACCATTACACATGATATATAAATATTGAGCCACTACTAAGCCTACTCGACATTCTACGCCCCACGAACTACCTCAGCGGCGGACCTAAAGTCCACATATGTAGAGCATTCTAAATTGATAAAGTGCACCCCTACTTGCCAGTTAGGTGGGTATGTCAACCAAATAGCGCTATCCACAAATATCATCGGCTCATTTAGAGTTAAATAGTAGTGTACCACAGGGACTTTTCATAACTCAACATATCATTTTGTGTAATAAAAAGTTGCTCATCACAATGCTTTATATACTTTTCATTAAATCAATATAAATGAATTCAATTTCCATTAAAATAACATGCTTTACAACCCAAACGTATAAACATTTAAAAAGAGGGGCCGTGAATACTCACCTTTACAAGCTCCGCTACTCAAAAGCACGATCCGATCCCCACCCAAAGGCCTAATTTTCCCTAACAAAGAGAAATGCTCAAAACCATCACTTATGGGTCTAAAACTACTTATGGAGGTGAATAAGTCTTAAGCTTATAAATTTCCACATACATCCAACTTTATTGTCTATAATACAATTATACATAATGCACATATGCTCGTTAATATAGTAATTTATACCGTAAGTTGTATTATAAACCATCAAATGAACAATAATCGTTAAAATCAAGAAATTCCAGAATTTCACTTCTGGACAGAAACTTGTAGTACTAAAAATAATCAAAATGTATAGACTTCCAAAATTACATAGCTTCCCATATTTTTATATGTGATATAGTACTGGGTTATGGTTATTGTAACCAAATTTGTTGCATTTTCGACATGTAAAAATGATTCAAATAATTTTTGCAATGCCAAGGGTCAAAACTGGCATGGCAAATTACACCATGTTAGTAAATCACTCATTTGAGGAGTTCTACTTAGTGTTTTCTAGAATTTCCAGTTGGATTGGAATCATAACTCATAAAGGAAACTTTTGAGATAAGAATCATTGATTTTGAAGAAGTTATGAAGGAGATATGGCACTACAAATTTGCACGCACAATTCTGTCATTAGCTGACAAATTGCCCACTTAACTTTAATAAATTGGTTAATGCCTCAAAACTTCATATTTTTAAATGAAACTGGATTCATGTGAATCCTAACTCATAAAAGAAAGTTTTAGCATAAGAATCATGCATTAAAGACAAATAACAAAGGAGATACTAACACACAAAGTAGAGTTTAGCTACTGGTGGTTTCACAGATCGCACACCTAAAGTATTTTAAGTGTTTGGAGGGTCAAAACTCCATATTTTTAAGTGATTCCACTTGGAAACTGAATATAACTCATAAAACTAACCCTCAAAAGAAAAATCATCCTTTTTCATTGAGTTTTGAAAGAGATATGGCCATTTGAACATGCATGCACAAATCTGTCATTGGTTGACAGTTTGCACACTCATTTTGTTTCAATTAGTTGGAACCTCAAATCACCATATTTTTTAATGAAATTAGTGGCATTTGAAATGTAACTCATTAGAATAACTTCCAGAAGAAAAATCAAGTGATTTGGAAGAATATTCAAAGAGTTATGGTCGTTCAAAGTAGGGTTTTCCTACTGTTGAACTTCCAGTTGCACACATGATTTGTTATGAGCATTTGGGGGGTCAAAACTCAATGTTTTTTAGTGAGATCACTTGGATTAGAACCCCAACTCACTAAATAAACTTGTAGAAAGAAGATTCATGATATTTGAACATATTATTTGCAAGAAATGGACGATTTATGCACATGCAATAAATCTGTCAGCACAAAAAATCACCATTTTTACTCAAAAACACATAAAATCATGATTTTGCACCTATTTCTTGAGTTTTATTGTTTAGGTCATTGATTATCACCATTATGTAAACATTTTTATATGTTTTTGGGTGTATAATCTTTCTATAAAACTCAAAATTTACAGAAGTTAGAAGAAAAACTCTTAAAATGCATGAAAAAGTGGGGTTTTCCCCAAAAATGTTATGAAAAATGAAGGAGATGATGAAGACTGTGTTGTTACTTACTTGAGTGATGATTGAGGTTCAATATCTTCAAGAAATATTGCTACTATGATGGATTTTTGAATAGATAATGGCTGGAGATATGAAGGAGAAGAAAAGAATGAGAGGGAAAAGAGAGAGGTATTTATGCCTCTTTAGTTCTAGAGAGAGAGAGAGAGGGTTTGAATTTGAGAGTAAAAATGAAGATTTTGAAAAAAAAAATTGTTTATATATGAGGGGAGGAGGGGGGGGGGCGGCCATGGGGGCCCACTCCTCTCAAAATTTATATTTTTTTTTAAAACAAAACAAACGCAAGCCCAATTAAGAATAAAATATCATTTTTCTCAATTTTTGGCCTTTTTCCTTAAAATGTAGGACCTAAAATGGTTAATTTCTAACAAAATAAAAAGTTTCAAAAAGAAAATATTAAACTATTTATTTTATATAAATTGGGTTTAAATTAGAGCATTTGGCACTGTATTGGACGTTTCGGACAGTTACGGGTCGGAACCGAACATTTTAAGCGACTACCGGAAATGCTATGGATTTTTCGGCCATTCTAAACCAACTAACTCCTATTCTTAAAATTAATCTATATAAACACTAATAAACTTAATAGAAGCTAACCTGAAAGCTCGAATTTTGACAGTTGTCACATTACTTTTGGCCACATGTCCATCCACGATTATTCAGTCATTTATAATCGTGGATGAGAGAGGGAAAAGAGAGAGGTAGTTATGCCTCTTTAGTTCTACAGAGAGAGAGATGGTTTGAATTTGAGAGTAAAAATGAAGATTTTGAAAAAAAAATTGTTTATATATGGGGGGAGAAGGAGGGGGGGGGGGCGGCCATGGGGGCCCACTCCTCTCAAAATTTATATTTTTTTTTTTAAAACAAAACAAACTCAAGCCCAATTAAGAATAAAATGTCATTTTTCTCAATTTTTGGCCTTTTTCCTCAAAATGTAGGCCCTAAAATGGTTAATTTCTAACAAAATAAAAAGTTTCAAAAAGAAAATACTAAAACTATTTATTTTATATAAATTGGGTTTAAATTAGAGCATTTGGAACTGTATTGGACGTTTCAGACAGTTACGGGTCGGAACCGGACATTTTAAGCGTCTACCGGAAATGATAGGGATTTTTCGGCCATTCTAAACCAACTAACTCCTATTCTTAAAATTAATCTATATAAACACTAATAAACTTAATAGAAGCGAACCTGAAAGCTCGAATTTTGACAGTTGTCACATTACTTTTGGCCACATGTCCATCCACGGATTCAGTCATTTATAATCCATGGATTCATCTTCGTCTTCACTTTTTAGAAATCTTTCCCTCCAAAATCTCTGTGTGTTCATTAATCTTCATTCAAACTCAAACATTTCTTCATTTTCGAATGGTCAATCTGCAAAGTCTCGTTTCAGTGACAGTAATGTATCCTCAAGTAATGATTCATTCAAAATAGTTCCTAAGAAGATAATGGTTGGATCAATGGAGATAAATCTAGAAGATGTACAAATTTTAAAAGACACTGCTACTACTGTGATTTCTGAAACTGGCCTTCGAATCCAAACTGCAACCCAAACCCTAACCCGCGTACTGACAAAATTGGGGAAACTCAAATTGAGCCTATTGAAGTGGCTTCTGAATCGAATATAGGTGTTACTGATTCTCAATCTTGTGCACAAAGCAGTGATGGTCCTGATTTGTCCAAATTATATGTTCATGAAGAAAAACTACTTGATATCAAGAAGAAGAAATGCGCCCTGAATTTAAGTCTACTGAATTCAATGAAGATCAAAGGATTCTGATTGAAATCTTGAAGAAACATCGCCTTCGAGCTCTGCTATCCAAAAAATTCTTGATTCCTGCTTCATATTTGCGACAATGGTGGTTTCATGCTGAAGTTGATGAAGAGGCAGATGATATTTCTTCATATGTACATGCGTACGGAATCTGCATTTCTACTGAAGATATTATAAGTATTCATTTTTTTCCAAAGAAGGATGAAGTTGTTGGGAAACTTCGTTTGATCCCATTCCATCATCTTCTTAGATGATCTCAGACTTTATAAAGTTAGGATATTCTGAACAATTGAATGCTTTAAGATCATTCAGAAAGAAGTGTTTACTCCCTATCTGGTACTTCCTGTTCACAATTCTGAACACTTCCCTGTCTGGGAAAAGCTCAAGTCTGGATCAAGCATCAACAAATGGAAGAATCATTTTTCATGGAGTGGCTTTCAACAAGCATTATGATTATGCTTCTCTTATCTTTGAAGAACTCAAATCTGCAGTTTTGAAGAAATCTACTTACAACTACATACCATTTCAGAGATTTTTTCAAACCTTCATCAAAGGGGCCATGAAAGTTGTTCCTGCTATCCCTGTTTTAACTCATGAGGTACATGTTCCCCTTTTCTCAATGGATAATCTCAGACCACCAAATGCTAAATTACAATTCCCAAATGCTTTACCATTAGCAGGTTACTTACTTGTATATGTAAAAACATCAAATAGGTTTTTGAGTGAGTAATGTGAATCAATGGGACTACCTAAACCAGTAGTCGATTCCCCTGATTCCAACAAGAGTGGTGAGCATCATGAGGTGTCTAGAATTCCTAGGCCGAGTGGGGAGGTTGTTCAATGGGGAGAACAATCTCATGGTGTGAAGAGGAAAAATGAAAATGAGAGGTTGGGTAGAAGAGTAAGAAAAAGAACTAAAGAGGGGAGAACACAAGTAAAAAACAAAGAAACTTGTTAACCAACTGATCTAAGCCAGGAACCCACATTATCTATCACTCCACATTCTTTGGCGGGTAATATTGAAACAGCCAGTGAGCCCATGGAAAAACTTGTTAACCCCTCCAGCCACTCACCAATCTCACAACAGAAGGGTGTTTCACTAACACATCTAGGGCAAACAACTAATTTACCAATAGGTTCCCATTTGGAAGAACCTATTGTTGAAAAAGAAGGATATATGTCCCCCTTCACAGTTTTGAACACTTTGAGTCTGAGAGTCCACTCAATATTGGGCCTTCTGAACCACTAAATGTGGATTTTATTCACACAAGCACACATCTTTCAGATGTTAATAAGCAAAGTGTAAGTCACATTGCTAAAACAACCATAGATATACCTATTACAGGTTATCAAGGATTCGTTGGAAGTCCTAGTGGAGTGAACATCACTAAAGCTCCATTTACAGAATCACATGTGCTTCATGATGCTGTGGCATCTACAGGCCAGCCTTCTTCTGAAGGACTGCAAACAAGACCATTTGTTGGTCTTGGACCCTTGCCCTCATCTTCTGAATTTGCAAAGATTCAGAAGGACATTAAGGAATTGACGGATAAAACTTGTAAGGTGATGGAGGATAGGTTGGATGGACAGGAGAAGAAAGTGGTGGATAAATTGAATGCCTTTCAACTGGCAACTGTTTCTGATTTCAACAATTTTCAAAAGACAATTCTGGATTCTTTTTCTGAAGTTATTTCCACAGTTCAATCCTTAAAGACTTCAATGCCATCTTCTTTTACTCAGAAATCATCTTCTGAATTTGCAACAAAGGATGATATATCTCAGATTCTGAATCAACTGTCTGCTATTCAGAATTCTCAAGTCTCCTTACATAATCGTCTTTCTGCATTAGAGTGTGGCTCTCAGGCAAAAAGACTTTAAAGCGATGTCTTGATGATCAGGATGATCCTGATAATCAAGAGGGGGAGAAAAGACAGAAAGTCTTTGAAGATGTTCCAATGCCACAAGTTCAAAGTTCTAAAAAGTCCTCTGAAGAAGCTCAAGTTCAAACTTCTGAAAGATCTTCTGAGAAAACTTCTGAAGAAGTTCAGAACATTGTAAATGATGAAACTAACAGAACTTCTGAAACGATAGATGATATTCTACATGCAGAAGATAAAGGATTAGAAGCTGCGAAAATCATTTATGAAGAAAATGTGGAAGAAGGATATGAGACTGAAAAGGTGTCTCTGGATTCAGAAAAAAAACTTAGTTCTGAAGACGCAGATGTTATTCCTGATTCAAATGAAGAAATGTTAAATGAGTATCTGGCTTTTGAGGACATCATTGAGAGCCAAGTGACTTATCTGATGTGAATTTATTTGATGAAGAAATGTAAGTGAATGAAGGAATGGAGTTAGAAAATGAGGTTGTAGCAAATGAGAACAGAGATCTGATTATCTGGAGACCTCAAGTTCTAAGAGTAATTGAAAATTATGAGCTGAAAACTTTTGGATATTGATTAGTCAATATTGTTGGATATATATCATCTTGAATCATCCAAGGAATCTGGAGTGTAGATTCTTGGATGAAAGACTAATAATTTTCAAGGAATTTCTTAATCAACCAGCTGAATTGTTTGAGATTGAGATTAATTTAAGTCATATGGAGGCATTTGATTTTACAGATGAAATTTTAATGATTGCTTCAGATAAACCACATGTCAGATTCAGAAGCTGCATAAACATTCCTCTGATTGATTTTCCTGTTCTTGAAGAACCCATAGTTGATCAAATTTATGAAAGTGATATGATATTTGAAAGTTCTGGAGAAAGTCAGTTCATCTTTCCTTCAAATCAAAGGAGCTGATTATCTTCTGAGTAATGTCTATGATTTTCAGATTCATACAAAGAAACAACATATTGAGGAAATTCAAAAACTTTCTCAGAAGATAGAAAGTTCAGAAGTTAGTCTGAAGGAAATTGAAAAAGGAAAAGAAATAGTTTCTGAAAACTATCTAGAATAGATTGCTCCTATTCTACAGAAATCTGAATCTGAACATTTACAAGAGTAAAGGATTGAAGAACATGCTTTCACTATGTTTCTTGAATTCTTCCATCCTAAAATGTTCATGGAATATGAACAAAAGTTCAATTATATTGATTGCTGGATTTAGAAGTCATTTGGATGGAAACACTAGTATTCTGATATCATTAGAAAAATCAGACTCCCTGTAAGTCAAGTACGAAAAGAAAGTCCAATAGTGAAAGTAATCACTGCTGATCTAAAGCAGAAAAACAATTACAAGCATGCTTATTTCACTGTGGAAAGAAAAGACGGTGAGATTTCCACCTTTTTAGAGGCTGATTTTCAAAATTTTCATCTCAGAGATCTTTTAAGAATATACAGAAGTTTATATCCCTTTCATGATTCCATTGTCAAATTTAGAAAATCTTTCCCAGTTCTCAGAGATGGTCTGTATAGTATATTTATTTCGGCAGCTAAAACAGATTTCCATGTGGCTTATGTTATGAACAAAGGAAAAATTCATATGAGTGCTCCAAATTTAAGCTTACCAGATATTGAAAATCTGAAAAGTAGTACTCTAGTCATTCAGCCTCCTGGCTTCGTGTGCAAGTGTTTTGACAGATTGTTATTTGTAAGATTTGAAGAACTGCACAAGTGCTGTAATGGAACTCTTATGATTATAAGAGATAAACTGGAGAAGAAGAAGAATAAAAGACAAAAGAAACTTAGTGATGAGGAATGGGAGAAATACAGGAAGTTGGCAAAAGAGATGCTCAGAATCATTCAATCTATTTTGTAGTACATAAATCTTATTTTTAAAGATGTAAGAGAGATTTTGAACTTCTAGAAGTATGATTTGAATTTTGAAGCTAAGAGGGAGATTGATAGATATCAGAAGTAGCTTCAAAAGAAGACTGGGTTTTGAAGAGAAAGGCTCAGAACTCAGAAGACAGGTGAAGTAAAGCCTAAAGCATAACTTCTGAAGTGGCTACTTCAGAAGTTCTGAAGATTCTGAAGAAGTTCTGAAGATGGTTCTGAAGACAACTTCTGAAGAGAAGTTCTGAAGACAAAGTTCAAAAGTTCTGAAGAACTTCTGAATAGAGTTTTTGATGACGTGTCTCATTGTAATTGGGCTGTGATGTAAATACATGTAACTGTAGCTTTACCTTTGTAGTATATATAGAGAGTCTGTTAGACAGTTAGCAGAAGAACACCACATATGAGAGTCATCTAAATGTGTAAGTGTGTGTTTTCTATATTTAGTATATCAATAAAATAAGGATTCCTTGAGCTATCTATCAGATCTGTTATAATATGGGATTAACAATTGGTATCAGAGCCTAATCAAAGCAATTTATCTTCGATACGATCAATCGATTGCAGCAGATTTGAAGAAATTGATGAAATCAGTGAAGTTTTTCTCTCTACAATGAACAACAAGTTTTTTTTATTGAAGTTTGATGAATTGATGTGAAATTTGATGTCCTTCATATCAAATTGATTCTATGATCATCGTGTATTCATATGGAATCAATTACAATCATCAATTTCAAGGATTATTGAGCTAATTTGCCAAATCTCAGAGTTTCTAGGGTTTTTTGTTCGAGCTAACTGTTCTTGACAAATTCTATAAATCTTGAGGTATCTGAGATTTTTGGATCGAACAATTCAAATAATCAGACTTCAGAAGATGGATTATCGAATTTCTGAAGAGTAATATTGAACTTCTGAGAATTGTCAAAAGTAGGGGGACATTGTTCATCAAAGAGAATTCATGTAAAGCAAATATAACATTGATTTTCATCACATGTCTACAATATTATCTTGTTGTCATACTTCTGAATTTTTGGAGATTAAAGGCTTCCGCATAAGGCATATGACAACACAGTTCAGTGTAGCTTATTGTTAGACAAGAGAGTGCTTTATTGTCTATGCTCAAGACATCCTCTTAGTTTGTAGTGATATTTTTATCATGGCCCTATAAATTCATCAAGCTCAATTTCTTCATGCTTGACAGCAAGTGTTCAAAGTTTGAATATATTGGTCACAGCTTTATGTATGCTAACTAAAGAGCCAGATTTGAAAAGTTTTCAGAACTTGGATGATTGATTCAGTATTTTGTTTGAAGATTAGAAGTTTGAGTTTCAGCAATCATTTCTCTGAAGATTTATTTTTGAGGCAAGACCGTTGAGTGCTTGCAATCTATGTTCTGAATTGATAACTTAGACTTTAGAATGCTTGCCATCATTGTTCTGCATGCCATTTTCAAGATGCTAGATTGTTGAGTGTCTTCAATCATCTTTTGTATTGATCAAGCAGAAGTTTGAGTGACTACAGTCAGTGTTCTGGTGAAATTATTATGTGTTAGAGGTTTGAGTGATGATAATCGTTCATCTGGTGTGATGATTGGATCTGGATTTGGTTATTCGTTCTTCAGGAAGTATTCTGGAAATCGGCTAATTTTTCTAGTTTGACTTTGCTGATCAAGAAGCTACGTTCTTAATGACATCTTTCTCCCAAAGCTTAATTGTCAAAAGGTGTTTTGGTCAACCAAGCTTTGTGTTGATTCCCCATTTCTTGAGCTTATGAGAAGAAGTTCTTGAGCTGAATGCTTATTCAACTCATGGTTCAAAGACAAACAGATTCTTTGTTACAAACTGTAGTTGCACAATGGATTGTCATGACATATAATTCACACATTATTTTTCTAGTCAACTTATTAGATGTGTTGAATTTCTTCAGTTTCAAGCTGATTTTCGTGCACTCGGTTGGGGTTATTGCACATTGAATCTGAAATTAAAGTTGAAAGTAAAGATAAGAGCTATATTCAAGGGGTGAGCTTGGATTAATTCAAGTGGGAGTTCTTGAGGACCAGCAACACTACTAATGTTTTCCAAAGAAAGCAAGGGGGAGAGGATCTGAAGATTAAAGCAAAGATGATTCCTTTACAAAACATTAGGGGGAGATTGTTAGGATCCTAATATTCATATGAATTTGGACCCTATGTTTTGAATGTTTTGTAAAGGAAAGTACTTCAGAATCTGAAGATGGATAGTTCAGAAGTTCTGAACTAGTGCTAGAAAGATAAATAAACTCATCTTCAGAAGTTCAGAAGATATATTCAGAAGCGCTGAAGAAGTTCTGAATATGTTCTGAAGTGAAAGATCTGAAGTTCCGAAGACAACTTCTGAAGTGGTTCTGAAGAGAAGTTCTGAAGATAAAGTTCAAAAGTTCTGAAGAACTTCTGAATAGAGTTTTTGATGACGTGTCTCATTGTAATTGGGATGTGATGTAAATACATGTAACTGTAGGTTTACCTTTGTAGTATATATAGAGAGTCTGTTAGACAGTTAGAAGAAGAACACCACATATGAGAGTCATCTAAAGGTGTAAGTGTGTGTTTTCTATATTCAGTATATCCTTAAAATAAGGATTCCTTGAGCTATCTATCAGATCTGTTGTAATATGGGACTAACATCTGCCAACCCCGAAGGGGTACAGATAGTGTAGGTGTTAAATCCCCGTGAGAAATTGAAACAGTATTTTATTGAGATCTACTGAGTGGCCGGTGGGGGGGGGGGGTGCAATTGCATCGTTGGGAAAACAATGTCTTCTTCAATGCTGGATCATAATGAATACGTTACAGTAGTAGATGTGGCAGCCCGGGTGAAAGTGGTTTGGGGAAGGTCTAATATTTCTTTTGTTGACCTTATCTCACCCTTACCATGTTTTCCTACGTCCCTTACACTCAAGATCACATTCAATTCTGTTTCTACATTTGAAATGACTTCATTCGGGTCAGGAATATCTAACACTATGTTATCAATAGGTTGCTCAGACTCGGTATCTGAACTAGGTTCAAATGGAGGTTGTCTACCAACCCGATGTGGTATTCTATGTACCAAATTGTGATCATCATACGCAGGAGAATCAGTTCTAGGATAATCCTCAGGGATCACAGCTGCATCAATATTTTCCAATGCCTGATCAGATGCACCCGCTCCTATACCCTCTCATTTTCACTTTCCCTCAACACTCCCCGATCAAGAACCCCATGTTTTTGACCCTGTTCCCCTAGACCTAACACCTCAATCCTCTCGGGGGGGGGGGGGGGCAAAGTGGGCAGGACCAACAGGCTCTTTTCGGTCCATCAATGCATGCTCACTTTTATATGTTATTACACTCACTGAATTTTGATCGGCATGAGCAATTAAAAATTCTGGCAGAGGAATTGCATTTGGATACTGTCCTTCTCGAGGAGGTACAAGGGACCTCATAACTTTTGAAGTAGCCATTGGATGATGTGCACGACGGGGAATATTCTCATTGCCTTCCAACATAATGGCAATGAAGATCTGCAAATAATGCTGAGACAGAATAAACTTCTTGGTCTTTGTAACATCAGGTTACACTAAGTTCGTTTACTATAAACCCAAAACACATTTCAAAATATAATCTTCAAAACAGATACGGGATATAAATTCTAGATTTTCACCAAAAAGTTAAGTTCGGTTCAACCGAGTAACAAGAACATGTCAACCTAAAAGTTCAACAAAACTTACGATTAACGATTACAATACTAATAGTCGGGACAAAATATATAACTAACCGACTACAATACTACATAAATACAACCCATGACGAAATATTAACATAACAAGTACCAAAATGTCGTCTGGATCTTGAAACCTTCTACTGAATCTACACCACTTTATCTTTACCTTTCCCCATTACCATTCTTCCTGAAAAAAAAATAAGCGACAATGCTTAGTGAGAATATATCGAAGCGTATAAATATGATGTAAAAATACATATATTAACTGAAACAAAACAAAAGTAGTAGTTTAACTAAAAACCGAATGATCAACATATCATGCCAACATCAATTAAAGCATAACAAACATATCAAAACAGAAATAACCTTATCACGAATAAGGTATACGTGTGCACCACACCCTCTCTTCGTCTACAGGGCCCGTGCAAAATACTCACACCCGGCTCCTTACCAATCGGGATACATGAGTACGAAAAAGTCAATATGCCACACCCAACCACCCTCTCCTTGGGATACGTGGTCATACTCTATTCTACAACATATCACCCGAAGTGATACCCGTAGATCATGGTTTACCAAAAGGCCAAAGAAAACAGTCTCGGATCCGGACTCAACTGATAACACGAAATGAACAACGAATACCAATACCTGGCTAGAGGACTCAACATACTCAGTAAAATATGAAAATTAAACTAATTTATAGTAAGAAAGCATATACATATATTACACATAAGTGTACGTTCGATATAAACTCACAGTGCTTCAATATAAACAACCGAACGCGGTAATATCCAATTCCAACCAACAATAGGATTAAATCTTCACAAGCTCCAAATATCCTTAATATAACCCCTGGAGTAAACATTTCAAATATCATTATCAAACTATAAACCAATCTCAAGTTATACACTTTTAAACTTTGACTATCCTACTTTCAATTTCTCTTGCACAACTCTCTGTTCAGCCCCTGTTTTACCTCAATTAAACTCAAAATTAGACATTGACTTCTGAATATGAAATAAAGTATAATAGCATATCTTTCTAATGCAACTGACCTCATATTTTTGTGATTTTTCTGTGATTTATTATGTAATTTACAACACAACAGCTCAAAGCTGTCAAAACTCAGCTTAACAGCACAGTACATGTTGCTGTTTTTACCCATCTTAACTTCAAATTCACATTTTCAAGTCTGAAGATGAATTGTAGTTCATTTTGTTATCTTTCCAAGGACAGTGATCTCATAAGCATACGATTTTTCTTCAATTTTCTATGATTTTTCAAAAACAGGGCTGCAACAATACACTTCCATGATCAATTCACCCATATCATCCATTATAGTGACCTATTGTCTTGCATTTCAACTCTTATATTACATACTCATCATAAAATCTCAGAAATTCTATTATTATTAGCATATAAACATGATTTCCCACATTAATCATCACTAACATTACTTAATCTCATGACTTTCTTGCTAATACAAACAATTATTCCAAGTTTCTTCAAAATAACAAGATATTAACCAACATATAGCCTTAATCTTACAAAATTTCCATTAATCTCAAACATGCAACCCTAACATCCTTAATTAACACTAATTATCAAGATTAAACTTGAAATTAGAAGCATACCTTTGATAAATAACACATAATCTTCAAGAATCTAACATTTTTTTCTTCAAAATCATCAAGATTTGGATGATTTGAGCTTAACTATGTGAAAATCGCACCTTCACTGTGTGTAATGGTTCTAGGACTGATTTGGGGAGAAAATAGGGTAATTTTCGTCAATTTTACCCATTAAACCGAGTTGGGTCGGGTTTGACCCGGTTTTGACCCATTTGACCATTAAACACTAAAAATATCATAACTTTTCGCTCGGACCTCCGTTTTCGATGAGGTTTTCGCCTACGCATTCGTAATAAGATAACCTATAACTTCCAATAAAAATGTTCCAGCAAAGATCTCCCAATAAAAGCAGTTTTACACATTTGTAAGTGTTATGCTTTCCTTTGTAATTTGTCGTTCGTGATTTTGAGCTCGAAATCCTGTAAAAATTTTCCGACACCTACAACAACTCCTAATAGGTTTAAAACTTAGTTCCAAAGCTTAAAATCCCATCATACACCTACCATTTGAGTTTTGCGCGCGTAGATTACCGAAATAGCAACGTATTCTGTTCAGTTTGCATAAAATGCAATCTACACGACTTTTTCGATCTCCGTCAATTCTAACACTTCACATTAACTTATTCAAAGGTGTTCCAACTTTTACATCACCATTTAGATCATCCGTTCAAGTTTTGGGTAGATTTTTCCCATTTAGGCATTCTAGTTACCTACCCAATTTCCATTTAGGCCATGTACTTTCTAATTTGAACCTTTACATCACCTAATCATCTTAATTCTGAGGTGTTGGTAATAGTCACTTGTCACAAGAATCATCCTACCTATAGGCCCTCTTATATACTCTATTACTCACACTTAGCAAAATGTAACATGTCATTTTACTCAAACACTATATTTAAGAAAGTTTAGAAAGTTGGATGTTACAAATACCTCCTCCTTTTGAAGATTTCGTCCCCGAAATCATAGTTGCGAGAATAGAGAAGGGTACTTGGATATAATTTCATCTGTCCGCTCCCACGTCAAATTTGGACCACGATGATGCTTCCATTTAACTAAAACCAAATCAACTTCTTTGTTGCGAAGATTCACCGTACGTTCATTTAAAATTGCTTCAGGCTCCTCGATATAACGCAATTTCTCGTCCACTTTCACTTCAGACAAAGGAACAACTTCTTCGTGTTTACCTAAACATTTCCTAAGATACCCAACATGGAATACATCATGTATACCCGTCAAATCTTCAGGTAATTCCAATCTGTAAGCCTGTTTTCCAACTCGCTCTAAAATCTTAAAGGGCCCAATGAAACGAGGGCTAAGTTTCCCTTGTTTTCTAAATCGTAGAACACCACGCCAAGGAGAAACTTTTAACATCACAAGATCACCGACCAAGAACTCGATCGGCCTTCTACGACGATCTGCGTAAGACTTTTGTCTATCTTGGGCCGCTTTCATTCTTTCTCTAATCACTTGAATCTTATCATTTGTAATCTGCACAAGTTCGGGCCCCGCCAACACTTTCTCTCCAGTTTCCCTCCAACAGAGAGGCGTACGACACTTACGTCCGTACAAAGCCTCGAAAGGAGCCATGCCTATTGTCGAGTGATAGCTGTTATTATAAGAGAACTCGATTAAGGGCAAATGAGCATCCCAACTACCACTGAATTCCAAAACACACGCTCGTAACATATCCTCAAGTGTTTGAATGGTACGCTCAGATTGACCATCAGTTTGAGGATGATAAGCCGTACTAAACGCATGTCGTGTACCTAGTTCACGCTGAAAACTAGTCCAGAAATTAGAAGTAAATCGAGAGTCACGATCAGAGACAACTTTCATAGGAACTCCATGTCGAGCAACAACTTCATCTATATACAGCTGAGCCCACCGATCCATGGAGTACGATTCCCGAACAGGAAGGAATAACGCTGATTTAGTCAACCTATCAACGATAACCCATATACTATCATGTTGTCGAGAAGTCTTTGGCGGTTGGTGACCAAATCCATAGTTAACTCCTCCCATTTCCACATGGGGACCTCAAGAGGCTGAAGGCTCCCATACGGCTTCTGGTGCTCTGCTTTCACTTTCAAACATGTGATGCATCTTTCAACGTAACTCCCGATATCCGTTTTCATCCCCGGCCACCAATAATCTGTGCGTAAATCATGGTACATCTTAGTACTTCCCGGGTGAATGGATAATCTTGATTTATGCGCCTCTGCTAGAATCACTTCTCGCAAACCACCAAGTCTAGGGACCCATATTCGAGTCTTAAAGACTTTCAGTCCACGACTGTCCTCAGATAAGGAATCAACGTAGCTTACCATTCGTTCTGACTTAATATGCTCAGACTTCAAAGCCTCAAGTTGCCACTTCTGCAGATCATCAAATAAAGTCAACTTTCCCATCATATGAGTGATAACATAGCACAAAGATCCAGCATATGTTTTCCGACTTAACGCATCTGCCACTACATTGGCTTTACCCGGATGATAGAGTATCTCACAATCATAGTCTTTAATGAGCTCCATAGCACGTTGTTGTCGCATATTAAGAGTCTGTTGGTCGAACAAGTACTTCAAACTCTTATGATCAGTGTAAAGTTTGCATTTCGTGCCATAAAGATAATGTCGCCACAACTTTAGAGCGAAGACCACAGCCGCCAACTCAAGATCATGAGTGGGGTAATTCTTTTCGTATTCCTTCAATTGACGCGAGGCATAAGCGATAACATTTCCTTTCTGCATCAATACACAACCGAGTCCTAATCGCGAGGCATCACTATAGACTACAAAATCTTCACTGCCTTCAGGTAAGGCAAGAACTGGTGCGCGTGTCAAACAGTCTTTCAAAGTCTGAAAGGCCTTTTCTTGGTCTTCGGTCCACGCAAATTTTGCATCTTTGCGGGTAAGAGAAGTGAGAGGTACGGCAATTTTAGAGAAATCCTGAATGAAACGTCGGTAATAGCCCGCTAGGCCGAGAAAACTCCGAATCTCTGAAGCATTCTTGGGTTGTTCCCATTTATGCACTGCTTCAATCTTAACAGGATCCACGGAGATACCGTCACCAGACACAGTATGTCCCAAGAATTGTACCTATACGATAGCCATTTACATTTAGCCAAGTTCATATATGTATTCGTGTTATGGACGCTAAACATTTAAATGTTTACCTGACGTAGCCAAAATTCACATTTTGAAAATTTAGCATAGAGTCGTTCTTTTCTCAACAACTCCAACATTTGTCGAAGATGTGTTGCGTGGTCGGTCTCAGACTTCGAGTACACAAGAATGTCATCAATGAATACAATGACAGACTTATCAAGCATCGGACGACACACTCGATTCATTAAGTCCATAAACGCAGCTGGGGCGTTTGTGAGACCGAAAGGCATCACCAGAAACTCATAATGCCCATATCTCGTACGGAAGGCTGTCTTAGGTACATCCTCCTCTCTTACCTTTAGCTGGTGATAGCCTGATCTGAGATCAATCTTGGAGAAGAAACTTGCAACTTGAAAGCTGATCAAACAAGTCATCAATACGGGGTAACGGATACTTATTTTTAATTGTTACCTTATTCAGCTCTCGATAATCGATGCACATCCGGAAAGATCCGTCTTTCTTCTTGACAAACAGTACCGGAGCACCCCAAGGTGAAGTACTCGGTCGTATGAAGCCTTTATCCAATAGATCTTGTAGTTGATCCATCATTTCTTTCATCTCTGGAGGTGCGAGACGATAAGGAGTCTTCGCTATTGGTGCTGCACCTGGTATCAAATCGATTCTAAACTCCACTTGCCTATCTAGTGGCAATCCAGGCAAGTCTTCAGGAAATACATCTGGGTATTCACGTACTATTGGTACATCGTCCACAGTCTTCATCTTCATCTCTTTTGTCGAATCTAGGACATATGCTAAGAAAGACGAGTATCCTTTAGTTAGATAACGTCGAGCCTTGAGTACAGAGATTACCTTATGGTCGATCACTCGTCGTTCACCGTAGACATATAAGAATTCTTCATTTTTCATGGGGATCTGTATCATTCGCCGCGAGCAAATGATATCCGCTCGGTTCTTTGTCAACCAATCCATACCAATTACCACGTCAAAGTTATGAATATCCATTGGAATCAAATCGACTGTGAACTCATGGTCATATAAGTCTAATTTACAGTCTTTGTAAATTTTATCAGCTACAAGTGTTACTCCGTTCGCAGTGTCGACAGAGAAAGGTTTTTCAAGCATAATTGGCATAGAATCGAGGTACCGAGTGTAAATAAGTGACACAAAAGAATTCGTGGCTCCAGAGTCAAATAATATACGTGCAGGTCTATCATTGAGAAGAAAAATACCAGTTACGACATCCGGTTCCTTCAATGCCTCCTCCGCTGTGATTTGGAAAGCTCTGGCTCGTGCCTTGGGAACCTCCTCCTTTTGGGCTGAAGTACCCACTCTCGTTGGTTGATGTACCGATGCTTTGCTTTCATCCCTTTTTATACGAGGACAATCTTTGAGACGATGCCCTAACACTCCGCAAGAAAAACACGCATGATCTCTCTGGGGGCAATTCATCCTAACATGACCCGCTTCACCGCAACAAAAGCATTTAATGGCAGATCGGTCTGTATCACACCGACCTTGGTGTGTCTTTCCGCACCTCCGACAATCTCTTGGTGTGCTCGACTACAATATATATCATTAGTTAGTTACATCTTATATCACAATATTCACTTATTTACATTTATACCTGTAGGCTAAATGCCTGTGATGATGCGCGTGGGATATTCTGAGATTGAATTCTCCGTTGGTTGGAGAATCGAGAGAACCGCTGTGTTGGGGTAGACATCATCCTTTCACTTCGCAAACGTTTTGAAATCGGTTCATTATCATCGGGAATGGACAATTCATGCTCACAACGCCGAGCATATTCAACAACCTTGCTATAACTGGAAACATCACGGCTTACTATAAAACTTCGGATCTCCTTCCGTAGTCCTCCAATGAAGTGTTCAATCTTATCCTGTTCGGTAGTCAGAAATCGTTGTGCGAATCGTGCCTTCTTGTTGAATTCAGTTTCATAATCAAGTATAGTCATCTTACCTTGCTTCAGATCCAAGAACTCCTTTTCAAGTCGCCTTTGTAAGTCGACAGGACAATATTGTTCAAAAAATTTCCCCCGAAAGTCATCCCACGTCAAACTGTTATGTGTCGTCGCAGCTAAGGTTTCATACGTGGCATCCCACCATATAAGGGCTCTTTCTACGAGCATCCCGGAGGCATATTTTACTTTATCCCTATCTAGTACCTCAGTAATTCGGAACACCTTTTCGGTGTTCTGGATCCATTGCATCGCCAATACAGGATTTGATTGCCCTGCATACTCTGTTGCACCACTGCTTCTGAAAGTTTTAAATGAAACCCGGTCGGTCTTAGGTTTCGGTGCATCTTTGTCTTGGTTCAGATTCTTACTATGATTGTTGGATTCCGGGGGATTGTTTTGATTACGTTCTTCCTCAAAGCGTCGCTCCTTTTCTTGACGTTGTCGTTCTAGAGCTGTAGTCAATCGATCATCCAAAAGTTTCAATAGTCGTTCTGTACGAGGGGACAAAGCAGGATTTTCATTGTTCCCAGCACCTCCTGAAGCATTTATATTCACTGTGGGGTTACTTTCCCCAACATGTTGCGTTTGACTTTGCTCATCATGCTCCGACATTTTTCTGAAAGTTACAACACAAATATATTAAATACAATCCTACCCTTCATCCCAACCCAACTTAGGTCTCTCCTATTGGTCCATATCCCGTATAAATCATCACTTAGTTACTATACGATCTCAATGCCTAGGTTTAGGTCTAGATACCATTTCTGATATCTAGATCGCTTAAACCGCTGCTCTGATACCATAATTGTAACATCAGGTTACACTAAGTTCGTTTACTATATACCCAAAACACATTTCAAAATATAATCTTCAAAACAGATACGGGATATAAATTCTAGATTTTCACCAAAAAGTTAAGTTCGGTTCAACCGAGTAACAAGAACATGTCAACCTAAAAGTTCAACAAAACTTACGATTAACGATTACAATACTAATAGTCGGGACAAAATATATAACTAACCGACTACAATACTACATAAATACAACCCATGACGAAATATTAACATAACAAGTACCAAAATGTCGTCTGGGATCTTGAAACCTTCTACTGAATCTACACCACTTTATCTTTATCTTTCCCCATTACCATTCTTCCTGAAAAAAAAAATGTATTCTAATGGAATAAGCGACAATGCTTAGTGAGAATATATCGAAGCGTATAAATATGATGTAAAAATACATATATTAACTGAAACAAAACAAAAGTAGTAGTTTAACTAAAAACCGAACGATCAACATATCATGCCAACATCAATTAAAGCATAACAAACATATCAAAACAGAAATAACCTTATCACGAATAAGGTATACGTGTGCACCACACCCTCTCTTCGTCTACAGGGCCCGTGCAAAATACTCACACCCGGCTCCTTACCAATCGGGATACATGAGTATGAAAAAGTCAATATGCCACACCCAACCACCCTCTCCTTGGGATACGTGGTCATACTCTATTCTACAACATATCACCCGAAGTGATACCCGTAGATCATGGTTTACCAAAAGGCCAAAGAAAACAGTCTCGGATCCGGACTCAACTGATAACACGAAATGAACAACGAATACCAATACCTGGCTAGAGGACTCAACATACTCAGTAAAATATGAAAATTAAACTAATTTATAGTAAGAAAGCATATACATATATTACACATAAGTGTACGTTCGATATAAACTCACAGTGCTTCAATATAAACAACCGAACGCGGTAATATCCAATTCCAACCAACAATAGGATTAAATCTTCACAAGCTCCAAATATCCTTAATATAACCCCTGGAGTAAACATTTCAAATATCATTATCAAACTATAAACCAATCTCAAGTTATACACTTTTAAACTTTGACTATCCTACTTTCAATTTCTCTTGCACAACTCTCTGTTCAGCCCCTGTTTTACCTCAATTAAACTCAAAATTAGACATTGACTTCTGAATATGAAATAACGTATAATAGCATATCTTTCTAATGCAACTGACCTCATATTTTTGTGATTTTTCTGTGATTTATTATGTAATTTACAACACAACAGCTCAAAGCTGTCAAAACTCAGCTTAACAGCACAGTACATGTTGCTGTTTTTACCCATCTTAACTTCAAATTCACATTTTCAAGTCTGAAGATGAATTGTAGTTCATTTTGTTATCTTTCCAAGGACAGTGATCTCATAAGCATACGATTTTTCTTCAATTTTCTATGATTTTTCAAAAACAGGGCTGCAACAATACACTTCCATGATCAATTCACCCATATCATCCATTATAGTGACCTATTGTCTTGCATTTCAACTCTTATATTACATACTCATCATAAAATCTCAGAAATTCTATTATTATTAGCATATAAACATGATTTCCCACATTAATCATCACTAACATTACTTAATCTCATGACTTTCTTGCTAATACAAACAATTATTCCAAGTTTCTTCAAAATAACAAGATATTAAGCAACATATAGCCTTAATCTTACAAAATTTCCATTAATCTCAAACATGCAACCCTAACATCCTTAATTAACACTAATTATCAAGATTAAACTTGAAATTAGAAGCATACCTTTGATAAATAACACATAATCTTCAAGAATCTAACATTTTTTTCTTCAAAATCATCAAGATTTGGATGATTTGAGCTTAACTATGTGAAAATCGCACCTTCACTGTGTGTAATGGTTCTAGGACTGATTTGGGGAGAAAATAGGGTAATTTTCGTCAATTTTACCCATTAAACCGAGTTGGGTCGGGTTTGACCCGGTTTTGACCCATTTGACCATTAAACACTAAAAATATCATAACTTTTCGCTCGGACCTCCGTTTTCGATGAGGTTTTCGCCTACGCATTCGTAATAAGATAACCTATAACTTCCAATAAAAATGTTCCAGCAAAGATCTCCCAATAAAAGCAGTTTTACACATTTGTAAGTGTTATGCTTTCCTTTGTAATTTGTCGTTCGTGATTTTGAGCTCGAAATCCTGTAAAAATTTTCCGACACCTACAACAACTCCTAATAGGTTTAAAACTTAGTTCCAAAGCTTAAAATCCCATCATACACCTACCATTTGAGTTTTGCGCGCGTAGATTACCGAAATAGCAACGTATTCTGTTCAGTTTGCATAAAATGCAATCTACACGACTTTTTCGATCTCCGTCAATTCTAACACTTCACATTAACTTATTCAAAGGTGTTCCAACTTTTACATCACCATTTAGATCATCCGTTCAAGTTTTGGGTAGATTTTTCCCATTTAGGCATTCTAGTTACCTACCCAATTTCCATTTAGGCCATGTACTTTCTAATTTGAACCTTTACATCACCTAATCATCTTAATTCTGAGGTGTTGGTAATAGTCACTTGTCACAAGAATCATCCTACCTATAGGCCCTCTTATATACTCTATTACTCACACTTAGCAAAATGTAACATGTCATTTTACTCAAACACTATATTTAAGAAAGTTTAGAAAGTTGGATGTTACAGTCTTTCCTGTAGTTCGAGCTTTAATAAATTCCTGCCAGATGATAGCAGCATAATCAATATGACGGTTGAATCCCACTGCATGAAAGAATCAGAATTTCCATGACAATTGGAAATGGACAAACCATGTAAAAATCCAGTCTGTTGTTACAGTTTTGAAGATCCTTTTTATCTTTGTCTGCAATAAGTGCAGCGTCATGATTTACAACATTGACAGATGGAACTGATGACACTCAATAGAGCCTTCGCTTCTTCGGATGTGAAAGGCTAGTGGTTGATCATCATCAAAAAGATTGCCTTGTTGCCTTCTTCGGATGACACTCAATAGAGCCTTCGCATGACACTATTCGAAGGAACAAGGCTTCAGATGAAACTTATTCGAAGGAACAAGGCTTCGGATGAAGCATGTCCGAAGGCAAAGACTTTGAATTAAAATCCAAATAACGAGTGTTCGGATGAAACTATCTGAGGCTTAAGAACATTTGAAGACCAGCGTCATGCGAAGGTTATGAATTTTTGAAGGCACTTGTCATCCAAGGGTGATGAACATGAGTCCTAAGTGTCATTTTCCAGATTTTTAAGAAATAAATTTAAACTTTAAGTCCAAAAATCCTTTTCATTCAAATCCAATTTTCATTATACCCCTTTTAGTCCAAAATTCCGAAACACGAATTTCCAATACACAAGATCAAGTGAGGATTGTTTGTTGATCCAAACTCCTTTCAGTGATTTGAATATGATTCCGTTTTATACTTAGTGAAAAATCCATGGATAAGTCACTGTTCATATTCAGTGATATAATACACTAATAGTCACTCAGCGATTGCTGAAGATCAGGAACATTGACTTTATTTCTGAAGATCTGAAGAACAACACTCACACCACATGTCCATACAGTAAAAGTCGAAGACCGAGCTGAAGTTAGAGATGAACAACTAGTGATCTGAAGCGATTCAGTGAGAGCAAAGCTCATCTAAAATAAGAAGTGTGAAATCTTGTAAAAGCCTCAGTGCTACCTTAGTGACTTCATCCTTGAAGTTTCTGGTTCAGCGATCAAGAGAAGCTTTCAGCAAGATTGTTGTTGATCTTATCCTCGATGCACAAAGGTCAAAACCTCAAATACCTTGTTAGAAAAGCACGTACGGGTTGTCTGTTATTTCCCCATCAAATCTCATTTGGTACTGTTCGTAGGTGGCTAAAAGTATGGCCATCCGATTAACCAAAAGACAAACATACTTCACATGTTTGACACGTGGCATATACCTTTTTTCTTTGCATTAAATGCAAACGGGTATAAATAGATGGGAAACCCTTTCTCATCCTCAGGCATGCCACTTTCTTTCTCTAAACCTCTACTGCTATCTCTTTCTTTCCTTGTGCATCAACTTAGTATTTTCTTAAGTTACAATAGAATAGGTTTGAAACTTGTTCTTGTTCCGCTTGTAACTGTAAATTTGTTTATTTAATATAATGTCATTTAAAAAATCAAAAAAGACTTGTGTTTGTATTCAATAACCCCCCCCCCCCCTTCTACAAACTATTCTATATCTTTGAACTCTTGTAGACTCCTTAGGGACCAACAAGTGATATCAAAGCAGTGTTTATTGCTTTTCTTTTTCTCTTTAAATTGTTTTTATAATGGCTAATACAAATGCGAACTACATTGACAAGGGTTCCTTAGCTAAACCTCCTAGATTTAGCAAAGATAACTTCACTGTATGGAAGGAAAGGATGACTCAGATCCAAGAATCCCATACTATGTTGGGACCATTTCTTCCTATGCTTATTATTCCTTCTGTTCCTGCTACTACTACTATTGCTGCTATAACTGAGAGACAAATTCCCTAAACTCCAAATCAATGGAGTGAGGAAGATAAGAAGGAACTAACCATTGATTCTAAGGCTAGGTCCATTATTGCTATGTCTCATCCAGATGATGTATACCATTCAGTTATGAAAATGAGGACTTCGAAATCCATGTGGGACACTGTTTAGTATGAAGGAACAAATGAAGTTCAGATTACTCATCGAATAAATCTGGTGAGACAATATGAAAGTTTCATGTTCAACGAGAACGAAACTCTCTCACAAATCCACCAAATATTTAACTGCCTGATCATAGATCTTAAGTCAGTAAATCGGGAGTACTCTAACTCAGAAGTACTAACCAAGTTCATGGAATCTCTTCCTGAACAGTGAGACATATTTACTACGTGTCTTAAGTTTTCCAAAAATACTTAAACTCTTACACTAAGTGAATTGTACGGGATCCTGCTCAATCATGAGCAATCTCAGGCCTTAAAAAGGAATCTCATCAGAGACTCTAAATCTACCAGAAATACTACTTTGGCTTTAGTATCCTCAGATATAGAACCATCTAACTTAGAAGACTCACTAATGCCGAATTATCTGACTTTGATAATACTCTGGCTCTTCTCCCTAACAACTCTAGGAAATTTGCTAGAAAAAGCAACTTCAAAAGGCTTTCTGCTGCCCCTGACTTTGAAAAGTCAAAGACACCTTCTGATAAAGCATCAACTATCTTTTCAATTGTTAGTGCAAAGGACACTTTGCAAGTGAATGCAGATCCAAGAAGGTTCCTGCTTCGTCTACCTCTCAGATATCTGATATCAGAATATGAGAAATACCCAGCGAAAAAGAAAAGGCCCTGTCGCTGAAGAGGCAGATTGGGATCAGGAAGATGATTGGGTAAATTCCACTGATGAATCTGAATCCGATGAAGAAGACGCAACTCTTATATGTCTTATGGCACGAATTGAAGAAGGTGAAGAAGCCTCTGAAAATGCTTCTATAGAAAGTCCTTCAACTCAGGTACCTATTCCTGAAACATCCTCTATCTCTGAATTTGATAGCTTGTCGGCCTTCGACTCTCTCACTATTGATTTTTACAATGCTCTAAATGGTAAAACCAAAGCTGAAAAAATAAATGTGGATTTAACTGAATGGCTTAGAAAATGCCACCTTCAAATTAAGAAACTCTCTAGAATTGAAGAAGACTTTAAAAATCAAGTTTATGTAAATCAAGCTATATGCGTTGAAAGACAACAAGCTATCACCGAGAGCGAAAAAGCCATCGCTGATCTTAAGACTGAGAAAGCCACCACTGAAGGATGGTGTAAATCTTTTGATAACATACATAATATCACAAATGCTCAGATACTTGTTAAGGTTAAGAGTGGTGTCAGATACTGCTATGACCATGAAGAAACTCACACTGATCGTTCCATGCTGAAATTTGAAATGTTTGTTTCTTCTATCCCAAGTTTCAGCTAGTACCTCCTCTAGTTCTCCTATTATTTCTACTAACAATGCAGGACCCATAGTGGTATGGGTACCTATGAAAAAATGATAGCGGATGCTCAAGGCACATGACAGGCAGAAAATCTCTGCTTACTGAATATAAAGAGGAAAATTGTCCGCAATGACCATTGGTGGAAATGGAAAAGGATACACCAGAGGTTATGGCATTCTATCCAATGGATAAACTTCCTTCTCTCGAGTTGCATATGTTGAAGGACTAAAGAACAATTTATTGAGCGTTAGTCAACTTTGTAATAAAGACTTTAAAGTTTTGTTCACAAAGACTAGGTGTGCGGTCAATGATAAAAATGACATGATTGCTTTAAAAGGCAAAAGATCAGAGAACGTATGTGTCATTAATATGGACAACACTCACTCTGACAATGTGTGCTTTCTATCAAGCGCCTCCTCTGATGTCAACTGGCTTTGGCATAAGAGACTCTCTCACCTTAACTTAAAAATAATAAATGATTTATCAGGAAAGGAACTTGTTAGAGGTCTACCTAAACATGGCATTGCAAAGGAAAATCTTTGTTCAACGTGTGAAAAAGGTAAGCTGACAAGGGCCACTTTCAGTTCTAAGAAAGTGTCCTCAATAACCAGTCCTCTTCACTTACTCTATATGGATCTTTTTGGACCTGTCAATGTCCAGTCCATATCAGGGAAGAAATTTACTCTTGTAATTGTAGATGAATATTCTAGATATACATGGGTGTTCTTTCTACGATCTAAGAGTGATACCCCTAATGAAATAATTTCTCTCATTAAGAAGATTGAGTTGCTGAACAATGTTCCAGTTCGTTTCATAAGAAGTGATCATGGTACTGAATTCAAAAATAGTACCCTGGTTAATTTCTTTGAAGAAAAAGGCATTACTCACAATTTCTCTTCAGTAAGGACCCTCAGCAAAATGGTGTTGCAGAGAGAAGTAGTCGAACTATTATCAAAGCCAATCGATCAATGCTCAGTGAATTGCATCTACCAACTCATTTCTAGGCTGAAGCTGTTAATACTGCTTGCTACACTCAAAATCGATCCCTTGTTGTAAAAAGATTCAAGAAAACTGCTTATGAGTTATTTCATGAGAAGACCCCCTCGATAAAACATTTGCATATCTTTCGTTGCAATTGTTACATCCTGAATGATATAGGAAAATTCGATCCCGAAGCTGATGATGGTATATTTCTTGGGTACTCTCTGTATCCAAAGCATTCAGGGGGTGTTTGGTTCATTTAAAGGAATGAGAACGAAAATGTGAATGGGAATGTAGGAGAATGGGAATAGGAATGAGCAGTGTATTGATGCTGTTTGGTTAATACTCATAAATCATTGTCATTTTCATACATGCTGTTTGGATGTTAAAACAATATAATCAATGAAAAAAATGGTTCATACAATATTTCTAACACAGATATGTTCGGTCCAACTAGAAAAGTACAAAATATGTTCAGTCCAACTAGAAAAATACAAAATATGTTCCATCCAACATGAAATAGAAAATTTGTTCCATTCAACTATAAACGACAATACAAACTAATGTGCTTACATAATACAATCTAATAACGCAAGTTTACATTTCCACCTAACTTGGAAATACATACCAAAATACAAACAAATAATCTTCCCGAATCTAAACTCATTGACTAGTAGAGTTCAAAAACCCAAGCACATATGATTTGGCAATGCAAACAGGACCATCACCTTGGCATGATCATTGAAGAAAATCTCAAGAGCTTTACCGACAACGGTTTGAGATATGCCAACGCTAAGAAGTTCACCAACGATTTCTCACATCTTCTAGTCACTCAAAGAATCATATTTATTATCATGACCAACATTGGTTACAATGGCAAATTGTGATACCATTTGGTCCCAAATGGACAAAAATTTGGATGCAAAATCATCTAACCTTGCATCAATTATATGTTGAGGTATTAAAATATTTTCCTTCCTTGGTGAGAGTTTTTGGCGCTTATTTGATGTATGAATGGTTGATGAACTAGAAGGATAATTTTGTGATGCCATTTGATCTACAAAAGTATACTGTGAACCAATTACATTTGTGAAAACAAAACCCAATAAAAAAAACATGGACTAAATAAGACAAGTGTGAATCTAATGGTTCTAATATACGATAGGAGTGTGAATCACACACTGGAAAATTTCAACTATATCAATAGACCAAGGTTTCAAGTTTTCCAATCAATCTTTCCAACCAAGCAATTGAAGAATAACAACGTCAATAAAAAAGAACTCTACTATATCTTGGTTAATTAGATAAGCAACCCCAAACAACCCTAATCAATACGAACCCTAATCAATTAGAAAAAACCCTAATCGAACGATTTGGAAGAATCGATTTGAATCACTGGATTTGAAGAAAAAAGGTAGAACTCGATTTGAATCTGGAGAAAAAAAACGATTTGAAGAATCGATTTGAATCTGGAGAAGAATGGTAGAACTCACCTTTGATTGCAACTGGAGAAGAACCTTCGATTTGGATTTGGAGAACCGATTGCCAGGGATCGAGAGAATGCACAGAGAGAAATGGACGGACGTATGTACTGAGCGGGAATAAATTTTCTATTCCCCGCAATTTGATGGGGTATGAAAATTAATGGGTTTGGGGTAATGGACCCATTGTATTATATCAAACCAAACAATGTTTTTCATTATCATTTCCATTCCTTACCCCTCAATACCCCCAACCAAATATACTCTCAGAGTCTTTATCAAATGAAGACGACATGTAGAAGAAACCTTCAACGTCAACTTTGATGAATCTCGTCCTTCAAATTCTGCTCCCATCCATAAAGAAGATGAAGAATTGAATAACTGGATGAAATCTCATTATGGGGAACCTGAATCTTATTTCAGTACACCCCCTGTCACTGAAAATAATGATGATGATGGTCCTGTTCTTATCCCCACACCGCTGAATCGTAACAGTTCATCATTAGGGATGAATGTCACTCCATTAAATCAGATTCCTGCATCCAGTCCCTCTTTTCGTAATTCTTTAGTGAAAAACCAAGCATCTTCCTCCTCTCTAGGAAATGAAATTCCGTCAGGATCACCTCCAGAGACAATTAGAGAAAATGAAGAACGACACACTGAGATATCGTCATTAACTCCTGAACAGGCCATTGAATCTTCAGTTAATCCAAATCCTCAACAACCAGCTCAAAGATGGACTCAAAATCATCCCATCGATCAAGTAATTGGTGATCCCTGTGCAGGTGTTCAGAAAAGAAGAAGTATGGCTAACATATGTCTCTATGTAAACTTTATTTCTGTTATTGAACCTAAGAAGATCGATGAAGCTGTCCTTGATCCTGATTGGATCTTTGCCATGCAAGAAGAGCTCTCTGAGTTTCAGAGAAACAAAGTTTGGAAGCTTGTTCCCAGACCTTCTGACCAAATGGGTGTTTCGTAACAATTTAGGCAAAAACGGCACTATAACCCGCAACAAGGCTCGACTAATTGCTCAGGGAAACAGACAAGAAGAAGGGATAGACTATGATGACACTTTTGCCCCTGTAGCAAGATTGGAAGAAATCAGATTGTTCCTAGCCTTCGCCGCCCACAAAAATTTCAAAGTCTATCAGATGGACGTCAAAAGTGATTTCCTGAACGGCAAGTTAAAGGAAGAAGTCTATGTTGAACAACCACCTGGCTTCGCTAATGCAAGACATCCAAGTTATGTCTATAAGCTAGATATGGCACTCTACGGGTTGAAACAAGCTCCCCGTGCATGGTATGACACGCTCTCTAAATATCTTCTCGCTGAAAAGTTTGTTCGTGGCAAGATTGATCAAACCCTTTTTCTTAGAAAAAGTAAGGGACATACCATTCTTGCTCAGATATATGTATATGACATTATATGTGGTTCCACGAATCCTAAACTTTGCACTCGTTTTGCCAGGCGCATGAAAAAGGAATATAAAATGAGTATGATGGGCGAACTAACATATTTTATTGGTCTTCAAGTAAACAATCTGAAAAAAGCATTTTCATTTGTCAAAATAAATATGTTAAAGATATGTTGAATAAATTTGATTTAACTCAAAGTTCTTCAATGAAAACTCCTATGGCCCTTCCTCTGATTCAAATAAGGACCCTGATGATAAACCTGTTAATGTCACTGCATATAGAGGAATGATAGGATCCTTACTTTATTTAACTGTTAGTAGGCCTGATATCATGTATGCCACCTGTTTATGTGATAGATATCAATTCGAACCCAAAGAACCCCATCTTATCGCTGTAAAGCGAATCTTCAGGTATCTGAAAGGGACTCCTAATCTTGGTCTCTGGTATTCCAGAGACTCAGGGTTCTACCTAATGGGTTATTCAGATAGTGATTTTTCAGGATACAAAATTGATAGTAAGAGTAGCGTGTCAGCTTATTGGTGGAAAGTTGATCAATTGGACAAGTAAAAAGCATATTTCCGTGTCCACATCAACCGCTGAAGCTGAATATGTTGCAGCAGGGAGTTGTTGTGCTCAAATACTTTGGATGAGATATTAGCTTGCTTATTAAAATGTTCAGCTATAAAAAATTCCTATATATTGTGCGAGCACTAGTGCTATTTCAATTGCAAACAACTCTATACTTCACTCTAAGACCGAACATATCGAAATCAAATATCATTATTGTAATGGTGAAGTTGAACTTCATTTTCTTCCCATTGAATTCCAGCTCCCTGATCTTTTTACAAAACCTCTTGAAGAATCAAGATTTAATATGTTAATCAACGAACTAGGAATACGTTCGTTCTTAATGAATTCTAAAACGAAAACCCATCACTGAGAATACGTTCGTTCTTAATGAATTCTAACATTATTGTAATGATAATCATTTTATTTTTCAAAAAGGAGACGTCAGAACTTTTTCTGACACACGACGGCCTCAATGTTTCCTATCCAATCAAACCCTAGGAACGTGTAGTAGGTAATTGTTACCTATTCTCAAAAAGCTAAAACCGTCGTTTGTCTTGATCTCCTTCCGTCTCATCTCTCCTACTATATAAAGTGAAATCTATTTCATTTTATTCTTTACACGCTCAAAGTTTTCAAAAAGCAAGACAAGCTCTCAAGTTTTCAAAGTTTTCAAGAACACGCACTTGTGCGTTTTTCTCCAGTCCTTCATTTTCAAGGTTTGGTCTAACCCTTTTCTTTTCTAAACACAACTAGAATGTTGTTTACTACATCCTAAAATCTTCTATAACGTCTTGTTATAAAGATTTCATCTTTAATTCTGGATTAAAACCCAAAACCGAAACCTGTTCTAAGCACTTTTCTTCTTAGAACAGAAGACCTTTTGGCCTGTTTAATCCAAAATTCTCTTCTAAACATTATAATACTTGTTTTTGGTATATTTAATTTACTAAAATTACAAAGATTTGGTCTGCTTGTTTAAAAAAATTTTAAAACATTTGTTTTCAGCCAAATAACAATTATTTTGACTTTGTTCATCAAAACACTTGTTTTCTTTACATTCTTTATTTGGTATCCTTTGTACCAAAATCACTTTGGTTTTATACATTTTTTGTGTAATCATCAACTGATTTGGCCCCCTGTTTCAAATTCTACAACAGTTGGTACATCAAACGTTGAAAATTATGGGGCAAAAAACTGGATCTTAATTGTTTTTTCATCTTTTCCCACGTTACGATCTTTGACTTTCCAAGCCTTCTTCGGGTCTGCTTCAATTGTTGCCAACAAGCAGATGCTCTCCCACGAAGCCTAGTAGCAATCAGAACTACCCGCTTATCCTGAGGAACCCCTTTGAATTCAAAAACTTCTTCCATGGTAGCCAACCAGTCTATGAACCCTTCCGTATTCAGACTTTCCCAATCAAAGCCTGGGATATCGATTCTAATCCCCGTCTCCCAACGCTTATTATCATTTTCATGAACTCGTCTATCCCGCCTCCACAGATTCCCTTTAGAAGAAGAATCATCAAAAAACAAGTTTTCGAAATCTTCATCATCCGTCCGTGGGGGGGTTCGAACTCGATGGTTCATCAGATATGCCATCCGATCGGTTAATTGGTCAACCACTCGATCAAGTCGTGCGTCTACCCTTGCCATAAAACGTTGCTCTAATTCTCGTTCATAAGTCCCATCGAGTCTCTGAACGGGTGGGGGTCTCCTGGGAGGCATTGGAACCAAGAATTCGGCTCTGATACCAAACTAATGTAGCGTATAAAATTGAAAACTAAGATTATCACGTTGATTCTACGAATGCCCGTGAGTAATCTCTTCTAGGAAGAGTTGATTCAACGAATACCGTCCCTAGGCTTCAGACAACGAATTCTCAAGAACTCAAAAATCTGGAGAAAAACAAAAGTCTCTAAATTCATATTACATTAGAAATTCTTAAATATGACGACTAAATTAAAACGGGCCCGAAAAAGTCAATGGGCCAAACAGAAAAAGCCCAACAAAAGAAGCCCAAAATAATGAAAAAACAGTAAAACGCCAAAAAGTCCACTTAAACAGCCTTTTCGGGGATCAGAAGTCGGTTAGGCAACTAACCACGGCGTGCTCCTCTGAAGTAGCTTCGAATCGACTGGTCGACGGTCCAAAACGGACACTCGGAGCAAACGTTATTGCCGTTTAAGTGCGGCCCTGTTTGGTGGCCCGATCATAAGCCTCCATGAATATTAAGGCCCGATGCTCCACGCCCAGGCCCGCATCAATGTCACAAGACGTCGAAGTTCCTCCTCTCCCTAAACAGACCAAAAGAAGAATGTCAAAATCAGATGTTGAAGAAGTCCCATCATTCAGAAATGAACATGAGACCAAATTCGACTACGAAAACAACCTTGGTCATCTTGAGATCCCTGACATCTCAATGCTCAACACCTCTTTTCCTGAAGTCAGACAATTCATAGAGCATGAAATCATTATGCTTCCTGAAGCAGGTATGGTCTTTCTTGATAATCAAGGGTTACAAAGTGTTAGGATCCAAAGAATCGTATGAATTTGGATTCTATGTTTGAAATGTTTTGTACAGAAAAGAACATCAAAATCTGAAGATGAATAGTTCAGAAGTTCTGAACTAGTGTTAGAAAGATAAATAAAGTCATCTTCAGAAGAGAAAAATATATATTCAGAAGTTATGAAGAAGTTCTGAATAAGTTCTGAAGTGAAAATTCAGAAGTTCTGAAGACAATTCAGAAGTGGTTCTGAGGAACAAAGTTCAGAATTTTGAAGACAGTTCAGAAGTTCTGAAGAACTTCTGAATAAAGTTTCTAATGACGTGTCTCATTGTAATTGGGCTGTGATTGAAATACATGTAATTGTAGCTTTACCTTAATAGTATATATAGTGAGTTTGTTAGACAGTTAGAAGTGAACATTAGCTGAACACCACATATGAGAGTCATCTAAAGGTGTAAGTGTGTGTTTTCTATATTTAGTATATCAATAAAATAAGGATTCCTTGAACAATCTATCAGATCTGTTGTAATACGGGATTAACACAAAGGTTTCTTAGAAACAAAGAAGTCAGAAAAGCACCATCAAAACTTCTCAAGATCATGTACTACAACTGCTAGTCTGATATTGACCTTGTACAAATTCAGAAGAAGATCTATGAGAATCAACTGCTCTCTAACTAGTCTTTAGTTTCTTTTCCCTTGTAACTTTTTTCAGTGTATTGTACTTTACCCTACTATTGTAATTTCATTTTCCATGTAATTCTTCAGATTATCCATTAATGAAATTCAATAAAGTACTCTACTACATCTGTGTACTAAAAAGATCCCTAAAAACAGTAATAGGGACAATGAACATAAGAGTTCTACTTTCTCTAAAATCAACTTATACTCACTGACATTACACTCTATAATTAAATCAGCGAATATACTTTATAGCCTTTACACTTGTAAAACTGTAATTTCATATCCTTATAAATGAAACTCAATTCAGAAAGTAGACTTGCTGAAAAAGATCTCACAGATTAGTACTTAGATCTCTTTACCTTAAAATTCTCTAAGTCCTTACTAATTTTTTTTTTCAAGCAATTTCTTATGTTGCTTAATCATAATCAAATAGGGGGAGATTGTTGATCCAAACTCCTTTCAGTGATTTGAATGTGATTCCGTTTTATATTTAGTGAAAATTCCATGGATAAGTCACTGTCCATATTCAGCGATACGATACGCTTATAGTCACTCAGCGATTGATGAAGATCAAGAACATTGACTTCATCTTTGAAGATCTGAAGAACAATACTCACACCACAAGTCCATTCAGTGAAAGTTGAAGACCAAGCTAAAGATAGAGATGAACAGCTAGTGATCTGAAGTAGTTCAGTGATAGCAAAGCTCATCTAAATTAGAAGTGTGAAATCTTGTAAAAGCCTCAGTGATACCTTAGTGACTTCATCCTTGAAGTTTTTGGTTCAGCGATCAAGTGAAGCTTTCAGCAAGATTATTGTTGATATTATCCTCGATACACAAAAGTCAAAACCTCAAATACCTTGTCAGAAAAGGACTTACGGGTTGTCTCTTATGTCCCCATCAATTATGATTTGGTACTGTTCATAGGTGGCTAAAAGTATGGCCATCCTATTAACCAAAGAACAAACATCCTTCACATGTTTGACACGTGGCATATATCTTTTTGTTTTGCATTTATTGAAAACGTGTATAAACAAATGGGAAACCCTTTCTCATCTTCATGCATGCCACTTTCTTCTTCTAAACCTCTACTACTATCTCTTTCTTACATTGTGCATCAACTTAGTGTTTTCTTAAGTTACAATTGAATAGGTTTGAAACTTGTTCTTATTCCGCTTGTAACTATATATTTGTTTATTTAATAAAAACTCATTTAAAAATCAAAAAAGACTTAGATGTTTAGATCACAAAATTTTAGGAATACAATCGAAGTAACAACGATAAACTCCAAAAGGAAGACAAACCTTTAAGACAAATCTGAGAAAGATCAAAGTAAACTGATGAAGAAGTTGAATAGAGATCTTATCGAGAGGGAATTACTTAATTTTGAATTTGAAAGGTAGGAAAAATGTAAATGAAATCGGTCAAGATATTTATACTTGAGAAGGATAAGGATGCTTCGGATTTTGACAAGGACACGTATCAAGAGTTGAATCTATTGGATGCGAAGGACACGTCTCATGAATATATTGGATGCGAAGGCGGTCCGAGAGATGAACAGTCGGCTTCGCACAACACATATGCGAAGATGACGTCATCCTTCAGATGCAACATATGTGAAGGGTAAATTGTGCCTTCGCATAACACATATGCGAAGCCACGTGTGACAATATAATCCGAGGCCATGGGAAGCTCGGATAAGCTTATCCGAAGCTAGGCTAGGCTCAAATAAGAGTCATGCGAGGGTTACTGCTCACCCTAGCCTTCGGATAAGACATATACGAGGCCAAAGAAGGCTCGGATGACCTCATCCGAAGGTGCATGCCTTAGAAAATATTTTGAATTTTAAAATTTTTGATTTATTTTGAAAAATTTTGATTTTTTTAAATACATCATTCATGCTCATTTTTCTTTATAATCCCTTACTCAGAATAAATCCATTTATCATGCTCTAAATTAGTAATCCTTATCTGAAGATCAACATTTTTCTTTATCATCTCAATATTCCTATTTAGACTATGATCATGACATCTGTTACTAGTTGG
This sequence comes from Silybum marianum, assembly GCA_036898165.1. NCBI lineage: Eukaryota > Viridiplantae > Streptophyta > Magnoliopsida > Asterales > Asteraceae > Silybum > Silybum marianum. Next base: position 31,244,050 of record CM072533.1, on the reverse strand, counting down.
ATCTTCCGAAGCTTCAAAGAGTTGACCTTATGATGCCTTCAATTTAGTGCAATCATTTTTCAAATCCTAAATCAACTCAATATTTTAAATACAGTCGCATTTTAGCTTAAAGATCTATTTCTTTTTGTTTGCAACCTGTTCTTATAGAGAAGATACCTGCAAATTTAAATTAGTAGTAGACATCGTTATCAGATACGAATGATCATAAATCAAATGATTTGCAGAAGATTTGAATAACTTTGAGTATCAAACAAGTGCGGAAAACTCAAGTTGAAAATTCAAAGTCAACTCTCGGGAAAAAGTCAATCGTAAGTCAAACCCCGAGAAAAAAATTTCAAAATTTGAAATATATTTTCGAAGATAAAATCTGAAATATAACCCCAAAATGTCAAAATTTAAAAGGGCAATTTTGGAAATTTCCAGACTTTTTTCTTTTTTGAATATATGTATCCGAGGGTTAAGATCGTGGGAAGCTCGGATGAAAATTGATATACAAGGCTCGGATAAAGCTTGTGCGAAGATAAGCTAGGCTCTGATAAGTCTTGTCCGAGGGTTACTATGCAAAGCTCGGATAAGGCTTGTCCGAGGTTTACTGTACAAAGCTAGAACAAGGCTTGTGCGAGGCTCTGGTAGGCTCGGATAGATTATGATAAGTTTTATCCGAAGGTTACTGTTTACTCACTTCTTTATCTGAAGGCTATGAATTTTTTCCTATCCGAAGGCTATCAATATCATCCGAAGTCCGAAATGTCAAAAATCACTCTAAATCTATCCTAAACACCTTCAAATCGATCCAAATTTGGTAGGGTTCTTCACGAACATATTCTGAACATAATTTCTACCATCACCAAGTTCTAGTTCAGCCTCTAACCACAGATTCGGATTCAGAATAGTAGCCTTTTTCTTAAAACTCAAAAACTTAAAAGATCATCCAAATTTGTTCTAGTTGGAATCCAAACTGAAATTCCTTCTGTAGTATGATTATACTACATAAAACGAATCTAAAGCATCCAATCTTGATCCATAACACCCATTAATTTGATCCAAAATGATCAAAATATCAATTTCTTGAAAAACTTCAAAAACTTCAAATTTCTTCAAATCAGATGATTCCCGCTCTGATACCAATTGTTAGTTCTATATATATCTAATAATGGTGAATCTAACAACAAATAACAAGAATCACATCAATGAATCTTAAAATCATCATGTATATTGATATGTTTCTCTCTCTACAAACTCTCTCTAGAATATTACAAAATAAGCTCTCTCTATTGATACTATTATTTATCACACTAATACAAGAGTATTTATAGTATTGACTAATTACAAAGTCAAAGTATAAATTAATATATCATTAAGCTCCATACTTTAACTTTCTTAATATGAAATGTTGACTTTTACATAATTGTTGACTATGTTGCCTTTGACTTTAATGCTTTGACCTCTTCATTCTTTAATCTCGTCTTCATCATCGGTGATCTCGGATACAAAATTATTTTATACCTAACAAAATCATTTATCATTTTGAAGTTCAGATGTGGTAGTATTTTATACCAAAGCCAATTTACATCTAGAGAGGCTTTAGAGACAAAGCAAATATTTTCTAAAGGAAAACTATCCATGTTGATGACATAGACATTTTCAGGTCTCTTGCCTTTAAGAGCAAGTTTGTCATTTTTATCAGTGACAACGCATTTTGTCTTTGTGAACAAGACTTTAAAGTCTTTATTACATAATTGACTAATGCTCAACAAGTTGCGCTTTAGTCTTTCAACATAAGCAACATGATTGAAGGAGGTTGCTCTATTGGTCAGAACATAACCTTTGGTGTATACTTTGCCATTTCCAACAAGAGTTACTAAGGGATATTTTTCTTCCATATAATCAGAGAAGCAGGGTTTTTGTTCCAATCATGTGCCTTGAGCATCCTGCAATAGATAAGGGAATTAATTTTTCATAGGTACCCATAGAACTATGGGTCCTGCAGAGTTAGTCGAAAGGTTAGAAGCAACTTCTTTCTCATTCGCTGAAGATTTTTCTTCAGTTGACTTTGTCACCTTAGTTGTTTTACCAACTTTGGTGGATTTCGCTTTCACTGACTTCTCAGTTTGAGCTACTTTATTTCCGTGAGAAATCTTCTCAGGCTTGGAGGCATTAGGGCATTTGCTTGCAATGTGAGTAGTTTTCCCACAGTGATAGCACTTCCTGTATCTAGAAGAAGGTTTAGAACTAGAAGCATGCATCATAGAGGGCTTAACATTTTTAGGACCAGGTCCAAGAATTATTTTATCGATAGACCTAGGCGGAACCAATGGTTTCTCAGGTTTAGAGGGAGTGAGATCTATCTTGATTCGAGGAGTTGATCTCTGAACATGTCCAGAAATCTTCTTCCTCGAAGTCGAGGGATGACTCACTGAAGGAGTAGAATGATTCTTCTTTAGTTTAGGAAATTTTTTGAGGTTAGGAACATGATTAAGGAACTTTCCTTTAATCACCTTCCCTAGTCCTTGGAAAGGGGTTAAGAAGGTTTTGACTCATATGTTAAGGAACACTGAGTGGAAGTTTCAGGGATAGAGGATATAAAGGTTCCAAACTTAAGCATGTAACGATCCTTAGGAGTTTCTTACTAGTCAAAAGAGTATCCCAAACCACTTTTAACCTTAATGGGATTGATGACCTCACTTGCCTTTACAGAGGCTTTGCACCATCCTTCAATGGTGGTTTTTCAGCTTTGAGAGCAGTGATTTCCTTTTCGCGCTCAGTGATGGCTTGTTGTTTCTCAATGTTTATAGTTTGATTTACAAAGACTTGGTCTTTAAGATCTTTTTCGACCTTAGTTAATTCTTTGATTTTCAGATGGAAATTTTTAAGCTGTTCAACTAGGTCGGAGTTAATTTGTTCAACTATCGTTTTACCATCTGACGGATTGTAGAGATCAACAGTTAAAGTGTTGAGAGTAGAGAATCTATCAGTTTCAGGGATAGAAGAGTTGTTCGGATTTGATACCTAAAGACAACGAAGATGACGGAGTTTTAGGAGCAGAAGTTTGAGTGACTTCTTCAGCATCTTTGCTTCAGTGGTGTCGGCCTAGTCAACTTATTCAGCGACAAGGCCTTTGCCTTTGCACTGAGTTTTCTTCATCTTTAGATACTTATCCTTTAGTTTAAGATTATTTATCATCTCTGGATTTGAAGGGTATCTGAGGTAGATGGAACAACAACTTTCTTAGATATGCATTCACTGGCAAAGTGACCTTTGCATTGACAGTTAAAACATATTGTAGAATTTTGGTCCCAAAGGAGTCTACAAGAGTTCAAGGATATAGAAAACAGTTTGTAGAAGGGGGGGGGGGGAGGTGAATACAAACACACAGATTTTTAGTTTTTAAATTATTTTATATCGAATAAACAAATTTATAGTTACAAGCGGTTTGAGAAATAGAAAGTAGCATGCATAAGGATATGAGAAGGATATGAGAAAGAAAAGGTATATGAGAAAGAAAAGAGACAGAGGATTGAGAAATAGAAAGTAGCATGCATAAAGATGAAGAAGATATATTCATCTTATTTATACCCGTTTGCATTTAATGCAAGACAAAAGGTATATGCCACGTGTCAAGTTTTCATAGGAAGCTTGTCCTTTGTTCAAAAGCAACCATGCTATTGGTCGCGTGTGAGCAGTACCATATCAGATATGATGGGGACATAAGAGACAATTCGTACGCCCTTCTCTGAAATAGTATAAGGTTTGACTTTTGTGCATCGATGATAAGATCAACATTTATCTTGTTTGAGAAGCTTCAGTTGATAAGTTCAACTTGAAACTTCAAGGATGAACTTTCATAGTATCGCTGAGGCTTGACAAGACTTCACACTTTGGTTTAGAAAATCTTTGCTATCACTGAACCGCTTCAGATCACTACCTGATTATCTCTTTCTTCAGCTTGGTCTTCGACTTTTGCTGAATGTTCTTTTGGTATGATGATTGATCTTCAGATCTTCTGAGATAAGATTAAGGTTCCCGAGGTTCAGAGATCGCTGAGTGAAATCAGCTTGTGCTATCACTGAATTTGAACTTAACTTTATAAATGGAAGTTTCACTAAGTATGCAACGGAATCATATTCAAATCACTGAGAGGAGTTATGATCAACAGTCTCCCTCTATTTGGTTATGATTAAGCAAAATAGGAAAATTGTTTGAAAGAATTAGCAGGGACTTAAGAATTTAGAGAAAAATTTCTAACTACTAATATGTGAGATCTTTTTCAGCTAACCTACTATTGTAATTGAGTTTCATATAAAAGGATATGAGAACACAATATTTACAAGTATGGAAGCTTTAAGTACAGTCACTAATTATATTTCAGAGCGACATATTAGTGAGTAAAGAGATGTTAAAGAAAATAGAAGTCTTATGTTCATTGTTCCATTTAATATTTTCAGGGATCTTTTCAGTACACAATTTGAGTAGAGTACTTCATTGAAATTTCGTTAAGGATAATCTGAAGAATTACATAGGAAATGAAATTACAATATTATAAGGTAAACTACAATATACTAAAGAGTACTACGAAGGAAAAAAATTAATCAAAGAGTCTTTCATGTTCTCATCGTAATTCATATTCATAGATCGTCTTTTGTCGATTCATCAGAGGATTATCTGACCAGCAGTGATGATGCATGATCTATATGAAAGTTGATGGAGTCTTGTTGACTTCTCGGTTTATGAAGAGTCCTAAGAATCCTTCATCATCCAAACTAACCATACCAGGTTCAGGGAATGTGATGATTTCATTTTCTTCATATCTTCGATCTTGAGGAAGAGAGGAGTTCAACATTGAGACGTCAGGGATTTCAAGATGACCAAGAATGGTTTTATAATTGAATTTGGTTTCATGTTCGTTTTTAGAAGATCAACCTCCTTCAGCGTTTGATCTTCTTTTCCTTGTAGGCTCAGGGAGAGGAGGAACTTGCACATGCTGTGAAATCCTTTGATGTAGCTGATCCAATGCTCTTTCCACTACATCTTTGAACTTTAACTTGGAACCCTGAATGACATCTCTGATTTCTAGCCACTTAGAGTATCCATAGAATTTTAAGAACTTGGCTTCTTCTTTTTCACATTTCGAGTGTCTGTACATTCGTACATATACCTTCAGACCACTTCTTTTGGAAGGACCTCCTTCAATAGTTGCACGAATGATTTTTGAATTAGACCGTCGAAAATTGAATCGTTCAGTGCACTAGCGTAGTTCTTTCTCTTTGTGTCTTGTATCTTCATTAGTTAGTGCACTTAGGATCCTTTTTTGAGCAAGGATAGGATTCACATTTAGATTTCCTTCATTCAGTTCTCTTTGTGCCAGAGCTTTAGCGACTCTTTTACTTTTCTCGTTTAGTTTTTTAGTCGCTTCATCTCATGCAACATCCTCCCTGAGTATCTTTCTTGCAAGCTCAAGATCATTCTCTATTTGCTTCATCTTTTCATCCCTGATTCTCTGAGCTTCAAGTGCTTGTGCTCTCTCCTCTTTACATAGGAAGTAGAAAACATCCACCACGCTGATAGGCATAGGGTTTTCTGGTTCAATAGTGGGCTTCCTTATTCTTTTGGCTTCAAATTCCTTTAGCAAATTAATTCGCCTTTCTTCTTCTTCAGGATCGCTTATTAGTGGTCTTTTTGCGCGCCGTCTGGGAATAAGGCCTTCTTCATCTTCAGAGTCAGAATTAGATATGTACACAAACTGCTCTTCTGATGAAGGTTCCTTAAAAAAAGTGGACTCCTTTAGGGGACTAGACTCACTAAGAATGGGGGATGGAGAGAGGGGTTGGATAGAGCCAAAATTTGGAGGAGAAAAAGATGGACAGGTTGGGGGTTCAGAAATTGGAGTAGTATAAAGGATAAGGGGAAGGGTTACCTCTACAGCGCTCTTCCCCTCAGATAGTGGGATGGTGGCATCAAGATCCACCACTTCCTTTCGTTTGCCTGATGTGTTGGACGATTCCTGAGAAGAAGGTGGTCCATCCCCCCGAAGGCTCCTTGTAGATCAATTTAGGCATGAAGTTTCCTGGTCTACTGCTCTTAAAGTCCTCAAAAGCACCACGAGGGAAGTCATCATCATCATCATCATCTTCATCATTTCCCCCATAGTGAGGGATTTCATCGTCTTCTTCATCCTCATCATCTTCCTTGTCATTTTCTTTTTCAGCGACGATGGAAAGATCTTGATGAATGTAAGGAGATATCGGAGTGCCAGGGATTGTCTCATTCACCTGTCCGATTATCTCATCAGCGATTTCTTTGGCGCATCTCTCCCCCTCGATGTTGTCAGCGGGGAGAACATGCACCATCATTGTTCGTACATTGGACCCAATGTCCTTCAGAGACTCGGTGTGCGTAGTCTGGGTCTGGAGGACCTGATTCGGCGAGGTCCGGTCAGCAGCGAAAGAGGAGCCAGCCTCAGAGAGCTTCGTCAGCATCTGCATCATATCGGACTGTCTTCTGAATAGACTCGAGCACTACGTTTTGTTCTTGCACCTGCTTCTCCCGCTTGGCAATTGCTTGCCCATTAACCAACGACTATCTAAAAGTTGTATTTCGCAGACGTCTGAAGGTTGTCCACCCTTACCCTTGTGCGAGCACATTCGTTGACCAAAACGTCAATAGCTGGGAATGTAGGGCTGGGAAGAACAATCTTTGGAGTGTCAACAGGGAAGGCAGGAAATTGGGAGACAAACTTCTCCTATTTTATCCTTCGCAGATCTGCGGCGGTCTTTGGCGGCTGTGGAGATTTTCCTTTGCTACCGCTTGAGGGAGCAGCAGCATCCTTGGTGATAGTGGTGGTCTCTGAGGTGGTGGTCGCTGAGGTGAAGAGGGGAGGTGCGATACCTGATGACAACATAGACAGAGCAGCCAAAAAGAGTTCTGGGTTAGATGAAGGGTGACAAGACATGTTATTTACCTTGAGAGTATCATGAGGATTACTCTCAGGGATATCGTGTACAACGGCAGTGTCATGTTGATCACTAGCCTGTGTTATAGCATGTCTGTAAGAGACATGCTAAGGTACTATTATACTGGCTTTCCAAAGTTCAGATTGTCGAAACAATACTGAAGTTTGGACAACGTGCGTTTCAACATAATCAGAGATAGGGACAACTATTTCTGAATCACATGTTTGTCTAAGGACCAAAGAAGAGATGGTAAAAGAAGAAGAGAGGGCTGTGAAAGCAGTACCTAATCCAGCTTTAGCGGAGCTAGCTATAACACTTTCAGTGACCGGAGTTGCTGAAAATGGTGGTAGTGCTGAAGAAACGACAACGGTTGTAGAGACCGTTGTCGTGGCTGTGGCTGAAGATGGCGTTTGTAGTACGCCTGTATCAGAGAGGGAAGTCTTTTGAGAGACTCCTTTCTTTGATTTCTTTGTTGCAGGCTTGTGACCGATGGTCTTTTTGTAACCATCGGCCGGTTCCTTTCTTTTTAAGGGGGAGGAGGTGTCTGGATACTCACTGATGGGTTGTTCAGTGAGACGGACACAGGTACTGCGGCTTCAATGAGTTGCAACATGTATGGAGTATCGAGAGAATCATCTGGACGTACATCAATATCCAGGGACTTCTTGCTGACCATGGAGAAATTTTGTTTGGCGACCTTTGGATACTCCTCCTTGAAGGCAGACTCCATGATGGTAGAAAAGAATCTTGGGTAGGGAATGAAGTGGTTCCTCTTTGCTGCTTTAACCCTGTTGTACATGTCGCCGAAAATGTAGTCAGCGTAGTTCAGCTTGTAGTTGGTGCAGAGAGCAAAGCCAAAAACTTGGAAGTGCTTGCTGGCCTAATCGTGAGAGCCAGTTTTGGAACCCAAGCACTGAATTACTTGGGTAAAGATGTATTACCAGCGAGCTGGGAGACGCTTCTTTTCCATCTTCGAACCCACCGACTTTACCTCAGGGTTTTCCCATACATATCCAATGAAGTCAAAGAACGCCTCTATTTGCTCCTTGGTAGGCTCAGGGCCCATAGCTAATTCTTACCTCTTAAACGGAGGCGAAGAGCATTTCTGAGAAAACCAGAAGTGAAGGCGAAGGGGCCGAGAGTGGGGATTGTGAAGGCGATTGCAGGGAGCTTGTTTCCCTTGTCCGTAGTAAGAGTGATGCAGTGAGCGGTGTACCAGAGCGCTTGTAGATGAGCAGTGATGCCTATGGGATTGTGCACAAAAGCATACATCAGCGGACAAGCCTTGATGAATGTGGCACCATCATTGAAATGGAGATTTGTCAGCAGGGATGTCCACCAAAGCCAAGTAGTTGCGTGTCTTGAAAGTTGCTTGTTCCAAGATGAAGTTGCAGGCATGAGCTTTTGTAAGGACAATCGGGGCACTCTCGTCGGCTTGAGTGGTTTTGCTTGAAGAAGCCATTTCTGTTTCAAGGATGGGAACACCAAAGAGGAAGATCATGGTTTAATACAGAAGGAATAAACCAGAATATGTTTCTGGTACAAAGACTACCAAAGGTGTAGAAGAAAAAACAAGTGTTTTGATGAACAAGTGCGTTTTCTTGAAGATTCGAAGGAGATTCTTGCTTTTAGAGAGTTATGAGCGCGTAAAGAATCAAATGAAGAGGAGATTTGCTTAAATAAAAAGAGGCAGAGAAAGAGGATAACTGAACGACGATTTTAGCTTTTCGAAAAGTAATGATGACCTAGCGCGCGTTCCTAGAAAAGAGTGGGAAAGGAAACGTCGTGGTCCGTCACGTGTCAGATAAAGGTCTGACGTGTCCTTTTCTTATATGAAAAAATTGAAAATGATTATTATTTAAATAACGTTTAATCATTATCCTTAAATTCTTCATCAATAGACAATAAAAGATTGTCAGTGATGGTTTTTAGTTTGATGAACTATTCTCTGAAGAGAGACATTCAGAGAGTGTAGAGATTTAGGAATTCATACCTGAGTGAGATAAATCAAGTATCGCTGAATCAGAGTTCAGAGAATGGAGAGTTATTCAGCGTTTAACGTACCAAGTTCACTGATGAGTAGATTAAATCTAGTTTCATCAAGAGGCTCGGTGAAAAGATCAGCGAGCTGATATTTAGTTGGTAAAAAATGAAGTTCAACTTCTCTATTCATTACATGATCTTTGATAAATTGATATCGAATCTCAATGTGCTTGGTTTTGGAATGAAGTACGGGTTGTTTGCAATTGCAATAGCACTAGTGCTATCACAATAGATAGGGATTTTGGAAAGTTTGAGATCGTAATCTCTCAGTTGATTTCTCATCTATAGGATTTGAGCTCAATAGCTACCAGCCGCTACATACTTAGCTTCAGCGGTAGATGTAGACACAGAGTTCTGCTTTTTACTAGTCCAACTTATCAACTTACGACCTAATAGCTGACATCCACCAAGTGTTCTTCTTATCAAACTTGTATCCTGCAAAATCACTATCAGCGTAACCGATTAGATGGAACCCTGAGCCTTTGGGATACCAAAGACCTGGATTAGGAGTTCCTTTCAGATATCTGAAGATTTACTTTACAGCGATGAGGTGAGATTACTTTGGTTGAGCTTGATATCGAGCACAGAGACAGGTAGAATACATGATATCGGGTCTACTCGCTGTAAGATTTAGCAGAGATCCGATCATCCCACGATAGGTAGTGATATCGACAGGTTTCCCATTTGGGTCCTTATTCAAAGTCAGAGGTGGTGCCATAGGGGTCTTCATCGCTGAACATTAATTCATATCAAACTTGTTTAGCATGTCCTTAACATATTTACTTTGACAAATAAAAATTCTCTTGTCAGATTGCTTAATCTGCAAACCTAGAAAATATGTTAGTTCACCCATCATACTCATTTTGTATTCTTTCTTCATTCTTTTTACAAAACGAGTGCATAGTTCGAGCCTTGTGGAGCCAAAAATAATGTCATGTTTTACGACAATTCATTGATCATTTTAAAGTTCACAGGAGAGAGTCTTTTGTGCCATAACCAGTTTATATCTGAGGAGGCTCTGGAGATGAAGCACATGTTCTCAGAGTGAGAACTATTCATGTTAATGACATACACATTCTCAACTCTTTTGCCTGTTAAGGCAAGATTGTCATTAAAATCAGTGACAGTGCATCTATTCTTTAAAAATAGAACTTTGAAATATTTGTCACATAGCTGACTAACGCTCAATAACTTGTGCTTTAGTCCTTCAACGTAAGCAACTCGACTGAATGAAGTGGCTCTATTGGATAGAATTCTATAACCTTTAGTGTATCCTTTGCCATTTCCAACGAAGGTCACTGAGAAACCAGCTTCTTCCTTGTATTCAGAGAGCAGAGATTTTCTGCCAGTCATGTGCCTTGAGCATCCGCTATCAAGATACCATATACCTTTGGCACTCTACGTACAACAAAAGGATTAGTTTTTCATAGGTACCCATATTACTATGGGTCTTGCTATGTTAGTGGAAGATGTGGCGGAAGAGCTACTAGCTGAAGAATTTGTTTCAGTGGATATCTTCACCTTGGAAGTTTTACCAACCTTGGTGGATTTTACTCTTGTTGAGTTATCAGCTTGATCTACTTTCTTTCCATGAGCTAATTTTTCAGCTTTGGTAGCATTAGGATATTTGCTGGCAATGTGGGTAGTCTCACCACAGTGATAGAATTTCCTATATTTGTGAATAAGTTTGGAATTGAAATATTTCAGAGTGCAAGAAGAAACATTTTCAGGAGCAGAGCTAAGAATTCCTTTGTCCGATGTCCTTGGGGGTATAACAATGTTTTCAGGAACAGGTGTAAGGTCGATCTTAATTTTGGGAGTTGATCTCTGAATTGATCCAGGGATTTTCTTCCAAGTTTTAGGATGGCTCACTGAAGGAACAGAGGAGTTCTTTTTCTGTTTGTGAAAGTTTTTTATTTTAGGAATGTGGTCAGGAACTTTGTTCTTGATCATTTTCTTAGAATCATTAGATTTAAGGACAGGTAGCTACTCAGTTGAATGATGTTTCTGAGAAGAAGGTTCAGGGATTGAGGAGACAACCATTACTAATTTCAACATGGAACGATCATTCTCTAATTCTTCTTTATCAGGGTTATATCCTAACCCACTTTTGACTTTCAGAGGGATTTGAGCATTGATGATCTCGCTGACTTTATCAGAGGCCTTGCACCATCCTTCGATGGTAGCTTTTTCAGCCTTAAGATTAGCGATAGCCTTGTCCTTTTCAGTGATAGCTTGTTGTCTCTCAATGTTAATGGTTTAATTTACAAAGACTTGATCTGTTAGAGTTTCTTCAATCTTTGTTAGTTCTTTGATTTTTAAATGACAATTTTTCAGTTCTTCAGAAATATCAATATTGATTTGTTCAGCTTTAATCTTTCCATTTAGAGCATTGTAAAAATCAACAGTCATAACATCGAGAGCTGACAGGTTATCACTTTCAGGTATAGATGAGTTTATAGGAATGTTTACCTGAGTTGAAGGAGACTCTGAGGATGATGTTTCAAAGACTTTTTCAGCTTCCTCAATTCTTGCCATTAGACAGAGGAAGGCGAGATCTTCTTCATCAGAGCCTGATTCATCAGATGTTTTGGCCCAATCGTCTTCTTGATCCCAATCAACTTTTTTAGCAATTAGACCTTTGCCTTTTTGCTGGTTCTTTTTCAGAACTCTGTATTTATTTTTCAATTTAAAATATTTTTCCTTTTTATCAGAGTTTTGAGAGGTGTTGGGTGCAACTACTTTCTTAGATCTACACTCACTATGAAAGTGGCCTTTTCGCTGACAGTTATAGCATATAGCAGATGCTTTTTCAGCGGGCAAAGTCTTTTACTTATCAGAGTTAGTGAGAGGATATGGAACTTTTTCCAAAGGAGATGTCAAAGTGATGAAGGTTTTCTATGTGGAAGGTCTTAAACATAATCTCTTTAGTATAAGTCAATTCTGTGACAAGTATTGGAAGGTAAATTTTGATATAGACTACTGTCATATTCTGAGTTCAGCAAACAAAAATAAGTTAGCTGCTTATAGAGATGGAGATATCTACTCTGCAACTTTCACTGCAAATGATCAATTACAAGGAGTTTGTTACATTTCCACAACTACGAGAAATGATAGTTGGTTTTGGCATAGAAAAATGTCCCATCTGAACATCAAAGCCATTTCTGAACTGGAAAGACACAACTCTGTAAGAGGACAACCAAAGATCAGATTTGAAAAGAATTCTTTATGCTCTGCATGTGAAAGACACAACTCTGTAAGAGGACAACCAAAGATCAAAAGAAGCTCCCATCCTCTGAAAATGCTATCTTCATGTAAAGCTCCACTTGAAATGCTGCATATAGATTTATATGGACCAATGAACACTCAAAGCATGGGTGGAAAGAAGTATATTCTTGTGATTGTAGATGAATATTCAAGATATACTTGGGTTGAATTCTTAAGACTCAAATCTGATACTTCTGAAAGACTCATTCCTTTCCTGAAGAAAATACAAGTTCTTCTTCAACTACCAGTTCAAAAGATCAGAAGTGATAATGGCACAGAATTTACAAATTCTACACTTCAGAATTTTTTGGAATCTGTTGGTATATCACATAATTTTTCTGCTTCCAGAACTTCCCAACAGAATGGTGTTGTTGAAAGGAAAAACAGAACTTTGGTAGAAGCTGCAAGGACCATGTTGGCATATTCTAACCTTCCTTTATCTCTGTGGGCAGAAGCAATTGCAACTGCATGTTTTACTCAGAGCAAGACAATTCTGAAATAGAAAACTACTTAAAACTCCTTATGAAATTATTAAGCAAAGAAAACCCTCTATTGATTATTTTAAAAAATTTGGTTGCAGGTGTTTTCTTCTGAATGATACACAACATCTGGATAAATTTGCACCTAAGGGTACAGCTGGTATCTTTATTGGCTATTCCCAAAGATCCAAAGCATACAGAGTACTTATCAAAGGAACACAAAGAATCATTGAGACTTCACATATTAGATTTCATGACCCAACAGTGACTTCTGAACAAGACAGTTCAGAACTCAAGCTAAACCAAGTTTCGGAAATTTCGGATTCAGAAAGCAACAAGACAAATCACACTTCTGAATCTAAAACTTTACTTAAATCAAATTTGGGTACTTTATGCCAAGACTTATTTGATATTTCTGTGAATGTTTCTGCAGATTACCAAAATCCTTCTTTGCTCAGAAGTATTACGGAACAAAAATCTACAGAACCTACGATATCAAATACTTCTAGAACACCTATACCAACCTCAAATTCAGAATTTACCATTTCTGAACCTATACAAATTATTTCAGAAACAGTGCAAGTTACTTCTGAACCTATTGTTCCTGTTTCTGAACCTATGCATAATATTTCTGAACCAGTACAGAATATTCACTTTGAGGGGGAGACTTCAGATCTACATTCAGCTATCAATCATGATACTGAAACTCAAGGAATCATTGATGATTATGATTCATTGAACAATATTTCATCTGTTCAACCATTGCCAAATGTGAACAAATGGACATCAAGTCATCCAATTCATCAGATTATTGGTGATGCATCAAAAGGTGTACAAACAAGATCAGCCACATCAAATGAATGTTTATATGTGAATTTTTTAAGCAGTATAGAACCCAAAAAGACATATGAAGCCCTTCAATATCTAGACTGGGTTTTAGCCATGCAAGATGAGCTAAATCAATTTGAAAGAAATAAAGTTTGGAGATGATTCCAAAACCAAAAGGTAAATCAATCATTGGCACCAAATAGGTTTTCAGACATAGAAAGGATGAACATGGGATTGTTGTGAGAAACAAAGCAAGACTTGTAGCTAAGGGGTATTGTCAACAAGAGGGGCATTAATTATGATGAAACTTTTGCTCCTGTTCCAAAGCTAGAAGCTATCAGAATATTTCTTGCATATGCTGCTCATAAAAACATGAAAGTGTTTAAAATGGATGTTAAGTGTGCATTTCTGAATGGAAATCTTCATGAAGAAGTGTATGTTGAACAACTAGAAGGCTTTGTAAGCAAAGAATTTCCAGATCATGTTTACATTTTGGACAAAGCCTTGTATGGACTTAAACAAGCACCAAGAGCATGGTATGACACTCTCACAACTTTTCTTCTGAATTCCAAGTTCAAAAGAGGTACTGTTGATACAACTTTATTTCTGAAAAAGGAAGGTGATGATATGATCTTAATACAAATAAATGTAGATGATATTATATTTGCTTTTACAAATCCAAAATTTTGCAGAAATTTTGAGAAAATCATGCAAACTGAATTTGAAATGAGTATGATGGGAGAGTTAACATTTTTTCTTGGTCTTCAAATAAAACAACTTCCCACTGGCATATTCATTAATCAATCTAAGAATATTCCCATTTGTTGATGCTTGATCCAGACTTGAGCTTTTACCAGATAGACAAGTGTTCAAAATTGTGAATAAGCAGTACCAGATAGGGGTAAACACTTCCTTCTGAATGAGCTTAAGGAATTTAATTGTTCAGAGTATCCTAACTGCATAAAGTCTGAGATCATGTCAGAAGATGATGGAATAGGATCAAATGAAGTTTTCCCAACAACTTCATCCTCCTTTGGAAGAAAAATGAAAACTTCTAATGTCTTCAACAGAAATGCAGACTCTGTAGCCATGAACATATGAAGAGATATCATCTGATTCTTCATCAACTTCTACGTGAAACGACCATTGCTGCAGATAAGAAGCAGGGACCAAAAAGTTCCTGGATAGCAAGGCTCGAAGTGGATGTTTCTTCAGAATTTCAATTAGGATCATTTGATCTTCATTGAAATTAGTAGACCTTAGATTCAGGGTGCAATTGTTCTTCTTGATTTCAAGTAGTTTCTCTTCAGGTACATATAGTTTGGACAAATCAGGACCATCACTTCTTTGTGCACGAGATTGAGAGTCAGCAACACCAACATCAAAATTTCTGAAGTCTTTTCCACAGTTCAATCCTTAAAGACTTCAATGCCATCTTCTTCTACTCAGACAACATCTTCTGAATTTGCAACAAAGGATGACATATGACAGGTCTCCTTGAATAATCGTATTTCTGCATTAGAGTGTGGCTCTCAAGAAAAGACTTTCAAGAGAAGTCTTGATGATTAGGATGATCCTGAAAATCAAGAGGGGGAGAAAAGACAGAAAGTCTTTGAAGATGTTCAAACTTCTGAAAGATCTTCTAAGAAAACTTCTGAAGACGTTCAGACCATTGTAAATGATGAAATTAATAGAACTTCTGAAGCAATAGACGATATTCTACATGCAGAAGATGAAGGTTTAGAAGCTGAAAAATTCATTTCTGAAGACAATGTGGAAGATGGATATGAGACTGAGAAAGTGTCTCTGGATTCTGAAAACAAACTCAGTTCTGAAGACGCATATGTTATTCCTGACTCAAATGAAGAAATGTTGAATGAATATCTTGCTTTTGAAGACATTATTGGGGAGCCAAGTGATTTATCTGATGTAATTCTATTTGATGAAGAAATGGAAGTAAATGAAGGAATGGCTGCAATAAATGAGAACAGAGATCTGATTGTATGGAGACCTCAAGTTCTAATAGTAGTTGAAAGTGATGAACTTTCTGAAAGCTTGTTTATACTGGTTAGTCAATATTGTTGGAGATATATCATCTTGAATCATCTAAGGAATCTGCAGTATAGATTCTTGGATGAAAGACTAATGATTTTCAAGGAATTTATTAATCACCCAACTGAATGGTTTGAAATTGAGGTTGATTTAAGTCATATGGAGGCTTTTGATATTACAGATGAAATCTTAATGATTGCTGCAGACAAACCACATGTCAGATTTAGAAACTGCATAAATATTCCTCTGATTGATTTTCTTGTTCTTGAAGAACCCATAGTTGATCAAGTCTATGAAAGTGATATAATCTTTGAAATATCTGGAGAAAGTCAGCTTATCTTTCCTGAAGATACTTATTTTGGCATGTATAGAAGAAATCTCAGGTATGCAACCTTAGAAGACTATGTGAATGATGAATGGTCTAAGGATTATATTTCAAAGGTTAGGTCTTATGTACAAAAATATGGGGTACAAGAATTGCATGACTCAACCTTAATCAAGAAGATCAGATGTATATCTAAAGCTGTTGAAGATGATTTGTAGATAGTAAAATTTGGAGCTGAAAGAAGATATGGTTCTTTAACAGAATTCTCTTTATTTGATTTCTACCAGTTGAGGTTGCAGGATAAACTTACTGTTCTGAATTTTTGTGTCAAGAGAGAAGATTCTGAAGTTGCTTCTGAAATAAGAAGAATTCTAGGGATCTATGTCAGAAATCTAATTAAACATGATTTTCAGCTGGCAATAGAACTCAGACTAGATAATGTCAATCTCTTGGAGCCTGAAAGTATTGAAAGACAGGGAATTACAAAGGTCTTCACTAATCCAGATTTGGGATTCACTAACAAAATAGGAGTAGACCATTCAAAGACATTCATTGTTTCAGACATACCAAGGTACTCAACTTCTACTCTGAAATGGTTAATAGAGTATGCAGAACAATATCTTCCGTCATCTGATGTTGTAGAAGAAATAATTTACTTCAAAGAAAGAGCTCTATGGCTAGGCACACAAGAGTAAATCAAATCAAAGGAGCTGATTATCTTCTGAGCAATGTCTATGACTTTCAGATTCACACAAAGAAACAAGACATAAAGAAATTCAGAAATTCTCTTAGAAAATTAGAAAGTTCAGAAGTTAAAGAAATTGAAAAAGGAAAAGAAAAAGTCTATAAAAAATCTCTAGAAGACATTGCTCCTATTCCTCAGAAGTCTGAATCTGAACACTTACAAGAGCAAAGGATTGAAGAACATGCTTTCACAATATTTCTTGAATTCTTTCATCCAGAAAAGTTTATGGAATATGAACAAAAGTTCAATTATTTTGATTGTTGGATTCAGAAGTTATTTGGATGGAAACAATGGCATTCTAATATCATTAAAAAAATCAGACTCCCTGTAAGTGAAGTACGAAAAGAGAGTCCAACAGTGAAAGTAATCATTGTTGATCTGAAGCAGAAAAACAATTACAAGCATGCTTACTTTACTATTGAGAGAAAAGATAGTGAGATTTCCACTTTAACATAAGCTGATTTTCAGAATGTCTATCTCAGAGATCTGCTAAGAGTATACATAAGTTTGTATCCCTTTCATGATTCTATTGCCAAGTTCAGAAAAGCTTTCCCAGTTCTCAGAGATGGCCTGTATAGAGAATTTATTTGGGCAGCTAAGATATATTTTCAAGTGGCATATGTTATGAACAAAGAAAAGATTCATATAAGTGTTCCAAACTTAAGCTTACCAGATATTGAAAACCTCAAAAGTAGCACTCTGATCATTCAGCCTCCAGGTTTTGTGTGCAAATGCTTTGACATATAGTTGTTTGTAAGGTTTGAAGAACTACACAAGTGCTGTAATGGAACTCTTATGATTATAAGAGATAAACTGGAGAAGAAAAAAAATTAAAGACAAAAGAAGCTTAGTGATGAGGAATGGGAAAAATACAGAAAGCTGGCAAAGGAAATGATAAGAATAATTGAATCTATATTGGAGTACAGAAAGCTGGCAAAGGAAAGAAGCTTTGAACTTTTGGAAGAATGACTTGAACTTTTGAAGCTTAGGGGAAGATTGATGGATATCAGAAGTAGCTTCAAAAGAATATTGGGTTCTGAAGAGAAAGATTCAGAAGTCTGAAGTCAAGTGAAGTAAAGCCTAAGGCATAACTTCTGAAGTGGCTACTTCAGAAGTTCTGACGATTCTGAAGAAGTTCTCAAGATGTTCTGAAGATGATTCTGAAGACACTTCCGAAGCAGTTCTGAACATGTCTGTTATTTTTGTACTGTATCTTCAACATTTCCTTTTGTATATAAATAGATAGTTTGTTATATTGTTAGAACTAACGTTGATAGATAGAGCTTGTAAAGATACACATATTGTAATTGATAGAGATATCATAATAGCTTCAAAAGGCACTGGGTTCTTAAAGAGAAAAAGATCTGAAGAAGTTCTGAAGACACTTCTGAAGAAGTTCTGAAGAAGTTCTGAAGACACTTCTGAAGAAGATCTGAAGTAGTTCAGAACCTATTCTAAACTTGTCTGTTATGAATGCTATGTTACTTAAGTCTTTCTATTGTATGTATAAATAGATAGTTAGTTAGATTGTTAGAACTAACGTTTTCATAAGCCTTGTAAAGACATATTCTGTAATACAGTACATTCAATCAATACATATTACATTTGGCTATTATCATTCCTGTTATAATCTTTTCATATATTGATATCTTGATTGTTTGGGTCCTAAAAATTGGTATCAGAGCCAATTCATCTGTTCTTGAAGATTTGGGAAAGAACTTGTCAGATCTGACAGTTCTTGGTGTTCTTAATCTACAGAATTCAAATTCAACTTAGGTGAATTCTCGATCTTCTAACATTCAAAAATGTCTAAAGAAATAGTCTCAATCGGATCTGAAACGAAACCACCAACTCTCTTCTTGGGAGAATATCATCAATGGAGAATTAGAATGATTCAATTCTTGGATAACATAGATGAACCCTTAATGCAATCTATCACAAATGGCCCACTAGAGGTATTTGTTGAGATTCCAGCAGTTCCCAGAACTGAATCCACCCCTGAAATTCCTGCATCAAGAATCAAGAAGAGTCCTGGAATGTACAATCCAGCTGAAAAGGCTCAAATGAAAGTTGATAGAAGAGCATTAACTTTACTCACCATGGCAATTCCCAATGAGATATTCAATAGGGTTGATAGTTTAACTTCAGCAAAAGCCATGTGGGATGAAATAGAAGCTCAGATGCAAGGAAGTACAAAGGCTCAAGCACAGAGATTAAATATCTGTGTAGGAACATATGAAAATTTCATATACAAAGAAAATGAATCTATCACTGATACATATCATAGATTCAATAACATTCTGAATGATCTAAGAAGAAATGGTGTTCAGAAATCAAATTCTGAAATAAATAACAAATTTCTGAACAATCTGGGAAATGAATGGTCAAGTTTTTCAGATAATATGGTAACTAGGAACTTGTCTAGAAAGACAATTCATGATGTCTATGGCATCTTGTTCCAACAAGAGGACAAGATCAAAGTTAGACAATTTGAACAAAAGAAGACACAAGAAACAGTTGCCCTTCTGAGCAAGAACTACAATAATTCTTTGACCATTGTGCCAAGAAACTTTGTGAGATCCCAGAGATAACAGTTTGTGATGGGGATGAATCAGATGAGGAGCTTAAAAGGATTTCTGATAATATTGCTTTCATGACAAGGCAATTCAAACAAAGATACAATCAAAAGTATCAGAACAAATCTATATCTAAAGTTGGACCTAAGAAAAGTCAAGAGGCTGGTCAATCTGAAACATCTGAACCAGCAAGATGCTTCAACTGTGGAAAGCCTGGACATTATGCAGGACAATGCAAGATGCTTCAACTGTGGAAAGCCTGGACATTATGCAAGACAATGCAAGATGCCAAAAGTCAAGAATTCAGAGAAGAAGCATCTATTAGCAAAGAAAAAGGAGCTTAATCCTGCTCTAGTGACCAAGTATGAAGAAGACTGGTTAAACTGGAGTGATGGAGATGATGATGAAGAAGTTGCTCACTATGCAACAAATTGCTACATGTGTCAAATGGATCCAGAAAAGGACAAACAAGACACTGAGGTATCTTCTTCATCTTCTGAACAAAATTCTGAACGTAATTCTGAAATTAATACTAAAGATTCAGAAATGACACATCAATTACAAAATATGTTTTCTGAATTTGAAACACTCAGAAACAGAATTAAAGGTGAAAAAATTTTGGTCAATCAATTCAGAGCTGAAAGTCAAATATATAAAGAAAATTGTCAAGCAGCTGAACAGATTCTTGAAAAAGTTTCTGAAGAAAAACTTGTTTTAAAAGAAAAAATGGATAGTCTACAAAAAGAAGTTATAAATGAAAAATCTGAAAAGGAAATTCTAAATGTTAAGATGAATTTTCTGAATCAAGAGAGACTTGATCTTTATAAAAAGATTAAGGAATTGGAAGATTTGAATTTTAAAAGAGGACAAACTGAACAAACTCTGAATATTTTAACTAGTCAGGCTCAGAACTCAAAATTTTACAATATAAAAGCAGGTTTAGGATATAATGACAGTCAAATTTTAAAAAAGGCACCTGCAAACTTGTATGATTATTCTAAAATGAAAATTTTCAATGAATCAAATACAGATGTCATTTCCAAACCTGTAAATTATTCTTTGTCTGAAAGAATTCCTTTTAAAAAATCAAAGACTTTGTTCTCAGAAGAAACACCTCTTAAAACTGGTGAACCAGAAATAATCTCTGAAACAGAAGAAATGAATATAATTTCAAATATTTGTAAATCTTCTGAATCAAATATTATTTCCGAAGAAAAATCAGAAGTAATTGTTAAGTCTGAAATTGTTTCTAAAGTTACTTCTGTTATAACTTCTGAATCCAATTCTGAAAATATTTCAAAAGATACTTCTGATAATAAATCAGAACATGAAGAAAAATATGATGAATTCTCAGATATTGAATCTTTAGAAGATATTGATGAGAATCCCAATATATTTTTTGATAATTCTGATAATGAGTCTACAACAACAAAAAATTTAAATATTTTTGCAACAAGTATGACTCAAAATAAATTTTCAGATCTAATAAATGCTTCTGATTCAGAAAATGATGATGATCAAATGGTGCAAGTCATTGACAAAAATGGCTATTTGGTTTATAAATCTCAATCATGTATGACTGAAGGAGAAAAATTAAAATCTGAAGTTTCAAAGATACCTTCAGAATTGTTTGATCATGTGTTTTTAATACCAGAATATCAGAATTCAGATTTTTCTCCTACTAATACAAACATTTCATCAAATTCAACACCATGTTCAGTAACATCTTCTGACTTCAACACCAGAGTTAAAATTTTTGAACAAGGACAATCCTCAAATTCTCTCTCTGAAGTTAAGAAAATTAACTCAAAATCTGAAGATAAACCTAAAGTGAACAAAAGAATTTCTTATACTAATCCTCATTTCTTATCTTTTACAGAGCTATCCACTTTAGTATGGAGAAAGAAAGATGAAAGACTGTCAAAGAATGACAAATTAGAGAGTTTTTCATTTTTAAAGAAGAATGATGTACCTAAATCAAAGAAAGTGAATAAAAGAATTTTTGTTGAAAAATCAAATGTTATTGATTCTTACATGTCTAATACTATTGTAAATACATTAAAGAATCATATTCACTGTATTAATTGTGGTCATCATAATTTTCATCTTAACTCCAAAACAAACAAGAGAAATTTGATGAAATCTATTCAGAAATGTTCAGCTATATTGACAAATTCAATTAAACAAAAAACTAGAAATAGAGATAAAACTAAGAAAGATAAATCTCAAAGTTCTGAACAAACTTCTGAGTTGAAACATCTGAAGAAAAAGTTCAGAACTTCAAATTTTATTACTAATCACAAAGGACCCATTCTGAAATGGGTACCTAAAACTCAATAATCTCTTTTGCAGATATGTCATGTGTGGGTCTTAGATTATGGATGTTCAAGACACATGACACCTTTCAAAGAACTACTAACTGATTATCATGAAAGATATGGAGGAACAGTTAGTTTTGGAAACAATGCAAAGGGATATGTAAGAGGATATGGCACTTTCATTAAAGGAGATGTGAAAGTAATGAAAGTTTTCTATGTTGAGGGACTAAGACATAATCTTTTCAGTATTAGTCAATTCTGTGACAAATACTGGAAGGTTAATTTTGACATAGATTACTGTTATGTTCTGAGTACAACAAACAAAAATGAATTAACTGCTTATAGAGATGGAGATATCTACACAGCAACATTCACTGCAACTGGTCAACTACAAGGTGTATGTTATATGTCTACATCAATGAAAAATGATAGTTGGCTTTGGCACAGAAGAATGTCACATCCGAACTTCAAAGCCATTTACGAACTAGGCAAACATCAATCGTAAGAGGACTACCAAAAGATCAGATTTGAAAAGAACTCTCTTTGTTCTGCATGTGAACTAGGGAAGATCAAAAGAAGTTCTCATCCTCTGAAAATGCTATCTTCATGCAAAGCTCCACTTGAAATGCTACATATGGATTTATGTGGCCCAATGAAAACTCAAAGCATGGGGGGAAAGAAATACATTCTTGTCATAGTAGATGAATATACACGATATACATGGATTGAATTTCTGATACTTCTGAAAGACTGATACCCTTTCTGAAGAAAATTCAAGTTCTTCTTCAACTCCCAATTCAAAAGATCAGAAGTGACAATGGAACAGAATTTACTAATTCTACACTTCAGAATTTTTTGGAATCTGTTGGTATTTCACATAATTTTTCCGCTGCAAGAACTCCTCAACAAAATGGGGTAGTTGAAAGAAAGAATAGAACTTTGGTCGAGGCTGCAAGAACCATGCTTGCATATTCAGAACTTCCTCTCTCTCTTTGGGCAGAAGCAATTGCTACTGCTTGTTTTACTCAGAACAGAACCATTCTAAACAGAAAATTTCTTAAAACTCCTTATGAATTGTTAAAACAAAGAAAACCCTCTATTGATTATTTTAAAATCATTGGTTGCAGGTGTTTTCTAAAGAATGATACTCCAAATCTTGACAAATTTGCACCAAAAGGTGTAGCTGGTATCATTGTTGGCTATTCTCAAAGATCCAAAGCTTATAGAGTACTCATTAAAGGAACTCAAAGAATCATTGAGACTAAAAATGTCAAATTTCATGAGCCAACAATGACTTCTGAACAAAACAGTTCAGAACTCGCACATAAACCAACTTCTGAAAGTTTGGACTCAGAACATAATAAGACAAACTCTACTTCTGCATCTCAAACTTTATTTAAATCCAATTTAGACAATTTATGTCAAGACTTATTTGATATTTCTGTAAATGTTTCTGCAGATTATCAAAATCCTTCTCTTCTCAGAAACACAAACGATCAAAACATTTCAGAAATACAAATTTCAAATACATCAGCACCACAACTATCTACCTCAAATTCAGAACTTCCAACTTCTGAAAATGCAACTTCTGAACCAATTCAAGTTGTTTCTGAACCGGTTCAAAATATTACTATCCATGAACCTCAAAGTTCTGAACCAATTCAGATTTCTCCATTTGAGGGGGAGTCTTCAGATTTACATTCAACTATCAATCATGATACTGAAACTCAAGCAATTATTGATGATTATGATTCTCTGAATAATGCTTCATCTGTTCAACCATTGCCAAATGTGAACAAATGGACATCTAGTCATCCAGTTCATCAAATAATTGAAGATGCATCAAAAGGTGTTCAAACAAGATCTGCAACATCAAATGAATGTCTGTATGTAAATTTCTTAAGTAGCATGGAACCCAAAAAGCCATATGAAGCATTTCAAGATCCAGACTGGATTTTAGCTATGCAGGATGAGTTAAATCAATTTGAAAGAAACAAAGTCTGGAGATTGATACCAAAGCCAAAAGATAAATCTGTCATTGGCACAAAATGGGTGTTCAGAAATAAAAAGGATGAAAATGGAATTGTTGTGAGAAACAAGGCAAGACTTGTAGCTAAGGGGTATTGTCAACAAGAAGGAATTGATTATGATGAAACCTTTGCTGCTGTTGCTAGATTAGAGGCCATTAGAAGTTTTCTTGCCTATGCTGCTCATAAAAACATGAAGGTATTTCAAATGGATGTGAAATGTGCATTTCTGAATGGTATTTTACATGAAGAAGTGTATGTTGAACAACCAGAAGGCTTTGTAAGCAAAGAATTCCCAGATCATTTCTACATCTTAGACAAAGCCTTATATGGACTTAAACAAGCACCAAGAGCATGGTATGATACTCTTACAATTTTTCTTCTGAATTCTAAATTCAAAAGAGGTACTGTTGATATAACTTTATTTCTGAAAAAGGAGGGTGATGATATGATTTTGATACAAATCTATGTAGATGATATTATATTTGCTTCTACTAATCCAAAATTTTGTAGAAATTTTGAGAAAATCATGCAAACAGAATTTGAAATGAGTATGATGGGAGAGTTGACATTTTTCCTTGGTCTTCAAGTTAAACAACTTCCCACTGGCATATTCATTAATCAATCTAAGTATGTCTCAGACTTACTTAAGAAGTTTGACATGACTGATTGTTCAAGTATTCAAACTCCAATGGCCACTGCAACTAAGTTAGAACCTGATCTAAATGGAAAATCTGTTGATCAGAAAAACTACAGAGGCATAATTGGATCTTTACTTTACTTAACTGCTAATAGACCAAATATAATGTTTGCTACATGTGTTTGTGCCAGATATCAAGCTAATCCTAAGGAATCAAACCTTCAAGCTGCAAAAAGAATACTTAGATACCTAAAAGGTTCTCCTTCATTGGGACTTTGGTATTCTAAGGATTCTAGTTTTGAACTAACAGCATTTACAGATGCAGATCATGGTGGTTGCAAATTAGACAGGAAAAGCACTTCTGGATCATGTCGGTTGCGGGTGATAGACTAGTTAGCTGGTCTTCAAAGAAACAAAATTGTGTTTCTACCTCTACAACAGAAGCTGAGTATGTAGCAGCTGCAATATGTTGTTCACAAGTGATCTGGATGCAAATTCAACGAAAAGACAATGGTTACACTTTCAAAAAGATTCCTTTGTATTGTGATTCAAAGAGTGCCATAGCCATCACTGCCAATCCTGTTCAGCATTCAAAAACCAAGCACATTGATGTAAGATATCATTTTATCAAAGATCATGTGGAAAAAGGTAATATTGAAATGTTTTTTGTTCAGACAGATTATCAGTTAGCTGATTTATTTACCAAAGCACTTGATGAAAAACGATTTAACTTCTTGGTAAGTAAATTGGGCATGATGAACATGTCTATGTAAGAATTACACATCACCTATACTCTAGAAGTTACATTCTAAGGTTTTTATCTCAAATTCTGAATACTTTGCTCTTCAGAATTACTTTGCATATTCTGAAGTTCAACATTCAGATCTTTGCTTCTTATCAAACTCAGAAGTATATTTCTTCTGTATCTAGGTTGATTGTATTTTAATACTTTTCATTTTTTTTTCACATTTCACTAATATTTGATTGTTTCTTTGATAAAGTTGCAATGATTAAGGGGGAGAATCATAATTGCTAGTGATTCAACGGGGAGTGGTATTAATTTCAAATTTCTCCACTACTCTTTCCTACATAATAACTCTGAATTGGTAAAATAAAGTCTTCCACTTTATATCTAAGAAGTATGAACAAACTTCCTTAGATAAAATCAATTTTCTATTTGTTCAAATCTACTTCTGAATTCTCAAAATGTTTTATATTTTTCAGAAGTTTATATTTTTAAATGATTTTTGGACTTCTAAGATGATCCAAGTTTAGTTCTGAACTCCACTTAAAAAATTCTGCGGTTCTTCTGAATTTTTTCTTTCAGACTTCTGAACCTTTTCTCAGAAGTTCTGAACAAATTCTGAAGTTTTTGAACTTGTTCTCAGAACTTAACTTCCCGTTGATTTTTCACTTAAGCGTGTGCCACATGTTTTAATTTCATTGGATCTCTCTTAAACACGACCATTAAACTGTTCATTTCTCTGAATATGGAATCTTCTGAACTCAGTCAAAAAGAAAAAGAGAAAGGTAAAGAAATTAACTCTGAAGCTATATCTGAAGAGTTAGTTCCTGCAAAACAAGTATCTGAAGAGGAACATCTTCAAGAACAAAGGATTGAAGAAAATGCCTTAACCATGTTCCTTGAATATTTTCATCCAGAAATATTTATGGAGTATGAACAACAATTCAACTATATTGATTGTTGGATTCATAAATCTTTTGGTTGGAAACAATGGTATTCAGATATCATCAGAAAGTTAAGAATTCCAATCAATGAAGCCAGAAAGGAGAGCCCAGTGATCAAAGTAATTAATGCTGACTTGAAAACAAGGCAAAATTACAAGTATGCATTTTTTACTGTTGAAAGACAAAATGGTGAAGTTTCTACCTTCTCTGAAGCTGATTTACAGAATATATATCTCAGAGATCTAATTAGAGTTTACAGACGTCTTTATCCCTTCCATGACTCAATCACAAAGTTCAGAAAATCTTTTCCAGTGCTTAGAGATGGATTATACAGAGAATTTATATGGGCTGCAAAGACTGATTTCCAAGTTGCTTATGTTCTAAACAAAAAACAAGTACACTTGAGCAAACCAAATCTGAGTCTACCAGATATTCAGAATTTGAAGAAAAGCACTTTAGTAATTCATCCTCTTGGCTTCGTTTGTAAATGCTTTCAGGAACTATTATTTGTGAGATTTGAAGAACTCCACAAATGTTGCAATGGAACTCTCATGGCAATCAGAGATCATTTGGTAAAAAGACAAAATAGAAGACCAAAGAATCTGAGTAATGAAGATTGGGAGAAGCACAAGAAACTTGCAAAAGAAATGATTAGAGTTGCTGAATCCTTACTTGAATACAGAAGACTAATTCTGAAGGATGTAAGAGAAATTTTGAATTTGTGGAAGTATGATCTGAATTTTTGAAGCTAAGGGGGAGATTGATAGAGATATCATAATAGCTTCAAAAGGCACTGGGTTCTTAATAAGAAAAAGATCTGAAGAAGTTCTGAAGACACTTCTGAAGAAGTTCTGAAGAAGTTCTGAAGACACTTCTGAAGAAAATCTGAAGGAGTTCAGAACCTATTCTGAACTTGTCTGTTATGAATGCTATGTTACTTTAGTCTTTCTATTGTATGTATAAATAGATAGTTAGTTAGATTGTTAGAACTAACGTTTTCATAAGCCTTGTAAAGACATATTCTGTAATATAGTACATTCAATCAATACATATTACATTTGGCTATTATCATTCCTGTTATAATCTTTTCATATATTGATATCTTGATTGTTTGGGTCCTAATAGTAATACAGTTCAGTAATCAATACAACATACAACTTCAGTGATCCAATTCTTGTTCTTGTTCTTTAATCTCTCTACATTCTTGATTGTTTGGGATCTAACACTTGCTATCACTGAACCGTTTCAGATCACTAGCTGATTATCTCTTTCTTCAGCTTGGACTTCGACTTTCGTTGAATGTTCTTTTGGTGTGATGATTGATCTTCAGATCTTCAGAGATAAGTTTAAGGTTCCTGAGGTTCAGATATCGCTGAGTGAAATCAGCGTGTGCTATCGCTGAATTTGAACTTAACCTTATAAATGGAATTTTCACTAAGTATATAACAGAATCATATTCAAATCACTGAGAGAAGTTATGATCAACATAGAAGCTTTATTAGTAGAAGATATCTTTGACTTGTTAGAGTTAGTGATAGAAGGATTTCTTCTAAAGTTGCTCTTTCTGGCAAACCTTCTAAACGTATTAGTCAGAAGGGCCAAAGAGTCATCAAATTCGGACAGATCAGCGTCAGAAATGTCCTCAGAGTTAGACTGGTCTAACTCAGTTATAGAGGTAATAGAAGAAGAAACTATTCTCAAAGGATCAGTCTCTCATGACACTAAAGCCAAGAAGAGCTTTGGGAACTTTTAGTGTCCTTTAATAGATTTTTCTTTAATACTTGAGATTGCTCGTTATTGAGCAATATTCCATATAAAACACTTAAAGAAATAGTTTCAGTGTTCTGTGACCATTTAAGACTGGTAGTAAGTGTGTCCCATTGTTCAGACAGAGATTCCATGAACTTTGTTAGTACTTCTGAGTTAGAATATTCTCGACAAACCGTTTTCAGATCAATGATAAGATATTTGTTAGTACCACTAATAAAACTTTCATACTTTCTCACCAGATGAATTTTTCGAGTTTCTTGCACCTTATTAGTTCCTTCATATTGAACAAAAAGTGTATAACACATGGATTTAAAGGTTCTCATTTTCATGACTGAATGATACACATCATCTGGCAGAGACATAGCAATAATAGATGTAGCTTTTGAATCAACAACTAGTTCTTTCTTATCGTCCTCACTCCATTAATGTTGAGCTTTGGGAATACGTCTCTCAGGAATAGCAGCAGAGGTTGCAGTCCCAGGAACTGCAGCTATTAGGGCTATTGAAACAAAGGTCCATTTTCTATATAGAAGGGGATCTTAGGATCAGTCCTTCTAGAAACAGATACATTCTTTCCTTCCAGACTAGGAAATTATCATTGTAGTTTTAATTCGGATTAGCCAATTTAAAAGCAACTTTTTGATTTTTAAAGAGTAAAAGCAATGAACACTGTTCTGATACCACTTGTTTGTCTCACAGGAGTCTACAAGAATGTATAAGTATAGAAACAGTTTGTAGAAGGGGGGATGAATACAAACACAACTCTTTAGGTTTTTTAGTAATTAAATTGAGATAAACAAATTTACAGGTTATAAGCGGAATAAGAACAATTATTAAAACCTGTTCAATTACAACCTTAGAATCATAAAATTATTTTGATGCACAAGATATGGAAGAAATATGATAAGAGGTTAAAGGAGAGAGTTAAACATGCATTGAGATGAAGAAGGGGTTCTTCATCTATTTATACTCACTACATTAAATGCAAGCCAGAGGGTACATGCCACATGTCAAGCATCCATTGGAGACTTGTCCTTTGTTCATAAACTCACCATATTTTAGCCGAATATGAACAATAACTCTATCAGAGTTGGTAAGCACGTGGGAGGCAATAAAGTATCTCCGTACATACTTTCTGACAGGAGTATGGGGGTTTGACATTTATGCATCGAGGATAAAATCAACTTTGATCTTGATGAGTAGGCTTCATTTGATCGCTGATACTTGAGGTTTCAAGGAGGAATCCTTCAGGTATCACTGAGGCGTACACAGGATCTCACACTTCTTTTTCGAACGTTGCTATCACTGAACCGCTTCTGATCACGAGCTATCCGTCTCAATCGTCAGTTAGGTCTTCTGTTGATCCAAACTCCTTTAAATGATTTGAATATGATTCCTCTTATACTTAGTAAAAAATCCATTGATAGGATAATGTTCATAATCAGGGATAGATACACTGACTGCGCTCAGTGATCACTGAAGATCATCCTTTCCCTAAAGATCTGAAGAACAAGACTCACACCATAAATCCATTCAGCGACTGTCGAAGGCATAGCTGAAGAAAGAGACGAATAACTCGTGATCTAAAGTGGTTAAGTGATAGGAATGATCATCTATCTGAAGTGTGAGATCTTGCAAAGCCTCAGAAATAACCGAAGACTTCATCCTTGGAGATTCTGGTTCAGTAATCAAGTGGGGCCTAGTCAGCAAGATCAATGTTGATCTTATCCTCGATGCACAAAAGTCAAAAGCCCATACCTTGTCAGAACAGGACGTACGGATTGTCTCTTATGTCCCCATCAGAACTGATTTGGTTACAGTTATTATTCGGCCAAAAGCATGGTTACTTTATAAACAAAGGACAAGTCTCAAATAGAAACTTCACACGTGACATATACCTTTTGCTATGCATTTAATGCAACGGGTATAAATAGATAAAGAACCCTTCTACATCTTCATGAATACTTATTCTCTTCTTAAACATGTGATCTGAAGCGGTTCAGTGATAGCAATGTTCATCTACCTGAAGTGTGAGATCTTCCAAAGCCTCAGGGATATCCGAAAACTTTATCCTTGAAGATTCTAGTTCAGTGATCAAGTGGGGTCTACTCAGCAAGATCGAAGTTGATCTTATCCTCGATGCACAAAAGTCAAACCTCCATACCTTGTCAGAAAAGGACGTACGGATTGTCTTTTATGTCCCCATCAGATCTGATTTGATTACGGTTCATATACGGCCAAAAGCATGGTTGTCTTATGGACAAATGACAAGTTTCTAATAGAAACTTGACACGTTGCATATACCTTTTGCTTTGCATTAAATGCAACGGGTGTAAAAAGGTGAAGAACCCTTCTTCATCTTCATGCATAATATCTACTCTTGAACCTCTGCTGCTATTTCTTATCTTTCTTGTGCATCAAACTATATGATTTCTTTAGTTGTAATATAATAGGTTTAATTACTTGTTCTTGTTCCGCTTACAACTATAAATTTGTTTATCCAATATAAACTCATTTAGAAACCTAAAAAGATTATGTTTGAACTCAACCCTCCCCCTTCTACGAATTGTTTCTATATCTTTGAACTCTTGTAGACTCCTATGGGACCAACAAGTGGTATTAGAGCAGTGCTTATTGTTTTGTAATATTTAAAAAACTAATTTCATGTTATTTTAAAATGGCTAACACAAACATAAACTACATAGACAATGGCTATTTAGCTAAACCTCCTAGATTTAGTCGTGATAATTTCCTAGTCTGAAAGGAAAGAATGACTTTATTCCTAGAAAGGTCAGATCCTAAGATCCCCTAGTATGTAGAGAATGGACCAATTATTCCAACACTCTTAGTTCCTTCAGTTCCTGCAACTGCTATCCCTCCTGCGACATATTCCCAAAACTCCAAATAAATGTAGTGAGGAAGACAAGAAAGAGCTAGTTGTTGACTCAAAAGCTAGATCTATTATTGCCATGTCTCTTTCAGATGAGGTTTATCATTTTGTAATGAAAATGAGGACTTCTAAATCCATGTCGGATACTCTCCGTGTCCAATATGAAGGAACCGATGAGGTTCAGATTACTTGCCGAATCAACTTGGTGAGACAATATGAAAGCTTCATGTTTCTGATAAATGAAACACTTTCACAAATCCACCAGATATTTAACTGTCTTTTAATAGATATGAAAACAACTGATCGTTAGTACTATAACTCTGAAATCCTAACTAAGTTCATGGAAGCTCTTCCTGAACAATGGGACACGTTTACCACGTGTCTTAAGTTGTCAAAGAACACTGAAACTCTTTCTTTAAGTTCCCTATACAGAATATTAATTAATCATGAGCAATCTCAACCCTTAAAAACAAACCTCCTTAAAGACACTAAATCTGCCAAAAGTACTTCTTTGGCTCTAGTGACTTCAGAGATGGAACCTTCTAAACTTGTATCTTCTTTTATAACTTCTATCACTGAGTTAGATCAAACTAACTCAGAAGATCTGATGCAGATATCTCTGAATTTGATAATTCTATGGCTCTTCTTACTAAAAATTTCAGGAGATTTGCTAGAAAGAGAAATTTCAGAAAAACCCCTGCCATCAATTACTCTGAAAAGTCAAAGACTCTCCCAGCTAATAAGGCTTCAGCGATTTTCTATTACTGTCAGCGCAAAGGTCACTTTGCAGGTGAATGTAGATCCAAGAAAGTCGCAGCCCCAACCACTTCTCAGACTACTGATAAAACTAAGAACGAAAAATATTCGATGTTAAAAGAAAAATATCAGAGTCTGAAGAAGAATCAGCGAAAGGCAAGAGCCTTGTCGCTGAAGAAGTCGACTAGGATCAATAAGACGACTTGGCTCAAACCACTGACGAATCTGAATCAGATGAAGAAGACATAGCCTTCATATGTCTTATGATACGGATCCAAGACTCGATGGTGACCCACCAGTTCTTGCATTACCGAATTTTTATCATGTATTTCAAGTCGAATGTCATCGACGTTGGGAATCGGTGGGGTCTTGAGCCAACTCAATCGGTCGATTGCTTTTTTTAGCGAAAAATTCAACGAAACGCGGCGTCGATATAGAACATACGACAAGGAATTTTACGCCATCATCCGGAGCCTTGAATATTGGTGTCATTATTTACTTCTGGCTGAGTTTATCCTCTACTCTGACCACCAGGCTTTAAAGTTCATCCAAGGGCAAGCTAAGCTCAATCCACGACACGCCAAGTGGGTTGAAACGCTACAAGATTTTTCTTTTGTCATTCGACACAAAGCCGGTTCCGCCACACGGTCGCTGACGCCCTAAGTCGCCGCCCAACCCTTGTCACCTACACAAAAATACACGATACGGGCTTTGAGGCTTTCACACATTTATATCCGGAAGACCCCGATTTCAAAGACTTCTGGGCCAACTGTGCAACAGCCCTGTTCCGAGATTATGTAAGACGTGACGGGTTTCTCTTCAAGAGCCGACGTTTGTGCGTTCCATTATCTTCTTTTTGAGAAGCCATTATTCTCGATTGTCACCAAGGGGCTTTAACGGCGCATTTCGGAAGGGACAAAACAGTAGCTTTGGTTGGTGAACGTTTTTATTGGCCGCATATTGCTAAAAATGTTCTCAAGGTTCTAAACCGGTGTCATATTTTCCGTGTCGCTAAAACTCATCATACCAACCAAGGTTTATATACTCCGTTA
The DNA here is from genome assembly GCA_036898165.1 of Silybum marianum. Classification (NCBI taxonomy): domain Eukaryota; kingdom Viridiplantae; phylum Streptophyta; class Magnoliopsida; order Asterales; family Asteraceae; genus Silybum; species Silybum marianum. The sequence continues at coordinate 31,211,643 of CM072533.1, read as the reverse complement.
CCAACTCCCGATGGCCCGTGGGAGGATGTTACTCTCGACTTTGTGCTCGGTTTACCATTAACACAACGGAAGAAAGACTCTATCATGGTGGTTGTGGATAGGTTCTCCAAAATGGCTCATTTTATTCCTTGTTCCAAAACATATGATGCTTCCCAGGTTGCACGCCTTTATTTCGCGAAAATAGTTCGTTTACATGGCATTCCAAAAACAATTACGTCTGACCGGGATGTCAAATTCGTTAGCCATTTTTGCCGCACCCTATGGAAACGTTTGGGCGCCGTTCAGTAGTTCCCACCATCCGCAGACTGATGAACAGACCGAGGTTACTAATCGGAGTCTCGGGAATCTCCTTCGGTGTCTTGTTGGAAATCACCCCAACCAGTGGGATCTTGCGCTACCCCAAGCGGAATTTTCCTATAATCGGTCTTGCCACAGCTCCACGGGACATAGCCCTTTTCTCGTGGTGTATGGCCGGAATCCATTTACACCATTGGACTTAGCACCATTGCCGGGGGTCGAAACCATTAGCCCCGAGGGGGATGCAAGGGCTGCCCAAATCAAGTTATTACATGAACAGGTTCGGAAACAAATCACTAAGCATAATCTTCAATATCAAGCTCGGGCTAATAAGTATAGCCAAAAGGTCGTTTTTCAAGAAGGTGACTTAGTTTGGATTTATCTCCGCAAGGACCGGTTTCCTCAAGGCCGTTTTGGTAAACTTCAACCACAGGCAGATGGACCTTTTCGTATCCTCAAGAAAATCAATGACAATGCCTACAAGATTGATTTGCCCGGACATTATGGTGTCTCCGCAACCTTTAATGTGGCTGACTTAGCTCCGTTTACTACTGACGATAATTTTGGTGATGACTCGGGGACGAGTCATTTTTTAGGGGGGGCGGATGATATGGATCCAAGACTCGATGGTGACCCACTTGAAGGTGCTCGGCTAGAGGGGAATGCCACCGAAAGTGGCTACGCCCAAACCCATGTCGTGAAGACCCAATCCAACCGGCATAAGGAGTTTATTTTAATTTAGTATTTTGTCCTTATCTTTTCTTTTGTTTGAATCCCTTTGTTTAAGGGATTGAGTTTATCTCTGCCTTTTTTATCTCTCCTTTGTTTCTATTTATGTTTTGTAAAACTCTTGGTTGGATTGTTGAAAAATACAGTTTATTGTTTTATGTTCGAACGTTCGCGTTCTTGTATTTCGGTTGGCGAAGGAGGTATTCTTGGCTAGGGATTTCTAGCATCTTTCCTATTCGTATACGAATCCGTATCATCTTATGGCTAGAATAGAAGAAGCTGAAGAGGCTTCTGACACCTCTTATTCTGAATCTCCATCAACTCAGGTACGTATTCTAACTAAATCCTCTATACCTGAAAATGAAAGCGTGTTAGCTCTTGATTCAATGACTGTTGATTTTTACAATGCTCTAAATGGTAAAATCAAAGCTGAATAAATTAATGTTGATCTAACTAAACAGCTTAAAAATTGCCATCTGAAAATCATAGATCTTACTGAAATCGAAGAAGACTTTAAAGACCAAATCATTGTAAATCAAGCCATAAGCATTGAAAGACAGCAAGCTATCACTGAGCGCGAAAAAGTCATCGCTAATCTTAAGGCTGAAAAAGCCACCATTTAAGGATGGTGTAAGGCCTCTGACAAAGTCAGCGAGATCATAAATGCTCAGATTCCTAAATTGGTTAAGAGCGGTCTTCTATCGCTGATCCCTCTTCTCAGAATTTCTCTAAATCTGAGAAAAGACCCTTAAAGTCCTTTACCAAGGATTCAGGGAAGGTGATCAAGGACAAGTTCCTTGACCATTTTCCCAGGATCAAGAACTTCCAAAAACTAAAGAAGAATCCTTCACTTCCTTCAGTAAGTCATCCTAAAACTGGAAAGAAGATCCCTGGATCTGTTAGATATCTACTCCCAGAATTAATATTGATCTCACTCCATCTAAATCAGAGGAACTAGTGGTTCCTGCAAGAACAATGGAGAAATGAATTCTTGGTCTTGGTCTTGAAAATGTTTTGACCTCTCTGCATGCTTCTAGCTCAAAATCCATTTTCAAATACAGAAAATGCAATCATTGTGGTAAGACTACCGAGATTGCTACTAAATGTTCAAATGTTACTAAAGCTGAAAGACTGGCTCATGTTAAGAAAGTAGCTCAACCTCAGAAATCAGCAAAAGTGAAAGCCACTAAGGTTGGTAAAACTTCCAAAGTGAATATAATCACTGAAGAAAATTCTTCAGCAAGTAACATATCCGCCATACTTGTTGTTTCCACTGACAATGTAGGACCCATAGTTGTATGGGTACCTATGAAAAATTAATAGCCTTGTCTTGTGCAGAGTGCTAAAGGTATCTGGTATCTAGATAGCGGATGCTCAAGGCACATGACTGGCAGAAATCCCTGTTCTCTAAATACAAGGAAGAAATAGGTCCCTCAGTGACCTTTGGTGGAAATGGCAAAGGTTACACCAAGGGTTATGGCGTTCTATCCAATGGAGCAACCTCTTTCAGCCATGTTTCTTATGTTGAAGGACTAAAGCATAATCTATTAAGCATTAGTCAACTCTGTGACAAAGACTTCAAAGTTTTGTTTACAAAGACAAGATGTGTTGTCACTGATAGAAACGACAAACTTGGTTAAAGAAGCAAAAGATTAGAGAACGTATGTATCATAAATATGGATCGTACTCACTCTGAAAATGTTTGTATTCTATCAAGGGTTTCCTCTGATGTAAATTGGCTCTGGCATAAGAGACTCTCTTTTCTAAACTTTAAGATGATAAATGATCTATCTTAGAAACAACTTGTCAAAGGTCTCCCTAAACACTCTTTTACAAAGAAATCTCTTTGTTCAACGTGTGAGAATAGAAAATTGATAAAAACAACATTTAGATCAAAGCAAGACCCTTCAGTGACCCACCTCTTCATTTACTTCATATGGATCTCTTTGGACCTGTCAATGTCCAATCCATATCTGGAAAGAAATACACTCTAGTGATCGTTGATGAATATTCCAGATACACTTGAGTATTCTTTCTTAGTTCTAAGAGTGATACACTCACTGTTCGCTCCATGAGAAGTGATCATGGTACTGAATTCAAAAACAGTACTCTGGTTACCTTGTTTGAAGAAAAAGGAATCACTCATAATTTCTCATCAGTGAGGACTACACAGCAAAATGGTGTTGCTGAAAGAAGAAACCAAACAATCATTGAAGCTGCTCGCTCGATGCTCAGCGAATCTCGTCTACCATCTCAATTTTGGGTTGAAGCAGTTAACACTGCATGTTTCACTCAGAATCGATCCCTGATAGTCAAAAGATTCAAGAAGACCTCCTATGAATTATTTCATGGAAGGAAACCCTCTCTAAGCTATCTACACATCTTCGGATGTAGGTGCTACATCCTGAATGACAAAGATCATTTAGGAAAGTTCGATCCAAAGGTAGATGATGGTATCTTTCTTGGATACTCCTTAGTTTCAAAGGCATTCAGAGTCTTCAACAAATGAATAAAACACCTAGAAGACACCATGCATGTGAACTTTGATGAATCTCGCGCATCCATTTCTGTTCCTATCTCTGAAGAAGACGAAGAATTGAATAATTGCATGAAATCTCATTATGAAAAACCTGAATCTTATTTTAGTGCACCACCTGTCACTGAAAATAATGATGATGAAGGTCCTAACTTCATTCCTACTACAAGTAACAATCCGACCTCTTCAGGGATAGACGTTACTCTTCTATATCAGATTCCTCCACCTGATTCCTCCAACGGTGATTCATCAGTGAATAATCAAGTTCCTCTCTCAACTCAAGAGAATGCAAATCCTTCTAGATCTCCACCAGGGATGATAAGAAGTGCTGAAGATTATATTATTGAAGCATCTTCAGTTCTCCCTGTACAAGTCGCTGAATCAAATGTTGATTAAACTTCTCAACTACCGGTTCAACGATGTAATCAAAATCATCCAATCGATCAAAATTGTTGATCCAAACGCAGGTATTAAAACCCGTAAGGGTACATGTAATATATGTCTCTATGTAAGCTTTATTTCCCTCTCTGAACCGAAAAAGATCGATGAAGCTATCACTGACCCGAGTTGGGTCTCTGTTATGCAACAAGAGCTCTTTGAGTTTTGAAGAAACCAAGTTTGAACTCTTATACCTCGTCCATCAGGTAAAGCTGTTATAGGTACTAAATGGGTATTTCGTAACAAGCTATATGAAAATGGCATGGTTATTCGTAACAAGGCTCGACTTGTTGCTAAAGGATACAGACAGAAAGAAGGAATCGATTATGATGAAACGTTTGTTCCTGTTGCCAAACTAGAACCCATAAGACTTTTCTTAGCTTATGATGCCTGTAAATTGCTTTTCTAAATGGTAAACTTAAAGAGGAAGTTTATGTCTAGCAACCTCCTGGTTTTTCTGATCCTAAACATCATGGTTTTGTTTTCAAACTTTCAAAAAGCTCTTTACGGGTTAAAACAAGCTCCTAGGGCTTGGTATGATACCCTTTCTAAATATCGTCTTAAAGAAAAGTTTGTTCTTGGAAAAATTGACCAAACCCTTTTTCTTGGGAAATACAAAGGTCATACTATACTTGCTCAGATATATGTTGATGACATCATATGTGGTTCCACAAGACTCAAACTATGCACTTATTTTGCTAAACGTATGAAGAAAGAATATAAGATGAGTATGATGGGTGAACTAACAGATTTTCTTGGTTTATAGATTAAACAATCTGAAAAGGGCATTTTTATATGTCAAAGTAAATATGTTAAAAAACTTGAAATGACTCAAAGTTCAGCGATGAAGACTCCTATGGCACCTCCTCTGATCTTAAACAAGGACCCTGATGGGAAACTTGTAAATGTCACTACCTATATAGGAATGATTGGCTCTCTTCTGTATCTTACAGCTAGTCGACCCGATATCATGTACTCTACTTGTCTTTGTGCAAGATATCAAGCTGAACCCAAAAAATCCCATCTTATCGCTGTAAAGCCAATTTTCAGATATTTGAAGGGAACTCCTAATCTTGGTCTTTGGTACCCCAAAGGCTCAGGGGTCGACCTAACTAGTTTCTCTGATAATGATTTTGTAGGTTGTCAGATTGATAGGAAGAGTACCACTAGTGGTTGTCAGCTACTAGGTGGTAAGTTGGACTAGTAAAAAGAAAAACTCAGTGTCCACATCAACTGCTAAAGCTGAATACGTAGCCGTTGGAATTTGTTGTGCCCAAATCCTTTAGATGAGGAACCAACTCAGAGACTATGATATTAAGTTGTCCAAAATTCCTATCTACTGTGATAGCACTAGTACTATCGCTATTGCAAATAACCGTGTACTTCACTCAAAAACCAAGCATATCGAGATAAAATATCACTTTATCAGAGATCATGTTATGAATGATGAAATTGAACTTCATTTTGTACCCACTGAATATCAGCTCGCCGACCTTTTTACTAAGCCTGTTGTTGAGATTGGATTCAATCTACTAATCAGCGAACTTGGTATCTTAAACGCTGAAGAATGACCGTCTCAGTACTTAACATTATTCGGTAAGTATCAAACTAACACTCAAATTCGTTAGTCATACTCTAAACATTGACTCAGAGATGCGTATATCTTACCAAGGTATGTACTTCTTTTCCTTACAGTTTCTGGACATCTTTTAATTCAGAGAATGGTTCTATAAAGAGAAAACCCATCACTGAAACATTTAAATTCAAATAATGAGGATTTTAAATGGATAATGATTAAACATTTATTATTTAAAAGATAATCTTATCAGTTTTCCAAACGAAAAGGACACGTGAGACCTTTGTCTGACACATGATGGACCTCAACGTTTCCTATCCCATCAACCCCTAGGAACGTGCAATAGGTAGGTCATCATTACCTTTTCATAAAGCTAAAACCGTCGTTTAGTTTTCTTCTTTTCTCTTCTTTCTCTCTCATCCATCTATATAAGGAAAACTCATTTCCTTTCCATTCTTTACGCGCTCAAATCTTCTAAAGCAAGAAAGCATTTGAATTCCCTCTGCAATCCCTCAAGAACACCAAGAACATGCACTTGTACATTTTCTTTCTCCTCACTTTTTCCAAGGTTTGATTTAAGTTTTTTTTAATACTTACTATTTAAGTTTATTTATAACTTCTGCTTATCTTCTATAACACTTTGTTATAAAGATTTACTTTTTAAACTGGATTAAAACCCTAAATATTCGTAAAAACTTGTTCTAAGCTTCTTTCATAAAACATAAGATACTTTGGTCTATTTGATCCAAAACTTTACCTAAATCTTTTCTAAAATCTATTTATGGTACATCTTTTTATCAAATAAACACTTTGGTATCTTTTATCTAAAACCTTGTTCAAACGTTTTTCTAAAATCTGCCAAATAACTTGTATTTTGACCTTGTTCATCAAAACACTTGTTTTTCCCATCTTCTTGGTATTCTTTGTACCAAACACTCTAGTTTTGCTCTTTTGTATTAAGCCATGATTTTTCCATTTGTGTTCCAATATTTGAAACAACAATGGCAACCACCAGCAAGAACGTCAACATCACCTCTGAAGCAGAAGTCCTCTCTGTCACCAACTTCATTGCTGGTTCTGAAGCCACCTTCATTTCAATGATTTCATTTCAATGATTTCAAACGTTCAGAAGTCAAGCCAAGCAACTATGTGGCTCTCCTAGACATCCCTGCCGATAGATTTCATTTCAATGATCGTGCTTGCTTTCTGGAGAAATGCCCTCTGAAATATGCACTTACTCACGTACCTGCTGGAATAATTGCTGATATCCAACACTTCTGGTACACTGCCCACTGCAGTAAGGTGAACACTGACAAAGGCAACCAGCTCCCATCCATCGAATTCACCACCAGCTTGGGAATCTTTGCTTTTACTACTAGCATTTTCAGAGCCGCTCTTCATCCCCTTTCGAAAGGAAAGAATCAACAATGGATGTCTGCACCATACAGATAAGAGCTTATAAGCTTCCTTGACATCGCTGGTTACAACTGGCCGATTGATGAAGAAACCTCATAATTCAGCAAGGTGATAACCAAGATTGAGAAGAAAAGATTGCCAACGAAGTGGCAATAAATTTTCACTCATTTCATTCTGTGCTTAGGCACTAAGACTGGCTCTCAAGACCAGGCTAGCAGACGATTCCTTACCCCAAAATGGGAAAAGACTATCCCTTACCCAGGTTTGTCGCTACAATCCTGGAATACGGGTACGAGGGCTACCCTACTTAGGGAAATCAGAAATTCGCTCAGATTGGGAAGAAATCTTTGGAGATCGACGAAAAGCCTGAAGATGCTCCCTACCTCCCTTACATGTTGGATCTCATCAGGGACGCTGAACCTTCCAGATCTTCAACTCCCACTCCTACCACTCAGGTAGAGATCGTGTTTAGATCACTGACCAACCCATCAGTGATCAACCTGGACCCCTCTTCTCCCCTCAAAAGGAAACAGCCAACCGATGGTCACAAGAAGACCATCGCTCACATGCTACTAACCAAAGAAGGGCGTCTCTCAACAGACGACCGTCTCTGATTTTGGCATGGTACCAACGCCTCATCTATCCAATTATCAGTTTTGTTTCAACAATCTAAAGACCGGAAAGCCACGTGCACAAGACCTGAGAATGTTTCTCTTAAGCATTCTGAAAGACAGGCTTGTGATCCTCAGGATACAACCATAGCAAGCTCCAACCCTGAGAGTAATCCGTCAGATACTCTCAAGGAACCCTTGCAAAAATCTACTAACTGTCAACTTCATTCTTCTAATCCTGATCTCATCTATGTTATCTATAGGTATCTATGGTACACCTACCACCACTTCTGCCACCATTACTACAACATCAATGGGTATCTCTGCAACATCCACTCCAAAGTCTCCTACCCTCACAATGGAATAAATCAAGAAGATAAAGCAAGGGAAGGTTCAGGGAACATCTCCTCCTCCAACCATGTCTCTCCAGATTCCAGCCCTGGATTACCTGGTTCAGAAAGCTGCCAACATCAACCACAAGGCCGATAATCTTCAGCTCTCTGCTGAACATATTTACACCAGGGTGTCCGGGACCCCTGCCCTGAAGAATGCTATGGTCGGCATTAAATCTGAAGTTGATTCTCTGAAGACCACCGTGAGCTAATCTATCGCTCAAAACATGTTCGCAGTGACTCAGATGGGCAAACGCATTGAAGGCATTCCTTTTCATCTCAGATATGAAGAAAATGATGATGATGCCACAGAAACATTCTTTAGATCCCATCGTCCAGAGATAACACAATCAAGAGTTGTTATCAGATAACCTTTGGGGGACAGGCAAAATCCTAAAAAGGACCAGTCTGATCCCTCAGGGAAAAACAAACAAGTGATGGATTCTGATGATCCCTAGAGTAAAAGTTCCTCTTCGTAACTCTGAGCCAAAATCCCCTGTACCAATAAGTGTCTATGAAGAATAGTCCTTTCTATCCTCTGAAGAACGAGCTGAAGCCTTAGAAGCTCAACGACTAAGAGATCAAGTGATAAAGCTCGCTCAACACTTGGCTCGAGAAGATAGAATAAAAGCTAAAATTCAGAGACACGAAGAAGAACAAAGCGATATGGTCGCTGAAAAGCTAGCGGAGAAGGTTAAAGGTAGATCCAATCGTAGCCCAAGAGAAGATTCTACAAGCCCTGAATAGAGAAAATCAGGAACCCAAGAATGAAGAATTGGAATGGTGCACTAAGGAAGTAAATTATCGCTTCTATCCTGGAACAATCACTAATGCAACTATCGAATGACGAAAATCAAGAAAAGGTCTGAAGATAAGAGTGACCATGTTCAGAGGTAGTAGACGCGAAGAAGAAGAACCCCAATTCTTGAAGTTCTATGGATTCTATGAATGGCTTGAAATCAGAGATGTCATTCAGAAGTCTAAATCTCAATTCAAGGATGTCGTAGAAAGTATCTTGATCAGCGATGCAAAGGATATTCCAATATGTCACCGTTCCTCCTCTCCACGAAAAATCTAAAAAGAGAAGATCTAAGTCCGAAGTTGAAGAAGATCCATCATTCAGAAATGAACATGAGACTAAATTTGACTTAGACAGTATTTTTGCCCACCTCGTTATCCCTGATATTTCCATGCTCAACACATCCCTACCTAAACCAAGAAGATTTGAAGAACATGAAATCATCAGTCAACCTGAGGCAGGTATGTTAGTCCCGATTTTAGTATTGAGAGTGTGAAAAGGAGAACCTGGGATTAAAGTATGAAAGATCAGAGATCATCCAGAAGAAGAGACTTCCGAAGTTCCGAAGAGGGTCCAGTAGAAGACTTCAGAAGTCTGAAGGTCAGAAGATTAGAAGTTTTCTTACATAGAGCATCTTCGATACTACTATACAGAAGCTTCTGTATGTATAAATAGAGCTTCTGTCCTCCCTGTCCTTCTACTCTTGGTTCAATCATCGTTAAATCTTCAACCGGTTATTCTTCTCATCATAGCCCAACAACTCATCAAGGAACGGTTACTTCATTTACAAGTGGAGCCTTTAAATTGGAGGATGCTTTAATAGTGACACTTTCCTTCCCATGTTGAATGACGTCGATAACCGTCTAACAAGATTTGTTAGTGATTCCTTGTGACGTGTCTTATTGTAATAGGCTAGTCATTTGACTTTCCTTATTTTTAGGCTATAAATAGAAATCCCCTTCCTAGTTTGTAAATGTAAATGTGGGTTGTTTCTTTAGAACTCTCCATCTCCAAATACCCTCATCATTCCAAACATGTAAGATATATGGTCACGATTAATTATATGTCTACGCTTTATCTTAATATTATTCTTCATTTTGATTAATCGTTCTTCCTATTATAAATGGTTTGATCTAAAATTTCTTCCGCTTTACATATTTTCATTATATCATTGATTCAATATGAGATCTGGGTTCCTACAATTGGTATCAGAGCCTATTGATTTTCTCAAATCAAACGATCTAATATGTTGATTTTATCTCATTAAATCCAGTTTATATCAAATCATTTCTAAATCTATAATCTTCATCTTTCTATAATTTGTTTTCGAATTGTTCTTGAAAATATCTTTCAAATCTGCGTTTGAATTTATTTATATTCAAATTCAGTTTTGATTTCATTTATATTCGGTTCTACAAAGTTATTCTCAATAGATCTGAAATGTGGATGGTTTTTGGGAAGAAAATTCAATACCAATATGTTAAAAAATGATTATGTGCATAAGGTGTTTGATAAATTGTTTATGAGAGACTTGGTTTCTTCAAATGACATCATGAAGATTCGTTTTCAATGTCAAGAAAAAAAGTTTGGAAATCAACACCTTGATTGTGATTTGGTTATGCAAACCCATATTCAATTTTTGTGGCGTTGAATTTAAATCAGGATGTTGACAGATTTGCAATACTGTGCTATATCGATCGTATCTCTCGCATCACAGCACCAATTCAAGCGATTCAAAGGGCCCTGGTTAGAAAACAGTCGAATCTACAAGTTTCATGTTTTGCGTTTTCAGTGATTCAATCTGTTGAAGGCACAGTAAATCGTTGAAGTTGAAGGTAGTGTGTTGAAGCAAAGTTGTTACGTATCGAGTTAGAGCTGCTTCTTGACAGAAGGACCAGAGCTTCTGGACTCAAGGAAGAGAGCTTTCGGAATTAAGGACTAGAGTTTTTGGATTATTACATGCCTTAGACCAGAAGACTCACTCAATCAGAAGTTTACATGTTAAACCAGAAGCTGCTGGACAGATCTGCACGACTGTACTAAAACGATCATATCTCATGCGTCCGACCTCCAAAGAAGGTGAATCTAGATTGTTTAGAATGCTAACACACTGACTTACAATGTTCATGTTTTGAGTTTTTCCAAACTCAAAGTATTTCAAGTCCAGAAGCAGCGTAAAAGTCTGTGCAATGTTGCTTGACAGAAGCTTTCTTTGCTGTTTTTATATCTTATGTGTTGATGAGTGGTATTGTGGCTTGTTCTATATCACGTCAAACTTCATAATTCTATTCTTTGAAGTTCAAATTAGCCACGGTTTTAGTTCATCTCTGTTCTGGACCGATTCTTCAAAGTCTAAATTGCTTCTAAACAATAAAGAAAAGGAAATCAAGAAGCACAGTTCAGAACCAGCACTTCATTAGAGATTTCTTCTTGCAACCAGAGATAGGCTGTTAAAATCATGTCAACGATCAAGAACTACCGAGCATAATTATTATCCTCCGATCTCACATCGGGGCACTCAGAGTTAATCTTGGTGGTTTCGAGTTCTATTTTTGGAATAGATATTTCCGGTTGATATTAATTTAGGCTCCTCGACTATGGAAGATTACTTGAACAAGCCCTGGTGCTGAATGACCACTCAACTCATGGTTCACAGACAGATTCTTTGTTATTAGAATGATTCTGCACAACATTGTCATGCAACTTACACTTTATCTATCCACGTTTGGATGAATCAATATGCTATGGATTGGCTGAGGTTCTGAGACTAACAGTTGTGTTGAGTTTGTATAGGTTAAAGTTGTATTTAGTGCAATATGTGGTGTTTATGGCACATTGAATCTGATTTTAAAGTTGAGACTGAAGAAAAAAAGCATCACGTTGAGGGGGACCTTGAAGTACTTTTTTCAGTCCAGATCGTCCTCTGAAGATTTCATGCCATGAAGATCAGAAGAAGAAATCTTTTTCATCCAGAGCTTCTGGTTGCACACCCAGAACTTCAGGACAAGCTTCATATGGCCAGAGCTACTTCTTGATCTACTTACAGAGAATATCTTGGACTTGAATAAAATCATGTGCATATATTTGGAAGGGGGTTACTACATCAAGGGGGAGCTACATGTTTATCTAACGGGATTTCCAGCTTCAAAAGCTCGATGAGAAGACGACTAATGACTTTCTATGGTCCCTCCTTTTGTTGTTCTCCATTAAACACTTAGGGGGAGATTGTTAGTCCCACTTTTAGTGTTGAAAGTGTAAAAAGGAGAACCTGAGATTAAAGTATGAAAGATCAGAGATCGTTCAGAAGAAGAGACTTCAGAAGTTCTGAAGAGTGTCCAGAAGAAGACTAAGAAGTCTGGAGTGAAGACTTCAGAAGTATGATGGTCAGATGATCAGAAGTATGATGGTCAGAAGATCAAAAGTTTTCTTATACAGAGCATCTTTGGTACTATATATACAGAAGCTTATGTATGTATAATCAGAGCTTCTGTCCTCTCTGTCCTTCTGCTCTTGGCTCAATCCTCGTCGAATCTTCAACCGATTATTCTTCTAATCATAGCCCAAAAACTCCGCAAGGAATGGTTACTTCATTTACGCGTGGAGCCTTTACATTGGAGGATGCTTTAACAGTGACACTTTCCTTCACATGCTAAATGACGTCGATAACCGTCTAACAAGATTTGTTAGTGATTCCTTGTGACATGTCTTATTGTAATAGACTAGTCATTTGACTTTCCTTATTTTTAGGCTATAAATAGAAATCCCCTTCCTCATTTGTAAATGTGAATGTGAGTTGTTTCTTTAAAATTCTCCATCTCCAAATACCCTCATCATTCCAAATGTGTAAGATATATGGTCACAATTAATCATATGTCTACACTTTATCTTCATATTATTCTTCATTTTGATTAATCATTCTTCCTATTATAAATTGTTTGATCTAAAATTGATTCCGCTTTACATATTTTCATTCGATCATTGATTCAATATGAGATATGGATTCTTAAAATGTATGACATTTCTACGAAACGATGGGCTAATAAAATTTTTCAAAAACAAGGACATTCGAAAAGCTCCTTCCAAACTTCTCAAGATTATGTTTTACAACTGCTGGTCATCCAATGACCCTGTTCTCCTTCAAAAGAAAATCTATGAGAAAGAATTACAAAGAAGAAAAGAGAAGCTCTCTGATTAGTCTCTCATGTTTTCTTTTTCCTTTGTATTTTCTTTAGTGTACTGTACTTTACCTTACAATTGCAATTTAAATTTCACTTTGTAATTTTTCAAATTATTGTGATTAATGAAATTCAATGAAGTACTCCACTCCATCTGTGTACTGAAAAGATCCCTGAAAATAGTAAAACTGGACAATGAACATATGAGTTCTATTTTCTTTAAAAATCTCAATACACTTGTAAAAATTGTAAAAATCTCAATACACTTGTAAAAATCTCATTACACTTAGTAATCAATTAGAGAATGTACTTTATTGCTTTTACACTTGTAAAAATTGTGCTTTCATATCCTTATAAATGAAATTCAGTTTAGATAGTTTATTAGCTGAAAAACATCTCACAGATTAGTACTTAGAATTCTTTACTTTAAAAAGCTCTAAGTCTATAATAATCATTTCAAGCAATTTTCGTATGTTGCTTAATCATAATCAAATGAGGGGAGATTGTTGATCCAAACTCCTTTCAATGATTTGCATATGATTCCTCTTCTACTTAGTGAAAATTCCATTGATAGGATAATGTTTGATAGAGATATCATAATAGCATCAAAGGGGACTGGGTTCTGAAGATATAAAGATCTAAAGAAAAGACAAAGAAAAGCCTAAGGCATAAACTTCTTAAGTGCCAACTTCAGAAGTTTTGAAGATTTTCTGAAGAGTTTCTGAAGAAGTTCAGAAGACACTTTTGAAGAAGTTCAGAACCTGTTCTAAACTTGTATGTTATGAATGTACTGTTACTTTAGTCTTTCTATTTCATGTATAAATAGATAGTTAGTTAGATAGTTAGAACTAACGTTTTCATTAGCATTGTAAAGACATATTTTGTAATACTGTACATTCAATCAATACATATTACATTTGGCTATCACATTTCAGTTTAAATCTTTCCATATATTGATATCTTGATTGTTTGGGTCCTAACAATTGGTATCAGAGCCAATTCATCTGTTCTTGAAGATTTGTGAAAGAAATGTCGGATCTGACAGTTCTTGGTGTTCTTGATCGATAAATTTCAAATTCAAATCAGGTGAATTCTCGATCTTCTAACAATCAAAGATGGCTAAAGAAATTGTCTCAATCGGATATGAAACGAAACCACCAACTCTTTTCTTGGGAGAATACCATCAATGGAGAATCAGGATGATTCAATTTTTGGACAACATAGATGAAGCTTTAATGCAATCAATAACAAATGGCCCACTAGAGGTCTTTATTGAAATTCCAGCAGTGCCTAGAACTGAATCTACCCCTGAAATACCGGCGTCAAGAATTAAGAAAAGCCCAGGTATGTACAATACCACTGAGAAAGCTCAAGCTAAAGTTGACAAAAGGGCATTAACTCTTCTTACAATGGCTATATTCAGTAGATAGCTTAACATCTGCTAAAGTCATGTGGGATGAAGTTGAAGCTCAAATGCAGGGTAGTACAAAAGCCCAAGCACAAAGACTGAATATCTGTGTGGGTACTTATGAGAACTTCAGGTATAAAGAGAATGAATCAATTACAGAGACTTATCATAGATTCAACAATATTCTGAATGATCTGAGAAGAAATGGTGTTCAGAAATCAAATTCTTAGATAAACAACAAATTTCTGAACAACTTGGGTAATGAATGGTTAAGCTTCTCTGATAACATGGTTACTAGAAATTTATCAAGAAAATCCATTCATGATTTCTATGGTATTCTGTTTCAACAAGAAGACAAAATCAAAACTTGACAAAATGAACAAAAGAAGGTAAATGAAACTGTAGCCTTGTTAAGCAAGAAGTATAATAATTCTCTAACTATTTCTGCCAAGAAGGTGTGTGAGATCCCAGAGACAACAATTTGTGATGGGGATGAATCAGATGAGGAGCTAAAAAGGATATCTGATAATATTGCTTTTATGACAAGGGAATTTACACAAAGATACAATCAAAAATATCATAATAAACGTAGATCTGAAAGTGGACCTAAGAAAGGTCAAGAAGCTGGTCAATCTGAAACATCTGAACCAGTAAGATGCTTCAACTGTGGAAAGCCTGGACATTATGCAACACAATGAGAAGAATTATGAGAAGAAGTGAAGAATTCAGACTACTATGAGAAGAAGCATCTGTTAGCCAAGAAAGAGGAACTTAATCCTGCTTTAGTAACCAAGTATGAAGATGACTGGTTAAACTGGAGTGATGGAGATAATGATGATGAAGAAGTTGCTCACTATGCAACAAATTGCTATATGTGTCAAATGGATCTAGAAAAAAGACAAACAAGACACTTAGGTATCTTCTTCATCTTCTGAATTAAATTCTGAAATAAACTACTTTTCTGAACAAAGTTTTGAACATAATTCTGAACATAACACTGTAGATTCTGAAATGAAAAATCAATTTGAAAACATGTTTTCTGAATTTGAAACTCTCAGAAACAGAATGAAAGGTGAAAGAATTTTGGTCAATCAATTTAGAGCTGAAAGTCAAATATATAAAGAAAATTGTCAAGAAGTTGAACAGATTCTTAAAAAGGTTTCTGAAGAAAAACTTGTTTTAAAAGAAAAATTGGACAGCTTACAAAAGGAAATTATAAATGAGAAGTCTGAAAAAGAAATTCTGAATGTTAAAATGAATTTTCTGAATCAAGAGGGACTTGATCTTTATAAAAAGATTAAGGAATTAGAAGATTTAAATTTTAAAAGATGACAAACTGAACAAACTCTGAACATTTTAACTAGTTAGGCTCAAAATTCGAAATTTTACAAAATAAAAGCAGGTTTAGGATATATTGACAGTCAAATACTGAAAAAGGCACCTGTAAATCCGTATGATTATTCAAAAATGAAAATTTTCAATGAATCAAATACAGATGTCATTTCTAAACCTGTAAACTATTCTTTGCCTGAAAGAATACCATTTGTGAAAGCAGACTTTGTTCTCAGAAGAAATACTTCTTAAAACTGGTGAACCAGAAATAATTTCTGAAACAGAAGAAATAAATACCAGTTCAATCATTTGTGAATCTTCTGAATCAAATCTTATTTCTGAAGAAAAATCTGAAGTAATTGTTAAATCTGAAATAAATTCTGAAGTTACTTCTGAAATAACTTTTGAATTCAATTCTTAAGTCATGAAGATACTTCTGATAATAAATCAGAACATGAAGAAAAATATGATGAATTCTCAGAAATTGACTCTTTAGAAGATGTTGATGAGAATCCCAATATATTTTTTGAAAACTCTGATGATGAGTCTACAATAACAAAGAATTCAAATATTTTTGCAACAAGTATGACTCAAAATAGATTTTCAGAACTAATAAATGCTTCTGATTCAGAAGATGATGATGATCATATGGTACAAGTCATTGATAAAAATGGTTATTTGGTTTACAAATCACAATCATGTATGACTGAAGGAGAAATACTAAAAACAGAAGCTTCAAAAATACCTTCAGAAATGTTTGGTTCTGTGTTTTTAAAAACAGAATCTCAAATATCTGAAAATCTTACTTCTTCAAATTTTTCTCCTACTACTACAAACACTTCATGGACTTCATCACCATGTTCAATAACATATTCTGACTTCAACACCAGAGTATAAAAATTTGAAAAAGGACAATCTTCAAATTCTATCTCTGAAGTTCAGGCAATTAACTCAAATTCTGAGGTTAAACCTAAAGTGAACAAAAGAATTTCTTATACTAATCCTCATTTCTTATCTTTTATAGAGCTATCCACTTTAGTATGGAGAAAGAAAGATGAAAGACTGTCAAAGAATGACAAATTAGATAGTTTTTCAATATTAAGTAAAAATGATATACCTAAAAAAGGATCTTATATGTCTACTGCTATTGTAAATACTTTAGTATGGAGAAAGAAAGAATCTTTGTTGACAAATCAAATGTTATTGATTCTTATATGTCTACTGCTATTGTAAATACTTTAAAGAATCATATTCACTGTATTAATTGTGGTCATCATAATTTTCATCTTAACTCCAAAACAAACAAGAAAACTTTCATGAAATCTATTCAGAAATGCTCAGCTATATTGACAAATTCAATTAACAGAAATAACAAAAATAAACATAAAACTAAGAAAGATAAATCTCAAAGTTCTGAACAAACTTCTGTATTAAAAAATCTGAAAACAAAGTTCAAAACATCAAATCTTATTACTAATATCAAAGGACCCATTCTGAAATGGGTACCTAAAACTCAATAATCTCTTTTGCAGATATGTCATGTGTGGGTCTTAGATTCTGGACGTTCAAGACACATGACACCTTTCAAAGAACTACTAACTGATTATCATGAAAGATATGGAGGAACAGTTAGTTTTGGAAACAATGGAAAGGGATATGTAAGAGGATATGGCACTTTCATTAAAGGAGATGTGACAGTAATGAAAGTTTTCTATGTTGAGGGACTAAGACATAATCTTTTCAGTATTAGTCAATTCTGTGACAAATACTGGAAGGTTAATTTTGACATAGATTACTGTTATGTTCTGAGTACAACAAACAAAAATGAATTAACTGCTTATAGAGATGGGGATATCTACACAGCAACATTCACTGCAAAAGGTCAAGTATAAGGTGTATGTTATATGTCTACAACAATGAGACATGATAGTTGGCTTTGGCACAGAAGAATGTCACATCTGAACTTCAAAGCCATTTCTGAACTAGGCAAACATCAATCTGTAAGAGGACTACCAAAGATCAGATTTGAAAAGAACTCTCTTTGTTCTGCATGTGAACTAGGGAAGATCAAAAGAAGTTCTCATCCTCTGAAAATGCTATCTTCATGCAAAGCTCCACTTGAAATGTTGCATATGGATTTATGTGGACCAATGAAGACTCAAAGCATGGGGGGAACGAAATACATTCTTGTCATAGTAGATGAATACACAAGATATACATGGAATGAATTTCTGAGACTCAAGCCTGATACTTCTGAAAGACTGATACCCTTTCTGAAGAAAATTCAAGTTCTTCTTCAACTCCAAATTCAAAAGATCAGAAGTGAAATGGAACAGAATTTACAATGTCTACACTTCAGAATTTTTTGGCATCTGTTGGTATTTCATATAATTTTTCCGCTGCAAGAACTCCACAACCGAATGGGGTAGTTGAAATAAAGAATCTAACTTTGGTAGAGGCTGCAAGAAACCATGCTGGCATATTCAGAACTTCCTCTTTCTTTTTGGGCAGAAGCTATTGCTACTGCATGTTTTGCTCAGAACAGGACCATTCTAAACAGAAAATTTCTTAAAACTCCTTATGAAATGATAAAACAAAGAAAACCCTCTATTGATTATTTTAAAATCTTTGGTTGCAGGTGTTTTCTAAAGAATGATACTCAGCATCTCGACAAATTTGCACCAAAAGGTGTACCTGGTATCTTTGTTGGCTATTCTCAAAGATCCAAAGCTTACAGAGTACTCATTAAAGGAACTCAAAGGATCGTTGAGACTACAAATGTCAGATTTCATGAGCCAACATTGACTTCTGAACAAGACAGTTCAGAACTCGCACATAAACCAATTTTTGAAAGTTTGGACTCAGAACATAATCAAACAAATTTAGACATTCTATGTCAAGACTTATTTGATATTTCTGTAAATGTTTCTGCAGATTATCAAAATCCTTCTCTCATCAGAAGCTTAAAAAATCAAGACATTTCAGAAATACAAATTTCAAGTACATCAGCACCACAAATCTCAACCTCAAATTCAGAACTTCCAACTTCTGCATATGTACATCCAATTTCTGAACCAGTTCCAGTTACTTCTGAACCAATTGAAGTTACTTCTGAATCAGTTCAAGCTATTTCTGAACCAGTTCAAGTTGTTTCTGAACCAGTTCAAGATACTTCTGAGCATGTACATCAAAGTTCTGAACAAATTCAAAGTGTTCCATTTGAGGGGGAGACTTCAGATTTGCATTCAGTTATCAATCATGATACTGAAACTCAAGCAATTGTTGATGATTATGATTCTCTAAACAAGGTTTCATCTGTTCAACCATTGCCAAATGTGAACAAATGGACATCAAGTCATCCTCTGCATCAAATTATTGGAGATGCATCAAAAGGTGTTCAAACAAGGTCTGCAACAGCAAATGAATGTCTGTATGTAAATTTCTTAAGTAGTATGGAACCCAAAAAGCCATATGAAGCACTTCAAGATCCAGACTGGATTTTAGCCATGCAGGATGAGTTAAATCAATTTGAAAGAAACAAGGTCTGGAGATTGATACCAAAACCAAAAGGTTAATCCATCATTGACACAAAATGGGTATTCAGAAATAAAAAGGATGAAAATGGTATTGTTGTAAGAAACAAGGCAAGGTTTGTAGCTAAGGGGTATTGTCAACAAGAAGGGATTGATTATGATAAAACCTTTGCTCCTATTGCTAGATTAGAGGCCATTAGAATATTTCTTGCATATGCTGCTCATAAAAACATGAAGGTGTTTCAAATGGATGTGAAATGTGCATTTCTGAATGGTATTTTACATTTAGAAGTGTATGTTGAACAACCAAAAGGCTTTGTCAACAAAGAATTTCCAGATCATGTCTATATTTTAGACAAAGCCTTATATGGACTAAAACAAGCACCAAGAGCATGGTATGATACTCTTACAACTTTTCTTCTGAATTCTAAATTCAAAAGAGGTATTGTTGATACAACTTTGTTTCTGAAAAAGGAAGGTGATGATATGATCTTGATACAAATATATGTAGATGATATTATATTTGCCTCTACAAATCCAAAATTTTGTAGAAATTTTGAGAAAATCATGCAAACTGAATTTGAAATGAGTATGATGGGAGAGTTAACATTTTTTCTTGGTCTTCAAGTTAAACAACTTCCCACTGGCATATTCATTAATCAATCCAAGTATGTCTCAGACTTACTTAAGAAGTTTGACATGACTGATTGTTCAAGTATTCAAACTCCAATGGCCACTGCAACTAAGTTAGAACCTGATCGGAATGGAAAATCTGTCGATCAGAAAAATTACAGATGCATAATTGGATCTTTGCTTTACTTAACTGCTAGTAGACCAGATCTAATGTTTGCTACATGTATTTGTGCCAGATATCAAGCTAATCCTAGGGAATCACACCTTCTAGCTGCAAAAAAAATTCTTAGATATTTAAAAGGTTCTCCTTCATTGGGACTTTACAGATGCAGATCATGGTGGATGCAAATTAGACAGGAAAACCACTTCTGGATCATGTCAGTTTCTGGGTGATAGACTGGTAAGCTGGTCTTCAAAGAAACGAAATTGTGTTTCTACTTCTACAGCAGAGGCTGAGTATGTGGCAGCTGCAATATGTTGCTCACAAGTGATCTGGATGCAAGTTCAACATAAAGACTATGGTTATACTTTCAAAAAGATTCCTCTGTATTGTGATTCAAAGAGTGCCATAGCCATCACTGCCAATCCTGTTCAGCATTCAAAGACCAAGCACATTGATGTAAAATATCATTTTATCAAAGATCATGTGGAAAAAGGTAATATTGAAATGTTTTTTGTTCAGACAGATTATCAGTTAGCTGATTTATTTACCAAAGCACTTGATGAAAAACGATTTAACTTCTTGTTAAGTAAATTGGGCATGATGAATATGTCTATGTAAGTATTACACATCAACTATACTCTAGAAGTTATATTCTGAGGTTTTTATCTCAAATTCTGAATAGTTTGCTCTTCAGAAATATTCTGAATATTCTGAAGTGTAACATTCAGATCTTTGCTTCTTTTCAATCTCAGAAGTATAATTCTTCTTTATCCAGGTTGATTGTCTTTTAATACTTTTCAAATTTTTTTCTTTCTCATTTCTCTAATATTTTCTTGTTTCTTTGATAAAGTTGCACCGATTAAGGGGGAGAATCATAGTTGCTAATGATTCAAGGGGAAGTGGTATTAATTTCAAAAATCTGCACTACTCTTTCCTACAAAACAAATCTGAATTGCTGAAATCAAGTCTTGAACTTCATATCTAAGAAGTATGAACAAGCTTCCTTAGATAAAATAAGTTTTCTGTTTGTTCAAACCTACTTTTGAATTCTCAAAATGTTTTATATTTTTCAGAAGTTTGTATTTTTAAATGATTTTTGGTCTTCTAAAATGATCCAAGTTTAGTTTTGAACTACACTTAAAAATTCTGAGGTTCTTCTGAATTCTTTCTTTCAGACTTTTGAACTTATTCTCAGAAGTTCTGAACACTTTCTGAAGTTTTTGAACTTGTTCTCAGAACTTAACTTCCCGTTTATATTTTCTTAAGTATCACTTAAGCGTGTGCCACGTGTTTTACTTTCATTGGATATTTCTTAATCACGTCGTTTAAACGGTTCATTTATCCAAATAAATGATGATTACTACTCTAATCACATTTACTTTTTGGCCACGTGTCTATCAACGCTTATCCAGTCTTATAAATCAATAAATCAACGTGTCTATCTTCATTTTTTAGCGATTTTACTCTGAAAAAATCTATCTGTTTTCATTGATCTTCATTCTATTTCGAATCCTTGTTCTTCAACTATCATGTCTACTTCAAAAGCTATGGTTTCTACTTCCTCGAGCCACAATGACAGCAATGGATCATCGAGTGATGGTTCATTCAAGATCGTACCTCAGAAACTGGTTGTTGGAACAATGGAAATTTCACTTCCTGAAGATCAATTGGTTCAAGACACAGCCACAACTGCTATTAATCAAGCCGGACCTTCAAACCCTAACCCTAACCCGAGAACTGATAAAATTAGGGAAACACAAATCGAACCTATTGAAGTTGTTTCTGAATCAAATGCTGGTGATAGTGAATCTCAGACTCGTGTTGAAAGTAGTGATATGTCAAAACTTTATGTCCCTGCTGAGAAACTGCTAGAAATCAAGAAAAATAACTGTGCCTCGAAAGACTTCACTGATGATCAAATAATTTTGATTGACATTCTGAAGAAACATCCACTCCGTACTCTACTTTCTAGGAAATTCTCTGTTCCTGCTTCTTATCTTCAACAATTCTAGCACTATGCTGAGGTTGATGAATCTGAAGATGAAATTGTATCCTATGTTCATGCATAGAAAGTGTGTATCTCTGTGGATGATATTAGATGCCTTCACTTCCTGCCAAAGCCAGATGAGGTTCTTGGAAAGACCTCTTATGATCAAATTCCTTCCTCAACAGAAATGATCTCAGATTTCATGAGTTTGGGATATTCTGAAAATCTAAATGCTTTAAGTTCCTTTAGAAGAAAGTGTTTACCTCCAATATGGTACTGTTTATTCTCAATTCTGAATACCTGTTTATCTGGGAAAAGTTCAAGTTTGGATCAAGCTTCAGCAAATGGGAGTATCATCTTTCATGGAGTTACCTTCAACAAGCACTATGATTATGCTAGTCTTATTTTTGATGAACTCAAATCTGCTATTTTGAAGAAGTCCACATTCAACTACATACCATTTCAGAGATTTTTTCAAACTCTCATCAAAGGAGCAATGAAAGCAGTATCAAAAATCCCTGTTCTAGCACATGAGGTACATGTTCCTATCTTTACTATGGACAGTTTAAGACCTCCAAATGCAAAACTTACATTTCCAAATGCAGTTACCCTTCCTTCTCATTTAATTGATCTTGTACGTACACCAAATAGGATTGTGAGTGAGCATTTAGAATCTATGGGATTACCTCAACCAGTAGTCCCTTCCCCTGATTCAAACCAGAGTGGTGATAATGCAAGGGAGTCTATAATTATTAGAAAGAGAGGGGAGGCTGTTCAAGGGGGAAAACAACCTCAAAGAGTAAAGAGGAAAAATGAAAATGAGAGAATGGGTAGAAGAGTAAGAAAAAGAATTGATGAGGGGAGAACACAGGTAAAAGAAAAACAAACCTGTGAACCACCTGTTACCAGCCGGGCACCCACATCTTCTATCATTCCACAGTCTTTGGTGGATGATATTGAAAAGGCTAGTGAGCCCATGGCAAATTTGATTAACCCCTCCAGCCACTCACCAATCTCCCAACAGAAGGGTGTTTCATCAACACATATGGGGCAAGCAGCTTATAATCCATTAGGACCCCAATTGGAGGATCCTTTTGTTGAAAATGAAGAATATATGTCCCCCCTTCATCATTTTGAGCACATTGAGTCTGAGGGTCCACTCAACATTGAGCCTACTGAACCACTTAATGTGGAATCCATTCACACTAGCACACATCTTCCAGATGTCACTAAGCAAAGTGTTTGTCACATTGCATCAACAACTATAGATATTCCTATTTCTGGATATCAAGGATTAGTTGGAAGACCTGGTGGGGTGAACATCACAAAAGCCCCATTAATAGAATCAAATGTGGTTCATGATGTCTTTGTGACACATCCAGGCCAGCCTTCTTCTGTAGGACTGCAAACAAGACCATCTGTTGGTCTTGGAATCTTACCCGCATCTTCTGAATTCACAGAATTCAAAGATTTATGTACTTCTGACTTTGCAAAGATTCAGAAGGACATCAAGGAAATGACGAATACAACCAAAAAGGTGATGGAGGATAGGTTGGATAAACAAAGGGAAAGTATGGTAAATAAGTTGACTGATTTTCAACTTCAATCTTCTAATGATCTGAATTCCTTCAAACAAGCACTTCTGACTGCTTTTTCTGAAGTGGCTTCTTCTGTTTCTTCTCTGAAAGCTTCTCAGACTTCTTCTTCTTCTGGTCAACCAGATTCTTCCATTTATGCAACCAAGGCTGATATTACTCAGATTTTAAATCAACTTTCTTCTATTCAGAGTTCTCAGACAGACTTAAGCACAAGATTATCTGCTCTAGAATGCAGGCCTCAGTCAGACACTTCTAAAAGAAATCTTGATGATCAGGATCCTGATAATCAAAAGGGGGAGAAAAGGCAGCGAGTGTCTGAACCAGAAAATGTTGAAAATGTTTAAGAGCAAAGTTCTGAGAAAACTTCTGAAGATGCTTAGAATGTTGGTGAACCATCTAACAGAGTCTCTGAAGCAATAAATGATATCTTATTTGCAGAACATGAAGGGCAAGAGACAAATATTAATTCTTTTGAAGATATAGTAGAGGAAGGGTATGAAACAGAGAATTTATCATTTGATTATGAAGGTAACTTAAGCTCAGATAATACAGACATTTGAAGAGATGCTAAGGGAATATCTTGCATTTAAAGATGTCATTGGTGAGCCCAGTGATCTGTTTGATGTTATTATGTTTGAAGAAGACATGTCTGGAGCTGATGTGGGAGAAAGTTCTGAAGTCAATGAAATAAAAGATTTGGTAATATGGAAGCCCCAACAATCTTTGAGTGATGAATACAGAAGAGCTTCTGAAGAGCTATGGAGAATACTAAGCCAATTCTGTTGGGTGCATGTCTTTCTGAACAATCCAAGAAGTCTGGAGTGTAGACTTTTGGACAACAGGTTTTCTGTCTTCAGAGATTTTCTTGATCAACCAGATGAAAAAGTTGAATTGGAATTTGATCTAAGTCATATGGGAGGAACTGAAATTGCAGATGAAATTTTGATGGTCTACTCTGAAAAATTTGAAGTTAGAGTCAGATCCTGCATTACTATTCCCAAAGTTGATATTCCTCTACTTGAAGAACCTATTCTAGATCAAGTCTATGAAAAAGAAGATATATTTCTTTCTGGAGAAACAAGATATATTTTGTCTGAGGTTTGCAACTCTAGAGGATTTTGTAAGTGATGAGTGGTCTGAAAGTCAAATTTCTCAAGTTAGAAACTTTGTTCAGAAGCATGCTGTTCAAAATCTGAATGACTCCACTCTTATAAAGAAGTTTAGATGTTTTTCAAAGACTGTTGAAGATGATTTAGTAATATTCAGATTTGGAGCAGAAAGAAGAAATGGATATTTGTGTGAATTTACTCAGTATGATCTGTACAAATTAAGATTGCAAGACAAATTGACAGTTCTTCAATACTGTGTTGCTAGAAGTGAAGTTGAGCTTGTCTTTGAAATCAAAAGAATTCTGGGTATCTACATAAGAAACATCATCAAGCATGACTTTCAATTAGCTCTGGAATTTGTTTTATCTGAAGTGAATCTGTTAGAACCTATAAATCTTGAAGATACAGCAATAACGAGAGTGTTTACTAGTCCAGATATTGGGTTCAGATATACAGCAGAAGGAAATAAAACCTTTTTGACTTCAGATATTCCAAAATACTTTAACTCAACTCTGAATTGGTTTCTTAGTTATGCAAAGGATTATTGAGGATTCAGATGTCAAAGAAGAAATTATCTATCTGAGCAAAGAAAGAATTCATTTCAAAAGAGAAAACAAGATCAGAGGAGCTGATTACATGCTCAGTGATACTTATGATTTTCAAATTCACTCAAAGAAACAAGACTTGGAGGAAATTCTGAAGTTTTCTCTGAACATTGAAAGTTCTGAACCAAGTCAGAAGAATAAAGAGAAAGGAAAAGAAGTCATTTCAGAAGATATTTCTGAAAAGTTGGTTCCTATAGAGCAAATATCTGAGGAGGAACAACTGCAAGTGCAAAGAATAAAAGAAAGTGCTTTTACCATGTTTCTTGAATATTTCCATCCAGAAATGTTCATGGAATATGAACAATAGTTCAACTATATTGACTGCTGGATTCAAAAGTCTTTTGGTTGGAAACAATGGTACTCAGATATCATTAGAAAAATAAGAATCCCAGTTAATGAAGCAAGAAAGGAAAGCCCAGTGGTTAAGGTAATTAATGCTGACTTGAAGACAAGACAAAATTACAAGTATGCATTCTTTACAGTTGAAAGACAAAATGGTGAGATTTCTACCTTTTCTGAAGCTGATTTTCAAAATTTGTATCTCAGAGATCTACTCAGAGTTTATAGAAGTCTTTACCCTTTTCATGATTCAATCACCATGTTCAGAAAATCATTTCCAATTCTCAAAGATGGTTTGTACAGAGAATTTATATGGGCAACAAAGACTGATTTCCATGTTGCTTATGTTCTAAACAAGAAACAAGTACACTTGAGCAAACCAAATCTGAGTCTACCAGATATTCAGAATTTGAAGAAAAGCACTTTAGTAATTCAACCTCCAGGCTTCGTTTGCAAATGCTTTCAAGAACTATTATTTGTGAGATTTGAAGAACTCCACAAATGTTGCAATGGAACCCTCATGGCTATCAGAGATCGTTTAGTGAAAAGACAGAATAAAAGACCAAAGAATCTGAGCAATGAAAATTGGGAGAAGCACAAGAAGCTTGAAAAACAGATGATTAGAATTGCTGAATCCTTGCTAGAATACATGAACTTAATTCTGAAAGATGTTAGAGAAATTCTGAATTTCTGGAAGCATGATTTGAACTTTTGAAGCTAAGGGGGAGATTGATAGAGATATCATAATAGCTTCAAAAGAGACTGGGTTCTGAAGATATAAAGATCTGAAGAAAAGGCATAAACTTCTGAAGTGCCAACTTCAGAAGTTATGAAGATTTTCTGAAGAAGTTCTGAAGACACTTCTGAAGAAGTTCAGAACCTGTTCTGAACTTGTCTGTTATGAATGTACTGTTACTTTAGTCTTTCTGTTTCATGTATAAATAGATAGTTAGTTAGATAGTTAGAACTAACGTTTTCATTAGCATTGAAAAGACATATTTTGTAATACTGTACATTCAATTAGTACATATTACATTTGACTATCACATTTCTGTTTAAATCTTTCCATATATTGATATCTTGATTGTTTGGGTCCTAACAATATTCATATTCAACGATAGCATACACTAACTGCGCTTAGTGATCGCTGTCGATCAGGTACATCATCCTATCCCTGAAGTTCTGAACAACAACACTCACACCATATAGCCATTCAGCGACTGTCGAAGGCATAGCTGAAGAAAGAGATCGATGGCTCGTGATTTGAAGCGGTTCAGTGATAGCAATGTTCGTCTATATAAACTCTGAGATCTTGCAAAACCTCAGTGATACCCGAAGACTTCATCCTTGGAGATTCTAGTTCAGTGATCAAGTGGGGCCTAGTCAGCAAGATCAATGTTGATCTTATCCTCGATGCATAAAAGTCAAAACCCCATACCTTGTCAGAAAAGGACATACGGATTGTCTCTTATGTACTCATTTGATCTGATTTGGTTACTGTTCATATTCGACCAAAGAATGGTTACTTTATGAACACAGGACAAGTCTCAAATAGAAACTTGACACGTGACATATATATTTTTGCTTTGCATCTAATGCAACGAGTATAAATAGATGAAGAACCCTTCTTCATCTTCATGCATACTTATTCTCTTCTTAAACCTCTACTTCTATTTCTTATCTTTCCTTGTGCATCAAATTTAATGATTTCTTAAGTTGTAATAGTATATGTTCTAATACTTGTTCTTATTCCGCTTACAACTGTAAATTTGTTTATTCAATATAAACTCATTTAAAAACCTAAAAATCTTGTCTTTGTATTCACCCCCCCCCCCCCCCCTTTCTACAAGCTGTTTCTATATCCTTGAACTCTTGTAGACTCCTTTGGAACCAACATCTTCGACTATTGTTGAAAGGTCTTTTGGTGTGATTGTTATTCTTCAGATCTTCTAAGCTTAGAAAGTGTTCCTGAGTTTTAACGATCATTGAGTGCAATCCGTGTTTACTTTCGCTGAATCTAAATAATAACGTGAACTTGGATTTTCACTAAGTATAACAGGAATCATATTCAAATCTCTGAAGGAGCTTCGACCAACACTACCGTTACATCATGATAGAACAAAATACAATGTAAAACTTGAATACAACATAATTTTAAGTCCTAACATTCTCCCCCTTTGGATTCAAGCTTTGAAAAATGAAAATCTTTTATATTTAAGCCTCAACCCAAAATCTTCTTCCGAGTCTCTGTCAATCATCCTGAGTGTCAGATGATCGTTCACCATATCCAACCCTTTTGTAAGCATAGACCTTAATTGTTTCGTTGAATCTTCTTTCAATCGGAGCTCTGTTATCTTTCCACAGCTTATTTTCTAGCTGCAATCTTATCATCTGTAGAGTTCCATCAAAAAAACTTGTGAGAAATACATAAATCTTTCTTGACCTTGTTGATCTTTATAAGCAGTCTCAAGTTCTGGAGTTTCAAGCAAGAAGAACAGTGTAACTCCTTCAGCCATTTCATTTGTTGGAATTAGAATCAACAAATTGACCTTCTTCATATCATTCTCCAGCCAAGCTAAATGTCAATCCCTGCCATATAGTTCAAGTAAGCCCTCAAAAACCTCTTAATTGACTCATAAGCAAAGATTGAATCTCTTGGTCGTAAAGTCGAATTCTTAAAGTATTCGTACAGATACTGCAGATCTCGTAGATTCAGCTGCGGGAAATCAGCTTCAATAAACCTATACTCTGACATATTCTTCCTTCTTGCTTTGAAAGTAGCATTTGCAGTAGATATATCTATTATGCCCATAATCTCACTATTTGAATAACCATATTCCTTCCCTTGAGCTTTAATGCACATACGTTTGTAAAGAAACTTCATTCCTGTATTAGCTCTCGTTATACCCCACATCTTCTATTGACCAAGATCTCTCAAGGTATGAACATATCTTCCTCTGTTTACATCTTCAAGATAGGGTAATTTCAATTAAAGTCTCTTGAACTGGGCTAATATCATTCTTTCTTTAAGAGATAGAATTGGCTTTTGAGTACCAGAACTTTCACCGGTTTCATGTTGAGATTGATCGGGTCTAACTGGGCTAGGAGAGAATCTGGGCAAGGATCTGATCATAACACTTTTGGATCAAACTTGAGGTTGAGAAAAAACTGCAATCACTTCAACTTCGAAAACTTGAAAGGCGGAAGAACATTCATCAACCGGATCATCTTGTTTAATCACATTCAGATGATCTTGAGTTTCATACTCCATTGTATAACCCATGAAATCATTATACAAGATATATATAATCCTCGCCACTTTATTTTGACGCATTGTAAGATCCTACGGATTTTCAACCATCAGTGCGTACAAAACGATTTGTCTATCGTTGACATCTACTTACCCTTCATCAATATCCACAACAACTTCTAAATGTTTCTTAAACTGTTGTTCAACATGAGCTACCTCTTCTAATTGAACATCTTCTTCTACGTTTTCCTCAAGATGTTGTTCATCAGTTGTTGCTTGGATGTTTCAGCCACTCTCTGTATTTTGTTTCCCCCTCATGGTAATAAGGATCGTCCTGGTTATCATGCTTCCTTTTATGAGAAGTGGTCTGAGCACGGCTAGTACCCTCTAAGACAGAAATGCATTCATTCACCGTATTTAGAGACTCCCGAAGTACTTTTGTTGAATTGCTGATGGTTGTGTCAACCATAGAGAAACCAACAACCATTTCATCACGAACAACAACAACTTCCAACTTTAGCAAATCTACATCAGTCATTGAAACTCTGACTGGTTGAAACTGCTCATCACCTTCATGTATACGCTTAACAGTATTCTCCAAGTCAGCTTCATTTGAATTCAGCCTTGGTTTAGACAAAATTTGGCAAAAGTTGACCTTGCAGTTCGTCAATTGATTGATCATACTGTTGGAAGACATAGCAACTGACGGAGTTGAAATTGGAACTAAAGTTGGTTCGGGTTCAAGATCTGCCACAACTTTGTCTTTGTCCTTAATCAGCTTCTGTATTGCATTTAGTTATTCTGTGAAAGCCTCCGGAATAGGTTTAGGGCGCCGCCTAGATATTCCCTTGACACGAAGTCGGGTAAAGTAACACCTGGGCCACATAGGTTTCCAATTTTCATAACAGTAGAAACGTTTGGACCTTCGCTTGATGTGATGATAGCACTAGCAGGAATTCCGTCTAATCCTCGGATGAAATCAACTGTTGTTCCTACTCTGGATGTTCCGACAGTGTCACAAAGTACTGCAGTAGGAGCTTGAGATACTCCAATATTTTGTGTTCCTACCAAATTATATGAATACAAAAATTGATCTAGACTCATATGTGCACGGAAAGAAGTCATGAACCAGAGTAGTTGTTCACTTATTTCAATATTCAAGTTCTCCAATTTGAGAACTGAATAGATTATGTGTTAAATCCTCATGTAAAACTGAAACAATTTCTTGTTGAGAAGAAACTGAGTGGATGGGAGGGGTGTACAAATGCGTCTTTACGTCCAAGACGTCTTGTTTAATACATGAGGTAAACGTATTACCTCTGGTAGTAGATGTGGCTACTCGACGGGAGTAAACAGTTTGGATAGAACCCCTATTTTCTTTTGGTTCTATGACACGTCTCTCACCATATTCTTTTGTCGACCCTTCGTACAACCTCTCAGAATTTTCAACTAAATCTCTCTCAGTTCCCCTTATGTCCCCAATTGGATGGATGAGTCCAGATGAACTTCTTACAAATCAGAAATGCCACCAAAAATGTCTTCGGTTGAGTCTGGTGTAATGTCAGGTTCAGAAATTACTTCAGAATTCAGACTTATGTGCCTTGGAATTCGTTCTTCGAAAGAAAAATCATGTGATTCCTTAAGAACTTGAATAAGTGCATCAACATTATTACCATTGTCATCATCATCATCAATTTCCGTAGTGTCATAAGCAACATTGTCATCATTAGTGCTCTCAGAGTCAGAAGAACTTGCATGATCAGGTGTACCCCCTCATTTGCCCGTCTCATTTACATTTTCCCTATTTAGGAACCCCTTGTTCCTGAACCTACTCAGCTAGACCTATACCCTCACCAACATTAGCCAAAAATCCTTGGGCAGGTCCCTCCGGTGCTGGCAGGACCATAGGATTGTGAATTTGCCTATAATCTATCACACATTGTACATGTTAGTCCCAATCTTATTATTGAAAGTGTAAAAAGGAAAACCTACGACTAACCAGAGGTTGTTAACAAGGAACTAGAGCCAATATCAAAAGATCAACCAGAGGATGTTCCAAAAGATATAGAGCTCTTATCCAGAAGATGTAGAACCTCTATACTATTCATATAGAGCTTATGCACTATACATGTAGAGCTTTTGGACTTCTTTATACTTCTGTTGTTGGTTAAATCCTTGTCAGATCTTCAAGTGGTTGATCTTCCTTTCATAGCCCGACACCTCAGCTAGAAGCGGTTATTTCACCTTTACATGTGGAGCTTCTACATTAGGGGATGCTTTGTCATTCGTATTTTAGGCTATAAATAGGAATCCCCTTCCCCATTTGTAATTGTGAATGTGAGTTGTTTCTTTGAAACTTCCCATCTCCAAATACCCTCATCATTCCAAATATGTAAGATATATGAACACAATTAATCATATGTCTACGTTTTTATCTTCATATTGTTCTTCACTATGATTAATCGTTCTTCCTTATATAAACTATTATCTACATTGCTTCTGCTTTACATATTTTTATTAGATCATTTATTCAATATAGATCTAGGTTCCTATAATTGGTATCATAGCCGATTGATTTGCTCAAACCAAACGATCCAATATGTTGATTTTTATCTTATTGAATCCAGTTTATTTCATCTCTTTCTAGATCAATAATATTGACCTTTATATACTTTGTTTTCGAATTGTTCTCGAAAATATCATTCAAATCTGTGTTTGAATCTATTTGTATTCAAATTTATTTTTGATTTCTTTTATATTCGATTCTACAAAGTTATTCTCATTAGATCCGAAATATGGATGGTTTTTGGGAAGAAAATTCATTGCCAATTGGGTAAAAATTGATTATGCACACAAGGTGTTTGACAAAACATTTATCAAAGACTTGGTTTCTTAAAATAGTATCATGAATAGACATTTTCGATGTCAGGAACCAAAGTTTGGAACTTAACACTTTGATTGTGATTTGGTTATGCAAACCCATAATCAATTTTTAGGCGATTGAATAAAAATCAGGATGCTGACAGATTTGCGATGTTGTGCTATATTGATCATATCTCTCTCATCACAGCACCAATTCAAGCGATTCAAGCGGCACTGGATAGACAACAGACGGATCTACAAGTTTCTTGTTTTGAGTTTTCAGTGATTCGATCTGTAGAAGGGATAGTAAATTGTTGAAGTTAAGGGTATTGTGATGAAGCAAAGCTGTTACGTTTCGAGTTAGATCTGCTTCTTCATAGAAGGACCAGAGGTTTTGGGCTAAAAAACCAGAGATTCTGGACTAAAAGACTAGAGCTTCTGGAATAGCACATGCCTTAGACCGCAAGACTCACTCAACAAGAAGTACACGATGAACGAGAAGCTGTTGGACAGATCTGCGCGACTATACTAAAACGATCATATCTCATACGTCCAAGCTCCAAAGAAGGTAAATCAAATTTCTATGGAAAGGTGACAGACTGAGTTATAATGTTTATGTTTTGAATTTTCACAAACTCCAAATATTTCATAATTAAAAGCATCATATAAGTCAGTGTATTGGTGCTGGACAGTAGCTTTCTTTGCTGATTTTATATCTTATGTGTTGATGAGTGGTTTTGTGGCTTTCTCCAATCGCGTCAAACTTCAAAAAGCTTTTGAAGAGTAAATTAGCCACGACTTCAGTTCATCTCAGTTCTAGACCCGTTCTTAACCAGAAATGCTTTCAAACATCAAAGAACCAAAAAACACAGTTCAACACCAGCACTTCATCGGAAATTTCTTCTTGAAACAAGAGATAGATTGTTGAAATCCTGTAAATGATCAAAGAACTACCAAGTCTAATTTTCATCCTTTGATCTCACATCCGGGCTCTCAGAGTTACTCTTGGTGGTTTCGAGGTTTATTTTTGGAACAAATATTTCGGGTTGATATTCATTCTAGGTTCCCTATCTTATGAAGATTATCTGAACAAGTTCTTGTGCTGAATGTCCACTCAACTCATGGTTTTACAGACAAATTCTTTTTTATTAGACTGGATATGCACGACATTGTCACGCAACAAACAATTTATCTATCCACGTTTGGATGAATCAATATGCTATGGGGTTGGATGAGATTCTGAGGCTAACAGTTGTGTTGAGTTTGTACATGTTAAAGTTGTATTTGGTGCAATCAATGGTGTTTATGGCACATTAAATCTGATTTTATAGTTGAAAATGAATAATAAAAGCTTAATATAAGAGGGAGCTTGGAATTTGTTGGAATGAGGTTTCTACATCAAGGGGGAGCTACATAATTGTTATAATCTAAGGGGATCTCCAAAGCTTTAAAAGCTTGATAAGAAGATGGTTGGTGATGATCAAAAGTTTTACATTTTATTATTGTTCAAAGTGTGAAAAGGAAAATTTGTAATTAAAATATGAAAGACCAGAGATCGATATAATTAGTCGTAACCAGAGGTTGTTAACAAGGAACAAGAGCCCATATCAAAAGATAAAATAGAGGACGTTCCAGAAGATATAGAGCTCTGATCCAAAAGATGCATAGACTCTGTACTATTCATACAGAGCTTCTGCACTATACATGCAGAGCTTCTGGACATCTATGTACCTCTGTTGTTGGTTCAATCCTTACCAGATCTTCAAGTGGTTGATCTTCCTATCATAGCCCGACACATCAGCTAGAAGCGGTTATTTCACCTTTACACATGGAGCTTCTACGTTGGAGGATTCTTTGTCATTCGTATTTTTAGGCTATAAATAGGAATCCCCTTCCCCATTCATATTCTTTGAAACTCTCCATCTCCAAATACCCTCATCCTTACAAATATATAAGATATATGACCATGATTAATCATATGTCTACGCTTCTATCTTCATATTGTTCTTCATCATTATTAATCATGCTTCCTTTTATAAATTGTTTGATCTAAATTGCTTTCGCTTTACATATTTTTATTAGATCATTTATTTAATATGATATATGGGTTCCTACAGTGCATTCTGATCAACAAAGTTCAACAGTTCTTCTGGTATTGGTAGAATGTTGTCAACGTTCTCTACCTCGCCATGACTCTTTAGAAATTTCATCTCTATTTCAAGACCTATATTGGTATGTAAGTATCTTTGAATTTGTGAGTTAGAACGAATGATAGATCGGATGATAGACTGTAGAAATCTTTGGACTGGGATAAATTTCCTTGCCAGTTTCGTTGTCTTTGCGCGAACAAGGTCAACTAGTTCATTCTAAATGATTACAACATAGTCATAATGTTTGTTAAAGGCAACTCCATGAAAGAACCAGAAGAAAGAACCACTACAGATATCCATACTCATAGTCTTTGAAGATAGGCACCAGTTTAGAATCGTGAACATCAGATGCGATATAGAAGGCATAAACTTTCTTCTAAATTAAGATGCTGAGTTAAACGGTTCTGAATATCTAAGTCATCGTATATCTGCAAACATTTCTTTCGTGTAAACAAATTCATAGTATCCATTCTTGTCCGGGTAATGATTTGCTTATGATAATACAAGAATACGACGAAGACGACTTAGAGTTAATCTTGAAACATAGTGATCCACGTTGTTGGAACCCAGATTCTAATTAATACACTGAATTGAATGAACAGTAAGCAGAGCACTAAGCAGAAGCAATTTATAATCAACAATCAAACTAGAAATGACACAGTCAATTGAATGAACAGATTCATATGAAATGAATAATATTTGTATTTCCCTCAAAATGTCGAATGATTACAAAACTAGAAATACAAATATATCTTTCTCTCGTTCTTTTTCAAAATTATCAACATTTAATACAAGGGTAGCTCACTCTACTTATAATATTACATAAATGAAAGTCAACGAGCTATCCTATCACATAATGACACGTAGGCACAATTTCTAACGGAGTTTGTTAGAGTTTGTTAAACACTTAAGTCATGCCTAGTGCCACGTCAGATGTCACGTGAAGGACCCTTGTATGTGTAACTAGAAGATACTTGATCTTCTGGTTCTGAAGACAACTTCTGATATGATCTTCTAGTCAAGTGCTGTCTTCTGGAAGAACATCTTCTGGAGCTAAACACTTAGTCTTTTGAGAGAGTTATGTTCATACTTTTACATAAGATGATATTCTAACAATCTTCGCCTACATATGAATACAGAACATGGAAAAAATAGTGAAGAAAGACTAAAGTGAAAATTTCATTAAAGTACATAAATGATTTACAAAGATTATAGAAAAGTACAAGTTATGACTAATAAGGATCCTCTTGATGATTGCTAATGATTTTGAAATAAGTATTTGTGTGATTTCTAAGGCTGAAGATCCCGTTGATGAACGTATTCATTTCAAACGTAGTTTTTCTGATTATGGCTTCATGCTCTTCCATCTTTTGCGCCACTAACCCATGAATCACCTTCAAAATATCTATGGAGTATTTGAACCCTTCTTTGACTCTGAAGAACCTTTTGCCTTGAGGTCTTCGAAATATTATCCCTTTTTTCTGGTTTTGTTGAAATCGTACCAACTTTTAAATTGTCCACTCCTTCCAAGTCTTCGTTTGGAGCTGTAATACATAAACTCGTTCTCTTTTGCTCCATGCCAGTCTGAAAATCCACCCTTGCTCGATATTCTACAAATACTTCCATGATCCTTTGTAATCTCTGGAAGTCACTTGTACTCTTGACTTGCATTTATTCTTGCCTTTAGATATCTTCCCGGTGGCAGATAATCTACTACATTTAAAGACAGAAGATCATTCTCATTGAAAGTATAGACATTTCTATCTTCACTTTCAACAACATATTCAGCATACATAATCTCTCTGTTGGAGAAGAATTTTGTCCTTACTTTAACTATTCTTTTTATGGGAGTATTTGGGAAGACAAACCTCCTTTCTTTCCTGACCTTGCATAACTAGCCTTTATTTGTGGATCTACATTTGGTGCAAAGTCTGGTGTCTCCAATACCACTTTTTCTAGGCTTTCAGCATATATCTGTTTTAAAATGATTTCTCTAGCCGGTGGTTTCAGTTGTCTTGCTTGCTCAATCATCTTTGCCCTTTTCTGGATCTATGATATTTTCTTTGACAGATTCTGTTGTAGGAGAATCAGATTGTTGAATTATAAGAGCTTTGAGCTTTACATCTGCTTGAGAAGTTATTACTTGACTGGTAGAAGCTTTGGGTACCTCAGAAAATTGAGCGTCTAGGAATTTGATGATTTGGGTATATGCATCTTAAGTAGAGAATTGACCATGGATGGTTAGAACCAGAAGCTTCTGTGCACTTGCTGGTTTTGGCGTTGATGATCTAGGTCTTGTGGGAATAGGAGGTCTTCTTTTGCTTTCCATATCTTGAATAAACCTGGCGATTTGAGGATCTTCTGGAAGACGAGTGGAAGTTGTGGAAATTGTAGAGGATGTGTCTCCAAAAACAAAGTATGTCCCTACCTTTGTCATTGCAGCAATTGGCTTGACAAAAAACGTTGGAACTTGAGGAGTAGGGGGAATAGCAGCCTGTTGTTGGGATAATTGTGGAGGTGGTTGTTGTTGCGATTCTAAAGGTTGTGCAGAAGTAGAGGCTAGTGCAGAAGTGTCTGTCATCTTCTATTGGTTGGCAGAATTCTGCCCTTCTGATGAGTAGGGGATTCAGGATTTCTGTCATCAGATTGTTTCCTTTTAAGCTCAGCCTTATTAAATGCCTTTTCTTCTCTCTTCTTTGCCTTATGTTGCTGATTGGCTTGTCTTGTCACAAAACTATGTATTTTGTCCAGGTCATTTTGGCGCAAGCGGATCATTTATGATGAAGAGGATGTGCTTCAAGAGAATGATTCGGAGTTCTTGCAGAGTGGAACCGTGCAGTACCTCAGAGTATCCATTCGCGCGAAACTGATCTGCTTCTATTTCTATTTTCCGTAAGCGAGCCCGGGCTTTTCCTTCATTAGACAAGAAAAGGTTGAATAGTCAGTTGATTTAATCCTTACTACATACTACATCAACATTTCAGTGATTAAGATATAAATGGACCAAACAAGAATCTTAGGAAAAAGATCTTTGAGATCTCTTTCCTTTTTTTTTAGGGCTAAAGAGAGAGCCAAAAAAGGATCTTTCGAACTTTCCATATACAGAAAAGAAATTGAAAGAGATAGAATAGAAATGACATCTGTTATGTCAATGACACCAAATTCTTTTTAGTAATTATCATTATCAATATCTATGATAAAAATGAAATTATAAAAAGCCTTTTGCTCGGGATTCGAACCCGGAACTAGTTAGATGGAGTAGATAATTTCATTGAACTGATAACCATCTTTCGGCTAACCTAGCCTCCTCCGTCTCTCGGGACCAACCCACCTTGTTTGTGTACTGGAACAGCTACCACTTCCTTAGAGCAGCACTAACTTACCGCTCTCTCGATCAACAGTGTATCGCGCGCGAATCAACCGTCGGAGAACTAATTGGATGTTTGGATTTTTCAAAACTCCATGGACATGCAGGAGAGAAATGCTATCCCCACTCGGACCAAAATAAACCGGATTTTAAGGCGGGGTGTGACAGCCAGGAGATTGGGGGAAAGAAGGAAAGACATACTCAGTCTAAGACTGAGTGGCGCCTGGATAACATCCTTTTTCGGTTGGGTATGGCTCCGACTATTCCGGGAGCTCGCCAATTAGCAATTTGCACTTGAATTCCCTTTGTATCTGCTTGTTCAGTTAATTCATCAATTCGCCTCTCCATTTTCTGTGAAATAAGGGATATCACCATCTAGATCCAGAAAGCCGTATGCTTTGGAAGAAGCTTGTACAGTTTGGGAAGGGGTTTTGATTGATAAAAAAGAAGAATCTACTTCAACCGACGCTCAAATGACCCCTTCTCACAATGAGAATGTATATAACCGTATTCATCAATACGCTCTAAGAAGAAATATTTGAATATCAATCTCATCGGCATCGATGCCCTAAAGCGCTCATGGTATCATTATGAATTACAAGAAATAGAACTGACTAATCCTAAGGCAAAGGGTCGAGAAACTCAACGACACTATTCTTGAACAACTTGGGCATTTCACCTCGAAATACGAAATTGTACCATACTAGGACGCAAAAGGGAAGAGACTCATAGAAAGGCAAAGGCAAATAGAGCTCCCAATAACCCTCGTAATCGTAAAAAAGTGGGTTTTTTATCCATTTAGGTTGCGGGATAATGATAAAGAAGGGGGAAGGGGTAATTTATAAAAAAGGGGATTCATATAGATAGATATAGGATCTATGGGGCAATTACTTAAAAGTACATTTTGTGCTGCATCTTTTTTATCTCTCCCGCATTTTTTTAGGGAAGAGAGGATTCAAGAGGCCCGTAAGGATCAAGATAAAGACGAGTGAGCCATGCCTTACCATGACACAATATTGTTTGCTTTGCCCCACTGGCTCACGGCTTTATTTTTGGCGACCTGGTGAGGACTTCCCAGGGGGTCACCCATCCTGGTAGTACTCCCACCCAAGCACGCTTAACCACAGATTTCCAAGAACCTGCGTTGCATGTGGCACCAAAACGCGTTGTGTTTTGGAAGGCCAAGGTTTACTTATGAGCCCGACATCAATCCTGTCCACGCCCGATATGGGATCTGCCTAAGGTGTGACAAACACCCCCCCTTAGGGACTCATCGTCCTCGATGAGGTTTGCCCCATATCCCGAACGACACAGGAGCGGCTCTGATAATATGTGTAATACCCCGCCTTACCACGACACAATATTGTCTGCTTTGCCCCACTGGCTCACGGCTTTGTTGTTGGTGACCTGGTGAGGACTTCCCAGGGGGTCACCCATCCTGGTACTACTCCAACCCAAGCACGCTTAACCACAGAGTTCCAAGAACCAATGAATTGGGATTTCCCTATTGGTCCAGGTCATTTCGGGGCAAGCGGATCATTTATGATGAAAACACCACTTCCCGTCCGACTTGCATGTGTTAAGCATGCCGCCAGCGTTCATCCTGATAATTACGTATTTACAAAATACCGTCTCAATTCATCCTATTTCATCAGATTAGCTTCTAAGTTGTCAATCGAAATAAAAAATAAAAGGTATGAACCATCAAATGAAGTAGCATCTAAACACCCGTCCGTTTCCATTAACCCCTCAGTAACTAATAATCAAGCGAGACACAAATTTTTTAGTTCGTATTTTTCTGGTAAAAATAAAAAAAGAGATAGCAGAACAAAAAGACGAAATGGACATAAAAATTATAGATTTTAATAGAGGAGATAACGATGTGAACCAAAGTTTCATGTTCGGTTTTGAATTAGAGACGTTAAAAATGATGAATTTGAGTACCTCTACAGGATAGACCTCAACAGAAAACTGAAGAGTAACGGCCCCCCCGGACCGCCCGGATCCCACGAGTGAATCGATCAAATTCGTTGTAACACTCATAATGATCAACTTTACGATGACCGCTTTACTAATAGTTGAAACCCAATCGGGAGATGTTTCGGCTTATATTCCTACTAATGTAATTTCGATTACTGATGGACAAATATTCTTATGAATTCATTTCAATAATTCTTTTAGTTGCGTTAATTGGCGCAATTGCTGTAGCTCGTCAATAATAACTCTTTACAACTGGAAATAAAAAACCTTGTTATGAGCTATCACATGCAATTTTAGAGAGACGCAAAAGCGAAAGCCTATGGGGTCGCTTCTGTAACTGGATTACCAGCACCGAAAGCCGTCGCCCATCCTACCTCCTCTACGTTCTTGACGTTCTTCGCAGCCCATCTTTGTCGAATTGGATCCTAAAATGACGGGTTAGTGTGAGCTTATCCATACGGTTATG
Source organism: Silybum marianum (assembly GCA_036898165.1). NCBI lineage: Eukaryota > Viridiplantae > Streptophyta > Magnoliopsida > Asterales > Asteraceae > Silybum > Silybum marianum. The sequence goes on along the minus strand of CM072533.1, from coordinate 31,171,892 downwards.
CATTGTTCCTTCTTCTGATCTTGCTTTCTTGCCTTATAGAACTGACCTTTGTCCCCTCCTTCCGGTTTTTCCTTCTATCAATAACTCAATCAAAATGAAATTATCTCGACGAACAAAATGTCTGTTATGCTTAAGAGATTACCCCAAGGACGCCTTCAGCATCCAGGGGTCACAGACCGACCATAGAACCCTGTTCAATAAAAGAGCGTTTCCACGGGGTAGAACCTCCTTAGGGAATATAAGGTGATTGAAGTTACAGCTTAGAATAACCTCAGTTGATTGAATTATGATACAAAGAAGAAAGGATCTTTCGTGTATAATCCTGCATAATCTCGAATGTTCTCAGTTTTGGTACGTAGACCATGCATGAACGTAATGCTCATAATTTCCCTCTAGACTTAGCTGCTATTGAAGCTCCATCTATTTCGTACCCTTCGCTCAATGAGAAAATGAGTCCAATTCTAAAGGATCAAACCTATGGGACTATGGATCTACAACCAGAAATTCAATGCGTAATCTCAGCATTCAATGTGACTTAATTATTCCATTGCTACGATTCATCCAGTCGAAATACGATAGTTCTTACATATGATTTCTGAATGGCACAGAGTTAGCCGATGCTTATTCCCCACATACCGTCATTGCTTCTTTTTCCGCCCAATCAAAAATCCTCCAATTCCCCTTCTTGTTTGAAAAAACCCTCCACTTCAATTGGTATTTTTTCACGAAAAGCAGACATGAGATAACAAATCCAGTGTTTCACTCTATGTAT